>CM077579.1:37621268-40326547 GCA_039657325.1 Stephania cephalantha
GTTGTTTTAATTTTTGTGTCCTTACCTTAAACGACTTATATAAATGATCGGAGGAGTAATTATTATTATTATTTAATTTTGTTTGTACACGTGCACGTGTTCTCAAAATAATGATTTTCTTTATTTACAATTAAGACAAAAAATAAATATGTCAAAACATTTACGGTGAAATTAACGAGCCATCATTTACGTGCACAACTCAACCAACTTGATAATTAGTCTTGATTTTTTTTTGAAAGCATTGTACATTTATAACAATAAATCTTAGGGTAGTCCTAGGTGGACTCGTTGAGTTCAGACTCAAACTAGCAAAAAGACTTAAGTACCCTTCTTCATCAATCCATCACTTACCACCACTTACCGCCTCAGCTGTTGTGACCACCGCCGCTGTCGTGATCACCGGCCACCGACGACGTCTTCGTCATCATCCACCACCGTCGACCAAGAGAGAGATCCGACCATCGAGAGATAGAGAGAGAGAGCATGGAGGCCGAGAGAACCCCGACCAGATCCGATCGCTCTCTTGCCCAGATTTCGCCGAGCGACCGGATATGGCGAGAGAGAGAGAGAGAGAGAGCATGGAGACTGAGAGAGAACCCCGGTCAGATCCGGTCGCCTCTCTCGGCCATATCTGGTCGAGCGACCGGATTTGGCCGAGAGAGATCCGACCGCCGAGAGAGAGAGAGAGAGAGAGAGAGAGAGAGAGAGAGAGAGAGAGAGAGCGAGGATGGAGGTCGAGGAAGTCGGCTGCGGTCGACGTATGCAGTCAGCGGCGCCAGATCTGGTCGAGCGATCGGATCTGGACGAGAGAGAGATCCGACCGCCGAGAGAGAGAGAGAGAGAGAGAGAGAGAGAGAGAGAGAGAGAGAGAGAGAGCATGGAGGCCGAGGAAGTCGGCTGTCGTCGACGTATGCAGTCAGCGGCGGTCGGCGGCGGCTATGGCAGTGGAAGTGGTGGAGGAAAAGTGGCGGTGGAAGGGGTGGAACTGTGGAAGTGGTTGTATTGATTTTAGGGGTAAGGGTAATTTGGTCTTTTTATTTAGATAGATATCGTAAATTAACAGTAAAAATTATATGAGTCTGGACTCAAAGAGTCCAAACAGATTTTGTAGGACTAACTTCCTCCTGATGTGACATGTGTTAATCCGTCAGTTCACACTACCGGATTGTGGCTTACGCGAGTTCTTTTAATTAGTGACTAGTGATGAGGGCTTGGCTTACGCAAGTGCTCTTAATTAGCGATCGTGCTGAATAAGCTGCCCCGCATGCCACGTGACACTCAGGTGATGTCATCGTTTGTTTACCTCCTTCGAGTTCGTGTTGATTTTTGCAATAAAGCTGTCCCGACTCTCGAGTCATCAGTCCGGACTCACAAGGATTATTAATAAGGGTAGTGTCACATGTAACACCACTACCAATAGTTGTTCCAAAATTATTTTTTTCGATCACATCAATAATTAGACTTGAGAAATAGTCTAGAGATCAATCACTAATTTTAAAAGTTGCAACTCCAGTGTGGAATCATGACTCTATGTAGCACCATCCTTTAAAAGCGTTGGTAACCAACTTTGTGCATCGAGATTAGACACCGACTCACTTGGTGCCCGTGAGATACACCTCGAGACACGTGCGCTCATATCTCGACGTATATCGCACAAGCACAGTGCCCAAAGTGATAACATATATAGTGTTTAATCTAGGAGAAGTACTAAATGAGAAACAAACTGAAAACATAGATAAATAAATAAAAGAGGAACACAAAGAATTTACGTGGTTCGACCAATATGACCTACGTCCGCGGGCGAGATCTTTATGGATTGATTATATTAATGAGAACTGATTACAAGAGAACAACAACTACATAAACATACAACTCTCTTAATTGGTGTGTGTATATATGTACTTCATGTTATGAAATGGATGGACACTTGTGCATGTATGTGACCACATTGTGAAGCATGGTTCTAACATTGAATTGTAACATCAATCATGACTCTCACACTTCATGTAACTTGTAATCATCTCTGATGTACACCAACTCTTCCATGTATTGTCTATGTTGCTTGTGATGTGTTGTATGACTTGTGGTGTATGTATAACTTGTACACATTGTATAAGTACAATTATCATCATCACCAAATGGCCTATATAAAGGGTGTCAACCCCATTGTAATTCACACACCAATGTATAAATGAAATCTCTACATTCTCATATCTAGCTCTCTTCTCTCTTGTCTCCTCTTCTCTACATGTTCTAGTAGTTCTTAGTTTATGTCTTCTATACTTAAGTCTCTAGCAAGTTCAACTTAAGTTCTAGTTGGCTTACAACTTAGTTTCCAACACGTTATCGGCACGAGCTTGCTCTAGCATTAAGGAGATCTTGAAGTTCAAGAAGGCTTGTTAAGGAGACAAAGCTAGGAAGGTATAACTTTTGTTATTTAAATAAGTTCAATTTATTTCTATATTATCATGGTTGCTTCCTTTTATTACATGCATCACTTCTATATGCATATCTTATTCATATACTATGCATTATAATGTTACTGATTGCGAAAGTATGTTATGTAGTTGCGTCTTATACGATCTTCTACATCAGAAATCAAAAGTCAATGTGTGACATATAATTTTTCTCTTAAAACTACAAACAATTAGTTATTGTTCTATTCTTAATTTTATAATACAAATAATGCTATAAGTTTGAGTTGATAGTGGGTAAGCCTTTTCCAAGCTAAACATTGAAAGGGAGACGGGTTATCCCGTTCGATGAGGCATGATATTAAGTAGACTATGTCTCGCCACCCAACCTGAAGGTTGTCCCACCAACTCATATGAATAGTACATTTTGTTTATTAATGAATCAAGTTATGAACATATATTTAATCATATGTTATGTTCTTACATAAAAAGGGGAAAACTATTTTATATTAAATTTATTTTCAAAATATTATTCAACCATAGTTGAACTTGTTGACTTATTATATTACTGACAAGAATTACTTGTCATGACAATTAGATACTATAATTTGTGAATAAAACATCTATGCAAGACTATGTTGTGTTATACAAAATTTAAATCATTTGCCAATATCTCTTTAGAGATTTGAAAAGTGAATATTTCACTTTATATATCTTTTCACCCTATGGAGTTATAAATATATAAATACCAAAAAAAGTAATGCTCCAAAAGCTCAAAATGAGCGGTTGAGTCTCAAGCTACAAAATTTAATCAGTCAAATATTAATTATAATTCCGCAATTTTAATTACATCTATGTGGGAATATGACTGATGAGACCTTAAAAATAAGGTCACGTGGCCCGCCTCGATTTATTGCTGCAACAAATATCGAGTGCGCACGTCAATCCAATAAATATTAAGGATTGATTTCTTGTCTCATGGTAGCTGAGTAAAATAATGAGATATTATAAATATAATATCGCTCCGTCCAATTAGTTCAGCTTCAAATTAAGAAGCATATGTTGCATATAATGATCATGATCACAATAATAAATTTATGGACGTGGAAAATGTGAAAATATCAGGTAAAGGTCGTATTGACAATTCCACCAAAAATCGGAACAAAAGTGGTGCACCACTACAAAGGACAAATAATTATTGACAATGAGCGCTCAAAATTGTGACATTTTTTTGTCATATATGAAAGGTTATTTTGCCTAAATATTGTCATATATATACCCGAATATTTTTGTGACCTTTACCATGCCTTCAAAATCAAAGGCAAAATATTATGAATTTTATCATTGAAAATGACTCGATAAAACAGTCACATCGAGTTGTGTTTAAATCGTGACCTAAATATGGGCGATGAGTTTATGTCTTGTGTATCGTGCTACATGCATGTACATTATAATATAAAAGTGAATATTTCTCGATTTCGAACTTAGCGGAGGCTAATGTTCAAGTAATATCTGGTACAACAATTTTATTATTAATGTCTTGTTCAGAAGAAGTCTACTCGAATAATAGAAAATTTATCTATATGAATATGATTTAATCTGAGTATAATATTCCCGGTTTTAACTTCAGAAATATATAAGGCACATTAAAACGAATGTCGTCATAAATCAAATGACATTCATAATGTGGAAAGATCTATTTGATTATCCATAATCGTCAATAATGCGAAAATATTATAAATTCGCACGAACATCCTTTATCGAACTGGATTTTTTTATCAGCTGGAGATTATCTCAAGGCAAATCAATAGGAGACTTATATTGATTTAACTCTCCATTAATCATATTATAAAATGCCTTGGATCCCTAATAAGGAATTTATTTATAGCAAGTTTTGCTAATTGTCACTTTGATGAAGCAATTTTCTCACCATTAGGGGGAGATATAAGCCAATTCAAAAGGAATGACATGGAATTGCTTGAAACACATCAAATTGCATTAAATTTGTTGTATTATGATCCATGTATAAATTAATATGAACTCGAAGTTCAAAGGATCATTCAGTAGCAACAAGTTATGAATCAATTACTTGATGCAAGTACTATATACAAAAGAGTGGCAATCATATGCTTCAACATTAAATGGTTCATATAGAAAACGATGTCCATGTGCAACAAAATGCACAAGATGTCTCACCCATGTGATCATGAGGGGGAGAATCAAAATGAGTTATTGGTTAGTGTATTGCACTCTTTTTCCCTTTGCTATTATTTTATCCCACTGGGTTTTCTTTGCAAAAGTTTTTAATGAGGCAATTATAATAATATTAAAACTCTGTATTTAGATTGATTAGTGTATTGCACTCTTTTCCTTTCGCTATGATTTTATCCCACTGGGTTTTCCTAGCAAGGTTTTTAATGAAGCAATCCTAACATTATTATACTTCATATAAAAATAAATAAATAAATAAATTATGAGAGCAATTAATGTACTCATTCTCCTATACTAGATTTTTCCCATGGGGTTTTTCTAGTAGTGGTTTTAATTAGACATTTATATTATCTCTAAGTATATCAATGTGTTGCACTCTTTTCCTTTGCTATGGTTTTGTCCTATTGGGTTTTCCTAGCAACGTTTTAAATGAAGCAATCAACAAATATTATACTACAAAACAATATTGTGACGACCCCGATTCCTTACGACACTTGGCCCCGCCCGACTTAAACCCACGTGGACCACATGACACGTGACAAGTATACTTTACGGGTCGTTACAAATATTATACTATTTTTCCTGTACTAGATTTTTCCCCACAAGGTTTTTTCAAGTAGAAGTTTAACGAGACACATTCTTTCAACAAGTGTCATCCAAGGGGGAGTGTTATGAAATGGATGGACACTTGTGCATGTATGTGACCACATTGTGAAGCATGGTTCTCACATTGAATTGTAACATCAAGCATGACTCTCACACTTCATGTAACTTGAAATAATTTCCAATGTACACCAACTCTTCCATGTATTGTCTATGTTGCTTGTGATGTGTTGTATGACTTGTGGTGTATGTATAACTTGTACACATTGTATAAGTACAATTATCATCATCACCAAATGACCTATATAAAGGGTGCCAACCCCATTGTAATTCACACACCAATGTATGAATGAAATCTCTACATTCTCATCTCTAGCTCTCTTCTCTCTTGTCTCATCTTCTCTACTTGTTTAAGTAGTTCTTAGTTTATGCCTTCTACACTTAAGTCTCTAGCAAGTTCAACTTAAGTTCTAGTTGGCTTACAACTTAGTTTCCAACACTTCAAAACAGGGCACTCCATTTTATACATGGAGTTGTTGGCAGTCGAGAGAGAAATGAGTGGCATATAACCAGGGATTGATTTCCCAACATGTCAAACGTGGCTTCACATATGCTATAATATCTCAAAAAAAAATCTCAATAATTCTCCCACATGAAGTCACGTTCTCAATCAAACAAACAAGAAATTCTCGCCATTACCCATCTGTTACTTTTCTTTAAGCTCAAGAGAAGTGCAACAATAAATGAACTTCTCTTTTGCAACTGGTTTTGTCAACATATCTACAGGATTAGACTTTGTACTGATTCTATGCAACAAGATTTGCCCATCTTCAACCAGTTTTCGAACAATATGATAAATGTGGAAGCCCCAAATTCCAGACCACCTTGCTACTCGCCACGTCGCATTCCACATCACCAAACCTTGCCACGTCATGGCCTGCTTATCCTTGACGCCCCGCGACCCACCTATTTACTTACACTATTTCGGCTGACCCTAGTTACGCTAATTAATCTTCACATAAGTAGTAATAATTTATTTAACCAGTCATCTTGACATGGATTAGTCTAGTTTCCCAGTGTACCCGTAGTTTGCCTACTCACTACCTGCATTGACATGCCTTTTGAGGCGAACACCCGACACACAAACTCGTCCGTTAGCAACATACACACATGCGATGCAATATAATAATAATTTTAAACACCACATATACACAACCACCATTCATAAATAACATATTTCCTCTGTTCTCGTGTCCAAGCCAACCGACCTATCCGCGTACGCTCGAATTACAACCGTTAATCCCCGAGATTAATGCTAATTCTAGTTTAATTAATTTGGGCCATTACAATAACAAACCTTAATATGTTTTGTTCGAGAATGAAAAGTTGGATTTCTCGCCAAGTGTAATGCACTTTCACTATCACAGTACACATAAAACTGGTCTTACTTCAATTTGAATTCACCAAGTAGTTTCTTCAACCAAATTGCTTCTTTGCAAGCATGAGTAGAAGCTATGTATTCAGCCTCTGTTGTTGACAATGCTACAACTGAGTGTAATTTTGATTCCCAGCTTATAACACCACCTGCCATAGTGAATACAAAACCTGAAGTAGACATTTTTTTATCTAAATATCCTGCAAAATCAGAATCTACATATAACCAACACAACTTAAATTTTCATAACTATAACATAAGCAAAAGTCCGAAGTGCCCCTTAAATATCTATGGATCCACTTTACAACTTTCCAATGATCACAGCCGGGGTTCACCATGTATTTACTAACATTCTCTCACTACTTGTGTAATATTCGGCCTGGTAGATACCATGACAAACACGAGGCACCCTACTGTTGATGAATATATATGGGACTTGAGACAAAAATGCCTACTATTCCACACTACCAAGGCATTGATTTGAAGACATCTTCAAATGAGTAGGAAATGGGGTACTCACTGGTTTAACATTTTTCATGTTGAAACGTTGCAATATTTTCTTAACATAATGCCTTTGAGACAACCAAACTTTCTTGTCATTTCTTTCTCTAATCACCTTCATTCCTAAAATTTGATTTACAACTCTTAATTCCTTCATGTCGAATTCCCTAGCCAATTGAGCTTTAAGAGTAGTTATGTACTTCATGCTATTGCCTGCAACAATCATATCATCAACATATAATAGCAAAATACAAAAGTACCCATCATTACAGTCATAGAAATAGGCATAATGATCAGCTTCACATCTATGAAAACCCAAGCTCATTGTGACGACCCAAAAATCAAAAACATCCATCCCAGGGGTAATTTAGTTAATTTCGCTAACCCTAAACTAAATTGGTCCCACTATAGGGGACTTGTTTTGGGGGAATTGTGATGCTTTGAAGTCGAGGAAACCTCCATTGAAGGTAAACCCACTTTCTTGTATTGTTTAAATGAGTCACAAACTTGTATTTATGGCGGATAATTAACTCTTTCGATTTAATTTAGTAAAAAAGTTCTAATGGGGAACCCTAAAGGAGGGGATGTCGACAAGACAAGTGGCGGCCGAAGCGCCAGCGGCGGCCTCACTGCTGCTGCTGGCGGCTTCCCTATTGCCGCCGCTAGGGAGGCACCAGCGCCGATCGGCGCTGGCCCCCCCACCACCACCGGTGGTTAGGGAGGGAAACCCCCTCCCTGCCCACCAATATACCAGGGGTTGTTGGCCCCTGGTTTGGAAACCAGGGGTTAACACTCCTGGACCGGTCAACATCAGTTGACTGGTCAACTACCGTTGACGGGTCAACTATGTTGACCGGTCAACTTAAATAAAAAATAAAAAAATAAAAAAATAAATATAAATAATCCATAAATAATAAATAAAATAAAAGTATAACAAAATAAAAGCAAAATATTTGCTTGCAAATGGAGCATTATCACGTCTCCGAGGGAGACCGATCAGGTCCCACCCCTCGACTCGCATCGGGCGACGGGGGACGCTCGGGACCCACACTAGGGGATTTCAAAGACCAATAAATGGAAAATTTAATTAATTTAAATTAAAACATTTATTGATGAGATGTATTATGATTGTATAGTGTTGCGCAAAGGTTCACATCAAGCCCTGAACGTACCGGGAGTTGTTATAGGCGTCGCTGCGAGTCGAGGTAAGTGGGAAGCTTCGCTCAAGTATCAAATATGGCATTTTATTAGATAATTAAGATTCATAATTTGAACTCGAGACTTGGGAATAGGTTGCATTATGCTATTGACTTGATTTACTTATCTATGGTTGTATATGGGTTGCACCAAAAAAATTGGGATTACTTCTCCTGGGCAAGGAGATGGAATTACCTATTCTTGGGTAAGGAGTTGGAATTACCCCTCCTGGCTAAGGAGATGGGCTTAAATTATCAAGGACTTGAGCGGTGGTAAACTTCTAATGAAAACTCTAAGTGATCTTGGTGCACATATCGACGACGGCTTGGATGAACTTACTATCGGTTTGATGGGACCATTATGGGGACACAACGACCATTGTGTTCACTAGTTATCTTCATCACATCGAGAGTAAAGGAATCGGTCACCGGAATCAAGTCAATAACTAGTATGCATTGAATGGACCAATGACTTATAAATATTATTATTCTTTATGGTATATCTCTTGTGGGCCCCTATGCATGAATGCTTTAATTTCATTTATGATTTTCAAACCTTTTGCTAGTATGGTTAAAATGCATCTTGGAACTTGTCTTAAATGAATAAAATGGATGGTTTACATTTAATTATAGATATGAATCTTATTTTCCATGCTGTCTACTAAATGCTTGATGATTTGATTTCAACTCCATGTAAGATCTTACATCTTTATTAAGTAGTACTTGTGTGTTTGATGTTTGAGCGGGTTTTCCGCATTTACTGAGCTTCGTTGGTTCTTTTAGCTCAGCCCACTTACTCTCCAGGTCCGTCTTCATCAATACCAGCACGGGATAAAGGGAAGGCAATAACGTAGAGTTTTGCTTTTGATGTGAACTTTGCATGATATTTATATTATCAATATTCAAAACATCTAAACATGGGTTGTATTAAATACTTAATGGGGTAGATTCTAAACCTCGAGACTTGTTGACTTAGTACCATGGTAGTATACGTTTGCAATTACTTAGGGATACTTGAACACCTTTGTTTAGAATTATTTGCTTAACATATGGAACCTTTTTAGTTTTAAATTCCGCAATCATTGTTTCATATGTACAGTTGTGTAGTTCCGCATGTTGAATTAGGCGTGCCAAGCCGTAATTTGGGCCTAGTTCAGGTATCGGGCTTGGGTAACGATTTGGGCCAGGCGACCCGACCCTAGGTCGGGGGAGGGTCGTCTCACTCACTATGTAGGAATCAAATCTTTTATTCCAACATCGAGGCGCCTGTTTCAAATAATTAAGAATGTTGTTTTTACATCTAATTGTTCCAATTCCAAAATCTAAAACAACAGCTATGGCAAAAAAAACTATAATGGTAGTAAAGCGAACAAGATGAGAAAAAACTTCATCAAAATTAATACCTGGTTTTTGAGCATAGCCATTCACTACCAACCGGGCCTTAAATATTTCAATGTTGCCTTTTGGATCCCTTTTTATCTTGTAGACCCATCGACACCCAATTGCTTTGCGACCTTTGGGTAATTGAACTAATTCCTAGGTGTTGTTTTTGTACAAAGATTTCATCTCTTCTTCCATGGCACACCTCCATTTTTTTGCACTAATTGAATCACATGCTTCTTTAAAAGAAGTAGGTTCATGCTCATCTGCTAAAGCAACATAAGCACTAACATAATTAGAGTGAAACTTAAAGGAAGTCACATAATCATCAAACTTTGTTAGAGGTACTATTTTTCTTCTTAGTTAATATGGAATTGCATGTGAATCTTCCTTGATTTATGCTTGAATTGGCTTCAACATCTTCTTCAAGAACATGATGAATATTACCTTTAATTATCTAGGATCAGAATCAGTTTTGATTTCCCTATCAAGATCTCAAGATTATTGCCAAGAACCTACTCAACCAAAATATTAGTTGTTCTTTGTTGTTTAGCCACACTAGGGGTGTCAATGGGGTGGGAATCCTCACGGGGAATGAGGATTCCCCGTGACGAGGACGGAGATGGGAAATTTAAATGGATATGGGGACGGAGATGGGGGAAGAAATTGGTTCCTCGCACGGGGATGGGGAGGAAAACATCCCCATGGTAATCCTCGCGGGGAATCCCCATATGGATCCCTATTGGATATCACCGCGGAGAATCCCCGTTTGTCATGAATAAATATATCTTGTGTTCAATATATATGCACATAAAATATCATGTAACATGTAGGTGTATATACAATATATAAGGTTTTATATATTACCATAAAAATATAAATATATAAGTAAATGCACACCAATAAATATGTTGTAGTATATTATATAAAATATAAACATATGATAATTAATCCAATATATATAGTACATATGTTTCCTAAAAAAAGATATGTACATACTATGCGGTAATTAATTCTACAAGTTCCCATGTGATGAATACACTATATATAGTAGCCTTTGATCAACGCTTGGTGGATGCATTGCACTGTTTGCACATCAACTTTGATACTATATGTATTTATAGTATTATAAAAATATGTAATGATACACATAGATGAGGAGAAAGTTGATGGTGACTTAATGGTTGATAAAGACATGGCGACTTTAAGGATGGTCTTCGACTTTTTATTTTGCATATTATAGGCAATAGTTTTGTTAAGACTTAATTACAAGTGTGATAATATAGAACTAAGAGCTTTCATTGGGTAATGGTGTTGTTGAGACTTAATTACTAGTGTTAGAACTTAGAACTTTTCATTGGATGAAATGTTAGTATTTTGTTTTGATTGGAGCTTGGATGAGTTGTGACGTATGTATTTCAGACCTGACTTTTTTTTCGTTAGTTTATTTTTAAGTATAATGTTTTTTTAGGTAATATGACGATTTTTGCCACAGGGGTTTTCATGGGGACTTGAACAGGGATTCCCCGAGAGGAACTAAATAGGGAATAATAAATCTCCACGAGAATTCTCCATCGCCGCGGGGATTAAACGGGGATGAGGATGGGGATAAAAATTCATCCCTGCATGGGGATGGGGACGGGGACCTACTCCCCATCCCCGCCCCGCCCCATTGACACCCCTAAGCCACATCCAACAAAGAATCCTCATTAAAAACAACATCGATCTCGGCTAATAATAATTTTATGGGCAGTAGGATCCTATAACCTGAACCCTCTTACACCTATTTCATAGCTAGGAAAAATACATATTTTTGAGTTAATATATAGTTTAGTTCTATTATCCCTTGGAGCCCATGTATAAACATCACGGTCAAAGACACGAAGTAAAGAGTAATTAGCTGGTTTACCACACCAAATTTCTTTAGAAATTTTCAATTCAAGAGAAATTGTAGGTGACCTATTAATCAAATAACATGATGTATTTAAAGCCTCACCCCAAAAACTCCTTTTTAGCTTTGCAGCATTCAACATATTCCTTACGCGTTCCATGAGAGTGTGATTCATCCTCTTAGCAACACCATTTTGCCGTGGTATTTCATGAACTGTTAATTGTCGTTTAATATCATTCTCGCTACAAAAAACTTCAAACTTCTTAGAACAAAAATCCCCTATTATCAGTTCTCAAACACCTAATTTTGACACCTTTTTGATTTTCCACTAACGCTTTGAAAACGTTAAATTTTTCAAACACATCGGATTTTCTTTTCAATAAATAAACACATACTTTACGTGAAAAATCATCTATAAAAGAAACAAGTGTATGAGCAGCCACCTAAAGAAATTTCAAGTGCTTCACATGTATCTGCTTGTATCAAATCAAGAAGATTCTTACTTTTGCAAGTAGACAGAGAAAAAACTACCCTGTGTTGTTTTCCAAACACACGATCTTAACAAAAATCTAAAGAAACAGACTTAAGATGAGGAAGTAAGTTTCTTTTAGATAATACACGTAGCCCTTGCTCACCCATATGCCCCAAACATTTATGCCAAAGAATTGTTGAATCTGGCTTGGTGTTTGCTACAACATCTCTTAAAACATAGTCTCATCGATCAACCTGTAAAGATTGTCAACATGCTCTCCTTTTTCAATTGTCAATATGCCCTTGATTAACTTCAACTGACCATTCCCACCACTGAATTTCAAATCATGAGAAATAACATCAGTTTTTGAATCCTCATTTGCAGCCCTTTTGTAGCTCCCTATTCTGATTAGAGCGATACTCGACCTGAAACTTTAATTAAGCCCCGGTAACCCAGCCAGACTTAACTAGAGCCAGCAGCCTCTCCATCAGTACTTGATAAACTCAACCTATATATTTATATTGAATAAACAAATCAAAGTAATACATAGCAAAAAATTAAAACTTTTTCGATATATAACAATATACAAAAATACAAAGTTTATCAAAACCCAAAACCTTCATGAGAAATTCCCCAACCCTGTTTATATACATCAAAATATGTCAAATAGTGTATATAAATACAAGAAGGCTCATTACATCATAGAGAAGATACAAGAACCCTAAATCTTCTCCTTTCCTTTTGTTGATGTGCCGGTTCGCGAACCTGAAATATTAAATTTGGGCAAGTGCTCCAACTTGCTCAGTAAGTAAGGATCCACATTAAACATCAACATTCCATATGGTAATCAAGAGCATTATGCATTAACAATATGCACCAATGATAACTAACAAGAATATGAAAAGCTTTTAATTTCAATACATAAACGGATGCAAATAACTTATCATGGACTATTACACTATAATCCCCATTTTCTCTTATAAAACTAGGCTCGATTACCCACCGACGCCATTAATGCGATTGCTAGATCAACATATTGGCTGATATGTTGTCGAGCCCATCCATTAATGCCCTATGGTTCTATCCCAAACCCTCTAGTGTGTATGCAATCTATGAAACCTATCGAATTGAGTAGGAGTTATATAAAGGCCGGGAAGGGAAACCATCTCCAATAAACCTATTCTCAAAACCAAGAGTTATAGCGTGGTCATATTACACACCATTTTTCGTTTATTAAAAACCATCACAGTGTACATAGTCCTACATTTCAGTCCAACATTTATATGAACTAGATATACTAAGATAGCCAAACAATATTGATAAATAAGCGAATCCGTACTTACCTCGGTTTAGGTTTTTCGTCCAATTTCATAACTTTTCGGGCCACTAACGCTTTCCCAGTGATCCAACACCTATCATAGACCATTTGTTATCTATATAGGTCCAATATACTTTATTTAGAACCCTTAGGCCAGTCCCTAAGTCCCCTAGAAACCCTCAGCAAAACTCAATATTATGGTTGTTCTGGGGTGGGAGTGCGCTCCCTCAGTGGGTGGGGCGCTCCATCAACTGGGTTCATCCAAATTGATAAAAGGAGCGTGCTCCTCTACTAGGTGGAGTGCGATCCACCCTGTCCTGTCAAAACAACAATACAGGGTAGCAGCTACTATTCCACAACAAATTATTACAAATCTAGCAAACAACAATATAAACTCTCAAAATAAATCAGAGAGGACCTCTAATGAGGTTACCAACCAAAACTAATAATCAAATAGCATAATTAACATAAATTCTAGCATCACCATCGAAGTGAACTTTGATAAATATAAGAACAAATCATAGCAAAGTTATGCTCACTAGCTGTTGATTTGATTAAGCTCCTCAATCACGACTAGTTCAACTCCCTGAATCACTTCTCTCGATCCGAACAAACCCCTTAAACCCCCGTTAACTCGTTTGACCGATCGAATTGAAACGATCAACATGAGTTTAGTTTATTTATATATGGATTTTCCTCGAGATACGCATCACGCTATCTCAAGATTGATTAAGAGGTTGATGCATTAAAGTGACACTCCTTATAGTGACACCAATCTTGACACATCAAACACTTACGCTTCTCTCGAGGCGATCAAGTGATCCATATAATTCAATTATTCTTTTATTTTCCAATATATATTTATATATCTAAAAACATATAAATATATATATATATATATATATATATATATCGTGTATTCCTTCGCCAATAAACTCACTGGACGTGCCTGAGAGTGTCCTTGAGCTTGCACATTCATGCCACAACCCCCTCGTCGCACTTGGTGTCCCGGTAATTCATTGTTTATTATATATTTTCTCAATTACAGGTTTTCATATAATCTTTTATTATACTACAACCTATATATATAATTTCGTTTAACAAATCAAACAAACACCACACAACATACAAACTCACGCACACGCTAATCGAGGTAAGACGATCTTAACCCTAAACCTAACTCGAATTAATTAAGGTTTTGATTAATACTAATCACCAGCTTAAGGTAACAAGTCGTTACAGTCTCCCCAATTTAAAGAAATTTTGTCCTCAAAATTAAAGTAAACTTAAAGTTACATGTAGTCTCGAACAGAAATGGAAACTGCTTCTTCATATAGGATTCCCGCTCCCAGGTTAGTTCCTCGTCTCCGTGAAATTGCCATTTCACTTTAACCAAAGTAATCTCTTTGGTTCTCAACCTCTCAATCTTACGATCAAGTATCTGATTCGGCTGCTCATCGTAAGATAAGTCTTCCTGAAGATCAAATTCATTCCAATCAATTCTTGGAGTGAATTAGTCTCCATCTTGCGAAGCATAGACACATGGAAAACGTTATGAACTCCGGCAAGCTGAGGAGGTAACTCTAACCTGTAAGCAACAGGACCAATCCTTTCCTGTACCCTAAACGACCCGATATACTTTGGACCTAGCTTACTTTGTAACCTAAATCTATATAAACCTTTCATAGGTGAGACTTTCAACAGGACAAAATCATCATTTGAAAACTTCAAAAGCCTATGATGTTTGTCGGTGTATCTCTTCTATTTGAACTGTGTTGTAGTCAAACACTGGCAAATCTGATGTATCCTCTTTGCGTAGTCCTGAATCAACTCCGATCCCAAAAAAAATTGTATCTCAAACCTTTGCCCAACACGCCAGTGAACGACAAGGCCGACCATACAGAGCTTCAAAAGGAGCCATCCCAATGCTAGCTTGGTAGCTATTATTATAAGAGAACTCACATAAAGGAATATATTTCTCCCAGTTACCACCAAACTCCAAGACATAAGGTCGAAGCATATCCTCTAGTACCAACATCAATCACTTAGTCAGTCTGTCAGTCTGAGGATGATATGTTGTACTGAGGTTAAGAACATTTCCCAGCTGTCTTTGCAATGCATTCCATTACCTGGATGTGAATCTTGGATCTCTATCCGAAGTAATAAACACTAGAACCCCATAAAATCTCAACACCTCCCGTACGTACACCTTGCATAAACGGTCAAGAGGATATCGCATGGAAACTAGCAAGAAATAAGCATACTTCGTCAACCTGTCAACTACAATCTAAACTCCATTGTGCTTACGCTGACTCAGAGGTAGACCAAAAACAAAATCCATTGATATAAATTCTCATTTCCACTCAGGAATAGGCAGCAAATGTAATAACCCTCCAAATTTCCTATGTTCGGCTTTAACTTGCTGACATATCTCACATATCTTTACAAACTCAGCAATATCAGTCTTCATCCCAGGCGACCTATAAACACACTTCATGTAAAGATACATCTTAGTGTTACCTAGATGAATAGAGTAAAGAGATCTATCATATTCCCCTAGCAATTCCTGCCTCAACTGATCCTGAGATGGAATCCATAATTTATCCCTGAACCATAACGCACCATCGTTAGAAACTGACCAATCACGATGATCTATACTATCTGCTAACCTCTGACGTGATATATAATCTTGATCAATTTTCTGACTAACAACCACCTACTGAATAATCTTTGGTTCAGCTCGAATATGAGCACATAAGAACTGATTAGTAGCTCTGGAACTAGCTCTCTTAGTTGATGATGCGCAAGCTGGACTTTCACGAATCATCATCACTGAAGCTTCCTCAAGAAGTCTAAACTGAGAAGCTCTGGCAGTAGCTACGTTCTCTCTGCCTATTCTTCTCTTACTCAAGGCATTAACAACCAAATCTGCTTTTCCTGGATTGTACTCGAGAGTAAAATCATAATCCTTAATGAAATCAAGTCACCTACGTTGTCTCATGTTCAGTTCACTATGAGTAAACAAGTATTTCAGACTCTTATGATATGTAAATATGATAAACTTCACCATACAAGTAATGCCTCCAAATCTTCAAGGCAAAAACAACTGCAGCTAGCTCAAGATCATGAACTGGATAATTCCTTTCATGAACCTTGAGTTGCCTTAAAACATAAGCTACAACCATGCTTTCCTGCATCAGCACACAACCCGAGCCTGAATGAGAAACATCAATATAAATCACTAATTCCTTCCCTGATTCAAGTAATGTAAGAATAGGAGTCGTAGTCAATCTGTCTTTCAAACCCTTGAAGGCAACCTTGCACTCATATGACCACACAAAGTCAACGTCTTTCTATGTTATCGGATTCATTGGCAGAGAATACGAGAAAATCCATTAACGAACCATCTATAATAACCCGCTAACCCAGAAAACTTTGAACCTCTGATACTGTGCTAGGAGTAGGACAATTGCCTTAAATTTTACTGGATCAACAGATATACTTTCAGCATTAACCACGTGTCCAATAAACTTGACCTCTGAAGACCAAAATTCGCACTTACGAAACTTGGCATACAATCGGTTATCCTTTAGAGTCTGCAATGTAACTCTAAGGTGGTGCGAATGCTCTTCCTCAATCTTCGAATAGATTAAAATATCATAGATAAACACGATGATAAATTGGTCAAGATATGGTTTAAACACCCTATGCATCAGATCCATGAACATAGCAGGAGCATTAGTTAACCCAAACGACATCACTGTAAACTCGAAGTGCTCGTAGCGAGTACTAAAAGTCATATTTGAGATATCCTCATCTTTGATCCTCAGTTGATGATAACCAGACATCAAATCAATCTCCTAGAAATGCATGACACCCTTCAACTGATCAAATAAGTCATCAATCATGGGCAATGAATATTTATTCCTGATAGTCACCTGATTCAGCTGTCTATAATCAATGCACATTCGTAGGGTTCCCTCATTTTTCTTCATAAAAAGAACCGGGATAAACCCCTTCTGTAGCAACTCCTCAAGCTGAGTCTGCAACTCACGCAATTCCTTCGGAACCATATGGTATGGAAGAATATATATATGTTTGGTACTAGGAATAAGATCAATGATGAAGTCAATGACACGTGGCGGTGGAAGTCCAGGCAAATCAGATAGAAAAACTTCCGAAAATTCACAAACCACGGGTATCTCATTAACCTTAAGTTCCTGTCCAGGCTCTCCAAATGTAACAACTCCCGCCATATCTTCTAATTCTTGAGGAATAACTTCCCTTCCACGAGTTGCAAATCGTGAGGATTATAGCCTTTATATACTATAATTTTAGAAAGGTTAAAAATGTGAAAGATCATCGTCTTATGGAAATAGTCAATACTAGCATTGTATATTGATAACCATTCCATCCCTAGCAATGCATCAAACTCCAAGAACTCCATCACCCTCAGATCAATGGGAAGTTCATTCTCCCCAATTTTAACTACACATATCTCGCAGATCAGGTTAGGATAAACCTTCTCACTCACTACTATGCTCAAAATAAAAAAATGTATCGGTGCTAACAGGTTTTAACTTCAACCCATCAACCATTGCACCAGCAATAAAAGAAACTGTAGAATCGACATCAATTATAACATGCATATCTCGACCACTAATGTTCAATATACATTCCACTAATCTCTGGTTGGCTTCCAGATCTGCCTCCGCACTACATGAGCCTATTTTCGTGCGGGTGGTGGTGTACTGCCCACTGTTGTGGCCGGCGACATAGAACACTCTCTCATAATATGCCCCATCTGCCATATCGGTAGCATATCACCGATGCCCTCTGAAGAAAACTAGTGGCCTAAGATGCCTGTGCTGATGCACTCGGTTTCTATGATGACTGTCCTCTACCTTTACCCATACTTCCAGAATGAGATGGCGGCAAAGGTGGTTTGACTACTGAAGCCTCAGAAACTAGTGCGACCGGTGCACTGACAAAAGTCATCCCTACAGATCCTATATGTGTAGCTTTGTCGCTACTATCCTCTACTTCTTTCTTGGCCTAAAGTAATCAAGTTCTTGGTTTTTCTTGACTCATAGGGAACTATGGTACTAGTGGTGGTACAACTATGGTTCCGAAAGGTCTCGCTAGAATAGCTGCTTCCACCTCCATCGCACTCTAAAAAATAAATGCGTAACTAGTACGACGATGAAAGGAAACACAACTCTGATATCATAGTTAAGTCTACCAAGAAATAAATCAATCTTATTCTCCTCCAACTCTACTATCTCAGGAGCAAATCCACTCAACTCAGTTAACCTCCTCTCATATTCCCTAACATACATTGCTCCCTATTTCAGTTGAATAAATTCAGTTTTCTTCTTGTTCCTGGCTGACTTTGGGAAATAATGTCTGTAGAATACAGTCCTGAGCTAAGGCCAAGTAGTGATAGTCTTCCCTTCTCTCTCTAGGGAATTCCACCACTTCCTTGCAGAATCTATCAGCAAAGATGTGACTTGCTTAACCTTAAACCGGTCCTAAACATCTACAACAACGAATCGTTCCTCCATCTCCAATATCCAGGTCTTGACCATCCCTTCCTCCATAGTGCCATCAAATCTCATAATGTCATATTTCATGAACTCCTTGCGGGTCTTGAGAAATGTGGCCTTCTCATAATCCACAAGCACCTTGGCAGCCGTCTCCGGCACTTGAATTTATGGTACTACTGGCTAGACTAGAGCTGCTACTATTTCAGCTCCTCCCTCATCTCTACTAGCCTCGGGACTGGTCGCAGGTTATGCCTCATGTCGCTGTACTGGTGGCCCTTTGAGCCATCAGCATCACCATTAGTTTTGCTTGAGACTCCATTAACTCTTTTCATTTGCTTCTCATTCTAGATTTCCATTAATCCTCAGTCTCCCTATTACCCTGAGATCCAGGTCTCTGAGAACCCTCTCCCTGGTCTGCCATTAGATTCTAAAGTCAAATGAGAAATAAGATCATCGGGTAGCATTCAGAGAATTCAAGGAAATCATATTTATACAATACATAACAATATGTGCAGTAAATAACGTATAATAGTGTTTTCATTTTCATTTTCCCCCAAAATACGATAAAAACTATTTATCAAACCCTAAGCTTATTCGTAACTCGAGACAACTCTCAAAGTCAATAAATTTAGGTTTCGATACAACAGATTGTGTTATCATTCACTTTGAAAACCATTCAAAAGTGAACTTAGGGGTCAGACCCTTTTCTATGATACAATCCAAGCTGTATCAATGTTAACAATTTATCTTCAAAAGTGATAAACCTAAGGCTATGATACAAAGTTGTAGCATCCCCTATTGCAATTAGGGCGATACTTGGCCTGACCCTAATTAAACCCCGGTAACCCAGCCAGACTTAACTAGTGCCAGTAGGCTCTCCCTCAATACCTGATAAACTCAACTTGTATATTTATATCGATAAACAAATCAAAGTAATACGCAGAGGAAAACTACATTTTTTCGATATATAACAATATACGAAAATACAATGTTTATCAAAACCCAAAACCTTCATGAGAAATTCCCCAACCCCTGTTTATATACATCAAAATATGTCAAACAGTGTATATAAATACAAGAAGGCTTATTACATCATAGAGAAGATACAAGAACCCTAAATCTTCTCATTTCCTTTAGCTGATGTGTCGGTTTGCAAACCTGAAATATTAAATTTGGCAAGTGCTCCAACTTGCTCAGTAAGTAAGGATCCACATTAAACATCAACATTCCATATAGTAATCAAGAGCATTATGCATTAACAATATGCACCAATGATAACTAACAAGAATATGAAAATCATTTAATTTCAATACATAAACGGATGCAAAATAACTTATCATGGACTATTACACTGTAATCCCCATTTTCTTTTATAAAACTAGGGTCGATTACCTATCGTCGGCATTTAATACGATTGCTAGACCAACATATTGGCCGATATGTTGTCTAGCCCATCCATCAATGCCCAATGGTTCTATCCCAAACCCTCTAGTGTGTATGTAATCCACGCAACCTATCGAATTGAGTAGGAGTTATATATAGGCCGGGAAGGGAACCCATCTCCTATAAACTTATTCTCAAAACCATAAGTTATAACGTGGTCATATTACACATCGTTTTCCATTTATTAAAAACCATCACAGTATACATAGTCCCCCATTTCAGTCCAACAACTATATGAACTAGATATACTAAGATAGCTAGACAATATTGATAAATAAGTGAATTCGTACTTACCTCAGTTTAAAGTTTTTGTCCAATTTCCTAACTTTTTAGGCCATTAATGCTTTCCCAGGGATCCAAGACCTATCATAAACCATTTGTCATCAATATAGGTCCAATATACTTTATTTAGAACCCATAGTCCAGTCCCTAAGTCCCTTAGAAATCCTTAGCAAAACTCAATATTATGGCTGTTTTCTAGGGTGAGAGCACGCTCTTTCAGTGGGTGGGGCGCGCTCCATCAACTAGGTTCGTCCCAATTGATGAAGGGAGCACGCTCATCTGCTAGGTGGAGCGCGCTCCACCCTGTGATGTCAAAACAACAATACATGGCAGCAACCACTATTCCACAACAAATTATTACAAATTAAGCAAACAACAATATAAACTCTCAAAATCCATCAGGGAGGACCTCTAGTGAAGTAACTAACCAAAACTAATCATCAAACAACATAATTAACAGAAATTCTAGCATCACCATCGAATTTAACTTTTATAAACACAAGAACAAATCATACCAAATTGATGCTCACTAGCTGTTCATTCGATTAAGCTCTTCAATCACGACTAGTTCAGCTTCTTGAACCACTTCTCTCGATCTGAACAAATCCCTTAAACCCTCGTTAACTTGTTTGATTAATTGAATTGAAAGGATAAACATGAGTTTCATTTATTTATATATGAATTTTTCTCGGGATACGCATTGTGCTATCTCGAGACTGATTAAGTGGTTGATGCGTTAAAGTGACACTCCTTATAGTGACACCAATCTTGACACATCAAGCACTTACGCTTCTCTCGAGGTGATCAAGTGTCAGACCCCACTTAATAAGGGCATCTGACCGGATTAAATTACCTTAATTTCTTCATAACCTAGCAGCCTTAACCTCTCCTCCAATAAATAATTAAAAATCTATCAGAGTAATTATCAATAAAGATTAATTATATAATCCTTAAATATTCGTAAAATGTTTTTACCAGCATCTCCGCTATTTCTAAGTCTATACTGAAAATCCCAGCCTTCATAAATCTTCAACAAACTTGCTCAGCTTGGTGGAAATGTCGTAAGACTCACAACCCACCCCATAACAAAATATATCGCATTAATAATGATTATTTATTCATTCTAACCTATCTCAGACTTTCAACATTATTTAATCATTAATACCTTAACTTCTCGACATTCCAATCCATCCTAAAACCATTAAACCAATTTCAATCTTTCTCAAAACCATTTTAACACTTTCAAAAGATATCATAACCTCACACGAACCCAAAAACCAATTTATACAATATTTTATATTAAAAATAATACAAACATAAAGAGAAAGAACCTGAGCAAGTCACCAATAATCGAAAAGCTTTTCCTTTCCTTTGTCGCAGCTAAAACATACCATTATCCAATTATAAAAATTTGATAATATCAGATAAGTAAATCTCACACTATCCAGTTTACCTATGGTAATCAAATGCATAATAATCCAAGGAATTTAAACGAACAATATACTCTAAGGAATTTAAATACAACCATGAATCCATCCCGTTTCTGTTATCCGACCACGATCAGACGACCCGTCTCTGAAAGTGGTAAGTAAACAGTAATAAGGACTCATACGCGGGGAGAATAACCAAACGAGTCTCGTTCCTCTAGACTATGGGAGTATGATCTGATTCAACGTGATCTCATGATAACCACGTGATGCAAAGTATCAGTGACTCCAGCCCCTCAAGCATAATATAGTGTTCAATAAACCCGATATAGACACTATAAGGAGACTCGTAATGCCTTACCCTCCAAAACTGTGTATACATGTACAATAAAAATGCAATTCAAGGATCAATACAATTTATATGAAATATAATTATAAAATGTTAAGGTTATCATGGGATTTACTTAACCTTACAAACAACCAACTTCAAGCTTAATTTTCGAGGTCCCAAAGCGTCGGATCACATTGAAAATGGTTCTAATAGCTTCCTTGCACACCTAATTATATTATGGGTCAAGCTTCAAGTTAAACAATATCATGAAGCCCAATGAAAACCGCGATCAAAGTACGCTTGAGAACAGTTTCCAAAAATATTAATTTATATAACCATTTTAACTAGCTTTCAACTAGCCAATTTATGGTAACTTTTTAACTTTGAAAACCTCAATTTGTCATGATGACCTTAAAGGTACTTGCAGTACTCATGCCTTACTTTCCAAAGTTATGAATTTTCCCATATAGCCTGTTGACTTGGCAACTTTATATATTTTGAACTAAAAAAACTTCTCCAAATTAATATTTTCGCAATTAAATCCTCAAAACTCGACAATAAATGCCACAAACCACCCGATACCAACACCAAAATATTTTCACAGCCCGTGGAGTCAAATTGGATTAAAACCAATAATCAATATCGACTATTAAAACATCTCTAAAATAGTTATTAACTGAGTTGCATTAGTTCACCTTATCAAAACCCTAACCCACGTCGATGGAATTTATCTCAAATTGACGCAAATTAATCCAATATATCAATTAACAATAATTCCAACCAATTTCTATCAAAACCCCGCAAAGAAATCGAAAAATCGCGAGAATTCAAATTGAATTGAGGAAAAATGTATGGCATTAAGAATTTACCGAATTGAAAGCCGAATACCTCATTTTTACCATTGAAACTTAGCTCTTACTGACCGTCTCTAGATGCTCTACGGTTTTGCGAAAAGAAACCGAGGAAAAATCGGATGTCGGGAGCTCCGCGAGTAAGAGACCGAATTGTGAGGGTTAGGGACGTTCGGTTCTGTTGAAATGAAATTATAAATCGTTTGATTTTTAACTGATTTTAGTTTATATATAAAACCCTCTACTGCTTGTCATAAGCTTAATTTCTTTTTATTTATTAATTCTAGAAATCATTATTTTGACGTGTTTTGACTTCTGGCGCCCGTTTTCTATCCGACTTTTCACCAAATTGAACAAAATTCTTGACAAAATAGTCTATCTTCATGAAATGTCTATAACACTGATTTTGGTCACACCAAAACCCATAAAATCTTAACTTTTCCCATGACATACGGAACCCTTATGGGCAAATCATCTTGCAATACTTATCCAAACTTGCACTAGTTTGGACCAAATCTCAACCTCGACTACTGTCAACCGACACCAAACTCGAAACAAGATCTCATACAATTTTGTCTCATTTCACATTACCTCCAATTCTGACTTATACGCAAACCGAGGCAAATCCCCATGTCAGCTCGTTAAGTCCATTTAAGGTCCAAATTTCAAAATTTTAACTTAAATTCAATTATTCATCGTGAAATTCGAAAATAATATTTATGTCAATATTTTGACTATCTCGACACCCGTCTTGACACGTATCTCCAGATAAAACCCCGCGAATCTCAAATTTACTCAATCACCCGAATTTCGCAAAATAAAATAATATATAATACACAACGCTAGGCAAACATCACATATTAATAAAATTAATTATAAATCTCAAATTCACCGGTGTTTAATTCCCAATTCGCAGTCAAAACCATAATTAAGCTTCCTTAATCGCAGATTAACCGTAATTACCTATTTAAGAATTTCAGGATTTGACATCAAGTGATCCATATAATTCAGCTATTCTTTTATTTTCCAATATATACATTTATATATATAAAAACATATATATATATATATATCATATATTCCTTCACCAATAAACTCACCGCACGTGCCTACGAGTGTACTTGAGCTTGCACATTCATGCCACGACCCCCTCGTCGCACTTGGTGTCCCGATAATTCATTGTTTATTGTATATTTTCTCAATTATAGGTTTGCATATAATCTTTTATTATACTACAACCTATATATAATTTCGTTTAACAAATCAATCAAACACCACAAATCATACAAGCTCACACACACGCTAATCGAGGTACACCGATCTTAACCCTGAGCCTAACTTGGATTAATTAGGATTTAGATTAGTATTAGGAAAAGGGAGTCGAGACGGGTCCCAAGTCCGATAAAGGAGGACTCTGACGCCCATTTTTTCATACCGAAAAATGGGTAAGGGAGGTCCCAAACTCATTTTTCAAACCCGAAAAGTGGGAGAGGGAGGCCCCAAGCTCATTTTCCATTCTTGGAAAATGGAGGAGGGTTGCGTTAGGTTGACAGCCAGCGTAAAACTTTTGTCACTTTTCATGAAATGGATCAAACATATATAAACGTTAGGGCGTTCCCACCTAGCGACGCGCTGCATCGGAGCCCGGGTGTAGAGAGAAATTAGCAAGGGTGTTTTTCACATCGCCGTCTGGGTGTGAAGAAAAATGAGCAAGGGTTCCCACAAATAGGACGTGTGTGGGTAAAGAAGCTAGTCCCTTCACATCGTCGCCCGGATGTGAAGAAAAATGAGCAAGGGTTCCCACTCAAAGGACGGGTGTGGGTAAAGAAGCTAGTTCAAAACAAACACGAAAACAAAAACAAAATCATAGATACGGATACTAGATCTTTTAGACAAAATAGAAATAGAAAAGGAAAACAAATATAAAGGGGAGAAAAAATTCGTTTAGGAACATGGAACATAGGAACACTTACGGGGAAGTCAATAGAACTAGTAGATACCATGATTAGAAGGAGAGTCAATATTGCTTGCCTCCAAGAGACAAAATGGGTTGGAGAAAAGAGTAGAGAAATAGGAAGCACAAGGTTTAAATTGTGGTACACTGGTATAGATAGGAAATGCAATGGATTAGGAATTGTGGTGGATAATGATTATAAGGATAAGGTTGTAGAGGTTAAAAGAATGGGGGATAGATTGATTCTAGTTAAATTAATTATTGGAGATGAAAAAATTAACGTACTTAGCGCCTATGCACCACAAGTATAATTAAGTGAGAGCATCAAAAGCAAGTTTTGGGACGATATGGATGGATTTATGCAAAGTATACCATTAGATGAAAATGTTTTTATTGGAGGAGATTTAAATGGGCATGTCGGGGCAAGTAACGATGGGTTTGAGAGAGTTCATGGAGGTTTTGGTTACGGTAATAGAAATGAAGAAGGAGAATCAATCTTAGAATTTGCTTCAGCATACGATCTTGTCTTAGCAAATACTAGTTTTAGGAAGAGGGAGTCGCATATAATTACTTTTAGTAGTGGTCATAACAAGAGTCAAATAGACTTTCTTTTAACAAGAAAAATAGATAGAAAAATATGTAGAGAATGCAAAGTCATACCTGGTGAAGCACTTACGACCCAACATAAGTTAGTAGTACTTGATATTATGCTAACACGGCGACATAATATGAATAAAAGAATTAGCGACCCTAAAATAAAGTGGTGGAACCTAAAACATAGTAAACAAGTAGAGTTTAGAGAAAAACTACTAAAGGAAAATGTTTGGAATCTTGACTTAGATGCTAATACAATGTGGCTAGAAATGAGTAGTTGCATAAGGAGAGTGAGATCAAACGTATTAAGTATATCTAAAGACTTGGGACCACCAAAGAAGGAAACATGGTGGTGGAACGAAGATGTCCAACGAGCAATTAAGACTAAAAGAGAGATGTATAGGAAAATACCTAAGTGTCAAGATGAAAATGTGTACAATCAATATAGAGAAGCTAGAAAACAAGCTAAAAAAATAGTTAGTCAAGCTAAAACAAATTTCATGGAAGATCTATATACAAGGTTAGGTAATAGAGATGGCGAAAAATATATATAGGCTAGCCAAATTAAGAGATAAAAAAAAACAAGACATAAGTCATGTAAGATGTATTAAGGACGATAATCAAAATGTTTTAACGCGCGAGGATGATATTAAGGAGAGATGGAGAAGTTACTTCGATAGTTTATTTAATGATGGCCAAGTTGATACTATAATAGATGAAAACCCATACCTAGAAAGAAATGTAAACTATACACGCAATATTAGAATTGTAGAAGTTAAAGAGGCATTGAAAAGAATGAAACTAGGAAAAACATGTGGCCCATTTGAAATACCCATAGAGGTTTGGAAATGCTTAGGAGAAATTTGATATACTTGATTAACAAAACTTTTCAATAAAATTTTAAAATAAAAACGGATGCCAATGGATTGGAGAAGAAGCACGCTTGTGCCAATCTTCAAAAACAAAGGAGACATTCAAAGTTGCTCAAACTACAGGGGAATTAAACTTATGAGTCACACTATGAAACTTTGGGAGAGGATAATTGACAATAGGCTAAGGAGAGAAACAACAATATCAGAGAACCAATTTGGTTTCATGCCTGGGAGGTCAACTATGGAGGCGATTTTCCTTGTAAGACGATTGTTAGAAAAATATAGAGAAAAGAAAAAAAATATTCATATGGTATTCGTAGATTTAGAAAAAACATATGATAGGGTTCCTAGAGATGTTCTTTGGTGGGTTCTAGAAAGAAAAAGAGTGCATGCTAGATACATAGACATTATTAAGGATATGTATGATGAAGTAGTAACGAGTATAAAGACATTTGGAGGAGCTACAAAAGAATTTCCCATTACGATATGACTACATCAAGGATCGGCTTTAAACTCATATCTATTTACTTTAGTTATGGATGAACTAACTAGACATATTCAAGAGGATATACCATGGTGTATGCTATTTGTAGATGATATTGTCTTAGTGGATGAAACAAAAGATGGAGTGAATAGGAAATTAGAACTCAAGAGAATACATTAGAATCTAAAGGCTTTAAGTTGAGTAGGACGAAAATCGAATACATGCACTATGAGTTTAGAAACACTAGACATCGAGATGGCAGAGTGGTAAAATTAGGGGAAGTAGAAGTTCTTAAGGTAAACCACTTTAGATACCTTGGATCAATCATACAAAATGATGGTAACATTGAGATTGATGTCACACATAGAATTCAAGCTGGATGGAAGAAATGACGAAGTGCAACAGGGGTGATTTGTGATCGAAATGATCCTACTAAGTTAAAAAGAAAATTTTATAGGACCGCAGTTAGGTCAGCTATGCTCTATGGAAGTGAATGTTGGGCGGTAAAGCAACAACAATTACATAAAATGAACGTACCAGAAATGAGGATGCTTAGGTGGATGTGTGGTAAAACTCGTAAAGATAGAATAAGAAATATATAAATTCAAAAGCAAGTAGGAGTAGCACCAATTGATACAAAGATTAGGGAAGGGCGATTGCGGTGGTTTAGTCACCTGCAAAGACGGCCTACAAATGCCCAACTAGAAAACTTGATTAAAAAAAAATTGTAGAAATTCGACGAGGTGGGGCAGACCAAAGTTAACATGGGATGCATTAATTAGGAGAGATTTGAATGGTTTGAGAAGCTCACCATCAATTGCACTTAATCGAGCAAAATGAAAAAGTTTGATCCATGTAGCCGACCCCAGTTAATTCGGGACTGAGGCTATGTTGTTGTTGTTGTTGTATTAGTATTAATTACCAACTTAAGGTAACAGGTCGTTACACCTTTTTCCTTTCCATTCCTTTTTCAAGTGTCATATTTTGCCGCATACTCAACATGTCACTTTTTCTTTGCCTTGGATTTTGATCTTGACTTGTTTCGGTCACTGTAGTTTCGATCAATAGTTCGTCCCCATACCGCCATAGCATCACCATGAGAACCAAGACTAATCTTTCGTTTAAGCTTTTTAGTTAAAAATGATGCTATTGCAACATCTAAATCATGAATCTTTATGTGACTTAAATTCATGATCAAATTATCCCATGAATCAAGCATAGAACGAAGCTATAGACATGTTTTTTCATCATTTTCAATTTTCACATCAAGAGCCATGAGTTTGCTGATGAGTAAATTAAAATGATTGAGATGCTTTGAACTGATGCACCATCTTCATTTTCAATGCATAAAACTTTTGTCGCAAGAAAATCTCATTCGTCAAAGATTTTCCTTCATAAATATCCATTAGCTTGTCCCATAATCCTATTGCACTTGATTCTCCTTTAACAATGAACAACACAATGTGTTCTAGAGCAAAAAAAATGTTCGCAACAGCCATCTCATCTTTCTTTGCAAATGTCTTTTCTGTCATTCCTTTAGGTTTGCCATCCTTCCCCAAGAGTGCAACCACACAACCATCTTTGACCAATACAACATGCATCTTCAACTACCAAAGTGCAAAGTTTGTTCCATTAAAATGTGGAATTTCAGACTTGGCTACCCTCTTCCTAGCAATAATTCTAAACACTCAATCCCGTGATGGCCTCCTACCCCCACAATTATGGTCGATTCGAAGACTCACATTATTATAATGTGAATGGGGTAGGTATGTCACATAATGGACATCAATTTTCTAACATGCATTCTTTTGTGCAACAGGTCGAGGTTTGCGAAACTTGTGAAGATTATTCTCATTTTGCATATGACTATCCGTATTATCCACAGTATGAGAATTATCACTATTCTGGCTATGCATCGCCACAACTCGACTTCTTTAGGCTCATGTCAAGTCCACAATTCCTCAGCAAGAAGAGAGTCAACAATTTCAATAAAGCACCTCTTTGGAAGATATGGTGAAGCAACTGATAGAAGGTCAACAACGGCTTATTGAACAATTTCGACAATTTAAAGTTGAGATTCCAGGCTTGCAGAATTTGGAAACTCAACTTATTCAATTTAATGTCAGGCTTTAGAATATATTGACGAGGAAGAGTTGTGTAGTACACACCCAGAGGAGGATGTGAGTGTTGATAGTTTGAAAAATTTTGAGGTGAATGAGGTTACACAGGTGGAGGACTATTGGAGCGAAACAGTGGAAGGACGTGTAGTTTTTCACATTGAGCCATAAATTGTCATTGCACCGAATGAAGAGGAGGATAATGAGATAAAAATTGATGTCATTTCAAACAGGCCGGAGAAGCCCAGATAGAGAGCGAGGAAGACCAACCTCTGGTGTTGCTGAAACCACCCACCCTCTCGTGCACATTTGTTAAACCTTACAAGGGAGTGGAAGTAAGGGAGCGTTCACATATTTTCTACACTGCCGACACCTTTGTGTTGGACGATCCTGATGCAACAGATTTTTTCATACTGGAAGTCCCGAATGAGCTCCGAAATTTGAAAGAGGGCATGCATGCTTCATTGCCCAAATATGTAGATGCGCCATTCGTTGTCGACATCTCTAAAGGAGAGGGCATCGCGTGATAAATCACGCCAAGTCTAGCTAAAGACTTAAAAGAAAGGCGGCTCGTTGGGAGGCAGCCCAACTTCATTTTTAATTCTTGAATTTATTTCAGTTTTAGTTTAGTTTTATTTTTTTATGTTTAGTAAAATACTAACTTGGTCTCTTGGATTTTTATAGGTGGTATGTTATGATTAATTAGCACTGGAGGACTGGAGCACCCCCGAGTTTTTTAGGTTTGACTTTAGATTACATTTTTAGCGTAATTTGAGTATTTTATTTTGAATTAACATATTATCAAGACTTTAGGTGTTTTGAGACTTGGTTGGGACACATCCAACTTAAGTCATCGCATTTGTGGCGGGTCTTTGAGTAGACCGAAAGCCCTAGACTTCATTCCATCATCTTGTTGATTTCACCCTTAGTTGACAAACTTCGGGCTCGCAAGACTTGATAGGAATTATTTGAGTTAACTCCTATGTTTACTAGTTCTTGCTCTTATTATGATTGTTCTTTCATAATTTCCTTAGTCACCTAGACATGGGAGATTTCGTGCGTTCACTAATTTTTAGAGACTTTTGTTATGCATGCATTTGTATCATCTTCTTATTCTTTATCCATGTTCTTCTTCACCACTATATTCTTTTTCTTTTTGTTGCATGGATTCCTTGACTTATTTTGAACCTTGAGGACAAGATTCAAAATAATTTTGGGGGTACTTTAGGATTTGTGGATTGATTTTGGATGGATTCTCTGTGAAAAACCGCAGGGTAGATCGTTTAATTTTTATATATGCGGTTATCGGATGGTAATAGTGGTGTTACATATCATTTCTTCCATTTCTTTCATTTCTTGTCCCCTTCATACTTCTCTTTCATTTCATTAGTAGTTGATACATTTTCACGCATGTATTTAGTATAGTCTTCATTTTTTTATTGTTTAGAGTCACCCGAGACTTTGTTTTATGCCTTTGGTTATGGATGAGTACATTACGGTTGCCTTTTTGACTTGAAACTTAGGGAAAACTAGGAGAAACACTCAATCGAGTCCGTAGCCTAGCATTTTTATGGTTTCATGATTATGGACTTACTTGATGGTTAAGCTTTGTGCTAGATAACGAAAATGAGCAGACGGTCAAACTTGTGCAAGTGATATTATTTTAACCCATATTGGGGAATTTGCTTGATTATAGTGAAAGTGTGAAGGGATAACATGAGTTTTCATAATATAGAGAGTCCCACAGGTTTCCATAGGAAATGGAGAAGGGAGACTTGTGGTGGGAAAAAGTGAGAAAAGCGGTCCATAGGAAATGGAGCAAGGGCCGTATTACTTGAAAAAATATGGAGAAAAAATAGAGAATATATATAAATGAATAAAGGCGAAAGTTGTGAAAACTCCTCAAATAAAAAAATTTAGCTTGAGTGCTTTCACTAGATTAAGTGAGATTTTAAACTTGCGTGCTTGAATGTATAGACCAAGAAAACTCGTGAGTAGTTGATGGTCTTTGTTTTGATCGAGTCTATATCTTCAAAGTGTGATCTTAATTGTGTTCGGGTTGCGAGTCTTGACATATCATAACTCCAAAATTCCTTGAGTAGCTTGTTAATTTGGTGACTATGTAAATCAAAGGAACTCCATGAATTATGAGTCGGGTATATGATTAGTTAGGTCTGTGCATATTTATATTATGAGTCTAGTTTAGTTTGTGTTTTCATTTACACATTTGCTCAAGACGTGCAAAGTCCTAAGTTTGGGGGTATTTGATAAGTCGATATTTATAAGTTTTTTAGTAGTTTATTTTAATGTATTTAATATAGAAAGTCTCTAAAATATATATTTAATTATATATATTTATCATTTTCAGGTGAAATGAAGTGGGCGGTTGAATCCGAGGCGAAAAATTAATAAAAATGGAGTATTTACATGTAGTGAACAGTTACCAGAGGATATGCCTCGAGACATGCATTACACAATTTATTTGTAGGTGACAAGAGGCCAGGAGATGCAGAAATTATACACACATTAGTCACTTGTCCCACAAAAGCTCTCTGATGTGCCGCGAGATCCGCGTTGCATTTTCTCCCACGGTTTTGATCTTCTTATGCGATTTTTAACATCCCAGCTGTCTGCCACGTGGCAGCCAACCATTTGCACAACATGTCACAACAGTCTCTTCTCTTCAATCACGCGCTGCCACGTGGCGCCAGAACACTCCCAGCACGCACCAAGCATCTCAATTTGCTCATAACAGCAACCACTCAACTTTCCTCTGGATGCGTGTAGCACCAGCTCTCAGATTTTTAATGAATTCATGCGATTCTCAACCGAGTGGTCAACAACCGCCACGTATTGGGCCCTCCACGCTCAAGCACGTCACATGATCTATAAACATGTAATTCATCAAGTTTTCACTAAAAACTAGAGGTCTAATCATCAAACTTGAATTTCACTAAACATACCAAAAATGGGTTCATTGAAGAATGTAAGAGATGAGGATGATGATTACCTAAGTTGGATCACTTGATTTGTCTTCCAAGGTGTTAAAATCCCAACTTGAGATCCTCTACAGCTTCTGGTTTTTCTCAGATTTGCATGAGAGTTTGAGTTAGTAGAGATGAAGCTCTTACTCATGTAGCTTATATATGTTGGTCTTAATCAAGTGTGCATGCGTATCCCGAGGATTATCTTGTGGTTCATACACATGCTGTCCCATACCACCTGATGACTCCATTAATGTACTCATCTCCTAGAATTACTCACAATGATCATCTTGAGGTCCATCCATGATCCTCATTACTTAGTTCAAACTATAGGCTTTTCATTTAGTTGATTTAGGTACCTTGCATTAAGCCTTATTAAACCATATAATTAGTGTTTTATTGAACAAAATCAACCAACTAGTGGTCCCACTAACCTTTGGCTACTCGATATTCGGTGCCCCGCGTCTCGACATGCATTTCAAGGCACACCATAGCCTATTGTTTAAATTTCAACTTAATTAGCCTATGGTTAAATTATCCATTTCATTTAAATCACTTAGTCATATTAACATGAATTAGTCGAGTTCCCTAGTGTACCAGTACTTCGCCTCTCGATACTCGTGTTGACATGCATTTCGAGGCGACTACCCGTCACACAACCTCGCACAATACAACCATTCAACATACACACATGCGATGTATTAACAATTAATTTCATAAAACGCATCGCAATTAAACAATGCAACACACAATTTACTAGTGTACCTAGGTCGACGTGTGTCCTAGCCAACCCGCGGTGTCCACGTGGAACCGAGCTGGTGTCCATATCTGAAATTACGAAATAAATAACGGCGTTAATAAAACGGGTCGTTACAGTTCTTCCAAACTAATTAAAACTTTGTCCCGAAATTTAACATAACTAAATGTCGTACCGTGAAATAACTAAGGGTATCGTTCTTGCATCGTCAAATCGAGCTCCCAGGTAAGTCCCTCCGTCCTATGATGCTGCCAATGAACTAGGACCTTAGAGAGCTCCCTATTCCTAATAATTTGAACTCTGCAGTCAACGATCTCTATCGGCCTCTCCTCGTAAGTCACGTCAGGCTGAACCTCAATCTGCCACAAATCAATCATCGGTCTCGGCCCTGACTTAGCTAATCTCAACATCCAAATTTGAAATGTTGGATGCGATATGCGATATGCGATACTGCCCACTCTCTCTGCGATCCTGAATGGTCCAATAAATCACGGCGCCAGTTTCCCCTGAACACCAAACCTCTGCTGTTTACTAGTGGAAACCTTGATGTATACCATGTCGCCCTCTTCATAGCTCAGACCTTTGTCATACCGATCCACGTATTTCTTATGTCCATCTTGTGCGGCTCGTAACCTCTGACGGATCTGTGTGATCTTCTATGTGTGATTAACAACTATCTCAAGCCCAATAGTCATTGTATCTTCCAACTCCACCCAACACATAGGTGATCTATAGGGCCTCCCATGTAGCGCCTCAAACGGTGGCATCTTAATAGTCGTCTGATAGCTGTTATTATATGCAAACTCACACAAAGGCAAATAATCCTCCCATAATCCCCCAAACTGCAATATACAAGCCTTGAGCATATTCTCCAAAATTTGTATCAGCCCCTTTGACTATCCGTCGGTCTAAGGATGATAAGCCATACCAAACTGCAACCCAATGCCAAACTGCTCCTGCATAGCCTCCTAGAGCCTCAAAGTCAATATGGGATCTTTGTCTAACACAATAGAAATCGGCACCCCATGCAATCTAATAATGTCCTGTTTAAAACAATACGTTCAGTTATGGGAACGTGTATCTCATAAAAATCAGAATGAAATGAGCTAATTTCATCAGTTAGTCAATCACAACCCAAATTGCATCATGACGCCTCGATGTCTGTAGTAGTCCACTAACGAACTCTATGGTGATGTGCTCCCATTTCCACTGTGGAATGGGTAATAGCTGTAACAGTTCACCGGGTCTCCTGTGCTCAGCCTTCACATGCTGGCAGATGTGACAACTCCTGACGTACGCCCCTACGTCATCCTTCATCCTTGACCACCAGAATAGTCGCCTCAAGTCATGGTACATCTTGGTCCAACTAGGAGGAATTGTGTAGCGAGACCGGTGTGCCTATTCCAGAATCCCATCCTGTATCTCTTGATCCGTAGGTATCCACAATCTCCCTCGGTGTCTCAAACATCGATCTGTGGTCTATGCCCAATAAGTGCACTCCAGATCCCGAGCCAGACCACTAAACCGCTCATAAAGTCTACAAGCCCTCTAAAACTCAGCAACCCTCTCAATCGATACGGTCAGAACTCTCATCTGACAACAAATGTGCTTCTCAGCCACAGTCGACACCTCTGTCATGCACAAAACTATTGCCGCCTGTAACAAGTCATGCTCTTGTGTCATATGTCACAACACAGTCTGACTATCAATCCCACTCATGCTCAATGCGTTCGCTAAGACGTTTGCTTTTCCAGGGTGATACTCAATAGCGAAGTCATAGTCCTTCAACAACTCAAGCCATTTCCTCTGGCGTATATTCAGATCCTTTTGAGTGAAGATATATCGTAAACTCTGGTGATCTGTATACAATATGAACCTCTATCCATAAAGGTAGTGTCTCCAAGCCTTCAGTGCAAAGACGACTGCTGCAAGCTCTAAGTCGTGCACTGGATAATTATCCTCATGGGGTCTCAATCGTCTGGAAAGATATGCAATTGGTCTACCTTCTTGCATCAACACACATCCAAGACCAATGCCTGACGCATCCATATAAACTGTCAAAGTCTTACCCGGCTTCGGTAATGTCAATACTGGTGCAGAAGTCAACCTCCTCTTCAGCTCATAGAAAGCCTGCTCATACTCCTCTGACCAATCAAATCGAACTTCCTTCTTAGTCAGTCTCATCATCAGTGCTGCAATCGAGGAAATGTCCTACACAAATCGTCGATAGTATCCTGCTAATCTAAAAAACTTCGAATATCGGCAATAGACTCGGGTGTCCTCCAGTCAATGATAGCCCGAATCTTCTCTGAATCCACAGAGATACCCTAATCACTGATGACATGTCCTAAAAATCTCACCACTTTCAACCAGAAGTCACATTTAGTGAACTTGGCGTACAATCTGTGCTATCTCAGTGTCATTAAAACTGCCTAAAGATGTCTCTTGTGATCCTCCCGAGTCCTACTATAGATCAAAATGTCATCGATGAAGACTATGACAAATCTATCCAAATACAGTCTCAAGACCCAGTGCATCAAATCCATGAAAATCGTTGGGGCGTTAGTTAGCCCAAACGACGTGACTGTGAACTCGAATATCCCGTACCTCGTGCTAAAAATGGTCTTCTGGATATCCTCCTTTCAAATCATCAACTGAGGATAACCTAAGCGAAGATCAATCTTCGAGAAGAATCTGATGCATGTCAACTGATCAAACATATTATCTATCCTAGGAAGGTAACGATTCATAACTGTCACCTGATTTAGCTTCCTATAGTATATGCACATCCTCATCGAACCGTCCTTCTTCTTCACAAACAACACTGGTGCTCCCTAAGGTGACATACTAGGGTGAATAGAACCCTTCTCCAACAACTCATCTAGTTGTTGTTTAACCTTATCCTGCTCTGATGGTGACATCCTATAAGGTCTACTAATGATCGGCTCCGTCCCTGGTATCAACTCAATGATAAACTCAATAGCTAGTAGTGGTGGCAATACTGGTAGATCATCCAAAAATACGTCAAGAAAATCTTTAACTACCGGAACGTCTTCTTTCCTGACCTCTGTCCTAACCTCCGGCTCAAATATAGCTACAAATGCCTCCATCTCCTACGCTGTAGCTAGTCAGCCTCTAGTGATAGGTAAGTCAATCGCGGATCCAACTAGTGAGAACTCCGGTATCCTCGGAATACGAAACTCAATCCTCTTACCATAACAATATATCCGTGGATGATAGAGTGACAACCAATCCATTCCAAGAAGAGCGTCAAACTCTAAATACTCTAACACTCGAAGATCTGCCAGCAACTAATGTCCCTCAACCTCTATCATCACATCTCTACATATCCGGTTAGGGTATATCTTGTCCCCAGCGGCCGTACTAAGAACAAGGTGTGTGTCTAGTGTTTGTGTATCTAACCCTAACTCTCCAACAATACGCCCAACAATAAATGATAAGGTGCTACTAGAATCAAACGTAGCTTGCATAAGTCTACCAAAAATATGTAACGTACCCTCGACAAGCTGTCTGTTCGCCCGCCATCCGTTTACCGCACGGCATGGGATCTCTCTGAGCTCGCTTTGGCTCTTGTCTCGTCGTGGTGACGGTAGTCTACCCTCAAATGTCCCCTCTGACTACACTTTTGACATATGCGTTGGTTCTGCCTACTAGCTTGGCCATCGAAGGGATGACCCTAATGGTACATCTATGGCGGTGGCTTACGTTGATATGTCGATGCTAGCGCAATAGCGTGAACCGGTTGTCTCTCCTCATGCTGGAACTGACTGCCCTGGTGATCATCTGTGTAGCCCTGTCTCATTTGTCATCCATTCGACCTCTATTTAGACGATCCCTCTGCCTCTTCGGCCTCCTGTCCGGCCGAGAACTCTGTGCTGTCTGTACCTCAGTCCTAATCACACATCTGTCATCCCTCTGCATCACGTAGGTCTCATGCGCCAACGCTCTATCAAATATGTCCTGCAGAGTGGGTGTGTAACGGCCCTAAAAATCTAACTCGTGCCACGTGCCATTTTAGGGTCGTATGTGGGACCCACCCGTCGTAATCCGAATCGAAATCGACCGAAATAGGGTCAAAATAAGGTTTAGATGCGGTTGACCCGTGTTTCATAGTGTAACGGTATTTTTGTCAATTTTCGGCGAAAATGAGGTATTTTTCAGGGTTTATTTCGGACACAAAAATCGAGTAGATAATTAAAAAAAAATTGCATTTAAATGGATGAGAGAGAGAGAGAGATCGGATGAGATAGAGAAAGAAAAAGAAAGATAGATGAGAGAAGAGAGAGAGAGAAGCCGCCGGGAAGGAAGAAGAAGAAGAAGAGGCGACGACGACAGTGCGGCGCGGATGGCGGTTCATGAGCGACGCGGGGGCGGATGGTGGCTCCCGCGAGACAGAGTCCAGCCAAGCGAGCGGTCGCGGCGGCGATGACGCGACGGCACGGACGGCCAAAGAGCAGCAGCGGCATGCGGCGACACGGAGGCGCGAAGGTAAGCGCGACTGTAGGGACGACGACGAGCGAGCGCGCAGCGGCTCCGGTATGCGCGATGGAGCGGCTCCATCGACGGTTCGACTCCAGCCATGCGCGGCGATGTACGCGTGGCGCGACTCAGCAATGGCGCGGCGGCGACGGACGCGGTTCGGCTCAACAGCGCCGGCGCCGACAAACAAGCGGCGGTGACGCGCGGTGGCGCGGCAGCGGCGTGGTGCAACAACGCAGTGGCGCGTTGCCTAACCGATCGATCCCTGACGAGACAACAAAAGTGGACAAGGCGTCGCCACTTCGACGAAGCTCGACGACGCGATGGATTCAAATGGATTTTGAAGGCCATGGTGAGGTTTACTTCAATTAATTTGGTTGTGATTTGTATGACTTAGTAACTTAGTTCTAAAAGGTATAAATGGACACCAGGGACTTAGGAGTCTATAGTCGGGTGTCGGGTGCGCATATCGAGGCATGAGTGAGATGTTTTGAAGATGATTTGTGATTTCTCGAGGTAAGTAAAACCAGCTAGGAAATGCATAGTAGCTCATTTTAGCTTATATTTTATTGATGTTGCATTGTGTCCTTTTCTAGGAATTCTCACCTACTTATGAGTGTCCGAGGGCCAAGTGAGTCATACTCGTGTCTCTGATTGGAGTGGTTGCCGGCTTGCAACCGGGGCCATGACTTCGAGTCACTTGAGTATTTGGTCGGAATGAGATGTGTTTTATCCGGGGCACCGTTGATATCCATCATTCGCGACGTTCTAGGTACAGCAGGCAATGACGCGTCCTATGACCCGAGTGCAGCAGGCGTTGTCGCGACTATGTTACCTCGACCACGTGGCATCCGCATTCGGTGGTCTTGGACTACTTGGGCACCTCTCTATTGTTTCCTTTGACACTCATTTCTCGTTGTACTTTCATTGTTTTTACAGTTTTATTATCATGCATTCCGTACAGTTTTCTTCTATCCGCATGACTTTTTGACTGCTTCATTTTATCTTGAATTACTGTTTAGATCCTACTGGCTTTTACTTACATGGGCTCGTCATTCTCGTGTTTGACTGAGTGCAGAGTCGCAAACGAGTAAGGGAAATGAACCAACTTTAGGTGATTTGCTGTAAGGACATTGGAACAACTTTCCCACTCGAATTTGTGTAGGTTTTGTATTACCTATTTATATGTTGTTTTTGGGTTGAGGGATATACATGAATGTGCATATTTACTGGGTTCCAAAATTATGTTGCCTAACTCTTTTACATTATTGTTGAGTTATTTAATTAATTGCTTCCGCTAAATTGTAAAAACTTGAAAAATACTAATAACTCAACTTAAAATTATGAATTTACTTGTAATGATGGATTGGAAAGCTCACTAGGCTTGCGTTGACCTTGCGAGACTGGCTCGAGGGTCCACGTGGGCTTAGGTTGGGCGGGGCCCAGTTTGTGGGAAACTGGGGCCGTCACAGGTGGTATCAGAGTCTAATTTTAAGAATCTCATTGCTTAAGACATTGTGATACCAACGTCACAGTTGGTATCAGAGCGTAAGGTTTTTTTTATAAAAAATAGAACTAGGACACGGTTGGAACTTAGAGTGGAACCCTATGATCCTTTCTTAGAGTCTTAGTTGGGAAGTGAGAAGAGTTGGGGAAATTAAAATTTGGACTATATGAGCTATTTGATGTATTGTATTATACTATTATCGATAGCTATGTCCTGAATCGAGAATCGCCTTCATATTGCGATAGCCGATCAGCCCGAGATCAGTGATACCGGTCAGAGTGACGTTCAAGAGAGGTCGGATGCGATGTCCTGGCTAGTCACCTCACATGGCCAACAACTTCAAGGGACTCTCTGACTTTTGAGAGCACAGGCTACAACATCGTCTTCTACATCTGCAGCAGCAAGACCAAGTACTCAGGGCGGGAGTGCACCGACAAGACAAAGCCATTGTACGACTCCTACAAATACGCAGACCAGGACTTGAGGAGAACTAGTTCAGGCTGAAAGAGTACCATCTACTCCTGATACACCGACGGATGATACACCAAACACGCCCATTGATGGGAGCACACGAGTGACGGCTAAAGCGAGGCAACCTTGCGAGTTTCAGATACATCACCCGGAGAGGTTTCACGGTGGTACGGATCTTGGAGCAGCGAAGAAATTTATGCAGAGTCACGAGAAGATCCACGATGTTTTGCCCATATCAGATCATATGAGGCCGAGCATCTCATCAGCTTTGTTGTTCAGGGAGGTTGATGTTTGGTGGCGTAGCATGGTGGCTACGAAGGGGAAGCCCAAAAAAAATCGAGCAGAATTCAAGGAGAGGTTCAATCAAAAGTATTTCCCTCACGCGGTCAGGAACATGAAGAGGACCGAGTTTCAGAAGATCCGATAGGCGGCTGACGAGACAGTGATGCAGTATATGGGCCGGTATTTGCGGCTGATGGACTATGTCGGAGGCATAACTGAGGACAATGACCGGGCCTACTACTTCATTAATGGTCTGTTGGGTGAGATCGGGTTGGTGGTGGTGACCACAGCTCCAGGGACTTTACAGGAGGCGTATGAGAGGAGCTTGGCCAGTGAGACTTTTTAGAGCACTGGTACAGTAGACGCAGCTCCACCACTAGCACAGCCTGATGTCATGCCCGGAGGTGACGGGACGAGGAAGAGACCTAGACAGTGGAAGTCAAGGGATCGAGCTCAGAGTGTGGGGTTTGTTGCATCTCCACCATATGCAGCGCGTATTGCGCCAATACCATCTGCTCCAGTACAGAGTTATATCAGCACACCGCAACTGCCGACACCGTCAGGTTCTCAGTGACAGCAGTATCAAAGGACTGAGTGGCAGGGGCAGAGACAGTGGTCAGAGGCGGAGGTGGATGGGGACAGAGTGTTCCATCTGGATCGGGATCTCAGCGTACTTGTTGGTAGCGTGGAAATACAGGTTATTTCGCTAGTACGTGTCCACGATTAGGCAGAGGGTAGCCGCAGCGAAGCCGGGAGCAGGTTCACGTAGTTACCGAGCCAGATCCGACTGCTACCCTTAACTTGATAGTTTTATTTTCGATCGTTTGGTCAATGAGTTGGGTTTGAAACCTACTCGACTAGAGAGACTGACGGACAGTCAAAAAGACTGATTCACATTCTCGCGGATATACTGAGGATGTGTGTGTTAGAGACGGTGGGCTAGGATGCGTGGTTCAACCCCCTGGACGCGTGTTCTAGTTTAGAGATGCGAAAGACTATTTCCAATATATGTTTAGAGGATGTTGCCCTGACATATATTAGGGGAAGGACATAGATAGTGTGGGAGGTCGCATATGTGCACCCACACTGTTTTGGAGGTATCGGAGGAGCCCAACTCGTCTCGGAGGAGCCCAACCCGCTGGCTTAGCCCGACAGGGGTATGGAGTTGGGCGAGTATGGCCTTGCGCCTTCACAAAAAAAAGGGTGAATTGTTTCAATTTCGATGACGAAATTCCAATTTAGTTGGGAATACTGCAACGACCCTAAAAATCTAACTCGTGTCACGTGCTATTTTAGGGTCGTATGTGGAACCCACTCATCGTAATCCTTATCGAAATCGACGCGAAATAGGGTCAAATAAGGTTTAGACGCGGTGTACCCGTGTTTCGGAGTGCAATGGTATTTTCATCAATTTTTGGCAAAATGAGGTATTTTTTGGGGTTTATTTCGGACACAAATATCAAGTAGATAATTAAATAAAATAAAATAAAATAAAATAAAAAAATAAAAATTTGCATTTAAACGGATAAGAGAGAGAGAGAGAGAGATCGGATGAGAGAAAGAGAGAGAAAGATAGAGGAGAGAAGAGAGAGAGAGAAGCCGCCGGGAAGGGAAGAAGAAGAAGAGGTGGCGGACCAGCGGCGCGAATGGTGGTTCGCGTGCGAAAGCGGGGGCGCGGACGGTGGCTCCAGCGAGACGGAGTCCACCAAGCGAGCGGTCGCGCGGCGGATGACGCGACGCGCGGACGGCCAGCAGCGAAGAACGGCTCGAGGCGACGTGGAGGCCGCGGGAGGTGGCGCGGCGTGGGGGACGACGACGAGCGAGGCGCGACTCCAAAGCACGCGCGGTGGCAGGCGATAACGACGGACGGCGGTTCGGCTCAGCGCAGCGCGCCGCGCTAGCAGCAGCGACGAGCGACGACATCGACACGGCGGCATGGCGCGCGCGGCGCGCGGTCAACGGCGTGGTGCAACGACGCGGTGGCGCGTTGCCGGACCGATCGATCCCCGACGAGACAACAACAGTGGACAAGGCGTCGCGACTTCGGCGAAGCTCGACGACGCGATGGATTCAAATGGATTTTGAAGGCCATGGTGAGGTTTACTTCAATTAATTTGGTAGTGATTTTTATGACTTAGTAACTTAGCTCTAAAAGGTATAAATGGACACCAGGGACTTAGGAGGCTGTAGTCGGGTTTCGGGTGCGCATATCGAGGCGTGAGCGAGACGTTTTGAGGATGATTTGTGATTTCTCGAGGTAAGTAAAATCGTCTAGGAAATGCACAGTAGCTCATTTTAGCTTATATTTTATTGATGTTGCATTGTGTCATTTTCTTGGAATTCTCACCTACTTATGAGTGTCCTAGGGCCAAGTGAGTCATACTCGTGTCTCTGATTGGAGTGGTTGCCGACTTGCAACCGAGGCCATGATCTCGAGTCACTTGAGTATCTGGTCGGAATGAGATGTGTTTTATCCGGGGCACCGTTGATATCCATCATTCGCGACGTTCTAGGTACAGCAGGCAATGACGCGTCCTATGTCCCGAGTTTGCTTGGCGTTGTCGCGACTCTGTGACCCCGACCCTGTGGCATCCGCATTCGGTGGTCTTGGACTACTTGGGCACATCTCTATTGTTTCCTTTGACACTCATTTCTCGTTGTACTTTCATTGTTTTTACAGTCTTTTTATCATGCATTCCGTACAGCTTTCTTCTATCCGCATGACTTTTAGACTGCTTCATTTTATCTTGAATTACTGTTTAGATCCTACTGGCTTTTACTTACATGGACTCGTCATTCTCGTGTTTGACAGAGTGTAGAGTCGCAAACGAGTAAGGGAAATGAACCAGCTTTAGGTGATTCGCTGTAAGGACATTGGAGCAACTTTCCCACTCTAATTTGTGTAGGTTTTGTATTACCTATTTATATGTTGTTTTTGGCTTGAGAGATATACATGAATGTACATATTTACTGGGTTCCACAATTAGGTTGCCTAACTCTTTTACATTATTGTTGAGTTATTTAATTAATTGCTTCCGCTAAATTGTAAAAACTTGAAAAATACTAATAACTCAACTTAAAATTATGAATTTACTTGTAATGATGGATTGGAAGGATGACTAGGCTTGCATTGACCTTGCGAGACTGGCTCGGGGGTCCACGTGGGCTTAGGCCGGGCGGGGCCCAGTTCGTGGGAAATTGGGGCCGTCACAGGGTGCCCAGATAATACCACTACCGAAGCAATCCTATCGTCAACTCCTCTGGTGAAATAGTATATCTGCAAACGCTGTCCCAGCTACGTCCATAGAGAACTCGAGTAAGTACTAGAATCTCTCCATATACTAGAGCAAAGTCCGGTTACCCTGTCTCAGGGTCATGAACTCATCTATCAACCGTAATTTCACATCCATGGGTATGTACTGATCATAGAACAACTCATTAAACTCATCCCATGTCTTCGGCTCTAGATAGGTATCCTGATATGTAGTCCACCATACTGCTATGTGGCCTCTCAAACATGTCTCAGATAACCATGCCTGAACATTCTCATCTTTCCTCATCAGCTTATAAAAACGCTGATGAGACAAAATCCACTTCACCGCACCCTCCGGGTCACCACCTTCGCAAAATAAGCCTGGCTGAAACTTCAGAAACTCTCTCAACATCTTCGCCTCTAGAGCTAAGACAAATCCTAATGTAGTAGAAGTAGTAGTGGTAGAGTAAACTAATCCGTGGTCATGGGTGGAGGCGTAGGAGTCGGCATCTCTAGTGGAACAACAACTGCGGTGGCTCTCTCTATCTGTGCCTCCGCTCCTGCCCTCTCAACGGGTGTCTGGGGAACAACCGGAGCGACGGTTGTCCTCGTAGGTACATCAACTGCTACTAGCTATTTGGGTGGGGTAACTGCTGTAGCAAGTGTCGTTAGTGTGGTGGTCTGATCTCGTAATAAACGTAGTACCTCGGCCATTTCATTCTCTTGAGCCGAGAGTTGATCCTCCATACTAGCTATAATCGGGGAATCCCTAGCTGTATCGCTAGTCTGACCGTCTCACGAGGCGTAGTCGATTGTTCGTCTATAGTCAACATCGAAAAGCGTGCTCCGGATAAGCCTCGATGTATATATGTATATCATATATATAAAATGGAAATATAACACGTACATAAGTCCTATCTCTACCCGTCTCACATCACTTCCCAACTAAAGTTCTAAGGCAATAACTTCGGGTTTCCACAACTAAAGTTTATTTATTAAGTTTTATGCTCTTTCATTTTACATTCCCGAGTTCTTAAAACTCTTTCTCTGATACCAACTGTGGCGGCCCTTGCCGCCCCGAGGTGACGTGTCTCCGTGTACTCCTTGCCCAGTGGGCCCAACTACACGTGTCCGACACCTGCCCATCCACCTCTTGTCTCAAAATTTGTGTCCACGTGTGTTTTATCAAATTATTTAGTGAATTATCACTATTTTCTAAACTTATTCTCTTTAAGTATTTAAAAGTTTATTCTAATGCCTAACCATACTAGTGGGTTGTATCTTACAAATTAACATATATCAACGGAAGCCTTAATTGATACCATTAGAATAAGTAACTAGCATGGTAAACATTATTGATAAGAGCAAATCCAACTGTGGAAAAACCAAGAAAAGTACTTTGTATATAAGCGACAGTAGCATAAACAAGGTATATATACATGTATCGTGTCATCTCAAGTCCCCCAATACCCAAAATAATACAAAATATCAAAATAAGCACGTACTAGTATATCCTCGACGGCGAGCAATCAGATGTAGTCACCTAGGATCCCCTTGCCCCTACTGGTACTAGGACATGCACTCAATCATCACAAAAGACAAATGACGAGTATAGTAAGTAAAATCCCAAGGAACCCCTCTGAGCATTCACATAATAAAGTGAAGGAAATGCAAGAAATAATGTCAAGTAAACATGCAGAATGTAAACAGACAATTGTAATTGGCTCATCGCATGAAAAGATAACAGCTAAGCTAACAAATGTACGTGCTCGCTCTAGATGGACTAGACTGTACTTCGGTCACCGAGTTCCCACCAGTAGTCGCGTCCAACTGGCTCGACACCTGATCCCTCGCGGTGCTGGTTAAATCCGCTGAGTCACCGACACGTGCACTAAGGGCAAGCTCAAGTTAACGTTCACTGAAGGCCGGGTCACACGTGCTATAGTCTAGTGCATCATGAACACACTACCAGGAAATCCAGGGGAGTAACCTCAACCCACGTCCGAGTAACATAATAGAATAATAAAAATCAGCAAGGAAATGATAGGAATGAAATTCAAAACAGAATCAAATACTCAGAGTTTTTCGGTTGGATCTTACAAACCTCGAACCGCTTTCTGACCTCCCCGAACTCCCGTATCCGACCCGACAAGCTCCTCGACACCAAGCTACGATCCACTAAGTCCCTGAAGTCCAATTTTATAAGTTTAGGTTGTTTATAAGTGTTTAGATATGTATTAAGTTGAAAATCACCAAAACAACCCTTAAATTCATGTTTTATATGTCATTATGTGCGTTAATGGATCTACCTAGCGCGCTAGGTGGAGTTAGCGCGCTAATGGATCTACCTAGCGCGCTATTGTTCTTCATTTTAAAAAATAGTTGGAAACCCAGAACGATTAACGCGCTAACCAACTCAGTTAACGCGCTAATTGCCCTCAGTGATAGAATTCTCAAGTCGAGAATTCTGTCATTCCCCTCTCAATTAGCTACCCTAACTGGTTTACATCCTCTCCATACCAATTTAACCCAAAACAACAATCAGAACAACCTTAGAACAACAATTTGACCTAAATTCACTAAATCTCATGCATTCACTAAACTTTCCAATTTCATCCAAAAACATCAATTCCAACAAACCAGTGGTAATCCTCTATGAAAATGATCTATAAACATGTAATTCATCGAATCTTCACTAAAAACCACAGGTCTAATAATCAAACTTGAATTTCACTAAAACATACCAAAAAGGGGTTCATTGAAGAGTGTAGGAGATGGAAAATATGATTACCTAGGTTAGATCACTTGATTTGTCTTCTAAGGTGTTGAAATCCCAGCTTGAAATCCTCTACAGTTTTTGGTTTTTCTAAGATTTGCATGAGAGTTTGAGTTAGTGGAGATGAAGCTCCTACTCATGTAGCTTATATATGTTGGTCTTGATCAAGTGTGTTTGCGTATCCCGAGGATTATCTTGTGGTTCATAAACATGTTGTCCCACACCACCTGATGACTCCATTAATACATTCATCTCCTAAAATTACTCACAATGATCATCTCGAGGTCCATCCATGATCCTTATTATTTAGTTCAAACTATAGGCTTTTCATTTATTTGATTTAGGTACCCTACATTAAGCCTTATTAAACTATATGATTAGTGTTTTATTTAACAAAATTAACCAACTTGTGGTCCCACTAACATTTGGCTACCCGATATCCGGTGCCCCGCGTCTCGACACGCATTTCAAGGCGCGTCATAGCCTATTGTTTAAATTTCGACTTAATTAGCCTATGGTTACATTACCCATTTTATTTGAATTACTTAGTCATATTAACATGAATTAGTCGAGTTCCCTAGTGTACCCGTACTTTACTTCTCGATACTCGCATTGACACGCATTACGAGGCGACAACCCGTCACACAACCTCGCACGATATAACCATTCAACATACACACATGCAATTTATTAACAATTAATTTCATAAAATGCATCGCAATTAAACAATACAACACACAAATTACTAGTGTACCTAGGTCGACATGTGTCCTAGCCTACCCGCAGCGTCCACGTGGATCCGAGCTGGCGTCCATGTCTAAAATCACGAAATAGATAACGGTATTAATAAAATGGGTCGTTACACATTCCCACTTCCATCAGCGACTGTTCACAGACGATTACATGAACATTCATGGACGAAAAAAGATCCTTTGGCGCTACGCAACTCAGGCAGTAGTATGGCATGTTTGGCGGGAGCGAAATGAGCGAATTCTCAAGAACAAGACCAAGGATATAGAGGAAGTGTGGGAGGTTTTGAAAACAATAGCAGGACTCTGGCTTCATTGTGATCACCATTTCAAAGCGTGGGATCGAGGCACCCTTCAGGGAAATTGGGCTAACATGTAAAACTTCTTGGTGTTTGTTTTCTTGGGAGTAAATTGTTTTTTGTGTCTTCCCCCTTATGTGTCTTGTACTTTACCATTAAGGTTGTGTTGTAAGTGTGAGGTTTCTTTCAGTCTTTTGTAGCTTGAGTGTTCACCCTTCCTAAAATGGCTTTGGTGTAAGTTATGTAAATCGAACCATACATGGGCGGAGTACCAAGGGTACACATCCTCTCTAGGCAGTAAAATGTTTTATTGACAGTAAATAAAATTTGGGGAGTACTGTCTCCCTTTATCAAAAGAAATTTTGAACAAGAAGTTTTTGTTAGAACAACTTATATATATAAGAATGATCGGAGGAGTACATAATATATATGAGGTGCATCTTTCTTATAAGATACATATATATATATATATATAAATGTACACATATGTAACAAAAGATCTAAACACATGCACTAAACAAAATGGAAGGAAGAAAAACTTTGAACTTCGAAGGGTGAAGCGAAGAGTTGAAATTGCTACAACACTATGTGTAAACCCATGCACGCACGTACGTAAGTCGAACAGTGAACGTCATTAGTGTCCCAATCGTAATTAAAGAGACAAGAAAGGGCGGGTAGGGTGATGAAATGATACAGTAGTGATCGATCTGGCGTGGTAGTTTTCCAATGATCAAAAGTGATCAGTGAGCGTGAGAGAGGTGTCAGTCAGCGAAGAATCTCGAGTGGGTGACTACGTGATTGCGAGGCCTGTGCCGTACGCAACTGCATACGTTTTAGTTTCCTTTTCCGGTAATACCTGACGTATGTACGCGTCATTTGAGTCTACGACAGGTGGCGTCACGGCACTGACACTGATGCCTCTGATCATGTGTATGTCACTGATTCGTGACATTACAGATGGTTAATTTGAATTTGATTAAACAAACAAATAATTTTGTGGTATATGGTTGATTTGTTCGCGAGAAATTTTGTATTAGGACTGTCCAATTCTTTGGAGAGTACGCCGAGAGACTAATTTAAGTGTGGACTTTAACTAAATTTTAATTACTTTCAAAATTATTATTAATGAATACCTTCCATCACATTCGTTCATAATTGTTTCTAAAACAACAAAAAATAAGGATTGTTGGAGATGTATGGATTACCAAAAGTAAGTTCACATCCTATTAGTGTTGTAGCTTCATAATGAAGTACTATATATGTGGATTTATTGGAGTGTCTTAAAAAGATACTAGTTTCAAGAGATTACTAGTTTACAATGCATTTTTTATTAATTAATTTGACAAAATATATTATTCTATGTGGCTCGCTCAAGTTCAAGTTCAATATGACTACTCAAGCTCAATACAATGTGGGCTTGGGTGGGCTAGACAGGCCTTACCCAAACCTAATTGATTAGATTTTTTTTCAAGTGGACAATTCTTTTTTTAAAAATAAATATTAATAAAGTATCTTATAAATTCCACGTATGCACAAGTTGGATTGAAAAATGCAAATTTAGGGTCTCCTTTGATTTGTTTTTACTAGCTTACTGTGTGAGCGGAGTTAACTCTTCAGTGAAATAATATATTTTCATGTTTGGTTCAACTTTCAACTTGCAAGGAAGTTGCAAATTTTTAAATAATAAAAGATATAAATTGACATAAATATCTTTCAAACAAAAAAAAAAGAAAGATATGGATGTAGGTAATAAAAGGTAATTAATGAAGGGTGATTGTGTCCACAAACTCATGGGAGATAACTCCCTTAGGAAGTGGGGGGATATCTCTCACCTTTGGATGTGAGTTAGAAAATATCTTAGAGGGAAGTTGAGTAACCAAACAAGATTAGTTTCAACTCCCCTTATCTCTCTCCACCCCTAACTAAACAAAGCCTAGGTTTGTTTGTCATATGATATCATTCTTGGGTAAATTAAGTCGGGCCTATAATAATTTTAAAATCTAAGCCAACCCATGTTGAATAAGTCGGGTAGCTAGGTACCTAATTAAGGCTATCAACTAGTTTCAATCAGTTAATATTCGTCTCATTAACTAAATTTCTTGCATCCATATGCCGGCACGTATTTGAGCCCGTAGACCCAACGAATCGTAAGATGCATTATCAGATTTGTGGGTTGCTGAGCCTGCTATAACTATCTAGCTCTTTAAATTCTTTTTAGCTATTTCGTTTATCATTTTTAATAGAAAGATTTATTTTGTTATTATGTGTATATATCTTTCATTGACTTTGTTTAATATTGTCATTAAAACTCATCACAAGAAAAAAAAATTGTTGAATACTACGTTGTTAAAATTTAGGTAATACAGACTTCAGAAAAAAATTAATGTGATATATACATTTCTGTTGTAAATGTAATGGGAGTTGATGATTCTTCCTCTTTGTATTCCACTAACTTCATGTAACACCCACTTAATTCATGTATTAAGTTGTTGTTATAATATGTAAATGTAACTTGTACACTTTGAACTTCATCTCATTAAGACCAAATGAGCTATATAAAGGGATGAGATCCATGTAATATATAAACCATGTTGGAATGAAAAGTTCACATATTTTCTCTCATCTCTTCTCTTGTTCTATTTTCTAGTTCTTTGTTTACTTCCTTGCTTTAGTTCTAGTTAATTTTACAACACGTTATCAGCATGATGTTGTTCTACTAAAGGGAAACCTTAAAGATTAGAAAAGCTTATAAGGTGACAAAGCTAGAGGAAGGTATATTTTTTGTTAGCTTAAATTTTTATTTTTGCAAAGAGGCTAGATCCATTAATTTAAAACTTTTTAGTTTTTCAAACTGCACTTTTGAGGACACACCTTTTAGTGCATGTTAATCTCTATATTGGTTTATGTCTCTCTCCGTACTGCCCTTGAAAATATATAGCTGTGCTTGATCCAATTTTTACAAATATATATGCTATCATGGAGACCATTTGGGGTATGCATGTATAACCCGTGAATTTCTTTACACAAATAAATTTATCATAGTTTGTGCTCTCAATAACAAATGTGTTAATACCCACGTTTATTAATTGCTATTATAAAATATGTATTATATAAGGAGAAACAATATAATATATATAAATTTATCAACAGTCCTTATATTATATATAAATGATTCTCTTAATAAAGAAAAGTTTGCACATTTAACAACAAATTTGGTGCTTGGTATAGCATACTAGCATGGACGCCATGATTTTGGCTAGTTTATGCTTATAAATCAATTTTAGATTTTTGCATTATTTATTAAAAGTTAAAATAATATATGATGAGGTCATGTTTGTTAGCCAATAATGATTAGTAATTGCACTATCATACATTGGCATCGATCTCTAATTATTAGCAATTTTAATATTGTTCTCAATTTGATCAGTTATATATAGTTCACAATTTTGAATACCTAGTAAAAAATTACTTCGTATTAGTTAATAATTTGGTATTCTATCATGTTATCAATTTAACTAATGCGTAGCTTGTTATTATAATCAGTTATAATCATAAAATATTTTAAATAAAAAAAATATAAATACATTAACAATATTTAGGCTTGAACTGAAAGATGGGGAGCTATTGCCTATAAATTTTAGACAAGTTCATCTAGTGTAAAAATGTCAAGTATTGTTAAGTATTTATAAATAATCAAGTATATATACATTTTTTTTGAATTCATCAAATATATATTATCCATGCACGACGCATTATATGTATACGCCACATCGGTTGCAAAATTATGCTTTATAAGTGCACTTTTGTACGATATTCTCTATCAGAAATCAAAAATCAATATGTTACATATAGTTTTTCTCTTATAATTATTAACGATTAGTTATGTTTTATTTTTTATTTTCATAATACAAAAAACACTCTAAGTTCGAGTTGATAGCGGGTAACTCTTGTCCCCAGTAAAGCTAAACATTAAAAGGGAGGCGGGTTATCCTGTTCGAGGAGACATGGTTGTTAAGTAGACTTTCGTCTCGCCACCCAACCTGGAGGTCGTCTCATCAACTCTAACAAGTAGTATATTTTGTATCTAAAATAATCAAGTCGTAAACATGTGTTTTGTCGTATCTTATGTATTTTACATAAAAAACAGAAAACTATTTACGTTGAATTTGTTTTTCAAACATATTGTACTTGATTGAGTATGTTACCACAATATTATTAACAAGAATTACTTGTTATGACAACTAAATGCTAACATTATGAATAAAACATTTATGCCAGGATGCATTAATATTCATTCGCCAATATCTTTTTAGAGATTTGAAAAGTGATTATTTCACTTTATAATATCCTTTCACTTCATGGAGCTATAAATATAAAATCAAAATTGGTGATGCTCGAAAAAGCTCTAAATGAGTGGCTGGGTGTCAAGCTACATTATTTGTATCAGTCGAATATGAATTATAATTCTGCAACTTTAATTACCTCTTGCTTGAGGTAATGCGAAAATGACTTATAATGCAATGAAAAAAATCCATGTGGTACGCCTCGATATATTATTGCAACAAAATATTGAGCGCGTATATCGATTCAATATGAATATTATAAATTGATTTCTTGTCTCATAGTAGCTGAGTAAAATAATGAGATATTATACATATAATATCACTTCCGTCTAATTGGTCTAGCTTCATGAAGCATATGTTTCATTATAAAAAGACCATGCATGGTCGAAATGATAATATTATGGACGCGAAAAAAGTGAAAGGATCTTGTAAATGTCATATTCCACCAAAAGTGGAATAAAAGTTGTAGACCAAATGAAATATAAATGGGTAAAATTATTGACAATGAGCATGCTCAACATCGTGACAAGCAAAGTCACATACGAAAAGCCATTAGGCCATATTGATTATATATTGTCATATATGCCAAATATTTTAATGACATTTACCATGCCAAACAAAGGAAAAATTATAAATTTTATGACTCATTAAAATTGACACATTGATATGTGTACAAATCATGAGCTAAATAAATGCGATGAATTTATTTCTTAATATAAAAGATAGTATTTCTCAAACTTGAATTTAGCAAAGGCTAACGTTCAGGTAATAATATCAGGTACAACAATTATATTGTTAATGCCTCATCTAGAAGAAATATACTCACAATAATAGAGAACATCTCTATATGATTATGATTTAATATGAGAATAAAATTCCCGGCTTTAGCTTTTGGAATATGAAAGGCATATTAAACGAATGTCGTTATAAATCAAATGATCTAATGACATTCATAATGTGGAGTGATCGTTTTTGACTATCCATAATCATCAATAATGTGAAAAATATTGTAAATTCGCATGGACATACTTTATGGAACCATATTTCTTATCAGCTGGTGATTATCTCAAGGCAAATCAATATGAGACTTATATTGATTTAACTATTCATTAATCATATTATAAGATGCCTTGAGCCCTTAATTAGCCTAATATGAGATTTATTTATAACATATCTTGATAATTGTAACTTTATTCAAGCGATTTTCCCTCCATTAGGGGGAGATATAAGCCAATTCAAAAAAGTAATGGCATGAAATTGCTTGAAACGCATCAAATGTGTTGCATTGTGATCCATGTATAAATTTAATATGAACTTGATGTTCAAAAGATCTTTGATTAGCAACAAGATGCTACTGTTAATATAAAAGAGTGACACAATCATATGTTCCAGCATTAAAGGTTCATATAAGAAATGATGTCTCCGTGCAATAAAATGCACAAGAACCACCAAATGCTTAAGGTGTAAAAGACCAGATATTGTATTTTTAAATTAGTTACGATGATTTGTTGCAATGTAATATATGATGTCTCGCACATGTGAACATGAGGGGGAGAATGAAAAGGAGTTATTGATAAGTGCATTGCACTCTTTTTCCCTTAGCTAAGGTTTTCATCCCATTGGATTTTCCTAGCAAGGTTTTTAACGAGGCAATCCTAACAATATTAATACTTCATATCAAAATTGATAAGTGTATTGTACTTTTTTCCCTTCGCTAAGGTTTTATCCCAATGGTTTTCCTAGCAAGGTTTTTAATAAGGCAATTCTATCAATATCATACTCTATATCAACATAGATGATAACGATGTACTTTTTTCCTTTGCTGAATTTTTTCCTATAGGTTTTTCCTAGTAAAGGTTTTAACGAGGCATATTCTATTAGCAAGTGTCATCCAAGGGGGAGTGTTGTAAATGTAATGGAGTGGATGACTCTTCCTCTTTGTATTTCACTAACTCCATGTAACACTGTCACGGCCAAATTTTTAATCCCAGTTTAATCTCTTAATCAAGATCAAATGACCCATGACGTGGGACTCTCAGCGAGATACGTGTCGTAACCGAGGCTAGGTGGCCGAGGTAAATGTTATATTTATTATGGTGTATACCTAGTTTATTGTATATGTGTAGACTACTAAGTCATTTCTACATACGTATAGGTATCGAGGCATGAGCAGATATGCGCCTTGATATGCATACCGGCGTGGAATCGAGTTAGAGAGCAATGTGGTGAGTTTGTATAAGCTTTATAGTGCTTTCATAAGTGATATAAATGGGGCTATGGTTGGTTATGTATTAATACACTTAAGTTAGTAAGTTAAAACAATAGCCACTTGACATTTCTCAAGACACGTGTTGGCACAACTCAACACAAATTGAGTCACTCATTGGTGTCACTTAGCATGAGTTAGTGGGACATGTGTTAGTAGGTGAACCATTAGATAAGTCCCGAGATACGTGTGTGCATTAGGATCAATGGCTATCAATCAACCATATCCAATTCATGACTATAAAGCTTTTGGTCAACACAAGCAACTCAACTCTTTCATTTTGAATTCTTACTTGAGAAGCAAAGCTTGCTGAAGTGAAGAGAGTAGCTGGGGGAGGAAGAAGAACACCAAATTTAGTGAAGAAGAACTCAAGCTAAGCTAGTGTACATCAAGTTAGGTAACTTTTCTACACCATAAACAGAGCTCAATTCAATGAATTCATGTATTTGATGATATGTGTTGTTGTTTTATGTTGGTAATGATGTCTTGGAATTTGGGAAGTGTGTATGGAGGTGTTCAAGGCATTAGCATAGCCTATGAGTGGAGAAAATTAAGAATTCTGTTTGCAGAATTCTGGGTTCTGCAACACATAGCGCGCTATGTAGGATAGGTAGCGCGCTCCGTTGGTCATTAGTGCGCTACACAGGTTCATTAGCGTGCTACATGCTATGACAACATAAAAAAATCAGCAAGTCTCAAGAGGTCCTTAAACACTATAAATGAGTCTAATATGCTAAGTAAAGGTCCAGACACACTCAAAAACATATGATATGATGTCAGGAACCTAGGGAAGTATGGGGATTCAAATACGAGTTTCGAGGTGTTGGGAGGCCGGAGTAGCATAGGAAATTGCGTGGATTGTAAGTAAACTGATTGAGATATTTATTTACATTTCATTCATATTCATATATATGTTCATTTCCCGTTATTTGGACTAAATTGCCTTTGTACTCCATATGCCATGACTTGTTCATTCTCGTTACATGAGGTGGCTTTCATGGTATAGTTTGTTGATAAAATGATTTCATTGACCTCAATTCATATGTTATGTCATTATTGATTGTTAATACATGTGGTCAGTGAAATAGCATGCTATTAGGTAGGTGTTACATAGTATTGTAATCCATTTCCTTTGTGCATTAGATATTTAATTGCTTTATTGGATTCTCAAACCATGTTGTTTCTTGAAATATAAAAGTGGTTTTTGTATTTAGGGTCATTACATTATAGATGTCCGTCGGACATACGGGGGTCACTAGACTTCCAAGGTGATCGGGATTTCTCCACTATCGTGCGCAGCACACAAGAAATAAGTCTAAGGGTTGTTGGCAAACATAACTTGCGCAGCACACGAGATATGTGACGCGGGGTTGTTAGCAAGTATATATCCCAGGTGACTGCCACCAGAAAAGGTTATAAAGGCAAGAGCACTGCTAAGACCTTCATATTGATGTAGAGCTCAGCTTCATCCTCATATAGTGGAAAGGCTGATGTGATGAAGATCACATCGGATCGGCCTTAGATCATTACTACTTAGCCATGTATCAGTTTCATGTTGTTTAGTTGAAGTATCTCTTTGCATGTTCTCTTTATAGCATAGTTGCTATTATCATGCTTTTAGATACTTGTTGCATAATTGGGAATGTGAACAAATGTCTCTAAGTATTACTTTCTACTTTCCTGTACTTACCATCTAGTTTGTGACGGTGGGTGCAGATCCATCGAGTAGCAGACCGGGCAAAGAGAATATCGATGACTACCTCTGAGCCAGTGGAGCACTGCTACACCAGATTTTGTAGTTTTGATTTTTGATGTATTATTTTTATATGTAGATGGTATACTTTTGAGGTTATATATTATGGGTTGAGTGAGTAGTACCTTGACCAGACACATGATAATATATTGTCGCTTCATCATATATATATATATGCATGTGATCTTTATTCCCTGGTTTTTTCTTTATTTTTTAGGCCTCATGTTATAAGCTTTCGCTAGATTGTTAAGACTTCCGCTGAATAAACTTTTAAATAAGTAAAATTTTTAATTAACTATGATTTATGAATTGACATAGGATAAGTATAGATTTATATTCATTCAAGAACAATAATAAATAATAAGTAGGTAAATAGTTTTGGATAGGCTGACTAGTCCTTGTTAGGTCATATATGGTGAGATTAGGGCTTAATAACGAGATTAGGCAGGGTGGTGCCCTAATTTGAGAAGGGGTCGTCACAGTTGGTATCAGAGGCTAAGTTCTAGAATATTATGGACATATGGAATTGTCCAAAGTCGGGATAACATAGTCACATGTGGTATCATATTCTATGTTTATAAAGCTTAGGAAAGCTTAAGTTTATAGATCTTAGGATTGTAGAAAATAATCATTCCACAATGTGATACCAAAGCTACAATTTGTAGCAAAAGGCCCAACCTTTCCAATAAATAACAAATAAAATCTTTTTTACAAAAACAATAAAACATAAATCTTAGCTGTGGAAACCAGATGATCATTGCCTAGAAACTATTAGTTGGAGAATGAATGAAAGTGAGATGAGGATATCTTATATGTATATATGTTAGTTTTGTATATGTATATATGCATTATCTACATAATAGTTGATTCGCGTTCGTTATCAACTTGCAGATACTAATGGCAGATTCACGCGATAGCGGGGATGCAGGTGCGAGTGGCAGCCATCCTTCTATATTATCAGATGTTGATTTTCATAGGCTATCTGATCGAGTAGCTGCTTAGGGATAACAGTTGACGGAGTTCATTGCCATGATGACTTCATGTTTCGCTCCACCAGCAGAGACACCAGCCCTTACTACTACAACTACTCCCACGGTACTGACAGCAGTGCCGATAGTACAGACTATACCGGTAGTGACACCTTCAGTCGCAGAGACAATTTTTACACCGTCTTTCACACCTCCATCTTCTAGCTTGACAGTAGAGGTTCAACTGGTGAAGGATTTCATCATATTGAAGCCAATTTACTTTGATGGTCAGCAAGACTTTAAGAAGATCAAGAAGTGGGTACTATCTCAAGAGAAGTTACATAGAGTCTTGAGAATTGAGGATAGACTCCGAGCTGAGATTTCGTCGTACACTCTATAGAGAGATGCTGATGTATGGTGGTGTGCGACGATAGCTTCCGAGGGAGAGTTATAGTCATGGGATGCCTTCAAGATGAAGTTTTACCAATAGTATTTCCCACCCGCAGTGATGAAAAGGTTGAGAAAGGAAATAATGAACCTGAGATAGGGAGCTGATGAGTCAGTGATGAGCTATAGAGATAGATATGGCTATCTGAGGCAGTTTGTTGGGGATCTAGTGAGAAGATTCGGATGATGTGTACCATTTTGGAGATGGACTAAGACCAGATATTGGATTTTATGTGGTATGTTCAGGTGTCAAGACATTGTGAGAGATTTATGAGCGTGCACTCTCTCACGAAACATACTATTTGGGCAAAGTTGCTGATGGGACACCGTTAGTACAAGCGTTGACACTCGATCAGGTTGCAGAGTATGAGAGAAGAGACAAAGGGGCAAAGGACTGAGGAGATGGGATAGAGTTTCCCAGGGAGTAGGGATATCTACAGCAGTTGTACCATATGTATCGTCTCCTATGCCTTTGTATACCATTATTGGTATACCTCCCTTACCACCACCAGTTAGACCTGCATTGGCAGCTCCTCCTCCTCCTCCTCCTCCTCCTCCTCCTCCTCCTCCTCCTCCTCCTCTCTCCTCTACTCCTCCTACTACTACTACTACTACTACTACTACTACTACTACTACTACTACTACTACTACTACTACTACTACTACTACTACTACTACTGCTACTACTACTACTACTACTACTACTACTACTACTACTACTACTACTACTACTACTACTACTACTACTACTACTACTACTACTACTACTACTACTACTACTACTACTACTACTACTACTACTACTACTACTACTACTACTACTACTACTACTACTACTTTACTACTACTTTGTCAGCTCTACCTCGCACTACTACTACTACTACTACTTTGTCAGCTCTACCAGCGCCACTACTACTACTTTGCAAGCTCTACCAGCGCCACGTCAGCAGCAGCAGGGTGGTAAAGGCCGAGGCAGAGGTAGATGTAGAGGTCGAGATAGTTCGCGATAGGGGCAAATACAGGCTCATGCCCAAAATTAGGTTCAGGGTCAGCGCAGACCTATCACTTATTATAGGTGTGGTCAGGTTAGGCACATGATTAGAGATTTTCCACAGCCAGCAGCTGTGTTTTCACCGCAAAGTCGAGAGGGTGTACACATGGTAGCATAACCCGATGTAGATGCCACACGGAGACTCATTGAGGGTATGGTTTCCATTTGTGGTAGACAGTTATATGTTTTGTTTGATTCGAGTTCTACAATATCTTTCATTTATGGTCGCATGATAGGCATCTTAGGGTTGACACCGGTTAGAGTTAGCGTACATTTGATTTTGAGTACTGCAGCCGGGGATAGAGTCTACCCTAATTTTCTTGTTGAGAGATGTCTACTAGAAATAGGCGGGGTAGAGTTACCTACAGACTTCAGGGTTCTCGAGTTTTTAGATTTTGATGCATTGTTAGGGATGGATTGGTTAGAAGCGTATCACGCTCATATCGACTGTTTCAGTAAGATAGTGATATTTGAGATCTCAAGGCGTTCGATGTTCATGTATAGTGGTAGTACACCGATAGTCGAGGGCATTAAAGGTCAACTTGCGACTAGTGGAAAGATGGAGACTCTGGTGTCATTATACACCATAGTAGAGAGTCAGGGACCCAGACTTGAGGAGATTCCAGTTGTGTGTGAGTTTCCAGACGTGTTTCTGGAAGACTTACTTAGTTTATCACCACCGAGAAAGATAAATTTTATCATTGAGTTTGTACCAGGCACTGGACCTATATCTATGCCACCATACCACATGGCTCGAGAAAGTTGGAGGAATTGAGGAGTCAGTTGCAGGATTTGGGAGAGAAGGGATTCATCGCACCTTCTATATCACCATGGAGAGCACCAGTCCTGTTTGTGAGAAGAAGGACGGTACTTTGAGGCTGTGTATCGATTATAGATAGTTGAACAGGACAATCAGAAATAAATATCCCTTACCACATATTGATGACTAATTTGATCAGTTGAGAGGAGCATATTATTTTTCCAAGATAGACCTGCGATCAGGGTATCATCAGCTTAGGATCAGGGATGAGAATAGGTCCAAGACGACATTCAATACGAGATATGGACACTATCAATTTATAGTTATGCCGTTTGGTTTGACTAATGCTTCTGCCATGTTTAGGATTTGATGCATCAAGTGATGAGGCCATTTCTTGACCATTTCATGATAGTTTTCATTGATGATATATTGATATATTTGAGGACTCGAGAAGATCGCGAGTAGCACCTATGAGAGATGTTGCAGACTTTAAGGAAGCATCGACTCTACACAAGTTCAACAAGTGTGAATTTTGGCTGTTTGAAGTTAAGTTTTTGGGACATGTCATTGGAGCAGCAGGTATTGTTGTCGATCCAGCTAAAATTCAGGCTATTATAGATTGGCCTGCGCCAACGTTAGTTTCGGAGGTCAGGAGTTTTCTGAGGTTAGCAGGATATTACCGCAGGTTCGTGAAGGATTTCTCAAAGATCGATTCACCGATGACCAAATTGACCCAGAAAGATGTCAAGTATGATTGGTTTGAGGAATGCGATGAGGCATTTGCTCAGCTAAAGAGATTTTTGACTATCGCACCAGTGTTGATATTGTCAGAGGCTGGACATGGATTCCTGGTATATACAAATGCTTCTCATACAGGTCTAGGTTGTTTGTTGATGCAAGATAGATGCACGGTAGCTTATGCTTCTAGACAACTGAAGATACATGAGAAAAACTATCTCACTCATGACTTAGAGTTGGCAGCGGTAGTGTTTGCATTGAAGATATAAAGACATCATCTGTATGGAGAGATTTTCACACTATATACTGATTATAAGAGTTTGAAATACCTGTTCACAAAAAAAGTGCTTAACATGAGACAACGCCGGTGGTTGAAATTTTTGAAGGACTACGACTTTTCTCTGGAGTATCACCCAGGAAAAGCTAACATAGTTGCGGATGCACTAAGTAGGATTTCAGTTGGAGATGCCGAAGTTGTTGGATGTCATATGACACATAAGTATGGATTATTCGAGGCGGAGGCAATGATGTGTAGTCATATATTCCTACCGATACTCGGGTGATGATTTGTGCACAGATGAGGCTTCAAATAGTGTCTACTCAGAGAGTATTAGAGGGACAGAGAGCCGACATCTTATACCCGAGATTCAGTGAGTTGGCCTAGAGTACTGAGTGTACTGACTAGAGAGAGACGATAGACCATTGTTTGAGATTCAGAGGCAGATTGTGGATACCGGTAGTGGCAGAGCTGAGAGATGAGATTCTATAGGATTCACATCGTTCCCAGTTCACTATTCATCCATGTAGGACCAACATGTACCATGACATGAAGAGACATTTTTGGTGGCTTAGGATGAAAGCGGACGTATCGGAGTTTATAAGAAATTGTGGGATTCGCCAACGGTGAAGACAGAGCATCGTAGACCTAGAGGATTGTTATAGCCGCTTCCCATTCCACGATGGAAGTGGGAAGACATAGCCATGGATTTTGTTAGAGGATTGCCGAAGACTCGTCCATCGACATGATTCCATCTGGGTGATTGAAGACAGATTGACGAAATATGCCCATTTCATACCAGTTGTAGCTCATTACATATTTGACCAGTTGAGTGTATTGTTTGAGAGAGATTATTAAGTTGCATGGAGTACTATTGACTATTACGTCATATATAGATGCTATGTATACGTCCTACAATTTAGCACATCTTTTCACCCTCAGACTGATGGACAGACTGAGAGGTTAAGTCAGACTCTCGAGGATATGTCAGGGCTTGTGTACTTGAGTTTGGCGGATCATGGGAGGAGTACTTATCGTTATGTGAGTTTGTATACAACAACAGTTATCAGGCTAGCATTTAGATGACGTCATTTAAGGCATTATATGGCAGACCGTGTCACTCACCATCTTGTTGGGTTGAGCCAGAGGACCTATGATGGCCCCTTCTTCTAAATGAGGCACCGCCCGATCTAATCCCATAATCAAGCCTTAATCTGAACCACATAAACTTAATTATGTATTAGTCAATCTTTCGTCCCTATATTCTTCGATATACTTGTCAATATATTATTAAATTTCAGAGTTAATTAAATATTTTTTTATCATTTTAATATTATCACGTAGTTTAAAGGTTATGCGGAAGCTCTTATTATTTAAAAATCCTAAGTGTGGAAAACAAGGAAACACAGCATCACGTGCATGTATATATCATAAAGATAATAATACGGTATGATACATGAATCTTAAAACGGGAAGTATACGCTCAACCCAATATACAACCCAAAATATATAGTAAAGATATAAACATAATAATACAGCAAAAGTCGAGTCATACAAAATGAGATAGGAGAGTCGCCGAAATGCTCAAGGAAAGTCGCCGATCTTCTCCTTCCCCGGTCTGCTGCTGCTCGACGGACCTACACCCAACGTCACAAACTAGACGGTGAGTATATTGATATTTAAGTAATAACTGGAGAATTCTATGCCACATTTCCAAAATATAAGAAAGGTATTTAAAAGCGTAAAGTAGCGAAAGAGTTGCTGAATTAAGTAATGCAAGTAAATACCGCAGTTAAAATTTTATAGACCGACACAGGCTAAGTCGAGATTATCAACGTCCGGTCGGCGGTGAGAACTATCACCTAACTTTTTCCACTACTATATGGAGTCGCGCTCAACATATTCCATACAAATAGCAGAGTTGCGCTCTAGGCATATAAATCATCTATCTCATTCTTGCCGACCACCCTGAGTCCCATACCTTGTGTGCCACGCAAGTGTAGTGGTGAATGTCGGAACCCCGGTAGACCCATGTCCCCGTGAACCACTTATCTCTTGTGCAATGGACACTAGATAATCCTTACTTTAGTTTTCAAAGATCAATAGTTCCAAGTCTTTAGGATTTCAAAACTAGTTAAGCTACAAAGCCCAAGGAAATAGAAAACAAATCTAATACATTCTAACTTATCCCAATAGCATGCTTTTGATCAATCATTTATCAATAATATCATCAAGAGTAGCAATTGAAATCATTGAAACATTTCACAAGGCATCATGTCAACAATATTCAAACATGAATAGAACAAGAACAACATGATGTGAGATTACGATTAGCAATGTCTACAATTAGACTATAAAATGATAAGAGTAAATGAAATGAAATATAGAATTCTCATAGCTTTACTTACAAGTCACAAAGCTTATCCTAGCCTATCCGGCCTCTCGACACTCCAAAACGTGTTCCCGAACTCCAGAGATCTCCCCTTAGTTCCCTGGAGTTGTTCGATAGGTTTTAGAATGGGTTTGGACCTTTACTTGAGTTTTAAAACCATTTATAGTGTTTAAGCCATTTGAGAAAATTGCTGATTTTTCTGTGGTCACAACAATTAGTGAGCTGATTATGATATTAGCGCGCTAATTTTGAAATTAGCGCAATTTTGAAATTAGCGCACTACCTCGAATATCTAGCGCGCTAATCAATATTAGTGCGCTAGATTTCTCACCTGGCGCGCTATGTGCAACAGAACCCAGAATTCTGAAATTCGAATTTCGAGTCTTCTCTACACATAGGCCTTGTTAATGCTTTAGGACCCCTCATACACACTACTAGAGGTCCATAACATCAACCCCAACACAAAACAACAACCCACAACATCAAAATTTTAAATTCACCAATTTGGGCTATGTTAATGGAGTGGAGAAGTTACCTAGCTTGATGAACTTCTTCTTCTTCACAAAACCTTCAATGAATACAAACTCCTCTCCTCCCTGAGATCACTCCAGCAGCCTCTCTTCTTTCTCTCCTTCCTTGCCCAACGATTTGATGATGATAAGTGTGATCAATTGGTTTGACTTATGTGTTTTATAGATAATTGGATATGGTTGAACCATGACCCTTGATCATGTGTGCACACGTATCTCGAGACTCAACTAGTGGACCACTTTAACTCACTTATTTTACAAGTCATGCTTAAGTGACTCCAATAGTTGACTCCTTTGACCTCTAGATTGGTCAATACGTGTCTCGATGCACATCATGTGACTATTAATTTATTTTCACTAACTTAGGCACATTAATGTTTTATCAAACATGACCACATTAAATCTACTTATAAAATCATAGTTTGCTCAAACTAATTAAGCTTACCCCATAAGCCGCTACCTCGATCCCACATTGACACGCAACTCAATGTACGTCTCCGCTCGTCTTGATACCTATATATGCGTATAAATTGACTTAATAGTCTACACATATACAATACACTAGGCATACATCACAATAAATATAAAATATACCTCGGCCCTAGCATCGGTCAATGGACATACCACGGCGGGGTCCCACGGTACGGGTCGTTGATCATGTTTAAAGAATTAGACACAATTAGAGATTTTAGGTCGTTACAAGACTGGGACATTGTAAGGCCTGAAATTGTTGTTGATCACACCAAGAAGGTACGACAGATTCGCCAGAGGCTTAAAGGAGCCCAGGAGAGGCAAAAGAAGTATGCAGACACATATCGCAGCAATCTCACGTATGACGAGGGAGCCTTAATGTATCTAAAGGTTTCTTCTCGGAAGGGTTTTCACATATTTCGTCTGAAAGACAAGTTAACACCGAGATTCTCAAGATCAAGAAACGGGTCGGAAAGGTTGCTTATCAGCTGGATTTACTTCCACAGATGTTGGGGATTCATCCAGTGTTTTATATTTCTATGCTTCGACTAACCAAGTCGAAAGCAGATGAGAGACCGACAGTTGAATTCAGTCAGATTGATCTGAGCGAGGACATATCTTATGAGGAGCAGCCTGTACAGATCCTAGACAAGAGGGTACAACAGTTGAGAGGCAATTATATACCGAAAGTGTTAGTCAAGTGGTAGTTTCATGGAGACTCGGAACTCACTTGGGAACTGTGACGGCCTCCAACTACTAAACAGGGCACCGCCCGGCCTAATCCCGTAATCAAGCCTTAATCCAAATCACCTAAGACTTAATTACGTATTAGTCAGCCTTTCATCCCTATATTCCTCCAAATCCATGTATTTATATATTATCCAATTTAAAGGTAATTCCAAAACAAGTTATCATTAAGCGAAAGCATTCATTCTCCAAAAATACCTATGTGTGGAAAACCAAGAAAAGACAGCATCACAAGCACATATATATGACACTATTCACTCAACCCAATGTACAACCTAAAATGACATAATAATAATACAACAAAAGTCGAGACATACAAATGAGTGAGGAGAGTCGCCAAACTGCTCAGAAGAAGTTGTCGATCTTCTCCTTCCCCGGTCTGCTGCTGCTCGACGGACCTACACCCACCGTCACAAACTTGACGGTGAGTATAGTGATATTTAAGTACTAACTGGAGAACTCTATGCCACATTTCCAAAATAAACGAATGGTATTTAAAAGCATAAAGTAGCGAAATAAATTGTTGAATCAAGTAATGCAAGTAAATACCACAGCTTAAAGATGTAAAACAGACACAAAGGTGTATGATCTATGAAATCACCTACCCTTTCCCACTACTATATGAGTCATTTCTCAGGCTAAGTCGAGATGATCTATGTCCCATTAACTGTCTTTATGAATACTTTTAGTTAATAAAATAGAGGATTTCATTTGAGACATGTTTACATATCACCTACCCTTTCCTAGTCGATCATTATACTATAATGAATTAAGACTAGTGTGCGATTGATGATCATATGATGATTATACAACATTTCTCACATTGTTAGGGAACAAAGTAGGGCCGCCCGCTATGAGAACATCACATGGATTAAGTCATAGTTGTTTCTCATGATAGGTATATTTTTCGCTCCTTATGAAGTTGTGTAATCGAGATAGAATTTGTCCCTCTCATATAAAGAGAGATATCTAGTGGATCCCTCGATGTGTTAGATCGTTAAAATGCCTAGTCTAAGTGAATTGATATTGATCAATGTCACTTGGATGTTTTCAGATCTACCTAGAGATCGAGACTAGTACAATTGAACATGTTGGATGACAATTCCATGCCTTATGTTTGATCAAAAGGATATCGTGTGACAAAAGGATGTTATATACACTATTGATTAGGTTATATCGATTTGATATTCGTACAACTTGGGTAGTCATAATGTCTTGCTAGAGATCGCTTATGACTTGTATACCAAAATGTGTTTTGGTACACCGCCAACGTTGTATGAGCCTATTGGGTCGCACACTAAGAATGGTTTTGCGAGATTTTAAGATGATTCGAAAAAATGAATTTTATGTGATAAAATTCATGACGAAACGTCCTTGTGGTGTATTACACTTATACTTCTTTAAGTAAGGGTATATGTGTAATTTACTTAACCGTCTATATACAAGGTTGTATAAATAGACGCTTTAAGTTAGAACACGATATCTGAAAGAAAAAAGGCTGAAACTCTATTTTCGTTTTAGAAACGACTTAGGGTTTTTGGTATGCTCGGATCGTTTTGGAGAGAAACAAAAAGGTTTGGTATTCTCTCGAAGCTAGCACTTCAAATCTCGTACGCCGTTCGTGTGTGGATCGCCGATAGAGGCGTTCGTCGTTGGCGCGCTTCTTAGAGATCGATTAACCTTCGAAAGGTATATTGCGATTGAGGTATGATTAAGTTTTTCATGGTTTAAACGTTTTTAATGGAATTAGATTCGGATCCTGTTGGGGTTTTTGTCAAAAACTGTTTTGTAATCTCCGCTGCGTATGAACCCCAAAACCCAACAGTGGTATCAGAGCCTTCGAGTTTGATTCCATTAAACTCATTGCATGTTTTCTTCGATATATACATGATATATGATTGAAAGCATGTTAATAGTTGATGTATATGTGATATACATAAGTTTTCTGTGAGATTTATTATCATGTTTTGTGTATATGATACATATATTCGTGATTTAATTGAAATTAGTTTCGTACATGCTAGTAACCATGTTAGGTTAATTTGAATAATTTTAATGAATTGAGTTTCATGTTCTATGATCCATGACACCATTAGGTTCGATTGGGATAGTAGTTCATGATTCAATTACATGTTTGTGATTATTTGGATGAAGACCGAAATTGCAAATAATTAATTTTCGAAATTATTTATGTATCTTGTTATATCTATTTTGTTATGAAGTTTCTATTTGATAAAGATAGATAACAAATTAGAATAGGAGATAAATATCAAGAATCTTGTTATCGGTGATATACTAGGATTCAAATATCTTAAATCCAAAATAAATAATTAATTTTCGAAATTATTTATTTATCTTGTTATATCTATTTTGTTATGAAGTTTCTATTTGATAAAGATAGATAACAAATTAGATTAGGAGATATAAGCAAAATCGGTTTCGTTATCCCTATTGGATAGGAGATAAATATGGAGAAGTTTGTTATTGGTGATATGCTAGGATTCAAATATCTAAAGTCCTAATTGGATTAGGATAAGATGATTAGTTAGATGTGGGCCCGAGTTAATTAAAAATGTTTTAATTGACTTAATTTTGGATAAATTAAGGGGTAAATTTAGTATAGCAAAATTAGCGAAAAATATGATTTTCTATAGCGAATTTCAATTTTCGGAATTGAGATTCGTCTTCTAAAAAAAAAAAAAAAAAAAGCAGGGGCTGGCGCTACTTCTACCCCCGTCATTGATCGGTTAATGTGATCCATGCTGCCATTGATCGGCCAATGGACCGCGTCTAACTAATCTAGCGCACGGAAATTCTTTTATTAGTGAATAGTATAAAAAATTTCCAAATTGTTAAGTGATTGAACAAATCAATAGAATATATGATATTTCATTGTTTACATAAAAATCACTAAAAGCCGAATAAAATCCCTCTATTAAATTTTAAGTCTCATGTCATCCATTTTAAACACTTGTCAAAGGCCTCGATCACACTAATATAGTTTCAAATGCCATAGGGGTGTATTGTGTTATCTTGGTGAGACAAGTTGGGTAAGAGTTACCTAAATGTTTAAAATGGTCCGACTTAATAAAGCCATCAAAATAGTTTTGAGCTTTAGGCAAATGATGAGATAAAAACATGCTAAGACATAAGATGTCCCGTATCTCATAAAAGGATCTAAAAATTACATAAGATGTAATTGGTAATCATTACCTACCTAAATAATCTAGTTCTCAGTGTTTCATGCCATAGCTATCATAGAATTATGTGAAATATGGTTTTTAGTCCCCTAAATAAACAGTATGTTTTAGGAGGGTTGTTAATTTAGTGGGAGTCTATTCCTCTATACTAAAATAAACTTTGCATAATCTTTATTGTAGATCAATGGCCTCTTCAAGTAACAATAATCCCCATCACTGCGATCCATCCTTGAGAAGGATAAGCTATCTGGGACTAACTTTCTTGACGGTTCGAAACTTGAGAATTGTTCTTAAGCATGAACGCAAGTTGTATGTCCTGGATGCTCCAATCCTCGAGGACCCACCACCAATGCTACGAAAGTCGCGTGAAGGATGCGCATAGTAAGCATGTCAACGATTCTACCGATGTTGCATGTATTATGCCGGCAACTATGGTTCCCGAACTTCGAGAAGGACATGGAACTAATGGAAGCCTACGACATGGCTATAACGCTATGGAAATGTTCCAACAAAGAAAGCTAGGCAAGAAAGGTTCGAGACAGTCAAAAACCTACATTCTTGCAAGATGACCGAGGGTGCGTCGCTTAGTCCTCATGTTCGAAGATGAAGGGCTATGTTGACCACTTGATAGACTCGGATTCCCATAAGCTAAGAGTTGGCTACGGATTTGATCTTGAATTCATTACCGAGAGTTACTCACAATTTGTGATGAACTACAATATGAATAATATGGAGAAATCAATTTCGAGTTGCATTTGATGCTCAAAACTCGCCGAACAAAATATCAAGAAACCTCTAGTAAAGTGTTGATGGTCCAAAAGGGTAAGGGAATGAAGAAGAAAGGCAAAGGCAAGGCTAGAGTTACCAAGGTCAAGGTTGTCCGCACTGTCGCAAAGCTCGTGGAACAAGTCAAGCCCCAAACTATTCCCTCGCTTCAAAACACCCAAAAGAAAAAGAAGGAAATTGTCATTTCGGCCATGCACCTGGACATTGGTTCAGAAATTGCAAACTCTATCTGGAAGATCTAAGGAAGAAAAAGGGTAGTGCGACTACCACTACAAGTATTTATGTTATTGAAATTAATTTATCTACTAGTGATTCCTGGGTATTATATACCGGATGTGGATCTCACATTTGTATAAATGTGCAGGGACTCACCAGAAGTAGAAAGTTGAAGAAAGGAGAAGTCATCCTCCGCGTACGGAATGGAGCAAGAGTTCTTGTCATCTGGTCATTGGATCATATGACTTAGTTTTATCTAGTGGACTTATTTTAACTTTAAATAATTGTTATTTTGTGCTCGCTTTGAGCGTAAAACATCATTTATGTTTCGTGTTTGGATATGGATGGTTTTGATTTTATTATTGCAAATAATAGATGTTCCATTTCTCGTAAAGGCATATTTTATGCAAATGCTGATTTGTATGACTCGTCTTTATATTCTAAGCATGAAAAAGTCCACTGATACTCCGCCTTTAACATAAATACAAAGAGATTCAAGTCAAATGATTTGAATCAAACCTATCTTTGGCATTGTCGTCTCGGCACATAAATGAGAAACGCATAACGAAGCTCCATAAAGATGGACTTCTAGATTCATTTGATTTAGAAACATATGAAACGTGTGTATCTTGTTTATCGGGCAAGATGACTAAAAGTCCCTTTACTTGGACACGGTGATAGGGCAAGTGATTTATTGGGTCTAATACATACCGATGTATGCGGTCCTATAAACACAATGGCTAGAGGAGGTTATCGATTTCATTACATTTACTCGATGATTTCAAAGAGATATGGTTATGTATATCTTATGAAACATAAAGTTTGAATCATTTGAGATGTTTCGAACGTTTCAAAATGAAGTGCGAATCAACTTGGTAAAACTATCAAAACACTTCGATCGATCGAGGTGGTGAGTATTTAAGCCAAGAATTTGATGATCATCTTAGAAATTGTGGGATTGTCTCTCAATTGACTCCACCAGCAACTCCACAATGGAATGGAGTTTCTGAAAGGAGAAATCGAACCTTATTAGATATGGTTCGATCTATGATGAGTCATGCGAGATCTTCCATTATCCTTTTGGGGTTATGCATTACAAACTGCAGCTTTCACTCTAAATCGAGTTCCTTCTAAAGCGGTTGATAAAACACCATATGAGATATGGTACGGGAAGAGACCTAGTTTTTCTTTTCTTAAGATTTGGGGTTGTGAGGCTTACGTAAAGCGACAAGTCTCAGAAAAACTAGCACCTAAATCTGACAAATGTTTATTTGTGGGGTATCCTAAGGAAACAAAAGGATATTACTTTTATAATCCCGCCGAGAACAAAGTGTTTGTTGCTCGGTATGGTGCCTTTATGGAAAAACAGCTTTATTTCAAAAGACACTAGTGGGAGAGAAATAAATCTTGAAGAAGTTCAAGAATCACGGTAAACACTGAATCAGCTCGGAAGTTCAACAACGTTCCGAACCAAGATTGAACCTCCACAAGTGACACAAGGCCCACGTAAATCTAGTAGGGTAAGACATGAGCCGAGAGAGATTCGAATTTCTCATTACGATAGTCGTGATGTGTTGCTTATAGACCAAAATGAGCCCACCACTTATCGGAGGCTATGTCTGGACCGACTCGGATAAATGGCTAAGTGCCATGAACTCGAGATGCAATCCATGTATGATAACCAAGTTTGGAACTTGGTTGATTTACCCAAGGTGGTAAGACCATTGGATGTAAATGGGTTTTCAAGAAGAAAACCGACATGGATGGCAAAGTGCATACTTTTAAAGCAAGACTTGTAGCAAAAGGTTTCAGAGCGGACTCAAGGTGTTGATTATGATGAAACTTTTTCGCCAGAGCCATGCTTAAATCCATAAGAATCTTAATTTCCATTGCTTTTGCATATTATGACTATGAAATATGGCAAATGGATGTAAAAATAGCATTTCTTAATGGAAAGTCGCTTGAGGACGTGTATATGACACAACCTCGAAGGTTTTGTACATCCCGAGAATTCTAAGAAGGTATGCAAGCTTCAAAGATCCATTTATGGATTAAAGCAAGCTTCTCGAGTTGGAATCTTCGTTTTGATGAAGCAATCAAGGATTTTGATTTTATTAAGAACGAAGATGAGCCTTGTGTATACAAGAAGGTCAGTGGGAGTGTAGTTGTTTTTCTGGTACTGTATGTTGATGATATATTACTCATTGGAAATGACATCCCAACATTGCAAAATGTCAAGTCTTGGTTAGGGAAGTGTTTCTCAATGAAAGACTTAGGAGATGCGGCCTATATCCTAGGGATAAAGATCTATAGGGATAGATCTAAGAGGCTAATAGGTCTAAGTCAGAGTGCTTACATAGACAAGGTGCTGAATAGGTTCAGTTTGCAAGACTCTAAAAGAGGATTGTTGCCAATGTCTCATGGCATAAGTCTCAGCAAGACTCAATGTCCTAAGACAAATGATGAGCGAGACCGTATGAATAAGATTCCATATGCATTAGCTATTGGATCTATCATGTATGCCATGTTATGCACTCGACCTGATGTATCATATGCTTTGAGCACTACAAGCAGATATCGGTCGATCCAAAGTGAGAGTCACCGGATAGCAAAAGAACATCCTTAAGTACTTAAGAAGGACTAAGGAAGTGTTCTTGGTCTATGGAGGTTTTGAAAATGATCTAGTTGTAAATGGTTACACAGATGCAAGTTTTCAAACTGATATAGATGATTTTAGATCGCATCTGGATATGTGTTTACTTTGAATGGGGGTGCAATAAGGCTGGAAAAGTTCGAAGCAAGAGATCATGGCATTCTACAACGAAGTTCGAGTATATTGCGGCGTCCGATGCAGCAAAGGAGGCAGTTTGGATCAAAAAGTTCATCTCTGAACTAGGTGTGGTTCCAAGTATTGCTAACCCTGTTTGTTTGTATTGTGACAATAACGGGGCAATAGCACATGCCAAGGAACCTAGATCACACCACAGATCCAAACATATACTCATGCGTTTTCATCTCATCAGAGAAATTATTGAGAGGGAGACGTAAAGATTTGCGAGTACCTCATCAAGACAACGTTGCGGATCCATTGACAAAAGCTCTTCCACAAGCAAAACATGATGGTCATGTTAGATCATTAGGCATTAGATGCATGTATGATTGGCCCTAGTGCAAGTGGGAGATGATGGGGCATGTGCCCTAGGTCAATCCATTAACTGTCTTTATGAATACTTTTAGTTAATAAAATAGAGGATTTCATTTGATGTTTATTATAATTAATTTGCATGTTTACATTATAATAAGATCCATGGGTATTTACATAAATATCCTAAATGTCCCTAGTCGATCATTATACTTTGGAACTATAATGAATTAAGACTAGCGTGAGTCTTGATTGATGATCATATGATGATTATACGTATAGGGATACGAATCAAGATCACGAGTACTTGTTAGGGAACAAAGTATCGGATCGACCGCTATGAGAACATCATATGGATTAAGTCATAGTTGTTTCTCATGATAGGTATATTTTTCAGTCCTCGACTTGAGATTGCCGAGACTTCAACATTAGGAACACAAGAATTTGACACAATCAAACATTGTCTTTAACCTGACGATTATAAAGGTTGTGATTGGTTATCAAAGTGAGCAATGTGATGAAGTTGTGTAATCGAGATAGAATTTGTCCCTCTCATATAAAGAGAGATATCTAGTGGATCCTCGATGTGTTAGATTGTTAAAAGGCCTAGTCTAAGTGAATTGATATTGATCAATGTCACTTGGATGTTTTCATCTACCTAGAGATCGAGACTAGTACGATTGAACATGTTGGATGACAATTCCATGCCTTATGTTTGATCAAAAGGATATCGTGTGACAAAAGGATGTTATATACACTATTGATTAGGTTATATCGATTTGATATTCGTACAACTTGGGTAGTCATAATGTCTTGCTAGAGATCGCTTATTACTTGTATACCAAAATGTGTTTTGGTACACTTAACGTTGTATGAGCCTATTACTGGGTCGCACACTAAGAATGGTTTTGCGAGATTTTAAGATGATTCGTAAAAATGAATTTTATGTGATAAAATTCATGACATAAACGTCCTTGTGGTGTATTACACTTATACTTCTTTAAGTAAGGGTATATGTGTAATTTACTTAACCGTCTATATACGAGGGTTGTATAAATAGACGCTTTAAGTTAGAACAACATCAATCTCATGTTTGCAAAAAGGTTTGGACCACCCCGAGTCGCATAACTCGTGTGTCGCGCAAGTGTAGTGGTGAGTGCTCGGAAACCCCCCAACAAGAACATCAGACCCCCCGAGTGTCCCGCGTGAACTACGCATCTATCGTGCAATAGACACTAGATAATCGCTACTTTACTTTCAAAGACAAAAAAATTCCAAAATTCTAGGATTCCAAAACAAGTTAGGCTACAAAGCCCAAAGGAAATCGAATACAAGTCCAATTAAGTCCAAATTATTCCATTAGCATGCTTTTCATCAATGTTTTCAAGAATGACATCAAGTGTAGGAATCAAAGTCAATGAACCAATTGACAAGGCATCATGTCATAATATGCATCCATGAATATATACAAGAACAACATGATGTGCGAGTTCAAGTAGGAATGTCTAACAATAGACCAATAAATCAATAAAGATGAATGAAATGAAATATAAAATCCTCGAGTTGTACTTACAATTCACACGCTTGTCCTAGTCTATCTGATTCCTCGACAATTCAAAATGCGTGCCAAAACACCTGAGTTCTCCCCTTAGTTCCCTAACATTTAATAATGTAGTACTTTAGGCTAAATCGAAGTCGAGACAAATTTCTAAAATTTTTTTATTTATTTTCGGCTAATCGGTCCATTTCGTGCTTTTCGAGGTAAAACCCCCGTAAATACTCGTCCAAAATTCCAAATATTTTATTTTTCATAGAAATTCATTATTTTCTATTTATGTAGTCGAAATATATTTTTTCGAAATTTTCCTATTTTCAAGAACTCTTTTTCCATTTTTCTCCATTTTTCTTCTTTTTTCTTCTTTTCTCTTCTTTTTTTAATTTTGGGTCGGGTCGACCCTGGCCAAGGCGCTAGGCCTGGCTCGGCCCGGCCCGTTGGGGCTCTTCTTCCCCAATGAACCAGGGACTCCCTGGTTCGTTAGGGAGTTTTGTTTTTCTTTTTGGTAATGAGCTGGGGTTGGCAATCCACCCCAGCTCGCGTAGGGAGGGGAGACAACTCTCCCGAGTTCCCGAGCTCCCTCACCACACCCCACCGACACCACTCCACCCATCAATGGAAACAACAAACTCACCTTGATTCGTCTCGGGTCCTCTCCTTCTCTTTTTCCTTCTCCTTCTCCAGCGATTCTTCTTCTTTCCTTTCTTCCTCTCCCGATTTGCTCTGTTTTTTTTTGTTTTGGTGAGGTGGTGAGGATAAAAAGATGATTTTTATATGTGGTCACTTTAAACCATAGCCTTTGATCTTGATGTGCACACGTATCCCGAGGCTCATCACATGGAGCACATTATCTCACTTGTCCCCCAAGTCACTTGTGAGTGACTCAAAAATGTGACACCTTGCCTCATGATGGGTTAACGCGTGTCTCGATGCACATCCAATGCCTCATGATTTATTTTCCTAACTATAGGCCATTTACTTATTTAATTCCATGTGGCCACATTAAAACCACACATTACCCAATAAATTCACATTTTATTTAAATAAATTAAACTTACCCTAATATGCCGCTACCTCGGTCCCACGTCGACACGCGACTCGAGGTACGTCCCCGCTCGTCTCGATACCTACACACCCGTAGAAAATTAACTTAATAGTCTGCACAAATACAATACACTATGCATACATCACAACAAATATAAAATGTATCTCGACCCTTGCCTCGGTAAACGGACACATCACGGTGTGGGTCCCACAGTACGGGTCGTTGTGCCTGTTTAAAGACATAAACATGGTTAGAAATTTTGGGGTGTTACAACTCTTCCCAACTAATGAAAATTTCATCCACAAAATTTAAAAATCGAACCAACATGTATACCTTACTCGAAGAGGTACGGAAACCTATCTCGCATATAGTCCTCTCGTTCTCAAGTGAGTTTCGTATCATCGTCAAACTGCCACTTGACGAGTACTTTTGGGATAGACTTGTTCCTCAACTGTTGTACCCTTCGATCTAGGATCTGAACAGGCTGCTCCTTGTATGACATATCCTCTGTCAAGTCTATCTGGCTCAAATCTACAGTCGGACGATCACCTGCTCTCGACTCAGCTAATCGAAGCATGGATATATGAAAAACTGGATGAACTCCTGACATATGTGGAGGTAGCTCAAGCTCATACACAACCTTTTCCGACCCGTTTCTTAATTCTAAAAGGTCCAATAAATCTCGTTGCAAGTTTACCTTTCACTCCGAACCTCTGAAGACCCTTCCGAGGGGAAACCTTTAAATAGACAAAGGCTCCCTCGGTGTATGATATATGTCCGCATACTTTTTATGTCAATCCTGGGCTCCCTTGAGTCTCTGACAAATCAGTCATACCTTCTCCGTGTGATCGACAACAATCTCAGGCCCAACGGTCTCCCGGTCCTTTGGCTCAGCCCAACACGATGGTGAGCGACAAGGTCTACCATACAAAGCCTCAAAAAGCGCCATCTTAATACTGGCTTGATAACTGTTGTTATATGCAAACTCACATAACGGTAGGTACTCCTCCCATGATCCGCCAAACTCCAAGACACACGCCCGTAACATATCCTCGAGAACTTGTATCAATCTCTCGGTCTGCCCGTCAGTCTGAGGATGAAAAGCCGTACTAAATTGTAGGCGCGTACCATACTGCTCCTGCATACTCTGCCACATCCTGGACATATACATATCATCTCTGTCTGATGTAATAGTCACTGGTACCCCATGCAGTCTAATAATCTCTCGCTCAAATAGTATACTCAATTGATCAAATGTATAATGTGCAGGCACTGGTAGAAAATGAGCAGATTTTGTCAGTCTATCAACAATCACCCTGATGGAATCATGTCTCCGGGCGGTTCTCGACAATCCTCTCATAAAATCCATAGCAATGTCTTCCCAGTTCCACTGTGGGATGGGAAGAGGTTGTAGCAATCCTCCAGTTTTGCGATGTTCAGCCTTCACTTGCTGACAGATCCCACAGTTCCTAATAAACGTTGACACATCCGTTTTCATCCCAGGCCACCAAAAATGCCTCTTCATGTTGTGGTACATCTTGGTCTTGCCTGGATAAATAGTGAATTGGGAACGGTGTGACTCTTGAAGAATCTCCTCTCTCAACTCTGGCACTTACGGTATCTACAGTCTGCCCCTGAAGCGCAAACACTGGTCATGTGTCTCCGTCCAATCAACACAATCTGCATTATGCGCTAACTCACTAAACCTGGAGTACAACCTGTCGGTCCTCTAACCCTCTGCCACTCTCTGTGTAGATACGGTCTGTACTCTCAACTGCGCGCAAATCTCAACTCGAGTTTCAGTAGGAACCTCCGCATCTCCAACATGTATCCTACTCAGCGCATCCGCGAGTACATTCACTTTTCCCGGATGATATTCCAAGGAAAAGTTGTAATCTTTCAGAAATTCTAACCATATGCGTTGCCGCATATTCAAATCCTTATGTGTGAAGAGATACTTCAAACTCTTATGATTAGTAAAGAGTGTAAACGTTTCTCCATACAGATAATGTCTCCATATCTTCAACGCAAACACTACTGCTGCCAGCTCTAAGTCATACGTAGGATAATTCTTCTCATGTACCTTCAACTGTCTGGATGCATATGCTATTGTACTAGTACCTTGCATTAACACACATCCCAGCCCTCTATGAGAAGCATAAGTATAGATAGAGAATTCATGTCCAACCTCTGGTAACACTAATACTTGCGCAGTAGTCAATGACCTCTTCAGCTGAGCGAATGCCTCACATTCCTCAGACCAATGAAATCTCACGTCTTTCTAAGTCAATTTAGTAATTGGTGACGCGATTTTTGAAAAATCCTTCACGAATCGGCGATAATACCTTGCCAAACCCAAAAAACTTCTTATCTCAATCACTGAAGTTGGTGTTGGCTAATCGATAATCGCCCGAATCTTTGTTGATCCACTGATATCCCTGCTACTCCGACAACATGCCCCAAAAATTTGACCTCTGACAACCAAATTCACATTTACTGAATTTGGCGTATAGTCTATGCTACCTCAAATTCTGCAACGTCTCTCTGAAGTGTTGTTCGTGATCGTCCCTCGTCTTCGAGTATACCAGTATGCCATCGATGAAAACTATCACGAATCGGTCAAGAAACGATCTGGAAAAACACGATGCATCGATCCATAAACACTGATGGAGCATTGGTCAGCCCAAAAGGCATGACTGTGAACTGAAATGTCCATATCTGGTGTTGAAAGTTGTAATGGACCTATCCTCGTCCCTGATCTTAAGCTGATGATACCCTGATCGCAGGTCGATCTTGGAGAGAAATTATGCTCTTCTCAACTGATCAAATAAATCATCTATCATCGGGAGTGGATATTTGTTCCCAATTGTGACTTTGTTCAACTGTCGATAGTCGACATGAAGTCTCAACGTACCATCATTTTTCTTCACAAAAAGGACGGGTACTCCCCATGGCGACATATAAGGTGTGATGAATCCCTTTTGTACCAAATCCTGAAGCTGAGTCTTCAACTCTTCTAGCTCTCGTGGTGCCATCCGATATAGTAGTATAGAAATCGGTTTCGTACCTGGTACCAACTCGATAATGAAATCGATCTCTAGCGACGTCGGTAAACTAGGTAAATCCTCTGGAAAAATATCAGGAAACTCTCTAACAATCGGTATATCTTCCAACCTAGGTCCCTGACTCTCTGGTACAGTGTACAACGAAATCAACGCTTTTATCTCCTCACTAGTCGCAGGTTGACCTCTCGTTCCTACATCCTCGCTGCACTACCTTTATAAGTAAATGGCGGACACCCTGGGATCTGAAATATCATAATCTTGCTGAAACAGTCGATATGAACGTGGTATGCAGCTAACCAGTCCATTCCTAAAATTACGCACGAACTCCAAACATTCGAGGACTCTAAAATCAGCAGGTAGCTCTACTCCAGCTATCTCGACGAGACATTTCTCCACAATACTATGAGGGTAAACTCTATCCCCGACTGCAGTACTCAAAATCAAATGTGCGCTAAGCCTAACAGGTTTCAACCCTAGGATGTCTATCATGCGACCAGACATAAACGATACGGTAGAGCCAAAATCAAATAAAACATATAAATCGTAATCGCAAATAGAAATCGTACCCTCAATAAGACCTCGTGTAGCATCGGCGTCTGGTTGAGCTACCATGTGAACCTCATCTCAAGCCTGCTATGCGTACACTGTTGCAGGATGCGGGCACTCTCTCACGATGTGTCCGACCTGTGCACATCTGTAGCATGTTAATTGTCCGCTCGACTCCCGAGTCCGAGACGGCCCCGTGCTCGATACATCGACCCTGTCTCGTTCGCACTTGTTCGTCTCTCGCCTACCTCGACCTCTACCACCCTACGGCTGCTTCCGTGAAGCTTGTGGGACGGGAAGTGCATGAACAACAGAAGGCTGGTCTGATGGGAGGTGGCAAGGGAAGTCTGCCCACTGTGCTCTATGCTGGAGCAATGGATGATACAGGAGGCACAACCAGTGGATGCGTAGCTGTCCCCGAACCCTGAGATCCTCGGTTCCATCTCCTTGCTCCCTTACCCCTCTGTCTCATCCTCTCATACTCTAAGGCCTAATCCGCCGACAAAACTGGACCCGGTGCTCTACCATCAGAAATTCTGCCCAAATAGTATGTCTCATGCGCTAGGGCTTGCTCATAGATCTCGATGAGTGTCATCGCGCCTGAACTAACAACGTAATACCCAATATAGGGTCTGAGTCCATCACCAAAGTGATACACATCCTCGGACTCATCTCTCACCAAATCCCCAAAAACTGGCGCGGATAATCGTATCGGTCCATGACTGCATCACAGGCTCCTCTGGCCCCTGTCTCAAGTCCATGAACTCTCGTCTCAATCGCTTCATGACTGAAGGCGAAAAATATTGTTGATAGAACTTCTGCTTGAAAGCATCCCATGTCTCGAACTCTCCGTGAGTGGCCATTGTCATACGCCACCACACGTTAGCGTTTCGCTCGAGTGTATATGATGAGATCTCTGCCCGAAGTCTGTCCTCAATCCTCAGTACCCGATGAAGCTTCTCCTGAGACAGGATCCATTTCTCAATCTTCTGAAAATCTCTAACTCACTCGAAATAAACTGGTTTGAGTCTGATGAAGTCCTTCACCAGCTGAACTTCCACTGAAGTGCTGGAAGATGCGGGCGTGGGAGACGGTATTGCCTCAACTATCTCCACCACTGGTGCGGTCACGGCTATCGGTGCTGCTAAAGCTGCAGTAGGAAATGTCGACGCCTGGAGAGTCGGTGTAGCAGTCGTAGGAGTTGATGTCGATGCCGGTGGAGCAAAACGAGCGGTCATCATAGCAATGAAATCGCAATCGATGGACCCGAGCCGTCATCACTCGCCGACGCATCGTGTAAATCCTCCTCTAGAGTAGGAGGCGACTGCCACTAGGCTCTGCATCTCCTCCCCCGCATATATCAGCCATCGGGGTCTGCAATGGATAGCGAACGCGAATCACCTTCTACGTGACATAGCGTATAAGTATATATATACATACATAAATTAACAAGTACATATAAGAAACCCCCCATCTCACTGTCACTCACTTTCCAACTAACGGTTTCTAGGCAATGATCATCTGGTTTCCATAACTAAGGTTTGTATTTTATGCATTTTGGTCGCTAAACCTATTTCTCTGATACCAACTGTGTTAGTATCATATTCCCTTAAGCCATATAGTTCTTTAAATCTGGCTCTGATACCAACTGTGATAGCCCCGACTACTAAATAGGGAACCGCCCGGCCTAATCCCGTAATCAAGCCTTAATCCAAATCACCTAAGAATTAATTACGTATTAGTCAGCCTTTCGTCCCTATATTCCTCCAAATCCATGTATTGATATATTATCCAATTTAAGGGTAATTCCAAAACAAGTTATCATTAAGCGAAAGCATTCATTCTCCAAAAATTCCTAAGTTTGGAAAACCAAGAAAAGACATCATCACAAGCACGAATATATAGGACACTATTCACTCAACCCAATGTACAACCCAAAATGACATAATAATAATACAACAAAAGTCGAGACATACAAATGAGTGAGGAGAGTCGTCGAACTGCTCAGAGGAAGTTGTCGATCTTCTCCTTCCCCGGTCTACACTTTACAACATCAATCTCATGCTTGTCGACCACCCCGAGTCCCATAACTCGTGTGTCGCGCAAGTGTAGTGGTGAGTGCCGGAACCCCGGTAGACCATGTCCCCGTGAACTACGCATCTCTCGTGCAATAGACACTAGATAATCCCTACTTTACTTTCAAAGACAAAAAACTCCAAAATTCAAGGATTCCAAAACAAGTTAGGCTACAAAGCCCAAAGGAAATCGAATACAAGTCCAATTAAGTCCAAATTATTCCATTAGCATGCTTTTCATTAATGTTTTCAAGAATGACATCAAGCGTAGGAATCAGAGTCAATGAAACAATTCACAAGGCATCATGTCACAATATTCATCCATGAATAGATACAAGAACAATATGATGTGCGAGTTCAAGTAGGACTGTCTAACAATATACCAATAAATCAATAAAGATGAATCAAATGAAATATAAAATTCTCACAGTTTTACTTACAATTCACACACTTGTCCTAGTCTATCTGATTCCTCGACAATTCAAAATGCGTGCCCAAACGCCCGAGTTCTCCCCTTAGTTCCCTAACATTTAATAATGTAGTACTTTAGGCTAAATCGAAGTCAAGACAAATTTCTAAAAAAAATTTATTTATTTTCTGCCAATCGGCCCATTTCACGCTTTTCGAGGTAAAACCTCCGTAAAATGCTCGTCCGAAATTCCAAATATTTTATTTTTCATTGAAATTCATTATTTTCTATTTATGTTGTTGAAATATGATTTTTCGGAATTTTTTCTTATTTTCTGGAATTTTGTTTCCAATTTTTCTCCATTTTTCTTCTTTTTTTCTCTTTTTTCTCTTCTTTTTTTTTAATTTTGGGTCGGGTCGACCCTGGCCAAGGTGGTGGGTCTGGCTCGGCCGGGCCCGTTGGGGCTCTTCTTCCCCAATGAACCAGGGACTCCCTGGTTCGTTGGGGAGTTTGTTTTTTTTTTTTTTTGGTCACGAGTGGGGTTGGCAATCCACATCAGCTCGTGTAGGAAGGGGAGACGACTCTCCCGAGTCGTCTCCTTCCTCGGGAGCACGGGAGCACCCAAGCTTCCGAGCTCCCTAGCTCCCTCACTACACCCCACCGACACCACTCCACCCATCAATGGAAACAACAAACTCACCTTGATTCGTCTCGGGTTCTCTCCTCCTTTTCCTTCTCCTTCTCCAGCGATTCTTCTTCTTTCCTTTCTTCCTCTCCCGATTTGCTCTTTTTTTGTTTTGGTGAGGTGGTGAGGTGGTGAGGATAAGAAGATGATTTTTATATGTGGTCACTTTAAACCAAAACCCTTGATCTTGGTGTGCACACGTATCCCGAGGCTCATCACATGGAGCACATTATCCCACTTGTCCCCCAAGTCACTTGTGAGTGACTCAAAAACGTGACACCTTGCCTCATGATGGGTTAACGCGTTTCTCGATGCACATCCAATGCCTCATGATTTATTTTCCTAACTATAGGTCATTTACTTATTTAATTACATGTGGCCACATTAAAACCACACATTACCCAATAAATTCACATTTTATTTAAATAAATTAAACTTACCCTAATATGACGCTACCTCGGTCCCACGTCGACACGCGACTCGAGGTACGTCCCCGCTCGTCTCGATACCTACACACCCGTAGAAAATTAACTTAATAGTCTGCACAAATACAATACACTAGGCATACATCACAACAAATATAAAATGTATCTCGGCCCTTGCCTCGGTAAACGGACACATCACGGTGTGGGTCCCACAGTACGGGTTGTTGAGCCTGTTTAAAGACAAAAACATGGTTAGAAATTTTGTGCTGTTACAGGAACGAGAAAACTATATGCGAGATAGGTTTCGTACCTCTTCGAGTCGGTTTAATTTCGAGGACAAATTTTCATTAGTTGGGAAGAATTGTCACGACCCAGATTTCTAATCCTAGTTTAATCTCTTAATCAGGATCAAACGACCCGTGACGTGGGACCCACAGCGAGATACGTGTTGTAACTGAGGCTAGGTGGTCGAGTTAAATGTTATATTTGTTTTGGTGTATGCCTAGTGTATTGTATATGTGTAGACTACTATAAGTCATTTCTACTTACGTATAGGTGTCGAGGCATGAACGGAGACATGCCTTGATATGCATACCGGCATAGGACTGAGTTAGAGAACAATGTGGTGAGTTGGTATAAGCTTTATAGTGCTTTCATTAGTGATATAAATGGGGTTATGATTGGTTAAGTATTTATACACTTAAGTTAGTAAGTTAATACAATAGTCACTTGACAATTCTCGAGACACATGTTGGCACATCTTGACATAAATTGAGTCACTCATTGGTGTCACTTTGCATGAGTTAGTGGGACAAGTGTTAGTAGGTGAACCATTAGATAAGGCTCGAGATACGTTTGCACATTAGGATTAAGGGCTATCAATCAACCATATCCAATTCATGAGTAAAAAGCTATTGGTCAACACAAGCAACTCAACTCTTTCATTTTGAATTCTTAAGTGAGAAGGAAAGATTGCTGAAGTGAAAAGAGTAGCTGGAGGAGGAAGAAAAACAACAAATTTAGTGATTTGGTGAAGAAGAACTCAAGCTAAACTAGTGTACATCAAGTTAGGTAACTTTTCTACACCATAAACATAGCTCAATTCAATGTATTCATGTATTTGATGATATGTGTTGTTGTTTTATATTGGTAATGATGTCTTGGAATTTGGGAAGTGTGTATGGAGGTGTTCAAGGCATTAGCATAGCCTATGTGTGGAGAAAATTCAGAATTTTGTTTGCAGAATTATGGGTTTTGCAACACATAGCGCGCTATGTAGGATAGGTAGCGCGCTACGTCAGTGCGCTACTCAAGGTCATTAGTGCGCTCAATCGTATGACAACATAAAAAAAATCAGCAAGTCTCAAGAGGTACTTAAACACTATAAATGAGTCTAATATGCTAAGTAAAGGTCCAAACACACTCAAAAACATATAATATGATGTCATGAACCTAGGGAAGTATTATGGGGATTCAAATACGAGTTTCGATGTGTTGGGAGGCCGGAGTAGCATAAGAAATTGCGTGGATTGTAAGTAAACTGATTGAGGTATTTATTTATATTCCATTCCTATTCATATGTTCATTTCCAGTTATTTGGACTGAATTGCATTTGTACTCCATATGCCATGACTTGTAGTTCATTCTCATTGCATGAAGTTGCTTTCATGGTATAGTTTGTTGATAAAATGATTTCATTGACTCCAATTCTTGTGCTATGTCATTATTGATTGTTAATACATGTGGTCAGGAAATATCATGCTATTAGGTAGAGGTTACATATTATTGTAATCCATTTCCTTTGTGCATTAGATATGCAATTGCTTTATTGGATTCTCAAACCATGTTGTTTCTTGAAATATGTAAGTGGTTTTTGTATCTAGTGACGGCTTCAAACTCCAAGGCAAACCAGGTACCGCCATGTCACCAGACACGTCACCAAGCATGCCAAGTCATCGCACACTTATCTTTGACTGCCCGCGACCTAAACCTTTGTACGTATCTTATTCTCCTTAACTTAGTATTTATGGATGTTTTTATGAATATTTACATTAAATTAACTAAGTTAAGTTGTTCATGATTTATTAAATTAATATAAGTTGGATATCTAAGTGGAAGTCTTTGAAGCATTCAAATATCGTAAAAATGAAAAGTTTGAATTTTATAAACATATAGTGTGGAAACCTGGCATGAGATACCATGTATATCAAAGTGTAAAAGATGAGCATATACATGTATCAGGTATACAAGTCCTCCCAAAAATTTTATAAAAGCAGTGAATAAATACATACAAACACCTACGCAAAAAACTGATAGGGCTCTCCTAGCTCAGCGGTAGTCACCTAAGACTCCTTTGCCCCGGCTCGTCGTAGGATCTGCGATTTGTCACAAAAAACAATGAAAAATCCCAATGAGTAAATCCCAGAGAACGTTAAGTAATATTCACGAAATCCAATAAAACGGCTACAATTCACTCAATTTAAATAAAGAACAAGAATAAAGTAATCGCATGATAATAAGTCGTTGAAAAGTCGAATTTGGACACGAGTGTAGCGTGACAGAGAACCCTGGTCGACATCCGGGAATCGTCTTATCTAAATCGAGAGGAACCTATGACGATCACCTCGTCAAACATCTCACGGTCGAATGAGAGGAACCCATGAACGGGAAAACCCCATCCAAACATCTCTCGAGAGGAACCCATGACGAAGACTTAAGTCTTCGTCAAACATCTCTCAACCTACGGGTCTCACGAAAAATAATCACCACATAGCCCTAACATGGCCAATTACTCGAACAACGTAGGGTAGCTAGCCTCGGGGTGTGAGTTCGTGCCATGCCCGACCCCGTCGAGAAACAAACATACACACGTGGGAGTGGATGAACAAAAAGTGGATAACAATAAATAGCACAATGGAATAATTGAGATGTGAGATAAATCAAGTACCATAAATGAATTTTAACTAATTTTCTCGTAGATTTACTTATCTCAAACAATCGCAAATCGCCCTCAAAACGTCTCGCACATGCCTCGAGATGCGCACCTGACACCCGACTATGGTCTCATAAGTTCCTGGTGTTCAATTATACCATTTTGATTATTTTAGAGTCACATTAAATGAATTTATAATGTGTGACCAAAATTTATAATTTTTATTCCAACAAAGTTTAATTTTTTGCACACTTTTCGGATTATACCGGGATGTCAACCGTCCGAAAAAGTCTCGAACTCATTTTCCTAGGTTTCTTCTGATTTTTATATTTTTCTGGAATTTCTCGAATTTTTATCTATTTTTAGCTATTTTATCTATTTTATGTTATTTATTTTATGAAAAATCAGTTTTTATTTAAATCTTTTAATTAATTAATTTTTTTATATATGGGTTGGCCCGGGTCAACCTGACCCGGTCCAATTGTAGCTGGGTCGGTTCAACGGGGCTAATCGGACCCGGTCAAGGTCGGCCCTGCCCATATGGGCTTGTGGCAGGTTGACCAGGCCCATGGGACATGGGCCTTGGGGGTAGCCCACTTGGCTACCCCCCTCCCCATTTTATTTTATTTTTTTACAACAATAACAACATTAATAACAACTATAGCTATATCAACAACCACATTAGCAACAATCTAACAAACACCACACCATTAAAGCTCTTATACTCCTCCAAAAATCATCAACAAAATAACCACTCACTTTGGTCTATGGAAGTCACCGCGGAGCCGCCAAGAGGGAGAGACTCGCGAGAGAGGCGATGAAACCGTGGAGTGTGAGGAAAGCTTGGTGAGGGAGAGCTTGGTGAGGAAGAAGATGAGAGTTGTGTGATGTGACGGCCCCAGCTCCACAATCTTAAACTGGGCCCCGCCCGACCTAGACTTACGTGGACCCCCGAGCCCGTCTCGCTGAGTCACGCAAGCCTAGTCAGTCTTCCCTTATCATTTACCATTTATTAAGCAATTAAAGTTGAGTTAATCAATTAGTGAGTTATCATAGTTATAGCGGAAGCAATTAAACCTCAAACTAACTGAAAAACCTCAAAGACACCAGTTAAGACAACCTAGAGTGTGGAAACCCCGAATATGTATATCATCATCAATGAACATTCAAAGAAGAGTAAACACAAGATATACATGCCTAAAATCTCTCAAAAACCTAATTCCCAGTGTTTTAAAACAAGTATATCTAATAATACAAAAAAATCACATATATCAGACAAGTAGTAAGGACTACTCCGATATCCTCAAATGATATCTCCTAGCTCCACTGCACTCCGTCAAACACAAGAATAACGAGCCCAGGTAAGTAATGCCAGTAGGACATATATACAACATTTCAAAATAAATAAGTCACTCAAACTCATGCAAATAGAAAGAAAGGAACAGGGAACACATGAATATAAAAGACTGTAAATAAGTCAATCGATAAGTGAGGGTCTGAAATACGAAAAACCAAATAACAAGGAGTCTCAACCAAAAGTTGGTTGAGTCGCGACAAAAGCCCAACAAACTCGGGTTCAGGACGAGACACAACCTACTAGCCTTAACCCTTGCGACCATGAGATATCCACAGACCCGGATAAGTGCCCCCAACGTACACTCAATTGGGAGATATCAATGGCGTCCAGATAAGAGCTCATATCACAGATAAATAATAACCATGACTCACTTGCCAATGGACCACTCAACCAATAGAAATTCAAAAGATATGATGAACAAAGCAATAACAACAAATTTAAAGCTCAAGAAATAACTGTAAAATTTCCTAGCTGGTTTACTTACCTTAGATTCACATAGGCCGCCACGTCAAAGTAATCGTTCAAATCCTAGTTGAGTCCTTGCGCATCTACATTGATCATATGTACAACAAAGTCATTTAAGTGACCATATCGGAATCATCAATGACTACAAGATTTATCAATTAGACTTGTAGTTGAAATTAATGTGGTTTAGAACCTCTCCATGGCCTTCAATGGAGGTCTCAACTCCAAAATCCATTTGAAGGACACAAACTTAGCCATGATCTACGCCTTTCGTCTTCTTCGCGAGCAATCCATCGCGTCGTCGAGCTTCATCGAAGTCACGCCTCATTGTCCATTGTTGTTGTGTCTCGTCAGGGATCGATTGGTCCCGCAACGCGCTACCGCGTCGTTGCTCCATGCCGTTCACCGCGCCGCTGCCGCTGCTAATCCACCGCTCCTCCTCGCCGGCGTCACTTCTCTCGTCGGCGTCCTGGTGGACCGCGTAGCTGCTCGTCGTCTTCCCCCACAGCCGCGCCACCTCCTGGTCCGCTGCTGCTGCTGGCCATCCGCGCATTCGCATCATCCGCCGCCACGACTGCTCGCCTAGCCGGACTCAATCTCACTGGAGCTGTTGTCCGCGAGCCTCCGCGCGCCGATCTCCTTGCTGCTCGTCGCTTCATCGGGAGCCACCATCCGTGTTGCTTGCCCTCCACGTCGTTCCCACCGTCGACGCCTGTCGACGCTTCTGGCTGATCCATCGCCGCTACGTCTCGCCGGACTCCTCCCCCATGGCCTCTCTCCCTCTATTCTAAGCGACTTCTCTCTCTCTCTCTCTCTCTCTCTCTCTCTCTCTTGGAGGCTCCCCCTCTCTCTCTTACAACTATTTCTCTCTTATCCATTCAATACAGTTTCATTGCCCTTTTCTTATCTCCTCGATTTTGTGTCCGAATTAAACCACGAAAAATACCCCATTTTCGCCAAAAATTGATGAAAATACCATTGCATTTCGAAACACAGGGACACCGCGTCTAAACCTTAACTTGACCATATTTCGCGTCGATTAAATTATATTACATTCACTAAGCACATGACACACATAAAAATAACATACCTCGATGTCCACACCCGAGATTTGGACATGCGGATCACGACGAGTGGGTCCCACATACGACCCTGAAATGGCACGTGGCACGAGTTAGATTTTTTTTAGGGTCGTTACATGTGAGGAAGGAGGAGAAGATGAAAATCGTTTGGGAGGGGAAGAGAAAAAATTGTGGGTTTTGTTTGGAGAGGAGAGGGAAAAGCAAGAGAAAGAAAAGTGAGGGTGGTATGGGGTGATGTGATAGGTAGGTGTGATGTGACATGTGATGTGACCTATTAAACTCTTGACTATCCCATGCACCCGCGTTACGCACACCCCGCAACGTCACATCCGCCTTACACGCACCCCGCGACATCGCACCTTGTCGTTACTACCTGCGCACAACGCGACCAATAAAATATCAACTAGTGCGACGCGGATTAAATAATAATACAACAATTAATCACGCATCACACAAAAATAACTATTAATACCTTATCTGGCATGCCCTAGACTTGTCAGCACTATCCTCGTGGGTCCGAGCTATATGTCCTAATCTGTAATTAATAACTTAATTAAGACTAAATAATGTGGGTCGTTACAAGTCATTTCATTATAGTGGTCCATCGGACATATGGGGTCACTAGACTTCCAGGGTGATCGGGATCTCTCCACTATCTTGCGCAATACACGGGAAATGAGTCTTGGGGTTGTTAGCAAGTATAACTTGCGCAGCACATGGGGTATGGGACCTAGGGTTGTTGGCAAGTATATATCGCAGGTGACTGGCACTAGCGAAAGGTTATAAAGGCAAGAGCACTGCTAAGAACTTCACATTGATGTAGAGCTCAACTCCATCCATATATAGTGGAAAGGCTGATGTGATGAAGATCACGGCCGACCGGCCATAGATCATTACTACTTAGCCATGTGTCAGTTTCATGTTGTTTAGCTGAAGTATCTCTTTGCATGTTCTCTTTATAGCATAGTTGCTATTATCATGCTTTTAGATACTTGTTGCATAATTGGGAATGTGAACAAATATCTCTCGGTATTACTTTCTACTTTCCTGTACTCACCGTCTAGTTTGTGACGGTGGGTGCAGATCCATCGAGTAGCAGACAGGGCAAAGAGAAGATCGGAAACTACCTCTGAGCCAGTGGAGCACTGCTACACCAGATTTTGTAGGTTTGATTTTTGATGTATTATTTTTATATGTATATGGTATACTTTTTGGGTTATATATTATGGGTTGAGTGAGTAGTACCTTAACCAGACACGTGATAATATATCGTCGTTTCATCATATATATGCATGTGATCTTTATTCACTGGTTTTTTCCACATTTTTTAGGCCTCATGTTATAAGCTTCCGCTAGATTGTTAAGACTTCCACTGAATAAACTTTTAAATAATTAAAATTTTTAATTAACATTGATTTATGAATTGACATAGGATAAGTATATGTTTATATTCATTCAAGAACAATAATAAATAATAAGTAGGTAAATGGTTTTGGATAGGCTTACTAGTCATTTGTTATGTCCTATATGGTGAGATTAGGGCTTAATAACGGGATTAGGCCGGGCGGAGCCCTAATTTGAGAAGGGGTCGTCACAAACACCCACTTAATTCATGTATTAAGTTGTTGTTATAATAATTAAATGTAACTTGTGCCCTTTGGTCTTCATCTCATTAAGACCAAAGGGGCTATATAATGGGATGAGAAAATGTAATATATACTCCATGTTGGAATGAAAAGAGTTTTCATATTTTCTCCCATCTCTTCTCTTGTCCTATTTTATAGTTCTTTGTTTACTTCCTTGCTTAGTTTTACAACAATTTCAAATATAAAATCTATATCAAAAAATGTCAAACTAAAAAGGGCGTATGCTAAACATATCGTTACATGCTAATTCTTTTTGTGAAAATGATTAATTATAATGTGGTGATTATATAATTAATAAAATTGATGAAAGTAACTTATGGAAGAGTGATCTTTACCTTACACAATCAGCCTATGTCAAACAACTCTTATAGCAAGGTGGTATGTCTAATAAAAAGGCTATTGATACACCATTCTCAACTGGTAAACATATCTATGCAGATGGTGTTCTTTATTCCATGACACTACTCTATTTAGAAGTTTACTTTGGGGTTACATATATTATTTGGTCTAAACAAGAGCGGACATTTCTTTCATTGTCAACAGATTGAGTCAGTTTCAACACTCACCTACAGTTGCACACTAGCAGGCTTTGAAGAGAGTTTTGAGGTACATTAAAGGTACTGTCGATATGGATATATGTTTTAAACCAGGAGATCACTTGTTCCTCACTGCATTTTCTAGATGCTGATTGGGCTACAAGACTTGATGATCGGAAGTTTGTTGCTAGTTATACTGTCTTCTTGGGCCATAACTTGGTTTCTTGACAGTCTAAGAAACATGCAGTAGTGGCTCAATCCAGCACAGAGTCAAAGTACAGAGCATTGGCTCATGTAGATGCAGAGATTTCTTGGCTGAGATCTTTAATGTCCGAATTGTATTTACTTGTTACAGTTGCACCTACTATTTGATGTGATAATATGAGTGCCACTACTTTAGCAAAGAATCCAGTATATCATGCTCACACTAAGCACATCAAACTTGATATCCATCATGTTTAGGATAAGGTTCTTTCGAGTCAGCTTCTTGTCAATCATGTTCCATCTCATGATCAGATTGCAGACATTTTCACCAAACCATTTGCAGTCAATCGGTTTGATTTCTTAAGAGGCAAACTTGGAGTTCATTCTCTCCCTCCGAGTTTGAGGGGGGATATTAGAATAAATCACTAGATTGGTGTTAGTTGTATCTCGAGGTGTTCATTATTGTAATATGAATAGGTGTGTAACGTGTAATACATGCGAGTTGTGGGCATGTAAGTAATGTATCTGTGTAAGTGTGATGTATTGAGACCTGTGTGATTCAACATATGTCATGGTTGTAATTCTTTCTTCAAGTGATATATAAATACTGATATTGATGAGTGATCAGTGACCACTACTCATCTTCTCTTGTTCTTGAGTTCAAACCCTAGTTAGGGTTAGTTGCGAAATATATGTATAATAAATTTTCGAAAATTTGCCTTTAATATTGCCTTTTACTTATACACGTACTAGCTAGTTTTTTTATAAGATTATATTTAGTTTATATTTAGTCTTTTGTTTTAATCTTATTATATTTATTTTAAAATACAATAGAATAAAAATGTTTTTAAAGAAATTGACAAATGTTTTTGAAGGTTAGGTTGTTAAAACTTGATAATTATTTAACTAATAAATTTTATATAAATGTTATATCAACATTAATCAATGTTACGAGTTTTTTTTAAAAGAATTTATGTAGTGTTATTACCCTTTTTTTTCTTTTTTTTTTTTTTTTCAAAATTGGTGTTTAAAAGAGTGCTTGTAAATGCCCGAATATAAAACTTGACATAGTTGAAAGTTGAAACTAAAGAAATTTGATGCGATAGGGCGGATATATAGCTAGGCTTAATTAAGATAATAACTTGGGATGAGAATAAATACAATGTACAGCCAAAATCGCCCATTTAATGTTTGGTTTAGAGACACCGTAATGACACACTTTATTAATCACTCTAATAAACTCGTTAATTACAATGCGGGGGCTTAACTCTAATTTATAGAGTCACATAAACATACTCTTAATCCAACTAGGAGATCCTAACTAGACTCATACTTAACTCAAAGTCCTAATCAAACTCAAACACTAATCTAATTTAGATTACAACTCCAACATTCCCCCATAATCTAAATTACCTATCTGAATTAAAAAACAAAACATCATCCCCCCATAATTCAGATTGTCATGATATTTCACTTGATCTTCTCTCGAATGCAGATATCGACCTACATCGACGACATCCTTTAACGTTCACCCGCCATCTATCTCGCACAGCTTCCTCAATGTTGAACAATGCATAATGAACTCGATTGTCTTTGACATCGACGACATTATCATGGGTGATCTTACAATCCTGAAGTGGAAGCTTCTGTCCCACACTTCTTTGTGGTTTGCAACTAGTATGCTGGATTCTAGCGTTAATACCAACTGAAGTGGAAGCTTCATCCTCGCATCTAATTGTTGATGGTTGAGCAATACTCTTTCCTTTTATGTCCCAAACCCACGCACTCTTCTCATCAAACTTGACATCTCTGCTAATAATGACTGCATTGGTAACTGGATTGTACAATTTGTACGTTCCAATCCTCCCTGGAATATAGCCAATAAATATGACATTCACGCATTTGTCATCTGACTTCTTCCTGTTAGCATCAAGAACATGTACATATGCAGTGGATCCAAACACCTTCAAGTGTTTGACGTTTGGCTTGTAACCACTCCAAGCCTCTTTTGGGGTTATATGGGACACACCTTTTGTGGGAGACCTATTCAGTAAATAAACTGAACATGCAACTGCTTCAGCCCAAAAAGAATCAGGTAGACCTTTGGCCTTCAACATACTATGAGCCATGTCGATAATTATATTATTCTTCATCCCTGCAACACCATTATGCTGCGTTGTCTGTGGTGGCATGATCTCATGTTTAATCCCATAACGATCACAAAACTTTGAAAATGTCGAGGACGTGTACTCACCACTACCATCTGTCCTCAAAGTCTTGATGTAGCGTCCACTCTGTTTCTCCACAATAGCCTTGAACTTCTGAAAGCGACTAAAGGCATCAGACTTATTCTTTAAAGTATACACCCAAATCATCCTGCTGCAGTCATCAATAAAAGTCATAAAATATTTGCTTCCTCCTAGTGAAGCAGTCTGCATTGGACCATAAACATCTGAGTGAACCAACTGTAGTAGAGATTTGGCACGCCTTGGAGTGTTGGAAGCAAATGTTCGTCTATGTTGCTCCCCCGAAATACACCCCTCACAAAATTGCTCTGGATGTTGAATCACAGGCAATCCTTTCACTAAATTCTTATGACTCAACAACTTCAGACTTTTGAAGTTCAGATGACCATATCTTAGATGCCATAACCATGACTCATCAGAAACAATGGATTTAAAACACGGATAAGATCCAGTCTTAATCTCAATTTGAAATAACCTATTTTTCAAAGGAGACTTAAGAATGATCATACCTTTAGAGTCAAATACAGTGAGATGGCTATCTTTGAAATTCACTTTGTACCCCTTCTCTAGCAATTGCCCCAAACTTAGTAAATTGCATGTCAATGTCGGTACATATAGCACATCTGAAATATACTGATGATCACCATTCTCCAATTGGATCAGAATTCTTCTTTTTCCCTTAACTGGAAGTTTCCTATCATCAACAAACTTGACCTCTGTCAACATTGATTCATCCAACTCATCAAAAAACTCTTTATTGCCACACATGTGGTTAGAGCATGCACTGTCGAGATACCACATGTTACTCTGAGCATTCTCCTGGGCTGATGAAACCATCATTAGTGTCTGATGACACTCATCATCTTGATTTGTCTGCTCCTCAGACTCCGACTCTGACTCTAATGATTGCTTTATCCTGCATTTTCTAGCTATATGCCCAAATTTGCGACAGTTGTAACACTGAATCCGATTTCTTTGTTGATCGCGACCGTCTCGTCCACGACCTTTATTTCTATCCCACCACTGCTGATTATTATTCTGACCTCTGCCATTGTTGTTGACTTTATCACGGTCTTTGAACCCATAATTCTTCTTTAGCTTCGGGACAACTGTAGTCTTCAATGCCTGCTCAGTAGGCTTGACTTTTTCACTTTTTTCATTGATTCGTTGTTCATGTGCTCGTAATGAACCAATAATTTCTTCAACTGACTTGGTCTCATAATCTGTCCCGACTCCATAATAGCAGCTACTACGTGGTCGAACTTCGTGGTCAAGGTGCGCAAAATCTTCTCGTTCACATCGAGATTGGCGACATCTTCGCCATTCATCTTTAACTGATTGACGATTGTCTGAACTCGATTGGTGTACTTCTCTATATCTTCGGAGTCATCCATTTCGATCAACTCGAATTGTCGCCTCAAAGTTTGCAATCGAACTTTCTTGGCTTTCTGTACACCCTTGTAGGACGTCTCTAAAGTGTCCCATGCTTCCTTTGATGTCTTCACCAGTTGCACTTTCTCAAACACCACATCATCAAGCGTTTGCAAAATAAAATAAAGTGCCTTCTGATCTTTCTTGCGAAGCTCCTTTTGTGTCGAGGTAGCGGTGGCCCCTGGGTCTTCGAACCCATCTTCAACTACTGCGAGCAAGTCTTGAAAACTGAACAAGACTCTCATCTGAGTGCTCCATCTATCAAACTTCTTCCCATCGAATACTGGAAGAGTAGGTTGAACTTGGCCGTTCCCCGATGTCGCCATAATTCACGCCAAATAAGAAAATCAAAAATCTCAATTTTGATTTTAACTCTCTGTCGCACACACTTTGAACAAATTGTTCAAATCTTCGTTTCTTCTCCAAAACAAGAAACGCGCACGCTTCGATCTCTCAATAGATGCGAAGCCCAAATTCTTTGTTCGATCTTGAACAAAGTCTCACACCGTAGATCTAAAATCTCGGTCTCACTCTCACAGATCTCAGGATCTCACTTTTGCTCTGATACCATGTTAGGTTTAGAGACACCGTAATGACACACTTTATTAATCACTCTAATAAACTCGTTAATTACAATGCGGGGGCTTAACTCTAATTTATAGAGTCACATAAACATACTCTTAATCCAACTAGGAGATCCTAACTAGACTCATACTTAACTCAAAGTCCTAATCAAACTCAAACACTAATCTAATTTAGATTACAACTCCAACATTTAAAAACTAAAATGTTCAGCCAAAATTTAAAATCAATCCTTTCAGCAAAAATTGTTAAACCTTGATGTGGGCTCTGTACCATTTGGGCTTAAGTGATTAGTGGATTTGGGCTATGGTCCATATTATAATTCAAACTCTATGGGTTTTTTTTTTTTTTTTTTTTTTTTTAATTGTAGTTGAGTAGAGAAGAAAAACTTAGTGGATGCATACTAATTTTTTTTCTACAAATTTATTTATGGATGCAGCTGCCATTTTAAAATTAGTCAAACCTACTCTTTGGGTCCCTTGATAACTGAGATTTTAGATCTCGGTCATGAGGACTCCTTAGGAGATCAATTTTACTTTGTATCTAGAGAACTCAATAATGTGGCACATACTTTAGCTAAGCTAGTAATGGACCTAATGGTACAAGATGTACATCAGAATATCTGGAAGGATGCCATGCCTTTGGCTATCTCTTCATCTCCGTTGACGAAATGAAATTGTGCGTGCGCTTAGGGAATCTACACCATTGTGTAGCAATTGTTTATGCATGGACCTATTTTTCTTGTCTTTATTGATTAGATTGATAATTTTTTTAATCTGCCTTTATTGGTTAGTACGTTCTTGGCACCCTCTTTAAAATCATTTTAAGGGAAAATGCTACACATGCTTGTGAAACAAACTCACCACATCTGCCTATTTGCATGGTAAACACTGATGTGGGTGTTATGCACCTCTGATGCGTTAGCTTGCATCCCGTGCGTTTGCCAAGTACATATATGGTGAATAAATATATACCTATGTTGCATTTCCCTTGAGAAAGTGCTTTTGTAATCTAGAAAAGACACACTTATTGGCGTCCCTTGAAATTTCGTTGACATGTGTGGGTGCACACATCCCAATATACATCGAAGGGATGTCAGCAAGTGCATGTCTTTCTTGGGTTATAATAGCAAGTTCGGATGTACACATAGACTGCTACGCAAGTGCATGTCTTTCTTGGGTTACAATAGCAAGGTCGGATGTACACAGACTGCTACGAGCAAATGTATATATCCAAGGGAAACAGAGCAAATTGGACACTGCTTCTTCAATAGTTTCATTTTAAGTTTGCCTTCAATGCATGCCATCAGTGCATAAATCAAGAAAACTAGATCTACATAAAATAAGAGAACCATATTGACAAATCCAAAGTGCCAAAAAGGTAGGAAAAGCCAATGAATATATAACGTCTCTCTTTCAAGAGAACAATAAAATAGTTTGTCAAAAAAAGAAAACAATACGATAAAACAATACACAAAACAATATATATTGAGGTTAACTATAAATTTTACTGTCCTTGTAATTTCAAGAGACAATATGCACCTTTGAGCAAAGTCATCTCAAACAATATAAACATATACACAGTAAAATCAGGTATTAACATACTAAAAAGTTGCAACTCTACAGTGTACGGAATGATGAGTGTGAATAGAGTTAAAAAAAATCGATTTGTCAGCACAGTAAAACAAAAAGCTTTACAGTAGACTCTCTCTATACAAATGTGCAAGCTAGTCCCAAAAAAATGACAGGATGCACAACTGATTTCCTAAGCGATCTTCTGCAATATCTGGAGGATCGAAAAATACGTAACTTCAAAGATGATAACAATTTAGCTATTAGTGTGCTCCACCACGACTTGCATGTTTGATTTATGATCTACTACAAGCTTTTTTCTGCCTTTCATCCCTCGCAATCTGCTCGTCTCGACACTCAGGGGAACAGAATGCACGCAAATAACTGTTTAAAATATCAAAGCCACTCAGTTAGCACAAGGAACAAGAAAAAAATAAAGACGCCGAATGGCTCATTGCAGAGCAAAAAAAGAAGCACAGAACTGAAATATAAAGTTCAGGGGCAACTGATAATTCAGATAGCAAATGTTAGTGAAGAACAGTCCTTAAATGTGAGGGTAGCAAAACAGATTCTAACAGCATATCCTTCTTAAATTGTTGGAATAAGATTCAATGAAAACTGCAGAGCTAGATGTGACAAAGGGATCAAACATTAAGGGTTTGGATTTTCAGTATGGTAAGCCAGTAGTATATGGGAGTGGGACTGAATCATGAAGCGAAGAAGCTTTCTAGCTCCAAATCTATGAATGATTTGCCTTTCAGAAAAGCCCTTTTGAAATAGCATCCTTATCTCTTTCTTCAAATTTATTTTATCAAAACTTCAATATTAAATTAAATTGGACACAAAATCAAGATAGCCTCTACTCTTTTGGGTTTTTTTTTTTTCTTAATTATTATAATAAGATATAAAAACCGCAACCAAGCCTCAATCCCAAATTAGTGTAGGGTTGGCTACATGGATCAAACTCTTCGACTCCACTTGATTTATTGTAGTCGATAGCATGCTTTCAAAATCCATTAAGCCCTACAATCTATTATTTAAAATGGGACTCAAAATCTGTTTTATAATTCAACCCAAAGGAAGTAAACCGAAAAAGTAAGAACCTGGAGAACAACTTTTCAGTATTTTCCAAGTTTTGCAGGGAAATGTCTAACTGTTTTGAATCCATCACCAACTCCAGCCCAGGGAAACATTTGTTTCAGAATTACAGAACACATTCCTTTCCAAATACTGAAAGAAGAGGCAAAAACAGGCTGCGCCTTTGGTTTAGCAAAATCCAAAAACTATTTTCAGATTACACTCCCTCGCCCCAACTCAAACCATCTAAAGAAGTGAATACATATTAAATAAACAGAATAGAACAGTAAAAATTTGAAAAAAACCTATTTTGTCATCCAAAAAATTGAGATCAACCAAAACAAGCCAATTTTTCAATCATATGCCAAATGAAACCTATAATATAACATGAGAAGTAAGTTAATGATTCATATCACACACTTCAATTTTTATGGCTTCAATTTTTACAATACGAGTCCCAATCCAAGGTGAGGAGAGTGTGGTGACTAGTTTTATGTATGGGCTACAAGTGTGAAAGTGAGGTTCACTCCAAAATGCCAAGGCAAGATGGAGTGTCAACTCCACACCTATAAATCTTATTTTTCTTTTTAAGTAGTCGATGTGAGACTATTCCAACATCTCCAACATGGCTGAACCACAAATTAGTCCTCAATTACTAGAGCTTTACGCAAACAATGAAGAAGACAAAGCCATAGAATGTTGTTCTCCACTAGGATTCATTTCAACCAAAAGGACATTCAAGTATGTCTAATTGTCTACATATATGATATATGTATGTATGAATATTTGATATTCGACACTTCAAATTCTTGCCCTCCTTAGGACTCAACCCCCAAACTCTTACTCAAACACCCTATACCAAATCAGTGAGCTCCCCACTTCGTTCGTAAATAGTTTATTGTTCTTTTTCCAGAACGGAGACTTAGAATAACAAGGAGCCGCGTCGACGAATATCTCCACAAGATTCCCCTTTACCATAAAATACAACAAGAAGCCCACCATACTCTGTCCCCTCTTTTTCCACATCCACAATAATCTACGCAACAAAACGAGTCGAGGACGAGCAATCAAGTAATCCACATCAGTCGAGCATGCGGGTTGCGATGGCACCACTTCTATCTCAAGAACAGAACCCTAAAACTACATGAGTTCAACCAATTGAAGCACACCCACACAAACAAAATTAAAACTTGACACAAAAAATTCAAGAAAACACAAAGATAACAACTCGAATCACTGAAAAACGACGAAATCAACATCAATCAACGCAAAACCAAATCACATTTTCCCAACACAAACACGGACCTGTACATAAAGACGTCGTCTTGGTCGCCGATCCTCCTCTTGCACAGAAAACACGCCTCGAAAAACGCACCGGTCCGCTCATTGACGCTGTCCACAAAACAATCCGCTTCGCTCGTTAGGGTCTCCGACGCTGGAGACCCTAATGTGAAGACGACCGGCTGGAGAGGCTTCTGATTGCTCGGCTTCGCGGCGGAACGCGCTGCCTTGGTAGTGTTGGCATTTGCAGGAAGCCGAGTCTCCGCAGCGCGCTTCCGCCACCTAGGGCGGAGTGGCTCGATAGGAGACAGGAGATCGACCAAGCCTCGGTCGCCGAGGCTCGATGAGCGGCCGATTCGGCTCCGCTTCACTGACATTGGCGATCAAGTGATGAGAGAAACCGAATTTGTGAAGATCGATATCTTGGTCGAATTAGGGTTAGGGTTTTGGGGGTTTTGAGTGTTCTTCGCGAACGACAGAGAGAGCGAGAGCTGAGACAGAGAGTAGACAAAGCGCAATTCAATCTGTGTTCAAATGGGATTTATAGGATATTTCACGTATCACATGCATTCAACATTTGATTAGCAATGCAAATAGCTGAGGATTCCCACAGGGATTTTAGGGAAAATATTTCTCCCCTTTTATTTTATTTTTTAAAACAGAATTATACTTACTTCGGTAAAAAATATGTATTTCTATTAAAAATTTCTTGATCAAAATTATAATTTGTGTTCAGAATTCGATAATGTATTTATTATTTTTTTACCAATTATACTCTTATATAATTCAAATATTTATGATTATTCAATTCTTCAATTCATTTAATTGTTATATATATATATATGAACTACACTTGTAATTAAGGCTTTCTTAATTCTCGTGTCCTTACCTTAAATGACTTATATTTGTGATCTGAAGTATAAAGTAAGGTGTCGAAGACACACACACACACACACACACACACATATATATATATATATTGGTATGGTATTGGTTTTTTTTTTTTTTTTTTTTTTTTTTTTTCAAAATGTGTTGTGCATTTATAACTCATTCCCATTGTAATAATACACATATATGATATATTATATATAGGGTACTACTACCATAGGAACCAATTGATGATCCCTGCTGAGATCCCCAATGTAGCTACCTACCTGAATCCCCGCGAGGATTATCAATGGGGATCTCCATGAATATATATTTCTTTCTCCATCTCCGTGCCCCATACCGACGTGGGTATGAGATTTCTCCCGATCCCCACCTCCATCCCCATTTAAATTCTCTGTACCCGTCCTCATTGTGGGAAATCTTTATCTCCCACGGGGATTTTTCGCCCCACTTGCATCCCTACTTGTGCGCTTGTGTGTATTCTATGTTTTCCTCGCTCTCCAAAAATGAAGTTGTGATTTTTTCTAAATGGTATCTAAACCTTTTAGTATAAAACCCCATACTAATAAATAAAATGTGGTTAAGTTAATTGGAAAAAATATTGATACTAATGAAAACCACATACCTGCAAAAATAAGCGCGGGCGAGCTCAACAAGCGGTATCAGAGTCGATGGTTTGACTGGGACAAGACTATATCAGTGGTCATGGGTGTTTTTGAAATCTCCTTTTGTTAGATAATAACGATTACATAATACTATCTGATTGAACACCTTAGATAAATTTCGTTTCAAGGAGAGATTGTTGGAAAATCGGGATGTGTATGGACTGAAATATTATCCTACATTGATAAAATGTGACTTCATAAACAAACACATATAGCGTGAATCGATCTTTCTCCAACTAGTTTCGACTTCGAAGCTTTTGGAGTCAAACTCTACCCATGTGAGTCGAATGTTGCTAAGTTGAAGGACAACATCGTATAAAATGATTAAGTTAAACTAATTTGGGCTTGTCAAAAAGCTAGGTAGTCTTAAATAAATATTAAATACTGTTTTATCCCTTTTAATTATTTGGCATAAAATGTGCAAGTGTCAAGCTCACGAAGTTTCTGAACACACTTCGATCCCACATGCGCTCTCTTCCACTGTAAAAAGTACCGTCTAATATTAAGGACAAGAATTCAAGCACACAAGCTTTGGTTTGGCAAATTTGGTGGCGATAATGGATATTCGCCCAAATCCCACAAGCTTGCCGCAAGCTTGAGATCTCCGTTAGTGCCGATATTGTCCTCAACTTAATCACCTTCAATTTCAAAAAGCTTCGATATTAATTTAGGGGAGATTTATGTTTTTAATTATATACTTCATTCATTATTATGAAATCACACTTATAATATGTGGGACTAACTTTTCATCCACACATCTCTACCACTAGAACTCCATCTTAATTAAACATGAAATCCATTCAAGATGCATGCCTTCTTCCATCCATACCATCGACTCTTATCGATATCATGCATGTTAATAGGCTCGCCATTGGAACGTATCTATATAAGGCACGTCCGGGACACTTTACCGCGAGTCTATGGATTTATGTCAGTACTAATATTGTTCTCAATATTTAACCGACCCCCTTCAGCTAATAGGTGTGGAGTTTTACAATTGTTTTAAGGACATGAGTATAGACTAGATTTTGATATAGAGAGTATTATTTCTTAGGTTAATTTTGACAGAATTATTTATTCCTTAATTTAAAGAGATTGTAAAAACATATTTGAGTTTTTTTTTTTTTTTTTTTTGAGAATTCATATTTGGGTGCGCTTTTCATTTTTTGCAAATTCAAACATATTCGGGTGTTCTTAATAAGAACTAATGGCAAAAGAGCAAATTACGTCCCTGTACTCTCACCTAGTTGCTAACTCAATTCCTAAAGTCGAGGTATGGCCAACTCAGTCCCTCAACTCTCTAATCCACTCTCATATCAGTCCCTCCATCAATCTCGATGTTAATTTGAGTATGGATGCAGACACTTGAGCTGCATGTACATTTACCTCTTCGTCATCAACTAAAGAGGAAGCATTAGCCATCAATTCCTGTGAGAAGAGTGCAGGTCCACGTCTTGTTCAGCCCACCTATTGTTTACACATAAAAATAATGTTTTGAAATATTAATATCTGTATCAACCACATCCTAAGTACAAAATTGACATTAAGAGCTCAAGGTGCAAGATGGGGAAATATATTTTGTTATTCATGAACACGACCATTTCTATATTTAATTACTACAGTATGCAAATTACCTATAACATATCTAACAAACATTAAAGTTTTTTAGTTGCTTTTGAATCAATGATGCTATTCAGTTGATAGTATATTCACTTTTAATTAACCTATGCCTTCTTTGTTGTCTTGTAAATGTACTACGCCGTCGCGAGGAAGTTAACATCAAGATTGTTGGAGGGATTGATATGGAGTGAGTTAAATAGTTGAGGGACTGAGTTGGCCTACCTCGACTTTAAGGACTAAGTTAGCAACTAGGTGAGAGTATATAAACTAAATTAGCCCTTTTAATAAATAGAATTAAGCCTTTGTAAATATGTATGCACCAAAGTGTAAATCGACACAGAGGCATGCATTGCATGCAAAAGTGTCAATATCCCTACTCGCATGCACTCCATCTCTCGCTCTCTGGCACTCATCACCACCTTTTCTCCCTCTATAAATCTCAATCCTCTCTCTCTAGATTTCTCATCGAGATCCCCAACACACTTAGCTTGCTTGCTATAATATCAAATAGTATATATATATATAGTACGTAGCTAGCGAGGATGATGATGATGAAGCACTTCTCGGTTGCACTAATTGTGATGTTGGTGGTCACTCTGGGTGCGCATGTGAATGCTACCACCAGACTCTCTTTCCATCGCTACGTGAACCAGCAGAGAGAGGCGGAGCAGCGGCTGGAGCAATGCATGAAGGTGTGCAGTGCGTTTTGTTGTAAATTGAATTGGAACTTGTTAAGAACTAGAGAAGGAAATAGAAGACTAAGAACTTCTACTACTACAAACTACTACTACAAAGGAGAAGAGAAGAAATGAAATAGTTGGAATGAGAAGTTTTCATTCAACTTGGTGTGTTTTTACAATGAGGTTGACACCCTTTATATAGGTCATTTGGTGATGATGATAAATGTACTTCATACAATGTGTACAAGCAACACATACACCCCATGTCATACAACACATCACAAGCAACATAGACAATACATGAAAGAGTTGGTGTACATTGGAGAGGATTACAAGTTACATGACAATACATAGACAAGTGGAGGTACTATTAAGTGATACATACAAGTTACATGACTACACAATATGTTGGTGTACATGCATGGTCATCCATATTCCATAACACTCCCCTCGATGACACTTGCTTAGAGATTGTGCCTCGTTAAAACTTTTACTAAGAAAAACCCCGGGAAAAATATAGTAAAAGAAAAAGAGTACACTATTCTCATAAATATTAAGACGGCATAATATTGTTAAGATTGCCTCATTAAAAACCTTGCTAGGAAAACCCAATGGGATAAAACCATAGCTAAGGGAAAAAGAGTGCAATACATTAATCAATAACTCCCCTCATGTGAACATGGGTGAAACTTGTTCGCTTTCTTTACTTGCAATGTCTTTAAGTTTACGCAAGCCAATACCATATGTAAGTCTTTTAAATGTCGTAGTTGGTAAGGCTTTTGTGAATAGATCAACAAGATTATCACTCGATCGGATTTGCTTGACATCAATTTCACCATTCTTCCGAAGCTCATGCGCATAAAAGAATTTTGGTGAAATATGTTTTGTTCTCGTCCCCTTTTATGAATCCTTCACTTAATTGTGCAATACATGCCGCGTTATCTTCATATAATATGGTTGGAGAATCTTTTATTGAAGGCAATCCACATGATTCTTGAATATGTTCAATCATATTTCTCAACCATACACATTCACGACTTGCTTCATGAATTGCAAGTACTTCGTAATGGTTGGAAGAAGTAGCAACCATAGTTTGCTTTACCGACTTCCATGATACAAAAGATATTACCACATGTGAATACATATCCCGTTTGAGAACGGCCTCATGGGGATCGATAAAAATCCAAAGATCAAGATAACCTTGAGATTCAATTTTACCCTCTCGAGTAGAATAAACCCATGTCACTTGTTCCTCGAAGATATCGAAAATATGTTTAACACCATTCCAATGTCTTCGAGTTGGTGATGAGCCGTATCTTGCAAGTAGGTTGACAAAGAAAAGCAATGTCAGTCTTGTACAATTTGCAAGATACATAAGTGCACCGATTGCACTTAAATATGGTACCTCCGACCAAGTAGCTCTTCATCACTTTCATGAGGTCGAAATGGATCCTTATCCACTTCAAGTGATCTCGACAACCATCGGAGAGCTCAATGGATGCGCCTTGTCCATATAAAATCTTTTTAATATTTTTTCAATATAATTTGATTGATGGACAAATACTCCACTTGAAAATGTTCAATTTGCAAACCAAGACAAAGTCTTGTTTTTCCAAGTTCTTTCATCTCGAATTCCTTTTTCAAGTATTCGATGTTCTAACGATGTCGTCGTGGTTTCCCACTATATTTAAATCATCAACATATACAACAATAATCACAAATCATGTTGATGATCTTTTAATGAAGACACATGGGCAAAAAGCGGATTATTTACATATCCTTCTTTCAAGAAATAATCACTTAGGCGTTTGTACACATTCGTCCGATTGTTTCAATCCGTACAAAGACCTTTGTAATTTTATAGAATGCATGTTATGAGGTTTTGATTTTATTTCATCTGATATTACAAATCCATCGTGATTTTCATATATATCTCACTCGTCTAGGGATCCGTACGATATGTTGTAACGACATCCATTAAATGCATATCAAGCCCTTCGAGACCGCAAGGGCTTATCAAGAACCGAAATGTGATTGCATCTATAACAGAGAATATGTTTCCTCATAATCGATGCCGTCTTTGTGAGAAACCTTGAGCTACAAGTCTTGCTTTGTACCTTGTAACTTCATTTTTTTCGCTTTCTCTTTCGTACAAATACCCATTTATATCCAACAGTTTTACGCCATCCGGCGTTTGGACAATTGGTCCAAAAACCTCTCGTTTCCTTAACGAGTTTAGCTCTCGCTTGGATAGCATCTTGCCATTTTTGCCAATCGTGTCTTTTTTGACATTCGTCCACCGATCGTGGTTCTCGATCATCATCATTTTCACATATTTCAAAGGACACATTGAAAGCAAATATATCATCAGAACAATTTCATTTCGATCCCAAATCTTACCGTAGTTTAAATAATTTATCGAGATCTCATTATTTTCATCTTTTTCCTCTTTTTCTAGAGGAAGTTGTTCCTCATCGTAATCAACTTGTTCTCGACAAACCCTTATCAAAGGATTCTTGTGCTTTCTCAGAGTATTTTGATTTGTATTTATTTTTACTCCCGTTTTCCTCTTTCGAGGAATTGTATCCTTTGAACCAACCGGCCTTCCACGCTTTAAGCGTTTCGTTGGTTCTTGTGCATTTTGTTGCACAGAGACATCAATTCTTGCAGAGCATTTACACAATGAATATGTGATTTTGTCACTTGTTTTGCATCATTAAATGCATCTCGGTAATTGATTTGCGATTTGTTGCAAATGAATGATCTTTTGAACTTCAAGTTCACACCGATTTGTTCGTGGATCATAATGTGATAAAGTTGATGCATTCCAAGCAATTTCGCGCCATTCCTTTTGAATTGACTTCTTATCTCCCCTAATGGTGGGAAAATTGCTTCATCAAAGTGACAATCAAGAAAACGTGCAAAAATAAATCCCCGTTAAGGGCTCAAGGTATCTTATAATGGACGATGAGTTAAATCCAACATAAATCCCAAGTTTTCGCAGGACCCATCTTAGTTCTATTGGGAGGTGGTATAGGAACATACACCGCACAACCAAAAATTCTCAAGTGTGAAATATTTGGTTGTTGACCTAAAATGAGTTGCATGGGGAATGTTCATGGTATGCGAGGCCTATAACGAATGATAGATGCCGCATGAAGGATCGCATGTCCCCAAACCGAAGTTGATAACTTAGTTCTCATGATTAAAGGTCCGGCAATTAATTGAATGCGTTTGATCGTAGATTCTCGCTAAACCATTCTCGGGTATGCACGTGTGGAACATAATGTTCAATGGTAATTCCTATAGACATGCAATAATTTTTAAATGCTTGAGAATGAAATTCCTCGATTATCAAGACGGATAGTCTTGATTGGGTTGTCGTGGAATTGTGCTCTTAACTTAATGATTTGTGCTAAAAGTCTAGCAAATGCAACATTGCGGGTCGAAAGCAAACAAACATGTGACCACCTAGTTGATGCATCTATCAAAACCATGAAATATCTAAATGGTCCACAAGTGAGGATGAATAGGTCCACATATGTCTCCCGAATGCGTTCTAAGAAAACTGGGATTCCACAACAATTTTACTTGGGGATGGTTTAACTATCAATTTACCTTGAGAACAACTAGCACAATTATAATCACCAAATTAAAATATTTTGCGACTCCTTAAAGGATGTCCATGCGAATTATTAATTATTCTTCGCATCATTGATGATCCTGGATGACCAAGCCGGCCATGCCATAAAATGAATGTCTTTGGATCATTAATTTTCTTTTCTAAGACGACATTCGCTTTCGACATGCCTTATATGAGTAAAATATAATCCAGAGGATAAAGTTCGGGAATTTTTCTAACACTTCTTTTTTCCCATTTGAAACCAATGTGACATAGAGAAATTCTCTATTATTTTCGCTCATGGTTTCAATGTGATATCCATTTTGTCGAATATCTTTAAAGCTCGAGTAAATTTCTTCCTCGATTTTTCAGAGTATAAGGCATTGTCAACATGAATTGTTGTTCCCTCGTGCAACATAATATTTGCTCTTCCGTGAGCCATTAATCAAATTGGAGATGCCAGATATTGTTTGAACATTAGCCTCACTAAGTTCAAATTGGAGAAATATTCTCTGCTTTTAAGGATCAGTATGCGTTGTAGCACAATCAAGAAGGCATATATCGCTTCTTATTTGATTCATGACTTGAACACATGATTTGTTGATCCATCTCGACAAATAATGTTTGGCAAATCGAAAAAAAGAGTCATATTTCAATGATAAAATTCATAATATTTTGCCTTTGATTTTGAAGGCATGGTAAAGGTCACAAAAATATTCGGCATATATATGACAATATTTAGGCAAAATAGCCTTTCATATATGACCAAAAAATGTCACAATTATGAGCGCTCATTGTCAATAATTATTTGCCCTTTGTAGTGGTGCACCACTTTTATTCCAATTTTTGGTGGAATTGTCAATACGACCTTTACCCGATATTTTCACCTTTTCCACGTCCATAAATTTATTATTGCGATCATGATCATTATATGCAACATATGCTTCTTAATTTGAAGTCAACTAATTGACTTTGGAGCGATATTATATTTATAATATCTCATTATTTTACTCAAATACCATGAGACAAGAAATCAATCCTTAATATTTATTGGATTGACGTGCGCACTCGATATTTGTTGCAAAAGAATAAATCGAGGCGCCACGTGACCTTCTTTTTATTGTCTCATCACTCATATTTCCACATAGCTCAACATAGAGGTAATTAAAATTGTGGAATTATAATTAATATTTGATCGATTAAATTTTGTAGCATGAGACCCAAATTACCATTTTGAGCTTTTTGGAGCATTACCCTTTTGGTATGTATATATATAACTCCATAAGGTGAAAATATATATAAAGTGAAATATTCACTTTTCAAATCTCTAAAGAGAAATTGGTGAATGATTGTGTACAACATACAACCTTGCATGGATACAAGCTTTATTCATAATTTGTAATATCTAATTATCATGACAAGAATTATAATAAGGTAACAAATTCAAACTATGGTTGATTAATATTTTGAAAGTAAATATAATATAAAATAATTTTCTCTTTTCTTTTATGTAAAAAAAAACATAGCATATGATTAAATATATGTTCACAACTTGATTCATTAATAATCAAATGTACTATTTGTATGAGTTGGTGGGACAACCTCCAGTGTCAGTGGCGAGACAAAGTCTCGCTTAAATGTCATGCCTCTCGAACGGGATAACCCGTCTCCCTTTCAATGTTTAGCTTTACCGGGGACAAGGCTTACCCACTATCAACTCAAACTTATAGCATGATTTGTATTATAAAATCAAGAATAGAACAATAACTAATCGTTTGTAGTTTTAAGAGAAAACTAGTTATGTCACATATTGACTTTTGATTTCTGATGTAGAAGATCGTACAAGACGCAACTACAGAGCATACTTTCGCAATCTAAGTGACATTATAATGTATAATATATGAATAAAGTATGCATATAGAAGTGATGCATGTAATAAAAGGAAGCAACCATGATAATATATAAATAAATTGAACTTAAATAACAAAAGTTATACCTTCCTAGCTTTGTCTCCTTAACAAGCCTTCTTGAACTTCAAGATCTCCTTAATGCTAGAGCAAGCTCGTGCTGATAACGTGTTGTAAATTGAATTGGAACTTGTTAAGAACTAGAGAAGGAAATAGAAGACTAAGAACTTCTACTACTACAAACTACTACTACAAAGGAGAAGAGAAGAAATGAAATAGTTGGAATGAGAAGTTTTCATTCAACTTGGTGTGTTTTTACAATGAGGTTGACACCCTTTATATAGGTCATTTGGTGATGATGATAAATGTACTTCATACAATGTGTACAAGCAACACATACACCCCATGTCATACAACACATCACAAGCAACATAGACAATACATGAAAGAGTTGGTGTACATTGGAGAGGATTACAAGTTACATGACAATACATAGACAAGTGGAGGTACTATTAAGTGATACATACAAGTTACATGACTACACAATATGTTGGTGTACATGCATGGTCATCCATATTCCATAACAATTTTTATGTAATAGATCAAATCGAAACCAAATCAATAGATAATGAGTTCAACTGAAGTACCTTAAATTAAAAATTGTTGTCTACTTGTCACAAACATGACTCGATCAATGAAAAGTGTATTAGCTGCAAACACAAACAATATATAATCAAATATAAATTATATTGGTGGGTAAAGAATAAAAATAATACTTAAATAATAAATTATATAAAAATCAGAATATGAAGAAAAATAACCTATTTAAGTTGTGCCCTCCTTTGCTTTAAAGAATCGAATTCATCAATTACTTCATCTATATCGATATTTTGAGCGAATTCTCGTTCAATATGAATGATCATAGTATCTGTCAAGAATTCTTCTTCCATTCTATTTCGTAAATCAGTCTTAATACGCTTCATAGCTGAAAATGCTCGCTCTGTTGATGCCGTGGATACATGTAGAGTCAAAATAAGACGAATCAATCTCTCAACCAAGTTGTAGTGATGCGACTTATTTGTTCGAATTAATATCTCCAATAACTCAAAAGTTGATGACAAATTCTTAAAACACTTGTGGTGAAGTACATCAACCTCATAATGCTCCAATTGACATATCAAATGATGCATTTCTTGATCACTAAAATCAGCAGGATATAACTTTCTTGCAAGAATACATATTTGATCAACATCAAATAATTTGAACTGATCATTTGGTTGTAAAGCACAACTCAACTTAAGGATTTCCAATGCATCATCATTGAATCTGTAATTCAACTCTTCCAATTGATAGTCAATCACGGAATTGAACATATCAAAGTGGTAATGATGCTCAACTCGTGACGAGACTTTTTCTTGACAAGAACGACCAGCGCTCATTGTACCAAGCATTCATATCGGGTGTTTCGATTTCATACTCTATGCAAATCAAATTCACACACATCAAAAGGTGATCAAAGCTTTCATTTCGTAATTTTAGAAGAAGTACTTTTGTTGTGGCAATTGAATCTATTGCGTTCAGAATATCTAGAGTTTTTTCTTGCAAGTTTCGGCAAAGCATATCTGTAATTCCCATAATTCTATGCATTACATGCAACATGAATACGAAGTCAAAAGTTTCCATCATCATTAAAACACCTTTTGCTTCACCACGAATATCATCAGTAGATCCATCACTAACCATTTTTTTAAGCACTTGCATCGTTGCCCAATACATATCCTGTTGGGTTTTGGGGTTCATACGCAGCGGAGATTACAAAACAGTTTTGACAAAAACCCCAACATGATCCGAATCTAATTCCATTAAAAACGTTTAAACCATGAAAAACTTAATCATACCTCAATCGCAATATACATTTCAGAAGGTTGATCGATCTCTAAGGCGCGCTAACGACGAACGCCTCTATCAATGAAATCCACACACGAACGGCGGCCGAGATTTGAAGTGCTAGCTTCGAGAGAATACCAAATCTTTTTGTTTATCTCCAAAACGATCCAGAGCATACCAAAAACCCTAAGTCGTTTCTAAAACGAAAATATAGTTTCAGCCTTTTTTTTTCTTTCGTTCCTGTGTTCTAACTTAAAGCGTCTATTTATACAACCCTTGTATATAGACGGTTAAGTAAATTACACATATACCCTTACTTAAAGAAGTATAAGTGTAATACACCACAAGGACGTTTCCGTCATGAATTTTATCATATAAAATTCATTTTTCTGAACCATCTTAAAATCTCGCAAAACCATTCTTAGTGTGCGACCCAATAGGCTCATACAACGTTTGCAGTGTACCAAAACACATTTTGGTATACAAGTCATAAGCAGTCTCTAGCAAGACATTATGACTACCCAAGTTGTACGAATATCAAATCGATACAACCTAATCAATAGTGTATATAACATCCTTTTGTCACACGATATCCTTTTGATCAAACATAAGGCATGGAATTGTCATCCAACATGTTCAATCGTACTAGTCTCGATCTCTAGGTAGATCGAAAACATCCAAGTGACATTGATCAATATCAATTCACTTAGACTAGGCCTTTTAACAGTCTAACACATCGAGGGATCCACTAGATATCTCTCTTTATATGAGAGGGACAAATTCTATCTCGATTACACAACTTCATCACATTGCTCACATAGTAACCAATCACAACCTTTATAATCGTCCTAAGGTTAAAGACAACGTTTGATTGTGTCAAATTACTTGTGTTCCTAATGTTGAAGTCTCGGCAATCTCAAGTCGAGGACTAAAAATATACATATCATGAGAAACAACTATGACTTAATCCATGTGATGTTCTCATAGCGGGTCGGTCCAAAGATCTTTGTTCCCTAACAAGTACTCGTGATCTTGATTCGTATCCCTATACGTATAATCATCATATGATCATCAATCAAGACTCACATTAGTCTTAATTCATTATAGTTCCCGGTATAATGATCGACTAAGGACATTTAGGATATTTATGTAAATACCCATGGATCTTATTATAATGTAAACATGCAAATTAATTATAATAAACAGCAAATGAAATCCTCTATTTTATTAACTAAAAGTATTCATAAAGACAGTTAATGGATTGACCTAGGGCACATGCCCCATCAAATCACACTGCAAATAGATTCAAAATGAGAGCTCCACCGTGTTTCTCCTGCTCGTTGTAAACTTCCGATTTGATTAGCTCCTTTACCAGTTTCACGTTCACCACTAGCTACTTTACGTGCAATCTCTACAGCTTGAAAGGCTTGCAACTCGGTAAGGCATTTTGGAAAAGAACCTATAAGGTTAACAATAGAAGACAACTTTGAAAAGAGTAACCAAATCGACGGTTCATTTTTAGAAGCTGCAACTAATGCTAGTTGTAGTCGATGAGCAAAACAATGCACATAATATGCATATGGACAGTCTTTGAGAAATAAAGCTTGCAACCCATTCCATGCCCCACGCATGTTACTAGCACCATCATATCCTTGACCACGCAAGTCATCTATAAGTAAGTTATACCGAGCAAGAGAGTTACATACACTTTTCTTAAGTGTTGAAGCGGTGTTTTCGACTTGGACAATATCGAAAAACGCTCTTTAATTGAGCCTTGACCATCCACGAATCTCAACACAATTGCCATTTCTTCTTTGCCTCCCGCATCCTTGGCTTCATCAACTATAGACAAAACTTTTTATCTCCAATTTCTTCACGAATTTTTTTTCTCACCATGTTAGCCATAATATGCAAAATCTCTTTTTGAATATTTGGTGAGGTGTACTTTGCATTCCCTGAGCATTGTCGAGTATAACGTCCTCAATGTTAACATTTAATCTACCCATAAGCTTCAACATTTCTATGAGATTTCCTCGATTTTCTGAAGTTGAACCTTCACGATGACCTCTAACTGCGCATCCTTGTAAACTAAGCCATCGAACAGCCTCACTTGTAACCTTAAGCCGCAACCGATTTTTTTGAACATCCTCTGAAGTTTGTACATTTATCACCCTGTCAATGTGTCGAGTAACATTCGACAAATTCTCAACAGATTGTACATAATTTCTATGCGGCGAATTGATACTTCCCATATGTATCAAGAATGGACAATTAACCCCTTAATTAACTCTCTTCCAATTTTTAAGTCCTCCATTAGTTAATGTGCAGCGAGGTGTATTACCATTTTCAAAATGGTAACACGTGAAACAAAATACCGCGTCCTTTGAAGGAGAATACTCCAACCATTGAAATTCTCCAAACCATTTTGGTTGAAAGCGACGATATTGATTTCCGAATAGAGTTCATGGGTATTCTGGCAACCTAGGTTGATAAGGGCCCATCTTTATATATGCTCGTCTAATCTCATCTCTCACATTGAAGGAATATTGCTGTATTGGAGTACGCAAGCCCGGATCTCTTTCAAGAGAATTATAATCATTATAAACTTCTCGAGTTGGAGATTCTAAAGGTCTCGTTTCCTCACGAGATGAAGCCTCAACAACTGATGGAGAAAGATTGTCAACCTTAGATGCCTCCCCACTTTATTTAAAAAAGGAAAAAATTGTCTTCGTTCTTTTGTTACCATGACGCTCCATAGAGTTTATGTTGGGTTTTGGGGTTCATACGCAGCGGAGATTACAAAACAATTTTGACAAAAACCCCAACAGGATCCGAATCTAATTCCATTAAAAACGTTTAAACCATGAAAAACTTAATCATACCTCAATCGCAATATACCTTTCTGAAGGTTAATCGATCTCTAAGGCACTGCCAACGACGAACGCCCTCTATCAGCAGTCCACACACGAACGGCGGCCGAGATTTGAAGTGCTAGCTTCGAGAGAATACCAAACCTTTTTGTTTCTCTTCAAAACGATCCAGAGCATACCAAAAACCCTAAGTCGTTTCTAAAACGAAAATAGAGTTTCGACATTTTTTTTCTTTCGTACCTGTGTTCTAATTTCAAGCGTCTATTGATACAACCCTTGTATATAGACGGTTAAGTAAATTACACATATACCATTACTTAAAGAAGTATAAGTGTAATAAACCACAAGGACGTTTTCATCATGAATTTTATCATATAAAATTCATTTTTCTGAACCATCTTAAAATCTCGCAAAACCATTCTTAGTGTGCGACCCAATAGGCTCATACAACGTTGGCAGTGTACCAAAACACATTTTGGTATACAAGTCATAAGCAGTCTCTAGCAAGACATTATGACTACCCAAGTTGTACGAATATCAAATCGATACAACCTAATCAATAGTGTATATAACATCCTTTTGTCACACGATATCCTTTTGATCAAACATAAGGCATGGAATTGTCATCCAACATGTTCAATCGTACTAGTCTCGATCTCTAGGTAGACCGAAAACATCCAAGTGACATTGATCAATATCAATTCACTTAGACTAGGCCTTTTAATAGTCTAACACATCGAGGGATCCACTAGATATCTCTCTTTATATGAGAGGGACAAATTCTATCTCGATTACACAACTTCATCACATTGCTCACACAAGAACCAATCACAACCTTTATAATCGTTCTGTTAAAGACAACGTTTGATTGTGTCAAATTACTTGTGTTCCTAATGTTGAAGTCTCTGCAATCTCAAGTCGAGGACCGAAAAATATACCTATCATGAGAAACAACTATGACTTAATCCATGTGATGTTCTCATAGCGGGTCGGTCCAAGATTTTTGTTCCCTAACAAGTACTCGTGATCTTGATTCGTATCCCTATACGTATAATCATCATATGATCATCAATCAAGACTCACACTAGTCTTAATTCATTATAGTTCCCGATAATGATCGACTAGGGACATTTAGGATATTTATGTAAATACCCATGGATATTATTATAATGTAAACATGCAAATTAATTATAATAAACAGCAAATGAAATCCTTTATTTTATTAACTAAAAGTATTCATAAAGACAGTTAATGGATTGACCTAGGGCACATGGCCCATCATCTCCCACTTGCACTAGGGCCAATCATACATGCATCTAATGCCTAATGATCTAACATGACCATCATGTTTTGCTTGTGGAAGAGCTTTTGTCAATGGATCCGCAACGTTGTCTTCGGTAGGTACTCTACAAATCTTTACGTCTCCCCTCTCAATAATTTCTCTGATGAGATGAAAACGCCTGAGTATATGTTTGGATCTGTGGTGTGATCTAGGTTCCTTGGCCTGTGCTATTGCCCCGTTATAGTCACAATACAAACAAACAGGGTTAGCAATACTTGGAACCACACCTAGTTCGAAATGAACTTTTTGATCCAAATCGCCTCCTTTCTTCAGCATCGGACGCCGCAATATACTCACTTTCGTTGTAGAATCACCACGCCTCTTTGCTTCGAACTTTTCCAAATTTTTACTCGCACCCCCATTCAAAGTAAACACATATCCAGATCGCGATCTAAAATCATCTATATCGCTTTGAAAACTTGCATCTGTGTAACCATTTACAACTAGATCATTTTCAAAACCTCCATAGACCAAGAACACTTCCTTAGTCCTTCTTAAGTACTTAAGGATGTTCTTTATCGCTATCCAAAGGACTCTCACCAGGATCTGATTGATATCTGCTTGTAGTGCTCAAAGCATATGATACATCAGGTCGAGTGCATAGCATGGCATACATGATAGATCCAATAGCCGATTCATATGGAATCTTATTCATACGGTCTCGCTCATCATTTGTCCTAGGACATTGATTCTTGCTGAGATTTATGCCATGAGACATTGGCAACAATCCTCTTTTAGAGTCTTGCAAACTGAACCTATTCAGCACCTTGTCTATGTAAGCACTCTGACTTAGACCTATTAGCCTCTTAGATCTATCCCTATAGATCTTTATCCCTAGGATATAGGCTGCATCTCCTAAGTCTTTCATTGAGAAACACTTCCCTAACCAAGACTTGACATTTTGCAATGTTGGGATGTCATTTCCAATGAGTAATATATCATCAACCTACAAGACTTAAAAACAACTACACTCCCATCGACCTTCTTGTATACACAAGGCTCATCTTCATTCTTAATAAAACCAAAATCCTTGATTGCTTCATCAAAACGAAAATTCCAACTCCGAGAAGCTTGCTTTAATCCATAAATGGATCTTTGAAGCTTGCATACCTTCCTAGAATTCTCAGGATGTACAAAACCTTCAGTTGTGTCATATACACTTCCTCAAGCAGCTTTCCATTAAGAAATGCTTTGTTTTTACATCCATTTGCCATATTTCATAGTCATAATATGCAAAGAATGACAATTAAAATTCTTATGGATTTAAGCATGGCTACTCGGCGAAAAAGTTTCATCATAATCAACACCTTGAGTCCGCTCGAAACCTTTTGCTACAAGTCTTGCTTTAAAAGTATGCACATTGCCATCCATGTCGCTTTCTTCTTGAAAACCCATTTACATCCAATGGTCTTACCACCTTCAGTAAATCAACCAAGTTCCAAACTTGGTTATCATACATGGATTGCATATCGAATTCATGGCACTTAGCCATTTATCCGAGTCCGGTCCGTACATAGCCTCCCGATAAGTGGTGGGCTCATTTTGATCCATAAGCAACACATCACGACTATCGCAATGAGAAATCCGAATATCTCTCGGCTCATGTCTTACCCTACCGATTTACGTGGGCCTTGTGTCACTCGCGGAGGTTCAACTGGTTTAACGTTGTTAAACTTCCAAGAGCGCTCGTGTTTACCCGTGATTCTTGAACTTCTTCAAGATTTATTTCTCTCCCACTAGTGTCTTTTGAAATAAACTGTTTTTCCATAAAGGCACCATACCGAGCAACAAACACTTTGTTCTCACGGGATTATAAAAGTAATATCCTTTTGTTTCCTTAGGATACCCCACAAATAAACACTTGTCGATTTAGGTGCTAGTTTTTCTGAGACTTGTCGCTTTACGTAAGCCTCACAACCCCAAATCTTAAGAAAAGACAAACTAGGTATCTTCCCGTACCATATCTCATATGGTGTTTTATCAACCGCTTTAGAAGGAACTCGATTTAGAGTGAAAGCTGCAGTTTGTAATGCATAACCCCAAAAGGATAATGGAAGATCTTCATGACTCATCATAGATCGAACCATATCTAATAAGGTTCAATTTCTCCTTTCAGAAACTCCATTCCACTGTGGAGTTGCTGGTGGAGTCAATTGGGAGACAATCCCACAATTTCTAAGATGATCATCAAATTCTTGGCTTAAATATTCACCACCTCGATCTGATCGAAGTGTTTTGATAGTTTTACCAAGTTGATTATGCACTTCATTTTGAAACGTTCGAAACATCTCAAATGATTCAGCTTTATGTTTCATAAGATATACATAACCATATCTGCTGAAATCATCAGTAAATGTAATGAAGTACTGATAACCTCCTCTAGCCATTGTGTTTATAGGACCGCATACATCGTATGTATTAGACCCAATAAATCACTTGCCCTTTCACTCGTGTCCAAGAAAAGGACTTTTAGTCATCTTGCCTAGTAAACAAGATACGCATGTTTCATATGTTTCTAAATCAAATGAATCTAGAAGCCCATCTTTATGGAGCTTCGTTATGCGTTCTCGTTTATGTGTCCGAGACGACAATGCCAAAGATAGGTTTGATTACGTAAATGACAATTTTCTTCCTTTTCTTTTGGGTGTTTTGAAGCGAGAATAGTGCCGGTCTTGACTTGTTCCATAGGCTTTGCACAAAGAACACCTTGGCAACTCTAGCCTTGCCTTTGCCTTTCTTCATCATTCCCTTTCCCATTTAGACCATCAACATATTACTAGAGGGTTTCTTGATATTTTGTTCAGCAGTTTTGAGCATCAAATGCAACTCCGAAATTGATTTCTCCATATTATTCATATTGTAGTTCATCACAAATTGTGAGTAACTCTCTGGTAATGAATTCAGGATCAAATCTGTAGCCAACTCTTGGCTTATGGGAAATCCGAGTCTATCAAGCTGGTCAACATAGCCCTTCATCTTCAAAACATGAGGACTAACTGACGCACCCTCAGTCATCTTGCAAGAATGTAGGTTTTTGACTGTCTCGAACCTTTCTTGCCTAGCTTGCTGTTGGAACATTTCCTTCAAATAAGTTATAGCCATGTCGTAGGCTTCCATTAGTTCCATGTCCTTCGAAGTTCAGAACCATAGTTGCCAAGATAATACATGCAACATCGGTAGAATCGTTGACATGCTTATTATGCGCATCCTTCACAAATTTCGTAGCATTGGTCAGTGGGTCCTCGGGGATTGGAGCATCCAGGACATACAACTTGCGTTCATGCTTAAGAACAATTCTCAAGTTTCTCAACCACCAAGAAAGTTAGTCCCAGATAGCTTATCCTTCTCAAGGATGGATCGCAGTGACAGGGGATTATTATTACTTGAAGAGGCCATTGATCTACAATAAAGATTATGCAAAGTTTATTTTAGTATAGAGGAATAGACTCCCACTAAATTAACAACCCTCCTAAAACATATTGTTTATTTAGGGGACTAAAATCCATATTTCACCTAATTCTGTGATGACCTATGGCATGAAACACGAACTAAGATTATTTAGTAGGTAACAGGTTACCAATTACATCTTATGTAATTTTTAGATCATTTTATGAGATATGGGACATCTTATGTCTTAGCATGTTTTTATCTCATCATTTGCCTAAAGCTCAAAACTATTTTGATGGCTTTATTAAGTCGGACCATTTTAAACATTTAAGTAACTCTTACCCAACTTGTCTCACCAAGATAACACAATACACCCAAATATGGTCGAAACCGTATTAGTGTGATCGAGGCCTTGACAAGTGTTTAAAATGGATGGCGTGAGACTTAAAATTTAATAGAGGGATTTTATTCAGTTTTAGTGATTTTATGTAAACAATGAAATATCATATATTTTATTGATTTCTTAAATCACTAAACAATTTGGAGATTTTTATACTGTTCACTAATAAAAGAATTTCTGTGCGCTAGGATTAGTTAGACGGCGGTCCCGTTTTTTTTTTTTTTTTTTTTTTTTTTTAGAAGACGAATCTCAATTCCGAAAATTGAAATTCGCTATAGAAAATCATATTTTTCGCTGATTTTACTATACTAAATTTACCCCTTAATTTATCCAAAATTAAGTCAATTAAAACATTTTTAATTAACCCGGGCCCACATCTAACTAATCATCTTATCCTAATCCAATTAGGACTTTAGATATTTGAATCCTAGCATATCACCAATAACAAACTTCTCCACATTTATCTCCTATCCAATAGGGATAACGAAATCGATTTTGCTTATATCTCCTAATCTAATTTGTTATCTATCTTTATCAAATAGAAACTTCATAACAAAATAGATATAACAAGATTAATAATTAATTTCGAAAATTAATTATTTATTTTGGATTTAAGATATTTGAATCCTAGTATATCACCAATAACAAGATTCTTGATATTTATCTCTTATTCTAATTTGTTATCTATCTTTATCAAATAGAAACTTCATAACAAAATATATATAACAAGATAAATAAATAATTTCGAAAATTAATTATTTATTTTGGATTTAAGATATTTGAATCCTAGTATATCACAAATAACAAGATTCTTGATATTTATCTCTTATTCTAATTTGTTATCTATCTTTATCAAATAGAAACTTCATAACAAAATAAATATAACAAAATAAATAATTAATTTTTTCGAAAATTAATTATTTGCAATTTCGGTCTTCATCCAAATAATCACAAACATGTAATTGAATCATGAACTACTATCCCAATCGAACCTAATGGTGTCATGGATCATAAAACACGAAACTCAATTCATTAAAATTATTCAAATTAACCTAACATGGTTACTAGCATGTACGAAACTAATTTCAATTAAATCACGAATATATGTATCATATACACAAAACATGATAATAAATCTCACATAAAACTTATGTATATCACATATACATTAACTATTAACATGCTTTCAATCATATATCATGTATATATGAGAAGAAAACATGCAATGAGTTTAATGGAATCAAACTCGAAGGCTCTGATACCACTGTTGGGTTTTGGGGTTCATACGCAGCGGAGATTACAAAACAGTTTTGACAAAAACCCCAACAGATCCGAATCTAATTCCATTAAAAACGTTTAAACCATGAAAAACTTAATCATACCTCAATCGCAATATACCTTTCTCAAGGTTAATCGATCTCTAAGGCGCTGCCAACGACGAACGCCCTCTATCAGCAGTCCACACACGAACGGCGACCGAGATTTGAAGTGCTAGCTTCGAGAGAATACCAAACCTTTTTGTTTTTCTCCAAAACGATCCAGAGCATACCAAAAACCCTAAGTCGTTTCTAAAACGAAAATAGAGTTTCAGCATTTTTTTTCTTTCGTACCTGTGTTCTAACTTCAAGCATCTATTTATACAACCCTTGTATATAGACGGTTAAGTAAATTACACATATACCATTACTTAAAGAAGTATAAGTGTAATAAACCACAAGGACGTTTCCGTCATGAATTTTATCATATAAAATTCATTTTTCTGAACCATCTTAAAATCTCGCAAAACCATTCTTAGTGTGCGACCCAATAGGCTCATACAACGTTGGCAGTGTACCAAAACACATTTTGGTATACAAGTCATAAGCAGTCTCTAGCAAGACATTATGACTACCCAAGTTGTACGAATATCAAATCGATACAACCTAATCGATAGTGTATATAACATCCTTTTGTCACACGATATCCTTTTGATCAAACATAAGGCATGGAATTGTCATCCAACATGTTCAATCGTACTAGTCTCGATCTCTAGGTAGACTGAAAACATCCAAGTGACATTGATCAATATCAATTCACTTAGACTAGGCCTTTTAACAGTTTAACACATCGAGGGATCCACTAGATATCTCTCTTTATATGAGAGGGACAAATTCTATCTCGATTACACAACTTCATCACATTGCTCACACAGTAACCAATCACAACCTTTATAATCGTCCGGTTAAAGACAACGTTTGATTGTGTCAAATTACTATGTTCCTAATGTTGAAGTCTCTGGCAATCTCAAGTCAGAGGACTGAAAAATATACCTATCATGAGAAACAACTATGACTTAATCCATGTGATGTTCTCATAGCGGGTCGGTCCAGTTCTTTGTTCCCTAACAAGTACTCGTGATCTTGATTCGTATCCATATACGTATAATAATCATATGATCATCAATCAAGACTCACACTAGTCTTAATTCATTATAGTTCCCAGTATAATGATCGACTAGGGACATTTAGGATATTTATGTAAATACCCATGGATATTATTATAATGTAAACATGCAAATTAATTATAATAAACAACAAATGAAATCCTTTATTTTATTAACTAAAAGTATTCATAAAGACAGTTAATGGATTGACCTAAGGCACATGGCCCATCAGTTTAGTCCAAAGCTAGTATGCTATCCTTAAAAGAAAAAAATGTCTCCTTAAATATTAAAGTCATGAAAACTTTTTTTATTCTCCTAATTCAATCAATGTAAATAGTATATGATCAAAGATATAAAAAAACATGTGAAACATGAAAATAATTGAGACTTGTTGATGATGATTTATTCTTTTTGTGTGATTTGTTATTGCAAATAAGCTATGTTGTCAAAAATATGAGGTTTTTGATAACATAGTTATACGATCGATCTCTTTCTTATAAAAAAAATACACAACTAACAAAACATCAAAAACCAACAAGTTAAAAAAAATTAAGAACTAGCATACATCTTTGCTCAATGATTTTCACATTAAAAAAATATCCCTTCAAAAAAATACAAACAAAGAAATCTATGAACTAACACACCTCTTTGCTTGTACTATGTAAGAGAACCGTCAATCTATCATCGTAATATAGTGCAATCTAGTGAAAAAAATTAAATGTAGATTCCACTTGGCAAGCTTCCGAATTCAGATCAGGTTAAATTGAACTAACTACACTTATACATTTATTTTATGTATATGGACCGGTTAGCACTAATTGCTGTGGAAAATTCAAAAAAAAAACAGCCAATGAGCCAAACAAAGACACTTGTGCCTAGGATTGGCGAATCCGGAAAAACAAGATATACATAACAATAAGACCTCACCGCATAGAAACCATTTTCTTAGCCTTCTTATTCATCAAGGCCATTAGAAACCAGTTTTCCATTTCAACCAGCGATGGTTGCTTTATTTAGCAATGAAATTAATCCCAAAGAGGTGGATTGATTTCTTCAAACACAAAAAGAAGGTAGAAGACACAAGAGAATATAATTTGAAAAGACAATATTGCTCCAAAAAATTTCGAAAAATGTAAAGAACTTACATTCGGTGAGTGTGCGAATGCCGCGAATGTGCCGAGAAAGTGTCGTGCACGTTTTTTGGTTGTATGTGTCGTTCCTAAATTCATACGCCCCTTCCGAAACTGGACGGAGGACAGCAGCAGGAGACCTGGAGAAGAGAGTGCGAGCGGGCAGGGACAGCAAATGAACCGGACGAGTCAATTGTAGGGTTTTAATCGTTTGAGATATTTTTTGGTTGTGGGCATTGCACATTTTTTTGTTGTGGGCTTAAATACAACAATTGTGGGCTTAAATAATAGTTTTTTTTTTTTTTTTTTTTTTTTTTTTTTTTTTTTTGGGCCTTGCCCTGGCTACGGGCAAGGCCAACGTGCATACGCCCCTGCAGGGTACTACTTGCGTAAATGTGTAGTACTTAGTCATCGTCATGAGCGTTGTAATAAGAGTACGTGACAGTGCATGGGCCGGCGTATTAATTACCTATGTAGTAATTAATTTATGCCGATAATCACGTACCGGAACTATGTATGAATAAATAACGAATCAAGCTTTGGTTTAATTAGCTAATTGATTTGTGCGTGTGATTAATTTATTATGAGTAACATGTATACTTTTATAGTTTTAGGGTAGTGCTAAACGACTCATAGAGTCCGGACTCAAACATCTTGAAAGTTTTGATCTGAATAGGAATTAAAAGTATTAGCGGAAGCGTACGTTTGTCCTATTTTTTGTTGTGTGGTCTCCGGTCTTTTTCACAGCCCAAAAGTTTTGGAGAAACACTACGGGAGAACTCTTTTCACACAATTGCCAAAAGCCTTGAATTCATAAATCACACTACATGATTTATTATCCTATCAATCTTGGGACTTCCCAAGCGATCATGATTGTTGGGATTTAGACATATCTATTAGCTATAAAAAAAAATTATCTTTTAAACGTGGCCCACGTGGCCAACGTCTCCCACTCGCACATCGTGTGTAGACTTTTTGTCAGGTCGGGTCGATCACACATATAGGCGCCCCGTGTTTTGATAACATAGATATCTCTCACTCGCACATCGTGTGTGAAAAAAATATTCAGTTCTCTATTGATAGTGTTTCATTGTAACTAATGGGTCGTGCGACCGTGAGATAACCTGCAAGCGGGAGCTCTACACTAGCAACTTGATTAGAGTCGATATAGAGACATCTACCTTTTTATATATATATATATATATATATATATCATTTTTTGCCACAGATGCATATAGTCATGTCTGTTCAAAACATTCTCTAACCCCTTTTAAGAGCAATATTTGAACCTTAAATTCATAGCATTATATTCTAATTAATATTGTCATCCAATTGATGCAACACTAGTGTCGCGACATAGAATATAAAACGAAATGACATGATTCCATATGATCTTTCTTTGCCTTCCCACTACTTAGTTTAGAATTAGCTGTTTTCCTAATGTAGCACCTTTAGATCGAATCATACTTGACCATATGTAACTCACTAAAGTAGTAAGCACTAATTCCTTACTTCATAGTGCAGTCAAAAGTCATAAGGGAAATTCTGGAAGTCTCAACTATATAAGAACTTCTTTTAATTAGACTCACACAATGAGGATCCAAGGATTTACTATCTACTCACTTCTAGGTGGTCGCAAAACACATGTAATTCTTTACATGTCACAGTGGAGCAACTCTTAGTAAGAGTGTATGCAATTCTCTTAAATCATTGTGCAGATCTTAGTTCAGTCACTCCTCCCAAAGCGCATAACCCGAAATCTGTGTAGCTCGCCACAATGAGGCACCAATCACTAGATTTCACATCTGATTTTTTATTCACAGCTTAATAGATAGTGGGAAATCTATTACGCTCTTACAAAAATGACCTCATCTTGACTTCTATTTAGACGACATTTATCAAATAAGTTTTAATGTCTCATCTTTGCTCGCTACTATTAGCGCCAAAGGCGATTACTTGTATGAGAAAGCCAATCGGTGCCTGTTGCATACTTCCAGTCAATAATGACTTATATCAGAGCAAGAAATAAAAAATTTCAATAAAGCTTATTTATTGAATTGAAATAAAAGTTATAGCAAACAATTTACAGTCCACGCAATCCCAAGGATTTTACATGACTTAGAAAAATATCCCTAGCGATAGGTTTCATCATTGGATCTGTTGTCATTGTCATCTTTTGTGTATGAATGTATTGTATGAAAACTTCTTTTCTTACTATGATGTCTCTCACAAAGTTATACTTTGTGTCGATGTGTTTTGTCTTTCCATGATACTTCGGATCCTTCATATAGGCAATGACTGACTGCACTAAATATAGTCACTGGTTTCGATGCACTTTTGATGACTTTCAAGTGCATAATGAAACATCTAAGCCATATTGTCTCTTGAACTGAAGCAACGCAAACGACAAATTTAGCCTCCATGGTTGACAAAGCAATGCATGCTTGCTTTTTACTACTCCATGAGATTGCACCATTATTCAATAGGAAAACATACCCTGAAGTTGATTTGCGTTCATCTGGATCAAGCTCCCCAATCGGCATCAGAGTACCCAAGTAACTGCAATTCATTACTTTAGTAACATAAACACAAATCCATAGTGCTTTTCAAATACCTCAATATCCTTTTCACCACTTTCAAATGAGCTTGACCAGGATTTGATTGATATCTGCTAACTAAACCAAGGCGTAGCATATATCGAGACGTGTACACATCATTGCGTACATTAAACTTCCAATTGCACTTGTATATGGGACATTGGAAATTTTGTCTTTCTCAATTGGAGTCTTTGGGCACATTTTCGTACTTAGAATTTCACCTTTAGCAATTGGAGTGTCAATGGGATTACAATTTGTCATTTTGAATCGTTCAAGAATATTCTTAATATATTATTCTTCCGATAAAACAAGAATTCTTTTAGAACGATTCCTATGAATCTTCACACCCAATATGAAGTTTGCTTTACCCATGTCATTCATATCAAAATTAGAGGACAACCATTCTTTAATGGCGACAACATAATCAATGTTATTTCCAGCTAAAAGTATATTGTCCGCATATAGGGATAACATCGCAAACTGTTGATCTGAATGTTTAATATATACATGATGATTTTCATCAATCATATTAAATCCAAAAGAAATTATGACTTGATGAAATCTTAAATACCATTTTCGCGAAGATTGTTTAAGACCATATATTGACTTTTTGAGCTTGCACACTTTGCGCTATTGTCCTTTTACAACAAACCTATTGGTTGTTGCATAAATATGTCTTCATTCAATTCTCCATTCAGAAAAACAATTTTTACATCCATTTGATGTAATTCTAAATCCATATGTGCAATAATACCAAGTAATAGACGAAAGTAATAGACGAATTGAGGCAAACCTTACAACTGGTGAGAAAGTTTTCTCATAATCTATTCCTTTTTGTTGTGTAAATCCCTTAGCCACTAAACGTACTTTTAAATCTTTCAATTGATCCATCTGCGTGACGTTTGATCTTGAGAACCCATTTGTTCTCAATTGGTCTACGTCTAGGAAATAGATCAACCAAGTCCCAAACATGGTTAGATTTCATAGACTATATTTCTTCATCCATTGCTTTTAGCCATTATTCCTTAGCTGATGATGATAAAGCCTCATTAACATTACGGGGCTCATTTTCATCATGCGGAGCAATCATAAAAGCATGACCCTCAATTTCAAAATGTCTTCGAGGCACACTTTGACGGCTGCTTCTACGCAATTCTTCTGTATTCGAAGCATCTATTGGAATGTCACTCCCACTAGGATCAATGATATGAGCCAAATTTGGATTAGTCTCAACCGCATTTGAATCTAGTTCTAGGATTACATCATCTCTAAAAATCATCAACTTCATAAAAATTGAGATATTTAATTGCTTCATTTGTGCTAAGAAACTCATTTTCTAAAAATGTGGCATCTCTTGATTCAAATTCAATAAAACTACCATCTAGTTGTTCACCAATGAACACAAACCCTTTGGAATGTTCAGAATATCTAACAATAGATTTCTTTCCCTTTGGTCCCAATTTTTCATATTTATTGAATGGAGAGTGAACATATGCTGCGCAACCACAAGGATGCAAATTTGTGAGGTTGGGATTTCTCCTAGTCTATAGGGTATATGGTGTGGAAGTTACTGATTTTGACGGTACAAGATTTACTACATGAGTTGCGGTTAGCAAATGCATCTCCCCAATATGAAATTGGAAGGCTTGCTTGTGCCATCATAGATCGAACCATATCTAATAGCTGTCTAGCAATCCCCTTTTCATCAAAATATTCTTTAAATTGATCTGATAAGTACTCACATCCTCGGTCAATTCTTAATATTTTGACGCAATTCTCTAATTGATTTTCAACCAGAGTTACATATCTTTTGAAGCAATCAAATGCTTCATTTTTATGTGAGATCAGAAAAATATGACCAAAATGAGTAAAATCATCAATAAATGTGATGAAATATGATGCACCATGTCGCACTGTAATATTCATTAGACCACATATGTCTGAATGTATTGATTGCAATGGATTATCAACTCATACAGCTATTCCGAATAGTTTTCTAGTTGTTTTTCCAGCTAGACAATGTGTACAGATAGGCAAGTCAACTTTCGCGAGTGGGCATAAAAGGCCTTCTCTAGCAAATCTATTCATTCGATCTTGTCCTATATGACCTAATCTAACATGCCATACATTTGCATCTAAATTAACAAAGGCTGAAGATGCAGAAATGGGAAAACAACCATTATTATCAATTTTAACATCGCATTCGATGTCCAAAATAATAAAACCATTAGACACGTATCCAAAACCATAAAGTGCAGTGTCCAAAAACATAGTGACACCATTATTATTGAAGTTCAAACTGATACCTAAATTAAGAAAGATGACTACTGAAATTAAGTTTCGCTTTATTTCATGGGTGTAGAAGACATAATGTAGAAGTAGTGTGCGCTCGTTGCGTAGCTTTAATTGGCATGTACCAATTCCTCGAACAGATACACACGCATTATTTCCAACATATATCCACTATGCTTCCACTGGAATGCGACGATACTCATGAACGAAAGCCCCGCGATATTTTGCTATATGGTTTGTTGCTCATAAATCAATAATCCACAAAAGATTAGAGTCAACAAATAAAGCATTGCTAAACATAAAGCAATTGTGAATTGCATTAAAGGAAAATAACATATATTTTCTTGGCTCAGGACATTCCCTTGTAAAATGTCTTTTTTGTCCACAGTTGTGACATGATGCCATCTCTTTCATGTCCTTCTTTTTGCCATCTCGCTTGCCTTACTTGCGATTGACATTTTTCGATTTCAGAGGGTGATCCACAATGTGTTTGCATTTCTTAGCTGCTGGTTTTCCTTTAGGTTTAAAGGACGTACTCTGGAAGCCTCCATGCATAATCATTGCCTGAGTTGAAGTCTTAGCAGCTTCCAAGCGCTCTGCTTCCAACTCCGCTTGACGAGCAATATCATTAAAAGTCTTGATATTCTCGTTGTAGGTCATTGCAACTTTCATGTGCTCCCAGTCTTGAGGAAGCGATCGAATGACTGCTTGGATGTGACGGCCCCTCTCCTAATCTAGGGCACCGCCCGGCCTAATCCCGTAATTAATCCCTAATCATATCCACGCAGGACTTAACTACGTATTAGTCAGCCTTTACAACCTAGACGTTTGTTTTCTCGTGTTCAGGATAAGTAATACACTAGTCCTACCAGTTTATAAAATTTAAAGTTAATTAAAACTTTTTATTAAATTAATTAATTAGCGGAAGTATTATTGATTATGCGGTAGCAATGAGTAACTTATGCGGAAGCCATTTATAAAATCATAAGTGTGGAAAACCAGGAAATGACATCACATATATAAAGTCCTCAAAATGCATTGAAACAGTAAACTAGTCTAAGTCAAGTCGGGGAACTAACGCTCAACCCAATATACAACCCCAAATAGTATCTGAAAGACGTATATAACATATAAAATCAAAATATCAAAATAAGACCTACAATCGATGCAGTGACGCGTCGCGGGCTCAAGAATAATCGCCGATCTTCTCATTCCCCGGTCTGCTACTGCTCGACGGACCTACACCCACTGTCACAAACTAGACGGTGAGTATAGTGATATTTAAGTACTAACTGGAGAATTTCATGTCACATTTCCAATTAAACAAATGGTATTTAAAAGCATAAAGGAGCGAAATAAATTGCTGAAATAAGTAATGCAAGTAAATACCACAGTTAAAGATGTAGAGACAGACACATGCTAAGTCGAGATGATCTACGTCCGGTCGGCGGTGAGACCTATCACCTACCTTTTTCCACTACGATATGGAGCTGCGCTCAACATTTCTCACATAAATAACGAAGCCGCGCTATACGCTTTACAACATTAATCTCATACTTGCCGACCACCCCGAGTCCCATACCTCGTGTGCCGCGCAAGTGTAGTGGTGAGTGCCGGAACCCCGGTAGACCTATGTCCCCGTGAACCGCGCATCTCTCGTGCAATGGACACTAGATAATCCCTACTTTCGTTTCAAAAACAAATAATTCCAAAATTCTAGAATTCCAAGACAAGTAAGGCTGCAAAGCCCCAAAGGAAATCGAATACAAGTCTATTTAAATTCAAAGTAGTCCATTAGCATGCTTTTCATCAATTGTATTCAAGAACGACATCAAGTGTAGGAATTAGAGGCAATGAAATAATTCACAAGGCATCATGTCATAATATTCATCCATGAATAGATACAAGAACAACATGATGTGAGATGACAAGTAGTAATGTCTACCAATAGACCAATAAAGCAATAAGAGAATGAAATGAAATATAAAATTCTCACAGTTGTACTTACTAATCACACGCTTGTCCTAGTCTAGCCGATTCCTCGACGAATCGAAGTGCGTGCCCAAACGCCTGAGTTCCCCTGTAATTCCCTAACATTCAATAATGTCTCAATTAGGCCAAATCGAAGTCAAGACAAATTTCAAAACACTTTTCTTATTAATTTTCGGCCATTCGGCCCATTTCGCGTTTTTTGAGGTAAAACCCCCGTATAACGTCTCGACCGACTTCTGAATTCTTCACTTTTATGAAAATCTAGAATTTCTATTGATTTGGGTCACAAATATATTTTTTTCCATATTTTTCTCTATTTTCTGGGATTTACTTATTAAAAATCAGTTTAATTAATTTAACTCATTAAATATATATATTTATATTTTATTTTATTTTGTTTTAGTGGGTCCGGGTCAACCCGACCCGATCCAGCCGGATCCGGGTCGGTATGACCCGATCCCGCCGGGTTAGGGTCCGGCCCGGCCCCCTAGTTCGGTTTGGGTCGGGCCGACCCAAATGGGTTGGACCCGACCCGACCCGTTCTGGGCCCGCCCAATGAGGTCTTTTTCCCCGACGATCGAACCTCGGTTTGATCGGGAGGTTTTTTTTTTTTTTTTTTTTTTTTTTTTTTTCTCATCTCATCTGGTGATGGGTTGGGGTGGAGAACCACCCCAACCCCGTGGAGCCGATGGCGGGGAGGCACCCTTGCCATCACCACCGCGGCCATGGGGTTCGGCCATGGAGGCCGAACCCCCACTCCCGGCCATCCACCGCCAACCACCCACAACAACAACAACCACAACGACTCACCTCAACCGTGACGTCTCTACTCTCCTTCCCGGCGCGTCACTGCTTCTCCTCCTCCTCTCCTCTTCTTCTTCCTCGCTCTTGGCCTCTCGATTCTGTGTGTGTGTGTGTGTGAACAGTGTGTGCGTGAGTGTGTGTGTGTGATATAAGTGGGTAGGTGGGGTGGTGACACGTGGTATGGGAAAATGGCCAAGTGTTGATGTAGCTTGACAAACGGTGATGTTGTTAGGTGTGTTGACACCTACTTGTGACACATCTAAGACACTCGCCCGTGTTTTCGGGCGTTTCGACGCCCGATTTTGCGTTCGAATCGTGATATAGCGTACCGCCGCGTCGCTAGTCACTCAATATATATATTCCATATTATTTACTTGACAAATTGTTATTCAATTTCATCTTAGTATTACATAAGACTTACCAAAATGCTAACTACCCGGTTTCCCAACTCGCACGCTACTCGAGGCGTGTCCCCGCTCTCGTCTCGACGCTTACAACCGTACAAAATGACTTAGTAAGTCTACACAATACGTAACACTAGGCATACATCAATACAAAAATACCATATACCTCGGCTACGTGCCTCGGTCGGTGTACGTATCACAGTGTAGGTCCCACGTCAAGGGTCGGTGATCCTGATTAAGGAATTAAAACGGGGTTAGAGATTTGGGCCGTGACAAATATTCCCAACAAAATGAAAATCTCGTCCTCGAAATTAAGTTTAAGTTACGGTTCTACCTGACTCGAACATGTACGGGAATCTATCTCGCATGTAGTCCTCCCGCTCCCAAGTGAGTTCCGTGTCATCGTGGAATTGTCACTTGACAAGTACCTTCGGGATGGACTTGCTCCTCAACTGTTGTACCTTCCAATCTAGGATCTGAATGGGTTGTTCCTCGTAAGTGATGTCCTCGTTCAGGTCGATCTGACTCAAGTCAATTGTCGGTCGCACGCCTGCCTTCGACTCGGCTAGTCGAAACATCGAAATGTGGAACACTGAATGGACCCCTGACATCTGTGGAGGCAATTCAAGCTCGTATGCCACTTTCCCGACCCGTTTTTTAATCATGAAAGGCCCGATGTACCTCGGTGCAAGCTTGCCTTTCACCCCAAATCTCTGAAGACCCTTTCGAGGGGAAACCTTTAAATAGACAAAGGCTCCCTCGGAATACGCAAGATCACCGCGATACTTATCTGCATATCTCTTCTTTCTCTCCTGTGCTCCTCTGAGTCTCTGACGGATCAGGTTGACCTTTTTCGTGTGGTCAACAACAATTTCAGGCCCCACTATTTCCCGGTCCTCTGGCTCAGCCCAATACGATGGCGAGCGACACGGTCCGCCATACAAAGCCTCAAATGGCGCCATCTCAATGCTAGCCTGATAACTGTTGTTATAAGCGAACTCACACAACGGTAGGTACTCTGCCCAAGATCCGCCAAACTCCAACACGCATGCCCGCAACATGTCCTCGAGGACCTGAATCAATCTCTCGGTCTGCCCGTCCATCTGAGGGTGGAAAGCCGTACTGAACTGTAGGCGCGTATCGTACTGCTCTTGCATACTCCGCCACATCCTGGACGTATACGTAGTATCTCGATCTAACGTGATCGTTAATGGTACCCCGTGCAGCCTGATAATCTTTCTCTCGAACAGTATGCTCTGCTGATCGAACGTGTAATGCGATGCCACTGGCAGGAAATGAGCAGACTTCGTCGATCATCAACTATAACCCGATTGAATCATGTCTCCTCGCGGTCCTCGGCAATCCTCGACAAAATCCATAGAGATGTCTTCCCACTTCCATTGAGGAATGGGAAGCGGTACCGTAGTAATCCCCCGTCCGCGATGCTCGGACTTCACTTGCACGACACATATACCACAATTCCCGATGAATCTAGACATGTCCGCTTCATCCCAGCCACCGAAATGTCTCCTCATGTCATGGTACATCTTAGTCCTGCCTGGATGTACAATAAATCTGGAACGGTGCGACTCCTGAAGGATCTCATCTTTCAGCTCCCGTACTCTCTGTATCCACAACCTGCCCCGGTATCTCAGACACTGATCTGTCGTCTCTGCCCAATCTGTACACTCTGCACTTTGAGCTAACTCGCTGAATCTTGAGTACAACTGGTCGTTCCTCTGACCCTCTGACACTCGCTGTGTAGACACTGTCTGTAGTCTCATTTGTGCGCAAATCATTACTTGAGTATCGGTATGAATCTCTGTCTGACATGTTGTCGCCGCTGCCTCGAGTAATCCATACTCATGCATCATGTGACATTTGACTACCTCAACATCTCTACTCAGTCTCCTACTCAGCGCATCTGCGACTACATTCGCTTTTCCTGGGTGATACTCTAAAGAAAAGTCGTAGTCCTTCAAGAACTCCAACCATCTGCTCTGTCACTTTGTTCAACTGCCTGTAGTCGATGCATAGTCTCAGACTACCATCATTCATCTTCACAAACAGAACTGGCGCTCCCCACGGTGAAATTGAAGGTGTGATGAATCCCTTCTCCCCCAAATCCTTAAGCTGAGTCCTCAACCCTTCAACTCCCTCGGAGCCATGCGGTACGGCGGTATCGCGATCGGTCTGGTACCCGGTACTAGGTCGATGATGAAGTCTACCTCTCGTGGTGGCGGTAATCCAGGTAAATCCTATGGGAAAACCTCTGGAAAGTATCGAACAAGCAATACTTCCTCTAGTCTGGGTCCATGACTCTCTGCTATAGTGCACAACGCTACCAGAGTCTCCATCTCTCCACTGGATGCAAGCCGAACTCTCGTAGTGCAGAGTCTCGTGGTCGGGGTCTTTAGTAGTAGTAGGCGTGGTGACGGGGCGGTCGAAACCAAAGGCGATCATATATGCCGACATGTAGGCGATGAACTCGGCGATCTGTCGCTCCTGAGCAGTCGTCTGGTTAGACATCCTCTAAAAATCGTCAACTGATACGGTGGTAGGCTGACTGCTGCTAGCTCCGATGTCTCCGCCCTCGCGCGAATCCCCCATCGGTGTCTTCAAGTGAAAAGCGAACGCGAATCAACTACTACGTGGCATAACGCATATATATACATATAGAAACTAACACGTACATATAATAAATCCCCATCTCACCTTAACTCAATTCCCAACAAAATAGTTCCTAGGCAAGGATCATCTAGTTTCCACTTATAAGGTTTGTGTTTTATACGAGTTTGTGTTTTTCTTATTTATCCCTAAGGTTCTAATACCTAGGCTCTGATACCAACTGTGACGTTGGTATCACAATGTCTTAAGCCATGAGATTCTCAAAAACTTTAGGCTCTGATACCAACTGTGACGACCCCTCTCCTAATCTAGGGCACCGCCCGGCCTAATCCCGTAATTAAGCCCTAATCATATCCACGCAGGACTTAACTACGTATTAGTCAGCCTTTACAACCTAGACGTTTATTTTCTCGTGTTCAGGATAAGTAATACACTAGTCCTACCAGTTTATAAAATTTAAAGTTAATTAAAACTTTTTATTAAATTAATTAATTAGCGAAAGTATTATTGATTATGCAAAAGCAATAAGTAACTTATGCGGAAGCCATTTATAAAATCCTAAGTGTGGAAAACCAGGAAATGACATCACATATATAAAGTCCTCAAAATGCATTGAAACAGTAAAATAGTCTAAGTCAAGTCAAGGAAGTAACGCTCAACCCAATATACAACCCCAAATAGTATCTGAAAGACGTATATAACATATAAAATCAAAATATCAAAATAAGACCTACAATCGATGCAGTGACGCGTCGCGGGCTCAAGAATAATCGCCGATCTTCTCCTTCCCCGTGCACTATCGCTCGACGGACCTACACCCACCGTCACAAACTAGACGGTGAGTATAGTGATATTTAAGTACTAACTGGAGAATTTCATGTCACATTTCCAATTAAACAAATGGTATTTAAAAGCATAAAGGAGTGAAATAAATTGCTTTGAAACAAGTAATGCAAGTAAATACCACGATTAAAGATGTAGAGATAGACACAAAGCTAAGTCGAGATGATCTACGTCCGGTCGGCAGTGAGACCTATCACCTACCTTTTTCCACTACGATATGGAGCTGCGCTAAACATTTCTCACATAAATAGCGGAGCCGCGCTATACGCTTTACAACATTAATCTCATACTTGCCGACCACCCCGAGTCCCTTACCTCGTGTGCCGTACAAGTGTAGTGGTGAGTGCCGGAACCCCGGTAGACCTATGTCCCCATGAACTGCGCATCTCTCGTGCAATGGACACTAGATAATCCCTACTTTCGTTTAAAAAACAAATAATTCCAAAATTCTAGAATTCCAAGACAAGTTAGGCTGCAAAGCCCCAAAGGAAATCGAATACAAGTCTATTTAAATTCAAAGTAGTCCATTAGCATGCTTTTCATCAATTGTATTCAAGAACGACATCAAGTGTAGGAATTAGAGGCAATGAAGTAATTCACAAGGCATCATGTCACAATATTCATCCATGAATAGATACAAGAACAAAATGACGTGAGATGACAAGTAGTAATGTCTACCAATAGACCAATAAAGCAATAAGAGAATGAAATGAAATATAAAATTCTCGTAGTTGTACTTACTAGTCACACGCTTGTCCTAGTCTAGCCGATTCCTCGACGAATCGAAGTGCGTGCCCAAACGCCTGAGATTCCCCTTTAATTCCCTAACATTCAATAATGTCTCACTTAGGCCAAATCGAAGTCGAGACAAATTTCGAAACACTTTTCTTATTTATTTTCGGCCATTCGACCAATTTTGCATTTTTCGAGGTAAAACCCATGTGTAACGTCTCGACCGACTTATGAATTCTTCACTTTTATGAAAATCTCGAATTTCTATTGATTTGGGTCACAAATATATTTTTTTTCCATATTTTTCTCTATTTTCTGGGATTTATTTATTAAAAATCAGTTTAATTAATTTAACTCATTAAATATACATATATATATATATATATATATATATTTTATTTCATTTTAGTGGGTCCGGGTCAACCCGACCCGATCCAGCCAGATCCGGGTCGGTATGACCCGATACCGCCGGGTCAGGGTCCAGCCCGGCCCCTTGGTTCGGTTTGGGTCAGGTCGACCCAAACGGGTCGGAACCGACCTGACCCGTTCTCCACCCCAACCCCTGTGGAGCCGATGGCAGGGGAGGCACCCCTGCTATCACCACCGCGCCATGGGGTTCGGCAATGGAGGCCGAACCCCTTTCCCGCCATCCACCGCCAACCACTCACAACAACAACAACCACAACGACTCACCTCAACCGTGACGTCTCCACTCTCCTTCCCGGCGCGTCACCTTCTTCTCCTCCTCCTCTCTCTTCTTCTTCCTCGCTCTCGGCCTCCCTGTTCTCTGTGTGTGTGTGTGAACAGTGTGTGCGTGAGTGTGTGTGTGTGATATATAGTGGGTAGGTGGGGTGGTGACACGTGGTATGTGAAAATGGCCAAGTGTTGATGTAGCTTGACAAATGGTGATGTTGTTAGGTGTGTTGACACCTACTTGTGACACGCCTAAGACACTCGCCGTGTTTTCGGGCGTTTCGACGCCCGGTTTCGCGTCCGAATCGTGATATACGCGTACCGCCGCGTCGCTAGTCACTCAATATATATATTCCATATTATTTACTTGACAAATTGTTATTCGATTTCATCTTAGTATTACATAAGACTTACTAAAATGCTAACTACCCGATTTCCCGACTCGCACGCTACTCGAGGCGTGTCCCCGCTCTCGTCTCGGCGCCTACAACCGTACAAAATGACTTAGTAAGTCTACACAATACATAACACTAGGCATACATCAATACAAAAATACCATATACCTCGGCCACGTGCCTCGGTCGGTGTACGTATCACAGTGTAGGTCCCACGTCAAGGGTCAGTGATCCTGATTAAGGAATTAAAACGGGGTTAGAGATTTGGGCCGTGACATTGGATTTGTAATTCATATGACTGAACATGACCAACATAATTTAGTTCACGTATCATATTTGACATCTCTCTCAAATGCTGTTTCATCGAGTGATGCTGACGTTTGTTTCAAATTTGATAGTGAGCTGACGCAACCTTGTTACAGAAGTCATCCCAAGCCTCTGTTTCAAAGCATTCCTCATTTCTTGAGCAGTATCAAACTGCTCAAACTTACACATCAGATCGTCTTGCATGCAGCTCAACAACGTAATGCGAGCAATTCTATTTTTACGTTTTCGAATTTGAAACGCATCACGATCCCTACGATGTTGAGCAATCATACCCTCTTCAGGCTCCAGGATCACATTTTCAAGAGTCTCCAAGACTTCTTGCTCTTCTAAGATATATTGCATCTTTCAATGCCATATATCGAAATTGTCCCCATTGAGCTTTTCGCCCTTGTTCAGCTCATCAATGATATTTTTTGTCGCTGAAGCCATGAATTCTAATGAAAAAATCACCCATTAGTTAGATTATTCAAAAAAAAATCTCATACTTATTTGCAACTGATTTCATTTAAAATAATTAATAATTATTTAGGGGTATAAGATTGAGAGTTCGCTATGCTTACCATCATCACTTATAACCTCAAAACATATTATTAATATTTCAAATAATTCACGCAATTAGTTTTCCCACTTAAAATGCATTTTTTTATATGATTAATAAAAAATAATTAATAAAAGGTACCATAATATAACCATAACAACAAAAAATAAGAAATGCATGCCTCGTGCACTCCTTTTTGGTGGAAAATAGGATAAGACAACGCTCTGCTGAATTCCTTTGCGAATTTGGCGTTGCTATACCTTTATCAGTTCATAAGAAATTTCCCAAAAATTATTAAGAAAATTTCCTTCTTGATGAACTCCATGGGTTTCCAAGAAATATTGAGGGAGCCAAAAAAGCATCAAATATCTAATCTTGTGGCTCATGTAAAACCCATTTTCCTTGACTAAGTTGTACATTTTATTAAATGTACCTATATGTTAAATAATTGAGTGCGTAAGATATTTTTTGTAATTTTGAAGCGCCTTATATGGATTGTCGCTTCCAGAATCTCGCCACTCACATTCACGAGCCATGCATTGATAAAAAAATGTTTTGGTTATATATATATAATGTACTACTAATTATTTTTTAAATGTGATTTAAAAATCAATTTTAATTTTGCAAATACCTTAATTAAATATGATTTTCAAGACTTAATTGCACAATCATCAATTAGTTTTATTTTAATTAAAAGAACAAAGCCCAAATACACTATTCATTTTAGGCCTAATTAGTCTTCTTTTAATTAAAAAAACAAAGCCGAAAATTATTAAAAGAAAACTAATTGATAACTAGTGAACCGCTAGCAATTAAGTGAGGTTTTCTAACAAACCAATATAAATTACAGCCATACAATAATTTTTAATTTAAATTAGCAAAATAGGCTACATTTTTTTTTATTCTGTAAATAATGTATTTCGGGTTTTGAGAATGTGCTAACTATAATGAAAAATTGCCTCATCTAGTAAACACAAATAACACATTTATCGAATGCGTTATTAGTGTTAGTTTGGATTCCATGTGATAACACTAATAGCGCATTCTTCAAATGCGCTATTAGTGTTTCCAAGGCTCTGCCACGTGGACTGAGCCAATAAGAATAACGCATTCGAAGAATGCGTTATTCTTGTTGGATATTTGGGTAAGTCCATGTGGATGCCCACGTGGATTAGGCATTGTGAACACACGAATAGCGCATTTAGAGTATGCGCTATTTGTGTGGTCAGTCCACGTTGGCATCTATGTGGACTAACCAGTTTACATGAATAGCGCATTCTCCGAATGCGCTATTCATGTAAATTTGTTTGTACACCCCCTTTACACGTATAACACATTCTGATAAGGCGCTATACGTGTAAGGTCGTCATCTTCTCTAGGAAACGCAAAGAATATATTCTCAGCGTTTCTTGTGAATTGGGTCTAGCTAGGGGGTAGGCCTGGTTAAAGGTTCATAGGTAAGACTGACTTCATTGAGGTAGGTGAGGGTTGAAAGTGTATTTAATTGGTGTAGGTGTTGTTGGTTGGGGTGATGTATTAAGAATTGTTGAAAGAGAGGCCACTGGTTTTGTGATTCGGGGAGATATATATATATATATAGATAGATAGATAGAGGGGCAGTAGCTGTGGTTCGTGACCGAAGGTGAGGCCACTGGTTTTTGAATGAGGTGTGTGTATGTGTGTTGGTTTGTTAACTGTGTGTGCGTGAGAGAGAGAAGATGAAGTGTGTTGAAGGCCCCCTCCCCCCACGGTGTGTTTGTGTGTGTCTCCCCTACCACGGTGTGTTTGTGTGTGTATTTCGCCAACCCCCAATGGTGTGTTTGGGTGTGTGTGTGCGCCCAAGAGAGAAATAGAGAGATTGAAGTCCCGTGTGTGTGTGTGTGTGTGTGTGTGTGTGTGTGTGTGTGTGTGAGAGATGTTGATCTAGATGTTGAAACCATAGTTAAATGCAATATATGCGCTTTCTAGGACTCCTCATGCGACCATTGGTCCCTCGTTTTTCTTACTTACATCGGTCACCATGAAACGTATGGGCAAAGGTAGTGTGGCAAAGGAACCATATACATCGAACTATATTCACGCGACATGTTCTTGGTCTTAATGTGTGGTGATGGCTTTTTTATTTTTTGTTTTAGTGATTATCGACCATATGTTTTTGTGTCTATACATATGCATTTTTAGTTTAGGATTTTGTGTAGTTTAGGATTTTGTGTGAAGTGTTAGTTTTGAATTTATTTATTTAAACCTTGTGTTAAACTTTATTTTAGTTGAACTTTTTTTTGTTAATTAAACAATTTTTTTTTGTTAAACTTTTTGATCGATCAATAATAGAAAATAGTTTGATCGATCAATAATACATTTTTTCGTTAAACTTCTTGGTTGCAAGAAGTGTTAGTTTAGGATTTTGTTTGAAGGAACAATTGATGTATTATTGATTGATCGATCTAACTATGTTGTTAGCTTATGAATTTTTTGGTTGCATGATTTGCGTTTATTATTTAGCAGAACAACATCAAGACAACAAACGGTTGGCTAGAGAGAGGGTTGGTTAGAGAGGGTTAAGATTTGTTTTTGTACATGTCTAATTTTTGTTAGTTATTAATTTCCATTTAAATAAAAGATCTAACATTATTTTTTATTGCAGGAATGTTAAATTAAAGATCAAAAGAGGAGAAAAATAGTAAGTACAAAAAATTATTTGTTCTATTACTTTTTATTTATTTTTGTCATTATTTTCATGTTATGTAGTTACATAGCTTTTTATTAAAAAAATGGTTGAGTTGTTAATTGCATGGTATGTGTACTTGAACTATGTTTTAATTTTTCTTAGGCTTAAAAAATATTTTTTTTTACTACGACGTGTCCTATTTATGTGTGTGTGGGTGTGTGTATATATATGTATGCATATATGCATATATGTATATATATCATGTTACAATTAAAAATATAAAACATTAACTAACACAAAATAGGGTGTACTTCAAGCAGACGAATGAGTATGCTCTGTAATTGCGCTATTAAGGTGATCCTCTACATCGAAAGTTTGATTGCACTTTAAATCCCCAATTTGACACTGTGTTTCGCTGGATATTTTAAAAAATCTAAACTATTGATGAGAAATATAGTATATATGTTAGTCTTTAGGAACAAATTAGTATGATCTTTCTTTGATGAAATACATGCTTCTTTTTAATTAGTTTATTAGTACTTATTTTTTCGGTTGTAAATATGAGTTATTAATTGGTACTTCATGCAAATGAATGAGTATGCTTTCTAGTTGCACCGTTAAAGCGATCTTCTACATCAGAAAGTTTGATTGTGCTTTAAATCCCGCATGTAATCAACTTTTCCGCTTGATATATATGTAATCCTTTTACATCAATGTCCAATAAATTATGTAGGTCATGGAACATAGGAACATCCCATTTCTATTTTATGTGGAGGTCAAATTGTAAACGGTTTAAATGGCATCGCGTACAATGCACCCCCACCAACAATGTTGATAGTTAAGTTTAGGACGAGTAAATGACAATTGATGGATCACGTGTGTAATGGGTTAAATATTTCAACTACGTAGACTCTTGTTAGGATGACTTATCATCATGTGATAATCCTCCCCGGAGGTTTGCAATATTTCGTCCCTATGTTGCAGCATGATGCGACACATTTCGACTTGATGTGGACGACATTGGCCAATTTACATTTAACTGCGATAGTAGATATCTATTTAACATTTGAGTCAATCGACTCATATCAAAATCCTACAATTTATTCACAACTGGTAGATGAAGATGTCGGCACGTCAGACACTAAATCGATGATGGAAAGACTGCATATGCAATCACCACAAAGTGATGTCGCGCAAGATGGATTTGTTAGTCTAGTACATGATGACATTAATGGCTCTAGTGACGATGAAGTTAACGACGACGTTGACAATAACAACGAGACGAGGACAATAAAACGTCCCCGTGAGGAGGATCTTTGTAGGCTGTTGACTTAGGTTTTAGAAGGTTCATACGCAGCGGAGATTACAAAACGATTTTGACAAAAACCCCTGACGAGGATCCGAATCTAATTCCATTAAAAACGTTTAAACCATGAAAAACTTAATCATACCTCAATCGCAATATACCTTTACGAAGGTTAATCGATCTCTAAGGCGCTTGCAGCAACGACGAACGCTCTATCAAATGATCCAGCACGAGCGCCGTAGATTTGAAGTGCTAGCTTCGAGAGAATAGACAAACTTTTTGTTTTCTCTCCAAAACGATCCGAGCATACCAAAAACCCTAAGTCGTTTCTAAAAGAAAATAGTTTCAGCCTTTTTTTTTCTTATTCTAACTTAAAGCGTCTATTTATACAACCACTTGTATATAGACGGTTAAGTAAATTACACATATACCCTTACTTAAAGAAGTATAAGTGTAATACACCACAAGGACGTTTACGTCATGAATTTTATCACATAAAATTCATTTTTCTGAATCATCTTAAAATCTCGCAAAACCATTCTTAGTGTCAAGCGAGTAATGGACTCATACATCAATAACGTTGGCGGTGTACCAAAACACATTTTGGTATACAAGTCATAAGCAAACGATCTCTAGCAAGACATTATGACTACCAAAGTTGTACGAATATCAAATCGATATAACCTAATCAATAGTGTATATAACATCCTTTTGTCTACACGATATCCTTTTGATCAAACATAAGGCATGGAATTGTCATCCAACATGTTCAATCGTACTAGTCTCGATCTCTGAGTAGTGAAAACATCCAAGTGACATTGATCAATATCAATTCACTTAGACTAGGCCTTTTAATGATCTAACACATCGAGGGATCCACTAGATATCTCTTTATATAAGAGGGACAAATTCTATCTCGATTACACAACTTCATCACATTGCTCACACGATGAAGAACCAATCACAACCTTTATAATCGTCCTAGGTTAAAGACAACGTTTGATAGTGTCAAATTACTGTGTTCCTAAATGTTGAAGTCTCTGCAATCTCAAGTCGAGGAATCGAAAAATATACCTATCATGAGAAACAACTATGACTTAATCCATGTGATGTTCTCATAGCGCTAGATCGGTCAAGACTTTGTTCCCTAACAAGTACTCGTGATCTTGATTCAGTATCCATATACGTATAATCATCACGACTCATATCAAAATCCTACAATTTATTCACAACTGGTAGATGAAGATGTCGGCACGTCAGACACTAAATCGATGATGGAAAGACTGCATATGCAATCACCACAAACTGATGTCGCGCAAGATGGATTTGTTAGTCTAGTACATGATGACATTAATGGCTCTAGTGACGATGAAGTTAACGACGACGTTGACAATAACAACGAAACATACGAGGACGTACTTCCCCCGGAGGATGCTGTAGCAGCTGTCGATTGGGAAAACATCAATGTTGTTATGAATGACCCAAGGTATGAACCTCCAGGGACGGAAAACGTGCAAGATGATGAGCGATTTGCTATTGATGAAGAAAATTTAATGGAGGAAGCGAATGATGATGAAGTTCACTAACTATTGCCGGTGTATAATGAAATCGATTGGGAGGTGGCTAACTCCACTGCGACCCAAAACTCTCATCAACAGACTGGGTGGGACATGTCTAATTTAGAGTTGGAAATAGGATTGTACGTTGACAACAAAAAGACTTACAACATGCCGTCAAAGTGTGGCATGTTAACAGACATCGTCAATATCATGTGAGAGAATCGACTACAACTCTTTGGGCGATCAAGTGCAGAAGTGCACAACACGGGAACATGTGGCATCTTCGTGCTTGTTTTGGTATGAATGACCCAAGGTATGAACCTCCGGGGACGGAAAACGAGATGATGAGCGATTTGCTATTGATGAAGAAAATTCACGAATAACACTAACTATTGCCGGTGTATAATGAAATCGATTGGGAGGTGGCTAACTCCATCGACCCGACCCAAAACTCTCATCAACAGGCTGGGTGGGACATGTCTAATTTAGAGTTGGAAATAGGATTGTACGTTGACAACAAAAAGACTTACAACATGCCGTCAAAGTGTGGCATGTTAACAGACATCGTCAATATCATGTGAGAGAATCGACTACAACTCTTTGGGCGATCAAGTGCAGAAGTGCACAACACGGGAACATGTGGCGTCTTCGTGCTTGTTTGCAAAAGAAAACATAATTATGAAAGATCACACAATTAGACGTGCCGCGCAACTGTATAAATCCCGACGTAGAATGCGGTCATGCCTAACTCGACGCTAACATGCTTGCGCAAGAGATCCAAAGCATTTCTCAAATAAATGAAGCAATAACTATCAAGGCATTAATATAAATAATTAAGGAAAAATACGGATACGAAGTAAACTACAAGCGAATGTAGGATGCCAAAAGGAAGGCAGTTGCATGTGCATTTGGAGATTGGGATGAGTCATACGCTAAATTACCAAGATGGTTGGCGGCTGTGAAGAATAAGAGTATATGGACAAGAATCGAGTGGTCATATAGACAATGGTCTGCTGATGAGATATGGAATGCGTCTCCTTAATTTCATCGTGTGTTTTTCTCATTCGAAGCATCTGTACAAGCTTTCAAGTTTTGCAGGCATCTTCTTCAGATTGACGCGACTTTCTTATATAGCAAATATAGTGGTAAGCTAATGATTTCCATCTCTATTAATGGTAATTGACACATACTACTGGTTGCATTTGCCATTGCAGAAACCGAATCTACGGATTCGTGGGATGGTTTTTGAGGATGTTGCGCAAACACGTGACGGATAAAGATGAAGTTTTCTTTAATTCTGATCGTCACCCTAGCATTCTAGAGGCTGTCAACACACCGACCAATGGTTTTTGTCCCCCAAAATGATACCACCATTATTGCCTGCGACATTTGGTCAGTAATTTCAACACCAAATTCAAAAATGAACCCTTGAAAAAACTCATTTCTCGAGCAGATGCTCAACATCAAGAACAAAAACTTAATGCATGCATGGAGCGTTTCACATACATATCATGAAGAACTCCTCAATGTGTGTAATATGTCAATGTCATCCCCAAAGAACTATGGACTCAATCACATAACGGAGGCATGCAGTACGGATGGATGACTTCTAATGGTGTTGGTATGTATGAAATGCAAGTTCTATTTTGCATTCAATGATATAGTTATCGCTGAAGTAACATTACTTACACGAATTTATTCTTCAATTGTAGAGTGTTTTAATGGTGTATTGAAGGGGGCTCGATTCTTGTCAATAACGACGATGACTCGATGATTTACTACAGATTGGTGACATACCACGACCGACGTAAACAAGAAATCAATGAAGCAATCTCAAACGGCCTATCCTACACAAAATATGTCATGGATAAACTTACACATTATGAACAATCTGCAAGGAGGCATCAAGTCAATTTGATAAATCGTGACATAAGTGAGTTTGAAGTGCTGACTGGAAGACATGGAGATCGCATGCATAAAGACAACAATACCCAAGTACTCATCCTGAATCACCGAGTGTGTAGTTGCAATAAATGGCAATCATTTGGTTTCCCGTGCTCACACGTGTTAGCTGCATGTGCCTTTATTCGAGTGAGCTACTCGCAATTCATTGAGCTATACTAGTAGGATGGATGTGTACGCGCAATGTTACTCCTCTAATTTCAAAGCCATCCCAAATGAGAAATATTGGCCGACTTTTGCGATGAAGATCATTCCGGACCCAAGGTGCAGATGTGGCCGAGGGAGACCAAAGGGAACGCGAAGGCAAAACGAGATGGATCTTCTTAATGTTTCAAGGACCTTCCGATGTGGCATATGTTTTCAAGAAGGACATAGAAGAACAACCTGTCCTAATAAAGATCATGATCGAGTACCTACTAGGAAGAACCGATATGGCATTTTTAGTGCAGAGGGACATAAAAAAATTGTCCAACCAGAGCTCAACCTTCCAATCAAAACTAATAGCTGATTATATATATTGTTTGTCATTGGCTTAAGTTGGTAATTTGATTATTTGAGATTTTTGGTAATTTGATTATTTTGAGATTTTTGAAGTGTCCGAAAACTTCACTTCATGTAATGTTTATCGTCGTGTGTTTGAACCTATATTATTGAATTATTGTGTGACTTTACGAACAACACGACTAAATTTTTTTAAATTAGTCAATTGTAGTAGGTACACCAATGGATCCAGGTCCATCAAATCCTTCACTTTTACATCTCCAATCTACACACAGATACTCGCGAACCTGGAGGGGTCAGGTAAACTTTTTTAGATGTATACGTCCAATGTTAATGTATAAACGTATAATATATATCGACTAATACATTTTCAATTATAAGGTGTACGAAACGTTGCTCGTGCATCGTAGACGTGGTGTCGTTGATCGAACAGTCCGTACCATTCTCGGATGATCCCATATCTTTGTTCCAGTGGGTTCTATATGATTTCCCGCGTATCATTTTTCAGCCTTGATTGGGCTTTGATTACTGCATTCGTTGAGAGGTGGCACCCAGTGTGACGGCCTTGCCGCCCCGGGATGATGTGTCTCCGTGCACTCCTCACCCGGTGGGCCTAGCTACACGTGTCTGGCACCTGCCCGTCCTTCTCATATCTCGAAATTTGTGTCCACATATATTTTATTAAATTAGTTAGTGGATTTTCATATTTTTTTAACCAATTCCCTTTAATTAGTTAAATATTTAATAGGTTCACTAATTTGTAGTTTATTATAATCCTAACCACACTAGTGGGTTGTATATTACAAGTTAACTTAAATCAACGGAAGCTTTAATTGATACAATTAGGTAAAGTAATTTAACATGAAAAAAATTACTATACGAGCATGTCATACTGTGGAAATCCCGGAAAAGTACTCTGTATATAAGTGACAGTACCATAACATATGGTATATACATGTACAAGGTCATCTCAAGTCCCCCAATAACCAAAATAAAAACCAAAATATCAAAATAATATAAACACCTACGAGTGTGTCCAAGACCGTTAGCAAAGAGAGATAGTCGCACAAGATTTTCTTTTGCCGTTATTCGTAGAAAAATCTGCACTCCGTCACCTAACGAATACAGGGACGAGTCCAGTGAGTAAATTCCCGAGAGATTTTTACACAATATTCAGCAAGAAACCAAATAGAAGTATAAATCATGCATGTATGGTATCTCGCAATAGAAATACATACTTATATGAATTTAGGGAAATACGAAAGATTCAGGCAGCATACCATGACAATTAACATAGCGCAACAGACAATAATCAAACAAGCAGTGATTAACACTAGTACATACCAACCAAACATGCTCGAAAATAAGGCTTAATAGCAGTTAATGATATAAACGAGAATATAAACACACCACAGTTAAGTCAATATACACGTAAATATCCTTGATGAAAACCCAAGGATGTGTCGCGTGTAGCAGACTATACCATACTTCGGAGCTAAGGATCTTTCCAGGGGCTTCTCCCACCACCTCCACTGTCCCGTCCTTAGTCCTCGTGGCGCTGGCCAAATCCACTGAGACATCGACACGTGTGCATTAGTGCAGCTCGGGTCGCAATTCACATAGGGCATGATCACACGTGCTATGGTATAGTGTACCCAAGCCCATCCACACATCCTGGTGTAAAAACCCCGATAAATGGATTAATCAATTAGAGCAACCAGAAACAGAAAACAGTTCGGTACCCATCACATGCATAAGAAAACGAATTGAATTCTCTGAAGCATTCTTAAGGGTTTTACTCACTTCAATCCGCGCTCCAACTTCTCCGGACTCTCGTACCTGACCCGACAAATTCCTCGACACTGAGTTATGGTCTCCTAAGTCCCTGAAGTCAATTAAGTGTGTTTATTGTGTATTCAAATTGGTTCAATAGAATTTAAATCAATCTTTCTAAATCAGCCCTAAAGACTAAATTAAGTCTCAATTTCAGTCCTACATTTTAACACACTTTTAGGCATGAAATGGTCTAAATATTGAAATCCTCCATAACTGCAATTATTTTTGGTCTCTCTCTTAGCTTTTTGGAAAGATTTAGTTTGCAAAATTCTGATTTAAAATGAAAGAGATATCATGATTTTACTAAACATAGGTCTAATTCGAATCTAATCTTACCAGCGAACTTAGAAAATCTATTTCTCCCAATCTATAGTTCCTAAAAATGTGATTTTTGATCACAAGGTAGCAAACATACCCAAAATACAATATACTAAAAGATCAGCTCATTTGGATAAGTAGTTAGGGAGTTATGCCCTTAACAAGTTTAGTTTCAAAACTTTCCTTTTGAATTTCAGCAGCTACTTGTAGAGCATGTTTGTACATAAAAAACATTTGAATCAAAATACCTTCAGTTCAGCAAATTTATTCCCCTTTAAATAAGCTTTCAAATGTCACTAGTTTGGATCAATTTGGATATAAAATAAGCAAGTTATGACCAAATTATCCAGGTTGATTTGCATAATTCTAGTTTTGGTGTTGCAACTTCAAAAATTCATATCTTTATGATTTCAAAACCAAATTAAGAACTTCAATATAGCTGGATTATCAGCTTGAAATGAGGAATCCAAATATATAATCCAATTGCAAATATTCAATCATCTACCCTCTAAAATCAGCATAAAATCGAAACTTGTTTCAAATTCAACTAGAAAGATACGTACCTAGTTGATGTAACACGCTAGCTTGAGAATTTCCCACCAACTCCCATGGATTCCTTCAACACCTTGATGATTCACTCCTCTCCAGCAATTCCTTCTTCTTCTCTAGCAAAATGAATGAATGATTTGGTTTGCATGTTGTTTGATCACTAATGTTATATATTAAGGTGATGTTCCTTCCTAGCCCTTGATCTCCATGGATTTATGTATCCCGAGGACTATCTAATGGTCCACCTCTTGCCATGTATCCCACTAACTCCCACTAACTCAACCTCAAGTGACACCATTTCATTACTCACCTAGTTCCTAGATGTGCCAATGTGTATCTTTAGACCAATCCTATGCTTTCCATTTAATTTACTCAACAATAGGTCTTGATTTATTGCATTTATTCACCTTAGCTTAGGCCCATCATAATGCCTATGATAAGTGTTTTTAGTGACCAACAATGATCAACTTGTGGTCCCACTAACTATCAACTACCCGACAATCAGTGCCCCGCGTCTCGACACGCATTTCAAGATACGCCATAGCCTATTGTTTTAATTGAATCAATCTTAGTATATGGTTACATTACCTATTTAAATTGATTAACTAGTCATTCTTACGTGAATTAGTGGAGTTTCCTAGGGTACCCGTAGATCGTCTACTAGACATCCGCGTCGACACGCCTTTTGACTCGAGCACCTGTCACACAACATCGCCCGATATCAACATACACACATGCAGTGCAATATAATAATAATAAGTTTAAACACCACATATATACAACCACCATCTATATATAACATATTTCCTCGTTTCTCGTGTCCGAGTCAACCGAGTAGTCCACATAACGCGCGAATTTCAACCGTTGATTCCTGATTTTAACGTTCATCCTAGTTTAATTAATTTTGGCCATTACAATTCTTCCTAACTAGGAGAATTTCATCCTCGAAATCTAAATTTCAAGTACCTTCTGGTTCATCTAACATATCCCCGTGTGACCTCTTCTCACACCTTGATAGTTGTAACGACCCGCATTTTTAAGTCGTTAATTAATCGCTAATCACAAATTATTAGTGGTCAAATACCCAATCAAGGGGTAAGTCGAAGAGTTCAAAAATTTATAGAGGAAAATAAGTAAAAATGATTTTAACTTTTATTTGGCATAATATCACCAGTAATATATGATACCGCGAATTGGCGTGACTTAATTTAAACTAAGTATGCATGCGACGACATGACTATAACCATCAGTTTATTTAAATTGGCTAAGTTGGGACATGGCTATGGTCTGTGCACAATACATGTCAAGTATGGAGTATTACCAGTTTGTAGGGCAAAGGGAACCCAAATAAGTTAAGTCCTAACCCAAACTTCTTACTCAACCAAATAAAAAAAGGGATAAAAAACCTAGCTATAACCCAACACACACACATAGAGAGAGAGGAGCGGCCAAGAAGAAGAAGAGAGAGGGAGCGGCTGATGACAGCTCCGGCGAGGGAGCAGCGGCGGCGGCAGACGACATGGCAAGCGCGGACGGCCAGCAGCAGCGGTGGACCAGAAGGTGGCGCGGCTGTGAGGAGGACAACGAGCGGCGACAGGGTCCACAAGGCGGCGCGGTGCAGACTGCCAGCCGACAGCGAGCCACGGAGAGAAAATGGCTCCGGCGAGACAGTAGCTTCGATGAAGCTCTCGTGGCGATGATACTTGTTTAGAGGAGCAAAATCTTGGAGTTGAGACTCCATTAAATGTTTTGGTGAGATCTTAAACCAAATTTTAGTACAAATATAAGATCAAACTCATAAATTTCTTAGGACTATTAATGGAAGGGAGTTATCATTGATGATTTGGGTGTTGTATTAAGGATTGGATCTCTATTTCTATAATTTCAGTTTCATTGTCGATTAACATATTGGTTTTGCTCTATTGATTGTTTCAAAAGTCTAATGGAATTTGATTGAAAAATCATTATAGTTTTAAAAAAGGGATTTCTATTGGTCGATTCATATTATAATAAGTTGTATCGGCGAATTAATGCAGTGTTGTGGTTTGACGCAATCCACGTAAGGGCTTTTTAACCTTTTCGATGATTTGGACTTTGTTTTGAAGTCTTCATGCTTTGAAATGGTTTTGGGAACTAATGCACTCTATGTATTTGATGAAATTATCGAAAGAGTTATTATGTTGTCTTTCAAACAATGGATGGACATGAGTTCTAAGTCTTGTGGATTATTTATCAAATTTGGTTTTTGATTGATTTCCATGGATTTCTTTAGCTAATAAATGAGTTGTAGAACTCAAAAAGAGCTATGAACTCTAGGTTTATTTAAACATATGGTTGGTCAAACCTAGCTTTAAAAAGGCTTTACATAGACAAAATTTATTGATAACAAACATGGTCGACACGTTAGTTTATTCGTTAAGATTTTATGTCAACTCATGAGAAGGTTTTAGTCCTAATGAAGGACTTGGATTTGTTTTTAAAATGAACTTCAGGCTAGGAACTAAATGAAGTGGAATTACATGGTTTTCAAGTCAATGAGAATTATTGCTCGAAAATGAACTTACTTCGATTAAGTCTTGGATTCTTAAACAAATGCTATGATTTGGAAGTTTTGAGTCGACCTTGACTCTTTGGTTGTGAGTTAGTCGATTTCATTTGATTTATGTCTGAAGTCAAGTTATTATGGGATTTTCTTATTTTATTTCATTGCATTCTTTATTGCACTCGAATTATTGGTTTTGATTTGAAAGAAAATTTTAAAAAGTTAAGAATGACATAAGTAACTTAATTGAGAATAAATATGAGTCCTAAATGGTCGAAGCTACTCTAAATGAGTTGTAAATGCGTCTAAAGAATTTGTGCTATACTTATACGCTTGTAGATACGTGACGAGGACTCCTACTATTCGAACGATTACTTTGACGTGGCGGCCTATGTGAATCTAAGGTAATTAAAACTAGCTAGGAATTGCAAAGTAGTTCATTTGAGCTTATATTTTACTGTTATCTACTGTCCCTTTTCTTGGAATTCCCTCCCATCTATGAGTGTCTGAGGGCCAAGTGAGTAATGCGAGTGTCTCTGATTGGAGTGGTTACCGGCTTGCAACCAGGGCCATGACCTCGAGTCACTGAAGTATTTGGTCGGAATGAGATGTGTTTTATCCGGGGCATCGATGATATCCATCATTCGCGACGGTTTAGGTACAGCAGGCGATGGCGCGTCCTAGTACCCGGGTTTTTTTTGGCGTTGCCGCGACTCTATGACCCCGACCCTGTGGCACCCGCACTTGGTGGTCTTGGACTACTTGGGCACCTCTCTATTGTTTCTTTTGACACTCATTCCTCATTGTACTTTCATTTTTACAGTCTTATTATCATGCATTTCAGACAACTTTCTTTTTATCCGCATGACTTTTAGACTGCTTCATTTATTTTGAATTACTGTTTAGATCCTACTGACTTTTACTCACTGGTCTCAGCATTCTTGTATTTGACCGAGTGTAGATCCGCAGCTGAGCAAGGGCAAGACGCCGATGCTTGGCAATCTACTCTGAGGATATCATAACGGACATCCTCTACATACCTTTGTAGGTTTTTGGACTTTTTGTATTACGTATATATGTTGTTATCACACTTGGGATACTCGTTTGGGTTGAGAGATACACATGACTGGTATATCATTTTGGCTTAATAATAACACTTGACACAAGATATACATGTTTATAGGGTTCTCGCAATTAGGTTGTCCAACTCTTTTACATTATTGTTAAGTTATTTAATTTATTAATTGCTTCCGCTAATTTGTAAAACTTAAAAAATACTAATAACTAAACTTAAAATTATAAATTTACTTATAATGATGGATTGGAAGGTTGACTAGGCCATCGTTGACCTTGCGAGACTGGCTCGTGGGTCCACGTGGGCTTAGGCCGAGCGGGGCCCAGTTTGTGGGAAATAGGGGTCGTCACAGTTGGTATCAGAGCATAAGATATTACATCTAGCTCTTGATTAACCCACAACCACCATAAGACACAAATCAATAATATAGTTAGGACATGATTGGAACTTAGTATGGAACCATATGATATTGACTTAGAGTCTTAGTTGGGAAGTGAGGAGAGTTGGAGAAATTAAGATTTGAACTATAGGGAATATTTGATGTGTTGTATTATACTACTATCGATAGATATACGATATAACTACTTTTATAGCCGTATTCACTCTTGTGTATCACGTGAGACACGATGAGTAAAATTGAAAAAGATTGACGATAAATTTATCGGATTTAATTTTTGGATAGAATTAGAGCGAGTAGATACCAAAGTACAAAAAATAGATTCCAATTAATGAAATTGGAATTTGATACGAGAATCAAGTCCGTAGTAAAGATTAGTAGAATTCATAAAGCTAGAGGATTTCATGTATCAAATCATGAAGATTCGTGACGATAGAGATCCCTAAATCGTATGCTATTATTCTCTTACTTTGTTGACTATCTTAGACATGTAAATTTGGCATAGTAATGCAGGGACGCATAAACTATATGTAACACCTTGATAAAAAATGTAACTGTGTTAGTTACCGTGTGCATTACTCTCTAACGTAGAGAAGGAATTCAAGCACCAATGTATCTAATGATTGACATAAAAAAAACTTGTTGAATGAAGGAAGTGTAGCGAAAAGTCATGCATACCTTGGTTAGTGTGCCAATAGTCCTACTTTATTGTTTATTCATGAGATGTAAACCGGCTTAGGTTTGACCCTGAGATGATCTAACCTAAACTAGTGAAACGAAAAAAAAAATTATTGTGCACCTTAAGGAGTTAGATTCAAGTCACCCATAAATCTTGAAAACTCCCTGCACGTGTCTCTAGATGATCCACTTGGAATTATTAATGTAAGGAAATAATGTTGTTTGATAATAGAAAATTAATGAGAACTTAGTCTATGCATACGCCTCTGCATGATAATATGTATATGAACATTTGAGAAAGCAAAGTTTGAAAAAAATTGCTGAAGTGACATGATAAAATGAGGGATGTGTCAAATAAAAACAAAAAATTTTAAGAGTGAGTTAACACAGACTCTAAGGGAGTAAAGTGTCGAGATTACTTGAGAACTAAGGAGGAAGGCATGTACGGACTCCTCTAGCTTTGACGAAAGCTTTGGAGTAGTAGTGCTGGATCACAGGCACAATTAACTCCACTCTAGTGACACTATTCATTTATAGTCTTTTGGTTGGTGAAATCGACCACCACCTTTGAGGACTTTGGAATGAATTAAATGTTACAGGCAGAGGTAGAGTCCGTGAATCGTTCTCAAGGTTAAAGGCAACCTAACTATAAATCCTACGAGATTATAAATCTAAAGATTCTCACATATTTAGAATTGATGCAGATGCACCAATAAGCGTACTTAAGGGAATTCTCGTGCGAGTCATGTTGAAAAAAAAAGTAAAAGTATGGGACTTTGTAAAGTTGCTAAGACGAGCAATTCACCTAAAAAAATTTCATGATAGAAAAGGACGAGCACTTGTAAATAGAGTGAACAAGTTGCTCGAGAAAGAACTTGAAGATAGATGTGGTTAGGTTCCTTTAAGATTTTGAAGGACACATTATGCTTTGGGGGCTAGGATCTTTCTAGTCTATACTTCAATGATGTTATTAACCTTAAGTACTATGACTTGCCTTAAGATTGATAATAGTTTAAGTTATGACTAACTGACAACAAAAAGGGATACTACGTTGTGAAGAAGTGAACTTAATGAAATTGTTTGAAGCAGGGTTTATGAGATGCTTGGAGAATAAGCATGATTAGATAAAAAAATCCTAAACAATTAAAGTTGTCATTCAGATAAGTTGACATGATTGTGGAATCACACGGATTACGAAGATCATATGGTGGTGGATGCTTAGAGATGATCATACACTAGTTGTCTGAATCCGCTTGCATTTTTTTTAAAACTTTTACCGATAGACTCGAAGTACAACTGATAAATTTATACATATGAGCTGAGATAGAAAGTCAGATGGTGTGCCAGTGTCTATTATTTTGGATTGCGATCCTTGTTTTTACTGCCAGGTTGTGGTAGGGTTGTTAAAATTGATGGGCACTAGAATACATCTAAGTATGGCTTTTCAGTCTAACGGTTAGACTGCATGGTTGTTCTAGATTTTGGAAGTCAGAATCATGTTTATATTACGAATTCGGTAATAAGCGAGGAAGATTGTTTGCCTCTATGCATGATGTAAATATGACTTTAGCGGTTGAGCTAAACTGGTGTGACTCTATTTAAGACTCTACGAGAGAGACCATGTAATTCTGATAAGTAGTGGGTTGAGACATTGGAATTAGTGATTGTTAAAAAAAAATCACACAAAAGAGACTCGGATTAGATAATATTTGGATTGACACTAGGTAAACTGATTGGTCATACGAACTATCACAAGAGAACACTTAGGTTAAGATATAAAGCCATTACAAATTTAAAGTAAAGAGGAACTTGAACTTAAACATTTCCTCTACTTACTCTAGGCATGGGTGTAACTCCCTTCTAATCTTGAGGACGAATTTTTTTTTTAATTGGGAAGACTATAACGACCCGTATTTTTAAGTCGTTAATTAATCGCTAATCACAAATTATTAGTGGTCAAATACCCAATCAAGGGGTAAGTCGAAATGTTCAAAAATCTATAGAGGAAAATAAATAAAAATGATTTTAACTTTTATTTGGCATAATATCGCGAGTACTATATGATACTGCGAATTGGCGTGACTTAATTTAAACAAAGTGCGATGCGACTACATGACAATAAACCATCAATTTATTTAAATTGGCTAAGTGGGACAGGGCTAGGGTTTGTGCACAATACATGTCAAGTTTTGAGTATTACAAGTTTGTAGGGCAAAGGGAACCCTAATAAATTAAGTCCTAACCCAAATTTCTCACTCAACCAAATAAAAAAATGGATAAAAAAACCTAGCTATAACCCAACACACACAAGTAGAGAGAGGAGCGGCTAAAAAGAAGAAGAGAGAGGGAGCGGCTGATGAGAGCTCCGGCGAGGGAGCAGCCGAGGTGGTGGATGACATGGCAGGCGTCGAGTACATGGCGGCAGTGGACGGCCTGAAGCCTCGACGATCATAATCGGCGCGGAGGCGTGGATGGCCAACATCAGCCGTGGACTTGGAGGTGGCACGGCTCTGGGGAGGATGACGAGCGGCGACATGGTCCACAAGGCGGCGACGCAGACTGCCAACTGCCACCAAATGGCGACGAGCCACGAGAGAGAAAACGGCTCCGGCGAGACAGTAGCTCAGACGAAGCTCTCATGGCGAGGGCACTTGTTTAGAGGAGCAAAATCTTGGAGTTGAGACTCCATTAAATGTTTTGGTGAGATCCCAAACCAAATTTTAGTACAAATATAAGATCAAACTCATAAATTTCTTAGGATTATTAATGGAAAGGAGTTATCATTGATGATTTGGGTGTTGTATTAAGGATTGGATCTCTATTTCTATAATTTCGGTTTCATTGTCGATTACCATATTGGTTTTGCTCTATTGATTGTTTCGAAAGTCTAATGGAAATTGACTGAAAAATCATTCTAGTTTTGAAAAGGGGATTTCTATTGGTCGATTCATATTATAATAAGTTGTATCGGCGAATTAATGTAGTTGTTATGGTTTGACACAATCCACGAAAGGGCTTTTTAACCTTTTCGATCATTTGGACTTTGTCTCGAAGTCTTCATGCTTTGAAATGGTTTTGGGAACTAATGCACTCTATGTATTTGATGAAATTATCGAAAGAGTTATTATGTTGTCTTTTAAACAATAGATGGACATGATTTCTAAGTCTTGTGGATTATTTATCAAATTTGGTTTTTGATTGATTTCCATGGATTTCTTTAGCTAATAAATGAGTTGTCGAACTCAAAAAGAGTGCTATGAACTGTAGGTTTATTTAAACATTTGGTTGATCAAACCTAGCTTTGCAAAGGCTTTACATTGATAAAATTTAATGATAACAAACATGGTCGACACGTTGGTTATTCGTTATGATTTTATGTCCTCTCATGAGAAGGTTTTAAAACTAATGAAGGACTTGGATTCTTTTTTAAAATGAACTTTAGTCTAGGAACTAAATGAAGTGGAATTACATGGTTTTCAAGTCAATGAGAATTATTGCTCGAAAATAAACTTACTTCGATTAAGTCATGGATTCTTAAACCAATGCTATGATTTAGGAGTTTTGAGTTGAACTTGACTCTTTGGTTGTGAGTTAGTCGATTTCATTTGACTTGTGTCGGAAGTCAAGTTATTATGGAATTTTCTTATTTTATTTCATTGCATTCTTTATCGCACTCGAATTATTGGTTTTGATTTGAAAGAAAATTTTAAAAAGTTGAGAATGACTTAAGTAACGTAATTGAGAATTAATATGATTCCTAAATGGTCTAAGCTACTCTAAATGAGTTGTAAGCGAGTCTAAAGAATTTGTGCTATAGTTATACGCTTGTAGATACGCGACGAGGACTCCTACTATTCAAACGATTACTTTGACGTGGCGGCCTATGTGAATCAAAGGTAAGTAAAACCAGCTAGGAATTGCACAGTAGTTCATTTGAGCTTATATTTTACTGTTATTCTACTGTGTCCCTTTCTTGGAATTCCGTCCTATCTATGAGTGTCCGAGGGCCAAGTGAGTAATGTGAGTGTCTCTGATTGGAGTGGTTACCGACTTGCAAATGGGGCCATGACCTCGAGTCACTGAAGTATTTAGTCAGAATGAGATGTGTTTTATCCGGGGCATCGTTGATATCCCTCATTCACGACGGTCTAGGTACAGCTGGCGATGCCGCGTCTTAGTACCTGAGTCTTTTTGGCGTTGCCGCGACTCTATGGCCCCGACCCTGTGGCACCCGCACTCGGTGGTCTTGGACTACTTGGGCACCTCTCTATTGTTTCTTTTGACACTCATTCCTCATTGTACTTTCATTTTTACAGTCTTATTATCATGCATTTGATATAGCTTTCTTTTTATCTGCATGACTTTTAGACTGCTTCATTTATTTTGAATTAATGTTTAGATCCTACTGGCTTTTACTCATTGGACTCGGCATTCTTGTGTTTGACCGAGTGTAGATCCGCAGCTGAGCAAGGGCAAGACGCCGACGCTTGGTAATCTACTTTGAGGATATCAGAGCGGACATCCTCTACATACCTTTGTAGGTTTTGGACTTTTTGTATTACTTATATATGTTGTTATCACACTTGGGATACTTGTTTGGGTTTAGAGATACACATGACTGGTATATCATTTTGGCTTAATAATAACACTTGACACAAGATAAACATGTTTATAGGGTTCCACAATTAGGTTGTCCAACTTTTTTACATTATTGTTGAGTTATTTAATGTATTAATTGCTTTCGCCAATTTGGGCCTTTTTTTATCTAATCATGCTTATTCTCGTAATGCCCGAATTTCGACCGTTAATTCTCGATATTAATGCTCATCTTAGCTTAATTAATTTGGGCCGTTACACCCAGAGACATATATTTCACATGTGATGTGGCGAGTGCACAATTACATTTAAGGACATGCAGGTACAGCTTGACTTACCTATTGAAGGTATGCCTGTAACGGGAACCACCGATACAGACTATGATGAGGTGTGTGAGAGGCTACTTGGTCGAATTCCTGTTGGAGATGACATTATTTTAAATAAACTTAAAGTCGAATAGCTTGAACGTAACGTACCAACTATAGATGATGACAACGATGAGGAATCGGTGCAACATTATGTTCGATCGTACATACTGCAACTTATCGGTGGTTTTCTATTCGCTAATAAGTCAAACCGATTTGTACATTTGATGTTTCTACCATTGCTCGAGGATTTTCAAACAGCTAGACAATATAGTTGGGGGAATGCCTATTTGACTTATTTGTACTGGGAATTGTGTTGCGGATCTCGCGCGTGTGCACATGAGGTTGCAAGCACGTCAATTATTGTACAACTGTGGGCATAGGTCATATTTCCATTCATAGCACCAAGGCGCCTGGGTGTTCCTAGAGTTCAACCTCGAATAGTGGATGAAGAATACATGCTTATTGATGTTCCATTGGGACACAGATAATACAAATATTATTTCGTAATTTCTATAATATTAACTTAATTTTCATTTTCACGAATTTATTGTTTTATATACAAATGGATTGATGCATTTTTGGTTACTCAGAGTGCGTCGCATGTCTTATCAGCTTACCATGATGCACTCGACTCATAGAAGGAGGCTGACGTGGTATGGCAACCTTATGCTGAAGTCATCGCGTCTCTTCCTGAATACTCTACTGACTGTCACGGTAGTTGGCTATCGACGTGTTCGCTAATTTGTTTCCACGTAGTCGAGTGGCATCGACCATAAATGGTTATGAGACAATTCAGAATGATACAGTCATGCCACCAAACTGTGATTACGACACCCGACTGCACCGCATCGAATTGCGAGGATGCACATAAGAAAATTGGGTGACTTTTCATGCAAATTTATAAAAATGTGGGAAAATTGTGGTCACAGCATAGTCACAGTGGAACAAGAAGAAGGACACGATAAACAAGACTACAAAATGTGGTATCAATAAGTTACTAGACGATTTATTGGACACGCGGAGCTTTACGTAACTATTCGATAATCTTAAAACTATTATTTTATTTTCCTCACGAGTTACATCTTAAATTGCTTGTATTCAACTCATGTTTTTTATATCAGTGTAACTTGGTGCATCGACTGCAGCGAGTGTTCATTGAGGATGGGTACGAGCAAGGTCTTGCTGCACTTGATGAAGGCATCAAAATTTTAGATGAAGATGAAAGGAAAAGTTTGACTCTATGGAATGATGGAATTGATGTCGAAAATACCATAAATGAGGAGATTGAAGAAGATGATGAATGAGAGGATTAAGGCGAATCAAATAGAGAGGTGAGAAGAAGAACAACACGAACATAGACTATTGGTGAGAGCACCAGACGTCCTCATCCACCATGTTCATCTCGTCGGACAGAGACTGCTGCTGAGAGTAGCAGACATTCTCCTCCACCACGTTCATCTCGTCCGAGAGTGAGAATAACAAAGACTGTTGGTGAGAGTAGCCAACGCTCATCCTCACCACATCATTCTTCTCATGGGTACATTCCTACATTGTCCCATATACAACCAGAGCCTGAAATGTTTGTACCTACGCCGTCGATCATGAATCTTCCTCCTTAACATTTTGATCCTTATGCTTCCGGGCCGTCGTCTTCATATATGGATCATGGAATGCCTAGACATCCAATGTATCCTTCATTACCTTAATACATGCCGAGTCCATTTACTCCACCATGTTATAATTACAATATGTCGTATAGTGGTGATGGCTCATTCATGAACCAGTTAAGCATGTCGCCGCCTCATATTCCTTTCGCCCAACCACATACAGGAAGTCAATATTTTAGAACGGTTCAATCTCCCATTTTTGGAAGCATTAGTACTAGAGGTGAGTCGAGTGAACTAGAGGAAGAACATCAATCAACTCAACGAAATTCAATGCAAGATCAGGAACCTTAACAAACTCAATCAGATGTACAAACACAACGTCCAACTCAACATAGAGTACGTCCGGTTTGCATCACGAGCAACAACGTCAACGTAACCATCGATAGACCTGTATGATGAGTTTCTTTAATGTCAGGTAATTTTTTTAATTTATATCTTAGTTGAATGAAGTTGTATACAACCGTTTTCACGGAATGAACTTATTTTTCAAAACTTCCTTATTGTTTTAATTTTAAATTCTAGACCGTGGAAATATCGTCATTTTGGCCTAAATTTTTTTTCATCTTCATATCTCTTCTTATGATCACGAGATAGAAGTAAGACAAATTTTAAAGAATGGGTTACACGGGTTGTATAGGTTGCACGGGTTTCCCACTTCGAGATACGTGAGTGACGTTTGCATAGGTTGCATGGTTTATAGTGGATATGCATGGGTTGTCCCTTCGAGATACATGTATGACGTTTGCCTGAATTGTCCACCTCGAGATACATACTTGACGTTTGCATGGGGTGTCCACCTCGAAACACGTGCGTGACATTTGTATGGTTTACTTGTATTGCACGAGGTTACATGGGTTGTCCACCTCGAAATACATGCGTGACCTTTGCATGTTTGCATGGAATGGACGAGGTTGTATGAGTTGTCCACCTTGAGATACGTGCATGACGTTTGCATGGATTGCATGAGGTTACATGAGTTGCACACCTTGAGGTATATTCGTGACGTTTGCATGAATTACACGATGTTGCATGGGTCACCCATCTCGACATACGTGCGTGGCGTTTGCATGAGTTCTCCATCTCGAGTCACGTGCGTGTCGTTAAGTTGCATTGGTTCTCCACCTCAATACGCACGTGTCGTGGTTATATAGCATGAGTTTTACAAATAACTCCTTTTGATAACGAGTAGTTCATACATTTTAGTATTTTGTATGAATAGTTCATTTTCAAAAGGAGTTATTCATATAATTTCATTTCAACTCATCAAACCACCACCACCACCACCACGCCATGTATTCACCTCATCATCAATAGCTCCTTTTCGAAAGGAGATATACATTACTTTTGTAATTTCAAAGTAACCCTCACTATTTGAGTAATAAAAAATTAAACCTACCTTACTATATGAAAAAGACCTACAAAAGACAAATCTGTATTACAGAAAACGTGCCACTATCGATCTTCAAAGTACTAATACGAAATAGAGATTCAAGATTAAGAACACAGATCGAAACAAATGAAATCAAGACGAAAGTATCTAACCTTGACAAGAAAATCGATGGATCTCGCTCGGCACCTTTTTTTTAATAATAACAAAACCTGGGAATGTTTCAATAATAAAAAATGTTTCACCATTGCCGACTTCGGCTATTGACGACCTAAACCATTGTATTTCGGCAAGCACCCCAATAGGTGCGCCATGATGAATCGTCAGCGGATCTCGTGAAAGAACCCAAAAACACCATTTTCTTGGTGCTATTTGTTGATCTTTGTAGGTGTACTGACAAACACCCCGAAAGGTGCGCTGGCTCTTACTGCGATCGGATTTCGACGACGTCGCCGGAAATCAATGAAACACCATTTTTATTAGAAAAATCAGAATTAAATAAATAACTCAAATATATATTTGAAGTCCTCGAACCCAACTCGGCACAAAAAAAACTCCAAAATCATCTAGGTGTGCAGGATACTAATCACGTAGTTGCTCTGATACCAATGAAGGTTTTGATCTGAATAGGAATTAAAAGTATTAGCGGAAGCGTACCATTGTCCTGTTTCTTGTAGTGTGGACTTCCGATCTTTTCCACAGCCTAAAAGTTTTGGAGAAACACTACGGAGAACTCTTTTCACACAATTTCCAAAAGCCTTGAAATCATAAATCACTCCACGTAGTTTATTATCCTAACAGTCTTGGGACTTCCTAAGAGATCAGGATTATTGGGATTTAGATATATCTATTAGCTATCAAAAACATTATCTTTTCATCTATGTTAAACGTGACCCACATGACCAACGTGACCAACACATCTAAAAAGACTTCAATGCCCTTCATTCAAATTTATAACCTCTTCTTCTATCCACCTCCACGTGCCACCACCGCGACCGCTACCGTAGCTGCGACCACCGTTGCCGCCAAGGCTGCTGTGATCTGTGACGACCCTAACCCTACAAATTGAACACCGTCCAGCACTAGGCTTCCATTAACCCCCGGTAAACCTATTTAGAGCTAATAAAGGCCTAGTCAGCCTCATAAATCAGTCTTCAGTACCTGATAGTCCACACAACAGAGTATATATATGAAATCATATGCAACATAATTTTAATGTTGTGAAAACGCGATAACAAATAAATTAAACACACAACGAGTTCTAGGTGTGGAAGCTAGTATGTGGAAACCCCGTACAACATATATAATGTACAAATCATAGTGACGATGAAAAATACACGTATCTCTCAACCCAAATACCCATTTATAAAATATAGTACAAGTGAAATAGATACACCAAAGAACCTACGTATGCCGCACATCAATATTCTCGAGCTCGGAGATTATGCCTGCAATTGTCACAAAAGCGGAGATAATTCCAGTGAGTAAATCCAGAAGAAGTTCAATAATAATTCAGATTAAACAATAAATAATTTTATAAATCATGCAGGAAAGAGATTAAGCTGAAAAGAACAATAAATAGTATGATAGACAGACTATAAGGATCGACGATAGAGACCATGTGACACGAAAGCAAAGGATAGGCGTCTAAGTGGTCTTGACACTCTACAAGTGGGCTCAAAGCCACTTGACTATAAGTACGTGTCAAATACAGGTACGGTGGGACCAAGTTCGCTTCAACCGCATCTAATCCATTCGGCACTGTCGGCTCACTTGAGCCGCAGCCAGAGAAAACATTCCAAAGGGAGCCACAGTCGCAACTAGATGCTCAACCGCAATGGAATCCTTGAAGTCCCATGAGGAGCCACGACACCTGGCGGATGCTCACTCAAAGGACTCAGTCTCGTCTAGGAGCCACGAGCGCCACTCGGATGCTCAACCCATGAGTAAGCAACGACTCGACTTGACCACTTAGACCCTAAATCACTTGGTAGGGAAGTAGAGTCCAACAATAGGTATCTTTTCCATCAAAATATGCAAGGAAAGAAAAATAATTAATATTGAATTTCTTACTGGTTTACTTACTTGAAAATGCATAAAAATCCAAGAAGATGCGGTTCACATACTCCTCGAATCGTGCATACTCGACACTTGTTCCCTACATCTCAAGTTGTCACGTGTATCAATTTATAGTAAAAGTCTAAATCCAACTATTGACAAAGTTCGTTAATTATATTATATTTCTTTTCATTTTCTTGCAAACACACAATCACGTTTGGGCAACATCACATTAATCATCATTACTCTAATTTCTTCAAACTTAGCTTTATTTTAGCTAATTATTTTTTAATATATAAAAGACAAGATTTGTCGCGTTGCCCATTACCAAATCATAGTCCACACTACTAACTTTTCATAGACTCTAATAAAAAAACCCAAAGTCACTTAGAGTCACTTGGTTGATGTGTCTCAACCAAGCCTAAGAAATAAGAGTTTGATTTACAAATAGAAGGTCATATAGAGAGCATTATATGAACCTTACATTAAAATGAGATTTTAGTCCATTTTGTTTTTGGAATCTAATCAAACATGGCAACTAAGAGTTAAACTAATTCAAAACCAAGCTCCAAATCCATTAAAGAGAGTTTAAACTATGAAACAAAGGATTTAATCAAATCCAAATAAGCTTTCAAATTTTGAATTTAAATTTAAACAAACGAGTAAGTTCGCATTGGTCTAAAAATCATAAAAAGCAAATGAAATTCATTATGCGAATTAAAAATTTAGGAAATTAACTAAGAACCAACCTAATTGCAGAATTTTGATAATATTCATGAAGGAAGTGTTTAACTTACTTAAAAGGACTCAATTTCTTTTATCCCTTAACATTGGACTAGTAATTCAACAAATGGACACAAGGAATCTTCTTGGTAGAGACATTTCATCAAATACTTTATACAATGTATAGCTCTACTTTCACTCTAATTATTTACAAGCTAATAGAGTACCTTATAAAAATCACAACCTAATCTCCTCGATCACATACTCTATTTTGAAATAATAAATATCTAATTTTACTAAAAAGAACATCAATCTTGAAATATAAATCAAAAGCTATAGTATATAAATTATTACCCAAATTTTAGATTTGACTTGGATTTAAATTTTTAATGTGGTTTTGAGGCTCACCATGGCCTTCAATGGAGGTCTCAACTCCAAAATCCCTTTGAAGAATGAAGTCTTCTTCTTCCACCATTCTATTCTCTTTTACTTCTTTTTCTCGAGCAAGCAACGCCATGTCGGAGTTGTTGTCTCCGTCGTGCTACTAGTCGTCTTCCCCGGAGCCGCGCCGCCGTCTACTATCTATCCCTGCTAGAGCTCCGTCTGCCCTTGTCGCTGCCACTTGCCTGGTCAGACTCCAGGCTTGATGGAGCTGCTGTCCCCGTGCCTCTGCGTCATCCGCGCCTCCGCGTCCTCCGAGTCATCTGCGCCACTCACGCCGTCCGCGTCATCCGCTGTCGTGGCGGCTCCCTCACTGGAGTTCTCATCAGCTGCCACCTCTTTCTATGTGTGTGTATGTTGTATTGTAGCTAGGTTTTTTATGTTGTAACTTAGAAATTATGGTTTTTAACCCCTTTTTATTTGGTTGAGTGAGAAATTTGGGTTAGGACCCAACTTATTTGAGTTCTCTTTGTCTACACATTGTAACACTCCAAATTTGACATGCATTATGCACAAATCCTAGCCTTGTCCTCACTTAGCCAATTTAAATAAATTGGTGGTTTAAAGTCTTGTCATTGCGCGCACACTTAGTTTAAATTAAGTTACGCCAAGTTGCGGCATCATATAGTACTCGCTGTATTATGGCAGACAAAAATTAAAATCATTTTATTTATTTTCTTTTATAAACTTTTGAACACTTCGACTTGCCCCTCGATTGGGCATTTGACCACTAATAATTTGTAATTAGCCATTAATTAATGAATTAAAAATACGGGTCGTTACATGATCACCAGCCATCGATAGCGCCGTGGTCACCATCCACCACCGCTGACAACCATCTTCCCTCTCTTTTCTCTCTTTGGCATGGAGTTGACGGCCTTCCGGTCGCCTTCCTCCCCCTCTCTTCCAGCCAGCCTCCCTCTTTCCCAGCTAGATCTGATCGAGAGACAAGGGGAGAAGTTCTCTTCCATGCCACAGAGAGACCAGAGAGAGCAGAGAGAGAGAGGTCATCGATGGTGGTGGAAGGTGATGTCGGTGGTGACAGTCGGCGGTGGTGAGCATCTGTGGTGGTGGATGTGGGTGGAGGATGTCAATGTGTTGATGTGTGTTGATGTTAAAGATGAGGGTAATTATTTCTTTTGGTTTAGTTGTGTATTTTAAACTATAAGTAAAAATTTGTTTGAGTCCGATTTTTTGATAGTTTTATTCACCAATTTGCTATATGGGGCACTGCTAGGCGTACATCACAAACATACATCTCGCTTTGATGTGCTTACAATGTATTTCTGGGTGCGATTCACGTGCATCCCAATGAGTATCACACACACATCATAAAGCAATGTGCATTCTGATATGCATTTAGTTATGTATGTTTAGCATTTTCACTTCGCTATATAATGCACTACAAAAAATGGATTGAAATAGCGAAGGGGAATAGCGACAGGGCTATTCCCCGTTGCTATTTACCAATGGGTCAACGACGGGGCTTTTTGTTGACCCGTTGACGCCTTTAGCGATGGGGGTAGTGATGCCCTCCCGTTGCTATTCCTAGGTGGGAAAATTCCCGCCCAAAAGTGTTCATCCCCGGCCACGTGGCGATGCACCGTAAAGTGGCACAATACTATAGTTGGGACACATATGGGAATAGCGACATGCCCAACCCCGTCGCTATTCCCGTTGCTAAATGGCAAGCCCTCTTCGATCTGAATTGTTTCATCTCCTCTGCTGGTATTTCCTCTCGTCTCTCTCACTCAACATATCTCTCTCCCTCTTCGTCCTCTCCCTCCAACAGCTCGGTCCCTCTCGTTCCTCTCGATCTTCTCCTCTCCGTCTCTTCCTTCTCCCTCTCCGTCGACCACCCTAAACCCTAAACCCTTCTAATTCACCTCGTCGTCGACGACCACGACCTAAACACTAATCGACACTAGCCTGCCTTCGTCGATCGATAGACTCGACCTCGATCTCGTCGACCCTAACCGCATCCTTCTCCTTTCTACCAGCCTCCCTCTCGGCCTTGCCCCACCACTGTTCGGTCAGTCGCTGTTAACCGCCCCGTCAATCGATAGTGCCGCATTCCGTGGTGGTTTATAGGTATATATTTTTTATTTAAGGTAATTATATATTAATTATATATTAATTTTTGATTTTTGGTGAAAATTGTTTGGAAAAAATATTATTATTATTATTGTTGTATGATTAATTAAAATGGTTTGAACAAAATTATTTGATTAAAATTGTTTAAAAAATTTACATGTTTGAATAAATTTATTTTTTTGGTGAGAATGCATGTGATTGTAATATAGTTTTTATTGTAGTTTTTATGATTAATTAAATTGGTGAGACTAATTTTGTATAATCTTGTATAATTTAATTGTGTAGTTGTGATGTTTAATTTGTATGTTTTTTTATACTAGTGAAAAAATATATACATATGTGATTGTAAATTAGTTTATATTATAATTTTTTTTGTAATATATGTGTTATGATAAATTCAGTTGTGATGTTTGAATAACTTAGTTGTAATGTTTGTATATAATTTTTTAATATTGATATGTAATTTTTTTGTAATTTATTATAATTTAGTTGAGAAAAAGTTTATGTTGAGTTGAATTAAAATTATGATTAAAAAAGTAAAATATAACATTGCTTATATATAGGAAATATATAATTGATTGAAAAAATAAAGGACTATATGTACAAACATAAAGCATTTTAAAATATAACATTGCTTATATATATATGTTTAAAGCACTTTAAAATTAATTAAGAAATATACAATTGATTGAAATTTTTATTTAAATAATATAATTTAATTAGACATACAAATTACATTTCAATCAAGACAAAAAATGAAGGACTGATATATATTAAAGCACTTTAAAATAAATTAGGAAATATATAATGGATTGAATAAATTAATATATAACAACGCTTTTATATATAGTACTATATATAATTTGTACTATATGATGAAAAAAAAACCTAATTAAAAGAAAATTTTTGAAACAAATTGAGCACTTCAAAACGTATATACTATATGGACATACAAATTATATTATATATAGAAATTGTACTATATATTTGTAAAAGAAAATCACTTAAAGAGGCGTACTTACACTATGTATATATTGAAAGAATATTATAATAATTTTAACTATATATGTGTACAATTATATTAATGTACTTTAAAACCTTAATTAATGAGAAAAGTCATACTTACCGTATAAATACTGAATTTAAACATAATTAAGCAAAATAAATTTGACGCATGATAAATTGAAACAAATAAAATAAATTTGAAGCAAAAAAATAGCACTTACCGTATATCGATTAGTTACGGTTAACATTCGACCAAAATGTATAATATATCTTACGCAAAGTGAGTACAAATGCAACCAATTTGACTAATTATGGTTAACATTCGACTAAAAATTTCTAATATATATTACGCAAAGTATGTGCAAATGCAATCAATTCGACTAATAATGGTTAACATTCGACTAAGTGTATATAGTGATTGGTATGTAGGTTTGTTTAATTAGGGTTCTTTAGGTCTTTCGAGATGTCTGTGATGTATATAGTGATTGGTGTGTAGATCTCTTTAATTAGGGTTCTTTAGGTCTTTCGAGATGTATGTGTCTCAAGATTGGATGTATCACCGCAATGAAGGCGGTTACACCCAATTGGTGTTTGTCGCTGGCGTGAAGGAGTTCATAAAATTTGCCATGCAAAACTGCACCACTTTCCTAAACGAAGTGAAAATTCGATGTCCTTGTCGAAAATGTTGGAACGAGAAATATTACGATGTAAACACAGTGGAGCTTAATCTAGTGAGTCAAGGATTTGTTTGAGAATATTATTGTTGGACCGCGCATGGGGAGGAAGAGTTATTAAACAATGCATACGATAAATGTGATGATCCAATGGACGAATATCTGACGTCATATCATCATATGATACATGACCATGCGGGGTCGAGTTTTGATTGGAACAATTAGGAGGAGCCGAGCCCCGAAACCAAAAACTTATTCGAAATGATTGAAGCGACAAATCAACTGCTTTGGCCTTGTTATGAGAAGATGACAAAACTCTCAGCAATGACGTTTTTGCTGACGATAAAGTCAAATCATCATATTTTTGAGCAAGCATTCGACGAAATTTTGCAAGTATGTAAAGACATGTTGCCTGAAGACAATTGTTTGGTAGGTAGCTTTTATTAATGTAAGAGTTTAATACAGTGGTTGTGTCTCCCATATGAGCGAATCGATTATTGTCCCTAATTATGCATGATTTATTAGGGGCCCGACTCCGAGCTTACATATTGCAAGTTTTGCGGAGAACTTAGGTTTAACTCCAACAAGCGCCCGCATAAGACAATGATTTACTTTCCTTTGGCGCCTCTTCTATAACGTTTGTTCGTGTCGAAAGCTACCGTGACATCCCCAATTTCCAGGCCGCCTTGGGACCCACCATGTCACATTCCACGTCACCAAGCCCTGCCACGTTATGGCCCGCTTGTCCTTGATGCCCCGCGACCTAATTGGTTGCTTACAACTTTTCATTTAACCCTAACTTAGCTAATTAATCTCCATATAAATATTAATAATCTCATTAGCCAGTTAATCGATTTATCAAGCTATAATGAAATTTTACAGCGAAAGTCTTAAATGAGTAAATTATACAACATTTAACAATCTTAAGTAGTGGAAAACCCGGCAAAAGATATCATGTATATATCAAGGCAAGATAAATATAACAAAGGTTCTATATACATGTAATCAGTATTCTACAGTCCCCAAAACCTGATAAAAATATAAATACGTACATACTTGTAGTCACACACAAGCTGGCTCAACAATCTCAAAGGTAGTCACCCAATACCTCATTTCCCTTGCCCTTGCCCGTTGAAGGATCTGCACTCAGTCACCCGACAAAAACAGTGACGAGTCCAGTGAGTAAAATCCTAAGAGAATTCCACACAATATTCATGAAATAAAACTGATAATCTACGAGAAATGTGAAAATAACACCTGGCAATAGTACGTCATATTCCTATAAATGTAGGCGGCATACGACAAGCAAAATCAGTAGTGTGAAATAAATAAACAACATATACCAATTAAACGTGCTAAAAAATAAAGCATGATTAATAAACAACCGTATAATCACGAGAAAACCCTGACCAAAACAAGCCAGTAATCGATAAAATTGAATAAGAACCACATATATACTTACAGGCTTACAGTGACTAAATCCCAACTTCAGTAAATGACATAGTCCCTTTTCGACGCTATTACACATCAGGACCAACCTAATCCCTCATGACGGTCGCAAGTTTATCCTATTGCCGTCAAAACGAGCACTATCACAAGTAACTCGTGCAAGAGACGTAGCCACAACCAATATATACGCAAATCAAAATAGGAGTAGAAAACCCTATGTGTGCCCACCAGCAGTCATACATGTAATCCGATATCGAAAAAACCAACCATGAATTCTGTGAGGCATTTTAATGGGTTTACGCACCTCAAATACGTGTTTCAAAACCTTGCTTGTAAAGCTCCTAAACTCACCCCAACCTCGTTCCTGAAACCTACCTATCGACTCCTAGGTCCCTCGTGTTAATTTGATAAATTTTTTGTGTTTAGATATCCATTTTATTGCATATCTGAAATGAAATTATAATCACAATTCTTGTGGTTTCAAACGTCCCCGTGGGTATAGACGTCCCTGTGGGTACATACGTCTCTGTGAGTACAGACGTCCCTGTGGGAATAAACATGTCTCTGTGAGTACAAACATCTCTGTAGGCACAAACACTGTTCATTATCTTCTCCAACAGCCCATTATGCACGAAAATGACCATAATCTAAACATTAAATCTCAATCCGAATCATGAAATTCTTGCTCACCACGAGCCTATTTGACCTCAATTACTCCCAATCAACCCAAGACAACTATAATGAACATCAATATTGATAGAATTAAGGGTTTTTTAACATGCATTTTCATGATATTGGAATTGAAGAAAAGACATAAAAATTATACCTAATAAATGTCTTTGCTAGCTTGAATCCTTAACTTGATCAATTCCTCACCAACACCCAATATTTCTTCTCTTCAACAACTTTGTTCTTATCCAAGATTTTAAATGAAAATGGTTTCATTTGCATGTGTTGATCATATATATTAAGGAGTGTTTGATTTCTAGCCATTGATCTCCATGTTTTTACGTATCTCGAAGTTCATATAATGGCCCAACCTTGCCACTTATCCCACTAACTCCCACTAAGTCAATCCAAGTGACACTTACTCACATGGTTCCTAGATTTGTCAATGCATATTTCTAGAAAAATCCTATGATTCCAATTTATTAACCAAACTATAGGCCTTGATTTATTTGATTTGATTACATTAGCTTAGGACCATTATAATACATATGGTTAGTGCTTTTATTCACCAAATTGATAAATTATGTGATCCCACTAACCCTCGACTACCCGGTCTCGGCACGCATTTCAAGGTATGTCATTGCCTATTGTTTTAATTTAATCAACTTAGCTTATGGTTACATTACCTTTTTGAATTGATTAACTAGTCATCCTAATGTGAATTAGTCGAGTTTCCTAGTGTACCCGTAGTTCGCCTATCCGATACCCGCGTTGACACGCCTTTCGAGGTGAACACCCATCATACCAACTTGCCTGATAGCAACATATGGGGTGCAATATATTACTAATGATTTTTTAACACCACATATACACAACCCCCATCCATAAATAACATATTACCTCTGTTCTCGTGTCCAAGTCAACCGAGTTATCTACGTAACGCTCAATTACAACCGTTAATCCTTGAGATTAACGCAAATCCTAATTTAATTAATTTGGGTCGTTACATACTGCGAAACACATGCGATGGCATGCAAAACACGTCAGAGATGAGGAGAATATGAAACATTGCTCTGATTCCATGGCATGGAACCACTTCGATCAAGTGAACCCTACTTTCAGCTCCGAGGTCCGTAATGTTCGACTTGGCTTATGCACTGATGGGTTCAAACCTTTCGGAATGATCGGCAAACCGTACTCCTCCTGGCCGGTGATTTTAACATCGTACAACTTGTTTCTATCGATATATATGAAGAAAGAAGTGATGTTCTTAATAGTGATCGTACCTGGACCGACCAATCTGTCGCAAAAAATTGATATATTTCTCCAACTACTGGTGAAAGAATTACATGATTTGTGATATGACAGAGTGCCTACCTACGACGTATTAACTAAGACAGACTTTCAAATGTGCGCTACACTTTTGTGGACTGTCAGGGACTTTCAAGCCTACAACATGTTGTCGGGATGGAGCATGCATGAGCGGACAACTTGTCCTTATTGTATGAGAAATATTGATGCTTTACAGTTGAGGTTCGGGGGAAAGAGATTTGGTTCAATTGTCATCAACATTTTCTTGTCGCGATATTCAAAGGAGTGGAAAGACAAGCTTAGTTTCCGCAGAGATAGAATCGTATTCGACAAGCCACCGACTAATAAATTAAGTAAAGATATCTTGTGTGAAATTGAAGCTTTAGGGCTAATGAAGGTCACTGAATTGGGATCAGATGCGATAAACAACAAAGTCTCGAGGACTAGCGGGTGGAGAAAATGAAGCATACTATGGGACTTGCCTTATTAGAAAATGAACCTTGTTAGACACAACCTAGACGTAATGCACATCGAGAAAACATTTTTTACTATATTTTCAACACAATCATGAATATGTCGGGAAGACGAAAGATAATGCAAAGTCTAAAGAAGACATAAAGGATATTTGTAATCATCCAGAGTTTCATTATGATCCAATTTCTAAGAAATATCTGAAGTACGATATGCGCTTGACAAATAGAGAAAACAAGTGTTGTGTAAGTGGATTAAGAAATCACATTTCCCGATGGTTACGCGTCTAAAATCGGTCGCTGCGTAGATTCTAAGAAGTTGAAGATGTTTGGGATAAAAAGCCACGATTGTCATGTTTTCATGCAACGATTGCTGCCTATTGCTTTTCGGGATCTCTTAGAGAAGGACATATGGATTGCAATTAGCGAGTTAAACATTTTCTTTAAATATTTAATTGCTAGAAACTTAAATGTTGAGAATATTTGGCTTTTGCATGAAAACATTCCTAAGATATTTTGTAAGTTGGAAAAGATCTTTTCACCAAGTTTCTTCGACTCGATGGAGCATCTTCCTATCCATCTAGCGTACGAGGCTATCCTTGCTAGCCTAATACAATTTCGGTGGATGTATCCTTTTAAGAGGTAATCAATTATACCCGTACAAAATTAAAATCAATTAAAATATACATTTAACTAACTTACCTCTACAATGTAGGTATTTGAAACATTTGAAAAATAATGTTAGGAATAAGACAAGGGTTGATGGCTCAATATGCAATGGTTATTTAGTGGAAGAGGTAGCTGCATTTTGTTCCTATTATTTTGAGGAACATGTCTCCACCTTCCACAACCGTCCGCCCCGCAATTACGATGGTGGAGTCAGACTAACTCAAAATTTTAATGGCAACTTCTCAATTTTCACCCACCCAGGTTAGGCTTATGGGAGATCAAAGAAGCGTTATCTCACGGATGATGAGTGTAACGTCGTATACTCATATGTGTTGTTAAATTGTCCTGAGGTCACTCCATTCATAAGGTATACATTAATACGTTTCAATTCACAGTTTTAATGTCAATTGTTTAATATTTTTAATTATTCAATCGTAATCCTTAATTTCTTTTATTCTCCTATTAGGATGTACGCATCGGAGTTACGTTCCAAGCAATCGAATATTACACAAAGTGCAATTGATGAACATCTTGAGGAACATTTCTCAAGTCAGTTACAACAATTCGTACGTCATTACTACATGCATATTAACATAATTCTTTTTTTGTTATTTATTTAATAATGAAGTTTATCATAAGAATCGTTTTGGCTGTAGGCGCCATCATATATTCAAGATACAACACTTTTAATGTTATCGTATGGCCCTAGTCGACTTTGTACCGTATATCACACGTATCTCGTTAATGGCTACAAATTTTAGACAGTGTCGCATGATACGCGTAGTAACGGGGTGTGCGTTAGAGGGCACAAATTACACACAATGCGATAATGACTTTTACTAGCAATTGTAAGAAGTGATATAAATTGAATATGGTAGATTCTTACGTACTGTGTTGTTTAAGTGCGAATGGTTCGATCCCACTCTCATTTTCGAAATAAGAGTTCACCGCTCCTTAAAAATCGTCAATGTACATCATCGAAATCTGCGATTAAAAAAGTACGAATCTTTTATACTAGCCATGCAAGCTAGTCATGTGTACTTTTTCATACCCTAATGTAAAAAGTGCACATAACAATTGACAAACTACGTGCAAACTTCAGTCAAAATTCATCGATGAACATAACTTAGTCGAGAACGTTGACAATGCGCCTACATAAGAAAACGCTTTTCAAGAGCAGCTACCTGAGCATGATACTGAGGTTGCTATTGGCAATAATGTTGCAATTTTGCTAGCTAATCCTAGTGGCACACACATGTTAAACGTCGACGAAGAAAATGATAAAAGAGACAATTTCAAGTTTTAATCGAACGATGAGAACGGTGACGACGAACCATGATATAACCATTTAAGTTGGTAAATGTATGCGAAACTTAGTATCATATTTGTTGACTTGTAACATAATATTTCAAATGTAGGAGGTTTATATGTAATTGTTTCTAACTTAGTCTTAATTTTTTTTAAAAGTCATGTCGTCAGGCAGAGGATACGATCCATCATCTGGTGAGGGATCCGATGGACGATCAGGCGTTAGCAGAGATCGACGATTAGGTCATTCATACCCACGCTCTCGTGATGATGCTACTCTACCTATACAGTCTAGTCAGGGCCATCAAACTCAGCATCAACATTCTTCGCATCCCCCACAGCAGACCCCGTTCTTTCATCCGTACCCATATCACCCATCCCAGCAGACCATTCTTTTCCATCAGACACTTCCCCTATCTTATGCACATCCATCATATCCCCCTACATCTTATATGTATTTGCCATTTGTATTTGGTGATGATCCCACCTCTATGCAAATGTACTCCACGCTACTTTCATCACTACCCACTCCACCCGTCGATGTTCGCAGTATGTTTAAGACAGGTGTTGGGCCTACTTTTTCATCAGGGGGATGAGCATCTCCCTTACATCTGCATGATCGGATGCACGACCACCATACAACCCCACTACCAGGCCATTCTGATTTGCATGCCTTGCCTTTGCAAGTCATCAGGTAAAGCATGCGTCACAGTCACCAAGTTCCTCGACACATCGTTCGAGTGACCCATTCATAGGTACGACCCCGCGTAGACGACGAATAAGCAATACTACTAATCAAGACTCGGGGCAAATATTTTTAGTCGTGAAGGATGACAAATGGTAAGTATACGTACTTTAAGTACAAATATTTACGTTTAATTAATTTATTATTTCCTTGGTCTAACGCCTCGTTTTCAATTTAGTGGATGAAAATTGCACTTGTTAGACATAGCTGCCCGGGAGATGACTAGGGCATATAAACACTCCTTGGACAAGGACGACTATTCTTAGGAGTTTGTTCCGTAACACATGCGAGATGTTTATTGGAATTAATGGAAGGTAAAAAAATGTTTAAGTTATGTTTTTTTTTACTAAATATGTAGAGACAAAAATTGAAAAGTTGATTTAGTTATATTTAAATCTTAATATTTTTGCACATATCTTTCTTTTGACTGAGAGACATTGAATGGCGGAGCTATTAGAGAGGTGTACGATAGGCAGATTGCCGCTCGGTATGCCGATTCCATTAGCAGGATGTGTTCCAAAGATAAAAAGCCGGCACATGTATCTACCGAGATCTTCGAGAACTAAAAGAAGATGCGGTCCACCCCTGAATTCAAAAAGAAGTCAAAGCGAGCAAGCAAGAATCAGAAAAAGAGACAAGGGGACCCACGGGTGTAGTAGTAGTGTATACAAGTGGTTCCATATCCATCTATGATAAGTCGGTATTTATATAATTTTAGTAGTTTATTTTAATGCATTTAATATAGAAAGTCTCTAAAATATATATTTAATTATATTTATTGGTCATTTTCAGGTGAAACAGAGTGCGCGGTTGAATCCGGGGCGGAAAAATAGTTTAGGATGGAGTATTTAAATGCAGTGAATAGTTACCTGAGAATATGCCTCGAGACACGCATTGCACACTGATTGGGTGTAGAGGAACGATCAAGCAACGTAGCTGAGGCACGCCTTCATGTACACAGCGTACCAGAGACAGTTGATTATGCTTCTAGATATGTGTTGCCACACTTTCCCAGTAGTTCGCCGTCTCTTCCTGCGATTTTCTCTTCACACCGGTGCTACATGTCACTTCTCCATTGGTCCAGCTCGTCCTCATAACTAACAATTCTCTCATCGACAACTGCTCTCAGATTTTCTTCGAGACTCGATTCCGCACCATCTCCCAGAATTTTGGTTTACTCGCGTGATTCTTCTCCGCCTCCAACGCCTGCTATATGGCGCGCTCTCATTCACCGGGACGTCATTAGCAATTCTCTCTACCAATGCGGTTCTAACACGTCAGTGGTCTCCATTTTTTTCACCAACCAGACGCAACCACGTGTTGTACGATAGATCCTTCAACCAACCAGCGAACACCACGTGTCTGGGACCCTTTCAAACAACCGAAAACATCCCATGGATCCTCCTCGGCACACATGTCAATAAAGATACCACCAATTTGATTTTCTCTCACCTCCCATGACCAGTTTTTAGTAGTTTTATATATTAGGAACCTTAGGTATTATATAAAGAACACCGACTATTATATTTTTAGCATCGACTTCTCTCGATAATTTTCTAGGTCGGCGGGGAAACAAGTCGGGATTATGGATTCATGACATACTATGTGAGATCTTTTATTTTATTATTTAATTTAATTTAATTCTCCTATTTCATTGTTGTTGATTTTAAGGAATATTTCATTAGATCTAGGGTGTGTATATGGCTAGTGCATGCTTTTAGGTGGACAACCTATAGTTATTTGGACCGATAATATCCTTGTAATTGTACTTTTGGACCAATAAAGTGACGAACACTCACCCGTTTTTCGTAAAACCCTTTTAGTTTTTGAGCGTGCAACAATTGAGTTTAGGTTAAATCGGAAGCGGATGCGATCCATTTATTTATGATTAGTGTTCTCACGATCCTTATTACTGCAATTAGTGTGTTAAATCTGATTAGCGGATGTCTAGGGTTAAGCATTAATTAGGGAAGTAGTTAGTGGCGGGCGTCCTGGCTATCGAGATTAGGGGAATGAGGAATTTCTGGCGGATGTCGATTTTCTATAGCTAATCTATGAGAACTTAAATTAATAACTTTTTGGGAATGATTGAAGACCATGATGTGCCATTGAATCTCAATCCTGGTTTATGGAACCGTAGACTTTGGGGTTACTTAGGGGTTAATTAATTATTTTGAAAGTTATTTTCATTATTTTATTTATTTAGTTTATTTTAGTTTAGTTACTTAAATTATTTATTTAAAACCCCCGATTTTTCCTTTTCATTGTTTTTAACCTTAGAAAGACCATCAATCTCTGTGGGATCGACCCAATTTTTCCTTTTCGTTATTTTATTGATGCGTGCCAGATCGTCGCATGGAGCAGGCTCTTATGGACAGACTTGAGATTTCATTCGCGTCAACGCTTATGAGAGATGTTATAGCTGATGACTCAGAGACCGACGACGATCTCGATGATTGAGCATCTTTTCCTTGTATATTTAGCCTTAGGTTGTTCATATCTTGTTTTGTATATTTTCATACTTGTAATTAACTATTTTTGTTGTATTTAATTCATTTTGGTCGGTTACTTCAGTTATTTCTACATGCATTTCCTTTTATTTACCTGTCCTTAAAGTTTTAAAAAGAGTTTTTAAATTTAAATATTATTTAAAAAAATATTATTTTAAAACATTTCATTTAAATTAAATTAAATTAAATTAAATTAAAAAATATTAATTTTAAATTAAATTAATATTTTAAATTAAATCAAAAAATATATTTCATTTAATAAATATTAATTTTAAATTAAATTTAAAAAATATTTTTAATATTAAATTAATTTGATTAAATTAAATTATATATTTTAATATATATTATATGTAATATAAACCTATTTTCAAAAACAAATCTTTTCAGTCCACGTGGCTTACAATGAGCCACGTGGACAAATGGCGACGGGGCTTTAGCGACGGGGGGCGTCGCTAATTTTTCATGTGGCACGGTCAAACGAAAGTCTACCAATCCACGTGTAACATTAGCGACGGGCCGTGGCGACGAGAATAACGACCGGGTCCCGTCGCTAAACCTGACACGCCGTCTCTAATTAAAATAACGACGACCAGGTTAGCAACTAGTTTTCCCGTCACTAATCCGATATCCTTTTGTAGTGGACATAACCCATCGCTATTTTTGACACCCGTCGGCAAAAAGAATAGTGATGAGAAACATAGCGATGGGTATTCTAATCGCTAATCGGTTTTAGCGACGGGCCATACCTGATTAGCGATGGGCAAAATCTGCTCCATTTTTGTAGTGATGGCTTGAGCTCGTTTCAACATACATTGAGATGTGGGCCATGATGTATGTTGAAGCTATCAACCATTGTAAAACAAATATATATCACTTTCCAAGTTAAAAGTTTTAAGAAAATCCCATATTTATAAGGATTATATTGCTGCTAAATTAACCCACTTCGGGCATAAGATTGAGGACCCAACGAATGTAGCACTAGGGACCTACAACTATACTGCTCCTGCTTTAGTCCACCAATACGTCAGACAGTCAACCGAAAAAGGAAGTGCTGGAATAAAAACACCAATTTGTACATTAGAATGCGGGTTTACGTATCTCATAGTGCAATAATACACTGTGGGTAGGGGTCATCATGTGCATTTCTCAGCCAAAAACTCAAATTTCTCTAAAAACGTCGACTTCCTCTCTTGCACCGAACAATCAGTCCGTTAGTCTAACTGATCAATTGACACCGTCCAGTCAATGACATGAACAACAAAGTGAGTTTCCTATCAGACCACATTAGCTAGGTGCCCAAAGTAGGCCAATGAAACATTTTCCTTTTTTATATATGGTTTCAAGCCTTAAAAACATTCACGGAAAGATTAAGAAAAATGGAAGTCTTTGAGAAGCGATGTAATGTTTTTTTATTTGAAAAATTGCAAGAACTAAACGATATTTTATTTTATATCATAAATAATTATAATTATTAATTTATTATAATATTGATTTTAAAATTTATAATAAATTTTTTATTTAATAAAAAATATTTCTATGTGGTTGCCTACACCCAATAAGGTACCTCGCGATTTCGTGGGCCTTGGTAAGATCATGATTCGGATAATTCCTTTAAATGGGTTGTGTGGGTACATATGCTTATAAATAGATCTAACTTAAAAGCCACCCCTTAACTAAATCTCCAGGATCAACCACCGATAGAAAATCACTCATGACGAACTCATATATATACTCACTATTTATTAGCCACAATTTATTTTCTGCTACGAGGAAAGAAAAAAGTAAATCTGTTTTACCGTTGAATATCGTGTTGTATCTTGAACTTTGTGTATTTGCGAGAGATCTCTTATTACCGACTATTCGAAGAATCACCAGTAAAACAAATTTATATCTATTTATTTGTAGCGAGTAATTCTTGAAATTCTTACTAAATTAATTTACTTAAAGAAAAAGGGTTGACCAAATCACCCATAAACATACAGAGAATTTTCGATAATAAAGTCTTAAACTTTATTTGTTAAAATTGATATTTAAACTTTTAATTCCCCTAATTGATCCTTTCAACTGTTTTTTTTTTTTTTTTTAAAAAAATTACCGTGGGTGTCTGAACCTATCATGACCATAAAGATTCTAACCTGTGTCACGTGGCATTTCAGACCGCGACTTGGACCTGACGTGACACGGCGTACTCGGTCAACCCTCGGGAGTCGACACCGAGGTATATTATTTTTCATTGGCGAATGTATTAACTAGCTAAATAAAAAAATGGTCAATTTAATTCATTTAAATTATCTAATATCACGGGTAAGGTTCGATGTTGGTATGCGTGCACTACGAGTATCCAGGTACGGATAGGCGAAATGCCGGGATGGTTAGTTGTTAGACCTCACCTAATTAGGACATCTGACCAGCCTAGATTACCTTAATCCCTTGATAATTTAGCAACCTTGACCTCTCCATCAGTTAATAATTAAGATTAAGATCTTGTACTAATTAATTATAAAACTTTATTAATCACAAAGGATTCTAAAGTGAATCTTAAACCTCAAAGTTCCGTAAAATTAATTAAATAATCCTCAAATTTCATAAAACCTTTTCGACAACATCTCCTCTATTCATTACAAGAATATGGTGGAATAACAACAAGAAATAGCAACATTCAGAATCTGTTGCTAAACAACAACAAATCAACAACAAATGTGTATTAGATAAGTCGTTTGACTTGGTTGACTACAAAACAACAATTCAACAATAGATTTGTGACAAATATTTATGACAGATTGACGACTGTCACAAATCTGTTGCTGATTTTACCCGCCCATGCATTCTCGTCCAATGTGACAAACGTCAAGATACGATTAGGAACACGTGTCGTTCGATCTGGTGACTACAACCTGGCAATGATAGATCTGCTACAGATTAACGATAAACATATAGTTTGTCGCTGATCTATTGCAGAATGGAATTAAAAAAAAAAAACGTTTCATTGTCTTCCCTACACAGTTCCTTAAACCCTCTTGGTGCGAATCCCTTATGTCCATCGATCATCATGGCCCCGCCACCTTTGGTGTCAACATTCTCACCCCGCCCCCTCTGTGTCAACGTTTTGGCCCCGCCCCCTCTGGTGTCAACATTCCCTCACGTTTCCTCTGGTGTGCTCTCCCAAATCTTTACGGCCTCCATACCCAAAATCGAGTGAGCCTCTCTCTTCTCTGTTAAATCTCCCTTCCCCAAATTGATCGACCTTCTGGTGTAGAAAACGTGCTCGGACCCTTTGAGCAAACCTTTCTGCTCGAACCCTCTACTAAAACTTTGCTCGAACTCTCTGCCTAAATATTCTCGAATGGTCCATCAATCTCCCTTCTATCCCTATTCGATCGACTGTCAATACTTTTTTCTCTCTCTAACCCACATTCTTTGTTGTGTTTTGGTGGTAGAGAAGCAGGCGGTGTCCACTAGCAGCGCCACCCTCACCAGAATCTCTTCCCTCAAGTACGGTGACATCGACAAAGGGGCTATCACCGAAGCGAAATATCAGGTGAGGTAGCTAGATAGATCTATAGACATGGTTTGGTATTCAAATCACAATATGAATTTTGACTGATTATTTGTTGGGTTTGTGCAGGTCATTGAAGGTCTCATCTTCTCTCATCCTTCTCAAAACTCCTATTCAACTCATTGAAGGTCATTGAAGGTATTGTCTAATGTTTTTCAATTTTTGATCAACATACCCAACACCCCCTTCTGATTCCTTTTCACCATCTGACCTCATTTGTTGTGATAGGGAGAGGACCAGCTTGTTTGAGTTGATGAGTTGATAGGGAGATGAGTATCTCTATAGCTCATTAATGCTAACCATGGTGATTCAGACAAGTTTTTCCGCTCATTTTGGTTTTTGGTCTTTTCATTTTGTTTAGCTTCAACCCTTTAATAATTATTCCTTTTAGAAGCTCTCGATGTTGGGTTCGGCGTATGAAGATTGTGAAACTGTATAGAAGAGAATGCAAATTGAATCAAAGGTTCGTTCAATCTCTTTAAACCCTAAACCTAAACTTGTTTAATTCTATATATTCCTCTTGTGTGCTTCGATTTTTTAGTTTTTCCCTTTTCATTAGCTTTCTATATAAATTAATTTCCTGATTAGAATGTTGAGAATAATATTTCTATTCCTTTGACCAAAAAAGATTAATAGGCAAACTTCAAAAAAAATAATAATAGGCATAACCAATTTCTACCAGTCTTTATGGCCGAGTTGAATTTTGCTTTGGTTTTCAACGTTAGACATTTGTGGATTGGCTATGCCTTGAATTGAGATTTATAAAACTCATTTTCTAGGTACGGTAGATTGTGAAAGTGAAATAAATTTCTTTCTTGATTGTTGTTGTATTGTTGGAATAAGATATATCATATATGGGATAGGTGGAGGAAGAGTATTCCTATTTTATAGATAGGTGAGGGAAGAACATTCTTATATTGTAGACATTGTTGTCGAATAGGTGGAGTGTTTATCAACAATTTGCTTTATCGAAATAAGAGTACTAGTTATTTTCTAAGATTAACTATGAGGTTAATTCAATACTTAATCTAGTAGCCACAAATTTCTAAGATCAACTATGAGATTAATTCAAATCTAGAATTTTTGTCTTGTCAAAAAAGTAAGTATATAATTTTTCTTTGAGTACATGTTAGTTTTTTTTGCACATAGTTCTTTAGTGTTTTGATATATGGATGATATGCCACTTTTTCTTTATTTTGAATTGTTGAACCTAAGTAAAATGAGCACAATGAAAAAGTTTGGTCCATGTAACCATCCCTAACTAATTGGAAGGCATAACAAATGTCATTGATTTTAGTATTCATAAATTTGAGACATCACCCTACTCCACAGCCTCTGCAATGTTAAATGCAGCCCCTCTATACCACCATCAATATATAATAAATGACATTGAATGCAACCATGCTTTATTCAATTTTACCTACATAATTTTCTATATCCATCATAATTGGTGCTACTTCTACATTTTCAATATTAATTTTTTTGTTGTTGACATTCCTGTTGGCTTTCTCTTGATTTTCTATGGACTAATTTGTTGTGTAGGATTGACTTCTGAGTTGTCAAAATACTCTACAACATTACTTTTTATCCTATGTTGTATTTGCAAGAACAAATTATCAGGCTACTAATCTTTGAACATAAGCAATTTTTAATTTTTCTAGAATACACGTGAAGATCTCCTTGAATTGCCTAGAAAAAGCTCGTAAATCCTTTGGCACCGATGAATATCTTCTACTGGTAATTCCATGTTTCATATGAAGTTTTATATATTGCGGCGTATCATGTGAAAATCTTTTTCTTTGGGTGGGACATGATTGAGCTTAATTAAAGATGTCATTCTTAGGCCTTGTAGTCGTAGGATGAACATTAGAAGAATGTACGGGACAAACAACATTAATTGGTTAGTTTGTGTATCTAAATACAAATAGAAAAATATGCAGTCTTCTTTAGAAATCAATTCATCTTTGTATCCACTGAATGTAGGGGAGGAACAACATTAGTAGGGACCTTGGCCGTAGATATTATTGTTGAGTTGGCCCGTCGCATTTTTCATCTGTAATGCTTGGTGAGAGGAAACTTGTGCTAAATAATATCTATCATGTCTCGTAGGAAATTTCTATGAACTATTGATCACTAACATTAGAGATGCATATGTTTGCTTTGCCTTTATTAAGGCTTTATTTTTCTTGTCAATTTGTTCCCATGTTCCCACTTGGATTATATAGTTTATATGGTTCTTGATCAGCAGTGGATTTTTCAGATTTAATGTGTTGCTCATATACACTCTAAACCTTATCACTTATCACTTATCACTTTGCCATATTGTTTTGCACACATTTCTTAGTACTTAGTGCATGTATTAGTCCATTAATTTTGTTTTTCTTCTATGGATCGACTAGTTGAGGAATGGAGACACATTGTGAGCTGGGACGCCAAAGGTTCCAATGCATGTGTGATAGCTTTTGTAGCTGTCTTCATTAAAAGAATGTCCTCAGTACTTGACAATATTTATTTGCATACTCTCTTGCATCAAGATGAAATAAAGAAAATTCTTCACCAATTAATTTAACAATGTCTCTAATTTTCTAGATGTGATGTTGTTTTATGTGTTGGAATATCTTGCTTACTTGTCTATTTATTGAATAATGTGGATGTTTCTTTTAATTTTTCAGAATTTGGATGGGATACACTAGCTAAAGGATTTGAATGCGAAAGAATGTTATCAGAGTGTTTTGTACACATTGTAATCTCATTGTAAAATGTTATAATCTCATTTTTTGTAAAAATTGTTTGTTAAATTTTGATATGTTATTAATATCTTTTCAATTAAAGTAATATTTGTAGATTTTTTAGTTGTTTTGGCAGATTTATTGCAGGTTATTGTCTTTTTTAGTATTTACTATTTTAAAAATAAGATTTTTTAAAAGTTTACTAGTTAAAATTAGCGACATGTCAAAATTGTCTCTAATTTGTTGCAAAACATCTATCTTGATCGACAATCAATGACAATGAAAAAACATCTATCATTTGTTCAATGACATAATAACGACAGACTTTTCTGCGCTCACTAAATTTTGGTCACCAACATATTTGTATTATGTTGCTGTTTAGCGACAGACGTTTGTAACAGTTCTGTCGCTGAACAGAAACAAAAAACGATATCTATTGCTAACTTCTACAAGCGATAAAAACTTCAACGACATACTGTATCTGTTGCTGATTTGTGCAAGGAGCCTTACCAACAAAATCGTACCAACTTAGCAATAGATTAGTCTGTTGCTGAATTGGTGCTTTGTTGTAGTGATTTTTAAACCTATACCGAAAATCCCAGCCTTCAAAAATCTTCAACAAAACCTACTCAGCTTTGGTGGAAATGCTGAAGGACTTACAATCCACCCATAACAATATATATTGCATTAACTAAATATATAATCATTTTAATTTGATTTAAAAGATCAAAAACCTTAAACTAACATTACCTTAACTTTAAAATAATCTTAATCATTTCCAAAACAATTTCAACCATTCCAAAATATATCCTAACCCATTTATACAATATATTATATTCAAGATAATACATACATAGTGAGAATGTAACTGAAAAAGTTATAAAAAGTCTTACAACTTTCCATTTCCATTGTCGCCGCCCGAACCTGTCACTACCGAATTATAAAAATTCGATAATGTCAGATAAGTAAATCCCACACTATCCAATACATCTGTAATAATCAAATGCATTGTATTCTAAGAATTTAAACGACCAATAATATCGCGAGGAATTATAAATATACAAATTTACAATCCATCCCGTTTCTGTTGACCGACCACAATCAGAAGATTTTCTAAAAATGGTGGGTAAACAATAATAAAGATTCGTGAGTTTAAGAGGAAGTCCCTCGAGAAGCCACGCCCTCGACTATTCGTGAAGTATGATCCTGGCCAGCATCACAAAAATAAACCATCCCAAACAAGTGTCTACAACGATAAGTGACTTCAGTCGCAGAGCACCATAGTGTTCATCTTACCACACATATAGCCAATGAACATAATGGGTACCCCAAAGGCCTCATTCCACTCGTGTCCGTGAATGCATGATCAATAAATATGCAGTGATAAACCATGCATGAAATATATTTGAGAAATACTCATACAATGTAAAGGTTATCATGAGATTTACATAACCTTACAAACGCGACATCAAAATCCCTTGCGCTCTGAGTCAGTAAGCTAGTCCACACGAGATTCCAATTGCGGTCGTACAATTAATTTGTAACTCCTGTAAGATTCCAAAACAATTTCAAAATTATTTTTCCAATTAGTTACAATTTAATTAACCCAATCGCATCCCGAAGCCCCTAAAATATATCCAAAATAAATTATTTGATGTCCAGATTTCATTTTTGATTCAAAATTATTGTTCAACATCGAAAATTAAGGTCTAAGCTTAAATATAATTTTTTCAATTTATTATATATTTTTGATCCTTCCTCAACCCTGAAAACTTAGAAATCATTCCAAATCTTATTCTCGGATATCCAAATCCCAATTTTGACTTCAAATTGTGGTTCACAATCGAAAATTAAACTAAACTAGGATTTAAAAGAGTTTTTATAATCTTGAACATTTTTGGATATCGTAACATGCACCCAGAGGAATTAAAATACCTGGAATAAATCCTCGAGAAAATCTCAAAATCCTTATTTTTCATAAAATTCCTCAATTTTCATTATTTTGTCCAAAAATTTAATTTCTGAATTTTCTCAATTTTACATGGATTTTGTTTCATTTTTTTCATTTTTAAAACAATTATTTTTTTAATATAAGGGAGAAAGAGTTTGATCCCCGAACCAGCCCGGTTCAGGGGTCATCCTTAACCCCTCATCTGCAACGAAACAGGGAAAAATTACAAAAGTACTGTTAAAAATAAAATAAATTAGTAAAATAAGTTAGGTTTTATTTTTATTACAAAAGTAAGGTAAATCGGGTTTTGCAAATGCATTTTTAGTGGGGCAAAATTTTTACACTAATGGCGCATTCAGAGAATGCGCTATTAGTGTCCTACGTGGCGGGGCAAAAAGACACGAATGGCGCATTCTCCGAATGCGCCATTAGTTTAAGGTTCCAAATGACATGGCGTCCACGTGCGCTAAATGTGCGCTCCACGTGTATTGAATGCGCCAGTTATGTAAGGGGGTCGTTCCACTTGGCGTCCACGTGTGCGCCAAGTGGACCGGCCCCGTACACTAATGGCGCATTCTCCGAATGCGCCATTCGTGTACTGTACGCCCCGTGATGTCCTATTCCCCGTGATGTCCTCCTCCCCGAGAACGTAGGGAATATATTCCCTACCTTCTCGAGCTAGGTTTTACAGGCTATGGGATAGGGTTTAGGGTTCCTTAGGGGGTTTTTTTAAGGTGGGTGTTGGTGGGGTGGAGCAATCGAGAGAGCCAGCGAGAGAGAGTGCGGTGCGGGAAAGAACGAGCTAGAGAGGAGCCGGTGCGGGAGAGACCAGTGGAGGGAAAGAGGAGAGAGTAGCGACCGAGAGAATGTTGGATAGACCAGCGAGAGGGAGGAGAGAGAGCAACGAGAGAGACGAGAGGAGGGGGAGAGAGAGAGAGAGAGAGAGAGAGAGAGAGAGAGAGAGAGAGAGAGAGACGAGAGAGTACGAAGGAGAGAGGGAAAGAGTTAGGGGAACACCGATACAACGAGAGAGATATAATTGGTGATCGAGAGAGATTGGGGGGACCTTGACACCGAGAGAGAGAGAGAGAGAGAGAGAGAGAGAGAGAGAGAGAGTTGGGGGGAGGGGTGGTTTGGGTTGGGTTGTGGGGTGGGTCATTTTGTTGGTGTGATAAAGTTGGGTGAGTTGTGGGTTTGGGTTGTGAGGTGGTCAATTTTTTTGTTTTTCAAGGAATATCAAATAGAAGATAAACAATAGTGGGTTTGATCTAGGTTGAAGGTTGTTAAAAGGTTTGGATTTTGTTATTTAATTTTTACGTCACTTCGTTGTAGTTAGTAATATTTATATAAGTAAAAACTAATTTTTTATTTATTTTTTCTGGGATAATCCAATTGAAGATAAAGAAAAAAAAAGAGGGAAATTAGTAAGTTAAAAAATTTATTTATTTAAGTTTGAGTAAGTTTGACTTGCTAATTTAGTAAAAATTAATAAATTTATTTGTAGTCTGTTTGTTTAAAAAAATTAATATGTGGAGTTTGTTTGTTGAAACCCAAAATTTTTATGCCAAGTTGTTTTTTTTTTTATATATATATGCCCTAATTTGACATAGCTGATATAAATATGAGTTTTTAATTGATGTCATGTAGACGAATGAGTATGCTCTGTAGTTGCGCTATTAAGGTGATCCTCTACATCAGAAAGTTTGCTTGTGATTTAAGTATGTATGTAATTAGATTATATTGAACCTTTTGAAGTATCCAGATACTTTACGTCATGAAATGTTTAGGTATTTGTTATTGTTTGAACCTTTACTAATGATTTGTGGCGACCTTTCGAACAACACGACTAACTTTTAAAACTCCCTAAATTGTAGTTTGTACACAAATGGATCCAGGTCCATCAGATCCTTCATTATTACACCTCTTATCTACACACAGATCTTCGTGAGCGTGGACGGGTCAGGTAAACCTTTTAAGATGATTACATCCATTGTTCATGAATAAACGTATAATATACATATATATATCACAACTTATTTTCAATTATAAGGTGTACGAAACATTGCGCGTGCGTCGACGATGGGTTGTCGTTGATCGAATGGTGGAGTATCATTCTCGAATGATCCCATATCTACGTTCCAGTGGGTTTTATAGGATTTCGCGCGTATCATTTTTCAGCCTTGATTGGGCTTTGATTACTGCATTCGTTGAGAGATGGAGCCCGAAACACATACATTTCACATGCAATGTGGGGAGTGCACTATTACACTCCAGGACGTACAGGTGTAGTTCGGCTAACCTATCGAAGGTATGCCTGTGACGGGAACCACCAATACAGACTATGTTGAGGTGTGTGAGAGGCTACTTGGTCGAATTCCTGTTGGAGATGACCTTCATGGAAATAAACTTAAAGTTGAATGGCTTGAACGTAACGTACCACCTATACATGACGACATCGATGATGAGTCGATGCAATGGTATGTTCGATCGTACATTCTCCAACTAATCGATGGTTGTCTATTCTCCGATAAGTCAAATCGATATGTACATTTGATGTTTCTACTGTTGCTCGAGGATTTTGACATAGCTGGATAGTATAGTTGGGGGAGTGCCTGTTTGGCTTTTTTACAGGGAGTTGTGCCATGGATCTCGCGCGGGTGCACATGAGGTTGCAGGGGCGTCAATTCTTGTACAACTGTGGGCATGTGATAGATTTACATTCATAGCACCAAGGCGGCTGGCTGTTCCTAGAGTTCAACCTCGAACAATGGATGGAGAAGAGATGCTTAATGCATTCCCTTTAGGACACATGTTATAGAAATGTTATATCATAATTTTTATAATATTAACTACATTTTCATTTTACTAATTAAGAGTTTTCTATATAGATGGATCGATGCATTCTCGGTTACTCAAAGTGCAACACACGTTTTATCAGCTTACCACCGTGATGCACTCGATTCGCAGAATGAGGATGACGTGGTGTGGCAACCTTATGCTGAAGTCATCGGGTCTCTTCCTGAATACTGTACCGACAGTCACGGTAGTTGGCTATCGACGTGTCCCCTAATTTGTTTCCACATAGTTGAGTGACATCGACCGGAAAGAGTTTTGAGACAATTCGGAATGATACAGTGTCACGGCCCAATAATTAATACACGTTTAATTCGTTAATTAGGACACAATGACCTGTGACGTGGGACCTGCAGCGAGATACGTGTCACTACCGAGGCACGGTGGCAGAGGTAAATGTTATATTTGTTGTGTTGTTTGCCTGAGTATGAGCGGATGAGACAGAAGGGCAAAGGACCGAGGAGATGGGATAGAGGTGTTCAGGGGGCAATTGTGCCTTATGTAGCATCTCCTACACCTTTGTAGACGATTGCGGGTAGACCTCTCGTACCACCACCAGTCAGACCTGCATTGCCAGCTCCTGCTACGTCTACTTTACCATCTTTACCAACACCACCAACTCCATGTCAGCAGCATGGTGGTAGAGGTAGAGGTAGAAGTAGAAGACGAGATAGTTCCAGACCAGGGCAGAGACACGCATCTGCACAGGCCCAGGATCGAACGCAGAGTCAACTTAGAGCAGTCACTTGTTATCGATGTGGTCAGGTGGGACATATTAGTCGAGAGTGTCTACATCCAGCGATAGTGATTCCATCACAGCGTCAAGAGGTCGTCCATACGATTACACATCCAGACACTGACGCTGCACGAAAACTCATTGAGGGTATGGTTTCCATTTGTGGTCATCAAGCACATGTCTTATTTGATTCGAGTTCGACAATTTCTTTCATTTCCGGTCACCTAGTCGGTATGTTAGGGTTAAAACCTGTTAGTGGTAGAGTCCATTTGATTTTGAGTATTGCAGCCAGAGATAGAGTATACCCTAATTCTCTGGTGGAGAAATATCCAGTAGAGATCGACGGGGTAGAGTTACCTGCAAACTTCAGGGTGTTAGAATTTCTAGAATTCGATGCGTTGCTAGGGATGGATTGGCTAGCATCATATCATGCTCATATCAACTGTTTTGCGAAAACAGTGAGATTTGAGATTCCAAAGCATCTAGTGTTCGTGTATAGGGGTAGTACACCGAGAGCCGAGGGCACTCGAGGTCGGCTTGCGACTAGTAAGGAGATGAAGACTTTGGTATCGGTATATACTGTTACTGAGAGTTATGGACCTAAACTTGAAGAGATTCCGGATGTGTGCGAGTTTCCGGACATGTTTCCGGAAAACTTACCTAGATTACCACCACCGAGGGAGATATATTTCATTATTGAGTTGGTGCCAGGTACGAAACTGATATCCATACCAGCGTACCGCATGGCTCCACGGGAATTAGAAGAATTAAGGAAACAGTTGCAAGAATTGAGCGAGAAGGGATTCATCACACCTTCAATGTCACCATGGGGAACACCGAGTTCTGTTAGTGAAGAAGAAGGACGGTACCTTGAGACTGTGTATTGATTGCAGACAATTGAACAAGGTTACAGTCAAGAACAAGTACCCATTATCGCGTATTGACGTCTTATTCGATCAACTGAGAGGAGCGCAATTTTTCTCCAAGATAGATCTACGATCAGGATATCATCAGCTGAGGATCAGGGAGGATGATAGATACATAACAACATTTAGTACGAGGTATGGACACTATCAGTTCACAGTCATGTCGTTTGGTTTGACTAATGCTCCTGCCATGTTTATGGATTTGATGCACCGAGTGATGAGACCATATCTTGACCACTTTATGATCGTGTTTATTGATGATATATTGGTGTACTCGAAGACTCGAGAAGATCACGAGTAGCACCTCAGGGAGACGTTGCAGACTTTGAGGGAGCACAGACTATATGCCAAATTCAGTAAGTGTGAATTTTGGTTGTCTGAGGTCAAATTTTTGGGTCATGTTGTTGGAGCAGCAGGTATTGCTGTAGATCCAGCAAAGATTCAGGCGATTTTGGATTGGCCAGCACCGACGTCAGTGACTGAGATTAGAAGTTTTCTAGGGTTAGTAGGCTATTACCGAAGGTTCGTGAAGGATTTTTTGAAGATCGCTTCACCAATGACCAAGTTGACCCAGAAAGACGTGAAGTTTTAGTGGTCTGAGGAATGTGAGGAGACATTTGCTTAACTGAAGAACTTGTTGACTACTGCACCAGTTCTGATATTGCCAGAGGCTAGAAAGGGTTTCATGGTGTACATAGATGCTTCTCATATGGGTTTAGGTTGTGTGTTGATGCACGAGAAAGGCACAGTGGCCTATGCATCAAGATAGTTGAAGATACATGAGAAGAATTATCCAACTCATGACTTGGAGTTAGCGGTGGTAGTGTTTGCTCTGAAGATATGGAAACATTATCTAGTATGGAGAGAACTTCACACTCTATACTGACCATAAGAATTTGAAATATCTCTTCACACGTAAAAAGCTGAACATGAGACAACGCAGATGATTAGAATTTTTGAAAGATTATGACTTTTCTTTGGAATATCATCCTGGAAAAGCTAACGTCGTTGCAGATGCACTGAGTAGGGTTCCGACTGGAGGTGTTGAGATGTTTAGTTGTCATATGATGCACGAGTATGGTTTACTTGAGGCGGTGGCGAGGCTGAGTCAGTTAGATATTTCTAACGACACGGAGGTACTGATTTGTGCTTAGGTGAGACTTCAGGCAGTGTCGACACAGAGAGTGACAGAGGATCAGAAAACTGACATTCTATATCCGAGATTCAGTGAGTTAGCTCAGAGTCCTGAGTGTACTGACTGGACTGAGACAAGCAGATCAGTGTCTCAAATTTCGAGGCAGATTGTGGATACCGGCAGTGGTAGAGCTGAGAGATGAGGTTCTGCAGGATTCACATCGTTCCTGGTTCACTGTTCATCCAAGAATGACCAAAATGTATCATGATATGAAGTGACATTTTTGGTGGTCTGGGATGAAAGCGGACATATCAGAGTTTATCAAGAACTGTGGGATCTGCCAGTAGGTGAAGGCAGAGCATCGTAAACCTGGAGGATTACTACAGCCGCTTCCCATTCCAAGGTGGATTGGGAAGACATAGCCATGGATTTCATTCGAGGACTGCCGAGGACTGTTCATCGACATGATTCCATCTGGGTGATTATGGACAGATTGACAAATCTGTCCATTTCATACCAGTTGCAGCTCATTACACATTTGACCAGCTGAGTGTATTGTACGAGAGAGAGATTATCAAGCTATACGGAGTACCTTTGACTATTACGTCAGATAGAGATGCTATGTATACATCTAAGATGTGGCGGATTGTGAATCTAAATTGATAACTTGGCAAATGTTAGGACCGTAAGGAGCTATTACGGGGTTTGGGTGCGTACATCGACGCGACGAGAAGCTGAATAGCTTAGGACTTGTGTTGTATGTAAGTAAACTGATTGAGACATTTATTTACATTTCATTCCATTTATTTATTTAGTCTTAGTTATTAGAACTGAATTGCCTTTGACATCCATATGCTATGACTTGTTCAGTTCTCATTTGATGATGTTGCTCATAGCATATTCTGTTGTGTATATCATTGATTCCAATTCCTCTACTTTGTCATGTTGATTGTTGTGTTTGTCATTGTTCAGTGATATAGCATGCTATTAGGATAATTTGTTTATTTTGACTCTAATCCTTTGTGCATTAGTATGCAGTTACATTTCTTGGATTTCATTACCGAGTCATTATTGAAAATGAAAGTGGTTCTTGTGGTTAGGGTCATTTGATGATAGAGATTCAGCTTTCATACGGGGGTCACTAGACTTGCCGGGATGTTAGGGAATTTCTCCACTACTTTGCATGACACACGGGGTAACATGCCTCGAACGGGGTAAGCAGACCTCGGGGTTTGTTGGCGCAATAATAACTTGGGTGAACATGACGAGTTTTAAAACTTGGGTATGTTAGCAAGTATACATTCCGGTGACGACTAATTCACTTGGAATAGAAAATGCGTAATCATAAGTACGACCTTTTGAAATTATGATATAGAGCTCAATTTGTAATGAAATGACATAGAGCATAGTTCAAATTGTAGTGGACAGGCTGATGTGATGAAGATCACGCCAAGCGACCCTAATCCATTACTACTTTGCCTTGAGTCAGTTTCATATTTGGTTAACTTAAATATCTCTTTGCATGATGTTTCTTTCAGCATAGTTTCTATTTCAATTATGCCATTTGATACTTGTTGCCTGTTTGGGAACGTGGATCGATGTCTCTCAGTATTACTTAAATAATTTCATGTACTCACCGTCTAGTTTGTGACGGTGGGTGCAGATCAGCCGAGTAGCAGACCAAGCAAAGAGAAGATCAGTGACTACCTCTAATGTGACGGCCCCTCTTCTAATTTAGGGCACCGCCCGGCCTAATCCCGTAATCAAGCCCTAATCATATCCACGCAGGACTTAACTACGTATTAGTCAGCCTTTACTAATTAAAACTTCTTATTAAATAAATTAATTAGCGGAAGTCTTATTGATTATGCGGAAGCATTTAGTAACTTATTCGGAAGCCATTTATAAAATCCTAAGTGTGGAAAACCAGGAAATGACATCACATATATATAAGTCCTCAAAATGCATTGAGACAGTAAAATAGTCTAAGTCGAGTCGGGGAACTAACGCTCAACCCAATACACAACCCCAAATAGTATCTGAAAGACATATATAAAATATACAATCAAAATATCAAAAGAAGACCTACAATCGATGCAGTGACGCACCGCGGGCTCAGGGATAATCGCCGATCTTCTCTTTGCCCGGCCTGCTAGTGGACGGCTTTGCACCCACCGTCATAAAAAGGACGGTGAGTACAAGAATAAAACAGTAATCCCCGATGACAAGTTTAATTTGCATTTCCAAATATTCAAATGGTATTTAAAAGCATATAAATGGGAAACTGAAAAATAAACCATATGCGAGTAAATACTAGAGTTAAACAAGTGATACTGACACTAGGCTAAGTAGTGGTGATTTAGGTCCGGTCGACCGTGAAACGTGTCACTCCAACTCAATAATCATAAAGCACAAGGGACTCTAACCCAAGTGTTACCAGGGACTCTAACCCCGGTGTGTAGACCACCTCAGGGACTCTAACCCCGAGTGTCATACAATGTCAAGTAACGTGTGCCGACATCCCCAGGGACTCTAACCCTGTGATTCGCGCACACCTCGATCAAGTACCGGACCTAAATGCAAAAACTACTTTTTAAATTTCAAGAAATATCAAGTATGGATTGTCAAGGCATAGGCACATCTACACACCTAAACAAATAATGAATACAAGTCATCTTAAACATTTATAAGATATTCACTAGCCTAATAGTGTACTATTTATCCTTCAATTCACATTTAAAACAACAAGAATAAACATAGCATGGAATGGAATCAATGAATTAAATCAAATGAATGGATATCATGCAAACTAGACTCATCAGATGAGCATAGACACAAAGAACACATGATATAAGAGTACAAAGGCAAATAGTCAAAATGACTATGCAAGGACAACAATTAATAGGAATGAAATGCCAAGTAAAATTGTCAATGGATATACTCACACCTACAAAGTAAAGTCCTAGCTTTACTGGCCTCCCGATACTCCAAATCTTGTATTCGCTCTCCCGTACCCTTTGCCTAGGTTCCTGAGTTTGGTGTCTCATTAGTTCAATTTAAGTTAGCATGACAATTTACAACTTTCTAAAAATTTTAGGCCAAATTGCCCATTTCGCGCTTTTCGAGGCAAACCCCCGCAAAAGTCGCGTCCGACATTCCCACATATGTTCTTTTCATAGAACTTTATAAATTTATATTTATTTTATCGAAATATGATTTTTCCCAATATTTTCCAATTTTTTCGAATTTTTTTCCAAATTTTTCCTTCATTCATTTTTTTTCCTTTTTCTCTTCTTTCTTATTCTTTTTTTTTTTTTTTTTTTATTTTGGGTCGGGTTGACCCTAACGGGTCGGACCCGACTTGGCCTGGACCAGAACAGGTTCAGGCTCGGCCTAAGGGCCGATCTGGCCCGTTCTGGGCCCGACCCATTAAAGGGGGTGCACACATCAATACAAAAATACGATATCCCTCGGCCACGTGCTTCGGTCGGTGCTCGTATCACAGTGTAGGTCCCACGTCAAGGGTCGGTGATCCTGATTAAGGAATTTAAACCAGGGTTAGAGATTTGGGCCGTGACAAATATTCCCTACAAAATGAAAATTTCGTCCTCGAAACTAAGTTTAAGTTACGGTTCTAAATGCGATGTTCCTCGTAAGAGATGTCCTCGCTGAGGTCGATCTGGCTCAAGCCAACTGTCAGTCGTACGCCTGCCTTCGACTCGGCTAGTCAAAGCATCGAAATGTGGAACACTGGATGGACCCCTGACATCTGTTGAGGCAATTCAAGCTCATATGTCACTTTCCCGACCCGTTTCTTAATCATGAAAGGCCCGATGTACCTCGGTGCAAACTTGCCTTTCACCCCAAATCTCTGAAGACCCTTCCGAGGGGAAACATTTAAATAGACAAAGGCTCCCTCGGAATACGCGAGATCACTGCGATACTTATCTGCATATCTCTTCTATCTCTCATGTGCTCATCTGAGTCTCTGACGGATCAGTTTGACCTTTTCCGTGTGGTCAACAACAATTTCAGGCCCCACTATCTCCCGGTCCTCTGGCTCAGCCCAACACGATGGCGAGCGACACGGTCTGCCATACAAAGCCTCAAATGGCGCCATCTCAATGCTAGCCTGATAACTGTTGTTATAAGCGAACTCACACAACGGTAGGTACTCCGCACAAGATCCGCCAAACTCTAACACACATGCCCGCAACATGTCCTCGAGGACCTAAATCAATCTTGCAGTCTGCCCGTCGGTCTGAGGGTGGAAAGCCGTACTGAACTGTAGGCGCGTACCGTACTGCTCTTGCATACTCCACCACATCCTGGACATATACGTAGCATCTCGATCTGACGTGATCGTTAATGGTACCCCGTGCAGCCTGATAATCTTTCTCTCAAACAATACGCTCTGCTGATCGAACGTGTAATGTGATGCCACTGGCATGAAATGAGCCGACTTCGTCAGTCTGTCAACTATAACTCAGATAGAATCATGTCTCCTTGCGGTCCTCGGCAATCCTCTGACAAAATCCATAGAGATGTATTCCCACTTCCATTGGGGAATGGGAAAACGGCTGTAGAAATCCCTCGGGTCTACGATGCTCGGACTTCACTTGCTGACAGATACCACAGTTCCTGATGAATCTAGACACGTCTGCCTTCATCCCAGGCCACCAGAAATGTCTCCTCATATCGTGGTACATCTTAGTCCTGTTTGGATGTACGGTAAATCTGGAATAGTGCGACTCCTGAAGGATCTCATCTCTCAGCTCCGGTACCTCTGGTATCCACAACCTGCCCCGGTATCTCAGACACTGATCTGTCGTCTCTACCCAATTTGTACACTCTGCATTCTGCGTTAACTCTCTGAATCTCGAGTACAACTGGTCGGTCCTCTGACCCTCTGACACTCGCTGTGAAGACACGGTCTGTAGTCTCATTTGTGCGCAAATCATCACCTGGGTATCGGTAGGAATCTATGTCTGACATGCTGTCGCCGCTGCCTCGAGTAATCCATACTCATGCATCACGTGACATCTGACCACCTCGGCATCTCTACTCGGTCTCCTACTCAGCGCATCTGCGACTACGTTCGCTTTTCTTAGGTGATATTCTAAGGAAAAGTCGTAGTCCTTCAAGAACTCCAACCATCTGTGCTGTCACTTTATTCAATTGCTTGTAGTCGATGCATAGTCTCAGACTACCATCCTTCTTCTTCACAAACAGAACTGGCGCTCCCCACGGTGATATCGAAGGTGCGATGACTCCCTTCTCCCCCAAATCCTTAAGCTGAGTCTTCAACTCCTTCAACTCCCTTGGAGCCATGCGATACGGCGGTATCGCGATCGGTCTGGTACCCAATATTAGGTCGATAATGAAGTCTACCTCTCGTGGTGGCGGTAATCCAGGTAAATCATCTGGGAAAACATCTGGGAAATCTCGAACAACCGGTATCTCCTCTAGTCTGGGTCCCTGACTCTCTCTACAGCGTACAACGCTACCAGAGTCACCATCTCTCCATCGGATGCAAGCCGAACTCTCGTAGTGTTGAGTCTCGTGGTCGGGGGTGTTGTAGTAGTAGCTGTGGTGACGGGGGCGATAGAAACCAGTGCAGTCATCTACGCCGACATGTAAGCGATGAAATCGACGATATTTCGCTCTTGAGCGGTCGTCCGGTCACACATCCTCTAAAACTTGTCAACTGATACGGTTGAAGGCTGACTGCCGCTAGCTCCGGTGTCTCCAGCCTCGCGCGAATCCCTCATCGGTGTCTTCAAGGGGATAGCAAACGCGAATCAGCTACTACGTGGCATAACGCATATATATACATATAGAAACTAACACGTACATATAAGAAATCCTCATCTCACCCCACTCAATTCCCAACAAAATAGTTCCTAGGCAAGGATCATCTGGTTTCCACTTCTAAGGAATTTAAACAGGGTTAGAGATTTGGGCCGTGACATCTAAGCTAGTGAAGGACTGCTACGAGATATTTTTGTACGTTTTGCATTCTTTGTATTACATTCTTAAATACATGTTGTTTTTACTTTTGGGTTGAGTGATAGGAACACCTGACTAGACACATGTTATATATATCACCATTTTTGTTTATATAGGCATGTGATCTCTATTTCCTGATTTTTTCACAATAGGTTAGGCCGTAGGATATAATGTTCACTAGTAATGAAATAAGACTTCCGCTGAATAACTTGTTAGATAAAAAAATTTAACTGAACTCTGATTTATAGACAACCATAGGTTAGTCAGTAGAACTAGGTTCTTAACTATAGGTGGTATCATAATTGGTAGGTAATTAGGTGGTTAAATAAGCCTGACTAGTTCCTTGTTATGTCCTATAGGGGATATTAGGGCTTAATTAAGGGATTAGGCTGGGCGGTGCCCTAATTTGTAGTTGGGGCCATCACATACAGGCCGTGCCACCAAACTGTCATTACGACAACTGACTGCACCGCATCGAGATACGAGGATGCGTTCAAGAAAATTGGGTGACTTTTCACGCAAACTATATACAGATATGGGAAAATCGTGGCGACAGCATAGTCAAAGTGAAACAAGAAGAAATCCACGATCAATAAGACTACATGACGTGGTATCGATCAGTCACTAGAAGATTTATTGGACATGACGGGGATTTACGTGACTATTCGGTAATTTTTAAACTATTATTCTTCTTTCCTCACGATTTACATCATAAATTATGTGTACTAACCTCCTGTTTTTATATCAGTGTAACTTGGTGCGTCGACTGCAGCGAGTTTTCATTGACGATGGGTATGAGCAAGGTCTTGCTGCGCTTGATGAAGGCATCAAAATTTTAGATGAAGATCATAGGCAAAGGTCTACTCTATGGAATAGTGGAATTGATGTCGAAGAGGGCATAAATGAGGAGAATGAAGATGAAGATGAAGAAGATTATCAGGGCGAATCAAATAGAGATGTGAGAAGAAGAAAAACACAAACACAGACTGTGGGTGGGAGCACTAGACGTCCTCATCCACCACGTCCTTCTAGTCTGACAGAGACTGCTGCTGAAAGCAGCAGACGTTCTCCTACACCACGTTCATCTCGTCCGAGAGCGAGAACAATAGAGACTGTTGGTGACAGTAGCCAATGCTCATCCCCACCACGTCATCCTTCTCATGGGTGCATTCCTACATTGTCCCCAATGAAACCAGAACCTCAAATGTTTGTACCTAGCACACTGATCATGAATCTTCCTCCTTACCATTTTAATCCTTATGCACCCGGGCCGTCGTCTTCATATATGGACCATGGAATGCCTAGACATCCAATGTATCATTCATTGCCTCAATACATGCCGAGCCCATTTACTCCAGCATGTTATAATTATAATATGTCATATAGTGGAGATGGCTCATTCATGAACATGTTAAGCATGCCGCCGCCGCCTCATGTTCCTCTCGCCAACCGCATACAGGAAGCCAGTTTTTTGGGACGGTTCAACCTCCTATTTTTGGGAGCATTAGTACCAGAGGTGGGTCGAGTGAAGCACCATAGGAAGAACATCAATCGACTCGACGACATTCAATACAAGATCAGCAACCTCGACAAACTCAACCGGATGTACAAACACAACATCCAACTCGACATAGAGTACGTCCGGTTTGCATCACGGAGCAACAACGTCAACGTAACCGTCGATAGACCTGTATGATAAGTTCTTTTTATGGAATGAAATCATACTTTCAAAACTTCTTTATTGCTTTAATTTTAAATTCTAGACAAATATATAACGTGGTTTTGGCCTTACAGTTTTTCATTTACAAATCTCTTCTTATGATCACGATTGTGTTGCATGATTTATAGTAGATATGCATGGGTTGCCCCTTTGAGATACGTACGTAACGTTTGCATGGATTGTCAACGTTGAGATACATTCGTGTTGTTTGCATGGATTGCCCACCGTCAGATACGTGCGTGTCATTTGCTTGGGTTGTCCCTTCGAGATACATGCGTAATGTTTGCATGGATTGTCAACCTCGACATACGTGCATGTTGTTGGCAAGGGTTGTCCATGGCAAGATACGTGTGTGTCGTTTGCATGAGTTGGACCCTCGAGATAAGTGCATAACGTTTGCATGAATTGCACGAGGTTGCATAGGTCTGCCACCTCGACATACGCGCATCGTTTGCATGACTTCTCTGCCGCGAGATACATACGTGACATTTGCATGAGTTGTTCACATCCATATACGTGCGTGCCCTTTACATCAGTTTCCTACCTCGAAATACGTACGTGATGCGACTTGTTTATCTCGATACGTACATGACGTTTGCATTGGTTCACCATTTCGAGTTGAACAAAGTACTCATTTTGAGGAGTAAAATAGAGGTTGTGTATTTTGTATAGATGGCTCCTTTTCAAAAGGTGTCATTCATTTTGTATAGATGACTCATTTTCAAAAGCAGCCATTCACTCCACCTCATCAACACACATCGCCACATGGAGCCACATCATCACCAACGACTCCTTTTCAAAAGGAGACATACCTTAGTTTTGTAAATAAAAAGTAGCCAACCGTATTTTTGGAATAAAAAACTATTCCCACCTTAGTTTTTGAAAACCCCCATGAAACAGAGATCTGACCCTCCTATGAGGAGATGACCCCCCCTCTCTGAGGAGATGACCCACGGCTTAAATAACTAGAGGAGGTGACCCCCCTCGAGGAAATGACCCCCTTTATGTCATCTTCTACCTCGATCGTCTCCCATCCCAACAACGTCTCTGTAAATTTTTTTTTCGATTTTTTTTTTTTAATTTCAATCCCTCTCCTCCTTCTCTTCTCAGTCCACACAACCAATAACATAATAATAACACCCTCGATCACCTCTATTTAATTTGAAACGAAAAACAATCCCTGAAAACCGAAACTTGAATTTTTTTCATTTAAAGCTCACTTTCAAATCACCACCAAGAACACCATAGTCACGACAACAACCCATGGCTCCTCTTCAGTTTGGAAAAAAAGCAGTGAGAGGAAAGACGGGTTAAAACCAAGGACGAAAGTGAGTGAGAGACAGTGAGGAGGGACGATTTCACAATGGAGAGGTAGGACGTGAAGATGATGGACAATGGCTCAATCCCTTATTCGATTTCGTTTTTAATTAAGGGGACATGCAAAATGACCATACTGCCCCTCAAAATTTGTCCTCAACAAATAAAACCAATGCCCTTTTAGGTAATTTCGTCATTTTAATTTATTTCATATTTATCTCTTCCATATTGAGTCCGAATTAAACATCGAAAAATACCCAAATTTTGCCTAAAACTAGAGAATTTACCAAAGAGCTCCAAAACTCTCAAAACAACTTACCTTGCATACAATCGAGATGTGGGACCCACGTCAACTCGTTAAGTTCACTTAAAGTCTAAAACTTGAATTTTTAAATTTAAAACCATTATTTTTTTGCAAAGTTTGAAACAATAGTTCATGTCAATATTTTAACAATCTCGGCACCAGTCTTAACACGTATCTCGAGACAAAACCTCGCGAAACATCGAATTTACTCGATTGATTTGAGTCTCGCAAAATAATATAATATATATTACATAACGTTAGGCACACATCACACAATAATAAAATTAATTAAAAATTTCAATTCCACCGGTCTTTAAATCTCGACTCGCGGCTAAAACTAAAATTAGGACTCGTTAATCCCTGATAAGCCGTAATTATTGATTTAAATTTTTGGGATTTGACAATCTTCCCAACTAATAAGAATTTCGTCATTGAAATTATAATTGAACCAAATTTACATGGACTAAAAGAGATCCGAAAAATACTTTCTCATATACACCTCTTATATACACATTTCGCTCTCATGTTAATTCTGAATCACCGTGAAATTTCCACTTACCTAAAACAAGTGGGATTTTTTTATTTCAAAGCTTTTCGACCTTTTTATCTATAACTAATATAGGTTGCTCTTCATATGACACATTACCCTGCAAATAAAATTGATTCTAACCAATTATGTGATGCAAATCAGGTTCCATTCGCCTGAGCATAAACATGTGAAATACGTCATAAATTTCAGCTAACTTATGCGATAATGCAAGTCTAAAAGCAACCTTCCTAATCCATTTCATGATCTGGAAAGGTCCTATAAATTAAAGATAGAGCTTTCTTTTCAGTTCAGACATGTAATGACCTTTGGGAGGGGAGATTTTGAAATAAACTCAATCTTTTTCTTTATTTTCCTCAACCCGCTGATAGAGATCATAATAAATTTTGTATCTTTCCTTAAATGCTTTCAATCTTAGACGAATCTATTGAACAACCTCAGTATGATCTCGAACCATCTATGACTCCAACTCCGCCAAATCCTCCGGTTCAGCCCAACCAGCAAGAGAACGATAAGATATTCCATACAAAACCTCAATCGGAGCCACCTTGATACTCAATTAACAATTGTTATTGTAAGAGAACATACACAGAAGTATGTATTCTTCCTATGAACCTCCAAGTTTCAGTACACAAGCCTTGAGCTTGTCTTCCAACCCATGGATCAAGCTTTTAGTTTGACAACCCACTCGAGAATGAAATGCAATACTAAAATAAAACAGAGTGTCGAACAATTCTTATATGCTCTGCCACAACCTCGATGTCTACCGAGCATCAAGATAAGAAACTATCGACAATGGAACTCCAAATGAGCGAACCACCTCTCGCTCATACAATAAGCTCAATTATGTAAATGTATCACAAAGTAACATAGGAAGAAATTGAGCAGACTTTATCCATCCATCAACAATAATCTTGACTGCATCATGTTTCCTACGTGAATTAGGCAAATGAGTAACGAAATCCATCGCAGCGTACCTGTAGGTTTCCGACTATCGACCTTAACTTGTTGGCAAATCTCACTTCTCCTCACATATACATCAGCTTTCATCCCTGACCGTAAATACAATCGCTTGATATCATAATACACTTTGGTCTAGCCAGGATGAACACTATATCAATATATATGAAATTCTCTCAATATCTCATCCTGAGCCTCAGCCACCAATGAAATCTAAAGTCTACCTCTAAACTTCAAACTCTAATATGTAGACTTAACTCAATCTGGATTATTGCTGTCAAGTGCAAACTCCTTGAACTTCATATACTATACATCAACTTGCACAAACCTCCGATAAAGTCATCACGATGATCTTTTCAAATAAACCATACTCACAAATCAATCACCTCTTCCACACCCAAATTGGATTTTCACATTTTTTGACCATATGAATTCAACATTTTTCTGAGTTAATTTAATGATTAGTGCAGCTATATTAGAAAAATCTGTCACAAATCTACAATCCCAAATTGTATAAAAACATAATTGTATGATACACGAAATATCAAAACCTACAAAATGTCGAAGCACAAGTACGCTACTGTCTCGGAGGTAGTCACCTATCTTCTCATTTCCAAGCCTGCTCGTCGACGGCTCTGTACCCACTATCATAAAAAGGATGGTGGGTACAAAAAGTAACAATAATTCCCATTGGCATATTTATTCACATTTCCAAAGCAAACTAAATGGTATTTAAAATCATAAGTTAAATAAATAAAGACTAATACCAACGATATGCTAAAAAATACCATGGTTAAGCAAATGAAACTAATACAAGGCTAAATAGTTATGATCTAGATCTGGTCGGCTATGACATACGTCAGTGAAGATTTTAAACCACTAAAGGATGTGCGTGGCATCGTACAATCTAATATCACTATGGACTTTAACCCTAGTGTCACTAGGGACTCTAACCCTAGTGTGTTGACAACCCCATGACTCAACCCCATGTGTCGCATCATAGTGGTGAGTGCCGACATACCCAGGGACTCCAGCCCCATGTGCTGATCAACTCTAGCATAGTGCAATGGACTTTAGATTCTGTAAATACTTTATAATTCCAAGAAATTGACTAGTTAAGGGTTCCAAGGCTTATCTATGCTACAAAGCACAATTCCCCAAAGAGTACAAGTCCATAAAGTCATTCACAGACTCATAATTCCTAATAGCATGCTATTTACACTATATTCACTGTGAAAACAAGAAATGATATATAGCACATGGATGGATTCAAAGGAATTCAACTCACCATAATGTCATGAAAAACATGCTCACCAAGTGAGGAGTAACAAACAAGTTAATGGTATGAGAGTACAACGCTAGATATAGTCAATATAAACTACAACAAACAAGTATAAAGTGGATATGAAATGTAAATAAACAATCAAGGCATATACTCACATCAAGCAATGTAAAGTCCTAGCTTTACCGGCCTCCCGACACCCCGAGTCTTGTATTCGAACCCCTGTAACATTTTCCTAGGTTCCTGATATCATATAACATGTTTTTGGATGTGTTTAGACCTTTTCTTGGGGTATTAGGTTTAGTTACAGTGTTTAAGTAAATTTAAAAAATTGCATATTTTCATGCCGTCATATCACCTAGCACGCTAGATGATTTGATAAGCGGTGGCCTCATTAGCGCGCTACCAAACTATCTCTAGCGCACTACCCGATGTTAACGAGCTAGTTTATCCAGCTAGCGACGCTATGTGCAGGAAAACCTACAATTTTGCAATTTGAATTTTGAGTTTACTCCACACATAGGCTACACTAATGCCTTAGAAACCCCCATACACACCTCTAGAGCCCCAAAACATAATCCACAACATTAAAACAACCATACACATATTCAAATTCATAAATTTATCAAATTAAGTTAAATAGACTAGTGTAAGTGAGTTACCTAATTGATGTACACTAGCTAGATCAACTCCTACACCTTCAAATCATCAAACCCCAATGATTTTTTCATTTTCTCTTCTTCTCCAGCAAGATTTCTTAGCTCTGAGTAGATCTCTAGCTTTATATATGAAATAGATATGGTTGATTAATAGTCATTGATCTAATTGCACACACATATCATGAGATATATCTAATAAGACACACATTAACATATTTCCCACTTACCTCCACTATCTTAATCTAACTAACACCAATGTGTTACTCAATTTCTTTCTAGATGTGCCAATACGTATCGCGTTGTTTATCACATGGCTATTGTTTTAAAATGCAAACTTATTTTACATTTAATTAAAAACAACCATAACCACATTATTTCAACTATATCAGCTAAACTAATCTTAAACCAACTTACCACATCACTCTCTACTCCAACCACACATTGGCATGCATCTCGAGGCACATCTCGCTCATGTCTGGATACATATTCACAAGTAGGAGTGACTTAGTAGTCTACACATATGCAATACACTAAACATATACCACAACAAATCTAACATATACTTTGGCCATCTCGCCTCAGTCATTGCACATATCACGGTGTGGGTCCTACATTATGGGTCGATGACTCTGATTACGGATAATAAACGAAATAATAAATTTGGGCCGTGACATATGTGCTTTAATAAAACACTTCTTCTTTTCTTTTTTTTTCTTAATTGGTCAATCAAATGCTTCATTTTGCTTTTCCTCATCCAACAATGATGAGGAAGTTAATGATGACTTGGTGGTTTAAAGCGATATGTATATGGAGTGACTTTAAGAATTATTATGAATTTGAACTATTTTTCCATATTATTATCAATGATTTTATCAAAACTTAGTTACAATTGTTAGCTCAGCACATAGAGGTTAGAAGTTAGAAGTTAGAACTATCCTTGCATGATATGTTATACTTTGTTTTGGTTGAAATGTTCAACGATTGTGATCCTATGTATGTATGGTGTGTAACATACTTCTTATAAATCTTTTTAAGAAAGATTAAGTGGGAATAAATATTTCCCCGCGATGATTCTTTGCAAAAATCCCTACAAGAATTCTTGCGGGGATCTTTAATGGGGAATGAAATGGGGTAAGTTTTACCCTATGGTGATTCTTTGTCCTCGCGGAGATTAGACAGGGATGGGGATGGGGAAGGGAATGAAATTTCAACCTCATATGGGGATGGGGGATGGATTTTTAACCAGGGATGGGGTCCCCATACTTTACCCTCCCCATTTGCGTTCTTAACTAGTATAGACCCATTACACAAGGGTTACAACCATAAAATGAACTACCCACCACATCTTCACACATTAACACAACTTACACCACTACACCTAGTGGCGCCTAGAACATGGACACATTTCCAACAAAACTACACTCACTACTATATGCTTTTGACTCAACTACACAAACTTCACAACAATCTTCAATTGAAATGATCACGGGACATTACTTTGAATCATTTTTTGTCAAACACACCCTCTAAATTCAAAGTTACAAACTCCAAGACATTATCTCATATGCGCAAACTTGTAGCATCCCCTATCCCAATTAGGGTGATACCCAGGCTGTAACCTTAATTAAACCACGATACACCAATCAAACTCGATTAAAGTAATAGTACAACCGTCTTTCATACCTAATCATCACATAAACAATACATCGTATATCGAATAAATAATTAAAAAGCAACGAAATTAAAACTTTTTTTGATAAAACATACGATATAGCATAAACCTCGGTCGTAAAATCATATCCCAACCTTGTTTACAAAATATTAATTCAGTACAATATATAAATAGTAGTGAAATCACTTCAGCATAGAGAAGACTATAAACTCCTAATCTTCTCCGTTCCCGAGTCGAAGCGTGCGTCGATAACTTGAAATGTTAATTGGGGAATGAACGCTCCAACTTGCTCAGTAAGTGATGCTCGTACACGTATCAATTATCAACTAATATCAATGAATCAATGAATAGCACTATGAATCCAAAACATATCTATTTAAGTATTAAAATGATATAAAAATAGATAATGGAATGCAAGTTCATAGATCAATTGCAACTGTACTTGTGACTTGTATTTTTTTTTTTCTTTTGCATTGAAAACAAGAGTTGTAGATTCCCGTTACCCTGAATTACAATCCACAGAACCTCACACGTTAGCCGACATGTGATTTTTGTAACGACTTGTTACCTTAAGTTGCTGATTAGTGTTAATCCAAATTCTAATTAACTCGAGTTAGGCTTAGGTTTAAGTGCGGCGTACCTCGATTAGCATGTGCGTGAGTTTGTATGATGTATGGTGTTTTTTTTTTGATTTGTTAAACGAATTTTTATATAGGTTGTATAATAATGGATTATATACAATCCTATAATTAAGAAAATACACAATAAACAATGAATTACCGGGACAACAAGTGCGGCGAGGGGGTCGTGGCATGAATGTGCACGCTCAAAGATACTCTAGGCATGTCTGGTGAATTTATTGGTGAAAGAATATATGAGATATATATATATATATATTTTATGTTTTTAAATATATATATATTGGAAAATAAAAGAATAATTGAAATATATGAATCATTTGATTGTCTCGAGCAAAGTGTAAGTGTTTGATGTGTTAAGTTTAGTGTCACTTTAACGCACCAACCCCTTTATCAGTCTAGAGATAGAGTGATGCGTATCTCGAGAAAAATCTATATATATAAATAAAATCTCATGTTTATCACTTCATTTTCGATTGATCAAACAGTATCGAGGGTTTAGGGGTTTGATTTCTAATCGAGAAAGATTACTCAGGGAGCTGAACTAGTCATGATTGAGGAGCTTAATCGAATCAACAACTCGAGAGCAACATTTTGGACCGAAAACCTAGACCAAGGTAACTACAGATTCGCTTATTTATCAATATTGCCTTGTTATCTTAGTATATTTAGTTCATGTAGTTTAAGAACTGAAATATGGGATTATGTACACTGTGATGGTTTTCAATAAATGAAAAAATGGTGTCTAATGTGATCCACGAGAGTAACTTCTGAGGGCTGAGACCAGGTTGTATAGGACTTGGGGTTGATCTCCCGGTCTATAAGTAACTCCTACTTAGTTTATAGGTTGCGTGGGTTAAGTATTCACTAGAGGGTTTAAGATAAAACCATTGGGTATTAATCGATTGGCTAGACATTATATCGGTCAATATGTTAGTCTAACATTCACGTTAAGGACGTCAGTGGGTAATCGACCCAAGTTTTATAAATAAAATAAGGATCACAGTGTAATAATGCATGATAACTTGCTTTACATTTGTTTATCTATTGAATTTATATATTTTCCATATTATTGTTAGTTAACATTGGTGCATATTGTTATTGTATGATGTTCTTGATTACTATATGGAATATTGATGTTTAATGTGAATCTTTACTTACTGAGCAAGTTTGAGCGCTCACCCAAATCTAATATTTCAAGTTCAGAACCTAGCGCTTCAACTAAGGGAAAGGAGAAGATTTAGGAGTCTTGAATTTCTCTACGACGTAATGAACTTTCTTGTATTTATATACGCTGTTGACATATTTTCTTGTATATAAACAGGGTCGAGGTGATTTATAAATAAGGTTTTGAGTTTTGGTAAACTTTGTATTACCATATATTGTTATATATTGAAAAAGTTTGAAATTTCCACTGCGTATACTTTGATTTGTTTATTCGATATAAATATACAGGTTGAGTTTATCAAGTACTGACGGAGAGGTTGTTGGCTCTAGTTAAGTATGGTCTGGGTTACTGGAGCTTAATTAGGGTTTCAGGCCAAGTATTGCCCTTATCGGGATAGAGGATGCTACAATTTCTGTAGTGTATTTAGATGTAACATAGCTACCTACTCTTAAATGGAAAATAGCAATCGGTTAGAGTCACAAATATGAGGGAAGGGTATTGGTAAAACAATAGGAAAGCGACAATCGGGTACCTCAAGGTAGCTGAAGGGAAGGTGTTAGTAGCTTGCTAATCACCTTCATCATCTTTCCAATCCAATTCACCTGTCGTACCTATTTTAAGATAATTTCTTATAAAAACCAGTTCAAGTCATAGTACATTGCCCGATTCCCAATCCATACTACTATATGAACAAATTATACTAATTACGTTGTATAATTGATAAAAATACAAGTCCCACTTACCTATGCTGAACTTTCCTAATTTTTACCAATTTACCCGATACCCAAGATCCATAAACCTTTCCCCATAATCAAAAACCTAAATTACACCAATTATTATTAATTTGGGTCCAATACTCATTAAATAAAACCCTTAAATTGATCCTAATCGAATCCGAATCAATTTATCAAATTTTAGGCCAGTGTAACCATTTCACGTTTTTCGAGGTAAAACCTCGATATAAAGTCTCACAAAAATCCCGAATTCTTCATTTTTCATAGAAATTCATCAATTTCTATTTATTTTATCATAATATTATTTTCCTGGAATTTTTTTCAAATTTTCAGCTTTTTTTATTTAATTAGGAAATGGGTTTGAGCATGTAGTGAACCGGTCTAGTTCAATGACCCAACCATTTCTTCCTCATCAAGCCCCTGTTTCAACAGAATTAAAGCAATTTTTTTTCGATTTCATCAATGGGGTTGGGGCCAAACCCAACCCTAGCCAAGTTTGGGCACGGGAGACGACTTCCCTGCCATTATATTCCTCGTCCGACTCTCCATCCCAACTTATCAATAACATAACAACAACCATCAACGACACCACCAACAACATCAACGCCATCAACAACACAACACAACTTTCCTTTATCGACCTCTTGGTTCGATCTCTCCTTCCTCTCGGCTTCCATTTTCTCTTTATTTTCGATTTCTCTCTTTGTCTCTCGAAATCGAATTTTGGATATGTGGTTTAGATTTTCCTCGAGATTCATGCGCACAAATCTCGAGGCAAATTTAAAGATTCTTTTCTTTTCCTTTATATTTTGATTTTTCTCGAGATACGTGCTATGTATCTCGAGGCCAATCTTGATAGGTATTTACCAAATCAATATAACCTCTTGACCGACTTACTTTGATCAAATACATTGATCTCCTCGAGATACGTAACGCGTACCTCAAGGTAGATCTTGTGGCTAACCATAATCAATCTATGTACCACTTGATTATCCTAAAGATGTGATGCCACATATCTTGAGACGTGGGAAAATTCTTCCAACATCAAACATTCCACATATTCACCTCCTCGACTCTCGCGCTACTTGTATCTCGAGGCAGATCCAATGTATAATTTTTAATTCAAACTTTAGGATTCATTTATATATATTTATATATATAACCTATATATAAATACACATTTAAATATATACTTTTGCGCCCATAAATTCGATGTGCGCGCCAATGACCACTTTCAGGCGTGCACACTATAGTATGTCTTACACATGTCACCCTCAACCCCGCGTGTCACTAGGCGTCCACTAATTATTAATTAATTAATTATTTTCAATATATATTTATATATACAATTTATATATAAATATATATAAACACATATTAATACGCCTATAACTTCGTCGTGCGCACCCATGAGTACAATCGGGCGTGCACGCTACCCCACGACTCGTGTGCGTTACCCTTGACCCACACTTGATATATTAGGCGTCCCATAATTTGTCTATTATTCAATTATAGTCTAATTAATTCCAATTAATTTTAGTAAATACTACTACAATCCATACAAACACCAAACGACACACAAATCCACATACACGCTAATCGAGACAAGCTGAGCTAAACCATGAGCCTAACTCGGGTTACTTAGAACTCAAATTAACACTAATCACATACTTAAGGTAACAGACCATTACAAGAATTTTCATGTGGAGGTGCCTTAGTCAACATATCTAGCAACTTGTTCATTTGTACTACAATACTCCAAAGAGATCACATTTTCTGAAACTAGATCTCGAATAAAATGATATATAATGTCTATATGCTTTGTTTTTTCCAAGATGGACATGATTTTTAGTCCGTACAATTGTAGACTTGTTGTCACAGAAAATCGAAGTAGCCTATCTTTGTTCTTGATGTAAATCAACAAGTAGCCTTCTCAACCACACTGTTTGACATATAGTCGAAGTTGTCGCCATTTACTCTGCTTCGGAAGTTGATAACGCAGTAGTTGCTTGTTTCTTAGAGTTCCATGAAATAGCTCTAGACCCAAGGCAGAAAATGTTCCCTGAGGTACTTTTTTGATCATCAACAAACTTGCCCAATCACTATCAGTGAATTGAAACAACTTAATGTAGGAGACATGTGAGTACCATATGCCATAATCAATTGTGCCGACAATATAACGCAACATCCGCTTCACTGTGCCAAAGTGATGCTTTGTGGGATTATGCATAAATTTAGAGATAACATTAACGAAGAAAGCAATGTCGGGACAAACTTGAGTTAAACAGATCAACCCACCAACAAGAATGCGAAAAAATGTTGTATTTGCAGGCTCAGTTCCATCATCTAACTTCAATTTATCATTCTCATTCACAGGTGTATGTTGAATCTTTTAAGTAGATCTTCTGCATATTTTCTTTGAGAAATGAAAACACCTTCTTTTTGCTTTACTTCCACCCCAAGAAAAATAATACATTAAACCCAAGTCTGACATCTCAAATTTCTTCATCATGCAACTTTTGAATTCATCAACTAGAATATTAAATGATCCCCAAATATACCATATCATCAAAATAAAGACATATAATTAACAAATCATTGTTACATGTCCTCTTTAATAAAGTGTGGGTTCATTTTCACTTCTTTCAAGCCTTATTTGATGAGGAAAAGAGTCAGTCTTGTTGTACTAAGCTCTTGGAGCTTGCTTCAAGCCATATAAGCCTTTCTTCAATTTGTAAACTTCATATTTTTTGCCAACTTCTACAAAACCCTCTTATTGATAAACATAAAATTCTTCTTGGAGATCACCATTTAAAAAGGCGTATTTAACATCAAATTGGTAAACATGCCAATTTAAAATGTGTCGTCAAGGCTAAAATAGTTCTCACCGTTTCAAAGCGAACTAAGAGAGAGAATATTTCAGCATAATCAATACCTTGTTGCTGCGAGTATCCATTTGCTACAAGGTGAGCTTTGTATTTTTGAAGACTTCGATCAACATGATACTTCATTTTGAATAACCACTTTAGGCCAATGACATTTTTTCTTTCCAGTAGATCAATTGTGAAATCCAAGAATTTCATAAATTAGATTACAATGCTAATTAAGTATTTTTGGGTTTAATTTGGGATTTAAGTATCCGAGGTGGGACCCGCGAGTTATGGAAATATTAATTTTATGTGCAGTGTGATTAATTGGTGTATTATACTTTATTCGACGCGAAATAGGGTCAAGTTGAAGTGTATACGCGGTGTCCGCAAGTTTCGAAGCACGTTGAGAAGATTTCTCAAATTTTGACGAAATTGGGGTATTTTTTAGAATTTAATTTGAACATAAATTGAAGAGATAATCATGAGATTAAATAGAATAATTAATAAATTGGTGGGTGCATAGTGACACGCGAGGTCGAGGGCAACACGCGGGGATGTACAATAATGTGCACGCCCGAAGATGGTCGTTGGCGCGCGTGACGAATTTATAGTCGTGAAAATATATAAGTGTATATATATTTATATATATTATAGTTTATATATAAATATATAAAATCAATCCTATAATATAAATAAAATAAAAGTATACATTGGATTCATATCGAGATACGCGTTGCGTGATCATTGAGGAAGGAAATAGTTGAACGGTTAAAAAAGTTTATCCACGCCTTGAGATGTGTGCAGTCGCATTTCAAGGAGAATCAAGCGATGTATGGTATTTATGAAACTATTTGATCTACCTCGAGATACTTGATATGTATATTGAGGAGATAAAAAAAACTTGATCTTTCCAAGTCGGTTAATGATGACGATCTTGTTAATTTCCATAAGATTAACCTCGAGATATGCAAAACATATCTCGATAAAGGTCAGAAGATAAAGAAACCATTAGATCTGCCTTGAGATTTGTGCGATACGAATCTCGAAGAAATCTCATATATATCTCCCAAAACCACAACATCTTCGTTGTTTCCAAACCAAGTGAGATTGAACGAGAGAAGGGGAGATCGAGAGAGAGATTTCGAGACATGGAAGAGGCGATGATGAAGGTAAAGTGTTGTTGTGTCGATGTTATCGAGTTGTGGTAGTAGTAATAGTTGTTGTTGTTGTTTATGTTGTTATTGGTTAATTGTTGTTGTGTTGGTTTGTTGTTGATATTGTGATTGTTGGTGAGGTGAGGTACAGGACGGTGAAGAGGAGAGGGAAGCCGTGACATTTTCTACCAAATGGTAAAAAAAATTAGAGAGATTGAGAACGAAACAGAGCATCCGCTCACTACAAGAGAATGGTAACTTAAAAACGAAAATAGCAACGGAATCTATTTGCTAACAATAAAAGATTAGAGACAGAATTGAGACGAAATAATTCAGAGATGGAATAGAGAGCGATTAGAGACAGAAATAGAGATGGAAATAAATTCCGTCTCAAAAAAAGGCGCCAACACTCCCACCAAAAGTTTAGTTTTTTATAATCGTCCATTACGTGTCGAGATTCGTGCATGCTTCGATGCGAGATGATTACAAATTGGGAACAGATTAAAACACACCGAGACTTCATCTTCCTCGTACGTTCTCTTCCTTGTCCAATCTAATCCCCCGATCCCTTCCCTCCCAAACCCTAAATTTTTCGATTCACCGTCAACTCTCTCTCTCAACACCGTCGACTCTCTCTCGATCCTGTCCTCTCTTTCCCAAACCCTGAATTCTCTGCACCGTCTGATCTGTGCACCGTCGCCAACTCCTCCTTTCACAGTCATCACGTCTTTGGTGGTTGGGGGTTGAGTTTTCGTAGTGTCTGCCGGCGATTGTGCCGTTTGCCGTCGCTGCCTCTAAAGCCCTCATCGTCTGCCGTCGCTACTTCTGAAGCCCTCGTCGTCTGTCGTCACTGGCTTTGAATCCCTAGCCGTCTGCCGTCGCTGCCTCTGAATCCCTTGCCGAGCCGTTTGCCATCCTGTTCATCGCTGTCGTCGACTCTGTCCCTCGCCGTAGTACAGTGGACACCTAGGTGAGATAATCCCGCCATTGACATACCCTTTTTCAGATTTTCCCTTGTTTCTCTCTAGTTCGTAAGATTTTGGTGAGTTTTTGTGGTTCAAATGGTGAAAATTTGTCTAAGTTTTTAATCGGTATTTTGGTTTTCTTGTTTTTGGAGATTTCATTCGATGCCCAAGTAAGGTAATCCCTCCATTTGAATACCTATTTTTGACTTTTTTTACTCTCACTAGTTTGTGAGATTTCGATGAGATTGTGTGGTTCAGTTGGTTATAATTTGTTGTTGCTTTGATGGGTAGTTAACATGTTATAGTGAACATGTTTTATCGGTTTAATATACGTCAAAGCTTATGTTAACAAGCTTGTTAGATCCCCGCAATTATAAGAATGTCGTACGAGGATTTATTTTCGAGGTAGTTTGATGTGTAGTGTAAGAGCTCCAAGTGGTTTATGCATGTATTCATGCAATGAGTTCGGTTAGGAACAACAGAGAAATGTAGCCTTGAAACCAGAGAAAACCTAGATACTTTGAATAGTGCAGCGAAGTTAGAGTTCTCTTTAAAATTATAAGTGTAACAACATTTAAGTGTTATGTGAATGCATCTTTTGTCAAGGTAGAAATTTAAAATTATATGTGTAAGTATACTGGAGGATTTTAATGAGACCAGTTCCATTTCACTTGGATTTAGGAGGTTTGGTAGGACGTTGAATTGTTTTGGTTTTGGTTTTGGTTTTGATGTAGAGGAGCGTTAGGGAAGTGGCTCGATGTCTTTTGTAGTACCAATGAAAGATTGGTAAGTGTTTTTTTACACTCTTGTTTATTTTTCTCATTTCTACACTTGTTCACTATGCTTGTGTTTGCTTTTATTCTTATTTTTTAAAGTTCTTACACATTGATGCTAGTTTAACTCATTTGCATTGTACATATTTCATTCACTTCTATGCAATTGATTTGTGCTTGGCGAATATAAGTGCGCCGACCTACTAGTAATTGACATATTTAACATTTTTATAACTTTTGTATGCAGACTAATGCATCTGAGATGCCACCTACCGTGAATGAATTGTATTTGCATCTCTTCACCGTAAATCATGACGGGGTGACATTCATTGATACTAGATCGGAGGGGTTCTATGTAAGTATAGAAATACGAGTGAAATAGTAGTAAGTTTACTTTAAAGCATATCATTTAAGTTGTTTATTGTTGATCCATGCAGGCTAAGCTCCAGAAGAGACGTCAGGAGCTGACCTAGGCGACACCGGACTAGCCAATGGATGATGAGGCGGTGTACTACAATGTGGCAGATGAGTGTTTCAAAGGACGTGTCTACAGTCTCGGTTCGTTCGGGAGAAAGAAGATAAGATATGCAGATTCTGGTGCTAGCACATCCCGATTGCAGGAGATGGTGCCACGTTCAGAGTTCGATAGTGTTGCTGAGCAATTACGACAGGTTTTGGCGTTTATGCTGAGGCAATTCGGGATGAACATGGACGGAGCAGGCCTATCTCAGCCACAACCAGCACCACCACCACCACCACCACTACCTCATGAGCAGTAGCAGCCGCCGCAAATAGATCTCGCTGATCCACCACAGCAACATGACAATGTTGATCGAAAGATGCAAGATTGGCTTACAAGAGATGAGCAGCTTGGTGATACTTAGGTATTTTTCTTCTTGTTTGTGTAACTTTTGATATGATAATTTTGCTTTTGTAGATATCTTTTATAATTGTTTATAGAACTTTTAGATTGATAGTTCTTATTGTGCATATTTAGAGGATTGGAAGTTTTTTATGGTTGATGTTGAACAATAGGATTGGTGGTTTCTGTGAATACTTAGGTATTTGGAACATTTATTATACTTGACAAGCTTTTATGGATATATAAATCTTTTTCAATGTCGAATTGTACATTTTTTCCCTTATTTGAATCTTTGTTGTTGATATATATTGTTGATGTATGTATGTTAAATTCTATTTTTTTAGGGGATGTTAGCACCCCCAAGGAGTTGTTGGAGGGGGTGCAGGCGATGGAGCAGGTCCTATGGTTGTATTTTCAGGTTTATAGATTTTGGAGAACCAATTGGATTGATCTTAGTAGTGAAAAGAAAATAAAGCGTATAAACGGAATTGAGACGGATTAGCAACGGAATTCAGAGATTCCATTGCTATTCCATCTCTAATTGCCGAGGAAATAGCCGCGCCAAACTAGGTAATACTAAATTTAGACACGAAATAGAGACGGATCAGCAACATAATTCAAGCATTCCGTTTCTGATCAATTGTTGATTACGAACGGATCACTTTAATTCCATTGTTTATCCGTTGCTAATCAACAACGGATCAGCAACGGAGTGCTTGAATTTCGTTTCTGATATGTTGCTGATTAGCAAAGGATCAGCAACGGAATGCAATTAGAATTGTCCCCTTAGGGAGAAATTCCATTTATGTTCTGTTTTTGTTCCGTTTCTAAATTTGTCTCAAATTCGTCTCTAGTCAGTCTCTAATTAGCAACGGAACACATTTCCGTTGCTGACTAAATTAACGTCGAAAGATTTAGAGACATAATTAATTCCGTATTTGTTTCGTTACAGAATATACTTAGAGACATAATTTATGCTAATCAACAATGGAAATTTCCGTTTCTGATCAGCTATTTTTTGTAGTGGCTCTATTTCGTCTCAATTAAGACGATGAAGGGGTTGATCCCTTAAACTGGGCTTGAACCAGGTTCGGTTCAGCTGAACTAGACCAGTTCATGAGGTCAAACCGTAATTTAAGAAAATAAAAAGAAAATGTTAGAATTTTGGAAAAATTCCATAAAAATGAAGAAAAATCTAAAAAATTATATTTTTGGACAAATAAATCAAAATATTGAACTTTTATGAAAAATGAGGAGTTTGAGATATTCTCGAGGATTTATACCAGGGTTTTTCTCGTAATACGTGCTACAATATCAAAAAATGTCTAAAATTTAGAAAATTATTTAAAAGCTTAGTCAAGGTTAATTTTTAATTCAGAACTACAATTTGCAGTCAAAATTGGGATCTGGGCATCCAAAGAATTGATTTTGGTGATTTTTTTTAAGGATTTGAGAATATGAAAATAACTCAGAAATTGGTCGAAACTTAAAAATTTTGAATATGATACTTATTCAGAATTCTCAATGGTTTTAGGTGGCATCGAGGATCATGAAACCACTTGGAACAAAAAACTCAGGGAAAAGGTTCAAAGTAAGTGAAAGCCGAGGAAACGTTTTGTGAGGCTTCGTAATAACCAACTTTGAGTTGTTTTAGTGGTAAGTAAACCCTATAGTGATCTTTACTAATGATTGAACATCTTTGTACCTGTAATTGTATCATAGTTTGCATTGCATTTTATCATTCTTGGTCATATATACAGAGAGAGAGTGAGGGGATAAACTTGTTTCGGAGTCTCGTTTGCTTGAAACAAGGTTTCAATCCTACGTCTACGTCGTCTAGTGAGACAAGCGAAGTTTAACGCTGACAAGTTATCTCTGCATTTCATAATCTCTTAATATTGTCTTTATACTATTTTTGGAAGTCGACATCTGATTATAGTTATGAGACAACAAAAGAGTGGATTGCATGTCATGTTGACACTTATATCTAATTGTTTATTTGGAAATGCAATTACACGTCTCTATTTATCAGACAAACAATTACAGGAGTGTAGATCAATGTAAGAATTTACTTACCTGACATCTTCAGGTTGTTTTCGACAAGATAATGGATGAACAATTTGTGGTTATTGTTTTCAAAACTTAAACTAAACTCTTGTTATATATATTGTTTTCGAGTTGTTTTCGATGGTGTCAGATTTTATACGAAAATAATGGATGAACGGATAAGACTCGAAGAATGTGGTTATTGTTTTCAAAACTTAAACTAAACTCTTGTTATATATATTGTTTTCGAATTATTGAGGTAAGTGTAGAACATGAAGTTTCATTGAATAGTTACGAGAGTCTCCTAAACTAGTTTAAAATACGTTGAGGGGTTTATGTTTTAATTTTGGTCTATTTGGATAGTAAAGTTGCAATTAAGCTATCAAAGACTCTAAGTTAGTTTATAAATTTGATTTTGATATATATATATATATATATATATATATATAAATGATAAATATTATGAAAAACGTAAAACCGGGAGTTATGAGTCTTTTCTTTCCAAAGTTATATATATTGTTTTCGATCCTGAGAGTACTTGAATTATTGAAAAATTGTAGCTAAAATGTGGAAGAACATGAATGGTTAAGGGAGTTTCATTTTTGAATTAATTCCAATTCAATTATGATGGAAGTCTCAATGTGAACTAAACAATAGTTTAAAACATAAAACCATTTCAAGTTGGCCTCTTTGGGGAAACTCATAGCTATGTTTTAATTTTGGTCAACAAAAAACAAAAATTTGGATAGTAAAGTTGCAATTAAAACTTAATCAAAGACTACATGAGATCAATATATGTTAGTTTATAAATTTGATTTTATAACCAAATGAAAAAAGAAAAACAAAAGCAACAACCTATATATATATATATAAAAGAGGTATATGATGACCCTACATGATCAAATATGTGCATTATGAAGCTACGCATTGAACACGTTATGAATATGAAGCAATATGATCTTGGCTTTTCCCAATTACTTCTCGTTTTCACCGTAAGTCTTCGATTCCGAGAATTATCCGATTCGAGAAGAAAGAATCTGAAATCGTTGTTTGTATTAGGTGGAAGTTTTTCAATCTCAAAAAAAAAACGGAATAAGTAGAAGAGGAAAAGATACAATAAGTTACCGTTCCATCAAAAGTGGATCACTTCACTTCTAGTGGAGGTGGTGTCGAAGTTTTTATAAAAATATACTAAGAATAATCCGAATGATTTCCTAATTTGCTCTAATAAAACAAATCATAAATTGAGTTTCAATGAGGATAAATTACGATTTGAAGCATTATTAATGATTAAAATACAAAGTATTTAAGGTTAAAGAAGGAATAATGGATTACGTTGACTAGATTATCAGAGGGATTAAGGTAATCTAGGCCGGTCAGTCATCTTAATGACGAGGGGTTGACATCAACAAGCTCCCACATTTCATTTTTGCGAATTTCCATCATCTCCTCTTGCATTGCATTTCACCATTCGTCTTTCTCGATTGCTTCATCAAAACTTGTTGGATCAGATGCAAGCAGGACAAAAAGTACATGAGTACATGACTCATAAATCTCGTTTAAAGATCTATATTTCTTCGGACAAATGTCATCTGAAGAAGTTGTTGAAGAAGCACCACTATTACTATTTGGTGAAGAAGATGCTGATGAAGATCCACATGTACTACTGCCATTTGGTGAAGATGAAATAAGTGGTGTGCTTGAAGATGATGAAACATGCACTTCAGTTTGATGAGGTTCAATCTCCAATGGTACTTAATGTTGGATGTCAACCTTTTCAGCAAGCCAAATCCACCCTTCATCTTCATTGAACTCTACATTCCTACTTATAATGACTTGAACCCTAATTGGGTTATATAGCCTATATACTTTAGAGGTTGCATAATAACCAATAGAAATACATTTTTCAAACTTCTCATAAAATTTTTGACGTTTATGAGAATGAACTAAAGCATAAGCAGTACACCCAAATATTTTTAATTGGCTCACTTTAGGCTTTTTACCTTTCCAAGCTTCATAAGGAGTTTTGTTTTGAACAAGCACTAGAACAAATTAGGCTTTTTATAGCACCTAATTCATAGAGGTTTTCAATAACCCCTACGTATTACTTTTTATAACACCTAATTCATAGAGGTTTTTAAGTAACCTCTATGTATTAAGTGATCATGCTTTTATAACACCTAATTCATAGGGGTTTTTAGAAACTGCTATGTATTAGGCTATTAAAACTCAAAATCACTACGAAAAACAATTGATCAGAAACAAAAATTTCCATTGCTGATAAGCATAAATTTCGTCTGTAAGTATATTCTACAACGGAATAGAGACGAAATTAATTATGTCTATAAATCTTTCGACGCTAATTTAGTTAGCAATGGAAATGTGTTCCGTTGCTAATTAGAGACTAAATAGAGACGGATTTGAGACCAATTTAGAAACATAACAAAAACGGATCAAAAATGGAATTTCTCCCTAAGGGGACGATTTTAATTGCATTCCGTTGTTGATCCATTGTTGATTAGCAACGGATCAGCAACGGAATTAAAGCGATCCGTTCGTAAGCAACAACGGATCAGAAACGGAATGCTTAAATTTCATTTTTGATCTGTTGCTGATTAGCAATGGATCAAAAACATAATTGAATCATTCAGTTGCTAAGAGCTGTATCTATTTCGTGTCTAAATTTAGTATTACCTGTTTGGCGCGGCTATTGCCTCGGCTATTAGAGACGGAATAGCAATGGAATCTCTGAATTCCATTGCTAATCCGTCTTAAATCTGTTTGCAAGCTTTGTTTTCTTTTCGCTACTAAGATCAATCCAATTAGTTCTCCATAACCTCTAAAGCTAAAAATACAACCATAGGACCTGCTCCATCGCCTGCACCCCCTCCAACAACTCCTTGGGGTGCTAACATCCCCCAAAAAAGCAGAATTTGACATACATACATCAACAATATATATCAACAACAAAGATTCAAATGAGGGAAAAAATGTACAATTCGACAATAAAAAAGATTTATATATCCACGAAAGATTGTCAAGTATAATAAATGTTCCAAATACCTAAGTATTCACAAAAACCACCAATCTTATTGTTCAACATCAACCATAAAAAAATTCCAATCCTCTAAATATGCACAAAAAGAACTATCAATCTAAAAGTTTTATAAACAACTATAAAAGATATCTAGAAAATCAAAATTATCATCTCAAAAGTTACACAAACAACAAGAAAAACACCTAAGTATCACCAAACTACTCTTCTATCGTAAGCCAATCTTACATCTCTCGATCAACATTATCCTGTTGTTGTGGTGGATCAGCGGGATCTATTTGCGGCGGTTGCTTCTGCTCATGAGGTGGTGGTGGTGGTGGTGGTGGTGAGATAGGCCTGCTCCATCCATGGTCATCCCGAATTGCCTCTGCATATAAGCCACAACCTGTCGTAATTGCTCGGCAACACTATCGAACTATGAACGTGGCACCATCTCCAACAATTGGGATGTGCTAGCACCAGAATCTGCATGTCTTCTCTTTTTTCTCACTAATGACCTGAGATCGAGACACGTCCTTTGGGACACTCACCCGCCACATTGTAGTACACCGCCTCATCATCCACCGACTAGTCCGGTGTAACCTGGGTCAGCTCCTGACGTCTCCTCTGGAGCTTAGCCTGCATGGATCAACAATAAACAACTTAAATGATATGCTTTAAAGTAAACTTACTACTATTTCACTCATATTTCCATACTTACATAGAACCACTCTGATCTAGTATCGATGAGTGTGACCGCGTCGTGATTTACGGTGTAGAGATGCAAATACAATTCATTCACAGTAGGTGGCAGCTCGGATGTATTAGTATGCATACAAAAGTTATAAAAATGTTAAATATGTCAATTACTAGTAAGTCGGTGCACTTATATTCGCCAAGCACAAATCAATTGCATAGAAGTGAAATGGACTGAAGTGAATGAAATATGTACAAGGCAAATGAGTTAAACTAGCGTCAATGTGTAAGAAATTAAAAAAAAAAACAAGAATAAAAGCAAACACAGGCATAGTGAACAAGTGTAGAAATGAAAAAAAATAAACAAGAGTGTAAAAACACTTACCAATCTTTCATTGGTAGTCACAAAAGACACCGAGCCACCACCGTGCTTCGAGGGTCCAGTCTCAGGTCCTTCGACCTCAGTGTTCCTATTCGTAGACGCTTGCCTAGACCTGGCAAGAAAGTCCTCGCTCTCCTAGTACTCCAATTATCTCCTCCATGCCTCATCTATAACAAAGTTTGACTGCACACGATTCTTCTTTAACTTGTGCATCAATGCGGTGTTCCTTGTGCCTGAATGCTTGTCGTATGCCGCACGAATGAGATCCTCATGAATCGTGTCATCCCATCTAAAATATATCTATAAAATGGCGAGTGCAATTATTACGAGACATTGAACAACTAGTATAAATCCTAAGACATTTATTAGTCCTGCGTACCTGTCATTGGCTCCAGTAGTGGTCTTTATGATGATTCGGTACCGACTTCCAACAATACCCTTCTGGAATCATCGATTTCTTGAAACATTTTGTCATCCTTCGTGCACAAGAATGAGAAGGATGCAATTCCCTATGTTTCATTAAAATGCATAACATCTTAAAAACTTATTTAATAGTTTACATCGATAATTAGAAATACATACTTGAATCAAATACAAACTTACGTATTATTCGCAATCAGTGTGATCGAGATCCTACGCACGCGAGGGGGCTCGGTCCCTGTCCTCTGAGGTGCCTGCGGAGGGTCTGTAACCTGCAAGCCTGCTCTGCTGCCGTCATAAGATGGGGATGTTGCTGGTAATGCGGTGGCTGGAGGCGCACTCGTTGGTATAGGAGTGTCATGTCTCGATGTCGCCGATAGTGACTGCAATGGGCGATTTGGTATGGTTCCAGATGACGATTTCGATGGTATGGGAGATGCGAACGGTATGGAAGGCGAAGGTGACGCTGACTGTAACTCATAATCGAGTGAACGAGAAGTCGAAATCGGTAAGAAAGGAATCGACCTACGACCTCGGCTGCCACGACCTCCTCGACCCCCTCGTGTGGCCGGACCATGAGGTCCAGTCGGTATATCGGTTCCAGAAGTCTGTGCTGCACCTCTTACGACTGGACGAGGTCCCCCTAAAGGTATCCCTCGACTACCTGAGGTAATGTGCGACCTCGAAGTGGGGGGTGATCACTACGAGCCATGAAACCTAAAAAAACACCAATCTTAAACAATTGTGAAGAAAGGTTTAGAAGATTCACGTAACGTCAATCAAACATTGAAATAACATAGACATACATTACTCGCTGTCATCTATTTCAAATTCACTCTCATGACTATAAGTTGATGATTCTTCTTCTGAATCATCTCCATTATCGATAATGAAGTCATTGTCTTCTTGACTTGGACCCAATTCAATAATAACGCGGGTCCCATTTAGATCATCCAAATTGTTGAAATCCTGAATTGCATCGTCGACTACAATCTCTGCCGAGCCTTGGTCATTATCGTATTTGCTCGTTTCCTCGTCGGTGAATTTTGGTTAACATAAACAAACTGCTAGCCATTCTTGTCGCTCGTTCCTCAAAGAAAGGGTACGAAAGGTAGTACACTTGAGTGGCTTGCATTGCAAGGACAAATGGCTCATAGTTGTTATATCATCGACTTCGATGAACCTCTACCAATTGAAGTGTTGGGTGAGTCCTTACACCATGATTCGGTGTAGGGTCATACCATTCACACTTAAACAAGACCACACGCTTGAGGCCAGTATATTCAATCTCTACAACCTCTTTCAGTACTCCATAATAGTCATGGGAAACATCGGCGTAGTTAGAACCCTTCACCAAAACACCATTGTTCAGCATCAATCTATTAACGCCATATGTTGTGGAGTGGAACTTATACCCATTCACTAGGTAACCAGGGTACACATTACAAGACCGACTAGGACCAACCGAAAGATCAACAAGCGTCTCATCTATGATAGAATTCCGAGACTATTTATGAAAATTTAGAAATGTAAGACACATTACTTATGAAAGAAATTAACGAAGCGATAACCTACAATAGTAATAACATTACATATGTTTGAAACCAAATGGGGAAGTTTCGCTCTAGACTAGTATCGACTTCTGACTCCCCCATTGCTTGAATGATTTCATCGATAAAGATCCTACAAGAAACGAACATGTAAATATCATTTCTTAGTAAAAGATGAATAATGAATGTACTGCATTATTGAATGAAAGTGACGGATATAACGGATGCAAGGAGCTATCTCTGGACAATTGAGCAATATGTACGAATGAGCGGCATTATACTCATGCTCCGTTAAGTACCGCTCCTTTGACTTGCCCAAGGGTCGACCAGGATAAGTGAAAATTGAGAAATCGTCCACAAAATGGGGTGTGGGCCCGACACCACCATCGTCGTTTCGTTGCACTTTGTCATGCAATGTAAAGACGTGATCTTCAAAGTATTAAGAAGAAAACGATGTGATTTCTTCGACCAAATGAGCATTACACATCGAGCCCTCAACCTTCGCTTTGTTCTGAACATTGTTTTTCAAATATTTTAGGTACCTATCGAAGTTTAGTTAATGTTGATTTAAAACTTTATTGAATAGGAAAACAATTTCAGGAACTCAAGATATTACCTCTCAAATGGATACATCCATCGAAATTGAACTGGACCGGCCAAACGGGCCTCGTAAGCCAAGTGGATTGGTACGTGTTCCATAGAGTCAAAAAAACTTGGAGGGAATATTTTCTCCAACTTGCAAATGAATTTAGGTATTTCAGACTCTAAAACCTCCATATCTTTGAGATTGACATTTTTCGCAGGCAGGGATTGAAAAAAAAAAAGCTCAGTTCGCTAATAGCAACCCAAACCGGGTTTGGGAGGAGTTCTCTGAATGCAATTGGTATCAAGCGTTGCATGAAAATATGACAATCATGACTTTTCATGCTGAACATTCGCAACTTCTTTGGATCCACACATCGACCAAGACTCGAAGAATAACCATCAGGAAAACACAACTTTTCAACCCACTCACACAATTTTTGTTTTTTTTATGTATCGAGAGCATAACATCCAAGGATGTAAATATTTATCGCCAAATCAATGTGTAGAGAAGGTCGGTGACAATATTCACGAATATCTTGTCTCGCTTTCGCATTGTCCTTACTTTTGGCCGGTACACTAGTGTTGAATATGGTGTCAAAAATATTTTTCTCGATGTGCATGACGTCTAAGTTATGTCGGATCAAGTTTGTCTTCCAATGCGCCAAGTCCTAGAAAATGCTTCTTTTCTCCATCCCGAGTTCTTAGCTATTCGCCCATTCACAAAAATCAGCTCCAATTTCTGTCACTTTCATCAAGCCGTACGATTAAATTTCTGCCAAAAATTTTTCACCAGATCGTAAAGCGGGCGGTTTGTCATTTAGTACCATTTTGCCTCTAAGAAACTTTTTTTGTCTTTCCTGAATGGTGAGGCCTTCGACAAGAAACGACGGTGACAGTCGAACCACAATGTCTTTCAACCACTTCGTAATTGAAAGGCATTTGTATCCTCCATACAATATGGACAAGCCATCATACCGTGTGTGCTCCAACCGGACAACATGCTATACACATGGAAATCATTAACAGTCCATAAAAGGGCCACTCGTATACGAAATCTAGACTTTGTGGAAACGTCATAAGTAATCACCCCGTTGTTCCATAAATCTTGCAACTCTTTCACAAATAGCTGAAGGAACACGTCGATTTTTTGTTTTGGGTTGGTCGGTCTAGGAACGAAAACCGTTAAGAACATAAACTCGATTTCATGCACATCGACGGTGGAAGATTGTACGGAGTCAAAATTACGGGCCATGAAGAGTACAATTTTCTTGAAATCCCAAATACTTGAAAGCCATCAATGTACAATCCCAAATGAACATTCAGAACCTCGGCGGCGAAGTCTCTGTTGACATCATTAAAATGCCTCCAAGCAATCGAATCAGAACAGTGTTGCATAACATCTTCTGGCGAGGAATGCTCTCCATGCCATTGCATATATTTTGTCGTTGACTCAGACGCCTACAATCGTTGCAATCGAGGGCGTAAAGGGAAGTAGTACATTTTTTTGCAAGGGCCTTTTTGGGTTTCCGTCCACGACCTCGTTGCTGTGCAATGAAGTGTGATTTCCCAAAAAAATTACATGATGTCAATTCAGAGTCCATTCCCCAATAAATCATACATTGGTCCTCACCGCGATTCTTTAACCCTCGCAGCGAATTCAATTCGAACGAAGCCGTTGTCGAGACGGTTGTACATCTAGTCTCAACTTGTAGCCGACATTCCTATTGTAATTGGGCAATTAAATTAGTCAACTAGTTTAATAATTTTTGATGGTATAGGTCTATTTTCTCCAACTTACACAATTTATTAGAATGGGGAATCTGAGAACCTCGTTAACTACATGAACAAAAAACTTTGTTTGTATGCTTTGAATAAATGTGGTTTGATACAAATAACATAAAACAAAACAAACTTTACATTTGTTGAGTTCTAACTTCATGTATGTTTGTGGATTGAATGTAGTACTCCCAATCTAAGGAAAAATGTGTCTAACTTCATGTATGTTTGTGGCTTCTGATCCTTTTGTTGATTTCAACTTTCTTAAGACCTAGCTCGATACAGAACTGATACCAAACATAGTAGGATACTTGGTCATAAAAATAAAAGCAACAAGGAGTTCAAGAAATCATCAATCATAAGTTATAAGCGGCATACAAATACCACATAAGATCAAAGTTACCAGTATTTCATTTTCAACAAATACATATACCAATGACGGCCAATAGGTACATACATATACCAAAGCATTAAGGATAGTATTTTTGTAACAAACTAACACTTAACATAATATCGTACAAAACAAATTTAACAAAAAAAACTAATAATATAACAAACAGTGCTTTGGTGTATGTTTTGTTAATTGGGACCCATTAGTTGTCCACTCTTACCTCCCTAAGGTTAGAGACTTACACACTCAAATCTTAGGACGTTTTAAGTAGAATAACCAAAACAACCATTACGTTGGGACCCATTAGCTATTCACTCGTACCTCCTTAAGGTTAGAGGTTAATTCAAATCTCTTGATGTTTTAAGTGAAATAGCCAGATCAACTCAAAGAGTAATCATAGTTTTTAGAACCCTACCTAGTAGTAGAAAATATATAATTGAAGGCACTATTCATCTATACCTACTCTTTTGGTAGTTTTATCTATACACACGCATATACACACAATTGAACCAAATATAGTAGGAAATACATGAGAAAATGTGGCATGAAGAGCTCAAAGAATGTAAATTACAAAGAAAATAAAGCACAAAACCTTACCTCTCCAAAGCAATTAGAGCGGTAGAATGCAATCCAGACAAAACACGATGCACTTCAACTACGAAGGATTTCTCGCTTCCGTATAGCTCAGCAACTTCCCTAACGCTCATCTGCATCAAAACCAAAACTAAAACCAAAACCAAAACCAAAATAATTCAACGTCCTACCAAACCTCCTAAATCCAAGTGAAATGGAACTGGTCTCATTAAAATCCTCCAGTATACTTACACATATAATTTTAAATTTCTACCTTGACAAAAGATGCATTCACATAACACTTAAATGTAGTTACATATATAATTTTAAAGAGAACCCTAATTTCGTTGCACTATTGAAAGTATCCATGTTTTCTCTAGTTTCGAGGCTATATTTCTCCATTGTTCCTAACCAAACTCATTGCGTGAATACATGCATAAACCACTTGGAGCTCTTACACTAAACATGAAACTACCTCGAAAATAAATCCTCATACGACATTCTTATAATTGTGGGGATCCAACAAGCTTGTTAACATAAGCCTTGACGTATATTAAACAGATAAAACATGTTCACTACAACCTGTTAAACACCCATCAAAGCAACAACATATTATAACCAACTGAACCACACAATCTCATCGAATTCTCACAAACTTGTGAGAGTCAAGAATAAATCAAAATAGGTATTCAAATGGAGGGATTATCTTACTTGGGCATCCAACAAAATCTCCAAAAATAAGAAAACCAGAATACCGATTAAAAACTTAGACAAAATTTCACAATCTGAACCACAAAAACTTACCAAAATCTTACGAACTAGAGAGAAATAAGGGAAAATCTGAAAAGGGTATGTCAATGGAGGGATTATCTCACCTGGGTGTCCACTATACGACAGCGAGGGACAGAGTTGACAACAGCGATGAACAGGACGACAAACGGCTCGATGAGGGATTCAGAGGCAGCTACGGCAGACGGCAAGGGCTTAAGAAGCAGCGACGGCAGACGACGATGACTTCAGATGCAGCGATGGCATATGGCGAGGGCTTCAGAGGCAGCGACGGCAAACGCACGACCGCCGGTAGACACCACAAAAACTCAACCCCCAACCACTAAAATTGTGATGACGGTGCAGAGATCATACGGTGCAGAGAATTCAGGGTTTAGGAGAGAGAGGACGGGATCAAGAGCGAGTAGAAGGTGTTGATATAGAGAGTTGACGGTGAATCAAAAAATTTAGGGTTTAGGAGGGAAGGGATCGGGGGATTGGATTGGTCGAGGAAGAAAGTGTGCAAGGAAGATGAAGTCTCGGTGTGTTTTAATCGGTTCCCAATTTGTAATCATCCGCATCGAAGCACGTACGAATCTCGAGACGTAATTGACGGTTATAAAAAACTAAACTTTTGGTGGGAGTGTTGGCACCATTTTTTTTAGACAAAATTTATTTTCGTCTCTATTTATGTCTCTATTTCTGTCTCTAATCTCTCTCTATTCAGTCTCTGAATTATTCCGTCGCAATTCCGTCTCTAATCTTTTATTGTTAGCAACGGAATTAGATTCCGTTGCTATTTATGTATCTAAATTACCATTCTCTTGTAGTGAATCACATCAACGCATCACTCACAATTGAGTCATCAAATCTAGGGTTTCTCTCACTCGAGCAATCAATTTCTCCAGGTACTCCGATTCATCGACTCACCCCTCTAATGTAGATCATCAGCAATCGCAAATTGAAATCAAGATTTGATTTAGCTACGCATTATGTCGACTCACAATGCAGTTGATAAAGTTTAGGGTTCCTGATTTCGGTTTGTGATCACAATACAGTTGATAAAGTTTCCTGATTTTGGTTTGTGATTTTTATATAATCTTCGTTTGATTTTGTTTTTGAGAACCTGAGTTTGATTGCGTACAACCTGAATGCATGGCTTGATTGATTTAGGGTTTGATTTGCTTCGCTTTGATTCAATTTCAATATGTGGTTTGTACAAAATTATATCATTGTGTGTTTTAATTGAGACCTCAGAGTAGTACAGATAGAAAAACAAAGGCCTAAGCATGCAGGAGTTAATGTAAGCATGAAGGAACCCTTTTAAGACCAATTATAATGTGGTTGCATTAACTGTGTTATAGTGCAAGATGGATATGTGATTCTTAAATTGGCTGGTAGTTTGTGCATTTTGATCTTTCGCTTGGAATATGTGGTACTGGCGCTTGCTTTTGCATTGAAGTACTACTCGGTTGTCGAAGGGAGGACGACGACCATTCCAAGTATAAAGAGTTTGGTTTCAATTTTAGTATGTGTTGAATTTCCTGCATTATTATATCTATGGTGTTGCTTTCGTGCCATGATGATGATGACTACCATATGTTTTGGTTGTGTTGATTACATTTAGTTGTTGGGGTTCTTGTTCTGGATTTAGATTTGATTTGAATCCATTTGATGTCATTTTTTCATTCAATCATTATCAATGAATATATGTACTACTTTTTTGTTACAATCCAGACCTATTATTTTCTAATTTGTCTATTACAATTACACATTAGTGAATCAGTTTGCCTTGGAAATCGAATAACTCAACTTGTCCATGCGAAGGTAAGCTGGATACTGTCCAATGATACATTGTAGTTTAACAGTCTGAGGTTTTTATTTTTGGGTTTTTAATTGGGAATTTGCGTTTTGTTTCCAATCAAAAAAAGTTTCTAATGCAATTATAGTGAACAAACCCAAGACTTGGCAACAAAGTTTCTTCTGGTTCTCGATAATGAAAAGGCTAGCAAGCAAGTTTTCAACAAATCCGGAGAAAAATACATCACATTTGATGGATTAGCAAAAACATGTGCAAAGGTAAATTTTTATCTTAAAATGAGGAAATTGAGGTATCCACCGCATCCTGCAACCGTCCATTTTCCTACTTGCGCTTATGATTTTGAGATCGATTTCTATTATTAGGGTGCTAGATTTCTGAGCCTAAGCTTGTTCATTACAATCCCAAGGAGTTCTATTTTGGTAAAAAGAAGGCCTTCCTCTTCTGATATCAGGTAAAGTTAATTCAATGCTTATCCAACATGAATGATCTTTCATTTTATATCAAAAAAAAAATTATATCATAAAATCATTTTTGAGTACCTTAATAGTGCTTCATTTCAAGTACCTGAACCTCACCCAATTTTTTTCCTAATTAGGAAGTGACCGTTAATGTGCTTTCGACGCATTCACAATTCATTAATTATAGCTACACAGTTGTCTAAATGAGTCAATACATGTGTCTCTTAGTGGCTTAGTGCATATCTCTACACTGATTTAGTCACTTAACTAGGCACACAAGGGGAGGAATAGTTTGAGACCCTAACTTATAGAACCTCTGCTATATATAAGTGCCACGTATCTTTGCAGCCCCATCCCACAGCTTGAGCTTTATAACCTCTTTAAGGTGCTACGATAAAAATGAGTATTGCAATTATCTTTTCCTATGATGTTCTATTCTTGTTGTGCTCTTGCCTGCATTGTGTGTCTCCAAGGATACTTACACTTGCTCAAGAGCAACATATTATGGAAGCCCTGACCGCTTAGGGACTCCAAGTATGATTTCTCATCACCTCTCTCATACTCCTTAATTAGTTGGGGCCATGTGTGTTTGAATGTAGAAGGTCCCTATAAGGATTTGGTGCCAACAGATCACCTTAAAGTTTTGTGATCTTAATGAACTAGTATGGTTCATAATGATATATTTCCTATATGTAGGGATCGATCCCTATATGTAGATAGCTTCCAAGCTTTGTGATCTTTTGTGATCTTTTTAATTAAAAAATGATCATAAAGTAAATTTACTTAATGATGTGTAACATTAATTAAATTAATGCCAAATATCTCTAGTAAATATTACCGTTCTTCAACTTTAACAGAGCAAAGATTACAATCTCAGGATGGATAAAGGTTGGGCCAGACATTCGAGGTTAATATTATCATATTATCTTTTTATAGTGATAGAAGCATTCATATTTTTTGTAAGGTTGAAACTTACTATTCAAAGTTTTTTTTTTTATTAAAGTTTCAAAAGAATATTGTAAAGGAGCAAATGCATTCGTTCTTCAAGCTCAAGCTAAAGAATGACATCTAGAAGGAATTAGGTGTCCTTGTCAAAACTGTTGAAACGTATCTCGTATGAAGTGTGATATTGCTTACAACCATCTAATCATATATGGATTGGATCCCATGTAAACAATTTGGTTCCATCATGGAGAGAGTAGCCCCATTGTAAGGAATGAAGTCGCAAATGATGAAGGGGATGGAGTTGCTACGGATGAAGGGGATGAAATTACTATGGATGAAGGGGATGATGGGGATGGAGTTGCTAGGGATGAAGGGGATGCAGTTGCTAGGGATGATGGGGATGGAGTTGCTACGGATGAAGGGGATGAAATGAATGACGGGGATGGAGTTGATAGGGATGAAGGGGATGGAGTTGCTGGGGATGAAGGGGATGGAGTTGTTAGGGATGAAGGGGATGGGGGAGATGAATATCTAGAAGATGTCAATATACAAGTTGATGATGAAAGGTTATTTGAAGAGGACAAAACTCCACCTCTCTATTCAGGTTGCACAAAGTACACCAGATTTTCTGTCGCCGTGATTTTGTACAAGCATAAAGCTATTTATGGTCTATCTAATAATGGTTTTAATAAACTATTGAAGATTGTGGTAGACATGTTGCCACAAAAAAATATTCTCCCTAAGTCGTTGCAAGAGGTGAAAAAGTTGCTAAATGAGTATGAGCTTCATTATAAAAATGATTCATGTTTGTGTGAATGATTTTTGCTTATTTGGGAAGGAAAATGAAGCTTTAGATGTATGTCCTAAATGCAAGTCATCTAGATGGAAAGTAAGTAAATCCAACAAAAAGACCAAAAAAAAGAATTCCTGCTAAGATCTTGAGATATTTTCCTATCATACCGAGATTCAAAAGAATGTATGGGTCATTGAAAATAGCTAAGAATTTACTGTAGCACTCTTCCCATTTGAGCCAAGATGGTAAGATGCGACACCCAGTAGATTCAATAGCATGGGATTTAGTTAATCACAAGTGGCTTGAGTTTGCATTAGAGTCTCAAAATCTTAGGCTTCGCCTTTCTGCGGATGAATTCAATCCTTTTCGTGACTTTTAGTTCTCCATATAGTTGTTGGCCAGCAATGATAGTCACTTACAATTTTTCTCCTTGGCTTTGCTTTAAGGAAGATAATATGATGTTAACATTATTAATTACAGGCCCAAAACAACCAGAAAATGACATAGATATCTATCTACAACCTTTGATTGAATATTTGATGAAGTTGTGCAATGATGGGGTAGTTGTATTTGACGCAGCAACACAAAGTATTTTTAATTTGAGAGCAATTTTGTTGTGGACGATGAACAATTTTCCAGCTTATGGAAATTTAGCTGGATGTTTTACAAAAAGAAATTTTACTTGCCCAATTTGTGGGGTTAATACATGTTCAACATGGTTGACTTCAAGCAAGAAAAATGTATACATGGGCCACAGACAATTCCTTGAGCGTGATCACATTTTTCGAAATAAAAGTATTTGGTTTGATGGAACTTGTGAAGAGCGCGGAAAACCTGAAGTAATGACTGGATATGATGTTGGGAATGCAGTAGAGAATATAAAAAATGATCGGGGGAAAAAAGACAAAAAAAAAGAGAGATGTGAATCAGGGGAAAGAGGCATGAAAGAAAGAGGAAAAAATCAAGAAAGAAAAATACATCGGAGGCCATTGAAACCACTGGAATCTGGAAGAAGATATCCATATTTTTTAGTTTGCCATATTGGGAGGTATGATACTAAGTTGATGTGTAAAGATTTCTTTAATTATTTGAATTTGCATTAAACTACTCATCGTTCTTTTCAGCACTTGGTTTTACTCCACAGTTTGGACGTTATGCACATCGAGAAGAATGTTTGCGAACATATTATTGGCACAATTCTTGATATAAAGGTAAATAAAAGATGGACTTAGTTCATGAAAGGATTTGGAAAATATGGGAATTCGACGGAGATTGCATCCTCAAGTTCGTGGGAGTCGAATATATCTCCCAACAACATCATTTAGACTTTCTAAAGCTGAGAAGCATATATTTTGCCAAAGATTGTCAAATATGAAACTTCCAGATGGTTATGGATCCAACTTTACAAATCATGTATCACTAAAAGATTGCACCATTGTAGGTCTCAAATCTCATGACTATCATGTTCTAATGCAACAATTGTTATCTGTTGCTTTGAGGGGACTTTTACCTAAAGGACATCGGATTGCAATATTTTGATATTGTAATTTTTTTAATGAACTATGTCAAAGAGTTGTAGATAAAAATAAACTATTTGATCTTGAGAATGGAATTAGGGAAACTTTATGCATGTTAGAGAGATATTTTCCTCCTTCATTTTTCGATATCATGATTCATTTACCAATCCACTTGGCAAAGGAAGCTCGCTTAGGTGGACCGGTCTAATACCGGTGGATATATCTATTTGAAAGATATATGAAAAAGCTCAAAAGTTATTGTAAAAATCAAGCAAGGCTAGAGGGATGCATGTCAGAATTGCCGATGAGTGCGTGCGGTTTTGTAGTAGAAAGTTAGAACAATCAACTAATATTGGAGATCAAGAACGTCAGGACAACAATATTCATAATGAGACAATGCTGGAAGGAGAACCAATCTCAGCAGTACATACAAAAATGTTGTCTGACGATATGTTGGAAAAGGCACATCGATGTATATTGTTCAATTTGAAGATTGTTGAACCTTATTTGGAGTAAGTATGATAGTTAATTAGATCATTTTGTTGATTTGAATTCCTGATCCAATTTCTCAATTTATATGTTTAGAAAACATATCAATGAGTTGAAGCGTAGAGACAAACGCCTTGGAAGGAGTGCAAGCCAATTATGGATGAAACATACAAGGACATTTAGTGAATGGTTTGAAGAAAAGGTTGTAAGGTCTTCAACTATATTTTTAGGTTCAATTCCAACAATTATTTTAAAACTCGTGCATTTTTTCTTACAACTTACCGTGTATATCTCTACAGGTTAAGTCTCAGAATGTTGATGTGTCAAACATGTTGCATTGGATTTCTCATAAACAAAGAAAAAATGCATTTTCTTGTTCAGGTTGCGCAATTAATGGATTAAAGTTTCACACAAGAGATGTTGAAAGTGTTACTCGAATTCCGGCGTGTTTGTTGAAGGTGTCAAAAGCCTTTGTAGATCAAGTTCACAAGACAATGCACAAAGAAGAAGAGAAGTTGATTATTACGGGGTTATAAGAGATATAATTATATTAGATTATTTTGTATATCGATTTCCCTTATTCTTGTTTGAATGGGTTAACGAGGGAAACGGTATGAAAGTTGAAGATGGGTTTACCCTAGTAAACTTTAACCAATGTCACAATCATAATGATCCATTTATTTTGGTAACTCTGGCCAAACGAGTGTTTTATTATAGTGAAAATGATTCATCAAACTGGTGCATTGTGTTAAGGGCACCTCCTCGAGGATTGTATGATATTGCAATGTACAGCGAGAATGCACAACCATCATTTTCTGCTGTTGACATATCGCGTGTAGATTTGGATACTTGCGATGAAGATGAAAGTTATGTTAGAATGAATTGTCAGGGTCAATTTGTGTAATGGAGTTAAGTTGTAGCCTTATTCACGAATGACTGATCAAATTCTTATATTAATCACTTTATGACTAATTAAGTTGTAGCAATATTATTATCTTCTTTTATTCTTGTGGTACTAATTTCTCTTTTGCTTTTCTTTGTCTTTTCACATGTTCTAACTGGAGCATTTGCAGGCGTTTTTTACAACCATCATATTTTGTTGTTGACATAGCGTGTGTAGATTTGAGGAAAATAAATGTATAAATAAGAGGTAAAAAGTGATTTATTTAATCACTTTATAGGTTGATGAATTTATTTGTGCACATTTACTAATTATAATATAATTTTTGGCTGAATGAATAGAGTTCAAAAGCTGCAAAAAAGATAGCAAGAAAAGAAAAGCAAGCTATAGAAGCATTGATGAGTCAAAACTCAAATGTTGGTGTGAGGATAAAGTGTCCGCAAAGTTCTACATATGAAGCACCACCTTCATCATGTGACTCTCATTCTCAATCAATAACTAGGAGCTTCAATCAACAACAACGAGAACAACAAGAAGAAGAGGAACAAGAAGAAGAAGAAGAAGAAGAACAAGAACAAGAACAAGAAGATCAAGAAGATGAACAACAAGAAAGGAAGAAAAGAGGTCCAACCAAGTTTCCTTCACTTGTTAGAAAGAAAAAAGTACTCGTCACTTTTAATGACAGAAATCAGCCCATTGGTGAAAATGCAAATGTCTTTTCTTATTTCTTAGGAATCGTGTCACGCGAAATGGTGCCAATTACTTTGCCAGATTGGCGCCAACTCAAGGGAGATAGTAAGAAAAGAATATGGAAGTTTATTGAGGTTAGACTTCTATTTTTTTATATAAAAGTATAAAAAATACTCTATTTGATTGTGTTTCATTCTCATTGCAGGAAAGATTTATAATTCCGGATAAAGCATCTCGTGAAAAACATATATTACAAAGAATTGGGCGATTGTATGGAGCATGGAAATCAAGGCTTACAAAGGAGTTAGAAAATGGCAACGACGAAAAACCTGCCACAATTGATGAAAAGTTATGGAAAGAGTTCAAAAAACAAAAGAGATCTAGCAACTTTCGTGAACAAAGCAATAAAGCTGAGGAAATTAGAGCAAAGCAAAGATTCAACATACGACAAGTCAAAAATGATATGCTTGCCTTGAATATGAGATGACAAGTTTTATTCATTTATTCTATTACTTATACCTATATTTTAATCTTGTATTATTTATTTTTTTATGCTTAAAGACTTAAGAAAAAAATGGTGCTAGTGTTTCCAGAGCTGAGGTGTGGATTAGAGGGCATTCAGATAAAAACGTGAAACCACACAATGCCGAAATTGTCGAAATTGTGGTGAATTAACTAATAGATCTTTGATATTTTATAGTATTAAGTTTTTCTTCCATTTGATGCAAATAGTAGTTGTTTGTTTTGAAGGATAAAATAAATGCATGTAATCAAAGTCAATGCTCGGAATCTACTGCTCAATCAATTAACAATGACCTTATCTCACAAGTTTTTGGTATTGAACACCAAGGTCGAGTGAGAGGTCTTGGTTTTGGAGTAACTCCTACCGGTGTAGGTGCAACAACTCAGAATAACGCTATCATCAAAGAACTTATGGGTTTGAGAGAGAAGTATGAAGATTTATCTTCCTATGTTTACAATAAATATAAACAGATACAAATTGATATTTTCACTATACACATATATATATTTATTTATATCGTGAACAATATTCATTCCTAAATTATGTTGGTTATTTTTTATGATAGGGCAACAAGAGAGAGATGGGCACACTTGTACATGCCAGGTAAAAAAAATATTAATCTATTAAACGTAAGTGTTACGGATAATGAAACTTCATAATTTTTTATTGAAACCACAAAACAGGAACTCTTCGAATAAGTGTGGAATGAAGTGCAAGTTGATCGATTGGGTTGTTGGTACCCATATAGTGGCAGAAGGAGAGATTGTAATAGATGTACATGTTGTGGAGGGTGCTCCTATTGGGGTTGGATCATACATGGTGTGGGTGCAAACATCCATTGACCACAATGCTTATATGGAGGACTCAAGAAAATATGAGGACAATAGAGCAAGCTTTTGGGGAATCGATTCCGTGGCCCAAACAACATGTCTTCGTACCTAACACTTGAGGAAAGTACGTTTCAACCATTTAGTTTTATTTTTTGACTCATCTTATGTCTCTAAATTTAATTTTTTGTGCTTGTAGATGATGAGAAGAGCGTATAGATGGTGCAAGAAACTTGATGAATTTCAATGTTTCATATTTGTTTCAATATCTTCTTTTCTGTTACTTTTGCTCGTATATAGAAAATGAGCTTATTTTGTCTAGTTTTAAGTGCTTTTTATGAGACTAAACTTTGTTACTTTAGTGTTTCTTTAAATACATTCTGCTTTGCTCTCACTTCTCTATACATACATGTGTGTGTCTCTAACATATGGTTGATGCTTGTAACATGGACATAACATCTCTCCATCTATCTTCATTATTATAATTGTCATCCCTTACTTTTGCTTTCTTTCCATTCCAATTCCTTCATCTTTACAAAATATCCTCCGTTGGTAACCTATGCATTGATGCTCTTTCTCCTCAGACTTTATCGACCTTTCATCATTCTCATGTAAGTCTAACACTATTCAATACTTGATTTGAGTAGTGATTAGGATGGATTCATTATTCAGTCCCTTGGCTTTGTGTTGAATTGCAATTGTGGTTGTGTTGTGTAGATCTAAATGAGTACGTGGTTAGAGATGGAAAGACCAGCGAGGGCATCTACTTCATTTGGGACTGAGAGGTAATCAAGTATTTGAATTATCCGTGTTTGATTGTGATTTTGGTACGAATGCGAGGAACTTGGGAATTATGCGTCTTCATGAATGAAAGCAAATTTGAAAATATATACGCTACAGAACTGCAGCCCTGTACAACTTGCATGTAACTCATGAAAATATCTACGTTAGTCGATCCCTCAAAATAATTTCTCTTGATCTAATTTGATGGTGCTTGAAATCTTAGCCCCACCCATTTTTGATATGTGTTGTTGTGGTTCAGTGTAAATGCTTGACTAATAAGGTAGTTGAGAACTCGAGTTTTGAACTAAAAATTGGAAGAGCAGCATTAGCTAGTGGTTGCATTTTCTTGCAGTGCAGAGTAGTAGTGTGGGGTGTGATGTTCAGTTTCATGTTTATTATTGTTGCTTTGCTTTTCTGACTTTATGGGGATTGTGGGGCCAACTTGATTGGCTTTTTTTGTTGTAAAGTTTATTTTCTCTTTTATTTGTTGGTTGTATACTTGCATGAGATGGGGAGTGAAAATGAGTCACTTGTGTGTAGAGTAATGTAGACTAATTGGGAAAGGAACTCAATTTCCCTTGTGAAATGTGGTGCGACTTGATACTGGTTTTGTACATGTAGCAGATCAGTCACTTGATGAAGGAGATGGTATTGGGTCAATGCTTGATCAAGATAACAGTTTGTTCACAATTCTAATTTATATCTAGTTTGGACACACATACAAGACAATTCTTTCTATCAATAAGTCATGACTTAGTAGGTGGCAACTATTTTTTTATAAGAAAGAAACCGACTTATCTTGCCCTTTTAAAGACGCATAATTCAAATACTTGAAATTGTTTATCACACTTTTACTTGAAATTATTTATCACTATTTAGAGCACCTCTCAGTTTTGATTCCCTTCTTTTAGACAATATGTCTTCATGAATGAAAGCAAATTTAAATTGGGTTTTTGTCAAAATGGGTTTTTATGGATTAATTGTTGGTTTCAAATTTAGGGGTTCCTGTGTTGATGTAGTTTTGAATTGGGTTTGTGTTGGAATGACTGGAATTGCTATTTTTTGGGTAATTTGGATCTGGGTTTTTTGTGAAGATCATGTTTTGTTATGATTAGTATTGGATGTAGTTCTGGTTAGATCTATTGTTAATGTGTCTGATTTGAGTTTTGTTCATAGATTTTTTTTTCTTTTTTTCATTTTTTTGTGGATTTGAGTTCTTCTGGTTTCTTTTGATGGTGAATTTTTGTTACCCTTATTTATTGGTTGTTTAGGAGGAGGACTTGAAGCAATTCCGTCAGTGGGGAAGTAGGACTCCTGGTCATCCTGAGAACTTTGAGACGCCCGATGTTGAAGTCACTACTGGTTTGCTTCTCTTTACTAAATATAGGTTTCTGTTTTTTGGAAAAGAAAAATGGATGTTCAAGTATTACACATCGTTTTAAATGTGCGTTTATTATGCTTGACTTCTCCGTTATTCTCCAATGAAGAACTTTTTATTAGTATATTCTCATGTTACTCATATTTCATGCTTTTTATTCTTCTTTATGTGGAATAGTATATTTTTTGGACTTTTGATTGATACAATGATGGTGATTGCATGTGCTTCTTTTCCTTGGTTTCTATTTCTAATTTTCTAGGATTGATAGCTCCATGTTGTGGTTTATGCTTTTCTAAAGAATGATTTTTTTTAACCCATTCACCATTTGAAAAGCTGGCAATGATTTTTCTCTGTGTTTGCTGCTTTCATTTGTTAAGAGAGAATGCGACTTATTAAAATTTATGCTTTTAGTGCTCAACTTTATGACTTAATTAGAGTTTTTTTGAATAGTGTCTTGAATTCCAAAGCAGGCCTACATATAGAACTGCTTCTCTCAAAGAATTTTAGAAGCAAACTGACAAGTCCTCCCTATCATCACTTTGAACTTCCTGCTTGCCCATTCATCGTCTCTTTCAGATCTCTCTAACTTTCTTATCACTCTTCAAACCTTCTTGACACTCAAAAACACAATTCCTCTCTCATAGACTGACCTCGATTTCTCATTCATTGTTCCTTCTAGTCTCAATTCTATCTCAACTTTTTGTTAGATTATTAGTTATTTCTATATCAATGGTTTTTTGAAGTAAAGGTTTGTTGAAGAGCTCCTCTTTGGTCTCATATGATTTTTTTTTGCAATGAATCTTCTTGTCTCTATTAGGAACAAGTCAAGTTTTCCAATTAAGATTAGTGAGAACTAGGTAGTGCTTCCATTGTGCTTGTTTCCAGATATGCTGGTGTTGTTACTGTTGAAGGAATCACTGATGTTCTTGAGGTTCCTGCTTCCCTTTTTGTTGATGGAAACGCTGTTATTCAAGATTCAATATTTGCTTGGTTTTTGATCATTTTAGCGGATTTCGTGAAATGTGTGGCTATCGATTTGTTGTTTTGTTGATTGGTTGTAGAACACTGCGAATTTCTTGATGGAATAATAATACTGCGAGTGCAATGTAGATTTATTATATTTTCAATTGAAAATGGAAATGAAAATTAATTCTGGGCATTTTCAGCTATTATTTTTTTAAAATTACATTTGATAGGGGTTTGAAGCCTCTATGTAAGCCTTTAATGATAATATAGAGGTTTCAAACCCCTATGAAATCACTACAATTAATAGGGGTTTGAAACCCTTATGAAAGCCTCTAAAGATATTATAGAGGTTTCAAACCCCTATGAAATAGCCAGATTTGATAGAGGTTTGAAACCCCTATGTAAGCTTTGAAGATACGATAACGCCTTAGAAGATAACACTTTTCATAGAGGTCAAAAACCTTTATGAAAAGTCTTTCATAGAGGTTTTCAAAACCTCTATCAAAAGCTGAATTTGTTCTAGTGAAGTTTTATTAGTAAGATATTCAACAGGTCCATTGCAGTTGACATTACTTCACCCAAAAATGATTTTGAAGGTTTTTGGCTTTAAGTAGACTCCTCCCTATCTCGATAATGGTTATGTTCTTTCTTTTGTCGACTCCATTCTGTTCTGGTGAAGGTGCAGTTAAATCTCTACGGATGCCATGTTTTTCACAAAACGTATTGAACTCACTTGAAGTGAATTCGCCTCCTCGATTAGTTCACAAGGCTTTGATAAAGCAATCACTTTGCTTTTCCACTAATGCCTTGAAATTCTTGAAGTGCTCTAAAGTTTCTGACTTGAACTTCAAAAAATAAACCCAACTCATTCTCCTACAATCATCAGTAATTAACAAAAAATACTGACTCCAACCAAATGATCCAGTATTCATAAGCCCACACAAATTAGCAAGCAATAATTCTAGACAACTAGATGCCCTCCAAGCCTTTCCAATAGGAAACGATTTTTTACGTTGTTTCCCATACACACATGTTTCACACAAACAATCACGTAACTCAATTTTTGGTAACCCAATGGCCATGCTTTTGTTATAAAGCAATTTCAGGCCATGAATATTTAAATGGTCATAACGTAAATGCCAAATGCTTGACTCATTTTTCTGGACACTAAAAGCATGACTTTTTCTTTGGAAGCTTCAAAAGGAAACATTTTGTTTTTAGTCATGCAGACATTAGCTATTGTATGGCCCGACATTATTTCGGTATTAACACATACTTCATTATCAAACAAAATTGAATAAGCACTAGACATCAATTGTCCAATGCTTGATAAATTATATGCTAAGCTTCGAACATAATAGACATCATGGAGGAAATTTACATCATTTTGACTAGTGCGAATTGATACTGTTCATTTTTGTTCAACATTAATGTGCTTGCTATCACCAAGTGTAACTTGCAACTAGTGAGATTCATCAATTTCTTTAAGAGCTGATTTCATGCAAACACTACTCTGAACATCATCAGTAGAGCAAGCCATGAATAGCTTTACTATCTTCTTCACTTTTTCTACATAGTTTGCTTGCTTTTGTTTTGACCAACAGTTTGCTTCAATGTGCCCACACTTCTTGCCACTAGAAAAAATTCAGCTTTTGATATAGGTTTTGAACCTCTATGAAAGACTTTTCATAGAGATTTTTGACCTCTATGAAAAGCGTTATCTTTTAAGGCGTTATCATATCTTCAAAGCTTACATAGGGGTTTCAAACCTCTATCAAATCTGGCTATTTCATAGGGGTTTGAAACCTCTATAATATCTTTTGAGGCTTACATAGGGGTTTCAAACCCCTATCAATTGTATTGATTTCATAAGGGTTTGAAACCTCTATATTATCGTCCAAGGCTTACATAGGGGTTTCAAACCCCTATCAAATGTAATTTTTTAAAAATAATAGCTGAAAATGCCCAGAATTAATTTCCATTTCCATTTTCAATTGAAAATATAATAAATCTACATTCCACTTGCAATATTATTATTCCATCAAGAAATTCGCAGTGTTCTACAACCAATCAACAAAACAACAAATCGATAGTCACACATTTCCGAAACCCACTAAAATGATCGAAAATCAAACAAATATTAATCTTGAATAACAGCGATTCACTCAACAAAAAGGAAGCAGGAACCTCAAGAACATAAGTGATTCCTTCAACAATAACAACATCAGCATATCTGGAAACAAGCACAATGGAAGAACATTAGTGATTCATTCAACATTAAATCACTTGATATATGGACAATTTTTGATTGTGATATAAAAGGCCTTTAATTGCTACTTTCAAATTTATTATTGTTTTAAAATTAGTTATTAGACATAAGAGACTAAGCACCCAACAAGATATAGCTGCTATAGACATACCATATGGTAGTACATTATTCAGATTCTATATGTTAAATTATGTTTGTAGGATTTTTCTCTTCTATAGCAAGACATTGGAGGCACAGAGCCTAGCGGTACTGTACAATACAACACCAGTGTGCATATGTTGCATTATGTACTATACATAATGTTAAGATGCCCGCCAAAGACAATTTTATTTACTTTTTATATAAAATATTGCGTACATGGCATTATGAAATTCCAATAAAAAATAATAATGTACATTTAGTTACTTACATGTAAGGAGGATATAAGAGAGTAGGCGCCACAGGTGGTGGCGGTGGAGGTGGTGGCGGCGGTAGTGGTGCTCCAACCTGGTTAAACGGAGGCGCATTTACTCTGTTATAAGGGTTCCCAGGACCTCCCTAAAGAATACTTCTTCCTTTAAAAAATTTACAGTTATACACAACACCAACCGAATTAATTAATCAACACCAAGCTAGTATATATTCCAGGTACCTTTATTTCAATAAGTTATAGGAGTGCAAACTGTCAAACCTCGTGGTGTTAATATGGCTCTAGCCAAACATTGCATCCGGAGCCAATGTAACAAGTCAGACAGCAGTGCAAGTACATGATTCAAGCGCAACAAGTCCCAGTGATAGGTAGAGCAAAAAAGTCCATTCAAGCTGCTTATTCTTTGATCGGGTAGTGCAATGCGGCTATACATGACTCAGCTCGGGCATCTCCAGAAGCCTAGCGCAAGGTGACCTCCTGGCAAACCCTTATTTAAATATAAGCGAAGATCGCACCTCCACCGGAGCATTTATCATTTTTTCTTGCCCTCTATAAGGCCACACACTTCTAACTTCTACTCGAATTACAAGTTCAAGTTTTGAGATAGAAAAGAATAATATAGGTGATAAGGCCGAGATGGAGTAAGACGGTCAAGGTGAGACGAAGAACATAGGACAAAGCAAAAGAGAAATAAAGAGAAGGACTTACAACATTCCACTTCTTACTCAGAGTAGATGCGTTCAGCGAGTACAAATAACATGTAACAAAAGTAAGTGAATTTCTCAATAGTAATCTTCAAGTGTGAACCATAATACAACAAAAAAAACATAGCTTCAATCCCAAATTAGTTGGGGTCGGCTAAATAGAACAAACTCTTATGTAGTGCTTGATTTAGTGCAATTGATGGTGTGCAACAATAATATAATAAGTAGAACCGAAGATAATATTTCAAACATAAGGATGACTGATTACTCATAAATCATAAGGCATCAGATTGACATGCAAACTATAAAGGGTTTATGTCTTCAGCATAAATTGAAGAAATAAAAAGATTTGAACATGGCATTGTAAAATAATGATAATGACTGTAAGTCTATCAGGTCCTACCATCTCGCTTAGCAGTTGCAGCCACATAATGTCGGTAAATATTCGGCTCTTGAACCTACATTGTTCCACAAGAGTTTAGATTGTTAATCATGGGAAAGAACATTGCATGATTTCAGTAATGATAAAAATACTTACAGAACTAGTAGTGATTTTCGAACAAGGTATTCATAGTACCAGTAAGGTTCACCATCAATCTGTTAACGCACAACTTAAAAAATTAATTGTTAACATTTTAAATTAGATCAATGGGGAAATATTTTCGAACCATAACACAGTCCTTTCTGAATGAAGTAAATCACAAAAGAAGCATGTTACTTTAGGAGCTCACTTTGGTAATGTGTGTATCAAGAATAAAACTCTCAGCCAATCGTTGAGCTGAAGTGACACGCTGCAGAGAAAAATAACTCATTAAATGAAAATAACGAATTTACTACCGCAAAATCTAGAGAAATATGAAGTGAAAATGCCTCCTTGACCAGTTAAAGATAACACATTCGCGCTGATTATTGAGTATAACATGTATTGAGATCAACCAATCAATTGATTTCCCTTTAAACTAATTTATTATCATAATCCACTTTGATATATTAAAAATCCAAAAGCAACGATTGAATGGCTAGAAGAAAATTAGAAGGTTTTTTCAATGAAAGGGATGAACAAACCAAATACCAAAGCAGACTTATTAGACAAGACACAATCAGCAACATCTTTCGCATCCCATGAATTCTTATCAACTGATTTTATAAACTTGGAATTAGGAGGACCTATCTGAGCCAAAGAAAATTAATGTTATGAAGCCGAAGCTACAAGTACATACCATTTTGCCAAAAGTCAGTATAAATGTAACATATACAAGCAATCCATTTAATTGTTTTAAAAAAAAAATGTTCATGTAACAAATAAATTTAAAGAAAGCAAATTAAACAAAAAAAAGAGACAATATGTACAAAGCCATAGCCTTTAGATCTTCCAGTGTTCTTATCAGTGCTGATAACAGCTTCAAGAATGTCTCCAAACTGCTCGAAATATCGGCGCATTTCTTGCGTTTGAGTCTCCAAGGCCAACCCTCCGACGAAGACTTTGGTGAATGTGGTGTTGCCGAATTATTATTCATAGATAGACAAGAAGCAGTTGGAGAGGAATGGAAGTATTTCGTCTTCAACTGCAGGAAAGAGGTTGTTTGAAAAATAGTTACTAAAATAATTGTAAAGTGTGCACGCCAACTATTAGCCTATTAGGTGAATCACAACAAACTTGCATTCCCTCATCAATCTTCCCATTGAACAAACATGAATTCTTACAACAGTTACGATTCACATTCAATTCTACAGTAAATTTATGGAAGCAAAGAAGAGAAGTTCACAATTCACCTAATTTACCTTTTAATGCTTGATTACCTCTCAAATTCCTCGCATTCGTACCAAAATCACAATCAAACACGCATAACTCAAATACTTGATTACCTCTCAGTCCTAAATGAAGTAGATGCCCTCGCGGTCTCTCCATCTCTAACCACGTACTCATTTGAATTTACATAACACAGCCACAATTGCAATTCAACACAAAGTCAAGGGACTGAATAGTGAATCCATCCTAATCACTGCTCAAATCAAGTATTGAATAATGTTAGACTTACATGAGAATGACGAAAGCCCGATAGAGTCCGAGGAGAGAGAGCATCAATGCGTAGGTTAGCAGCGGAGGATGTTTTGTAAAGATGAAGGAATTGGAATGGAAAGAAAGCAAAAGTAAGGGATGGCAGTCATAATAATGAGGACAGATGGAGAGATGTTATGTCCATGTTGCAAGCATCAACCATATGTTAGAGACACACACATGTATGTATAGAGAAGTGAGAGCAAAGCAGAATGTATTTAAAGAAAAACAAAAGTAACAAAGTTTAGTCTCATACAAAGCACTTAAAACTAGACAAAATAAGCTCCTTTTATATATACGAGCAAAAGTAACAGAAAAGAAGATATTGAAACAAATATGAAACATTGAAACTCATCAAGTTTCTAGCACCATCTATACGCTCTTCCCATCAATTGCAAGCACAAAAAAATTAAATTCAGAGACACAAGATGAGTCAAAAAATAAAACTAAATGGTTGAAACGTACTTTCCTCAAGTGTCAAGTATGAAGACATGTTGTTTGGGCCATGGAATCGATTCCCATAAAGCTTTCTCTATTGTCCTCATATTAGCTTGAGTCCTCCATATCAAAGCATAGTGGTCAATGGTTGTTTGCACCCACACCATGTAAGATCCAACCCCAATAGGAGCACCATCCACAACATGTAGCGGGTCATCTATTGCAATCTCTTTTTCTGCCAGTATATGGGTACCAACAACCCAATCGATCAACTTGCACTTCATTCTACACTTATTCGAAGAGTTCCCGTTTTGTGGCTTCAATAAAAAATTATGAAGGTTTAATTATCCGTAACACTTTCGTTCAATAGATTAATATTTTTTTTACCTAGCATGTACAAGTGTGCCCGTCTCCTCCTTGTTGGCCCTATCATAAAAAATAACCAACTCAATTTAAGAATGAATATTGTTCACGATATAAATAAATATACATATGTGTATACTGAAAATATCAATTTGTACATGTTTATGTTGATTGTAAACATAGGAAGATAAATCTTCATACTTCTCTCTCAAACCCATAAGTTCTTTAATGATAGCATTATTCTGAGTTGTTGCACCTACACCGATAGGAGTTGCTCCAAAACCAAGACCTCTCACTCGACCTTGGTGTTCAGTACCAAAAACTTGTGAGATAGGGTCATTGTTAATTGATTGAGCAGTAGATTCCGAGCATTGACTTTGATTACATGCATTGATTTTATCCTTCAAAACAAACAACTACTATTTGCATCAAATGGATGAAAAACTTAATAATATAAAATATCAAAGATCTATTAGTTAATTCACCACAATTTCGGCAATTTTGGCATTGTGTGGTTTCCCCTTTTTATCTGAATACCTTCTAATCCACACCTCAGCTCTAGAAACACTAGCACCGTCTTTTTCTTCAATCTATAAGCATAAAAAAAAAAAATAATACAAGATTAAAATATAGGTATAAGTAATAGAATAAATCAATAAAACTTGCCATCTCATATTCAAGGCAAGTATATCATTTTCGACTTGTCGTAAGCTGAATCGTTTGCTTTGCTCTAATTTCCTTAGCTTTATTGCATTGTTCACGAAAGTTGCTAGATCTCCTTTGTTTTTTGAACTCTTTCCATAACTTTTCATCAATTGTGGCAGTTTTTTCGTCGTTGCCATTTTCTAACTCCTTAGGAAGCCTTGATTTCCATGCTCCAAACAATCGCCCAATTCTTTGTAATATATGTTTTTCACGAGATGTTTTATCCAAAATTAGAAATCTTTCCTATTTATATTGATGATCACAGAGAATTACAATAACAGATAGACAATTCGAGTAGTCTATTTACTCCAAAACAAGTTCATACAACATGATGCCCTCTCTTCACAGTTATTCCCTATTTATATACTCTTCTTAGTGTAACTAACTAGAATAATACAGTTGGTCCCCACTTCCCTTCACTCAGTGCTGTCCACGTGTCCCCTCATGCTTCTTGTGCCTTCGAGAATACTTCAGCTTAATAGGAGGCCTATCAGGTTGTTTGCAAATTGCAATCATATTCTATCAACAACAATATACCAGCTAAAGATAAAAAACCAAGCTCGCTTCAATAATTTCACAGTTTCGCAAGTTTGATTCTATTAGGAATGAGTAAGACACATTTGACATGAAGCTTTGCTTCTTCCAAATAATTAGAGGTTGGTGTTTAAGATCATCGGTAGCAAGGGCTATTGGGCTAATAGTACTTGAGGCCTTTCCCTTTCCTAATATGGAGATTAATTATCAACCAAACTGTCATTTCTAGATATGCTGATAAGCACAACATAAGCATCAGCTAATTAACCAACCTAGAACTTCTCAAGTTTATGCATCAACATCCATTAAGAAAAACTCTAAATGAACATATAATGAATTGAAGCACCAGAGATCAACATATCAAGAAATTAAATGATCCAAAAAGACAAATGACGAAAAATCAATGCTTGAATTCAAACTTGAATTCGCCGAAACTCAAATATGCAATCCAAACTATGAGAAATCAGATGAAATAATATAATTAGTTAGGGAAAATGAAGAAGTACCCATCCTCGCCTAGGGCTCCATGCGAAGACAATGAATTAGGACTGGTCAAGCTTCACAAGAGCTCTTGTTCTCTAGTGCTTTCCACTCAAAACATCAAATTTCATCTCAGAATTCTACGATACCAACTCCGAAATACAAAACCAACCAAATCAACATCAAATAACAGTAAATTCAAGGAAATCATAACTTTCAACCAGAAACAACTTCGAAGAAGCTTTAGCGCTACCGAATATAAACTACTACAACAACGAATCATAAAACCAAACTCCAATCCACTAAAAACTCATTCAAGTTTGATTTAGCACAAGAACTAAACACAATAGATCTAAAAAATAGAGGTATAAAACTAGGGCTACTGAATGAATCGACGTTGTTGAGCAGAATTAGATTTGAAACGACTGATCTGACGAGAGTCGCCTGAGAGATCACAAGACATGGCGATGATCGAAGAGTTCGAGGGTTTGCAAGAGAGAAAGAGAGAGAGAGAGAGAGAGAGAGAGACCCTAGTTAAAGTTTTGACGGAGATGAGAGGAAGACATTGAGAGAGAGCGGCCTAGGGTTTTGATGAAAACGATGAGTTTTTTTTGGTCTAATAACAGAGACGATGAGTGTTTTGGGCATTTGACGAGTTTTGCTTTATTTCGTAAATGCCTATTCCATAGCGGTTTATTAGAACCCCTACTATTTAGGTGTTATTAAAAACCAAAATTGTTGTAGTGTGCGGTGATGGCATTGGGGTAGTTGTCAATTTTTATCGAACCGGCCTCTGCCTCGACCTCGTCCAGGACCTTTACCACGGAAGCTGCCTCTGTTTTGGTCTCTTAATGCATTTCTTTCTTTTGGTGTAGAAGAAACACCCTTTACTTGAAATGCCTTCTCCTTATTCTTTTCAAGTGATCATTTTAGTCTTGTCTCGTAAGCTTACAAAGAACCCATTAGTTCATCAAAAAAAAATAATAAACAAACTTCTACACACTTTTTCAACAACATCTTGACCATTAATTTGTTCACCATATAATTTCATTTGACTTACAACTCTAAAGACTTTAGGAAAATAATGTTGAATAGATTCATCCTTTTTCATCAAGGAAGTTTTAAACTCACGACTTAGTGATTTGAGCTTCATGGTGATTACCTTGGATGTACATTGAAACTCTTGTAGTAGAATTATCCAAACTTCTTCTGAAGTGCGTGCCGCTACAATTCTTGAGAAGATAATATCATACACTGCCTACCGGATAAAGAACGAGGCCTTAGAGTCATTATTCTTGTTGTCCTTCAATATTTGTTCATCATCTGGATATGCATCTAACAAGTCCCAAAGATCTTGAGACTTAAAGAGAGTCTTCACCATGATGCTCTAAAATTCATAAAATATTGGAAGCTGAGTTTGGGTAACATTTAAGGAGTTACCATTTATGCCTGCCATGCTGCACTTTTCAACCTACGGAACGCCCAGTAGATAAATGACCAAACCTAAAAGTCTCTGATAACACAAATTGTTGGAAAAACGAGAGAGAAGACAACACAAATACTTGATTAATTTTAATGTATGTACTGAATAAATATAACACCACTAGAACAAATTCAATTTTTGATAGAGGTTTTGAACCTTTATAAAAGACTTTTCATAAAGGTTTTTGACCTCTATGAAAAGCGTTATCTTTTAATGCGTTATCGTATCTTCAAAGCTTACATAGGGATTTCAAACCTCTATCAAATCTGGCTATTTCATAGGGGTTTGAAACCTCTATAATATCTTCAGAGGCTTACATAAGGGTTTCAAACCCCTATCAATTGTAGTGATTTCATAGTGGTTTAAAACCTCTATATTATCGTCAAAAGCTTACATAGGGGTTTCAAACCCCTATCAAATGTAATTTTTAAAAATTAATAGCTAAAAATGCCCAGAATTAATTTCCATTTCCATTTTCAATTGAAAATATAACAAATCTACATTCCACTAGCAATATTATCATTCCATCAAGAAATTCGTAGTGTTCTACAACCAATCAACAAAACAACAAATTGATAGCCACACATTTCACGAAACCCGCTGAAATGATCGAAAATCAAACAAATATTAAATCTTGAACAACAACTGATTCCTTCAACAAAAAGGGAAGCATGAACCTCAAGAACATAAGTGATTCCTTCAACAGTAACAACACCAACATATCTGGAAATAAACACAATAGAAGAACATCAGTGATTCCTTCAACGGTAACAACACCAGCATATCAGACCATATGGTAGTACATTATTCAGATTCTATATGTTAATTTATGTTTGTAGGATTTCTCTTCTATAACAAGACATTGCAGGCATAGAGCCTAACAATACTGTACAATACAACACCAGTGTGCATATGTTGCATTACGTACTATACATAATGTTAAGATGCCCGCCAAAGACATAATTTTATTTACTTTTTATATACAATATTGTGTACATGGCATTATGAAATTCCAATAAAAAAATAATTATGTACATTTAGTTACTTACATGTAAGGAGGATAGAAGAGAGTAGGCGCTGGAGGTGGTGGCGGTGGAGGTGGCGGCGGCGGTAGTGGTGCTCGACCTAGTTAAACGAATGCGCATTTACTTCGTGATAAGGGTTCCCGGGACCTCCCTGATGAATACTTCTTCCTTTAAAAATTTTACAGTTATAAACAACAACAACAAAATTAATTAATCAACACCAAGCTAGTATATATTCTAGGTACATTTATTTCAATAAGTTATAGGAGTGCAAATTGTCAAACCTCGTGGTGTTTAAAGAATGAACGGGCATCCTAATATATCAGTAAAATGAACCTAACACAAAATGGTTCCTCTAGTCGGATACTCTATTATGCGTCGCCGTGTTCAGTTACTACTAAGCCTAACATGAATATGGCTCCAGCCAAACATTGCATCTGGAGCCAATGTAACATGTCAAACAACAGTGCAAGTACATGATTCAAGCGCTACAAGTCCAAGTGTTAGGTAGAACCAAAATGTCCATTCAATTCGCTGATCTTTGATCGGGTAGTGCGACGCGGCTATGCAGGACTCAGCTCGGGCATGTCCGAAGCCTGGTGCAAGGTGACCTCTTGGCAAACCCTTATTTAAATATAAGCGAAGATCGCACCGCCACCGCAACATTTATCATTTTTTCTTGCCCACTATAAGGCCACACACTTCTAACTTCTACTCGAATTACAAGTTCGAGTTTTGAGATAGAAAAGAATAGTATAGGTGACCAGGCTGAGATGGACTAAGACGGTCAAGGTGAGACGAAGAACATTGGACAAAGCAAATGAGAAAGGAAGAGAGGAACTTACAACATTCCACTTCTTACTCAGAGTAGATGCGTTCAACTGAGTACAAATAACCTGTAACAAAAGTAAGTAAATTTCTTTATAGTAATCTTCAAGTGTGAACCATAATACAACAAAAAATAACATAGCTTCAATCCCAAATTAGTTGGGGTCAGCTAAATAGAACAAACTCTTCCGTAGTGCTTGATTTAGTGCAATTGATGGTGCGCAACAATACTATAATAAGCATAACCCAAATATCCTCTTCGAAGATAATATTTCAAACATAAGGATGACTGATTACTCATAAGTCACAAGGCATCAGATTTACATGCAAACTATAAAGGGTTTACGTCTTCAGTATAAATTGAAGAAATAAAAAGATTTGAACATTGCATTGTAAAATAATGATAATGATTGTGAGTCTATGAGGTCCTACTATCTCACTCAGCAGTTGCAGCCACATAACGTCGATAAATATTCAGCTCTTGAACCTACATTGTTCCACAAGAGTTTAGATTGTTAATCATGGGAAAGAACATTACATGATTTCAGTAATGATAAAAATACTTACAGAACTAGTAGGTGATTTTCGAACAAGGTATTCATAGTACCAGTAAGGTTCACCATCAATCTGTTAACGCACAACTTAAAAAATTAATTGTCAACATTTTAAATTAGATCAATGGGGAAATATTTTCGAACCAGAACACAATCCTTTTTGGAGGAAGTAAATCAAAAAAGAAGCACGTTACTTTAGGAGCTCACTTTGGTAGTGTGTATCAAGAATAGAACTCCCAGCCAATCGTTAAGCTGAAGTGACACGCTGCAGAGAAAAATAACTCATTAAATGAAAATAATGAATTTACTACCGCAAAATCTAGAGAAATATGAAGTGAAACTGCCTCCTTGACCAGTTAAAGATAACACCTTTGCGTTGATTATTGAGTATAGCATAGATTGAGATCAACCAATCAAATGAAGTAGATGCCCTCGCTGGTCTCTCCATCTCTAACCACGTACTCATTTGGATCTACATAACACATCCACAATTGCAATTCAACACAAAGCCAAGGGACTGAATAGTGAATCCATCTTAATCACTGCTCAAATCAAGTATTGAATAGTGTTAGAGTTACATGAGAATGACGAAAGGTTGATAGAGTTTGAGGAGAGAGAGCATCAATGCGTAGGTTAGCAGCGGAGGATGTTTTGTAAAGATGAAGGAATTGGAATGGAAAGAAAGCAAAAGTAAGGGATGGCAGTCATAATAATGAGGACAGATGGAGAGATGCTATGTCCATGTTACAAGCATCGACCATATGTTGGAGACACACACATGTATGTATAGAGAAGTGAGAGCAAAGCAGAATGTATTTAAAGAAACACAAAAGTAATAAAGCTTAGTCTCATACAAAGCATTTAAAACTAGACAAAATAAGCTCCTTTTCTATATACGAGCAAAAGTAATAGAAAAGAAGATATTGAAACAAATATGAAACATTGAAACTCATCAAGTTTCTAGCGCCATCTATACGCTCTTCCCATTATCTGCAAGCACAAAAATATTAAATTCAGATACACAAGATGAGTCAAAAAATAAAACTAAATGGTTGAAACGTATTTTTTATAAAAAAATAGAAGTCTAACCTCTATGAGTTATGTGTTATATAAAGCCTAATCGCCTAATACATGGGGGTTATTAAAAACCTCTATGAATTATATGTTATAAAAAACCTAAATTGTTCTACTGGTACTACTTGAACACCTCCCCATCAAAAACCTTCGCAAAACTCTACTACCCGCCATTGTTGGCACTATAGAGAACCAAATCGGTAATAAAGCTACTCAGAAATCACTGAAAATCAGTTAAAACGAGTGAAGAATAGTGAGTGGTCATCCCCTTCAAAGTTACGTCACAATTTTTACTAATTCTTGAAAAAACAAAACATTGGAAAAATAATTAATTGCCAAATAAAAGCCAACACTAGAGTATATTCCAAGTTTTCATATCCAATGAAAGGCATGCACTAGTTTTGAGTTTTGGTTTTCCATATTCCATCCAACTATGCTTCTGTCATGTTATGTTACCTCTGCATAAATTTATGCATCAATATAGTATACATTCATAAATCTGATCCCACAAATGATTGGAAACTTTAGGGTATAACACAATTAAACTTGTTTCATGGCCTAAATAATTTCCGGCTAAGAGAATTTTTGAGTGGTCTCCGTCCTATTAGGTTGTATATTTCTTTTGATAAAGGGCATATAATTAATCTAGGTTTTTTTTAAAGTCCAATACAAAGATTTATTGTTGCTTTCACTTGCTCTAACTAGGTTTAATTAAAAAATTACATCCTATCATGTTCATGGGATGGTTGTTACTAGATTCATGAATAAACATATAAATGTAGGCACCCATTTAAGACTTTATAATATAAGACCACTCCTTAACATGGCTAGTAAAATTAGCAAAACTTAAGGGCATTTGTTTGAATCTAGAGCTTATAAATATAGTGCTATATATGCTTCACTTGTTGTTATTAACCTAGCTACAACACAATTAGCCTTGCCTTAGCTACAACCTACAATACAATTATATTATTAGCTTGCATTGCTTGTGCTCCATCTACATCCATATAAAGTTGCTCCATCTACTCTGCACTATTTATGCTTTTCCTTGTATGATCTCTTAAATATAATCAGTTATTGGTCTTTATTATATTGAAATAACTTCAGTTTCTTCTCTGAAAGTTCGTGTATATAAATCCAATGATCGAACGATCTCGATCCGTGGCATTGCCATTCTTTTGTTTTTTGGACTACACCTTTCAATCTTAACGAGACCGACCAATCATTAATGTAGTTATAAGAACGAAGCAACATGACCCCTCGTTCCCATAGATTACCAAATCCTTGAGGTAAGAAGTCCCTCCTAACAATGCTCTGTAATACTGATGACTTTCCAGAACTCTGCGAAACAATCCATCAACTAATTAAGCTCACTGAGAAACATAAGAACGAAACCTCTAATCATGATCCATCCAACACAAACAAGTGAAAAAAGGCTTAAATAGTCATGTTACTTCATTCTAGAGTGCTTACTACACTACAAGGAAAATGAAATTTAGAAACGGAATTAGAAAGGGAAATAATTTCCGTTGCTAAAAAAAAAAGTTAGAGACGGAATTGAGACGGACTCATTTAGAGACGGAATTGAGACGAATCAGAGACGGAAATAGAGACGGATTTAATTCCGTCTCTAAAAAATGGCGCCAACATTCCCACCAAAAATTTCGTTTCTTATGACCGTTCATCAAATCTCGGGATTTGATGAACTTGGTTCGAGGTCCCCCCCCCCCCCCCGAGCCGAAACGAAAAAGAAAAAAACCCCCCAACATTCATCTCGTTCCCTCCCCAAAAATCATCCCCAAATCATCTCAACAAAACCCTAGCGATCGTCCCCTCCCCAGAAATCATCTCGTTCGATCGTCCCGTCCAAAACCCCCAAATCGGTCTCCTTCTTTGCTCTCAACTCTCGTCTCTCCGTCTCTGATTCCGCTGCTCTCTCTGGTATCTCTGGTCTCACCGTCACTCTCGGGTATCTCCGTCTCGTCGCGGTGGTCTCCGTCATCGGCTCTCAACTCTCTCTCTCTCTGGTCTCGCCGTCTCTTGCTTGGCGACGGATCTCTGTCAGCATTTTGTTTATGGTAAGAATTTTGTATTCTGTTGCCATGATCATGTGTTTCGATGTTTAAAATGGATACATTGTCGAAACTTCTATTTGATAAAAAACAAATCCTATTTCTTGTTTAGGATGACTTGAAACATAAGCTGTTCCAGATCGTTCAGAACACGTAGCTCTTGCAACTAAAAGAAAAAGGAAAAATACCTATTTTACACAATCACTGAGAATAATTATTCAGGTGCTTTAGAAATCTTTTTATATAGAATTCCATTGTTTATCCGGTATTTAGTTCATAGCAAATGCTGTTTGATTCGATCCTGAAAAATTCATGAAATATTTTGTTGTTTCATTTCTCCCTAGTGTTGTTCCTTTGCTTTCAGTTTTCTGTCGTGATATCGATGCTTGGGCCAGTACTGCATGCTTTTCAAATATAAATCACTCTGTTGTGTCGTGCTATATGTCCTCTCAGTTGACACTGCTATAGTGTGGTACAAGCGTAAGTGATTCTTTCTAGTGCTTTGTGTGATGGTTACCTGATATTTGCACCGTCTTTTTGTTCTATCTGAAACCAATATTTTTGTTTTTCTCACTGATGGTGATTTCTTCACCTTCTTTTATAGCTCAGAGTCTTGTGGAAATCTGCGTTTGTATATGCTTCTTGTTAAGATTATGCCTTGAACTTCTCTTGAATTTCATTATAATCTTGTTGGAAATTCTTATAAGAAGTTAATAGAATTTCAAACTCTTAATCTCAATTATTTTATATACTGGTTCCATCATGGATGGTAAGTTAGCGTTGTATGCCATTCTTCTCTGAAATTTTATTGGTATTTTGTTAGGTTTCATGGCGGGAGGTGATCATCCCCCACGTCGAGGTATACCATTAGGAGGACATCGTCCAGTCGGAAGAGGTGCAGCACCGACCTCTGGATGCGAAATACCGACTGGGCGTCATGGTCAGGCCACACGAGGGGTCCATAGAGGTCGTGGCGGTCGAGGTCGTGGGTCGATTCCTGCATTATCGATTCCGACTTCTCGTTCTCTCGAGCACGATCTAGCCGTAGCGTCACATTCGCCTTCCATACCGTCGGCGTCGTCTGTACCATCATCTTCGTCATCAAGGACTATACCAAATTCGCAGTTCCAGTCACCATCGCCGACATCAAGGACTCCTTTACCCACGAGGCCTGCACCCCCAGCCACAGCATCACCGGCAGCATCCCCACAATACGACGGCAGAGCAGGGTTGGAGGTGACAGGCCCTCCGCGGGCACCTCAGAGGACAGGGATGGAGCCCCCTCGCGTGCAGGGGATCCCGATCAGACTGATTGCCAATGATACGTAAGTTTGTATTTGATTCATATATGTCGTTTTAAATATGGATGTAAATTATTAAAGAAGTAGTTAAGATGTTATGCATGTTCATGAAACACAGGGAGTTGCATCCTTCTCATTTTTGTGCACGGAGGATGACAAAAGTTTTCAAAAGATGGATGATTCCTGAAGGGTATTGTTGGAAGTCGGTACCGACTCATCATAAAGACCAATACTGGCGCCAATGGAAGGTAAACAGGACTACTAAATGTCTTATGATTTATACTATTTTCTCAATGTCTCGTAACAATTGCAATCGCCATTTTGTAGGTATTTTTTAGATGGGATGACGCGATTCCCGAGGATCTCATTCGAGCGGCGTACGACAGGCTTGCAGGCACAAGGTACACCACATTGATGCACAAGTTAAAGAAGAATCGTGTGCAGCCAGTGTATGATGCAAGATGAGGCATGGAGGAGATACTTGAGTACTGGGGAGAGCGAGGACTTCCTTGCCAGGTCTAGGCAAGCGACAGCGAATAGGAACACTGAGGTCGAAGGCCCTGGGACTGGACCCTCGAAACACGGTGGTGGTTCCGTGTCTTTTGTGACTACCCATGAAAGATTGGTAAGTTTTTTTTAACCTCTTGGTTATTTTTTACATTTATACACTTGTTCACTATGCTGAATTTATGATTGGTCCTGTACGCAGACTGATTCATCCGAGACGCCACCTACTGTGAATGAATTGTATTTGCATCTCCACACCGTAAATCACGACTGGATGACATTCATCGATACTAGATCAGGGCGGTTCTATGTAAGTATAGAAATGAAATGTTAAATAGTATTAAGTTTACTTTAAACCATATCATGTATGTTGGTTGTTGTTGATATCTCAGGGATAGGCTCCGAGATGAGACGTCGGGAGGCGACCCGGCTACACCGGACCAATCGGTGGATGATGAGGCGGTGTACCTCAAGGCGGCGGGTGAGTGTCCCAAAGGACGTGTCTACGGTCTCTCTGGTCTTTAGGGAGAAAGAAGAGAGATATGCGAGATCCTGGTGCTAGCACGTCCCATATGCGGATATGGTGCCGCGTGCGAGTTCAATGTCGTTGCAGAGCAATTACGAAAGGTTATGGAGTTCATGCATCAAGATCTCGGGATGAACATGGACGGAGCAGGGCCTATCTCAAGAACAACAACCACCACCACCACCACCACCACCACCTCATGACCAAAGCAATACCGCCGCAAATAGATCCGGTCGATCCACCACAACAAGGGGACAATGTTGAGCGAGAGACGCAAGCGTGGCTTACGAGAGATGAGCGACTTGGTGATACATAGGTATTTTTCTTATTGTTTGTGTAAATTATGAGATTATACCTTTGCTTTTGTAGATAACTTTAGCAATTCTTCGCATTACTTTATGATTGACACTTCTTTTTGTGCATATTTAGATTGATACTCCTTTATGTTTCACAATGAATTTAAAAAAGAAGTTTAAAAGTGAGACATTATTTAAATGAATTTTCTGTCTTTACATTTTATTTAATGCATTATTTGGGATTTAAAATAAGGAGTCAAATTCTGGGGAAGAGTGAGAAGTTATGATACCCTATCATAGGCAAAATTTATGGCATTCGATTTTGGGTTAAGTTTATTAAACTTTAGAAGTCTTCTTGCCTTTTTGGACCCAGAATACATGTTCTATAATTTCCCTTCTCCATAGATAGGCATTTATTCGTCTAAATCATGATGTCACCTTTCCTTAATTTATCCACTTAGAATTGCTTAGACACTCGGGAAAGCATGTGCTCTTTATTTTATATTTCATAGTTTACAACCATTAGAATAACATATTAGCCTCTACTTGTGCTAGGATATATACTTCATCAATCAGATTGAATTTTAAGTTGCTTTGAAATGTTGATCTGAATTAATGATCTGATATGGTCATGTCACATTGTCAAATTATGCTATATTACTGCCAAATCCCAAGTAGGTTTAGACTATTTGTATGAGTGCTTTGATCCTTTGCTTCAGCAGCGATATTAGTGTTCCTCAAGACAAGTTCACAACTTCTTCAACTATCTCTTTTGGTCCAACTGGTATTCAAACACAACTTCTCCATCACCTAGCACAACTCCTCATGATCCTATTGACAACATTGCATAAATAAATAAATTACTAGTAGTAATATATGCCATATAGTATGTATTCTCATATTATTCTTAATTTCATATTTGATTGCTCCGGAGATGATAGGAACATGGCATTTCCAAGTCTTTCTTTCCCAGATTCGAATGTTAGGGATACACCACTCATGATTTACAAGGAGCCTCATTTTATCCCTACTTTCGAACATTTGCATGCATGGGCAACATGGTTGTTACTATGAAGGTCAGTTGTCCTTGTTCCGTATCTAGTCAGTGTTCCCCCATTTTATTCTTCTAATTAGATTTTCTTTTTGTTCCGTATACTTCAAAAATTTTGGTTCCTTATTATTATATTATTGACAATCATTTTTTTAAGGATTTAGCTTCGTATTGGAACCTCCTTCTATGGAGCTGTGTCCTTACTCGGTTTCTCTGCTATGTTCTCTCGCTATATTGATGGCTCGGAAAGTATATATGGTCGATGGTGCATATATGAAGGAGAGTGGAGAAGGGGTATGAGGCATGGGCATGGAAAGACGCAAGTGGCCTTCTCGGAGTCGTCTATGATCTAATGCTCGGTTTACAACTAGGAATATAAGGTATTTCTTTTCTTTTACCCTATTTGTCATTTTCTCGTGTCATACGCGTTATTGCATTTTGCATATCTAGTGGGCTTCTATAATGCAAAGCAGCAGCAGCACTTGATCTATAATGCAAAGTGGCGTGAGTGGCTAAGATTTATATTTGTTGTTAGCTTAGTTATTTATATACAATATTTGCGATTCTCTTACTCATAGCAGTCTTAGTTTTAGTTTTTTCTATACTTGTTGCCTTACTTCCACTTAAGCAAGGACTATTTTGTTAACAGAACCCACCAATAGAACTATTAATCGATAGTTCATGTGTCTCTGAGATTGAAGAGGGTGCAGATGGGGTTTGGAGCATTGTTGGTGGAAATGTAGGAGATTTATTTGTGAACTGTTTCATAGACTACAATTGGTATATCATTCTATATCCGCTTTTGCTAGTGTCCACCATTATTTTCTAGTTTGTATGTTCATCTCTTTCTTTTATCAACTTATGGGCATGAACATCAAAAGCTTTGAACCGAGTTGAGCCTCAATTCGAGTAGGCTCGGCTATCACACCGAAGTTGAAATTTGTATGTGATATATGTTATCAAGGAATGAAAGAAGACTAAAAATTTGAGGTAGGCTCGTCCATATTTCGATTCTTGGACGATTGGAACCCCATATACTTTCCAAATCTCCCCTTCTTTTCCTATATATTTTTACTTCCTTGAAAGCTCTTGATGTTGTGTGGTGTATTGCTTTTACCGGACGTTGGAGCGGATATGTTCTGGGCGCTATTTAGCTCTCTATTTGGTTCAGGGGCTCGCTCGGAAGGAACCCCGTGAATATGCATTATCACTTGGTTGTTGTCCTCGAGATGGAGAATCGAAGTGCTTCAAAGCTGCGTTATAGTTATTATATGGAGTCCTTATTGCTCTTCTTATTCTGACCAGTCATGTTGGAGTTTTGGTGATTGGAGCTGTTGAACATTAGATGGATTTTGTTCTTGGTTATTAAGCTTAATTCTTTTTGTGCATATTTATAGGATTGTAAGTTTTCTTTTTTTTTATGGTTGAGGATTGTAAGTTTTCTTTTTTTGTGGTTGTTGAACAATAGGATTGGTGGTTTTTGTGAATACTTACAAATTTGGAGCTTTTGTAATACAAGACAATTTTCCGTTGATATATAAATCTTTTTCAAATTTTGAGTTTTACATTTTTTTTCTCTTTTGAATATTTGTTGATATATATTGTCGATGTATGAATGTCAAATTTGGCTTTTTTGTGGGATGTTAGCACCCCCAAGGAGTTGTTGGAGGGGTGCGGCGATGGAGTAGGTCCTATGGTTGTAATTTCAAGTTATAGGTTGGAGAACCAATTGGATTATGTTTATGTTTGAAAATTAAACGAAAAGGAAAATTAGAGACGGATTAGCAACGAATTCAAACATTCCGTTGCTATTCCGTCTCTAATTTTCCAGAATATATGCATGAATCACAAACGGAATCGAGACGGAAAGAATTTCGTCTCGATTCCGTATTCGGAATCGAATTATTTCGTCTTCGATTCCGTTGATGATTAGCAACGAATCGAAACGGACTTTTGCATTCCGTTTCGAGTTCGTCTCGATTTCGTTTGTGATTAGCAACGGAATCGAGACGAATTCATGAATTTCTTATTTCCGTCTCGATTCCGTTTCGATTAGCAACGGAATCGAGACGAATGCAATTACAAATGTACCATTTCGAAAAAAAATCCATTTCTATTCCGTCTCTGTTCCGTTTCTAATTTCCGTCGCTAAATACGTCTCTAATCAGAAACGGAATTATTCCGTCTCTATTCCGTCTCTAATCAGAAACGGAATCAAAATTTCGTTTCTGATTGGATCAGCGACGACTAAATCAGAGACGGAATCTATTTCGTCTCTGTTCCGTTTCTGAATTCAATTAGAGACGGAATTTATGCAAATCAGAGACGGAAATTTCCGTTTCTGATTTGTTGTTTTTTTGTAGTGCTAACCGTACTATCAAACATTACAATTTTTCAACAAGGATCCGAAAATAAGAACTTTGAAGGGTATTAGACATGAAAGTCACTATTATGCACATGGAATGACAAAATGAAAATGAATAAGAATCGAGACACTTCTTTCTCTTTCTTTCGATAAAAAAGGAATTGACTTATCACCTTTTAACTTGACCCCATTGAGACTTGATCCCCCAACCTCGTACACCAAAGAGACTATACATTCAATTGCGTCGAAATCTCAACACCATAACTTGAAAGCTACCAATTACACAACATTAACTGGCTGATGATGTTACATCGATTCCTTTCATTCAAGAAGACAAATTAAGTAACATATTCCAAACAAATGATCCAATTAGATGGATGCAATGCATATTTTACAAAAGAGCTAATAAAAGAGCTCTCAATTCTCTATCACAGAAAACAAAAGCCCACGGAAAATCAAATAGTGAGAACATGAAGTTTCTTTGAAGAACTCAACAAAGCAACTAATTAATTAATCCATAACAATCATTCTCAAATCTGTACCTAATCGAAATGCAATAATCGATCGGCATAATAAGAAAGAAACAATCATTCACAAATATGTGCCTAATTAACCAATTATTTATCCAAAACAACCAATTCACGTATAACGCAAGGTCAAGTGCAAAGACTGCACTGGTCGCTGGACTGACTGACTCAATTGATCGCCCCAACCTTATGATTTTATGCCTTATCTATATTTTTCATCTTTTTTTGATAGGAAAAGAAGGTACAGAGAATCTAGTACAAAATTATCATACCTCTCGATTGATGATGGAGCAGCAGAGGCGATTGAGAGTGATAGAGCAAAGACAGATCAAGATGATGGAGAGCTTACCGAATCTAACTAGGAAGATTGAACTTCCATGTCCGCGAACTCGCTTTGATGATCTACCAAACAACCCTAATTATGGAACTCGTTCGATGATGGAGCGGCAGAGGCGATTGAGAGTGAGAGAGCAAAAACAAATCGAGATGATGGAGAGCTTACTGAATCGAACTAGGAAGACTGAACTTCCATGTCCGCGAACTCGCTTGATGATCTACCACAAAACCCTAATTACGGAACTCGCTTTGCAAGTCGTGGAGCCGAAAGCGGAGATGGAGAGAAATAATGGGTTGAGGCGTGTGTTTTAATCGCCTAATAGCTCTAATATAGAGGTTCATTAAAATCCCTATCAATTAAATGCCATTAAAGGCACAAACTGTTCTAGTGCACATACACTTCAATCAATACACAAGAGAACAAATTTGCAGATTCTCATATGAACAACAATGAGGCTTACATGCATATATAATACTTGATTAGGATAGACCCATTACACAACGGTTACTACCATAAAAATAAGGGGAGTGTTAGGCGCACATCGGAGTGCACATCGCGTTTTGATGTGCGTGCGATGTACCTTGAGATGTGGTTCACTCACATCCTGAGGTACATCGCACGCGCATTAAAATGTGATGTGCGTTCTTATGTGCATTTGTAATGTACGCTAGAATTTTCCTAAAAATAACTACCCTCTACATCTTCACACATCAATACAGCGTACACCACTACACCTAGTGGTGCCTAGAACATGGACACATTTCCAACGACAACTACACCCACTACTACATGCTTTTGACTCAACTACAGAAACTACACGACAATCTTCAACTGAAATGATAATAGGACAATACTTTGAATCACGTTTTTTCAAAAATATCTTAATATATTATCACTTAATGAGAGAATGGAGTTTTTCACAAAAGTACTAATGTTTTTAGTTTAAATCCGAAAATAGGGTGGTGTTTTTTTTTTTTCCAGAATAGGCAATAGCGCCTTTTCAAAAGGCGCTATCAAAGTGGGTAAATTTCGTTGCTGACGTGGACGGTCCACGTAGGACCGGGTTACACGGATAGCGCCTTTTGAAAAGGCGCTATCCGTGTAACCCTTGCTGACGTGGACAGTCCACGTGGACATCGATGGGTCGAATATCGCCTATGGGTTGTGCGGGTTGTCCGCCTCGCAATGCGCGCACTACGTGTAACCCGGTCGACGTGGACATCGGCCGTTTCGGTCGGCGCCTATGGGTTGTGCGGGTTGTCCGCCTCGCAATGCGCGCACTACGTGTAACCCATTCGACGTGGACATCGGCCGTTTCGGTCGGCGCCTATGGGTTGTGCGGGTTGTCCGCCTCGCAATGCGCGACGCCGGCCAGCGGCGAGGGACGGAGCGGCGAGAAGTACAACGCGGCCCGGCGAGCAACGTCCGCGTGGACGTCGCGAGACACGGCAGGCGGCGCGTGTGGCGAAAGATCGGCGAGTCCATTTGGTGAGGTGGCGGTGACGTGGCGGCATGCGTGTACAGATAGCGCCTTTTCAAAAGGCGCTATCTGTACACGTGGCCTGCCACGTAACCGCCACCTCACCAAATGGATTCCTACTGATAACGCCTTTTCAAAAGGCGTTATCAGATGTTGGTGAGTTGGCGGTGACGTGGCGGTGACGTGGCGACCACGTGTACAGATAGCGCCTTTTGAAAATGCGCTATCTGTACACGCCTGCCGCCACGTCACCGCCACCTCACCGCCAACCAAACCAACCACACCCAATAGCGCCTTTTCAAAAGGCGCTATTGCCTACTTCAGTAATAAAAAAAAAAATCCTCTCTATTTTGATAAATTAATTATAAACTAACCCTACTTTTGAAAAAACCCCGAGAGAATGAGTCAACTTGAGGAAAATAAAAGTTCAAATGAAGGGGAAAAAGTTCACAAATACAATTGACAGAATAAAAGTTCAAGAATCCAATGAAGATTAATTCTTCCAAGTTCGTGAGGTGCGCGCCACTTAAGTCAGTTTTGCTTTTCTTTAATTGGATATATAGTTAATTAATGGATATTAAAATAATAATTAAAACTATGTTTTTTTTTTTTTTTTGTTACAATTAAAACTATGTTTTTCTTCTATAACAAACTTTACCACAACCTCAACACGTTGACCGCATGCACTCTTTCACTGTAAAAGTGTCTCAATCAGTCAATCCCTACATGCATGTATGTGTGTACTGTTAGAGTTGCACATTAGTTATGTAATATCTGGTGAATAGAATCAGTGTGAGGTCATGTAAGTTCACTAAGTTGTGTGGTACTAATGTGTGAGAGATGTAAGATCGTGACTATACACGTGTAGGGGTATGACGTAAAGCTCTTTTGTACAAATTGTATCTCGGTACATTCACTGAAAATGAGAATCAAGAATCGAAAGTCTGAGTTCTACTCGTCTTCTTCGTTAGTTCCATTTCTTATTTAAAGCTTTCATGGTATCAGAACTATATATGTACTAGCCATGGCAGATTCAGCTGTGGCAACATGGATTCTTTGATCCACACTATGTCTTCATCATCATCTTCATCGAGAGCATTGGCGCCATTCAGTTATTCACTAATCCAATCCATGTTGGTGAAACTCAATGCAGAGAACTATCGATCTCTTATGGAAATCTCTGTTGCTGCCATTGATTAAAGGTAAAAACTTCGACGGAATCTTGCTAGGGTCAGTTGTATGTCCAAATCCAGTACATCTGGTCACTAGAGGTCCAAATCTGAAATTTGATGAATGGAGATCTCAAGATCATATGATTTTATGTTGGATCTTGAACTCTCTCATGCCAAATATTGCAAGATATGTCATAGGCAAGAATTGCTCCACAGCTCACGAAGCCTAGAATTCTATTGCTGCGTTGTATAGTGCTACATGTCGAGGAAAAGTGCAAATGTGTAGAACATACATACAAACATCTTGCAAAGGAACGCATACCATGACAGAATATCTCCAGAAACTGGAGAAGAACGTAGATTGCTTGTCGACAGCTGTAATTTAGATGGAAGAGGCGAGTCTTGTTTCATGTGCTCTAGCGGGCATAGAGTCGGAATACTTCCTAATCACAATAGTAACCAAGAGAGAAGATCTCACTTGGAAAGTAATTCATGATACATTGATCAATTTTGAGGCGAAATTACAAAAGATTCAAGAAACAAGAAACAAGATGGCAAATATAATTGTCAATGCGTCTGCAAACACTGCTTTTGTTAAGAACCAGAGTCTTGCAAACAAGCATGCAAACAAGCATGGTGATAATCAAGGAAGAAGCAACAAAGGTGGCTTCGACGGTGGAAGAGGTCATCGAGGCAGAGGAGATCATAATCAAGGAGGCTATAGTAACAACAAAAGACCAACTTGTCAGATTTATGGCAAACTAGTCATGTCGCTGCAATTTGTTATTACTACACCAATTTATCATATATGGGAGCAAGTCAGCCCCTCAATAACGTGACCCGAGTAGGCTGGGCTAGGCGGCAAGAAACCTAGCAAATGACCGAGTTCCGGAGGACTCGGATGGTTCCATGGAGGTTGGTTGCATGCGGAACAGTTGAGGCAGTGCACAGGGATGAAGGAGGTTGTGCCTTGGCACGCGCCTAGGCACGGTGCCTAGGCGCAGACGAGGTTATGCCTTGGCACGAGCCTTGGCACGTCCCTTAGCACAGGCACGGGCAAGCCAAGGCAGATTCCTTGGGCATGAGCAAGGTCGCGCCTTGGCACGAGTAAGGCCGCACCTTGGCAAGTTCCTTGGGCACGAGCAAGGTGATACCTAGGCAGATTCCTTGGGCACGAGTTAGGTCGCGCCTTGGCACGAGCAAGGCCGAACCTAGGCAGATTCTTTGGGCACGACTTAGGTCGCGCTTTGGCACGAGCAAGGCCGAACCTAAGCAGGTTCCTTGGGCACGAGTAAGGCGATACCTTGGCGGATTCCTTTGGCACGAGCAAGGTCATGCCTTGGCACGAGCAAGGTCGCGCCTTGGCACGGACAAGGCATACCTTGGCAAAGGTTGACAAAGCTTGACTTGGGCGTTGACCAAGTCAAAGTACGCTTGGTCTCATTTCTTGATGTTTTCTATTGGAGTTGGGGAAACGGCTTAACATCTACTATAAGGAGAGGTGTGCTCTCCTAGGGGCGGCATGGGCACGCTAGCAAGGAAGACCCACGAGCATGCCTTGGGCACCATGCCAAGGCAAGACCCTCGGACCCATGGTCTGGTCACCCCGAGCCGGTGGGACTCGACCGAACCCCGGCTAACACCCAGGGTGCCTGGGCACGGCCAGACACCACCGAGCAGTCCTTGTCCCTAAGAGAAACGTGGATCAAGACCCTTGAGGCATGGATGGACCAAGTCAGGGCGGTTCCAAGCGGTTGGGTAACTACCTTTGTCATGGCTAGTGGTATGACCAAGGCACGTCCGAAAATGTCCCGAGCATGTAGCAATTGACCAAGCAGTTGAGGCGGTTATGGAACCAGGTGGCAGCAAGGGAACAAGGCAGGTGGGTACCTGTCTTGACCACAAAGGAAGTGGGGTTTTACTTAGTCTATATATGGATCAATGTAATCAGGACATGTGTCCTAGTCGGTTATGTAACTACTTGTTGGCTGATCTATAAAGCCAGGGGCTCTAGGCTTGGGGAAGCATAGAGTACCACTGTTCTATTCTCATTGAGAGCTTAGTAAAACGTTTCCTTGGTGTCATTGCTTGATGTTCATTCTATTTGAGTATTGGTAGTGCTGAACTAAGGTGGCCCTTAGGCACCACGGGTTGGGTTGAGCTAGAAAATTTTCCTTAGGGTAAACCCCTCACTTAACGGCCTGTGACAGGAGCAACTTTGCAACAGAACAACAATGGCCAGTAGTTCAATCATTAACCACATCAGTTCAGACCTCTTACTGGAGTACCACATATCATGCTTTATATGCCTACTTTACATCTTCAGAGTAAGTAAATAATTAAGCATAGTACACAGATAGTGGCGCCACCTTTCACATTACCAATAACCCAAATCAACTTTTCAATTGGTCATACTATGCAGTACTAATCGCTTAACAGTTGGTAATGGTTCTTATCTTCACATTTCACATATTGGTTCTATCTATTCTGATGATCTACACAAATCATTAAAATATCCTGATACACTTTATGTTCCGAAAATCACCAAGAATTGGCTCTGTTGCACCACCAATAACCTGTTTAACAAAGAAAAAGTAATCAATAATATTCCATGAAATCGCCAAATGTGCAAAAATGAGAATCCTAGAAAATTAATCTCAAGCAAGTAACAGGGGTGTATTCAATTGAGATTTTAACGAACTTTTGGTTACTTTTAATTACTAAAAAAAGTTAAGGTGTATTCAATTAAAACTTTTAGAGAGTTTATAAAAGGAAGGTGTATTCAATGTGAACTTTTATAGACTTTTTAAAAGTCTATAAAAGTTTTGAGGTATTCAATTTAAACTTATAGAGAGTTTATAAAAGTAAGGTGTATTTAATTTTTTGGTGACTTTTGTGGTTTGGTTACAAATCTCGACTTTTATAGACTTTTTGTATAAAAATACACATACAAAAATCTTCAACTTCTCTTCACCACAACCCAGAAACTTTTAAAGACTTTTAATTTTTGCTGGTTCTTTTATTCAATGAGGACTTCATTGTTCACAAGATATTTTCTTATTAATTGTTTTTATCAACTTCTCTAACCACTCCACAACTAATGGATTTCATTGCTCACTCATTAATTATACTCTAATGTCTATGTTGATGAAAATGAAAATGATGTCGTTATTAACAAGATCCATTCTCGCATCATTGTACATTTTTTATAAGATTTTTTTACGAAAAAGTTTAGTTTATTAAGTGTATAATTATAATCTCAAAAAGTGTAATATTATTATTTTTGAAGAAGATAATCGTGTTTTTTTTTCAAATGCAAGAAGTGCTTTTTAAGAAATTTAAACTATTATTCTTAAAGAAAAAATATAAGTTTTTTTTTATATAAGTCAAAAAAAAAGTGCAAAATTTTTACGCAATGATCTTATTTGATTCTTTTTTTCCACTAAAAGATGATTCATATACCTATTTGTTTTGTTGATATTTATTTACTTATTTGTTATGTTACTATCTTGATAGTAATTCATTAATATGTATATATGATTTTTTTTATTAAAATACAAAATACTTTTTAAAAAATCAGTAATAGTTCTTAAGAAAAAGAAATGTAAGTATTCATCTATTTTTTATAATAAAGTGTAAAATATTGTTTCAATATAAAAATCACAAAAACATTACTAGTATCAATCAAAATCATGTTTAAAAAGTTCACAAAAGTCACTAAAAATCTTAAATGTTAATAAAAGTCATCAAAATGAAGTTTACATAAAAGTTTATCAAGGTCATTAAAAGTCTACGAAAATCTACAAACTTCATAAAAGTCATCCATTTATAAAAGTAACCAAAAATCTATTAAAATCTCAATTGAATACACCCCTGTAAGTTTCGAGGACAATGAGGGATTAACAGCTAAAATCAAACCTTTGAAGACGATTTCGTCTTCTGATCTGATTCGATTTTTGCAAGATTTCGAGGACAAAAAGGGATCAATGGTTGAAATCACCACTACAAAACCCTAGTTAGGTCGTCGTCTCTTCAATCCTCTCATATATCACGAACCGATGATTTGGTTAGGGCTTTGATGAAGCGAATAGGATTCCAACAATGAAGAACAAACACTTTCAAAGATTAGGGAGAAATGAAATGGGAACGATTTGCGAACAGAGTGGGGGTTTTGATAACAGAGAGAAAAGTTCATAGACGAAATTGAAGAGAGGAGATCGAGTAGGGGTTTTGATTTCAGAGGGAAGATAAGTGTAGAGACCACACGAGAGAGAGAGAGAGAGAGAGAGAGAGAGAGAGAGAGAGAGAGAGTGAGTGAGTGAGTGATGAGAACGAGTTACTATTAAAGCCCATTTGGTAGAGGTTTGTTGAAAACCCATATCATATTTGTGCTATTACAAGCCTAATTTGTTCTAGTGCACAAAAGTTATTTGGAGACAAGTGCTCCAACAAGGGTGATGAAAAGAGCATCATCATTGTGAAGACAAGTGATTCATAAAAATTAGTAGTAAAAGAAAATTGATTGCTTGAAGAGATGTGCTTCATAGAGGTAATTTGATGTGGTTATTTTTATTTTTAAGAAATTCAAATCAAGAGGAAGTGTTGGATAATATGACTCAAATTTAATTAACGTGTTTTTAGTCCAAGTGATGTTGTTAATTTCTAAGTGATGAAGTTAGGTAGTTAATCAACTGTGCATTATGTGTGTATGTGGGTAGTTACTAGTTATAGTGCAATGGGTGCATGTGAACCCTAGCCCCTCTTTTTGTTCAAAAATAAAACACATTGGAGAGAAAAGGGAGATTGGAGTTTGTTGGAGAGCTAACAAAAAGAAAGCCCACTTGAACGTACCATTATCTTCTTTATTTCCTCTACTATTGTTGAAATTAATTGGAAGCTTGAAATTGGCTTAAAAAATGGTGGTTTGTGGCACCGCTAAGGTGAGCAGCAACCAAAGCGAGTGGGGGTGCCACTAGGTTGCCCCTCCCACCACCGTAAAGGAGGAGGTGGTATCATGACCACCTTACCCAACACGTCCTCACTAGCCAAGGGCTGGTACCCAGCGCTGATCAACGATCGGTAGGGGTGACAATTCGTGTCGGTGAGTTGTAAACGTGTCGTGTCGTAAGCAGGTCATGGCCCATATAATGCAAACCCATTACATGACATGTTTATTAATCGTGTTAATCGTTTTCGTGTCTAAGTGAGTCGTGTTAAAAATGTCGTGTATTCGTGTCACCCATTTATTAAATATTGTATTTAAAAATTTTATTTTATTTAAACTTTTATAATTTGGTTACTACTTTTTAAAATATATCTAAATGATTAAATTCGAACAAACATACTAAAATAGCCAATAAAATATAATGTGGTTGTATATAGTCGTTAGTTTTACTTTACTTTTTTATTCAAGTTTTATTACTCTTAATAATAAAGCAAAAATGACTCGTAATAATAACTTAAACAAAATTATAAGAATCATAAAAAAATATCTAAAATTTTACTTTGGTGAAAAGTTTTATTTTTTCTTAATAAATAATTATTAATAAAATCTAAAACATAAATAATATATTAAAAGTAAAATGAATAGTTCCTTTCAAATATAAAATAAAATATGATAAAAGATGTCGATAAATGAAATAAATAAATCATGCTATTAGCATGCATTCAAATAGGTGAATTTTGTACCAATCTATTTATTATATCATATTTATTATTTATACATATTTCTTTAGTCGTGTTAAGCGAGTCATAAACGAGTTAAACAGGTTGACATGTTAATGACTCGTTTATTAACCGTGTATAAATGTGTTAACATGTTTATGACACAGACCCACTTAATCCAAACCCTCGACATGTTTATTACGTGTCGTGCCGTGTTAATCGTTTCATGACCCAAATTGCCAGCCCTAGCGATCGTCATTGTGGCGCCCACCATCGACAGCCAGAGAGGTGGTCTAAGAAGGGGATCACCCTCTTCCCTGGAAAATGTGTACGAGGGGTATGCTGGCCCATAGTTCCTAATCTAGGGGCCAAGCAGGCACTTGGCTCAATAAACCAAGGGTTGACCGGCCCCTTGGACTTGGTAAGAGACCAAAGAAACTCTTGGGGAGTTAACAGGGCCCCCGTACATGAAAATCAAGGGCGAATTTGCTCCCTCCTACGAGACATTTCCGTGCTCCCCGAGGGACCCTACAGCGGATCGGACCTCCCGACTACGACACATTAAGACCCTAAAGTAGGCCTCAGGCAATACGGGACCAATGGGGTCCACACTAGTGGACCCTAAAGACTAATAAAATAGAAATTTACTAAATTTTAAATGAAGAAATTTATTAATGTGGTCGTATATTATGAATTGTTTGGACTCGCGAAATGGTTCACAATAAATTAAGATTCACGGTTTGAAAACAAATTAAGCATTAGATATGGGATGTTATTAGACAAATTAAGATTCACGGTTTGAAAACAAACACTTGGGTATGGGTTGCAATTAGTATTGACTTGATCTTATATTTCTATGGTTGTAAGTATGTGACGTAACCACTTGTGATGCTTGAATCAAAAGAGTGGGTTTGAGACGCCAAATAAAACTAAGTGGTTTGTGCCACAATAAATTTATGACGTGTATAATAATTATTGTCATGGTTTATGCCATGCTACTTACACATCCATTATCGAGCTCACAATATGGTCACATATTGGTGACGGCTTTGGATGAACTTAATATTGACATGATGAGACCAATTAGGGGGCACTTTGGCCAATGTGCTCATTAATGGTTTGCCTCACCTTAAGGGTAAGGGAATCGATAATCGTATACTTATCAATACTAGTGTGCATTGAATGTAACATCGCCTTTACATATTACTATCTTGTATGCATTTCTTTTTGAACCCATTTGCATAATGAACATGTCTTCAATATGATTTTGCATGTCTTACATCTATGATATTGTTTAATGACGTATGAACCTTTGCTTTAATGTCACGCATTAATGTCCCCTTACTCATTTAATTAATATGAGACTTGATTCCATGCTTGAATTTAATGCTTATTATGACGGCCCCAGTTCCCCATAAAATTGGGCCCCGCTCGGTCTAAACCCACGTGGACCCCCGATTCGTTCACAAAATCGACGCAGGTCTAGTCAGCCTTAAATAGTTGCATTCTCAATAAATTTGTATTTTAACGTTGAGTTATTAAGTTATGTCTTTTACTGAATAGTTTGCAGTGGAAATAAACTTAAAACAAAGTTAAATAACTCATTTTAAATAAAGGTGGAACAACCTATGGTGTGGAACCCTGAAACCAACGGATAAACATGCATATTTGGTGACCAATAGTATACAAAATGATAATACATGATATCCTATATCACTCGATCCCAATATGTCCCAGTGTAATAAAAAATAGTAATATACAATAATTACAACAAAAATGACAAAACATATTATCGTGCAAAGGAAGGAACCACTCCAAAATTCCTAAAAGGAAGTCACAAATCATCGGTCCTTTCCCCTTGCTCGTCTCTGTCCGATCTGGATCCACCGTCACAAACTAGACGGTGAGTACAGTAAAATAGAAAGTAATAACCAGAAGAATATAAATAGTAATTCATGAATCATTTAAAAACTGTCCAAACATCATGCGGGTATCTACAGATAGATAAAAAGAAACAAAGTGCATGATAACAGACTGACAGATATTCACGACGAAAATGAGTGCCAAGAATCAAAAGAAGCATACTAAGTGGTCTTAAATCTACGACAATCCACAACAATCCAGTACTCGGGGAGAATTCACGTTTTGTTGGGTAGCTACACCCCTGCAGGTAGTGTTCACGTTTGCCCAACTAGCTATAATCCCAGTAGTACCTTCTCAACACACTTAGGCCATAGACACTCAACCTAGGCATGACAAATAAAGTTCCAAGAAAAGACATTTATAAATAAAGACAATAAATACGAAATATAAATTATATATTCCCTTAACTGGTTTACTTACTTACTTCAGACCAACGATATCTCGCCCTAGCGGCTTGGACACGCTCCCCAAAATGAACACCAGAATTACCGAGACCTCCCCTTAGGTTCGTGAGGACCTATAACATGTTTTAGACTGAATTATAGTGTTTTGAAGATTTTGAAAATTTTCATATTTTTATGTTGCTAGGGCAATTAGCACGCTAATTATGACATTAACGCGCTACCTTGAATATCTAGCGCTAATCAATATTAGCGCGCTAATCTCAACATTAGCGTGCTACCTCGAATATCTAGCGCGCTAGATTGCCTACCTAGCGCGCTATGTGCAGCAAAACCCAGAATTCTGCATTTCAAATTTTGAGTTTTCTCTACATATAGGCCATGTTGATGCCTTGGGGACCCTCATACACACTACTAGAGGTCCCTAACATCAACCATAACACAAAACAACAACCCATAACATCAAATTCGTGACTTCATCATGTTGAATTGAAATGAGCTTTGTCTAGGAAACTTACAAAGTTGATGCTCACACCAAGCTTGATCTTCACAACTTCACCAACTTCACTGGATTCTTGAGTTTCCCCTCCTCTTGATCACTCCAACAGACCATTCTCCCCCTCTCCTTGCCAAATCGATGAGAAATCAAAACTTAAGTGATGAGTTTGGTTAACTTATGTTATATATATATGATTAGAGATGGTTACACATTAGCTACACATCTATTTACACTTACGTATCCCGAGGCTTATCTTGTGGACCACCTTCACACATTTATCCCACAAATCATGCTTAAGTGACTCCAATCATGTACTCATTTGGTCTTAAAATTGATAATACGCATCTCAATGCACTTCATATGACCATTGATTTATCTCACTAACTTAAGCTTATTAATTGAATATCCAACTTGACCACATTAAAACATATATACAACTATAGTTAGTTCAAATTACACTTACCCCAAAAGCAGCTACCTCGGTCTCACGTTGACACACAACTCGAGGTATGTCCCCACTTACGTCTCGACTCACCGAATGCCACACGTATACCTTACTCGCAAACTCGGCACGACTCCAGAGATTTCGACAACTATTTCAAGTCATGACAGTCCAGTCAACGATCCTTAAACGTAACATGTGCCACATTTAAATTTGAGGGTCGTTACAGCCTTCCCACCTTATTAGAATTTTGTTCTCGAAATTTAAACTAAGAGGAAACTCCAATATTAAACCTTACTAGAACTGAAATAGGTAGGGAAAGTGTTCGTGCATATACCACTCCAGCTCTCAGGTCAGTTCCTCGTCCCCGTGATGTTGCCATTTGATGAGAACTGAAGGTATTTTTGTGCCCCTCAATACCTTCACCTTTCGGTCCAAAATCTGAATCCGCTGCTCCTCATATGTAATATCATCTCTCAAGTCAATCTGACTCAAGTCTACCGTCGGTCGCTGACCTTCCTTCGACTTGTCAAGTCGAAGCATAAAGATGTGAAACACTGGATGAACTCCGGCGAGCTAAGGCGGTAACTCCAACTCATAAGCAATCTTACCGACTCTCCTTGTAACTCTAAATAGACCAATAAACCTAGGCGCAAGCTTTCCTTTGATTCCAAACCGTTCGTAACCCTTAAGAGGCGAAACTTTCAAATAGACAAAGTCTCCTTTGGCATACTGCAACTCGTTGTGGTACTTGTCGTAGTACTTTTTCTGTCTTTCTTGTGCACCCTTCAACCACTAACAAATCTGTCGTATCTTCTCAGTGTGATCCACAACAATTTTTGGCCCAACAGTCACTGCATCATTGGGCTCTACCCAACACGATGGCGATCTACATGGCCTACCATATAACGCCTCGATTGGTGCCATCCCGATACTGGCCTGAAAACTGTTGTTATAAGCAAACTTACACAAATGAAGGTACTCTTCCGAATACCTTCCGTACTCTAATACACACATCCTGAGCATGTCCTCTAACACCCGAATCAGCTTCTCGGACTGCCCATTTGTCTAGTGCCAAATTGTGCCTGCATGCTTTGTCACAACAGTGAAGTAAACTACGATCCTCTGTCTGACACTATAGACAACGATACTCTGTGCAATCTAACTATCTTTCGCTCGTAGAGATTGCTCAATCTATCAACTCTGTTTGTAGTGGAAACCGGTATAAAACATGCAAATTTCATCAACCTGTCCACAATCACCCAAATATTGTCATGTTCGCGAGGAGATCCAGGTAGACCACTGACAAAATCCATAGCAATGTGCTCCCATTTCTCTGCAGAATGGGAAATGGCTGCAGCAAATCTCCAGGTTTTCTATACTCAGCCTTAACATGCTGGCATATCTCACACGCTCGAATAAACTCTAAACATCGGCTTTCATCCCCAGCCACCAAAAGAGACGTAGCATGTCCGCGTACATCTTGGTCGGACCCAGATGAACAGAAAATCGCGAATGGTAAGCCTCCTGCAGTATTTTAGTGCGCATCTTAGCCACTAATGGAATCCATAATCATACTTCAAACCTCAAACATGAATCTGTTGATCGACTCCAATCTGGATGATCTGAACTCTCTGCCATATTACTGAATCACCGGTACAACTTGTCAGCCTGTTGTCCGTTAAGTATAACCTGAATCGAAATAGTTTGCATCCTCATCTAACTACAAATATGTGTACTAGTAGTAGCCGATATATCATCCGAACTCATCACCTCGGCGGCCTTGAGTAACGCATACTCGTGAGTCATATGGCACACTACTATGTAAGCATTAGACCCTTTCCTGCTCAAAGCATCAGTAACGACATTGGCCTTCCCTAGATGATACTCAAGTGCAAAGTCATAATTCTTCAGGAACGCCAACCAACCTCTCTGTCTCAGATTCAATTTTTTGTGAGAGAATAAGTACTTCAAGCTCTTTTGATGAGTGAACAAAGCGAACCGCATGCTATACTGGTAATGTCCCCAAATCTTCAATGCAAACACCACAACGACTAACTCTAAATTATGCATCAGATAGTTCTTTTCATGAATCTTGAGCTGTCAATATGCATATGCAATCACTTTGCCCTCCTACATCAACACACAACCCAAACCAACCTTCGAAGCATTAATATACACAACCAAATCTTTCCCAAACTCAGGCACCGCCAACATTGGTGCAGTCGTCAGCTTCTCTTTCAAATTAGAAAATGCCTGCTCACAACTCTCATTCCAGTCGAGTTTCACGTTCTTCTAAGTCAATCGAGTCATTGGTGTAGCAACTTCCAAAAAACCCTGCATAAAACGACGATAATAACCAGTTAATCACGGAAAACTACGTATCTTAGTCACTGTAGTTGATGTAGGCCAATCGATCACTGCTCTAATCTTAATGGGATCCACAGATACTCCGTTGGCTCCAACTACATGTCCCAAAAATCTGAAGTCTTGAAGTCAAAACTCGCATTTACTGAACTTGGCATATAACCGGTGTTCCCTCAAAGTCTGCAGAACTAACCGGAGATGTTCCTCGTGATCCTCATGAGTTCTGGGATAGATGAGAATATCATCAATGAATACAATCACAAATCTATCCAGATAAGCCCTTAATACTATATGCATGAGATCCATAAACATAGTAGGGGCGTTAGTCAAACCAAACGACATGATTGTAAATTGATAATGGCAGTATCTCGTACTGAAAGCAATATTCTCACTGTCTTCGGCTCTAATTCTAAGTTGATAATAGCCTGATCACAAATCTATCTTGGAGAATCACTGAACTCCCGTCAACTGATTAAACAAATCATTAATGCGATGAAGCAAATACTTGTTCTTCACAGTCACCCAATTCAGCTGCCTATAGTCGATGCACAATCTTAAGCCATCATATTTTTTCACAAATAAGACCGACGTACCCCAAGGTGATAAGCTCGGGTGAATGAATGTTAACTCTAACAACTCGTCAACCGAGTCCTTAATTATTCCAACTCTCGAGGAGCCATCCTATACGGTGGTATAGAAATAGGTTTAACCTTAGGGACTGAGTCAATGATGAAGTCTATTTCTCATGGAAGTGGTAATCCCAGTAGATCCTCCAAAAATACGTCAATGAACTCACACACTACCGGCACGTCTCCAATACAGATCTCTAATCTTTCAGTAGTACTCATGACACTCGCAAGCGTCTCAATCTCACTACTAGTGGCTATCCTTCATTTGGTAATCGAAAGTAAAGCAACTGTCCCCTGAAAATTGATCTCCGTACCATCTTATAATGGAATCGTAACTGACTTGCCATAGTAATCAATATGCGCATAATACGTACCCAACCAGTCCATACCAAGCAAAGCATCAAACTCAAGAAACTCTAATATTCTCAGATATGCAGGCAAATCATGATCCTCTATCTCTAATGAACAATTGACACACAACAAATTCGGGTACATCTCAACCCTAATGCATCAACCATGCGCCAATAAATAAATGAAATAGTCAAACCAGAATCAAACATGATATGCACCAAAGTACGACAAATCAAAATCATACCCTCAGTAAAATTACGTGAAGCTCTTTGATCTGGCTCAACATCAACATGAACTCTCTCCCTCTTCTACTGATGATGATGCGTCTACACTCGACCTAGCTGTGGACACAAACTTTGAAGATGACCTATTTGACCACATTTGAAGCATGTACGTTACTCCTTTGGTCCAGAAGACATCCCTTGTGTTTGACCATGTCTACGTCCCTGTACATGTCTCTGACTCTGTGTATGTGCCTGTCCAAACCTCTGTGTCTGTCCATTGCCTCTACCGACATCCCTACTCTTTGAATGTTGCCTCTGTGGCTGCTATACGGATCGGGTAGCCTTTGGTGGTCGGCTAGGTGGTGTTGGTATAAGTGGAACATGAGTGGTCTGAGCAGGTCGTGCTAGTATAATAAAGGACACAACACTCTGGGCTTTACTATATCCGAAGCCCTGTCTATTCTTATTCCTCTTCTTGTCCCTATCAGATCGGTGATCTAACTCTGTCTATGGTCTAGATGGTATAGCCTCTTCAGGATGTGTACGTAAATAAACCTCCCTGGCTAAACTCCTCTCACAAGCCCTCTGCAATGTATCTGGCTCAGTGGAGACAATGACACCTCCAATCTTTGATAGCAATCCCTCAGTGAAGTAATACACTTGATCAGTGTTGGATTCTGCCACACCTCTGGCATATGTAAGTAGCTATAGATACCGTCCTATATAACCCATGATAGACTCATCAACATATTGTCTCAATGTGGTGAACTCATTCTTCTTCTCCCTCAGTACGGTAGGAGGAAAGTACTTCAAGTTGAACTGCCTCTTGAAGTTTGTCCAATCCTTAGGTACTCCTCTAGTAGCAACCATCGTAGTCCACCAGTCGTCTGCCTCTCCCAGAAGCATCGATGAAGAAATAGAGGCTCTCATATTTTCCTCAGGAGTAATGATATTGTGCACCTTCTCATGGCTTTTCAAGAACTTCTCTGCAGCCACCAAATTTGTACCGCCGTAAAACTTCGTAGGATTATGCCTCTTAAACTCTCGCAACTGCCTAGCCTCCATAGTCGCCTTAGTGCCTTTCTCTACTGATGTAGCATACACTATCTCAGTATGTACATGAGGTAAAATAGTAGTCTCCAGTACGGCTGCTATAACTGTATTAGCCGTAGAAGTATTCGCTACAATCGGTGTATCCGTCTCCTGAGTAGCGGGCAATGTCGATGAAGCTGGTGGTGACGATGTAGCCGTAGTCGGTGTCCTAAGTATCCTCAAAATCTCCTCCAATCGCAGATCATGGGACGCTACTCTCTCTGACAGAGTACAAAACTCCTCAGTATTCACAAATAGAGGACCCGTAGCCCCACTATCATCACTAGGTCTGATCTGATTTGTCATCGCAATCTGCAATAGAAGCAAATCCTCGAATCAGTGGATAGTTACCGATATAATATAGTACATCACAACAAATATAACATATAAGATCAAGTTTTACTTTTACCCAACTCTCCTCACTTCCTAACGAAGATTTTAAGTCAGGATCATAGGGTTCACTCTAGGTTCCAATCGTTTCCTAACTTTAAAGTTTATTTGTGTCTTATGTTAGTTATAAATTAAATCAAGAGTCGGTGTTAAACCTTTTGTGGCTTTAATACCAACTGTGACGACCCCAGTTCCCCATAAAATTGGGCTTCGCCCGCTTAAACCCACGTGGACCCCCAAGTAGTTCCTTGCAAAGTCGACGCAGGCCTAGTCAGCCTCAAATAGTTGCATTCTCATTAAATTTGTATTTTAACGTTGAGTTATTAAGTTATGTGTTTTACAGAATAGTTTGCAGCGGAAATAAACTTAAATAAAGTTAAATAACTCATATTAAATAAAGGTGGAACAACTTATGGTATGGAACCCTGAAACCAACAGATAAACATGCATATCTGGTGACCAACAATATACAAAATGATAATACATGATATCCTATATCACTCAATCCCAATATGTCCCAGTATAGTAAAAAATAGAAATATACAATAATTACAACAAAAATGGCAAAACATACTATTGTGCAAAGGAAGGAACCGCTCCAAAAGTCCTCAAAGGAAGTCACTAATCATCGGTCTTTTCCCCTTGCTCGTCTCTGTCCGATTTGCACCAACCATCACAAACTAGATGGTGAGTACAATAAAGTAGAAAGTAATTACCATAAGGATATAAACAATAATTCATGAATCATTTAAAAATAGTCCAAATATCGTGTGGGTATTTATAGAAAATAAAAAAGAAAGAAAGTGCATGATAAACAGACTGACAGATATTCACGATGAAAATGAGTGCATAAGAATCAAAAGATGCATACTAAGTGGTCTTAAATCCACAACGATCAACAACAATTTAGTACTCGGGGAGAATTCACGTTTGGTTGGGTAGCTGCACCCCATAGGTAGTGTTCACATTTGCCCAACTAACTATAATCCTATGAGTACCTTCTCGACGCACTTAGGCCATAGACACTCAACCAAGGCATGACGAATAGAATTCCAAGAAAAGGCATTTATAAGTAAAGACAATAAATATGGAATATGAATTACTATGCCTTCCCTTAACTGGTTTACTTACTTACTTCGGACCCACGATATCCCGCCCTCGCAGCTTTGACACGCTCTCCAAAATGAACACCCTAACTCCTGATACCTCCCTTTAGATTCGTGAGGACCTATAACATGTTTTAGACTGAATTATAGTGTTTTGAAGATTTTGAAGAATTTCATATTTTTGTGCTGCCATGGCAATTAGCGCGCTAATTCTGACATTAACGCGCTAATTTCAACATTAGCGCGCTACCTCGAATATCTAGCACGCTAATCAATATTAGTGCGCTAATTTTTCACATTAGCGCGCTAATTCCAACATTAGCGTGCTACCTCGAATATCTAGCTCACTAGATCGCCTACCTAGCGCGCTATGTGCAGCAGAACCTAAAATTCTGCATTTCGAATTATGAGTTTTCTTTACACATAGGCCATGTTGATGCCTTGGGGACCCTCATAATCAAATTCGTGACTTCATCATGTTGAATTGAAATGAGCTTTGTCTAGGAAACTTACAAAGTTGATGCACACACTAAGCTTGATCTTCACAAGTTCACCAACTTTACTTGATTCTTGAGTCTCTCCTCCTCTTGATCACTCCAGCAGACCCTTCTCTCCCTCTCCTTGCCAAATCAATGAGAAATCAAAACTTAACTGGTGAGTTTGGTTGACTTATGTTATATATATATGATTAGAGATGGTTACACAGTAGCCACACATCCATTTGCACTTACGTATCCCGAGGCTTATCTTGTAGACCACTTTCACACACTTAACCCACAAGTCATGCTTAAGTGACTCCAATTATGTATTCATTTGGTCTCTAAATTGATAATACGTGTCTCGATGCACATTATATGGCCGTTGATTTATTTCACTAACTTAAGCTTATTAATGTTGGGTTTTGGGGCTCATACGCAGCGGAGATTACAAAACAATTTTTACAAAAACCCCAACAGGATCCGAATCTAATTCCATTAAAAACGTTTAAACCAAGAAAACTTAATCATACCTCGGTCGCAAAATACCTTTCTGAAGGTTGATCGATCTCTAAGGCACATTTACCAACATTGTGTGATCTATTGCATTTTGAGCATTTACTAGTATCGGTCAATAATCTCTTATAGCTTAATAGGCTGACATCATAGCCTATGCCTCTTTTGTTGAGTGCATGTTGTTGTGCTCCCAACATCATGTCAAGTATTTTTGTACCATTAAAGAACTTAGTCACCATAGTGGTCAAGTACTCTAGTTTCTTGACTAAATTATTTCTCTCATTTATGACCAATTCTAAATCATGTTGGAGGTAATCAGTAATCTCGTTTTGCTTCCCAATCTCACTAATGGCTTTTATCAAGCTTTTTTTTAGAGTTGGTTGGTCTTTTTGACCTCCTTTCTAACTCATTTTTAAGGTCATGCATGCTAAGCTCTTCATCCAAGTTATCAATATCATCAAAATCTAAAGAGTCAGAATCATGTACCTCACTTTTTGCCATAAGACAAAGAAACCTTCTCATCTTTGAACTCGAAATCAGAACTAGATGAGGATGAATCATCCCATGTAGCTTTGAGGCTCTTCTTGCCTTTTCACTTGTCCTTGCTCTTCTTGGAACGACAATCAGCCTTAAGATGCTAGGGCTTTATAAAGTCTCTTTGATAGCATAGCCACTTCCTCCTCAAGTTTATTTTCATCATATGATTCATAATCATCATTGATCTCAACCGAAGGACTAGGAGTTTTCAACTTAGTCAATAGACTATTTGCTTTCAAAGCTATCTCCTTCCTTGACTCTTTCTTTGATGGACTACTAGATGCTTCCAATCTAGCTCGATCTTTTAGCTCGAATTCATGAACCGTCAACTCTTCACATAGAGCGTCGAAGGTATAGTCTTCATGATTTTGTTCTAATTAAATAGAATACTTATTTGCATCCTATTCCTTAGGCAAGCCTCTAAGGAACTTATACACCGAGTTCTCTTGATCATAGTGCTTTGTAAGATTCTTCATCTCATTCAAGAGCTTAGTAAATCAAGTAATTGCGGTTGCAATCTCTTCATCGGCACCCACTCGGAATGTTTCATAATGCTCCTAAAAAATCCTTAACTTCATTTTCTTCACTTGAGTAGTACCCTCATAATGTACTTCTATTTTCTTTCATACTTCCTTAGCCGTGTCGCATGCACTTAATCAGTTGAATTCATTTTCACTAAGTGCACAAAAAAGTGATGCATGGCTTGATCATTGTATAGCTCAATTCTTGTCTCTTTAGGAGTGTAGTCCTTTTTAGCCTTGTTGGCCGAAGTGTAGCCATCCTTGATAGAATCCCACAAACTTCTACGTTGTGCTCTCATGTAGAATCTCATCCTTACTTTCCAATGAGCATATTTGGTCCTATCAAAGTAGGGAGGCCTAGAAGAAGAGTTGTCTTCCCTGAGGTGAGCAGAATCTAAAGTTTGCATCCTTGCAAGAAAACACTCAAAGAGACATTAGTAACACTTTGAACAATAATCCGTTCTAATACCAATTAAAAACGCACCCAAGAGGGGGGTAAATTAGATGAACCAAGAGGTTATCACATTTTTAAACTTTTTAATCAAATAATGAAGCTAAACACCCGCATAAGCAATAAGTAACAAATTGATTAAAAGGTGAAAGAGGTAGAGGAGAAGGAAATGAGACACGATTTATAGTGGTTCGATCAACCGATCTACATCCACTACCTATCCACCTCAGTTAGGATTTTCAAATCCTCACTTATATTACCAATAAGTGATACAACATCAGCTTACAAGCCTAGAGTGCCAAATTGCAAATTAAGTCTTCCCACCTAGCCTCTACTAGGATTTTTGCCTAGCCTTAACTAGGTCTTCCCTTAACTTGGATCCCACTAAGTCTTATAATCAATGGCTTACAAAAAAGATTGATGATTACAATGAGAATTTGCCTTACAAAGTAAAGTGGTACTAAGTTCAATCATTACAAGCCTCTTAGAGCTAAACCACTCCAATAAATGCAAGTATGGAAACAACTAAGATACCAATGAATTCGACGAGCGTGCGTGAATCTTGGTCAAGAAACCACCAAATAAAACTAGATTAAAAGAAAGCACGGTTTCAAATCAAATGAACAAGTGATGCTGTATAAAATCAAGATTAAGCGCAACACTTTGTCCAAAAAATAATCTAAGGGTTCAAGAGATCAAGTTTAAGTGCAAGAACCTAAAGTCAAATGTATTTGAAAACACTATAAAGGATTCCCACATAAAACTCCAATCAAAGAGTATAGATTAAGAACGAATAAAGTATGAAATCAAGAGATCTTACAACCCCAAGTATGAGATCCAAAAATCTAATTCGGAGTGTGGATTGTAAGGCTTAAAACACTTCTCTAGTGTCAACTTCAAGAGCTAATCAATGGCCTTCAAAGATCTCAAGTTGTTCTGAGCACAAAGTTCACAAATTTGAGTCCAAAAACTTGGATGTATGATTATGTTTGATCAAAATTTTTTCAACGTATGTTCTTTATGGTTTGTTTTGATTCTCAATCTCTAATAATGAGTTGATGACCGTTATGTTGATCCAATGGTCCAAAATGATCCCCAAATTCAAATTAAAGGTGAAGATTCGACTTTTCAAAAAGCTACCAGAACTCTGCATAACGCGCTATGTAGCCTGGATAACGAGCTATCTACAAGTAACGCGCTAGCTTGCATGCTTGATGCACTAAGGACATAGGCTTCAAAATAATTTAATTTTTGGTTTTGCAAATCAACTCCCCAATGGTCCTACTACTCTACTAAACCTCTAAAAACACTTCAAACGTATTTAATAGGGTCTATAAAACATATTTGGACATCCTAATGTTATCACGAACCCCCAAAATCAAGAATTCTGGTTTTATGAGACATGTATAGGCTTTTCTACATATATTTTAGATGAAACTCAAAAAGCTGTCCAAATGAACATCACTGCATTCAAAAATAATTTTAAGCATTTGTACACTCAAATACATGCTTTAAAACATGTTTGCATGATTTTAAATCATTCTTAAATTCATGGAATTGTAAATCACAAAATTCATGACTTTAAGTACTTTGAAAATCATGATTCATGTAATGTGTGATTCTAATGCATTTGACTTGTAGGAATGAAACTTTTATATCTTACATAAGTTGTACAATTGATAGCTTTGGCTTTCCAGTCCTTGTATCCTTGTATGAGCCAAGTCTTGAGCTTGTCCGGCTTCATTTTTGCCAATATGACTTGAACTTGTAACCCTCAACTTTATGCTCAACTTTACTTTTGAACTTGTTATTCCTAACAAGTGTGATATTCTAAAACACTAAGTAAACTTGTTAGAAACCTTTCACTTTGTTTGTTGTCATCTGACGCGGCCCGAACACGTTAATAAAGTAAAGTTTCCTAAACCAACTATTTTGTAGAATAGTGGCAAATGATCGATCTCACGAAATTGGTAGTCTTCCTTAGGTTAAAAATAACAAAAAAGGAAAATCGGTGGTTTTAAAATAAATATTAATTTAACTAAATAAATAAAAAAATAACTAAACTAATTTTGAAAACAACTAATTAATACTTAAGTAATACCTAAGTCTACAATTCCACAAATCAGGATCAAGATTCAATGGCAATCATGGTCTTCAATCTTTCCCAAAAAGTTATTAATTCAATTTCTCCTAGATTAGCTATAGAAAATCGACATCCGCCAGAAATTCCTCGTTCCCCTAATCTCGATAGCTAGGACGTCCGCCACTAACTACTTCCCTAATTAATGTATAACCCTAGACATCCGCCAATCAGGTTTAACACACTAACCGCAGTAATATGGGTCTATGGGAACACTAATCCTAAATAACCGGGTCGCATCCGCTCCCGATTTAACCTATATTCAATTGTTGCACAATCAATAACCGAAAGGGTTTGACGACAAACGGGTGAGTGTTTGTTACTTTATTGGTTCAAAAGCACAATTACACGGATACTAATAGTCCAAATAACTATAGATTGTTCACCTAAAAGCATGCACTGGCCACATACATACCTTAGATCTAAATCATAATCATTAAAATCAACAACAATGAAATAAGAGAAATTAAACTAATTAAATAATAAAATAAAAGATCTCACATAATATGCCATGAATCCATGATACCGACTTGTTTCCCCTTCGACCTAGGTAAGGAATTGATTAGCCGAACATCATCTTCGAAAAAAGTCGAAACTAAAATAATAATAGTCGGTGTCCTTCATAATAAAACATAAGTTCCTAACATATAAAACTACTAAAAATTGGTCTCGAGAGGTGAGAGAAACTAATTTTAGGGGTTAGGGGAGGTGATTCATGCGCCGAGGAGCATCGTACGGCTTTTTTTGGCTTGAAAATAGGTGTCCGCCACATGTCGCAGCGCAATTGGTCTGTTTTGTGTTGTCTCGCTGACGTGTCACGTGCTTATTGGTCGAGACAGCTTGCATGACGCGTTGTGCATGGGTGAGTGATCGACACGTGGCACACAAAAGGCGGTGAAGAATCGTGCGAATTTGGCAAAAATCTGGGAGTGTGTGCTGTCGTGCATCCCGAGGCAGATCGAAGAGCAGCTGAAGCGAGGAGAAGAAATGGCGGTGCGATGTGTATTGTGAGACGCCACGTGGCGCGACGTGATTGGTGGTGTGAATGGAGAATGCTGATGTGGCGTTGGCTATTAGTGGAGAGCTAATGAGTGACGTACTGTTGTGCTGGTGTCAATGAGAATGCACAACGTGGCTAGCATTACTTGATCTGTTGTCTCCTATTCTACGACCGCGCATCGCGTAATTCGAGGCAAACTGTCCGGCATCCGATCACTGCATGTAAATACTCCATTTTGAGTATTTTTCCGCCACTAATTTAACCGCACACTCCGTTTTACCAAAAAATGACCAAAAACTATAATTAATATTTATTTTAAAGACTTTGCATAATTAAATATGTTAAAATAAACTACTAAATGCATATAAATATTGACTTATCAAATACCCCAAAACTTAAGACTTTGCACGTCCCGAACAAAGGTATAAATGACAACACAAACTAAACTAGACTCCTAATATAATAATGCACTAACTCAACTAATCCTATACCCGACCCAAATTCATGGAGTTCCTTTGTTTTACATAGTCACCAAGTTAACAAGCAACTGAGAAAATTTTAGAGTTATGATATGTCAAGATTCGCAACTCAAACACAATTAAGATCACTCTTTAAAAACATAGATCCGATCAAGACAAATGCCATAAACTACTCATAAGTTTTATTGGTCTATACATTTAAGCACGCAAGTTCAAATTTCACTTAATATAGTGAAAGCACTCGAACTAAATCTTTTATTTGAGGAGTTTCACAACTTCCGCCTTTATTCAATTTATATTTATTATCTTTTTTTTTCAAGTTTTTTTCTCCAAATCTTTTTTTTTCAATTTATACGGTCCCTGCTCCATTTCCTGTGGACCGATTTTCTCACTTTTTCCCACCACAAGTTTCCCTGCTCCATTTCCCGTGGAAACTTGTGGGACACTCTACACTAAGAAAACTCTTGTTAGTACTTCTCACTTTCACTATAATCAAGCAAATCCCCCAATGTGGTTGCACAAATTTGACCATCTACTCACTTTCGTTATCTAGCACAAAGTTTAACCATCATCTAAATCCCTAATCATGAAATCATAAAAATGTAGAGCTATGAACTCGATTGAGTGTTTCTCTTAATCTTCCCTAAGTTTCAAGTAAAAAAGGTAACTGTAATTTACTCATCCATAACCAAAGGCATGAACAAAGTTTCAGGTGACTCTAAATAACTAATAAAATAAAATAAAATACTAAATAAATGATATAAAACACCACCAGTACCATCCGATATTTGCATATAACCGCATAAAAAATAAACGATCTCACTTGCGGTCTTTCGTAAAGAATCCATCAAAATCAATCAACAATCCCTAAAACACCCCCAAACTTATTCCAACATTTTCCTCAAGGTTCAAAATAAGTCAAGGCATCCATACAAAAAGAAAATGACAGTGGTGAAGAAAAACATGGATAAGAAGATGATATAAATGCATACATGACAAAAAGTCTCTAAAACCAATGAACGCACAAAATCTTTCATGTGTGGGTGACTAAGGAAACTATAAAAGAACGATCATAACAAGAGCAAGAACTAGTAAACATGGGATTTAACTTAAAAGATTCCAATCAAATCTTGCGAGCCCGAAGTCTGTCAACTAAGGGTGAGTTCAACAAGATGATGGAATGAAGTTTAGGGTTTTGGATCTACTCAAAAACCCGCCACTAATGCAGCGACTTAAGTCGGGTATGTCCCAACCAAGTCTCAAAACACCTAAAATCCTAAAAACATGTTAATTCCTAAAAGAATAATGCTCAAAGTATGCTTAAAATATAATCCTAAGTCAAACCTAGAAAACTCAGCGCTCCAATCCTCCAATGAACGTCAAACTTAATATATCACCTGTAAAAATAAAAGAGACCAAATTAGAGTGTTATAAAAAAAAAAAAAAAAAAAAAACCGAACTAAAATTTAAAATAAATGCAAGAAATAAATAAAATAAAATAAAAATGAAGTTGGGTTGCCTTCTAACAAGCCGCCTTTCTTTTAAGTCTTTGGTTAGACTTGGAATGATTGATCATGTGATGCCCTCTCCTTTAGAGATGTAAACAACAAATGGCGCATCTACGTATTTAGGAAATAAAACATGCACGCCCTCTTTCAGATTTAGGAGCTCATTTGGGACTTCCAACACGAAAGAATCAGTCGCATCAGGATAGTCCAACACAAAGGTGTCGCAGTAGAAGATCTGAGAATGCTCCTTTACTTCCACCCCCTTATAAGGTGTACCAAATGTGCATGGGAGGGTGGGTGGTTGCACCAACACCAGAGGTTGGTCTTCATCGCTCTCTATCTGCGGCTTCTTCGGCTTGTCTGAAATGACATCAATTTTCATCTCATTTTCCCCCTCATTTAGTGCAATGACAATTTCTAGCTCAATTTGAAAGACTTCACATTCTTCCGATGTTTCTCTCCAATAGTCTTCCACCTGTGTAACCTCATTCACTTCAAAAATTTTCAACGTATCAACACTCACATCCTCCTCTGGGTTAAAAATTGGTTGTGTACTACACAACTCTTCCTCATCAATCATACTCTGAAGTCTGGCACTATATTGATCTAATTTAGTTTCCAAGTCCTTCAAGCCTGGAATCCTAAAATCAATTTGTCGAATCTCATCAAGAATCTGATTAATCTTTTGTTGATTATCTATCAATTGCTTCACCATATCTTCCAAGGAGGTGTTTTGAAGAAACTGTTGATTTCCTTCATGTTGAGGAACTTGTGGGTTTGACATGAGCCCAAATAATTCGGGTTGTGGCGATGCATAGCTAGAATAGTGATAATTCTCATACTGCGGATAATATGGACAATTATGTGAAGAATGAGAATAGTCTCCACAAATTTCGCAAACCTCGACCTGTTGCACAAAAGAATTCATGTTAAAAAATTGATATTCATTATGTGACATACCTACCCCATTCACATTATAATAATGTGAGTATTCAAATCGACCATAATTATGGAGGTAGGAGGAGTCCATCGCGTGGTTGCCTGCATACATGTTAAGAGCAAGGGACTAGATAGGCAAAATAAAAATAAAAATAATAAAAAATAAATAAAAAATAAAAGCAAAGAAAGAAAATATTGACTCATCATCATCAAAATCTCGGGTGGAGTGTAAGTGTCAAAATACTTAGTCTAACAAAAGGATGGACTTAATGTGGACTATAAGGTCATTCTAGTACTTAAATGCATCAATATGAGATGTGGGGTTTTAATTTTGTCAATCAAAGCCTAATCCCATTAACTAAGTATTTAAACCACAATTAGAGCTTCAAGTCACTTTTGCTTAAATTAACTACGGAGATAATTTGAGGAGGGAACCTTAGAAAACTTGCTTGGTGGATTTGGTGGATAAGAGGGAACTCTCATCAAGATCTCGCAAAGCAAGTTAAATAAATTGTTTGATGCACATATTTGATTTTGAATGAAATCAAGGTTTCTATTAGAGTTTTAAGATAGAAGATGAACCTTATGCCTTGATTTGCGATTTAGGTTATCTCTATCTTATCTCCTTTTGTTTATTCCAAGGGATTTGCAAAACCTATGTTTTAATGGTATGTTTGTAGTTCAAAAACATTCTTGGATGGAACGAGAATGATCTTGTGGTTTCAAAGGAGTTGTTTATTATTATTTTAATCACATTTAGACTCTTGGGGTCGGCGTGAGTTGTTGAAAAATTTAGGAATTGAATTTCGAATTTAGAATTTCAAATTCGTTCCCAGTAACGTGCCAGTACGTCACTCGCAAGTAATATGACGTTGGCTACGTTACTGCCTAAATAATTGTAGAAGTCGATCCATCGATTTTCTAGTGTCGTGGTGTGTAACGTACGGCACTGGAAAATCACCAAGACTAATTTATGGTTCTTTGACTCAGAGCTAGCAATTTTGCTCCAGCGCTTTATAGGTAAACCCACAACACAGGGAGAGTCGACGACCACCACTCATCTCCTTTGGCTATTAAATGATATGTTGAAGACCAATTGATGGAATTCAAGATCATAATGATGCTTAGACAACAACCTATGATGTAGAATCATATTTGATACCTTGAAGCTAGTTGGTTGTAACATCATGCAGTTTATATATGATTTCCACTTTGTTGACTTTATGGCATTCATGTTATCATTTTTATCTTGTTGACTATCTTGTTTGGGCTTTTCTTTGTTGTATCTTGAATTATATATTATACTTGTTTATATTATCCTTTCATTTCCAGAATGGTAGTTGTAACGGCCCGCTCTAATTAATCCCGATTAACTGACAATTACAGATTAAGACCCTAAGCTCAAACCCACGTGGACGTCACAGAAAAGTTCAGGGCACGCCTAACGAGGTAAAATTTGTTATTTTTGTGTGTGAGTGCATTATTTTACTAATATTAAATAATTAGCGTCGCATTATTTGACAATTTATTTGTCGCATTGTGCGCGTGTAGTTACGAGAGCGTGCGACGTCGCGGTGTGCGCGTAATGCGGGTCTACGGGGTAGTATTGGATTGAGTTGTCACATCACATCACACATCACATCACATCAAATATCACATCAACCATCCCTCATCATTTATTTTTGTCCTTTCTCTCCAAATAAAAAAAAAATATTTTTCTCCTTAAAACGGATAGAGAGGGAGGAAAGAGAGAGAAAGAGAGAGAGAGAGAGAAAGAGAGTGAGAGAGGGACAGCCAAGAGAGGTGGAGGGAGCACCGGACGGCGGAGCTCCGGACGGCGAAGCTTGGCGGGGCGGCAACGACGGACGCCGGGAACGAGCAGCCAGGGCGGCGGAAGGCCGCGGATCGTTTGGCGGCGACGCGTTCCAGCAGCGGCGCCGGTGGCGCGAGGAGACGCAGACGGCGGGGCTCACCAGCGACGGACGACGAGCGCGGCGGCAACCTCCATTGATCAAGGTTGGTGGTGTTGTTGTTGTATAAAAAAAAAAAAAAAAAAAAAAAAAAAAAAAAAAAAAAAAAGAAGAAGGATCGTCTCTGCTAACTGAGACGATCGGGGAAGACGAGCCAGCAGGCTGGGCCTGCTGGCCGCTCCCGTGGGCCGGGCTGGCCAGGCCCATATGGGCCTGGCTGCCCCTGTGGGCCGGGCTTGCCAGGCCCATATGGGCCTGGTTGCCCAGGGCCCATGGGCTGCCCAGGGCTCAGGCGGGCTGGGCAGCCCAGGCCGGGTCAGGCCGAGTCGGCCCGACCCGGGTGGCCCTGGTTGGGCGGAACCGGGCCCAACCGAACCAGGTCTGGTTCGGACCCAACCCACCCTAAATTAATTAAAGATTTAAAAATATAAATAAAATACATTTTTAAATCAAATAAATATCAGAAAAATAGGAAAAATAGCTAGAAAATTATGAAAAAATTCAGGAAAATCAAGACAAATATAATATAATGGGAAAAATATAAAAAGTAGTTTTTGAGGACATTTGGGGCGTCGGCACCACGGTATAACTCGAGAAATGTGCCGAAATTAAACTTTTTGAAACAAAATCTCAAATTTTTGGTCTCACAGTATAAATTCATTTAATGAGACTCTAAAATAGTAAAAGTTTTTATAATCGAACATCAGGGACTTAGGCTACCATAGTCGGGTGTCGGGTAAGCGGGACGTTTCGAAGGCGTTGAGGTAAGTAAACCCATGAGAAAATTAGTTAAAATTCTTTTATGGCATTTACTTTATTTCGCATTTCAATAATTCCATTGTGCTATTTATTGTTGTTCAATTACTGTTCATCCACTCCCACGCGTGTATGTGTGTTTGTCGACGGGGTCGGCATGGCACGAACTCACACCCCGGGGCTAGCTACCCCGCGCTTCGAGTAATTGGCCATGATAGGGCTACGCGGTGACTATTCTCCGCGAAACCCGTAGGTTGAGAGATGTTTGACGTAGTCTTAAGTCTACGTCAATGGTTCCTCTCGAGAGATGTTTGGACGGGGTTCTACCGTTCAATGGTTCCTCTCATTCGACCGTGAGATGTTTGGCGAGGTGGTCGTCAATGGTTCCCTCTCGGTTTAGCTACGAAGATTCTCGGATGTCGACCAGGGTTATCTGTCACGCTACACTCGTGTCCAAATTTGACTTCTCAACGACTTATTTTCATGCGAATTTCCTTATTCTTGTCCTTTATTTAAATTGCATGAACTGTAGTCGTTTTATTGGAATTCGTGAATATTAGCTAAAGTTCTCCGGGATTTACTCACCTGGGATTTGTCATTATTTTTGGTGACAAATCGCAGATCTTGCGACGAGCCGAGGCAAGGGCGTCTTAGGCGACTACGTCTAAGTTAGGAGAGGCGTCACTTTTTGCGTAAGTGGTTGTATGTATCTATTTACTGCTTTATGAATTTTTGGGAAGGACTTGTACACCTGATACATGTATATGCTCACCTTTTGTACTTTTGTTGCTCTTGATATACATGGTATCTAATGCTGGGTTTCCACACTATAGGGTTAATCATATCATGCAAACTTTTTATTTCTACCGTGTTTGCATGCTTCAAAGACTTCCGCTTAAATGTTAATTTATAATAATTTGATAAATCGTGAACAACTTAACTTAGTCAATTTAATGTGAATATCTATAAAATTTTTCATAAATATTAAGTTAAGGCGAATAAGATACGTATAAAGGGGTAGGTCGCAGGAAGTCAAGTTAAGTGTGCGGTGACGTGGCATGCTTGGTGACTTGTCTGGCGACGTGGCGGTACCCGGTTTGCCTTGGAGTTTGGGGCCGTCACAGTAGTAGATTTAGTCAATAACCTTATTCATGCTAGTTATTACACATTAGGTATTACTTGGATAATTGAGGGTAAAGTATTATATGCTTTACTGAGCCTGTTGGATATTTGCTCACCCCACTACTTTTCCTCCTCCAGGTACCTTAGTTGTTGCTCGGGATAGAGGAAAGATCAAGGTCATAGCATAGAAGCTCTTTTCTCGTTGACAAGGTTGTTTATATTTATATATTCAGTTTAGAAACTTTTTATGTAATAAATAGGGGATTTTATTATGGGTAGACTTGTGAAACCCATAGCCTAATTGTTTAACTTTGTAAAACTTTATATTTTATTTCCACTCCTAATAGACTCAGATGACTTTTATTCCATACCTATTATATGTCTGAGTAGTTTATATGTAGATTTTCTTGTTGTATTGCAGTAGGTTAAGGCTTACTAGATCATCGTTCGACTCGCAGGGTCATCTGAAGGGGTTTGGTGATGGTTTAGGCTGGGCAACCCTTGTTATGGGAATTGGGGTCGTCAAAGTTAGTATCAGAGCCTAAGCGTCAGGTCCTAGGTAGTGTTGGTTAAGGGCAAACGTAGATAGTTATATCCAAATTCTAGATACCAACATCAAAGTTGGAACCAGAGCTTTAGGTAGTAGAACCTAAAGGGGCATTATATATGGTTATCTAAATTTGTGATACCAACATCACAGTTAATATCCAATCAACGCATTAGTACCTAGGAAATATCACATTGGATATCATAACCTTAGGTGATAGAGCCTAGAGGGAAAAGTGTAGTCTAATCCTAAAATTGGGAATCAGCTAAAAATCACAGATGAAATATAAATAGTATCTAACACAAGTCATTTTAAGATTAAGTAAGTTATGAAACTTAAGAAGGGATAGTCATGGTTAAGTAATGAAATCATCAGAATGGGCTTATGGTTTTCATTGACTTAATATGCACAAGTGACCAAATTTAAAGTGGGAATGACATTTAAAATAAACAAGTACATGTAATGATGTTATTTGCTTATGTATATGGTATCTATATTGTTAGATATGTTGTTCATTCATCTTGTCTCCTATGTAAATTTTTGGAACTATCTTCCTTGAACTACTCATAGTGCATAATAAGTACTCAAGGTGGAAGTTCTTATGTCCTGAGGAACACCAGGGGTTCATAGGGGACACATGATGGACAGTGGAGAGTCCTGATAGAGAGCCAGATGGTAGAAATGACTGAGAATCATAACAAGACACTTGAGTATATGTCTGCAGCATTAGCGCCACCGCATACATATACTCAAATGTCTTGCGATGATTCTCAATCATTTTTTCCATCTGGCTCTCCATCAGAACTCGCCACTATTCGTCGTTTATCCCCTATGAACCCTTGGTGTTCCTCAGGCAATAGGAACTTCCACCTTAAGTACTCATTATGCATTGTGAGCAGTTGAAGGAAGATAGTTCCAAGAATTTACATAGGAGACAAGATGAATGAACAACATATGTAACGATATAGATATCATGTGGTTGGGATGATCGATGTTATTAAGGGATAGAGAGCACCATTACCACCACCGCAGATGCTACCAGCGCCACAACCACAAGTACTTCCATAAATGCAACCACCAATTGTGGGAGCTATTTTAGGATCCATTCCAGTAGATGGAAATGAGGAAGATGATGCTACTCAATCAGTGGCAAGGATAAAAAAATCGATAAATTTCGTCGAATTTTAGGCAAGATTTATCGATTTTAATATGGTAGAAACAAAACTCAACGTGAGTTTCAAAAGTGCAAAAATTTGGCGATGTTTTAGATAAAAATCGATTTTTTTAGTTTTTCGGTCACGGATGAACAAAAACACATAGAAACCTACAAAAATTCGATCAATAAAATTGAAATAATTAAAAAAACCCTAAAAACCAGGGAATATTTGTACTTACCTCTTGATTTGGTCATGAATCAACTCCTCGCATACTTGTACTGCTCCATCTGCATTATTTTTGCATATTGCTAATTGGCTAGTCACCTCACCTCAAAGGCTAAAAAGCACTTCACTTCACACCTTCACGGGATAAATAAGAACTCTAATATCTTTATTCTTCTTCTTCTTTTTCCATTTTGAACTCAACGACCCTCTGACCTCTCTACTTTAAACCCCATTCTCCTCATTGTTCTTAGTGAAGGGACGAAAATTGGAAAACACTTCAATACTTCACAGTGTTTACACACAGTGCCCTAATTTTTTGTGAGGATGAGGCTGAGGAGGCTAGGAGGCGGACAGTCAGAGAAATGAAGGGGTAGAGGAAGGAGGATGGCTACTCCTGTGAAGATAAGGAGTGCATAGAGGAAGGAGAGGTTGAGGAGGTCGAGGGTTTAACTTGGCAATAAAGAGGAATGTTAGAGGAGATTCGATCCTTGGTGACATCTAACGAGTGACGACAATGACAAAGAGGAAGAGGTCGAAGAAGATCCTGCAGCCCACTGGAGGGGAAGAGTAACCGAGTAACACGACGAAGACGAAGAGGTCGAACTGTCGAAAAGGTGAAGAGGACAGTGAGAGAGGTGGAGAACTTGGGTAGTGAGAGGTGGAGAAGAGAACAAAACACAAGTGAATGAAAGGCTAAAAGCCTAAAAGCATCGATTCATTTACAACTTACAAGGCCTTGTAATTATGGAAAACTTGGTGACACAGATTGGGACACACATCCACTTCACTTTGTTGATTAAGTCTTTAGTATTTGCATAGAGATTCGTTTGCACAATTTTATAGGTTAGTTGATCAATTAATCAATGATCAAACAAACTTGCAAACTAGTGTTTTTTTTTAAGTCTATATATGATTTGTGTATTGCTTACCAAAAAAAATATGAAAATGAAACAAAAAAACTTATAAATTGTTATGGCAAAAAAATGTATATTGTTTATTTTTTTTTTGTCAAGCCAAAAAAAGTTGATAAACATAGAAAAACTTATTTATTTGTAAAAAATACATATAAAGTACAAACATAAAAACCCCAAACAAAAAACAAACTTATAAAGTATACATTGTAGTTTAAAAAAATACATTTTACAAACACTAGTTGAAACTTATTAAAAAAAATAACAATTTGTAAACTTATTCTAACCTAGTGTTTTTGTGATTTAATCATTTAAGTACATTATATACATGCATACAAAGTTTTTTTTTATATTAGTAATTTAGTTTGTAGTTGTTTTTTTTTTATGGAAGTATATAGTTGTTTTCAAATATTTGTGTAATTTTTTTTGTCAAGCCAAACAAACTTACTCATTCATTTCGTCTAAAAATAACAATTTTAGTTTTTTAATAGTCTTTTTATATTCATGATATAATATATATAATATTAGTATATGCAGATACATTTTATTGAGGAATGCCTCCTTGAAAAGATTGGGATATCGGCTGGAAATATGAGGAACCTATTAATGGTAATCGATAAAAAGCACGTTGTAGATTTTGCTAACAAGAAATCAAATCTGAGGGAGTGTCAAGATTGAAAGAACATCTTGCAGGAGGTTTCAAAAATGTTAAAACTTTTCCAAATTGTCCAAAGTCCGTTCGAGATGAAATGCAAACACATTTGCATGGAAAATTAGTTGACAGGGTTGAAAAGGAAAAACAACACAAGGCATTTACTAGTGCTTTGATGGAACCTCCAAAAAATCTTGAAAATGATGATGATGATGATGATGATGATGATGATGATGATGATGTTTATCCTCCGGATTGCACCACAAATTATGAGAGAACACAACATAGATTGGATGTAAGGAATTCTATGGAAGAGAAATGGGAAGCTGAACAACACTACAGATTCAATTGGGTGAGACCAAATTATGGTCCTTCAACTCATAAATAAGGGGGGAGTTCAAGTGGATGTGGATTTGAAAATCCCATTCGAGGGCAAGAAGCTCACAGAAGTGGATTTATGCGTTCATCAATTGTGAGACAAACAAATTTTCCAATGGATGTCGATGGCCTCTCATGTTCAGCAAGTGAAAGATAATCAAGTTTTTCTCAAGACCTTGATTCCCTTAGAAAGCCAGATGCTAATCAAAGACGGTTGAACCTGACACCGGGGAGCTCATTAAAGAAAAAAGTCAATAGGGTGTTGTCAAAATTATTTTATTACAGTAGCATTCCAGCACATGTTGCTATCAACAATCCCTATTATCAAATTGCAAAAGATGAAATAGCAAATTATGGACCTAGATTCAAGGGACCTATAGCTTATGAACTTATGCATGACCTTTTAGATGATGAATGTAATAAATAGTTGACTTACATTGCAGGCTTGAAAAAAAGTTGGTCACAATAAGGAGTCACAATAATGTGTAACGGTTGGACTAGATCGATGAGAATGTCGATAATTAACTTCATGGTCTATTCTGATGGAAATAAAGTCTTTCACAACTCTATTGATGTATCAGCTGCAACAAAGGACCACAAATTTATTTATAAATTGATGGTTGATGTTGTAAAGAAGGTGGAAAAAGATTACGTTGTCCAAATTGTAACTGATAATGGATCTGCTTTCAAGAAGCTGGTAAAAAAATGATGGAGAAATATAATTTATTTTTGACACCTTATGCAACACACTACATCGATTTGATGCTAAAAGATATTGAAAATCATATAAGAGTCAAAAAGATTGTTGATCAGGCCAGAAAAATTACGAATTACATTCACAATCATGGCTGGGTGTTGGCGTTTATTAGAGAAAGATATGGGGGCAATATCATTAGACCTGGGATCACTCGATTTGCCACAAATTATATTTCTCTAAAAAGTGTTTTGGAGAAGAAACAAGTTCTAAAGGATATGTTTTCATCTAGAGAATTGGCGAACTATCTCTATAGTAAAACTCCACAAGCACAAGAAGTTGAAGAGCTGGTTACATCAACATCTTTTTGGGATAAAGCTCGAGGTATGGTAAACTCTTTTGATCCAATTGTCAAAGTACTGAGGATGGTAGATGGTGAGTAGAAATCCATAATGGGAGCCTTGTACGAGGCAATAAGATTAATGAAAGAGACAATTGAAGCAACTTCACCTAGTCGCACAACTGGATTATAAAAATTATGGAAGAAATATGGAGAAATCAATTGTGTCACCAACTTCATGAAGCTGGTATATTTGGCAATTAAATTCAATTGAAAAATAGATTGTTGGTTGATTTATAGAAATGTGTTTAATTGATTCTCTTTTAAATTTTTGTAGCTTACTTTTTGAATCCAATGTATCAATATGAAGAAGATACAAGCATCAACCCAAGGTTGCAACAAGCTTTAAATGAAGTGATAGTAAAATTAGAACTAGTCCAAAAAATACAATCAGCTGCATTGAATGAAGTTAGTTTTAAATAAGCTTAATTTTATTTTTTTAATAATATCTCTATCAACATTTAAAACTATATACATGTTTATTTTTTGTAGTTGAAATATTTTTAGGACTCAATGGGGTCATTTGGATCTTGAGCGGCTGAAAGTGGACGAAAAAAACACATCCAAGTAAATAAAAATATTAAGGATTGATATATTTCCTCATTAGTTGCACTTATGATTTTTATTGAATCCACTTTTATTTTCAACTTGAGCAGCAGAGAGGTGGTAATTATATGGTAACTTGGCTCCAAACTTGAGAATGTAGCCATTAAGATTTTATCACAAACAACATCTTCTTCAGGTTGTGAATGTAATTGGAGCACATTTGGCTTGCTACATTCAAAACAAAGAAATAGGCTAGGGTATGAAAGACTACAAAGTTTTTCTTTGTACACCGCAATATCAGGCTACGTGCAAAAAATACCAAGGAAAATATGTAGAATGCTTTCGCATGAGCCAGTTGATTTAACAAAAATATTTTCTGAAGAGGGGGAATAAAATCCTTTATATGATTGGGTAAGAAAAGCAGATCAACCTCTTATGGATGAACCAGGGGGTAGGCTAAACTCACATATTGCAACTGAAATGAGCGTTGATATTAATCAGTTAATGGAGAATGAGGTCACTAAGGGCACAGCTGGCTTATCTGTACATTCGATCAATAATGACGATAATGATGTTCATATTTCAAACGGTGGTAGTGACGATGAAAATGACTTCACAGGTTCAAGCAGTGATGAGTCTGATGATGATGAGGATAATGATGACGATGATGATGGTGACGATTGTGGTGATGCTGATGGTGGTGGTGGTGATGGTGGAATGCACATTGATAATCAATATCCAGAAAAATAAGGCAAATGATTCGATTTAATCAAGTCCCTCACAAAAATTAGGATCACAGATTACGCAGATCAACACCCAATGAAAGAATTATGTATCAGTGTCGCAATAGTAAGCATGCATCTCAAGCAAATATAGAAATTGGTGATGTTGATTCTTTGACGAGTGCATTTAGTAGCATTAGCGTTGAAGATATATTCTCAAGAAAAAGTAACTACTTCACAAGATCAACTTTGGACTATAGCAAGTTTAATGACTATCCACAATTTCCTCCCATGGTAAGATATAAAAAAATAGATTATTACTCATTACTTTGCTCATATTAACCACATATGTTGTTGATTTGTTATTTTTAATAGGTGCATTTGGAAATTATAAAATTGGATGGCACGAATGCTCTAGGCATACAGATTTTGATTCTTTAAGCTCATATCCATTAATGAAGAGTAATCCAGAGGCATTGGCATGCTTCTCTTTGAGTCCTTATGAGGATCCTATATATCCAAGATTAGGAATATTAGTTAACATAGATTCTCGACAATATCAGTATCACATAGAGTCATATAAAGACAATTATTATTACTATATGTCATGGTTTTCAGTATTGTTTTAATCTCAGAGAGCAAGCCATTTCACATAGTTCAAGTGGTGGGGGAGGTTATGAAGAACCTCGTCGTTCTACGTGGTATTAAAATGTATGAATCAAACGTTCCTGACTCAAACATTTCATCTAATTTAACATTCTTTTCTATTTTTGCATGGATTGCAGTGAACTTATTAGTTATTATGATTCATGAATCTTTGAATGTATAATTGTGCTTATTTTAGCATTCCATAAAATAAAATTATGTATACAATTCATTTAAATAACAATTCTCTAAACTTCTATAAGTTGGCAGATTTTTACAAAAATTCTCCGAAGAGAATTTAACTTCTCCGAATTAATTCTAATTTTCATAAAAGCGAATTATATGGCGAAGTCAAAGTTTTGATCCTTGGTCAGAGATTGAGACAAATAAGATTCTTATGGCACCAACAATGTTACCACCACTATTACCAGCAGATGGAGAAACCCTCAAGATGTTTAAGATACATAAAAAGTTTATGAAGTACAACATACCACATTTCCTTGTGGAAGGAAAGGCGAACGAGGCCGAGCATTTGATCATGTGTGTAGAGAAGACGTAAAAAGTTCTGAAGAAGATTAATAGTCCCACTATGGTTTTTCTTGCTTCATATCTTATGGAAAAGAAGGCTTACAAGTGACGAAAGTCAGTGTAAAGGATCAATGGACCGATTGAAACTTGGTAAAGGTTCAAAAATTTGTTTTATAAGCAATATTTCCCAAAGGTGGTCAAAGATGCTAAAAGGCGCGAGTTTCCGGACTTAGTGCAAGGAGGCAGACCAGTGCGAGAATTTGGATCAAATTTTAATGAGTTATCAGATCTTGCACCAGGCCATGTATTTACTATGAACAAGATGGTCACCAGATTCATTGACAAACTAGATGTGCACCTAAGGACACTTGTCGCACCCCATATGCCGAAGATTTACGAGAAAACAGTTGCAAGTGTACTTCATTACGAGGCATCATATGAGGTCACTAGGGATAGGGAGGTTATGCCACCACCATGAGCGATGAGTAGGGAGGGCTATCAGGGAGTCAGCATGACCAAGTTTGAGGACAGTTATAAGGTAGGCTACCATAAGAAAAGCAAGAACAGGGAAAATTCTGGCAACTACACTCGTTCCAATGCGGCGTCGTGGGAACATCACAATTCAGGAAGGACCGCTCACACACTTACCCCCTCGAGTACCCACTTTTACCATGATGATTGGAAACTACTCAGAGTAAGAGTAAGGGACCGAGAGATTCAAAGCCAAGCAAATCAACGACATCATGACGTGCGACATTTTAGAAGCCTAGGGTTTGTGTTTTGGATGCGGGCGGGCTAGGTATTACAAAGCAGATTGTGCTAACAAATATGTACGGTCCACATTTAGCATTATTCAATTAGTCAGGGGAGGAGTGCATGCTATTGCCGAATGAGATGAGGAGGCTACTCGATAGTTGGTGACATGTATGGTTTATTTGCAATAGAGGCATGCATACCTTTTTTGATTATGGGTCTACTGTTTCATTTCTATTTGGTAAAATGGTTGATGAGCTAAGACTAAAATCGATTAAAGCTGGTAAAGTTTTGATCTTGAGTACCGCCCCTAGTGAGAAAGTATATCCTAACATGGTGTGCGAGGGGTGTTTGATTAAAATTAGGAATCACATCTTATCACATGATTTGCAGGGTTTAGAGTGCTTAATACGATGCCTTATTATGGATGCATTGGTTAGTAGCTTACCATGCTAGTATCGACTATTTTTGCAACATCGTTATCTTTTGAATTCTCGATATACCACCAATCAAATATAAATGTTGCACATCTATCCAAGTTTCCACCATTGGGAAGGTAGTAAATGTTAGTGAGTTGGAAACTCTTATGAGTTTAACAACCATGGAGGAAGATGGTCATGAATTTCAACTTCAGCAAATTTCGGTGGTTAGAGAATTCCCATAAGTCTTTCCTTCATATCTGCTTGGATTCCCTCCACTACGGGATATTGACTTTATTATTGAACTTATTCCTGACATTAAACAAATATCTATACCACCATATAGAATGCGACCCAAAGAGTTGGCCGAGTTGAAGACTCAGTTGGATGAATTTTTAGAGAAATGCTTTATTAACCCGAGTATGTCGCCATGTAGAGCACCGGTGTTGTTTATGAAGAAGAAGGATGGTAGTTCACGGATCTATATTGAATATCGACAACTGTGTAGAGTTACCATTAAAAAACACCCACTCCCTAGGATCAATGATCAGCTTGATCAGTTATGGGGAGCGAAGTTCTTTTCAATGATAGATTTGATGTCGAATTATCACTAGTTGAGAATACCGGTGGAAAACATAAAGAAGACTACTTTTAGAACGATATATGGAAATTATGAATTCACGGTGATGCCTTTTTTGGACTTACCAATACACTGGTAGTGTTCATGGATCTCATTCGCAGAGTTTTCAGGCCTTATCTTGACAAGTTTATCATTGTCATCATCGTCCTCATCATGATTTATTCCAAAACTCAAGAAGAGCACAAGAGACATTATCTTAGAGTAACCTTATAGAATTTAAAGGATCACCGATCGTATGTTAAGTTTAGCAAGTATGAGTTTTGGGTTTCAGAGGTGCAATATCTGGGTCATGTGGTGAATGCGAAAGGATTTCTATGGATCCAGCCAAAGTTGATGTCATTACAAAATGGCCGCAGCCACCATGGTGACAGAGATTAGAAGTTTTCTTGGATTAGCAGGTTATTATTGAAAGTTAGTGAAGGGCTTCTCAAATATTATGGCACCAATGACAAGGCTAACTCATAAATATGCGGAATTTGAGTGGATAAAAGAATGCAAAAGTGCTTTCAAAGAATTATGAGACAGGCAGACTTCGACACCTATATTGGTATTGGGAATGAATTAGTTCCTTGTACTAATGCTTCAAAGATTGATTTTGGATGTGTTTTGTACTGATGCTTTGAAGATCGATTTAGGGTGTGTTTTAATGCAAAAAAGGAAGGGTAATTGCATATGCTTCGAGACAGTTGAAAATACATGAAAAAACTACCTAATTCATGATTTGGAGTTAACACCAGTTGTGCTTGCTTTGAAGTTATGGAGCATTATTTATATGGTAAAAAGTATAATGTTCTTACATAACAAGAGTTTGAATTACTTGTTACACAGAAGGAGTTGAATATGCAGTAAAGCCATTAGCTTGAGTTCTTCAAAGACTTCGACTTCACAATTCTATATCATATTCGAAAGGTGAATTTTGTGGTAGATGCTTTGAGTCGTGTGAAGGAAAAAATAGAGGATACGGGTATGATGATGATCGAAAAGTATAAATTGCTCGAGGAGGTCACGGTGATGTGTATACATGAGTTGCCTATATGAGAGTTTGTTGTTTTAGGCTCCTCAATATGAGGTGAGATGAAAGCAGAGCCAGAGGATATTTAAAGAGTAATAGACTGTCGTAAAGTTGATGTAGAATATGGAAAGTACATATTATTGGATGACAGTGAGGAATATCCAGATTGGAAGCTTTTGGTAGACGAAGCATTGAGATTCAGTGATTGGCTATAGATACCATCGCATGGAAAATTGTGAGAGGATTCATTTCCTAAAGCTCATCGATCACGCTATACTATTCATCCAGGGAACACCAAGATGTACCATGACATGCAAAAAATGTATTGGTGGTTAGGAATGAAGGTGCATATTGCTAACTATATCTAGCAATGTTTGACTTGTAAGAAAGTGAAAGCGGATCATTTGGAGCCCGAAGGGATGCTGCAACCCTTACCTATTCCAGAGTGGAAGAGGGAACATATATCTATGGGTTTTATGACCGGTTTGTCGATGAAAAAGAAGAAACATGATGCAATTTGGGTTATCGTAGATCGATTGACTAAGTCTATGTAGTTCATTCCTATTTCCATGGGAGACCTATTAGACAAGCTGAGCAGGAAATATATTGATGAGACATCGAGGGTACATGGTGTCCCGATGTCTATTGTTTTGGATCGAGATCCCTGGTTTACTTCCAAGTTTTGGAAGGGTTTACAGACCTTGATAGGAACGAGGCTCAATCTCAGCACTACATTTCATCTTTATTCAGATGGCCGGACTCAAAGATTTATTCATATTCGGGAGGATATGCTCAGGGTTTGTGTATAGGATTTCTCTGGAAGTTGGGAGGAATACTTATCGTTATGCGATTTTGCCTATAAAAACAGTTTTCAAGCAAGCCTTGTTATGGCACCATTTGAGTCACTTTATGGAAAGCCTCGCAGGACTCCAGTATGTTGGGTAAAGGTTGGTGACACAAATTAGAATAGGCCAGAGATTGTTCAGGAGAACACCGAGAGGATTAAGCAAATTAGGCAATGACTAAAAACCGCATAAGATAAATAAAGGAAGTATGTTGATAAGAATCATTGGGATGTTCACATCATGAAGAACGACTATGTGTAGCTTAAAGTTTCTCCGATGAAAGGATATTACATATTTGGGTTGAAAGGGAAGCTTGCTCGTAGGTACATCGAACTATTTGAAGATACCAAACAAATTGGTCTATTTTCCTACAAGTTAGCTTTGCTACCTCAACTAGCGGGAGTTTACAATGTGTTTCAAGTATACATGTTGTGAAAAGCGCTAACTAAGCATACGCCATCTATTGATTGGAGTTAGGTTGACTTGAGGAAATATATGTCTTATGATGAGCAGCCAATTTAGATTCTTGCTAGGAAGATCTAGAAGCTTCGCAACAAAGAGATTCCACTAGTAAAGGTGCGATGGCAATCTCATGGAGATGAGGAGCTAATTTGGGAGCGGGGAGTTTATATAGAAAAATACTAACCATACCTCTTCGAATAATAATGTACGATTTTCTTTTATTTTCGAGGACAAGACTTTCTAAAATTGGAAATATTGTAAAGCCCCAAATTTCTAAATGTACAAGTTGTCCTTTTATCAAGATTAATTTTAGTATATATAAATAGTATGTGTGTAATGGTGTGAATAATGTGTGTACTATATACTATTTATTAACTTAGGTATGAAATTAAGCCTAAGTTAAGGAAACAAACTTGGATAACTGTTAAATAAATCAAACAAAGAATAATGGCAAAATTGGTAAATAAATACACATAAAAAACAAGAAAGGATGGACTTAATGTGGACTCTAGGATCAACATAGTACTTAAATGCTTCAAGATGAGATGTAGGGTTTTGATTTGGTCAATCTAACCCTAATCTCATTAACTACGTATTTAAACAACAATTAGTGCTTCAAGCACATTTGCTTGAATTAACTACGAAGAGAATTTTAAAAGGGAATCCTAGAATACTTGTTTGATGGATTTGTGGAGAAGAAATTCTCATCAAGATCTAACAAAGCAAGGTACATAACTTATCTCAACTTCTCTAATTTTCTCTATTTGATGCACATATTTGATTTTGAATGAAATCAAAATAGAGTAATAAGATAGAAGATAAACCCCTATGCCTTGATTTATGACTTAAGTCTTCTCTATCTCATTTTCTTTAGTTTATTCAAAGGGATTTGCAAAATTTATGTTTTAATGGTGGGTTTGTAGTTCGAATACATTCTTAGATGGAATGCGAATGATCTTGTGGTTCCAAATTGAGTTTTTTTTATAACTTTTTTTTTATCAAATTTAGACCTTAGGGGTCAGCATTAGTTGTTCGAGAATTTGGTAATTGGATTTTGGATAAGGAATTCCAAATTCATGCATAACGCCTCGCTCATAAGTGATACGATGCTGGCCACAACGCTGGAAAATCGCTAAGACAAATTTGTGGTTTTTCGACTCAAAGCCAGCAATTTCTCCCCATTGCCCTATTAGGTAAACCCACAGTGTTGGGAAGGCGCTGAACCTTTTTCCAAAATCAAATTGAATTTCTTTGTTTTCTAAAATTATCAATTTTTATCGAGATATATCGCTGAGACAAGGATCGGGGTAGTGGTACCTGATCATCGGGTGGGCTTGGGCGGGCTCTGGTAGGGCTTAGGCGGGTTTTTTTTTTAAAGCCCTATTCAAGCCTACCCAAGCCCGCATCTAAGTATTGCAAGCCCAGGGCCGCTCAATCCCGTCACAGGTCGGGCTTGGGCTGGGCCTAAATGGGTATTTCAAAAAGTGAAACATAACTTTTTTAACCATAGCGCACTAAGAGTCTAAGCGAATCAAAATTGAAATAAAATCACTTAAGAATTCAACTTCCACAACTTAAAATAACAATATAAAACAATAAATTTCTTATGTCCAAACTTCAAACTTACCATAACATATTATAATAAATATATACATATGCAGTTAGAAGAGAAGAACAAAAGATTAGCACATTGGCTAAGACTATAGTGTAGCATTTACGAAAACTGGGTTCGAACCCTTACTTCGTTACTTTTTAAAGATATATATATACATATTTTTTGCATTTTAGACACAAGTCTATACGGGTGGGCCGGACCAAGCCGGGCTTAGGTTGATAAGGGCAAACCCAAGCCCAGTCTACAAAATAGTAGGTGTTCATGGGCTTGGGCCAGGTTGGGCCCTATTAAGGTTTTCAAGGCCCAAGCTCGACCCATGTTGACCGGGCACGGGCCGGGCTAGGCGAGTACCAGCCCAATGATCGGGTTTAGTGGTAACTAACCTCGAAAATCTTTGTTGCCACGGCGATGGGGTGACATTTATTCATAAAGGATTTTATATTGTTTTCAAGATATTAATGCGAGTTGAGTATACATAACTCTAACAAAACATATTAATAATACATACATGAACCTATACCAATAAAGACACGGGAGAAATGTATATGAATTTCCAAGTTAGGGTTGGATAGGATAGTAGTGCTTCGAGGTAAGTGGGGTTTGATTTATTTACTATCATGCCCTACTATTAGTTATGCTATGATTCACGATAGTGAATGGTTGATATCTTGCTTGAAATCCACTTTATAATTTTGCTTTAAGCTATTTATTTATGAATGCATGTAGAACTGATATGCTTGGAATGAATAATTGTAAATGGTACCTTGGACTAGAGAGCTAGCTTCCACCGATCATCTCCTTCTGCTATTACATGATACCTTTAAAAGTGAGTCTATAGCAGGCACGATCATAATGATGCTTAGACCAATCCGGGAGGCAAGATCATATTTGATACCTTGAAGCTTGTTGGTTGTCAGATCACACAATTTATATTTAGTTTCCACTTCGTAGACTCTATTGCATTCATGTTATTATTGTTATCTTTTTTACTATCTTGTTCGGGCTTTGGTTTGTTGTATCTTGCATTATATATTATGCATGTTTATATTATCCTTTCATGTCCGAAATAATAATAGATTTGATCAATAACCTAGTTCATGCTAGTTATTACACATTTGGTATTAGATCATTGATGGTAAAACAGGCTTCTGCTTTACTGAGCCCGTTAGATATTTATGCACCCCACTATTTCCCCCATCCAAGTACCTCAGCTGTTGCTCAGTGTAGAGGAAAGAGCAAGGTCGTAGCATAGAAGCTCTTTTTCTTGTTTGCAAGGTTGTTTATTTATATTTAATCGAGTTGTGAAACTTTTTATGCAATAAATAAGGGGTTTTATTATGGGTAGACTTGTGAAACCTAGAGCCTAGTTATTTAACATTTCTAAGACTTTCTATTTTATTTCCACACCTAATAGACTTATAGGACTTTTACTATGCACTTATTATATGTTTGAGTAGTTTATATGTAGATTGTCTTATTGTATTTCCACAAGTTAAGGCTTACTAGATCATTGTTCGACTCTCTAAGTCATCTCGAGGGGTTTGGCGATGGTTTAGGGTGGGCGACCCTTGTTGTAGGATTTAAGGTCGTCAAATTCAATGAGCTGGCCGAGTTCGCGTACGAGTATGTTCCATCCGAGGCGACTCATAGGATACAATTTATTGAGGGGTTGATGAGAGATATAAGAGATATGGTGGTAGCATCGGGATCACAAACCTACTACCATGCCTACCATCGAGCACTCGAGTGTAAGTCAACACTTTCGTGGTGATGATGATGATATGCAGTTTCAAAAGGAATCCGATCGATATGGTCAGGACAAGTGCAGTTTTGCCAATTATGAGATAGGTCAAAAAAGAAGTTATAAGAATCATAGATTTGGGGGATTATCGAGTAACCATGAATCTTTTAAAGGATTTTTGAGGGTTCCACCACTTCGATGGAGATCACCACACATTCACGTCTCCCTGCACCATCGGCTACTGAGAGTGTGACATTCAGACCACTGCGTCCACTATAGCGGTCGCAACAAATCAGGGTAGACGGCTGGTAGGGCCCGAACCGAGTGCATCAGCCAATGTCGCACATGCAACACCGACTTAACATAAGTCATATATGATATGTTACCAATGTAAGGCTGCGAGACATTATAAGAACAAGTGCCCTAACCTGCCACTATCAAAGGGGAGTGCAACTCCAGTTGCTCGGAAGAGAGTCCACACCATACCTGAGCAAGATCCGATGACGATGCGACAGCTGATCGCTAGTACGATTTCAATTAATTGACAAGACATTCATAAATTATTTGATTTTGGTTCTACTATTTCACTTATATTGGGAACCATAGTTTATGCTTTGGGGTTGACACCAGTTCAAGCACATACTTAATTGGTTTCGAGCACAGTTTTTACCGAATGTGTTTATCTGAATATGATATGTGAGAGGTACTCAATTAAAATTGGGGATTACACGATGCCATTTGATCTACGAGTTTTCGAGTGCCTAGAATGTGATGCACTATTTGGTATGGACTGGTTGGCGACGTATCATGCCAAAATAGATTATTTCCATAAGATTGTGACCTTCAAATATCAGGCATTTCATCGTTAGAGTTCGGAGGCTGTGCATTGGCTAGTGTTACCACTCGCGTCTGATTTGCGACTTTGAAAGACACATAATTTATTACGAGTTTAACTTATATAGGAGAGGAAGGACATGAAGTTCTAATTGAGAAGATTTTTGTGGTTAAGAAATTTCCAGATGTTATTCTTTCAGACTTTCTGGGAACCTTTCCCCATTGGGACATATACTTCATGATTAACCTTATACCCGATATGAGACCAGTTTCCAAGGCACCATACTGTATGATGGCTATCGAGTTGAAGGAGTTGAAGACGCAGTTAGAGGAATTGATTCGAGAATGGCTTCATTACTCTGATTGTATCGCCATGGGGAGCACTAGTGTTGTTCGTAAAGAAGAAGGATGACAGTTTGATGATGTTTATTAATTATCGAAAATTAAATAGGGTGACTATTCAAAACAAGTATCCATTTCCTAGGATCGACGAGTTGTTTGACCAGTTGAGGGGAGCGAAGTTATTTTTTAAGATAGATCTGAGATCGGTGTATCATCAATTGCATATACAGGAGGAAGATAATACCAAATGCGGCCTTTAGTACCGTTACAGATACTTTTAGTTCATTGTGATGTCGTTTGGGCTTACTAATTCATCAGAAATGTTCATGGACTTAATTCACCATGTTTTTAAGCCATTCCTTGACTAGTTTATGGATGTGTTCATTGATGACATCATGATATAGTTCAAGTCTTAGCCTGATCACCTGAAGCATCTCAGGAAGCTGTTGTAGACATTGAGGGAACATAATAACTTTATGCTAAGTTGAGCAAATGCGAGTTTTGGGTTTGACAAGTAAGGTTTTTTGGGACACGTGTTGAATATGAAGGGAATATAAGTTGATCCTACAAAGATCAAGGTGATGCTTAAGTTGCCACAACCCACGAATTCTTCTGAAATGAAGAGTTTTCTAGGATTAGCAGACTATTATCTACTATTTGTGCAAGGTTTATCATCAATCGCTTCACCGCTCACCATCTTGACACAGAAAGATGTTGCCTATGTTTGGGATGACTCATGGGAGGAGGCTTTCATGTTGTTGTAAAAATGTCTAACTATTGCACCTATCTTGATCCTACCAGAGGCCCGCATAAAGTTTTCAGTGTACACCAATGTTTCATGGACTGGCTTAAGAGAAATGTTGATGCAAGAAAAAAAGGAAATCGTTTATGCATCAAGACAACTGAAAGTGTTTGCCTTGAAGTTGTGGAGGCACTATTTATATGGAGAAAAGTTCATTGTCTACTCAGATCACAAGAATTTGAAGTACCTATTGACCCTGAGCGAGCTGAACAAGTGGCAAAGGAGATAGTTAGAACTCTAGAAAGACTACGATTTCATGCTTGAGTACAACCTAGTGAAGGTTAACATAGTGGTAGATGCTTTGAGCCTTGTATGACTAGAAATAGAGTCCGAGAATGTAATGAATATTCAGGGAGTACCCGCAAATGGCTCAAATGTTGGCTTAAATATCTCAGAGGGTCAAGCATGATTTGAGATGCGAGAAGTGCCAATATTCGTGTTTAGAGTAGTTGACGATTAAAGAGCTGATTTAGAGATGGGAAGTACATTTCACTTGCGGAATCAATGATAATGTGGATTGGAAGCTTTCAGCCGATGGAGCGTTGAGATTTCGAGACAAATTGTAGATATTATCTTATAGTAGGCATGCAAATGGGTAGGGTAGGGATGGGGACCTCATTCCCATACCCATATCCATACACATACCAATCTAGGGATGAATTCTCACATCCCCATCAAATCCCCATGGGTATGGGGAATTCCCATGAGTAAAATGTTTTACCTATTTTATTCCCCATTAAGGATTCCCGTGGAGATATTTTATGGGGATTTTTGCTGGGACGGGGAATCTGCGTGGGGAGATTTTTTCCACATTCCATTCCTATGGGGGATTCTCAAAAAAAAAAGAATTGTAACAAATAAAGTGTCAAATATACAAACATAACAACACAATTGTTGAAATTCTGACAAAAAAATCAACATATCATGTAATAAAAATTTCAACTACTAATTGCTAATATTTATAATTAAGTTTCTACTAAATCATTGGCTTATGGAAAACGAAAAGTTCAAATTCAAAATGTTCATTAAAGTCGTTATCTCTTAAAACTACCAATTCATCAACTTTTTTCAGTACTTTTAATCATAAAATTTTATAATATAAATATGGTTGCAAACAATTCAAGAAACAAAACATATAGTTATTAATTAAGCAAATAAATTAAAATTATAACTCATTAAGAAGTTTTTAGTTATATGTATAAGTCTTTCGGAGTGAAAACTATGTACTATTATTTAATATTTATATATAAATATCATATGGTATATATATAAATAATAAATATCATAGTGTATAAATTGATATATGGGGACCCCCATGGGTAGATTGGTATCCTCGTGGGGATACATAAGAGGATCCCAGTGGGGGTATTTTATTACCTATACTCGTACCCATATCCATGTGGGTATGAGATTTTGTACCCCATCCCCACGCCCGACTCATTTAAAATCCCCATACCCGTACCCATTAGGGTAAATCTCCATCACTCGTGGGTATTCCCCTACCCATTGCATCCCTATGTCATAGACAGTTGAGAGATGATTTACTCTAAGAGGCGCACAAATCACAATTCACTATTCATCTTGGGGGTAACAAGATGTATCAAGACATGCGGATGATGTAGTGGTGGCGGGACATGAAGGTGGAGATCACTACTTACATTCAAGACTATGAGATTTGTCAGCAGTGAAAGCGGACCACCAAATGTCAGGAGGGTTGTTGCAACCGTTACCTATTCCACATTGGAAGTGGAAGCACATAGCTATAGACTTCCTGTCAAGGCCATCGATGACTCAAAAAGGGCACGATAAGTTTGGGTAATTATGGATCGTTTGACTAAGTTGGCTCACTTCGTCACTATTTCCATGGAGTATTTAGCATACATGTTGAGAGGTTTATATGTAGACGAGATCCTCATATTACATGGAGTCTCAGTGTCTATTGTATCACATCGTGATCTGAGATTCACCTATTAGTTTGAAGTGGGTTTCAGCACCAGATGGAAACTCAACTCAATCTTAGTACTAGCTTTCACCTTTACACATATGGGCATACCAATAGATTGATTCAAATACTTGAGGATATGCTCTGAGCCTGTATGTTGGATTTATGCGAAAGATGGGATAAGCACATCCCCTAGTGCGAGTTTACGTACAATAATAATTTTCAAGCAAGCATTTGCATGACACAATTTTAGGCACTTTATGGGAGATCGTTTAGATATCTAATTTTTTGGATCGAGGTTGGGGATACTATGTTAATTAGGCCAAAGCTTGTGCATGATTTGACAGAGGATTAAATTGATCAGGCAACAATTAGAGACCATCCGATGACGTTTAAAGCAGTATGCCGACAAAGGCCAAAGAGAGGTTGTATTCAAGAAAGGAGAATATGTGCTATTGAAGGTCTCAACGATGAAGGGAAAATACCATTTTGGGTTTAAAGGAAGTTTATCTTCATGGTTCATTGGGCTATTCAAGATTCTTAAAAAAAACCCAGTAGCCTTCCGCCTTGAGTTGCCTCTGTAGTTAGCAGGCATACATGATGTCTTCCATGTCTCTATGGTGAAGAAGGCACATAACAAGCATATGCAAACCATTGGTTCGAAGCAAGTTGATTTAAGAAAGGATGTGGTCTTACGATGAACAACTAATCCTGATTATAGATAGGAGGGTGCATAAACTTCGCAACACATAAGTCTCGATAGTGTTAGTTCGGTGGCAATTCACAAGGAGCAGGAGTTGATGTGAGAGCGTGAGGCCTACATGGCAGAGAGCTTTTCGTTTATCTTCACATCTTAATGTATGGCTTTACTTTAATTTCGAGAACGAAATTCTTTAAAATTGGGGATCTTGTGACGACCCAAAATCCAAACACCCGTCTTAGGGGTGATTTGGTAATTATGCATACAATATAGTTATTGATCTTAGTATATAAATCTTATTGTAAACCTTATCCCCAGTTTTTGTTCAAAAAAAAAACACATTGGAGAGAAAAAGAGATTGGAGTTTGTTGAAGAGCTAACTCAAAAAATGCCCACTTGAAGGTATCATCATCTTTTGTATCTCCTATTCTATTGTTGAAATCAATTGGAAGCTTGAGATTGACTAATAAATGGTGGTTTGTGGCACCATCAAGGTGAACAGCGGCCAAAGCGTTCGGCGGCAGTCGTATACCTGTTGTCGCCGTTGAAAGTGTAGGGGCACCACTAGGCCGCCCCCACCACCACCGTAAAGGAGGGGGTGGTATCGTGACAACCCCTACCCCCACGGACTCACCAACTAATGGCTAGTGCCCCAATGTCGGTCGGTGATCGGTGTTGTGGTGCCTATTATGGGCAGCCAACATAACAAGAAAAATGGTCTTTAAGGACCGGATAGGTGTTTAGTGACCGTCGGCCACTAAAGCCTCCGAGACTAAACATTGTTTTCCCATCACTAAATTGTTATAAGGGCGAAAAAAATCTTGTCACCGCCGGTCACTAAAGCCTTCGAGACTAAAAATATTTAGTGACCGAATAGGTGCCCCGTCACTAAATATGCTTAGTGACTGGATCATTCCCATCATAATTAGCTTTTATAATGACAAAAATTCCCGTCACTATATGAACTTTCCCGTCACTAAATGACTTTTTGTGTAAAACTTGCTTTTTGCATAATTTTCAAAAATTTCCACAAGAATATTTTTTCTATCATAAAAACTCCTACCAAAGTGGTGTTTTGTGTGAGTGAAATGTCATTAAGAGCTTCATTTGTACTTAGAATCTTTACTTATAACAAGTACCTGTAGCTTTATGTATAAAGGAAAATTGATGAACTTAAAAAAAAAAAAAACATTCTTTCCAAACAAGAAAACATTGTATTAAATACAAATTATTTGCATCTCTATAGAAAAGATTGTAGTGCAATTTATTTTTTACATCATATAAATATATGACATATTGCCTTATGTAATCAATCCATACAACACATATTCTACCAAATACACACAAGGATCCAATACATAGCCTTTAACGTTGTCTCGTGGTATTCTCCTTTCATTTTTATTTTTCAAATTAGCAAGTTTATCGGCAGCAACATATTTGATACCCACTTGCAAAAGATACGTGAATCAACATATTGGAATAGAATAACTTCGGCATGTACATGATCACGGCTTAGGCAATTAGCTAGAACAAACAACAAATGGTCAAATCCAAAAAAATTTAAATCGATAATTGTATTTAATTCATGATTAACGAGCCTAATTATGGTTTTGGTCACGAGTTGGGAGCTAAGGACTAGTGAAAAGAGATATACAGGTAATTTTACTTTTATGTGATGTGTGTCTAGTGTTGTGTACTATATATTATTTTATTTTATGAAATTCAAGAAAAATGAGTAAATTCAAGATTTGGCGGGGTTTTATCTCAAGATACAAGTCGAAATGAGTCCCGTTAGAGTTAAAGAGTTGACTCAAACTATCATTTCAAATTTCACAAAAAATAATGTAATAGTTTAAAATTTTGAATTTTGAACTTTAAATAGATTTAACAAGCTGATGTGGGGATTTTGCCTCGGTTTGTGTGCAAGTCGGGATCAGAGGTAGTGTAAAATGAGAATGAAGTTTGTGCAAGATGTTGTTTCATGTTAGTCGATGGTGATCAAGGTTAAGATTGGGCCCAAATTGGCGCAATTTAGTTAAGTATGACAAGAGGATTGGTCCGAAAGATTTTAGTATGTCATGGACAAAGTTAAGATTTTTAAGATTTTGGTGTGACCAAAACCAATGTTATGGAAGTCTTATGAAATTGAACTATTTTGTTGAGAAGTTGACTTGATTCGAAAAAAAAATCGGATTGAAAACAAGCACTAGAAGTCAAAACATGTTATAATATGGCTTTCGAGAATTAATAAATAAAAAAAATTAAGCTACTGACAAGCACCTGAGGGTTTTTATATATAAATATATAAAAAATATCAAACCAAACGATCTCATTTCCTAAACAACATAACTTCTTTAGGTTTTGTTTCCTAACCCTCTTCGCCATCAATTTTGCTCGCGGAGCTCTCTACGTCCGATTTTTGCCCGGTTTCTTTCTGGAACACTATAGATCATCGCGAGATAGTCGATTTGAGCATTTCATGGTGGAAATGAGGTATTCAACCTGCAATTTGGTAAATTCTCAATGCATGGCATTTTCCCATAATTTAATTTGAATTCTCACGATTTTTCAATTTCTTTCGCAAGGTTTTGATAGAATTGATCTAATGCGATTCAATTGATAACTATTTTGTAGATGTCTTTAGAATTTTTATTGATTTACATTGGATTTCTATATGATTTAATTATTGGTTTTTATCCAACTTGAGTCTACAGATTGTGAAAATGTTTTGGTAATGGTATCAAGTGGTTTTGAGGAGTTTGTTGTCGAGTTTTGAGGATTTAATTGCGAAAATATTGATTTGGATAAGTTTTTTTGTTCAAAATAAATAAAGTTTGCCTAGCTGACGAGCCATGTGGTAAAATCCATAACTTTTCTGTTGGTGATCTGATTTGAGTGTTCTTAGAGTCTATCGAAAGTAGGACATAATTACTATAAGTTCCTTTTAGGTCATCATGACAAATATTGAGGTTTTCAACCCCAATTTTGTTAGTTAAAAGCTAGTTCAAACAGATATATAAATTAATATTTTTGGAAACAGTTCTCAAGCATATTTTGACCGCAGTTCTCATTGGGCTGGAGTCATTGATACTTTATGGTTATCATGAGATCACGTTGAATCAGATCATATTCTCAGAGGCTAGAGGAACGAGACTCATTTGGTTATCCTCTCTAGGCATGAGTCCTTATTACTATTTACTTACCACTTTTGGTGAGTGTTTTCTGATTGTGGTCGGATAACAAATAGTGGATGGATTCATGGTTGTATTTTAATTCTTTGGATTATATTCTTCATTTAATCTTTTGGATTATTATGCATTTAATTATTGCAGGAGTATTGGATAGTGTGGGATTTACTTATCTGACATTATCGAATTTTTATAATTAGGTAATGATAGGTTTTAGCGACAACAAGGGAAAAAGAAAGCTTTCTTACTGTTCGTAACTTGCTCAATTCATTTATCTCTAAATATGTATTATTTTTTAATATAATATATTGTATAAATGGGTTTTTGGGTTCGTGTGCGGTTAGGACTTCTTTTGGAAAAATCGAAATGGTTTTGGGATTTATTGGAATACTTAGGAGCTAGGTAATGTTACTTAAGGATTTTGAAAACCTGAAATAGGTTAGAATGAATAAATATTTTTTGTTGATACAATATATGTTGTTATGGGTTGATTGTGAGTCATTCGACATTTTCACCAAGCTGAGCACATTTTGTTAAAGATTCTTGACGACCGAGTTTTTTGGTGTAGGCTTAAAAACAGAGGAGATAGTGTTGAAGATTTTTTTACGAAATTTTAAGGATAATGTAATCAATCCAACTGAACTTTGAGATCTGAGATTTACTTTTAGAATCCTTTAGAGTTGATAAAGTCTTATATTTGACGATTACGAGATCTTAATCTAATTTGTTTATTGATGGTGAGATTAAAGCTGCTAGAATATCAGGGGATTAAAAAAATTTAGACCGGTCAAATGCCATAATTAGGTGGGGTCTAACAAACAAATACATGCAACCAGAATCATAAAAAATTGTAAAAGATATGATATTTAGAAAACAATATACATTCAAGATAAACAAAAGTACAAGCAAAATTGTATAAAAGGGAGCATTTTGAAAAAACACTCCAAATTCATAACTTCTCAATATACCATAATAACAACTAAAAAGAATTAAAGAATGACACCCTTGTTGAATAAAGGAAGCAAAAGTTCTCATTTTGGAAGGTCCTTTCCATATGCTTTAATAGTAAAATGGCTTAAAAGTATCTCAAGTTATACACTAATAATCAAACATACGCACACTTGAATTGGAGCACCACATAAATTTTAAAACAATTATCACAATGTACTTACATGCCACTTATGTATACAGTAAATGAAAATCCAATCATTAGATTAAATAATGACTCCACCACACTTGAAACTTTAAAAATTAAGTATTACCAAAAGAATTCTTTCTATTTGTTAATTATTCATTTGATGAAAAGGCTAGACAGACTTCAAAGATCAAGCTATGAGGCTATGTGATACTAGCATGCATATAGAACGAACCCTCCAAAAGGAGAACTTTAACCATCCAAACGAGAAATTTTATATAGATGTGTACATATGATCCATTTGTAATAATATTTCTTTCGAAAGCTTGACTTGTTAGGTCATTATTTAGTCCACGCCCGGTATATGAGACTGTAGTTTACCTGATTTGAAGCTAATGGAATTCCTCTCTTTTTTAACTGCTCATAAGCATCTTGAAGATGTTTTTCTTCTACATAGATTGAAATTCATCCTCCATTAAAATATGTCAAAATGATAATAAGCACAATTTGTCAATTATATGCTTTATTTGTTTTTTTGTGATTTCGCTAAACTTAGGATGAATAATGTAGATAATATAGAAGTATACTTCCACATATATAAGACCAAAGTGTCATGAAAGATAGTGTAACGACCTGTTATCTTAAACTGGTGATTAGTACTAATCCAAATCTTAATTAATCTGAGTTAGGCTCGTGATTAAGTTTGGCGTACCTCGATTACCATGTGTGTGCGTTTGCATGATGTATTATGTTTGTTTGGATTGTTAAATAAAAATAAAAATAGGTTGTGATATAATAATGGATTATATATAAGCCTATAAAATAGAAAATACCCAATAAACTATGATATACCGGGACACCAAGCGTGATGAGGGAGACGTGGCATGAATGTGCATGCTCAAGGACACTTGTAGGCACGTCCAGTGAATTTATTGGTGAATAATACACAATATGTATATTTATATATTTTTTGAATATATAAATATATATTGAAAAATAAAAGAATAATAGAAATATATGGAGTGTTTGATCATCTTGAATAAAGCGTGAGTGCACTTTAACGCATCAATTGCTCGATCAATCTCGAGATGAAGCGATGTGTATCTCGATTAAAATTCATATATATAAATAAAGACTCATGTTTATCCTCTTAATTCATTTGATCAACAGCGAAAGAGAGTTTAGGAGTTTGATTTCAATCGAGAGAAGTTGTCCGAGGTGTTGAATCAAGCTTAGTTGAGGAGCTGAATCAAATTAATAGCTTGTGAGCATCACGTAGGCATGCTTTGTTTTGGTGTTTATCAAATTTCAATTCAATGGTGATGCTGGAATCTTTGTTATTCATGTTATTTGTTGATCAATTATGGTTTCTCACCTCATTAGAGGTCTACTCGATCAATTGTGATGGTTTATACAACTATTTTTGGTGATTTGATGAAGTTGTGGGTGAAACGAGGCTGCTGCCCTGCATTCTGTCAAAGACAAAACATGGTGGCACACTCCACCTAATAGAGGACCGCGCTCCTTTCATCAATTGGGATGAACCCAATTTTTAGAGTACGCCCCACCCACTGAGGGAGTGTGCTCCCACCCCAAAAAGTAGCAACACTGCTATAATTTCATGAGAATTTTTTGGAGGGCTTAGGGGTATGATTAAGTGTTCTAATTAGAGTATAATGGACCTATATTAACTATAATAGGTCTATGATAGGTGTTGGTTACCAAGGAGAGAGTTATTGGCCCGAAAAGTTAAGAAATTAGACGGAAAACTTAGACCGAAGTAAGTATGGATTTGCTTATTTATCAATATAGCCTGGCTATTTTAATATACGTAGCTCATATAGTTGTTGTAATGGGATGGGGGATTATGTACACTATGATGATTTTCAATAAACGGAAAACGGTGTGTAATGTTACCATGCTATAACTCCTGGTTTTGAGAATAGATTTATAGGAGATGGGTTCCCTTGCCGGCCTATATATAACTCCTGCTCAACTTGATAGGTTGCATGGATTACATACACACTAGGGGGTTTGGGATAGAACCATTGGGCATTGGTGGATGGGCTAGAGAGCATATTGGCTAATATGTTAAACTAGTAATCTATTGAATTTATATGATTTCCATATTCTTATTAGATATCGTTGGTGCATGTTGTTATTGCATGATATCCTTGATTACTATATGGAATGTTGATGTTTAATGTGAATCATTACTTATTGAGCAAGTTGAAGTGCTCACACAAATTCAATATTTCAGGTTCGCAACCCAGCACTTCAGCTAAGGGAAAGGAGAAGATTTAGAAGTTTTGTGTCTTCTCTACGATGTAATGAGCCTTTATGTACCTATATACTCTATTGTACTTATTTTGTTGTATATAAATAGGGTTGGGAGGTTTTAATAAAGGCTTTGAGTTTTGGTAAACTCTATATTACTGTATATTTGTATATATCAAAAAAGTTTTAAATTTTTCACTGCGCATTACTTTGATTTGTTTATTTTATTTAAATATACAGGTCGAGTTTATTAGGTATTGACGAAGTGGCTACTGGCTCTAGTTAAGTCTAGCTAGGTTACCAGGGCTTGATTATGGTTTCAGGCCGAGTATCGCCCTACTCTGGATAGGGGATGCTACAAATAGTGTTCAAAGATGATGAAGATACGAATGTTTCTTTTTGTAACCATGTGATGTAAATTTTATGAAAAGGTAAGTAGTCTATGTAACAAGAAGTTACCACTGTATTTTGAAACTCCTACAACTTTCATAAGGCCCTTCTCTACGACATCTCCGAGACCATCAATGTACCCTGTAAAAGTTTGACTTAACAAAATGAACTAAATCATAACATTAATGGGGTTTAGTCGCAGCAATTTAATTCAATCATATGAAAAAGGAGCTAAAGGTGATGAAGAACCTTCATTTCCCATATTCCTGGCTTGAAAATAAATCCAACAACTGCAATTAGAAAATAATCTTCAAATCAAAAGTTGCAAATATAGTTTTTGGTTGTAGTTCATAACAAAACACAAACCAATGAAGATGGTAGAGTTCGATTAAAGAAACTCCAAGTCGGCACAAGGAATCTTTTAGAGGTGAATATACACTGCCACAACCAAATCTCCATGGAAGAGTTGCAAATTTGGTTGCTACACCCACCTCTACTGCAGGATCTTTTTCTTTCCATTCCTATATGAACATAGGGCATCAAAAGAAAGAAGCCGAAAGTTTTTTATCTCGCAATTTGTCTATCAGTTCTTCAAACATGCAGAAGTAATAAATAGAGAACTATCGTTCATCAGTGCTATTACTTACTTTTCTTACAAAGTTTCGGAGTTGATTGTGCCAAATGAGAACTGCAAGGTTACAATGTGATGTGTTAGAATGTAGGAAATCTAAATTCTTTTACTTTAGCCATGTAAAGAACATTGATAAGAGCAAGTGGTGAATTTTCTTACAGATGAACCATACACTTCAGAGTATCGAAGAAAGTTATTCAGAAACCAAGAACAAAGCCTCTCACAGTTAGTTCTTCTGTCTATACAATAATGGGAGACTCCCGCATTTGCTCTCACTGGTGGTACGCCCCAATCTACTTCATCATCACTATGACCCTCGCCATCATCTCCATAACCGCATCATCATCATCATCAAAGGAGAAGCTTTTTAGATACGAAGAAAATCAAGTTAGAAAAGCTCTTAAGATTAGTCTAAACTAATAGTTAGGGCAATAGACCTCAAACACCATCTTAACAACCAATGTAATGGCCCAATATTTATTAATTGTATGTATTTAAAATTTCAGACAAGGACACCAGTTCAGATCCACGTGGACACCATAGATAGAGTTAGGACACGTCGAACTAGACAAAATAGTTATTTTTGCGTGATGGTTGTTAAATTGCGATGTTTAAATTGTTACCTGTCATATTGCATCGCATGTGTATACTAAAATATTAACTTGTTGAGCAAGGTTGTGTGACGGATATTCACCTAGAAAAACGTGTCAATGCGAGTATCAGATATGAGTTACTCGGGGATATTAGACTAATCTAAATAGTAGGATATGGTGTCTAATTAAAATTATATCCTAAGTTATTTCATTTAATAAAGTAAAATTTGACGTATCTCGAGATGTGTGTTGAGGTGCGGGGCACTGGGGGGTAAGTATGACTGCAAATATGTTAAATATAGATTAAACATACTAACCATATGTTATTATGTACAAAGGTGCATATTGCATTAAATAGATAATCAAACTTTAGGATAAGTCAGTTAAATCGGGTAAATCAAGGATTGACGTGCCTAGAGATTTTTAAAATGAATTTTTACAAGGCATAACTCTCTTAATTCTTATTAGAATAAGCGTATCTTTTAGTATGTTGTTGTTGGTTATGTGATCTCATTTTTGACAAAAAATCATGAGTTTTGGTGCCATGAATTTGAAGAAATGATTTTTACAATACTAGTGGTCGAGTTTTATTTCAATTTGGGCTATTTTGGGAAATAGAACTCTAAACTTAATTTAAACTCCTTAAGTCACTCTAAAACACTAGAAATAGATCTCAGGGGACTCGGGGCCATGCTACGGTAGTTGGGAGCATAGCAGTGGCAGATTTGGGAGTTTAGGGAAATCGGAACGCGTATTGAAGCGCGTAAAACCCTTGAGAATGCATATAATTCAGTTCATTTTTCTTATGCGTGTTATGGGTACCAAACTATTTTACTTTACTAGTTTGTCTAATTGATTGAGTGGTTTATCGGGGTTTTCATACCGGTATGTGTGGACGGACTTGGGCATACTATACCGTAGCACGTGTGATCAGGCCCTTAGTGGATTGCGACCCAAGCTTTACTAACGTGCACGTGTCGGTGTAACACATGATATAGGGTCAGTGCAGGTTGTTGGAGAAGCCCACTGGAGTGATGCTTAGCTCCAAAGTATGGTATAGTCTGTTACATGAGACACATCTTTAGGTTTTCATCGATACATATATGAGTATATTGACTTAACGGTTGTTTATTTACATTCTAGTTTCCCTCGTTAATTGCTACTTTGTTCAATTATTGTCTGTTGCCCTGTGTTACTATTGTTGTCTGCTGCTTGAATATTTTGTATTCCCCTATATTCATGGAAGTAAGTATTTCTATTGCCAGATAGCATACTTGCATGTTTTGTAGTTTTATTTGATTTCTTGCTGAATATTGTATGGACTTATCTTGGGAATTTACTCACTGGACTCGTCACTGTATTTGTTGGGTGATTGAGTGCAAATCTTTTACGAGTAGCAGCAAAAAGGGAATCTTAAGCCACTATATCTTTCTGTTGACGGTTTTGGAAATACTCGTAGGTGTTTATATTTTGATATAGTTTGCTTTGTTATGGGTATCAAAGGACTATAAAAGACATTTTGCATGTATATACTTGCTTTTGTTTATCTTGTTGCCTTATATACATGGTACTTTATTATCAGGTTTTATACTACTTCGAAATTTTGATAATCTGCATAAAATACTCATATATTATAAAGTCTTCCACTGTGAAATGATAATGAAACCTGATAGGTTAACTAACTAGCTAAACAAATTCATTAGTAATCATATGAAGAATAATTGGTTAAGCTAGTGTTAGTTGGAAACATCTAAAAAACCAGTTAGGTCGCAGGGCATCATACATAAGTAGGCCATGATATGGCAAGGCTTGGTGACGTGTAATGTGACATGGGAGTGCCTAGGGTTGTCTTGGGATTTGGGATCATCACAAGTGGCATGATTTAAGATAAGGAAAATTAATGGAAGCAATAACAAAGAGAATTTGAATTACTCACAAAAAGGCACTGACTGAAGTCAGTATCAATCACAGTTATGTTGATTACAACTCTATCTAGAGTTTATTGAGAAATACAAATATAATGTCTTAGAATACACTATTTGGTAAGACCTCTCATGGAAACTAATCCAACTTAATCAACACTAGTTTCAAACAAGAAAACAAATCAATTAACCATACCAAAAAACACTACAAGAAAATGCATTTCTTGTGGCAACAATAAAGCTGCCACAAAAAACCTTTTGCTGCCACAAATAACTTTTGTCGCAGCAATTTGACAGGATGGATGGTGCCATTATTAAACATGTCACAAAGACTTTTGTGACACCATGTGCTGCCACTAAAAGTATTTGTGACGACATAAGAAGTTTTTAGTGGCAACATTTTACTGCCACAAAAGATATCATTTTTATGGCATGTTAGAAGCTACCACAAAAAATATATATTTATGACAACAATTAGCTGCCACAAAAAATATATTTATGGCAACTTTCATCTACCATAAATAAGATACACTTGTGATAGCTATATTTTTTACTATAATTTGCTACCATAAAAAAACACTAACAACTAGAAATTAACTAGTTTGACCAAATTAAACTAGTCCATTACAAAACACCTCATAAGAAACAAATACATAACAAAATCAACAATTTTATAGATTGAACAAAACTAAACTAGTTCAATGACAATTCATAATATTTGTACAATTAGAATGCAACCATCAAATTGATCAAGTCATATAGAATAAGATTACAAACAATGAATAATATATATTGGATATGAGGGCCATGTCTTCCATTATTGTTTTCCTTAAGAATAAAACGCAAAAGATGAAAAAGGAAAAAATAATTTCTAGGATCGATTCCTTTTTTCTGTCTTCATGAATTCAATCCGTCAGAGTCAAAGAAAATCCCATCGAAAAAATATGTAAGGGAACTACAAAGACAAAAGCATATTAGAGAGAAACAACAAAACCAAGAATAACAACACAAGCACAAACACAATAGACATCAATAGCATGAAAAACATTGCACATAAGCAAGCAGTAGGAGTCACAGTGTTATGTCATAAAGAATTTGTCCAAGTAACATTTTAGACAGACATAACTTTAGCTTTTGTTAAATATAGAGAGAGCTGGGTGTACGGTCAATGTTCAATATTATAATTCTCCCTTAAGAAAACCTCATATGTTTAGTATCTCATAAGGGAAGAAAGAAATAAATACTTTAGCTAAGACCTAACAAAAAAAAACTACCTAATACTACTACCACACAATTATCCAATGACAGATGATGAATTAAACTTGTTTAATTGAGAAAACTATAGAACAAAGAAGGGAAATTCAGTTGGTTCAGAGATAGTTGAAATAAGACATTAATGACAAGGAAATAACTACTTGAGACATCATATAATCAATTGATAGTTACTACTAGAGACTAGAAAATAATATAGGTGACACAGTTATCAGGAAAATTAGGTGATAACTATTAAGCCAACAACATTCTCCACAAGAGAATGCAACTTCCATTCCAGATGTAAGAAAAATATTCAAGTACTTTTTAGACAAGCAAGCCCATATGTGTTAAAGAAACACAAACATTGAGAACTAAAAATTAATGCAATTGAGTTTGCACTTCTCAGACAGATGAAGTTTATTTGTTTGTTTTTATCCACAAATGAAAGTAGACAAGCTTATTTATTGCATTAGCCATTAGTTCTTGTACTTTAACTGCAGAGACACACCTTGGCCACCTTGAGCTCATGCAGGCTTAATTGTTGTAGGTATGAACAAACATATTATCAAAGAAACTACACATCAAAGTTTTTGCTAAGTGGAAGAGAAGCACACCAGTACTTGGCCTTTCAATATATCAGGGCTGGTTTTAGTATGTGGCAGCTCTCGCCGCCCCGGGGTGACGTGTCTCCGTGTACTCCTTGCCAGCTTGCCCAACTATACGTGTACGGCACCTGCCGTCTTTTGGACGGTTGGTTGAGTTACTCCCACCGGATTTTCTGTTGTGTGTCTATGCATTCTAGACCATAGCATGTGTATTAGGAGTTATCGGTGGGTAACGACCCGAGCTATTGAACTGCTACATGTGTAGGTGCGTCGTAGGTCTACGCCGGCCACCGAGAGGGATCAGGTGATAGCTAGTTGGATGTGCCCACTAGTGGGATCCTGGAAAGGAATCCCGAAGTATGGTTTAGTCTAACTGGAACAGGCACACACATTTGCACTTTATTGTTATCTATGCATGCGATGCCCTACTTACAGTTGTCTGTTTACATTCCGCATGTTTGTTTAACAGTATTTATTGACTTCCACTTATTTATATGAATGCTCAGAGGAGTTCCTTTGGAATTTACTGAATGGACTCATCATCCATTTTCTTCCGTGATAATTGAGTGCAGATATGAGTACAAGTGAAGGCAAGGGGATCTTAGGCGACTACCTCTGACTGTCTACCTCTGAGGATTACTTGTACGTGTGATTATTTTGATATTTTGATTCCTTTGGAAATTGGGGAGTGACATGACCTTGTACATGCTTAGTTTTGTATGGTACAGTTGCTAACACAGTACTTTTCAGGGTTTTTCCACACTAGGTTTTGTTAAATTGTTTCTTAATAATTCTTGCATTTATGTACATTTCCGTTGAATATGTTATTTATACACTGTACACACATAAATGGATACATTTCGAGACAGAGAAAGGACGGGTAGGTGTCGTACACGTGTAGTTGGGCCAATTGGCAAGGAGTACATGGAGACACGTCACCCCGGGGCGGCGAGGGCCGCTTCAAGTACCTCTTTAATTAGTTGGTTTGAAGAACTTATTTACCATGTATTTTTTGTGAGAGTTTTGGATCAAACAGTTGGCATAGATTGTGTGCATGTGTGTTTGGGTGGTATTAGAGATTGTGGTGTTCAAGATTAACATGGATGATAAAAGAAAAGCAAAGAACAAACTAAAATATACATTGATTCCAAAAAGATTCTTCTTTATTGTTCCAACTAAAATATTCAAGAACTAGAAGCTTCATTTACAACCTACAATTCAATAACAAACTTTAACAAAGAAATAAATAAATGTCATATAATATCTATTATTTTAACCTATACCTGCTCATTCGGTGAAAAATGATACCTGCATTTCGCCAAAAATCAACCATGTTATATATTTGCATCTACGAACATATTCAAAAATCAAAATTAATATTGACAATACTAGAAACAAACTTAACATATATAATTACCATCAATATATAAACAAATTTACCTGTTGAGAGTCTACTTTCACATTTGTTGTCATTAATTGATTTTGCAATGCCTAAATTACAACATTAGCAGGCACATTCGAAGTACTACCAAAAACATCTCTATATGATGGACCCAAGCCATATGTTCTAACATGGTCATATCCCTCTTAACCCATAAACTCTTTAAAAATCTTTTCTCTAAGCTCTGGTGTTTGCTCTATTTCACAAACCACCACAAGTTTACCATTCATTTCAGACTAAAAAACAAATATAATATATAAGTCCCATAAAAACATGGACATGATTAACAAGTTCATCATTTTTATATATGATATAAAATTCAATGTAATGGCCAAAATTAATTAAACTAGGATTAGCGTTAATCTCGGGGATTAACAGTCGTAATTCAGGTGTTACGTAGATAACTCTGTTGACTCAGACACGAGAATTGAGGGAATATATTATTTGTGAATGGTGGTTGTGTATATGTGGTGTTTAAAATCATTAGTAGTGTATTGCACTGCATGTGTGTACGTTGCTATCGGATGAGTTGGTGTGATGGGTGTTTACCTCGAAAGGCGTGTCAATGCAGGTATCGGGTATGTGAACTATGGGTACACTAGCAAACTCAAATAATTTACTTTAGGATGACAAGATAATCAATTAAAAAGGGTAATGTAACCATATTCTAAGTTGATTAAATTAAAATAATAGGCAATAGTGTACCTCGAAATGCATGCCGAGAGGCGGGGCATCGAGTCTCGGGGTAGTCGAGGGTTAGTGGGATCATAAAATTTATCAATTTGATGAATAAAGACAATAACCATATGTATTATAATGGGCCTAAGAAAATGTAATTAAATCAAATAAATCAAGGCCTATAGTTTGGTTAATAAATTGGAATCATAGGATTTTCCTAAAGATTTGTATTGACATATCTAGTAACCATGTGAGTAACCAATTAGTGTCACTTGGATTGAATGAGTGGGAGTTAGTGGGCTAAATGTCAAGGTGTGGATTATTAGATGAGCTTTGAGATACGTAAATGCATGGAGATTAATGGCTAGAAACCATTCTAACCTTAATATATAAAAGAGACATGATCAACACATGCAACCAAAACCATTTTCATTTACAAATCTTGGAAAAGAAGAAAGTTGTTAGAGAGAAGAAATAGAGGGTTTGGTGGCTAAAATTTTGAGATCTATGAGGATTTGAACCAAATTGATGATGAGTTCAAGCTAAAGATTCAAGCTAGCAAAGGCATTTACAAGGTAAAAATTTCATGTCTTTCTTCAATTCCAATTTCATTAAAATTCATGTTAAATACCATTAATTCTATCAATATAGATGGTCATTATAGTTGTCTTGGGTTAATTGAGAGTAATTGAGGTCAAATAAGCTCATGGTGAGCAAGAATTTCATGATTCGAATCAAGATTTGACGTTTGGATTATGGTTTTTTTCGTGCAAATTGGGCTGTTGGAGAATATGATGAACAGTGTTATACCCACAGAGATGTCTGTACTCACAGAGACATCTATACTCACAGAGATATCTGTACCCACTGGGACATCTGTAACCATAGGGATGTCTATACCCACGGGTAGTTTGAAACCACAAGAATTGTGATTATAATTTTATATCAATTATGCAATAAAACAGATATCTAAACACAGAAAAATTATCAAATCAACACCTAGGACCTATGAGTCGATAGGCGGGTGTCGGGAACGAGGTCGGGGTCAATTTAGGAGCTTCACGAGCAAGGTTTTGAAGCGCATATTTGAGGTGCGTAAATCCATTGGAATGCGTCACATAATTGATGGTTGATTTTATCGATATTGGATTACATGTGTACCAGCTGGTGGGTGCACATGGGGTTTCCTACTCCTATCACATTTTGCGTATATATTGACTGTGGCTAAATCGCTTGCGCAAGTTACTTGCAATAGTGCTCGTATCAATAGCCGTAGGATATACTTGCGACCGTCGGAGGGATTAGGGTGGTCTTGATGTGTAACAACGTCGGGATGGGATCATTCCCTTTATCGAAGTTGGGATTTAGTCACTGTAAGCCTGTAAGTATATATGTGGTTCCTATTCGATTTTATCGATTCCTGACCAGTGTAGGTCAGGGTTTTCTCATGATTATACGATTGTTTATCTACATTCAGTTATTTTTCACATGCATGTGATGGGTGCCGAATTGTTTTAGTTCACTGGTTTGTCTATCCGAGTGAATGGTTTATCGGGGTTTTTCATACCAGGATGTGTGGACAAACTTGGGTATAATATACCATAGCACATGTGATCAGGCCCTTAGTGAATTGCGACTCGAGCTGCACTAAGGTGCACATGTCTGTGACTCAGCGGATTTGGCGAGCGCCGCAAGGACTAAGTAACGGGACAGTTGAGGTTATTGGAGAAGCTCATTGGAGAGATCCTTAGCTCCGAAGTATGGTATAATCTGCTACACGACACACATTTTAAGATTTTCATCAGAGGCATTATTGAGTATATTGACTTAATGATTATATGTTTATATTCACCTTTACCTCGTTAATTACTACTTTGTATATTTTTGAGCATGTTTAGTTGATATGTACTATTTATTAATCGCTACTATTTTTGCTTGTGGTATGTTGCCTACATTCGTGGGAATATGACTTATTGTCGTCAGTTTTTATATTTGCATGTCTTATAGTTTATTAGTTTTATTTCATGAATACTATGTGGACTTCTCTTAGGAATTTACTAACTAGACTTGTCACTATGTATTTGTTGGGTGACTAAGTGCAGGTCCTTCGACGAGCAAGGCAAGGGCAAGGAGGTACTGGGAGACTATCTCTGAGATTGTGGAGCCAACTCGTGTATGACTATAATATGTATGTATTTATATTTTTTTGTCATTTGGGGACTGTAGAACACTGATTACATTTATACGAAATCTTTGTCATATTTATCTCACCTTGATATATGCATGGTATCTTTTGTCGGGTTTTCCACTACTTAGGATTGTTAAATGTTGTATAATTTACTCGTTTAAGACTTCTGCAGTAAAACTTAATTGTAACTTAATAAATTGATTAACTGGCTAATGAAATCATTAATATTTATATGGATATTAATTAGCTAAGTTAGTATTAAATGGAAAAGTGTAAGCAACTAGTTAGGTTGCGGGGCGTCAAGGATAAGCGGGCCATGACGTGGCAGAGCTTGGTGACATGGAATGCAACATGGCAGGTCCCAAGGCAACCTGTAAATTGGGGACGTCACAGTTTGGTATTAGTGCAAGGTTAAGCGTACGGGAGGAGACGTTGTTGTCCTTAACCTGATACCAATACTACAGGTGGTATTAAAGCGTAGTCGATAGGGCCTAGGATAAAAGTTTAATAGAATTGAATAAAATTTAACAAACAAACTTAGACGTGGAAATCCAATGTTATTGCCTTAAAACTTTAGTTGGGAAGGAAATATGAGTCAGGTAGTGATAGAGATTATATACGTGTTATGTTTTGATTGTATATATTATATACACGTATATTGAAGACGGTATGACATACGTTATTTGATCAAGATGGATAGAAGATCTAATTATTTCAAATGATTGGACGACTTGCGTGATGTCGTACACTATGTCGAAGCCAAATTTTATAGAGATACGCAACAAATTTCTTCTAGAGGACTTCAACTTACAAGAGTAATTTTAGCTTATGTAATGATATACATCCATTTTCAATAGAGTGATGCCGAGTTGAGTTTGAGGACTGAAGGGAGAGGTATAAAGGTGCAGATCACAAACGAGTCTTCTACGACAAGTACATTCTAAATAAGATTTAGCTGAGCCTGAGGGAAGAGATACTGGTGATTGCCAGAACCGATTTGCAAACATTTACAATTATCTATAGACAGTAAGAGAAAAATAATAGTCCGAATAGACAGAGAGAGCAATCCGTTAAAGAGGACAGATAGTACGGTCGAGGCCGTAGAGAAGACGTTCAGATAGATAAAGTTTACATAGTATCAACATTTCAAGTGCAACAGCAAGAACAGACTCAAGATCAGAGAAGTTACGAGCAGGGGTCACATGATCAAGGTTAGAACCAAGGATTACGTAGTGTTCGGGTAGCACCAGGACGTAGGAGTAGGTGTTTCCGATGTGGATTGGAGGGACTGTTTGTTGAGATCAGTAACATATGTAGTAGCGACACCGGTGCACTCGAGAGTTGGTGCATGTGGTGACTGAGCTAGGCCGGGAGACGTCCCAGCACCAGGTTCAGGGTATGTGATTTTAAATTCTTCATAATTACAGTTTAGATTTATGCATGCATGGTTGTACGATATTAGATTATAGATGTATCATGGTAGATTATTGTTTTATGGCATGGGATTGTCATAGGTCGTAGCATAGCATGGGATTGTCATGGTGAGTAAGAGTAGGACGTGGCATGGCATGGGATCGTCATGGTGAACTAAGGTATTAGGTTATGCCATGGCATGGGATTGTCATGGTATGTTATGTTGGTTAGGACTATTATGTTGGCATACATGATATGAGAGGTTTACAGTTATTGCTGTTAGGTAACTAGGTTAGGGGAACTTGAACACCGAAATCAAACTGAGAATAGGTTGCAGAGATGTTGGAAAGAGAGTAACTGATTTTGACCACCTCGGCAACATGAGCCTAGGTCTCAGGATAACACTTTGTTCCCTGCGATGGGACTAGTAGGGTATTCAAGGAACTGTAGAAGGGTACTATCAAGATATGAGGTTTAGCCACACAGGGATAGGTTAGATGCACAAGAATTTACTCGAGATTTAAATTTAGGTACAAAGTTCTCCTAGTTGGGAAGAATTGTAACGACCTAAGGTAATTAAACTAGGATTAGCATTAATCTCGAGGATTGACGCTCATAATTAGGGCATTACGTGGATAACTCAGTTGACTCGGACACGAGAAACGAGGAAATATATTATTTTTGAATGGTGGTTGTGTATATGTGGTGTTTAAAATCATTATAGTGTATTGCACCACATGTGTGTACGTTGCTATCGGGCAAGTTGGTGTGACGGGTGTTGGTCTCGTAAGGCATGTCAACGATGGTATCGGGTAGACGAACTACAGGTACACTAAGAAACTCGACTAATTCATGTTAGGATGACTACTTAATCAATTAAAAAGGGTAATGTAACCATAAGCTAAGTTGATTAAATTAAAACAATAGGTTATGGCGTCCTCGAAATGCATGTCGAGACGCAGGGCATCGAGTGTCAGGTAGTCAAAGGTTAGTGGGATCACAAAATTTGTCAATTTGATGAATCAAAACACTAACCATATGTATTATAATGGGCCTAAGCTAATGTAATTAAATCAAATAAATCAAGGCTTATAGTTTGGTTAATAAATTGGAATCACAAGATTTTCCTAGAGATTTGTATTGACATATCAAGGAACCATGTGAGTAACCATTTAGTGTCACTTGGATTGAGTTAGTGGGAGTTAGTGGGCTACATGTCCAGGTGTGGATCATTAGATGAGCATCGAGATACGTAAATGCATGGAGATCAATGGCTAGAAATCATTCTCACCTTAATATATAAAAGAGACTTTGATAAACACATGTAACCAAAACCATTTTCATTTACAAATCTTGGAAAAGAAGAAAATTGTTGGAGAGAAGAAATAGAGGGTTTGGTGGCTGAGATTTTGAGATCTAGGAGGATTTGAACCAAATTGATGATGAGTTTAAGCTAGGGTTTCAATCTAGCAAAGACATTTACAAGGTATAAATTTTATGTCTTTCTTCAATTCCAATTTCATTAAAATACATTTTAAAAACCCTTAATTCTATCAATATAAATGGTCATTATAGTTGTTTAGGGTTTATTGGGAGTAATTGAGGCCAAATAGGCTCATGGTGAGCAAGAATTTCATGATTCGGATCGAGATTTGATGTTTGGATTATGGTCTTTTTTGCATATTGGGCTGTTGGAGAAGATGATGAACAGTGTTGTTGCGACAGGGACGTCTGTACTCAAAAAAATGTATGTACCCATAGGGACGTCTGTACCCACGGTGATGTTTGAAACCACAAGAGAATCGTGATTATAATTTTTTTTCGGTTATGCAATAAAATTGATATCTAAACACTAAAAATTTATCAAATCGACACCAGGGACCTAGAAGGCGATAGGCGGGTGTCAGGAACAAGGTCAGGGTCAGTTTAGGAGCTTCACGAGTAAGGTTTTGAAGTGCGTATTTAAGGTGTGTAAACCCATTGGAATATCTCACAGAATTCATGGTTGGTTTTATCAATATCGGATTATATGTATGACTACTGGTGGGCACACATAGGGTTTTCTACTCCTATCTCAGTTTGCGTGTATAATGGTTATGGGTAAATCCCTTGCACGAGTTACTTGTGATAGTGCTCATGTCGATGACTATAAGATATAATTGCGATCATCAAGAGAGATTAGGGTGGTCCCGATGTGTAACAACGTCGGGAAGGGATCATGCCATTTACCAATGTTGGGAATTAGTCATTGTAAGCAATTAAGTATATACGTGGTTCCTATTCAATTTTATAAATTACCGACCGGTGTAGATCTGGATTTTCTTGTTATGATATGGTTTTTTATCTACATTATGTTTTTTTCTTATCCATGTGATGGGTGTAGAATTGTTTTAGTTCATTGGTTTGTTTAACCGAGTGAATGGTTTATCGGTGTTTTTCATACCTGGATATGTGGACGAACTTGGGCACACTATACCATAGCACGTGTAATTAGGCCCTTAATGAATTGTGACCCAAGCTACATTAAGGTGCACATGTCGGTGACTCAACGGATTTAACCAGCGGCATGAGGACTAAGTGACTGGACAGTGGAGGTTGTTAAAGAAGCCTACTGGATAGATCCTTAGCTCCGAAGTGTGGTATAGTCTGCTACACGACACACATTCTTGGATTTTCATCGGAGACATTATTGAGTATATTGACTTAACGATTGTCTGTTTACATTCTCCTTTACTTTGTTAATTGCTTCTTTTTTATTTCCAAGCATGTTTAGTTGGTATGTATTGTTTATTAATCGCTACTGTTTTTGCTTGCCGTATGTTGCCTACATTCATGGGAATATGACTTACTGTCGTCAGTTGTCATATTTGCATGTCTTGTAGTTTATCAATTTTATTTCATGAATACTGAGTGGACTTCTCTTTTGAATTTACTTATTGGACTCATCATTGTATTTGTTCTGTGACTGAGTGTAGATCCTTCAACGAGCAAGGGCAAGGGCAAGAAGGTACTGGGCTACTACTTCTAAGATTGTGGAGCCAGCTCATGTGTGACTACAGTATGTATGTGTTTATATTTTTGTCAAATCTGGGGACTGTAGAACAATGATTACATGTATATGGAATCTTCGTTACACTTATATCGCCTTGATATATACATGGTATCTTTTGCCAGGTTTTCCACTACTTCGGATTGTTAAATGTTGCATAATTTACTCGTTTAAGACTTCCGTTGTAAAATCTCATTATAACTTGATAAATCGATTAACCGGCTAATGAAATCATTAATATTTATATGGAGATTAATTAGCTAAGTTAGGGTTAAATGGAAAAGTGCAAGCAACCAATTAGGTCGCGAGGCGTCAAGGAAAAGTGGGCCATAATGTGGCAGGGCTTGGTGACGTGGAATGCGACATGGTGGGTCTCAAGGTAGCCTGCAAATTGGGGACGTCACAATTTGGTATCAGAGCGAGGTCAAGCCTATGGGAGGAAACGTAGTTGTCCTTAACCTGATACCAATGCCACAATTGGTATTAAAGCGAGTTCTATAAGGCCTTGGATAAAAGTTTAATAAAATTGAATGAAATTTAACAAATAAACTTAAATGTGGAAACCCAATGTTATTGCCTTAGAACTTTAGTTGGGAAGCAAATATGAGTCGAGCTGTGATAGAGATTATATACGTGTTATGTTTTGATTGTATATATTATATACACGTATATTGAATACGGTATGACATGCGCAATTTGATTAAGATGGATAGACATCACATTCAAATACTACAAATATAAGATATAAAACATCGTTATACTAATAATTTTATCTTGGGTACCTGGGTCCAATTGGATACTAAGCTTAGCTGAACGTGTTTTTGTTGGTTTTTTTGGGGTTCATACGCAACGGAAAATTCAAAACAAATTTTGAAAAAACCAACAGGATCAAAAATAAGTTCCATTAAACTAAATCTACGAAAGCAAATCATACATTATTCCGTGATTTCCTTTTCTGATTGTTCGATTTCCAAGACATTCAAGTGCGCGTCATCTATCAGAAATCCACACATGAATGGTGACTACAATTTGGAGTGCTAGCCCCAAGAGAGATTGAAAATGATTTTTCTTTCTCTCCCTAAATCCAGAGATCTCGAAAATTGTAAAACAAAAAATCTTATTTCATTTTTAGGGTTCCACCCATTATTTATATGTGTAGATAAGCCCTCACTTAAAATCCTATTTGTAATACAACTATTTTATTTAGGTAGTTTAAGCAAATTACACATACGCCCCTATTAATAAGTTATCATATAATAAATCGTAAGGGATTTTATATAATGAATTTTATCATATAAAATTCATTACTCTACACCAATTGAAATTGTGCAAAGCCATTCTTTATGTGCGACCCAATAGGTTCATGCGATGTTGGCAGTGAACCTAAAACCATTCTGGTACATAAGTCATAAACGGTCTCTAGCAAGGCATTATGACTACCCAAGTAGCATGAATATCAACATCGATACAACCTAATTAATAACGTATATCATATCCTTTTGGCGTGTGATATCCTTTGATTAAACATAAGGCATGGAAAGTCACCCTTAATGTTTAATCGTACTAGTCTCAATCTTTAGGTAAACTAAAAAACGTCCAAGTGGCATTGATCATATCAATTCACATGGACTTGTCTATTATAAGTCTATCTTATCGAGGGATCCACTGATATCTCTCTCTATACGAGAGTGACAAGTTCTATCTTGATTACACACCTTCACATATGATTCACACGGCAACCAATCGCAATCTTTATAATTGTCTGGTTAAAGAAGACATTTGATTATGTCAAATTATCATGCTCCTAATATTGAATTCTATGGTAATCTCAAATCGAATGACTAAATGATATACATATCATGAGTAACAATTATAACTTAATCCATGTGGTGTTCTCATTGCGGGTCGGTCCAGTACCTTATTCCCTAACAAGTACTCATGATCTTGATTCGTATCCCTATACACATGATCATCACATGACCATCAATCAAGATTCACACTAGTTTTAATTCATTATAGTTCCCAGTACAATGACTGACTATGGACACTTAAGATATTTCAATAAATACCCATGGATCTTACTATAAGGTAAACATGCAATCACTTATAATAAAACAACAAATAAACCTCTATTTTATTAACTAAAATTACAAGATAAATAATGTTTGTAGATTGACCTAGGGCACATGCCCTAATAGTTTTTAAAAACACGGACATGCGTTCAACAAGTTCTCCATTTTGTTGCATCTAAACATGCCACAAGATTAAAAAAAAAAGATTATCATTCTCACAATACAACAAAGACTTAAAAATAAATAAAAATAAGTTAAACATTAAATTCATTCACTTACTTGATGAAGAAAATATCACAAAACCCTGTGCATCCGGTCCTATGAGGCAATCCTTGCTTCGCTCTGTTTTGACAACTTCTTTTTGCAATAACCTACAAAAAAAAGAAGTTAGCTACCTTTTTTGACCAAATTAAACTAGTTCAATTCAAACATACTATTCACTTTTGATTATTCACTTTTCCTATATTCCATAAGCAATGCCCATTGATCATCTTGTATGTCTTTAGAAGCCATTTCCAAATACTCATCATCATTTTCATGTCCAATAAAATATTTCTTTTTAGCTGTATGCCTACAACTCCTCCACTTTTTACCAAAAGAACGTAAACATCATTTTCGATACTCCAGAGGGGCATTTATGTTATCCTACAAAAAAGGAACATTCACTTCAATATAAAAAAAACAAAAATTCAAATAATAAAATATCAATAACCATTTTGTTAATCATACCTAAATCTCGTTCCAAAGAGAATTCAATAGAACATCTTCCCACGTCAAGTATGTCAATGGGACTTTCCCTCCACGTTTAATCATACTAAGATGTGACATAAATTTGTTTTTATTTTCACCGATTGGTTATAAAAACTCATTAAATGTGAGTTGCAACTTCTGTCCATCATTCCATGTGCTACAAGGTTTAGCCGGACCCCTTCCTTTCCTTGAAGAAATAGATGTCTGCTCACCTGCAATATAAATTCAATTAGTTTCTTACTTCAAAAAAAAGAGAACATGGAACATATTGAAAATTTGTCTTAATAATTAGTACAAACTTGAATGATTTTCTTCTTCATTTACTTCTTGTGGTGGTAGTTCTTGTTGCTGAAATTTGGCAACAACATCTTGCGTAGATTGTCCATGATATTTTTTTCGCCATGAGAAATCTGTAAAGAACAAAATAAAGTATGATCATGTACATTGTAAACAATGTTTATAGAACATACCAACGATTTATATCAATACCAATTTAAGAGAAGAGGATACCTCAATAACAATGAACTCATTCCCCTATGACACATCCTATCCATGAAAGTAACTAAGTACATAAAATTGCAAGATATAAATGCATACCTGTTTGGCACCTTTTCAAAAAACTTCAAATACTAATCTAGTATAACAACGAAGGCCTAACGCGAGGCTCAAATCAAAAATAAGAGAAATAATAATTCAAAAATAAGAGAAGATATTAAATCCAATCACGTAAGTGTCTCTTTTTCTTCTTTCTTGAGCACATAATTTGGATTTAAGGCCTATCACATTATTTTATCGCTACTTTCACCCTTTTCAACACAATTTACTTCTAACGTTATTCCATCTACACCTTATCTAACCCGATCAAAGTCATCATTATGCGCATAAGAACCTTCAAACCGTTATTGATAAATAAATTATTCAAATAGCAGCAGGTTTGATTCCAATACATAAGAATTGGTACATGAAGTATTATCAAAAATATCTCTTGCTGTCATTTTAACTACAACATGCCAATCAGGGTTTAAAGAATCACGAATATAAAAAACTTGTTGCGCTTAAGTAGCAAAGATGAACGGTTCATCCCTAATTTGTCTATTCTTATATAACAAGTGATTAAAGTTTACCAAAGTAAAATTATAGTCATCTTTTTTCACTACTTTCGCATCGACCCAATCACATTTGAATAAAACATATTTCGCATTACTGAAGTAGGTAACTTCATAGACATCAGTCAGTACACCATAATAATATGTCTTTCTTTATTGAAGGTTTTTGTCTTTTGTACTAGCATAACTCTCGCCACTCACTTTCAAAAAAACACCAGAATTTTGAGTATGTCATTTATTGTCAACCTCTTTGATGCGAAATCAAAAATCATTTATGATATATACCTTTGAATCTCCCTGCATGTCGATTAGGACTGTCGACAAGTCTTTCAATTTCCTCCGAGAATCTAATGTTAGATGTCCTTCATAAATTCAGAACATATAGATTTCGTTTAAAATATTCAATATATAGAATATTAGTATAAAAATAAATTAAAAGACAAAATATGACAATATATAGTACTTATGTAATCTTTAAACCAAGTGTGAAAAGTGTTGTTATGCTCTTTTCGGATTTTGTGCTTTGATGCACGAGACATTTAACTTGTAAGCTCTTCAAGATTTTCTCTATAGATCAATATTGCAAATAATATCAAATAAATAGTCAGATTTATATAATGGTAGTTAGATAAATGCAAAGACTATTTAAATACATACCTTTGAAAATGAATAGCGGCATCAGTGTTCACTAGTATATATCTATGAGCTTGGATCCATTCAAGTTCTTCAAGCAGTACCACTTCAACTTTTCCAAAGAAACGTCCATAGGGATCTCCACCATCATAATTTCGAATCGATCCATTGGACTTGGTCTCTACATCATTTAGATATCTCGAGCAAAACGTCATGCATTCTTATGTTAAATATCCTTATGCAATGGAACCCTCCAGGTGAGCTTGATTACGAACATATTGTTTAAAAGTTAGTAAGAAATTTTCAACTGGATACATTGACTGAAATTGGACACTATCAGCAAGCAATACTTCTTCAACTAAATGCACTGGCAAATGCTCCATTATCTTGAAAAATGATGGCGGAAATACTTTCTCCAATCGACAAAAAAGAGTAAGTGGTATAAGATCTTGAACATTTTGCAAATCAGAAGGCTTATTTAAATTTGACCATAATTACCTGAAATAATTACATAAATCAATGATTGGCTCAACTACATGTTTTGGCAATATATTTCTAATGGCCAAAGGAAGAGGTTAAAGAAGAATATGACCATCATGACTCTTGAGGCAACATATATTTTGCTCTTTTAAACGAACAAACCGAGAGATATTGGAAGCATAACCATCAGATACCATGATGTCCTTCAACACTTTAAATAATGTATTTATCTTTTTCTTAGTCATGAAAAAATATGTTCGAGGCAAGAAAACTTTAGAGAAGCCCTTTGCTTGTGGGTAATGGCTTTCTGATACCCATAACTTGTAAATCATATCTAGCTTTTAAACCATCTTTTGACTTTCCTGGAATTCCTAACAATGTGTACAACAAATTGTCGCACACATTTTTTTCAATATGCATAGTATCAAGATTATGACAACAACAACAACAACAACATAGCCCCAGTCCCAAATTAATTGGGGTCGGCTACATGGATCAAACTCCATTGTGCTCGATTAAGTGTAATTGATTGTGAGCTTTTCAAACCATTCAAATCCCTCCTAATTAATGCATCCCATGTTAACTTTGGTCTACCCCTACCTCGTCGAATTTCTACAGTTTCTATTGAGTCAAGTTTTCTAGTTGGGGCATTTGTAGGCCGTCTTTGCAGGTGACCAAATCACCGCAACCGCCCTTCCGTAATCTTTGTATCAATTGGTGCTACTCCTACTTGTCTTTTAATCTCTATATTTCTTATTCTATCTTTACGAGTTTTACCACACATCCACCTAAGCATCCTCGTTTCCGCTACGTTCATTTTATGTAATTGTTGTTGCTTTACCGCCTAACATTCACTTCCATAGAGCATAGCTGGCCTAATTGCGGTCCTATAAAATTTTCCTTTTAACTTAGTAGGAACATTTCGATCACAAATCACCCATGTTGCAGTCCGCCATTTTTTCCATCCAGCTTGAATTCTATGTATGACATCATTCTCAATGTTACCATCATTTTGTATGATTGATCCTAGGTATCTAAAGTGGTTTACCTTAGGAACTTCTACTTCCCATAATTTTACCACTCCGTCATCTCGATGTCTAGTGTTTCTAAACTCACAGTGCATGTATTCGGCTTTCGTCCTACTCAACTTAAAGCTTTTAGATTCTAATGTATTCCTCCAAAGTTCTAATTTCCTATTCACTCCATCTTTAGTTTCATACACTAAGACAATATCATCTGCAAATAGCATACACCATGGTATGTCCTCTTGAATATGTCTAGTTAGTTCATCCATAACTAAAGTAAATAGATATGGGCTTAAAGCCGATCCTTGATGTAGTCCTATCGTAATAAGAAATTCTTTTGTAGCTCATTCAAATGTCTTTATACTCGTTACTACTCCATCATACATATCCTTAATAGTGTCTATGTATCTAGCATGCACTCTTTTTCTTTCTAGAACCCACCAAAGAACATCTCTAGGGACCCTATCAAGATTATGAAAAATCAAATAATGCTCCCAATACGGTAATTAAAAAATATACTTTCTTCATCCAATGATGTTCTTTTATCTTTTAATTATCATTTTTTTCCACACCTTTTCTCCATTTTTTTATCTGCATCATCCTTCATCTACTTAGCCTTTAAAAGATCTTCTTTTTTATACATTGCTAACATGCCAAATTTCTCCAGTTGTTGTACTAACTCACTGCCTGTAACGACTTGTTACCTTAAGCTGGTAATTAGTACTAATCCAAATCCTAATTAACATGAGTTAGGCTCATGGTTAGGTTCGACGTACCTCGATTAGCGTGTGTGTGTGATTGTGTGATGGATTGTATTTTTTTGAATTGCTAAATGAATTTTATAGGTTGTGGGATTGATAGAAAGATTAATACAAACCTATAATTGGAGAAATAGTTAATTAAACAATAAATCACCAGTACATCAAATGCAACGAGGGGGTTGTGAAATGAATATGCATGTCCCAAAACATTCGTAGGTATGTTCGGTGAATTTATTGGCGAGAAAATACATGAGATATATATTTATATATATTGGATATATAAATATATCTTAAAGTTATAAAGCGGGTTTAAAATATATAGATCATTTGATTAACCTCGGATGAGCATAAGTGATTGATGTATCAAAATATGTGTTACTTTAAGGAGTATCACTTTAACACAACAATCGGTGGATCAGTCTTGAGATAGCGCGATTCATATCTCGAAGAAAATCCATATATATAAATCAAAAACTTATAATTATCCTCACAGTTCGATCAAACAATGAGAGATAGAGGGTTTGGGTTTGATTTCGATCAAAGGGGATAGTTCCAGGAGCTGAATTCAACAAGATTGATGAGCTTAAATGGATTAAACACTAGACATTATCATTTTTGTGAGTTTTGTTTTTGAGTTAGTTGAAGTTTAATTTCATGATGATGATGAAATCTCTGTGAATTGGTGATGTTGTTGATTGTAAATGGTTTTGTAACCTAACTAGAGGTCCTCCCTGATCGTTTGGGAGAGTTTTTAAGGTTGTTTTGGTGATTTTGTAAGGAAACAGTGGTTGTTGCCTTGTGTTATGTTGAGACAGCACAGGGTGGAGCACACTCCCTTTATCAAATATGATGAACACGGTTGGTAAAGCGTGCCCCACCCAATAAAGGAGCGTGCTCCCACCTCTAAATACAACAACTATGCTGAGATTTACATAGAATTTTTAGAGGAATTAGGGATCGATCGAGGGGTTCTAAACATAAGGTATGGAACCTATACTGACTACAAATGATTAGTGATAGGTCGAGGAACACTGAGGAAGCGTGAGTGACCCGAAAACTTAGAAATTTTGGTAACGGAGACTTGACCGAGGTAAGTACAGATTTGCTTAGTTATCAATGTTGTCTGGCTATTCTAGTATATGTAGTTCATGTAGTTTATGGACTAGAATGGGGGACTATGTACATTGTGATGATTTTCAATAAATGGAAAAATGGCGTCTACTGTGATTTACGAGAATAAGTTATTGGAATTGAGAATAGGTTATATACGAGATAGGTTACCTTCCCGACATATATGTTACTTCCTACTCAGCTTAAAGGTTTTGTGGGTTACATATTCACTAGAGGGTTTTGGATAGAACCATTGGGCATTAGTGGATTAGCTAGACATCGCATATACGCAATGTGTTGGTCTAGCATTCGCATTAATGGCGCCGATGGGTAATCGACCCTAGATTTATAAATAAAAATAGGGATCACAGTGTTATAGTCCATGATAGTTTGTTTTAATTTGCATCTGTTATCTATTGAATTATATGTTTTCCATATTCTTGTTAGTTAACATTGGTGCATATTGTTATTGCATAATATTCTTGATTATTATATTGAATGTTGATGGCTATATGAATTCTTACTTATTGAGCATGTTGGTGCGCTCACCCCAATTAACATTACAAGATAACCGACGAGCACTATGACTACAGAATGGAGAGGATATAGGAGCCTGATTTTATCTTCGATGTAATGAGTTTTTCTTTGTCTTATATATTTGTATTGAATTACAGTTTTGTAATATCATAAGGGATGGAAATTTATATAAATGAGGTTTATTTCGGTTTGATTTAATACTATATATAGGGTTTTGGATTATCGAAAAAGTTTTAAAATTTTGTTGCGTTTATTATTTGTTTTATATCGATATTTGACATACAATGGTATTATCTGGTGAAAGATGAGAGGCTGCTGGCTCTAGTTAAGTCTAGCATGGTAATCTGGGCTTAATTAAGGTTTCAAGCCAGGTATCGCCCTAATCGGGTTAAAGGATGCTATAGCTTGGTATCAGAGCCTACTTCAAAGCTTAAGAGTATTAGCTCTAATACAACTTGGTATCAGAGCCTAAAGTTTATCACTTTTGAATAAAGTGGTAACATGGATACAGTTTTGTATCATGGATAAGGCTTTGACCATAATTTCACTTTCGAATGGTTTTTGAAGTAAATGATAGCGTACTCCAAAGTTTAAGGTATATCATAGTACCTTAATAACATAACCTAAGTTATTTAACTCTGAGAGTTGTCTCGAGTTATGAATAAGCTTAGGGTTTGATAAACAGTTTTTATCGTGTTTTGGGGGGTAACCAAAACATAAAAGACTGATATATATTATTTTTGTGTTATACTTTATCTACGTGGTGGATATGAGAGTAATGTTTTTCCTGAATGATAATAAGATGGTCAAAGTCCATCTATTTCTCATGATATGAGAAGGTATTGGAGGTAAGAGCTCATGAGAGTCTTAACCTCGAGGAGATTAAAAAGGAAAGACATAAGAAAAAGTTATAAAGATGAAATTAATTTTTTCTCTTATTAACGGATGCCAATGGTCTTTGTTCTCACTGATATTATTAGACAAATAATAGTCAATGAAAAATTATCTATTAGATCAAGACCTTGAGAGGTGTATTAGGAGAATAGAGATTTTTTAAACCATGGAATACTGAATGACTTTGGGTGGAACTCAAATATGGTGGACCACTTTGAGAGGAGATTTAATACTAGTATTGAGACTAGTAGAAAATAGATGAAGTTATTCAGTAAATAAATTAGTGGTTAATGATAAAAGCTTAATTGAGGTTAGGAAATCACTAATGTAATTATACCTCATAAGTTATTATGAAGTAGACATCCCAATTATGTTGTGAATCTATATTGGAATGATAAATAGTTTGTTAGGCAATGAAAGAAAAAATTAAAATTTAAACTGGTAAAAACTAAAAGAGAGTTTAATCCAGAACATAGCAGTGAGTTGGTAAGATATCATAGTCTGATCTATTAGACTGGTATAGTCTAAATTGGGGAGGATAATTGGTCAATGAATCTGAGGTTTTGAGGAATCCAAAGAATAATATGTAGTAGTGGGAATGAGTATTCATTGCCCAGGATTGACAACTCATTCTGATAATTAGGTGAAATTAGTGGATCTCAAGGGTTAGTTGAGATCTGATTGTCATAGTTAAATGATAAGATCTTTTGATATATTTAAAAATGATTTCAGGCAATTGTTGGATCATTCTAATTGATGAGGAAATAATTGGAACTTACTAGAACTCATGATATGTTTATGAATGAAGAGTGTTAAGTTTTAAACCCTATATTAATTAATTTGTTATTGTGCTATCATTAATAACATGGGATTTTTGAAGACTTGGAGAACGCACGAGCAATTACTGTATGAAATTATAAATTAGTAATGGTAAATTGGTTCAGACCAGATTTTGCAAGGTGCCAGTGCTAAGTTCCAAAGGTTAATAAATTATATGAGTGTTGAATATTAATACCAAATTGGGAGATTTGACTGTGATAAAGACAATATGAGATTTTCATATATTCAATACAAAGGTAAAAGAGAAAAGGATCTTGAAATAATTGAATATTACAAACGATTAATCCAGGGATCTTTGATATCATGTGTAATTCATTCAGTTAACTCAAGTATGAAAGTTGTTATAATTTGAAATCAAATACAAGGATGCCTTAGAGAAAAAGTGGAAGTATAATTTGACTACAATGTTTGCTTAATGATATCCAAACTCTAAAACAAGTTAGAGGTTCATTCTAAGATTTCTTATTTAGATACGATTGTGTGTTGACACAATAAAACAAAATTGTAGCTTATACTTCTACATAAATAGTTCTAGATTTATGAGGAGAACTATTGGAAATTGGTATCTTGAGATAGCAATTTTGGTATTTGTACCAAATATGGAAAGGCATTACTTGTAAATAAGAAAAAAGGTTGTTGAGAGTCTTTTAATCATTCTTTAATTGATAATCTTAGAAGAATCATAAAAAGACAACCTAGGAATATAAAACTAGTGGACTGGTGTAAGATTAAGCAGTGAATTTCAAACTGTGGAAATTTAAAAAGTGGAATTGTCATAGTGATAGAAATAAAAATTAAGATAGATATCTTGAATTTCCTAAATGTTAGGAATTCACTTTGAAACATCACTCATAAAGGTGATTGTGTTGACAATGTCTTGAATATATAAAAAGACAGAGGCTATAATTATAATAAAAGCTACTCAGTAATATCTCTTAAGTGAGATATAAATTGGTGACCAATGGAAGTTCTACGTAGGCATATCATCATTTGAATTGTAAAGATTGATAACTACAAGTATGTTCTTTAGAGCTCGGGTTAAAGCTGAGCTAATGACGATTAATTGAGTGATGAGTTATTGAAGAAATTGATTGAGATTATCTAGTAGGTCAAGGTTGACTACTAGTTATTGACATTTGGTAAAGATAATCTCAGATCAAAATATTGAGCATGTAAGGAAAGTTAATGGAACTTGAATTAAAAAGCGAGGCAAGAATGTTGTGAGAATCTCATTGATCTCTTTAAGACATTCATTCAGGCGAAATCCAAAATAATTTTGATAAGAATGAAGTGTTGGTGACTTGGAATGAAAATTAATAGTGTCAATTTTATAAAGAAATATGAGATGTATCAGCAGGTAGAAGCTAAATGATAATAACCTATAGGGTTATATTATTCTTGCCTTATATGAATAACAAATCATACTCAGAAATTCATGATGGATTAACCTAAGTTTTGTTGATAACTAAAGGTGGTTGATGGTGTATTTATAGGACTGATAGAGTCTGAGAATTTTTTGCTAGTATTATGGTTTAATTTCTTGTGGAAAAGTAAGTGAGAATATAATTTTTATGGAGAACTTATTACTTGGAAGATTTGTTAGTTAAATGTATAATAGTTGTGAAAAAACATTTTCTTGATCTTAGTTCTCTATAATATGGATGTTATTAAGATGTTAAATATTTTAAAATTTCTCTAAGGTGTTATTAGGTTAAATATAAAATTAAGGTGCTTACCTTAAAAATTTGTATGCTTACTTCATTGTTAATTGGTGTAGGACGAGATGTCGAGATATAACTTAATTTGAGCCTAAGTAGTTTAGAACTACACAGAAAAATGTTAACAGACTATCAACATACAATTGGAACTCAGATATATAGAGAAACTGTAGCTAGTTTCAAAGCTACTAATCTGATATTTTATGTTCAAACTCAGACTGAATTAAAGATGATTCAATGGGATTGATTTTTAAAAAACTAATCAGGATTACGTAGTGCGTCAAATATTAACGACTAGTGTAGATCATCCTGATTAGTCAGTTTCTGATGATGGTGCATTATGGTTTAAGGATAGATTATAGATTCCAGCTCAGGATCAGTTGAGGCAAGAATTGTTATAAAAAATTCATAGATCTATTTATTCTATTCATCCAGGCAATAAGATGTATAGCGAAATGATGCGCATTTATTGGTGGCCTGGGATGAAGATTGAGGTTGTTAAGATTAGTAATAAGATATGAGACATGTCAGCAAATTTAGGCTGGGCATAGGAAACCTGGAGAGTTATTGCATTCGCTGCCTATTCCCGAGTGGAAATAGGATCATATATCGATAGATTTTACTTTCGGTCTACCTCTGAGTCAGCGTAAGCACGGTGCAGTATGGGTTATAGTTAACGGGTTGACAAATTCTTCATATTTCTTGCCAGTTTCTATGCGAGATCCTCTTGACCAATTATGTAAGATGTATATACATGAGGTATATGATTTCAGGGTGCTTTAGTGCCGACTATTTCGGATAGAGATCCGAGATTCACGTCTAAACTGTGGAGTGAATTACTGTGACAACTGGGAACTGTTCTTAACCTCAATATGGTATATTACTGGCAGATCGATGGGCAGCCGGAGTGGTTGATTTTGGTGCTAAAGGATATACTTCAAACTTATGTCTTAGAGTTTGGTGGTAACTGGAAAAAAAAACATTTCTCTATGTGAGTTCCTTTGTAAGAACAGCATGCTCCTTTGAAACTTTTTATGGTCAACCATGTCATTCACCGGAGTGTTGAGACAGGGGTTGAGATGCACGTTTGTTGGGGTTAAAACATAAGAGAATGTAGCAGATTCACCAGCGTTTAACTACTGCACAGTTAAAATAGAAGAGATATGCCGATATATATCATAGGTTGTTAGGGTTTTCAAGGGACAATTATGTTATGTTAAAGTCTCACCTATGCGAGGATTATATAGGTTTGGATTGTGAGGTAAACTAGCTTTAAGGTAAATTGAGTCGTTTGAAGTACAGGAAAAGACTAGTCTTGTTGCTTAATGGTTAGGGTTGTTTCCTTAGCTAATTAAAGTTTTCAATTTCTTCCATGTGTCAATGCTTTACAAGGCGAAGACTTAATTCACCCCAAAAATTGATTGGAATGAAGTTGATCTTTGGGAAGACTTATCTTACAACGAGCAATTATTCAAATACTTAATTATAAGATTCAGAGGCTGAGAATCAAAAAGATTCCTTTGGTTAAGGTGAAATGGTAATTTCACAAGGATGAGGAAGTAAACTAAGAATAGGAATCCCATATGAAGGAACAGTTTCCATTTCTCTTTGAAATTACAGGTAATTTCATATTTACTCTAATTTCGAGGACGAAATTGCTTTAAATTGGGGTGATTGTAACGACTTGTTACCTTAAGTTGGTGATTAATACTAATCTAAATCCTAATTAACCCAAGTTAGGCTCATGGTTAGGTTCGACGTACCTTGATTAGCGTGTGCATGTGATTGTGTGATGGACTGTGTTTGTTTGGATTGCTAAATGAATTTTATAGGTTGTGGGACTAATAGAAAGATTAATAAAAACCTATAATTGGAGAAATAAGTAATTAAACAATAAATTACCGGCACATTAAGTGCGATGAGGGGGTCGTGAAATGAATGTGCACATCCCAAAACACTCATAAGCATGTCCGGTGAATTTATTGGCGAGAAAATAAACGAGATATACATATTTATATATATTGGATATATAAATATATATTAAAGTTATAAATTTGGTTTAAAATTTATGAATCATTTGATCAACCTCGAGATGAGCATAAATGCATGATGTCAAAATGTGTGCCACTTTAAGGAGTGTCACTTTAACATATCAATCGCTAGATCAGTCTCGAGATAGTGCGATGCGTATCTCGAGGAAAGTTCATATATATAAATCAAAAACTCATACTTATCCTCATAATTGATCAAACAGTGAGTGAGAGAGGGTTTAGGTTCGATTTTAATCAAAGAGGATCTTTCCAGGAGCTGAATTTAATGAGATTGTGGAGCTTAAATGGATTAAAAGCTAGAGATCATCATCATGGTGAGTTTTATTTTTGAGTTAGTTGAAGTTTAATTTCATGATGATGATAAAATCTATGTGAATTGGTGATTTTGTTGATTGTAAATGGTTTTTAACCTCACTAGAGGTACTCCCTTATCATTTGGGAGAGTTTTTAAGGTTGTTTTAGTGATTTGGTAAGGAAACAATGGTTGCTGCCTTGTGTTTTGTCGAGGCGGACACAGGGTGGAGCGTGCTCCAACTCTCATAGGAGCGCGCTCCCTTCATCAACTATGATGAACACAACTGGTGGAGAGCGCCCCACCTAGTGAGGGAGCTTGCTCCCACTTCTAAAAACAAAAACTATGTTGAGATTTACTTAAAATTTTTAAAGGACTTAGGGACTAATTGAGGGGTTCTAAACATAAGGTATGGAACCTATATTGACTAGAAATGATTGGTGATAGGTTCAGGAACGCCGAGGAAGCGTGAGTAACCCGAAAACTTAAGAAGTTTGGTAACGGAGACTTGGTCCGAGGTAAGTACGGATTCGCTTATTTATCAATGAGGCATGGCTATTCTAGTATATATAGTTCATGTAGTTTATGGAATGGAATGGGGTACTATGTACACCGTGATGGTTTTCAATAAACGGAAAAATGGTGTCTACTGTGATTCATGAGAGTATGTTCCTAGAACTGAGACCTGGTTATATACGAGATAGGTTACCTTCTCGGCTCATATGTAACTTCCTACTTAGTTTATAGGTTGTGTGGGTTACATATTGACTAGAGGGTTTTGGATAAAACCATTGGGAATTAATGGATTTGCTAGACATCACATATGCGCAATGTGTTGGTCTAGCATTTGCATTAATGGCGTTGGTGGGTAATCAACTCTAGTTTTGTAAATAAAAATGGGGATCACAGTGTAATAGTCCATAATAGTTTGCTTTGCATCCGTTATCTATTGAATTATATGTTTTCCATATTCTTGTTAGTTAACATTGGTGCATATTGTTATTGCATAATGTTCTTGATTATTATATGGAATGTTGATGGCTATATGAATTCTTACTTATTGAGCATGTTGGTGCGCTCACCCCAATTAACATTACAAGATAACCGACGAGCACTATGACTACAGAATGGAGAGGATATATGAGCCTGATCTTATCTTCGATGTAATGAGTTTTTCTTTGTCTTATATATTTGTATTAAATTACAATTTTGTAATATCATAAGGGATGGAAATTTATATAAACGAGGTTTATTTCGGTTTGATTTAATACTATATATCGGGGTTTGGATTATCGAAAAAGTTTTAAATTTCCGCTGTGTGTATTATTGGTTTTATATCAATATTTGATATACAGTGGTAGCTATCAGGTGAAAATCGAGAGGCTACTGGCTCTAGTTAAGTCTAGCGGGGTAATCTGGGCTTAATTAAGGTTTTAGGCCGGGTATTGCCCCAATCGGGTTAAGGGATGCTACACTGCCAATCAATATAATTGGCTTTGTGTTCAATTCCATCGAATGACACTTTATCATTTCGCCATTTGTGATTTGTAAGAAAAATCAACGGTGTCTCATGTAACAATATTTCTTGCAATTATGCAACCAGTGAGATTTAGTTTTTACATTGCAACATGGACAAGCTAATTGGCCTCTAGTGCTCCAACCTGATAAATTAAAAAACGCAGAAAAATCACTAATTGTCCACAACAATGCAGTGTGTAGGTTGAGAATCTCATTAGTTGAAACATCATAGGCTTTGATACCATTAATCCATAATTCTTTCAACTCATCGATCAATGATTGGATAAAGACATCAATTTTGTCCCCAGGTCCATTTTTACCATCAATGAGCACATATAGCATTAAAATGGTTGCTTCATGCATAACCATGGTGACAAATTATAACATATTAGCAACACAGGCCAAGTGCTATGTGGTATAGACATCGTTGTAAATGGGTTAAATCCATCAGCTGATAGTTTAAGCCTTACATTGCGATAGTCCTCAGCAAAATGTGGATTTCTCTCATCAAAAGTCTTCCAAGTAGGAGAATCTACAGGATGTCTTAAGACACCATCATTAATTCGCTCGTATGCATGCCATTTCATGAGCGACACTATCTTGGATGACATAAAGAGCCTTTTGAGTCTTGGTTTTAAAGGAAAATACCTCATTCGCTTTGCAGCTACTTTCTCGCTACCCCCTATTATTTTCCAAACCAACCTTACCATTCAATTCTTTATACCTAGATGCATGACACACTATACATGCATCGAGATCCTTATCTTTGTCTTTGAATAACATACAATTGTTAGGACACGCATCCCATGTCTGACAAGTGAACCCTAAGTCCTTTGTCAACTTGTTCGCTTCATAGAACGTCTTAGGGAGTTTGTAATCATAGGGAATGCATCATTCAACAACTCTAGCAACATGGTAAAATGATTTACCTGATCATCCACCGAAAACTTTTAGATTCAAAAGTCGAACAATGAAAGAAAGAGTTGTAAACTCATCACATTCTGGATACAATGGTTCTACATCGAGCAAGATTTTCTAAAATTTCCTCATTTCTTCATTGGGACCAAAATTATGCATGTTTTCGTTATCTGATTCAACACTAGAAAAATCTACTGCCTCATGCACCATCCTAATCATTTTATCATTGACTAGCATTTCTCTATTGATATCATCACTATGTCCATGACACAAAAAATATAGGGTTCTCCATAACTAGTCTAGTTATTGTAGTTACGCCAAAAACCATTCACAATTAAGTGTTGTCTAATATCACCTCTAAACTGTAAGTACCGATTCAAACATTTAGTACATGGACAATAAATTCTTCTATTAGTGTCATTATTATCGTAAGCAGAATCCAAAAATATGTCCACCCCGCTAACATAGGCATGAGATGTTGTATCCACTAAATCTATCCAACTCTTGTCCATTTTAAAGAATAAAACTGCACACCAAAAAAGTTGGCAAGATGTTAATGATATGAACACAAACTAAAACTAGATTGTGCGCACAAGCATGGTTTTGCCTAGTGGTTAAAGTGAAATCATAAGGAAAATGAATAAGAAATATAGCAAAAATAAAAGCTAAGAAGCGTGTCACTAGTCTCAAGCACATTTTCTCCTAAATGAAAAAATAGAGAGGAAGAAAAACCTTTTATTCATGAGAGAAAGCCAAAAGGAGTCAAACACAATTGCATAATCACAAATCAACAGTTATAATCTCAATCTCTTATATACTACTTTGGTAATGATATCCTTAGATAATCTTTAGATCAACCATTGGATATTGCATTCGATCCTCAAAACTCCCATAATCGATCCTAATGGACACATATTTGCAGTTCATGCTACCTGAAGAATATATCAATTGATAATGAAAACACGACAATATATTAATAATCACAAAAGACTACTTGGGTATATAACTATGTCGAAATCATTGTTAATATTATTCCTTAATAAATTAAACAAAACAAAAAAGAATTCTAGTGCGAAGGGCCAAAGAAATTGCTCCCTTTTTTACCATATATGCAATAAAGCAGTGTGGTATGGATTAATCAAGTCTCACAAACGAGGGGGGCTTCTCGAGATTACAAGTCATTACCTCAAAAAGGTTTATGAAGAACCAGAGAGCTATGTAAGTAGTTTTTCGCCTTGGACTCATAGGTTTTGCTCAAATTGCTCTCATTTTGTGTCTCTTCTACATGAACAACTCTTAGTTGATTAGATTTTTTTAGTGAAAAATTAAGTGAAGAAGTACAAATTCATTGATTTTTTTCTAATCATTGGTGTGTTTTCAGATATAGGAGTTTTTTCAAGTCCCATATACTGGGGTGCCCAACAATTGTGTCAATGGATCCAAAACTGAACAGATACATCCTAATGAATGAAGGGAAAGGGCTTGTTCCTCGTTACCCACAATCCATGTTGGACATTTTGGGGAAATGCAACATTGCAGCTGTGAGTGGTTCTGCTTATAAGTCCATGAGACAATCTCTTCCCTAAGATTGATGACATCAAACTGGGATGGTAAAACCATTTATTCAAAGAAATAAGAAAAATGACTATTGAAATATGAGAGTAAGGTTTGGATTACAGTGAAGAGATTTTAAAAAATCCAAGTCAATGTGGTAGTTTAAGTACCTTTGAATTAAATAACTATTGAAATGCGAGTTTGAATTGGGATTGCAAGTTTAAAACATTTGTTTCATCATATTATGAAATATTAAATGTGGTGAACACTCTCCTATATATTTAAATCAATCAATCATATGATTGATCTTATATGACCCATTAGAGATAATATGTTAACAATGAAGCATGCCATGCCACATGGTCCCACCATGCAAGCATGTCACATCCCACATGCAAATTAACTTGCTAGACTCAGCCATGCCACCATATATGTTCCACAGCCACTACCACCATTGATCAACACCATTCTTAAAATTTTTTTTTTAAATAAAAACAATTGATCAACACCATTCTTAAAATTTGTTAAATTAGATTGAAGAAGAATGAACCACTTCAGTGAATTCACCCAAAAAAAGAAAAGAAAAACATTAATCAAACCAATATATTACTAGTATCTATCCCTACACTCTGTAACGAAAATGATATACCTCCCTCTTCAGGGTTGTCACCCTGTTTATATATAAAATTAACCACATATTATTAGTTTACACTCATAAACATCATCTCCTTCATTCATGGTTATATAAGTTTTTATAGCCTAACATACCAGAGATTTGTTGTCGTGAACATCGAAGCCCTAGAGTTCGAGCTTTTCACTCATGGTGAACCAGAGATCCATTAATGGTGAACGAGCCCTAGAGTTCGAGCTTTAAAGAACATAAGCGAAAAGTGAGTCTCTATTTTGTTGAACGAGAGAGTTTGATCTAATTTTGTGTTTTAGAGTGAAAAGACTAAGTTACCCTCTCGCTTAACAAAGTCGCGCGAAGAGCGAGTCTCTATTTTGTTGTACGTAAGCGGTAGAACTGATTTTACAGGGGTGTATTCAATTGAGATTTTAATAGACTTTTGGTTACTTTTATAAGTGAATGACTTTTACGAAGTTTTAGATTTTGGTAGACTTTTAAAGACTTTGATAAACTTTTATGTAGATTTCATTATGATGACTTTTATCAACATTTAAGATTTTTAGTGACTTTTGTGAACTTCTTAAACATGATTTTGATGATACTAATAGATTATTGTGATTTTTAAAATGAATCAAATATTTTGCACTTTATTATAAAAAATAAATAATTATATTTTTTTCTTAAGAACTATTACTAATTTTTTTTAAAGTATTTTTGTATTTTAGTAAAAAAAACATATAGACATATTAATGAATTACTCTCAAGGTAGTAGCATAACAAATAAGTAAATAAATATCAACATAATAAATAGGTAAATAAATCATCCTTTAGTGGTAGAAAAGAATCAAGTAAGATCATTGGAAATATTTTTTCTTTTTTGAGAAAAGATCATTAGAAATATTAGTGTAAAAATTTTGCACTTTATTTTTTTGTTTGACTTAAGCAAAAAAGTATATTTTTTCCTTAATAATGATAGTTTAAATTCTAAAAAATGCACTTCTTGCATTTTAAAAAATTATACAATTATTTTCTTCAAAAATAATAATACTACACTTTTTGAGATTATAATAATACACTAAATAAACGAAACTTCTTTATCAAAAAAAAAACTATCAAAAATGTATAGTGATGCAAGAATGAGATTTTGTTAATAATGACATCAATCCATTTTCATCAATATAGATATTAGAGTATAATGAGTGAGCAATGAAATCCAAGAGTTGTGGAGTGATTGTAGAAGTTGATAAAAAACAATTGATAATAAAAGACCTCTTGTGAACAATGAAGTCCTTATTGAAAAATGTAACAAACAAAAATTAGAAGTCTCTAAAAGTTTCTCGGTTGAGGTGAGGAGAAGTTGAAGACTTCTTTATGTGTATTTTTATACAAAAAATCTACAAAAGTCAAGATTTGTAACCAATCTACAAAAGTCACCAAAAAATTAAATACACCTTACTTTTATGAACTCTCTAAAAGTTTAAATTGAATACCCTAAAACTTTTAGAGACTTTTTAAAAGTCTATAAAAGTTCACATTGAATACACCTTACTTTTAGAGACTTTCTAAAAGTTTTAATTGAATACCCCTAAATTTTTTTAGTCAATAAAAGTAACTAAAAGTCTATTAAAATCTCAATTGAATACACTCCCTTAATTTTCTAATACTTTGTTTCTTTTTTGGTTTCATCTATTATGGCAGGCAATCCCCGCCTTAAATAACTTATAACAAATTACAAAGGAAATATGAACTTCTTCATTATTTAATAATGGCTGGCAATCCCTGCCTTCATAAATGCTTGACAGTTTTTTTTGACTGCCATAAAATATTTTGTCACAACAAACAACTTTTCTTGTCGTGAAAAGAACCACAATTCTGACAATCAAATCATCAACACATGCCAGCCAACCTGAAAAAATGGGGAAGAAATGACACAACACTCTCAATCAATCAAGCAATAACATTAACGAATTTTACAAATAATAATACCAAAAAAAATTAAACTTGTCTCCTGGGATTTCCTCTGATTAGATCAGACATTCTCTTCTGTGACGAAGGAGTGCAACTTTCCAATTCGGATAAGCGGTAGTCACGCGCTTGTTTCCGGGCATGGAGGGTGTTTTCGGATCCGAGCCATTGCAATTGGTAGTGTCCCTCATGGGCTCATTCGCTTCACCATGTCGAGGCTTATTGATAGAGCTTTGTAGGTAAGTTCCGAAATGTGTATCCGAATAGCTGATGGACTACGACCAGGAGAATTGGCTTCGTCCACAATAACCTATCCTCGGACCTCTTCCTCCCCCTCCTCGATATCCGCACCATTCATGATCTTCGCCATCCGCAACTCTGCCTTCATCGCCGACCTTGCCCTCCCATCATGGCTCCTCGTAACCCTAATCCAGTACCACACCTCCCCCTCTAACCTCACGTTCGCGGATCTCAAAAACAAGCGCGCCCACACTTGCTCGCCCACTCTGTTGCCGAACAAGCCTCTTGAGATCACCATGGTCGATAAGGCTTCGTCGATTGTGGAGATCAATCAAGTCAATAACGAACGACCGCCACATCACCAAATTAGTGAAGGGCTATTATTGCTATTCCCGTCCCCAATAACTGCCACGTGGCTTGTTTGATAGCCACGTAAGACAGGGGCCGGCCCATCGTCATTCCCGTTGCTAATTTAAAAAAAAAAATTTAAAAACGTTATTTTTTATTTTTGTTTTTCAAAAGTGTTTTCAAAATTTATTTTTATTAAAATTAATAATAAAATTATTTTTTTTTTTTTAAAACATTTTAAACATTTTAATTATAAAAGAATATTTTTGGAAAAATAACAGTTTTTAATTACAAATAACAGTTTTTTATTTTTTATTTGGTGAAAGACAATGTTTTTCAAAAATTATTTTTTTAAGAATAAATAAATTACAAACAAATTAAATTAAATAATTGAAAAAATAAAGAAATAAATGAAGTAAATATAACTAAAAAAGTTTACAAGTATGAAAATGTACATGTATGACTACAAAATATGAAAAAAAAAAACTTAAAGTCTAAATTGTTGGGGCATGTGCCCTAGGTCAATCCATTAAATGTCTTTATGGATACTTTTAGTTAATAAAATAGAGGATTTCATTTGCTACTTATTATAATTAATTGGCATGTTTACATTATAATAAGATCCATAGGTATTTACAGAAATATCATAAATGTCCCTAGTCGATCATTACTGGGAACTATAATGAATTAAGACTAGTGTGAGTCTTGATTGATGATCATATGATGATTATACGTATAGGGATACGAATCAAGATCACGAGTACTTGTTAGGGAACAAAGTACTTGGGCCAAAGTACTCGACCCGCTATGAGAACATCACATGGATTAAGTCATAGTTGTTTCTCATGATATGTATATTTTTCATTCCTCTGACTTGAGATTACCAGAGACTTCAACATTAGGAACTCAGTGATTTGACACAATCAAACGTTGTCTTTAACCGGACGATTATAAAGGTTGTGATTGGTTACTGTGTGAGCAATGTGATGAAGTTGTGTAATCGAGATAGAATTTGTCTCTCTCATATAAAGAGAGATATCCAGTGGATCCCTCGATGTGTTATACTGTTAAATGGCCTAGTCTAAGTGAATTCATATTGATCAATGTCACTTGGATGTTTTCAGTCTACCAAGAGATCAAGACTAGTACGATTGAACATGTTGGATGACAATTTCATGTCTTATGTTTGATCAAGGATATCGTGTGACAAAAGGATGTTATATACACTATCGATTAGGATGTATCGATTTGATATTCGTACAACTTGGGTAGTCATAATGTCTTGCTAGAGGTCGCTTATGACTTGTATACCAAAATGTGTTTTGGTACACTGCCAACGTTGTATGAGCCTATTGGGTCGCACACTAAGAATGGTTTTGCGAGATTTTAAGATGGTTCAGAAAAACGAATTTTATATGATAGAATTCATGACAGAAACGTTCTTGTGGTGTATTACACTTATACTTCTTTAAGTAGGGGTATATGTGTAATTTACTTAACCGTCTATATACAAGGGTTGTATAAATAGACGTTTTAAGTTAGAACACACGTATGAAAGATTAAGAGCCGAAACTCTATTTTCATTTTAAAACGAACTAGGGCTTTCCGGTACACTCTGGATCGTTTTGGAGAGAAACAAAAAGGTTTGGTATTCTCTCGAAGCTAGCACTTCGAATCTCGGCCGCCGTTCGTGTGTGGATTGCTGATAGAGGGCGTTCGTCGTTGGCAGCGCCTTAGAGATCGATCAACCTTCAGAAAGGTATTTTGTGACCGAGGAATGATTAAGTTTTCTTGGTTTAAAGGTTTTTAATGGAATTAGATTCGGATCCTGTTGGGGTTTTTGTCAAAATTGTTTTGTAATCTCCGCTGCGTATGAACCCCAAAACCCAACAGTGGTATCAGAGCCTTCGAGTTCGATTCCATTAAATTCATTGAATGTTTTCTTCTGATATATACATGATATATGATTGAAAGCATGTTAATAGTTGATGTATATGTGATATACATAAGTTTTCTATGAGATTTATTATCATGTTTTGTGTATATGATACATATATTCGTGATTTAATTGAAATTAGTTTCGTACATGCTAGTAACCATGTTAGGTTAATTCGAATAATTTTAATGAATTGATTTTCGTGTTCTGTGATCCATGACACCATTAGGTTCGATTCGGATAGTAGTTCATGATTCAATTACATGTTTGTGATTATTTGGATGAGGACCGAAATTGTAAATAATTAATTTTTGAAATTATTTATTTATCTTGTTATATCTATTATGTTATGAAGTTTCTATTTGATAAAGATAGATAACAAATTAGATAAGGAGATATTAGCAAAATCGGTTTCGTTATCCCTATTGGATAGGAGATAAATATCGTGAATTTTGTTATTGGTAATATACTAGGATTCAAATATCATAAGTCCTAATTGGATTAGGATAAGATGATTAGTTAGATGTGGGTCCGGGTTAATTAAAATTTTTTAATTGACTTAATTTCGGATAAATTAAGAATTTAGGATAATAAAATCAGCAAAAAATATGATTTTCTATAGCGAATTTTAATTTTCGGAATTGAAATTCGTCTTCTAAAAAAAAAAAACGGGGGCGCGGCCCCCTGTTCCCCCGTCCGCTGACCGGTCAACGGAACCACCGCCCGGACCGCCGTCTAACTAATCCTAGCGCACGGAAATTCTTTTATTAGTGAACAGTATAAAAACTTCCAAATTGTTTAGTGATTGAACAAATCAATAGAATATATGATATTTCATTGTTTACATAAAAATCACTAAGACTGAATAAAATCCCTCTATTAAATTTTAAGTCTCGTGCCATCCATTTTAAACACTTGTCAAAGGTCTCGATCACACTAATATAGTTTCAGCCATAGCTGGGTGTATTATGTTATCTTGGTGAGACAAGTTGGGTAAGAGTTACCTAAATGTTTAAAATGGTCCGACTTAATAAAAAATTTGTCAAAATAGTTTTGAGCTTTAGGCACATGATGAGATAAAAAAACATGATAAGACATAAGATGTCCCGTATCTCATAAAAGTATCTAAAATTACATAAGATGTAATTGGTAACTGTTACCTACCTAAATAATCTAGTTATGTGTTTCATGCCATAGCTGTCATAGAATTAGGTGAAATATGGATTTTAGTCCCCTAAATAAACATTATGTTTTAGGAGGGTTGTTAATTTAGTGGGAGTCTATTCCTCTATACTAAAATAAACTTTGCATAATCTTTATTGTAGATCAATGGCCTCTTCAAGTAACAATAATCCCCTATCACTGCGATCCATCCTTGAGAAGGATAAGCTATCCGGGACTAACTTTCTTGACCGGTTCGAAACTTGAGAATTGTTCTTAAGCATGAACGCAAGTTGTATGTCCTGGATGCTCCAATCCCGAGGACCCACCACCAATGCTACGAAAGTTTGTGAAGGATGCGCATAATAAGCATGTCAACGATTCTACTGATGTTGCATGTATTATGCTAGCAACTATGGTTCCTGAACTTCAGAAGGACATGGAACTAATGGAAGCCTACGACATGGCTATAACGCCGAAGGAAATGTTCCAACAAAGAAGTTAGGCAAGAACTGTTCGAGACAGTCAAGAACCTACATTCTTGCAAGATGACTGAGGGTGCGCCAGTTAGTCCTCATGTTCTGAAGATGAAAGGCTATGTTGACCAGCTTGATAGACTCGGATTTTCCATAAGCCAAGAGTTGGCAACGGATTTGATCCTGAATTCATTACCAGAGAGTTACTTACAATTTGTGATGAACTACAATATGAATAATATGGAGAAATCAATTTCAGAGTTGCATTTGATGCTCAAAACTACTGAACAAAATATTAAGAAACCCTCTAGTAATGTGTTGATGGTCCAAAAGGGAAAGGGAATGAAGAAGAAAGGCAAAGGCAAGGCTAGAGTTGCCAAGGCCATTCTTTACTTTTGTCGCAAAGCCTATGGAACAAGTCAAGCCCCAGCCTGTTCCTGCGTCAAAACACCCAAAAGAAAAGGAAGGAAATTGTCATTTCTGCCATGCACCTGGACATTGGTTCAGAAATTGCAAACTCTATATGGAAGATCTAAAGAAGAAAAAGGGTAGTGCGACTACCACTACAAGTATTTATGTTATTGAAATTAATTTATCTACTAGTGATTCCTGGGTATTAGATACCGGATGTGGATCTCACATTTGTATAAATGTGCAGGGACTCACCAGAAGTAGAAAGTTGAAGAAAGGAGAAGTCATCCTCCGCGTAGGGAATGGAGCAAGAGTTGCTGCCTCAGGTCATTGGATCATATGACTTAGTCTTACCTAGTGGACTTATTTTAACTTTAAATAATTGTTATTTTGTGCTGCACTTTGAGCGAAAACATCATTTATGTTTCATGCTTGAATATGGATGGTTTTGATTTTATTATTGCGAATAATAGATGTTCCATTTATCGTAAAGGTATATTTTATGCAAATGCTGATTTGTGTGGTCTTTATATTCTAAGCATGAAAATGTCCACTGATACTCCAGTCTTTAACATAAATACAAAGAGATTCAAGTCAAATGATTTGAATCAAACCTATCTTTGACATTGTCGTCTCGGGCACATAAATGAGAAACGCATAACGAAGCTCCATAAAGATGGACTTCTAGATTCATTTGATTTAGAAACATATGAAACGTGTGTATCTTGTTTACTAGGCAAGATGACTAAAAGTCCCTTTACTGGACACAGTGAAAGGGCAAGTGATTTATTAGGTCTAATACATACTGATGTATGCGGTCCTATAAACACAATGGCTAGAGGGGGTTATCAGTACTTCATTACATTTATTGATGATTTCAGCAGATATGGTTATGTATATCTAATGAAACATAAAGCTAAATCATTTGAGATGTTTCGAACGTTTCAAAATGAAGTGCAGAATCAACTTGGTAAAACTATCAAAACACTTCGATCAGATCGAGGTGGTGAATATTTGAGCCAAGAATTTTATGATCATCTTAGAAATTGTGGGATTGTCTCACAATTGACTCCACCAGCAACTCCACAATGGAATGGAGTTTTTGAAAGGAGAAATCGAACCTTATTAGATATGGTTTGATCTATGATGAGTCATGCAGATCTTCCATTATCCTTTTGGGGTTATGCATTACAAACTGCAGCTTTCACTCTAAATTGAGTTCATTCTAAAGCGGTTGATAAAACACCATATGAGATATGATACGGGAAGAGACCTAGTTTGTCTTTTCTTAAGATTTGGGGTTGTGAGGCTTACGTAAAGCGACAAGTCTCTGAAAAACTAGCACCTAAATCTGATAAGTGTTTATTTGTGGGGTATCCTAAGGAAACAAAACGATATTACTTTTATAATCCCGCTGAGAACAAAGTGTTTGTTGCTCGGTATGGTGTCTTTATGGAAAAATAGTTTATTTCAAAAGACACTACTGGGAGAGAAATAAATCTTGAAGAAGTTTAAGAATCACAAATAAACACTGAACCACTACTGGAAGTTCAACAATGTTCTGAACTAGTTGAACCTCCACCAGTGACACAAGGCCCACGTAAATCTGGTAGGGTAAGACATGAGCCAGAGAGATTCGGATTTCTCATTATTGATAGTCGTGATGTGTTGCTTATAGACCAAAATGAGCCCACCACTTATCAGGAGGCTATGTCTAGACCAGACTCAGATAAATGGCTAAGTGTCATGAACTCTGAGATGCAATCCATGTATGATAATCAAGTTTGGAACTTGGTTGATTTACCTGAAGGTGGTAAGACCATTGGATGTAAATGAGTTTTCAAGAAGAAAACTGACATGGATGGCAAAGTGCATACTTTTAAAGCAAGACTTGTAGCAAAAGGTTTCGAGCGGACTCAAGGTGTTGATTATGATGAAACTTTTTCGCGATAGCCATGCTTAAAATCCATAAGAATTCTAATTGTCATTGCTGCATATTATGACTATGAGATATGGCAAATGGATGTAAAAACAACATTTCTTAATGGAAAACTGCTTGAGGACGTGTATATGACACAACCTGAAGGTTTCGTACATCCTGAGAATTCTAGGAAGGTATGCAAGCTTCGAAGATCCATTTATGGATTAAAGCAAGCTTCTTGGAGTTGGAATCTTCGTTTTGATGAAGCAATCAAGGAATTTGGTTTTATTAAGAACGAAGATGAGCCTTGTGTATACAAGAAGGTCAGTGGGAGTGTAGTTATTTTTCTGGTAGTGTATGTTGATGATATATTACTCATTGGAAATGACATCTCAACATTGCAGAATGTCAAGTCTTGGTTAGGGAAGTGTTTCTCAATGAAAGACTTAGGAGATGCAGCCTATATCCTAGGGATAAGGATCTATAGGGATAGATATAAGAGGCTAATCGGTCTAAGTCAGAGTGCTTACATAGATAAGGTGCTGAATAGGTTCAGTTTGCAAGATTTTAAAAGAGGATTGTTGCCAATGCCTCATGGCATAAGTCTCAGCAAGATTCAATGTCCTAAGACAAATGATGAGCGAGACCGTATGAATAAGATTCCATATGCATCAGCTATTGGATATATCATGTATGCCATGCTATGCACTCGACCTAATGTATCATATGCTTTGAGCACTACAAGCAGATATCAGTCAGATCCTGGTGAGAGTCACTGGATAGCAGTAAAGAACATCCTTAAATACTTAAGAAGGACTAAGGAAGTGTTCTTAGTCTATGGAGGTTTTAAAAATGATCTAGTTGTAAATGGTTACACAGATGCAAGTTTTCAAACTGATATAGATGATTTTAGATCGCAGTCTGGATATGTGTTTACTTTCAATGGGGGTGCGATGAAGTGGAAAAGTTCGAAGCAAGAGACTGTGGTAGATTCTACAACAGAAGTTGAGTATATTGCAGCGTCCGTCGATGCAAAGGAGGCAGTTTGGATCAAAAAGTTCATTTCTGAACTAGGTGTGGTTCCAAGTATTGCTAACCCTATTTGTTTGTATTGTGACAATAACGGGGCAATAGCACAGGCCAAGGAACCTAGATCACACCACAAATCCAAACATATACTCAGGCGTTTTCATCTCATCAGAGAAATTATTGAGATGAGAGACGTAAAGATTTGCAGAGTACCTACTGAAAACAACGTTGCGGATCCATTGACAAAAGCTCTTCCACAAGCAAAACATGATGGTCATATTAGATCATTAGGCATTAGATGCATGTATGATTGGCCCTAGTGCAAGTGGGAGATGTTGGGGCATGTGCCCTAGGTCAATCCATTAAATGTCTTTATGAATACTTTTAGTTAATAAAATAGAGGATTTCATTTGCTACTTATTATAATTAATTGGCATGTTTACATTATAATAAGATACATGGGTATTTACAGAAATATCATAAATGTCCCTAGTCGATCATTATACTGGGAACTATAATGAATTAAGACTAGTGTGAGTCTTGATTGATGATCATATGATGATTATACGTATATGGATACGAATCAAGATCACGAATACTTGTTAGGGAACAAAGTATTGGACCGACCCGCTATGAGAACATCACATGAATTAAGTCAATGTTGTTTCTCATGATAGGTATATTTTTCATTCCTCTGACTTGAGATTACCAGAGACTTCAACATTAGGAACATAGTGATTTGACACAATCAAACGTTGTCTTTAACCGGACGATTATAAAGGTTGTGATTGGTTACTGTGTGAGCAATGTGATGAAGTTGTGTAATCGAGATAGAATTTGTCTCTCTCATATAAAGAGAGATATCCAGTGGATCCCTCGATGTGTTAGATTGTTAAATGGCCTAGTCTAAGTGAATTGATATTGATCAATGTCACTTTGATGTTTTTAGTCTACCAAGAGATCGAGACTAGTACGATTGAACATGTTGGATGACAATTCCATGCCTTATGTTTGATCAAGGATATCGTGTGACAAAAGGATGTTATATACACTATTGATTAGGATGTATCGATTTGATATTCGTACAACTTGGGTAGTCATAATGTCTTGCTAGAGGCCGCTTATGACTTGTATACCAAAATGTGTTTTGGTACACTGCCAACGTTGTATGAGCCTATTGGGTCGCACACTAAGAATGGTTTTGCGAGATTTTAAGATGGTTGAAAAAATGAATTTTATATGATAAAATTCATGACAGAAACGTCCTTGTGGTGTATTACACTTATACTTCTTTAAGTAGGGGTATATGTGTAATTTACTTAACCGTCTATATACAAGGGTTGTATAAATAGACGCTTTAAGTTAGAACACACGTATGAAAGATTAAGGGCCGAAACTCTATTTTCTTTTTAAAACGAACTAGGGTTTTTCGGTACGCTCTAGATCGTTTTGGAGAGAAACAAAAAGGTTTGGTATTCTCTCGAAGCTAGCACTTCGAATCTCGGCCGCCGTTCGTGTGTGGACTGCTGATAGAGGGCGTTCGTCGTTGGCAGCGCCTTAGAGATCGATCAACCTTCAGAAAGGTATTTTGTGACCGAGAAATGATTAAGTTTTCTTGGTTTAAACGTTTTTAATGGAATTATATTCGGATCCTGTTGGGGTTTTTATCAAAATTGTTTTGTAATCTCCGCTGCGTATGAACCCCAAAACCCAACATAAATAAGTGCATACATTAAAGGACTCAATCATCGAGATCGTGGTCGGTCTCTGAGTCATCATCAGCGTATGTTAGAGGCGCGAAGGAAATTTCAAGTCTGTCCATTAGAGCTTGCTCCATGCGACCTACCTGTCCCTGCATATCTTGCAATTGGTCACGGTTGCGAGTTTTTATCATTGATAACCCTTATAAGACTTCTCTCTACATCTTCTTGATGTCCCCCCTCAGCTACTCAATAGGCTTATCATTAGCAAACGAGAAGATCCTGCTCCAGCATGTCTACGCCTCGACCCCGATGGTGTCCACCCTAGTCCATATATCCGCCCTTTGTTGTCACGCTCCATGACAGATAAATACTCCCTCCTGTCATATATGCAAGTCATTTAAGCCAATTTCTCTCGTTCAACAATGTAAGTTGTTTTCACTCTTTTAACCATATTTTACCTATTTTACCCTTATACAAGCCGACTTCTTATCTACCAAATTGATTGAACGGCTTGATTGTGGGAGAAACCAAGCAAATCTCTCTCTCTCTCTCTACAACCGAAGATCAAATCTCTCTCTCTTTCACAACAATCGAAGATCAAATATCTCTCCGCCCTTAATGCTAGTTGGGAAGATGATGAGAATTTTTTATCCTACAACATTATTTGAAGATGGGTTTGGGTTGAGGAGATTACAAAGTTCTTTTTTGAAGAAAAATGGAGGGTGTTTTACACAAACGAGAATAAAAAAATGCAGGGGATCCTGGATGGAACTGGTGGTAGTGGAAAGAAGGCTTGTGAGGGTGTTATTTGAGGATTACAGACATAAATCGACGCCAACTGTCAACGCATCACTGCCGCCAACTCTCGATTCACTACCAATTACTCCTTTTCCTACTTCAATGGAGTTTTTTAGTGCAGTTGATGAAAATTGATGAAGAAGAAAAGAAGAAGGATCGTGCGATGGTATTCCTTTCTTCTTCTCCTACTTAAGCTTCAATGTCCTTAAGTTTGCATCGAGTCTTATATGAGCATGATGATGAATCTTATGGGCTGTGTGGAATAACAGATAGCAGTTATGCATCTCCAAAAAGGAAAAAAATGCTAATGTCACTCGTTGAGATGCAGGGGTTACTACGATTGATATGGGAAAGCACAAAACCAACGTATTCAAGGATTGATCAAACCACCAAGGAAGAAAAAAAAAACCCCAAAATCCAGTTGCCTTATCTATCAAAATTGATAGAACGAAAAAAAAAAAAAAAAAAACCAAACCATCGAACTTTTTTTTTTCCACTTAAACCTAAAACTAATAATGAGTCTTTCAAGAAAACAAAAAAACATTAATGAGGGGTATTTTAGTAAGATTGATATGTAATTATGGACTCCTTAATTGGTGTGCATAAACCTTAAACGACTTACATATATGAACGGAGGGAGTACGCTTAGTCTCATCAATAGGCGTGTCGGGACCCTGCAACTGTGCAAGCTCAACGTGTCTGTCGCGTATCGCCGTTTGTATTAAGATTTAAACATTCACAAATCATATATAAGTCATTAATACCTTTAATTAATTGAACAAACAATTATTAGGAAACTAGTTTCTTACGATAATCCTCTCTACTATCTGATCTAGGAAAGTAACGCTGTCGTGATCCTTGGTGTAGAAGTACAAATATAACTCCAAAGCAGTCGAGGGTCGACATAATTTCTCCTCCTATAAAATATATATTTAAGCAAGATTAAGTTTGAGACTTAATATACATATACTTATTATAGCATGACCTACTCGTCTCTCTGAGTGCTGATAATTGGATATGGAACCACCTGTATGCACGACTACACTCGTGCGGGTCCCCGTATCCGTCCGCCGATTCTTGTTTGCTTGCTCTGTTTTCTTTTTAAATTTAGGGGTGGGCCCCATTTTCTTGTAGTGCTTGAAGATATTCTTAGTAGATATGTGGCCCGACTTTTTGTCTTTGGAACACATCTTGTTGATGAAGTAGGCGTATCGAGTGGTGATCTGTCTATCGTATGCCTCTCTAATATCTCCGTCATCCGATGGATCCCAATCGAAGAAAGCTATGTACAAAAATATTGAAATTTAGTCTATATATCCTAAGTAAAAGAAACAATTTTGACTTAAAGATTTTTTACCTTCCATTGATTCCAGTATACATCTCGTATATGTTCAGGAACATGCTCCCAAGAATATCCATCCTTGTGTAAGGAATACATGTATGCCCCGATCATCTCCCATGCAGCTCTGTCCGACGGGTGCAACTTGTGTCAACTAAATTAAAAATTTATGTTAGACTATTCATAGTGATTTTTCCTAATCACTATGGTAGAACTACCTAAGAAATTCTATAATAGCGCGCGTGTATTGAAAATTTATGAAAGATTAATACTTAAAAAGAAAAAATTGGACACTAGTAATTCAGTTGTAGCCCAGGGCAACCAAAAATCATGGTTTCGCCCCTTCATTGTGGGATTTCCCATATTCTTTTGGACACGGGTGTAACTATCTTCAACACGTCGATCGCATGCGCTCCTTCAATGTACGTAAGTGTCGATCCCTGCCTGCATGCACGCATGCGCTCCATCTCCCATGCACGGTTATTAATTAAACACAGCTGGTCGACACTTGCCACCTTTTCTCTCTCTATAAATTAATCCCACTCTCTAGATCTCTCATCTCAAGCACATTACATCACTACTATACTGGTGATTAATTAAGCAAGTATGATGAAGCACCTCCCAGTCTCGGCTATAGTACTTGTCCTGGTTGTGTCAATGCATGCGCTGGTGATGACCACCACAGCCACGAGACTCTCTTTCCATCACAACGTCCTAAACCAGCAGAGAGAGGAGAGGCTGGAGCAATGCATGAAGACCTGTTATCTCCTGCCGGAAGCCGCCGCTCAGGCATGCGAAGAGCAGTGCTTGAAGAGTTCAAAGGAGGAGCCGGGGCAGCAACCAGCCAATGATTGGTGGTCAGACCTAAAGGATTACGGCCAATGCGTGGGGCAATGCGCGTATGAGCGCCCGATTCGTGCTGCAGAATGTCCCATCAAGTGCGCTGGAAGAAGCATTGCCGGTCATCATTACTGATCGGCTTGAAGCATAAGAGGGTGGAGTACGGAGTAGAAGTACTACTAGCTAGCAGAGGAGCTCTAGTAAATACAATAAATAAGTTATCACTGTAATAAGAGCTAGATGTATACTATTACGTACTAATAAATGCCGCATCAATTAAGAATACACTACAAAAAAGTATCAGGATAGCGACTGGTTTTGCATCAATTAAGAATACACTACAAAATGTACTAGAATAACGACTTTTGCATCAATTAAGAATACACTACAAAATGTACTAGAATAACGACGGGATTAGCGACTAGCACACCCATGGCTAATTTGCTCCTCATTATTTTATTTAGCGACGGGTGTCAGAGTTGCTAAGTTTAGCAACGGGAACCCGTCACTACAACCGTCGATATACGTCATCTGACAAGTGAATTTGGTCGTCCACCATTTTAACGTGATTAGCGACGAGACTCTGTTGCTAACTCCGTCGTTATTTTTTGAAAATTCTTTTTAAAAAAAAACAGTTTTGTTTTTTTAATAAATAATACTTTTAATAAATAAATTATTTTAAAAATAATTATTAAATTAATTTAATAATTATTGTTATTTTAATAATAATTATTATTTTAATAATAATTATTATTTTAATAATAAACTAATTTTTTCTTCTCTTCATTCGAATACCGCAACAAGACACGCCGGTGATAATCAAACCACGTTGCTTTCCCGACAAACTTCAATTGAAAGGCGTCTGTATCATCCATGCAATACGGGCAAGTTATCCTTCCGTGCGTGCTTCATCCCGACATGACATGATATAGGCTGGGAAATCGCTCACAGTCCACATAAGTGCGGTGCGCATTTGAAAGTTCGTCTTAGTCGATAAATCGTAAGTAGACACTCCAACATTCCACAAATCTTGCAATTCTTTCCCCAACGGTTGGAGGAACATGTCAATATTTTGCGAGGGATTAATCGATCCAAGTACAATCAATGTTAAGAACATCACTTCTTTCTTCATACACATCGACAGAGGCAAGTTGTACCGGGTTAAAATCACCGACCACGAGGAGTACCGTTTGTCGGTCATTTTGAAAGGTTGGAACCCATTAGTGCATAATCCAAGTCAAACGTTACGAACTTCCGACCTGAAGCTAGGGTTCACTTGATTGAAGTGTTTTCACGCAATGGAATCAACGCAATGCTGCATATGATCCTCATCATTAACATGTTCTGCGTGCCATCGCATGTGTTTCACTGTAGCTTTCGACGCGAACAAATGTTGTAAACGAGGGGCCAATGGGAAAGTAAAGCATTGTCTTGTGCGGGTGTTTGTTGGAGTTAAACCTACTTTCGCCACAAAACTTGCAAGACATAAGATTAGAATCGGACCCCTAATAAAGCATGCATAACTGAGAACAACGATCGATTCACTTATAAGGCAGACCCAACTAGTGCATTAAACCTTTACATTTGTAAAAGTTATCTACCAAACAGTTGTCTTCAGACAACATGTCTTTACAGACCTGCAAGATTTCATCGAATGCTTGCTCTGAAATGTGGTGATTCGACTTTATCGTCAACAAACTTGCCATTGCTGACAGTTTCGTCATCTTCTCGCAACCCGACCATAGTTGGTTGATTCGATGCGTCAATCATTTTGAATAAATTTTTCGCTTCAGGGTTCAGCTCCTCCTCATGGTTCTAATCAAAACTCGGTCCCGCATGGTCGTGTATCATTTGATGATATGACGTCGGATATTCGTCCACTGGATCATCACATTCATATCATTTGATAATTCTTCATCCCCATGCTCGATCCAACAATAATAATCGGGAAGGAATCCTCGACTCACTAGATGAAGCTCTACTGTGCTTACATCGTAGTATTTCTCGTTACGACATTTTCAGCATGGACATCGAATTTTTCCTTCGTTTAGAAAAGTCGTGCAGTGTTGCATGGAAAATTTTATGAACTCCTTCACGCCAGCCACAAAATCCAATTGAGTGTAACTGCCTTCAATGCAGTTGTACATCCAATCTCGAGACACAAACATCTCGAAAGACCTAAACAACCCTAGTTAAACAGACCTACACACTGACAAATATACATATTTTTGTCGAATGTTAATTGTGTTTGGTCGAATTGGTTGCATTTGCACATACTTTGCGTAATATTTATTATAAATTTTTAGTCGAATTTTAACCATAATTAGTCGAATTGGTTGCATTTGCACATTCTTTGAATAATATTTATTATATATTTTTAGTCGAATGTTATTTGTACTTAGACAATTTAATTGGTTTCATTTGTACATACTTGTTCAATTATGGTAAGTACTTCTTTTTGCTTCAAATACATACTTGGTTTCATTTGTACATACTTGGTTACATTTGCACATACTTTGCGTAATATTTAATTAGTCGAGATTAATTGAACTACGGTAAGTACTATTTTTTGCTTCAAATATATGTTGTTTAATTTCAATTTATACATTTAAGTGCTTTCTAGGTGTTTTTCTTTAACGGTACATTAATAGTTTTAAAGTACATTAATAATAGTGGATATCCTTCAGTCTTAGAAGGATTTTCAGATGCAAGTTGGATTGTGAAAGATCAAAATCATGCATCTACAAGTGGGTGGATTTTCACACTTGCTGGAGGTGCAATCTCGTGGGCTCCAAAGAAGCAAACTTTAATGGCTGGTTCTACCATGGAATCAGAGTTTATTGCGCTGGCCTCGGCTTCAAAAGAAGTTGAATGGCTACGAGAATTACTACACGAGATACCATTGTGGCCTAAACCGGTGGCTCCAATCTCTATCCATTGTGATAATGAGGCCACATTGGCAAGGGCGTATAGCCAAGTGTACAATGGTAAATCCAGACATATTGGACTGAGACACAGTTGTGTCAGAGAATTGATAACAAGTGGAGTTATCACGATTGACTATGTGAGATCTAGTCAAAACTTGGCAGATCCCCTTACTAAAGGATTGCCAAGAGACTTGGTGAATAAAACATCAAGGGGGATGGGTCTCAAGCCCATGAATTACAGATCACCAATAGTGGAAACTCGACTCGACGCCTAACATTACGTTAAGTCTTGAGTTCAATACTGTCAAATTCATTATAAGTGTGAGTGTGAGCACAAAATTTTAATAACCATCCGAAGGTTGTTAGTGCTCGGTACCTGCATGTAAAGAGAGGAGGTTGAGATGATTTCTTAATAGTCTTCTAAAGGTGCTTAAATTGCGGGGGTACTAGAATGGAGACTACCTATGTGGATGTGAAGTGCGACCGCTTCAAGGAGTTCAAGGGCTTGGCTCCAAAGACATTCACGAGAAGATATGGGACACAAGGCCAATGTTGAATGTGTCAGGATGTTTATGGCTATTTGCTGGTGTAGTTATATGCGTGATATGTTTATGCTACATATCGAATAGAATCATTGGTTCAAAGTTTATCTACCATGTAATTCTGATATGATGTAATGAACTTTTCACAAATTAGTGGTTCAAATCGCAAGATACCATTATTTATGCATATAATGTTTGAGATTACGTGGATTAAATGATCTGTTTATTTTGAAAATGGCGGGAGATTGTTTGACATTTTCAAAAGAAATGTTTAGTCCCACATTGGTTAGAAACTTCAAGCTTAAAGAGTATATATGTACTCTTGCACCACAGTGTGTGTAAAATAAAAACACATGTGCTATGCAAATTGAACCACACGCGCGCGGCTCGGCGCATATGGCGCATTTTAGGCGCTTTTATAGGCGCACTTAGCACTTTGCACGAGGCACGTGCGCGTGTGTATATGTGTGTGCGAGACAACCATGGGTAAAATTCTTTTACCATTTTCGGAATTACAAAGTGGGTAGTTATTTAACTGACCCACTCGAGCATTAAATGGGCAGTTAATAAACCCATTCAATGCTTGACTGAGTGGATGCAGTTGAAACTGCTCCACTACCCCACTTCATCCACTTCCCAAGTTCTTCTCTAACTGGTCTTGACCAGTGATCTATAAGAGAAGAGGTTTGGGGGAGGAAGATAACACATCTCGAAATTAACCAGCATTTGCTCCTGTTTTTCATCTTTCACTACTGCAAAGTGAAAGTTGAGTTAACTTCATCGTATCCTATAGGGTATTTGCTGACTCTTGCAGTGTAGAGAGCAAAATTTCCTTTAGGAAAGTGGCAATGTTACACGCTTTGAAGTCATTGCTAATCCCTCTGGTCTAACACTTTTCACTTTAACGGGAAAAGTAGTTAATCTACAAATTTTGCTGACACTTCTTTAGTTCTTCATTCAATGGTTATGCCTTGAAGCATTGATTCGACAATGAATGCCTTCTAGTAGGGTGGTGAATCTTGCATCTTCTGCCTTGGTTTCCGGCGTGTTCTTTGTAAGACAAGTACCTTTACATTTTCTTGAACCCAACATCATATTTTCTATTTAATGTACAGTTATGCTTCCTATATAGGTGTAAAAGACTTGGGAGAGGAAAACAATGTAATTTCCATTAATATTTGAGGGCTGAAGATTAGCTGGACTACTATTTATTATTATGAAGTATCTAATAAATAAATCACTTTTTGCTCTTTAGGTCATTTAGTGCTATATTACTCAAAATATTGTTATGTATCAGTTTGTCCATATTTTGTATCTTACCCTGGTCGTGTTTGGTATTGTACCTCTTACCTATTCTTACAATCATCAGGAGAACATACCTAGTTCCACTGCGGAGAAGGTGAAGCTGAGCATGCTCGAGGGGGTTGAGATTGCTCTTGGAATATCGAAGGGATCACTTCAAGAACCCTTGTATACTAGACTTCAGCTGTGGTAAAAGGACGGGAACTTCAATCTTCTGATTTTCTCAACGCTATTAAGTGATTCACTTTTAAAGGTTGTAACTTGTAACAGCCTTTTTATTTGTCAACTTCGGAATTCGCAGGGGTGCAGCCCTCCCAACTAACACTCCCGCAGTCCCATGTATCTTTGATCCTCAAGGAAGAGCTGGAATATGTGGCGATTGGTTGCTCGGTTCAAACTTAGAGGCTGCAGCCTTAAGTGGCATGGCTCTAGCACATCATGTAAATTGCTCTTCAATTCCATTGCCTCGTCTTTATTTTCTTATTCGTGCTCCTTAAACCGTTCCACTGGTTTGTGCAAAACAGATTGCAGATTATTGGCAGAGCGGCGGTTCCTGTCCAGATGAATTTGCTGTGGGCTTACATAATGAATTTAAGCCAATTGAAGGACATGATATTGGGCAATTTCCAGGCTTGAAGTGTAAACCAACTGATGCTCAACAAGCATGTCTTGTTTGACAGAAACCCCATGTGGGGAAGATTTTTGTATTCTGAATGAGTTTTGTTTTGCCACGCCTGTCTTTTTTGCTCTTGTATAAGCTGACACATTCATGTACATATTATCTTTTAACTGTTAGTAATAGTCTTAGTTTTAAAAGCAAAATGGTAGGGAGATCCTTTGGTTACAACTTTCTCCCGCACAGGTGTTGGATGTGCTTTGAACACATACTGGTATTGCCTCCAATTAAAAAAGGAATAATATGAGGTGTTCAGTCCACCCTTTGTTGAAATCATACCAACGGCCGGATAAATCTATAGTAGGGTGGTAGCCTGGTATGTTTGGCTACAGCCTAAACATTGTAAGCATTCGAGGGGATTTTAACCTTTGTTTAACTTGCCTTATTTTTTATTTATTTATTTTGAGATGGTAGAAGTTGCTTTTCCAAGCAAGCTAGTTTGGTTGATGGAGAGCACTTCAATATGTTTTTATTTTTATTTTTATTTTATTTCAATTGAAGAGGAACCCACGAGCTTCTCAAACTTTGTCTTTTTTGACAAGTGATGTCTAATACATCGATATGCTTTGGCTGCTTTAATATTTATGTTAATGTAATAGAATAAAAGAGTAAAAAAACAAAACAAAATAAAAGAATGTATTCTAAAAACTCAAGTAATTGGTATTTTCGTAATCATATTATATACAACAATAGAGCCTCAATATTGAAGTAGTCAGTGTCGGCTACATGGACTAAACTCTTCGATTGCACTATATTTGGTGCAATTTATAGTGTTTTTCAAATTATTTAAATCCCTTCTAATCAATATGTCTCAAATTAGCTTCAGTCTACTCATATCTTGTTGAATTTTTGCAGTTTCTACTGAGTCAATTTTTTAAGTGGGGGCATTTGTAAGTTGTCTTTGGAGGTGTTCAAACCACCGTAATTGCCATTTCCTAATCTTTTTTGTCAATTGATGTTACTCATTTTTTTTTAAAATCTTTTACCATTTTTGTCAATCAAGTCTTTTTCGACATTCATCCACTGATCGTGATTCTGGATCATCATCATTTTCACATATTTCAAATGACACATTGAAAGCAAATATATATATATATATATATATCATCAGGAATAATATTATTTCGATCCCAAGTCTTACCGGAGTTCAAATAATTTATTGAGATCTCGTTATTTTCATTTTCTCCTTTTTTTTGGATAGGTAATTGTTCCTCGTCAGAATCAACTTGTTCTGATAAATCCTTATCAAAAAAATTTTGTGCTTTCTCAGGTGTATTTTGACTTTCATTTATTTTTACTCATGTTTTCCTCTTTCGAGGAATTGTATCATTTGAACCAACTGACTTTCCACGCTTTAGATATTTTGTTGGTTCTTGTGCATTTTGTTGCATAGAGACATTAATTCTTGCTGGAGCATTTACAGCTGAAATATGTGATTTTGTCACTCGTTTTTGTGTCAGTAAATGCATCAGGTAATTGATTTGTAATTTGTTGCAAATGAATGATTTTTTGAACTTCAAGTTCACACTGACTTGTGTGTGGATCATAATGTGATAAAGTTGATGCATTCCAAGCAATTTCGTGTCATTTCTTTTGAATTGGCTTCTTATCTCCCCCTAATAGTGAGAAAATTGCTTCATCAAAATGACAATCAACAAAACGTGCAGTAAATAAATTCCCTATTAGGGACTCAATGTATCTTATAATGGACGATTAGTTAAATCCAACATAAATCTCAAGTTTTTGTTGTGGATCCATCTTGGTCCTATTGGGAGGTGGTATGAGAACATACATTGCACAACAAAAAATTCTCAAGTGTGAGATATTTGGTTGTCGACTTAAAATGAGTTGCATGAGGGAGTGTTAATGGTATGCAGTAGGCATATAACGAATGATTGATGATGCATGAAGGACTGCATGTCCCCAAACTAAAGTTGATAACTTATGGCCTGTTTGGTTCGTGGTATTAGTCTGGATTAGCTACACTGGACTAGTTAATCCGCTGTTTGCTTGGAGGATTAACTAGGCCAGCGGACTAGTTTAGAGGCATGGTAGTGGATTAAATAATACCACCATTTTTGGTGGGATTAACTAATCCTTAGTGGGTGGTGGAGGAGATTACCACTTTACCCCTCCCATTAACACAAACACCAAACAACAATTCTCACGATGCTCATCTTCTTCGCGAGACGCCCTCCTGTTCTGCTCATCTTCTTCGCGAGACGGACCACCGCGACCGCGACCTATTGCTCTTCTTCTTCGCTCCCCCTCCCTGTTTTTTGCATCGACGGCCAGAGAGAAGCGAGGAGGAGGAAAAAAAAAAAAATAAAAAATCCCAATTCGATAACTTTGATTAAATGTTAATGGAGGAATTGCGGCGTCGTTGTTGTTGGCGGTGGGAGTTCGGTGAGTTTTAGGGTTTCATGTCTTTGGTTCTGCTCTTGTTGTGTAGTTTTGGGGATTTGTCGATTTGAAGTGCGAGAGGAGCATCGATATGCGGATCTGCGTTTTGAAGCTTGTGATTTGTGAATTTCACGGTTGAGTGCTTGTTTGGTGTGTGGGAATTTGGCGGTTTGGTTTTTGATGATGACAATAGTTCATTCCAAGTGGAGTGATTATCACGATCATGAGCATGGTAGAATCATAGAATATGATACTTTGAAGACCACATGCCTGCATTGTGGATATTGTTGAGGTTATCAAAATTGGGATTTTTTATTTTTTTTTTTCGGGTGGCTATCAATGAAGGAAATCAAACAAAAACATGCAATGAATAACACGCGGCAAGACAGACCGATCTTCAAGGCGATCTTCGGGAGGAGGAGCGACGAAGAAACCAATCTTCACGAGGAGCGACAACTCGATTTTCAGGGCAAAGAGATGATAAATGAGTGAAATGGGGGTTTTGGTGTTTTTTACTAAAGGGTACTTTAGTAAATGCACATGGACAACCTCATTTAATCCCAACCTTAACACTCCCAACCAAACAAGATACACAAATGGGACTAAACTATCTAAACCCATGTGTTAGTCCCATCACTAATTAATCCCATGAGTTTGGATTCACTAAAATGTGAACCAAACAGGCCATTAGTTCTCACGATTAAAGGCCTAACAATTAATTGAATGTGTTTGATTAGAGATTCTGCCAAACCATTCTAACTACGCACATGTGGAACAAAATGTTCAATTGTAATTCCTATAAACATGCAATAATCTTTAAATTCTTGAGATTGAAATTCTTCAGCATTATCAAGACGGATGGTCTTAATTGGGTTGTTAGTGTAGCCTAAAAGTTTAGCAAATGCAACATTACGTCGAAAGCAAACAAACATGTGACCACCTAGTTGACGCATCTATCAAAACCAAGAATGGTCCACATTCAGGATGAATAGGTTCACATATGTCTCCCTGAATGCATTTTAAAAAAATTGGAGATTCCACAACAATTTTACTTGGGGACGATTTAACTATTAATTTACCTTGAGAACAACTAGCACAATTATAATCACCAACTGAAAGTATTTCATGACTCCTTAAAGGATGTCTATGTGAATTATCAATTATTCTTCGCATCATTGATGATCATGAATGATCAAGTCGGTCATGCCATGAAATAAATGCATTTGGATCATTGATTTTTATATTTATGATGACATTCTTTTCGACATGCCTTATATGAGTGAAATATAATCCAAATAATAAAGCAAAAAATTTCTCTAACACTTCTTTTTTCCCATTTGAAACCGATGTAATATAGAGCAATTCTCTATTATTTTCATTCATGGTTTCAATATGATATCCATTTTGTCGAATATCTTTAAAGCTGAGTAAATTCCTTCTGGATTTTTAGGATTATAAGGCATTATCAACATGAATTGTTGTACCCCCAGGCAACATAATATTTGCTCTTCCAGTGCAGTTAATCAAATTAGAGACACCAGATATTGTTTGAACATTAGCCTCAGCTAAGTTCAAGTTGGAAAAATATTCTATCTTTTTAAGGATTTTGTACGTTGTTGCACAATCAGCAAGACAAATATCACTCTTATTTTGGTTCACGATTTGAACATATGACTTAATGTGGCTTCTAACTAAATAATGTTTGATAAATTAGAAAAAAAAACATTTCATTTATAATAAGAAACTAATACATAGGAATTAAAAAGCATAACAAAACAAAAACTAGTGCATAGAATTATAGAAATTGAAAAGCATTACATATGATCATTAAAACATCAAGACTAGTGTTTGGGTCATCACGAAGATTTGGGGCATCAATTATATGGATGTCCGATGAGCCATATCCGATAGTGAAATTCATCTCAACTGTTTTGCTTTTCTCATTTAAGAAAGCTTGATAAAGATCAATAAAATGTTTAGGCGTACGACATACATGGGCCCAATGGCATTTTAGATCACACCTGTGACATGGTTGGTCACGATTACGAGCATGACCATTTTCAGCAGTATTTTTCCTTTTTTTTCAGCGCGGTGTCATTTATGTTACATTTATTTTGGAACTTATCACTGTGAAATTTATGATATTGCTTGCCATGATCTTTGCCAATCGATCCTTTACACGTTCATAGTTTTTCTTTCCTTGACCTTTTTGTGGTCATTATATAGGATGCAACATTTGCTTCATGATTTGAAACGGAACCGATTGGACGATGAGTTGTGATTCATGAACAAAATCTCATTATTTTGTTCACCACCATGAAACAAGAAATTAATTCTCGAGTACTTTTTAAATTGTCGCGCTTGATATTGTTGTTGCAACAAAAGATTCGAGGCATGAAAAATACTGAATATTTTTTTCCATCATTGCCTCATCGGATATATTTTTTCCACATAGATTCAAACGAGAGGTAATATTAAACATGGTGGAGTTATGACCACTGACTGTTTTAAAATCTTGTAGCCTAAGATTCATCCAGTTGTTTTGAACTTTAGGATGATCATATCGCTCTTTCAAGTTTAACCACGGGGTGAGAGGATCTGTTACAATGAGATACTCATTTTTCAAACCTTCATGGAAATGATAGCGAAAGAATATAAGTGCTTTCGCATGATCTTGCATTGATATTTTATTTCCTTCCATAATAGTGTCTTTCAAGTCTTTAGCTTGAAGGTGGACCAGCTCAGTGGTACACAACTCACAAAATTCGTGGTCTTAAGCCTCCAGGACGCGGGTTCGAGTTGTGGGAGGTGAAAGACTGTGCCCAATATTGTTACGAGTTGTGATTGTTGCGCACTAGCAGTATTGGGGGGACACAGATGGTGTGGGTGAGGTGCACCCACACTGCCTTGGAGGTCCTGGGTGCACCTGGGTGGCCCAGGCCTTCACAAAAAAGGTGCGCAACAATCGCAACTCATAACAATATTGGGCACAGTCTTTCGCCTCCCACAACTCGAACCCGCGTCCTGGAGGCTTAAGACCACAAATTTTGCGAGTTGTGTACCACTGAGCTGGTCAACTGGCAGTATTGGGGGGGACACAGATGGTGTGGGTGAGATGCACCCACACTGCCTTGGAGGTCCTGGGTGCACCTGGGTAGCCCAGGCCTTCACATCAGCATCCAGTTGTCATGACAAATAATTGTTGCAAGTGATATAATGGGCAACAAATTCAAGTGTTTGAAGGTTTTCCATAATCTGAGAATATGTAATGAAGTTAAAATTTGAGTAAATAGTTTTTCTCATTTTTATGTAAAATAGATAATATATGATTAAATATATGTTCACAACTTGATTATTAATATGCAAAATGTACTACTTGTATGAGTTGATATGACAACCTTCAAGTTAGGTGGCGAGATGAAGTCTACTTAAAATCATGCCTCCTCGAATGGGGTAACATGTCTCCCTTTCAATGTTTAGCTTTACCGGGGACAAGGCTTACCCACTATCAACCCAAACTCATAATACTATTTGCATTATAAAATCATGAATAGAGCATAAATAATCATTTATAGTATAGAGGAAAAAAAAACCTATTTATGTCACATTGACTTTTGATTTATGATGTAGAAGATCGTCTAAGACACAACTACATAGCATACTTTCGTAGTCGGTGACGTTGCAATGCACAACGTATGAATAAAGTATGTATGCATAAATGATGCATTTAACAAAAAAAATTAACCATGATAAAATGAAAATAAATTGAACTTATTTAAATTAACAAAAATTATACCTTCTTAGCTTTGTCTCCTTAGCAAGCCTTCTTGAACTTTAAGGTCTCCTTTGTGCAAGAACAAGCTTGTGTAGATAACGTGTTTAAAATAAGTTGAGATTTGCTAGAAACTAAAGAAGAAAAATAGAAGACTAAGAACTACTACTACAAAGAACTATTACAAAGGAGAAGAGAAGATATGAAAGAGTTTGAATGAGAAGTTCTTTATTCAACTTGGTGTGTTCTTTACAAGTGAAGTAACCCCCTTGTATAAGCCCTTAGTCATGATAAGAATGAGTACTTGCACAAAGTGTGCAAGTTACACCAAAGTCTTGTGTCATACAAGATTACAAATTACATGACAATACTTGGACAAGTGAATGTGCATTGGAGATTAATACAAAATACATGGAGTGCACAAGTTACATGCAATGTAGAACCCATGCTTGATGTAACAACTCAATGTGAGAACCATGCATGACAATGTGATTATCCACAAGCTTTGTTTAAGGGTCATCCAAATCACAACAATAAATACAATTTTTGATTTTTTTCTTTGTTTTTCTAAGAAGTGCTTTATGTTGCCACTTTTAAACGTTTTTTTTTTTTTTTTTTTTTTTTTGGGTTAAAGATCTACTTTTTTCCTTATGTTATGTTATGGGAGGACAATAGTGTAAAGAATGGCCAAATTAAAGAATGGCAAAGCTCACAAAAAAGAAAAAGAAAAAACAAAAACTCACAAAATCCTTTTTAAAAGAGTGGCAAAGCTCTAGGAATCCTAGCCAAATTAAAGGAGTTTGAGAATGAGCACAATAACGGCCCCAGACCCACCTTATCATCTCAAACTCTCAAAACAGAACACCCCAATCCCAACACTCTCCCACCAAGCCATCTCCGATTTCTTGAACACCAAGTGCACAAATTCCCTTAAAAATCTCAAGCAAGCCCATGCTCTAGCTATCAAAAATGGGTCTGCCCATGACAACTACATTGCCGGTTCACTGGTCAAGTGCTACTCAAACCCCCAGTTCAACACTTTCTTTAGCTGTGCACTCAAGGTGTTTGACAAAATGCCTCAACCACATGCCTTCTTATGGAACTCTATCATCAAAGGCTGCCTTAACAACAATGACCCACAAGAGGCTTTGTTCATGTATTACAAGATGGTGGTTGCTCAAGCTTGGCCTAATGAATTCACATTTCCTACCTTGTTTAAAGCGTGCGCAGTCGTTGGGGCGGTTGAGAAAGGAGAGCAACTACATGCCCATGTTATGAAACTTGGGCTTGTGGGAGATGGGCATGTGAGGAGTTCAGCAATTCGGATGTATGCGAAATGCGGGCGTGTTAAGGAGGCTAGGCAAGTGCTTGATGAGAGTAGAGAAGCTGATGTTGTGTGTTGGAATGCCATGATTGACGGGTACTTGAAATGCGGGGATGTTGAGGCTGCTACGGCGTTGTTTGAGGCCAAGGAGGAAAAGAATGTTGGTTCTTGGAATGCAATGATTTCGGGTTATGCGAGATGTGGGAAGATTGAGCTTGCGGAGAAGTTGTTTCGTGAAATGCCACAAAGAGATGAGATATCGTGGAGTGCAATAATAGATGGGTATATCAAGCAAGGATGCTTCAAGGAGGCCTTGATAGTATTCCATGAAATGCAAAATTCAGGTGCTAGGCTGAGGAAAAGTGTGTTGTCTAGTGTGCTAGCTGCTTGTGCCAATGTAGGGGCTCTTGATGAAGGTAAATGGATTCATGCTTACATCAGTAGGAATTCAATCCAGTTGGATGCGATTCTAGGGACATCATTGTTAGACATGTACGCCAAATGTGGACGCTTGGACATGGCGTGGGAGGTTTTCGAGAACATGAAGCAGAAAAGAGTTTTCTCATGGAATGCAATGATTGGAGGCCTTGCTATGCATGGCAGGGCAAAGGATGCTATTGAGCTTTTCTTAAAAATGCAGAGGGATGAGAATCTGAAACCAGATGGAATCACTTTTGTCGGCGTCCTAAGTGCCTGTGCACATGCAGGACTGGTTGAACAAGGCCTCCAACATTTCAATTCCATGAAACAGAAGTATGGCGTAGAGCCAGCAGTGGAGCATTATGGTTGCATTGTCAATCTACTTGGCCGAGCAGGTCTCTTTGCCGAGGCACAAGAACTGATCAAGTCCATGCCTATGACACCCAATGCAGCTGTGTGGGGGGCTCTTTTGGGCGCTTGCAGGACTCATGGAAATGTCGAATTGGGTGGGAAATTGGGGAAGCTATTACTTGAACTGGAGCCTCAAAACAGCGGTCGATATGCTCTGCTATCTCACATTTATGCAAACGTAGGGAGATGGGATGATGTTGCTAACGTAAGAACGCTCATGAAGGATAGGAATATAAAGACTGCATCTGGAAGAAGTGTAATAAATTTGAATGGTGTAACTCATGAATTTGTTATGGGAGATGGCTCGCATCCTCATATGAAGCAGATCAATGTGATGCTGGAGGAGGTTATCGAGAAGCTTAGGTTAGTAGGCTATGTTCCCAACACCACACAGGTGTTGTTTGATATTGACGAGGAAGAGAAGGAAACTAGACTTTGCCGCCATAGTGAGAAGATTGCTATTGCTTTTGGACTCCTTAATACTAGTCCTGGAACAACCATCCAAATTGTGAAGAATCTTCGTGTTTGTGAAGATTGCCATGATGCAACGAAGCTAATCTCACGCATGTATGATCGTGAGATTATAGTGAGAGACCGTGTGCGCTACCACCATTTTAGAAATGGATCGTGTTCATGCAAGGACTTTTGGTGAGATAATACTGGACTGAAAGTGAACAAATACAAATGGTTGAAGAAAGAAGTAAATGCGCGTGGAAGCAATTCATATACTGCATTGGTAACTCAAGATGGCATTAGCACCCCTATATGTTATATCAGCCCCCCATTTAATTTAATGTTGTTTCTAGCCCCCAATAAGTTAGTTCATACTCTAAGTACTCCTTAATTGTTAGTAAACTCTCCATTGTACCTCTAGTTTATATTGCCCCCACTTCCTTTCCCTAAAGAAAGCCTTCTTTTTATCTTTGTGGCCTTCAACCTCTAACCCCTTATTGCACGTCATTTTTTTCTCTCACTTAACTCAATGCTCGCCATATGCATTCTAAGATTGATTTTTTAATCCTTAAAAGCTATGATTCAACAAAAATAAAGGATTGTAACCATTCAAGAATATGAATCAAATCTCAACTAAATATTATAATTAAAATGTTGTATTCGATGGTGAATTGTTGAGTGTATGGATACAAAGAGATGAGAAGGGGTGTAGAGATTAGAGAGTAGAAGAGAAAATGTGACGAGTCTATAGTTTAATTTAGGTAAGATAAAGAAAGTGAAATTGAAGTAGAAGAGGAGAAGGTGAGTGTAGTTAGCAAGATATGAGTTGGGGATGAGTTTAATGTTTCATTTATGGAGGGTGTAGAGAGCGAAAAGTAAAGTTGATGAGGGGTGTAGAGAATGAAAAGTAGTAGGGAAAAAATAAATGAAATAAGTTCATGATTTAGTGTGAGGTTATTTATTTAATTTTGCTTAAAGACATTTTAGTTTAAAAATGTATTAAATTAAATGGGGGCTGTTATAGAGTGGTGGGAGGCTAATAGTCGCTCCCAACTTTTATCATAGCTTATGCATTGTTCATGTGCTTCTATTTTCTATCTTGAATGTTGATCCGTCTAATCGGGTTTGTGCACTAGAATTTTGGTTACCAAATTTATTGTTATACTCCATGGTGTAATTGTTTTGGGAATACTGATCAATATAAAATTAAATCTTTCTTCATTATGAATCTTTGATCACTTTGCTCTTTACAATTTTTTTTTTTTTTTTTGATAGTAAACAAGGATATATTGATAAAATAGAATTTGGAGGATCGGGAGTCCTCCAATAATGCATAATTTTTGAGTACATGATCATGAAAATCATTACATCAACTAAATTAGAATTGCCTAATTCATGCTCGCATTTATGACCAAACAAAATTCTAAGTTATAACTAAGGAAACAAAATAGATCATGTTGTGTACTAACATTCTGTCACTAAACAATCCATCGCCAATAGTTATACCAATCAGAATGTTGAATAACTCGTCCGTACTTTGCGCATGAGATCCATCTTCTTTGCCATCGTCTTTGTTGAATCCCATAAATCTTCCATTTGAATTTTCTGTCTTCAAAAGTCTTTTGTTTCTCTCAAGCCAAAGACTACATAGAATTGCCAAAAATATATGCTACCCCCAATGATGTGTTTCCTCTTGCTTTTTCTTGTCATTCTTTCCAAAATTGATTCCAACCCATTTAAAGAGCGGGGTTGGCATTAAGTCCACTGAAAAATGTCCCATCTAATCCCTACTTGACATGCCATGTGAATCATGTGACAGTGAAACAAAAGATGGTTACTTGAGATTGAAAGAAAAGATTACTTGTTCGCTTGACATTGAAAGAAAAGATGGTGCTCTTGTTCTCTTTACAACGATTTTAGGTACATTGTTCCGAGATAATCTTGACTCTCCAACAACCTTCGATTCGCATGAACTTCTCAGCTAACTCTTAACAACTTATTACAAGATTCCACTTGTCTAACGCCAAGAATGGAGTTCATGAATTCTAATTCAGTTGTCTACGAATATAGTTCGGGAAAAAGGAGAAGACACTCCTCTATTTAGTGTCAAACGCACTCGGTTGTGTCAAATTTTTCTACCTTGAAAATTTCATGGGTTGTGAAAAACAAGTGAAATGTCTTACATTTTTGTTTGTACATTTCCGCTATGTCCATAGAAAAGTGTGGCGACACTATCTAAAGACTAACCGCATTTGGGGAGCAACTTGAAAGAGAGAGAAGGATCGAAGGATCAAGAGCTGGGAAATTGAAAGAGGCGGGAGGAGAACAACTTGTTCGGGTTTAGGCCCCGGGAAATTTAGAGCCTTTTAAATCTTGTGCCCTCAAAAGATGTTCAAGAGCTAATTAATTTGTTTAGAGGAGTTACTATTGAGCCAGGGCAAACCTTTTCAACCGATAGTGGCGTAACAATAACCATCGGTGAAGTAGAAGTTCGCATCAACGCCTCTTGAAATTCAAGAGGGATCGATAGCACATCTCTTGAACCATTTTTTGAAAAAGATAATGGAGATTTGAATGTGACCCAAGTAATAAGCTAGCTCGGAAAACGTGTGCGAGGAAACGCCGTTTCCGGTGGATGGCGACGAATGCCTACCTTCTATGTACAATTTGGACAGGGTAACTATTTATTATCGACGCTTCCATTTCTTCTATTTGTCACCTTTATTTTGGTTTTATTCTTCATTGTTTCTCCATACATAAAGACGAATCTTGAGACTATGCTTAAAGACCATGACATGACCTTTGGATCTCACTCTAGGTAGAGTTCCGTAAGATCAATGGAGTAATTTTGTGTTTTCGCATGAGTCTCTCTGTTCACAACTTCATCGTTGTTCGAATAGTGACAGAGATTTCATTTATATATGAAAGTAAGAATACATCACAACCCTTGATCTCAACACATCTTAATCGTTGGACCAGGACTTAAGATAACATCAATTACACACTCACATATTACACCGAATCACAGATATAACCTCGAGATACAGATACAACAATATCAATTATTTACTCTAACATCCCCCTTCAAATGAAGCGGGAGAGAAACGACAATTGAGTTTGTCGCGAAGATACTAAAGCCGGAAGCGATAAATGCTTTTGTAAACGCATCACTGTATCGATCAATGGAGGGTACATGATGAATATCCAAATGACCAGAGAAACTTTATCCTGACATAATGAATGTCCAATTCAATGTGTTTCGTCCAAGCATGATAGACCGGGTTCTTGGCGAAAGTCGCAGACTAAGAGTATCACACCAGACCATAGGAGTAGACAAAACTGAGATTCTCAACTCACTGAGAAGATATTGAAGCCAACTTATTTCATCGGCAACACAAGCCAGGGCCCTGTAGTCTGATTCTGTGCTGGATCTAGCAACAACTTGTTGCTTTTTGGATTGCCATGCCACCAGATCAGAGCCTAAGAACACTGCAAACCCAGCAACTGACTTGCGATCATCAACAGACGCAGCCCAATCAACATCAGAATACCCCGTAATGAGTAAAGAAGAACCAGGCTTGAACCGCAAACCCATATCAGCAGTACCCTTTAAATACCGTATGACCCTCTTCAATGCTTGCCAATGAGTGACTGTAGGGGCTTGTTGAAACTTACTGAGTTTATTCATAATAAAAGCAATGTCCGGTCTGGTGTTGACAAGATATTGGAGACCCCCAAGTAGAATACAATATAAAGTTTTATCATGAAAAGAAGCACTGCCATCATTGTACAATTGTTTCCCAATAGAAAAAGGGGTATCAATAGGTTTAGCATGTAACAAACCACCTTTCTGTAAAAGCTGTTGAATATAGGCAGTTTGGGTTAAGTACAGTCCCTTGGCAGACCTGTGAACTTCCATACCTAAAAATAGATTTAACTCTCCAATATCCTTTAATGCAAACTTATCACTCAACTTATGAATAAAAGATTGAATGACAGTTTGATCAGACCCAATAATTATAATGCCATCCACATACACTAGCACATACAACACAGTCTTATTTATATGGCAGATGAACAAGGAGTTGTCAGCTTTGGAGTTGTGGAACCCCGAGACACTAAAGTATACTTTAATTCATCAAACCATGCCAGTGGAGCACAACGAAGACCATACAATGCCTTATGTAAATGACACAAAGGCTTAGGTTGAGAAGTATCTACAAAACCCACAGGTTGGTTTGTATATATTTCTTCAACCAACCAACCATTCAAAAAAGCATTGTTAATATCAATCTGTCTCAATGACCATCTAAAGTGTACCGCCAAGGACAAAATGACTCTCACAGTAGAGGCCTTCACCACAGGGCTAAAAGTTTCATCAAAATCAATACCAGGTACCTGTTTAGAACCTTTAGCCACTAGTCTAGCCTTATATCTGTTAACTGGCCCATCAGAATTCTTTTTGACAGAAAAGATCAACTTATTACCCACAACATTCTGATTAGAAGGAGGAACAAGAGTCCAAGAATCAATTCTTAAAAGAGCTTGATATTCCTGATCCATAGCAGCCTTCCATTGAGGATCCTTAAGAGCCTCTTCCACTGAACCAAGAATATCAGAACTCATGGTAGAAGAAGCAACCAGTACCTTCCACATGCTAATTCCATCTTTAGCTCTAGTAATCATGGAATGGGTATTCTGTGGGGCACTAATATAAAAAATAACAGTAGGAGCAACTGGAGACAAACCAGATGCAGAAGACTGACCGAAAGACTTAGAAGACTGACCAGACTCAGAGGAAACATGAGACACTGGTTCATTAGCAAGAGCACCTAAACCCCCATGAACTCAGAAAGACCCCCCATAATTATGCATGCGATGAAAAGGAAAGGGTAAGAGTATGGAAGGAATGTTCGGGCATGTGCCCTAGGTCAATCCATTAACTGTCTTTATGAATACTTTTAGTTAATAAAATAAAGGATTTCATTTGCTGTTTATTATAATTAATTTGCATGTTTACATTATAATAAGATCCATGGGTATTTACAGAAATATCCTAAATGTCCCTAGTCGATCATTATAATTGGGAACTATAATGAATTAAGACTAGTGTGAGTCTTGATTGATGATCATATGATGATTATACGTATATGGATACGAATCAAGATCACGAGTACTTGTTAGGGAACAAAGTACTTGACCAGGCTCGCTATGAGAACATCACATGGATTAAGTCATAGTTGTTTCTCATGATAGGTATATTTTTCGGTCCTCGACTTGAGATTACCGAGAGACTTCAACATTAGGAACACAGTGATTTGACACAATCAAACGTTGTCTTTAACCTGGACGATTATAAAGGTTGTGATTGGTTACTTGTGTGAGCAATGTGATGAAGTTGTGTAATCGAGATAGAATTTGTCCCTCTCATATAAAAATAGATATCCAGTGGATCCCTCGATATGTTGGACTGTTAAAAGGCATAGTCTAAGTGAATTGATATTGATCAATGTCACTTGGATGTTTTCAGTCTACCTAGAGATCGAGACTAGTACGATTGAACATGTTGGATGACAATTCCATGCCTTATGTTTGATCAAAAGGATATTGTGTGACAAAAGGATGTTATATACATTATTGATTAGGTTGTATCGATTTGATATTCGTACAACTTGGGTAGTCATAATGTCTTGCTAGAGGCGCTTATGACTTGTATACCAAAATGTATTTTGGTACACTATCAACGTTGTATGAGCCTATTGGGTCGCACACTAAGAATGGTTTTGCGAGATTTTAAGATGGTTCAGAAAAATGAATTTTATATGATAAAATTCATGACATAAACATCCTTGTGGTGTATTACACTTATACTTCTTTAAGTAGGGGTATATGTGTAATTTACTTAACCGTCTATATACAAGGGTTGTAAAAATAGACGCTTTAAGTTAGAACACACATAGGAAAAATTAAGGGTCGAAACTCTATTTTCGTTTTAGAAACGAATTAGGGTTTTTTTGGTACGCTCTGGATCGTTTTGGAGAGAAACAAAAAGGTTTGGTATTCTCTCGAAGCTAGCACTTCGAATCTCGGCCGCCGTTCGTGTGTAGACTGCTGGTAGAGGGCGTTCGTCGTTGGCAGCGCCTTATAAATCGATCAACCTTCAGAAAGGTATATTGCGACCGAGGTATGATTAAGTTTTCATGGTTTAAACGTTTTTAATGGAATTAGATTCGGATCCTGTCTTTAACATAAATACAAAGAGATTCAAGTCAAATGATTTGAATCAAACCTATCTTTGGCATTGTCGTCTCGGGCACATAAATGAGAAACGCATAACGAAGCTCCATAAAGATGGACTTCTAGATTCATTTGATTTAGAGACATATGAAACATGTGTATCTTGTTTACTAGGCAAGATGACTAAAAGTCCCTTTACTGGACACAGTGAAAGGGCAATTGATTTATTAGGTCTAATACATACTGATGTATGCGGTCCTATAAACACAATGGCTAGAGTAGGTTATTAGTACTTCATTACATTTACTGATGATTTCAGCAGATATGGTTATGTATATCTTATGAAACATAAAGCTGAGTCATTTGAGATGTTTCGAACGTTTCAAAATGAAGTGCAGAATCAACTTGGTAAAACTATCAAAACACTTCGATCAGATCGAGGTGGTGAATATTTGAGCCAAGAATTTGTTAGAAATTGTGGGATTGTCTCCCAATTGACTCCACCAGCAACTCCATAATGGAATGGAGTTTCTGAAAGGAGAAATCGAACCTTATTAGATATGGTTCGATCTATGATGAGTCATGCAAATCTTCCATTATCCTTTTGGGGTTATGCATTTCAAACTGCAGCTTTCACTCTAAATCGAGTTCCTTCTAAAGCGGTTGATAAAACACCATATTAGATATGGTACTGGAAGAGACCTAGTTTGTTTTTCCTTAAGATTTGAGGCTTACGTAAAACGATAAGTCTCAGAAAAACTAGCACCTAAATCTGACAAGTGTTTATTTGTGGGGTATCCTAAGGAAACAAAATGATATTACTTTTATAATCCCGCTGAGAACAAAGTGTTTGTTGCTCGGTATGGTGCCTTTATGGAAAAACGGTTTATTTCAAAAGACACTAGTGGGAGAGAAATAAATCTTGAAGAAGTTCAAGAATCACAGATAAACACTAAACCGCTACTGGAAGTTCAACAATGTTCTGAACCAGTTGAACCTCCACAAGTGACACAAAGCCCACGTAAATCTGGTAGGGTAAGACATGAGCCAGAGAGATTCAGATTTCTCATTACTGATAGTCGTGATGTGTTGCTTATGGATCAAAATGAGCCCACCACTTATCAGGAGGCTATGTCTGGACCAGACTCAGATAAATGGCTAAGTGGCATGAACTCTGAGATGCAATCCATGTATGATAACCAAGTTTGGAACTTGGTTGATTTACCTGAAGGTGGTAAGACCATTGGATGTAAATGAGTTTTCAAGAAGAAAACTGACAAAGATGGCAAAGTACATACTTTTAAAGCAAGACTTGTAGCAAAAGGTTTCAGGCAGACTCAAGGTGTTGATTATGATGAAACTTTTTCGCCAGTAGCCATGCTTAAATCCATAAGAATTTTAATTGCCATTGCAGCATATTATGATTATGAGATATGGCAAATGGATGTAAAAACAACATTTCTTAATGGAAAGCTTTTTCAGGACGTGTATATGACACAACCTTAAGGTTTTGTACATCCTGAGAATTCTAGGAAGGTATGCAAGCTTCAAAGATCCATTTATGGATTAAAGCAAGCTTCTCGGAGTTGGAATCTTCGTTTTGATGAAGCAATCAAGGATTTTGGTTTTATTAAGAACGAAGATGAGCCTTGTGTATACAAGAAGGTCGGTGGGAGTGTAGTTGTTTTTCTCGGGTAGTCGTATGTTGATGATATATTACTCATTGGAAATGACATCCCAACATTGCGTAATGTCAAGTCTTGGTTAGGGAAGTGTTTCTCAATGAAAGACTTAGGAGATGCAGCCTATATCCTAGGGATAAGGATCTATAGGGATAGATCTAAAAGGCTAATCGATCTAAGTCAGAGTGCTTACATAGACAAGGTGCCGAATAGGTTCAGTTTGCAAGACTCTAAAAGAGGATTGTTGCCAATGTCTCATGGCATAAGTCTCAGCAAGATTCAATGTCCTAAGACAAATGATGAGCGAGGCACCGTATGAATAAGATTCCATATGCATCAGCTATTGGATCTATCATGTATGCCATGCTATGCACTCGACCTGATGTATCATATGCTTTGAGCACTACAAGCAGATATCAATCAGATCCTGGTGAGAGTCACTGGATAGCAGTAAAGAACATTCTTAAATACTTAAGAAGGACTAAGGAAGTATTCTTTGTCTATGGAGGTTTTGAAAATGATCTAGTTGTAAATGGTTACACAGATGCAAGTTTTCAAACTGATATAGATGATTTTAGATCGCAGTCTGGATATGTGTTTACTTTGAATGAGGGTGCAGTAAGTTGGAAAAGTTCGAAGCAAGAGACTATGGCAGATTCTACAATAAAAGCTGAGTATATTGCAGCGTCCGATGCAGCAAAGGAGGCAGTTTGGATCAAAAAGTTCATTTATGAACTAGGTGTGGTTCCAAGTATTGCTAACCCTGTTTGTTTGTATTGTGACAATAATGGGGCAATAGCACAGGCCAAGGAGCCTAGATCACACCACAGATCCAAACATATACTCAGGCGTTTTCATCTCATCAGAGAAATAATTGAGAGGGGAGACGTGAAGATTTGCAGAGTACCTCATCGAAGACAACGTTGCGGATCCATTGACAAAAGCTCTTCCACAAGCAAAACATGATGGTCATTTTAGATCATTAGGCATTAGATGCAGGTATGATTGGCCCCAGTGCAAGTGGGAGATGTTGGGGCATGTGCCCTATGTCAATCCATTAACTGTCTTTATGAATACTTTTAGTTAATAAAATAGATGATTTCATTTGCTGTTTATTATAATTAATTTGCAGGTTTACATTATAATAAGATCCATGGGTATTTACAGATATATCCTAAATGTCCCTAGTCGATCATTATACTGGGAACTATAATAAATTAAGACTAGTGTGAGTCTTGATTGATGATCATACGATGATTATACGTATAGGGATACGAATCAAGATCACGAGTCCTTGTTAGGGAACAAAGTACTGGACCGACCCGTTATGAGAACATCACATGGATTAAGTCAGTTGTTTCTCATCAAAGGTATATTTTTCAGTCATTTGACTTGAGATTACTAGTGACTTCAACATTAGGAACACAGTGATTTGACACAATCAAACGTTGTCTTTAACCGGACGATTATAAAGGTTGTGATTGGTTACTGTGTGAGCAATGTGATGAAGTTGTGTAATCGAGATAGAATTTGTCCCTCTCATATAAAGAGATATATCGAGTGGATCCCTCGATGTGTTGGACTGTTAAAAGGCCTAGTCTAAGTGAATTGATATTGATCAATGTCACTTGGATGTTTTCAGTCTACCTAGAGATCGAGACTAGTACGATTGAACATGTTGGATGACAATTCCATGCCTTATGTTTGATCAAAAGGATATCGTGTGACAAAAGGATGTTATATACATTATTTATTAGGTTGTATCGATTTGATATTCGTATAACTTGGGTAGTCATAATGTCTTGCTAGAGGCCGCTTATGACTTGTATACCAAAATGTGTTTTGGTACACTACCAACGTTGTATGAGCCTATTGGGTCACACACTAAGAATGATTTTGCGAGATTTTAAGATGGTTCAGAAAAACGAATTTTATATGATAAAATTCATGACAGAAACGTCTTTGTGGTGTATTACACTTATACTTCTTTAAGTAGGGGTATATATGTAATTTACTTAACCGTCTATATACAAGGGTTGTATAAATAGACGCTTTAAGTTAGAACACACATAGGAAAAATTAAGGGTCGAAACTCTATTTTCGTTTTAGAAATGAATTAGGGTTTTCTGGTACGCTTTGGATCATTTTGGAAAGAAACAAAAAGGTTTGGTATTCTCTCGAGGCTAGCACTTCGAATCTCGGCGCCGTTCGTGTGTGACTTGCTTGTAGAGGCGTTTGTCGTTGGCAGCGCCTTATAGATCGATCAACCTTCAGAAAGGTATGTTGCGACCGAGGTATGATTAAGTTTTCATGGTTTAAACGTTTTTAATGGAATTATATTCGGATCCTGTTGGAGTTTTTATCAAAATTGTTTTGTAATTTCCGCTGCGTATGAACCCCAAAACCCAACAAGGAATAGATGAGTAACTTGTAGACATAGACCCGAAAAATGGAAAGAGATACTGAAAGGGAAAATCATGTTCATGAAAAACAACATTATGTGTGATATAAATTAGCCCAGAAGGACTGAGACATTTATATCCTTTGTGCTGACTATTGTAACCCAGAAAAACACATTTTTCAAATCTGAATTAATATTTATGAGAGTTATATGGTCTGGGGTAAGAAAAACATCCACAGCCAAACACCTTCAAGATCTGATAATCAGGAGACACACGAAAGTTTTTTTCATAAGGGGATACCCCACCTAACACCGTTGTAGGTAGGCGATTAATCGAAACACAACAGCTTTCAAGCATCCCACCAATATTGTAATGGTAAGTGACTATGAGCTAACAATGTAAGACTTAACTCAATAATGTGTCGACGCTTACGTTCACTCTACCATTCGTTCATGAGTATGTGGACAAGGGTGTTGAAAAATCACACCACAAGAATCAAGAAACAGACTTGAAAGACCTATATTCCCCACCCCAATCAGACTGGACTCTTTTGATATAAGTATTAAACTGTTTTTCAACTATTAACTTGAAATGACGAAAAACATTCAGTGCATCAGATTTAAGTTTTAAAGAATAAATCCATGTAAATCGAGTGCAATCATCATAAAAAGTATATAGTAATTGTAACCATTGGGAAACGTATGAGGAGCAGGACCCCACACATCCGTGTGAATTAAATCCAAAACATGACTCGACACTTTTACAGATGACTGAAAAGGTAAAACATGAGATTTGCCCAAAGGACATGATGTACACAAATCAGAATCGATCTTAGATTGAATGTGTAGATTATTATGTAAACATGAAGTAAAGTCTTAGTTGTTGGATGACCAAGTCTAGAGTGCCACAGTGTAGACAACCCCCTATTTGACACATAAAATGCAGAATGAGAAGGAGAATGTGATGTAGATATACCAGAAATGCGATAGAGACCATTCTGGAGAGTTCCATGAAGAAGAACTTCATTGGTTTTGATATCCTTCACAAAACATACATGTGGGTGAAACTCGATTAGCACATTGTTATCTCGTGTTAACTGAGAGACACTGAGAAGGTTTTTTTTTTTTTTTTATAGTAAGAACACACATAGTATTGTGAAAGGTTAATCTAGAGCTAGAAGATGGAATATATGCAGAACCATTACCAGTAATAGGTAACATATGACCACTACCAACCATAATAGATTGTGTACCTGAGTAAGCCGAGTTATTCATTAGTTGAGAAGAATCACTAGTGACAAGTGAGGAAGCACCACTGTCCATATACCAGGAATTATCCTGTCCAGCTCCTGAAGCAGTAAAGAAGGATAAGTGAACAGGAGATGGTGGAGCTGAACTCTTCATATTCGGCTAAATTTGAATCTGCATTGAGGAACCCATGTACTTCAGATCCCCTCTGTAATAACAATATGCAGTGAATGGCCAAATTTTCCACAAATTTGACATGTTGGTTTATTATTCCCAGTATTAAATCGAAAACTACTACGTCCTCTTGCACGTCCACGGCCTCTATATCTAGTATTTCCTCTTTGACTAGGATTGTTCCATGGCTAGGTAGAACTCTGATTGTGATCATTAGATGACTTAGATCCGCTAGACTTGACCTCAACAGCATTCACGGATGGTGAATCAGACACATTTAATGTGTTGATGCCTTGAGCCAAATCATACTGCTCCTATGTGGTCTCAAACCCTAGCAGTAAAGCTTGGAATTCTTCCCAATCAAGATCATCTTTCCCTTGAATAAACGTCGCAATGGACAGGTAATCATGCTCTAAACCAATCATGATAGCTGAAACTAGGCCACCATACTCACAAGGGCACCTACAACATCAAGACTATCAACAACCCCTTTCATCTTTGCAAGATACTCCATCATCTTCATAGAACCATTTCTTGTTGTATGGAGGGTGGTCTGAATCTGAACCTTGTTACCGGATCCACAAAACTTTTCGATGACAAGCCACAATTCATGAGCAGTCTTCTTTGGTGAGTTACCAGTGATTCTTGTGGTTGTTTCCAGAACCATGACATTTGTAACCCATCCCAGAAGAAATCTATCCCAGCCAAACCAACTCTTCTACTCCGGATTCGGTGATCCATCAAACAACACTTTTGTTGGTGCAGGGAGAGTACCAAACAAGTACCCATCCAAATCAAACCCTTGGATAACATGAATCACAATTGCATTCCATAGAAGGTAATTCTTACTATCCAACTTAAACCTAACAAACTGACTGAGCGAATTCCCAAAAGGAGAGAATGATGGAGAACCTAACCTGGAAGATGAACTCGATGTTTGAGACGACGAGATCCCGTGCTCAACATCGCCAGATCCGGACGCCATTTCTTCATATCTAAAATGAAACCTCAAGAAACTTCACAAAACTCCATATTTGCGCTACAAAACTTCAAGAAACTTCTCAGAAATCCAGATCTGCTCTACAGAACTCCAGATCTGTTAAAAATCTCCACAAAACTCCAGATTTACTCCACAAAACTCTAAGAAACTACTCAAAAATCCAGATCTATATGTAGTAACTCCAGATCTATAAAAATCTTTCACAAATTCATAAACCAAACACACCATAATCACAACTCGTCGATTTTCGTAGTTAGACTGCAAGATCACTCACTTAGAAACTTAAAATCGTCACAAAGAAATGAAGAATGAATTCGTCGGCGTTTGCCTTTGAGCTATGATACCATGTTTGAACATTAAAAACCCTAGAAATCCTAGAAACCCTAGAGATCATATGAGTCTCTCTGTTCACAACTTCATCGTTGTTCGAATAGTGATAGAGATTATATGAAAGTAAGAATACATCACAGCCCATAATCTCAACACATCTTAACCGTTGGAACAGGACTTAAGATAACATCAATTACACACTCACACATTACGCCGAATCACAGATATAACCTCGAGATACACATACAACAATATCAATTATTTACTCTAACATTGATTATAGGTGCACCAATGCAATAAATCATTTTTGTTCATTTTATTTTGAGAGTCAGGGCACTTTTCATTATATATATTTTTTTCACGGTTTATATGGTTGTGAAGTTTAGTATATAATTGTAACGGCCTGAATATAATTCACCATTATTTATGATGTGTTTGCTGAAGTGGCTGACAGCTCAAACGCTCGTGGGACCCGCAGTTTGGCTTGTGCACGCCTGAACCTTGGTAAATAATACTTTTGTGTGCTGAATTGTTAATTTACGATGTTTATATTGAACTAGTGTAACTGGCATCGCAATGTGTGATATTATAGTACATTTGACAAGCGAGATCGTATGTTAAGTAGTCGCCTTGATATGCGTGTCGACGCGGTACCCGGTAGGTTAACCGACGTAACACTAGGCCGGGGGAAATAATAACACTAGGTCGGGGGAAATAACACTTGAAGTTCGACGTGATGTTTGGGATGGATTGGTTGTCATCTTATCATGCACAGATCGACTGTTTCAGCAAGACTGTGACGTTTGACATCGAGGGGATTCCAAGGGTTACATTTGTTGGAGTCGCGTGTGCATTACCTATCACGTGACGCAGATTAGCTACATCGCATGAGATGGAGGTCTACACGACTATGGTTGAGCCAGCGCGTAAGACGATGCTTACGGTTGAGGATGTCCCTATCGTCTGCGAGTTTCCAAACGCGTTCCCTGATGATTTGCCTGGTTTACCACCACCGAGAGCAGTAGAGTTCATCATTGAGCTGATCCCGGGGACTCAGCCAATCTACAAGATTGTATCGGATGTCAAGCATCGAGCACGAGGAGTTGAGGACCCGCTTATAGGACTTACTCGAAGGATGGATCGATGCGGATGTGTATGGACTACCTGAAGCTGAATCAGGTGACGATTCGGAATCGTTACCCACTTCCGAGAATCGATGACTTGTTCGATCAATTGGCTAGGGCCAAGTTCTTCTCGAAGATCGATTTACGATCAGGATACCATCAACTGCGGATTCGAGAGGAAGATGTGGAGAAGACTGCGTTTAGTACGCGTTACGGCCTGTCCGAGTTTATTGTCATGCCGTTTGGGCTGACGAATGCATCGGTGCTCTTCATGGATTTGATGCACAGGGTGCTGAGGCCATTCCTTGATCGATACGTCATTGTATTCATCGATGACATCCTGATTTACAGTAAGACTCGTGTGGAGCACGAGAGGCATCTCAAAGATGTATTGACGACGCTGAGAGAGCACAGACTGTATGCCAAGTTCAGCAAGTGTGCCTTTTGGCTGAGTGAGGTGAAGTTCTTGGGCCATGTCATCAGTGGTCAGGGTATATCATTTGAAGGTGACAAGATTCGAGCGATTATTGATTGGAAGACACCCGAGTCTGTATCTGACATCCGAAGTTTCCTGAGTTTGGCAGGATATTACAGGCGCTTTGTGCAGGACTTCTCGATGATTGCAGCGCCATTGACAAGGCTTACCAAGAAGGATGTTAGATTTGAATGGTCACAGGAATGTAAGGATGCTTTCTGGGAGCTGAAGAGGAAATTGACTTCGGCGCCAGTTTTGGTGTTACCTGTAGCGGGTAAAGGTTTTTTCATTTATATTGATGAATCAGGCACTGGGTTGGGTGGCGTGTTGATGCAGGATGGACATCCAAATGGCCTATTTATCTTGACGGTTGAGACCTCACGAGGTGAATTATCCAAAGGCACGACTTGGAGCTTGCATAGCGGTCGTGTTTGCACCGAAGGCCCGAAGGCATTATCTGTATGGTGAGCGGTTCGTGTTGTACACATACCATCAGAGTTTGAGGTACCTGTTCACTCAGAGGGAGTTGAACATGAGACAGCGGCGATGGCTCGAGTTACTGAAGGACTATGACTTCGCTATGGAATATCATCCGGTAAAGCGACTGTTGTAGCTGATGCGTGAGCAGGAGCGGCATTGAGAGCCAGACAGTACTGCGACATATGACATATGAGCACGGGTTGCTTGAAGCAGCATCGGTGTTGTGTTTGACGGAGGCTATTGCTGAGCTACATATTTGCTGTCAGATGCGAGTTCCTACAGTGTCTCTAGAGCAGGTTGCTGAGTTGTAGAGAGCAGATGACCGATATGTGCGGATCAGTGGCCTGGCTCAGGATTCGAGGTGCAAAGAGTGGTCTGAGGGGTCAAACGGGGCTTGAGACACATGGGTCATTTGTGGATACTAGAGGTATCGGAGCTCAGGGACAACATTCTCGAGGACGTACACCGGTCGCGATATACAATTCATCCTGGTCGGACTAAGATGTATCACGATCTGCGGAGATTGTTCTGGTGGCCAAGGATGAAGGCCGATGTGGGTAGATACATTTGGAGTTGTCATATATGCGAGCAGGTGAAGGCGGAGCACGGAGACCGACTGCGTTACTATAGCCGCTGCTCATTCCTCAGTGGAAGTGGGAACACTTAACTATGGACTTCGTCAGTGGCTTACCTCAGACGACGAGGAGACACGATGCCATTTGGGTGATTATCGACAGGTTGACGAAGTCAGTACATTTTATACCGATCGCCATGAGATATTCAATTACACAGCTGAGTACTATCTTCGAGAGAGAGATTGTCAGATTGCATGGTGTACCAGTCTCCATTGTTTCTTACAAAGATCCGAGGTTTACATCGAGACTATGGGAGAGTATGCAGGAGTAGCTTGACACGCATTTACAGTTTAGTATTGCGTACCATCAGACTGACGGGCAGTCAGAGCGATTGATTCAGGTTCTCGAGGATATGCTCAGGGCGTGTATACTACAGTTTGGTTGATCATGGGAAGAGTACTTACTTTTGTGTGAGTTTGCTTACAACAACAACCTATCAAGCCAAGATCGGGATGCCACCATTTGAGGCACCTTATGGTAGGCCTTACAAGTCACCAGCATGTTGGTCGGCACCGAAAGATACATCGGCTATAAGACTTGATATTGTTGTTGACCATACTGAGAAGGTAAGACAGATCAGGCAGAGACTTCAGTCAGCGCAGGATAGGCAGAAGAAATATGCGGATAAATACCTTGACGGTCTGAGCTATAAGGTTTGAGACTTGATGTATTTGAAAGTTTCGCCCTAGAAAGGTCATCAGAGGTTTGGCATTAAGGGGAAACTAGCACCAAGATTCATTGGGTCGTTCAGAGTGGAGGAACACGTCAGCAGAGTAGCTTACCGTCTGGAGTTACCATCGCAGTTGGCAGGGGTACACCCAGTGTTTCATATTTCCATGTTAAGACTGGTTATGTCAGGACCGAGGCCTATGGCTTTGATGTAAGTCAGATTGAGGTGCGACCTGACGTGTCATATGAAGGGCAGCCTGTGGAAATCATGGATATGAGGACTCGAATTTTGCGAAATAAGGAGATCCCGAAGGTTTTAGTCAGATGGTAGCATCACGAGACCGAGGGACTCACCTGGGAGCTTGAGTCTACTATGCGACAACGGTATCCCCACTTATTTGTCTGTAAGTATATTTAGTGTAATTTAAATTTCGGGACGAAATTTCACCTAGTTGGGAAGAACTGTAACGGCCTTAATATAATTCGTCGTTATTTATGACGTGTTTGCAGACGTGGCTGACAGCTCAGACGCTCGTGGGACCCGCAGTTAAGCTTGTGCGCGTCTGGAGCTAGGTAAATAGTACTTTTGTGTGCTGAATTGTTAATTTGCTATGTTTATATTGAACTAGTGTAACTGGCATCGCAATGTGTTTATATTAAAGTAGGCGTCTCGATATGCGTGTCGACGCGGGTACCGGGTAGGTTAACCGACTTAACACTAGGCCGGGGGTAAATAATACACATAAAATGAATAAAAACGGGCTAAATAATTAATATGGAATGTATATATGGTGGTTAGGGACATGGTAGTACGCGCGTATGTCGCGGTTCGGGACGAGAAATCGGGTGTCGGAGCACCTGAAAGGGCACTTTTTTAGCTAAATACAAGGGTGAGTGTGTTAACAGTGTCAAAATCGGAGTCAAAAGAGGTTGGAAATGAAGCAAATGAGGTTCCTTTGATCTCCTAGAGATGCACATGTGAGAGGTGATGACAAATCCACTATAAATAAGTCAATTTGACTTATTTCCACCACCTTTTCTCTCTCCTCACTATCTTATCCGAGATTTGAAAAGCAAAATCGGGGTTTGGGGAAATCAAACTTGTTGATTTGTGGAGTTTGGAGGGGTGAAAACACCAAAAGGAAGGTGAGAATCACTTACACCTTCACTTCCTCTATCGTTTGGTCATAATTTTGTAGATGTTGGTGAGGTTTGGAAGTTGTTGGTTGTTGTTTGGATGTGTTTCTAGTGTTTTGATGTATTGTTGTTGGTGTTGTGGCTGTTTTTGGGTTGGTAGGGTGGAAGAAAACCCAAAAAGTTTCAACAATTTTGCTGTCCAGAACTCGATTAGCGCGCTAATCGCAGAATCTAGTGCGCTAATGGCAATTAGCGCGCTAGACCAGAAAATTAGCGCGCTAATGTTCATATGGGCTAATGACGTATAACTATCAGGGAATTTAGCGCGCCAATGCCTAGACCTAGCGTGCTAATGCCCAGACCTAGCACGCTAATGCACCCCTGTTTTGACATAATTTGTGTGAATCGACTTAAAACACATACAAATGACTTAATATCAATGACACATGGACATAGGTCATTACGGGCTATAATTTGGGATATCGGGGACTAGGCAGAGCCGGACCGGGGGTTAGTGAGGTACATAGAGTGCGGTGTGAGGTGTGTAGTATCCCAATTGAAATTTCTTGAGCAATATTACTTTTTGCTTTTGAATTCTTTTTCTGTCTTTCAATACTTTATTCCTGGTATGGTTATAATGGACGGACGTTGAGGCTCTCCCTCCGTGCCATTTCTGTATGTACGTCCACTAGGCCATAACACGTGTGCCATCTCGGTGAATAGGGCTACCCGAGAGTTGTGACGGGCACGTGTGGGTGCGTCGTAGGTTCCACGCCGACCACCTAGCAGATCCGATATCGGCCTTGCTTGAGTGCTACTCGCCGTGCAAAGTAGTCTCGTTGGGAGTCCGAAGTATGGCGTAGTCCGACCCTGTGGGCTAGGAACACACACTTTGAGCTTTCACTATTACATATGCATGCAATGAGCACGCTTGCTCTTTTTATTTCTCGCATGTTTATTTAATAGTTTTTTTTCAATTCTCGTATTTACTTTCCGTATTGCTCACTTAATTTCCTTGGGAATACTCACTTTTGACTCATCATCTGTCTTTTTGTGATGGCTTGAGTGCAGATCCTAGTACGAGCCAGGGAAAGGGCAAGCTGTCAGAATACAGAGATGTTTATCCATGCTTGTACGTTTGTATATACTTATTTTGTTTTATTTTGGGATTTGGGATTTTTGTGAGACACTAGGACTCTGTAATATTGATATTTTGATACAATAAGGTATATATGATATATGAGTTTTCCACACTAGGTATCAGAGTTAATGGCATGACTTCCGCTGTGATTTATTTGGGTTGAAAATTATCTAAACAGATGATTTGAGTCCAGTAACAATTTAAACAATAAATTATTGTCATTTGTGGTTCATAATGATTAAAATGGTGGATGAGTTGGCATGTGGACCACAGCTGGCGCTGGTAGGCCAGGTTGTGGGCCCGCATCGGCCCCTGTGGCGGTCCATTTGGCAAGTGGGCCATTACAATAATGCTACTCATCAATTAGGGAAAAGAATAAGTGTTCCTTATTATACCTAGTACTATGTAATTATTTTTATATAGTATTCAACAAAGACATACGTTGACATCAAATTGGGTTCCTAATTGAAACCTATTATGTTTTTCACCAGTGTGAGCTATTTGTTAGTTTGATCCATGCTAGTTTGCGTCCTCTGGCCTTTTGGCTGACATTATCTCGTCTGTCACTCGTAACTCACGATTTTTTTGGTCGACTATATCTTGATAAAATTTTCATGTTGTGGTTTTCCTGAACCATATGCGTCTTCTTTTTCCTTTGGGGTACATAATCATGGCATGTGTTGCGACTTCTTTTTCTTAAGAATGGAGCAATCGCCACAAATTTCCCATTTATAACAGCTTGTTCGGCCTTACTTTTGATGTTACTCGTGGAGTTCGGGTTGTTGAACCCCGTCATTAGTATCTGCGACATCTATTTTTCATCTTGATGAACTGGTATTTTTCTTTATTGATACCCACTCTTACACATTTTACTTTCTTCCAAATAACTCTTCCAAATTTCTCATTTATATGACTGATCAATCTCAATCTCTTATAGTGGACATGAATTTAGTTATCCATCATTGGCCATGGACACATCTAAGAGTTTCTTCACATTCAATGTTTTCTTGAAAGCTACCGATGGAACTACAGCTTATGTGCTCATTAAGTTTAGTGTATTTTATGACCGATCAATCCATTATAGAATATGAGATTTTCTCGCACAATAGTTTTTTTTAGGTCGTGGAGGATTTATCGCAAAACAATTTTGCGCATACGGAAGTTTATCGTCGCATAATCTATTTGAAAATACACCTTTATTAAGTTGTTTTTTCCCCAGATGGCGTACCTCAATAAAATGACAAGGCGGATTAGTCAAGAAAAATTAGTTTCTTTACATTAAATTGCAAATTGTAGATTATTGTCCTTCACTTTTTAGAGAAAGGTTCCATCATTTAAGTAATCATATGTAGTTTTTGCATAGCTTCTTAGGTTTCAATTAATTAACGTGTGGGTGTCCTATTCAATAACTCCACCTATGTTGTACACTATGTGCGCTACATAGCTGGTCCCAAGTCCAGATAAAGGAGGACTCTGACGCCAATTTTTCATACCGAAAAATGGGTAAGGGAGGTCTCAAACTCATTTTTCATACCCGAAAAGTGGGGGAGGGAGGCCCCAAGCTCATTTTTCATTATTGGAAAATGGAGGAGGGTTGCAATAGGTTGACAGCCAACGCAAAACTTTTGTCACTTTTCATGAAATGGATCAAACATATATAAACATTGGGGCGTTCCCACCATGCGACGCGCCGCACGGAGCTTTGTGTGTAGTGAGAAATGAGCAAGGATGTGTTTCACATCACCGCCTGGGTGTGAAGAAAAATGAGCTAGGGTTCCCACACATAGGATGTGTGTGGGTAAAGAAGCTAGTCCTTTCACATCGTCGCCCGAATGTGAAGAAAAATGAGCAAGGGTTCCCACACAGAGGATGAGTGTGGGCAAAGAAGCTAGTTCAAAACAAACACGAAAACAAAAACAAAATCATAGATACGGATACTAGATCTTTTAGACAAAATAGAAATAGAAAAGGAAAACAAACACAAAGGGGAGAAAAAATTCGTTTAGGAATATGGAACATAGGAACATCACAGGGAAGTCAATAGAACTAGTAGATACTATGATTAGAATGAGAGTCAATATTGCTTGCCTCTAAGAGACAAAATGGGTAGGAGAAAAGAGTAGAGAAATAGGAAGCACTCGGTTTAAATTGTGGTACACTGCTATAGATAGAAAATGCAATGGAGTAGGAATTGTGGTGGATAATGAATATAAGGATAAGGTCGTAGCGGTTAAGAGAATGATGGATAGATTGATTCTAGTTAAATTAATTATTGGAGATGAAAAAATTAACATACTTAGCGCCTATGCACCACAAGTAGGATTAAGCGAGAGCATCAAACGCAAGTTTTGGGACGATATGGATGGATTTATGCAAAGTATACCATTAGATGAAAAGGTTTTTATTGGAGGAGATTTAAATGGGCTTGTCGGGGCAAGTAACGATGGGTTTGAGATAGTTCATGGAGGTTTTGGTTACGGTAATAGAAATGAAGAAGGAGAATCAATCTTAGAATTTGCTTTAGCATACGATCTTATCTTAGCAAATACTAGTTTTAGGAAGAGGAGTTGCATATAATTACTTTTAGTAATGGTCATAACTATAGTCAAATAGATTTTCTTTTAACGAGAAAAATAGATGAAAAAATATCTAGAGACCGCAAAGTAATACCTGGTGAAGCGCTTACTACCCAACATTAGTTAGTAGTACTTGATATTAGGTGAAACGACACCATAATATGAATAAAAGAGTTAGCGACCCTAGAATAAAGTGGCGGAAGCTAAAAAATAGTAAATAAGTAGAGTTTAGAGAAAAACAATTAAAGGAAAATGTTTGGAATATCGACTTAGATGCTAATACAATGTGGCTAGAAATGAATAGTTGCATAAGGAGAGTGAGATCAAACGTATTAGGTATATCTAAAGGCTTGGGAACATCAAAGAAGGAAACATGGTGGTGGAACGAGGATGTCCAACGAGCACTTAAGACTACAAGAGAGATGTATAGAAAAATATCTAAGTGTCAAGATGAAGATGTGTACAATCAATATAGAGAAACTAGAGAAACAAGCTAAAAAAGTAGTTAGTCAAGCTAAAATAAATTTCATGGAAGATCTATGTACAAGGTTAGGTAATAGAGATGGTGAAATATATATATATATATAGGCTAGCCAAATTAAGAGATAAAAAGAAACAAGACCTAAGTCATGTAAGATGTATTAAAGACGAAAATCAAAATGTTTTAACGGGCGATGATGATATTAAGGAGAGATGAAGAAGTTACTTCGATAGTTTATTTAATGATGGCCAAATTGATACTATAATATATGAAAATTCACACCAAGAAAGAAATGTAAACTATACACGCAATATTAGAATTCTAGAAGTTAAAGAGGCATTGAAAAGAATGAAAATTTGGAAAGCATGTGGCCCGAATGAAATACCCATAGAGATTTGGAAATGCTTATGAGAAATTGGATTGACTTGGTTAACAAAACTTTTCAATAAAATTGTAAAATCAAAATGGATGCCAATGGATTGGAGAAGAAGCACGCTTGTGCCAATCTTCAAAAATAATGGAGACATTTAAAGTTGTTCAAACTACCGATGAATTAAACTTATGAGTCACACTATGAAAATTTAGGAGAGGATAATTGACAATAGGCTAAGGAGAGAAGCAACAATATCAGAGAACCAATTTGGCTTCTTGCCTAGGAGGTCAACTAAGGAGGCGATTTTTCTTATAAAACGATTATTAGAAAAATATAGAGAAAATAAAAAAGATCTGCATATAGTATTCGTAGATTTAGAAAAAGCATATGATAGGGTATCTAGAGATGTTCTTTAATGGGTTCTAGAAAGAAAAGGAGTGCATGCTAGATACACAGACACTATTAAGGATATGTATGATGGAGTAGTAACGAGTATAAAGACATTTGGAGGAGCTACGAAAGAATTTCTCATTACGATAAGACTACATTAAGGATCGGCTTTAAGCCCACATCTATTTACTTTAGTTATGAATGAACTAACTAGCCATATTCAAGAGGATATACCATGGTGTATGCTATTTGGAGATCATATTGTCTTAGTGGATGAAACACAAGATGGAGTGAATAGGAAATTAGAACTTTGGATGAATACATTAGAATCTAAAGGCTTTAAGTTGAGTAGGACGAAAACCGAATATATTCACTGTGAGTTTAGAAACACTAGACATCGAGATGATGAAGTGGTAAAATTAGGGGAAGTAGAAGTTCCTAAGGTAAACCACTTTAGATACCTAGGTCAATCATACAAAATGATGGTAATATTGAGAATGATGTCACACATAGAATTCAAGCTGGATGAATGAAATGGCGGAGTGCAACCGGGGTGATTTTTGATCGAAATGTTCCTACTAAGTTAAAAAGGAAAATTTTATATGACCGCAATTAGGCCAGCTATGCTTTATGGAAGTGAATTTTGGGCGGTAAAGCAACAATAATTACATAAAATGAATGAAGCAAAAATGAGGATGCTTAGGTGGATGTGTGGTAAAACTCGTAAAGATAGAATAAGAAATATAGAAATTCAAAGACAAGTTGGAGTAGCACCAATTGATACAAAGATTAGGGAAGGGCAGTTTTGTTGGTTTGGTCACCTGCAAAGACGACCTACAAATGCCCCACTAGAAAACTTGATTCAATAGAAACTGTAGAAATTCGACGAGGTAGGGGTAGACCAAAGTTAACATGGGATGCATTAATTAGGAGGGGTTTGAATGGTTTGGAAAGCTCACCATCAATTGTACTTAATCGAGCATAATGAAAAAGTTTGGTCCATGTAGCCGATCTCAATTAATTTGGGACAGAGGCTATGTTGTTGTTGTTGTGGGTGTCCTTTTCAATGTTTTTGCCTTCTATGCTTAATGCATGTAACATGCTTCTAGCCAAGTTTCGACAAACGAATCTCACTTAGGGATGTAAATGGGAGGATAGGGGATGGGGACCCCATCTCCATCCCCATCCCCGCTTTAGAATTAATCCCCTCATCCCCATACCCATCCCCACGTAGGGATGAACTTTTATCCCCATCCCCATCCTCGTCTAATCCCCGCAGGGATGGGGTTCCCCGTGGGGAAAGTCTTTCCCATTTCATTTTCCATTGAAGATCCCCGCGGGTTTTTGTTGGGATTTTGCGAAGAATCACCACGAGAAATATTTTTCCCACTTAATTTTTTTTCAAAAAGATATATAAAAATATAGCACACATACATAGGATTACAATTGTTGAAAATTCCAACCAAATAAAGTATAACATATAAATATAGTTGCAAATAATTCAAAACAAAACATATAATTAACGAAACAAGTTAAAATTATGAATCACATTAGAGTTTATTTATCACTAGTGTTTTGGGTGAAAGCCTTGTAATATAATATAAAGTTGATATATATAATGTATATAGATGTATTTGATATATACGGGGATCTCCACGGGAATCCCCATGGGGATCCCCAATAGGGATACCCGCAGATATCCTCATGGGTAATCCCCACGGGGATCCCCATGGATATTACTAGTGCGGATTCCCCATGGAGATCTCCGCAAATATATTTTTCTCCTCATCCCCGTACCCATACCTGCATAGGTTTGAGATTTTATCATCATCCCCACCTCCATCCCCATTTAAATTTCTCATCCACATCCCCGTTTCCCTGTGGAGATCTCCACGAATATATTTTTCTCCCCATCCCCGTACCCATACCCGCGTAGGTATGAGATGTTATCCCCATCCTCACATATATCCCCATTTAAATACTTCATCCTCATCCCCATTGCAGGGAATCCCCGTCCCCTGTGGGGATTCCCCTCTCCGCTTGCATTCCCAATCTCACTCCTGCATAAAAGTTGTCCCTTGTCCAAGTTGACCTTATCTAGTACTATAGTTTAGTTTTATGTTTGTTTACTCTATTTCCTCTTAAAAAAATGAGCAACATGAAAATTCTTCTCTATGTTCCAACTTCTAGTGTTAAAATAATTTTAAATGTTTTTTCCTAATCCCATTGTCTGCAACCTCAAGGAACCCATCTGACATCGAATTGCAGTTTTTGGTTCACTTACACATGTAGTATGCAATTAGTCGAAGTGACGATTTTGTTGATCTCAAAGTTCGGAGACTTTTGAGATTGTTGATCCCATCATGTAAGTTTTCATTTTTATTTATGTTCCCATGGTTATTCGACATTGCTTTAGCAATCAAATGACTAACATGTTTGATATGATATAACATTGTTGTGCTTCGAGATATGTGTTACATAGATATCTCGATTTTGACAGCTCATCGCTGAGTCAGCCTAGATAAGGTACTGGGGTTGTTGTAAGTTATCCTATCTGAGATAGATTTCCAAACTAATAAGGATAAAGACAATCCTATGAGAGTTGAGATTTGAGATACGTTGTTATCTCAAATCTGAGATACGTTGTTATCACACACCAATAATTAGGGAAACGGACTCAAGCTAAATGTATGTACAAGATTCCTAAAAAAAAGACCTCTATGAGTTTTTGCTGACTTGAGCGTCAGAGTATTTTCCCCAGAGGCCCCCACTTCGAGATTTATTTTGCGGACTACGACAAAGATTGGTTCCATCGCAAAGTCGCAGGGATTCGCGTCCGTGGTATCGAGGTTCAAGGTGTTGATTCCATAACATTTTTTGTGCTAGAAGGAGGGCTTCATTCTATGGCAGTCACTACTTGGAACACTCGTAACATCGAGGCGCTAGATCCATCTCATCATTGATCGGAACATGCCAGAGAAGATCGACAATTACATAACACACGGTGTAGGGAAGAAGCCCATAATGCTCTTGAAAGGGGAGATGATGATCTTAAGGTCCGAGACCAAGCATGGGAGAAATAAGAATTAGTAAGGCTAAGGAGGCAAGTAAGCAAATTACAAGAAAAAGTAGAAGTTTTGAGTGGAGTAGATCGTAATCTATCTCAAAGAGCATCTTCTGTTGGCACTTCTAGATCTGGTCATAATATATATGATCGTGGTGAAAAAATAGATAAACAGGTAGAACGAGGAGTGTTAGAATGACTTGGCCCTCATCCCCAGGCTAATACTTATTTGGTAATATATAAGGCCTATCCGCCTCCGTTTGTTCAAGTCATTCTTGACGAACCATTACCGAAAGGATTCAAGATGCTGACTATTGATAAATATGATGGGATTGGAGATCCTACAGAGCACATTCTAAATTTTGATGTTGTGTTGCTTTTACTTGGAGTCTCTAATGCAGTAAAGTGGAAAGCTTTTCCTCAAACCCTAAGCACAAAATTGGTACATAACACTTATACCTATTTCTATTTGTTTGTTTGACCAATTGAGTGAGATGTTTGTCAAACAGTTCATAGGAGGCAAAACTCATGCTAGGAGTTCTGCTTCTTTAATGAGCATTAGGCAAAGATATGGTGAAACACTTAGAGACTACTTAAAGAGATTCACAAATGAGGCTTTAAAAGTACCTAACTTGGACCAGTTTGTTGATGCGGTGGCCCTTACTAATGGGACGACCAATGAACGCCTCAAGGTTTTTTAGCCAAGAACCCGCCTACCACAATGATCGAGCTTCAACTAAGGCAGAAAGTATATAGTAGTTGAAGAAATCATACAACCAGAGAAAGATAAAGGAGATGATAGAAAGAGGAGTAGAGCGGACAACTGGAATCGTGATTCCAATAAGAAACCTAGGTTTACATCGAACCCCAAAATTGCACTGAACAGTGCTAATAGATTTTCAACTTTTACCCATTTGAACCATTTAATGGGATAGATTATATTGGAGATTGAGGCCGAGTCCTTCATTAGATGGCCAAAACCAATGAAAGCTAATGCATCGGCCAGAGATAAAGCTCTATATTGCAGATTTCGTAAAGATCATGGTCATGATACTGAAAATTGTAACCATTTGAAGGAAGAAATAGAGTTCTTGATCCTGAAAGGTCATCTTAACCAGTTTGTGAAAAATAAGGATGCTGGAATCATGGTGATTATAAAGGAGGAATGAATAATGATCGTAGAAAATATGAAAACAAAGGAGGAAGGAAATCACAACCTAGAGGTGTGATCAATGTCATATCACGAGGACCAACAAATTTCAGAATATCTTCATCATCTAGAAAGGCATATGCAAGAGAGTCTCTCATAGTTGAGATACATCCCAAGAAGGTACGATTGGCATGCAACATTAGCTTTACTGATGATGATTTGGAAGGAGTTAAGTTCCCCCATGATGATCCTTTAGTAATTGAGATCAAGGTAGGAAACTTTACTGTCAAACATGCATTTGTTGATAATGGAAGTTATGTGGATGTTTTATACTACAAAGCTTTCTCCGACATGGATATGTTGACAGTCAACTTACTCCATTTCAACGCCTTTATATGGCTTCAACGGGGCTGAAGTTAAAGTTGAAGGCTCAATCTGTCTTCTAGTTACTATTGGGGAAGCATCAAGGAAGGCAACCAACATAGTGAGTTTTTTTTATTGTTAAGGCACCCTCAGCCTATAATTTAATTTTTGGAAGGACAGTGCTTAATAAGTTTAAGGTGGTTCCTTAAACATATCATTCGAAGATGAAGTTCCCAACCCCAATAACGTAGGAGAAGTGAGAGGAGATCAAAAGATGACTAGCAAGCTTGCTACTTGATGGCTATTAGACCTAATACTTTTGGGGGCAAGTTTTGCCTCAGTAGATTCACTTAATGTTAATGATGAAGGAAAAGGGAGATCAGAACCAGTTGAAGAATAAATCCCTGTTGTCATAGACAATGATGATTCAGAAAAGTTGACCTATATAGGTTCTGGTTTGAACCCAAAAGTCCGAATTGAAGTGAAGAAATTCTTACAAGACAATAAATGTGTTTTTGCATGGACACCAAGTGATATGATTGATATTGATGCTGAAATAAACACTCATCATTTGAATGTTGATCCAACTAGAAAGCCAATAAGGCAAAAGAAAATGACATTTGCTCAACAGCGGCAAAAAGCAATTGCTGAAGAAGTTAAGAAGCTATTAAAGACCTAGATTATTGAAGAAATTTTATATCCAGAATGGTTGGAAAACCCAGTAATGGTCAAGAAGTCTAATAGAAAATGACGGATGTGTATTGACTTCATGGACTTGAATGATGCTTGTCCCAAAGACTTCTTTCCATTACCACAAATTGATATACTTGTCGATGCAACCGCGGTCATGACCTTCTCACTTCATGGATGCATTCAAGGTTTATAACCAGATTCAAATGTTAGAGTCGATAAACCAAATGTATCATTCATTATATAGCATAGTTTTATTGCTATAGAATGATTGAAGAATGTCGCGAACCTATCAAAGGTCAAGTTAATAAAATTTTCAAACCACTTATTGGAAAGAACATGGAAATATATGTTGATGACTTTCTTGTGAAGAGTCTGAAGCAAAAAGATCACGTTGAAGACTTATGACAAGTCTTCGATGTTCTCAAAAGATACAACATGAAGTTGAATCATCTTAAATGTGCTTTTAGAGTTGCTTCTGGAAAGTTTCTAGGTTTGATGGTGTCTAAGAGAGGCATTGAAGCTAGTCATGATAAGGTTGAGGCGATAGTCAATATGAAGGCTATGAAGAATGTTAAGGAAGTGCAAAGACTCACAGGAATAGTAGAAGCTCTTGGGAGATTCATATCGAAGTCAGCTAACAGATGTGTTCCATTCTATAATACTTTAAAGAATCCTGAAAATTTTGAGTGGAATTCCACAAAACTCTTTTGAAGAGTTGAAGAAATACTTATCAAGCTTGCCTACATTGGCCAAGTCCTCAGCATGAGAGGTGTTATTCCTTTATCTAGTTGTTTCTGAAGTAGCACTAAGTACCGTTCTTGTGAGAGAAGAAGCCAGTACATAACAACCAGTTTATTATGATAGTAAGGTATTAAAAGGAGTAGAAACTATATAGAAACAAGCAGAGAAACTCGTGTTGGCATTAGTGATGGCAGCAAGAAAATTACGCCCTTATTTTCAGTCCCATCCAATTGTAGTCTTGACAAACTAGCCGCTGAGAAGGATATTGCATAGTCCAAAATTCAGTGGAAGAATGATAAATTGGGTTGTGGAGTTGGGTAAATATGATAGTACCTACAAACCTAGGGTTGCTATTAAAGGACAAGTTTTGCCAGATTCCATCGTTGAATGTACTTTTCTTGAGGAAGAATAAAGTTCAAGCAAGATAAAAGGTGATGACAAAGAGTATTGGACGTTATACATCGATGGATCATGCAAAAATATGGGAAGTGGCGCGGGCATGATCATTATCAGCTATGACGGGTTCAAAGTCAAATATGCTATAAAGTTGGATTTTCCAACAACAAAAAATGGCAGAATATGAAGCCGTGTTGGCCGGACTGGAGATAGCTAAAGCTCTTTGTGTTGAACACTTAAATCTTAATAGTGATTCCCAGTTAGTAGTCATGCAGTTAAAAGGAGAATATGAAGTCAAAGGTCCAAAGTTGAAGCAGTATTATGATCTTGTGAGAATGGCAATGAGTTATTTTATTGATTGTCAAGTTTACCATGTTGTTCGAGAAAACAATACAAAGGCAGATGAGTTGTCAAAGCTAGCTCTCCTTGAAGGAAAAAATATGATACTATATATTTTGAGATACTTCCCGAGCCTAGTATCAAAGCTAAGGAAGTAGTTGTCATGGATAATGAAGAGTGTTGGATGTCCCCAATTAAAGCTTAATTAGAGCATGGGTTGTTGCCGAAGATCCACAAGAAGCAAAAAACTTAATGGTGAGAGCAACGCGATATATAATCCTTGAAGGGATTTTGTACAAACGATCATACATTTTTCCGTTCCTAAGATGTTTGTCACCAATAGAGGCAGATTATGCATCGCGTGAGGTCCATGAAGGAATATGTGGACAACACTTGGGAGGACGAGCACTGGCCCATAAAATACTTCACCATGGATTTTATTGGCCAACCATGCAAAAAGACTCGATAGAGTTCACTAAAAAATTCAATTAGTGTCAGGGGTATGAACTGTTACACCAACGGCCGACAAAGCACATAACGCATGTTACATCATCCTTGCCATTTGCAATGTGGGGAATGGATATTTTAGGGCCTTTCCCACCAGCATCTGGGCAGAGAAAATTCGTGGTGGTAGCCATTGATTATTTCACAAAGTGGGTGGAAGTAGAAACATTAGTTACTATTACAGAGCAAAAGATTCAGAAATTCTTTTGGGAGTCGATCATCTGTAGATATGGCATTCCTCAAGTCTTGGTGACTGATAATAGAAAACAATTTAATAATCCCAAGTTTCGTGATTATTGCAAAGAGTTGCAGATTGAGCAGAGGTTTACTTCAGTTGCCGATCCACAAGCTAATGGGCAAACCGAAGTGACAAATATAATTATCCTAGATGGTTTGAAAAAAAGGTTGGACGACGCCAAAAGACTTTGGGCAGATGTGTTGCATAGTTTCTTATAGGCATATAGGACAACTAGCAAGACGACAACAGGAGAAACACCTTTCGTACTTGCCTATAGGGCAGAAGCTGTTATACCTGTTGAAATTAGGATGCAGTCCTTTAGAATCCAGAATTTTGATGAGCAATCAAACCAACAAGGTCTGAGACATAACTTGGATCTTTAAGATAAAACCCGAGACCAAGTTGCAGTAAGGGTGGTTGCATTCAATAACAGGGTGGCCAAGCACTACAATGCAAAAGTTAAAGGTCGAGCCTTTAAAGAGGGAGATTATATCCTGAGAAAAATCGAAGTCTCGGACCCCTTGTCAAAGGGGAAGTTGTCACCTAACTCGGGAAGGGTCATATAGGGTCAAAAAAGTAACTAGGCCCGATCTTATAGGTTTGAGACATTGGAAGGACAGAAGTTCCAAGGTCGTGGAGTATCATCAACTTGCACAAGTTCTACCAGTAAGCTAGTAAGAATTTTCTTAAGAATTATTTTCCATTCTGAATTACTAATTCACATAGAGTTCGAATTTCATCTTTAGTTTTGAATAAAAATGCCTAGCTAGAAGACATAAGTTCTTTCATATTCGTGTTTCAATCATATCTTCTATAGCATAAAACACTGAGTGTTGGACCTCTTTATTTAAAAAAAAACGTTCAACATAGAACACTCAATCTTTAAGAAAAAACCGAGTGTTGGACATAGAACACTCGCCTCTTTAAAGAAAAAACCGAGTATTGGACATACAATACTCGCCTTTTTAAAAATAAAAACTAAGTGTTGAACTTTACACACTATTTCTTTAAGAAAAAACTAAGTGTTGGACATAAAACACTCAGTCTTAAAGAAAAAAACAAGTGTTGGACATAGAACACTCGCCTTAAAAAAAAAAAACTTGAGTGATGGACTTTACACACTCGCCTTTAAGAAAAAAGCTGAGTGTTGGACATAAAACACTCGTATTTAAAAAAAAAAACTAGAACACTTAGTCTTTAAAAAAAGTGTTCTACATAGAATACTAAGTCTTTAAGAAAAAAAACTAAGTGTTCAACATAGAACACTCAGTCTTTAACAAAAAGCTGAGTGTTGGACATAAAACACTCGTATTTAAGAAAAACTGAGTGTTCAACAGAGAATGCTCAATATTTAAGAAAAAACTGAGTGTTTAACATATAATATTCATTCTTTAACAAAAAGCTGAGTGTTAGACATAAAACACTCATATTTTTTTTTAAAAGAAATTGATTTAGTGTTCAACATAGAACACTCAATCTTTTAAAAAAAATGAGTGTTCTACATAGAACACTTAGTCTTTACTAAAAAACTGAGTGTTGGACATAAAACACTCTTATTTAAAAAAAAAAAAAAAAACTAAGTGTTCAACATAGAACACTCAGTCTTTAACAAAAAACTTGAGTATTGGACATAGAACACTCAGTCTTTAAAAACACTGAGTGTTAAACAAAGAACACTTAGTTTTTAATAAAAAGTTGAGTGTTGGACATAAAACACTCGTATTTAAAAGAAACTAAGTGTTCAACATAGAACACTCAATCTTTTTGAAAAAATTGAGCGTTCAACATAAAACACTTAGCCTTTAAGAAAAAACTAAGTGTTCAACATAGAACACTCGTCTTTTTAAAAAAATGAGTGTTCAACATAGAACACTCGCCTTTAAGAAAAAGATTGAGAGTTCAACATAGAACACTCGCTTTAACAAAAAATTGAGTATTAGACATAGAACATCCAAATTTTTAAAAAAAGCCGAGTGTTCAACATAGAACACTCATCATTTAAAAAAATGAGTGTTCAACATAAAACACCCAATCTTTAAGAAAAAAACTGAGTGTTCAACATAGAACACTCAGCCTTTAACAAAAAATTGATTGTTGGACATAAAACACTCATATTTTTCTTAAAAAAACTGACTGAATGTTCAAAATAGAACACTCGGTCTTTACGAAAAAACTGAGTGTTGGACATAAAACACTCTTATTTAAAAAAAAAACTAAGTGTTCAACATAGAACACTCAGTCTTTTAAAAAATAAGTGTTCAACATAGAACACTCGGTCTTTAACAAAAAACTGTGTATTGGACACATAACACTCAAGCTTTAGAAACACTGAGTGTTCAACAAAGAACACTCAGTTTTTAACAAAAAATCGAGCGATGGATATAAAACACTCGTATTTGAAAAAAAAAAAAACCGAGTGTTCAACATAGAAAACTCGATCTTTTAAAAAAAAACTGAGTGTTCAACATAGAATACTCAGTTTTTAACAAAAAACTGAGTATTAGACATAGAACACTCGATTTTTTTTTTTTAAATAAGTGTTTGAGTGTTGGACATAAAACACTCATATTTTTTTTAAAATAAAATAAAATTAAGCGTTCAACATAGAACACTTAGTCTTTTAAAATAATGAGTGTTCAACATAGAACGCTCAGTCTTTAAAAAACCTGAGTGTTCAACATAGAACACTCAATCATGAAGTCCTCCAGCTCAATATGATAATCTGGAGAAGCTTTATGTGCCAAGATGGCTATGCGAATCTCCATTTCACGGGTGTCTCTTAGCACAGTGTTCTCTTCCTTTAGTTTTTCACACTCCTCCTTAAAGCAATATTTTTTAGCATTCTCTTCCATTAAGGAAGGTTGGAGTTCTTGATTAAGCCTGAAAACCTTCTTTGATCAATCAGAGGTTTCACTCAAGTACAACATCATCTAAAAAAAGGAGGGAAATTTAGAACCAAAAAAAAAAGGTTTACTTACCTGTGCACCAGCCAGATTAAGATGGCTATCAAGAGATTCCTGACTCAGTATAGAAGCTTGAGCTTGATCATAAGTGGTACAAGCTTTGTAACACAGTTCCGTTGCAATGACATCACAGCCAACAACGCTATCAAAATTCTTTATTCCCCAAGAAGGAACATGACTTTCATCATACCGATTCATAATCGGTTATGGAGGTGCAGAAGGAGGTTAAGGTGCCACTTCAACCTCAATTTCTTGGGAAAAAAATCCTACATTCTCCTGTCGCCTCTTCTTTTGACTAGTAGTTTGTCTCTTTTTTTCCTCTTTACTATTCGGGTCCAATTCTCCAATGCTTTAAGAAAAAGAACAAAAGATGATCAAAAATAAAAAAGAAAAAAATAGAAGAAAAATAAAAGCGAGAAAAGAATATATACCCATTTCTCTAACAGGGCTAAGACCAAGATCGACCGGTATTGGCTCTCCTAATAGATCGACTGCTACATTTTGGGCATGCTCTTCACAACATAATGTTTTTTTCATCATTTTTCCTTTTTGGTGAGAGGATATTGTTTAGGAGGAAGATCTAATGCAGTGCCACACTTATGGGGGAAAATGGTGTGCCATGAACCAACATTCTATTTAACATAAAAAAAATTATTTTTCCACTCACGGTTCAGCTGACGAAATGACAGGTGTCTGCAAAGGGTATGCTAAACCTTTGATGAATGAAACTAACCCATCCTGCATGTTTTGCTTCATTATTTTTTGCATAGAAGATATTTTTGAATATAGCTACGGAGGTAGGAACCCCAAATTGCTTACAACGTACTAAAAAACACATGATGATACGCCAAGAGTTAGGGACTATTTGAGCTGGACTAAGGCTGTAGCTAAAAAGAAGTTCGGTGATAAATAGATCTGGTGGAAATCTTAGGCTAGCTTCTAAAGCATCTTTAAAAACACATAGTCTAGGATCTAAGTTACAGGATCTGTTAAAAGGCTGGCAGTCTCACAATGATAGTCTGGTTTCATAATGCCATATGAAAAAGCAAGTTCATCCATATTCTTTTGTGTAGATAAGGAAGATACAATGTCGTATGACTCAAAGCTAGTATAACTACTAGCATGTTGAGCATTGCTTATGGTATTAAAAAATGTTTGATTACTACCGCCATGTAACAAAAGAGATTTATGAATAAAAGATAGCTCGGTAGAAATACCTTTTAACATTAATTGATGTTGAAAACTGGCGCCACGAACACGGCTTGAAAATGTAACACTTGGAGCTAGAAGAGCAAAATACTTGAAGTTTGAAAATATGATGAGCTTCTTGGAGAACTTCTTGGAGGTAAGAAACAATTTGCGTTCGGGTTTAAATTGCAAATCAGATAGCTCAGCTTTAATAGCATTTATGACTAGAAATGCAAATCAGATAGCTCAGCATTAATAGCATTCATGGCTGAAATGCAAATGAAACGATTCAACATTAATAACATTTATGACTGAAGTGCAAATGAAACGATTCAACATTAATAGATTTATGACTGAAATGCAAATGAAACGATTCAGCATTAATAACATTCAATTTCAGGTTTGAAATGTAAATGAAACAATTCATCAACAATAACATTTATTGTTCAATATTTTTAATGAATTCGTGAGTGTTTCAACAAAAAGTACAATTCCTTGTCATGGATTAATGTTTAGCATTGAAATCAAACTTATTTGAGTGACTCGATACATTTGAGATCAAGCTTACACTCACGTATTTTGGGCATTAATGCTTAAAAACATTTTGGGGAGTGTTACTACTCTACGAGTTATAAAGTGTCAGGTGATATATGCGTGATATGGTATAGCACTATTGTGCCTTGAAATACCATAAATGATATCCCAGTAGTATTATATACTACTTTGTAAATTAATTCACAATAGCATCACAGTGCATCAAGATATGTGTTACACAGATATCTCAATTTTGATAGCTCGTCACTGAGTCAGCCTAGATAAGGTACGGGGGTTATTGTAAGTTATCTTATCTGAGATAAATTTCCAAACTAATATGGATAAAGACAATCCTAGGGGAGTTGGGATTTGAGATACGTCGTTATCTCGAATCCAAGATACATATTGTTATCACACACCAATAAATAGGGAAGCCAACTCGAGCTAAAGGTATGTACAAAATTCTTGAAAAAAATACTTCTCTGAGTTTTGCTAACTTGAGCGTCAGAGTATTTTCCCTGGAGACCCCCACTCTGGGATTTATTTTCCATACTACGACAAAGATTGGTTCCATCGCAAAGTCGCAGGGATTCACGTCTCTGGTATCGAGATTCAAGGTGTTGATTCCACAACAATGTTCATAACATGAAAAGTAACAAAAATGACCATGTTCTTACGTAATGCTTCCATTTGTTGTACTTGAATCTTACTATATTCCACGACACTCGGGACCTTCTTCAGCGTGTCATATTCAATGCGAGAGAAGACAAATCAATTGAAATGAATTTTTCAAGTTCTAATTATATACCCCAATTTGTCTCTTCGGAGACATCCGATAAAATTATATACCCCAACCCTGTCTTCTTTCTTCGCTTGAGTAAGCGTAGGACCCAACATTTATGAGACGCTAGTTTATAGCTAGCGTTTTAATTGATAGCTCCCACATGTTCTCAAAGTAGTAAGGGGCTTCATGTCAAACTCTCAAATATTTAAGAGGGCCGCTAAGGGCACCCCACCGTTTCATGAAGGCACCCTGTTAATGAAGGCACTAACCAATTTACCCGAGGCACCCAAAAATTGGACCCGAAATTCCCAAAATACCCCTCGTTCAAAACTCTCGCACTCCACCACCCCCACCACCACCACCAGCGAACTCATTGTGGAAGAACCAATTCGTTGAGGATCGGCCATTGCGAGGGTTCCCGGAAATCGTGTATTCCGTCCGTCTCCGTGTGTTCCTCCTTCGTTGTAGGAGGTTTTTCCAGTGTGTAGGCTCGGGTTGTTGGGCGATTTCGTCTCCGAATTAGGGCTCGGTTGAAGTTCGTCGTACACACACATTTGGTGCGAAATCGATCGTTTGAAGGTATTTATAGTCTAATTAAGTTACATTTGGTAGAGTAGTTGTAATGTGTGTGTGGCGGTGTGTTCAATGGTTCCATTATTGGAAAATCGCGGTTCTCGACCACACAGGCCAGAGAGTGTTTTTACTGTCTCGGCCAAGCATGGCCGAGACAGAAGGTAAATTTTGGGCAACTAGTCGTCTCGGCCAGGAAGGCCGGAAGAGTTCACAGAGTCTCGATTACGAATGGCCGAGATTACTTGCGTTATCTCGACCGAGACATGACGAGAGCTACAATTAGTGTTAGGTAATGTTGTGTCGGTGGTGTACAACCGAGAATGTACTCCTTCTCTCGGTTGTACAATGCCGAGAGGGTTAGAGTCGCCTCGGTCGGCACAGGACGAGAGTAAGGTGAAATGAATTGGTTAAGCCATGTCATTGGTGTACAACCGAGAACGTTCAATTGCTTTCGGTTGTACACTGCCGAGATAGTTGACCCCTTTTCGGTCAAGAGTGACCGAAAATATGGGTTGTTTCACGAACCTGCTTGACTGGGACATCAGAAATGGATGAATTTGAACCTTTTTTTTAGTAATTTTTTTTGGGTTCTGTTCCATGCGCTTATATGTTGTACTTTTTTCAGGTATGGCTCGTTCGAAGGCACCGGTGACTAGGGAGGAGGCGGGTGTTGAGGTGTCGAGGCCTAATCGGGGGCGAGGCGGCCGGAGACCCCCGACAGCATCTTACTGGAAAGAGAAAGAGAAGGAGAACGAAGATGTTAAGGGAAAGGCTAAGGTAGATGGAAATCGTGCAAGGTTAGAATTGCACGATGAGGGTTCGAACATCAACGCTCGGCGACCTAAGGATCTTGTTGTTGCCCGAGGGGAAGAGCATGCATCGGAGTCTAGTAGCAGTGACTCATCAGCGGCGGGGAACACGACAGAAACTGATCGTAATGTACACGGGAGTAGTAGTGGTGGAGCTGGCCATAATGAAGGAGCCAGAAGTGCGTGCTCCTTTCCCCGGTGGTCCTATAGACGGGGCGTTGTTGAAGAGCTTTAAGGATCATGTCGCATTAGCGATTTGGAGTAATGAGGTAATGAAAATTTCATTGAACGGAGTAATTTGAAACTCAGGGTTTTCACAAATATGACGAGATGTATTTTTTTGTTGCAGGAGCGTCCGGTTCTCAAGTGTATCAATCACGGAGCTCGGATACAAGAATGGGATTTGCGTACGTGCCACCCTGACACGGAGGGACTTCAGAGGATTATTCAGTGTTCTTGGTTGAATACGCTGATAGACTGTTCATACCGCAAGGCCAACAAGGAGGTTATCTCTACATTTGTGGAGCGGTGGCAGCCGGAGACGAACATATTTCACTTACCTTTTGGTGAAATGTCTATCTCCTTAGAGGATGTGAGCTTCCTCCTGAAGATTCCTGTGACGGGCAAAGTTGTGGCAGTGGAGAACTTTGCGAGGTACAGGGGGGAATCTTGCTCGGACGCTATTAAGATGGTCTCGAACCTACTTGGGGTTAACGTCGATGAGGCTGAGGAGGAGTTGAATATCAGCAAGGGGCTCACAGTGCACAAATGTTGGTTGAAGAGTCGATGGTGCCCCAAAGCTGGTTCGAGACCCACAAATTATCCTCCTGTGGAATGCACAGCCCGAGCGTACCTGTTGTATCTTTTGTCTTGCACCCTATTTGCCGATAAGAGTGGGTCTCGGGTGTCTATCGCGCTGTTGAAGCTTCTTGAAGACTTGGACGACGTGGGAAAGTACGCATGGGGTGCGGCTGCGTTGGCCTACTTGTATCGACACTTGGGGTCTGCCACGAGAGTGCAAGTGTCTTAGATTGCTGGCTACCTCACATTGCTTGAGGTTTGTTATAAAATAGACTTACTTTCTTTTTGGTATAATAATTACGCCAACTTGTGGTTTTGTACTAACTAACGTTGTATGTATTTGCGTGGATGGGTGTACGACCATTTCAAACTTGGTCTAGCCACACCCAATGCGAAATACATGGACTACGTGCAACCTCGTGTCTGCAAATGGATTCAAAAGCACGAGACCGTGGCGAATGTTGACAAGCTCGGGTCCATTAGGAGAACCTTGGATAGGTTGCGCCCAAGTGAGGTGAGATGGTTATCCATATCCTGTGATGAATGATGTTTTTGTATTTTTCGTTGCTAACAATGGTTGTTGCATTTTGATTAGGTCACTTAGGACCCATATGTGAATTTCAGGGAAAATGGAGTTGTGCACGCGATGGCCTTTTACAGTGGGACAATCAAGTACATGGATGTGGTGGAGCCCTACCATCCGGAGAGGATTCTGAGACAGTTTGGCCACGTGCAATCTATACCAGATCCTCCGTACCGTCCATTGGAAGCACACCGAGGCCCATCTGCGAACAAATACTCGGTCAAGTATGGGTTCCAGCAAGACAATTGGGAGCGATGGAGGAACCATTTGTTGGCTCCCGAAGTTCGTGGTGACAAGGCTGAGTTCGAGTTTTTGGCTACACCGAACTACCTACCTTGGTTCCTCAAAGTGTCTCATCCCGTGATCACCAATCTGAGCCATGAGGACGAAGACATGGTCGCCACAACCATCGCAGACAACGAGCTACTGGAGGTATTGAAGTGGTTATATGTATTATGCATGCCCACATGCCATTTGTTTTCATCCCGATATGTTTTACATTAACACTAACCCGATTATTTTCATCAGCGTAATAGGCGTGCGTTGGACGCGGCATTGCGATGGATGGACCTCCCGCCTGAGTTGTGTACTATTGAGTCTGCGAGGACAATGGCGAGTGATATCGTCAATTTCCTTTCGGGGAGGAGTATTGGTCCCACCACCACGACTACCACTCCGGCGACCGCAACCGGCACAAACGCCACATCCGCCCCTACCGAAGCAGGCCCGAGGCAGTCCCAGCATGGTAGCACTTCTACACACTCCACCCCGGCCAATGCTCCGTCCGCCACGGTCGATGCTCGCCCTCCGAAGAGAATGCTTGGGAAGGAGTATCAAAGGAAGAATTTGAAGAAACCAAAGCAATGAGCAATGAGTGTTTGAGGAACATAGAAATTTATTTTATTGTTTGGCCTACTTTGATGAATATTTGATGAATGTTTGATGACAGTTTTATGACAGCTTGATACGATTAAGTACATGGATGAATGTTTTATGACAGTTTGGTAGAGTAGTTGTATGTTTGATGAGTGTTTTATAACAGTTTGGATCATTTGATTAATGTTCGTGGTGACAGTTTGGTAGAGTAGTTGTATGTTTGATGAGTGTTATAGTTGTATCTTGGTCAATTTTGGTTTAGAATACATGGTTTTATTTGATTCAGAGGGTGTCTCGGTCAAGCAAGTCCGAAACATATTTTGAATTGTCGGTTCCGACCAACCGACACAAACGCTGGATTCTCGGTGTGGCTTGGCCGAGAATGTCCGTCGATCCTGTATTTTCCAATGTGTCGGTCACTGACGGACGAAACTTTTGTGAGATTATCGGTGAGTCGTAACCGACATTATGCCAGTGCGTTCGGGCACTTGTCGACGAGCTATTCCTTTGCATTTGTTGAACATGGCGACCAAATGCTCTCGGTGCGATGGTAACGAGATGGGTGACAAACTCGCGGTTACTCATGGCCGATAATCCCTGAGTATGGTCGCGCATAGGTCGACGAGAGGCATAAAGATCGGCATTGAGCGGCCGATGCGTCACGTTAGTTCTCGGTGGAGTATGGCCGAGACTATACCGTCGGTCTCGGTCATTCAGGGCCGACACGTCACTGTCAACCGAAACTTAACTCATTATAGATCCTCCGTAACATTCAAACTAACTTTACAAGAATCAAAATGTACTACAATTTGAATCGAAACTTAACTCATTATATATCAATATAACATTCAAACTCACTCTACAAGAATCAAAATGTACAACAATACAACAATTTGCACCGAAACTTAACTCATTGTATATCAATATAACATTCAAACTAACTTTCTAATAATCAAAATGTACAACCATCAAGATTGCTATGTACAAGTTTTACACTACGCTGTACCTAAATCTACAACGGATATGGTGCCTTCATCAACAGTTGCAAGGGGTGCGATATCTTGAAATACGAATCCATCTCGCCAACCTTTGGCGCTGTCCTCAACATACCGATCCCACGATGGATATAAGGATGGCAACAGTGCATTCACACGCAACTTCACCTGTCAGAGTGAACAATATAACATAGAAGATATTGTCACAAACCCGATCAGGGGGGAAACATAACAATTCAAAAAAATTCATAGAACTTACCCTAACCCAATGGATATTCCTGTCATTTATCATGGCAATGATAGGTCTGTTGTGCAACTACAACGGTGGAGCACTACGTAGAGGTAGAAATGTTGAGGCACTCCCATGCGAGAGGTTTACAAGAATGACATTGAATGCAGTGGATACTAACAATCCCATGTCTGGAAGTGTCAACCATTCTTTGAAAGATGCACCAACTTGATTATCCGGACAATGCACCGCAATTTTGACAGTCTCGTAACTCGTGCCAAGCACTTCCCGCCAAAGGTCTTCATACCCGATAATCTCATCATACATCCTTCTACGAACAATCCTCCAACCGTCTACATCGGCAAGTCCAAGCCCAGAGGCAACACACCGATATCCACAATTTCCATCGGCAACCACATCGATAGTGCCCTCAACATGTGGCAACCAATCCGGTTCTATGCAATGACCATAAGCCATGTTAGATGCACTTTGCGTGCGTCGACTGGCACGACGCATTTTAGGAACAACTTTGCTTTTCTTCTTCCTCGAAGTAGAGGCCTTTTCTGTGGAAAGCACGTACTCAAATCCGCTCGGCAATCTAGTCGTGGAAGAATCGTCATTATCGTGTTTTCTCTTCGATCCTGCCTTGCCTCCGATTGAAGACCCCGGTGTCCTTCCCTTTGTCTTTATTTTCGCCGCGACAACACCCGGTGTAGACGAAGGTCGACTAATCTCCCTGAGCTGCTGAATAATCCTGAGGCGATCGTCCTCATCAGTGCAAGCATGAAACTTTTGCAACACCCGTTCAATCTCATCGTGCACGTTGTATCCACACCGATCCACAGGGATTCTCGTGTATCATACTCAACTTTCGCCAAGAAACATGAATGTCCTCGAGAGGGATGGGCGACCCAGCAAATATATGATGGTTTATCTCGTGTGCACAAGGAAGGCCATGTGTGGTACGTATCTCGCAACCACAACGAGTGGAGTCGTGACCAACATCCTCTCCACGTGTCAATTCATCTCTAATTAGCCTAAGCGCCGTTGAGAGACATAACCACGCAATCGTCGATATAACTCATCAATGTACTCATGTTGGACCACATTCAAACTTAGCTCAAACAATGCCTTGATGTTGTTGTGTTGGATTCTAAGGAGGCCATCAACCATATTCCACAAAGTCTCAAAATTGGCCGATCAAGTTGCCAAGGTGTAGCTTCGAATGGAATGCGCAGACTCCACCCTCTCGTTGTTGTTTCCCCAAAGTGCATAATTCTATTTGTCCAAGCGGGGATAAATTTCTCCTTGTAGTTCTTTACCCATGTGTTGTCCAAGTACTCGGTAAGACCCTTGACATTCCCAAACTCACAACGCAGTCATTCATCCTAACTTCGAATAAGACCTCCGAGTTGGCATACATCACGCTCGTCCACCTATCCATGAAACGCGCAAAACCATCGTTCTCCCCAAACATCTTCTTAGTCTTGGCCAATACTACTTTGTTGATGTGCCAAGAGCAAAGGAGGTGAGACACTGACGGAAATACTTCTTCAATAGCACTAATAAGGGCTAAGTCCCTATCGGTAACAAACGCGTCAGGTTTAGGCCACCCATCCAATATGGATCTCGACTTCTCAAGTGCCCAAACATAATTCGCATGACTCTCTGATGATATGAATGCAAACCCAATAGAGAATGTCAAGTGCGTAGAAGTGATGCCAACAATCTCCAACAAAGGCATTCGGTACCTATTTGTCTTGTACGTGCAATCCATCAAAATTACCGATGAGAAACACCTTAGTAACTTTATTGAGTCGGGATGTGACCAAAATAAATCGGTGACAACATTCGTATCGGGATGCTTCCTATGCCAGGACATCCACTTATTCTTCTCCAAGATGTGCAACATTTGTTGCATTTGAGTCCTCCCACCCGCATCCTCATTTCGGACTTTTTGTCTTGCATTATATATTGTCCTCATTGTCGATACGTTTCTAACATCTCTTTGCTTCAACGTATTTATGATGTCTTTTGGCTTCACATTCCCTTTGTCATTTGCCCCACAACCTCCTGCTCCCCTTATGCAATCTTCCCGCAAAAATGAATGGTCGTCCAAGTTTTTTTGCGGGGTCGTGATTGTGCCTCCCACATATGACAAACATACCACAAGGAGTCGCATTTTCCTTTACGTTGATAAGGAAAGGGCATCCTCATTTCTTCATACCGCTTTGAGTCCTCGCCTTTTCCCTTTCTTCATCATTTCTTGCTTTCAAATAAATTTTGGCCGCTTTCCCTTCCCTACCCTCGAGACATTCCCCTATATGTTCCGGACCTCTCACACGCAAGTTTCACCCTCCCCGCGCTTAATGCCCCCGGCATCGAGTGCTTTGTCACTAGCACAAACATGTTCTCGCGGCCTATCATTTGAAGCCATGAAATAGCCGCTTCTCTGAGGGAATGGCCTACAAGGTGTAAACGTGACCTTGTAGTCCGGAAATAAGGTAGAAACCAGACATTACCTGCAATACAAACAGTGTAACATTATAATCAACCAAAATGTACAGCACAATCACCAAAAAACCCCAAAAATCAGGTTCTCAGTTGTACAGGTCCGATACTTTAATCAGCGTCTCTCTCACGTAAGACCGAGAGTTACTCAGTAGTCTCGGTCGTCCCATACTGTAACGACCCGAAAATTTGACTTGTGCCACGTGTCAAGTCAAGGTCGTATGTGAGACCCACTCGTCGAAATACGTATGTCCGAATCCAATTTGAGATGATAATGCTAACTATGGGAGGAATTCGGTGAGCCGAAACACGAACGAGGACGCGCCTCGAGTCGCATGCCGACGTGGGACTGAAATAGTGATTTTATGTGGGTTTAAAATGTACATTGGATATACCTCGTGATGCGTGTAGCGCGAGTATCGAGATTTTGAAATGAGGCGGGTTGGTGCCTCAAGATGCGCTCTGTTCGTTGTTGAGTTGCCTCGAGATTCGTGTTGCACGAATCTCGATTTCACTTTTGATTTGAAATCAAAAAGAGAATGTTATGTATATATATATATATAAAAGAGAGGAGATAAGGATTGGAAAAAAAAAAAAAAAAAACAGAGAGATCGTGAGGAAGAGGAGAGAGAAGAGAGAGAAAGCTAGAGAGAGAGAGGAGATCCGGCGAGCAGTGAGCGCGCCGGAGCTCGCGGAGGAGCCGGCCGGCAGAGGCGGACGATGGCAGGCGCGGCTCCAGCGGCGGAGCAGCACCTCGGACGCGAGCAGCGGCGGATCAGCCGCAGCGACGATCGGACCAGCGGCTCGGCGGTGGACGGCTGGAGCTCCGGCGGCGAGGACGACGGACGGCGGCTGGCCGGCAGCGTCGCGGCGGGTCGGCGACGGCAGCACGCAAGCAGCAAGCAAGCAGCTGCGCGGCGAGGCAACAACGCAGCGGTAAAAGGGTCGGATCGGCAGCGATGGCGCGAGCGAGCGTGGCGACGCGGGTGGTGGTCGACGCGCAGAGCGAGCAGCGCGGCCGGCCGGCGGCGGAGCGAGCAGCGAGCCGCCGGCGGGGCAGCGGCGCCGACAGCGCGGTGACGCGGTGTCGACTGGTCGGATGCGCGATTTCGACGAAATCGCGACGACGCGATGGAGGTGAGGTTTATTCCACCTAATTTCAGTGTGGTTTGAATGATTTTAAGTAAATTAGCCCTCAAATGTTTAAATGGACACCAGGGACTTAGGAGTCGGGTGTCGGGTGCGCAAATCGAGACGCGAACGAGACATTTTGAGGTTCGCGATTTCTCGAGGTAAGTAAACCAGCTAGGGACTTATACAATATTTCATTTCTCTCCATTGGTTGTTGTTGTTACTGTTTTGTGATAGCTTTATTGTTGTTCACTGCTTTGTGATGATAGCTATCGTTGAAATTGTTGTCGAGTGAGTGAGTCCATTGGCAAGTGAGTCATGGTTACTGTTTATCTGCGATATGAGAGGGTTAGGGCAGGAAGGAAGGGGCCTCTTCCTAAACCCGAGGTCTTTCATGGTCGTTCGTCGATATTATCCGGGTCCATGGATGGTTCATTGTCGTTCGTCGATACTATCCGGGTCTATGGATGTCTCATAGTCGCAAGGGTTAGGGCTGGGAGCCTGGGGACTTGTCCTAAACCAGAGTCTGCTGGGCTTTTGCCGCGGCTCAACGATTTTTGGTCGGGACTCGTTGTTATTTGGCCTCACTCATCGATTGATTGGTTTACAGTCTTTTATATTCATGCGTTCTTTATTCATTTCGTACTATTTGCATGAATTCGACTGCTTTGGATATTGTGAAATGTTGTGTATATGTCCTACTGGATTTACTTACCTAGGCTCGTCATTCTTATGTTTGACTGAGTGCAGAGCCGCAGACGAGTAGCAGAGGGAAGGCTTCATAGCTAAGTGAATTTTTGTATATTTTGTATTTACTCTCCTCTGATGATATTTACTGGGTTCCACAATTAGGTTGCCTAACTCCCTGATCTTTTTGTTGAGTTATTTAATGTATTAGTCGCTTCCGCTAAATTTTTAAAATCTTGCCAAACATTAATAACTCAACTGTAAAATGTTGAATGTACTGAAAATGATGGATTTGAAGGCTGACTAGGCTCTCGTTGACCTTGCGAGATTGGCTCGGGGGTCCACGTGGGCTTAGGCCGGGCGGGGTCCAATTTTATGGGAACTTGTGGCCGTCACAGTTGGTATCAGATACTAGTTTTTGAGATTAAGAAAATGTGATACCAACCTCACAGTTGGTATCAGAGACTGCAGTTGTAAATACTCGACTCGTGAAGGAAATTACAATTCATTAAGACATAAACTAGCGGAAGTTAGGAATGGTTGAACTTAGAGTGGAACCCTATGGTCCTGACTTAAGTCTTCGTTGGGAAGTGATGAGAGTTGAGGAAACTATCGAATACGATATAACCGTATTTACTAATGTGTATCACGTGAGACACGATGAGTAAATTGAAAAAGATTTACGATAAATTTATCGGATTTAGAGAAATGGATTAGGTCCAGCTTAGTGGTACAAGTCTCGCAAATCCGTAGTCTTAAAAAGACGCGGGTTCAAGACTTGGGAGGCGAGAAAGAAAAGGGAAAAAGGACGAAGAGCAGACTCTAAGGGAGAAGAGTGTTGAGATGACTTGAGAGCTAACGATTACATCATGCACGGACTCCTTAGCTTTGACGAAAGTTTTGGAGTAGTAGTGTTGGATCAGAAGCCCAAGTAACTCCACTTTAGTGACACTAAGCATTTATAGTCTCAGGGTTGGTGAAGTCGACCACCACCTTTAGGGACTTGTAAATGAATTACGTGTTGAGGTAGAGTCTGCAAATCGTTCTAAAAGTTAGTTGCCACCTAAGTATAAATCATACGAGATTGTACATCTCAAAAAGTTTCACCTGCTGAAATGTACTGGAAGGAGTACATGCTCGTACTTACATGAGGAGATGCCGAGCGCGCCAACTGATACGGGAATTAGAATGACGCCTAAGGCGAGGCAGTCTCGCGAGTTTCAACGACATCACTCGAAAAAATTTCACTGTGGTACGAATCTCGGAGCAGCAAAGGTTCATGACGTCTTGGCCACACCAGATCATATGAGGTCGAGCATCTTATCAGCTTCGTTGTTCGTCGAGGCCGATGTCTGGTTGCGCACTACGGTGGCGTCGATGGGGACGCTCAAGGATTGGGTGAATGGTTATGCATTATATGGATCGAAATGTACGCTTAATGGAGTAGGCTGGTGTGCAGTCGATACTGATGCCGATCAGATGATGCTCAATTTTTTGAATGCATTCCTGAGTTTACGAATAAACTCAAAGGCGGTAGCACTTCAGCCTGTATTTTGTTTTCTGCAGCCTTGGGAATGTACTCTACGCGGAACACAATGTTGTCATATCTTTAGTCATGTTACATGCTTGCGACAAAATTAATGAACGTCTGATGCTTCACGGTATTGGATTTTCTCTTGATATACCAGAATGGGTTGCCAATGACTTTTTCATGTCCACTGACGCGTCAATGGCTAGTGAGAGTGTGGGAGCACACGCACCGGAGTACCAGTCGCATTATCGGTATCGTTATAGTGTGGAGATGATCGGAGGAAAACGAGGGTTAGACGGTCATGGCAAAGAGAGCAACATCAAAGCGTATTGTGTTTCCACCATATGCGGCGTGTATGGCGCCAGTGTTAGATGGTCCAACGCAGAGTTACGCTAGTGGATTACATCAGCTAGCACCGTCAGATCCTTAGCATAAGTACCATCAGAGGGTTGATGGCAGAGGCAGTGGCCAGAGATGGTTAGAGATCCAGTCGAGTGCACAGACAGGGACAGCGATCTAGTCATGCACAGGGACAAGGACATGGACATGTTCCATTTGGATCAAGATTTCAACGTATCTGTATGGGCGTATGGACACCAGTGCACAAGAGAGCGTAAACATATTCATGCTATTGCCACGTCAGGTCCGACTATTATCCATCATAACCTGATAAAGGGTACGAGTTGGGTTAAGACTCACTCGATCAGAGAGATTAACGGACAGTCAGAGATACTGATTTACATTCTCGCGGATATACAACGGATATACGTATGTTAGTGACGGTGGATCACGAAATTAAAATGTTCATTTGTATTCATTTGTATTCCAATATATGTTGCGAGGATGTTGCCCTGGCATATATTGATGGGAGGAGACAAATGGTATGTTCTTTACTTAGAGATCTCGGAGGAGCCCAGCTCGTCGCGGAGGAGCCCAGCTTGTCGCGGAGGAGCCCAGCCCTACAGAGTAAGATGGGGGTATGGCCTTGGGCGAGTATGGCCTTGGGCGGGTATGGCCTTGGGTCTTCGTTCATAAAACACCATTGTCCTTTGAGACTTGCTTCAATTTCGAGGATGAAATTCTCATTCGTTGGGAAGACTGTAACGACCCGAAAATTTGATTTGTGCCACGTGTCAAGTCAAGGTCGTATGTGAGACCCACTCGTCGAAATACGTATGTCCGAATCCAATTTGAGATGATAATGCTAACTATGGAAGGAATTCGGTGAGCCGAAACACGAACGAGGACGTGCCTCGAGTCGCGTGCCGACGTGGGACTGAAATAGTGATTTTATGTGGGTTTAAAATATACATTGGATATGCCTCGTGATGCGTGTAGCACGAGTATCGAGATTTTAAATGAGGCGGGTTGGTGCCTCAAGATGCGCTCTGTTCGGTTGTTGAGTTGCCTCGAGATTCGTGTTGCACGAATCTCGATTTCACTTTTTATTTGAAATAAAAAAGAGAATGTTATGTATATATATATATAAAAGAGAGGAGATAAGGATTGGAAAAAAAAAAAGAAAAGAAACAGGGAGATCGTGAGGAAGAGGAGAGAGAAGAGAAAGAAAGCTAGAGAGAGAGAGAGGAGATCCGGCGAGCAGTGAGCGCGCCGGAGCTCGCGGAGGAGCCGGCCGGCAGAGGCGGACGATGGCAGGCGCGGCTCCAGCGGCGGAGCAGCCGCGGACGCGAGCAGCGGCGGATCAGCCGCAGGCGACGATCGGACCAGCGGCTCGGCGGTGGACGGCTGGAGCTCCGGCGGGCGAGGACGACGGGCTGGCCGGCAGCGGCGTCGGCGGGTCGGCGACGGCAGCGACGCCGGCAAGCAGCTGCGCCGGCGAGGCAGCGACGGCGCGGTAAAAGGGTCGGATCGGCAGCGATGGCGCGAGCGTGGCGACGCGCGTGGTGGTCGACGCGGCAGGCGAGCAGCGCGCGGCCGGCGGCGGAGCAGCGCGGCGCCTCCGGCGGGCAGCAGCGCGCCGACAGCGCGGTGGCGCGGTGTCGACTGGTCGGATGCGCGATTTTGACGAAATCGCGACGACGCGATGGAGGTGAGGTTTATTCCACCTAATTTCAGTGTGGTTTGAATGAGTTTAAGTAAATTAGCCCTCAAATGTTTAAATGGACACCAGGGACTTAGGAGTCGGTGTCGGGTGCGCAAATCGAGACGCGAACGAGACATTTTGAGGTTCGCGATTTCTCGAGGTAAGTAAACCAGCTAGGGACTTATACAGTATTTCATTTCTCTCCATTGGTTGTTGTTGTTACTGTTTTGTGATAGCTTTATTGTTGTTCACTCCTTTGTGATGATAGCTATCGTTGAAATTGTTGTCGAGTGAGTGAGTCCATTGGCAAGTGAGTCATGGTTACTGTTTATCTGCGATATGAGAGGGTTAGGGCTGGAAGGCAGGGGCCTCGTCCTAAACCCAAGGTCTTTCATGGTCGTCCGTCGATATTATCCGGGTCCATGGATGGTTCATAGTCGTCCGTCGATACTATCCGGGTCTATGGATGTCTCATAGTCGCAAGGGTTAGGGCTGGGAGGCTGGGGACTCGTCCTAAACCCGAGTCTGCTGGGCTTTTGCCGCGACTCAACGACCTTTTGGTCGGGACTCCTTGTTATTTGGCCTCACTCATCGATTGATTGGTTTACAGTCTTTTATATTCATGCGTTCTTTATTCCTTTCGTACTATTTGCATGAATTCGACTGCTTTGGATATTGTGAAATGTTGTGTATATGTCCTACTGGATTTACTTACCCGGGCTCGTCATTCTTATGTTTGATCGAGTGCGAGCATGACGAGTAGAGAGAGGAAGGCTTCATAGCTAAGTGAATTTTTGTATATTTTGTATTTACTCTCCTCTGATGATATTTACTGGGTTCCACAATTAGGTTGCCTAACTCCCTGATCTTTTTGTTGAGTTATTTAATGTATTAGTCGCTTCCGCTAAATTTATAAAATCTTGCCAAACATTAATAACTCAACTGTAAAATGTTGAATGTACTGAAAATGATGGATTTGAAGGCTGACTAGGCTCTCGTTGACCTTGCGAGATTGGCTCGGGGGTCCACGTGGGCTTAGGCCGGGCGGGGTCCAATTTTATGGGAACTTGGGACCGTCACACATACCGTGAACTACGCACACATCACGGTCCTTTATGACCGAGACGTTGTTATACATCTCGGTCCTGCGAGGCCGAATCAATCGCGCACATCGACAGAAACTTCGAATAACCGCCTAAAAAACATATTAAATTTGAAAAATTACCTCAAGTTCAACCTCCTCTTGCACCGTAGCAGTACAATCTTCCATTATATAGTGCAAACAAGTTCGGATTTATCCAAATTATCAAACCCTACGTTGACAAACAAATCATCATTTTCACAGTTTTACTCAAATTCACAGTTCCAACAAAGCATCATATGGTTTGCAAACATTGTTACCTCGCTGTCGGATGATGTCAAGCCGTAAGAATCGATAAACGCTCGCCAAACGCAATGTCGCTTTATGGTTCAATCTTGGTGGTGGGGTGCCCCTGTTTCTTTCTCAAAATGGTTTGTGGGGTTTGAATCAATATATATACAGGGGCAAAATGGTCTTTTCCATTTTCGCTGGATTTTTTACAAATAACTTGGGTGCCTTCATGAAACGGTGGGGTGCCCTTAGCGGCCCTCTTATTTAATAGGCGAGATTATCGGACTTGACAAAAGAGGAGAGCCTCTAATATAATTATATTTTATTTATAAAGTTCCTAGTACATTTATCACTTAATTAACTGATAATTCTAAAAGGGAAAAACACTATTGTGGTCTATCCTTTTGATCATTGGATACGAGACACACTTCTGATGATCTAGTATCTTGTAGCAACTAATTCTTCCATCTGTTAACTTCATATGAATGGCATCATTCAATTGGAGATGTATGGACTGAAAGTTAGTTCCACATCGGATAAGTAAGATTTCACAATGAAGTATATAAGTGTGGATCTCCCCTCAATTAGTGTTGAGGCCTTTTTAAGTAAAACCCCACACCTAGAGTTGAAGGTGGTTAAGTTGAGAACAATATCAGTATTGACAGAGATACACGGGCCTACGCCTGTGTGAGCAGGCGGGCTCGATAAAAAAATTAACATGCTATCAGAGCCGACGGTTCGATTGGGACCTGGAAGAAGACATATTGGATGGATTTCGGTCCATCTACATCTGTTTAACTCTTGCCAAATCATAACCTTTAGCACCCCCTTGTTCTTTGAATAACAAATTGAAGGCAGAATTGCAAAAGTTGCAGGTCATGATTGGGGCTCCCTTACAACATCCCCAAGGCAGCAAACAGTGATGGAGCCTTGGAACTGAGCTTTCCTTCCATGGAAGCAGAATCTATTATTACAACAACAAGGCCTCAATCCCAAATTAGTTAGGGTCGACTATGTGTTTGATCTATTTCATAGAGAGACAAGTTTTCTTCTAGCTGTCATCCTGCTGTAACCGTCCTCCATTATCTGGGTATAGATAATGGGCTTGGGACCCTTCCTCCCTTATCCGGACTTGGGGCAAGGCTATGGAGAGCGTACAAGATGTTCTACATAGGTTGCAGAATCTGTTAATCTTGGAATAAAATATAAAATGAAACAGCTTAGTGAGGGAGTTAAACGCCCTGAATGCCTCTAGATGATTTTGTCATATTATGTACCAGAGAGTTTGTTATAGTATCTAAGGAAGTGTGCATTAGTACTAAGTGTTACTAGTTTGTTTTTCTGGTATTTTCTTAGAGTTTTGTGGTTCATGATCAAATTTTTACGGCATATTTATGTCATGAAAGAACTCTTTTGAACTTTTACTGTGTGGGACTTCTCTCATTAATGCAATGAGGAGTCAGGGATGATGGAATCATGGAAATGCAACAATGCCTTAATACTATGCTTTCGGAGAGTACTGGCTTTCAAGAAGGCATTGCTGGTGGCATGTGCTATTATGATTTCATAGGTAATTTTTCTCTAACACTACACAATTCTCTTCCTGCTAGCATGCCCATTTTCCATAATACACATGAATGTCGTGAACCCAACCAAAATTTATCTGATCAATGGCATGAGGACCTGTTTATTTTTACTTAATGTTCTTAAGTTTGAGAGAATGCATAACATAATTTCATTGACTAAGCTGGCTAATCCACAAATATTGCTCTTGTAAACTAGACTAAAACCTCACGATTTCCATTGATGGTTAATGCTCTAATTGTGCAAAGATGTATGCGCATTTTAGTCTCTAGTACATCGTTTTAACAGCTTCGCTTCTTTAATTCCTAAAGTTCAAGCTTCCAAGTATAAATTTTGTTATCATTAGAAAACTTCAAAGTGTAATTCTTGAGACCTTTACATTTTTGAATTTTATGAACTTGTTGGATAAAATGTTTGTTAAGTGTTAAATGTCATATGTGTTCTATTCTTTTCAAATCTGTATTGCATCGATTTTATGATTCAAGTCTGATTTGACAACTATACATGGTTGTAACCTGTAGTGTAAAATTAAAGAGTCAGGCTATGTGCACCCCGCATAATGATCAGAGCACCCAGGGAAAATTTTGTGAAAATTGGTTTTGGATGAAAATGTCAAAAATGTTCTCTCAAACCCAACTATTCACTCACGATCGAAAACCTTCTCTTCCCGCACACCCCACTTTCATACAAGCCTCCAAATTTCATCAAGTGTAATCAATCCCTCGTCGGATGTGATCGTTTCTCAATTCAAAGGGGTTCTAGACATTGTAAGTATGTTGTTACTAGATTTTTTGGTGGTTGTATCATTTGGTTGAGTCTTTTTTTTGAAATAGAAAATAAAGTGGGTTTTGTATTGTAGGCGAGTGGTCATTTTTAGATCATGGTTAATGTGTAATGAGTGAAGATAAGGAGTGGGAGGCGGACGTAGAAGAAGATAAGGTTTGTTTTCTCCATTTTTTATGTTTTTTCTTTTTGCATTTTTCGAACTGTAATGGAGACGCGAAGTGCTCAACCACACAGGACCGAGACAATACATACGATATCGGTTGTATGTAATCGACACTCTAGGATCAGTTTTGGACTAATACAACCGAAACCATGTAGTGACAATGTGTCGTTAGTTTAGATGGGTAGTTACCGTGACATGATGCATAGTCTCGGACTTGTATAGCCGAGTCTTTTTTATGATTCTCAGACCTGCAAAATCGAAACAGTATGTTTTAATTAACTGTTTATTCATTTTTTAATTATCAAATATTACGATGCACATACGTTATTGTAGGAAAAGCCATCCACATTATCCACATCTCAATTTGAAGACTACACAAGTCTTTTTAGTCGTGAAGAACCATTCGGGTCTAGGAACGAGGCAGTTGAATGGGTTCAAAACTTGGGGTGGGAAAAAAATTTGTGTTGGTTACGAAAAAATCGATGTCTTTGGAGGGATTGGTTGTAGGGGTAGGGTGAAGCTTGCTTATTGGAGGTCTCGGTACATATATGGGTATTTCTCAAAGAATAGGGATATCCAAAGCGCAGAAACTTGAGAAAAAAACACCAAATTTGAACATAGGAGAGGAAGGGGAGGATAAGACTAGGCCTCATAGTGGCACCAAGAAATGTAAGTGCCTTTTTCTTATTTACATCAAGGAAGAGTCAGGCTTTTGATGGTATTTGAATATACTATGTGGGAATCACAACCATGAGACTGCAAAATACTTGGAAATGCACTCATATGCCAGTCGGTTGACTCAGAATGTGAAGGTTGTAATGGGGCAAATGACTAAGGAGAATGTGATGCGAAGACAGATCCTGAACAAATTGAGGCAAAGGGATAAAAACGATGCTTCCACTCTTCGTACGATTTACAAAGCACGACAAAGACAATGAGAACGCGAAGCCGGTGGGAGAACACAAATGCAACAACTGTTGCACTTATTGGAGCAAAATAACTATTTTTCGTGGCATAGAAATGATGATACGAATGTCGTGACCAACATATTCTGGGCGCATCCTGACTTTATCAATTTGGTGTGGTGTTTCCCTTTGGTCCTTATCATGGACTGCACATACAATACCAATAGGTACCGCATGCCACTGTTGGAGATTATTAGGGTGACTTCGACTGAGGTCACTTTCTCGGTTGTGTTTGCTTTTATGTCGTCGAAGAGCATGGACACCTGCTTATGACCTTTAGAGATTTTGAAGCAAATATTGGATGGTTGGTCTTCACCTGATTTTGAAGCAAATATTGGAGCATGGACACCTGCTTATGACCTTTAAAGAATTGAGACTTATCACTGCAATCCAATAAGTATTTCCCCAATCGTCTCACCTACTTTACACGTGGCACATAAATCGAAATGTTTTAACCAACACTGAGAAAATTTTTGCAAGAAATGAGGACTTCACATTTTTTAACGATAAATGGACGAAATTGATGTATGGGAAGTCCGATGCCTCGTTTGATTGTAAGTATAATGATATACGACATGATTACGGAGATGTGAAAGAGTTGGTCGACTATTTGGAGAAGACTTGGATTGGGAAGTTCAAACACTACAAGAATATGGTGGAATAGCATCAACAAATTGTGCCAAACAGAATCTGTTGCTAAACAGCAACAAATCAGCAACAGTTCTTGCATCAGATAGTCCATTTGACTCGGTTGACCGAAAAGCAACAATTCAATGACAGATTTGTGACAAAAATTGTGACAAATTGTATGTTGTCACAGATCTGTCGCTGATTTCTCCCACCATAAATTTCCCGCCAAGGTTGTGACAGATCTGCGATGATCGATCGACGAAAAAGTCTTTCGGCGATCTATAGCGAAGTCTGTGACAAATCACGCTACTATCGACGACAGACTTGTTTTTGTCGGCGATTGATGCAGAATCGATGACAGACGATCGACGACAGATGACTTGATCTGTCGTTGATTTGTCGCAACATAAAAAACGGTAAAACCATAAACCCATCCTCCTCGTCCCTTCTCTCTGCAAACCCGAAAGCCTTCGCCACCGCCAACGAAACCCTTCGCTGCCGCCGCACAATCCTCGCCACCACCATCGCCGTCGTCGTCCACTGTCATCGTCGTCGTCGACCGCGACTCCGCCGGCTCTCTCCTTCCTCTCGCAACGCACGCCGACGACACACGCAGTCGCGTCGCCACGCGCGATTCTCCTCCTCCGGCGCGCGCTGGTCTTCTCCTCCGCGCGCCGATCGCCTCTCGTGAACGCGACGCCATCGGCCGAGCATCGCTCCGCCCTCGCCCTTTTTCCGCCGCCGTTGGTTCCCTCCGTTTCGCCGCCGCCCCAAATTTTTGCCGCGCCGCCACCTTTACCGCCACCGCGGGACCTTTTTTCCGCCGCCGCTGCTCGCCCGGCTCTCCGCCATTGCGCTTCCTCATATATCCTTGACTCGAGTTTCGGGTCTCCTCTGCGACGACTCGCGCGACTCGCACACCGACATCGCTGTCGGCCGAGCTTCACCCCGTGGACTAGCACGAAGGCATAGCGACTCGTGGATTGCCTCGCGGTGGACCTTCGAATCACATTCCCAGTCAGGCGTAATCCCGATTCCCGTACATCATCGCCGGAGCACTCGTGGTTTGCGTTTTCTTAAACTTCTATTTTGGAATTTTTCTTGAACTTTTTGGCATATCTTACAAATTTTCAACATCAAGATGCCAACATGTTTCTTTAATCTTTGGGGTTCTTAATTTTGTATGTTCTTGATTTAGTTGGGATACTAATTTCCTGTCTTAGTTATATTATTTGTTATTTCTAAGAGTGGGTTGTAATGAAACTTGAATTTTTGTTTTCACAGTATGTTCTGTGAGTTATTTATTTCTGAAACTTGTTGCTTTTATTTTTTGCATCTTGGTTTCCCGTGAAATGATGTGGATTCCCTGAAAATTCTCCACACACTAAAACCTTATAAGAACCTATTTCACAATTTCCTTTATGCGTCTTTTGCATGACTTCCACACATTTGCGAAAGACATTATACTTAATCAGAAACTTTTCAAGTATTACTAGAGTAAAAGAGGGATTTCTTGTGAATATTTGAGTTTGCTCTTGCATGTTTGCTTTGGTTCTTTATATTTCTTTCATTGTGGAAATTACTTACCATAGTTTGCTCTTGCATGTTTGCTCTTGCATGTGTTATTGATTTCTCTTTTTTTGTGACAGTTAAAGGCATTGGGTATAGATAATATCTTAGGGTTTGATTGGTTAGCATCTCCAGCGCCAGAGGCAATGATTAGGGCACTTGAAGTCCTCTATGCCCTTGGAGTTCTTGATGAGGATGCCAAACTTACATCACCAATTGGGTTTCAAGTTTCAGAGATTCCTTTGGTAACAACCTTTTGCCATTTATTTTATTTACAAAATCTCTATTGAACTCAGTCTTGTCTTGATCTTAAACATTTTACCATGTATACTGCAGTGTTTATTATGAACTTTTGAACATTCAGATAGTTGCAATGAGTGGTAGAAGGGTCTTACAGCATATGTTACAATACATTCTTATGTTATTACTTGTAATATATTCTTTTTGAGATGTTACCCTTTTTTACTTTCTAATTGGAGTTTCTTTATTTTGTGTCAATTATATTACTATTTGTATTTTTCTTTCAGAGATGCTTGTGTTTTAACTTATTATTATTTTCGTCATACTTTGGTATTTTAAAATCTTTAATATAATATTTAATACCGCTTTCTTCAAGATTTTCCATTTGTCATTTCATGAAGAAACTTGATTTTTGAATTTGTTCTTTGTTGTCTATGAAGGGAACATACAGTTTTTGCTCTGTCGCTATTGGAAAATATGATTGAATATGTATTTTACTCGTGTTTCATGTTGAAGATAGAGACCAACATGAGTACTTAGCGGCTTTAGAATAAATTATTTTTGAACTAGATCACTATGATTGAATTATATATGTTTTGTAGGCAATTTTTAAGTCAAATGACTTCATAGACCTCTTTAATTTTTGCAAGTCTTTTAATTCAAAGACTTGGATCTCCTCTTTCAAAAGTTTTTTAATTTTTGAGTAGTTTATCTAATCCTATATGGTCCATTTCATTTTTCTCGGTGAGATGGACACCCCATGCTGCTCAACTTGGTCTCTAAACAGTGGTGTATGTGTCTCCATCTTTTTTAGGGTCATAACGCGCACTTTTAATTTATGGATTAGAAATCCTTAACTCGTTGTGTGTTTTTTTGGAGTGGTTGTATATATTGGTCATGTTATACATCGAGATAGAAAGACTGTGAAAGAAAGTGTGTATTCATAGACAACACTGTATTCAATTTCACTTTAATTGGATGTGATGTTATTTTCATTTTTGTTGGAATATTTTGGTTACATGTCGAATATTGTTCAAGTTCCTTTTAATTTTCAGGATTTGGATGGGAAACGCTCTCCTAGCTAAAGAATTTGTATAGTTCCTATCTTGTATCGATGAAAAAATGCTATAGAGTGTTTTGTAAACATTGTATATATATATATATATATGTAAATTAATTTGTGTAGCCAACTTTGTGTAGTATTTTGTATTTTGTTGAATAATGTTCATCTAGTACTATATAGTATACTACTAGTTAATTATGAAATGTTAATCTCATCCCTTTGTAGACATTATTTGTCAAATTTTGATAATATACATACATTTTCCCGATTTTCGTATTATTTGCAGCAGTCACAATCTGTTTTTGCAGATTTTACAGCAGCTTTTGGTTTTACTATTTACTGTGTACTGTTTTTTTTTTTTTTGAAAATTACCATTCGAAAATCAGCGACAGACTCGATCTGTCGCTGATTTGATCAACAAAAAAAGTTGTCTGTTGTTGATCCATCTCTGTTCAGACAGATCAGCGATAGACAGCGTTTTGCTTTTGGCTGATCAAAGCAAATCGATGACGAAATCTGTCGCTAAACAAAGAATAGATCAGTCGACAGACCGTGTCTATCACTAAATAACAACAGATTTGCAATAGACACGACTGTGCTGACTGGACTACAATTAGCGACAGACGTGTTTATTTGCTCATTGATGACAAACGTTTGTCACAAATCAATTGTCAACGACAACAAAGAATAACACCAAATTTGTCGCTGAGTTCAATCAACAACAAAGAGTTTAGCAACAGCTACTGTCTGTCGCTGATTTGTTGCAAGGTCGCTTAGCAACACAACCGTACAAATTCAGCATCAGATTAGTTTGTTGTTGTTTAGGTTTTTTTTGTAGTGAAAGAAAGATTTGTTTCTACTTGGACGGATAAGATTATGCACTTGGGAGAGACAACGACGCAAAAAGTTGAGTCTGCGCATTCAACTCTCAAGAAACATGTTGGGCATTGTCAAGTAAACTTTGAGGCGCTTTAGGGTGTCATTGATGGCATGATAGACAACCAACACAACAAGATAAATGCATCGTTTGAGGGGAGTTTGAATGTGGTGCAACACGGCTTCATGTTCACTTTTTACCGTCATTTGCGGAGAATGTTGGGAGCGACCAATTTCTTTGTGGTTGTAACATACGCTCTTCACATGGTCTTCCTTGTGCACATGAACTTAATGTACATATTTGGTCGGTTCACCTATACCACTTGAGGACATACATAGTCATTGGCAGAAGTTGAGTTTGATACCTGAGCAGCATGTGGGTCGGGCTGATTATAACTTCAATGACAAAATCCAGAGAGTGATTGATAAGTTTGGAGGTTGCATTGATGAGGATGCCCGTTTGAGGATCATTCAACAATTGAGAGATATTAGTAACCCTTCATCTATATCGGTGATTCCATCTCTTTTTAAGGTGAAGACAAAAGGGAGATCAAACATCAAGAAATGGAGTAAAAAAAACATTGAACAAAAACCCGATGAAGTCGATACATTTACAACAAGATTTCCAAGTGGTTTTGAATATGTACCCGGTCACAAGGAGTTTGCTTGTTCGCGAAAGAAGTAAAGGTCATCTGTTGCCAAAATATACAGAACCCGATGAGCTTCAATGTGTGTGTCTAAAGTTGGGTTCATTTCTAGCATTCAATCGGATTAGGTTCCATATGTTGAGAATACCTTCGATGCGACTAGAGATGGTCATTGTGGCTTCTGGTGTATTGCCGCCAGCCTCAGTGTACCCGATAGAGATGGTCGGAGGATAATTAGAGAATACCTTCTCCATGAATTGGATGAAAAAAAAGTTCTATGAGGTGACGTTATAAGAGAAGGCTATGGAACCATAAGGAATCGCGTGGATTGCAATGACGTTGAGGAGGTTGGATTGGAAAAGTGGATGACTCTTCCAGATATGGGTCTTTTGATTGCAATCACTTTTAATATCATGTTAGTGAATGTTTCATGTCGCAATTGCTTGACCTACCTTCCTTTGCGTAGCTCACGGCCATCAACCTTTAGAAAGATGGTTATTATTGGGGTCACAAACGTCAACAACATTCATTGGGTTAGGGTAAGTTTCATATAATTCCACTTAGTAGGTATTTCTTTTTATTTTTCCCTTCAAAGTTTTTAATGTTTAAATTATTCTCTATGTGATTTTGCAATTTATAGGTGAAGTTCAAAGATGATGCACCCATTCCTCCCATTTTTCCATTATGGAACACCTTCGTGGAGAGTGATGCTAAGGAGTGGGGTACTGGATCCCACGTTTAAGATCGCACTTCAGTCATGCATTCTCAGCAAGGCACGACTGATGTAATAGACTTAGGTGAACCTTAGATTTTCAAACAACTTTGATAGCATTTTTTTGAATGACTTGTATACTTGTGCATTTTGAAAAACACAACATAGTACACATGTTATACTTGTGCGTTTTATTATATATAAATGTTCATTTTGTATCTATCCATATAGGTTGTTGAAACGGACAGTACATTGTGTTATGTATGACATTAGTTGTGTTACATTTTGGCCTTGTATTATGCATTTCTTTCAGAAAAATTATTGTTTCGGTCAACCAGGTCCGAAAAAAGTTCGCTTGTCTCAGACATGATTCACCGAGACAAATCACTTATAGCCGAAACGTTGATAAACAGGACGGTCTTTCATTACCGACCAGTTCTATATGTTGATTTGTGTATGGGGTGCCATTATAGGTGATGGGGGTGCCCTAATATTTTTGTGGTGCCATGAAAGGATATTGAGTGCTTTGATTACCGTTGGGTTTCCATACATCTCGGTGTCATGTTCACCGACAGGGTACAGGTAGTCTCGGTCAATGCCTACCGAGTATGTTGTGTTATGTCTCAGTACAGTGTGGCCAACAATATACAGAGGCATGCGGTATTACATGGCCGACATGTTCAGATTTTTCTAAATTCACAATTGGTCGGACATGGGTAGACGAGACCAGTAAATGCCTTCTCAGTCCTACAGGTCCGAGTCAAACGGAGTGGTCTCGAATTTGGGGGACCGAGAACTTTCCTGAACTAAAGAATTCAAGTTTTAATTAGGTAAATTAATATCATTCACAATAATGCCACACACAACGGAGTAAAAGCAAATTAAAGCCACAAACTAAACAATCATACACATAAAAAAATACATTTAGTAATGAGTACAACACACTTTATAGAAAAACACCCCAAAAAAGTTTAACAATATCCAAAACAGTCACAAAGGGTACAACACACATTTTGAGTTCATACAACTGAACTCTTGCTCATTTTCCCCTTTCGGGTCTGATATGTGTTCCCGTGCATGCGCTTGGTCTTTGGGGGCTGTGAGGCACTACAATTAGATGCAATAGGGGCACTGTCGTGTTGGGAATCTCTTGTTGGTGCAGTTGGGGACGTCGTGGTGGTGTTTATGGTGGCAGTGGTGGTGGTGGTGGTGGTGGTGGTGGTGGCAAGACCCCTCCCTGTAAAAAACTCCACCACTTCATTCGCCATTCTCCATGCAGCCTCCATTTTGGCTGTCCCCTTCGGCAAGTCAATCCATGCCAACACGGTGTCTAATGCTCGCTTCTTACGCTGTTGCAAAAAGCACAAACACAATAAATATATTAGAACACAAAATAAAAAAAAATCTCAAACCCGAAACCCGAACATAAGCTTAATAATTACCAACATAAGCTCATAGTCCATAACAGTGTCGGCAGCGCCTTCGGTGTTGGCTGGGTTCTCGATGGCAGGATGTGAAACTCGTACAAACCAAGGTAGGTAATCTGGTGTAGCCACGAACTCGAACCGCGCCTTCTCGCCATGGCTTTTAGGGGAGAGTAAGTGGTTCTGCCACCTTTCCTAATTCTCCAGTTGGAAGTCGTACTTAACCGAATACTTTTGTGTAGAAGGTCCTCGGACAGTTTCGAGAGGACGGTAAGGAGGGTCTGGTATGCCTTAGACATGGCCAAGCTGTCTTAGGAACCGCTTCGAATGGTACGGCTCCACAATGTCCATGTACTTAATTGTGCCAGAATGATGCTATCGGGTCTGACATCTACGTAAAAATCCTAAGTCACCTACACCAATCAAAGGAACAAGTTATAAGGAGTTCATTGAAATTTAAAATTGAATAACTAATGATAGTAACACACCTCACTAGGCCGTAACCTATCTAGTGTCCTCCGAATAGAAGCCAACTTATCCACGTTCGCAACAGTCTCGTGCTTTTGTATCCACTTAGAAACACGAGGTTGGACGTGGTCGATGTATTTTGCATTCGGTACGGTGAGCTGGAATATAAAGTGCTCGTACACCCATCCCTACGGAGCAAAAACAACAATCACAACAAGTAAGAATTACTAGTACACAATTCAACAACAACATTCGAAAAAAGTAAACAAATGCGAATTGAGTTCGTACCTCGAGCAAGGTCAAATACCCTGCGATTTATAAAACCTCCACCTGGTTGTCGACCCAAGGTGTCGGTAAAGGTACGCCAAGGCAGCTGCACCTCACGCATAGCTCCCAACCTAGTCTAAATTCTTTAAAAGCTTGAGCAAGTCAATAAATACTCGTGATCCACTTTTATCGGCAAAAAGAGTGCACGATAAGAGGTACATGAAATATGCAAGTACAGTGCATTCCACCTTCGGGTAAGTGCTCTGGCCGCCTTGGGACACCATCAACTCCTTAACCAAAGATTTCCTAAGCGTGAGCCCTCTTGTGATGTTCACCTCTTCCTCTGCTTCTTCAACAGTAATTCTGAGAAGTATGGAAACTAAATTGATCGCCTCCGTGCGAGACTCCTTGGTGTACCTCCCAAAGTTTTCCACTGCTACCACCTTGCCGGTCAACGGGATATTCAAAAGAAGGCTCACGTCCTCCAAGGTGATGGATATTTCACCGAACGACAGATGAAATGTATTCATCTCCGACTGCCACCTCTCAACGAATGCCGAAATTAGCTCCTTGTTGCATTTCCTATAGGAGCAATCTATGAGTGGCATCAACCCCGACCTCTGAATGAGCCTTTGTAGACCCTCGGTGTTGGGGTGGCTAGACTGCAAGTCCCACTCAACTAATTGAGGCCCGTGGTTAATGCACTTAAACAATGAGCGATGCTGCAAAAACCAAACAAACGACAGAATAAATTGTCAAAACTTAGAAATATGTGTAGCATGCATCACTTTTTGTAGGAAACTAAACTTGGAAGAACAAATATAGCTCATTGTTCCAAATCGACGCCGCAATATGATTTTTGAAGCTCTTCGGCAATGACCGGTCGATGGGACCACTGGGTAAATGAGCACATTCCTACAAGTTGCACCACTACTACTCCCGAGAATGGGGCGTTCGGCTGTGGTACTCCTATTTTATTCATCACTTGGGCCCTTCTCCCTAGACTCAGATGATTCAGATGTGGCCCCCCACTCTCATCATGACCAATACGTAGGTCCCGCTCGTGGACCTGTGATGCCTCGTCCTATACACCATCTCCCCTAGTAGAGCGTGCACTTGCAACCTCCTTCTTTGTAGCTTTTTTTCTCCTTCCTATACGAGGCTGTTTGTGGCTTCTTTCCGCCACGAGTATCCGAAGTACCCGCCGCTTGTTCCATTCTCTTAGACTTTCGATAAACTCGTTCCCTAGAAACACCGGTCTTACTCCGGGCCATATCTGTGAACCAATGAAATAAATAGCGTATTAGAATCATGTCAGAAAACACAATAAAAATGACCTTAAACATAGTTTCGGTCCAACAGGTCCGAAAACTTACCCCGCGTCTCGGTGGCTCACAACCATGAACATGTGACTTGTCTCGGTTGTTGCCCACTGAGACTCTTCAACTTGTCTCGATCTCTAACAACCGTGACAAGCCATACTAAGCAAACCCAAGTAAACTCGCAGGGTAATACCAAAACAACATGTACTATTACGGTTCCCTAGTTCGAGACTACATGCCTTATCTCGGTTGTACCATACCGACTGGGTTCAGGGTCCCTCAGTTCGCAGTATCCTTTGGGTTTCAACAAGACATTACCTACTGTCTCGGCATGGATAAACTGAGACCATAGAATAGGTCACTGACCTGTGTGATCGACACTTACGAGTTTGCAAAACAAACCCTACATTCATACAACAAGGCGAATGCATATGCAAAACAACCAAATGGAATCCAAATTCATGAAAAATACACACTAACCTTCTTCTGATATCCGAAACAACACCACCACCTCCAGTACATTCTTCCATGACCTTCACACAATTAGCCCTCGTCCTCAGCTGCAAATCGACTCCACAAACGTGAGGAACCCACCAAACAACAGTTTGACCTTCAAATCGAAGGGAATGCGTGGATTGTTGGCTTTGTAGATGAAACAATGGCTTGGGGGCAACACTTTTGAATTCGGGATTTGGTTTTTTGGAGTAAGGTGCTCGTTTCTCAACCTAGGGGCAATTTGGTAAACCTTACGGGGTGCCCTAAGACATTGTTTGGGTGCCCTGATAATCAGGGTGCCTTATGAAAGAGCCGAGGTGCACATAGCTGGACTCAAATTAAATGCTTAGTTGTAGTAGATGAGAAATATTGTTGGAAATCTTCAAAAGGAAATGTTTAGTCCCACATTGATTAGAAAAAATTACTTTAAAAAATGGATATACTCTTGCAATACATTGAGTGTAAAAGAAAAATCATAAGTGTTATGCAAAGTGAGCCACACGCGCGGCGCATTTTAGGCGCACTTTGCACTTTGCACGTGTATGTGGGCTAACCATGTTTAAAACTTTTTACCATTAATTTGTACTATTTTCGGATTTATTATGTAGGTGATTAATTCATTGACCCACTCAACATTAAATGAGCAGTTAATGGGAAACTCATTCAATGTTGACTGAGTGGAGCAGAGTGCTATAAGAGAAGATGCTTGAGAGGAAGAAGAACATCTCGAAATTCATAACAATTGCTCGTGTTTCAGCTTTCATTACTGCAAGTGCAAGCTAATTTTACTTCATCGTATCCTTTAAGATTTTTGCTGACTCTTGCAGTATAGCGTGCAAAATTTTCTTTAGAAAAGTGACATAGGTACACGCTTTAAAATGATTGCTGAATCCTATGATCTAACAAATATTTCACATGGTTGCACTTTTTGATGGCTCAAATCTCTTAAACACGTAAATTGATGCACATCTGACAACATATAAACGGCTATATGTGTTGGGTCAGAGCACCTTCATTTTACCATCTTTTTAAGTGAAGAATCTGTAGACAATGTAGGCCATGCTGAAACTAGTATGAAATCCCAGTTAAAGTAAGGTGAATAGAAAGGTCCGACAAATTTTATTTTATTTCATAAGAAAGAAATTAACTTTTCTTTGCCTTCGTAGAACTCGAACCCCCATCTTTTTGCAACAATATATACCACATATCAAATGTTGAGTCATAAATTAGGTAATTATATATAATTTATTTATATATTTTTTATTGTTAAGTCTTCAAAATACTAGTCTAATTATATTTATGTATTATTTTTAGGGTTATTGGAATACGCGGTTGAATTCGGGGCGAAAAACTGTGCGAAATGGATATTTACATGCAGAGGATCAGTTACCATCTGATTTGCCTCGAGACATACAATGTACATTTGATGTGGCGATGAGGAGCACCTGAGAAATGTATCAGGAACACACATTTGTCACACATCGGACCAGAGCCGTGGACTTGCCTCGAGATGCTTGCCATTGAGGTCTCCCATTTCTTCGCCGTCTCTTCCAGCGATTCCCTTCTCCCCAGCGGCACAACACGTGGCACTCTACCATTGGTGCAGCATGGCCAGCAGGAATTCCTTCTCATCAACAGCCGCTCGATTGACCTCGGGATTCGAGCACGTGCTCTCTCCCCCACGTCTTCGCGCGACTTTCGTGCGAGTCTTCTCCCCCCTACGCAGCGCCACGTGTCGCGTCGTCACCTCGCCAGCATATCATTGCAGCAATTTCCCGGGCTTTTTCAAAAAGTAAGGCACATTTCCAATTTATTTCACAAAATAGGGTGGTGTACTTTGAATTAACCAAAATAGGCAATAACCCCTTTTGATAAGGTGTTATTGCTTTTGAAGTTTGTGAGGTGGCGGTGAGGTGGCGATGCAATGTATAGATAGCTCCTTTTGAAAATGAGCTATTAATACAAATTTTCTTCCCTATGACCACCACGTGCATATGGAGATGGATGACACGCGCCACTCGCGTATCTCGAGGTAGACAATAAATGTAAACAATGCGCACGCATATCTACGTGGACAACCCATGCAAACGTCACCCATGTATGCCGAGGTGGAGATTTCACGCAATTGTCAGGCACGTATGTCGAGGTGAGCGACCCATGCAACCTCGTGCAAACGTCACGCACGTGTCTCGAGGTGATAAAGCCAATGTAAACGTCACGGACATATTGCGAGGCGGACAACCTGTTCAACCCGTGCAACTCGTACAACCCGTGCAACCCATATGCGCTATTCGGGCGGCAACTTCACGTGTCAACGTGGATGTGTTTCACGGATAGCGCTTTTCAAAAGCGCTATCCGTGTCACGTAGGACCGTCCACGTCGCCGAAAAAAACTCTACCCAACTAATAGCGCCTTTTGGAAAGGCGACATAGCCTATTTTTTGGAAAAAAAAAAGAAAACCACACTTATTTTCCGGGGTTTAAACTAAAAGGTAATGTACTTATGTAATTTTTTCTCATAAAATAGTGACAAAATATAAAAAATCTGAAGTTGACACTTCCAAGCTACGGAAAGTAAATTTGCACACAAGTAGTTGTAGTACTCTCAAATAGTTACTGCTAAAATGTATAATAAAACAACTAACCATATATTATAGTTCTATATAGGCCTTGGGGCAATCAATTCAAAATTATAGATTGCATAGGCCAAGACTCCATAGGATCCTGTACAATAGAAATTACTTTTAACCTCAAAAAGTCGCAGTACATTAAGGTATATAAACAAATTACAAAAACACCTAACTTGGTAAAGCTCAGCCCTAACCATACTCACATTGAAGTCCCTTTCTTTATATTATTTCATATGATTCGGCTTGAGATTTTTCTTCAATTAAATGATTATAAATATCAATAAGATTGATTAAATTTATTGATTAAGCACCGAACTTTAAGTCAATCACTTCAAGAACTTGGATACCGTACCCTAGACTCTTAAAATTAGTACTTAAAAGTCACCAAAAATAAATAAGTAAAACACCAACCAACTTGGAGGTCAATGAACCAACCCTGGGTTTCATGCATTGGTTAGGACCTAGCTAGCTACTAGTTGTTTAATTAATTGAAGTTCCTTAAGGTTATAAGTTCGAATCTTGAACTTGGGAATGAACCGTACGATTTTGAACTGAGTCGATTGACTCAAATGTCACATAGATATCTACCGTTGCAGTTGTTGGTAAATTGGTCACCGTCTCCCACATTAAGTCCAAGTGTGTCGTATTGTGCAACAATACAGGGACGTAATAATGCGAACCTCCGGGGATGATTATCACGTGGCGATATGTCTTCTCAACTTGAGTTTCCGGCGATGAGATATTGAACGCGTTACACATGTCATGCTTCAATTGGCGGCAACTCATCCCAAACTTAACAATCAACACTACTGATGGGGGTGCGCTGTACGCAATGCCATTTAACCCATTAACAATTTCACCGTACGCATAGAATAGAAAATGGATGTTCCTATTTTCCATGACCTACATAAGTTATTGAACATTGATGTAAAAGGAATACACACAAATGCACAAATATATTAAGTGCAATAGTTGGTTAATAATGGAGTTAAAGCGCAATCAAACTTTTTGATGTAGAAGATCGCCATAACAGCGCAACTACAGAGCATACTCATTTCTTTGCACTCCCAATCACGTACTAAGTCATACTTACATGTCAAACGATCAAACCTACTGAACTAGTTCATAAGGAGCACATTTTTCGTTTACAAATTTAAGCCAGGAATTTTATTCTTCCAGTCAGCACTTCAAACACAAATGGAACTTTCTGATGTAGAAGATCACATTAATAGCGCAACTACAGAGCATACTCATTCATTTGAGTTTGACTTACTGAATGTTTTTAGCAGACATACCATTGAATAATCATATCAACCATTTTGAAAAACCACAACACCTATGTCACTACATATCATGCAAATTATAACAAATCCAAATATGTAATGATGAAAATATTAAATTTGTAAACTTACTGTTTTCACTACATATATATCCTACTAAACTAGTTTGTAAGGAGCACGATTTTCATTTACTAATTTAAGCCGTGAATTTTACTCTTTCGGTCAACACTTTAAACACAAATGAAACTTTCTGATGTAGAAGATCGCATTAATAGCGCAACTACAGAGCATACTCATTCATTTGAGTTTGACTTACTGAATGTTTTTAGCAGACATACCATTGAATAATCATATCAACCATTTTGAAAACCACAACACCTATGTCACTACATATCATGCAAATTATAACAAATCCAAATATGTAATGATGAAAATATTAAATTTGTAAACTTACTGTTTTCACTACATATCCTACTAAACTAGTTTGTAAGGAGCACGATTTTCATTTACTAATTTAAGCCATGAATTTTACTCTTTCGGTCAACACTTTAAAGACAAATGGAACTTTCTGATGTAGAAGATCGTATTAATAGCGCAACTACAGAACATATTCAAAAACACAATACCTATGTCACTACATATCATGCAAATTATAACAAATCCAAATATATAATGATGAAAACATTAAAGGCTCAAAAACTTACTATTTTCCTCCTCTTTTTGTCTTCAATTTAATAACCATGCAATAAACAAATTATCTCGTGACTTTATTTAAATGGACTAAAATATTTCAACATCAATAAAATGTGTCTTACTTTTGTGTATTTTGATTGGACACATGACAACAATGACACGGATTACCATCATAGTTTAACAAAATCGTAAGGGTCAACTAAACTAAACTAACTAAATTAACAACCTAAAATATACTAACCTAAACAAATTTTGCAAACATCTCTTGCAACATCGTGATAAGTAAACAAACTACCTTAACTAAGCTAACTAACCTAAACTAACCTCAATACCTCAACTACCTAGACTAAACTAACCAAACTACCTAAACTTAATTAACTAACCTAAAATAACATAAATACATAAACTAAACTAACTTAATCGTCTTAATTAACTAAACAAACTACCTTAACTAAACTAACTAACCTAAAGACCAAAAATAAACTATCTTAATTGACTTAACTAACTAAACATACTAACTAAACTAAACTAACCAAACTAAACTAACTAACATTAACTAACCTAAATACCTAAACTAAACAAACTAACTAAACTAAACTAAACTAACTTAACTAACTAAACAAACAACCAATAAAGATTAACTAAACAACTAAACGAAACTAAACTAACTTCCTCCTCCTTCTCCTCCATTGGACGTTTGTGCCTTCATGCCATGCAGCTCCGCAGCACCGCTTCGCCTCACTTACAGCACTTCGCTTTCTACTCAAGCATCGCTTCCAGACACACCACTGTCCAGCTTCGTCAACTCCCTGCTCTGCTGCCGCAGCTCTGCCGCTCCGTCAACTCCCTCTCCTCCTTCTCCACTGCTGGTCGACAACCCCACATCTCTCTGTCCAAATCCCGACCCGTCGCCTCCTCTCTCTCGCCAAAACCAGCCACATTTTCTCCTTCAACCGGCCCTCTGCCCCTCCCCTCCTTAAATACCCGACCTACCCCCCTACAACTCACCCGTGACCTACCCCTACTACCCTAAACTAGCCTGTGTCCTTCATCTTCCACCAACAGGGACGCAAAGAATATATTCTCTGCGTCCCTGTTGCGCCTGTTGCGCGAAGACGAAGGGAGGGAACACAGATAGCGCCTTTTGAGAAGGCGCTATCTGTGTACCCCCCAGCCAAGGTCCACGTGGATCCACGTGGACTTGGCCCGAACGAATAACTCCTTTTGAAAAGGCGCTATCCATGTGTCAACGTCAGCAAAAAATCACTTCCAATGTGATAATGCCTTTTGATTAGGCGTTATTGCCTATTTTCGGAAAAAAAAAAATTTCACCTCATTTCCCTCAATTAAAGTAAATACATTTGTACTTTTGAAATTTTTTCGCAATTTCCCAACCAATCGCTTCCTGCTACGTCAGCCACTCCAGCGCTCCAGCCAATCAGTTCACGCCACGTATCCCTGTACCTGCAGAAAAACATCCAAAACAGCCACAGATTGTCCTCAGTGCACGTTCCATTAATGATACACCCAATTTGGAATTCTCTCACATCGAGAGACCGATTTTAGTAGTTTTGATAATTAGGACTTTGGGGATTAAAATTAGCAAATCTAGACATATATATTGGGCTATTCTCTCTTGGCCTAACTCGACTCTTCTTCTCCCCATTCTTTTTTTATTCTTTGTTCTTGGTGTTCTTCAACCATGAAGGGTTAACTTCATAGCCTAGGCAAGACTGCGAGGGATGTTCGATTGCGTATATTCATGGATTTGTGAGATTTATATATTTTATTTTAATTGCTTTTCATTATTATTTTATTTTCTTTGATATTATTTAAATAATTGAAGTTAAATTCATGTTTAAACCTTGATTTATTTGCCAGTGAGTCGTTAGAACCCGTACTTGTGCAATAAGACCACACTAGTGGCGATTGACCCTACCAATTGATTGACCTCTTTTGGAACCGGTTGAATACCTTATGAATCTAGGCTAAATCGGACACACTAGTGATCCGGTTGTCTAGGTGTAGTACCTTCACGAAACACATTGCGGTCATCGTGTTAAACCCAATGCGCTTGAGTATAGGGTTATACGATTGACTAGAGAAATAGTCACCGTCAAGCAATCGAGATTAAGAAGTGCGAAGAACCGCGTACGTTACGGTTTTATAGCTACACTAGATATTTCTCAATTGCATATTTTATAAATCGAAGATCAAATTCAATCTTTTATTCGAACTGAACTTATATGTCTTGACCTAGGTATTTTTATTAATTGTTTTCAAAGCTATTTTATTGTTTGTTAATTTATTGTTATTTAGATTAGTTATATTATTCATTTTCTCAAAACCCCGATTTCTTTTTTTGTTTTTTTAAACCTTAGAAAGAATATCAATCTTTATGAAATTGACCTTTTATCACTATTCTACAAAATAATTGATTTAAGTATTTTATTTTATTGACGCGTTCGGCACCAAACCAACTCACTTGGTTTGAAAGGTTCGACAAATGAATTAGTAAACTATCTTTTTTTTTTTTTTGGAAGAATTAGTACAATATCTTTAATGTTTTATTGAATGCATTTGACAGTATGGTGGTTGTCCCTGTCATAACTATTTTCTCTTAAATCAAAATCTCACTACTCTCCCTTACTCATTCAAACACGCAGATGGAACTTCAACTCCTCCTAGTCCTTCTACTAGGCTTCATTTCCTTCTTCAAGACGTTCTTGAGGCTCATCCACTGGGCATGGACCACCTTCTTCAGGCCATCTAAGGACCTCAAGCGCTGCTACGGCTCTTGGGCTCTGGTTACCGGCGCGGCTGATGGCATCGGTAAAGCTATCTCCATTGAACTGGCCGACAGAGGTCTCAATCTTATCCTCCTTGACCGAGATGTTCCGAAGCTCGAAACCACTGCAAAGGAAGTGCAGGAGAGGCATGTTAAAGTGAGAACCTTGGTTAGTGATTTGTGCAGGGACAGTGGGAATGAGATAGTGAGGAAGATTAGAGAGGCGATAGAAGGGCTGGATGTGGGAGTCTTAATCAACAATGCAGGGACGACGCATCGACACCCAATTTTCTTTCATGAAGTCGACACCGATGTGGTGGACAGCACTGTGACGTTGAACGTTGAGGCTGCTACATGGGTGGCCAAAGCAGTGCTTCCTGGGATGATGGTGAGGAAAAGAGGCGCCATTGTCAACCTCGGCTCTGCTTCTGGTTCTTCGCTACCTTCTTTCCCTCTGTTCACTGTTTATGCCGCCACCAAAGCGTAAGCTCATTTCTCTCTCCCTCTCTCTAATCGCTGAGTTGGATGGGTGGGAACAACGTAGTTGATGAACTTCAATATTTTTAGTTTGTTTGGTGTGAGGGGTCGGGTTTCTTTAATGTTTCTATAATCTATCTAGTCATAAATGATAGCATATATTTAACTATATATATAAATTAATTAATATATATTAAAATAAACTAGCATTATATATTAAGAAAACTATTTGATCTAAAATAGTAAAGTTGTACAATGTCAGGTACAAAAAAAATAGTAAAGTTGTAAATATTGTTGATATTTTTTCAGGTACATCCATCTATTCTCAACAAGCATTTCCTTGGAATACAAGCGCCATGGAATTGATGTACAATGTCAGGTACAACCACACCTCTCTTCCTACTATGAATGTAACATCAACATATTAAGTGGTAGTCCCAAATTAATTGGAGTCAACTTCATCGATTCAACGTGTCCATCCAACTCGATTTAATGCAGTTGATGACTTTCTTTTTTTGTTCATCTCAAAACTTGTGTTATTTTCAATTGTTGGGTGCTCGCTCACTAGCTACTCTTAATGATTTACTCAGGTACCATATTTGGTTGCGACAAGGCTGACCTCGAGCAAAGAATCTACAATCTGGATGCCGACTCCAAAAACCTTCAGTAGAGCAAGTGTAGATCGGATTGGATATGAAGTCATTTGCACACCATACTGGTCTCATTCTTTCATATTGTATGCACTCAATTTACTGCCAACATCAGTGCTGAATCAGTTGGTTCTTCAATTCACAACGGACCTGCTAAAGGAAAAAGTAGGAACTCAATGAAGGGCACAAAGCAAAGATGATGATGATTGATAATTTTAATAGATTGAACTTCTTATGCTTGATCAAGTCCTATATTATAGTTGTCTGGCTTTCTTCAAAAATGCCTTTTTTTTTCTTGTACGTACATTATGAGTGTCTAGCGTTTAATCTGGGTCCAAGTCTGGTCGTTTGAATTTATGAGTTTTCAATGTTGGGTGTTAGATAACTAATGAATGTTGGGTGTTAGATAACTAATGTATTTCAGTATTTGTACGTCAACAAAAAAAAAAGGATTTTATGACGAAAAAAAGGTTTCTTCTCTTTATTATTATGTGATGAGGATTCGGGCATAAACTATAGAATCTTTTTTGTGAAAGCATAAAGGTATAAGCATAAGCATAGGGCATAAGATATAGAGTCGACCTATGTGCACCCTGGATGTTGTGCACCCTGGATGTTTCTTAGGGCACCTCGATGATATGACCACCCAAACATTTTCTAGGGCACCCAGAGAGTTTCCCATTTGTTTGAAACACGAGCACCCACCACAAAAACACATAAAACTAGTTAATATGAGCACCCCACCCCGAGCACGACTGTTGCTCAGGGCACCCCATTAATATCAACACCCCACCACAAGCACCCCAAGAGTTTCCAAGAACGTGTATTGTAAGTATTAATAATGAAAAATAAAAAAAAATACTTAAAAATCGTGTCTCGATACTATAGGGCCAAGAATCAACATGTCGTATTGGTACCCTGTGTCTGACAACATTAGTCGAGTCTCGACACTCATTGTCCAATACATGTACCAAAGGGATCAAATATGAGATCGGTCACTCCTATATCGAGACTTATTCCAAAGTCTACCAACACACTACAACATATCTTGGTCTTGTGTGACTGATAAAATCGCGTCCGTGGTTCACTTTCGAAAATGGTAAAAAAAAACCCATAATAACCATGAAAATGACATTTGCTTCCCATTCGTTTTCTTCAGCCATCAGACCCTAAAAATGCTTTAAACGTACTGAATCTAACAAACCCTACAATACAAAACCAAAACTTTTGTCAACTCAAAAACACTGAACTTAGATGATTATAAACCACACAAAAACTTCGAACCAAAGACTTATAAGGTTGGTGCGCACTATTTGATCGACGAACGTGATGCCCGAATGGTGACGAATCGACTTCACTTGGTAGAAAAATTGGGAGTTTGAAAGTGTGGTACGCGGGAATGTGAATGAAATTTATGCCCTGATCATAAGCTGGGGCGCCCTGATCATGTGTATAAAACCAATTTTTAATTCGAAACTGTTGGGTGCCTCAAAATTGTTGGGTGCCCTGATCACAGTTCGGGTGCACATACCGCGACTTAAGATATATTGTGTACATTAATGTATGTGGCCTGTATACAAAAAAACTATAACTTCTAAGTTCAATCAAAATTTTAAATATAAATCCTAATGAATTAGAAACTTGCTAATTCATGTAACATCATAATATAGAAACTACCTAATTCTCAAAAACTTTCAATGGTACTCTAATTATAAATTAGAGTCGCGCTATGTGCACCTTGCCTGTTGCTCAGGGCACCCCGTTGATATGAGCACCCATGAATTTTCTCAAGGCATTCAAGAGTTTTCCAAAATGTCCTTTATTTGAAACACGAGGACCCCACCGCGAAAACACATAAAAGCAGTTGATATGAGCACCTCCACCACGAGCTCGGTTGTTGCTTAGGGCACCCCACTTATATGAGCACCCCACCACGAGCACCTCGAGAGTTTCCTAGAACGTGTATCATAAGTATTATTAATGAAACTCGAAAAAATACTTTAAAAAAGTCTTGGCAATACAGGACCAAGAATCAACATGTCGTATCGGTACCCTGTGTCCGACAACATTCTTCAAGTCTCGATGCCTATTGTCTGATACATATACCAAAGGGATAAAACATGAGTTTTGGTCACCACTATATCGAGACTTATTCTAAAGTCTCGACTACCTTCAACCAAGACATTACAACATATCTCGGTCCCGTGCGACTGACAAAGTCGTGTCCATGGTTTACTTTCGAAAATGGCAAAAAAAAAAAACTAACAAAAACCATGAAAACGACGTTCGCCTCCCACTTGTTTTCTTCAGCCACCAGACCCTAAAAATAATTTAATCTCGTCAAATCTAACAAACCCTACAATACAAAGTTAACATTATTGTCACCTCAAAAACATTGAACGTAGATGGTTAAACCACACAAAAATGTGGAATGAGAGACTTACAAGGTTGGTGCGTACTCTTATCGACGAATGCGATGTCCAATCAGCGACAAATCAACTTCACTTGGTAGAAAAATTGGGAGTTTAAAGGTGGGGTGCACGAGAATGTGAATAAAATGGGTGCCTTGATCATAAGCTAAGTGCCCTGATTATGTGAGTGAATCAGTTGGGTTAGAAGGGCAAATATGAAATTACCTTATGAAACCACTTTTTAATTCGAAAATGTTGGGTGCCCTTATCATTAGCCGGGGTACACATAGCACAACTCATAAATTATCTCCAACATCCCCCAATAATTTAGAATTTGTGTATGAATATGTACTGGAGATGTGTGGATCAAAAGTTATATAGTCATACATCGGATAAGTAAGCCTTCATAATGAAGTATATAAGTGTTAGGGGTGGGCAGCGGTTTTCGAAAAACCGCCCAAACCGCCCAAACCGCACGGTTTGGTTTGGTTTTTAAACCTCGCGGTTTGGTCGCGGTTTGGAAAATGACCAAACCGCGATTCCGCGGTTTGGTCGCGGTTTTAATTTTAGAAAAACCGCGGTTTAACCAAACCGAGGGCATTTTGGTAAATAACCACCATATATCAAAAACCCTAAAACATAACAAAAAAACAAAAAAATTCCTCACCTCTCTCCTCTCTGCGCCGCTCTCACTCTCCTCTCTGCTGCGCCGCTATCACTCTCGTCTCTGCGCCGCTCTCACTCTCCTCTCTGCGCTCTCACTCCTCTCTCCTCTCTGCGCTCTCACTCCCGCTCGTCTCTGTGCTCTCACTCCCGCGGCGCTCCTCTCCTCTGACTCCCGCCGGTCACTCCCGCGGGTCACTCCCGCCGACGCTCCTCTCCCCGCTCTCACTCCCGCGGCGCTCCTCTCCCCGCTCTCACTCCAGCGGCGCTCCTCTCTCCTCACTCCCGCGGCGCTCCTCTCACTCCCGTCGGCGCTCCTCTCACCCCAGCCGTCTCCTTCATCCTCCTCACTCTTCGTCTCACAGCCGCCGCCGAATCCATCGCCATCGTCGTCGCCTTCCACCGCGCGAACGTCCACCGCCGCCTCGCACCAAAACCGCGAAACCAAACCGCAAACCGCGCAAACCGCGGTTCGGTTTGGTTACGGTTTTGGTGGTTCGCGGTTTGGTGGTGGTTTGGAAAATCACCAAACCGCGGTTTGTCCACCCCTAATAAGTGTGGATCTCCCCTTGATGAGTATCGAGACCTTTTGAAGTAGTACCCATATGAGTTATAGGTGACTAAGTTGGAGAAAATATCAGTACCTGGAAATCCACGGGCTCGCGCTCATGTGTATGGGTTGTGACGACCCTAATTTTTAAATTAGTAATGTATACCATATTTGTGTGTGTATGATGTGTTATATATGTATAGTAAACCCTAGAATCTTCTCTCACAAGTGTGGGCCCACAATGCACACATACATTTATATAAATCAAAATTTGGAGAAAGGGATGGTGAATAGGGTCGCTAGCTAACCAATCTCACGTAATAATTAAGGAAATATGGATATTTGGAAACTAGTGATTGTTTGAGAACTGGAGTGATTTTTGAATCTATATTTTCCTTTAACAAAATGGGAGAGAGAGAGACTGCACAAACATATTATTTATTCATGGAAAGATTGGATTGAGATTTTGATTGATTTGGGAATGAGAAATCTTAGGATCTAAATTAGACCACAATCTCAAGAGATTAATGAAAAATGTGAAAGTGAAGTTCACTACAAAAAAACGGCAGATCAGAAACGAAAATTTCCGTCTCTGATTTGCATAAATTCCGTCTCTAATTCAATTCTGCAACGGAACAGAGACGGAATCTATTCCGTCTCTAAAATCGTCGTCGCTGATTCAATCAACAACGTAAATGTGTTTCCGTTTCTGATTAGAGACGGATTAGAGACGGAATTTATAAACGGAACAGAGACGGAACAGAAATGGAAATTCTTCTAAATGGTACAATTGTAATTGCATTCCGTCTCTGATCCGTTGCTAATCAGAGACGAAACTGAGACGAAATTAATGCATTCCATCTCTGATCCGTCTCTGATTAGCAACGGATCAGAGAGGAATCCAATAATTCCGTCTCTGATCCGTCTCTGATTAGCAACGGATCAGAGACGGAATCCAATAATTCGGTCTCTGATCCGTCTCTGATTAGCAACGGATCAGAGACGGAATTCCATAATTTCGTCTCTGATCCGTCTATGAATAGCAACAGATCAGAGACGGAATACAATAATTTCGTCTCTGATCCGTTTCTAATCAGAGACGGATCAGAGACGGAATTCTGATTAGCAACGGATCAGAGACGGAATACAATAATTTCGTCTCTGATCCGTTGCTGATTTATGTAGCTATGCCTCGAAAATTGGAGACGGAATAGCAACGGAATATCTGAATTCCGTTGCTAATCCGTCTCTATTCCGCTTTGTTTAGTTTTCCAACCTAAGCTTAATCCAATTGGTTCTCCATAACATCTAAACCTGAAAATACAACCATAGGACTGCTCCATCGCTTTGCACCCCTCTCAACAACTCCTTGGGGGTGCTAACATCCCCCAAAAAAGCAGAATTTGACATACATACACAAATCAACAATATATATCAACAACAAATATTCAAATGAGAAAAAAACATAAAATTCGATATTAAAAAAGATTTATATATTCACGAAACGTAGTCAAGTATAATAAATGTTTAAGATACCTACGTATCCATAAAAAAACTACAATTCTCATTGTTCTACAACAACCATAAAAATACCTAAGTATCATAAAGTTGCTCATTCCTCGTTGTGCTAGGACCTGGGTGATGGGGCATGTGCCCTAGGTCAATCCATTAACTGTCTTTATGAATACTTTTAGTTAATAAAATAGAGGATTTCATTTGTTGTTTATTATAATTAATTTGCATGTCTACATTATAATAAGATCCATGGATATTTACATAAATATCCTAAATGTCCATAGTCGATCATTATACTGGGAACTATAATGAATTAAGACTAGTGTGAGTCTTGATTGATGATCATATGATGATTATACGTATAGGGATACGAATCAAGATCACGAGTACTTGTTAGGGAACAAAGTCTTGGACCGACCCGCTATGAGAACATCACATGGATTAAGTCATAGTTGTTTCTCATGATAGGTATATTTTTCAGTCCTCGACTTGAGATTGCCGAGAGACTTCAACATTAGGAACACAAGGTAATTTGACACAATCAAACGTTGTCTTTAACCTTAGGACGATTATAAAGGTTGTGATTGGTTACTTGTGTGAGCAATGTGATGAAGTTGTGTAATCGAGATATAATTTGTCCCTCTCATATAAAGAGAGATATCTAGTGGATCCTCGATGTGTTAGGCGTTAAAAGGCCTAGTCTAAGTGAATTGATATTGATCAATGTCACTTGGATGTTTTCGATCTACCTAGAGATCGAGACTAGTACGATTGAACATGTTGGATGACAATTCCATGCCTTATGTTTGATCAAAAGGATATCGTGTGACAAAAGGATGTTATATACACTATTGATTAGGTTGTATCGATTTGATATTCGTACAACTTGGGTAGTCATAATGTCTTGCTAGAGACTGCTTATGACTTGTATACCAAAATGTGTTTTGGTACACTGCCAACGTTGTATGAGCCTATTGGGTCGCACACTAAGAATGGTTTTGCGAGATTTTTAGATGATTCAGAAAAACGAATTTTATGTGATAAAATTCATGACAGAAACGTCCTTGTGGTGTATTACACTTATACTTCTTTAAGTAAGGGTATATGTGTAATTTACTTAACCGTCTATATACAAGAGGTTGTATAAATAGACGCTTTAAGTTAGAACACAGTACAAAAGAAAAAAGGGCCGAAACTCTATTTTCGTTTTTTTTAAAACGACTTAGGGTTTTTGGTATGCTCTGGATCGTTTTGGAGAGAAACAAAAAGGTTTGGTATTCTCTCGAAGCTAGCACTTCAAATCTCGGTCGTTGTTCGTGTGTGGACTTGCGATAGAGGTGTTCGTCGTTAGCGGCGCCTTAGAGATCGATCAACCTTCTGAAAGGTATATTGCGATTGAGGTATGATTAAGTTTTTCATGGTTTAAACGTTTTTAATGGAATTAGATTCGGATCATGTTGGGGTTTTTGTCAAAACTGTTTTGTAATCTCCGCTGCGTATGAACCCCAAAACCCAACACTGGGATGTGCTAGCATCAGGATCTACGTATCTTCTCTTCTTTCTCCATAACGACCTGAGACTGTAGACACATCCTTTGGGACAATTACCCGCCACCTTGTAGTACACCGCCTCATCATCCAGCGGCTGGTCCAGTGTAGTCTGGGTCAGCTCCTGATGTCTCCTTTGGTGCTTAGCTTGCATGGATCAATAATATTTTGTTAACAATATAATAGTAGCATTAAGGTGAGAAGGCAGCAAAATATTCAAATTATGTTACCACAACGGATGATAAAGTGTGCAAGTTAAATAATTTACTCAAAAATGCATGCTAATTAGTGCCATCAATCCTGTTCAATTGTTTGGGTTTCTACTACCATTACAATAACTTTGCCCGTCTACATTTTGATTAAGATAAGAATGTTTTTGAGTATAACATTTTTCCTCATCAACTGATCATTGTGTTGGGAATTCCCATCGCATAATGCAATTTACATGCGATCTAAACTATATCAATTTTCCCAACCAGGCGAGTCACATAAGACCGGGAAGCACAACTAACAATGGACTTCAATAAACGATTTGGTCACTACCAACTACAAACCCCTCATGCTCTTCCTAGCAACAAATTCCCAGAATGTAAATTGAAAAGATAGCAAGACATTCAGAATGTACGAAAGCTCCTCACTACACAGTGAAGTTTGATGAAGGAGAGCATGTTATTGACAATCCATTTGCATAAGAACATAAATCTAATGGAGGTAGGTACTAGATCAGACAACTAACTAATGAATTTTTTTTTTCAAGTATTTTCTTGTTCCAAAAATTTCAAATGTTTCAGCATGAATGTCTATACAAAAAACCTCATATAAGTTCCGCAACATTATTCACAATTAAGTTAATTGGGCGAGCATTTATATCTTTGTTCGAGCAATGTAGCTCCTACAAAGAGTTTCAACAGAATTACCTATAAGTCAATAGAATCCGAATGCTTCAAGACTAGGGATTTCATCTCACGCGGACCTCGCTCCTCATTGCTCTTGAGAACCAACTCTATTACATGGGTAATGTGTCATTAAGTGGATTTGGAAACGTCGGAAGACACCGTTTCAACAATGGCGGAGTAACACCGACATTGTTTTGTTTGAGGCGTAACACCGAGGAAAGCACTTTCTCTTCCTCCTCATCTCCAACCCAATGGACGACCTCTAAGTACTCTAAGCATGAATGCATGCATCTCTGAAACCAATCAATCCAAAGAACTTTGAAAACCATTTAATCAAATGTAAGAGAGTGCCATGTACCTTTCACACTTTTTTAAACAACATACAATAGATAAAAATCAATTTTATGGAAAATAGGAAGAGCGAAAAAAACTAAATCGGGACTGGAGACGGTAAAACAACAAGAATACGGGTTTTTTTTTTTTTGGTAACGACTAGAATACAAGCTTGAGTAAGTCGAAAATTAGAGTTATTTAGAGTTACAGCACAAGGTGCAGGATGATAGGCCCGTCTTTTCGGTATATAAAGAATAGCTCGTTAGTTCTAATGTCAAAAATTAGAATTTAGAAGTACTTTAAAAAAATAGGAGGAGTATCCTCGACTAACAAAGCATGAATCTACAGACATCAAGTGCGAAAGAAATATACCACAAAATGCATAATAGCAGACTTATTGACACAAAACTAGAAACATGGATAACACTTGCAAAGACTATAAAAACTGAAGGAGCATAATCATCCTCATAATAGCCTTTCTTCCAGGTACATGGGGTAAACAAATTATAAAATAAAATTAAATCCAAAGACTCATATAAAACGTAATTCTTTCCTAATGGTTTTGGGGTCTACCAAAAAGAAAATAACTAAAACTAAAGAAGCATATAAAAAGTAATTGACATCATACGGAACACATCGACAAATTTAAAGCGAAAGAACAAAGGTTCATTCCCTAAATGCATCTATAATACGACGAAGAAAGGATGCTACATTGACTCCATAAATTTGTTCAATGAAGTAATATATTTAAAAAAGGATGCCTCTTCCATTTCCAATCAAGTTCGATTTCAAATAGATACATTGCCCAGATCTATTTGGTCACTTAAAGTGGATAACAAAATGGATTATAATTCAAAACATTATAAATACTTAATATTGCGGGGATATGCTTCACAAATCATGGCATTCTTGTTCTAGTTAAATAACTCAATTAAACCAGGAGAAATCGCATGGAAGAAACGAGAGTACCTTCATAAGATTTGTTAAGAATCCACGGACAGATATCACAATCAAGCACTCCAATGAATAGAAGAGAGATGTCTTGCACAAATGAAAAGACAAGATGCAAAATTTTTGAAAGCAAATTCAAATAGGAAAGCGCTACTAATTATTCGATCATAGTTAAACGAGAACGCAAGCCATAACGGTATTTACATTTTGCAATCAACAATTTTAGCGGCGAGAGAACCATGAGTCCTCAATCTCTACAACATTTACCTAAAACTAATCTCAATCTTCATTCTTTCAAGAAATATGATTTCAAATAACTAAAAGACAGAAACAAGGAAAGAAATAACAAAAATTGTCGAGAAAACCAACATAACTGACTGAGAACACAAGCAATAGTCTTGAAAGAATACTACTTGGTTTTTTTCGATCCTCTTTTTCTGAATACTAAATAATGCGCAAAATTGCATTCAAAGAGTCGGATTGAATACTCCTATCCCGACAAACCCTCAGATGACAACATATACTCACAAGCTACAAGTCCTCTTCTATTGATAAACAGAACCCTAGAATGCTTTGTCCATCAGTTTAGCACGAGACTTCAAGTAGAGTGATTTATGTCACCAACCTAATGAAACAATGTACTTTAGACTTAGTACAGAGATGGCTAACTTCAAGCCCCTCTGGAGTCCGGACCACTAACAATCGAAAGAGCATTTAGTACAAGAATCATTACTAAATTCTATATTCCAGCCATTTAAAAACAACAAAATATATTGTATCATGGAACTCTATAGCACAACAAACAGATGGTCACCAAAAATTAAACAAGAGTTTGTGAAAAGCAGGCCATACACTAAACTTACCAATTAGGAATTATGAGGCTATCCAGACATTGATTTGGCATAGAGAACCACTAGCATGCCAAAGATTACAATTAGGAGTAATAGCAACAGTTAAGTTTGTAACACCGGTTTGAGAAAATCAGGCAGCAGAGATAGTAGAGAGATTCTCACCAAGATGATTGAGAGAAACTTTGGGAAGACAGTACAATCCGTCCGTAAGCTTTCCTTGTAACAAAATTCTCTTCAAGACTTTATCCTTCACAAAGGAGTCAGCAACATTATCAGTAACCACATCATTATCCTTTGTCAATTTGGAGATGCTAATGAGATTTTTAGCAAGACAAGGAACATGAAAAACATGTTTTAATGACAATGGAACAGCAGAAGAATCATTAGAACATAAACATCATTGCCAACAAAAGCAATAGCCAAGGAATCACCATTACCAACAGTAACACGTTGTGTACCTGTGAAATCAACTTTATTCATTAGAGAGGATGAATCAGAAGTCATGTGACTAGAGGCTCCTGAATCCATGTACCAATTGGAATCTGCAACTGAAGTTAGAGAAGCAACCAAGCCTTGATAGTGATGATAACGAGCTTGTGGAGCAATAGTCAAAAAGATCAGCACTAAAATCAGCTAAAATGTAAAGTGCAACAGTTGTCTGGCAACTATTTTTTCTTGTCATTCTAATTCCGAGATTAGCCAGGGAAAAACTGATAGAGATAGACAACTGAGGTGGTAAACATAATTGCCGAAGCGAGGCGATTCAACACATATCATATGGTATTCATGGTGGCAGGGGAGAACTCTTATTTTATCACCTTCTTCATACTCGGACAAGCAAATGTAACATCTGCATTAAATTTTTTCTTCATTGGTAGTCACAAGATTTGACAAACTAAAAGGAAGTTAAGAAATAAGAAGTAAATGGAATTTTTAAAATTCTGAACAGCAATCCAATGAAACAAAAAAAGTATCAATTTAAATATGCACAAAAAGAAGTGTCAATCTAAAAGTCATGCGAACAACTGCTAAAGTTATCTACAAAAGCAAAAGTATAATCTCAAAAGTTACACAAACAACAAGAAAAATACCTATGTATCACCAAGCTGCTCATCTCTCGTAAGCCACTCTTGCGTCTCTCGCTCAACATTATCCCCTTGTTGTGGTGGATCGGCGGGATCTATTTGCGGCGGCATTGTTCTTGGTCATGAGGTGGTGGTGGTGGTGGTGGTGGTGGTGGTGTTTGTGGCCGAGATAGGCTGCTCTTCCGTCCATGGTCATCCCGAATTCTTGATGCATAAACGCCATAACCTTTCGTAATTGATCGACAACGATATCGAACTCGCACGTGGAACCATCTCCGCATCCGGGACGTGCTAGCACCAGGATCTGCATATCTCCTCTTCTTTTTCTCCCTAAAGACCCGAGACCGTAGACACGTCCTTTGGGACACTCACCCGCCACATTGAGGTACACCGCTCATCATCCACCGGTTGGTCCGTGTAGCTGGGTCGACTCAGGGCGTCTCCTCTGGACCTTATCTGCATGGATCAACAATAAACAACTTACATGATATGCTTTAAAGTAAACTTAGTACTATTTAACATTTTACTTCTATACTTACATAGAACCGCTCTGATCTAGTATCGATGAATGTCACCCCGTCGTGATTTACGGTGTGGAGATGCAAATACAATTCATTCACGGTAGGTGGCGTCTCGGATGAATTAGTCTGCATACAGGACCGGTTATAAATTCAGCATAAATATGTCAATTAGTAGTAGGTCGGCGAACTCATATTCGCCAAACACAAATCAATTGCGTAGTGAACAAGTGTATAAATGTAAAAAATAAACTAGAGTGTAAAAAAAACTTACCAATCTTTCATTGGTAGTCACAAAAGACACCGAACCACCACCGTGCTTCGAGTATCCAGTCCCAGGTCCTTCGACCTCAGTGTTCCTATTCGTTGACGCTTGCCTAGACCTGGCAAGGAAGTCTTCGCTCTCCCAGTACTCCAAGTATCTTCTCCATGCCTCATCTGTAACATAAACTGGCTGAACACGATTCTTCATTAACTTGTGCATCAATGCGGTGTACCTTGTGCCTGCATGCGTGTCGTACGCCGCACGAATGAGATCCCCGTGAATCGCGTCATCCCATCAAAAATATACCTACAAAATGGAGATTGCAATTGTTTTTTTGATGTATCAAGAGCATAGCATCCAAGGATGTAAGTATTTGTCGCCGAATCAATGTGTAGAGAAGGTCGGTGACAATATTCACGAATATCTTGTCTCGCTTTCGCATTGTCCTTACTCTTGCCCGGTACACACATAATGGTGTTGAATATGTTGTCAAAAACATTTTTCTCGATGTGCATGACATCTAAGTTGTGGCGGATCAAGTTTGTCTTCCAATACGGCAAGTCCCAGAAAATGCTTTTTTTCTCCATCCCGAATTCTTAGCTATCCGCCCATTCACAGAATCAGCTCCGATTTTTGTCACCTTCATCAAGCCTAACGATTCAATTTCTGCCAAAATTTCTTCACCAGAACGAAAAGCGGGCGGTTCGTCATTTAAGACCATTTTGCCTCTAAGGAAATTTTTTTGTCTTTCCTGAATGGTGATGCCCTTCGCCAAGAAACGACGGTGACAATCGAACCACGATGTCTTTCCACCATTTCGCAATTGAAATGCATTTGTATCCTCCATACAATATGGACAAGCTATCTTACCGTGTGTGCTCCAACCGGACAACATGCTATACGCAGGGAAATCACTAACAGTCCATAAAAGGGCCACTCGCATGAGAAAATTTGTCTTTGTGGATACGTCGTATGTAATCACCCCTTTGTTCCATAAATCTTGCAACTCTTTCACAAGCGGCTGAAGGAACACGTCGATTTTCTGTTTTGGGTTGGTCGGTCGAGGAACGATAACCGTTGAGAACATAAACTCAGATTTCATGCACATCGACGGTGGAAGGTTGTACGGAGTCAATATTACGGGCCATGAAGAGTACGATTTTCTTGAAATCCCAAATACTTGAAAACCATCGGTACACAATCCTAAACGAACATTCCGAACCTCTGCGGCGAACTCTTTGTTGACATCATTAAAATGTCTCCAAGCTATCGAATCAGAACAGTGTTGCATAACATATTCTAGCGAGGAATGTTCTCCATGCCATCGCATATGTTTTGCCGTTGACTCAGACGCATACAATCGTTGCAACCGAGGGCCCAAAGGGAAGTAGTACATTTTTTAGCAAAGGCGTTTTTTGGTGTTCCGGCCATGACCTCGTCGCTGTGCAATGTAGCATGATTTCCCACATAATTTACATGATGTCAACTCAGAGTCCACTCCCCAATAAATCATACATTGGTCCTCACAACAATCTATTTTCTCAACAGGTGGACCTAGACCTCGCATTAGTCTTTTAGTGGCATAAAGATTTTCAACCAATGAATTGTCATTTGGCAAACAATCCTTCATGAATTTTATGATTTCATTATAACCGCGTTCAGATATATGATGTTCTGACTTGATCGCAAGTAATCTTGCCATTGCGGACAACGTTGTCATGGTTTCGCAACCCGGCCACAATTGTTCGCTACTAGCCTCTATCATGTCATATAGTTGGCGTGCTTGGGGTTTGGTGATTCTTCCACGTGATTCCAATTGAAACTTGGACCTGCCACGTTGTGTAGCATCTCGCGGTAAGTTGTCGGATCGTCTCCTCCCACATCAGCATCATCAATATGGTTATCCATTTGGTAGAAGTTTTGCGGGCCTTCATCTCCGTTCTCACCATGTTCGTACCAACAGTGTATCCCGAAACAAATCCATACCTACATATGTGGTACTCAACCGTTTCGACGTCCAGGTACGGTACAAGTCGACATTTCTTATAATTGCACGGACATCTAATCTTCCTTTCACTTTGGTATGTAGGACAATGTTGCTTAGCAAATGATATGAATTCTTTAACCTTCGCCGCGAATTCAATTCGAACGAAGCCGTTGTCGAGATGGTTGTACATCCAGTCTCGACTTGCAGGCGACATTCCTATTGTAATTGTGCAATTAAATTAGTCAACTAGTTTCATAATTTTCGACGGTACATGGCTACTTGTGTGTCCAACTAACACAATTTATTAGAAGGGGGAATATGAGAACCTACCTAACCCCATGAACAAAAAGCTTTGCTTCTATGCATTGAATAAATGTGGTTGGAAACAACTTTCTTAATACCTAGCTCGGTACATGACGATACCAAACAGTATGATACTTGGTCGTAAAAATAAAAGCAACAAGGAGTTCAAAAAAATAAATAAATCATAAGTTATAAGAGGCATACAAATACCACATAGTATCAAAGCTCCTAGTACTTGTTCACTCGTACCTCCTTAAGGTTATATGTTTATTCAATTCTCTTGAAATTTTATGTGAAATAGCAACATTAACTAAAAGAGTAATCATAGTTTTTTGAACCCTACCTAGTAGTAGAAATTATATAATTATAGGTACTATTCATCTATACCTACTCTATTGGTAGCTTTATCTACACACATGCATATACACCCAAGTGAATCAAATATAGTAGGAAAAACATGAAAAAATGTGGCATAACAATATCAAAGAATGTAAATTAAAAAAATAAAATATAGCACAATTTTCAGTATTGGCAGCTCGAAAACCAGTGAATGCTTGTTGCTTAATGGCAACCAAAGCTCCCTAAACAATTTGCGAACCTATCTCCAAAGATGACATCTAAATTTGTGCACAGTTGCAAACAAACTCCGCTAAACGATCTACATTTCAAATCAAATCAAACCAATTTAATAATGTAAGACCAATCTTCAAAAAAAAAAAAAAAAAACCAAGGTAATCACATAGAAACCCAATGCACAAAAAATGGTTTTTTTTTCTTCAATCAATCCTATTCCTACATAGTATCAAAATCTGAACTAATAGGAACATGACCTGGAATCAATGGAATTAACTGTTTAGTTACAACAGCTGAAGGATGGCCAAGTCATGATGCCATGAACAATTATGATTACTTACCGTAAATGACTGAGGAAGCTCTAAAGTAAAGGAAACTAAATCAATGATGTACAAGCCAGCTATGACTCTCCCAACAGCAAGAACTTAAGTACTCTCAAGGTCCTGTAATAGATAGAAATTGGTAAGGAAGGTGAATTTAACAGTGGAAGTAGCAGTAAGCATACTGACTGAAATTAAATTGTGCTTGAAAGAAGAAATGTGAAGGCAAGACAACAACAACAACAATGATGTATGCGAAAAGAAATGGTGACCTAACTATGACTTTCATAAAGATCAACAATGATGACCAGAACAACAACAACAACAACAACAACAACAATACAGAGGATTTAGATACTTTCAGAATAGAACGGAATTATTGGAGTAAAAACCAATCTTGGTTGTCTTAGTCATTTGTGGTATTCGTCTCAATAAAAAACACACGGCATATAAAAAGATTTTAATGAGCTCTGGATCAGCACAAGAGATATCTCTGCGATCATTCCAGTATGAAGAACTAGAACAAGCAACAAATGGTTTCAAGGAGGAGGTGGGAAGAGGAGCTTTCGGTACAGTTTTCAAAGGTACGTTGCCCAACAACAATCAGACAATTGCAGTGAAGAAAATTAATAGGTTGGTTGCATTTTAATGCTTCTCGTGATTCAACGTATAGGGTACTCGCGGTTCCAATTTATTAATGTGGTCAAAGCGGTAGCCACCGCTTTTAACGCCATTCAGAGTTTCGATTGTCTTCATTTACGCATCTCGATGAATTTATATTGCCTAAACGAAGCTGGAAGCATTTTATTAATCAATATTTGTTGCACCGAGATCTAAAAGACTCTGCTCCTCGATCCACTCTCACGAACTAACACCAACATCACTTCAGTAGCTACCTACACTCTTTCTTTGCAGATTCAGCGTTAATAATCTTCTTAGATCTCTCTTTCACTAACTCTCATAATTGTTGTACATATTGTTTCTCAACTTCATCATTAATCTTTCTATGTTTTCAGCTAAGATTAGGGATCACTAGTGATAATTAAGTATGGTGATTTGTCAATCTTTGCCATCTCTGTTATGCTAAAATTTGTCATTATAGTTAGTCTACTTGTTTTTCCATCACTAGCACAATTAGCACCATTAGAGAGCAGAATTCTTCTTCAAGTCCAACAATCAGACAATCACGAGTATCCTATCATTCGATCCAAATTGTAACACCCATTCAAAAATAAAAAACAAAAAAAATAAAAAATAAACACCTTAGGGTGTTACCTTTACGAGTTCGGCGACGGCTTAGGGTGGGGCGTAGGTCGGCGACGACTTAGGGCTTCGGAGGCTCTAATCTCCGGCAGCCGACGACGGCAGAGCTGACGGCCTCGTCGCAGCCGCAATCGCAGCGACGACAGAGATTTAGGGTTTGGGAAAGAACGTCCTCGACGAGAGCGGTGAGAGAGAGAGAGCTAGGAAACGTCGGTCCGAGGGCGGTGAGATAGGGAGAGAACGTCCTCGACGAGCAGAGAGCGGTGAGCGGAGAGGTGAGCACAGAGCGACCAGAGAGCAGAGAGCAGTGAAAGAGAGAGAGCGGTGAGCGGAGATGATCGATGAGAGATCGGTGACCGGTGAGAGCAGAGAGCGGTGAGCGGTGATCGGAGAGAGAACGAAGAGCCGGAGCAAGAGACGGAATGCGGTGAGAGAGAGAGACCAGAGAGAGAGAGTAGAGAGCAAGAGACGGAGACGATCGACTTTTTAGGGGTTGGGGGTTGGGGATTGTGGGGGGTGGGGGTGGGGTGGGGGCCTTGATAGAAGCACGCACAAATCTCGAGATTTGATGAACGATTATAAGAAAAGAAAGTTTTGGTGGGAATGTTGGCGCCATTTTTTAGAGACGGAATTTAATTTTGTCTCTATTTCCGTCTCTGATCCGTCTCAATTCCGTCTCTGAATTAGTCCGTCTCAATTCCGTCTCTAACTACTTTTTTTTAGCAATGGAACTTAATTCCGTTGCTAATTCCGTTTCTAAATATCATTTTGATTGTAGTGGTTGTGTGCACAAAAGAGAAACGGAGAATTGAGGTGAGAGCAAAGGGAGCAAATGATCTTTGGATCTCGTTGCGTTGTGTGACGACCAAAACCCAAAACACCAACCCCATGAGAAATTTGGTAGTTATACAAACCCTACACTAATTGCACAAATTATGTAAACCCCTTCATTGAACCTTAGCTCTATTTTGTTCAAAACCCTAAATTTGAAGAGAAAAATAGATGAGAGCTTTATTGGTGTTTTCATGATGGGTGTTGTGCTCCAAAGTCAACAAAATCTCCTTTGAAGGTAAACACATTATTCATACTATCTCTTTCCTAGTTCAAGTTGATTTACAAGCTTGGTTTGTGACATGTGTCGAGCGTGCATAATAATTTCCCGTGTTTTCTATTAACTTGTAGTAGTGGTAAATGAGATATCATCTCCACATGAGTTTTCAAAATCTGAAAGGAAAGAAAAATTTTACTGTTTTTATTAATTTAATTAATCTAGTTAAACTGGAATTGAAATACTAAATAACTAATAATTATGATTACTAACTTAAATAACCAAACCAACTAAATTAATCTAAACAAATCAAATTCAAACTAACTTAAACAATATTCAAATTCAATTCGATATAAATAAACAAACATCTAAACAACCCCCACTAAATAATATAATATATTTGGATTACTTTGAAACACTAGAAGATAATATCACTTCATACTATAGTTATAATTATAAAACATGGAATCTTGAAATCATTAAACCTCATTTCATAATAGGTTGATAACCTTTAGCCAGCCACCAATTTTCCTTAATTCAATGGAAATACCACATTCTTATCATTGTAAATTTACCCATTGAATAAAACACAACACCATAGAAATACGATATCACTAAGTTCAATGAAAACCATGCCTAATCTAAGCCAATATTAGCGAAGCCACATTATAAACAACTTAGAACACAATCACCTAAGACATCCACTTGGGAAATGCCCTATAGATTAATCTTAGTTACTACTTCGATAATTGTTGTCAATAAATATAGACATAGATTTAGAATCTTAATACCACATAACACATTTACAAATATGCACGCAATACTAATCTCCTTTAGTTGTAATACGCAAAAACAACTTGTTAATTTCGTGATTAACTTATATGAATAGATCTAAAGCATTAAGTACATGATTCCTTAATTATAACTATCTAGTAGTCCAAAATATACTACATTGTCTAGGGTTTGTTTAGATTAATAGACTACTCACTCATGCTTAAAATAAACAACGCGTAAATATAATTAAAATACATAATGAATGAATAAATACCTTAATATAAATCAAAGCTCCAAAGTATCTTCAAACATAAACGATAAAACTAAACTAGAGCAATAGGAAAGCAAAAAGAAGAGAGTTAGGAGAGTTATTTCGAAGCTCTTTGACCTTTTATAGACTTCCTACATATACATATCATAGATAAACTCAGATTCTTCATACTAATAAAAAACACGTAATCGACCTCAGTGATTTCTCAGTGATTCCTAACTTATACACAAACCACTGACCAAATCACTAAATTTAGCTCTCATTGCTCCATTGATTAAGCTGGTGATTTATAGTTCATTCTCCAATTTGTTGTGGATTCGTTGGCCTTCTTCTGCTGCTGATTTATATAGCGATTCCTAGTGTTATTCCAAATCGCTGTGGATTCGTTGATACATTTTTCCAGTTGATTGTTTTGCTTTTCTTTCTCTTTTCTTACATTTCTTTATTTTCCAATTTAAGACCTGAAACTGCAAAAACAAGAGAATACTTAGTGTAATATCATCATTTATGCCTAAAATCAGCTTAAATTACATTATAAAATGTGTCTAATTATTGACCTGTCAAATACCATAAAACTCAACACTTTGCTGTCCTGAGCAAATACTCTCAATCATATTCTCTATTTCATTACTATATACTGATTTCAATCTAATTCATCTTAAGTTCAAATAATATAAATTTTAAAATAAAATTAATTTTCGAATGAAAATATATTACCCACATGTAAATGAAAGTTATGATAGAATATAATGATTTAGTCAAAATAAAACATTCCTTGATGATAACTCAACCACCTAATGTAGCATTTCTTTAAAATTTAAAGTTCATTGCCAAGGCTAGTGCACAATATAGGTTTTCTCAATCACCACTGATAAGCATTAAACTTACGATAACTAATATATAATCTCAAAATATAAAAACCACTAGATTAGTTTCAATTTTAGAAAATACTTTATAATAGTACCACAATCAAAATCAATAGGAATTTTGCCAAGATATAAATGAATACGTCATTTAGAACATGTTATACTAATAAATACTTCATTCAACTCTAGTTTCAAGTACTCGAGTTAAATCTTTTCATTTGAAGAGTTTAAGAACATCTATCTTTTCTTTTTATCTCGCATTATTATTATTTTTACTCCATTCTAATTATTATTTTTTCATGTATTTCATTTACTTTTTCTTTTGAGTCCTTGCCCTATTTCCTTTGGAATCTATAAGATTCTCTATATATTTATTTAATAAAATTTTGTTAACACTTCTCACTATCCACTAAAATTGAAAAAAATATTCTTTTTAACTTTTATAAATTCATCGATTTATAACCCATTTCTTCTTTCAATTGTGATAATAGCTTTATATATATATATATATTGTAAAAATATTTAATCAATAGTTTTTATATCATAAGATTCATAGAAATCTATCTTGTTCATCTTGCACTATTGCTTTGATTTTCTACCCATTATCATGACTAACACAAGATATTCAATTGTTGTTCATCAAGTAGCAAAGTTAATCAAAAGGGTGTAAAATTAATTCCTTCTATCATAAAACTCACATGGGTGATAAAAGAATCATTTCAATTCAAAATCTATTACATATATTCATTTTTATTCTTTTCCTAACTAAAAATATGGAAAAATAAAATTCATAATTACTTGATTTCGGAAGAAATTCGAAAAAATTTCATCAACTTACTCGATTATCAGATTAAAAGTAATTTTGAACTTTTCTTCTACCTTTCTTTCCTTTCATTAACGTCAATTCCATACTTCACCTAAAATACCCCCAAACTCATTCTAAACCTTATCCTCAAGGTTTGAAAATGAAGATCGATTTTCAATCAAAACAGACATACCACGTGAAGTAAAAAGAATTGAAAAAATAAAAATAAAAATGATAATCAAAAAATTAAGTTAATTATAATAAGACAAAGTGCATAATAATTGAATGAATAAACATCACCATTACATAACAAGTGAAATAAATATCATACCCAAGCATTGAATAAAATGTAAACATACTATGTCATCATAAACAAAATGTATATAACCATGAAACACAAAGTATGTCACCACTACCGAAATTACATAGAGGAATCCAATAACATCACTCTGAGACATAAAATAAATAAAAGAAGGAAATCATGTTAGCGTCCGAAAGTCACATCATCATCTTCTACCATAGATCAATCCTCTAGGACTAGTAGCTTACATCGAGATCTTAGAGGTGGTATTCATGACTTGGCAATGTTGGAACATTAAGATTACTGCTGAGCGGTAATCTCATCTGTGTAGATGGTACAGGAACCGATGTGTCTCCTTAACGTCTGCTTCTCCTGGACATTATATGCTCTATTATGTTGATGCTCCTTGATAAGGCTTTCTGGTTCTCAAATACCAGATCTTGATTGCGGAGAGTGGTCATCTGATTGCGCAAAATTGCACCCATGAAGCCAACCCCGACTTATCCATATATAGTTTGTGATAGTCCCTAGCAGGTAGCTCCATGTTCAGATTATTTCAAGCTTCCAACATCTCTTCCAAGATTCTCCTCGTGTTGTCTCTGATTTTCCTTCTCTGCCCAATTTCTCTTCTCGCTATCAAAGCTATTTCTTTCATCCTTTGTGTCTTCATAACCATTCACTCTACCATTTCTCTCTATAACCTTATCAATGATGGTCTTCTCCGGTAAAACATCTATGTCAAAGCTTTCCATGTTCACTTGGTCCATCCTACAAAATGCCTTAATCATCAAAGGAAAAAGAAGTTCATCTTTTTTCTTGGTGGTGATGGCACTCTTAATTGATTCATAAAAGATTTTGCCAACATCTAAGTTTCCTAACCCCATAGCAATATGGTGAAATAGGGCGGCCTTGTAATTCACTATTTTGTAGTATTGCAGGCTTGGCTGTAAGCTGGCGTTGATGAAATAACACTAAGCTTTAGTGGTATTCCTAAAAATTTTTGTGGTTATGTGCTTAGGATACCCTCTATGTCCAAAATAAATCAGTCTCCATGGATTGTTTCTAAACCTCCCCTTATTGTCTCGGTAGGGAAATTGCACTTAATCACATACTTAAGTTTGAGGTACTCGTCATTTTATTTTTAGTGACAATCTGGTAATCCAAAATACCGATTTATTCTTACAACAGAATAATCTGCTGTCATCCCTCTAATTTGGGACTCAGTCTTACTTTCACTTCCATATGCATTGGCCTAAAATTCTCGCACTAAAGCTTCACAACCTCATTCACTAGGGACATCCTTGAGGCCTAAATGGTTGTAATCTCTAATCAGTAATCAACTAATCCCCAATTTCTCATCTCTATGATGTCTAGGATCCTAGGCCTATACTTTAATTTATTTTTTTACAATAAATACCCTTTCCCGGATCAATTTCCTATCATTCATCACATCATTCCTAAATTTTTCGTAAGACTTTTCATTTACAAAACTTTCATTCCTCAATTCATAGTTTTTCTCCTCCATTGTTATCTCATATTCAACTTCCTTGATTCCCTCCTCATCTACATAATCATCCTCAGTATTGTAACTACATGAAGAAGGTGGAGGATGTACTTTTTACAGTCTAATCTTAGGTGTGTTGAACGTTGTAGATGTGGGTTGGATTTGGGAAGCTTTAGATTTTGTTTTTGATTTTTCTACTAACTTTCCCTTCCCCTTCTCTTCTAGTGAACTTATACCCTTACCACCACCGACCATTTTGGAATATTGTAGGTGAAAAAATGAACCTGTAAAATCATTTGGGACCAAACTTGTCGAAAAAGTATTCAATAAAGTTTAACTTATCTATCAAGAATAAGAAATCATTGTGAAAAACATTTTGAAATTAAGATTTTGAAATTTATATGAAAGTTGTTAGTAAAATAGTATTGGTAAAAATAAGCTTTGTATATAATTCAAATCAATCGATAAAGATTTACAAAAACCCCCAAACTCAATTGAAACTTAATCTCAAATTAGTTTGCGTATACAATTCAATCTACTCGCCATATATGAAAAATAGTTTGAAAAATTGATAGTGATAAACAAATCATCACATCACTCCCATACTAGTATTATAATAAAAAACATTCGATATTAAAACCATTTTAAGATAAAAATTTCAAAATTGAGTTCCTATCATAACAATCAATCCAAAACCAACGAAAAACCAAAAATTTAATCCATAATAGGTTAGGGTTTTAGTTGATTACCTTCTTGAAAGTGATTCTTTCAAGTATTAAACTCAAGATTGCTTTTTTAGAACTCTCACAAGCTCCTAGTCGAACTCCCTTGCTCAAGCCTTAGGTGGCTCTATACGCTCGAAACTCACCACGTTTTTAAGTTGAATATATGAGGATTGAGGTGAGAATCACTTATATATACTAAAATTTAAGCTATGGAAGGATGAATGTAGGCAAAAAGGGTCTCTTGATTGAAAAGGTACAATGGTTGTGAGTGGGAATGCTTTAAATGTGGCGATTTGGGGTTCTATTTTTTTAAAAAAAAAAACTTCAATTTTTCCAAGTGAATCATGGTTTAAATGGATTCGTTGATAAAATCGTTGAAAATGAGCCTCAGTGACTTAACAATTTATCCATTGTTTTCTAGTTATAAACGTGATTCGGTGAAAAATTGCTGACTTCGAATTTACACTGAAAATTCTCAAACTGCTGCCGATTTACCCAGTAATTTCCAGTACAAACTAGAATCGTTGGTTTAATTTTAGAGTTTTCCAATTGAATCGATTTTCCTAATTAATTATCACACACACATATATATATATATATTAATAAAGGTAGAAATATACAAAATTTCAAAATTTAACTAAGATATGTATTAAATAATTTATTTTATTGTCATAAATAACTAATTAACATAAACCTAATGCATTAAAAAACATAATACGGAAATAAATTGGCTCGATCAACCTTCCTTAAATGAAACTATTCCTGAATTGAATTCCTAAAATATAACCATTATAAGAGTCAAAAGTTGAGCGAATATAAAACAACTAACTAATCCTAATACTAAAACATGAAATAAAGATAGAGTATGTGCTGCCTCGGTTTTGTTTATTGTTGTTGGCTCGACTAAACCACGTAATTCTAGGCTGGTTCTATGAACTTAAGTGTAGGATTATCCACTTTTGTGCCATTTCAGAAAGTGATTGCTCAGCCATGCACTCGAAAAGTAATCGTCTTCTTCAGAGTATCCATGACAACTTGCGAAGTGGCTAAGAAAGGTCATCCTAAAATTAATGGATGATCTTTGTTAATAAAGTGTGGCATAGCCAAAAAGTCTGTGAGAATAATATACTTGTCGATTTGAACTGGTACATTAGTATCCACACCTATTGGTTTTACTGAATACTCATTTGGTCGGGCAACTTTTTCAGAAGCAAGTACATCCAATTCTAATTGAGTGTGAAGGAAAAAATGAATCGACAAGTAGTTTTCCCTAGAACTCGTATCACATATAGCTTTAAAGTACCAAACCCATTTGACCCTAATGTTTATGTATATATCTCCTAGATCATCGAGATTGACAATCGTTGGATTCTTTTTTTTCATCTTCTTATATCTCGTAGGTTTAAATTCCTCCGAATAAATCATAGGTTTAAATTCCTTCGTGTTATTATTCTTAAAATTGTTTGATTGCTCAACCTTTAATTCTTAGGTTATTGTTCGTTGATTAGCAGTTTCTTCACTTTGCTTGTTCTTGGTTTTAACATTTCCATCTTCCATTGTTACAACATTAATATCATATATTTTAGCTTCATGATGATTTAATTCTAAAAATTTATTATTTTTAGTTTGTTCATTATCAAACTCATCAGATTTTCCATAGATATCTTCATCATTGAAACGAAAAGTGTCTAGTTTTGTTTTAGCTGTTGTAAGGAATAGTCTTCCTAAAAGTATAGATGAGGACTTAGCTAATATTGAGTCTCCCATTTCCATGATATAGAAGTTAACGGGAAATATTAAGTCATTAACTTTAACTAAAACATCTTTTAGTAAACTATAGGGTTTAACAACTGTATTGTCAACTAAAGTAAGGTCAATAGGTGTATTGATCAATGAACCTATTTTCATTGATTCATACAACTTGAGTGACAATGTTTATTGATGCTTCGAGATCACATATAGCAAAATCTATTAAAGAAGTTCCTATAGTGATAGGAATTGCAAACATCCATGGGTCGGAAGATTTCTCAGGTATCTTCTTTTTAATTAAAGCAAACACTTTTTGTCATAAGTTTTCTTTAGATTCTTCTAAAAATTTGTCTTTTGATTCAGAGAATTTTTTAACTTCATCATAGTTAGAAAATTGCATAATTGATTCCATTAATTGTTAATTGATTTCTATCTTCCTAAATAATGTAAGAATGTGTTCATTGATTTCTTCCTCCATAGCATTAGCTAATCATTGTGGAACGATAGAATATGAACATACATCTTCATTCAAATTGTCAGAAATCTTATCATTTTTATCCTTATCAATTAATTCAGACTTTTGTAAAGATTTTTCATATGCTTCAACTTTGGCTAAATACCATGGGTACAACCTTCCAAAAAAAGGTGTAAGTTTCAATTATTTATGTGACGACCCCTTCTCTAAATAAGGGCACTGCCCGGCCTAATCCCTTAATTAAGCCCTAATCTCCCCTATAGGACCTAACAAGGAACTAGTCAGCTTTATTTAAACACCTAAACACCCACCAATTATGATACCACCTACAGTTAACAAGCTAGTTCTACTGACTAACCTATGGTTGTCTATAAATCATAGTTAAGTTAAACTTTTGTTGTTTTATCTAACAAGTTATTCAGCGGAAGTCTTATTTCATTACTAGTGGAAATTAGATCCTAAGGCCTAAACTATTGTGGAAAAACTAGGAAATAGTGATCACATGCATATATAAGCAAAAGTGGTGATATATATAACATGTGTCTGGTCAGATGTTCATATCACTCAACCCAAAAGTAAAAATATCATGTATATAGAAAATGTAATACAAAAGAATGCAAAATGTACAAAAATATGTCGTAGCAGTCCCTCACTGTCTCAGAGGTAGTCACCAATCTTCTATTTCCATGGTCTGCTACTCGACTGATCTGCACCCACCGTCACAAACTAGACGGTGAGTACATGAAATTATTTAAGTAATACTGAGAGACGTCGATCCACATTCCCAAACATGCAACAAGTATCAAATAGCATAATTTAAATAGCAACTAAGCTGAAAGAAACATCATGCAAAGAGATACTTGAGTTAACCAAATATGAAACTGACTCAAGGCTAAGTAGTAATGGATTAGGGTCGGTCGGTCGGACGTGAGCTACGTCACATCAGCCTTTCCACTACAATTTGAGCTCTGCTCTATATCATTTCATTACAAATTGAGCTCTATATCATAATCTCAAAAGGTCGTACTTACGATTACGCCTTTTCTATTCCAAGTGAATTAGTGATCACCGGAATGTATACTTGCTAACATACTCGAGTTTTAAAACTCGTCATGTTCACCCAAGTTATTCTTGCACCAACAAACCCTGAGGTCCGGTTACCCCGTTCGAGGCACGTTACCCTGTGTGTCATGCAAGGTAGTGGAGAAATTCCCTAACATCCCGAAAAGTCTAGTGACCCCCGTATGAAAGCTGAATTTCTATCATCAAATGACCCTAACCACAAGAACCACTTTCACTTTCAATAATGACTCGGTAATAGAACCCAAGAGATGTAATTGCATACTAATGCACAAAGGATTAGAGTCAAAATAAACAAACTAACCTAATAGCATGCTATATCACTGACTTCCAAACACAATAATCAACATGACAAAGTAGAGGAATTGGAATCTATGATATACACAACAGAGTATGCTATGAGCAACATCATAAAATGAGAAACAAACAAGTCATAGCATATGAATTTCAAAGCCAATTCAGTTCGAATAACTGAGAATAAATAAATAAATGGAATGAAATGTAAATAAATGTCTCAATCAGTTTACTTGCATACACAACAATGCCTAAGCTATCCGGCTTCTCGTCGCGTCGACGTACGCACCCAATACCCCGTAATAGCTCCTTTAGGGTCCTAACATTTGTCAATTTATCAATTTAGATTCAAGCTTAATTATTTAAAATTCCTCAATTGGTCGAAATGTGTCGAAATCGCATTCGAGACCAATTTGCCAATTTCGCGCTTTTCGAGGTAAAAACCCCATAAAAGTCGCGTCCGAAATTTCAAATAGTTTGTTTTTCATTGAAAATTATCAATTTCTATTTATTTTGTCGAAATATAATTTTTCGGGACTTTTCCTAAATTTTTTGGAAATTTCCCAATTTTCCAGCATTTTTTGTCAATTTTCTCTCATTTTCTATTTTTTTTTTATTTGGGTCGGGTCAACCCAATCGGGTCGGACCCGACCCTGGCCAAGGCCCTGGGCCTGGCTCGCCCCATGGGCCGAGCCTGGCCTAGGCCTCCTGGCTCGCCCCATTGGGCTGATGCACGCACGAGCGCACAGCTCGCGTATGCATCTTCTCCAACGAACTAGGGACACAATCCCTGGTTCGGTTGGAATTTTTTTTATTTTTTATTTTGCTTGAGGAGTTGGGGTTGGCTCCCATCTCCAACCCCAACTGGAGTCAATGGCAGGGGAGACACCCCTGCCATCTTCCTCCTCACACTTCTCGGCCTCCATGGCCAAACCTTCCATGGAGGCCGAGACAACAACAACGACACAACCAACAACCACATAACTCAACAACAACTACACCAAATCAACTCACCTTGATCTCCTCTTCGGTCTCAGTCTCTCTCCTCATTTCTTTCCTTTTCTTCTTCTTTAGTCTCTGTTTCTTCTTTGTTTTTTTGTTTTTGTTTTTGTTTTTGTTTTTGTTTTTTTTTAAGTTAGAATGAGATAACATGGAAAAAAAGTGGAAGACAAGTAAAATAGTCAACTGGAGAAAAAACCAAGCGATTTCCCAATGATTTGAGAATACAAAGGAATCGTTGCATAAATTGACAACAAATAAGTGGCAGCAATTTCTCAGTGAATTAGGATTTACAAAGGAATCGCCAGCTGAATCGATTGAGCACAGAGATATATTTTTAATTATTAACCCAATGATTTATGAAGAACAAAGGATTCGTTAACGAATCACTAAGGTCGGTGACGGGTTTTTTAAATTATTATGAAGAACTTGAGTTTATCTATAATTTGTATAGCTTTGGAAACTATAATAGGACCTTAAGGCTTCAAAATAAGGGTTCTATCGACTCTTTCTAAGCCCTATTTTCTCTTAACAAGTTTATGGGAGTCGTAAGTTAGATTTTATTGAGTTTTTGTTTGAAGCTACATTGGAGCTTTGTTTATTTCGATAAGTGGTATTTATTCAATTATGTCTTTAGATTATATTATTATGTTATTTATTTCTAGCATGAGCGAAGATTTTATTAATCTAAACAAACCCTAGATATGTATATACTTTGGATTTCTATATAGTTATAATTAAGGAATCACATACTTAATGCTTTCAATCTATTCATAAGCATCAATCACGATTTTAATAAGTTATTTTTACATATTACAACTAATGAGGATTGATATTATATGCATAGTTGCAAATATATATTATGATATTCTATTTTCTGAATCTATGTCTATGATTATTGATAACAATTATAGGGGTAGTAACTAAGATTAGTCTATAGAGCCAAATTGCCGGAGTGAATGTTATAGGAGATTGTGTTCTAAGTTATTCATTGATTGGCATATTCTAATTAATATTTGGTTTAAATTAGACATGATTTTCATTATGTTAATGCTATCGTATTTCTATTTTATTTCATATTATCCAATTGGCAGATTTAAAATGATAAGGATATTGCTATATTTCATTGAATATATGAAAATCGATGGTTTGGTAAAGACTATAAACTTATTATTCATTAGGATTTAATGATTCCTAGATTCCATATGATATAATTATAACCAGGTTATGAGGTTATGAGGTTATGTTATGTTTTAGTGTTTGAATGCAATCCAAGTATATTACATTTTTTAGTGGGGGATTGTTTAGATATTTATATTATATTGAATTTGAATTTTGTTTAATTAAGTTTATAGTCATAGTTTTTAGTTATTTAGTATTTCAATTCTCATTTAATTAGATTAACTTAATTAAAAAAACAAGAAAAAATAACTTTCCTTAGAAGTTTGCAAAATCCAAGTGGAGACGATATCCTACTTACCACTACTACAAATAATAAGAAAATGCGGGAAGCCATTGTGCACACTCGACACATGTCAATTTTTTGCATCGTTGTCGGGGATTGTTAAATAAATTTTTAGGAATTTAGACGTTGTATGGTCTACACACTTCGTCGTTCTAATTCTATAGGATCTTTACATCTGTTATATCCTTAAATAGATAGAACTTTTAATTGAAATTTAAGACAATAAAAACTTAAGGACAATTTAGTTAATATGATTTGGGATACCAACAATAATGATAATGACAATATCATTAATAATAAAAATGCTAATAGAATTATCAATAATAACAACAATAATAATGGAGAACTTACTTTTAGACAAACAAATCAAAATGTTACAACACATGAGCCTATGTACATAGCATACCCTTTTTGAATTTGAACTTAGATCTGGATTTATTAGTGCCTTACCTAACTTCTATGTTAACGACAATGAAGACCTACAGAAATTTATAAGGGAGTATCAACATAAAGTTAACGGGATGAACCGAAAGAAGGTACCCTAGAACAAGTCAAACTTAAAGCTTTTCCTTTTGCATTGAAAGATCAAGCACAAGATTGGTTGTTCTATCTCCCTCGTGATTCAATACTACATGGACTCAAATGTTAGAAGCTTTCCTAGATGAATATATGCTTGCCAAAAAAATTAGTTCCTATAGAAAGCAAATCACAGTTACAATGATGAAAGATGATGAAAAATTTAATTAATTCTAGGATAAATCTCAAAGATTAATTTCTTCTTGTCCACAACATGGATATACTCAAAGAGCTTTATTAAAATATTTTTATGAAGGACTCAATCACTTTGAACAAAGGTTATTAGACACAATATGTGGTGGATCTTTATTTGAAACAACACCTACTTTAGCAAAGGAAGTAATTAATAAAATGTCTAAACAATCTAAGCAATATGGTGAAAGATTGAATCCTCAAGAAATAAACTTTATGAAGTTGATAATAAAATAAATAATGTGTTTGATGATAAAATTGATGAATTATCTAATATGGTTAAGTTGTTAATTAAAAATAGATGTAATCAAGTTAAAGCTTGAGGATTTTGTAATGAGTTGTGAAGGCCTGAGTCACTGCCTAAGTCCGAAACCACTACAGCCCACCCAGGACCTCCAAGGCAGTGTGGGTGCATGCACTCACCCACACCATCTACGTCCCCCCCAATACTGCCAGTGCACCAATCCACAACTCGTAACAATATTGAGCCACGGTAGCTCAGTGGTACACAACTCGCTAAATCCGTGGTCTTAAGCCTCTAGGACGCGGGTTCGAGTTGTGGGAGGCGAACAACTACGCCCAATATTGTTACGAGTTGTGGATTGGCGCACTGACAGTATTGGGGGGGACGTATATGGTGTGGGTGAGTGCACCCACACTGCCTTGGAGGTCCTGGATGGGCTGTAGAGGTTTCGGACTTAGGCAGTGACCTAGGCCTTCACATGAGGTTACACATCCTACCAATACATGTCATACTCTACATGAAGAGAATATTAAAGAGGTTAATTCAATGATAAACCAATTTTTCGGTCCTCCAAGAAATCAATATAATAACAATACTTATTATCCTGAAAGACTACACCCAAATGTTAGTGATGGTCCTCAAAATCAAATTATGATATTTATAGACCAAGTGCTCAGATGTAATATACACCTATTCAACAACCTCAACAAAATGCTTAATCAACGAATCCAAATTTAGAGCAAATATTGCATAATTTTAATAACCAAAGTCATCAAAACTTTACACATATTTCTTAAAATTAGGTTAAGATTGATGCTACTGTTAATGAACTAAAAAATTAGTTAAATCAAATTAATTTACAAATAAATAGGTTAAGTACTAAATAGAGTAATGAAGCTAAAGCACCAACTCAAGCTGCTACTTCTCCTACTAATCAAGCACAAGTCAATGCTTTATTCAGTGATGAAAAGACATGCCTATAAGTGGAAAAGATACTTAAAGAAGTTAATAAAAATAAAACACATAAAACTATTGAAGAAGAAGAAATTATGGCTATTGTCATTCTTATTAGAGAATGGATGACTGTACCTATGGTCTTTAGCCAGAGTTGAAGCATGAGAAAAATCTTTACAAAAGTCTTAAATAATTGATATTGATGAAAATGATAAGATTTATAATAATTTGAATGAAGATATGTATTCATATTCTACCGTTCCACAATGATTAGCTGATGCTAGGGAGGAAGAAAACAATGAAGACATTACTGAAGCATTTAGGAAAATTAAAATTAATAGACCATTGATGGAATCAATTATTCAATTTTCTAATTATAATGATGTTTTGAAAGAATTCTTTGAATATAAGGATAAATTTTTAGAAGAATTTATAGAAAATTTATGTCAAAAGGTGTCTGCTTAAGTTTAAAAGAAAATACCTGAGAAATGTTGTGATCCAAGAATGTTTAGAATTCCTATTAAATTAGGAACTTATTTTATAAATTTTGCTATGTGTAATCTGGGAGCATCAATTAATGTTATGTCACTTAAACTATAAGAGTCATTAAAAATAGGTTCATTGACTAATACACCTATTAAACTTACCTTAGGTGACAACATAATTATTAAACCTTATGGTTAACTAGAAGATGTTTTAGTGAAAGTAATTGACTTAGTATTTCTAGTTGAGAAATGGGAGACTCAGTATCATCTAAATCTTTGCTTATACTTTTAAGAATACCATTTCTTAAAACAACTAAATAAAAGTTAGATATTTTTAGAAGAACAATGTCAATGAAATTTGAAAACAAAATTGTTACAATTCATTTTAATGATGAAGATGTCCATGATAATTCCGATGAATCTAATAATGAACAAACTAATGATAATAAATCTTTAGAATATAAATCATCATAATTTAAAAATTGAAGTATATGTTATTATTGCAGTAACAATGGAAGATGAAAATGTTATGACAAAGAATAAGCAAGTTAAAAATACTTCGAATGAAAAGATAATAACTCAAGAATGAAGGGTTAAACAATGGAATAATGTTGAGAATGATCTTAAAATAAAGGAGTAAGTTACGAAGAATAAGAAGAAGAAAAAGAAAAATCTAGCAATTGTCAAGCTCGATGATCTAGGAGATACATACATAAACATTAAAGCTAAATGAGCTTATGGTATAGGTAGCGACTAAAAAATAGTCTCTTATGGTATAATACTAATGAGAGTATTTTTTGATCGCTACCATACCCAAAGCCTCTTGTTATTGGCTTCAAAAATATTTTTCCACGAAACATAGGCGCTAATTGTTATATCAAACTTGAAATTATAAAGGCTTTGACAAAAAAACTTGAAAATAAAAGGAGTTCACATCTCGAGGATAATCATATTACATTAGATTGAACTTTCCTTGAGCTATATGTTGCTTTCTTCTTGTTATAGTTTTCATAGAAACTTATTCATTAATATGTGGTTTGTGTTTGTCGTTTGTTTACATGTCCTGCATTTTTAAACTAATAAACGAACTTTATTTTGTTAATTTCTTTACTCTACATCAGTTTTAAGCTCTTAAAGCAATTGAAGTGACTAGAAAGATTCTTGTGATCAACTACAAACCAAGGGTATAACAAAGACACTATCCTCTCATTCAATAGTTGATAACTCTTGATGACTATATCGTTTGCATAGGTTCTCCACATCGAGTTCAACAAATAACTCCTTTCGAAAATGAGTAATTAAGACATTTTTGTATTTTGTATAGATGACTACTTTTGAAAATGAGACATTCATTCCACCTCATCAAACACAACACGTCATACATCCACATCATCATCAATAGCTCATTTTTAAAATTAGACATACCTTACTTTTGTAATTTTAAAGTAACCCCCTATTTGATGAATAAAAAAGTAAATCTACCCTATTTTTTGAAAAAACCCCACCATACTCAATGTTTTTGGATTGCGAGCCCCCTGAATCTTTATCCATTAGAACTCCTCACAATAACTTTTCAAGAGACATGGGTTATGCTACTCAAGTACATCAACAACCATCATGGTGACCCAAATATCCAAACATGGCTAGTAATGGGGCTCTGGTATCTATGGAAAAGAAGGAAGAGAATGGTTTTATCTAACATCGAAGAGCATTTTCTTAGCACCCTAGCTCTGACCCATGATCGTTATAACGAATGGATGGAATATAAGGGTCGTATCTCCTTGCAACTTCAACAACTTGACCACGATGCAACACGTCACACTTCTTTAAAGGAAACATTCTTTTGTGTCGATGCGGCATGAGAGAATCGGACACGGGGGAAAACGAGATTAGGATAGGTACTATGGACTCGGACAGAGTACTATTCTATTATCAGTTGTTCCTATGTAGAATACACAATGGATATTGATTGGCTGAAGTCATAGCGATGAACAAGGCATTTGAGACTATGGAAGTTACTTGCAAGAAGCTAGGAAACCTCTGCCTTTTCTAAAATTCAATGAATGCACTTTCGTTTGTTCAAGGATCTTCCATTACAAGTGATCATGAAAGACTGGCCCAATAAGTGAGACGAAAGTGTTTCGATTCACAAGAATCCATCATTTCACCATTTACCCCATTCTTATAGTGTCATAGCGCATGTAATGGTAAAAAAGGCTCTGAGTTTTCAATTGTCTAAGTTGTGGCATGATTGTATACGAATTGAAATTGGTCCTCTTATGATTAATATATTTGATTAACGTAGCCTTTTTACAAAAAAAATCAATAAAAAAAGATTGAGGGTATATTGGGAAAGGTGAAAGCCACAATGGCTTCATCATGGAAAGTAAGGAATAATTTTTATTATATTAGTATAGATAATAGATTTTGAATGGAAGTGAATTTTTATTACGCAAGTGAATTCTATGATAGAAAGAATCAATTTTTATACCCTTTTGATTAACTTTACTAGTTGATGGATACACTGGAATACCTTGTGTTAGTCATGAGAATGGGTAGAAGATCGAAATAATAATGCAAGATGAACAAGATATATTTCTAAGAATCTTAAGATACAAAGACTATTGATTAACTATTTTTATAATATATATAGAAAATTATTGTGCCACAATTGAAAGATGAAATGAGTTAGAAAGCGATGAATTCTTTAAGTTAGAAAGAATATTTTCTTCAACTTTAGTGGATAGTGAGAAGTGCTAACAAGAGTTTACATATACATAGAGATAGTCATATAGATTCCATAGGAAATGGAGCTGAGAATTTATAGTGGGAAAAATGTGAAAATGTCTATAGGAAATGGAGCTGGGACTCAAAAGTCAAAAGTAAAAAAAATAATAAAGAAAAAAATAATTAGGATAAGGTAGAAAAAAACGAGAGGTGAAAAAAAATGGATGTTCTTAAACTCTTCAAAGAAAAGATTTAGCTCGAGTGCTTGACGCTAGGGTTGAGTGAAGTATTTATTTGTTTAACATATTTTAAACGATATATTCATTGATATTTTGGAAAAATTCCTATTGATGTTAATTGTGGCGCTATTATAAATTATTTTTTAAAATTAAGTTTAATCTATTATTTTGTGTTTTGAGATTCTATACTAGTCATCGTAAGCTTGATTTGTCAGTGGAGATTGAGAAATTTTATATTGTGTACTAGCCTTGGTATTGGTTGAACTTTAAGTTCTAAGGTGTATTGCATTGGATGATTGAGTTATCATTGAGGAATGGTTCATTTTTTCTAAATCATTCTATTATATCATAACTTTTGTTTAAATGTGGATAATATGTTTTCATTTGAAGATCAATTCTATTCGAAAACTTTTATTATTTAAAGTTAAGATGAATTAAATTGAAATTATGATAGAAAAAAATGAAGAGCATATGATTGAGAGTATTCCTTTGCTCGAGACAGCAAAGTGCTGAGTTTGGGGATATTTGAAAAGTCAATAATTAGACATGTTTTATAGTGTAATTTAGATTGATTTTAGATATAAATGATGATATTACACTAGGTATTCTGTGTTTTGTGATTTTAGGATTTAATTAAGAAAAATGAAGAAATGGGAGAAAAAGAGGAAGAAAGTCAAAACAGTAGACTAGAGAAAAGTTCCAACGATTTATCAGCGATATGAAATTACATAGGAATTGGTACCAAAATCAGCAGTAGAGAAGAGCCAGCGAATATCCAGTAATGTAGGATTTACAAAGGAATTGTCAGCTGAATCGGTGAAGCACATAGAGATATTTTCAGTGATTAAATCTGCGATTTGTGAATAAAATAAGATTCACTGACAAATCGCTGAGGTTGGTGACCAGTTTTTCAAATTAATACTAAGAATTTTAGTTTATGTATAATTATTATAGCTTAGGAAACTACAAATAGGACATTATGGCTTCGAAATTGAGATCTATCAAAATCTCTCATAGCCTTCTTTTCTCTTAACAAGTTTGTGAGAGTCATAAGTCAATTATTATCGAGTTTATGTTTGAAGCAACATTAGAGCTTTGTTTATTTCAATAAGAGGTATTTATTTAATTACATTTTTCGATTATATTATTGCGTTGTTTATTTCCAACATGAGTGAGTAGTTTATTAATTTAAACAAACCGTAGATATGTATGTACTTTGGATTGTTATATAGTTATAACTAAGGACTCATTTACTTAATGCTTTGAGTATATTCTTATACAACAATCATGATTTTAATTAGTAGTTTTTGCATATTGCAAGTGATGAGGTTAATATTGGGTGCATAGCTGCAAATATGTATTGTGATGTATCATTCTCTGAATCTATGTCTATGATTATTGAAAATAATCTTAGAAGTAGTAACTAGGGTTAATCTATAGTGCCAAATTACCCGAGTGGATGTTCTAGGTAATTTTGTTCTAAATTATTTATTGATTGGCATATTCTGATTATTATTTGGTTTAGATTAGGAATGATTTTCATTGAGTGTCAATGCTATCGTATTTCTATTTTATTGCGTTTTATCTAATAAGTAGATTTACAATGATAAGGATATGGCTATTTTCCATTGAATATATGAAAATAGATGGTATGCTAAAGGCTATCAACCAATTATGAATTAGGATTTAATGATTCCAAGATTCCATGTGATACAATTATAACTCGGCTATGAGGTAATGTTATGTTCTAGTGTTTGAGTGAAATCCAAGTATATTACATTGCTTAGTGAGGGTTTATTTATATATATTTTTAGCTATTTATATTATATTGAATTTGAATTTTGTTTAATTAAGTTTGAATTGAATTGTTTGAATTAGTTTAGTTACTTTGATTTATTAAGTTAGTAGTTATGGTTTTTAGTTATTTAGTATTTCGATTCCCATTTAATTAGATTAACTAAATTAAGAAAAAACAAAATAAAAAATACTTTCCTGAGAAGTTTGCAAAATCCCCATGGAGACGATATCTTACTTACCACTAATATTTTGCAAGCTCGACACGTGTCACATAGATAAATACATTTGAAATAAATATTTTAAATCTTCAAGTCTTCTCAGAAAATAAAGAACAATAAAGTAATAAACTAAAACAATAAAGAATGAAAATAAGCAATGGCTCCTATAGTAATGGAATTTTGATCTAAATACTCAATGGCTACTAATTTCGAAACCCTAAGGTTGTATTTATAGTGTTTTACATAGTAAACATCCCAAACTAACTCGAACTAATCATCGTTATCTAAAACCCTCGAATTCTCCTCCAGTGATTCCTCAACAATTCAAGTTTAAGTGGGATCGCATAGTAAATCCATAAAACTGAACTCCATGTTTCAACCGATTTAAGTGGTGATTCTATGTACATAGGAACTCGAAAAATTGCTCGCTTGTACTCCAGCTTCTTCCTTGGTTCCTTGGTGATGATTCTTTGCATACTCTTTCCACTTATTTAGTTCCTTTATAATCTTCCCTTTTTCGTTTATTTCTTCATATATTCCATTTGTTACCCGAAATAATAAAATAAGAGAAAACCAAAGTGTATTTTTTGCATCTAAAATCGTCCTACAATGAACTCGTAAAACATGTCTAATTATTGACTTATCATTGATTACTTTGTATTAGAAATTATAATGGGTAGAAAATCGAAATAATAGTGCAAGATAAACAAGAAAGATCTCTAAGAATCTTGTTATACAAAGATTAGTGATCAACTATTATATATATGTATTGAAAAGAGCTTGTGCCGAAATTGAGGAGGAAAATATGAAATAGCCAATAAATTTTACTAAGTTGGAAAGAATGCATCCTTGACTATAGTGAATGTGAGAAGAGCTAACAAGAGTTTTTATATAAAAAAATAAAGACCCATAGATTCCAAAGGAAATAGAGTAGGGAATCTAGTAGTGGGAAAAATGATAGAATAATTCTTATAAAAAGAATAATGGATTTCAAAGGAAATGGAGCAGGGAACCATAGGAATACTATAAAAGAAGAGAAAATGATTATATATATAATTGAAGGAGAAAGAAAGAGATATATAAAAAATGAAGGAAGTTTATGAAAAAAATCTTCAAATAGAAGATTTAGTTCAAGTGCTTGTAGCTAATTTGAGTGAAGTATTTCTTGTTCCAACATTCCAACAAATGAATATGAAATGATGATTATAGGTGAATAAAAGTTCCAATCGACTTTGATTATGGTGATACTTTAAATATTGTTTGAAAATGAGATTGATTTGGTGATTTTTGTTTCTTGAGATTTTATATTAGTTATCAGAAGCTTGATGCTTATAAGTGGAGATTAAGAAAACGTATGTAGTGCCTTGACCTTGGGTAACTTTGAATTTTGAGGTGTATTGTACAATTAGGAGGTTGAAATGTCAAATGAAAGGGTTGTTCTTTTATTCTTTCTATTTTATTATGATTCTTATTTTTATGAAGGTAAAATGTTTTTATTTTAAAGATCATGTCTATTTGAGAATAAAAGTATATAATTATGAAATTAAAACGAGGGAAGAAATGAGAATATGATTGAGAGTATTCATTTGCTCGGGACAACAAAGTTTTGAGTTTGAGGGTATTTGATAAGTCAATAATTATACATATTTAAAAGTCCATTTAAGGATGATTTTATATGTAAAAGACTATATTACATAAGGTTTTCTCTTGTTTTTATTATTTCAGGTAATAAAATGAATATATGAAGAAGTGAACAAAAAAAAGGGAAGATTATGAAGGAATTATTCAAGTGGAAAGAGTATGCAAAGAATCATCACCAATGAACCAAGGAAAAACTGGATTTTATACCCAACGATCTTTCAGCGATTCCTAGGAACCATTCTTTATTGTTTTAGTTTATTGATTTATTGTTCATTGCTTTTGGAGAAGATTTGAGAATTTAAAGTATTTATTCCAGAGATATTTATCTATATCTTTTATTTATATTATTGCAATTTTTATTTATAATTATGAGTGAGTAGTTAGTTGATCTAAACAAAGTCCAAACATGAACTAGATCTGTTTTTCAATGTAGCTATGATTAGAAGATTATGTGCTTAATGCTTTAAACCAATCGTATTCTTTAATTCACGATTTAATAAGTTATCATCTATTAGTTTTAATCACGATTTTTGTATTGCATGCATAGTCTAATATATGTATTGTGATATTTAGATTCATTATCCAATTTGACTAGGATTATTTGGAAGGTATGGCCATTTAGATATCTTAGGTGAATTCGAGATCTAAATCTAATGTTAAAATGACTTTTCGAAGATGTTAGATTCAATAGTTCAAATTTTTAATATAGTGTAATGTAGTTTCATTGCGCGAAGTTAACGTCTTTGTGTATTCAAAGGGGTTACCTCAATAAAATTAGAACGTGGCTTTTCCACCAGTATAAGGAGAACAAATGGTTGGCTAAAGGCTGTTTACATACTTATAATTAGAGTTTAATGATCTACGGTACTTCATAAAGTATGCTTATAACTATATTGATTGAAATAACATGTTTGGAATGCAAAACAAATTTATGTTCATTGTTTTAGATGTTTATTTATTATTGAATTGAATCTTTTTGATTGATATTGAAATTAGAATTGTGTTAGTTAAGTTAATATAATTAGTTAACTATTATTATATTATTGATTGAAATATTAAGTTTTAATTACTATTTTAATTAATTAATTAAATTAAAGTAAAAATGATAAAAACCATTAAAAATCATTTTTCTTAGAGAAGTTTGATAATCCATGTGGAGACGATTCCCACTTACCACTACTACAAAATATTAAAAGTATAATATAAGAGTGAAACTTATTGTACACGTCCGACAAGTGTCAGCCAGTGAGGAGTTTCATGCGGAAGATGCTAGACCGTCGTTCCTGAGAGGTTCGTCGAGTAGTGACTTCAGGAAGAGAAACAATGGCAAGAACATGAGGGATCAACCGAAGAGATACAAAGATGATAGGGCTAGATCTTTAGCACCATCTAATGCAGGATCTGTTAAACAACCAATGATAAAGGGTAGTAGTCGGCCTCCACTGCCTAGGTTCAGTGAGGGACATCGACAGTCTTATGGAGGTCGTGGCAAAGGATAGAGGTCAACGCTGTCCGGATCAAGTAGTACTTTGCATAAGCGAGAAATTCGTTCTTTGGGGTTGTGGGTAGCTTAAACACTTCTATGAAGATTGCCCAACAACTTATGTAGTGCATACAAAGGGGAGCAAAAGGAGCGGTTCACGTTGTGGCTACACCAAATAGTCAAACCACGAGAGACCTTATTACATGTATTATTTCCATTTGTAGGCAGAGCAAGCATACATTGAAAGATTTCGGGTCTACGATTTCATTTATATTAGGACGCATAGTAGAGGTTCTAGGGTTGACACCAATTAGAGCGAATAGGTACCTTATCTTTAGTACTGCCGTGGGAGATAGATTTTACCCTAACCTATTTTTTCAGAGATGTATTGCGACGATCGAGGTTTACGATTTACCCATAGGCCTGTGAGTGTTGAGTTTGGCTCAATCTTGAGGATGGATTGGCTGGCAACATACCATGTTCATGTGGACTGTCATCGGAAGGTAGTGACTTTTTGTATATCGGGATTACCGTTATTTGAGTTTCAAGGCTTACCATAAGTCGAGAGTAGAACTAGAGGCCGAGTCATGACCTATAGTGAGATTGATGAGTTTACGAGACTATATAGGGTTTCTAATAACTAAGCCAAGATTTAGGACATTCTGATAGTTTGTGATTTTCGTGATGTATTTCATAATGAGTTGCTTGGTTTACCTCTATGGCAGGAGATAGATTTCATCATTCAAGTTTGAAAAGGTACGACACCTATCTCGAAGGCTCCATATAGGATGGTTAGACAACAATTGCAAGAACTGTAGAAGCAACTTGAGGAATTGTCAAATAAAGGCTTTATACAACTAAGTATTTCACCATCGGGTGCACTGGTCTGATTTGTGAAGAAGAAAGATGGGACATTGTGGTTATGTATCTACTATAGAGAGTTTAATAAGGCCACAATCCAGAACAAGTATCTGTTGCCAAGGATTGATAACTTGTTCGATCAGCTAGCAGGAGCACAATTCTTCTCCAAGATCGACTTGAGATCAAGGGATCATCAGTTGAGAGTCGGATATGAAGATATCAAGAAGACCGCATTTTGGATAAGATATGGGACATTTTTTACAGTGATGTCATTCGAAGTTACTAACGCTCTGACGATGTTTATAGATCTGATGCATAGGGTTTTTAGACAATACTTGGATCCGTTCGTGATAGTATTCATTGACGACATTCAGATTTATTCACAGACTAGGGAGGACCACAAAAGACACTTGAGGACTGCTTTCCAAACTCTTCGTGAGCACTGATTATATGCAAAGTTTAGTAAGTGTGAGTTCTGGATGATGCAAGTCAAATTTGAGTGGTCGGAGTTGATGACATATCAGTAGATCCAGAGAAGGTAAGAGTGATTATAGATTGGCCTATACCATCAACACCAACAGAGGTTCAGAGTTTTTTTGGGATTGACGGGTTACTATAGGAGGTTTGTTAAGAACTTACCCAAGATAGCCGCACCATTGACAACCCTAACTTGGAAGGATGTAAGATTGGCCTGGGCAGATCAGTGTGAGGATGCCTTTAGAGAGCTCAAGAAAAGACTGGCTATTACACCACTGTTAGTATTGCCTGAAGAGGGCAAGGAGTAGACAATCTACACTGATGCCTCGGGGACAAGATTGGGCCGTGTGTTAATGCAGGAAGGAAAGGTGGTTGTCTATGCCTCAAAATAGTTGAAAGTGCATGAGAGAAACTACCCTATACATGACCTAGAGTAGGCATTAGTGGTCTTTGCACTGAGGTTGTGAAGACACTCACTAATCATCAAAAATTGAAATATTTCTTCACTCATAGTGAATTGAACATGAGACAGAGGAGGTGGCTCAAGTTACTGATGGGATATGACTTCTAAATTGATTACTACTTGGGTAAGGAGAATATTATCGCCGATGCATTGAGCAAGAGTCGAGAGATTACTAAGGCATGACCAAAGTTCAGGTTATTAGAAGTTGTAACTATTATGAGTATGATAGAGTGTCAGGTGGACATGATAATATGCGCACAAATTGGACTCCAAAACAAGCCTATACAACGACTATTGGAGGGTCAGAGATCTGATGGTGACTTTGATAGATACCGTAGTTTAGTAAATAGTACAGATGATAGAGATTGGGTTATTACAACGCATCAAAGTCTTAGGTTTCGAGGCAATATGTAGATACCAGAAGTTATTGTGTAACGACTTGTGTCCTTAACTTGGTGATTAATGTTAATCCAAAAGTTAATTAACCTGAGTTAGACTCGTGGTTAAGCTCGGCTTGTCTCGATTAGCATGTGAGTGCAATTGTTGTGATGTATTGTGTTTGGTTGGTATGAGAAATAATTAATATAACTATAGGTAATTAATGTGAATTAATATAAAACTTATAGTTGGAAAATAAATGATAAATAAATTGACTGTACGCCTCGAGTGACATGTGAATTATGAGGGATCACACGGGGAGACGTGGAAGTAATGTCTACGCTTGGGTGTATTTGTTGGCGTATGTGGCAAATGAATAAGTCATAAAATATATAGGTGTATATATAAGTAAAACCAATAGTTGGAAAGAAAATAATTAATAAATTGATGGGTGCCTAGTGACATGCGAGGTTGAGGGTGACACGCATGTGACATACAATAGTGTGCATGCCCGAAGGTGGTCGTAGGCGTGCATGGGTAATTTACAAGAGTGAAAATACATAGGTATATATATTTATATATAAAATGAATATATATAAATATATAAAGAACCTATAGTTTTGATTTGAATTGTTTAAAACATTGGATGACATCGAGATACACGTAGTGATGATGTCGAGGAGGTGAATGGTGCAAGATGGAGGTGTGGACATTGGTGATAAGGGTTTGTCATGCATCGAGATGCGTGCAACCACATTTCAAGAACAATCAAGGATGCAAGTGTATGAATGTGTTAAACTTGTGTCACCTTAAGGATTTTTACCTTAACCTCATGATTTTTGGATCATCCTCGAGATTCATGTATACAAATGTCGAGGAAAGTTTATATTTAAACTTCATTCCCTTAGATTTGCCTCGAGACTCTTAGGATATAAATGTCGAGAAAATCTCATATTTATCTTAAAAAAACACACCGTCTCATCTCATTATTTTGATTTGTGTCAATCGAAAGATCGAAATAAAGTGATTGAACATAGAAATATCTTGAAACTGTGGAGGAAGGTGAAACAAAGGGATCTCGAAATCGAAAGTGAGTTGTTGTGTTGTTGATGTGTTGTTGGTTGTAGTTGTTATGTTTTTTGTTGTTAACAACGATGGAGATGATAAATTCTCTGTTGATTTTGCTTGTTGTTGATTGAAAATTGGTTTATACCTTATTAAAGGTCCTCCCTAATGTGCCGGGGGGTGTTTGATATTGTTGAGAATCGAACATGGGTTGCTGCCCTATTCTCTGTTCAGACGCTTGACGATGGAGCATGCTTCTTGTAGCAGGGAAGAACACTCCCATCAAAAACTTTAAGGAGCCCAATTGGTGGAGGGTGGCCCACCAAATGTGGGAGCGCGCTCCTACCTCTGAAAATATCAATTGTGTTGTGTTTTGATTAGAATTTCATGAGGTCTTAGGGACAAACTTATAGGTTCTAAATATAGGGTATTAAACCTATATTAACCACAAATTATTTGTGATAGATTTTGGAACACCGGGAAAGATTGAATGACCCAAAAAGTTAGAAAACTGGAAACGATACCTAACTGGTAAGTATTGATTCGTTTAATTATCAACTTTGCTTGGCTATATAATATATTTAGTTCATAGAGTTTATGTACTTGAATGAGAGCTATGTATATTGTGATATGTTTTCATAAAAAAGAAAAACGATATATGATATGATCAGTGAGAGCAAATCATGGAGTTGAGAATAGATCTTATAGGAAATGGGTTGGTTCACAGTCTATATACTAATTTCTACTTAACTAAATAGGTTGCAAGGATTACACATTCACTAATAGGGTTTAGGATAGAACCATTTGGATAGTGACAATTGGTCAAATAGCACATACGCGCAATATGCTGGTCAGGTTATGAAGTTATTGTAGCTGATGGATAATCAACCCTAGTTATATAAAATGGGGAAAAATCACAGTGTAATAGCGATTGACTATATGACTTGCATCTGTTTATCAATTGGATTATATGATTTTCATATACCTTGATAGCTATGATTGGTTCATATTTTTATTGCATTCATTTTAGATTATTATATGGATTGTTGATAGTTCTGTAAATCAGTACTTATTGAGCAAGTTAGAGCGCTCACCCTAATTAATATTTCACGATTACCGACAAGCGCTACGACTATGGGACAAAGAATTTTTAAGTGTCTTGATCTTCTCTTCGATGTAATGATTCTTCCTTTGTCAATATATTTGTATTGAATTACAATTTTGTAAGATCACAAGGGATGAGAGGTATTGTACAATGGACGTTTATTCTGGTTTTAATTTGGTTTTGTATATCGTGCATTATATCAAGAAATTTTTTATTTTTTTTATTTTTCATTGCATTTATTATTTATTTTATGTCGATATTCGATATACAATTGTATTTATCAAGTATTGAAGGTGAGGCTGCTGGCTCTAGTTAAGTATGGCTGGTGTACCAGGGCCTAATTAGGGTTTCTGGCCTAACGATTCCTTAATTAGGATAAGGGTCATTACATATTGATCTGAGAGCAAAAATTCTACAGGAGGCACATCAATCATGTTATAGTATTCATCCTAGTATAACCAAGATGTACCAAGACATGCGTCGCATGTACTAGTGGCTAGGGATGAAGGCTGATATTGCAACATTTATTAGAAGGTTGAGATTTCTTAGCAAGTTAAGGTTGAGTACAGGAGACCTAGTGGCTTACTTCAATCGCTTCCCATCCCTCAATGGAAATGGGAACACATTGCTATGAGTATGGTTGTTGGTTTCCCTAAGACCCCGAGGGACCATAGTACTATATAGGTGATTGCTGACAGACTGACAAGGACAACACACTTCTTACCCATTAGGATTTCTGACTCCTTTAGCACCATGAGCAGGATTTATGAACGAGAGGTGGTTAGGTTGCATGGTGCACCTATTTTATTATGTTAGATACAGATCCTCGGTATACCTTTTACCTATGGTAGAGCTAGCATGATCATTTGAGCACACGTATACACTTAAGTACTACATTTCACCCTTAGACAGATGGGCACTCCGAGAGACTCATCCAAGTTCTGAAGGATATGTTGCGAGCTTGGATGTTAAAGTTTGGAGGCCACTGGGAAGAGTATCTTCATCTGTGCAAGTTATCATATAATAACAACTACTAGCAGAGTATTGGCATGACATCGTTTGAGGCTTTGCATGGCAGACCGTGTAGGACACCGTCTTGCTGGGGCAAAGGTAGCGGATACAGTAACAGTTGGGCCGGGTGTGTTACAAGATCATACAGAGAAACTGCAGCTGATTCGTTAGTGGCTACATGAAGCACATGATAGGCATAATATATATACTAATCTGAAACATCAAGCCATTGAGTTCTAGACGGGAGAGTTCACTTACTTGAGGCTATCACCACTGAATGGGCATTTATAGGTTTGATTTTAAAGGGAAACTTGCTTTGAGGTACATTGGGCCATTTGAGGTTGTTGAGAGGATTGGGAAAGTCGCATATAGGTTGGCATTGCCACCGCAGTTGTCTGTAATTTATGATGTATTTCATGTTTCTATGTCGAGGAGATGTGGGAGACTAGTAGTGGTATAACGGATGGGTATGGTTTGATTTGAGATCAAATGCGGTGTATGAGGAGCGATTGATTCGGATACTAGACTGAAGATACGAAAGCTTAGGCGGAAGCAAATACCCCTAGTGAAAGTCAAATGGCACTTCCATGATAACCGGGAGTTCACTTAGGAGCACGAGGATTATATTCTCGAGGACTTTCCATACCTATTCTCGACTTAATTACAAATTTAATTTTGAGGAAAAAAATTCAATTAATTGGGAAGAGTAGTGACATCCCGTCACCGACTAGACCAGACATAACTTGGTCCGACCGGACTAAAGGCTCGAACCAATTCAATCGGGGCAAAGTGATCGTGCTCGACGTAGTGTTGACATGTGGATAAGTATATATGTAATATATGCGTGGTGTATATTATATTATATAAACACATATGCATGAAGTAACACATTGATGGTGTGGCCTTAGGATCACCTAAAGATACACGTTGGCCGTCATGGGGAGTGCAAGTAGACTTAGGCCAAAAAAATATACAAAGCCGAATAAATTACTTCGGTGACAATGGTTGGAAATTGAAAAGTTGAGGGCCAATAGTTGAATAAATACAATGTGACCACATCAAATTAATAGAAAGTGCCTCTAGTTGTGAATTTTATTAATCATTGATCAACCTAGTGATCTGGACAATGTGCATCTCGAGGCAAGGAGGAATGAATCAAATCAGTACATGCTTACATAAAGACCTTTGATCACCTTCGAGCACACATCCCGAGACACATCGGAGGGCCATGGAGAAGCCAATACTAGCATAAAGTTGAAGGAGATTGGTTTCATGGAGTGATGAATGAAGGAGTGCCATGTATCCCACCATCACTTTAATTAGTTAAATTGGTTACATGGAATGATGAATTGAGGAGTGCCATGTGTCTCACCATCACTAGAATTAGTAAATAAAGAGCATGATTTAAGGAGGTTAATTAATATTATTTAACCTAATTCAATAATGCAACTATATAAATCAATACAACACATTTTCTCTCATTTTCTCACCAACAACCATGAGGAAAGGAAAATTACATGTGTTGGGCATGTACAATAATTTTTCCTTTAACGTATACTTTAAATATTTTGTAGTAATGAAAATGAGAATTGTCTCCACAGGGGTTTATCAAATTTCTCTAAGAAAAAGAAATTTTAAAGGTTTTTATTATTTTTAATTTACTTTAATGAAAAACGGTAATTAAAATAACTAATAATTAACTATAATATAATGATAATCAACTAACTATATTAACTTAACTAACACAATTCAAATTCACAATCGATCAAATAGATGTTATTCAATAATAAATAAATCTATAAACAAACATCTAGAACAATGAAACATAAAATCGTTTTACATTCCAAACATGTTATTTATACCATACAATTCTGAGCATGCTTTATAAAGTATCGTAGATCATTAAACTTTAATCGTAAGTAAGTTAACAACCTTTAGCTAGCCATTTGTTCTCCTTATACCTGTGGAAAACCCACGTTCTAATTTTATTGAGCTAACTACTTTGAATACACAAATACATTAACTTCGCGCAATAAAATCGCATTACGTTTTATGAGAACATCGAACTACTAAATCTAACATCTTAGGAAAGCTACTTCAACATTAGATTTAGATCTTAAACTCACTTAGGACATCTAAACGGTGTTTGCCTTTCAAACATCCTAGTTACTACTAGAAATAGATAATGAAACCAAATATCATAATACACATTGTAGACTATGCATGAAATATAATGATCATGATTGAAATCAATAGATATTAACCTCTTAAATCAATGAATCAAATAATAGAGCTAGTTTAAAACGTTAAGCACATAATTTTCTCATCATAACTACATTGCAAAATGGATCTAGTTCATGTTTAGACTTTATTTAGATCAACTAACTATACATTCATAATCATAAAATAGAATTGCAATAATATAAATAAAAAACATAGATAAATATCTCTAGAATAAAATACTTTAAATCTTTAAATCTTCTCTAAAAGCAAAGAACAATAAAGTAATAACTAAAATAAGAAAGAACGGCTCCTAGACAATGGAATATTGATCTAAGTACTCAAGGTAAACTAATTTCGTAACCTTAGGTTTGTATTTGTAGTATTCTAGGGTAGCAAACATCCCAAAACCACTCAAACAACTTGTTGTTATCTTAAATTATCCAAATGTAATCCAAATGATTCCTAACGATTTGTGTGTAAGTGGAATTCTTTGGGAGGATCCTTAATTTTGAGGTCCCTGGTTTCACCGATTTAGCCAAGGATTATGAGTTCCTTGGAATTGCCAAGATATAAAAACTTAGTTCTCCCTTGGTTCCTTGGTGATGATTCTTTGCATGTTTTTTTCCACTTGATTAATTCCTTCATAATACTCTTTTTTTCTTTCATTTCTTCATATTCTCCATTATTTATCTAAAATAATTAAAACAAGAGAAAACCTCATGTAAAATAGTCTTTTACATTTAAAATCATCATAAAATGAACTTTAAAACGTGTGTAACTATTGACTTGTCAAATACCCTCAAACTTAGCACTTTTTCGTCCCGAGCAAAACATTACTATCAATCATATTCTCTTTCCTTCCCTCATTCTGATTTCATAATTGTATACTATTAATCTTAAACATAAATGATCTTAAAAATAAAAACATATTACCTTCATAAAAATAAGAATCATAATAAAATAGAAAGATCTAAAGAACAACCCCTTTATTTGACAATTCAACCTCCTAATTATGCAATACACATCATAATTCAAAGTTAAACTAATCAACAAGGTCAAGGCACTACATATGTTTTCTTAATCTCCGCTGACAAGCATCAAGCTTACGTTAACTAATATGGAATTTCAAGATACAAAATCACTAAATCAATCTTATTTTTAAACAATACTTAAAACATCTCCACAATCAAAGTCGATAGGAACTTTTATTCACCAATAATCTTCATTTCATATTTATTTGTTGGAATAAAATGATATATTTCACTTAACTTACCTATAAGTGCTCGAGCTAAATATTTTATTTTAGGATTTTTTCATAAACTTCCTTCATTTTCTATATATATATATATATATATATATCTATTTCTTTCTTCTGCAATTATATATATATATATATATTCATTTTCTTCTTTTTATTTTATTCATATGGTTCCCTGCTCCATTTCCTTTGGAATCCAGTATTCTTTTTATAGGAATTATTCCTCTCACATTTCCCACCACTAGATCTCATGCTCCCTTTCCTTTGGTAATTACGGGTCTCTCTATTTTTTTCATTTAAAATCTCTTGTTAGCTATTCTCACTTTCATTATAGTCATGCAATTACTCTTTCCAACTAATTAAAGTTTATTGGCTATTTCCTATTTTTCTCCTTAATTGGGGCTTGAGTTTTTTTTTTCAATACATATTTATAAAATTTTGATCAATAATCTTTGTATAACAAGATTATTAGAAATCTTTCTTTTTCAAGTTTTTAAATATTTAGTTAATTAGTTAGTTAGTTAGTAAGTTATTTAGTCTAATTAAGTACAATTCACACATAGTAGTTTCTAACTTATGAAAGCTTTTGTTAAATGTGCAGGTAAGGCCATTTGCGGGGTGAAGATTCATTGGAATGGAAATGTCTCGACCAACTCATTAAAGTGCGTAAAAGAGTGAAAGAGTTAAAGCGGCAAAGGTGAGGTAGATGGGTAAATCACATGTACATTTTTATGAAATTTTTATATTTACATTGATTCACGTGATCACGACATCTTGTGTTGTAATACATAAAGTCGGGGAAGTGCCAAATAGGAATAAATGAAAAATATATGTGAAAAATGTGGATAGAGAAGTCGACGCTGTGTGTTTTAACACACGACACCATGGGTATTTGATAAGTGATTATTTAGACTTATATATAGGGGTAGTTTAGTATTATATTTAGTATAGATATCCCTAAATGAGCTCTAATTCATGGTGTTATTGCATTTTCAGGTAATTAAGGTGTAAAGGAAGGAAGTGAGCAAAAATGAGAAGAAATAGAGCAAAAACCCATAAAAGCATGGTTGGCGGCGTGGGTACACATGTTAACATTGTGGACCATTAAGTCACAACGTGGGAAGGAAAGGAATGGCGTGGGAGAGCAAAGAAAGTGAAAAAATCAAGTCTAGAGGTCAGTCGCAGTGGCAGCTATGTGGACATACAAGGGACGACGCCGAGACAAGAGGTGACATCGCCGAGGTCACAGGAGCTTGGAAAAATGCATTAAGGAGTTGGCGCAGCGGCGGAGTTGTGCGACATAAGGGACGGTGTCGAGGCATTAGTGGCAGCGTCAAACTCGAGGAAAATAGAAAGTTGGAGTTTTATTTCGACTTAAATTGTAAAGTAAGGTTTCTAATTATTATTATGAAGTATAAATAGGTATTAGGACGTGGTAAAACCACCACATATCAACTATTAGCCACCATTAGAGTAATTTAGCATAAGTTTACTTGGTTTTGAGAATTAAGGAGTTTTGTATGGAGAAAACAATGAACACTTCATGTTTGCAATTCAAGTTTGGTTCCATTGGTTTAATTGAAGGTAATATATTTATATTCATCTCTGATTTGCAATGATTTCAATTATGAATTGTAACGTGTATGTTTCAATGAAGGGTAAGTAGTCTATTTATCTTAGGGATCAATGGATCCTATAGTATGAATGTTATGCTTTGAATATGAGTAACAAGTGATTATAAAAAGTGCAATGGTTAGAATTTATATTGATTCTAAGCATAATGCTTTAGACCACTTGATAATGTGTTTAATAATATTAGGTTTTAGGAGTTATCATGACCATTGAAGCTTTTAATCCAGACATGAACGGTACAAACGTAAAATACACAACAATGAATAATAGTTGTTGATTTGGGAGGCACGGATAATAAACTTAGTTGGTTATGAATCCAAAGACTTGAGACATTAAAGCAATGTGAAGCTTGCATTTTTCACACCAATGGGTGGAATTCTAGTTTGCACATTAGAATCTTTTCCGTCACAACAGTGGGTTAAAGTGGAATTTAAGGAAATTTGTTTATTCTTATTAGACATTGCACACAACATATTGAGATGTAAAAGTGGTTGAAAAACATAGTATTAAATTACCTAGGTGAAGTTGTGAACTAAGATATCCTCAATATAAAAATTAAAGTAAAGTTTGAATTGATTTGTTAGATTAGTTAGTTTCGTATAAAACCAATTAAAAAGACTTCCTTAGCAATAGTTCAAAGTGAAATAGGTATATAACTACTGCAAAAACTTTTTCCCAGAGGACGATATTTGTGATCAATGTAAGTTGATTGCACTATTACTACAAGCGAGGTTATACTTGCATGCACGCACATCAAGTTTTTTGCGCTATTACCGGGGATAGGTAACCACTTAGACTTAATTAGTATGAAAAACTGCTAAGTTCTTTTTCAAGTAATTTTTTTTAAAATTTGATTGACCCTACTGCACTTGATCTACTTTCTTTTGTCTTTGGTGTTTCAGGGATGTAAAAAATGTATAGTTATCATGTTAAGGAATCAATTAGTGAAATCATTGATCGAATCTCTAGGTTAGTCTATCAATGTGAAGCTGTTTGAGACAATACCACATACAAAGCACAACCAATTATGAGTGGTTTGACACATATAAGATATAAACAACCAAATGATAATTCGTATGGACTTACAAGATTTATGAGAACTCAAGAGCATTGCAACTACATGCTAGGGAATGAGACATAACATAATTATCAAAGCTTCTACAACCCCCACATTCAAAATGTTTATCAACATCAATGGAGTTTTCAAGACAATTGACAATCACGACAAGATCAAGAGATGGATGAATAATCATCTATTACATATTTAGAGCAAATGATAAGAAAAATGATTGAGTAGAGCGAGAATGATCTCAAAAAGTATGAGAAAATATTAGAGATTTATGCACAATCATTTAATATAAAGAAGGAAGAAGATGATTAAGCGTTCTTGAATTTGAAAAAGAATTTAGGGAAAATTGCAATATTCATAAATTAAATACAAGAGGTTGTGATTGAGTCTAAGGAGAACCAAGTGGAGGAGATGTTACTAAGCGAAGAAACATGTCATGAAGCATATGAAGAAGTGGGGAAGCCCAATCAAGAGGAATACAACATTACTGATGCTTCAGGGCGAGATGATTCACTTGACCATGTTAGAGAGGAGATTCATATTGAGGATATTTGTTGGGTTTTGGGGTTCATACGCAGCGGAAATTACAAAACAATTTTGACAAAAACCCCAACAGGATCTGAATCTAATTCCATTAAAAACGTTTAAACCATGAAAACTTAATCTTACCTCGGTCGCAATATACCTTTATGAAGGTTGATCGATCTATAAGGCGCTGCCAACGATGAACGCCCTCTACCAGCAGTCCACACACGAACGACGACCGAGATTCGAAGTGCTAGCTTCGAGAGAATACCAAACCTTTTTGTTTCTCTCCAAAATGATCCAGAGCATACCAGAAAACCCTAATTCGTTTCTGAAACGAAAATAAAGTTTCGGCCCTCAATCTTTTATCCATGTGTTCTAACTTAAAGCGTCTATTTATACAACCCTTGTATATAGACGGTTAAGTAAATTACACATATACCCCTACTTAAAGAAGTATAAGTGTAATACACCACAAGGACGTTTCTGTCATGGATTTTATCATATAAAATTCATTTTTTCTGAACCATCTTAAAATCTCGCAAAACCATTCTTAGTGTGCGACCTAATAGGCTCATGCAACGTTGGCAGTGTACCAAAACACATTTTGGTATACAAGTCATAAGCGGCCTCTAGCAAGACATTATGACTACCTAAGTTGTACGAATATCAAATCGATACAACCTAATCAATAGTGTATATAACATCCTTTTGTCACACGATATCCTTTTGATCAAACATAAGGCATGAAATTGTCATCCAACATGTTCAATCGTACTAGTCTCGATCTCGAGGTAGACTGAAAACATCCAAGTGACATTGATCAATATCAATTCACTTAGACTAGGCCTTTTAACAGTCTAACACATCGAGGGATCCACTGGATATCTCTCTTTATATAAGAGGGACAAATTCTATCTCAATTACACAACTTCATCACATTGCTCACACAGTAACCAATCACAATCTTTATAATTGTCCGGTTAAAGACAACGTTTGATTGTGTCAAATCACTGTGTTCCCAATGTTGAAGTCTCTGTAATCTCAAGTCGAAGACTGAAAAATATACCTATCATGAGAAACAACTATGACTTAATCCATGTGATGTTCTCATAGCAAGTCGGTCCAGTACTTTGTTCCCTAACAAGTACTCGTGATCTTGATTCGTATCCCTATACGTATAATCATCATATGATCATCAATCAAGACTCACACTAGTCTTAATTCATTATAGTTCCCGAGATAATGACCGATAGGGACATTTAGGATATTTCCGTAAATACCCATGGATCTTATTATAATGTAAACAAGCAAATTAATTATAATAAACAGCAAATGAAATCCTCTATTTTATTAACTAAAAGTATTCATAAAGACAGTTAATGGATTGACCTATGGCACATGCCCCAACAATATTATGCAACATGGTAGTGGTGTTGATATAGAGAAGTTTGAAATAATAATGAAAAACAAAAATAGTGAAAACTTAAGATTACACAATACGGACTTTGTGCAAGGGACAATCAATTTTGTTGTATCACCTCATTATTTCAACAAGAATTGCAAGAGTAATGGATTGGTGAGAAAATTGAGGTTTATGCGATAATATTTGAGAAATTATAAAAACAATCACTTTTGTCAAAGAATGGCAAGGCTTGCTAAATTACACAAAGTTTATGAAGGATAAGATAGCATGCCAAAAAAGGATTAGATGATATGAGAAACTTCACAAGGATACATCATAAAAGTAACCTTGGTACACCATGATGATCATTTGAGAGCCATGGTGCATAAGTCGAGCTAATGACGTTAAACTAAGTGCTATCAACTGGCGACCTAACTATTTTTAAAATTTCAAGTTTTTAAATTTCAGTTAGTTAGTCTAATAAGTACAATTAACAATTTTTAGTTTTAACTTTCAAAAATATATGCCGAATGTGCAGGAAAGACTATTTGTCGGGTGATGATTTATCGAAATAGAAATGTATCGCTAACTCATTAGAGAGGGAAAAATAGCTAAGGAGTTCAAAGCGGTTTAAGTAAGGCGCGGCAATCGAAGGTAAAATTTATTAATTTTTATTTTCATGGATTTTATCCGGTCATGACACCTTGGGTGAGTGATACAAAAGTCGGAGAAGTGCCACAGAGGAATTAATAAAAAAATACACGCGAGGTATGTTGGCAAATAGCTTGACGCCGTAGGTATTTCCCAAGGCACTGTGGGGATTGGCCACAATGCCATGAAAGCAGGCACAATGAAAGAAAATACCCCACTACATCCTCAAGATAGTGACAATGTCACGTCACGCTACCAGTACCTATAAAGCACGACACCAGGTTCGATATAATGGGTTTAAATCCCTATTTTTATTCATTCTTCACACTTGTACTAAAACCCCACCACAACCACCCGTATAGTACAAATTATTATAACTTATATATATAGTGTAATTATTAATCTTTTAAGTGCTTCTCTTTTACAAATAAATTAATAGTACAAGTTCTATATATAGTATAATTCATACATATCATCAATCCACATAGTATATATAATTAAGTTTTTTAGCGTTTCAATCTAATTTCAATTTTTTGGTTTAATCTAGTTTTTTTGCATTACATATCATATAAGTAATTAATATTTATATATAGTATAAAATTAAGTGTTGTTATATATTTTTTTTCAATCAATTATATATTTCTATATTCCTTTTAAAGTGCTTCAAATATGTATATATATATATATATATATATATATATATATATAAAGAGATAAAATATATATAATATACTAATCCTTTACTTTTTCTCCTAATTGAAATGTAATTTTTTGGTTTAATCTAGTTTTTTTGCATTACATATCATATAAGTAATTAATATTTATATATAGTATAAAATTAAGTGTTGTTATATTTTTTTTTCAATCAATTATATATTTCTATATTCCTTTTAAAGTGCTTTAAATATATATATATATATATATATATATATATACATAGAAAGAGATAATATATATAATATAATAATCCTTTACTTTTTCTCCTAATTGAAATGTAATTTATCATTGAAATATATATCTACACTATTAATTAATATTTTCATTTTGCTTTTTTAACAATAATTGTTCTTCAACTAATTAACATGCACTAATGATTTATATATATATATATATATATATATATGTTATTTTACTTTTTCTCAGTCAAATTATAGCACGTTAAAATAGTTCATATCAATAATAAAAATTATATACAAACTTCAAAAATTAAATAATTACAACGAAAACGACATTACAATCACACATATCACCATAAAAAATTCATATAAATATATATTAATAAAAATCATATATATCATCACCATGCATAAAAATTTATAAATAAATTTATTTTTCACCATAAATATTAAAAATCTCATACAAATATATATTCTATTTAAAAAAACTTATCCAAACAATATAATTTTAAAGAAATATATTAATAAAAATACCTAAAAAATCGTTTTAAGCAATGTTTCTTCATAAATATTATATCACCATAACAAAAATTCTTAAAAATTCATTTTAAACAAATTTATTTATAAATATTATATCATCATATCAAAAAATTTAAAAATTCATTTTAAACAAATTTTATTCATAAATATTATATCACTATAACAAAAAAATTTAAAAATCATTTTAAACAAATAGTCCTCATTAATATTAAAAAAAATCTTAAAAATATATTTTAGACAATTTTTTCCAAACAAATTAAACTTTTCACAACAAATTTTATCATAAACCAAAATAAATTAAATAAATACATTCAAAAAATCTAAAAAATAAATAAAAAATTATACATATGGCCGGCGGAATGCGACACTGAAAATGATGGTTGGGGTTGGAGGGGAGGCGGAGAACTGGGGAGGGGGCAGCGCACCACCTAAGGCTCGGCGGACTGGGGAGGATACGAGGGAGAGAGAGTGAATGGAGCAGAGAGAGAGTGGTGTAACGGCCTGAAAATTCGACTCGTGCCACGTGTCATTTTAGGGTCGTATGTGGGACCCACTTGCCGAGATGCGTATGTTCGAATCTCGAGTGGAGATGTTAATTGTTGAGAAACGTATACGCCGAGAATTCGGGGAGCCGAAACACGAACGGGGACGCGCCTCGAATCGCGTGTCGACGTGGGACCGAGATAGGTGGCTATAGTGGATTTATGTGGTTTTGAATGTGGTTACGTTAAAATCATATACAGTGGATACGCCTCGTGATTCGTGTAGCGCGAGTGTTGAAATTTTGAAAGTGAGGCGGGTTGGTTCCTCGAGATGCGCGCTGCTCGGTTTTCGATGACACTTTTGATTTGAAAATCAAAAGTAGAAAATGTAAATATATATATATATATATATATATATATATATATATGAAGAGAGAGAAAAGAAAAGAAAAAGTAAGAGAGAGAGAGAACCAGCGAGATGAGAGAAATGGAGAGAGTGAGAGATTAGGGAGAGAAGGAAAAAGAGAGATCGTGAGGACGACGAGGAGAGGTGGCGGACCGGCGACCGGATCCGGGACGACGCCGGCAACAGCGACTCGCGGAGACGGCGGACGACCAGCGACGACGGCGGCTGAGTGAGCAGCAACGACCGGCGCAGCCAGCAGCGACGCGCGCAGGGGAGCTGGTCGACCGGCAGCGATGAACGGCAGGCGGCGTCGGACAGCCCGCGGACAGCGACCCCGGCTCCAGATCTAGCGGCAGCCGGCGGCTCGCGGTGCAGCGCAGTGGCGATAGCTACGGGAGACGGCGGCGTGCAGGGAGAGCAGCGGCGGCGGCAGCGCCGGCATCATCGTAGCAACACCGACCGGCAGAGCGCGGACAGGGGGCTGGCCAGCGAGTGACGACAGCGGCGACGAGCGGTGACGCGCGCAGGGAGGCGCGGACAGCGGCTGCGCGACGGTGGATCAGCGGCTTCTCTGGCGGCGGCCAGCGGCTTGACCAGCGCGACGAACGGCGGCGATCGGACGGCGGATGGCGGCCAACCGCGGACAGCGCGACGCGGAGACGTGGAGCAGCGGCTCCGCGCAAGCAGGCGCAAGCAGCGCAGCGGCGCAGGCGGCGGGTTCAGATCTGGCGGCTCTGGCGCCGGCGAGTGGCCGGCGTCGGTACCGGCGAACGGCCGGCGGCGGCGCCGACGAGGCAGAGGCAGCGACGCGGTAGCGGCGGCGACGGGGTGAACAGCGCGGTGGTGCGTTATCGACCGGTCGGATGCGCGAATCGACGAATGTCGACGACGCGATTGAGGTGAGGTGTATTTCACCTAATTTTGAATTGTGATTTTCATGATTTGCATGATTTACTAGCTAAATGGTACAAATGGACACCAGGGACTTAGGATGCTATAGTCAGGTGTCGGGTGCGCATATCGAGATGCGTGCGAGTGCGTTTTGAGGTATGTAAGATTCCTTCTGAAAGTCACTGAGGGTTTACTTTTCTATCATTGATTGCATATCTGTGGTTGTTGAATGCTATTCCCCCTATTCCTTGTTATTGATTTCCGTGACGCATTTTGGGTTGGGGGTCGAGACTTTTGCTATTCGTGTTGTATTTATGGCACACTAGGGCATTCTTGTTGTAATGGGTGAAAGGAAGTGGGTGCTTCAATCCGAAAGGATCCTGTGCGCTGCCGGTTCGGGGTGGTTTCGGGGCATCCTGGGGTACTGGAAACCAGCCGTACCAGTGAAAGGAAGTGGGGCACTCACTGAAAGGATCCTGGGGGTTTGTCGTACAGTTTAGTGTGACCGGGAGGAGTACACGTTTTGTTTCTCATGTTATTTATTCATGCGATGATCTTAGCACGATTTGCTGTTTAGTTCGCATGATTAATTGACATGTTTATTGATATCTATTTATTTCTCTTATAAATGTTCGGTGTACTTTGTTGGAATCTTACTAACTCGTACTCCCCATCTTCCTTTTTGTGATGGGCGAGTGCACTCGCTAGTAGGGGCAAGGAGATTTTGGACTTTATCTGATCGCACGCTGGCAAGGACCTACTAGTACGTGCGATTTTGATATTTTGCTTACTTTTGGGAAATGGGAGACGAATAGATCTTGTACTTGTATATATTATCGTTTAGTATTGTCGCATATATACAAAGTACTTTCCCGGTTTTCCACAATAGGAATTGCTCTATATAAAATGATGTTTATATGAAAATGAATTTAATTGTTTACTTGCCTTAAATTTAAGACTTCCGCTGTTGTTTTAATGATTAAACTATCGAACTAAATTGCTTAACGAAGGGAGTTAACACGCGTATCGAGGAGACGTGTTGTGGAAAATGGCGTCAGTGGCGCGTGGGACCCAGTGGGTCAAGGATCGGACGGGATCGCTGGGCCAGCGCCTCCCCACGTGGCGACCTCGGGATTTGGGGCCGTTACAAATTGGTATCAGAGCATGGTCGACTCGGTTGGATGGAGCGTAGGTGGACACTGATACCACGTTACAAATTGGTATCAGAGAATGGTCGACTCCGTTGGACGAAGCGTATGTGTCCTTAAACTGATACCGTTACAAAATGGTATCAGAGCGAGAGTTTCGAGGAACCTCGGGAAATAAATTGAAAGAGCATAAGACTTTAAAAAAAAAAAAAAAAAAAAAAAAAAAAATAGATGTGGAAACCCGATGTACTTGTCTTAAAACTTTAGTTAGGAAGCAAAGTGAGCGGGTAGTACTAAGACTTATATGTGTATATATTGATTGTAATACTTATATACACGTAGTACAACGCTGACATGCGGCACGTTCGCGGTTTACTCATTCGACATAGATGGACGACCAGTTCTTCATGCGGACAATGAGGCTAGAAGAGCAGTGCAGTATGGTGGACCACCCATACAACTGCCCACGGAGAGCCGAGTACTTGGGCAAAATTCAAGGAAGTATACCCCGATCGAGATTCAGTTGAGATTGAGAGATGAGTTCTTGACGTTGAGGCAGGGTGGCCGGACGGTGTCGCAATACATGGAGATATTCACATATCGACTTACTTTTGCTATGGATGTAGCTGAGTACGAACGACTTCAGGTCCATTACTTTATTCAAGGATTTCGACCAGAGATTTAGGGAGCGCAGATTGTACGCTAAGTCCAGTAAGTGCGAGTTTTGGCGTTCGGAGGTGAAGCCCTTAGGACACGTGATCAACGACGACGAGAGGTACTTCAAAGTGGACCCGAGTAAGATTCACGTTGTCATCGATCGGCCTACACCAGAGTGCACGACAAACATCAAGAGTCGTTAGGATTGGCAAGATATTATCGACGCTTGTACATGACTTCTCCAAAATTGCGGCGATGAAGACTAGATTGACCAAGAAGGTGAATGCGATGTGGCCTTCACGAGTTGAAGAAGAAGTTGACTTCGCACCGTTATTAGTGTTGTCGAGTCGGACTCGAGTTAGTCGATCGTTCATACGGATGCTTGTGGCACCGGATTGGGATGTGTACATGCGAGAGACGAGTGATAGCTTATTTATCGCGTTAATGGATGACTCACGAGAGGGGACCTGACAAAGTGAGACAAGAGTGCTAGATAACATACGAGTTTTGTTTACTCGAGGCGCAACAACTATGAGTTTGTCACAGGTTCCGATGCCGCAGAGGCACATATTTATAGACAAATGAGAGTATCGACAATATCCATTCCGCGCGTGTTGGAGTGTCGGAGAGCTGATGTGATGTATCGAGGTTCAAGGACATGACACAAAGTCTAGAAAAGGAAATTGGCGCCGAGATACATAGGACCGTTCGAGTCGCGAACGAGTTGACGGTGTGGTTTACATATTGGACTTGCCGAAGAGTTAGTTGGGGTTCATCCGACATTTCACATTTCAATGTTGAGACTCGCTAGGTCGGGGCGAGATCGACGATTGAGTTGAGACAGTGAAGATACGCGACGTGACCTATGAGGAGAAGACCGATAGAGATTGTCGACCTTCGAGTACGATTCTTCGGAGCAGGGAACTCGAAGGTCTTAGTTCGTTAGCGCATCGTAGGACGGAGGACTCACTGGGAGCTCGGTCGACGATAAGACACGTTACCCTCGCTATTCTCTCGTATAGATTTGGGTTACGATTAAATTTCGGACGAAATTTCTTTTAGTTGGGAAGATTGTAACGCCCGAAAATTCGACTCGTGCCACGTGTCATTTTAGGGTCGTATGTGGGACCCACTTGCCGAGATGCGTATGTTCGAATCTCGAGTGGAGATGTTAATTGTTGAGAAACGTATACGCGAGAATTCGGGGAGCCGAAACACGAACGGGGACGCGCCTCGAATCGCGTGTCGACGTGGGACCGAGATAGCGCTATAGTGGATTTATGTGTGTTTTGAATGTGGTTACGTTAAAATCATATACGGTGGATACGCCTCGTGATTCGTGTAGCGCGAGTGTTGAAATTTTGAAAGTGAGGCGGGTTGGTTCCTCGAGATGCGCGCGCTTCTGGTTTTTGCGATGACACTTTTGATTTGAAAATTAAAAGTAGAAAATGTAAATATATATATATATATATGAAGAGAGAGAAAGAAAAGAAAAAGTAAGAGAGAGAGAGAAGAACCGGCGAGATGAGAGAAATGGAGAGAGTGAGAGATTAGGGAGAGAAGGAAAAAGAGAGATCGTGAGGACGACGAGGAGAGGTGGCGACCGGCGACCGATCCGGACGACGCCGAAGAATAAACGACTTGCGAGAGGACGACGGACGACCAGCGGCAGCAAGCGAGTGAGTGGAACGACGGCACAGCAAAGCCAGCAACGCGCAGCGAGGCTGAGTCGGCCGACCTGCGCAGCGATGAACAGCGCAGCGCGCGTCGGACACCATGGACAATGACTCCCGACTCCAGATCTAGCGGCGGCGCGCTTCATGATGCAAACAGAAGTGGCGATAACTACGGGACTACGGCGCGTGCGAGAGAGCAGGCGGCGCGGCACGGCATCATCATCGTAGCTGCACCGACCGCAGAGCGCGACAGAGGGCGCGCCAGTGACGCAACGCGCGACGAGCGGTGACGCGCGCAGGAGGCGCGGACAATGGCTAGCAAGCGACGGTGGATCATCGGCTTTCTCAGCGGCGGCAGCCAGCTGACCAGCCACGATTTAATCGCAGCGATTTGATCGGACGGCGGATGGCGGCAATCATGGACAACAGCGCGCGACGAGATCGTGGAAGCGGCTCCGCCAGCGGCGCAAGCAATGCAGCCAGCGCGCGAGCGCAGCGGTGTTCGAATCTGGCGCTCTGCGCGCTTTGCGAAGTGGTCGGCGTCGATGCAGATCGGCGAACGGCGAAGGCGCGCGCCGCAAACGAGCAGAAAGCGGCAATGACGCGTAGCGGCGGCGACGGGTGAATAACATGGTGGTGCGTTATCGGCCGGTCGGATGCGCGAATCGACGAATGTCGACGACGCGATTGAGGTGAGGTGTATTTCACCTAATTTTGAATTGTGATTTTCATGATTTGCATGATTTACTAGCTAAATGGTACAAATGGACACCGGGGACTTAGGATGCTATAGTCAGGTGTCGGGTGCGCATATCGAGATGCGTGCGAGTGCGTTTTGAGGTATGTAAGATTCCTTCTGAAAGTCACTGAGGGTTTACTTTTCTATCATTGATTGCATATCTGTGGTTGTTGAATGCTATTCCCCCTATTCCTTGTTATTGATTTCCGTGACGCATTTTGGGTTGGGGGTCGAGACTTTTGCTATTCGTGTTGTATTTATGGCACACTAGGCTGTACGCGGGTAACCGGGTGAAAGGAAGTGGGTGCTTCAACTGAAAGGATCATGTGCGCTCCAGTTCGGGGTGGTTTCGGGGCTCAATGGTACTGTCGCGGGCCGGGCCGTACCAGTGAAAGGAAGTGGGGCACTCACCGAAAGGATCCTGGGGTTTGTCGTACGCTTTAGTGTGACCGGAGGAGTACACGTTTTGTTTCTCATGTTATTTATTCATGCGATGATCTTAGCACAATTGCTTCTGTTTAGTTCGCATGATTAATTGACATGTTTATTGATATCTCATTTATTTCTCTTATAAATGCTCGGTCTGTACTTTGTTGGAATCTTACTAACTGTACTCCCCATCTTCCTTTTTGTGATGGGCGAGTGCAGACCCTGCTAGTAGGGGCAAGGAGATTTTGGACGACTTTATCTGACTGCCTGCGGTCAAGGACCTACTAGTACGTGCGATTTTGATATTTTGCTTACTTTTGGGAAATGGGAGACTGAATAGATACTGTACTTGTATATATTACTGTTTAGTATTGTCGCATATGTACAAAGTACTTTCCCCGGGTTTTCCACAATAGGAATTGCTCTATTAAATGATGTTTATATGAAAATGAATTTAATTGTTTACTTGCCTTAAATTTAAGACTTCCGCTGTTGTTTTAATGATTAAACTATCGAACTAAATTGCTTAACGAAGGGAGTTAACACGCGTATCGAGGAGACGTGTTGTGGAAAATGGCGTCAGTGGCGCGTGGGACCCAGTGGGTTAAGGATCGGACGGGATCGCTGGGCCAGCGCCTCCCCACGTGGCGACCTCGGGATTTGGGGCCGTTACAGTGGTCAGAGGCGAGGGCGACCGGAGCGAGAGAGAGAGAGAGAGGCAGAGAAGACTAGGATGACCAGAAAAGAAGAGAAAGAGAGAGGGAGAGAGGGAGGGACTCGCCCCCTAATCCCATACGTGGTCTGGTAACGCTCGGCCACGTGGCGTACGAAACGCCACGCGGAGCAAACGAGCGGGAATATTTCCACTCAACTTTTAGCGACGGGGACCCATCGCTATCCCCATCGCTAAACTGGTCAAACGGTCAAACACGGGCCCTGTCGCTATTCTCTCCTTTTTTGTAGTCATATAATAAAGAAATGAATGTATAAGTTCATATGTACACTCTTGAATGGTAGAAAACTTAATAGACCAAATTAAAAACAACTTCTAAATAATGTGAACAGCTGATTAAAAGCACACCAAACCAATTAAAAAATATAACACTTCTTCGATCATCACACCATCACTCAGAATTTAGAATACTAAAAGATTTTGGATATTAGTGATGTGGAAATCAATTGTGACCTAATTTTTGACGTACAAACACAGAAGTATAACAGAACATATGTACTGTATCAATCAAAAACATAGGCTTAAAGATACACCATCTTTTCTAACCTAATCTTTGTGTGCACTCTTTCTGCTACAAAATATAATATAATATAACTTTACGTGCAGTATTTCTCAAAAAAAAAAAAAAAAAAAAAAACTTTACGTGGACGGTGGAGTAATTGCGAAGTCCTCTATTTTTTATCCCTATTTCTCATTTGCACAAAAGCAAACAGAAAAAAAAAAAAAAAAAAAATCAATACATTTTGACCAAAAAAATGAATAGGACCATACATTCATTCACACTTAATTACAAAAATCGAGATGCATATGCATGCATACATTTTTTTTGTACAATGCAAAACTCAAGGGACATAAATAATTGTAGGTATCAAATCCACCTCTATGAGGTTAGTTGGTCCAATCTTTAAAAATCACAAATTGAAGCAAGTTATTCACAACCAAAATTAATTTTTTGAGATTTGAATCCAAAGCAAGTATATGGAGCTTTGAATTTTCTTATGACAAAAAAGAAGCTTTGAATGTTCCATGTCTAAGAAAATAAACATTATTCACAAACATTATTACTAAAAAAATACACAATATTCAAGTAGTAATCAACCCAATTGATAAGATTAAAAAAAGAGAAGTATTTGTCAATATTGAAATTAATTCACAAATTATGAGAAGATGTGGTGAAACAAATGAAAGGAAAATTTTTAATAATTAAAAAAATCACAAAGCAAGTGTTTGAAGCTTTCATTTTCCATGTATAAGGAACTAAATATTATTCACAAAAAAATAACAAACAAAATTCACAAATTGAAGCAAGTAATTCACAAACAAAATTAATTTTTTGAGAATTTAATCCAAAGCAAGTATTTAAAGCTTTAAGTTTTTCTTATGACAATAAAAAGAAGCTTTGAATTTTCAATGTATAAGAAAATAAATTTTTTCACAAACATTATTAATTAGAAAAAAAAAATATACACAATACATAAGATTCAAGTAGAAATCAATCCAATTGATAAGATTAAAAAAAAAATTATTTGTCACTATTAGAATTAATTCACTCATCATGAAAAGGTGTGGTGAAACAAATGAAAGGAAAGTTTTTTATCATTTATACAAATAATTCACAAACAAGATTTGCAAAGCAAGTATTTGAAGTTTTGAATTTTCCATGTCTAAGAAAATAAACATTATTTACAAATAATTCACAAACAAAATTCACAAATTAAAGCCAGTAATTCACAAACTAAATTAATTTCTTGAGAATTTAATCCAAAGCATGTATTTGAAGCTTCTAATTTTCCACGTTTAAGAAAATAAAATAGAAAACAAAATTAATTCACAAACATTATTACTAAAAAAAAATATAAGCAATACTTAAGATTGAAATAGAAATAAACTCAATTGATAAGATTAAAAAAAAAAGAGAAGTTTTTCTCACTATTAGAGTTAATTCACTCATCATGAAAAGTGAAAAGAACTATTAAAAAAAATATCCATGGTAGTTCTAAGTATGTTCACGTCCAAGGAAAGAAATAAGAAAGAAAAATTGAAAATTTAGTTTATGATATATATACCTTACCGCAAAGATAAATAAAATGAATGGTTGTCTTCAAGGAGACCACCGAACCCAATAGCAAATCATAATTTTTTTTTATTGAATTGAACTCGTGGGGGAGAAATGGGGAGATAGATGACGTTTTTTTTTTTTTTTAAAAAAAAAAGAGAGGAGGCACTGTGATTTTGAAGAAGAAAGTTGTTCTCAATAAAATAAACACATGGAAGTTACAAAGAGAGAAGAAAACGTGAATAGAGTGGAGAGAGAGAATTGTGGAGGGGAGAGAGAGAGAGTAAAAAGGTGGAGGAGAGAGAAAAAAATCATCCAAATCCCACTTTATAAGGAAACTGCCTACTAATTTGAAAACTTTTGAAAACTAATTGAATTTTCATCCGCACATCTAAAATCAAAATCGCCTATTAATTTGTAGTTATCAATTAAATTACCACTTTATCCCGAATTTAAATATTTGTATCAAAACACTTAGGGGCATTGTTGAAAGTTTTATCCAAAAAGGCTTCACGGTTAACCGTTTTTGGTTTGCTATTATAATAGTATAGATATTGGTAAAATTTCCTAACTTGTTTAGTGATTGTTTATGCATTTTAATATATGATGTTTATCTTGTTTATATTATGATCACTAAAACAAATAAAATCTCTCTATCAAATTTTAAGTCAATTGTCATCCATTCTCAAATACTTATCAAGGCTTCGATCACATCAATATGGGTTTGCCTCTGCAGAGTGTATTGAGTTATCTTGGTGAGACAAGTTGAGTAATGGTTACTCTATTGTTTGAAATGGTTAGACTTGATAAAGCTATCAAAACGGTTTTGGGCTTTATGCACTAGATAAGATAAAATATGCTAAGACGTAAGATATCATAATCTCATAAAAACAACTAAAAGTTACATATGATGTAATTGGTAATTGGTACCTACCTAAATAACCTAATTCAAAGTATCATGCCTTAGCTGTCTTCGAATTACGTGAAATATGGATTTTAGTCCCTTAAATTAACATAACGTTTTTAGGGAGGGTTGTTAATTTAGTGGGTGTCTATTCCTCTATACTAAAATGAACTTTTGCATAATCTTTGTTGTATATCTATGGACTCTTCAAATCACACTAATCCCTTGTCACAACGATCCATCCTTAATAAAGATAAGTTGTCTGGGACAAACTTTCTTGAATGGTTATGAAACTTGAGAATTGTTCTTAAGCATGAATTCATGTTGTATGTCTTGGATAATCATAATCCTGAGGAACCACCAGCCAATGCTTTAAGAGCCGTAAAGGATGCACATATTAAGCATGTCAACGACTTAACTGATGTTGCATGCATTATGTTGGCAACCATGATTCCTGAACTTCAGAAGGACATGGAACACATAGAAGATTACGACATATCTACAATGCTGAAGGAAATGTTCCAACAACAAGCTAGGCAAGAAAGGTTCAAGACAGTCAAAAATCTTCATTCTTGAAAAATGGCTGAAGGTGCGTCAGTTAGTCCTCATGTTCTAGAAATGAATGGCTATATTGATCATCTTGACAAACTTGGATTCTCCATAAGCCCAGAGTTGGCTACAAATTTGATCCTGAATTCTGCCTGATAGTTATTCATAATTTGTGATGTACTATAACATGAATAATATGGAGAAGTCTATCTAAGAGTTGCATTTGATGCTTAAAACTGCTGAGTAGAATATCAAGAACTCATTGCTAATGTATTGATGGTTCAGAAAGGAAAGGCTTTGAAGAAAAAAGGTCAAATGCAAGGCTAAAGCTGCCAAGGCCGATGTGACTGTCACAAAGCCTATGGAACAAGTTAAGCCCCATGCTGCTTCTACTTCACAGTCCCAAAAGGAAAAGAAAAAGAAGGAAATTATTATTTCCGCCATGCACTTGGGTATTGGTTTTGAAATTGCAAGCCCTATCTTGAATTTCTAGAAAAAAAAAGAGTAGTGCGACTACTGCTTTAGGTATTTACATTATTGAAGTTAATTTGTCTACTAGTGATTCATGAGTATTGGATACCGAATGTAGATCTCACATTTGTATTAAACCAAAAGGAGAAAGCTAAAGAAAGAAGAAGTCATCCTACGAGTTGGAAATGGAGCAAAGGTTGTTGCGTTGGTAGGATGCTATGAGTTAATTTTACCTAGTGGACTTGTTTTAGTTTTAAATAATTGTTATTATGTCCCTGTTTTGAGCAAAAAAACCATTTCAGTTTCATATTTAGGTTTAAATGGTTTTAATTTTATTATTGTGAATAATAAATGCTCAATTTCTCGTAAAGATGTTTTCTATGCAAATGCTGATTTGTTTGATGGTCTTTATATTCTAAACATGAAAAGGTCCATAGATATTCCTATTCTTAATGTAAATACAAAGAGATTCAAGTTAAATGATTTAAGTCAAACCTACCTTTGGCATTATCTTCTTGGCCACATAAATGAGAAACATATTTCTAAACTCCATAAAGATGGACTTTTAGATTCATTTGATTTTGAATCATTTGAAACATGTGTATCTTGTTTATTAGGCAAGATGACAAAGAGTCCTTTACTTGGACACAGTGAAAGGGCAAGTGATTTATTGGTTCTAATACATACTGATGTATGTGGTCCTGTAAACACAATGGCTAGAGGTGGTTATCAGTACTTCATTATATTCACTAATGATTTCAGCGAATATGGTTACATATATCTCATGAAACATAAAGTGAATCTTTTGAGATGTTTCGAACATTTCAGAATAAAGTGCAAAATCAACTTGGTAAAACTATTAAAGCATTTCAATCAGATTGAGGTGGTGAATATTTGAGCCAAGAGTTTGATGATCATCTTAGAAATCGTGGGATTGTCTTACAGTTAATTCCCCCAGTAACTCCACAATGGAATGGTATTTCTAAGAGGAGAAATCAAACTTTATTGGATATGGTTCGATCTATGATGAGTCATACAGATCTTCCTATTTTCTTTTGAGGTCATGCCTTAGAAACTGTTGTGTTTACACTGAATCGTGCTCCTTCTAAAGCGGTTGATAAAACACTATATGAGATGTGGTTTGGAAAAATACCAAGTTTGTCTTTTCTTATGATTTGGGGTTGTATGGTTTTTTTACAACGACAAATCTCATAAAAGTTATCAGCCAAATCTACCAAATGTGTATTCATTGGTTATCCTAAAGAAACTAGAGGATACTACTTTTATAATCTCACTGGGAACAAAGTGTTTGTTGCTCGAAATTGTGTCTTTATGGAAAAATAATTTAATTTAAAAGAAAACAATGGGAATAAAATAAGTCCTGAAGAAGTTCAAGAACCATAAATAAACACTCAACCGCCAGTGGGAGATCAACAAAGTCTTCAACTAGTTAAACATCCACAGGTATCACAAGGCCCGCATAGGTCTGATAGGGTAAGACATCGGTCTGAGAGATTTGAGTTTCTTATTATTGATAGTAGTGAGGTGTTACTTATGGATCAAAATGAACCTACTACTTATCAGGAGGCTGTTTCTAGTCTTAATGGTGTTAAAATTCATGTCACTTTAGAGAGTGTCATTTTCACCCATTAATCACTAGATCAGTCTCGAGATAGCGCGATGCGTATCTCGAGAGAAATTCATACATATAAATCAAAATCTTCATTGTTATCTCATCAAATCATTCAAAAAACCGAGAGAGAGGGTTTAGGTTTGATTTCTAATCATTGGAGCTTACTGAAGGAGCGAAATTAACCAAGATTGAGGAGCTTAAATGAATCAAAACTCAGAGATCATCACTTTAGTATGTTTTTTTTTAGTTAGTTGAAGTTCAATTTGATGGTGATGATTAAATCTCTGTAAATTATGTTGTTTGATCATTAGAAATGAGTTGTTACCTCACTAGAGGTCCTCCCTGATGATTTGGGAGAGTATTTGTAGTTGTGATAATGAATTGGTAATGGAATAGTGGCTACTATCCTGTTCACTATCGAAACAATGTAGGATGGAGCGCGCTCCATCGAGCAGAGGAGCACACACTCCCCTCATCAATTGGGACGAACCTAGTAGGTGGAGTGCGCCCCACCCACCGAGTGAGCGCGCTCCCACCCTTGAAAACAACAACTATGCTGTGTTTTACATAGAATTTTATAAGGTTGTAAGGATTGACTTAGGGATTCTAAATACAGAGAGTTAAACATATATTGATTTAAATAATTGGTGATAGGTTGAGGAACACCGAAAAAGCGTGAGATAACCAAAAATTTAGGGAATTTGGTAACACAGACTTAACCCGAGGTACGTACATATTCGCTTATTTATCAATGTTGTCTAGCTATCTCAATATATATAGTTCATGTAGTTTATGGACTGGTATAGGGGACTATGTACACTGTGATGATTTTCAATAAGTGAAAAACAATGTGTAATGTGACCATGACTATAACTCATGATTTTGAGAATAGGTTTATAGGAGATGGGTTCCCTTCCCGGCCTATATATAAGTCTTGCTCAATTCGATAGTTGCATAAATTACATACTCACAAGAGGGTTTTGAATAGAACATTGGGCATTAATGGATTGGCGATATAGCACATATGCGTAATGTATTGGTCTAGCAATCGCATTAATGGCGTCAGGGGTAATCGACCCTAGTTTTATAAATAAAATGGGGATAACAGTGTAATAGCCATTGACAAATTATTTTGCATCCATTATTTATTGAATTATATGCTTTCCATATTCTTGTTAGTTAACATTGGTGTATATTTTTATTGCATAATGTTCTTGATTATTATATGGAATGTTGATAGCTATGTGAATCCTTACTTACTAAGCAAGTTGGATTGCTCACCCCAAATAACTTTTTCTGAAAATCCGACGAGTGCTATGATTATAGGATAGAGAAGATATAGGAGTCTTGATCTTCTCTATGATGTAATGAGTTTTCCTTAGTCTTATATATTTGTATTGAATTACAGTTTTGTAATATCATAAGGAATGAGATATTTTTGTTTATTCCGGTTTGATTTTGTTACTACATATCTTATTTTATTATTGAGAAAAGTAGTAAATTTTCGTGACGTTTATTATTTGTTTTATCGAAAGTCGATATACAGTGATGTTTATCAGGTGTTAGAAGAGAGGTTGTTAGCTCTAGTTAAGTCTGACTAGGTAATGTGGGTTTAATTAGGGTTTCGAGCCGAGTCTCACCTTAATCAGTCCAGACCTTGAAACGCGTATTAGGAGAATGGAATTTTTGAATTATGGAGTATTGAATGACTTTGGAGGAAACTCAAAATTGGTGGACCACTTTGAGAAGTGATTTAATACTAGCGTTAAGACTTGTAGAGAAATAATAAAAGTTATTCAGTAAATAAATTAGTGGTTAATGATAAAAGCAAGGTAAATAAGTTATGGTATTAATCAATATTGGAATGACAAGCAATTTGTCGGTAATGAAAGACAAAATAGAAAACTTAAACTAGTTATTAGGTTAATGATTAATGATAAAAGCTTATTGGAGGTTAGGAAAACACTAATGTATTTATACTTCATAAGTTGTTATGAAGTAGACATTCTAGTTATGGTATTAATCAATATTGGAATGACAAGCAATTTGTCGTTCAACTCCAATTTTTCTTTGAAATAACATGTCTAGCAAAGGATCTCTCTCTTTAGTTGTTATTTTGGTAATGAAAGACAAAATAGAAAACTTAAACTAGTTAAACTAAAGAATAGTTTAATCCAGAACATAGTAGTGAGTTGGTAAGATATCCTAGTCTGATCTATAGACTGGTGTATTCTAAATTGGGGAGAATGAATGTTCAATGAATCTAAGGATTTGAGGAATCCAAGGAATAATGTATAGTAGTGTGAATTAGTATTCATTGCCCAGGATTGACAACTCATTCTGATAATTACGTGAAATCAGTAGTTCTCAAGAATTAGTTGAGATCTAGTTGTCACAGTGATATGATCACTAGAACTTACTTGAACTCATGATGTGTTTATAAATGAAGGTTGTCAAGTATGGAAACCCTATTTTAATTAACATGGAATCTTTGAAGACTTAGAGGATGCATGAGCATTATCGTACAAAATTGTACATTGCGATGGTAAATTGATTTAGACCAGATTTCGCAAAATGCCAATGCTAAGTTTCAAAGGTTAATTAATTATATGAATGTTGAATATCAACAACAAATCAGGGGATTTGACTGTGATTAAGACAATATGAGATTGTCATATATTCAATTCAAAGGTAAAAAAGAAAAGTCAGCTTGAAATAATTGAATATTACAATGATTGATCCAGGGATCTCTGATATCGTTGTGTAATTTATTCAGTTAACTCAAGTATAGGATTGTTGCAAATTGAAATCAAATACAAGGATGCCTTGGAGGAAAGTAGAAGTGTAGATTGACTACAATGTTTGCCTAATGATACCTAAACTGTGGAAGAAGTTAGAGGTTCATCCTAAGACTTCTTATTCAGTTAAGAATGTGTGTTGACACAATAAAGCAAAATTGTAGCTTATACTCCTATTTATATATAGTTTTAGAATTAAGATAAGAACTACTGGAGATTGATAATCTCAAGATAGCTATTTTGGTAACTGTACCAAATATGAAAAGGCATCACTTGTAAATAAAAGGAAAGGTTGTTGAGAGACTTTTAATCGTTTTTAGAGATTATTGAGAATCTTAGAAGAATCATTAAAAGACAACCTAGAAACATAAAACCAGTGGATTGGTGTAAGATTAAAGTAGTGAATTTCAAACTGTGGAAGTTTGAAAAGTGGAATTTTTAGAGTGATGGAAATAAAATGTAAGATTGATACTTTGAATTTTCTAAATGTTAGGAATTCACTCAGAAACATCACTCATAAATGTGATTGTGTTGACAATTCCTTGAATAGAAAAGGACAAAAATGTAGTTATGATAAAAACTACTCTATTATATCTCTTGAGTGAGATGTTTTACTGGTGACCAATGGAAGTCCTGCGCAGGCACATCATCAGGTGAGTTGTCTGGATTGGTAACAACAAGTATGTTCTTTAGAGCTCAGATTGGACTGAGCTAATGACGATTGATTAAGTGATGTATTACTGAAGAAACTGATTGAGATTATCTAATAGGTCAAGAATTGACTACTAGTTTTGATAATTAGTGCGGATAATCTCAGATTTAAATATTGAGCATGTAAGGAAAGTTCTTAAAACTCAAATAAAAAGCTAGGCAAGAATGTTATGAGAATCTCATGGATTTCTTTAAATTACTCATTCAGGCAAAATTCAAAGTCATTATGATAAGAATTAGTGTTGGTGACCTAGAATGAAAATTTACAGTGTCAATTTTATAAAGAAATATGAGATATATTAGTAGGTGAAAGCTGACTGTTAGAACCTAAAGGGTTATATTATTCTTGCCATATATGAATGACATTTCATGCTTAGAAATTCATGATGGATTAACCTAAGTTGTGATGACAATTAAAGGTTGTTGATGGTGTAATTGTAGGACTGATAGAGTCTGAAAAACTTCGTGCCAGTATTGTGGTTTAAATTCTCAAGGAAGAGTAAGTGAGATATATGTGTGTAGAAAGAGTTGAGAGTTATGGACAACCAGGATTATTATTTCAGTGAGGAACCGAAAGTCTGCTTTCTAGAGGGGAAGAGATGTATAATAATTGGGAGGGACCTTACTCAATCTTAACACAATATATTTGCAACTGATCTTAGTTCTAGAGAATATAATTTCTAAGCTTGTGACTTGGAAGATGTTGAATATTGGAAGAAATGTTTTATTGTGTGAGTTCTCTAGTATTGATATTATCAAGCTAAATATAAACGTTAAGGCGTTTACCTTAAAAATTTGTATGCTTTACTTCATCGTCAATTGGTGTAGGACAAGAAGTTGAGATACACGTTAATTAGAGCCTGAGTAATTTAAAACTACACAAAAAGGTAGTAACAGACTATCAATATGAAATTAAAACTCAAATATATGGAGAAAATGTATATATTACTAGAGCTTCTCAGTATAGACTTCTTGAGAAAGCATCAATGATGATGATTTGTGTAAGTTTAGTTGACACATCATCAACTAAGAAAACTAATTTTTGAGCTACTAATCTGATCCTCTTTGTTCAGATTTGGGCTGAATTGGAGATGATTCAGTGGTAATTGGTTGTCAGAAAGCTAATCAGATTATATAGTACATTAGAGATTAGTGGCTACTACAAATCATCTTGATTGGTCGATTTATGAAGATGGTGCATTACGGTTCAGGGATAGATTGTAGATTCCAGCTCAGGATCAATTGAGGCAGGAGTTGCTACAAAACTCTTATAGATCTTTTTTACTCTATTCATTAAGGCAATAATAAGATGTAACGCGAAATAAAGCGTATTTAATGTTGGCTTAAGATGAAGACTAATATTACTGAGTTTGTAAAGAGATGTGAGATATGTCAACAAATTAAAGCTGAGCATAAGAAACCTGGAAGGTTATTGCATTCACTGCCTATTCTTGAGTGGAAATGGGAACATATATCGATGGATTTTATTTTCGGTCTACCTCTGAGTCAGTGTCAGCACATTGTTTTATGGGTTGTAGTTAACAGGTTGACGAAGTCTACGCATTTCTTGCTAGTTTCCATACGAGTCCCTCTTGACCAATTATATGTGATATACGTACATGAGGTGTTGAGATGTCATGGAGTTCCAATGTCGACTATTTCAGATAGAGATCTGAGATTCACATCCAGACTGTGGAGTGAATTACAGGGACAACTGGGAACTATTTTTAGCCTCAGTATGTTATACTACCTGCAGACTGATGAGCAGCCTGGGCAGTTGATTTTGGTGCTAGAGAATATGCTTCGAGCTTGTGTCTTAGAGTTTAATGATAACTGAAAGAAATACATTTCTCTGTGTGAGTTGATTTTGGACTACATAGAGAGAATGCAGCAAATTTGCCAGCGTTCAACTACGACATAACTAAGATAAAATAGATATGCCGATAAATATCATAGGTTGATGGATTTTTCAAAGAACAATTTTTTTTCTATTGAAAGTCTCACCTATTAAGAGATTATATAGATTTAGGTTGCCTGGTAAGTTAGCTTCAGGGTACATTGGGTTGTTCAGAGTACAGGAAAGGATTAGTCCTGTTGCTTACAGGTTGGAGTTGTCTCATCAGCTAATCGAAGTCCACAATGTCTTCCATGTGTTTATGCTTTGTAAGACGGAGACTCAGTTCACTCCAATAATTGATTTGAATAAATTTGATCTTCGAGAAGACTTATCTTACGATGAGCAACCGATTCAGATATTTGAAAGTAAGATTCAGAGACCGAGAACCAAAGAGATTCCTTTGATTAAGATGAAATGACAATTTCACGGAGATGAGGAACTAACGTGGGAACGAGAATCTTATATGAAGGAGCAGAGTCCATTTCCTTTCGAAACTACGGGTAACTTTACTTTTACTTTAATTTCGAGGACGAAATTACTTTAAATTGGGGAGACTGTAATGACATGTTACCTTAAGGTGGTGATTAGTACTAATCTAAATCCAAATTAACCCGAGTTAAGCTCGTGGTTACATTCGGCGTACCTCGATTAGCGTGTGCATGTGATTGCATGATGATTGGTGTTTGTTTGGAATGCTAAATGAATTTTATAGGTTGTGGAATTAATAAGAGATTAATACAAACCTATTACTGGGAAATACGTAAATAAACAATAAATTTTTGGTACACCAAGTGCGACGAGAGGACCTTGAAATTAATGTGCACACTCAAAAATACTCGTATGCATGTCCAATGAATTTATTGGCAAGAAAAAACACGAGATATATATTTGATATATAAATATATATATATATTAAAATTATAAGTTTGGTTTAAATTGTATGGATCATTTGATCAGCCTCAAGATGAGCGTAAGTGCTTGATAGTGTTGAAATTCGTGTCACTTTAGGGAGTGTCATTTTAACCCATTAATCACTAGATCGGTCTCGAGATAGCGCAACATGTATCTTGAGGAAAATCCATATATATAAATCAAAATCTTCATCGTTATCTCGACGGATCATTTGAGAAACTGAGACAAAGGGTTTAGGTTTGATTTTTGATCATTGGAGTTTATTTAGGGAACTGAATCAACCAAGATTGAGGAGCTTAAACGAATCAAAACTCAGAGATCATCACTTTGGTATGTTTTGTTTTTGAGTTAGTTGAAGTTCAACTTGATGGTGATGATTAAATCTCTGTGAATTATGTTGTTTGATCATTGGAAATGAGTTTTTACCTCACTATAGGTCCTCCTTGATGATTTAGGAGAGTATTTGTGGTTGTGGTGATGAATTGGTAATGGAATAGTGGTTGCTCCCCTATTCGCTATCGAGATAGTGTAGGGTGGAGCGCGTTTCATCGAGCAGAGGAACGCGCTCCTTTCATCAATTGGGACAAACCCAGTTGGTGAAGCGCCCCCCACCCACTGAGGGAGCGCACTCCCACCCTTGGAAACCGCAACTGAGCTGTGTTTTACATAGAATTTCTTGAGGTTTTAGGGATTAACTTAGGGGTTCTAAATATAGAGAAATATACATATATTGATTACAAATGATTGGTGATAGGTTGAGGAACATCGAGAAAGCGTGAGATAACTAGAAAGTTAGGGAATTTGGTAACAAAGACTTAACCCGAGGTGAGTACGGATTCGCTTATTTATAAATGTTGTCTGGCTATCTTAGTATATATAGTTCATGTAGTTTATGGATTGGTATGGGGACTATGTACATTGTAATGATTTTCAATAAATGGAAAATGATGTGTAATGTGACCATAACTATAACTCCTGATTTTGAGAATAGGTTTATAGGAGATAGGTTCCCTTCCCGACCTATATATAACTCCTGCTCAATTCGATAGGTTGCATGGATTACATACTCACTAGAGAGTTTCAGATTGAACCATTAGGCATTAATGGATAGGCTAGATAGCACATATGCGCAATGCATTAGTCTAGCAATCACATTAATGGCATCAGTGGGTAATCGACCCTAGTTTTATAAATAAATTGGGGATCACAATAAAATATTCATTGACAGTTTGTTTTGCATCTGTTATTTATTGAATTATAAGCTTTCCATATTCTTGTTAGTTAACGTTGGTGCATATTGTTATTGCATAATATTCTTGATTATTATATGGAATGTTGATGGCTATATGAATCCTTACTTACTGAACAAGTTGAAACGTTCACCCCAAATAACTTTTCAAGAAATCTGACGAGTGCTGCGCCTACAGGATAGAGAAGATATATGAGTCTTGAGCTTCTCTACTATGTAATGAGTTTTCCTTTGTCCTATATATTTGTATTGAATTACAATTTTGTAATATCACAAGGGATGGGAGATTCGTATAACCGAGGTTCATTCTGATTTGATTTTGTTACTGTATATCGTATTTTATTATCGAGAAAAGTTTTAAATTTTTGATGCGTTTATTATTTGTTTTATATCGATAGTCGATATACAGTGGTGTTTATCAGGTGTAAGAAGAGAGGTTGTTGGCTCTAGTTAAGTCTGGCTAGGTAATCTGGGCTTAATTAGGGTTCCAAGCCAAGTATTGTCTTAATCAGGTTAGGGGATAATCAAGTTAGATGATGCTACAGACATGATCTATATGGGTTCTTCTTCATCTCTTATTGCTGAATTTAAAGATTGTATTAAGAAAAAGTTTGAAATGACTTATTTGGGTGATTTACATTATTTCCTTGGGCTTGAGGTGAAGCAACATGAGGATGGGATTTTCTTGTCTCAAAAGAAATATGCTATTGACCTATTAAAAAGATTTCATATGTTAAGTTGTAACTGTGTAGTGACACCATTGAATCTGAGTGAGAAGTTGAAACATGGTGATGGAACGGAACAAGCAAATGAGACATATTTTAGAAGTTTGGTTAGAGGCTTAATTTATTTCACATATAAGACCAGATATAGCTTTCTCTGTTGGATTTATGTTCAGGTTTATGCATTGTCCATCAAAGCATCACCTTAAAGCTGCAAAAAGTGTGATGTGATACATTGCCGAAACAGTTGATTTTGGGCTTTGGTATGGTCACAATTTTGATTTGAAATTAGTTGGCTTCACTAACAGTGATTGGGCCGAATGTTTGGAAGATAGAAAGAGCACTTCAGGTTACAGCATTAACCTTGGTTCAGGAGCAATATGTTGGAGTTCAAAGAAGTAGGCCTCAACAACTTTATCCACAACAGAAGCTGATTATGTAGCTGCAACTTCATCAGCATGTCAAGCAATTCGGTTACATCGAATTCTCGCTGACATTGGTAAAGAACAAAAGGAAACTACAGAAATTTATTGCGACAATCAAGCGGCCATAGCTATGTCAAAAAATCCAGCTCACCACGGAAGATCAAAGCACATAGACTTCAGAGTTCATTTTATTCAAGATCTTGTGTCAAGCAATTCAATCACTTTGAAGTACTGTAACACAAACGAGCAGGTGGCTGATATCATGACAAAGTCTCTTACTCAAGGCAAGCTTGCTTACTTTAGATCTCAGCCTTGTGTTTGCAAGTTTGAGTCAAGTGGGGTTGTAGGAAGTTACTAATTCGAACGTACTTTAGTCGGGTTTAGTTACTTATATTAGTTATCTATTGACTTGTTTTTAATTATGTTTGTGTCCATGTATCCCATTTCTTTGTTTCAGTTGTAACGTGCACTAGTAGTGCATAGAATTTCTCCATTTACCTCAGTTAGTTTGTTTGTTAGCTAAGTCTACAAAATGGGGCATGCCTTGTACGTTGATGTACTCTTGAATCTGAATGTAAAAACCAAGCATTAAAGTCTCTATACTTAAGTCCCATGATTTGTGTTGTGTTCTTGAAATCTAACATATATGAGTGTGTACGAGTGAGGGCTTAATGTATGGAGTGGAGGCTTGACCAAAATGCCAACACAAGATAGCATGTCTATAATCCAAACTTATAATCAATTCTCTTTTATACTTGAATACCTGTGTGAGACTATTTTTAACATCCCCTCAAATCCAATTGCCGGTAGCGAAGTTGCTTGAGACTTGAATTAGTTGGATCATAGGAGTATTCTGAAACCAAGGTTGTTTTTCTTTGAAATTCCAGAAATCCGGATGGATACTTTGGAATCACAATTAAAAATAGGGTATTACGCCTTTAATTTGAAAAAGAGGCAACGTTTGGGAAAAAAATAATACCGTTTTTTTAAAACAAAATAGTATTGGTACAAAACATTTGAAACAATGATTAATATCCTTTACCATGAGTTAATCATTCAAATAATAACAGAACGACTAACTCCTTCATTCAATACAACTACACATAATTATTAGCGAGCTCTTTTAATTTGTAGAGGAGTTATTTATTCAAAAATATGACAGAAAATTCACACCTGAAAAACCAATTGGGTGGTCCAATGGCTTGGTATTGGTTGTGAAAGTAAAAAGTCATGAGTTCAAACCATGGTGGGTGCAAAAGTAGTATTGCCTCCAATTTAACAAAAAAAAATTTCACACCCGAAAGGAACAAACATGGAAATTAATTAAAAAAATTAACAATTTTTAAATGACATCTTGCATTGGACTCCTTGAGAATCGAACACCCAACCTCACAAAAGAGGGAAGATGACTTTCCACTGCGCTATTAATGTGGTTGGCGCAATGGCAACTATATATATGCTTTTATATATCAAATTAAATATACATAAGATTTCTATATGCTTTTTTTAAGATGTATATATGCTTTGGAAAATGCTAGAATGACATTCCAAGTGACATCCATGTGACATGACGCGTAGGCCTCATGTAAAAATGAATGTGTGCAAAATTGTTTTTGGTGCATAACATGCATTGTGTGTATCTCGAAGCGCGCACAACGACTTCGATGGATGTGGGCCCTCACGCCACGTCACATGAGTATCACTTGAGTGTCATTTCAGGTGTCATTTTAGCATTTTCCATTTGCTTTTATTACAATAAAATATAGATAACAAACCAAAATATGAGTAACAAAACAAAATACGAAAAATATAGATAGCGAAGCAAAATACCGAACTGCTTGAAAATAAAAGGAAAAAAAAAAATCTCAACTTACTATCCTTATTTTTATGTACGATCTTTTCATGTGAAAAACCTTGTTTGGTTGTCAAATCTTTCTACGTAAGAATATAATATAGATACAGTTTAATTGACAACACTATGTCACAACAAATTGCACAATTGATGTTGCGTGTGGGCCCACATCAAAATAAGGTGTTGGGTGTCTGTTTTATGAGATTTTGATGTGCATGGGACCCACAAGCCACATTTGTTGTAGAATGTGTTGTGACACAGTGTTGTCCTTCTAATTAAGAGCATCTCCCAATGGGATGCGAATTGGAGGTGGATGTGCGCCACCTAGGATGAAATAGACATTGAGAAGAAAAATCTTTTTCAATGGGGTGTGGATTGAAAATGTGCAGGTGACATGGCATAGAAAATATTAGACACCGTCTACCACACCATCTAGATCTAAAGGGTACGATAGACAATGTGCATTATGTTATGTCATCAAAAAACTAAAAAAATAACCGGTAACAAAAAGAGTAAGCCATACATACTTAGCGTTTTTTTGTTTGATACATATACTTCACAAAAATCAGGTAAGAAAAACTTTATCAAAAAATAGCCGCATTTTTTTCTTGCGTTTTTCTTTTTTGATATATATACTTTACAGTCTTTACGTTTCTTTTTTTTTTTTAAGTTTGTTTTTTGTACTTATCAAGATACAAGATAAATACAAATAACTTTATAAAAAAAATAATTACAAACAACTTATATTTTGTTTCCAAAATAAGTTAATGACTTGTTTTATTAGTAATTATTTATAATTTAATAAGTTAAAAAGAAAAAAGTTGCAACCTCATGGATAGAAGGTGCAATCTACAATACACATTGGATGACGTAGCGACAATTCACATTCTCAATCCACATTTACCATTGGAGATGCTCTAACACTTCCCATTTTTCAAATATATACTCCAATCCAAAAAAAAAAAAAAACCTAGACATGGCCCTTTGCACACGAGTGTAGCGGATCCACACGGCCCGCACGCATGTAATTAAAGACGAGTACCTTCAACACGTCGATCGCATGCGCTCCTTCAATGTACGTAAGTGTCGATCCCATCTCGATCCCATGCACGGTCATTGAACTGGTCGACACTTGCCACCTTTTCTCTCCCTATAAATTAATCTCTCTCTCTATATATCACTCATCTCATCAATCACATTGCATTACTACTATACTGGTCAATAATTAAGCTACTCATATATTATGATGAAGCACCTCCCAGCAGTCTCGGCTATAGTACTTGTCCTGGTTCTGTCAATGCATGCGCTGGTGATGACCTCCACTGCCACCAGACTCTCTTTCCACCACAACGTCCTAAACCAGCAGAGAAAGGAACGGCTTGAGCAATGCATGAAGACGTGTTATCTCCTGCCGGAAGCCGCCGCACAGGCATGCGAAGAGCAGTGCTTGAAGAGTTCAATGGAGGAGCCGGGACAGCAACAACTAGCCAATGATTGGTGGTCAGACCTAAAGGATTACGGCCAATGCGTGGGGCAATGCGCGTATGAGCGCCCGATTCGTGCTGCAGAATGTCCCATCAAGTGCGCTAAAAGAAGCATTGCTGGTCATCATTACTGATCGGCTTGAAGCATAAGAGGGTGGAGTACGTAGTAGAAGTACTACTAGCTAGCAGAGGAGCTCTAGTAAATATAATAAATAAGTTACCACCGTAATAAGAGCTAGATGTATACTATTACGTACTAATTAATGCCGCATCAATTAAGAATATAATAAAGAAATGAATGTATAAGTTCATATGTACACTCTTGAATGGTAGAAAACTTAATAGACCAAATTAAAAACAACTTCTAAATAATATGAACAGCTGATTAAAAGCACACCGAACCAATTAAAAACTATGACACTTCTTCTTCATCACACCATCACTCAAAATTTAGAATACTAAAAGATTTTGAATATTAGTGATGTGGGAATCAATTGCGACCTAATTTTTGACGTACAAACAGAGAAGTATAAGAGAACATATGTACTCTATCAATAAAACTTAGGCTTAAAGATACACCATCTTTTCTAATCTAATCTTTGTGTGCACTCTTTCTGCTATAAAGTATAATATAATATAACATTACGTACAGTATTTCTCAAAAAAAAAAAAAAAAAAAAAAACTTTACGTGGAGTAATTGCAAAGTCCTCCATTTTTAATCCCTATTTCTCATTTGCACAAAAGCAAACGAAAAAAAAAAATCAATACATTTGACCAAAAAAATGAATAGGACCATACATTCATTCACAATGCTCATTCATCTTATTTCTGGAAAAGTAGTGCATATATAATATTCGTAATAAGCAAAGAAAGCATATCAATAGCAAGTCATATTAATTAAGACTCAATTACCATCACTAAAGCTCTAGTGAGATGGAGGAGTCAACATTTGTCAAAAAGCAAGATTTTGAAGGATTGTGGGTTTGACCCCATTTGAAGTACAAATAAAAATAAAAATTCACTTTAAGGTATATAGTGTGTATAAATTGTTAGATTATCTTTTCCTAATTAATCTCTATTATATGTGTCATATTATATTGTTAGGTACTCCATGTTTTGGGCCCACAACTTGATGGTAGTTTGGGCATAAATGTTTTGAGTACGGGGGTTTTAATTCCCTCCCCTCTCTCTTCAAAATAAACGGATCCAATAACTGTAAAACAGTTATTGGGATATGATTTGTTTAAAACCAAAGAGATCTCACCATCAAGATATTATTTCCTGTCTAACGGAAGAAGGCAGAGAGGGGAAAAACATTCTCAAACTTAATGGCAATGGAAGGAGGTATGTTTATATTTTATGATTTTTGATTGAATCAAAAGTGTTATATAGATTAGTAAAGACAACATTGGTATCAAAGCATGGTTTAACACTTTTGATTCAACTGAGTGGTTTAAGTCGATGTTTAATTTCCGCATTATAGATCGATACTTTGATTGACTTAACTTTGCGTTTTGGGTATATTGCGTTTTTGGGTATATTGTATTTTCCTATTTTGATGCCGATATATTTGGCGTTAAAGAATTCGGATCTATAATAAATTGATATATATGTCGTTGGACAATAAATTCTCGGATGAACTAAAATTTGGGTTTTATTGATATATATGCGTTGTGTACGGTCTTATGTATAAATCTAATTGCTATCATTAAGTAAGTTTAATTATTCGTTTCTTTTGGTACAAATTATTTCCTACAAAGTAGGTGCATGGCTTAATCTTATCGATTTCTTAGTGTAGGTTAACGTGAATTGCAAGTGGGTGATTTGCCACGTTTGATATTACCATGACAATGTACTATATATGGTTTTGAAGACATAAAATAATGTATTGATCAATTGATCAACTGCCATGGATACATACTAATAATTTTGTATGTCTTTTCCAATATGTCTTAATAGTTGCATGTTTAAGTATTGTCTTAATTAATTACATGCAGTATATGAAAATTAAGAATGTTAATTATGTATTAGAATTTAAAATTTTTGAAATTTAAAATTAAAGTATGCTTAATTAAATGTTTATTTAATGAAAAGCTTGTTAGGCACCAAAGTGGCATAGCTTGAATAGATGTTAAATATTTAATTAAGACCAATTAATTATAATGTTAGGAGGTCACCCAAAGGTTGACCATTGCTTATAATTAATGAAACTTAAGAGATTTATCTTCATACTTAATTAAAAATAAGTATGATTGATTGTCTATGAAAGTATGCTTATTAAGAATTTGATATAGCATGAATTATGTATTAAAGTACCAACCAAAGGTGAACTTAAATACATAATAAAAGTATTGTATGTCTGAATCTATTAGGTTTAACTCAAAGCATTAATGTGAATAATTTTGTTATATTTGCAGCGTCCTCTAATATGTTTGCCTTGGGTAATATGATGGTTAAGTTCAATGGGCTCAACTACAATGATTGGTCTTAACAGATCCAGTTCTAACTGGGTGTAATGGACCTTGACCTGGCAATCATTGTAGACGAAAAGCCTGCGGCCATTACTGAGGCTTGCTTCGAAGAGGAAAGGTCTTTATATGAGGCTTGGGAGTGGTCTAATAGGCTAAGTTTGAATTTGATGCGAATGACGATTGCAGAAAATGTCAAACCATCTATGCCCAAGACAAACAACGCAAAGGAGTTCATGATCCAGCTAAAATAGTATTCACAATCAGACATTGCTGACAAGTCCATTGTGGGAAGCTTGATGAGTGAGTTGACAACTAAGAAATTTGAGTGGTCACGACCCATCCATGATCATGTGACTAGTATGTCTAACTTGGCAGCGAAGCTCAAAGCAATGGGAATGGACGTAAGTGAGTCATTTCTAGTTTAGTTCATCATTAATTCCCTTCCCCCTGAGTTTGGCCAGTTCCAAGTGAATTATAACACCATAAAAGAAAAATGAAACTTGCAAGAAATCAAGGTCATGCTCGTATAGGAGGAAGGGAGATTAAGGAAACTGAAGGGTCACTCACTCATCTCACTATGCATGATGGAGCTAGCAGCAGCAAAACGATACCAGGAAGGGAGGACAGAAAGAAGGAAAAAGCCCCAATAAAAGTCCATGAGGGTCGAATCCATAAGGAGCTGAAGTGTCACTTCTGCAGGAAGAGTGGGCACTTCAAGAAAGATTGTCCGAAATGAAATGCATGGTTTGAGAAGAAAGGTATACATTACATTTCTGTATGTTTTGAATCAAACCTAATTGAAGTGCCTAATAATACCTGGTGGCTTGATACTGGTGCAACTACTCATGTTTCACATATTATGCAGGGATTCCTTTCAATCCATCCCATAAGCGGAACTGAAATGTTCTTATTTATGGGGAACAGAATGAAGGCACGCATAGAAGGGATCGGGACTTACAGATTAATCTTAGATACCGGATGCTTCTTGGATTTAGAAAAGTGTCTTTATGTTCTTGAATGTTCAAGGAACCTTGTTTCTGTGTCAAGATTGGATTGTGTAGGCTTTAATTTAAAGATTGGAAACAATTGTTTTAGTTTATTTAAACAAAAATACTATTATGGTTCTGGTATTTTAATTGACAACTTATATCGTTTCAATCTTGATAGTATGTTTGTTGAATCCTTGTTTAATGTTGAGCATCTTATCGGAAATAAACGTAGTGCACATGATGAGTGCTCTGCTTTTCTTTGGCATCAAAGATTATGTCATATATTAAAAGTAAAAGTAAAGAGCTTACCTCAATTGGATTTTGTCGATTGGGATGTATATGTAGTTTGCATTAAGGGAAAGCAAACCAAACATATATCAAAACATCTAGCCACAAGAAGCAGTGAGCCTCTTGAATTAATACACACCGATATTTGTGGTCCTTTTGATGTTCCATCTTGGAGTGGTCAAAAATATTTTATCACCTTTATTGATGATTACTAACGATATTGTTATCTATACTTGTTGCATGAAAAGTCTCAATCAGTGGACATTTTAGAAGTGTTCATTAATGAGGTAGAAAGGCAACTAGATAGAAAAGTAAAAGTGGTAAGATCTGATAGAGGTGGCGAATACTTTGGAAAATATGATGAAAGTGGACAATATCCAGGTCCATTTGCAAATTTCCTCAAAAGTCGAGGTATTTGTGCACAATACACAATGCCTGGTACACCTCAACAAAATAATGTAGCTGAAAGACGGAACCGTACTCTTATGGATATGGTAAGGAGTATGTTAAGTTGTAACACTATGCCTTCATCATTGTGGATGCATGCATTAAAAACTGCTGCATATCTGCTGAATAGGGTTCCTAGTAAAATCAGTTCCTAATACTCTTTATGAACTTTGGGCTGGTAGAAAACCTAGTTTGAGACATCATCATGTTTGGGGATGTCAAGCAGAAGTACGGATATATAATCCACGTGAAAAGAAACTTGATGCAAGTACAATTAGTGGTTACTTCATTGGTTATCCTGAAAAGTCTAAAGGATACATATTTTATTGTCCTAACCATAGTACGACAATAGTTGAGTCTGGTAATGCTCGGTTCATTGAGAATGGCCAAATCAGTGGGAGTGAAGAATCACGAAATGTGGATATTCATGAAATTCAATTGAAAACTCCTACATCTAGCATTCTCCTCAAATTGTTGTTCCTCTTGTTGTATCACGGTTATGCAACAAACCCGAACAACAAATCATTGTTCCAAATGAGGAAAATGAACTTATTGTTAATGAACCAGCTAATGATGTACAAGTTGTAAATGATCAAGTAGAGCCACAAAAAATAGCATTACGAAGGTCTGTAAGGACAAGAAGACCAGCAGTTTCAAATGACTATGTGGTTTATTCACTTGAACATGAATATGATTTGAGCATTGACAAAGATCCAGTCTCGTTCAAACAAGCCATGAAATGTGATGATTCTGAAAAATGGTTTAATGTCGTGATAGACGAGTTGAAATCAATGGATGACAACAAAGTCTGGGAATTAGTCGAGTTGCCTGAAGGTGCAAAGCAAGTTGGTTGCAAATGGATCTTCAAAACAAAACGAGACTCACATGGCAATATTGAAAGACATAAAGCCAGACTTGTCGCCAAAGGTTACAATCAAAAGGATGGCATTGACTATAAGGAGACCTTCTCTCCAGTTTCAAAGAAGGACTCTTTAAGAATTATAATGGCTTTAGTAGCTCATTATAATCTTGGGCTTCACCAAATGGATGTGAAAACCGCCTTTCTGAATGGAGACTTAGAAGATGAAGTTTACATGAACCAACCTAAAGGTTTCTCGACCACAGGAAAAGAAAACTTGGTGTGTAAATTGAAGAAGTCAATATACGGATTGAAACAAGCTTCCAGACAATGGTATATTAAGTTCAATAATACCATTACGTCATATGGTTCTGTAGAAAACACTGTTGATCGGTGTATATATATGAAGATCAGTGGGAGCAAGTTTATTATATTAGTCCTATATGTTGATGATATTCTTCTTGCTGCGAATGATGTTGCTTTGTTACATGATGTAAAGAGATTTCTCTCTATAAACTTTGAAATGAAAGATATGGGTGAGGCATCCTACGTGATAAGAATAGAAATATTCCGTGATAGATCACAAGGATTGTTAGGTTTGTCTCAGAAAGGATATATCAATAAAGTATTACACTACAAAAAAATAGCCGATCAGAAACAGAAATTTCTGTTGCTAATTAGCATCAATTCCGTCTCTAATTCAATTATGCAATGGAACAGAGACGGAATCTATTCCGTCTCTAAAATTGTCGTCGCTAATTTAGTCAGCAACGGAAATGTGTTTCTGTTGCTGATTAGAGACGGATTAGAGACGGAACTTAGAAACGGAACAGAGACGGTACATAAATGGACATTCTTCCAAAGTGAATGGTTTTGCTTGCATTCCGTTGCTAATTCGTTGCAAATTAGGGACGGATTAGCAAAGGAATTTATGAATTCTGTTGCTAATCCGTTGCAAATTAGAGATGGATTAGCAACATAACTTATAAATTCCGTTGCTAATCCGTTGCAAATTAGAGACGGATTAGCAACGGACTTTACGAATTCCGTTGCTAATCCGTTGCAAATTAGAGACGGATTAGCAACAGAATTCATAAATTCCGTTGCTAATTATGAATTTCGTTGTTAATCCGTTGCTAATTAGAGACGGATTAGCAACGGACTTTACGAATTCCGTTGCTAATCCGTCTCTATTCAGTTTCTAAACTCTGTTTACCTAGTTTTTTCATTCTATTTCTTCACAAATTAGAGACGAATTAACAACGGAATTCATAAATTCCGTTTCTAATCCGTCTCTATTCCGTTTCTATGCCGACTTTTTTTTTAAATATTCACAAGAATCAAATTAGTTCTCCGAAACTTCTAAAACTAAAAATAACAACAGGACATGCTTAATCGCCTGCAACCCCTCCAACAACTCCTTGGGGGTGCTAACATCCCCAAAAAAACAAAATTTCACATACATACACAAATCAACAATATATATCAATAACAAAGATTCAAATGAGAAAAAACATACAATTCGATATTAAAAAAGATTTATATATTCACAAAACGTAGTCAAGTATAATAAATGTCTAAGATACCTAAGTATCCACAAAAAAACTGCAATTCTCATTGTTCTACAACAACCATAAAAATACTTAAGTATCATAAAGTTGCACATCCCTCGTTGTGCTAGCACCTGGGATGTGCTAGCATCAGGATCTATGTATTTTCTCTTCTTTCTCCATAACGACCTGAGACTGTAGACACGTCCTTTGGGACACTCACCCGCCACCTTGTAGTACACCGCCTCATCATCCACCGGCTGGTCCAATGTAGTCTGGGTCAGCTCCTGACGTCTCCTTTGGAGCTTAGCCTGCATGGATCAACAATAATGGTAACAATATAATAGTAGCATTAAATTTGTTTTTTTAAGTAGGGGTACTTTAAGCTTTACTACTCATTTTCGTGATTTCAATAACTCTACTTTTGATATACGTCTTCCTGCATAGAAAGATCAAAGGTATAAGTAATTACTTACAAAAAAATCATAAATGCACAAGGAAAAAGAAATAAAGATTTAAGGAATGCCCGCGCAACCCTTAGAGAGGCATTGCAGTAGAAATAGTCCAAAATAATTAAGTTACTAGATAGCAACTCGAGTGGCTGTTGACATGTGAAGCTTACAAATGATCAATGGCATCACTCAGTTAAACAATTCCATTCTAGTTTTCTACCATAGGCAACCCTTGGCCAAAGCCCAATCTACACGGCCACCTAAACAACAAAATATGGGTATTTAACTAGTTATGAAACATCAAACTGAATCATACTAAAACATAACCAATAATAAGACAACCAACATAATCAAGAGACATTGGATAATAGATAAGACACTGCAACTCATTAAATAAGGGCAAGTACAAAGGTTGGCTCCTCAAATCATTCCTATCGAAGACTTCATGTTTTAGAATTTACAAACAAGCATCACACCATAAACATATTGACATATGTGTGTACATTCACCAATAAATAGAGATAGATGGTGGGTGAATGATAAAAGATGTCGTCGATGGAGGTCGAGATCTGCATTCGAGAGAAGATCAAGTGGAAGATCATGACATTCGATAGAAGATCAAGTGGAAGATCATGACAATCTGAATTATGGGGGGATGATGTTTTGTTTTTTAATTCAGATAGGTAATTTAGATTATGGGGGGATGTTGGAGTTGTAATCTAAATTAGATTAGTGTTTGAGTTTGATTAGGACTTTGAGTTAGAGTATGAGTTTATTTAGGGTCTCCTAGTTGGATTAAGAGTATGCTTATGTGAGTTTAAAAATTAGAGTTAAGCCCCCGCATTGTAATTAACGAGTTTATTATAATGATTAATAAAGTGTGTCATTGCGGTGTCTCTAAACCTGACACATCGGAACATATATTAGAGTGCACATCACGTTTTGATGTGCGTGTGATGCCCCTCAGGATGCGATTCAGAACGCGAATCAAAATACCTGCAATTAAAGACAAAGTACCTTCAACGCGTCGATGGCATGCGCTCCTTCAACGTACGTAAGTGTCGATCCCTGCCTGCATGCATGCATGAGCTCCATCTCCCATGCACGGTCATTAAACTGGTCGACATGCACTGGCCAACTTTTCTCTCTCTAATAATTAATCCCACTGCTTCTCTCTCTATATGTATCTCACAACTCAAGCACATTTACTACGTACTGGTGATTACAACTATACTGGTCATCAATTAAGCTAGTCATATATGATGAAGCTCCTCCCAACAGTCTCGGCTATACTTACCGCAACAAGGATCTTTCAAATTGAATTGCTTAAAAAATCATGAACAAACAATCTAAGGCAACAACTTAACCAAAAGTCCAAGATTTTATTAATTTTTCAAAAAGCGGCGAATTAAATTTAAAGGGTGCTTTATATAGCAAAACCCTAATTTTTGCCAAAAAATAGTAAATGTTAAAATGCCCTAAACCCTATACTATACGTGTAACGGCCCAAATTAATTAAACTAGGATGCCCTAAACCCTATACTATACGAGAACCGAGAAATATGTTATATAGATGGTGGTTGTATATATGTGGTGTTTAAATTTATTATTATTATATTACACTGCATGTGTGTATATTGATATCGGGCGAGGTTGTGTGACGGGTGTTCGCATCGAAAGGTGTGTCAACGGGGGTGTCGAGTAGGCGAACTACGAGTACACTAGGAAACTCCACTAATTCACGTTAGAATGACTAGTTAAATAATTTAAAATAGGTAATGTAACCATAGACTAAGATTGATTCAATTAAAATAATAGGCTATGGCGTACCTTGAAATGCGTGCCGAGACCCGGAGCACTGAGTGCTGGGTAGTTAAGAGTTAGTGGGACCACAATTTGATAATTGTTGGTCACTAAAAACACTAATCATAGGCATTATGATGGGCCTAAGCTAAGGTGAATAAATGCAATAAATCAAGGCCTATAGTTGAGTAAATTAAATGGAAAGCATAGGATTGGTCTAAAGATACACAGTGGCACATCTAGGAACTAGGTGAGTAATGAAATAGTGTCACTTGAGGTTGAGTTAGTGGGAGTTAGTGGGATACATGGCAAGAGGTGGACTATTAGATAATCCTCGGGATACAAAAATCCATGGAGATCAAGAGCTAGGAAGGAACATCACCTTAATATATAACATTAGTGATCAAACAACATGCAAATCAAATCATTCATTCATTTTGTTGGAGAAGAAGAAGGATTTCTGGAGAGGAGTCAATCATCAAGGTGTTGAAGGAATCCATGGGTGTTGGTGGGGAATTCTCATGCTAGCGTGTTACAACTAGGTACGCATCTTTCTAGTTGAATTTGAAACAAGTTCCGGTTTTATGCTGATTTCAGAGGGTAGATGATTGAATATTTGCAATTGTATTATATATTTGGATTCCTCATTTCAAGGTGATAATCCAGCTATATTGAAGTTCTTAATTTGGCTTTGAAATCATAAAGATATGAATTCTTGAATTTGCAACACCAAAACAAGAATTCTGCATGTTGTATTAGGAATCAACCTGGGTAAATTAGTCATAACTTGCCCATTTTAGATCCAAATTAATTCAAACTAGTGGCATTTGAAAGCCTATTTAAAGAGTAATAACTTTGCTAAACTGAAGGTATTTTGATTCAAATTTTTTTATGTCCAAACATGCTCTACAAGTAGGTGCTGGAATTCAAAAGGAAAGTTTTAAAACTAAATTTGTTAAGGGCATAACTCCCTAACGAGTTCTCCAAATGAGTTAATCTTTTAGTATGTTGTATTTAGGTATGTTTTCTAACGTTTGACCAAGAATCACATTTTTACAAACTATAGATTGGGAGAAATAGATTTTCTAAATCCGTTGGTCGGATTAGATTCCAATTAGACATATGTTTAGTAAAATCATGATATCTCTTTCATTTTAAATCAAAATTTTGCAAACTAAACCTTTCCGAAAGCTAGGAGAGAGAAAAATAATAATTGTATTGATGGAGGATTTCGATATTTGGAACATTTCATGCCTAAAAGTGTGTTAAAATGTAGGACTGAAATTGAGACTTAATTTAGTCTTTGGGGGCTGATTTAGGAAGATTAATTTAAACTCTATTGAACCAATTCGAATACACAATAAACACACTTAATTGACTTCAGGGACTTAGGGGACCATAGCTCAGTGTCGGGGAGCTTGTCGAGTCAGATACGAGAGTTCCGAGAAGTTGGAGCGCGGATTGAGGTGCGTATAACCCTTGAGAATGCTTCACAGAATTCAGTTCATTTTTTTTATGCGGGTGATAGGTGCCGAACTATTTTCCTTTACCGTTTTGTCTAACTAATTAATCAATTTATCGGGGTTTTACACCGGGATGTGTGGACGGACTTGGGTATACTATATCATAACACGTGTGATCATGCCCTTGGTGAATTGCGACCCGAGCTGCACCAATGCACATGTGTCGGTGTCTCAGCGAATTTGGCCAGTGCCGCGAGGACTATGGACGGGACAGTGGAGGTGGTGGGAGAAGCCCATGGAAAGATCCTTAGCTCCGAAGTATGGTATAGTCTGCTACACGCGACACATCCTTGGGTTTTTATCAAGGATGTTTACGTGTATATTGACTTAACTGTTGTGTGCTTACATTCTCGTTTATATCATTAAATGTTATTATGCCTTATTTTCGAGCATGTTTGGTTGGTATGTACTAGTTGTTAATCACTGCTTGATTGATTATTGTATGTTGCGCTGTGTTAACTGTCATGGTATGCTGCCTAAATCTTTTGTGTTGCCCTATATTCATGTAACTATGTATTTTTGTTGCCAGATAGCATACATGCATGATTTATACTTCTATTTGATTTCTCACTAAATATTGTGTGGACTACTCTTGGGAATTTACTCATTGGACTCGTCACTGTATTTGTTGGGTGACTGAGTGCAGACCTTTCTACGAGTAGCGGCAAAAGAAAATCTTGGGCGACTATCTCACTTTGCTGACGGTCTTGGACATACTCGTAGGTGTTTATATTATTTTGATATTTTGGTTTATATTCTGGTTATTGGGAGACTTGAGATGACCTTGTACATGTATATACGATGTTTTATGCTACTGACGCTTATATACAGAGTACTTTTCCAGGTTTTCCACAGTAGGACATGCTCGTATAGATAATGTTTATCATGCTAAATTACTTTACATAATTGTATCATTTAAAGCTTCCGCTGATTTAAGTTAACTTGTAAGATACAACCCACTTGTATGGTTATGATTATAATAAACTACAAATTAGTGAACCTATTAAATATTTAACTATTTAAAGAGAATAGGTTAAGAAAATATGAAAATCCACTAACTAATTTTATAAAATACATGCGGAAACGAATTTCGAGATATGAGAAGGACGGGCAAGTGTCGGACCCGTGTAGCTGGGCTCACTGGGCGAGGAGTGCACGGAGACACGTCACCCCAGGGGGCCAGGGCCGCAACAATACAAAATAAGAAACCAAACGCCCAAAACGACGTCAAAAACGGAAACTCCTACTAAAAGTTATAACAGAACTTAAGCATTTCAAAATTATTAAAAATGCAATTTCAGAAACCTAAACGAAGGAATTTGGCCAAAAAATGCTATTATCACGGCAAAACAGTGTGTATTGATCACTATGTCATTTCCAATCAATCCATGTTCTCGCAACTCCCAAATCCCATGTTCGGACTTTCCAAAAGTCAACAAAAATTAATTCCGATCAAACTTTTTTAAGAAAGTGTTTGTCACTTCTTGGACTGTATCATTCCCCCCAAGATGAACAAGATTCGCCATCGAATCTTCATCCTCTAATGTATCTCCATAAAAGGAACATAAATTTTGACATTAAAGACGTCAGACGTACGAATATGACTCGGTAACTTCAACCGGTAGACATTAGGACTAATTTTCTCAATAATTTCCACTGCCAACATCGTATGAACCTATTGGGTTGCACAAAAAGAATGATTTTCCGCAATTTCAATTGGTCCGGAGTAATGAGTTTTATATGATAAAATTCATGACATAAAAGCTCTTATGATTTGTTATATAACAACTTATGATGCCCACTATGGGCACCCCACCAATTCATGAAGGCACCCATATTTTTTTCTCATTTTCCCATCTAAAATGTAAATGACTATTTTGCCCCTTCTTATATACTCACTCAAACCCCACAAACCATTTTCAAAGCAAAACTGGGGCACCCCACCACCTTGGATCACAAGTAAAACCTAAAGCCACAATTGTGTTTGCCGAGCGTGTATCGATTCTTGTGTCTTGACATCATCCGACAGTGAGGTAACAATGTTTGACAACCATATGAAGCTTTGAAGGAACTGTTTTTTGGATCAAAAACTGTGAAATTGATTATTTGGTTTATCAAAGTAGGGTTTGGTAAATTCAACCAATCCGAACTTGTTTGCACTATAAAATGGAAGATTGTACTGCAATGGTGCAAGAGGAGGTAGAACAATAGGTAATTGTTAAAATTTAATGTGTTTTATTTGCGGATTCTCAAATTTTCAGACGATTTTTCACGGGCGCGATTGATTCGGCTTCGGAGGACCGAGAGTTATACAAACGTCTCGGTCAACATCCACCGAAACTTGAACGTAGTTCACGTCATAATGTGAACGAAACGAAGTCATAGTCTCGGTATGGAATGACCGAGACTATTTATTAGGTCTCGGTTGGACATGAATGAAACTGTACTTATAGTCTTGGACCTGTACAATCGAAAACTTGGTTTTTAGGTTTTTTGGTGAATTTATTGTGCATTTAGGTTTATTATAATGTTACAATGTTTGTATTGCAGGTAATGTCGGTTTCTACTTTATTTCCAGACTACAAGGATGCGTTTACACCTTGTAGGCCATTCCCATCTAGAGAATTGGCAATTTCATGGCTTCAAATGATAGGTCGAGAGAACAAGTTTGTGTTAGTAACGAAACACTCTGATGCCGGAGGGATTAAGCGCAGGGGAAGGGTGAAACTTGCGTGTGAGAGGTCTGGTACATATAGGGGAATGTCACAAAGAGTTGGGAAGGGTAAAGCGGCAAAAATTGCTTTGAAACCAAGAAATGAAGAAGAAGAGGAAACGGGAGGACTCAAACCGGTACAAAGAAATGTGGATGCCCTTTCCTTATTAACATCAAGGAAAATGCTGACTCTTTGTGGTATGTCACTGTCATATGTGGAGGCACAATCACGACCCCGCGAAAAACTTGGACGGCCACTCATTTGTTGGAAGATTGGATAAGGGGGAGAAGGAGGTTGTGGTGCAGATGACAAAGGGTAATGTGAAGCCAAGAGACATCCTCAATACGTTGAAGCAAAGAGATGTTACAAACGTATCGATAATGCGGACAATATATAATGCACGACAAAAGTTCTGAATTGAGGATGCGGGTGGGAGGACTCAAATGCAACAACTATTGAACAAATTGGAGAAGAATAAGTGGATGTCGTGGCATATGAAACATCCCGATACGAATGTCGTCACCGATTTATTTTGGTCACATCCTGATTCAATCAAGTTGCTAAGGTGTTTCCCTTCGGTAATTTTGATGGATTGCACGTACAAAATAAATAGGTATCGAATGCCGTTATTGGAGATTGTTGGCATCACTTCTACGCATTTGACATTCTCCGTTGGGTTTGCTTTCATATCAACGGAGACTCATGCAAATTATGTTTGGGCACTGGAGAACTTGAGATCCATATTGGATGGGAGGCCTAAACCTGACGTGTTTGTTACGGATCGGGAGTTAGGCCTTATTAGTGCCATCGAAGAAGTATTTCCATCATCGTCTCACCTTCTTTGCTCTTGGCACATCAACAAAGTAGTATTGGCCAAGACTAAGAAGATGTTTGGGGATAACGAAGGTTTCGCTCCTTTCATAGATAGGTGGACGAGTGTGATGTATGCTAAATCGGAGGCCTTATTCGAACTTAGGATGAATGACTTGCGTTGTGAGTTCGGGAATGTGAAGGGTCTTACTGATTACTTGGATAACACATGGGTAAAGACCTACAAGGAAAAATTTATACCGACATGGACAAATCGAATTATGCACTTTGGGGAAACAACAACACAGAGGGTTGAGTCTGCGCATTCCACTCTGAAGCTACATCTTGGCAACAGTCAGGCAAATTTTGAGACTTTGTGGAGTGTGGTCGATGGTATCCTTAGGATCCAACATAACAACATCAAGGCATCATTTGAGCTCAGTTTGAATGTGGTCCAACATGAACATTTTGATGAGTTATATCGCCGATTGCGTGGTTATGTCTCTAAATGGGCGCTTAAGTTAATTAGAGATGAATTGGAACGTGGAGAGGATGTTGGACACGACTCAACTCATTGTGGTTGCGAGATACGTACCACACATGGCCTTCCTTGTGCACACGAGTTAAACCTTCATAAATTTGCTGGGTCACCCATCCCTCTCGAGGACATTCATGTGTACTGGCGAAAGTTGAGAATGATACCTGAGAATCATGTAGATCGGTCTGGGTACAATGTGCACGATGAGATTGAAAGGGTGTTGCAAAAGTTTCATGCTTGCACTGATGAGGACGATCGCATCAGGATTCTTCAGCAGCTCAGGGAGATTAGTCGACCTTCATCTACACCGGGAGTTGTGCCACCTACGAAAATAAAGACAAAGGGAAGGACACCGGGGTCTTCAATCGGAATTATGTTGAAAAGAGGAAGTAAGACAGCAGGATCGAAGAGAAAACACGATAAAGACGATTCTTCGACGACAAGGTTGCCTAGCGGATTTGAGTACGTACTATCAACAGAAGAGACTTCTAGTTCAAGAAAAAAGAAAAGTAAAGTGGGGGCCTAAAATGCGTCGTACAAATCGACGCACCCAAAGTGCATCTAACATTGGTTATGCTCATTGCATAGAATCGGATTGGTTGCCATATGTTGAGAGCACTATCGATGTGCTAGCCGATGGAAATTGTGGATATCGGTGTGTTGCCTCCGGGCTAGGACTTACCGATGTAGACGGTTGGAGGATAGTATGTAGAAGGATGTTTGATGAGATAATCGGTTATGAAAACCTTTGGCGGGAAGTGCTTGGAACGAGTTACGAGAATGTCAAGACTGTTGTGCATTGTCTAGATAATCATGTTGGTGCCTCTTTCGAAGAATGGTTGACACTTCCAGACATGGGATTGTTAATATCAACGGCCTTTAATGTCATACTAGTAAACCTCTCACATGGTAGTTGTTCGACATTCCTTCCTCTACGGAGTGTTCCACCGTCATCGTTACATAGTCGACTCATCATTGCCATGATTAATGAAAGGAATATCCATTGGGTTATGGTAAGTTCGTAGATTTTTTGTTAATTGTTTTTTTTCAACCTTAATCGGGTATGTGACAATAGCTTCTCTGTTTTACTTTTGACTTTGACAGGTGAAGTTGATTGTCAATGAACCGCAGCCATCCTTATATCCATCGTGGGAACGGTATGTTGAGGAGTGCGCTAAAGGATGGCGTGATGGATTTGTCATTCGTGAAATCGTGACAGTCGTACCTTCTCAAGAAGGCGCTCTATCCGTGGTAGATTTAGATTCTCCGTAGTTTGAGGAACATGTTTGACGAAATACCAACAAGCGTGTAAATATTTTTTGCTCTAACAATGTAAAGTGATGTAAAGTGATGTTGTTAATATGTTATGGTATGTCGACTCTTTGTCGTTAATATTTTATGTTTTGTGAAGTCATGTTGTTAATATGTTATGGTTGTCATTCGTGATGTTGCTAATGTGTATTGATTTGTAAAAATAACCCGTCCAATGTGTTTTGGTTTGTAATTGATATGTAATTGATATGTAATAACCCATATCGGCAATGCAGGTCCGTCACCCTGTCATAATTATCAGCAATAACCAACTGAGAACCATCGAAACGTCTCGGTATGTCAAGGCTGAGAGAGGTTTCTGTTTCGGTTTCTACATCACTCTTATTTATAAGTCAACGAGGATCAGGAGACAAGTTGTTCCTATTGTTGTATCACGGTTATGCAATAAACCCGAACAACAAATCATTGTTCCAAATGAGGAAATTGAACTTATTGTTAATGAACTAGTTAATGATGTACAAGTTGTAAATGATCAAGTAAAGCCACAAGAAATAGCATTACGAAGGTCTGTAAGGACAAGAAGACCAGCAGTTTCAAATGACTATGTGGTTTATTCACTTGAACATGAATGTGATTTGAGCATTGACAAAGATCCAGTCTCGTTCAAACAAGCCATGAAATGTGATGATTCTGAAAAATGGTTTAATGCAGTGATAGACGAGTTGAAATCAATGGATGACAACAAAGTATGGGAATTAGTCGAGTTACCTGAAGGTGCAAAGCAAGTTGGTTGCAAATGGATCTTCAAAACAAAACGAGACTCACATGGCAATATTGAAAGACATAAAGCCAGACTTGTCGCCAAAGGTTACAATCAAAAGGATGGCATTGACTATAAGGAGACCTTCTCTCCAGTTTCAAAGAAGGACTCTTTAAGAATTATAATGGCTTTAGTAGCTCATTATAATCTTGGGCTTCACCAAATGGATGTGAAAACCGCCTTTCTGAATGGAGACTTAGAAGATGAAGTTTACATGGACCAACCCGAAGGTTTCTTGACCACGGAAAAGAAAACTTGGTGTGTAAATTGAAGAAGTCAATATATGGATTGAAACAAGCTTCCGTGACAATGGTATATTAAGTTCAATAATACCATTACGTCATATGGTTTTGTAAAACACTTGTTGATCGGTGTATATATATGAAGATCAGTGGGAGCAAGTTTATTATATTAGTCCTATATGTTGATGATATTCTTCTTGCTGCGAATGATGTTGCTTTGTTACATGATGTAAAGAGATTTCTCTCTATAAACTTTGAAATGAAAGATATGGGTGAGGCATCCTACGTGATAGGAATAGAAATATTTCGTGATAGATCACAAGGATTGTTAGGTTTGTCTCAGAAAGGATATATCAATAAAGTATTACACTACAAAAAAATAGCCGATCAGAAACGGAAATTTCGTTGCTAATTAGCATAAATTCCGTCTCTAATTCAATTCTGCGATGGAACAGAGACGGAATCTATTCCGTCTCTAAAATTGTCGTCGCTAATTTAGTCAGCAACGAAATGTGTTTCCGTTGCTGATTAGAGACGGATTAGAGACGGAACAGAGACGGTACAAAATGGACATTCTTCCAAAGTGAATGGTTTTGCTTGCATTCCGTTGCTAATCCGTTGCAAATTAGGGACGGATTAGCAACGAAATTTATGAATTATGTTGCTAATCCGTTGCAAATTAGAGACGGATTAGCAATGGACTTTACGAATTCCGTTGCTAATCTGTTGCAAATTAGAGACAGATTAGCAACGGAATTCATAAATTCCTTTGCTAATTATGAATTCCGTTGCTAATCCGTTGCTAATTAGAGACGGATTAGCAACGGACTTTACGAATTCCATTGCTAATCCGTCTCTATTCCGTTTCTAAACTCTGTTTACCCAGTTTTTTCATTCTATTTCTTCACAAATTAGAGACGAATTAGCAACGGAATTTATAAATTCGTTGCTAATCCGTCTCTATTCCGTTTCTATGCTTGACTTTTTTTTTTAAATATTCACAAGAATCAAATTAGTTCTCTGAAACTTCTAAAACTAAAAATAACAACAGGACATGCTTAATCGCCTGCACCCCCTCCAACAACTCCTTGGTGGTGCTTACATCCCCAAAAAAACAAAATTTCACATACATACACAAATCAACAATATATATCAACAACAAAGATTCAAATGAGAAAAAACATACAATTCGATATTAAAAAAGATTTATATATTCACATAATGTAGTCAAGTATAATAAATGTCTAAGATACCTAAGTATCCACAAAAAAACTACAATTCTCATTGTTCTACAACAACCATAAAAATACCTAAGTATCATAAAGTTGCTCATCCCTCGTTGTGCTAGCACATGGGATGTGCTAGCATCAGGATCTACGTATCTTCTTTTTTTTCTCCCTAACGACCTGAGACTGTAGACACGTCCTTTGGGACACTCACCCGCCACCTTGTAGTACACCGCCTCATCATCCACCGGTTGGTCCGGTGTAGTCTGGGTTAGCTCCTGACGTCTCCTTTGGAGCTTAGCCTGCATGGATCAACAATAATGGTAACAATATAATAGTAGCATTAAATTTGTTTTCTTAAGTAGGGGTACCTTAAGCTTTACTGCTCATTTTCGTGATTTCAATAACTTTACTTTTGATATACGTCTTCCTGCATAGAAAGATCAAAGGTATAAGTAATTACTTACAAAAAAATCATAAATGCACAAGGAAAAAGAAATAAAGATTTAAGGAATGCCCGCGCGACCTTAGAGAGGCATTGCAGTAGAAATAGTCCAAAATAATTAAGTTACTAGATAGCAACTTGAGTGGTTGTTGACATGCGAAGCTTACAAATGATCAATGGCATCACTCAGTTAAACAATTCCATTCTTGTTTTCTACCATAGGCAACCCTTGGCCAAAGCCCAATCTACACGGCCACCTAAACAACAAAATATGGGTATTTAACTAGTTATGAAACATCAAACTGAATCATACTAAAACATAACCAATAATAAGACAACCAACATAATCAAGAGACATTGGATAATAGATAAGACACTGCAACTCATTAAGTAAGGGCAAGTACAAAGGTTGGCTCCTTAAATCATTCCTATCGAAGACTTCATGTTTTAGAATTTACAAACAAGCATCACACCATAAACATATTGACATATGTGTGTACATTCACCAATAAATACAGTTACACAAATCATAGTATGTTATTTAGAAAGAAATTCAATATCTCATAGATCAACGACATTAAAGAAATTCAATCATAGAACGAAGTCAAGACAAAGAATGCTATGCGACAATTTTTTACACGATTATTTTAGCCAAAGAAATCATAGATAGTAACACACAATGCATGACATTACCAATATAAGATCGGTAGTAAAACAATCCAAATGATTTAATGTCAACTAAGAAATGGAAATGAAATAAAGAGAATTGCCTCAAAGGGTTTAGTTACCTTAAATGCACGCAATTCGTAGCCTATACCGGCTCTCGGCCACTCCTAACTCGTGTTCCACACCTTGTAAGTCCTCTTCAAGCCCCAACAGTGTCCTAACAAATTTAATTTTAACTTTTTTTTTAGGTTGGTCAAGTGGTTTTCAATACTAAATCTTAGCTTTAAAACTCATGATTTTCTAACCAAAGCCTAAAAATATTTCCTTCAGCAAGTTGTTGACTTTCTCCTCAAATCTCTTTTTTGTTGAATTTACAAAGTGATGTGTGAATGAGTACAAACATGAGCGGTTGTCTCTGTCGGCTAATTGAACCTTAATTTATAGAAAATGACAACGAGGCCTTAGAGTGTACTTGAGATTTTGATGAACTTAAACATGTTATCCTCCTATATTTCAAGATATAAGTGTATTTAGAATTCTTAAGGGATCTAATTACAAAAACTTATGCAAGTGTTTGCTTAAAATGAACCAATTTTCATTACAAAATAACTATACATTTAAAACCATTTTCGTATAGTTTTGCCTCTCTTAATGGGGATGATCAATCATATAACATTCTAAAAATGCTCCTCCACTTAACTAACCCAATTTTAACTATGGTCAATATCATCTCTTAGAATTCCATCCTAACAAGTTAACAAGTCAAATATTTCACTTTCTAGCATTTCTTGGCTATCAATCTTCACTATCCACCTGTGACTACTTACACTTATATTTTTTTTTTATTATTAGTAACTTATAAAAGAGAGAGCAATTGTATGTACATAAAGCTTGATGAAAACTAGAGAGTAATGGGCAATACGAGATACCTCTTCTGCAAGTGTCAACATTTTCTCACGATCTCCAGGGCCATAACCCAATGAGCCTAAAGCCAACATTCCTGAAGCAAAGCATGCTAATTCATCCATCTGCAATTTTGAAGAGGAAATACTTAGAGAACAAATAATAAAATAATTACAAAAGTAAAGGACCTTGAACTATGTTATGTGCTTAACATATAGAAGAAGTACCTTATCAGATAAAGAGTCCCCATTTTTCTCACAGATGTAAGTGAAAGAGGATGGTGTTGATTTTCGAATTAAGCTTACAAGACCTTTCATTGATGTCTCCCACATTTCTCTGATAAGATATTGTCACAGCGAATTGAAAGAGTACATTAGCTAAAATTCAAGCAAGCAAAACTAGTAGAATCCTTGAATTGGGCAAGAAAACTGTTTGACCGATTTAACAGGCATTATAGTGAATTACAAGAACAAAAAAAAAAAAAAATAAAAATTAAATGGTTCTTCACTTCAGGAAATTAGGAAAAGGAAACCAAATAAATGTAAGGGAAAAAACTTGATGAAAATGGTTTTATTAGTTCCATCAAAATTATCATGCGAAAAAAGGATAGAAAAATCTCTTTCTCCAAAATTAAAGGGTTCTCCAGAATCAATCATCAAACTTAAACCCTAATAATTAACCCAAAAAAATAAAAATCATATTTCACAAACAACCAGAATTCACGAATCAACAAAGAAACAACCGAAAATCACAAAGAATTCCGTCCTTAAAATCACAATGAAACCACAAAACCCTCAACACCAAAAGCCTATCTCTATTCAAATCCAACGCCTTCTTTGTCCTTCCTTCTTCAAATCCAATGCCTCATCTGTCATTCCGTCTTCAAAGTCGAAGGCTTAGGGGCGAGCGAGGCGAGATGCGAGGGCTTCGGAGATGGCGAGGTACAGCGGCGAACATCGGCGACGGCTTAGGGTGCGGCGACGGGTTAGGGTGCGGCGACGGCTTAGGGCTTCGGAGGCTCCAATCTCCGGCAAACGGCGACGGCAGACCCGACGGCCTCGTCGCAGCCTCAATCACAGTGACGGTAGAGATTTAGGGTTTGGGAGAAAGATTTTGGTGAGAGAGAGAGAGAGTTGACGGTGAGTGAGATCCGGTGAGAGAGAGCGGTGAGATTTTGGTGAGAGAGCGGTGAGAGAGAGAGAGAGAGAGAGCGAGAGAGAGAGAGAGAGAGAGAGCGGTGAGAGTGAGAGAGAGAGAAGAGAGAGCGGTGACGGAGAGAGAGAGAGAGAGAGAGAGAGAGAGAGAGAGAGAGAGAGAGAGAAAGAGAGTTGGTTGTGAGAATCGGTAGAGAGAGAGAGAGAGTTCTATTGTGGTCGGTCCCCATTTTGGCGTCTAGATCGAAGCACGCACGAATCTCGAGACGTAATGGACGGTTGTAAAAAATTAAAGTTTTGGTGGGAATGTTGGCGCCATTTTTTTGAGACGAAATTTAATTTCGTCTCAATTCCGTCTCTATTTCCGTCTCTGATCTCTCTCTATTCCGTCTCTGAATTATTCCGTCTCAATTCCGTCTCAAACCTTTTTTTCTTAGTAACGGAACTAAATTCCGTTGCTAATTCCATTTCTAAATATCCATTTTTTTGTAGTGATTAGAGAGATTTCAAATGGACAAGGGCTCCGTAGGAATAGTTCCAATTCAGAAAGGGGACAAGTTCAGTTTAATGAAATGTCATCATAATGATTTGGAACGTCAGCAAATGCAATGTATTCCTTATGTGTCATTTGTAGGGAGCTTAATGTATGCCCAGACTTGTACTCGATCGGATATAAGTTTTGTTGTTTGAATGTTGGGTCGATATCAAAGTAATCCTGGAATGGATCATTGGAAAGCTGCAAAGAAAGTACTTAGGTACTTACAAGGCACCAAGGATTACATGTTGATCTACAAACGATCGAGTCATCTCGAAGTGATTGGGTATTCAGATTCAGACTACGCCGGATGTGTGGACTCGAGGAAATCTACATTGGATTACTTGTTCCTATTGGCTGGATGAGCAGTTTCATGGAAGAGTGCGAAGCAGACTGTAATTGCTACTTCCACTATGGAGACTGAATTCGTGGCATGCTTTGAGGCCACTATTCATGCATTATGGTTGCGAAGTTTTATGTCAGGACTTGCTATTATTGATAGTATAGCTAGACCTATAAGGCTATATTGTGATAATTGCGCAGCAGTTTTCTTTTCGAAGAATAACAAGTATTCAAAAGGTGCAAAACACATGGATTTGAAGTACTTGTCTGTCAAAGAAGAAGTGCAAAAACAAAGAGTGTCAACTGAGCATATTGGTACTGATCTGATGATAGCGGATCCGTTAACTAAGGGATTACCGCCCAAAACGTTTATTGGCCATGTTGAACGTATGGGCATTATAGACAAGTCCTTGTTAACATAATATTGTGGTATGTATACATACATATATAATTGTATTGCTCATATTATTGTCATGACACTTGTGAATTCAATTAAAGCATTGTCTTTGCTTATGTACTTGTTATCTTCATTGTATTTCAGTGAGATAACATTATGGTTAGAGGGTTGAATTATCCTTATTAAAGTTATACTGGTTGAGTTGATTGTGATACATGGAAGGAATCGTGTCAATTAAATGACTTGTGACCGCCATGATCTGATCATTTTAATTCGGTGAAAAAGTGATTTGATGGATTCAATAAAAGTGCGCAATTATATTTTATTTTGAATCATCAAGTCATAACATAGGTCAAGTGGGAGATTGTAAGATTATCTTTTCCTAATTAATCTCTATTATATGTGACCCATATTATATTGTTACGTACTCCATGTTTTGGGCCCACAACTTGATGGTAGTTTGGGCATAAATGTTTTGAATACGGGGGTTTTAATTCCCTCCCCTCTCCCTTCAAAATAAACGGACCAAATAACTGTAAAACAGTTATTGGGATATGATTTGTTTAAAACCAAAGAGATCTCACCATCAAGATATTATTTTATGTCTAACGGAAGAAGGCAGAGAAGGGAAAAACATTCTCAAACTTAATGGCAATGGAATGAGGTATGTTTATATTTTATGACTTTTGATTGAATCAAAAGTGTTATATAGATCAGTAAAGACAACATAAGTGAGGGGTTAAGGTATGAAGTGGAGGCTTGACCAAAATGTCAAGACAAGATAATATGTCTATAATCTAAACTTATAATCATTTTTTTTTCTTTTTTACTCATATACCGGTGTGAAACTATTTTTAACACTCTCCTCAAACCATCCAAGTTGCTTGAGACTTGAATCAGTTGGATCATATGAGTATTCTGGCCTTGAATGGTATGAGGGGGAGATATTTCTAAGGAGATAACTAACATGGAGTTGGGAACTAATCTTGTTTGGTTGCCCGACTCAATGTGAGTTATCTCCCAACTTACAGTGTGAGTGGAGATAACTCTCTGGAGTTAACGCACAGTTAAGTTCATATTCATATTTCACGTTTGGTTCAACTTTCAACTTACAGGAAAGTTGCTAATTTTCAAAATAGTAAAACATGAGAATTGACATAAATACCTTTCAAACATATTTTTAACATAAAAAGAATGCATTATTATTTTCACCACATGCTCTACTATTTATTTAATTAATCATAAATAAATAAAAAACTTGAAGTAAATAACAAGCATATAAATTATTTACAAAAATATTTAAAAACTTCAAATAATTATTAATATTTTTATAATTTTCTTGAAATAATATTTTAATAAATATTAATAATAAACATAATAAAATACAATTAATGATAATTTTTAAAAATATTTCTCTTACTTGAAAAATACTTTCTTTTTTATAAAAAAATATTTTCTTTTATGAGTTATTTATTTAATCTTTATATTCATGATTTAATAACAAGCATTTGAGTTCTTCTAAAAAGAATAAAATATGTTTAGGGTTAAAAAAAAAGAATAAAACATATTTATTAAGAGTAGAGATGGATGTGGGCAACAAAAAAGTGAAAATTTATGAGGGGCATTTTTGTCATTATTTTCCAATGAGATAACTCCTTTAGGGGGGTTGGGGGAGGTATCTCACACACTTGGATGTGAGTAAGATTAGTTGCAACTCCCCTCCAAGTTATCTCCCGGGAGTTAACTCCACCTCCAACCAAACAAAGCCTTACATGGAAGGGTGCGAGATATCTCTCCAGTCCCCACCCTCCCCCATAAGGAGATAACTTCCTAGAATTATATAGACACAATTACCCCTCACAAATTTACATTTACCCATGTCCCTCCCCTCTCAAATGTTTGTTATTAATCCATAATAAAAGATTAAATAGATAATTCATTCATAAAAAAAAAAAAAGTATTTTTCAAGTGAAAGAAATATTTTTAAGAATTATCATTAGTTGTATTTTATAGTATTTATTATTAATAAATATTTCAAATAAATAAAAATACTTATAATTATTTAATGTTGTTTAATACTTTTGTAAACAATATATTATGTTTTTGTTTAACTCAAGTTTTTTTATTCTGAATAAATAAATAGAAGTTCAAGTGGTGAAAATAATAATGCTTTCTTCTTTATCTTAAAAATATGTTTGAATGGTATTTTTGTCAATTCCCGCATTTTTAAAGTTTTTAAAAATTTACAACTTCCTTGCAAGTTCAAAGTTCAACCAAACATGAAATATGAACTTACACTGTGAATTAACTCCAATGAGTTATCTCTGCTCGCTCTGTAAGTTGGCAAAAACGAACCAAACAAGACCTTTAATTTGAATGGATACTTTAGAATCACAATTAAAAATAGGGTATTGCGCGTTTAATTTGAAAAAAAGGCGAGGTTTGGGAAAAAATAATATGGCCTTCTTAAAAAATATTATTGGTACAAACCATTTGAAACAATGATTAACTATCCTTTAGCAAAGAAGTTAATCATTATAACACAACGATTAACTCCTTCATTCAAGGCAATTACACATAATTATTAGCTCTTTTAATTAGTAGAGGAGTTATTTATTCAAAACTATGATAGAAAATTCACAACCGAAAGGCACAAACGTGAAAATTAAAGAAATTAACAATTTTAATCAAATGACACCTTGTATTGGACTCCTTGAGAATCGCACACCCAACCTCACAAAAGGTGGGAAAATGCCTTTCCACTATGCTATAAATGTGGTTGGCGCATTGGCAAATATGAATATATAAATTTATATATCAAATTAAATATATATAAAGATGTATATATGCTTTTTTTCGAAGAAGATGTATATATGCTTTTATTACAATAAAATAGAGATAACAAGCCAAAATATGAGCAACAAAGCAAAATACGAAAAGAAAATAAAAGAAAAAAAATCTCAACTTACCAACCTTATTTTTACGTACAATATTTTTCATGTGAAAAACCTTGTTTGGTCGTCAAATCTTTACATGTAAGAACATAGATATAATTTAATTAACTTTTCAAGAAAAATGTTAGAATGACAACACTATGTCACAACCCATTACACAACAATTAATATGGCGTGTGAGCTCCACATCAAAATGGGATGTTGAGTGTTTTTATAAGATTTTGATGTGGGGCCCATATGCCACATCAGCTATTGTGCAATTAATGTGTTGTGACATAGTGTTGTCATTCTAGCATTTCTCATTTTTCAAATATATACTCCAACCCAAAGAAACCTAGATGGGCATTTCTACATGAGTGTAGCGAACCCCACACTACCCGCACGTAAGGGAACTGCTAGGCGTACATCGTGTTGGAGTTGTAATCTAAATTAGATTAGTGTTTGAGTTTGATTAGGACTTCGAGTTAGAGTACGAGTCTATTTAGGGTCTCCTAGTTGGATTAGGAGTATGCTTATGTGAGTCTATAAATTAGAGTTAAGCCCCCTGCATTGTAATTAACGAGTTTATTAGAGTGATTAATAAAGTGTGTCATTGCGGTGTCTCTAAACCTAACATGGTATCAGAGCAAAAGTGAGATCTTGAGATATGTGAGAGTGAGACCGAGATTTTAGATCTACGGTGTGAGACATTGTTCAAGATCGAACAAAGAATTTGGGCTTCGCATCTATTGAGAGATCGAAGCGTGCCCGTTTCTTGTTTTGGAGAAGAAACGAAGATTTGAACAATTTGTTCAAAGTGTGTGCGACAAAGAGTTAAAATCAAAATTGAGATTTTTGATTTGGTGTGAATTATGGCGACATCAGGGAACGGCCAAGTTCAACCTACTCTTCCAATATTCGACGGGAAGAAGTTTGATAGATAAAGCACTCAGATGAGAGTCTTGTTCAGTTTTCAAGACTTGCTTGCAATAGTTGAAGATGGGTTCGAAGATTCAGGGGCCACCGCTACCTAGACACAAAAGGAGCTTCGCAAGAAAGATTAGAAGGCACTTGATTTTATTTTGCAAACGTTTGATGATGTAGCGTTTGAGAAAGTGCAACTGGCAAAGACATCAAAGGAAGCGTGGGACAATTTAGAGACGTCTTAAAGGGTGTACAGAAAGCCAAGAAAGTTCGATTGCAAACTTTGAGGCGACAATTCGAGTTGATCGAGATGGACGACTCCAAAGATATAGAGAAGTACACCAATCGTGTTCAGACAATCGTCAATCAGTTAAAGATGAATGGCGAAGATGTCGCCGATCTCGATGTGAACGAGAAGATTTTGCGCACCTTGACCACGAAGTTCGACCACGTAGTAGCATATATTATGGAGTCCGGACAGATTATGAGACCAAGTCAGTTGAAGAAATCATTGGTTCATTACGAGCACATGAGCAACGAATCAATGAAAAAAGTGAAAAAGTCAAGCCTACTGAGCAGGCATTGAAGACTACAGTTGTCCCGAAGCTAAAGAAGAATTATGGGTTCAAAGGTCGTGATAAAGTTAACAACAATGGCAGAGGTCAGAATAATAATCAGCAGTGGTGGGATAGAAATAAAGGTCGTGGACGAGAAGGTCGCGATCAACAGAGAAATCGGATTCAGTGTTACAACTGTCGCAAATTTGGGCATTTAGCCAGACAATGCAATATAAAGCAATCATCAGAGTTAGAGTCGGAGTCTGAGGAGCAGACAAAGCAAAATGAGGTGTGTTATCAGACACTAATGATGGTTTCATCAGCCCAGGAGAATGCTCAGAGTAACATGTGGTATCTCGACAGTGCATGCTCTAACCACATGTGTGGCAATAGAGAATTTTTTGATGAGTTGGATGAGTCAATGTTGACAGAGGTCAAGTTTGATGATGATAGAAAACTTCCAGTTAAGGGAAAAGGAAGAATTATAATCCAGTTGAAGAATGGAGATCACCAGTATATTTCAGATGTGTTATATGTACCGACATTGACATGCAATTTGCTAAGTTTAGGGCAATTTCTAGAGAAGGGGTACAAAGTGAATTTCAAAGATAGCCATCTCACTGTATTTGACTCTAATGGTATGATCATTCTTAAGTATTCTTTGAAAAATAGGTTGTTTCAGATTGAGATTAAGATTAGATCTTATCCATGTTTTAAATCAATTGTTTTTATGAGTCGCGGTTATGGCATTTGAGATATGGACATCTGAACTTCAAGAGTTTGAAGTTGTTGACTTATAAGAATTTAGTGAAAGGATTGCCTGTGATTCAACATCCAAAGCAATTTTGTGAGGGGTGTATTTTGGAGGAGCAACATAGACGAACGTTTGCTTCCAACACTTCAAGGCGTGCCAAATCTCTACTACAGTTGGTTCACTCAGATGTTTATGGTCCTCTGCAGACTGCTTCACTAGGAGGAAGCAAATATTTTATGACTTTTATTGATGACTGCGGTAGGATGATTTGGGTGCATACTTTAAAGAATAAATATGATGCCTTTAGTTGCTTTCAGAAGTTCAAGGCAACTGTGGAGAAATAAAGTGGACGCTACATCAAGACTTTGAGGACAGATGGTGGTGGTGAGTACACGTCCTCGACATGTTCAAAGTTTTGTGATCATCATGGGATTAAACATGAGATCATGCCACCACAGACAACGCAACATAATGGTGTTGCAGGGAGGAAGAATAATATAATTATAGACATGGCTCATAGTATGTTGAAGGCCAAAGGTCTACCTGATTCTTTTTGGGCTGAAGCAGTTGCATGTTCAATTTATTTGCTTAATAGGTCTCCCATAAAAGGTGTGTCCCATATAACCCCAGAAGAGGCTTGGAGTGGTTACAAGCAAAGTGTCAAACACTTGAAGGTGTTTGGATCCACTGCATATGTCCATGTTCTTGATGCTAACAGGAAGAAGTTAGATGACAAAGGCGTGAATGTCATATTTATTGGCTATATTCTAGGGAGGATTGGAACGTACAAATTGTACAATCCAGTTACCAATGCAGTCATTGTTAGCAGAGATGTCAAGTTTGATGAGAAGAGTGCGTGGATTTGGGACATAAAGGAAAAAGTATTGCTCAACCATCAACAATTAGATGTGAGGATGAAGCTTCCACTTCAGTTGGTATTAACGCTAGACCCCAGCGTACCAGTTGCAGACCACAAAGAAGTGTGGGACAACCAACTCGACTTCAGGATTGTAAGATCACCCATGATAATGTCGTTGATGACAAAGGCAATCGAGTGCATTGTGCACTGTTCAGCATTGAGGAAGTTGTACGAGATAGATGGCGGGTGAATGATAAAAGATGCCGTCGATGGAGGTCGAGATCTGCATTCGAGAGAAGATCAAGTGGAAGATCATGACATTCGAGAGAATATCAAGTGGAAGATCATGACAATCTGAATTATGGGGGGATGATGTTTTGTTTTTTAATTCAGATAGGTAATTTAGATTATGGGGGGATGTTGGAGTTGTAATCTAAATTAGATTAGTGTTTGAGTTTGATTAGGACTTTGAGTTAGAGTACGAGTCTATTTAGGGTCTCCTAGTTGGATTAGGAGTATGCTTATGTGAGTTTATAAATTAGAGTTAAGCCCCCGCATTGTAATTAACGAGTTTATTAGAGTGATTAATAAAGTGTGTCATTGCGGTGTCTCTAAACCTGACACATCGGAACATATATTAGAGTGCACATCACGTTTTGATGTGCGTGTGATGCCCCTCGGGATGCGATTCAGAACGCGAATCAAAATACCTGCAATTAAAGACAAAGTACCTTCAACGCGTCGATGGCATGCGCTCCTTCAACGTACGTAAGTGTCGATCCCTGCCTGCATGCATGCATGAGCTCCATCTCCCATGCACGGTCATTAAACTGGTCGACATGCACTGGCCAACTTTTCTCTCTCTATTAATTAATCCCACTGCTTCTCTCTCTATATGTATCTCTCAACTCAAGCACATTTACTACGTACTGGTGATTACTACTATACTGGTCATCAATTAAGCTAGTCATATATGATGAAGCTCCTCCCAGCAGCTCTCGGCTATACTTACCGCAACAAGGATCTTCCAAATTGAATTGCTTAAAAAATCATGAACAAACAATCTAAGGCAACAACTTAACCAAAAGTCTAAGATTTTATTAATTTATTAAAAAGCCGCGAATTAAATTTAAAGGGTGCTTTATATAGCAAAACCCTAATTTTTGCCAAAAAATAGTAAATGTATAAAATGCCCAAATTAATTAAACTAGGATGCCTAAACCCTATACTATACGAGAACCGAGGAAATATGTTATATAGATGGTGGTTGTATATATGTGGTGTTTAAATTTATTATTATATTACACTGCATGTGTGTATATTGATATCGGGTGAGGTTGTGTGACGGGTGTTCGCATCGAAAGGCGTGTCAACGGGGGTGTCGAGTAGGCGAACTACGAGTACACTAGGAAACTCCACTAATTCACGTTAGAATGACTAGTTAAATAATTTAAAATAGGTAATGTAACCATAGACTAAGATTGATTCAATTAAAACAATAGGCTATGGCGTACCTTGAAATGCGTGCCGAGACCCGGAGCACTGAGTGTTGGGTAGTTAAGAGTTAGTGGGACCACAATTTGATAATTGTTGGTCACTAAAAACACTAATCATAGGCATTATGATGGGCCTAAGCTAAGGTGAATAAATGCAATAAATCAAGGCCTATAGTTGAGTAAATTAAATGGAAATCATAGGATTGGTCTAGAGATACACAGTGGCACATCTAGGAACTAGGTGAGTAATGAAATAGTGTCACTTGAGGTTGAGTTAGTGGGAGTTAGTGGGATACATGGCAAGAGGTGGACTATTAGATAATCCTCGGGATACATAAATCCATGGAGATCAAGAGCTAGGAAGGAACATCACCTTAATATATAACATTAGAGATCAAACAACATGCAAACCAAATCATTCATTCATTTTGTTGGAGAAGAAGAAGGAATTGCTGGAGAGGAGTGAATCATCAAGGTGTTGAAGGAATCCATGGGAGTTGGTGGGGAATTCTCATGCTAGCGTGTTACAACTAGGTACGCATCTTTCTAGTTGAATTTGAAACAAGTTCTGGTTTTATGCTGATTTCAGAGGGTAGATGATTGAATATTTGCAATTGTATTATATATTTGGATTCCTCATTTCAAGGTGATAATCCAGCTATATTGAAGTTCTTAATTTGGCTTTGAAATCATAAAGATATGAATTCTTGAATTTGCAACACCAAAACAAGAATTCTGCATCTTGTATTAGGAATCAACCTGGGTAATTTAGTCATAACTTGCTCATTTTAGATCCAAATTAATTCAAACTAGTGGCATTTGAAAGCTTATTTAAAGAGGAATAGCTTTGCTAAACTGAAGGTATTTTGATTCAAATTTTTTTATGTCCAAACATGCTCTACAAGTAGGTGCTAGAATTCAAAAGGAAAGTTTTAAAACTAAATTTGTTAAGGGCATAACTCCTAACGAGTTATCCAAATGAGCTGATCTTTTAGTATGTTATATTTAGGTATGTTTTCTACCTTGTTACCAAGAATCACATTTTTACAAACTATAGATTGGGAGAAATAGATTTTCTAAATCCGTTGGTCGGATTAGATTCCAATTAGACCTATGTTTAGTAAACTCATGATATCTCTTTCATTTTAAATCGAAATTTTGCAAACTAAACCTTTCCAGAAAGCTAGGAGAGAGAAAAACAATAATTGTATTGATGGAGGATTTCAATATTTGGAACATTTCATGCCTAAAAGTGTGTTAAAATGTAGGACTGAAATTGAGACTTAATTTAGTCTTTAGGGGCTGATTTAGGAAGATTAATTTAAACTCTATTGAACCAATTTGAATACACAATAAACACACTTAATTGACTTCAGGGACTTAGGGGACCATAGCTCAGTGTCGGGAGCTTGTCGAGTCAGATACGAGAGTTCCGAGAAGTTGGAGTGCGGATTGAGGTGCGTATAACCCTTGAGAATGCTTCACAGAATTCAGTTCATTTTTCTTATGCGGGTGATAGGTGCCGAACTATTTTCCTTTACCGTTTTGTCTAACTGATTAATCAATTTATCGGGGTTTTACACCGGGATGTGTGGACGGACTTGGGTATACTATATCATAGCACGTGTGATCATGCCCTTGGTGAATTGCGACCCGAGCTGCACCAATGCACACGTGTCGGTGTCTCGGCGAATTTGGCCAGTGCCGCGAGGACTATGGACGGGACAGTGGAGGTGGTGGGAGAAGCCCATGGAAAGATCCTTAGCTCCGAAGTATGGTATAGTCTGCTACACGCGACACATCCTTGGGTTTTTATCAAGGATGTTTACGTGTATATTGACTTAACTGTGGTGTGCTTACATTCTCGTTTATATCATTAAATGTTATTATGCCTTATTTTCGAGCATGTTTGGTTGGTATGTACTAGTTGTTAATCACTGCTTGATTGATTATTGTTTGTTGCGCTGTGTTAACTGTCATGGTATGCTGCCTGAATCTTTTGTATTGCCCTATATTCATGTAAGTATGTATTTATGTTGCCAGATAGCATACATGCATGATTTATACTTCTATTTGATTTCTCACTAAATATTGTGTGGACTTCTCTTGGGAATTTACTCATTGGACTCGTCACTGTATTTGTTGGGTGACTGAGTGCAGACCTTTCTACGAGTAGCGGCAAAAGAAAATCTTGGGCGACTATCTCACTTTGCTGACGGTCTTGGACATACTCGTAGGTGTTTATATTATTTTGATATTTTGGTTTATATTTTGGTTATTGGGAGACTTGAGATGACCTTGTACATGTATATACGATGTTTTATGCTACTGATGCTTATATACAGAGTACTTTTCTAGGTTTTCCACAATAGGACATGCTCGTATAGATAATGTTTATCATGCTAAATTACTTTACATAATTGTATCATTTAAAGCTTCCGCTGATTTAAGTTAACTTGTAAGATACAACCCACTAGTATGGTTAGGATTATAATAAACTACAAATTAGTGAACCTATTAAATATTTAACTACTTAAAGAGAATAGGTTAAGAAAATATGAAAATCCACTAACTAATTTTATAAAATACATGCGGAAACGAATTTCGAAATATGAGAAGGACGGGCAAGTGTCGGACCCGTGTAGCTGGGCTCACTGGGCGAGGAGTGCACGGAGACACGTCACCCCAGGGCGGCAGGGCCGCCACAATACAAAATAAGAAACCAAACGCCCAAAACGACGTCAAAAATGGAAACTCCTACTAAAAGTTATAACAGAACTAAAGCATTTCAAAATTATTAAAAATGCAATTTCAGAAACCTAAACGAAGGAATTTGGCCAAAAAATGCTATTATCACGGCAAAGCGTGTGTATTGATCACTATGTCGTTTCCAATAAATCCATGTTCTCGCAACTCCCAAATCCCATGTTCGGACTTTCCAAAAGTCAACAAAAATTAATTCCGATCAAACTTTTTTAAGAAAGTGTTTGTCACTTCTTGAACTGTATCATTCTCCCCAAGATGAACAAGATTCGCCATCGAATCTTCATCCTCTAATGTATCTCCATAAAAGGAACATAAATTTTGACATTAAAGACGTCAGACGTACGAATATGACTCGGTAACTTCAACCGGTAGACATTAGGACTAATTTTCTCAATAATTTCCACTGCCAACATCGCATGAACCTATTGGGTTGCACAAAAAGAATGATTTTCCGCAATTTCAATTGGCCCGGAGTAATGAGTTTTATATGATAAAATTCATAACATAAAAGCTCTTATGATTTGTTATATAATAACTTATTATGCCCGCTATGGGCACCCCACCAATTCATGAAGGCACCCATATTTTTTCTCATTTTCCCATCTAAAATGTAAATGACTATTTTGCCCCTTCATATATACTCACTCAAACCCCACAAACCATTTTCAAAGCAAAACTAGGGCACCCCACCACCTTGGATCACAAGTGAAACCTAAAGCCGCAATTGTGTTTGTCGAGCGTGTATCGATTCTTGCGTCTTGACATCATCCGACAGCGAGGTAACAATTTTTGACAACCATATGAAGCTTTGAAGGAACTGTTTTTTGGATAAAAAACTGTGAAATTGATGATTTGGTTTGTCAACGTAGGGTTTGATAAATTCGACCAATCCGAACTTGTTTGCACTATAAAATGGAAGATTGTACTGCAATGGTGCAAGAGGAGGTAGAACAATAGGTAATTGTTAAAATTTAATGTGTTTTATTTGCGGATTCTCAAATTTTCGACGATTTTCACGGGCGCGATTGATTCGGCCTCGCAGGACCAAGAGTTATACAAACGTCTCGGTCAACATCCACCGAAACTTGAACGTAGTTCACGTCATAATGTGAACGAAACGAAGTCATAGTCTCGGTATGGAACGACCGAGACTATTTATTAGGTCTCGGTTGGACATGAATGAAACTGTACTTATAGTCTCGGACCTGTACAATCGAAAACTTGGGTTTTTAGGTTTTTTGGTGAATTTACTGTGCATTTAGGTTTATTATAATGTTACAATGTTATATTGCAGGTAATATCGGTTTCTACTTTATTTCCAGACTACAAGGATGCGTTTACACCTTGTAGGCCATTCCCATCTAGAGAATTGGCAATTTCATGGCTTCAAATGATAGTCGAGAGAACAAGTTTGTGTTAGTAGCGAAGCACTCTGATGCCGGAGGGATTAAGCGCAGGGGAAGAGTGAAACTTGCGTGTGAGAGGTCTGGTACATATAGGGGAATGTCACAAAGAGTTGGGAAGGGTAAAGCGGCAAAAATTGCTTTGAAACCAAGAAATGAAAAAAAAGAGGAAACGGGAGGACTCAAACCGGTACAAAGAAATGTGGATGCCCTTTCCTTATTAACATCAAGGAAAATGCTGACTCTTTGTGGTATGTCACTGTCATATGTGGGAGGCACAATCACGACCCCGCGAAAAACTTGGACGGCCACTCATTTGCCGGAAGATTGGATAAGGGGAGAAGGAGGTTGTGGTGCAGATGACAAAGGGTAATGTGAAGCCAAGAGACATCCTCAATTGGTTGAAGCAAAGAGATGTTACAAACGTATCGATAATGCGGACAATATATAATGCACGACAAAAATTCCGAATTGAGGATGCGGGTGGGAGGACTCAAATGCAACAACTATTGAACATATTGGAGAAGAATAAGTGGATGTCGTGGCATATAAAACATCCCGATACGAATGTCGTCACCGATTTATTTTGGTCACATCCTGATTCAATCAAGTTGCTAAGGTGTTTCCCTTCGGTAATTTTGATGGATTGCACGTACAAAACAAATAGGTATCGAATGCCGTTATTGGAGATTGTTGGCATCACTTCTACGCATTCGACGTTCTACGTTGGGTTTGCTTTCATATCAACGGAGACTCATGCAAATTATGTTTGGGCACTGGAGAACTTGAGATCCATATTGGATGGGTGGCCTAAACCTGACGTGTTTGTTACGGATCGGGAGTTAGGCCTTATTAGTGCCATCGAAGAAGTATTTCCATCATCGTCTCACCTTCTTTGCTCTTGGCACATCAACAAAGTAGTATTGGCCAAGACTAAGAAGATGTTTGGGGATAATGAAGGCTTCGCTCGTTTCATGGATAGGTGGACGAATGTGATGTATGCTAAATCGGAGGCCTTATTCGAACTTAGGATGAATGACTTGCGTTGTGAGTTCGGGAATGTGAAGGGTCTTACTGATTACTTGGATAACACATGGGTAAAGACCTACAAGGAAAAATTTATACCGGCATGGACAAATCGAATTATGCACTTTGGGGAAACAACAACACAGAGGGTTGAGTCTGCGCATTCCACTCTGAAGCTACATCTTGGCAACAGTCAGGCAAATTTTGAGACTTTGTGGAGTGTGGTCGATGGTATCCTTAGGATCCAACATAACAACATCAAGGCATCATTTGAGCTCAGTTTGAATGTGGTCCAACATGAACATTTTGATGAGTTATATCGCCGATTGCGTGGTTATGTCTCTAAACGGGCGCTTAAGTTAATTAGAGATGAATTGGAACGTGGAGAGGATGTTGGACACGACTCAACTCATTGTGGTTGCGAGATACGTACCACACATGGCCTTCCTTGTGCACACGAGCTAAACCTTCATAAATTTGCTGGGTCACCCATCCCTCTCGAGGACATTCATGTGTACTGGCGAAAGTTGAGAATGATACCTGAGAATCCTGTGGATCGGTCTGGGTACAATGTGCACGTTGAGATTGAAAGGGTGTTGCAAAAGTTTCATGCTTGCACTGATGAGGACAATCGCATCGGGATTATTCAGCAGCTCAGGGAGATTAGTCGACCTTCGTCTACACCGGGAGTTGTGCCACCTACGAAAATAAAGACAAAGGAAAGGACACCGGGGTCTTCAATCGGAAGTATGTTGAAAATAGGAAGTAAGACAGCATGATCGAAGAGAAAACACGATAAAGACGATTCTTCGACGACAAGGTTGCCTAGCGGATTTGAGTACGTACTATCAATAGAAGAGACTTCTAGTTCGAGAAAAAAGAAAAGTAAAGTGGGGCCTAAAATGCGTCGTACAAATCGACGCACCCAAAGTGCATCTAACATGGGTTATGCTCGTTGCATAGAACCGGATTGGTTGCCATATGTTGAGAGCACTATCGATATGCTAGCCGATGGAAATTGTGGATATCGGTGTGTTGCCTCCGGGCTAGGACTTACCGATGTAGACGGTTGGAGGATAGTACGTAGAAGGATGTTTGATGAGATAATCGGGTATGAAAACCTTTGGCGGGAAGTGCTTGGAACGAGTTACGAGAATGTCAAGACTGCTGTGCATTGTCTAGATAATCATGTTGGTGCCTCTTTCGAAGAATGGTTGACACTTCCAGACATGGGATTGTTAATATCAACGGCCTTTAATGTCATACTAGTAAACCTCTCGCATGGTAGTTGCTCGACATTCCTTCCTCTACGGAGTGTTCCACCGTCATCGTTACATAGTCGACTCATCATTGTCATGATTAATGAAAGGAATATCCATTGGGTTATGGTAAGTTCGTAGATTTTTTGTTAATTTTTTTTTTCAACCTTAATCGGGTATGTGACAATAGCTTCTATGTTTTACTTTTGACTTTGACAGGTGAAGTTGATTGTGAATGCACCGCAGCCATCCTTATATCCATCGTGGGAACGGTATGTTGAGGAGTGCGCTAAAGGATGGCGTGATGGATTTGTCATTCGTGAAATCGTGCCAGTCGTACCTTCTCAAGAAGGCGCTCTATCCGTGGTAGATTTAGATTCTCTGTAGTTTGAGGAACATGTTAGACGAAATACCAACAAGCGTGTAAATATTTTTTGCTCTAACAATGTAAAGTGATGTAAAGTGATGTTGTTAATATGTTATGGTATGTCGACTCTTTGTCGTTAATATTTTATGTTTTGTGAAGTCATGTTGTTAATATGTTATGGTTGTCATTCGTGATGTTGCTAATGTGTATTGATTTGTAAAAATAACCCGTCCAATGTGTTTTGGTTTGTAATTGATATGTAATTGATATGTAATAACCCATCTCGGCAATGCAGGTCCGTCACCCTGTCATAACTATCGGCACTAACCAACCGAGAACCATCGAAACGTCTCGGTATGTCAAGGCCGATAGAGGTTTCTGTTTCGGGTTCTACATCACTCTTGGTTATAAGTCAACGAGGATCAGGAGACGATTTCGGAGGGACAAGTTCGAGACATATTTGAACATTCCTTCTGTGCCGTGCCGAGAAGTGTCTATTGGTTTCGGCTCTGAACGACCGAGACTACTTGACTGATGCAAAAATATCAACCTAATTGAGAATTAATGGAACATAACGCAACACCAACAACACCAATACAGACTTCGAAACAGCCAAATATTAAGCGACAAATCAGTTTATAAACAGAAGTAATACCATAAGAAGAAACATGGAGCACTTTGCATAAGGTGAACATATTCACCAATTATTTTCCCAATAACACTCACACAAAATGGTTTCAATACACAAACATAACAAATACAGTTTAATTAGTCCAATGAACTGAAAAACAGTACCACAAGTTCCATATTCCACATGCCACATTTTCCATAATCCACCATTCAACAAAACCTCAAGTAATTGTTCCTCAATCCAACAAAAACTCAAGTAACTACTGATGAACCAAGGTTGATGTTCCCCTCATTCCTTTGGCTTCTTTAAATTCTTTCGTTGGTACTCCTTGCCATGCATTCTCTTTGGGGGGCGAGCATCGACCGTTGTGGGTGGTGCATGACCTGGGGTGGAATGTGTAGAAGTGCTATCGTGCTGGGACTGTCTAGGGGCTGCTTCGGGGGGGCTGATGTGTCGGTTGTGCCGGTTGCGGTGGTGGTAGTGGTGGTGGTGGGGCCGAAACTCCTCCCCGAAAGGAAATTGACGACGTCAGTCGCCATTTGCCTTGCAGACTCCAACGTACACAACTCCGACGCCAATGTTGTCCACCTTAATGCGCGTCCAACGCCCGCTATTACGCGAGGAAAAGAAAATTAAATCCGTTAATGTAATACATGTCGGGTTTTCAAAAGTTGGCTAACACTTCTACATAATAGTTATACCACATACAATACCTCAAGTAACTCATTGTCAGCGATGGTCGTGGCAACCATGTCGTCATCAAAGTACCTCGGGTTGGTGATCAATGGGTGAGAGACTTTGAGGAACCAAGGTAGATAGTCTGGTGTAGCCAAAAACTTGAACTCTGCCTTCTCACCACGAACTTCGGGGGCCAACAAATGGTTGCGCCAACGTTCCCAATTGTCTGCTTGGAACCCATACTTGACCGAGTATTTGAGTGCAGAAGGGCCTCGATGTGCTTCCAATGGCCGGTACGGAGGATCTGGTATAGATTGCACGTGGCCAAACTGCTCTCAGAACCCTCTCTCGGATGGTAGGGCTCCACCACATCCATGTACTTCAGTGTGCCACTGTAGAAGGCCATCCCGTGCACAGGTCCATTCCCCGGTGATTAACATATGGGTCCCAAGTAACCTAATGAAACGTAGACAACCATAATTAGTAACCAGAAAATAAATGCAACATTTACCGACAAGAAGGGTGCAGTATCTCACCTCGCTTGGGCGCAACCCGTCCAATGTTCGCCTAATGGACCCAACCTTGTCAATATTCATCACGGTCTCGTGCTTTTGAACCCATCTGCAGACACAAGGTTGCACGTAGTCCATGTATTTTACATTGGGTGTGGTGAGTCCAAGTTTGAAATGCTCGTACACCCATCCCTGCAAATAGTTACAACGCTAGTTAGAGGAAAAATGCAAAAATAAATACTAATTACTCAGAAAAGAAGTCTAGTCGATTTAATAAAAAACCTCAAGTAATGTGAGGTAGCCGGCATTGAGAAACTTGTACTACGGTGGCGGACCCCAAGTGTCGGTACAAGTAATGCTAATGCAAATTGCACCCCAAGCATAGTTTCCCACGTCGGCCAAATCTTCTAGAAGCTTCAACAACGCAATGGATACCCGAGATCCACTCTTATCCGCAAAAAGGGTGCAAGAAAGTAGGTACAATAAGTACGCCCGGGCTGTGCATTCTACAGGAGAATAAGTTATGTTCCTCGATCCAGCTTTGGGGCACCATCGACTCTTCAGCCAACATTTTCGCACTGTGAGCCCCTTGCTGATGTTCACTTCATCCTCAGCATCTTCGATGCTAACCCCAAGTAGTTTGGACACCAGCTTAATCGCATCCTAGCGAAATTCGTCGGTGTACCTCGCAAAGTTCTCAACTGCCACCACCTTGCCCATGACAGGAATCTTCAGAGCATGCTCACATCCTCCAAGGAGATAGACATTTCACCGAATGGTAAGTGAAATGTGTTCGTCTTCGGCTGCCACCGATCCACAAAGGCAGAGATAACCTCCTTGTTAGCCTTGCGGTATGAGCAGTCGATCAGCGTATTCAACCTAGAGTGCTGAATAATCCTCTGAAGGTCCGCGGTGTCGGGGTGGCACGACTGTAAGTCCCATTCTTGGATCTGAGCACCGTGATTGATACACTTTAGTGTCGGACGATCCTGCAACAACAAAAAACATTCCGTCAACTTATTGAAAACCCAAAATTTTTAACTACTCCATTCAACGAAAATTTATATACCTCATTGCTCCAAATCGCTAATGCGACATGATCTTTAAATCTCTTCAACAATGATCCATCTTCGGACCACCGGGGAAAGGAGCACACATTTCCATATGCCCTTGTGACTCTCCTTCATTATGGGCACCTCCACCACTAGTACTCCCACCCATATTACGATCACTACTTGTGGTGTCCTCCGGTGCTGATGAGTCACTACTACTAGACTCTGATGCACGAGCCTCATCTTCGCCTCGGGCAACTACAAGATCTGAGTGTCGCTGCATGTCAATTTTTGAAGCCTCATCGTGCAATTCTAATTTCTTTGCACGTCCTCTACCAATCTTACCTTTTCCCTTCACATCCACCTTCTCTTTCTCTTTCTCTTTCCGATAAGATGCAGTCGGGGGTCTCCGGCCGCCTCGCCCACGGTTACCCCTCGACACCTCAATACCAACCTCATCCCTACTCACCGGGGCTTTCGAACGAGCCATACCTGATAAGACTACAAAATGTAAGCGTCTACCGTAAAAACAGAAGAGGAATATAAAAAAAGAACAAAATCTTCCATTTCTATAATCTCGGTCAAGCAGGTTCGAGAAAACAATAACAATCTCGGCGACACGTGACCGAGATATCAATATAAGTCTCGGTAACGCACAACCGAGACAACTGCTACTTTCTCGGTTGTACATCACCGACATGACATCAACTACACACTTCGAGTTACTCTCATCAGCTGGTAACCGTGAGCAGTCACATCGTTATGCTACCTAAAATAATAACACAATTACAATTTCGGTAATGCGTGAACGATACACCAAAATTAGTCTCGGTCACTCATTTCCGAGACTATATTCTCTCCTCTCTGGCATGTGTGGCCGACAACCACGAGTTCGCAATGTACGTACCATTGAATGCACCACTACACAAACATAACAAATAATCGACCAAATGAAACTTAATTAGACTATTAATGTACCTTCAATCGATCGATTTCACGGCTTGAGCGCGAGACCAACGACGAACCCGAGCCCTAGTGTCGAGACCAAATCTATCAATTCGGTGAGCCTCCAAACTCGAACGGCACAGCCAAAAACCGCCTACCACATAGGAGAGAGGAGAGGAACGAAGACAAATCCGGAATTCGTAGGTTGCTTGCAATGGATTGAGCTCAAATTCGAGGGTTCAATAGCACGGTGGTGGGCTGGTGGGGGTGGTGGGGTGCCTCTACTTTGGTGGCAGGGGTATTTTCGGGATTTCGGGCCTCAATTTTGGGTGCCCTTGGTAATATGCTTTGTGCCCTCAACAAGAGGGTGCTTTCATGAATTGGTGGGGTGCCCATAGTGGGCCTCTAACTTATTAATAGGGGCGTTTATGTAATTTGCTTGAATTGCCTAAATGCAATAGTTGTATTACGAATAGGCTTTTTAAGTGAGCTTTTCTACACATATAAATAGGATGAAACCCTAAAATGAAATAAGATTTTCATTTTTGCTATTTTTGAGTTCTCTGAATTTTGGGAGAGAAAGAAAAAAATTTCTATCTCTCTTAGGGCTAGCACTCCAAATTGTGGTCACCATTCGTGTGTGGATTTTCGAAAGAAGACGCGCGCTTGAACGTCTTGGAGAACAAACAATTAAAGAAGGAAATCATGGATTAAGGTATGGTTTACTTTTGTAGATCTATTTTAATAGAACTTATTTTCAATCCTGTTGGGGTATTTTCAAAAATTGTTTTGAATTTTTTGCTGCTTATGAACCTTAAAACTCAATAGAATTACCTTCTTGAGAGTGAGTCTCTCAAGATTGAAGCTCTTGAACTCCTCTAGATCTTCCCTCCAAGCTCTAGATTGAAATTTTCTAAAACCCTAGTTCGACTCAACACCCCCAAAATGGAAATTTTTTGTTTGAATGAGACAAGGTTAAGGTAGGAATCACTTAAATACTATGAGATTGAACTTAGAATGGTTGAATATAGGCAAGAAATTGAGATTTTGTGAAAATGGTGTGATGTTTTGTTAGTGTGAATGGTTTAGTGTATGTGGCAATTTGGGGTTTTGGTTTTAAAAACCAAAAATTGTGCCCAGCGATTCCTGTGTAAGTGGAATCGCTGAGAATCACTATGTAAATCGGTGGATCGTGCGTTACTGTTTTCACCAATTTTTCCATCGATTCTCCTGTATAGGTGAATTGCTAGAATTGATATACCTTAAATTTGCACTGAATTTTCCAGTATACTGCGCTGCCCATTTTTTCATCGATTCCTAGTGTTAATCCAAATCGCTTGAAATTGACATGCCTATTTTTACCGTTTTTTGTAATTTATCTTAAAATTAACTTATTCATCATTCGTAAAACTCATATTAAGGTAGAATTTGTTAGGGCATGTGTCCTAGGTCAATCTACAAACATTGTTTATCTTTTAATTTTAGTTAATAAAATAGAGGTTTTCGTTTGTTATTTTATTATAAGTGATTACATGTTTACCTTATAATAAGATCCGTAGGTATTTGCTGAAATATCTTAAATGTCCCTAATCGATCATTATACTGGAACTATAATGAATTAAGACTAGTGTGAGTCTTGATTGATAGTCATGTGATGATCATGTGTATAGGGAAGTCATAGGTGTTACTCATGATAGGTATGTCATTTAGTCTTTCGACTTGAGATTACCATTGACTTCAATATTAGGAGCATGGTAATTTGACACAATCAAACATTATTTTTAACCGGACGATTATAAAGATTGTGATTGGTTACCATGTGAATAATATGTGAAGGTGTGTAATCAAGATAGAATTTGTCACTCTCGTATAGAGATAGATATTAGTGGATCCCTCGATATGATAGATTGATAATGGCCAAGTCTATGTGAATTGATAAAATCAATGTCACTTGGATATTTTTAGTTGACCTAAAGATCGAGACTAGTACAATTGAACATTAAGGGTGACTTTTCATGCCTTATGTTTAATCAAAGAATATCGCACGACAAAAGGATATGATATATTTTATTCATTAGGTTGTATCGATTTTGATATTCATTCTATTTGGGTAATCATAATGCCTTGCTAGAGTCCGCTTATGACTTGTGTACTAAAATGGTTTTTGATTCACTACCAATGTCGCATGAATCTATTGGGTCGCACGTCAAGAATGACTTTGTGCAATTTCAATTGGTCCAGAGTAGTGAATTTTATATGATAAAATTCATGACATAAAAGCCCTTACGATTTGTTATATGATAACTTATTAATAGATGCATATGTATAATTTGCTTGAATTGGCTAAATAGAATATTATTATGAATAGTTTTTTAAGTGAGCTTATCTACACATATAAATAGAGGTTGAAACTCTAAAATGAAATAAGATTTTCGTTTTTGCTCTTTTTGGATTCTTTGAGTTTTAGGAGAGAAAGAAAATTGTTTTCTCTCTTAAGGCTAGTACTCCAAATTGTGGTCATTGTTCGTGTGTGAATTTCCGATAGAGGACGTGCGCTTGAACGTCTTGGAGATCAAACAATCAGAGAAGGAAATCACGGATTAAGGTATGGTTTACTTTTGGACATCTAGTTTAACGGAACTTATTTTCGATCATGTTGGGGTTTTTCAAAAAAAAAATTGAATTCTCCGCTACGTTAGAACCCAAAACCCAACAGAATTGACTAAGAATTTGAGATTTTGAGTGAGACATGTAACTAACTAATTACTTTTATCGATTAAATAAACAAATAAACATATAAGCAAGTAAATAATGTGACATGCATAAAGGCCATATAAGCAAAAACAACTCGATTACTTTTATCTCAAAAACTAAAAAGGTCGTATTGACCGAAAAAGTGGCAAATTTATTTTGGATTCGATTCGAACCAATTTAGGGGTTCTAATTAATGAGTATTGGACCTAAATTGATGATAGTTGGTTTAATTATGGTTTTTGATCCACACGAAATGCTTGAGGACTTCGGGAGTTGTGTAAATGGGTATAAAGTTAGGAATGAGAGATCAAGGTGAGTGAGACTCAATTACAAATATCATTTGTGCTATTTATTGTAGCATATCTAGTTCACGTAGGTTATGGACTGGGATTGTGAACACAGCATGATGACGAGAATAAAACATAATGAACATTAGAGAATGAGATGGATCGTGCTAACCGAATACGGAGTGGCTATGAGGTTGCTAAGGATTAGCCTTACCATTTTCCCTTCGTATACTGTGGTTTAGTATTGACGTTCATATCCTATAGAATACGGAGACTCCCTTATTTTTTAATACGCTGACGAAATCACACATCGGCCAATGTGAGGATTTCGGGTAGCGGTATTCTTGCGTAACTAAGAGATGGCTCTTATAAACGAATGATAATTATCGTCATACGTGCAGGGGCTATGGAACTATGGTTTTGCATTTGTTTATCTATTTTTTATTATTTATCATGCATTGATAGATATTATTGGATTCATATTGTTATTCATATTCATTGATTATTAGATAAACTCTTGATATTGTAATTGTGAGTCACTTATTGAGCAAGTTGGAGTGTTCATCCCAATTAACATTTCAAGAATACCGACGTGCGCTACGACTCAGGAACGGAGAATATTATGAGTTTATAGTCTTCTCTATGGTGAATTGATTTCTCTTTTGTCTTATATATTTGAATTGAATTATATTTTGTATTAATACAGGGTTCGGGGTTATTTTGTAAACTGAGGTTGATACCAGTTTTGAAATCTAAATAGTATAGTTTAGTATAATGTTTGTATTATTGAAAAAGTTTTAATTCAACTGTGTTTTCAATTATTCATTCGATATACGATATATTGTATTGTGATTATCAAGTATGAAGGATGTTGTATTGTTATTCTAATTGAGTTTGACTGGTGTATCGGGGCTTAATTAGGGTTTCAGGCCGGACATTTTCTTCATTGGGATAGGGGATGTTACAAATGAGATGGTTCTCGAAAGTCTAAATGGCTCCCTTTTTAATTGCAGTGTAGACGTAGTCTTCCATTTAACTTTTTAAGTGCTTTATTTATAAGCAACTGAAGGACAACCAAATCATTTACGCAAAACCTGTTGAACGGAAAAACATGAGGAACTCTTAATTTGAGCTATGGGTTTTTACTTTTTTAATATTATCAATTCTATTATAGATTACAGATTTGTTAAACATGCTATAAGGAGCAGTCAAGTTAATGTGTATATATTGCATATATCTCTCCAGTAACTATTTTGATGAAGGTCCCCATTCCACGGAACATATGCTCTTGACAATATAATTGTAAGACTTTACCTCTACATGATTTTATTTAGTAATATAATTGGTTCTTTTTTAATGGTACAATGTACAGAGGGGCACTGACAAGTGGAGTCAAAATAGCAGTAACATCCACTATGATGACTTCAAATCAACAAGGATTGGACAAAGATGAAATCACACTATAAGAAAATGGTACTTAAATAAATTATATTCTCATTTTCGGGATTGCTAATTTAATTCCTTGACTAATTAATACCTTTAACTTGCAATTTGAAAAAAAAACCTTTAACTTGCATGATTATATTAAATTGGTACATTATCCCAAGTCTAGAAGAGTTTCCTAAACCTTCTTGGGTTTTGCAATGGAGACAAATCTTTCACATGTATGTTGGGTTTTCCGTAGGCTCTAAATGGAACTCTCTTCGAGCATATGCATAGTCAATATCACATATATAGTACTTTATTCAATGTTATGAATCTTTGATTTATTTGACCATTTCGTGTTTTTAGTTTTCTTCAAACCTCATAAAAAATAAATAAAAATCCAATTTTAGTTGTGTTTTATATAAAATTGTGGTGTACTCTGCAGTAATGGAAGCGGAACACTTTGGTTGGGGAGCGCAGTTAAGGATTGCAATGAGCATGACATATTGCCATAAGTAAATGCATTAACTTAGCCCTCCTATGAACCATATAAATATGCAATCTTCCACTCTATATCTGACTAAAGGCTATGTTTTTTGGCGAGGTCAAGTTACAAGCTAGTGGCGTGCTTTCAAGAAAGACAAAGCTTCTATGGGATGGTTTTCCAAATTATAATTAAATGGGTCATGATAGAATTTGTTGCATTAAAATATCTATTTAGCATATGTGGGTTGTTCTGATTATACATATATGTAACCCTCATTTTGGCGCTTCATGTTCCGTATAGTGGTGCGTGGATACAATGATGTAACTTTTTTTAGATAATTAATAAATTTGAAAAACTAGTTTACTAAAAAAACACAAATCTCTTGGTTCCATTAGATTCATTCATGCTCTTTATATTCCCATAGAGGGAAACAATGAAAGAGGACTAAAATCACTAATTAAATTTAAAGGACAAAACTATATGCTAAAATCTGTAAGAATCACCTTGACAATTTCAACAGCAGAACCATCTAGAACAGCAAGGATGAGAAGATGTATGCAAATAGCGAAGAAAGGTCCAAGCTCTAAATAAATCTAAAAGAAAAATGCCTTCAAGCTTTAAATGGTTTCTCCCACATGGTTCTACATCAATTATTGCAATCAAGTTAAATCTTCCAAAACACTTCTTCTAAATCTTTACGGAAGACTTGCATGCGCAAGAGATAAGGTCAAAAGATGTATAATGCAAACTGTATATAATGTCAACCGAGAGTGATAAACAAATAGAAAGCAGTTTTGTCACAAATGATCCAATGATTTTGTTTTTTTTTCGCTTAAACAATTGAAATATGAAGATGACAAAAAAAATTCTATGCAAAGGACTTTTAGGTTTTCACAAGAAATATGCAAGACAATGGTGGAAGGGTTGGATAGTTGAAAAATGGGTAGCAAAGAATTTACAAGGATAGAATAATGGGGCTATTCTCATTTTGATTAAAATTCAGAAGAGCAATGCCTTATTCTAGGCCTAGCTCCCTCAAAAAGGTCACTAAAAGCATCTCCAATGGTAATGTAGATTTAGATCATGGATTGGTGCCACATCATGGATGTGGAGATGATGTTTATCTTAGAGCATCTCCAATGTGACCATGAATTGAGGTGGAAATGGATCCACCTAAGATACAATTCACATCCAATCCAAAAATGTTCTCCAATGGGACCATGGATTCATAATGTCTATCTTATGTGGCATGGAATCAAAGTGAATGGTGTCTACAACAATGTCTACTTCTAGACATTGTGGTAGACTATCACGTCAACATTATTAATTCTTTTAAAGTTTTTATTTTTTCAAGCCTTTATTAATATTATGAAAATTGAAAATAAAAGTGTCAACTCATCAATCTATGGTCTAAATCCACATTACCATTAGAGATCATTTTAAGAGGTGAATGTCTATCAAGTACCACATAGGATAGACATCCTCTCCACATTTATGATGTGGCACCAATCCATTGTCTAAATCCATGTTACCATTGGAGATGCTCTTATGTGGCACTAGATACACATTCACCTCTTAAAATGATCTCCAATAGTAATGTGGATTTAGACCTTGGATTGATGAGTTGTCACTTTTATTTTCAATTTTCATAATATTAATAAAGGTTTGAAAAAAATAATGCTAACGTGGCAGTCTACCACAATGTCTAGAAGTACACATTATGGTATACACCCTCCACTTTGATTTCATGCCACATAGGATGGACATTATCAATCCATGGTTTCATTGAAGAGCATTTTTTGGGTTGGATGTGGATTGGATCCTAGGTGGATCCATTTTCACCACAATCCATGGTCCCATTGGAGATGCTCTAATGGTCGAAAGGTATTTCTAAATCCCTCAAGCTTCCTAGTATATAAAGATTTCAAAAAGATATAGAATCTTCCATAAATAAAATCCCACAACAGGCCAATTGTCCTCACTACAAAAATGTACCGGATTAGCGACGGGAAAACCCGTCGCTATCTACCTCATCGCTAAAAATGTCAGCGACGGGTGTCAGGATTAGCGATGGAACGTCGTCGCTAATCTCTTCGCCAAGACCGTGCTAATGTGCCACGTGGTTTGTGTTTGAATTTTTTTTGCCACGTCATGCCATTCGCGACGGGGCCCGTTGCTAAACCTTGTCGCCATTCGTCCACGTGGCTGATATATCAGCCACGTGGATGGGGATTAGCGACGGCTTCCCGTCGCTAACATCGTCACTAATTATTTTAAAAAAAAATTAAAAAGTTTTCAGTTTTTTGGTAAAATATTTAAAATAATTGTAATTAATATTAAAATATGTAAAATGTTTAAAAACTTAATTTATAAAATATATAATTAAATATAATATATAAAATATTTAAAATATATATTTTTTATTTAAATTTAAAATAAACTAGTATATAAAATATTAAAAAAATTTATAAAAATATTTTTAATTTAATTGAAATTAATATTAAAATAAAATGTTTTTAAATAATAGTATTTATTTTTTAAAATAATATTAAAATTAAAGAATTATTTTTAAAACTTGATTAAAAATTTTAAATTATGAAGAGAACATATTTAATTTTATTAAACGTAGAAGTAAGTTAGTTAAATGTATATGTTAATTGATATTAATTGTGTACGACTATAGTTGATTACCTCTCAAAAGGACACATCCACCGAAATTGTGTTGGGCCAACAAGGATAGCCTCGTACGCTAAATGGATAGGGAGATGCTCCATTGAGTCGAAAAAACTTGGCGGAAATATCTTTTCCAACTTACATAATATCTTAAGAATGTTTTCATGCAAAAGCCAAAGATTCTCAACATTTAAATTTCTAGCAGTTAAATCTCTTCTGAAAATGTTTAACTCGGTAATTGCAATCCATATGTCCTCTTCTAAGAGATCCCAAAAAGCAATTGGCAGCAATTGTTGCATGAAAACATGACAATCGTGGCTTTTCATGCCAAACATCTTCAACTTTTTAGAATCTACATAGCAACCGATGTTAGACGCGTAACCATCAGGGAAGTGCAATTCCTTAATCTACTTACAAACGCTTGTTTTCTCCGCTTGTCTAGCTCATATCGTGCCTTTGGATATTTCTTAGAAATTGGATCATAATGAAGCTCTAGACGATTACAAATCTCTTTTAAGTCTTCCCTAGACTTTGTGTTATCTTTTGTCTTCCCTGGTACACTCATGATTATGTTGAGAATATTGTCAAAAACATTTTTTTCAATGCGCATTACGTCAGGTTGTGCCTGATAAGGTTCGTCTTCCAATAAGGCAAGTCCCACAATATGCTTCGTTTTCTCCACCCGCTAGTCCTCGAGATTTCGTTGTTTATTGTATCTGATCACAATTCGGTGACTTTCATCAGCCCTAAAGCTTCAATTTCTCGCAAGATATCTTCACTTGATTTATTAGCTGGTGGCTTGTCGGATACCATTCTATTTCTGCGAAAACTAGACTTGTCTTTCCGCTCATTTGAATATCGCGATAAGAAACGTCGATGACAATCGAACCAAGTCGCTTTCCCCCCGAACCTTAACTAGAAAGCGTCGGTATCTTCCATGCAATAAGGACAAGCAGCCCTCCCATGCGTGCTCCATCCCGACATCATGTTGTATGCTGAAAAGTCGCTGACAGTCCACATAAGTGCAGCGCACATTTGAAAGTTTATCTTAGTCGATACGTCGTAGGTAGGCACTTCATCATACCACAAATCCTGCAATTCTTTCACCAACGGTTGGAGAAACGCATCAGTTTTTTGCGACGGATTAGTTGGTCTAAGAACGATCACTGTTAAGAACATCACTTCTTTTTTCATACACATCGAGGGAGGCAAGTTGTACGGTGTTAAAATCACTGGCCACAAGGAGTACGGTTTGCCGGTCATTCCTAAAGGTTGGAACCCATCACTGCATAAGCCAAGTCGAACATTACGAACCTCAGAGCTAAACGTAGGGTTCACTTGATTGAAATGATTCCATGCCATGGAATTAGAGCAATGTTGCATATTGCCCTCATCTCTGACGTGTTTTGCGTGCCACCGCATGTGTTTCGCAGTAGCTTTCTACGCGAACAAATGTTGTAGATGAGACGCCAAAGAGAAATAAAGCATTGTCTTATATGGGCGTTTGTTAGAGTTAAACCTAAATTATCCGTAAAACTTGCAAGATGTAAGCTCGGAGTCGAGCTCCCAATAAAGCATGCATAAGTTGGGACAACAATTGATTCGCTCATATGGGAGACCCAACCAGTGCATTAGACTCTTACATTTGTAAAAGTTATCTATCAAACAGTTGTCTTCAGGCAACATGCCTTTACATACTTGCAAGATTTCGTCAAATGCTTACTTCAAAATATGATGATTCGACTATATCGTCAATAAATGTGCCATTGCTGAAAATTTAGTCATCTTCTCGCAACCCGGCCAAAGCGGTTGATTCGCTGCGTCATTCATTTTGAAGAAATGCTTCCCTTTAGGGTTCGGCTCCTCTTCACGGTTCCAATCAAAACTGGGGCCCGCATGGTCGTGTATCATATGATGATATGATGTCGGATATTCATCCATTGGACCAACCTCCATCGTCTGCATCGCTTAGTAATTCTTCCTCCTCATGCTCGGTCCAATAATAGTAATCGGGAACGAATCCACCCCTCACTAGATGAAGCTCTATAGTATTTCTCGTTGCGACATTTTCGACAAGGAGATCGAATTTTCGCTTCGTTCAAGTAAGTGGTGCAGTGTTGCATGACAAATTTTATAAACTCCTTCACGCCAGTAACAAACTCTAATCGAGTGTAACCGCCTTCAATACGGTTGTACATCCAGTCTCGAGACACAGACATCTTGAAAGACCTAAAGAACGCTAATTAAATACACGTACACATTAATCACTATATAAATTTTAGTCAAATGTTAATCGTAATTAGTTCGAATTGGTTGCATTTGCACATACGTTTCGTAATATATTTTATACATTTTAGTCGAATGTTAACCGTAATTAGTCAAATTGGTTGCAATATATGCACATACTTTGTGTAATATATATTATTTTATAGATTTTATTATAAATTATTATAATTTTATTTTGCCTCATTTTTAATTTTTCCTTAGTAATTTTTATATTTTATTTCACTATTTGTAGTTAATTTTAAGTGCTTCAATTTGTTCTAGAATTTTTTGTTTACTTCATTTTTTCTTCATTACATATATTATAAGTTATATATATTGTATATAAACATTGTTATATAAATATTATTTTCTTCAACCAATTAAATAATTCCTTATTATAGTTAAATTGTTTTTAACTACTCTATATGTATATATAGTATAATTTATTATATTCTTCTATTTTTGGTCTTAATCGAAATTTAATTTGTCCAATGAATTTGTATTATTTAATTAAAATTTTATCAGTACAATATACTATATTAATATTTCATTTAACTTGTAAACTTCATACTTAAATTTATTTCAACTTAACATAATTTATATATATAGTTATATATATGAATACCAATCCTCCCTAGCTATACTATATATATATCGTATATAAGTGTTGTTATATAAATATTATTTGTTTCAACCAATTAAAAATCTCCTTATTATAGTTAAATTGCTTTTAACTACTCTATATGTATATATAGTATAATATATTATACTCTTTTATTTTTGGTCCTAATCGAAATTTAATTTGTCCAATGAATTTGTATCATTTAATTAAGTTTTTATCAGTACAATGTACTAGTGTATTAATATTTCATTTAACTTGTAAACTTCATACTTAATTTTATTTCAACTTAACGTAATTTATATATATATACTTTATACTCTTTTATTTTATTTATATCTATATTATATATAATACCAATCCTCCCTAGCTAGGATTCAATTACTCACATATTTAATATTTTTCCTATATTACCCTTAATTTGATTTTTTAAATTAGTTTAAAAAACAGTTAAATAATAATTTAATGGACATATTTAATTGAAATTCAACTAATTGAATTATAACACATTACAAAAGAAGTACATATATCAATAGTAAAAAAATTATATACAATAAACATCACAATAATCACAAAAAAACTAATTAAATTAAAATCACACACATGCATTTCATTTGTCACAAAAATAAAGAAATAATAAATATCAACATAAAAAAATTATTCCAACATTTTAATCAATTTATCAAAAAAAATTTCATTAAAATATACATGAAATACAAATTTTAATTCCAAGATTTTATTCCAACATAAAATTCGAAAATACAAGTTTTTAATCAAACCATTACATTTTTTAATTTAACATATATAAAAAATTTATTCCAAATTTCTAATATCAACCATAAAATATAAAAAATTTAGATTGAAATGCAAATTTTCATTCCAATATTTCAAAAAATACATACAATCAAATATTTACAAAAATATACATAAATCATATAAAAAACAAAAAACAGAATATATAAAATAAAAAAATTATACCTAACACAGCGGTGGTGATGAGGCGAAGGTCGAGGCCGAGGCGAGGCGGCGAGGCGGGGCGAGCCGGAGTGGATGAGGCGGATCGAACGGCCGAGGGACTCGGCCAGATAGCACATAGATAAAGAAGAGAGAGGGAGAGGCTGACAAGAGGATCGAGAGAAGGAGAGGTGGCGGGGAGGTGAACATAGAGGGAGATCGAGTTGTAGAGAGGAAAAACAGAGAGGAAACGGAGGGAAGGGAAGCGGTTTAAGGTTTTAATTTGAAGAATAGCGACGGGATTAGCGACGGGGAGAACCTCTTCACTAATCTACCACGTGGCCCAAGCCACCTGGGCCACGTGGCATGAGAAGGTGACACGGGGCTTGATTTGGGCGAGAATTTTCCCGCCAAAATTAGCGACAGGGGCTATCGCTACCCCGATCATTAATTTAGTCAAATATTCAAACATGTTCTTCTCTGTTGGTTTAAAAAATGCAATTTGTAGACCAACTTTATTAAAACTTTAAAATAAGATTAATTGCAATGTTGAATAACCATTGAATAATTTGGTACGGTTGAATGAAAGGACATAGTTACAAGTTTAAAATGTTATAACAAGCAATTGATCAAAACCTATAAATGATTAAACAATGGTTGATGATAAGTACTCTTGGAATTTTGTGACATATATTGTTTGTGCAATCATTAAATATGTTTTTAATCCACCAATTTTTTTGATGTTGTGTTACTTTGTCGATTTCTAACACTCCACCATAATGAAAATCTTATATGAAATTAAATCTAGATGGATGAAACGAAATAATCCCAAAAACGCGCATTCAAGAGTGCGAGAATGATAAAAAAGATCAAACTACATGCCAAGAGGCAGAAGTGTGGTAATACCATGATAAATCTTGGAGGTTGTGACAACCCTTCTCAAATTAGGGCACTGCCCGGCCTAATCCAGTCATCAAGCCCTAACCTCACCCCGTATGACTTAACATGAAATTAGTCAGCCTTTTCAAAATACTATGATATCCCGAGTAATTTTTTTTCGATAAACATTCATCTATCCTATATCTTTTAAAAAATCAGAGTTAATTAAAATTTTACTTACTTAAAGTTTATTAACTGAAGTCTTAACAAATTAGCGGAAGCTTATAACATGATGCCTAACAATTGTGGAAAAACTAAGAAATAAAGATCACATGCATATATATATATGAAACGTCGATAATATATCAACATGTATCTGGTCAGGTACTAGCTTTCAACCCATAATATATATAATCCCCAAAAGTATATGAAAAGACATATAAAGTTATACAACAAAATCATAACATACAAAATCTGGAATAGCAGCACTCAACTGGCTTAGAGGTAGTTGTCAATCTTCTCTTTGCCTGGCTTGCTACTCGATGGATCTGCACCCATAGTCATAAAAAGAACGGCGAGTACATGAAAATAGAAAGTAATACTGAGAGACATTTGTTCACATTCCCAAAAATGCAACAAGTATTTAAAAGCATAATAGTAGCAACTATGCTGAAAAGAAATCATGCAAAGATATACTTTAGTTAAACAAAATGAAACTGACACATGGCTAAGTAGTAATGATCTAGGGCCGATCGGTCATGATCTTCATCACATCAGCCTTTTCTACTATATGAGGATGGAGTTGAACTCTACATCAATGTGAAGGTCTGAGCAATGCTCTTTGCCTTTATAATCTTTCGCTAGTGCCAGTCACCTGCGATGTATACGTGCCAACATCCCCGAGTCCCATACCCCGTGTGCTACACAAGTTATGCTTTCCAACAACCTCGAAACTCATTTCATGTGTGCTGCGCAAGATAGTTGAGAGACCCCGATCACCCTGAAAGTCTAGTGACCCTCGTATGTCCACCGAACCTCTATCATAAATGGCCCTAGATACAAGAACTACTTTCATATTTCAAGGGATAACATGGTTTGAGAATCTAGCAAAGCAATTGCATACCTAATGCACAATGGAAATAGATTCACAACATTATGTAATACCTACCTAATAGCATGTTATTTCATTGACCACATGTATTAACAATCAAAATGACATAGCACACAATTTGGAGTCAATGAAATCATTTAATCAACAATCTATACCATAAAAGCAAACTCATGAAATGAGAAAGGATAACAAGTCATGGTACATGAAATACAATGGCAAATCGGTATGATTGTAAATGAACAAGTAAATAGAAATGAAATGTAAATAAGAATCTCAATCAATTTACTTACAATCCATGCAATTTCTTAAGCTATTCCGGTCTCCCGACACCTCAAAACTCGTATCCGAACCCTCGAGACATTTTCTTAGGTTCTTGATATCATATAACATGTTTTTGAGTGTGTTTGGACCTTTACTTAGGGTATTACACTTGTTTATAGTTTTTAAGAAATTTAGAAAATTGCAAATTTTTATGATGTCATAGCACCTAGCGCGCTGGATACCTTGATTAGTGCGCTAGTGGCCTCATTAGCGCGCTACCAAGCTTTCCCTAGTGCGCTATCTGAAGTTAGCGTGCTAGCTGATCTACCTAGCGCGCTCAGAATTTTGCAATCAGAATTCTTAGTACTCCACACATAGGCTATACCAATGCCTAAGGAACCTCCATACACTCCTCTAGAGTTTCAAGACATCAACAACAATATAAATACAGCCATACATAACATCAAATTCATTAATTCATCATATTGAGCTAAGTCTATGGTGTAGTGAAGTTACCTAATTGATGTATACACCTAACACTTGATCTTCCTACACGAAACTCTTCTAGTTGTTGATCTTCTTATTCGTCCAGCAGCTTCTTGCTCTCCAGCAAACTTACTTAGCTCTTAAGCTAATTAAATGAAATGAGAATGTTTAGTTTGATTTGCATGAATTTATCACTAGCTTTATATAGCAAATGGATATAGTTGATTAATAGCCATTGATCCTCGTGTGCACATGCATCTCGAGACTTATCTAATAGTATACACCTTGACACATTTCCCACTTACTCTCCACTTACTTATGCTATGTGACACCAATGTGTAACTCAATTGGTGTCAAGATGTGTCAATACGTATCGCGATGATCATCACATGGCTATTGTTTTAAAATGCTAACTTAGGTTTTATTTAATTTAAAATCAACCATAGCCACATTAAACTAACTATTTAAGCTACATTAAACTCATACCAACTTACTATATAACTCTCTACCTCGATCCCATTTCGGCACGCTTCTCAAGGCGCGTCTCCACTCATGTCTCGACACCTACACTAAGCATACACCATGACAAATATAACATATACCTCGACCACATTGCGTTGGTCAACACTAAGTAGGAGTGACTTAGTAGTCTACACATATACAATACACTAAGCATACACAACGACAAATATAAAATATACCTCGGCCACATTGCCTTAGTCACAATATATATCTCTTGATGCGGGTCCCACGTCACGGGTAACTGATCCTAATAAAGAGATTAAACTCGATTAGAAATTTGGGCCTTGACAGAGGTAGTGATCTATATCTTATAATTCAGAGGAGTGATTCATCATTTTTTGCACAATACGTCTCCCGGCAGTTATAAGAATGGAAATATTGACATACAGATACACAATCAAGCAACCACAAGAGCCAACATTATTGTATAGCCTCAGATATAAGACTTACTCTAGCGTGCTTTAAATTTATCATTCGCAATATAAATAAATCATGATGTCTCTACTTCTTACAATTGTATTGCCTATCCAGAAAGAACAACATAAGCATGTACCTCACATTCGTTAAACTCTATTGTAATCAATGAAGAGGAACATATGAAGGAGACACCATACAACTTGGATGTGCAACACAGATCAACTCACACACGTAAGATTTATAATATGAGTTCTTATTAACATATATATATATATATATATGTATATAAGAAGGTCGTTGTGGTTGCCTTATATTGATTGAAGAAAGATATATATGCATTGTAGTAAGGAGATTAGGGAAGGAAGTTATGGAAGGGGAAATTAATGCGCCAAGGAAAAAAGTCATCCATCTGATAAGTTGTGTGATTCATTATTAAAAATATATTAGATATGAATCTTTTTTTGAAAGTTGTTTACATGAGAAACTAACTTATGATGTTTTCACACTGCAAAAAAAAAAAAAAGAAAAAAAAACTACTTGATGAGCAGTCTATCAATGTTTATTTGGTCATTCAGCTGTTTCTATGCGTTATATATTCGTATTTTTTTCTCAAACAATATTTTAATCAGTTAAGGAAAGTTGAGCAAATGGAACTTTATACACTTAGGCAAAAGAAATATCTACTTGATGAGCAGTCTATCAATGTTCAAGATAACTTACAATTTTTTCTTATCATTAAAAAAAATGTGCATCAAAAACTTATTTTTTTCAAATAAAGTTCCAGATTAACTATGCATAATGTATGTATGCATAAAAAATTGTTTTCTATTTTTTTAAGAAAAAAATTTGTTTTCAAAAAAAGAAAAAAAAAATTGTTTTCTTTATACTTTGTTTATACATTGTTTCTAATGTTGGTGGCGTGTTATGACTTCTACAAAAAAAATACTTATAAACTTTATTGGCAGCCTTATCGCATGGAAATCTTATTAAAATAATATAGTAAGTAAAAGTTGATAAATAAATATCTACCAAAAAATAATAATTAATGATTAAATAGAATTTAGCATTGATACATTTATCATGTTCCTGTAAACGGGCATTTTGATTTATGTTGATTATATTAAATTTTATGGATAGCTATAATATATCATGTTACGAATATATTGCATTGGTTTTATGTTGTATTTAAAAAAAGTCTCGCCATAAATACCATAACTTAATTGTTATAATATCAAAAATAATGTGTAATATACAATTTAATTTACAAATACAAATGATCAAAATGTTCCTTGGAATAGTGGTCATCTTACGTACACATGTCAACATTGTGGAGCAATTTTGTGGTACGAAGAATGGACCAAAAAAGATAGAAAAGCCTCACAATCAAAATTTTCACTTTGTTGTATGGAAGGTCGAGTAGAAATTCCATTAATGAAAGATCCTCCTGAATTATTAAATAATCTCTTACATTTCATATATGGTAGCAAATATGCTAAATTTCGAAAGAACATAAGGGCACACAACTCAATGTTTGCTTTCACATCAATGGGTGGTAAAATTGATTATGCTATCAATAAAGGAAAACGACCTTATGTTTTTAGACTAAATGAACAAAACATCCATAGAATTGGCTCATTATTATCGAAAGATGGATCACGGTCGTGTTTCACGCAACAGTATATATGAGATACACAAAATGAAACACGAAATAGGATGGTTTCTTTTCAACAAATAGTTGAGAGTAATATTGAGCTAGATATTGACACATCCTTATCAAAGATGTTGGACGCGAACAATATTTTAGCCAAATCTTTAAGAATGGCGAGAGATCGATTTCAAGCTCAACCAAACTACCACTTGCATTTACAAATTAGAATTACCAGAAATTATGATGGGTGACAATATAATGCCTCGACAGCATTAGGAGTAGTAGGCCTAATCGTGGATAATTTTAATTCAGAAAATGTCAATCGAGATATTATAGTTGAGCACAAGACAAATGGGTTGCAAAGAATCACTCATCTCCATCCAAGTTTCAAGCTACTCACATACCCATTGTTGTTTCCTTATGGTGGGGATGGTTATAGGATAAGCATCTCTTTGAGGGGTGTCTCAAACACGTCTGCGCACGTAAAATGTTGTCTATGCAAGAATTATATTGTTTTAGGCTTCAAAAAAGACTAAATGAGGCACTAACTTTATTGTATTCAGGCAGACTTCTTCAACAGTTTATTGTTGATTGTTGTATGGCTATTAAAGAACAAAGATTTTGCTCTGGATTAGAAACAATCAAAAGAAGTTGAGGATAGACCTTTATAATGGTTTGATAGATGTTGTCCAACGTGGTGATTCTGATTCTAACCACGTGCATAAATCTATTGAATTGCCTTCATCACATACCGGTAGCTTAAGGTATAGAGTCAGAAATTATCAAGATATTATGACAATATGTAGATGGGCTGACTGCCCTGATCTTCTAATCACATTTACATACAACCCACTTTGGATAGAGATAAACTATATGCTACAAATGATTTAATAGAAAGATGATACAAATAAAGTTGAAGTTATGTGCATAATATTTGAGGTCGAATTGTGTGAGCTCATGCACGACCTTTAGCACAAAAAAAGTCTTTAGTGACTTAATTGCAGGTAGCTACATAATTCTTTCTCATGGGAAGTGCTAGATTGGGCCACTTTGGGCACCTCTCAAGTTGGATTCGTGCAATGCACACCGAGATATATGCGGTGCGCATCTCTAGGCCAAATGCACAGCATCCGACTTGGTAGGTGCCCACATGAAAAACCTAATGCAATTTTAACACAATTTTTTAATGGTATATACATTTTTCTTCTCAAATTAACTATAACTTGCATGACTTTTAGCCTTACAACTAAAAATATGCAAACTAATATATAGTTGTCTAAATTGCAATTCTTTATATTATTGAAATTCAAAAGCGTGGCAATTTACATGAACATTTCTTGTTGTTACTCATCCAAAGGAGAAAAATCAGTCCCCGAAATATATTGATATAATCATAAATGTCGAAGTCCCAGATCCTAATGTTGATCCACAAGGTTACAATGACGTTAAAAAACTCATAATTTATGGTCCATGTGGCACTTCAAACATGAAGTCTCCATGCATGTCCAATGGTAAATGTACGAAACATTTTTCAAAGAAAAATGTTGAGCAAATAACATTGGATGCGAGGGATTCCCAGTGTATAGAAGGAAAAAAATCGGATTCATGGTCGAGAAAAATAAATCATTATTGAACAATTGTCATGTGGTTCCATATAACAAAGATTTGATCATAAAGTATGATGCCCATATTAATGTGGAATCTTGTAACTATTTAAGATCCATAAAATATTTGTTCAAGTATGTGCATAAAAGGCATGATCATATGACAGCTTTAGTTGAATATCTTGACAATAAAAATGGGATTGGTGAAATTAAGGCCTATTTAGATTGTTGATATATCTCGGCTATAGAGGCATGTTGGAGAATATTTCAATTTGATATACACCATAGAGAATCAGCCATGGAGAGATTGTCGTTCCATATTCTTGGTGAATAGTCTATTATTTTTGAAGAAGGTCATTCATTGGATGTCGTTATGAGCAGATCCGGCATAGATAGAAAAAAGTTCACTCCGTGGTTTGAAACTAACAAAGCGCATCCTGATGCAAGACAGTTAACTTATTCTGAATTTCCTTTGCATTGGGTGTGGAATTAAAAGAAAGTATGGACTAGAAGAAAAAAGGTAAGCCAATTGGGAGGATTTATTTTGCCCATCCATCAAGCGGTGAACGTTACTATTTGTGAATGCTACTTAACATTGTAAAGGGGAGTACTTCATTTGAGCAAATTAGAACTGTAAATGAGATTTCACACCCATCTTTTTAAAGCGGCATGTTATGCATTCTTGGATGAAGATAAGGAATTGAATGATTGTCTCATGGAAGCAACATCATGGGCAACTGGATATCAATTTAGACAACTGTTTGTGACAATATAGTTGCATTGTCAGGTAATTTACAATCATAAAAATGCATTCTTTTATTTTCATGATCTATATATGCTTTTTTAATATTAAACAAAGTTTTGCGATTTTTTTCTTATCTTTATTATGATGTTAATCATTTGTTTTATATAAAGTAGTAATTATTTGCATAACTTACTCATTTAAAATTAATACTTAATTCTTCGATTTTTGAGGTAGTTGATATTTTACACTTAACAATCATTCAATTGAGAAGCTTTAAAAAATTGACCTCCCATTGGAATATGAATATAAAGTATTATCAATAACATATTTATAATTTAATTTTGACATTCCATGTTCACGACTTTCTAGTAAAAATTTAGCTACAAAAGATATAAGTTACTTCTTTCAAATGTAATATTTTTTCCTTCACTAGGAGTCGAACTCAGGACCTCCTTATACCTAACATTTTCAAATATAATACTTAATCATTCAATTTTGAGGTCATTCATATTTTACACTAGATTTATTCAATTGGGAAGCATAATTGTAAAGACAATATTCAGTTTTTTTAAATCAATATTTTAAATTCTCTAGTCGTATGAATGCGAGTATGTAGTGTTATCAATAGTATATTTAAATTTTAAATTTGATGTTCAATGTTGATGGCTTTTCAATGTGTGCATAACTAGAAAAAATATAACTTATAATTTTAAATGTAATCCTTAATAATTTAATTTTTAGGTGGTTATATATTATTTTATCCTTGATAATTATTCAATTAGCTCAAAATATTGCAGTGATAATTTTGAAATTCTAGAAAATATTAGGAAAATCTTCCTTTTACAAATGCGAATCTAAAGTATTATCAGTTGCATACACCAAATTTAACTTTTATATTACATTTTGATATTATCAAATGATGTGTAAAATAAGTATATATAACTTTATTTGCTTATGATTTCTTTTAGATCATAGGTGGCTAAGGTATCTAAATTTTTGAAAAGTAATATTTTCATATTATCAGAGGATATACCTCAGTTACAAAGGAGAATGCTTCAAATCTCAAATTTGCAACTATCTATTGAGCAAATTCAACATTATTGTGACAACCCCTTCTTCTAAAAAGAGCACCGCCCGGCCTAATCCCGTAATCAAGCCCTAATCTCAGCCACGCTGGACTTAACTACGTATTATTCAACCTTTTGTCTTATTCCCCTCGTTAAATATATTCAGGATAAATAATACACATGTTACATTATTATTGAATTTCAGAGTTAATTAGAACTTTTTACAGTTAAAAAGTTCTAGCAAAAGTCATAATAATTATGTGGAAGCAATTATTAAAATTCAAAAGTGTCGAAACCAGGAAAAAACATCATGTTGGGGCATGTGCCCTAGGTCAATCCAGAAACATTGTTTATCTTATAATTTTAGTTAATAAAATAGAGGTTTTCATTTGCTGTTTTATTATAAGTGATTGCATGTTTACCTTCTACTAAGATCTATGGGTATTTGTTGAAATATTCTAAATGTCCCTAGTCTATCATTATACTATGAACTATAATGAACTAAGAATAGTGTGAATCTTGATTGATGTTCATGTGATGATCATGCCTGTAGGGATACGAATCAAAATCACGAGTATTTTTTAGGGAATAAGGTACTGGACCGACCCGCTATGAGAACACCACATGGATTAAGTCATAGGTGTTACTAATGATAGATATATCATTTAGTCCTTCAACTTGAGATTACCATAGACTTCAATATTAGGAGCATGGTAATTTGACATAATCAAACGTTGTCTTTAACCGGACAATTATAAAGATCGTGATTGGTTACCATGTGAATAATATATGAAGATGTGTAATCAAGATAGAATTTGTCACTCTTGTATAAATAAAGATATCGGTGGGTCCCTCGATATGATAAAATGATAATGGTCAAGTCCATGTGAATTGATATGATCAATGTCACTTGGATGTTTTTCAGTTTACCTAAATTTTAAGACTAGTACGATTAAACATTAAGGGTGACGTTCAATGCATCATGTTTAATCAAATGATATCACGCAACAAAAGAATATGATATATGTTATTCATTAGGTTGTATCGATTTTGATATTCATGCTACTTGGGTAGTCATAATGTCTTGCTAGAGATCGCTTATGATTGGTGTACCAAAATAGTTTTGGTTCATTGCCAACGTCACATGAGTCTATTGGGTCGCACACAAAGAATGACTTTGCGTAATCTCAGTTGGTCCAGAGCAATGAATTTTATATGATAAAATTCATGACATAAAAGCCCTTACGATTTTTTATATGATAACTTATTAATAGGGGCATATGTGTAATTTGCTTAAACTGCCTAAATACAATAGTTATATTATGAATAGGATTTTAAGTGAAGGCTTATCTACATATATAAAAAATGGTGAAACCCTAAAACGATATAAGATTTTCGTGTTGCTATTTTTGAGTTCTCTGAATTTTGGGAGTGAAAGAAAAACGCTTTCAATCTCTCTTGGGGCTAGCACTCAGAATTGTGGTCACCTTTCGTGTGTGAATTTCTGATAGATGACGCGCATTTGAACGTCTTGGAAATCGAATGATCAGATAAGGATATCACAAATTAAGGTATGGTTTACTTTTGTAGATCTAGTTTAATTGAACATGTTTTCAATCCTGTTGGGGTTTTTCAAAATTTGTTTCGAATTTTCCGCTGCGTATGAACCCCAAAACCAAACAGTAGTATCTGAGCCTTAGGCTCGGTTCTATTAAACATTTACATGTTTTCTTTGTTGTATATATGATATATCTGTGAAAACATGATCTTGATTAATGTATATATGATGTACATATAGGTTCTGTGATAATTGTTATCAAGAATTGATTTTAAAGCATGTTGTTAATTCATGTATATAGATACATACGCATGAATTGATTCAATGATAGTATTCATATTTAGAATATTTCAATTAATATATGTTTTTAAAATTGAACGATGCGAATTTTGTATGTTCATGGTAGAAGTCGTGTCTAGGTTAATATGATTCTAATATTGAATACATATTTCATTTTTGTTCAATAATTATGTATGTCTCCATGATATAAATCATGATTAGGTTAATATGATTAATTTAATATGATTCTGATGTTGAATGCATGATTAATATTTCGAAATTGATTTTGATCATATATCTCATTGTGGTTATCCATTAGTATATTTCTATTAGATAAGAGATAAACTTGTAATTGGATAAGAATTACAAATCCTATAAGATAGGTGAGATATATAACAAATTCGTATTGGATAATGATAAGATATTAATTTAAAGGTGGGCCCAAGTTATTAGAAACGTTTAATTAATAATTTTCAAAATTAAATTAAGGGGCAGATTAGGTTAATTGGATTGGCTAAAATAATGAAAAGTTTTAGGCGATTTTCTCTTGGCTCAAATATTCACCACCTCAATCTAATCGAAGTGCTTTAATAGTTTTACCAAGTTGATTTTGCACTTCATTCTGAAATGTTTGAAACATTTCAAAAGATTCACTTAAGTTTCATGAGATATATGTTACCATATCTGCTGAAATCATCAGTGAATGTAATGAAGTACTAATAACCACCTCTAGCCATTGTGTTTATAGTACCACATACATCAGTATGTATTAGACCCAATAAATCACTTTTCCTTTCACTATGTCCAGTAAATGGACTATTTGTCATCTTACCTAATAAACAAGATACACATGTTTCAAATGATTCAAAATCAAATTAATTTAAAAGTCTCATCTTTATGGAGTTTAGAAATGTGTTTCTCATTTATGTGGCCTAGACGACAATGCCAAATGTAGGTTTGACTCAAATCATTAACTTGAATCTATTTGTATTTACATGAAGAATATGAGTATCTGGTGACCTTTTCATGTTTAGAATATGAAGACCATCAAACAAATCAGCATTCGCATAGAAAATATCTTTACGAGAAATGGAGCATTTATTATTCGACAATAATAAAAATTAAAACCATCTAAATCCAAATATGAAACTGAAATGATGTTTTTGCTCGAAGCATGGACATAATAACAATTATTTAAAACTAAAACAAGTCCACTAGGTAAAATTAACTCATAGCATCCTACAGCCAACGCAACAACCTTTGCTCCATTTCCAACTTGTAGGATGACTTCTCATTTCTTTAGCTTTCTATTTTTGGTGAGACCCTGCACATTAATACAAATGTGAGATCCACGTCCGGTATCCAATACCCATGAATCACTAGTAGACAAGTTAACTTCAATAATGTAAATACATAAAGCACTAGTCGCACTACTCTTCTTTTTCTTTAGATATTCAAGATAGACCTTGCAATTTCTAAACCAATGTCCAGGTGCATGGCAGAAATGACAATTTCTTTCTTTTTCTTTTCCTTCTAGAACTGTGAAGTAGAAGCAGCATGGGGCTTGACTTGTTCCATAGGCTTTGTGACAGTCACAACGGCCTTCGCAACTTTAGCCTTGTCTTTACCTTTTTTCTTCAGAGCCTTTTTTTCTGAACCGTTAATGCATTAGCAATTGGTTTCTTGACATTCTGCTTAGCAATTTTAAGCATCAAATGCAACTCTGAGATAGATTTCTCCATATTATTCATGTTATACTTCATCACAAATTGTGAATAACTATCAGGCAGAATTCAAGATCAAATCCGTAGCCAACTCTTGGCTTATGGGGAATCCAAGTCTGTCAAGATGGTCAATATAACCATTCATTTTTAGAATATGAGGACTAACTGACGCACCCTCAGCCATTTTGCAAGAATGAAGGTCCTTGATTATCTCGAACCTTTCTTGCCTAGCTCGATTTTCAAAACTGGAATTTGTTGTCTATAAAAAAAAAGGATGCTGCACCCTGTACCGGCCAGCGGGACAGCCGTCGCACTAACTATTCGTAGCACAAGAAAATTCGTATAATAGTCAATATTGTTAAAATTCCCTAACTTGTTTAGTGATTGTTTATGTATTTTAATATATGATATTTATCTTGTTTAAATTATGATCACTAAAACAAATAAAATTCCTCTTTCATGTTTTAAGTCAATTGCCATCCATTCTCAAACACTTGTCAAGGCTTCGATCACATCAATATGGAGTCTGCCTCCGCAGAGTGTATTGTGTTATCTTGGTGAGGCAAGTTGAGTAACGGTTACTCTATTTTTTGAAATGGTTAGACTTGATAAAAACCAAGTTTGTCTTTTCTTAAGATTTGAGGTTGTAAGGTATTTTTACGATGACAAATCTTAGAAAAATTATCACCAAATCTACCAAGTGTGTATTCGTTGGTTATCCTAAAGAAATTGGAGGATACTACTTTTATAATCTCACTGAGAAAAAATTGTTTGTTGCTAGAAATGGTGTCTTTATGGAAAAGGAATTTATTTCAAAAGACAACAATGGGAATAAAGTAAGTCTTGAAGAAGTTCAAGAACCACAAATAAACACTCAACCGCCAGTGGAAGATCAACAAAGTCTTGAACTAGTTGAGCCTCCACAAGTATCACAAGACCCGCGTAGGTCTAATAGGAAGACATCACCCTGAGAGATTTGAATTTCTTATTACTAATAGTAGTGAGGTGTTGCTTATGGATCAAAATGAACCTACTACTTATCAGGAGGCTATTTCTAGTCTTGAGGCAGATAAATGGCTTAGTGCCATGAATTCTGAGATGCAATCCGTGTATAATAACCAAGTTTAGAACATGGTTGATTTACCTGAAGGTGGTAAGACCATTAGATGTAAAAGGGTCTTCAAGAAGAAAACTGACATGGATGACAATGTGCATACTTATAAAGCATAGATAGTAACAAAAGGTTTTAGACAAACTCAAGGTGTTGATTATTATGAAACTTTTTCTCCTGTAGCCATGCTTAAATCCATTAGAATTCTAATTGCCATAACCGCATATTATGACTATGAGATCTGGAAAATGGATGTCAAAACAACTTTTCTAAATGGAAAGTTACTAGAGAACGTGTATATGATACAGCCTAAAGGGTTTGTTCATCTTGAGAATTCTACGAAGGTGTGCAAGCTTCAAATATCTATTTATGGATTAAAGCAAGCTTCTTGGAGTTTGAATCTTCATTTTCATGAAGCAATTAAGGAATATGGCTTCATTAAAAATGAAGATGAGCCTTGTGTATACAAGAAGGTCAATGGGAGCGTGGATGTTTTCCTAGTACTGTATGTTGATGATATATTACTCATTGGAAATGACATCCCAACCTTGCAGAGTGTCAAGTCTATGTTAGGGAAGTGTTTCTTTGTAAAAAATTTAGGAGATGCAGCCTACATCCTTCGAATTAAGATCTATAGGGATAGTTCTAAAAGGTTGATCAGACTAAGTCAGAGTGCTTATATAGATAAGGTATTGAATAGGTTCAATATGCAAGACTCTAAAAGAAGGTCGTTGTCAATGTCTCATAGGGTAAGTCTCAGCAAGACTCAATGTCCGAAGACAAATCATGATCGAGAGCACATGAATATGATTCCATATGCATCAGCTATTAGATCTATCATGTATGTCATGTTATGCACTCGACCTGATGTATCATATGCTTTGAGCGCGACAAGCAGATATCAGTCTGATCCCAGTGAGAGTCACTAGATAGCAGTAAGAACATTTTTAAGTACTTGAGAATGGCTAAAGAAGTGTTCTAGATCATGTTAGGGCATGTGCCCTAGGTTAATCTACAAACATTGTTTATCTTATAATTTTAGTTAATAAAATAGAGGTTTTATTTGTTGTTTTATAATAAGTGATTGCATATTTACCTTATAATAAGATCTATGGGTATTTGTTGAAATATCATAAATGTCCCTAGTCAGTCATTATACTGGGAACTATAATGAATTAAGACTAGTGTTAATCTTGATTGATGGTCATATGATGATCATGCGTATAAGGATACGAATCAAGATCATGAGTACTTATTCTGGAATAAGATACTGGACCGACCCGCTATGAGAACACCACATGGATTAAGTCATAGGTGTTACTCATGATATGTATATCATTTAGTCCTTCGACTAGAGATTACCATACTTCAATATTATGAACATGATAATTTGACACAATCAAATGTTGTCTTTAATCGGACAATTACAAAGATTGTGATTGGTTACCGTGTGAATAATATGAGAAGGTGTGTAATCAAGATAGAATTTGTCACTCTCATATAGAGATATATCAGTGGATCCCTCGATAAGATAGACTGATAATGGCCAAGTCCATGTGAATTTATATGATCAATGTCACTTGGATGTTTTTCAGTTTACCTAAAGATCGAGACTAGTACGATTGAACATTAAGGGTGACTTTCCATGCCTTATGTTTAATCAAAGGATATTGCACGACAAAAGGATATGATATACGTTATTAATTAGGTTGTATCAATGTTGATATTCATGCTACTTGGGTAGTCATAACGCCTTGCTAGAGACCGCTTATGACTTGTGTACCGAAATAGTTTTTGGTTCACTGCCAATGTCGCATGAACCTATTGGGTCGCATACAAAGAATGGCTTTGCACAATTTCAATTGGTCCAGAGTAATGAATTTTATATGATAAAAGTTATGACATAAAAGCATTTACGATTTGTTATATGATAACTTATTAATAGGGGCATATGTGTAATTTGCTTAAACTACGTAAATACAATAGTCGTATTACGAATAAGATTTTAAGTGAAGGCTTATCTACACATATAAATAAAGGGTGGATCCCTAAAAATAAAATAAGATTTCACTTTACAATTTTCGAGTTCTCTGGATTTAGGGAGAGAAAGAAAAATTGTTTTCAATCTCTCTTGGGGCTAGCACTCTAAATTGTGGTCACCGTTCATGTGTGGATTTCTGATAGAGGACGCGCACTTGAACATCTTGAAAATCGAACAATCAAAAGGAAATCACAGAATAAGATATGATTTACTTTCGTAGATTTATTTTAATGGAACTTGTTTTTCGATCCTGTTGGGGTTTTTCATGATTTATTTTGAGTGTTCTGCTACGTATGAACCCCAAAAACCCAACAGGTCAATGGAAGTTTAGAATACGAGCTTGTTGCAAATAGTTACACAGATGCAAGTTTTCAGACTGATATAGATGACTTTATATCACAATCTGGATATGTATTTACTTTGAATGAAAGCGCGGTAAGCAGGAAAAGTTCGAAGCAAGAAACTGCAGCAGATTCTACAACAGAAGTTGAGTATATAGCAGCGTCCGATACAACTAAGGAGGCAGTTTGGATAAAAAAAGTTCATCTCTAAACTTGGTGTGGTTCCGTGCATTACTAACCCCTTTTGCTTGCATTGTGACAACAACAGGGTGATAGCACAGGCTAAAGAATCAAGATCACACCACCGATCCAAACATATACTTGGACGTTTTCATCTCATTCGAGAAATTATTGAGAGGGGAGACATGAAGATTTGCAGAGTTCCTACAAAAGACAATGCTGCAGATCCTTGAAGAAGGTTCTTCCACAAGCGAAACATGATGGTCATGCTAGGTCATTAGGTATTAGATACATGAATGATTGTCCCTAGTGCAAGTGTGAGATATTGGGGCATGTGCCCTAGGTCAATCCATAAACATTATTTATCTTATAATTTTAGTTAGTAAAATAGAGGTTTTCATTTGCTATTTTATTATAAGTGATTGTATATTTACCTTATAGTAAGATCCATGGGTATTTGTTGAAATATCCTAAATGTCCCCAGTCGATCATTATATTGGGAATTATAATGAATTAAGACTAGTGTGAATCTTGATTGATGGTCATGTGATGATCATGTGTATAGGGATATAAATCAAAATCATGAGTACTTGTTAGGGAATAAGGTATTGGACCGACCAGCTATGAGAACCCCATATGGATTAAGTCATAGATATTACTCATGATAGGTATATCATTTAGTCCTTCGACTTAAGATTACCATAGACTTCAATATTAGGAGCATGGTAATTTGACACAACCAAACGTTGTCTTTAACCGGATGATTATAAAGATCGTGATTGGTTACCATGTGAATAATATGTGAAGGTGTGTAATCAAGCTAGAATTTGTCACTCTCGTATGGAGAGAGATATCAGTAGATCCCTCGATATAATAAACTGATAATGGCCAAGTCCATGTGAATTGATATGATCAATGTCACTTAGATGTTTTTCAATTTACCTAAAGTTCAAGACTAGTACGTTTGAACATTAAGGGTGACGTTCCATACCTTATGTTTAATCAAAGGATATCGCATAACAAAAGGATAGGATATATGTTATTCACTAGGTTGTATCGATTTTGATATTCATGCTACTAGGGTAGTCATAATGCCTTACTAGAGACCGTTTATGATTGGTGTACCAATATGGTTTTAGTTCACTGCCAACGTCGCATTAACATATTGGGTCGCACACAAAGAATGACTTTGCACAATTTCTATTGGTCCAGAGCAATGAATTTATATGATAAAATTCATGACATAAAAGCTCTTACAATTTGTTATATGATAACTTATTAATAGGGGCGTATGTGTAATTTGCTTAAACTGCCTAAATATAATAGTTGTATTAGCAATAAGGTTTTAAGTGATGGCTTATCTACAGATATAAATAAAAGGTGAAACCATAAAACGATATAAAATTTTCGTTTTTGCTATTTTTAAGTTCTTTGGATTTTGGGAGAGAAAGAAAAATGTTTTCAATCTCTATTGGGTCTAGCACTCCAAATTGTGGTTACCGTTCGTATGTGAATTTCTGATAGAAGACGCGCACTTAAACATCTTGAAAATTGAACGATCAGATAAGGAAATCACAGATTAAGGTATGATTTACTTTTATAGATCTAGTTTAATGGAACTTATTTTCGATCCTATTGGAGTTTTTCAAAATTTGTTTTATATTTTATGCTGCGTATGAACCCCAAAACCCAATACATCACATGCATATAAAATATCATAAGGATAATAACACAGTGATAACCAAGTCTCAAGTTAGGGAATTATACACTCAACCCAATATACCACCCAAAATGTATAGAAAAAGACATAAAGTAGATAATACATCAAAAGTCGAGACCTAGAAAATTGTCGAATGCTCATAGATAGTCGCCGATCTTCTTTTTCCCGACCTACTTCTTGATAGATCTGCACCCACCATCATAAAAAGGACGGTGAGTACAATAAGTAATAAAGTAATTTGTGGAGATTCTCATGTACATTTCCAAATATAATCAACTGGTATTAAAAACCATAAATAGAACGAAGAAATACTAAAAAGGAAATATGCTAGAAAATACCACAAGTAAGCAAAATGAGACTGACACAGGGTAAGTAGTAATGATCTAGGGTCGGTTGGCCATGAATCATATCACTATGCCTTTATTCCATTATCTCATGGTGGAGTTGTGCTTTACACCTCTATCGAAGGTCTGAACTGAGCTCTACGACTCCATGATCATCCATATCCCAATCCTTAAAAGCGGAGCTGAGCTCTACACGTAAATAAATCATATCTATATATATATTTGCCACCTACCCCGGGTCTCATACCTCGTGTGATGTGCAAGTGTAGTGGTAAGTGCTGACATCCCTAGTAGTCCAGTGACCCCATTTGCCGCGCATCTCATAATTGTATAATGGATCCTAAATTCTACCACTACTTTATAATTTCAAGGAAGACCCGCATTAGAAATTCTAAGACAAGGCAATATGCTTCAAAGTCAACATTCAAATAATACAAGTCCATATATATATACCCTAATCTCATTATCTAATCTTAATAGCATGCTATTCTCGATCAAATTTTCATCAAAATAGCAAGAAAGACTTAGAACACGAGAATAGAGTCAATGATTTTCATAAGCAAATGATATCATGATAAAAATACCCATATAATGAGTAGAATATGAAAAAATTTCATGATATCAGAATACAAGACATTTTATAGTCAAATAAATTGTAAAACATAACATAATTGGAATGAAATGTAAATAAGAACCTCAACAAAATTAACTTACAAGTCACGCAATGTATTCCCTAGCTTAACACTACAAAAAAATGGATATTTAGAAACGGAATTAGCAACGAAATTTATTTCCGTTGCTAAGAAAAAATGGTTTGAGACGGAATTGAGACGGAATAATTCAGAGACGGAATAGAGAGAGATCAAAGACGGAAATAGAGACGGAATTGAGACGAAATTAAATTCGTCTCAAAAAATGGCGCCAACATTCCCACCAAAACTTTAATTTTTTACAACCATCCATTACGTCTCGAGATTCGTCCGTGCTTCGATCTAGACGCCCCAAAAATGGGGACCGACCACAATAGAACTCTCTCTCTCTCTCTCTTCTCTCTCCAACTCTCTTTCTCTCTCTCCGCTCTCTCTCTCTCTCTCTCACCTCTCTCTCTCTCTCTCTCTCTCTCTCTCTTCTCTCTCTCTCTCTCTCTCTCTCTCTCTCTCTCTCTCTCTCTCTCTCTCTCTCTCTCTCTCTCTCTCTCTCTCTCTCTCTCGCTCTCTCTCTCTCTCTCTCTCTCTCTCTCTCTCTCTCTCTCTCTCTCTCTCTCTCTCTCTCTCTCTCCGCTTCTCTCACCGGATCTCACTCACCGTCGACTCTCTATCTCTCATAGAAATCTCTATCCCAAACCCTAAATCTCTGTCGTCGCTGCGATTGAGGCTGCGACGAGTCCGTCGGGTCTGCCGTCGCCGTCTGTCGAGAGATTGGAGCCTCTGAAGCCCTAAGTCGTCGCCGCTGTTCGCCGCACCCTAACCCGTCGCCACACCCTAAACCGTCGCCGCTGTCTCCGAAGCCCTCGCCGTGTGCCCTCGCCGCACCCTAAGCCTTCGACTTTGAAGACGGAATGACAGATGAGGCATTGGATTTGAAGAAGAAAAGACAGAGAAGGTGTTGGATTTGAATAGAGGTAGGCTTCGGGTGTTGAGGGTTTCATGGTTTCATTGTGATTTTAGGGATGGAATTGCGGTGATTTCTGGTTGTTTGCTGTTGATTGCTGTGAATTCTGGTTGTTTATGAAATATGATTTTTATTTTTTGGGGTTGATTATTAGGGTTTAAGTTTGATGATTGATTCTGGAGAACCATTTAATTTTGGAGAAAGAGATTTTTCTGTCCTTTTTTCGCATGATAATTTTGATGGAACTAATAAAACCATTTTCGTCAAGTTTTTTCCCTTACATTTATTTGGTTTCCTTTTCCTAATTTCCTAAAGTGAAGAACTATTTAATTTTTATTTTTTTTGTTCTTGTAATTCACTATAATGCATGTTAAATCAGTCAAGCAATTTTCTTGCCCAATTCAAGGATTCTACTAGTTTTACTTGCTTGAATTTTAGCTAATGTACTCTTTCAATTTGCTGTGACAATATCTTATCAGAGAAATGTGGGAGACATCAATGAAAGGTCTTGTAAGCTTAATTTGAAAATCAACACCATCCTCTTTCACTTACATCTGTGAGAAAAATGGGGACTTTTTATCTGATAAGGTACTTCCTCTATCTGTTAAGCACAGAACATAGTTCAAGGTCCTTTACTTTTGTAATTATTTTATTATTTGTTCTCTAAGTATTTCCTCTTCAAAATTGCAGAAGGATGAATTAGCATGCTTTGCTCCAGGGAATGCTTTTTTAGGCTCATTGGGTTATGGCCCTGGAGATCGTGAGAAAATGTTGACACTTGCAGAAGAGGTATCTCGTATTGCCCATTACTCTCTAGTTTTCATCAAGCTTTATGTACATACAATTGCTCTCTTTTTATAAGTTACTAATAATAAAAAAATATAAGTGTAAGTAGTCACGGGTGGATAGTGAAGATTGATAGCCAAGAAATGCTAGAAAGTGAAATATTTGACTTGTTAACTTGTTAGGATGGAATTCTAAGAGATGATATTGACCATAGTTAAAATTGGGTTGGTTAAGTGGAGGAGCATTTTTAGAATGTTATATGATTGATCATCCCCATTAAGAGAGGCAAAACTATACGAAAATGGTTTTAAATGTATAGTTATTTTGTAATGAAGATTGGTTCATTTTAAGCAAACACTTGCATAAGTTTTTGTAATTAGATCCCTTAATAATTCTAAATACACTTATATCTTGAAATATAGGAGGATAACATGTTTAAGTTCGTCAAAATCTCAAGTACACTCTAAGGCCTCGTTGTCATTTTCTATAAATTAAGGTTCAATTAGCCTACAGAGACAACCGCTCATGTTTGTACTCATTCACACATCACTTTGTAAATTCAACAAAAAAGAGATTTGAGAGAAAGTCAACAACTTGTTTGAAGGAAATATTTTTAGGCTTTGGTTAGAAAATCATGAGTTTTAAAGCTAAGATTTAGTATTGAAAACCACTTGACCAACCTAAAAAAAAAGTTAAAATTAAATTTGTTAGGACATTGTTGGAGCTTGAAGAGGACTTACAAGGTGTGGAACGCGAGTTTGGAGTGGCCGAGAGCCGGTATAGGCTACGAATTGCGTGCATTTAAGGTAACTAAACCCTTTGAGGCAATTCTCTTTATTTCATTTCCATTTCTGAGTTGACATTAAATCATTTGGATTGTTTTACTACCGATCTTATATTGGTAATGTCATGCATTGTGTATTACTATCTATGATTTCTTTGACTAAAATAATCGTGTAAAAAATTGTCGCATAGCATTCTTTGTCTTGACTTCGTTCTATGATTGAATTCCTTTAATGTCGTTGATCTATGAGATATTGAATTTCTTTCTAAATAACATACTATGATTTGTGTAATTGTATTTATTGGTGAATCTACACACATATGTCAATATGTTTATGGTGTGATGCTTGTTTGTAAATTCTAAAACATGAAGTCTTCGATAGGAATGATTAAAGGAGCCAACCTTTGTACTTGCCCTTACTTAATGAGTTGCAGTGTCTTATCTATTATCCAATGTCTCTTGATTATGTTGGTTGTCTTATCTATTGGTTATGTTTTAGTATGATTCAGTTTGATGTTTCATAACTAGTTAAATACCCATATTTTGTTGTTTAGGTGGTCGTGTAGATTGGGCTTTGGCCAAAGGTTGCCTATGGTAGAAAACTAGAATGGAATTGTTTAACTGAGTGATGCCATTGATCATTTGTAAGCTTCACATGTCAACAGCCACTCGAGTTGCTATCTAGTAACTTAATTATTTTGGACTGTTTGTACTGCAATGCCTCTCTAAGGGTCGCGCGGGCATTCCTTAAATCTTTATTTCTTTTTCTTTGTGCATTTATGATTTTTTGTAAGTAATTATTTATACCTTTGATCTTTCTATGCAGGAAGACGTATATCAAAAGTAGAGTTATTGAAATCACAAAAATGAGCAGTAAAGCTTAAGGTACCCCTATTTAAGAAAACAAATTTAATGCTACTATTATATTGTTACCATTATTGTTGATCCATGCAGGGTAAGCTCCAAAGGAAACGTCAGGAGCTGACCCAGACTACACCGGACCAGCCGATGGATAATGAGGCGGTGTACTACAAGGTGGCGGGCGAGTGTCCCAAAGGACGTGTCTACAGTCTCAGGTCGTTAGGGAGAAAGAAGAGAAGATACGTAGATCCTGATGCTAGCACATCCCAGGTGCTAGCACAACGAGGGATGGGCAACTTTATGATACTTAGGTATTTTTATGGTTGTTGTAGAACAATGAGAATTGTAGTTTTTTTGTGGATACTTAGGTATCTTAGACATTTATTATACTTGACTACGTTTCGTGAATATATAAATTTTTTTAATATCGAATTGTATGTTTTTTCTCATTTGAATCTTTGTTGTTGATATATATTGTTGATTTGTGTATGTATGTGAAATTTTGTTTTTTTTTTTGGGATGTTAGCACCCCCAAGGAGTTGTTGGAGGGGGTGCAGGCGATGGAGCAGGTCCTGTTGTTATTTTTAGTTTTAGAAGTTTCGGAGAACTAATTTGATTCTTGTGAATATTTAAAAAAAAAGTCGGCATAGAAACGGAATAGAGACGGATTAGCAACGGAATTTATAAATTTCGTTGCTAATCCGTCTCTAATTTGTGAAGAAATAGAATGAAAAAACTGGGTAAACAGAGTTTAGAAACGGAATAGAGGCGGATTAGCAACGGAATTCGTAAAGTTCGTTGCTAATCCGTCTCTAATTAGCAACGGACTAGCAACGGAATTTATGAATTTCGTTGCTAATCCGTCTCTAATTTGCAACGGATTAGCAACGGAATTCGTAAAGTCCGTTGCTAATCCGTCTCTAATTAGCAACGGATTAGCAACGGAATTTATGAATTCCGTTGCTAATCTGTCTCTAATTTGCAACGGATTAGAAACAGAATTTATAAGTTCCGTTGCTAATCCGTCTCTAATTTGCAACGGATTAGCAACGGAATTCATAAATTTCGTTGCTAATCCGTCCCTAATTTGCAACGATTAGCAACGGAATGCAACCAAAACCATTCACTTTGGAAGAAATTCCATTTATGTTCCGTCTCTGTTCCGTTTCTAAATTTCGTCTCTAATCCGTCTTTAATCAGCAACGGAAACACATTTCTGTTGCTGACTAAATTAGCAACGACAATTTTAGAGACATAATAGATTTCGTCTTTGTTCCGTTGCATAATTGAATTAGAGACGGAATTTATGCTAATTAGCAACGGAAATTTTCGTTTCTGATCGGCTGTTTTTTGTAGTGTTAACTAACCTCCCGACACCCCTAAAATAAGTACACGGACTCCTGAGACTCTTCCCTAGGCTCCTGGTATCATTTAGTATGTTTTAAAATGGGTTTAGGCTATTAGATAAGGTTTTAGACTAAGTAAAGTGGTTTAAGTTTTAATCGGCATAACTTCAAATCGACATCACTTCAAATCGATATAACTTGATAAAATTAAAACCAAATATGAAAATCCAAGATACTTAGCCAAATGAAATTTTGCAATTATTTCAAAAAAGAAACCAAATTTGAAGAATAAAAACTTCTTTATGTCAGAATTTAGGAAAAATTAGATTCATTGACACAAATAACACGAAATCTTTGATCGATCATAACTTTGCCGATTCAACTCAGAATTTCAAACTTCTATATAGCATATTCAATGGTTTTTTGCAAGGAATTCAAATACGTAAACCATTTTCAAAGAACCTAACATTTACCTTTTGAAAACAATGAAAAACCAAAATGGAATTTAAACCTAATTTTGTCAAAAACTCTCAATTTTGAAATTCAAGCTTAGAACTCAAATGAAGCTTTAACATTAATCAAAACAACATTAAGAAAACTCAATTTTTACTTATTTATCAAAAACCCCATGATTTCCTCATTCAAGTTTCCAAATTCACATAAACCACTTCAAAGAAAACTTGAAAATGGTTACCTAAGACTTGGATTACAAAGGTTAGTCGATGATACATTTCTTACTAATTTCTTGAGCTTCAAGGACCTTAGATCTCTGAATTCCTGCACCAACATTTCATCTTTGATTTTTTTTAATGAATCTAGATGGTTTGCATGTTCATTACAAGCACTTATATATATATATATATATATGTGTGTGTGTGTGTGTGTGTGTGTGTGTGTGTGTGTGTGTGTGGGTAGAATTGAATTATAGCCATTGATCTTAATGTATACTCTCATCTAGAAACTAATCTAATGGTTTTCATTTTGTTTCAAATCCACTAACTCACCTTTACTAACACCAATTCATACTTCATTGTTCTCTTGATGTGCCCACATGTATCTCGAGGAACATCAAATGGCTATTGTTTTATTTACTAACTTATGCTACATTTTTTATAAATCTACTATAGCCACATCAAATTTAACTAATTTAGCCACATTAATATATCTAATTAAATAAATGGTCCACCATGTCACTCTCTACTCAGTTCCACGACTGCACGTATCTCGAGGCGTGTTCTCGTTCTCGTATTGACACCTATAAATAACAAGTAGAGGTGACTTAGTAGTCTACACAAATATGATACACTAGGAAATCATCACATAAACGTAACATATATCTCGGCCACGTGCCTCGGTCCGTACGTATATTACGATGTGGGTCACACGTCATGGGTCAGTGATACTAATTAAGGATTTAAAATGCGATTAGAATTTGGGCTGTGAAAATTACACATTGGTTGAGATTGAGAATATTTTTTCAGAAAGTTGATGATCCTGATTAAGGATTCCCTATGACAAACCTTTTGGCGGCCTTAGAGTTGTTCTCGGAGGTGATTTTAGGCAAATATTGTCAGTTGTGCGTAAAGGTGAAAAAGCTGATATTATAGAAGCTTCGCTTAATTCTTCTTACCTATGAGAACATTGTATTGTCTTCGAACTCAACCAAAATATGCGGCTTCCCATTGAGTCTACAAGCCCATAGTCTGAAGATCTTGCTTCGTTTGACAAGCGGTCACTTCAAGTTGGAGATGGAGCATTTTATGAGGATCCGGATATTAAGTTATTAAGAATCCCAACTAATGCATTATTACACCATGATGGAGACTCTAAAAGATGTATTATACAAGCTGTTTACCCATCACTTATCGAACTGTTTCACGACTTTTCTTATTTGAAAGAGTGTACTATTTTGACTCTAAAAAATAAAACAATGCATCAATTGAACCAATTTTTCATGGATCTAATACTAAGGGAAAAGATTACATATTTAATCTCTGATACTATTTGTAAATCCTCTACTCCAGCAAATGATGAAGATTTACTTTACACAATCGAATTCCTAAATAAATTGTAATTTTTAGGAGTCCCTAATCATGATGTCCAGTTAAAAGTGGGTATGCCAGTCATGCTTCTTACAAATCTTAATAAGGCTGAGGATTTGTGTAATGAACAAGGTTAGTAATAAAGCATCTCACAAGATGGTCAGTAACAGCGACAATTATTTTCGGAGCTAACATAGGGAATGCGATGAAAATTTCAAGGATCATAATTCACCTAATGAGTCCAAATGCTCATTCAAGTTAAAGAGACACCAACTTTCATTAGTTCTGAGTTTTGCTATGACGATCAACAAAACAAGGTCAATCATTAAAATGTGTCAGATTATTCTTACCTAAGCAAGTCTTTACACATGGTCAATTGTACATAGCAGTATCTCGAGCGATCAAAAGTGATGGAATATTGATATTAAATGCAGATGATGAATCTCAAAACAAAACATTTGTCAAAAATATTGTCCATCAAGAAATCTTCAAAAATATTAACACATCAAATGATGAAGATGAGGTATTTTTTGAAAACTATCTATTTATACACACACATACACATATAATACTTAATATATTATCTAAGTTCTTTTTTATTTATCGACATAAATATGTCAACTTTGTATGGGTTTAAAGGAAAAAAGAGAAGTCGTGGTGAAATGACATGTTATATATTCAACATATGTATGTATTGTGGTGTGAACAGGTATGTGCAATGTCTAATATGATGGAAGAAATTTTGATGGAAAATATATACTATATACTAGTATTTGGGGTAAAAGTTACGATGGAAAAAAAGGTGGTTCAGCAAAGCTTAATATGCGAAGTCCACTATTTTTTTATGTTACTTTTGAGACAAATTTGCAATGTTCTTTATACAAACAATCATGAGAAAGATTTTGTATGTCTTATTAATTATTTTTAGTGATATTAGTGATGCCACACAGACCTTCAAACTAACTAATAATCATTACGTTCTCTGCATGCTACTAAGTTAATTTTCTCTAAATGTTAACTTATTGGATAGATCTACTTTATTACGTTGGTGATGATTTCATTGTTATGGAAACACCTAAGCTAGTTGAATATGATGTTGAAGCATGTGATGTTGTTAGTGCTAATAATGGATGCACATATAGCAAAAGGATCAGTATTTTTACGGCTAATAGAGGCTATGTCATATATGGTGTTGGTCACCAGCATTCTGGAGGAACTAGTACAGCTCTATATGGGTAGTATATATATTTATTATAACATATCTTTTCCCTCACATTCGCACAATTGTACCTTAAAGATTGTTCATATCATGGTGTTCTATACAGATTCCTTAATCTGAACAGTTTTCGTTTTTGTATTAATTGCTCATACTTTTTTTTTAATAAAATCAATCTTTCATTTAACTCTGTGTATGCATTCTAATTATAATTTTGTTTCTCTTATGGGTTGTGTTTGTTTGGATTAGGATGGTCGTCTTATATGCTCCTATATACCAATTTATGGAGAAGGAAAAAAGGCAGGCAATGAGGCTGGGTATATTGTAGGGATGTCATCGTGCTACCCTCACCCAGGTAATGTGAAGATTTCTAATGGGGAGAGACTATACCTCGAGTCAAATTACAGTAGCACCCGAGGGCATACTAGAGTCATGAGACTATTCTACTTACTCGTGCATCCCGTTTCAACCTACAAATAACTTGCAAATGCCAAAAATTATACTTTGAAAATGTTCAAAATATTTTGTTAGAAGTTAAACTATCCAGCGCGCGAGGCATGGGTTATCACCTAATTATTAATACTAGGAAAATGATGAATTTGCTAGAAATTCAATCAACCAAATCCCTTGTTTTGTAAATTGGGATATTTGATATAAGATTTAAATTAAAACTAAGTGATGGATAAATTTAAACGCCCAACATCCCAAAAATCTCATATAAATTATAAATAAAAGACTTACGACTCATTCCCATTAGAAGATCTTCACCCTTCTGCGCAGTCCTAATGGTGTGGAATCGGTGGATAACTTTTTGCCCAAAAACACCTATTTATCACTGCGAATGATGGGACTTCCAACGGTTCCTAATAATATCTTAGATAATCATGAGCTTATTAATCAAAATAAATCATATCTAACATTCTCCCACTTGGTTTAATTTAATTAATAAGCTTATCATTTATAAAGGTCATTATCTAAGATATTCTCCTACTTGAACTTTTTAAAGTTTTAAACAATTTGTGCAAAGAGGAACCTTATCTAAAACAACATGTGCATTGCTAGCTTAAATTATGTATGTCATGTTTTAGTTCTATAGTGTCTTAATAACGAACACCCCATGTCTTTAAACAAGACACAAAACTCATTTTCCATACACACGAACACTAATATGAAAAATGACTACTAGAGGATAATGAAATAAAAAATGTGATCATAAATATAGTGTCTAAACCGAGTCATTATAGAACCCTCACTAGCTTAGCCATATCAAATGTCTTAGTGAATAAAGAAAGTGTGTTTGTCTAGCCCTCTTTGCAAGGGTCAAGGTATGGGCTAAACATTCCCTCGATTTTATATTCTTTCTTTGTGATTAATAAAAGTTTTTAGGAGTGTCACAAACATGTGGTGAAATATGACAAAAATTAATAATGTTTGTGGTTGTCTACAAATTCTCTGTTTAAACAATGAGATATTGGCGACCACACAACTTTACGACGTGTTTTGAATAATCTATATATGTGCAAATCATATGAGAATATGTTTATTGTACTCCTTGTATACCTTAGTTGCTACTCAAGTCGAATTTACATCTAATGAAGGTGATTTGGGTTAAGAAATTATACCCAAAATATAGAGTGTTGCTATAGAAAAATCTGCACATCCAAAAATAGACTAAGTATTGAAAACTTGCAAGGGGGCTAGTTTAGCTTGATTTTTAATAAGGTTATTGGAAAACTTGCAAGTGGGGTAAACTCTTTCCTGTCTTTCTTTGGCATTAGCTTTATTAAAAGTTTTCAGTTGTTCAAGACTTGAAATTAGTTAAGCTGAATATTGTTTCTTTTCCCTTTTAAATATGTGAAAATTCTAAAATATTTTCTTATTTATGGAACCTTATAATTTAATCTTGCGTTATAGATCCAGAGTGTGTTGTATGGTTCAATTTGAGTTTGCTTGTTGGGCTTATTGCATGGATTCATAAATCTAATAATGATTGTCTAATTGTCGGTTAGCAATGAATGCTCAAAACCAACAAGCCTTCTTCAACCCATCAAGTGGGCTCGAAGGAGTGAAGAAAATAGATTATTCAACATCAATTGATGTTGCTGCTTGACGCGTGTCGAATGCGTCAAAATTTATAATTCCGATGAGATTACTAATGACAACAAGAACTGCAGTAGTGGCAAACACGAGGTCGATCCACAAAGACCAAGTTTCCAACCTAGGGTAAGGAACTAAAAAGTAAATCGGGGGGTTTCACCATAATGTTCTCAAGAATTAACTAAAAACAAGGAATAAAAATGTTGAGTGAAGAAATCAATGAGGGAAAACAACCTAAACCATCGGTATCACAAACTTCCACATTTTGGCATAATTATACATATGGTCGTCAATCTAAATAAAGCATGCAATACACAGCAATTTAGAGTAGTTATACACCCAGTAACGTACGCGGGTCCTCGCACTTCCATATATCTCGATGGTCAAGGTACGACAATGACCACTTCTCTAGTCAAACACATAACCCTATACTCAAGCGAATTGGGTTTAATGTGTTTGCCGCAATGGGCTTTGTGAAGGCACTACACCTAAACAACCTCATCATTAGTGTGTCCAATTTAGCATTGATCCTTATGGTATTCAACCGGTCCCAAAAGAGGCTAATCAATTGATAATCACTAGTAGGGATGCAAGTGGGGTGGGGAATCCCCACGGGGGACGGGGATTCCCCGCAACGAGAATGGAGATGGGAAATTTAAATGGGGATGGAGGTGAGGATAGAGATAAAACCTCATACCCACGCGGGTATGGGTACAAGGATGGGAAAAAAATATATTCGCGGGGATCCTCACTGGGAATCTCCATTGGTAATATCCGCAGGGATCCTCGTGGGTATCCCTATTGGGGATCCTAGCAGAGATTACCTATGGGATCCCCGCAAAGATCCATGTATTTATCAAATACATCTATATACATTGTATATATCAATTTTATTTAATATTACAAGGTTTTCACCCAAAACACTAGTCATAAACAAACTCTAAATTGATTTATAATTTTAACTTGTTTGGTTAATTATATGTTTCTTAAATGATTATATTTTGTTTTGAATTGTTTGCAATTATATTTATACGTTATACTTTATTCGGTTGAGATTTTCAACAATTGTAATTATATACATGTGTACCATACTTTTTATAAATTTTTGAAAAAAAATTAAGTAGGAAAAATATTTCCCCACGGTGATTCTTCGCAAATTCCCCGCAAAAATCCCTGCGGGGATATTTAATGGGGAATGAAATGGAGAATGTTTTTTCCTATGGAGATTCCCCATCCCCGCGGGGATTAGGCGGAGATAAGGATAGAGATGAAAATTCATTCCCACGTCATTAGTGTGGTCTTATCCCCTCCCTCCCCTCCCATCCCCATTTGCATCCCTAGTCATTAGTGTGGTCTTATTGCGCAAGTACGGGTGCTTACAACTCATTAGCAAGTAAATCAAGGTTTAAACATCAATTTAACCTCAATTATTCAAACTATAGCAAAGGGAATAAAATACTATGAAAAGTAATTTAAATAAAGAAATAAATAAATAGATCTCACATATGTTTTTATACCAAAAATGATAGTTTTCCACCTCCGGTCTAGATCGACGAACTTAGCCAGACATCATGGTTGTAGACTCTATTAAAATTCAAAAAGAAAGTAAGAAACAATGGTTTGTTAGAGAAGACAAGAGAAAATAGCAATGTAGCAAGAAAAAGACTCTTTATTAAAATTCAAAAAAATTGAAAGTAAGAAACAATGGTTTGTCTACTACAAACTACTACTAGAAGAGAAGAAATGAGAAAATAGCAATGTAGCAATGGGGTAAAAATGATGATAATTGTTGGTTCTTTAAAGAATACATAAATCTCAATGTAAAAATTGCACAAAACCTTGCAAGGAAAACCCAGTGGGATAAAACCATAGATAAGGAAAAGAGTGCAACACATCGATACACTTTGAGAGAATATATATATATGCCTCATTAAAACCTTTACTAGAAAAACCATGTGGGAAAAAATCTAGTATAGGAAAAAAAGTACATTATTTGCTTTCATAATTTTTTTTTTCTTTTTATATGGAGTATAATAATGTTAGGATCGCCTCATTAAAAACCTTGCTAGGAAAACCCAGTAGGATAAAACCATAGCTAAGGAAAAAAGAGTGCAATGCACTAATCAATCTAGATAAAGAGTTTTAATATTGTTAGAATTGCCTCATTAAAAACCTTTGCAAAGAAAACCCAGTGGGATAAAACCATAGCAAAGGGAAAAAGAGTGCAATACACTAACCAATAACTCATTTTGATTCTCCCCCTCATATTCACATGGGTGAGACATCTTGTGCATTTTGTTGCACATGGACATCGTTTTCTATATGAACCATTTAATGCTGAAGCATATGATTGTCACTCTTTTATGTATAGTACTTGCATCAAGTAATTGATTCATAACTTGTTGCCACTGAATGATCCTTTGAACTTTGAGTTCATATTAATTTATATATGGATCATAATACAACAAATTTAATGCAATTTGATGTGTTTCAAGCAATTTCACGTCATTCCTTTTGAATTGGCTTATATCTCCTCCTAATGGTGGAAAAATTGCTTCATCAAAGTGACAATTAGCAAAACTTGCTATAAATAATTTTCCTATTAGGGATCCAAGGCATCTTATAATATAATTAATGGAGAGTTAAATCAATATACGTCTCCTATTTATTTGCCTTGAGATAATCTCCAGCTGATAAAAAAAATCAGTTCGATAAAGGATGTCCGTGCGAATTTACGATATTTTTCGCATTATCGATGATTATGGATAATCAAATAGATCTTTCCATATTATGAATGTCATTTGATTTATGACGACATTCGTTTTAATGTGCCTTATATATTCCAGAAGTTAAAGCCGATAATATTATACTCAGATTAAATCATATTCATATAGATAAATTTTATATTATTCTGAGTATACTTCTTCTGAACAAGACATTAACAATAAAATTGTTGTACCCGATATTGCCTAAACATTAGCCTCCGCTAAGTTTGAATTCGAGAAATATTCACTTTTATATTATAATGTACATGCATGTAGCACGATACACAAGACATAAACTCATCGTCCATATTTAGGTCACGATTTAAACACATGTCGATGTGCATGTTTTATCGAGCCATTTTCAATGATAAAATTCATAATATTTTGCCTTTGATTTTGAAGGCATGGTAAAGGTCACAAAAATATTCGGGTATATATATGACAATATTTAGGCAAAATAACCTTTCATATATGACCAAAAAAATGTCACAATTATGAGCGCTCATTGTCAATAATTATTTGCCCTTTGTAGTGGTGCACCACTTTTATTCCAATTTTTGGTGGAATTGTCAATACGACCTTTACCTGATATTTTCACATTTTCCACGTCCATAAATTTATTATTGCGATCATGATCATTATATGCAACATATGCTTCTTAATTTGAAGCTGAACCAATTGGACGGGAGCGATATTATATTTATAATATCTCATTATTTTACTCAGCTACCATGAGACAAGAAATCGATCCTTAATATTTATTGGATTGACATGCGCACTCGATATTTGTTGCAGCAATAAGTCGAGGCGGGCCACGTGACCTTATTAATATTGTCTCATCAGTCATATTTCCACATACCCTCAACATAGAGGTAATTAAAATTGTGGAATTATAATTAATATTTGACTCGATTAAATTTTGTAGCATGAGACCCAAATACTCATTTTGAGCTTTTGGAGCATTACCCTTTTGGTATGTATATATATAACTCCATAAGGTGAAAAGATATATAAAGTGAAATATTCACTTTTCAAATCTCAAAAGAAAAATTGGCGAATGATTGTGTATAACACACAGTTATGCATATATGTTTCATTCACAAATTGTAGTATCTAATTGTCATGACAAGTAATTCTTGTCGGTAATATAATAAGGCAACAAGTTCAACTATGGTTGAATAATATTTTGAAAATAAATTTAATATATAATAGTTTTTCTTTTTTTATGTAAAAACATAACATATGATTAAATATATGTTCACAACTTGATTCATTAATAAACAAAATGTACTATTCGTATGAGTTGGTGGGACAACCTCCAGGTTGGGTGGCGAGACATAGTTTACTTAATACCATGCCTCCTCGAACGGGATAACCCGTCTCCCTTTCAATGTTTAGCTTTACCGGGGACAAGGCTTACCCACTATCAACTCAAACTTATAGCATTATTTGTATTATAAAATCAAGAATAGAACAATAGCTAATCGTTTGTAGTTTTAAGAGAAAACTAGTTGTCACATATTGACTTTTGATTTCTGATGTAGAAGATCGTACAAGACGCAACTACAGAGCATATTTTCGCAATCGGTGACGTTATAATGTATAGTATATGAATAAAATATGCATATAGAAGTGATGCATGTAATAAAAGGAAGCATCCATGATAATATATAAATAAATTGAACTTATTTAAATAACAAAAGCTATACCTTCCTAGCTTTGTCTCCTTAACAAGCCTTCTTGAACTTCAAGATCTCCTTAATGCTAGAGCAAGCTCGTGCTGATAACGTGTTGTAAATTGAGTTGGAACTTGCTAAGAACTAGAGAAGGAAAATAAAAGACTAAGAACTTCTACTACTACAAAGGAGAAGAGAAGAAATGAGATAGTTGGAATGAGAAGTTTTCATTCAACTTGGTGTGTGAATTATAATGGGGTTGGCACCCTTTATATAGGCCATTTGGTGATGATGATAATTGTACTTATACAATGTGTACAAGTTATACATACACCACAAGTCATACAACACATCACAAGCAACATAGACAATACATGGAAGAGTTGGTGTACATTGGAGAGGATTGCTATTCCACAACAAAAACATCTTTTAATTTGCTTTCTCGAAGAAAGAGAAATCAATGTTAGGGTTGGTCTCGTGACCCGTCCGCTGAGGAGGATCCAGTGGCTGTTGAAAGTTTTCTGCAGAGTTCTGCCACGTGTCGGGCGTTGATTGGAGACGTCTGCTATCTTGCTGACGTGGCGTGCTCGCATTGGTGAAGGAGGCTGCTGTGCAGGCGAGAAGGACGAGTAGCAAGGCGCCACGTGGCAGCTGAGGCATTGGAGAAAATCGCACAAATCGTGCGAATTAATGGGAGACAGCTTGGCTACGAATTCGAGGAGCATCCTAAGGCAGCTGGAGCGAGGAAGGAGTGCTGTTGGACGTGCAAGACCAATGAAAGGCAGACACGTGGCGCGTGAAGAGGGAGGAATCTCGCATGGAAGACCGAAAATCTGGGAGTTGGTGAGGCGCTGATCTCGAGGCATAATCGACGGCAGCCGAGGCGAGATGATGTGATGTTTTGGTCGCTGACGTGGCACGCTAGACTCCAGCAGTGATGACGCGTAGCAACAGCTACGAATGGAAGGCAGCCACGTGGCTGCTGTGCACCGCGCGGATCTCGTGGACTATTGAATGGCAGTAAACACAAGTGACCCACGTGTGTCCTTTTCTGTCTTACTTAGCCTGCTGGTGACCTCTCTATCTCCTGTGCAATGCGTGTCTCAAGACTGATCCACTGGTACTTGATCACTGCATATAAATACTCTATTATGCATGATTTTTTGCCACGAATTCAATCGCACACCCCAAAAATCCTGAAAATGATAAATAAAGATAATTAGGTCAATATTTTGAAGACTCAACAATAAAAATATCTAAATAAACTATGTATAATATAAATAATTAACAACTTATCAAATACCTTCAAACTTAGAACTTTGCACGTCCTCGAGCAAATGTGTAAATGACACATGCACAAATAAACTAGACTCCTAATATAACTATGCACTGACTCAACTAATCCTACACCCGATTCAAAATTCATGGAGTTCATTTGGTTTACATAGTTGTCAAGTTAACAAGCCACTCAAGAAATTTCGGAGTTATGATATGTCAAAAACCGCAACCCAAACATAACTAAGATCACACTTTAAGGACATAGATACGATCAAGACAAAGGCCATCAAATACTCATGAGTTTTCTTGGTATATACATTCAAGCATGCATGTTTACAATCTCTGTGAAAATAGCAAATCAACACTCAAAAGTACCATACACAAGAAATGCAACCACACTCTCCACTACTGTAGACTTAGCACCAATAGAAATTAATAGGACTTTAATAGGCTGTAATATGGCTAGGATAGGGTACTAAGGAAGTGATATAACGAATATGCAAAACATCGAACAACTAGAACTTAGACTATTAAATGACTCCCTGAGAACATGAATGTGACTTACACTGCACTTTCATTCATTTTCATTCAGTATGTGTAGTCCTCACCTTTTTCCAACCACCTGGCTCTCTGCTCCATTTCTTGTGGATGTCGTTTTAAGTGAGACTTTCTAATCATGAATTTCCCTTATTTTGGGCATATGAACAATTTTTTTCTCTAAATTTTTTTCTCCTAATGTCTATTTTTAAAGACTTTAAGTATATGACTAGTTTTCAACTAGGAAAAAGGATATAAGGCTAATGGCTAAGTGTTTAATGATAGGTAATCAAGAAAATCATGTTTAATTCGGCTAAAATAGGCTAAATAGTGGTAAAATGATGGGTAGGTTTAAGGCTAAGGGTTTAAATCCAAAAATGACCTAAATCATTTCCCCAAAAGTGTTTCAGTCATAGGAATTCATCCTTGAGTGGGTTACATCCTCATTCTAGCACCCTAGAAATCTGACTTTCACAATTCTGACCGTCTGCCCCCTTTGGTATCTAGCACAAGGCTTAACCAATGAGTCCCTAATCATGAAATCATAAGAATGCCAGGCTACGGGCTCGAGTGAGTGTTTCTCCTAATTTCTCCTAAGTTTCAAGTCAAAAGGGCAACCATAGTGCACTCATCCACAACCAAAGGCATGAAACAAAATCTCGGGTGACTCTAAACAACATAAAAATGAAAACTATACTAAATACATGCATGAAAATGTATCAACTCCTAATGAAGTGAGAAAGGAAAATATTGAGGGAAAGGAAATGGAAGAAATGAGTGAATAAAACATACCAAACACCACCATTACCATCTACAACCGTATATATACTGCATATAATTGAAAAAATTTAAACGATCTCACCTGCAGTCTTTCACATAGAAATCATCCAACTCAATCCACAAACCCTAAAGTACCCCCAAACTTATTCCTAACCTTGTCCTCAAGGTTCAAAACAAGTCAAGAGGTGCACATGGAAACACACAAGATGGTGAAAGAACATGATAGATATAGAAGTAAGGAAATGATACAAGATCATGCAGAAGACTAACACTAGACCTAAATCTACGAATAAAAAGTAAACAAAATAAAGACGAGTAACCTTACCAAATCTCAGTATGACTAAACGTGGGAATAGAACAATGTGATGAGTCGTAGGAGTTATATCGGGCTCTCAAAATTCGGTGCGTTATGTAGAGGTCGCAACACCTGTAAAAAGTCACAAAGAAACAATGATTAGAATACCACAAAAGCTAAAATGGGAAATCAAAAAGAAAAGGGATAGAAGCTCGGGGTGCCTCCCAAGAGCACCTTTTTTAAGTCGTTGGCTCGACTCAGTCTGACTATCTCTCAGTCAAAGTACTCTACAACTGCTAGAGTCTCACTCTCGATCTCGTGTTGTGGGAAGTTCTCGTAGAACGGCTTCAGTCGATGCCCATTCACTTTGAAAACTTTCCTAGTATTTATGTTCCTGATCTCAATTACACCATGTCCAAACACATCAGTAACAACAAAAGGTATGAGCCTGTCACGGCCCAAATCTCTAAACCCGGTTTAATTCCTTAATCAGGATCATCGACCCTTGACGTGGGACCTACACTGTGATACGTGCACCGACCGAGGCACGTGGTCGAGGTATATTGTATTTTTGTATTGATGTATGCCTAGTGTTATGTATTGTGTAGACTTACTAAGTCGGTTTGCACAGTTGTAGGCGTCGAGACGAGAGCGGGGACACGCCTCGAGTAGCGTGCGAGCTGGGGAACCGGGTAGTTAGCATTTTGGTAAGTCTTATTTAATACTAATATGAAATAAGGAATTACTTATAAGCCTATGGTTGTGTTTGTTAATGTAAATCAAATTAAAGGCCTATAGTTGAGTAAATTAAATGGAAAGCATAAGATTGGTCTAGAGATACACATTGGCACATCTAGGAACTAGGTGAGTAAGGAAATGGTGTCACTTGAGGTTGAGATAGTGGGAGTTAGTGGGATATAGGGCAAGAGGTGGGCAATTAGATGTTCCACGGGATACATAAATCCATGGAGATAAAGGGCTAAGAAGGAACATCACCTTAATATATAATATTAGTGATCAAACAACATGCAAACCAAATCACTCATTCATTTTTGCTGGAGAAGAAGAAGCAATTGCTGGAGAGGAGTGAGTCATCAAGGTGTTGAAGGAATTCATGGGAGTTGGTGAGAAATTCTCAAGCTAGGGTGCTACATCAACTAGGTACACATCTTTTTAGTTGAAATTAGAACAAGTTTTGGTTTTAGGCTAATTTCAAATGGTAGATGATTGAGTATTTGCAATTGATTTATATATTTAGATTTCTCATTTCAAGATGATAATACAGCTATATTGAAGTTCTTAATTTGGTTTTGAAATCGTAAAGATATGAATTTTTGAAGTTGCAACACCAAAACTAGAATTCTGCATGTTGTATTAGGAATCAACCTGGGTAATTTGGTCATAATATACCCATTTTAGATCCAAATTGATCCAAACCAGTGGCATTTGAAAGCTTATTTAAATGGGAATAACTTTGTTTAACTGAAGGTATTCTGATTCAAATGTTTTTATATCCAAACATGCTCTACAAATAGGTACTAGAATTAAAAAAGAAAGTTTTGAAACTAAATTTGTTAAGATCATAACTCCCTAAATACTTATCCAAATAAGCTGATCTTTTAGTATGTTATATTTGGGTATTTTTCTTCCTTGTGACCAAATATTACAATTTTAGGAACTATAGATTTGGAGAAATAGATTTTCTAATTCAGCTGGTCGGATTAAATTCCAATTATACCTATGTTTAGTAAAATCATGACATCTCTCGCATTTTAAATCAGAATTTTGAAAACTAAACTTTTCTGGAAAGCTAAGAGAGAGACCAACAAGAATTGTATTAATGGATGATTTCGATATTTTGACCATTTCATGCCTAAAAAAGGCTTTAAAGTGTACGACTGAAATTGAAACTTAATTTAGTCTTTAGGGGCTAATTTAGGAAGATTGATTTAAAGTCTATTGAACCAATTTGAATACACAATAAACACCACTAAATTGAGCTTAAACCCACTATACTTGAACTAATGAGACACCAAACTCAGGAACCTAGGAAAAGGGTACGGGAGAGCGAATACAAGATTTGGAGTATCGGGAGGCCAGTAAAGCTAGGACTTTACTTTGTTGTGGTGAGTATACCCAATGGCAAATTTACTTGGCATCTCATTTCTATTAATTGTTGTCCTTGCATAATCCTTTTGACTATTTTGCCTTTGTATTCATATATCATGTGTTCTTTATGTCTATGCTCACTTGATGAGTCTAGTTTGCATGATATCCATTCATTTGATTTGATTCGTTGATTCTATCCCATGCTATGTCTATTCTTGTTGTTTTAAATGTGAATTTAATGATAAATAGCATGCTATTAGGCTAGTGAATATCTTATAAATGTTTAAGAGGACTTGTGTTCCTTATTTGTTTAGGTGTGTAGATGTGCCTATGCCTTGACAAATCCATACTTATTATTTCTTGAAATTTTAAAAGTAGTTTTTGCATTTAGGTCCCGTACTCGATCGAGGTGTGCACGACTCACGGGGTTAGAGTCCCTGGGATGTCGGCACATGTTACTTAACACTTGTATGACACTCGGGGTTAGAGTCCCTGAGGTGGTCTACACACCGGGGTTAGAGTCCCTGGTAACACTTGGGTTAGAGTCCCTTGTGCTATATGATTATTGAGTCGGAGTGACATGTTTCACTGGCGACCGGACCTAAATCACCACTACTTAGTCTAGTGTCAGTATCACTTGTTTAACTCTGGTATTTTCGCATATGGTTTATTTTCCAGTTTTCCCATTTATATGCTTTTAAATACCATTTGAATATTTGGAAATACAAATCAAACTTGTCATCGAGGATTATTGTTTTATTCTTGTACTCACTGTCCTTTTTATGACGGTGAGTGCAGAGCCGTCTACCAGCAAGCCGGGCAAGGAGAAGATCGGCGATTATCCCTGAGCCCGCGGCGCATCACTGCATCGATTGTAGGTCTTCTTTTGGTATTTTGATTGTATATGTTATATATGTCTTTTTTATACTATTTGGGGTTGTATATTGGGTTGAGCGTTAGTTCGCCGACTTGACTTAGACTATTTTACTATTTCAATGCATTTCGAGGACTTTATATATGTGATGTCATTTCCTGGTTTTCCACACTTAGGTTTTATAAATGGCTTCCGCATAAGTTACTAATTGCTTCCGCATAATCAATAAGACTTCCGTTAATTAATTAATTTAATAAAAAGTTTTAATTAACTCTAGATTTTATAAACTGGTAGGACTAGTGTATTACTTATCCTAAACACGAGAAAAGAGGCGTCTAGGTTGTAATGGTTGACTAATACGTAGTTAAGCCATGCGTGGATATGATTAGGGCTTAATTACGGGATTAGGCCAGGCGGTGCCCTAGATTAGGAGAGGGGTCGTCACAGAGCCATCGTGACCTCAATTTCCCTGGATGGAGAGTAAATTTGGAATTATACAGCAAGACCTTTTGACTGACTATGAAAGTTTTGAGAGATAAGTCGTGATCGTGGAACACGTTGGTTTTATCTTTGTAGATACGAGCGGACTCGTAGGCATCGTTTCGGATCTCCTCCAATTATTGGAGTTCCAACTTTCTCTCTTTACCGGTTGCATCGAGTTCCATGTTGAGCTGTTAATAGCCCATAATGATTTATGCTCCAACTAGACCGGCAAATGGCATGATTTACCGAAGACTAAGCGATACGGTGACATTCCAAGTGGCATGTTGAGTTGTTAACATTCTAATTGGCGTTTTATTCGCCGTTCGATAAGCCTATATTGCATCGTCAAGGCGCATGCTCCAGTCCTTTCATGACGATTTTACGATCTTCTCCAAAATGGATTTAATCTCTCTATTTGACACCTCCGCTTGGCCACTCGTCTGAGGATGGTAGGCCGTAGACGTACGGTATGTAACATTGTACTTGCGTGAGAGATTTTCAACCATGCGGTTGCATAAATGGGTACCTCGATCACTAATCAAAGTACGTGGAGCTATAAAAGTAGAAAAAATTAGTGATTTCAAGAAATCGCATACCACTGATGAATCATTGGCGCGAGTGGCTTTAACTTCCACCCATTTGGACACGTAATCCATTGCCAGTAAGATATAGAGAAAACCATGTGACGGTGAAAATGGCCCATGAAGTCGATCCCCCAAACATAAAAAATTTCACAAAATTGGATCGAAGTCTGTGGCATTTGATCTCGATAACTCAAGGTACTGGTCGATTGACATTTGGCACAAGTCTTGGCATATATATAAGAGTTGTAAAAAATGGTGGGCTAGTAGAACCCACTCTCCAAGACCTTCACAGTTGTCTTACGTGGACCAAAATGGCCACCGCATGCGTATGAGTGACAGAATGCCAAGATGGATTATGTCTCAATCACTGGGAGACACATCGATGGATTACCTTGTCTAAGCAAAACTTCCACAAGTATGGGTCATACCAAACATAGTGTTTAGAATCGCTCCGGATTTTATCCTTTTGGGCTCGTGTAAGATTAGGCGAATATTTTCGTGTAACGAGGTAATTAACCAAATCCGCAAAACAAGAGAGTTCCTCAGAGACGGCTAAGAGATGTTCATCGAGGAAATCATCTCGAAGCAGGACAGGTGCTTCACCATTCTTAATGCTTCTGAGATGGTCAGTAACAAAACTTTCAGCACCACTTTTGTCTTTAATCTAGATATCAAACTCTTGTAACAAGAGTATCCATCGAATGAGACAAGGTTTAGCTTCATTTTTTGCCATTAGGTGCTTTAAGGTTGCATGGTCAGAATAGACAACCACCTTAATACCTAAAAGATAAGGTCGAAATTTCTCCAAAGCGAAGACGACAGCTAGAAGCTCTTCTCGGTAGTGGTGTAATTTAGTTGGGTAGGATCAAGAGTTCGGGGGGCGTAGTATATGACATGTTAAGCACGCCCGACTCGTTGCCCAAGCACAACACCCACAGTGTGGTTATTGGTATCGCACATGATCTCAAAAGGTAGATCCCAGCTTTGGGAGCTCGAATCCCAGGAGTAGAGATGAGAGAATCTTTGAGTTCATCAAATACACTCTTACATACCTTATCGAGATTGAAAGGCACGTCCTTCTGAAGAAGGCTATATAGAGGTTGTGCAATTTGGAGAAATCCTTAATGAATCACCTATAGAAACCGGCATGGCCAAGGAATGATCGGATTTCTCGCACAGTCGTGAGGTAAGGCAATTTTTGAATTACTTCAATTTTTGTTGGGTCTACCACCACACCTCTAGCAGACACGATGTGACCCAAGATAAGACCTTGATCCACCATGAAGTGACATTTCTCATAATCGAGGATCAAGTTTTTCTCGGCACATCGGTGAAGGACCTTAATCAGGTGACTAAGGCAAAGATCGAATGAATCGCCGTAAATGGTGAAATCATTCATGAATACTTCGATGAAGTGCTCAATGAAGTCAAAGAAAATGTTCATCATATACATCTAAAAAGTAGCAGGTGCATTGCACAGCCCAAAAGGCATATGCCGATAAGCAAAGGTGTCGAAAGAACATGTGAATGTGGTCTTCTCCTGATCCTCAGGTGCTACAGGAATCTGGTGAAAACCAGAGTATCCATCCAAGCAGCAGTAATGAGACCTGCCTGCTAAACGCTCTAACATCTTATCGATGAAAGGCAATAGGAAGTGGTTTTTCTGAGTAGAAGCATTAAGCTTCCTATAATCGATGCAAACCCGCCATTTGTTTTGGACGCGAGTAGGGACTAACTCACCCCGTGAGTTCGTGACCACTGTGATTCTCGTTTTCTTGGGAACCACCTAAATGGGACCGACCCACTTACTCGGGAGATCGGGCAGATCATCCCAGCGTCAAGGAGCTTCAGAATCTCATTTTTAACCACTTCCATCATCGATGGGTTCAGTCGCCGCTATGCTTCTCGTGAAGGTTTAAACCCTTCTTCCATATGTATCTGATGCATGCATGTAGAAGGGCTAATACCTTTAATGTCATCGTCTACCCTAATGCTTCTTTGAACTCTCGAAGCACACGTATGAGCTTCTCTTCCTCTGGTAATGTGAGTTTAGTTGAGATGATCACAGGTAAAGTCTCATTCTCACCTAAAAACACATATTTTAGATGACTATGGAATTGTTTGAGCTCCAGCGTGGGGGCTCGCTCCATAAAGAGGAGAAGTGTAGAGTTCGAAGCAGGTAGGTCAAGATATGCTAGGGTGGGAAAATGAAGTGGAGCAGAGTCTAACTCCGATATCAGCTCCTCGATCTCAGTATCGAGGATGAAGTATTGTTTTCATAAAGAATTGGTGTCGAGATGACTCTAACACCACTTTCAATATCATCATTTTTCACAAGAAAGGTCTCTTGGGCAAGCGAGTCCACATTGTCCAAGGCAAGCACCACAGAAGAGGTATCACAAGGATGGCACATCGTATTATAAATGTTGAACTTAATAAGTTCACCATCAAACTCTATGGTAAGGAAACCACTGTGAATATCAATCTTTGTCATGGCAGTTTTAAGGAAAGGTCTACCAAGCAAGACTGAGGAGAAATTGGGGCATGGCTGATTCTTCATATCGATGATGTAGAAGTCAACGGGAAATACGAGCTCACTAACCTTCACTAGATGTCTTCCAAGACACCCACAGGACAAACGACAGACCGGTCTGCCAAATGTATGACAACTCTAGTATCCTTCAGAGGGACAGCCTTCAATGACTTATATATGGATAATGGCATGACATTGATAGAGGCGCCAAGGTCGTATATAGCTTTCTGGATCTGAACTTCACCAATTGTGCAAGGGACAGTGAACATGCCCGGGTCTTCACACTTAGTGGGCAACTTTTTGCGTAGGATAGCTGAAACATTTTCACCTACGATGATTTTCTCGTTGCCTTTGAGTCGACCTTTATTGGTACATAGGTCTTTGAGCAACTTAGCATAGCGGGGCATATGTGCTAAGGCATCAAGAAGTGGGATGTTTATCGCCACTTTCCTCAGGATTTCTAGGATTTCGTTCTCTTCTCCTGCCTTTTTATTCTTAATGAGGCGTTGAAGGAACAGAGGTAGGATTTTGAGAGAAGGTTATGCTTCCTTATCCTAGTTTACCGTTTAAGTGGGGGACGGTTGAACTTTGAGCTCCTGCTAGACTTCCTTGGATTTAAGGGTGGGCTCTTTAGGCTTGGGTTCTTTAGGGTTCTCCTCTAACTCTCTGCCACTACGAAATGTGACGGCATGGACATTCGCATTAGGATTCGGATGTAGTTGAGAAGGCAGCTTGCCTTTCTCATCCGTACTCCCTACCTGTAGGGCCAGTTGCCCTAGTTGAACCTCGAGACTTTTAATGCTTGAAGCATGACTCGCGATTGTGTCATTTTTAAGTTGGGCTAAGTCTTTAGAGAATCTATCTTGATTAGCAATGAGTATTCTCATCATTTCTTCTAAAGACCCCGAGTTCTAACCGGGTTGGGACTGTGAGGAAGAGGTTGTCCCTTTGGGACATACTGGAGGTAGTTTTGGTTCTGAGGTCCATAGCTATGATAGGGGCTTTGACGGCATGAGTATAAGTGTTACTAAAATTGTTGTCGTATTGATTCCTCGATGGTCTTTGGAATCCGCCACCTATAGCATTTGCTTGTTCGTTCTCGAACAAGGTGGGACAAGAGTCATAAGAATGGTTCGTGGCTGAGCAGAAGCCGCAAGCTTTAACTTGAGCTTTTCCTGAGGTGAGGAATCGCTCCATGAGATCGGTGAGTTTATCAAGCTTGATATTGGCAGAACTTGACCCTACTCCATCATAAAGATTTCGTGAGAGTCCCTATTCCACGTCATCAATGTAATGACGTGACTGACTTGCTATATATTCATATAGATCAAACATCTCCTGAGGGGTCTTACATCTATAGTCGTCTCCACAAGCATTGTCAATCATGCGTTTCTCAATGGGCGTAAGTTCCATGTAGATGAAACGCACAGTGGAGAGGTTGCTTTAACCATGTTGGGGGTATTGCGCAAGCAAACGCTTATAATGACCCCAATAATCGCCAAAACATTCGCCACGTTTCATTTTAATAATGCGTATCTCTCTAATTAGTTAGGAATACCTAGATTCAGGGAAAACTCTTTGAGGAATGCAGAAATCTTGTCATTCCAATTTATGATGGAACTAGGAGGGAGATAGAAGAGCTAGTCTTAGGCTTTATCTTTAAGGCAAAAAGGAAAAGTAGAGAGTTTGACTTCGTCTTCATCGACTCTAGGGGGAATCATAGTCCTACATTTATAATGGAAGTCATTGATGAAGGTTACTGGATTCTCACGATTCAGTCCACGAAAGATGGAGAGAAGGTTTATGAAACCTGATCTAAGCTCAAAATTGCCCCTATGAACTGGGAATACGATGCAGTGTGGTTGATGAGCTAGGAGATCCTGTATCTCATCATTCGCCATCCCAATGGTAATGCAACGATCGGCCTGATGTTGTTCCTAAGGATTAGCTTGTTGCCTTTATGGAGCGAGATCAACTACTCTTTGATCGAGCGGTTGATATTGGGGTACGACAAGCCTCTGTTGTCCCACTGGTGCAAGTGCTACAAACTATCGGGGAGGAATAACTAGATGTTCCTCTCGTTCCTCGTGTGATGCAGCTGGTGCATGTGGTGCATGTGGATTCCCAATGTGGTCAGCCATCAGAGGGGGTTGCTCGTCACTCAGTTGCACTCTTGAGGATTGGTTCCTCTGCCTAGTTTCTTTCAAGTTCCAACGGCAAGTCTTTTCGATCTCCTGATCAAAAGGGAATAGAGATCCGGTGGACTACGATCGACGAAAACAGTGGGACATAAAGGTGAACACAAAAAAAAGGAAAAAGAAAAACCTAAGTCAAAAATAACTTGGTCCCCGGTAACGGCGCCAAAATTTGACGCGTGTCGAATGCGTCAAAATATATAATCCCAATGAGATTATCAATGACCACAAGAACTGTAGTAATGGCAAACACGAGGTCGATCTACGAAGACCAAGTTTCCAACCTAGGCTAAGGAACTAATAAGTAAATCGGGGGATTTCACAAGAATGTTCTCAAGAATTAACTAAAAACAAGGAATAAAAATGTTGAGTGAATTCACAGTAATTTAGAGTAGCTATACACCTAGTAACGTACGCGGGTCCTCGCACTTCCCTATCTCGATGGTCTAGGTACGACAATGACCACTTCTCTAGTCAAACACATAACCCTATACTCAAGCAAATTGGGTTTAATGTGTTGACCGCAATGGGCTTTGTAAAGGCACTACACCTAGACAACCGGATCACTAGTGTGTCCAATTTAGCCTAAATCCCTATGGTATTCAACTGGTCCCAAAAGAGGCCAATCGATTGGTATGGTCAATTGCCACTAGTGTGGTCTTATTGTACAAGTACGGGTGCTTACAACTCACTGACAACTAAATTAAGGTTTAAACATGAATTTAACCTCAATTATTCAAACTATAGCAAAGGGAATAAAATACTATAAAAAGCAGTTTAAATAAAGAAATAAATAGATCTCACATATGTTTTTATGCCAAAAATGGTAGTTTGCTCTACTTACGATCTAAATCGATGAACTTAGCCGGACATCATGGTTGTAGATTCAATTAAAATTCAAAAAGAAAACAAGAAACAATGGTTTGTTGGAGAATGTTGGAGAAGACAAAAAAAATAGAAATGTAGCCTTCAAAAAGTTGGTTCTCCAAAGAATACCTAAATCCCAATGTAAAAAAACACATTCTAATTTGTTCTTTGGATGAGAGAAATCAATTTTAAGTTTGGTCTCGTGACACGTGCACCGAGGAGGATCCTGTGGCTGTGAAAGTTTTCTGCAGGGTTCTGCCACGTGTCGGGCGCTGATTAGAGGAGTCTGCTTGCGTGCTGACGTGGCGTGCTCGCATTGGTGAAGGAGGCTTCTGTGCAGGCGTGAAGGACGAGTAGCAGGGCGCCACGTGGAAGCTGAGGCGTTGGAGAAAATAGCACAAATCATGTGAATTAATGGGAGACAGAACGGCTACGAATCCGAAGAGCATCCTAAGGCAGCTGGAGCGAGGAAGGAGTGCTGTTGGACGTGCAAGACCAATGAAAGGCAGACACGTGGCGCGTGAGAGAGGGAGGAAGCTCGCATGGAAAACTGAAAATCTGGGAGTTGGTGACGTACAGATCTCGAGGCCGAATCAACAGCAGCTGAGGCGAAATGATCTGTTGTTTTGGTCACTAACGTGGTACGCTGGACCCCTGCTGTGATGACGCGTGGCAACAGCTGCGAATGAAAGGCAACCACGTGGCTGCTGCTGGAGAGACAAGAAAATTGCACAAGGCGTGCGTAGATATGGGATGTGGACATCACGAATCTCGAGGACTATTGAATGGCTGTAAACAAAAGTGATCCACGTGTATCCCTTTCTACATTACTTAGCTTATTGGTGACCTCTCTATCTCCTATACAATGCGTGTCTCGAAACTGATCAACTGGTACCTGATCACTACATATAAATATTTCATTCCACATGATTTTTCGCTACGAATTCAACCGCGCACCCCAAAAATTCTTAAAATAACAAATAAGGATAATTAGGCCAATATTTTGGAGACTCAACAGTAAAAATATCTAAATAAACTATATATAATATGAATAATTAACAAATTATCACTGCTCTAGCTTTGGATTCATCATCAATTGTTAGGTATAGCCATATTATTAAAATTTTGAAATTGATGTTGGACTTAGTTTTGATTTTTTTCATGTGGGTCTTGATTTTTATAGTACAGTAGTGGGTGTTAATCCAAGATTATGTTTATTCGTTGTTGCCCTTTTAGTTGTTGGGGAAATTTGTGGGGTTTAGTAAGGTTGTTCTTGTGGGAATTGGGGAATTTTGAAATTGGTGTTATAGATGTGTGTGTTTTCCTCACTCTCATATTTCTTTCTCTCTAGAACATCATCACCGCCTCTCTCTAGTCTCTATGATTGTGTAAATGTGCATCCAATGCCTTCTTAAAGGGTATGCTATTCAGGGGAGTGATAGGAAAAAATATGAAGAAAAAAACCCATATTGGCCTATTTTTCCTCTAAATTTTCAACTCACAACTTCTGTTTGAGAGGATTAAGCAACATGTGCCAATGCCTAACCTTGCAAAGTTCATCTTTTGTACATGATTTTTTTTTCAATAGGTCTATTAATTAGAAAACTCCACCTATGTAGAACATTATGTGTGCTACATAGTCGGTCCCAACTCTAATGTTTCTCTTCCTCTCTTTTTATCGGTTCTTCAAAGATTGGTGATTATATCCATTTCTCTCTCTTCCTCACAAGCTATTTGCAGCTTTGATGCTTCCCTCTTGATGTTTTCTTTTTGTGCCTTACAATGTTTCAAGTATTTCAGTGACCCCTTTCATTTTTTTGTAGTAACTTTAGTTAAAAGCATATCATTTTAGTTGTTTATTGTTGATCCATGTAGGCTCAGCTCGAGAGCAGATGTCAAGAGCTGACTCGGGCTACATTGGACCAGCCAGTGGATGATGAAGTGATGTACTACGATGTGGTGGTGACTGTCCCCAAGGCGTGTCTACGGTCTCAAGTCGCTAAGGAGAAAGAAGAGAATATATGCAGATCTTGGTGCTAGCACATCCCAAGTACCGCCAATGGTGCTTGGTAGTTCTGTTTTTTTGTGGATATTTAGAGAACTGAATTGCGAGGCATGAACGGCTTTAGGATACTTAGGTATTTTTATGGTTGTTGTAGAATTTTTGGATTGGTAGTTCTTTTGTGGATACTTAGGTATCTTTTATATCTATTATGTTTGACAACTTTTTGTAAATATGTAAATCTTTTTTTTTTCTTCAAATTGTACTTTTTTCTCATTTGAAATATATTGTTGTTGATATATATTGTTGATTATTGTGTGTATGTGAAATTCTATTTTTTTGGGGGGATATTAATACCCCCAAAGAGTTGTTGAGGGGGTGCAGGCGATGGAGCTGGTCCTATTGTTGTTGTTTTCAGGTTTTGAAGTTTCGTAGAACCATTTTGATTTTAGTGTTTTATTTAAAAAGAAATTTGGGTATAGAAACGGAGTAGAGACGAATTAGCAACATAATTCCTAATCCATCTCTAATTTGCGACGAATATCATGAGAATTTAAGCAAAAAACTGGGTAAACAGAGTGTAGAAATGAAATAGAGACGGATAAGCAAAATAACATATGGATTCCATTGCTAATCCGTCTCTAATTTGCAACGGATTAGCAATGAAATTTAAATTAGAAACTAAGTAAAATTTGATGTTTGTCTCTGATTAGAAACAAATTAGAAACGGAATGCAAGCTGAAACATTCGCCTTGAAGGAATGTTCGTTTTTGTTTTTAAATCCGTCTTAAATCAATCACAAATCTGATCCGTTTGGAATCAGCAATGGTTGAATAATTAGCAACGACGATTTTAGAGACGGAACATATTCCGTCTCTAATCCGTTGCAGAACTGGATTAAAGGCGGAATTTATGCTGATCATCAGCAATTTTTTTAGTAATGCAATGTGAGATTTGGTTATATTACTTATTTGGATATTATTAAGACTTCCGCTACTAAAACAACTTAAATGAATCAAAACAAACAAATTAAGTTGTAAAACTCTATCAATTAATATATTTCAACAAAACAATTATTTAAACATTGAATTTGACTAGGTGGGTTATTAGATGGTTAGTTCACAAATCGTCGTCATGGATAGGAGTGCAAGTGACGTGGCATGATCTAATGATGTGTCAACGACATGAAGGTCTTAATTTGCCTCGAAATTTAGAGTCGGTCACACGACGACATTTATGTCACACTAAAAATCACATCGGCCTACATGAATCGTTCTGAGCCTTAACCCACAAGTAATACATCGAGATTTATGTATAACCGTCCCAAGGCACTCATGGTCGAGATTTATGTATGACCGTCCCGAGGCACTCATGGACGGCTCAAAGACGCCCGATGTGACATATTCGTCATTCTAGCATTTTTTTTTTTTTTTTGCAGGATGTACTCCAAACTAAGGAGTCTCCATTATTTTTGTAAAAACTCTTTTTGATTACTTAATAAAAATTTATAATCTAAAAAAAGAAAAAAAAATTGTAAAAGTTTCTCCATATTACAGTACGGAATTACATTTTATTTATAATCGATATTATTATAAATTTACATAAAAAAATATTGTAAAATACTTCCTCCATATATACTCTTATAATTTATAAATTTATACAACACAACAAATACTTCCTCCATACTCATATAATATTTACAAGTTTATACAACACAAAAGGATTACTTAGTGATAAAAGAACGAAAGCGAAATTGTGTAAATTAAGTGCACGATGTTGAGTTTGATTTTCCATAACAACAAAACGTCGTGCAATCCCAACCCAAAGCCTATCGAAACTATAACCAGACAAGTATATGAATATCCATAATTAATCAAAAAAATCTATAAATTTGTAACACTTAAGGCATACAAGAAATGCACAAAACTCCCTTTATTTGATTATTTATAGTTTCCGCAACTGCTGCAAAGCAGCTACAAACACCATTATTAGTAGGACATAATGTACATCACGTACATTACATATTATATACTACATACATATAAGTCTTCCTCATATGGATACCATCATCAACTCAACTCAGTACTATCTCATGCACGGCTCTTCTCGATCACTCTCCCCATGCACACATCATCAGTTGATTCATATTATAGAGAACAAGCCCTGTCCACGCTGTCTCGACTCCGGCCCTGCATAGAAGAACGAGTTTTGTTGCCTGTTAAAGATTTCTTTGATCTCTTTCACCGGGGATCCAAATGAGACCTCTCACACATCGCCGTCCTCTATCTCGCTTCAACGCGTTGTTTTTACTCAGTATAAATCAAACGCTTCCACTCAAATTTCGACCCAATTAGCTCATTAGTAATTAATATTAATTGATAATCAATTCGTAATCTCACATCATAAATTTACTTTATATTGTAATAAAAATTATTCTTTTTGGATAAGTTATTGTAATAAAAATTATAGATGTTCCAAAGTGCCTCGAATCACGCAAACAACACGATCGAAGGCATAATCCAATGACAAGTACATATAGTACCTGCAAGTGGGATCTTCTCGTTGGTCCAAGAGTTGACTTCAAAGCAGAGCACCTGAAGATTCTGATTGGCTGACGAAACTATCGCGACGGGATGTCCAGCTGGGATAATGAACCAGTCACCAATAGACAAGTTTGACCTCGCCCTTGTGTAGCTCACTCCTCGTTGACCTTGACCTTCACCCCTTGACCCTTCTTGACCCTCTCCCCGCTCTCCACGTTGACTTTCACGTTCATACGAAGAAGAAGACAAGTGGGGACACACCATCTCTGAGTACCCAGTCCCGTCCACCACAAAGGCCAACGTTGTTGCTATCGAGTTGTAGTACGGCCCAACCATCCCTCCCTATTAATAATCAATCACACAGTATTAATTAATACCAAATATATTTTTTAATTACCGAGCTTATCCGAGGCACCATCACTAATATCAAATTGATTAATTTCTCTAAGGTCCTTAATTGTCCCACAAAAAAACACTAATACCAAATCGATTAATTTCTCTAAGGTCTTTAATTGCCCCACTAAAAACTCTAAAAATTCAAAAAAGCTCGAAAGGAGAAAAGGAGCAATTAAGTTTCGAACAAACTATGCAGCATGTTATAAAACGAAATTATCACTCGAGCCAAATAAATAACCAAATAATTATGCAAAAAACTACTAATAACCAAATAATTATGGCTTACGTTGGTGATGTTTTTGAAGGAGACGGTGATGCCGAGCTTCTTGAGGGGGTTGTAGTCGTCGGGCCTGACCTCGTAGAGCTGCCCATATTGGTTTGATTCGGTTTTGCGTTTGGTGATTCGGTAGGGCTCTTCTTCTTCGTCGCCGCGTCGGTCGCTGCCGAAGATCCAACTGTTGGCGTTTGAGGAGTGCCTGCTCAAGGCTTGGATCTGCTCTCTGCTCACTCTAACCATCGGACCTTGACTCTGTTGGAACACCTTCTGCAGCCTCCCATAGTCCACCTAGTTAAGTTTCCAAAAAATGTCACAAGAAAAAATATTAGGTAACAAGTAATATTAATTAAATAATGTATTGAATAAAATAAGATAACATTAATAAATCAATTAATTTATACGTTGAATGCTGCTTCTAAGATTCCTTGGCTGAAGGACTTGTAAAATGATTCAGGGTTTTCACCTCCTGCACCAAAGAAGTCCTGCATGCATGCAATTGTGTCATATATATATATATAGTCGATAAATTAGTAAACAATTTAACATGTATTCTAACAAATTTAGACCGTTGGATCATGCATAATTACCTCGAAGTGACCAGGAGTATTGACTGGCACGGCAAGTTTAACGATCCAGAGGTCCTCTCTTTCATGATTGTTCACCAAGTATATTATAGTTCCTGCTTGAGCCTTGAATATGTCTCCATACCTCACGTTGTAGCTCTGCCTCTTCTCCTTCCTCACCAAGTTCACTATCCCATTACCTATAATTCAAAAATATTACACAAAAAAAGAAATTATAAAAATTAGTGTTAATAATAAAAAAGGGAAATGCAAGAATAAGAATACTACGCCACAAACGCATTGCATAACAGCATGTGGCATATAGACCCCACATCAAAATCCCATCAAAAAGACACTTAACACCTCATTTTGATATGTGACCCACTCAACACATCAGCGGGACACAGTGTTTGTCATCATTACAGCATATTCCCTAAAAAAAATACACTTACATATACATGTGTAACATTTACATTTAATTTTATGTACGTATGTACCTTTGGCCACGAAGTAAATGGACTCAGCGTCACAATGGTGAGGCAGAACAACAGTGTTGGGCCTAGCTTCAAGGAAAGCCACACGATAGTCCTTGAGTCCCTTAAGCAGATTAGATCGACGATCAAACCTCTGAAGAACCTCGAACCTGCCCTGCTCAGACCTATACCGAGTTTCGTAGTGCTGTAGTCGCCTAAAGTGGTAAGGATGATCCTCTCTCTCTTGTTGGTCTTGGCCTTGGCCTTCGCCCCTCCTCTGCTCCTCGCACCACTGCTCGCATCGCCTCTGCTGTTCGGGCCTTGTTTGCTGCTGGCACTGTTGCCTGCACTCCCGGTACTCTCTCTCGGGGTCGTGCCGCTGCTGGTCTTGGCCCTGGCCTTGGCCTTGGCCCCTCCTTTGTTCCTCGCACCACTGCTCGCATTGCCTTTGCTGTTCGGGCCTTGTTTGTTGTTGGCACTGTTGCCTGCACTCTCGGTACTCTCTCTCGGGGTCGTGGCGCTGCTGGTCTTTGCCTTGGCCCTTACTCCTTTGCTCCTCGCACCACTGCTCGCACTGTTGCTGCTCTTCCGGCCTCGATGCTGCTTGTCTGCATTGTTGCCTGCACTCTCTGTACTCTCTCTCAGGGTCATGGCGCTGCTGGTCTTGGCCTTGGCCCCTCCTTTGCTCCTCGTACCTGTAACGAATTACTTCCTCGGGTTACAAATATAAATATAAATATAATAGTACCTTGGACTAAAAAAATAAAAATAAAACAATACTACGTACCTTTGCAAGCACCTTCGTTCACACTCTTGAGTGGCCATTCGAGTCACTTGGCACTGCTGCATGCATTGTTGGAGCTCTTGCTCAGGGTCCCCTCTCTGGTTTGAGAACAGCTCGTCAATGCTGTAAGAGAGGGCCACTGTAACATAAAGGAGAGAGAGAAGTAAGAAAAGTGGTAGACGTTTCATAATAGCCATTGTGGTGAGTGTCGATGACGGTGGATGTGGAGTTTGAGATGAAATAAAAGTGTATGGAGAGAAGTATTTATAGAGAGAGAAAAGGTGGTGAGTAGGGAATGTCGATGACACTTTTAGTTAAGGAGTGCATGCACGTCGACGTGTGTTGGTTCTACGTGTCGAGACAAGGAGGTTTTGTGACGCGACGAGATGAGAAATGACATATATAGTCAATTTGTTTGTAATACACTTAACTCACACAATGAAACAAACTCGTTCGATCCTCTACTAAGATGGGAAACATATCGTAATGTGAATCCAACGGACTTTAATGGACAGTGGCATTAGTGCGTGTACGTATACGTGAGAGGATTTTGACGAATTTCGACGCCGTGTATACAGATGGCCGATTTTGTTTTTTAGCAAAACGACAAAATGCGTGATCGAATCCCCTCCGTCGGATACACATGAAATAGTTCATTTCAGGCGATGTATCAATTTATAGAGAAGGGACAAGAGAATTAATGACGTGGTTGTTGAGGAAGCGACGTGGCGACGCGACGACGCGGAGGTCACGTGCGGGTATGTGCGGACACGAATTTTAATTAGGGTAGTGCTAGGTGGAGTCTTTGAGTCTGGACTTTTTATTTTTATATATTTATAAATCATCCTTCTATCGTTACCTATATTAATCGAACACCCAAAACATAGTTGGGTCAAATGTGGAAGAGTTGGTGTAAATCTCTCCTCGGAAACAACTGAAAATCTCTTCGGCAGCAAGCTCTTCGTCTTCCATAGCTGAAAATCTCACCGATTTCCCATGGAGAGAACTTGCTGCAAGATGGTTTATTGTCTTTCCCTCACCTCAGCTCACCTCACATTGTCAATCTTCATCGCTTCACCTCGTCAAGCAGTCGTTATTTACCGACGACCACCCCGTCACGACGACCACCATCTTCATCATCATTATTGTTGACTTGACGACTCGTCGACTCAACTGGTTGTGGTCCGCTGATATTTGTTGTTGTTGGTTGTTGCTACTGTGTTGAGGTAAGTTGTTAAAAATCAAGGGTTTTTGTTGTTTGGATCGTTGGTTTTGTTGTGATTGTTATTTGTGGTTGTTGCTACTGTGTTGAGATAACTTTGCTCTTCAAATTTCAGTGATCTAAGTTCATCCTTACCCTAGAAATCTACCCAATTGTATTTCCAAATTAGTTACAACATCTAAGAACATGAAGAACACATGGATTTTGGGAATAAAAACTTAGAACAATGCTTGAAGAATTTTCATGTGTAGTTTTGTCTACATTAAAAGTCTTTGAAGTTTGAAGATACATTGAGAGAGCAAAATTGAAGATAAAGGAAACCCTTTTAAAATTCTGAAAATTTTGAGCAAACAAAATTCATGTAAAATATATCAGATTAAACAAAATTGATGCATTAAGTAGTTTTGTCTACATTAAAACATTACCATCTAAGATTATAAACATGTGTAATGTTACATATTTCTCCTATGCAGTTAACTTCATGTGTTGAGTAACTTGAGTTGATTGAGTTGTCACATTCATATATTAAACTACTCATAGATTAAAGTAAATAATCAAACTTTACTTGTATGAACTATGAATAAAAAAAAGGTTCTTGTTGAAGAGAAAAACCAACCATCTATACTAGTTTTTACTCTTGTTTTTCAAATAAGCATAGCTGCCTAAGCTTTTAGGAGTTATTATGTTTGCTTTAACTTTGTTAGGACAGTTAATAAAATCTCATTGAAAAAAGACGTATTTTGCGGAAGTCCGAACCATTGTAGTAGTTCTCTCTCATATATGGTAAATTAGACATGCTTGTCTATGTATTCCTCCCTAGTTTCTATTGATTCTAAGATTCTAATTCATTACCTAGAAATTAATTTTGTAAAAAAAGTTCTATATATAAGTTTTCTAGTGTTATATATAGACACATGAACAAAAAAAAAAAAAGTGGAAAAAAAAGATGTTGACTTGGATCATGAATAATTTAAGGTCCTAATTATTGTAATCCACTGTTCAAATATCTAAAAAGGTATGACATTTGGGATTGAAATGAAAGACAAGGTTGTTGGATTTCCATCTGTTTTGTAATGTTTCTGCAATGGTTCTATTGAGTGAATAATATGCAGGTTAATTATATGATGATTATATAGAAAGGATGCTGGTGATATATTCACATAGAAGCTTCTCATTAGTTGGTTCATCAGTCTCCTTTAGCAAGTTTATCCTTTTTTGTTACGTCTCCTCATAAGTCATAACTATATTAACTGCACATAACTCATTCAACTTTTACATTCTTGTTTATTATCTCTTAATCAAAGCTTTTTTTTACTTGATTATGTATTGGGTGAATCGAGTTCAACAATATTTTATTGTTTTTTCTCTGCGTCGTTGATTGGTTAATTTGGGATTAGGATTTTCTTGATGTTGTTGGTGTTGTTGGTGTTGTTAAAATGGCTAAAATGTGTTCATTGCAAATTTGCAATCTTGTCCTCCTATCTGTTATTTGTTTCATGTGTTGAGTAACTTGAGTTGATTGAGTTGTCACATTCATATATTAAACTACTCATAGATTAAAGTAAATAATCAAACTTTACTTGTATGAACTATGAATAAAAAAAGGTTCTTGTTGAAGAGAAAAACCAACCATCTGTACTAGTTTTTACTAGTTATTGTAATCCACTGTTCAAATATCTACTGTTCAAATATCTAAAAAGGTATGACATTTGGGATTGAAATGAAAGACAAGGTTGTTGGATTTCCATCTGTTTTGTAATGTTTCTGCAATGGTTCTATTGAGTGAATAATATGCAGGTTAATTATATGATGATTATATAGAAAAGATGTTGGTGATATATTCACATAGAAGCTTCTCATTAGGTGTTAGATGCATCTCAAACTCAAAGTACTAACTTTGCCAAAATAGTTGATGCATTTCATGAACTTTATCAATATTCCACAAACATTTTCCTGACAAAACAAAATGCAAAAAAAAGGAAGATCTACTTAATCTCATTAAGTCATAATTGATTAAATGTTGTTCAATTTTAGCTTTAACAAACAAAAGAAAAAGCAAACCTAGCTCGATACACACATCGTAAAGCCAAAATTCTAAATACTCAACTTCATTATCAAATTCAAACATAATTAAAAATCTATCTATGTTTTTTATTTGAAAAAAAATTTCTCTTTACAGTAATACAACCTTAAAGCAGAGCAGAGCATATCAATTATCACTTATATAGTTATATATATACCTATTCCACTGAGTACTCTCAACAAAAGACGCCGACGGTGATTTTTCCACTTCATGCGAGAAACATCCTTCATAGTCCCTAATTCGATCACTTTCATAAGAAGGCACATCCGGCAATTGATTCTACCAAGTGGATGTTTCGTACATTAAAATTAAGTTTTAGAAGTCCATAATTTGATTTAAGGAAATCTCTCCCAAGCAAGAAATAACATACTAAACAATCCGAGATGCTACCATAACGTGTTACCTTGAGCATTTGAACTAGTGTCCTGAGTAGGTTGAGAACAAGTTATCCTTTGGTTGGGCTGAGATTTCTCTCTTGTTGACAGCCTAGATGATTTCTTTGGCCTTCTACAATTTTTAGTCTCCATTGTAGCATGTGATACCTCATTTCGTCTAGCACTACCATTTTGTTATTTATACTTTTTATTTATACTTCTTTATCTATACTTATAAAGTTGGGTGTATTCAAATGCGATTATTGAGTGTCATTGCTTACTTGAACATATGTCTTTGATGATTAGGCACGTGGTTAGTGACTTAAGATGGATGATTTAGAAATGGCAAGAGCAGCTTTTATTAGGGACATCTTTGGTTCGAGTGATATTGAAGGGTCATCCCATGAAAGTCTTGGCTGTGAAGACAACTCAGTTCCTTTGGTTGATGAAGTATCAATCTCGAATGTTATCCACGAACAAGATTTCAACATTGTTTCTCATCCTATTCCTACAGTAGGCATGTCATTTGGAAGCGTAGATGAGTTGCTAGAAACTTATCAAGACCATGCTAAGGAAAAAGGTTTTGCCGTTGTGATTCGATCTAGTACCAAAGATGCAGATGGTCAACTTAAGTATGTGTGGCTTTCATGTGATAGGGGACGAAATACATACTTTGAGAAGCATTCTAAGAGGGTAAATTGCCACGCTAAGGTTCGTGCAATTAGAGGAGGTGATAATCGCTGGTTGGTTTCAAAGGTGGTTGTTGAACACAACCATGAACTCATACCCGATTTATCATTTTTTATGAGTGGTCATCGAGAATTGAATGAGCGCATGAAACGCCAGTTGCAGGCGAATGAGAGAGCAGGCATCAGGCCTAGTAAGAGCATCAGAATGCTTCAAATTCAGGAAGGGGGCCAAAGAACTTAGGATGTACTTCTAAAGATTGTCGCAACTTCATTGATGCAAGCAGAAGACTGGGATTGGAAGAAGGGGATGTTGAAGCTATTCGTAAGTTTTTTCTAACAATGCAAGAGAGAGACAGAGGTTTTTTCCATACCTTGCAGGTCGACGATGATAACAGGCTGGCGAACATATTGTGGATCCATTCACGCAGCAGAGCATCATCCGAAGAATTTCACGACATTGTGAGTTTTGATACGACGTATCTTCTGAATAGATATAGGATGTCTTTTGCTACAGTTGTTGGAGTAAACCATCATGGGCATTCCATATTGTTAGGTTGTGCTCTGATTTCTCATGAGGACGCCAAATCTTTTAAGTGGTTGTTTAGAAATTGGTTACGAGGTATGGGAAATGTTCACCCTCGATGCATTTTAACCGACCAATGTGAAAGCATTAAGGCAGCTGTGAGGGAAGTTTTGCCTGACTCGATTCACATGTTTTGTTTGTGGCATATCATGTGCAAAGTTCCTGCAAAGTTCAAGAATGTTCCAAATTACGACGCGACGACAAAGGAGTTCAAAGATGTGGTGTATGATAGCCTAAGCATCCAAATGTTTGAAAGAAATTGGAACGATTTCATAAGAAGAAATTCTTTGGAAAATCACGAGTGGCTGAATGATTTGTACAATGAAAGAGAGAGTTGGGTTCCAGTTTTCCTGAACAATAACTTTTGGGCTGGAATGGTGTCTACTCAGCGAAGTGAAGGAATGCATGCTTTCTTTGATAGTTACATCACATCTAACAGTACATTGAACCAATTTGTCGAGCAATATGAGGTGGCAATCACGGACAAAATTCAAAAAGAGTTGCAAGCTGAATTTGACTCAAAAAAAGATGCAGTGCGATTAAACATACAATTCCAATGGGAAAGTCAGTTCTATAATGCCTACACTAGAAATATCTTCAAGAAAGTTCAAGGAGAAATCAATGGAATGATGTACTGTCATTTGGATCCAAATAACGAGAACGACACTTCATCAATTCCCGGTGTTGAGAAATCAATGGAATGATGTACTGTCATTCGTCAATTGTTGAATCAAACTCATATCTAGCAACTGTAGAGCAGTGAGATGTTGAAGTTGGTGTGGCAGTGACTTCATCTTGGACCATCCACAGATTGTCAATTGTTGAAGAGAAGAACACAGCAGACTATCATTGTTGTTCTATTCAACAACATGGAGCAATTTTGAATTCAAAGCTTTTTTATAGACTTGCTGCAGTTTTGTAGGAGCCCTCTTGGCAAGCTTGTGAAGTCTTTTACTCCAATAATTTTGAATATCACTGTTGAATCAAATCATTCTTCAAAATTTTGGTATCCTTAGGAAATACCATATCACAGCTATACACTTACCATACTCTTAGTTGTATTCTTTCTACATTTGTAGATGTAATTTCCTTTTTTAAGTTATTCCGTAATCATGTAGATCTCCAAGCTAAATTAGAGTGGTACTGTAATCAATCACTCAACATTGCCATATTTGGCTATCCTCATTGTATATACTCTCAAGTATCAATGGAAATCAATAACAAAGTTTTCACAGCTTGTGTTTCATACGGTATCAGAGAAGAATCTCAATTAATCACAATTCTTTTCACATTCTTCTACAATTTTTAGTATTCATTGTAGGATATGATCCTCTACCTAATTGCACATGTGGCGCTAGCAAAGAGCACATTGAGAAGTGAGAAGCAACAAAGGCACATGATTTTTCACTTGGGCTCAACACAAGTTATAGCGCACTGACATCGCAAATTCTCAACATGACTCCAATGCCAAACTTGAGTTGGATCTATGCATTAGCTATACAAGATGAAAACCAGAGCAAGTGATTGCTAATCGCACACTGATGATTGAAGGAGCGACGTTTGCAGCAAGGAACAATCAAGTCAGACAACATACTAATGGTAGCTGTAAGGAAGGTCATTAAAACCAGTTAGCTCTCTTCTTCATGAATTTCATCATGCACAACAAAATAACGGGCAAGTGAAGTCATAAGATTGTTGTGAAATGACAACATTCCCAAATCATTAATGCTGGCCAAGTTCTAGTAATTCAAGCGTATAATATTGAGTTTTGAAAAAGAAAAAAATGTTTCATCATACATCCGCATAATCTATATTGTTTTAGCAAGCGAGGTAGCTCCTTCCATAACCTATAGGCAGCCTCACTCCGTTGAAGTGTCTTTATAAATGAGGAAACAAAGGCAAAATGCTTTGACAACAAAACTTACGAGATAGTGGTGCAGTTGAAGAATAGCGTTCTGGTTTTCTCGGATTCCACCCTACAAGAAAATATAACTTAAATCATATTTTTACATATTAATGAAGAGGAAATGAAAAAAAAATCCAAATAAGTTTTCTTCCATGAGAAGATGCGATCGAATTCACAATTTCTTAATGCAACAAAATGACCTACTCTTTCAAATCTTATACTAGAAAAAAAAACGCATAAACATTACTTAACAGTTAATAATGATTCTATTGGCAAATTATTTTACTCACGTCAATAAAGATGAAAAGATGTTAGCAAAACTTGAGATAGAGAAATGAGGAACATATTAGTAGATCGGTGTCGACAAACATAATAGGTCCGACCAAATTCGCACAAGAACAAGGGTAATGCAAGTAGCAACCAAAATGAAAGTCAGTCGTAGTGATGAAACATATATCAAGCAAAAGTATAAGGACATCTAGATGCTACTTGTCTTCTCGCAAAAGAGGCGCGTAAATCGTCAACACATTTTCTTTATTCTTAGCTAAACTCGTCAGAGCAGTTTCAAGAAAGGATGAAAAAAAAAAGTTATATTGTTCAAACTGAATAGAAAATGGTCTTATGATTATTCGCAGCAAAGAACGAAAAACAGGTAATGCAATTCCATAAACGATCGCGCTAGATAGAAATTATAGCTTGCACTAATAGTAGCAAATACAAAGGGCAAATCAAGTTCAAAAGAGTCCCATGTTCTAATGAACAATAGTTGACAATATCATTCTGAACCTCAAAAACGAAGGGATATCTGATCAAATTGTTACCAATGCTCATCTAAGCAACCAAATGCAAGAGTGAACAGGACACTAGCAGAAGAGAGAATTAAAGGATTCGACGACGCTATCGACTCACCATTTAAAGGCAAATTTCTTTGACGGTAACTCAACAAATGGTACATAAACGAATAAGCATTAATATCATCCACCATAGAAGCCATTTTCACATCTTCAACTAGCTCAGTTGCAGCAAATACACCTACAACACAACAACATGTTCATGAAATCAAAATTCAGAAATTCAATCATGAGAGACACCTATGAACCCATTGAGAAATCTAGGGTTTCAAACAAGATAAAAAATTCAAACTTTATTCAATCTCCACTCCACCCATTTTGGTTCCTTCACATATTTCAATCCAAAACCAATCAAAACCAAGACCAATTCATTGATTTGAGCTCACCAGAAGAGGGAAAAAACATGAAAATCGATGAAGACAGCCCAAAAATCATCGAATCCATCCTACCCAGATGGGCAAATTCCATTTTGATCCCATTTCCAACAAACACCATGAATATAACTAAATAAGAATCTCACAAGAGCAACTGAATTGACAGAAGAAATCCACAGAATTTGGCAATTTCATGACTTCAAGATAAGTACACAGTAAAGGCTGTGCCATGGCAACTAAAGCAACAAAAGATGCGAATGTATGGATAATTAAAGAACCTGTAGCCTTGTTTTTGTGTGTCCGAGACATTTCGGCTTCGATTTCTTTGATCTTCTCAATGATTCCCATGTTTTTCTTATGTTCCTGATATCAGAAAACTGAAATTTTAGATTTTGATGCAATGCACAAAACAATCAACAACTCCGCATAAAAAAAAAAAAAAAAACAACTGAAAAATCGATTAGTCGGGACCGGACACCTATTTCTATAATGATTAAATTTGGTGCCCGACCCGGTCCCATTTTTGAAACGGGCAATTTTTTTTTTTGTCCAGTCCCGTAAGTTTGTAAAACATACGGCTCCCGTTTTGTCCGCTTTTTATTTTTAAATATGATTAAATATTTTATTTATCAATTATTTTAAAAAAAAACCCTCAACTACAACTTACAAATCTACAAGTCACCAATTACCAACAAAATAAATACATAACATCACAATTTTTTAATTTCCAATATAAACATCACAAAAGTTTTAAAAAAAAAGAGATATCATCTCAAATTCTCAATAGTCCAAATTATCAAAGTATAGAGGCCATAATATATATAGATAATTGAATATAAATTAAATCAAATGATGCATGTTATTTGCTTAAAGGGAAGGTGAAGGTATGTGGTACCAGAGAGGAGAGACCGTGAGAGTTGGGACTCGGGAGTGAGAGCGAGCAGAGCCCAAGACTGAGAGGAGAGACGTGAGTCGTGAGAGTCGGTGGGAATTGGTGTCACGTCCTCTCGAAATGAATGAACACAATGTCGGTTACTAGTTACTTGTTAACAATCTGGGTGAAACAGCTTTCCACTCGAGACATTCAACACTTACCAATTCGACCAATTCTAATCACAGACCGAGCAAGAGCACTCAATGCGGAGACGTGCACCAGACCAGTGTCTTCGTCTTGTTTCCACCGGTACCGAGAGGAGAGACCGTGAGAGTTGGGACTCGGGAGTGAGAGGCGAGCCGGGAGAGTGAGAGGCGGAGCCGGAGCCGTGCGTGAGGCAGAGAGAGTGAGAGGCGGACGGAGGCATAGAGAGTGAGACTCGGGAGTGAGAGGCAGAGACGACTGTGAAGGCGTGAGGCAGAGAGAGTGAGAGGCGGACTAAGGCGCGCCGTGCGTGGCCGTGAGCCGCGGTGCGTGGCCGTGAAACGCGAGGCGATGAGAGACGACCGTGAGGCGGAGTGAGGCGGAGTGAGGTGGTGAGAGTCGAGAGTCGAGACGGTGAGAGGCGGAGTGAGGCGGTGAGAGGCGGAGTGAGGCGTTAGGGTTTGTTGAGGGAGAACGGAGTCAGAGAGCGGGGAGGGACTCGAGGGAGATGAGATAAAAGTTAAAAACTTAAAATACATTGTGAAATTACCTATATGTCCTTCAAATTAATCAATAACGAGTACTGGTTTTTTTGAAATTTTTTTCCGGACCCGATCCTGTATTTTTAAACGGACATAAAAAAAAAAATTGTCCAGTCCCTCCGAATTGATCTCATCCTTCAAAAATTTCATTTTTCTTTGTTCAGTAATAACTGAATCTTTTAATTCAATAAAACACTCGTTGTATCAATAAATTTCGATTCATATCTTTTTCTTAATCAAAAGAATTCGACATTCTACTTAATTATATTAGTATTAGTATTAGTTTACTAATCAGCATAGAATTCTTATTCTATTAATATTAATATGCATAGAAAAATTAATAAAAAAATTCTATTCTAAATATCGAAATATTTTATTTCAATTTAATTATTGATTTTATTGATAGAAATAAAAAAATGAATATAATAACTAAAGCTCATAAATAGAATATAAGTATAAGTAAAAGATTACTTCGTTCCTGATAGTCATTTCTTTAATCAGTGGATAGGTGCATACATACTCTGGATCGGGATCGTATGTTTTTTACAAAAATATTGCCCGAACCCGTTTAAAACGGGTCCCGACAAAACCGGACAAACGGGACCAGGCAACTTTTGCCACCCCTGAGTTACCAATACTACTTTCAAACCTCCAAGTTTTTTAAGATGCAATAAAAAAGAATAATTAAACTTTTGTTGCTATATTGAATGTTTTTTGTATTGTATTTTCAATTTTTTTGGAATTGTATTAATTATTATTATTATAACCATTAATATTTTAAATTTTTAATAATATTATTATTGATATTAATTTTATTATTACTATTAGTAATATTATAATTATAATATTAATAATAACAATAACATTAATAATAATATTATTATTATTATTATTACTATTATATCATGGGATACGGATGAAGGTGAAAAGACTAGTAGCGTAGATAAATACCTCATCTTGGTCATCTCTGTGCTCGCACAATAATCAATTATGATGTTCGTCTTATATTCGCTCCTTGAAGATCGACATTAGTGCTATTGATAGCATATTTTTCAAATTCGGGTCCGCAAATACTTGGCGCGTACGTCAAGAAATGTTTTGGAGAAGCCAAGGATGCGCCCTCAAGAGGCGAGAGTACTTCTATATGACTCACCATGCCTCTAGGCGAACTCTTCGCTCGTTTGAGTCCTTTATAGGCACGCCTTAGGCAAACCTTGACAAAGCGTTCGGCACAACAATGCAGAGGCCTAGCCATGCCATGGCCCCTCCCCATATACGCCTTGATCACCTTAATTCAATCCAATAATTTTACTTGGACTCATGAGTCCGGACTCATAAGGAGATTTTTAAAATTTTTGTAAGTATTTAAAAGGTATTAAAAGAATTTTACAAGTGATTACGGTTGCTTCATTAATTGCTCGAGGATATATTTGAAATAAAAAAAAGTTTTGAGTCCAGATTCATGAGTCCAAATAGTATTATCCAACTCAATATCATTTCCATGTATGCATAGATCTCGAGAAAAATTTAATCACATATCTACGTATGTAAGGGTCTTTAAAATTAAATGGCACGTATGCACGAATCTAAAGAATTAATGAATCTGGATAATTAAAAAACATGTAAGTACCAATCTCGAGAATTTATAGAGCATTTATGCATAGATAGTGAAAAATATAGAGAGATAATTAAAGAGACAAAAAAAGATAATAATAAGAGAAAGAAATAGATAAAACAGAGAGAGATAATTAATGTAAGTAGAGAGGGCACGTAGAAAGAGAGAGAGAGAGAGAGAGAGTGTTCATTTAATGTTTTGAGAGAATCAAAGTCACCTATCTTATTTAATGCAGGGTGTGTAGGTAGATGACCATTTTATCCTTCATTATTTAATGTGACCCACTTTTTATTTTAAATTATTTTGAAGCCCTTAAAAGTGTTAAAAATTATGTAAAACTCCTTTGAGTCTGGACTTTTTGGGTCCAAACAGCTTTTTTGTTTTAATTAATTGGAATTTTGTTGGTTTTTTTTAAGGGGACTAATTAGTAGCATCAAAATCGAGTGTTTTGTCTGATGTGGGAAAGACGGTTACACTGCTTTCAAGGATGAGGAAGTTTTGTTGATCCAGTCGTGAAGGTCAGCCACGTGGCTGTAATAAGCAAATATATACTTGAATATTTTGTGAATATCGGTTTTAATTTTTAAAAAAGATAAGAGGGGCACCAGTTGATCAGGAAATGCAAACTAGAGCACTCGCCATTGCAGCTGAATACAACAATAGCACTCGCCATTGCATTTGGTCGTGCAGTTGATCAGGAAAGGTCAAAGAAAACATTAAGGCCATTCCTTTTAAAACTACTATCTCCGATCCCGGTATCATGACCAAAGAAGACCTAAACCATGTTATCGAACAAAATAATTATACAAATTTATATTTGTCTACCATTTCTTCCTACATCATTTATTATTGTCAAAGGCCTTCAACATGATATCCTCTTAGGAATACCTTTTCTTCAGCATATTCAACATTTTTCTGTTACAAATTCTGGTATTACTACAAGTCTAAATAATCATAAAATTATATTTCATTTTACTCAACCTCCAAAAATCAAATATTTGAATCAGCTAATCAATCAAATAGAATATAAAGAATCACATATAGCATTTTTACGTTCTGAAATTAATTTTCTCGAAACTGATCAAATTTTAAAAACTCCTGCTTTTCAATCAAAATTTACTCTTTTTCAAAACAATCTAACAAAACAATGTTGTTCTGATATTCCTTCTGCTTTTTAGGATCGTAAAAAACATATAGTAACCCTCCCTTATATCGAAGAATTTAATGAAGCTCACATCCCTACCAAAGCAAATCCATCTCAGATGAATGCTCGCCTTCTTTCATTATGTGACACTGAAATTAAAGATTTACTTGCTAAACAACTAATCACTCCTTCCAAATCCCCTTGGAGTTGTACAGCTTTTTATGTAGAAAATGCTTCCGAGCTTGAGCGTGGTGCTCCTCGTTTAGTCATTAATTATAAACCTCTCAATAAAGTTCTCAAGACAATTCGCTATCCGTTACCCAATAAATATGATTTAATCAAAACCACAACTACTGCAATAATATTTTCAAAATTCGATTTAAAGTCTGGTTTCTGGCATATCCAAATACATCTAACTGATCGCTATAAAACAGCTTTTAATACACCTTTTGGACAATATCAATGGAATGTCATGCCTTTCGGTTTAAAAAATGCTCCTTCAGAATTTCAAAAAATTATGAATGATATTTTCAATCCCTATCGTGATTTCATTCTTGTATACATTGATGATATTTTGATCTTCTCCAACAATCTTGAACAACATTGGAAACATTTGCATACTTTTCAAGCAATTGTTATCAAAAATGATTTAGTTTTATCTCAAAAGAAAATGCAATTATTTCACACCTCAATAACTTTCTTAGGATTCAAAATCGCAAACAAAACTATTACTCCAGTTAATAGAGTTATAGATTTTGCCAATAAATTTCCTGATCAACTCACCGATAAAAATCAATTACAGCGATTTCTTGGTTGCCTCAATTATCTTTCTGATTTTTATAAAGATGCAGCAATTGACAGAAAACCATTACAAGATTTACTCAAAAAAGATCAAAAATTCAGTTGGACTCCCGCTCATACAGCCGCCATCCAGAAAATTAAGCAAAAAGTAAAAATCCTTCCTTGTCTCCATTTAGCTCATCCTGAGTATTTTAAAATTATCCAGATTGATGCCTCTGATGCTGGTTATGGTGGTATTCTTTTACAAAGATCTCATACTGGAAAAGAACAATTAGTTTGTTATACCTCTAAACTTTGGAATTCAACCCAACAAAACTATGCCACAGTCAAAAAGGAAATTCTAGCCATTGTCCTTTGTGTTCAAAAATTTCAATCCGATGTTTTAAATCAAAAGTTTTTAATCCGTGTTGATTGTAAAGCTGCAAAAGAAATTCTGTTGAAAGATGTCAAAAATTTAGTATCGAAACAGATTTTTGCTCGTTGGCAAGCAATATTAAGTATTTTTGATTTTGATATTGAATATATTAAAGGTGCAAATAACTCTCTCCCTGACTTTTTATCTCGTGAGTTTCTTACTACTACTCATATTCATTGCCTACAGATCAACATGACTGATAAAGGCAAATCTCCAGCCTCCAACAGATTCTCTCCTCTTTTCAATACTTATAATCAATCTGATCTCAATAAATCATTTTATCGATTTAGTAATCGCCATCTTGTTATTATGCTTGATTCTTATCTTCTTGATAAATCTCTTGATGCACAAATACATCTTGTTATGCCTCCTGGCCTCCATTTCATCCCTACTCGGCCTCACATTACCATAAAGTTTTATGAAAGCATTTTGACTACAACACAATCTGTTCTTATTGAACATTTTACAAGACCGAATTCAGATGAAGTTGCCTACTCTAAATTTAAAATACAAAAGGTTCTCTCTAGTGAAGAATGGTGTCAATCACAACAATCTTCGATTCAGCTAGCATAGCTCGTTTCATTATCATCCAATGAAATTGATAAAGGATAAACCTCCTTTTCAAGTCAATTATAAAGACTACATCGATGCGTGGCGCAACATTTTGTTCTACAAAGATCCGAATTCAGGACATTCATGGTATATCACATTTAAAATGTCTCTCAAGGTTAATCTGCCATATTGGTTCATGGCAGAATGGTGGAAAAAATTTGGCCCAACAATCGATTATTTGCCTTCCGAAATTTTTCGGAAATATGAAGAAGAAAAATTATCACTCTTTCAATTTTGACATAAACATTCTATCCCATGGATCCTAAAATGGCATTATGCTACCCATAAAATCACTACAGTCGATAACTTCACTTGTACTTACCTCTCGCAAAACATTCAATGTAAATGGTGGGATAAGTTTGATATTAATTCTCTTGATATCTCTCTTGTTCCAGCAAGTCCAAACAAATTAAGTGATTTCCGTTCTCTTCTAAAACTAGTTATAAAGTTGTTATCAACAATCCCTCTCCTTCAAAACCTGCCTCAACATCCTTAACACCTGATGTAGCTCAAGCTATACTCCAACAGCTACAAAAAATGCAACAGACTCAAGACCTCATTGAAGATAGACTCAAACAAGTTGAAAAATATTCGTCATCCAGATCAAGGTCATATTCAGATGATAACATCCATTCGACTTATTCAGATTCAATTGAATTATGAAGACGTTCGCTCGGGCACTTCGACATCCAGCCATACATCAACCATTAATTGATCATATCGTTCATGACTTATATTCAAACGGCGTGGAACTTTACTGGAATTCAGCATTACGCAAACATGAAATCCATGTATTTGCTTGTCAAACCATCATATGGTCACAAGAAGAAGCAATCAGTCTCCTTACGCTATGGTACCTCCTTCAGCAACCTCAAGTTCGTATCTACATCACATATCTGGATCTCTACCGCTATACAAATTACATTCATTATTATCTCTGGCACATCCTGCGTACAGAACCTATCCGATGGTACTGTACCTATATCAATCAATCAATCAATAGTCTGGCCCATGCCACTAATTTTCATCAAGCCCATGCTTCCTGGCTGTTGCCAGCCGTCACATCAAATCATACAGTGCATCAAGAATCTTATCCTTATCTTGCTTTCATAAAGTAACTTTTACTTTTGTCAGTGTTTGTCCTGTATTTTGCTTTTGCTTTTGTTAAAGTAAAGTATCTATCTTTAGTTAAAATTTGTCGTATTACTTTAGTGTGTCAAGTATGTGTGTCGAGTTTGTCTATAAAGACGAGTTGTGTGTAATGTTGTAGGTATCGAGTAAGAGAGTAAGCAAGTTCGCTCTAGTTTGCTCTTGTCTAATGTTCTAAAGTCTCTTGTGTTGTATTCAGTTTGTAATCATAGATCCATATTATTATCTAGCAAACGTTCCTTATTACTACCTTTCCAATCATAATTGTGATAACAAATTAATTCCTGTTATCCATAACCTCAACCATCAATTCAAAAATTATCCAGTTTGTTATAATTGCATTTTCTTTTGAGATAAAACTAAACCATTTTTTATAACAATTGCTTGAAAAGTATGCAAATGTTTCCAATGTTGGTCAAGATTGTTGGAGAAGATCAAAATATCATCAATGTATACAAGAACGAAATCACGATAGGTATTGAAAATATCATTCATAATTTTTTTAAATTCTGAAGGAGCATTTTTTAAACCGAAAGGCATGACATTCCATTGATATTGTCCAAAAGGTGTATTAAAAGTTGTTTTATAGCGATCAGTTGGATGTATTTGGATTTGCCAGAAACCAGACTTTAAATCGAATTTTGAAAATATTATTGCAGTAGTTGTGGTTTTGATTAAATCATATTTATTGGGTAACGGATAGCGAATTGTCTTGAGAACTTTATTGAGAGGTTTATAATTAATGACTAAACGAGGAGCACCACGCTCAAGCTCGGAAGCATTTTCTACATAAAAAGTTGTACAACTCCAGGGGGAGTTGGAAGGAGTGATTAGTTGTTTAGCAAGTAAATCTTTAATTTCAGTGTCACATGATGAAAGGAGGCGAGCATTCATCTGAGATGGATTTGCTTTGGTAGGGATGTGAGCTTCATTAAATTCTTCGATATAAGGGAGGGTTACTATATGTTTTTTACGATCCCAAAAAGCAGAAGGAATATCAGAACAACATTATTTTGTAAGATTGTTTTGAAAAAGAGTTAATTTTGATTGAAAAGCAAGAGTTTTTAAAATTTGATCAGTTTTGAGAAAATTAATTTCAGAACGTAAAAATGTTATATGTGATTCTTTATATTCTATTTGATTGATCAACTGATTCAAATATTTGATTTTTGGAGGTTGAGTAAAATGAAATATAATTTTATGATTATTTAGACTTGTAGTAATACCAAAATTTGTAACAGAAAAAGGTTGAATATGCTGAAGAAAAGGTATTCCTAAGAGGATATCATGTTGAAGGCCTTTGACAATAATAAATGATGTAGGAATGCAAATAGATTGATGACAAATATGAGCCATAGGAACTTTATATTTAATAGAGGATTTAATACCATTTGCAGTAGAAATTTACTAGTTGTTAATTCACAATATCGTAACGAAATTAATCATTCGCGGATACAATTAAGATCAGCACTAGAGTCTATCAATGCATGACATTTATGAGAAAATTCCTTAATTTTTATAGTAATTGGTGTAAACCATCTTTGATGAACATATTGTGTAAGAGATTCGATGAAAATATTGTATGGATTAAATTCAGGAAGAGGGTTAGATGTAGAAGTTTCGAGGGATGTTATTCTTTCTTTGAGTGATTTAATTTCATCTTTTCAAGTATTAATGTCAGTTTGTAAAGACTGGATCGTTGCTTGTTGAGGACGCTTGTTGACGGTTTCCATGAGACTTGCGAATGAATATTTGTTAGGATCAAGCTGTAGTTGTTGTTTAAAATTATGGTGCTTTTTTTAGTATTCCTTGTCGGTATCAGAGGGATCAAGAGAAGGTTGTGTCTGTACAATTTGAGTGAAATATTTTTATTTTAATGACGAATCTCCTATTTGTTCACCGATTTCTAAAATTAATTCTTCATGAGCAGTTAACATATTAATTTCAGTTTCAGAGGAAGAAGAGGTGGTATTAACTATATTGGCGGCACAATGACATGGATTATCTTCTTGAGATGAACTACTAGTTGCTTGAAGTTGATGTATTTTCTTTTTATGATTTTTTAAATGGCATTTATTTGCATAATGACCAGGTTTTCCACAATGATAACAAACATTTGATTTTTGTGTATTATGCTTAGTAATCGTACTAGGTTTTCTACCTTTGAAGGACTGTTTTCGGTAACGCGATTTTTGATATTAGGGATTTTTGGTGAAAGTAGAGGAAGGACGCTTGTAATGGCGTTTGGTTCTGCGTTGATATGTATTAGATATAAGAGGGGTAATATCTAAATCATGTCCTAAATCATAACAAAGTTTTCCTAAGTCATGTTTTAATGTTCCTTTATCCTTTGTAGTTGACGCTTAATGCGCATATCATTACAGATAGCGAGACCACATGTTTGTATGTATTGGAGAAGATCTCCATAAGAATGAGCATTCCAATTAAGATTTCCATTGTTTTGAGTTTTAATGTTTTCTTTAACTTTATCACCAAAATACGGAGGTAACCCAGCAATGAATCTTTCTTTCCAGAATAAACCATCATGAGAAGTTAACCGATAGACTTTACTGAAAAATGTATCTTTATACCAACGGTAGTCATTCATGGTTTTACAGCGTAAACTTTGTAATTGATCACGTAATTTTTCATCAAGAGAGGAGAGTTTTCCTATAAAATACCAAATGATATTCGCTAATAAGATATCAACTCCATTGGGTTGCATTTTTCCTTGTGCATCTAAGAGGATATTCCCATTGTCATCTTTATAAACAGACTGTATTATTTCGAGACGTATGTCCGTGTTAAAAGCATAACTCCACCAACCATAGAGCTGACCGGTAAATCCAGCTGCAATGGCGAGTGCTATTGTTTGTTCCGCATGTTTATGAATCAGACAGGCTTTTGAATATATTTGCATTTGATAAACGACTTTGAGAATTTGATATTCGGATAATCCATCAATATTCCAGTCATAGATTGAATTTCCATCATATTTTTGTTGTCTTTTGGTCTTTTCTTCAAGAATGATATCTGCAGGGGATGGTCGTGAATAAAACTGTTTTTGCTTAGGATAGCGAGTATGATATGGATTTCGTTTGGTTTTATGAAATACCTTTTGAATATCATGGGTGGAAGAAGTATCTGTATTAGAAATAGTATCAGGCGGAGGGAAGCTAATTACGTTATCGGATTCTGATGGAGGAGAAGAGAATTGTTCTAAATTAGCAATAATAGGGGCTTTATCTTTTTTTCGAGGTAGAAGGAGGTTTACTAGGAGGTTCTAGGCGTGGAAGTTGCATATTGATGCGATCAAAGAATTCAGCTAAATAAAGTAATTTGGGGGCGAAAGAGGAGAGATACGACATAGAGGTACGGGGGTAAAAAAGAAGAAAGAGAAAGAGCACGTGGTAAAGCATGAGAGGGAGAAGGAACGAAAGGCTGGACGGTATGAGAGACAGGAGAGGAGGAAGAAAGGGTAGACAAATATAAATTTGTATAATTATTTTGTTCGATAACATGGTTTAGGTCTTCTTTGGTCATGATACCGGCATCGGAGATAGTAGTTTTAAAAGGAATGGCCTTAATGTTTTCTTTGACCTGAAGAAGGGCTAATGGAGGGTGTTTTTGATGATATTTGTCACCAGTGGTACTTTCCCACACTGTGTTAACTTTATGGATTACTGTAGGGCAATGTTAGGCTAAAAATTCAAAGAAGGGCAAATTATATTGAATTTGTTTAATGTAAGCAAAATATTTATCCCGTATTACGGCTTGTTGCTGCATAGAATATAGTTTACAAAATATAGGTTTTAATGGATGGTGTAAAAAGTTTTGCTTTAACGTAATATAATCTAATTGAAATTCATGGGAATCTTCATTCGGGATCATTAATCCTTCGTCAGGCGAATCTATGGAAATAGTATGAATTTGATATTCAGCAAAATCATTGATAATAACGTTATCAGTTTTGGGAGGTGAAGAATATACTGGATAAGCAATTCCCGTAGATAGGGGTGGTATCTGGTGTGGAGGAGAATTCGAAGAACAGAGGGAGACGGTGACGGTATATGTACTGCATAACGTTTGGAAACTGAAGTACGAGGAACAAAGATTATATCAACTTTCCCATCTTCATGTGTAATGATTTTTGCTCGTTGGCAAGCAATATTATGTATTTTTTATTTTGATATTGAATATATTAAAGGTGCAAATAACTCTCTCCCTGACTTTTTATCTCGTGAATTTCTTACTACTACTCATATTCATTGCCTATAGATCTACATGACTGATAAAGGCAAATCTCCAGCCTCCAACGGATTCTCTCCTATTTTCAATACTTATAATCAATCTGATCTCAATAAATCCTTTTATCGATTTAGTAATCGCCATCTTGTTATTATGCTTGATTCTTATGTTCTTGATAAATCTCTTGATGCACAAATACATCTTGTACTGGATAATTTTTGAATTGATGGTTGAGGTTATGGATAACATGAATTAATTTGTTATCACAATTATGATTGGAAAGGTAGTAATAAGGAACGTTTGCTAGATAATAATATGGATCTATGATTACAAACTGAATACAACACAAGAGACTTTAGAACATTAGACAAGAGCAAACTATAGTGAACTTGCTTACTCTCTTACTCGATACCTACAACATTACACACAACTCGTCTTTATAAACAAACTCGACACACATACTTGACACACTAAAGTAATACGACAAATTTTAACTAAAGATAGATACTTTACTTTAACAAAAGCAAAAGCAAAATACAGGACAGACACTGACAAAAGTAAAAGTTACTTTATGAAAGCAAGATAAGGATAAGATTCTTGATGCACTGTATGATTTGATGTGACGGCTGGCAACAGCCATGAAGCATGAGCTTGATGAAAATTAGTGGCATGGGCCAGACTATTGATTGATTGATTGATATAGGTACAGTACCATCGGATAGGTTCTGTACGCAGGATGTGCCAGAGATAATAATGAATGTAATTTGTATAGCGGTAGAGATCCAGATATGTGATGTAGATACGAACTTGAGGTTGCTGAAGGAGGTACCATAGCGTAAGGAGACTGATTGCTTCTTCTTGTGACCATATGATGGTTTGACAAGCAAATACATGGATTTCATGTTTGCGTAATGCTGAATTCCAGTAAAGTTCCACGCCGTTTGAATATAAGTCATGAACGATATGATCAATTAATGGTTGTTTGTATGGTTTGGATGTCGAAGTGCCCGAAATGAAGCGTCTTCATAATTCAATTGAATCTGAATAAGTCGAATGGATGTTATCATCTGAATATGACCTTGATCTGGATGACGAATATTTTTCAACTTGTTTGAGTCTATCTTCAATATAGGTATTGAGTCTGTTGCATTTTTTGTAGTTGTTGGAGTATAGCTTGAGCTACATCAGGTGTTAAGGATGTTGAGGCAGGTTTTGAATGAGAGGGATTTTAGATAACAGCTTTATAACTAGTTTTAGGGAGAGAAGGGAAATCACTTAATTTGTTTGGACTTGCTGGAATAAGAGAGATATCAAGAGAATTAATATCAAACTTATCCCACCATTTACATTGAATGTCTTGCGAGAGGTAAGTACAAGTGAAGTTATCGACTGTAGTGATTTTATGGGTAGCATAATGCCATTTTAGGATCCATGGGATAGAATGTTTATGTCAAAATTGAAAGAGTGATAATTTTTCTTCTTCATATTTCCGAGAAATTTCGGAAGGCAAATAATCGATTGTTGGGCCAAATTTTTTCCATCATTCTGCCATGAACCAATATGGCAGATTAACCTTGAGAGACCTTTTAAATGTGATATACCATGAATGTCCTGAATTCGGATCTTTGTAGAACAAAATGTTGCGCCACGCATCGATGTAGTCTTTATAATTGACTTGAAAAGGAGGTTTATCCTTTATCAATGTCATTGGATGATAATGAAACGGGCTATGCTGAATCGAAGATTGTTGTGATTGACACCATTCTTCACTAGAGATAACCTTTTGTATTTTAAATTTAGAGTAGGCAACTTCATCTGAATTCGATCTTGTAAAATGTTCAATAAGAACAGATTGTGTTGTAGTCAAAATGCTTTCATAAAACTTTATGGTAATGTGAGGCCGAGTAGGGATGAAATGGAGGCCAGGAAGCATAACAAGATGTATTTGTGCATCAAGAGATTTATCAAGAAGATAAGAATCAAGCATAATAACAAGATGGCGATTACTAAATCGATAAAATGATTTATTGAGATCAGATTGATTATAAGTATTGAAAAGAGGAGAGAATCTGTTGGAGGCTGGAGATTTGCCTTTATCGGTCATGTTGATCTGTAGGCAATGAATATGAGTAGTAGTAAGAAATTCACGAGATAAAAAGTCAGGGAGAGAGTTATTTGCACCTTTAATATATTCAATATCAAAATCAAAAATACTTAATATTGCTTGCCAACGAGCAAAAAAAATCGTTTCGATACTAAATTTTTGACATCTTTCAACAGAATTTCTTTTGCAGCTTTACAATCAACACGGATTAAAAACTTTTGATTTAAAACATCGGATTGAAATTTTTGAACACAAAGGACAATGGCTAGAATTTCCTTTTTGACTGTGGCATAGTTTTGTTGGGTTGAATTCCAAAGTTTAGAGGTATAACAAACTAATTGTTCTTTTCCAGTATGAGATCTTTGTAAAAGAATACCACCATAACCAGCATCAGAGGCATCAATCTGGATAATTTTAAAATACTCAGGATGAGCTAAATGGAGACAAGGAAGGATTTTTACTTTTTGCTTAATTTTCTGGATGGCGGCTGTATGAGCGGGAGTCCAACTGAATTTTTGATCTTTTTTGAGTAAATCTTGTAATGGTTTTCTGTCAATTGCTGCATCTTTATAAAAATCAGAAAGATAATTGAGGCAACCAAGAAATCGCTGTAATTGATTTTTATCGGTGAGTTGATCAGGAAATTTATTGGCAAAATCTATAACTCTATTAACTGGAGTAATAGTTTTGTTTGCGATTTTGAATCCTAAGAAAGTTATTGAGGTGTGAAATAATTGCATTTTCTTTTGAGATAAAACTAAATCATTTTTTATAACAATTGCTTGAAAAGTATGCAAATGTTTCCAATGTTGTTCAAGATTGTTGGAGAAGATCAAAATATCATCAATGTATACAAGAATGAAATCACAATAGGGATTGAAAATATCATTCATAATTTTTTGAAATTTTGAAGGAGCATTTTTTAAACCGAAAGGCATGACATTCCATTGATATTGTCCAAAATGTGTATTAAAAGTTGTTTTATAGCGATCAGTTGGATGTATTTGGATTTGCCAGAAACCAGACTTTAAATCGAATTTTGAAAATATTATTGCAGTAGTTGTGGTTTTGATTAAATCATATTTATTGGGTAACGGATAGCGAATTGTCTTGAGAACTTTATTGAGAGGTTTATAATTAATGACTAAACGAGGAGCACCACGCTCAAGCTCGGAAGCATTTTCTACATAAAAAGCTGTACAACTCCAAGGGGATTTGGAAAGAGTGATTAGTTGTTTAGCAAGTAAATCTTTAATTTCAGTGTCACATAATGAAAGAAGGCGAGCATTCATTTGAGATGGATTTGCTTTGGTAGGGATGTGAGCTTCATTAAATTCTTCGATATAAGGGAGGGTAACTATATGTTTTTTACGATCCTAAAAAGCAGAAGGAATATCAGAACAACATTGTTTTGTTAGATTGTTTTGAAAAAGAGTTAATTTTGATTGAAAAGCAGGAGTTTTTAAAATTTGTTCAGTTTTGAGAAAATTAATTTCAGAACGTAAAAATGCTATATGTGATTCTTTATATTCTATTTGATTGATCAACTGATTCAAATATTTGATTTTTGGAGGTTGAGTAAAATGAAATATAATTTTATGATTATTTAGACTTGTAGTAATACCAGAATTTGTAACAGAAAAAGGTTGAATATGCTGAATAAAAGGTATTCCTAATAGGATATCATGTTGAAGGCCTTTGACAATAATAAATGATGTAGGAATGCAAATAGATTGATGACAAATATGAGCCATAGGAACTTTATATTTAATAGAGGATTTAATACCATATGCAGTAGAAATTTTACTAGTTGTTAATTCACAATATCGTAACGGAATTAATCATTCGCGGATACAATTAAGATCAGCACCAGAGTCTATCAATGCATGACATTTATGAGAAAATTCCTTAATTTTTATAGTAATTGGTGTAAACAATCTTTGATGAACATATTGTGTTAGAGATTCGATGAAAATATTGTCTGGATTAAATTTAGGAAGAGGGTTAGATGTAGAAGTTTTGAGGGATGTTATTCTTTCTTTGAGTGATTTAATTTCATCTTTTAAAGTATTAATGTCAGTTTGTAAAGACTGGATCATTGCTTATTGAGGACGCTTGTTGACGGTTTCCATGAGACTTGCGAATGAATATTTGTTAGGATCAAGCTGTAGTTGTTGTTTAAAATTACGGTGCTTTTTCGAGTATTCCTTGTCGGTATCAGGGGGATCAATAGAAGGTTGTGTCTGTACAATTTGAGTGAAATATTTATATTTTAATGACGGATCTCCTATTTGTTCACTGATTTCTAAAATTAATTCTTCATGAGCAGTTAACATATTAATTACAGTTTCAGAGGAAGAAGAGGTGGTATTAACTATATTGGCGGCACAATGACATGGATTATCTTCTTGAGATGAACTACTAGTTGCTTGAAGTTGATGTATTTTCTTTTTATGATTTTTTAAATGGCATTTATTTGCATAATGACCAGGTTTTCCACAATGATAACAAACATTTGATTTTTGTGTATTATGCTTAGTAATCGTACTAGGTTTTCTACCTTTGAAGGACTGTTTTCGGTAACGCGATTTTTGATATTAGGGATTTTTGGTGAAAGTAGAGGAAGGACGCTTGTAATGGCGTTTGGTTCTGCGTTGATATGTATTAGATATAAGAGGGGTAATATCTAAATCATGTCCTAAATCATAACAAAGTTTTCCTAAGTCATGTTTTAATGTACCTTTATCCTGTTGTAGTTGACGCTTAATGCGCATATCATTACAGATAGCGAGACCACATGTTTGTATGTATTGGAGAAGATCTCCATAAGAAAGAGCATTCCAATTAAGATTTCCATTGTTTTGAGTTTTAATGTATTCTTTAACTTTATCACCAAAATACGGAGGTAACCCAACGCAATGAATCTTTCTTTCCAGAATAAACCATCATGAGAAGTTAACTGATAGACTTTAGTGAAAAATGTATCTTTATACCAACGGTAGTCATTCATGGTTTTACAGCGTAAACTTTGTAATTGATCACGTAATTTTTCATCAAGAGAGGAGAATTTTCCTATAAAATACCAAATGATATTCGCTAATAAGATATCAACTCCATTGGGTTGCATTTTTCCTTGTGCATCTAAGAGGATATTCCCATTGTCATCTTTATAAACAGACTGTATTATTTCGAGACGTATGTCCGTGTTAAAAGCATAACTCCACCAACCATAGAGCTGACCGGTAAATCCAAATTTCAAATGGCGAGTGCTATTGTTTGTTCCGCATGTTTATGAATCAGACAGGCTTTTGAATATATTTGCATTTGATAAACGACTTTGAGAATTTGATATTCGGATAATCCATCAATATTCCAAATATAGATTGAATTTCCATCATATTTTTGTTGTCTTTTGGTCTTTTCTTCAAGAATGATATCTGCAGGGGATGGTCGTGAATAAAACTGTTTTTGCTTAGGATAGCGAGTATGATATGGATTTCGTTTGGTTTTATGAAATACCTTTTGAATATCATGGGTGGAAGAAGTATCTGTATTAGAAATAGTATCAGGCAGAGGAAGCTAATTACGTTATCGGATTCTGATGGAGGAGAAGAGAATTGTTCTAAATTAGCAATAACAGGGGCTTTATCTTTTTTCGAGGTAGAAGGAGGTTTACTAGGAGGTTCTAGGCGTGCAAGTTGCACATTGATGCGATCAAAGAATTCAGCTGAATAAGGTAATTTGGGGGCGAAAGATGAGAGATACGGCATAGAGGTACGGGGGGGTAAAAAAGAAGAAAGAGAAAGAGCAGGTGGTAAAGCATGAGAGGGAGAAGGAACGAAAGGCTGGACGGTATGAGAGACAGGAGAGGAGGAAGAAAGGGTAGACAAATATAAATTTGTATAATTATTTTGTTCGATAACATGGTTTAGGTCTTCTTTGGTCATGATACCGGCATCGGAGATAGTAGTTTTAAAAGGAATGGCCTTAATGTTTTCTTTGACCTGAAGAAGGGCTAATGGAGGGTGTTTTTGATGATATTTGTCACCAGTGGTACTTTCCCACACTGTGTTAACTTTATGGATTACTGTAGGGCAATGTTGGGCTAAAAATTCAAAGAAGGGCAAATTATATTGAATTTGTTTAATGTAAGCAAAATATTTATCCCGTATTACGGCTTGTTGCTGCATAGAATATAGTTTACAAAATATAGGTTTTAATGGATGGTGTAAAAAGTTTTGCTTTAACGTAATATAATCTAATTGAAATTCATGGGAATCTTCATTCGGGATCATTAATCCTTCGTCAGGCGAATCTATGGAAATAGTATGAATTTGATATTCAGCAAAATCATTGATACTAACGTTATCAGTTTTGGGAGGTGAAGAATATACTGGATAAGCAATTCCCATCGATAGGGGTGGTATCTGGTGTGGAGGAGAATTCGAAGAAACAGAGGGAGAGGGTGACGGTATATGTACTGAATAACGTTTGGAAACTGAAGTACGAGGAGCAAAGATTATATCAACTTTCCCATCTTCATGTGTAATGACTTGATGAATTTCTTGTGTTGTCTGTATAGATTCTTTTTTATTTGTATCTATTATAGTCCATTTATGAGGAATATCAATATCTTTCCATTTGTTATTTAATTGTTTTCTATCGATCTTTGTATTCTTTATATTTGTCAAAAATAATGTTGTTGACCCATGTTGAAGATTGGTATATGCTACATCTGGAATTATCGTATGCATTAATTTATAATAAATGTGATATACAACTGCAACATTAGAACAAGTTCCTCGCATCTTATACCCTTGTGAATAAATACCTAGGGTAGCGGCTTCATGGGCGAATTCATCGTGTAAACTTATTATGAAGTTAGGAAAACAATTAAAATAGATTGGACCGTCTGTAAGACTTCCTTCTATCATTCCTAATAGTGAGTCATTAAATTCTTTATGTCTTTTATCACGAACCGAAACAAGGATGGATGTATTGAGTCCTAGAATAGTAAGAGGCTTTATGGCTACTTGAATTAAACCAATATGGAGATATTTGTGCGTTTCTCTGTATTGACAAATCTTTTCAGGAGAGATTAATAGTATTTCTTAGCCATCTTCATCGATTGATTGTGTATCTTCCTCTAACTTGATAACAAAATTTTGATTTTTTGAAAAAGAACATTTATTGTAAACATCTGCTAGTTTGATTGGTGGCATTTCCCAATTACAAAGGGGATTGCTAATTTGAGAAAATGATACTTTATGAATATTTTTGAGATCTATGGACTTCATAGGTTGAAGAGGTTTTGCCGAGGTGTCTCGAGAAAGCGTTTTTATGACTTTACTCATTTGTTACAGAGGGTTGTCTACCCTTGGTCAACGAATTGCTGCTAGACTTACGGTCACCGAATTGCTGCTAGACTTACAACTCTGTGTGATTTCTGCTAGACTTACGACGCGACTAGGAAAGTGTTGTGAAAACCCGATGAACAAATCGATAAAGAAATAAAACGAAATCGAGAGAATCAAATTAAATCAAATCAATAAGAAGAGTAAAATTCAAACACAAATTACTGGCAAGACAATAATAAGAAATTTGATTAAAAGAATGAACATACTTACAGTTGCTTTAGTATCATTCTAACACTTTTTTTTGGAGGATGTACTCCAAACTAGGAGTCTACATTATTTTTGTAAAAACTCTTTTTGATTACTTAATAAAAATTTATAATCTAAAAAAATAAAAAAAATTGTAAAGTTTCTCCATATTACAGTACGGAATTACATTTTATTTATAATCGATATTATTATAAATTTACATAAAAAAATATTGTAAAATACTTCCTCCATATATACTCTTATAATTTATAAATTTATACAACACAACAAATACTTCCTCCATACTCATATAATATTTACAAGTTTATACAACACAAAAGGATTACTTAGTGATAAAGGACGAAAGCGAAATTGTGTAAATTAAGTGCACGATGTTGAGTTTGATTTTCCATAACAACAAAACGTCGTGCAATCCCAACCCAAAGCCTATCGAAACTATAACCAGACAAGTATATGAATATCCATAATTAATCAAAAAAATCTATAAATTTGTAACACTTAAGGCATACAAGAAATGCACAAAACTCCCTTTATTTGATTATTTATAGTTTCCGCAACTGCTGCAAAGCAGCTACAAACACCATTATTAGTAGGACATAATGTACATCACGTACATTACATATTATATACTACATACATATAAGTCTTCCTCATATGGATACCATCATCAACTCAACTCAGTACTATCTCATGCACGGCTCTTCTCGATCACTCTCCCCATGCACACATCATCAGTTGATTCATATTATAGAGAACAAGCCCTGTCCACGCTGTCTCGACTCCGGCCCTGCATAGAAGAACGAGTTTTGTTGCCTGTTAAAGATTTCTTTGATCTCTTTCACCGGGGATCCAAATGAGACCTCTGCCGCCACGTCCTCTATCTGCTTCAACGCGTTGTTTTTACCTGTATAAATCAAACGTTTCCACTCAGCTCGACCCAATTAGCTCATTAGTAATTAATATTAATGTCTTGATAATCAATTCGTAATCTCACATCATAAATTTACTTTATATTGTAATAAAAATTATTCTTTTTGGATAAGTTATTGTAATAAAAATTATAGATGTTCCAAAGTGCCTCGAATCACGCAAACAACACGATCGAAGGCATAATCCAATGACAAGTACATATAGTACCTGCAAGTGGGATCTTCTCGTTGGTCCAAGAGTTGACTTCAAAGCAGAGCACCTGAAGATTCTGATTGGCTGACGAAACTATCGCGACGGGATGTCCAGCTGGGATAATGAACCAGTCACCAATAGACAAGTTTGACCTCGCCCTTGTGTAGCTCACTCCTCGTTGACCTTGACCTTCACCCCTTGACCCTTCTTGACCCTCTCCCCGCTCTCCACGTTGACTTTCACGTTCATACGAAGAAGAAGACAAGTGGGGACACACCATCTCTGAGTACCCAGTCCCGTCCACCACAAAGGCCAACGTTGTTGCTATCGAGTTGTAGTACGGCCCAACCATCCCTCCCTATTAATAATCAATCACACAGTATTAATTAATACCAAATATATTTTTTTAATTACCGAGCTTATCCGAGGCACCATCACTAATATCAAATTGATTAATTTCTCTAAGGTCCTTAATTGTCCCACAAAAAAACACTAATACCAAATTAATCGATTAATTTCTCTAAGGTCTTTAATTGCCCCACTAAAAAACTCTGGAAAATTCGAAAAAAGCTCGAAAGGAGAAAAGGAGCAATTAAGTTTCGAACAAACTATGCAGCATGTTATAAAACGAAATTATCACTCGAGCCAAATAAATAACCAAATAATTATGCAAAAAACTACTAATAACCAAATAATTATGGCTTACGTTGGTGATGTTTTTGAAGGAGACGGTGATGCCGAGCTTCTTGAGGGGGTTGTAGTCGTCGGGCCTGACCTCGTAGAGCTGCCCATATTGGTTTGATTCGGTTTTGCGTTTGGTGATTCGGTAGGGCTCTTCTTCTTCGTCGCCGCGTCGGTCGCTGCCGAAGATCCAACTGTTGGCGTTTGAGGAGTGCCTGCTCAAGGCTTGGATCTGCTCTCTGCTCACTCTAACCATCGGACCTTGACTCTGTTGGAACACCTTCTGCAGCCTCCCATAGTCCACCTAGTTAAGTTTCCAAAAAATGTCACAAGAAAAAATATTAGGTAACAAGTAATATTAATTAAATAATGTATTGAATAAAATAAGATAACATTAATAAATCAATTAATTTATACGTTGAATGCTGCTTCTAAGATTCCTTGGCTGAAGGACTTGTAAAATGATTCAGGGTTTTCACCTCCTGCACCAAAGAAGTCCTGCATGCATGCAATTGTGTCATATATATATATATAGTCGATAAATTAGTAAACAATTTAACATGTATTCTAACAAATTTAGACCGTTGGATCATGCATGATTACCTCGAAGTGACCAGGAGTATTGACTGGCACGGCAAGTTTAACGATCCAGAGGTCCTCTCTTTCATGATTGTTCACCAAGTATATTATAGTTCCTGCTTGAGCCTTGAATATGTCTCCATACCTCACGTTGTAGCTCTGCCTCTTCTCCTTCCTCACCAAGTTCACTATCCCATTACCTATAATTCAAAAATATTACACAAAAAAAGAAATTATAAAAATTAGTGTTAATAATAAATAAGGGAAATGCAAGAATGAGAATACTACGCCACAAACGCATTGCATAAAAGCATGTGGCATATAGACCCCACATCAAAATCCCATCAAAAAGACACATTTTGATATGTGACCCACTCAACACATCAGCGGGACACAGTGTTTGTCATCATTAGATTCATTACTGCATATTCCCTAAAAAAAAATACACTTACATATACATGTGTAACATTTACATTTAATTTTATGTACGTATGTACCTTTGGCCACGAAGTAAATGGACTCAGCGTCACAATGGTGAGGCAGAACAACAGTGTTGGGCCTAGCTTCAAGGAAAGCCACACGATAGTCCTTGAGTCCCTTAAGCAGATTAGATCGACGATCAAACCTCTGAAGAACCTCGAACCTGCCCTGCTCAGACCTATACCGAGTTTCGTAGTGCTGTAGTCGCCTAAAGTGGTAAGGATGATCCTCTCTCTCTTGTTGGTCTTGGCCTTGGCCTTCGCCCCTCCTCTGCTCCTCGCACCACTGCTCGCATCGCCTCTGCTGTTCGGGCCTTGTTTGCTGCTGGCACTGTTGCCTGCACTCCCGGTACTCTCTCTCGGGGTCGTGCCGCTGCTGGTCTTGGCCCTGGCCTTGGCCTTGGCCCTTCCTTTGTTCCTCGCACCACTGCTCGCATTGCCTTTGCTGTTCGGGCCTTGTTTGTTGTTGGCACTGTTGCCTGCACTCTCGGTACTCTCTCTCGGGGTCGTGGCGCTGCTGGTCTTTGCCTTGGCCCTTACTCCTTTGCTCCTCGCACCACTGCTCGCACTGTTGCTGCTCTTCCGGCCTTGATGCTGCTTGTCTGCATTGTTGCCTGCACTCTCTGTACTCTCTCTCAGGGTCATGGCGCTGCTGGTCTTGGCCTTGGCCCCTCCTTTGCTCCTCGTACCTGTAACGAATTACTTCCTCGGGTTACAAATATAAATATAATAGTACCTTGGACTAAAAAAATAAAAATAAAACAATACTACGTACCTTTGCAAGCACCTTCGTTCACACTCTTGAGTGGCCATTCGAGTCACTTGGCACTGCTGTATGCATTGTTGGAGCTCTTGCTCAGGGTCCCCTCTCTGGTTTGAGAACAGCTCGTCAATGCTGTAAGAGAGGGCCACGGTAACATAAAGGAGAGAGAGAAGTAAGAAAAGTGGTAGACGTTTCATAATAGCCATTGTGGTGAGTGTCGATGACGGTGGATGTGGAGTTTGAGATGAAATAAAAGTGTATGGAGAGAAGTATTTATAGAGAGAAAAGGTGGTGAGTAGGGAATGTCGATGACACTTTTAGTTAAGCAGTGCATGCACGTCGACGTGTGTTGGTTCTACGTGTCGAGACAAGGAGGTTCTGTGACGCGACGAGATGAGAAATGACATATATAGTCAATTTGTTTGTAATACATTTAACTCACACAATGAAACAAACTCGTTCGATTCTCTACTAAGATGCGAAACATATCGTAGTGTGAATCCAACGGACTTTAATGGAGAGTGAGCGTACGGCATTAGTGCGTCTACGTATATGTGAGAAGATTTTGACGAATTTCGACGCCGTGTATACAGATGGCCGATTTTGTTTTTTAGCAAAACAACAAAATACGTGATCGAATCTCGTCCGTCGGATACACATGGAATAGTTCATATCAGGCGATGTATCAATTTATAGAGAAGGGACAAGAGAATTAATGACGTGGTTGTTGAGGAAGCGACGTGGCGACGCGACGACGCGGAGGTCACGTGCGGGTATGTGCGGACACGAGATTTTAATTAATTGGAATTTTGTTGGTTTTTTTTAAGGGGACTAATTAGTAGCATCAAAATCGAATGTTTTGTCTGATGTGGGAAAGACGGTTACCTGCTTCAAGGGATGAGGAAGTTTTGCTGATCCAGTCGTGAAGGTCAGCCACGTGGCTGTAATAAGCAAATATATACTTGAATATTTTGTGAATATCGGTTTTAATTTTTAAATAAGATAAGAGGGGTATGCATGTATTTTCTGGTTTTGTTTTTTTTTTTTTTGTTTTTATTATTATTTATTACTAGAGGAGCATGTAGTGACAATTATACATACATAAATGTAGTGACAAGTATAAACAAGCTAATAAGTTCAATGGGCTGAAAAAAAAAAAAAAAAAAAAAAAAAAAAACTAATCAAGTTCAATCCTTATCGACCAAGAGGTGCACAACCATGTCCTTGTGTTTATGCCATTATATATCACAATAGATAATGAAGATTTTGTCCTTGAGCTTTTCTTTTTTTTTTGAGGTCATTAATTTGTTCTAGAGCTTAATTATTTTTTGTTTTGAAATATCAGCCAATTATTGTTAGTTTTTTATTTATTTTTTTTGTTGATAATTGTAGGTGTTCTAGATTTTTTTTCTTGACTATTTTCATGAGAACCATTCAAGGTGAACAACTCGATTACATGAATGAAATCGACATATTTAAATTAGCTAATGATAAAATTCAATCTCATGATCTATTAATTGTCAAATACATCTCAATAACTTCAAAACCGCACAAATTTAATTATATATATATATAACATATTTTATAATAAAATGCATTTTATAGCGATAGAACTGTTATATTTTAATATTTTTCTAGCGAATGTATTATATTAAAAAATCAAGAAAATATTAGTTATTTTATTATTATTATTTTTCAATATATATACAATGAAGTCAACAATGGACTTATTATAGCTAGGAGGTCGATTAATTAGTTTCATTATATATATAATGGAGGTTAAATGTATATTATATGATCTATCAAAAGTTTTGTGTTATTCGTAATATAAAAAAAAAAAATTGTGTTAAGATATGGATGAAGGCATGCATCATTTCATTATATATATATAATGGAGGTTAAATGTATATTATATGATCTATCAAAGTTTTGTGTTATTCATAAAAAAAAAAAAAAAAAAAAAAAAAAAAAAAGTTTTGTGTTGAGATATGGATGAAGGCATGCATCATGATCATGACAAGAGAAGCACAGCATGCTTTTGCTTTCACAAATTTCAGCCTTCTTGTCTCATTGTTGTTTTAGCCATGTACATATTAATTAAGTGCGTCTTGATGGTATTGTCCTTTTGCCTCCTCGCCAAGTACACCTGAGTGTTTTGTATGCGTATACATTGTTAGAAATCCAACACACAAGACAAAACTAGTTGTCTAGATGCGTGACACTAATCAGTTTGCATGGAAACCTAATTGCCACCTGCATCTTAAAACCGGCCCATTTCAGCCCCCGGCCCTCAGTTTCTCTTTTTTCGAGCTTTAGACCCTTCTCATTTTGGCTTTTAAACAACTATTTTAACATTACACTATTAATGTATATAGCGAAAATCTTCATTAATCATTTTTGAGTTTCTTAACTTTGCAAATAGATTTTTATTATAATAAATTGTTCAAAATATGTTTTAATGTATAGTGCATGCATTGTCAATTATTTGGTAAAAGTACTATCAATAAAAAGAGCAACTTGTCTGACGAATCCATATGAATAATAGCTGCGCACTTCATGTGCTATTATTTTTCAAAAGAAAAAAAAATGAAGTACTTATGTAGAGATTTAGAAAAAATTGGTGAGCACTTGAAAAAATGAAGTACTTAACGGAAAGGAAGTGCTTCGATTATGGAATGTTGCGAACATGCTTCCAGTGAAATATTTTCAGGAGGAGAAACACACTAGAACAGAAAAGACCTTTTGTGACGGTTTTAAACCGTTACGAAGTCCGTCGTGTTATGAGATGTTACGAAAGCTTAAGGCCTTTCGTAACGGTTTTAACCATTATTATATAGTTGATAGCATATCGGTTACACACTGTGAGTAAAGGCTTTTATGGCGTTTAACGGTAATCGTTATTAAAGGTCTTTCAAAATTTTAAAAAGAATTATGGTATGGGACTCCTCCACGAAGATTGAATACATTATCACAACAAATCCACCAATTACTCCAATCACAACAACAAGGTACAACATCCAGCAAGCTAAATGCGGCTCCCACACGTTCGTACTACACTTACGATACCTGGAACTGACTCTCTAGGTCCTTGGTACTTATTAGAGTCCATTATGTATGTATTAGAGCTTATTTAAGTTTAACTATCAAGTTCATTATAATGATACATTCCACTATTTGTCTCAATGTCTTTTCTAATTAACTTAGACCAAATCTCAACTTCAATGTGTCTTAAACAAGTTTATCCTAGATTTTTGGGTCCCTAGTCACTTGTTATTACCATACACGAAGGCTTGATGTGAAGGGATGACCCTTGAAGCCTATTTTATTCATTTTAAATACTCATTTGACACTTAACTCGGCCAAAATGCCTAAACTTGATGTTATAAAGTTGTAGACATTTTCTCTATTGTTTTTAAGTTTTATTCAATCAACAAAGTCCATCGGAAACCATTTCAAGTTGGTTTAATGCATTGGTTTGCAAAACAGTCCCTTATGGACCTTAAAATAATTTATAAAAACTTGGATTTTAGCAACTTGAAATGCGGCTAAAACACTCATAGAAATTCCCAAAATTCTCAGGTGTTGATTCATTGAAGTCTATTAATTTAAAACTGATATTTTTAAGTGCTAAAATCTCATTATTATGATCAATAACAAAATTTGAGAATCTAAGTAAAACTTTAAGTCCTTAATTATAAATTTTGATCTATTATTCGAAGCATGACTTGAAAACTAAGTTAGACACATCGAGAAATCATGAAACTCGGTGTACACCTTTATTATAATCTAATAACACATTTCAAAAATTTAGTTCAATTCCGACATCATTTGATGCCCTGAACACCTTAGTTCAAAAACAGCTCATTAAGTTAGTGAATTTCACCTATTTCAAAACCCATTTGAAAAACTATTCAAAACACCTCATAATCACTTGAAACTCTTTGGGAAAACTAACTTATATTATTTCAAACTATTCTGAAGATTCTGGTTATTTTTGGACTAGTGGAGGTCCTCAGAAAATGTCCCGACATCTAAACATTTACAAAAAGAATTATCTCTACGGATAAGTACTGAATTTCAGTCAATTTTAGATTAAAAAAAAGATAACTCAATTTTTAAGAGATGTTGATGTTAAGTTGTTCTATATATCAACTTTTTGAAATGGTAAAGTACGCTCAAATCCGATTAAAATTGAGAGAGTTATGCTCAAAATGCCAAAATAACTCACTTTGATAGAGTTTCAGACCAACAGTATATAAAAAATTCATAACTCTCAAACCACACATCTAAAATAACGTGATTTTTTGTGTGAGGCTTGTCTAAATATCCAAGAATAGCTCATAAAAAATCAACCAATTCTGAGAAGAAATGAAGGATTTATGCTACGTAGAATTTTAGCTATAATTTTGGCATTTTATCAAACATGTACTATTTATAAACAACTAAATTCACAATGCATGGTTCAAACCCCTTGACTTATGTCCAAAATTAACAACTAATATAAAACATCATTGAACATCAATATAGGAGTAGAAACTAAAAAATTAAACACCCAATTACAAAAAAAAAAAATTAGTCAATTCTTTCATTTACCCAAATCCCCAATTCTTGAACCAAGACAAGTTTTTTATGAACATGAGAGAAACCTTGACATTTAGATTCATAATCATCTCATAACATCAGGGAATTCATCGAACTTGACAAGATTTCAGCACTAGAATGATTTAAAGAATCTCAAATCATCACAATGTACTATTGAAATGGAAAGGATTTGCTACCTAGGGCTTGATCTTTGTGAAAACTCAAGCTCCTTGAGATCCTTAGCTCCAACTCCACCTTTCCTTTGATTTTTCAGCACTATTACTAACCAAACCACTCTTTTTCTCTCTAACCCTAGCTGAAGTGTTTTGTGTTCATGCATAATGTAGAGATTAAGTGGGTGTTTTATACTCAAACTTTTTGAAACTTGGCCATTAGATTATCCTAGTATCATTTCATCCATCAAATCTCTAGATATATCCATAGTTGGTGTTAGTTCCCACATGCATACCATAGGATCCATTATGATTCATTTAGATCTCCACATGGACACATCACTAGGTAAATCAATGTATTAAGAGTGTGGTCTCCATCCAAGTTTCTAACATTTCATGTTTTTAATAATCCATAAAGACTATGGTATGTATTAAGTAAATATGTTTCATGAAATTCATTTGATAAGTTAGGTACCATAATAATATGGATATTTTCTCAATTGTAGGCTTAATTTATATGTCTAAGTCCAATCACTCACTTATGAAATTTATAACTTTTCAATTTTTTTCTAGACTTGGGCCTTATTGAGATGAAGCACATAGACTTAATTAATTACATCCTAAATTCTCTTGAGACTCAATACATAATTTAGATGACTAGTTAGTGTCTAAGTAAGTGAATTAAGTTATGAACCTAAGCCCTAGTTTTCAATCCACCCGATCGTCCCGAATGTACCCATCTCGAGGTAACTCGGCGCACTCAGCTTTTATAAAAAAAAATTATTTAAAAGTTGTGCACACATATATAAACATATAGTACAAACATCGAAATCAAGTAAAATTATTTAAATATTACATCGGTATCAATGCTCGAGTACCGACCGAGTTAGTTACGCAGGACGGGCCGCCAGGTCACGGTCCTACAAAGCATATAACTAGGATTATATCAGGTCACGGTCCTACAAAGCATATAACTAGGATTATATTATTCGGGTCATTACAATCCACCACTCAAAAGTAATATATTTCTCAGTTCTCACACCTAATATTAGGACTGTGTACCTGCTCTCGGGTCACGTCACAGGTCGGTGACTCTTAATTACGGATCGAATCCATTATTAAAAATTTGGGTTGTTACAAATGTATTCGACCAACCCTGACACTCCATCATACTCCTCTTGTAGTTCCCTAAGTCGACCATTATATGATGGCTCAGTGTGGGAGTGTATTAAATCATTCCACATCCCATACCATCAATCTCAATCCTCTTCCTTAGAGAATAGTCCTCTTGTCTTGGTGGCAATATTTTTGTTCGCATGCCACCCCATAGTAGGTAGGTGGTTATAGGGAACACTTCCATTACGACTGATATCAACCCATGTTCTCTATATGTCGGTATGACCCCGGTAGTTCTCAACCATCCAATAATGCCTTCAAATGGCCTAACACCCACGCTTAGTCGCCCGTGTCTCCTTCACTAACAGTGTGAGCCACTATGAAGGTCAAGTGTGTAGAAGTGACCTCAACAATCTCTAGCAATGGATATATAAATCGGTTAGTCTCGTTGGTGCAATCCATGATTAAGACATAAGAAAACATCAGAACAGCTCAATCGAAGTAGGGTGAGCAAAAAATAGGTCCCTCACACTACACGTTCCTTCCCAGAATGCATGTTGCTCAATGTAGTTGTGCTCATCCAAACATGCATCATAAGCTACATTTTTGTCTTCCCTCCCCCTCGATCCTTCTCAACTTTGCTTTTTCATTGTAAATTCCCTTCATTATAGTAGCATTGTCATGGTTCTTGACACGTATGTTACATAAAATTTCCCTAGGCCGAGCACTTGTCCTGCTCATGTCTTCCACAATCATTTTGTCGGGTGCGGTGAGCCTCCCAACATATGCATGCCCAACCTAATAGTTTGTGAGTCTGTGGTTGTGTACCCCACGCACAACTCTAGCATGCCATATGCCCTCTAGCTCGTGCTTCACAACAATCTTAAACTCACTTCTGCATTTCTTCGTGCCAGTAACTTTATTCTTCTCCTCGACCCCACTGTCCTTACTCTCCATCTGTTCCATCATTTGATTTCCCTTTCCCTTTTTGGCACTATATTTCTTGGTCCGCTCGTAACCAATCGTCATTCTAGCTCGCCGGTCACTGCAACCACCACCCGCATCAGATTTCAGAATGATCACGGCAAATCCACACTTTGTGGTTGTATTCTAAGCCCGAGTTAGGGCATCCTGTCTAAATTTCAATGGTTCAGTTGTGAATGCCAAAGTAAAGTTCGAGAATGCCTCCCAAATGTATCGGTTGTATCGTCCATATGAACTTACAAGAAGCAAGATTAGAACAAATTAAAGCATGAATAATATTAAAAATTCCAATTTTCTTTTGAAAATGGTAAGTGGCAGAGTGGCAGCGCCGACACCCTAAGAGCCCTCTCGGTCACATGAAACTGATACGTGCAGTATGGCGTTGGTCATTGCAAACCGACAGGTCCCAATAGGTGGCGGATGCATTAGTCTACTATGCCTTTTACAATAGCGGTGGAGCATAACAGAGACGTAAAGCATACGTCTCGGTCATGTGTGTCCGCACACCACGGGCATCAACATCGTGCAAACCCACTTATAAAAATGAAAAAAATATAAATAAAACATAACAAAACTTACCTCTTTTTGCTCGTGTTCACTTCCTTGTACATATTTCTTCGACATTATCATGGTCGAGTGCCCAAATCACCACTTAAGTACAAGCCCTAACAGATAAAAAAACACAAACACCAAAAGACAATCAAACAACCACCAAATGAAAAACGAAAACCGCCAAAACGTTCAAAATTGACTTCAAAATAAACTTACAAAGTCATTTTTGTCTAGATTCGTCGGAGTTAGATCGGTCGGAGGTCGAGTGTGAGAATCAGTTATTATTACTTCCCACTGGCGCTTCAACTTCAAATCGAGTTTATGGGGGTGTGGTGAGCAAAACATACTTATATACATGGGCAAGAAAGTCATTTCACTAGGGGGCTAAAAAAGAAATTGAAAATCGGGGTACAATAGCAAAAATTGGGGTGTGAATAGTCGCTTCCAAAAAAAAAAAAAAAAAAAAAGTCCACATAAAAGGAATGTACGTACAATCTCTCGACCTTGGTTGTAGTTCTCTAATATTTTAGCATGGGTAAATCCACCAAATGGCAGATTTTCTTGCTAATCTAGCAATCACTAGCGATGCATTTCTGTATGTTCTTACTATTCCACCGGATGGGATTCATTATTTTTGTCGACAGACTCCTGTGATGCTTTGTACGAGCTCTATGATTGATGCGTTTCATCTATTCTAACAAAAAAAAAAACACAAAAAAAAAAAAAAAAAAATCCACCAAGCCAGTCATCGTTGATCTTTATCATTGACCTACACCTTATTGTTGATCTTTATCATTCACCTACACCTTCTTTCTTCAACGTGTGATCACGTACCTTGATTGCCACCATATTTCACAAGAGCAAAATATTAGCTACATTAATGCTCTATTAATTGTATAGTTAGTGTTACATATATAATTTGGCCCCTGTTACACCCCAACTTTTTTTTGATAAAGCGCTCCCCAACTTATATTATAACGATCGAAATATGACATGTTAAAATACATTGTGATTACAATGATTTGAAACTAGATAGCAAATTTGAGGTTAATAGCATTAAAATAAACGCACTTTATTATTATATTATCAAACAACCATATACAAATTAAGATATCAATTTCAAATTGATTGGGGTCAATATTTTGATTGAATCCATATTGTTTCCATTGTGCTTTACTTAATAGATTAACTTCATTCTTATAGAAAGTGTATATATAGGTGCATATATTATTTCATGGTTTTCATACAGAGTATTTACTAAACGTGTAAATACTCCATTGTGCTGATGGAACATGATAAAAGAGTAATATCCCAACCACGATTTTTCGCTTCACCAAAAAAAAAAAAATACTATAGTATTTAAGAGAAAAAAAGGTGATTGACAGAAAAATAAAGAGATCTACTGATCTACATATTAAAAGTGGAAACAAATTGACTAGGCAAATAAAGCTTGCTTTAGTTGGTAATTTATTTTCATGGGCCTTGCTTTATCATCTTGTTTCTTCAGCTTACATATGAATTTAAGTCAGCTCTCTTGATAAATCTGGAATGCATTTGGATGAGTCTTGAAATTTACTTACCTAAAATTGTTTATTGGCAATTTCAGATCTTATGAGTAGTAAGGGCAAGGAGAGATACAATTAATTTCTTTTAATTGTATCTTGGTACTTTCGTAGGTGATTGTACATATACAAACAGATGTTTTTGTATACGTGTTAATTGTATCTTGGTACGTTCGAAGGTGATTGTATATATACATACACATGTTTTTGTATAAGTGTTCATAGGATTGAGAAACACATTGAGATACATGAATTTTCTTTTTCTTTTTGTCACCATCTTGATACATGTAATCAACATTACAAGGCTTCCACTATTTAGATGTATGTTTATTTTTCGCTGCCATCGGGTTTTATCGAACTATGGAGGGGCGATTTTTCTTTTAAGAATATTGATAGAAAATTATAGAAAAAAAAAAAAGATCTTTCATATGGTATTTGTAGATTTAAAAAAAGCATATGATGTTAGAGTTGTTTTTTGGTGAGTTCTAGAAGGAAAAGGAGTACATGCTAGATACATATATAAACTCAATTAAGGATATATATGAGAGAGTAGGAACGAGTATAAAACATTTGGAGGAACTACAGACAGAATTTTCCATTACGATAAGACTACATCATAAATCGACTTTAAGCTCATATCTCTTACTTTAGTTATGAATGAACTAACTAGGCATATTCAAGATGATATACCATGGTGTATGTTATTTGCATAAGATATTGTATTTAGTGGACGAAACAAAAGATGGAGTATAAAAAATTAAAACTTTGGAGGAATACATTAGAATCTAAAGCAATAACACCTACATAAAGTTGAGTAGGACGAAAACTGAATACATGCACGCACTGTGAGTTTAAAAATACTAGGCATCTGAGATGATGAAGTGGTAAAATTAGGGGAAGTAGAAGTTCATAAGGTGACTTAAGATATATATCTATGATCAATCATGCAAAATGAGGGTAATAGTGAGAATGATGACACACATAGAATTCAAGCTGGATGGAAGAAATGGAGGAGTGCAACAGTGTGATCTGTGATCGAAATATTCTTATTAAGTTAAAAGGAAAATTTTATAAGACCGCAATTATGTCAGCTATGCTCTATGAAAATGAATGTTGGGCGGTAAAGCAACAACACCTACATAAAATGAACGTAGAAAAAATGAGGACACTTATATGTGTGATAAAACACGTAAAGATAGAATAAGAAATAGAAATTCAAATACAAGTAGGAGTAGCACCAATTGAAATAAAGATTAGGGAAGGCGCGGTTGCAGTTGTTTGATCACCTGCGAAGACAACTTACAAATGCCCCCACTAAAAAATTGATTCAATAGAAATTGAAGAAATTCGACGAGGTAAGGGTAGACTAAAGTTAATTTGGGACGTATTAATTAAGAGGGATTTAAATGGTTTGGAAAGCTCACCATCAATTACATTAAATCGGCCATAATAGAAGAGTTTCATCCATGTAGTCAACCCTAATTAATTTGTGACTGAGGCTATGTTGTTGTATCAGGTTTTATCGACTTTATATGTTGTTGCGTGTCTTTATCAAGATATGTATATACACATATTATGTTCCTTGGATTATTAAGTACCAAAGATTGGATTATAAGGCTAATTAGACCATTATTAACGATGCTCTAGTGTCTTAGAGGTTAGTGACGATTTAGTGTCATGCGGTGCCTTGGATTTAATTAGGGGTCACAGTTCCATTATTATAATCACATCTTTAAAATTAACTTTGTGGTAGTTGAATGCTCTTTTGGACAATTAGGATTAACAAATCAATATACTTTCATCATGGTAATTGATTATATGTTTGATCATGGTCTATTATTGAATATATATATATATATTCATATATCTACACTAAAAAAAACAATCAATATAGCAACAGAAATTAGCAACGAAACTAAATCTGTATCTAATTAGCAACAGAATAGCAACGCCACTAGTTTGACTTTTAAGTTGACCATTTAGAAACGGAATAAAAATGGAATGCAACAGAATTTAGAAACATAAAAGATTTTGTCTCTAAATCTATTGCTAATTAGCCCTCCAAATCTTCCCGCCCAAGATTTTGTTGCTAATTTTGTTGCTAAATTTAGCAACGGAATTAATAACAGACTTGACATGACACGTGTCTGTTTTAGAGTCATATTCTGTTGCTAATTCCGTTTCTGAATTTAGAAACGTAATTAGCAACGAATTCATTTGATGGATTCAAAAAGCGAGGTGATTAATCTTTATCTTATGGACAATGTTATTTGTTATATATTTTGGGTACATACATTTGATACAAAATGGCATAGATTTCATTGGGATACGTGTTGCACGTATCCTAATAAAACTTACAACATTGTGTATCTAATGTATGTACCCAAAGTATGTAAAAAAATTATTTTCCTTGCATGCCTTATATTTTGTATCAAGAGGATCGAGAAAGAACTAAGCGGAAAAGATTTGGTCTCACAAAAAAGAAAAAGAAAAATGGAATTAATCATTCTTTTTGTTTTGAAAAGAGAAAAAAAAAGACAACATTTATTGATGATTAATCAACCACAAGAATTAACAAAATAGAAGAAGAAATCAAGGAAAATAGAGAAGAAGCATAGAAGATTTTGAAAGATACGTTGAAGGATGAAAAGAAAAATCAATAGCGAAAATTGGGTGCAACGAGAGGAAGACGAAGACGAAAAACGAGGACAAAGTAGAGTGGTGAAAAGCCTTCTCGCGTAGAAGTCGATGAGAGCATAGGGGTTTTGCATGCAACACACACAGACCGGCGATCAGGCAGGATAACGATGATGGAGGAATAACAGTTGGCGACAATTATGAAAAAGATTAATTGTTTTTTATTGAATGAACATCTCACCGAACTTGGAAGTTGGAAATTAGTATTGCACTAATAATCGTATTGTTTACCTAAAGGAGGTTTTTTTATCACGTATATTTCCTCATTCCGACTAATTTGAGATTGACGCATTATTATTGTTCTGTGTTTTATTACATTTATTTTTTTAATTATGAACTTTTATTCATTATTATTGTTTTGTTTTTTATTACAATGATACTAAAGAAATCTCTATTCATTATTATTGTTTTGTTTTTTATTACATAAATATGTTTGGTTTAGAAATTCTAAACACAAATATCTCCTCCGAAACTCTATTTTTGATTTTTATTCATTTTTTATTTATTTATATTAATTTTAGTAGTTCTTAATCCAGCCAAAAGTCACGATTAGTCGAGGTGCTCTAATAATAGATAAATAAAATGTGTTTGTTTACGTGCCTACTTTGTATATTATAAAGTATCAAAATAAGGTGGATTTAATTTAATTCAATATTAGTCATTGTGAGACTATATATTATAAATCTAATTTAAAGTGGTTAGGTTTCAAATATTAAGGACAAAGGTATGTACACATATAAGTGAAAGGAACATTTTGCTTCAACAAAAATAAATTGATTTCGTCAAAAAATAAATAAATAAATTGATAGATAGAAAGACACACAAAAGCATCATAGGCAAAGAGCCTAGTTCGTTTTCTACTTGAGCGAACCTCTCTTTCCCTTGCCCTCCATGGCTGCCATCAGATCAAAGCTTCACTTTCTAAACTCCCACTCTCCCCCACTCCCCCTCCTTTCAACACTCTAATAACCTTCCCACTCCATCCCTCAAAAACCTCATCCAAGGCCCCCCTGTCCACATCCCCGCCCCATGGCGGCAAGACCTCCGCCGCCTCAACAGCTCCTTCCCGACCGCATTGAACCTCTCCCTACCCCAAACACCGCAACCTGCACCGCGACAACACCACCAATCCCACCCTGAAATCCTCCGCGCTCTCGGCGAGCCAATTCACCATAAACACCCTCCCACGTAGATGCGACGATGAGAACTAGGGTTTCCTTGGGGAAGTCTTCGAGCTCCCACCTCTAACAAGGTATTTTTTAGGGAAGAGAATGGCCAAGGCGAAGACGAAGACAAAGAGGACTACCACCTCTAACAAGGTATTTTTTGGGCACTGCATCTGAGGTTTATCTTATTTTTCTTATTGAATTTAGATCGAATTGGTGGGTTAGGTATTCTGATGGAGTGAATTGTAGGCAATTTGGTTTAATTTTAGAGAGAATAATGTTTGTTTGGCCTTCGTTTTAGCTTAATTGGCAATGTGGGCAGGTCACACTGATTAAGGATAGTTAATTTGTTCGAAATAAGCCTTAAAAAAGTTGCGCTATGCACATTTCATCCCAAGTTTCCCAAGTTGAACCATATTGGGTATGTAAAGTTTCACCTTTCTAAATTTATTGTAGTGCTGATTGGAAACTTTGTATGAATCAAGTATATGATCTCCAATCAATAATTTTGAGGCCTATTCATAATTTTGGAGTCACCAATTGATCCTACATTGGAACTTAGAATGATTGATCTTTATGAGCTTTAGATGTTTAGTCAATAGTATATGATCTCCAATCAATAATTTTGAGACCTATTCATAATTTTGGAGTCACCAATTGATCCTACATTGGAACTTAGAATGATTGATTTTCATGAGCTTTAGATGTTTAGTCAATAGTATATGATCTCCAATCAATAATTTTGAGGCTTATTCATGGGAGTCAAAAAGGTATGTAGATATAAACTAAACATTAGATGTTCGAGAAAAAGCCAATAAAAAATCTGGTTGATTTACAAAGACTAGGAAGTGTTTGGAGAAATGCACAAGTGAAAAGATATGGATAAAACAAGAACTTCTTCACTTCACAACGAAATGACTCTACATTATGGCTCTTAAGTATGCAGTGTTTATAACTACACTATTCTCAAATAAAGTAATTGTAACGGCCCTAAAAATTTGATTCGTGCCACGTGCCATTTCAGGGTCGTATGTGGGACCCACTCATCGTGATCCAAATTTAATTGACGCGAAATAGGGTCAAGTTAAGGTTTAGACGCGGTGTCCCTGTGTTGCGGAGTGCAATGGTATTTTCGTCAATTTTTTGGCAAAAATGAGGTATTTTTCGGGGTTTATTTCGGATACAAAAATCGAGGAGATAATTAGGAAAAAAAAGAAATATTGCATTTAAACGGATAAGAGAGAAAGAGAGAGAGAGAGAGAGAGAGAGAGAGAGAGAGAGAGAGAGAGAAGCCGCCGGGAAGGAGAAGAAGAAGAGATGGCGAGAGACGGTGGCGAGGAGCAGCGGCTCCGGCCAAGTGCGACGCAGGCGGTGTTGCGGCTCGGAGGAGCTGCTGGTGTCGACGCCCGAGCAAAACGCGCAAACCAATGCAAGACGGACGACGGCTTGCCGGCAACGCGGAGGCCGCGAACGGCGGTTCCAGCGACCAAGAGGTGGAGCGGCTGTCGGGATGATGACGAGCGGCGGTGCAGCAGTGGGCAATGACGGACGCGACGGTGGCGCTCTTGCTTGCGGAGGAGGAGCGCAGACAGCAGCTCCGGTAGAATCGGCAGCAGCAGTGGCACGGTCCACCAGGACGCCGGCGAGAGAACGAAGCGATCGGCATCGCGCAGCGCAGCAGCTGCAACGGCGTGGTGAACGGTGTGGAGCAACGGGGCGGTGGCGCGTTGCCGGACCGATCAATCCCCGATAAAACACAACAACAGTGGACAATGAGGCATGACTTCGACGAAGCTCTTCTTCGCGATGGATTGCTCGCAAAGAAAACGAGAGGCCTAGGCCATGGTGAGGTCCTAAACCATATTTTGGTGTTGGGATCGAGTGATTTCGATTTAATCGTGAACATATTGATTTGAATGACTTAAGTAACTTAATTGGTATAAATGGACACCAGAGACTTATAGGGCTATAGTCGAGTGTCGGGTGCGCATATCGAGGCGTGACGGGACATTTTGAGGACAATTTGCGATTTCTTGAGGTAAGTAAACCAGCTAGGAAATTGTACAATAATTTCATTTTACTCTATTGAATGTTGTTGTTCATTGCTTTGATAGCTATCTTTGAAATTGTTGTTGGTTGAGTGGTCCATTGGCAAGTGAGTCATGGTTACTGTTTATCTGTGATATGAGCTCTTATCTGGACTTATCCGGGTCTGTGGATATCTCATAGTCGCAAGGGTTACTGTTTATACATATGCAGGGTTCCACAATTAGGTTGTCCAACTCTTTTACAATTAATGTTGAGTTATTGTATTAATTGCTTCCGCTAAATTATAAAACTTGAAAAATACTAATAACTCAACTTAAAATTATGAATTTACTTATAATGATGGATTGAAAGGCTGACTAGGCCTGCGTTGACCTTGCGAGACTGGCTCGGGGGTCCACGTGGGCTTAGGCCGGGCGGGGCCCAGTTTGTAGGAAACTGGGGCCGTCACAGTTGGTATCAGAGCATAATGTTTTACATCTAGCTCTTGATTAACCCACAACCAGCATAAGACACAAATTAAAAATAGAGTTAGGACATGGTTGGAACTTAGAGTGGAACCCTATGATCCTAACTTAGAGTCTTAGTTGAGAAGTGAGGAGAGTTGGGGAAATTAAAATTTGGACTATATGAGCTATTTGATGTATTGTATATTATTACTATCGATAGCTATATTTTGATCGAGAAATCGCATTCTTTGCAAATTGCGATGGCCGATCAGCTTGAGATCAATGATATCGGTCCGAGTGATGTTCACGAGTGAGAGGAGATGTCCTAGCTAGTCACCTCATATGGCCAGCAACTTTAGGAATCGTCGACGTTTGAGAGCACAAGTTACAGCATCGCCTTCTACATCGCCAACCAGACCTGAGGGAGTACACGTTCAGGCTGAGAGAGTATCATTTACTCCTGATACACCGGCGGATGGTACACCAAACACATCCACTGATGGGAACACACGAGTGACGGTTAAGGCGAGGCAGTCTCGCGAGTTTCAACGAAATCACCCGGAAAAGTTTCACTGTGGTACGGATCTCGGAGCAGCAGAGAAGTTTATGAGGAGTCACGAGAAGATTCATGACGTCTTGGTCACACCAGAGTATATGAGGCCGAGCATCTCATCAGCTTCGTTGTTCAGGGAGGCTGATGTGTGGTGGCGTAGCATGGTGGCTACGAAGGGGAACCCAAGGACTGGACTGAATTCAATGAGAGGTTCAATCAAAAGTATTTCCCACACGCGGTCAGGAACATGAAGAAGACCGAGTTTCAGAACATCTTATAAGCGGATGACAAGACAGTGATGCAGTATAAGGGCCGATATTTGCGGTTGATGGACTATGCCGGAGGCATAACTGATACGGACGCTGACCGGGCCTACTACTTCATGAATGGCCTGTTGGGTGAGATCGGTTCTATGATGGTGACCACAGCTCCAGGAACGTTGCAGGAGGCATATGAGAGGAGTTTGGCCAGTGAGACTTTTCTGAGCACGCGCACTGGTATAGTAGTCGCAGCTCCACCACCAGCACAGCCAGATGTCAGACCGGAGGTGACGGGAGGAGGAAGAGACCTAAACAGTGGAAGTCAAGGGATCGAGCTCAGAGTGTGGGGTCTTTTGCATCTCCACTATATGCAGCGCGTATTGCGCCAATACCATCTGCTCCAATACAGAGTTATACCAGCCCACAACTGCCGGCACCGTCGAGTTCTCAACGACAGCAGTATCAGAGGACTTAGGGCGATGGCAGGCGGGCGAGCGAGGCAAGGGCGAGGTATGGACGAGGACAGAGTGTTCCATCTGGATCGGGATCTCAGCGTACTTGTTAGGAGTGTGGACAGCTAGGTCACTTCGCCGGTACGTGTCCATGATTGGGCAGAGGGCAACCACAGCAGAGTCGGGAGCAGGTTCATGCAGTTTTCGAGCCAGATCCGACTGCTACCCTTAACTTGTTTTATATTCGGTCCCTTGGTCGATGAGTTGGGTTTGAAACCCACTTGACTAGAGAGAGTGATTCACATTCTTGTGGATGTACTGGGGATGTGTGTGTTAGAGATGGTGGAATAGGTCAGTGGTACCAGATTCGCCAAACATGCGTACTTAAACCCCAAGGCACCTGTTCTAGTCTAGAGAGGCGAAAGACTGTTCCCAATATATGTTTCGAGGATGTTGCCCTGGCATATATTAAGGGAAGGACGTAGATGGTGTAGAAGGTCGCATAGGTGCACCCACACTGTTTTGGAGGCAGTTGGACTGTAACGGCCCTAAAAATCTAACTCGTGTCACGTGCCATTTTAGGGTCGTATATGGGACCCACACGTCGTGATACGTATTTAATCGACGCGAAATAGGGTCAAGTTAAGGTTTAGACACGGTGTCCTCGTGTTGCGGAGTGCAATGGTATTTTCGTCAATTTTTGGCAAAACGGGATATTTTTCGGGGTTTATTTCGGACACAAAAATCGAGGAAATAATTAGGAAAAAAAGAAAGATTGCATTTAAATGAATAAGAGAGAAAGAGAGAGAGATCGGATGAGAGAGAGATAGAGAGAGAAAGGGAGAGAGAGAGAAAGAGAAAGAGAGAGAGAGAGAGAAGCCGCCGGGAAGGAGAAGAAGAAGAGATGGCGGAGACGGTGGCGAGGAGAGCATGGCTCCGGCCAAGTGCGACGCAGCGAGCGGTGTTTGCGCTCGGAGGAGTGCTGGTGCGACACGGGTGCCGACACCAGCCGAAGCAGCATGCGGCGGACGGACAGGCGGCGCGGCACGGCGGCTGGCGGCGACGCGAGGCGCGGACGGCGGTTCCAGTGATCGGGAGGTGGCGCGGTACTGTCGGGATGATGACGAGCGGCGGTGCAGCAGTGGGCAACGAGGGACGCGACGGTGGCGCTCTTGCTCGCTGAGGATGAGCGCATACAGCAGCTCCGGCGGAATCGGCAGCGGCACGGTCCACGAGGACGCCGGCGATGAGGTACGGCAGTGGCAGCTTCAACGGCGTGGTGGCGCGTTGCCGGACCGATCGATCCCCGACGAGACACAACAACAGTGGACAGCGAGGCATGACTTCGACGAAGCTCTTCTTCGCGATGGATTGCTCGCGAAGAAGACGAGAGGCGTAGGTCATGGTGAGGTCCTAAACCATATTTTGGTGTTGGGATCGAGTGATTTCGATTTAATCGCGAACATATTGATTTGAATGACTTACGTAACTTAATTGGTATAAATGGACACCAGGGACTTATGAGGCTATAGTCGGGTGTCAGGTGCGCATATCGAAGCGTGAGCGGGACGTTTTGAGGACAATTTGCGATTTCTCGAGGTAAGTAAAACCAGCTAGGAAATGCACAGTATTTCATTTGAGCTTATATTTTATTGATATTGTATTGTGTCCCTTCATTGAAATTCCCACCCACTTATGAGTGTCCGAGGGCCAAGTGAGTCATACGAGTGTGTCTGATTGAAGTGGTTGCCGGCTTGCAACCAGGGCCATGCCGGCTTTTACTTACCTAGACTCGGCATTCTTGTGTTTGACCGAGTGCAGATCTGCAGCCGAGCAAAGGCAAGACGCCGACATTTGGAAATCTACCTTCGTACACTTTTGTAGGTTTTTTGTTGACTTTTTGTATTACTTATATATGTTGTTATCACACTTGGGATACTTATTTGGGTTGAGTGATACACACGACTGATATATCATTTTTGCTTAGTTATAACACTTGACACGATATGTACATGTTTACAGGGTTCCACAATTAGGTTGTCCAACTCTTTTACATTATTGTTGAGTTATTTAATGTATTAATTGCTTCCGCTAAATTGTAAAACTTGAAAAATACTAATAACTCAACTTAAAACTTTTGAATTTACTTATAATGATGGATTGGAAGGTGATTAGGTTCCAACTCTTTTATTAGAGATGCTTAGATGAAATTACTAGTACAATCTTATTGTATGCTCACTTGAATTTCCAAGGTAAGACAACACAAATTATGCGTGAGATCAAGTGTATTTGACTCTAAGATTTAGCTCGTGCCATTGTTGAGTTATTTAATGTATTAATTGCTTCCGCTAAATTGTAAAACTTGAAAAATACTAATAACTCAACTTAAAACTTTTGAATTTACTTATAATGATGGATTGGAATGCTGATTAGGTTTGCGTTGACCTTGCGTGACTGGCTCGGGGGTCCACGTGGGCTTAGGTCGAGCGGGGCCCAGTTTGTGGGAAACTGGGGCCGTCACAATAATGCAACCGAGAGAAGTCTCACCTCAACTGAGGTTATGGAGATTTTTTCTCTTTATACAATACATTATTAGAGATGCTTAGATGAAATTACTAGTACATAGTTTTATTTGAGTGTTCAATGTGGAACAAAAACCATTAGTTAAATTGTAAATATTCATAGGATGAGAATGGACTCAATCTTATTGTATGCTCACTTGAATTTCCAAGGTAAGACAACACAAATTATGCGTGAGATCAAGTGTATTTGACTCTAAGATTTTGAATAATAGAGACCCAACTAGAACAAACATCTATTTTCTCAAATCAATGAATAAGTGCGGATATTGATGCTTGCCCATTATGTTACACATTAGTTGTCAAGTTTGTAGACATTCCTACCAACTAGGAACTGCAAGGACTTATGATTAGTTTTCATGAAACTAAGAACTTAACTTAAGGAATGCATCTATTTTTAACAAAGGTTCTAGGTAGGACTTATAATCTCCTGTGGGCATTCCTTTTTTTTTTTTTGAGAATATGTATTGTTGCTTCCCATTCTTATCTAGAAAGAAGAGGTGGTGGAAGAGGTCCCTCATATCACTCATAGAGTACTCGTAAATGTCGATATTGAAGCACAATGCATAGGTAACTATGTTTTTGCTACTTCATATTTTAAACAAGAGTAATTGGCAAGGGCTAACTCGTGTCTAAAAAATATATGTTTGTTTTGAACTTCAAATGGTAAATACTAGTTTGGATTGATGTCGCTTTACGTCTTAAGGAGCTGCAAAAGTTGAGGTTGTTGGCTCAAATTCCTCAAATTGGCTTTGATATAAGCTATCAAGGTATAGACACACCTCAATCTCAAATTTTAGAATTACAATCTAATTATGTATTGATGACATGTAAATAGAATTAGTGTTTAAGAGTTGCAACTTGAACAATGCCATTAGTTAATTAGGGTGTTTGCTTGAATTCGTGTAGTAGTTTTAATTTAAAGTAGTTTGATGTTGCAACTTGAACAATGTCATTGGTTAATCAGGGTGTTTACTTGAATTCGTGTAGTAGTGTTTAATTTAAAATTAGTGTGATACAAATTTCTTCTAGTGATGATTATGCTTTTGTTTTTCTCTTTTAAGAAAAAAAATATTCCTAAGTTATTGAACTCTTCAATAAAAGAACTCAATGAATGTTTCTCATGTAATTTCTAAGTTGGAGGTGCTTCATTGTTGTTTGCGGTAAATTTCTTTGAGATAGAATTTACAAGTTAGAGCTCGGCGAAGCTTTTCTAGCTATTTATTTTTTTGCAATCCATGAAAGTGATAGTTGTGTCAACCTTTGCAATTTATGATTACTTAATAGGAATTAAGAACACATTATTTTATTTTATCGAAAAGTTGTCTCTCATAAGTAGATGAATTTAACTATTCAATTTTTCTAACTTGTTGCATTTGTTGCCTAGTGTTTTAATCATCAAGTGTTATTTTTATTTTTATATTCTTTTCATTTGCAGACAACTTTGTTATCTATATGCCATCATATGATGTTTCACAACTTGGTTCCACTCTTTTGGTAAGCCTTTTCTACTTCAAGAGACTTTTATTTAGCTAAGTTTTAAGGTTACAACTATTTTTTAGAAATTATGAAACTTTAAAATTATCTAATATAGTTTAATAAAGAATAATAATGTGGGCCTACCTTTTAGTGGTTGCTTTTGAAATTGAGCTTTATATGGTTGATCTTACTCTAACTTCTATATTTAATGATCAATATTAATATTTAGACTTGGTTACTCTTTGGATTGCTAGTGTTAAGTGGTGCACAAGTCGGGATCGATTAGACTTCAATCTTTAAGAGGCGTTAAGACTTTGAGTGAGTTTTTGTTCGTAATTGACCAAGTTAATCAAATCTCTTTTATTTTCTAAGCTAAAACCGCATCAAATTATTTGATTGTTGCTAATATCCGACTTATTTTAGTAGCTCTGCCAGCTTTTAATTAAGGACTTTCAAGAAGGAAAGTAATCACCGCCTTGTTGATTTTACGTATAACTTCTCAATTAAGATTACTTTTCTTATCTTCCATTTAATAAAGATCAAACTATTTAAAAAAATTTCATGTTTTTCTAGATGTTAAGGAGAGCAACACGACTAGTAAAAAGGATCCATTTCCATATCTTATATATACCTAGAAACATGATTTTGTTTGTTAAGTTTTTTTTGGTTGAAAGGATATTCTCGTTTTCTTTATAGAGGTTTTCCGCGAATTTTTCGAGATAGTTGTTGCCAAATAGAAGAAATTATACTAGTTTTTGGTGGTTCATGAATCTTTACTTTCTTAAATAATTATATTGTTTGGAGTGCTTTGAGACAAATAGAATGAGAGATGGTGATGTAATAATGAAAACAACCTTGTACCATATATATATATATATATATATATATATATATATATGTTTTATCTTATGCTTTTTATTTGGAAATAAAAAATGAATTACTATGCTCGGAATCACCGATGTTTGCGTATTGGCCATATGACAAGAGAACATGTGAATTTTTAAGTTGAGTGCATAAGTGTACTTGTGTTCATTTATTATGTGTTTTCACTTAATTGTGAAGGTCTTGACTCCTCATCTCTATAAAGGAAGTTTTTTTTTTTTGTGGTTTGATCTAAATTGCACTTAATCGAGCACAATATAAAAGTTTGATCCATGTAGCCGACCCCAATTAATTTTGTGACTAAGGCTATGGGTTTGATCTAAATGAGAAGAGAACTTATAATGAATTTGTTTTTTTTTTCCTTAAATGAGTATATGAATTTGAAGTAGTAAGTTGTATAATATAGAGACTATATTGAAGAGTCTTTTATGAAGCTTATTATACTTTAATGACATTGTTGCAGGAGGATTCCCAACTTATCTCATACTCTCTCTCTCTCTCCAACTACATGAAACTTGACGAAACTTGACTAATCTACCAAGGTTAAGGATACAATTTATGATGTATTAAATTTTTTTTAGTCATCAAACTTGTGTTTATATATATTTGTAGATTTAATGATTAAGACTTTTCTTGTGTGTTTTAAGGCTCATGTAGAAGAACAACATTAAAGGTCATATGCCACGAGATTGAGAGACTTTCAAAGCTTCACACTTTTGATCTTTCCAACAATAGTTTCAATGGACAAGTCCCCTATTTTATCTTTCTTATTCTATAATTATGTAAAATCTTTTGAATGTTGTCTATCTCTATTATAAGGTTTGGTTATGTTTATGTAAATTATTGTTTTGGACTATAATGTTGTGTTTGGTTAAATTATGAAATTCATGTTTTTTTAAATTAGTTTTTTTAATTCTGTTAAACTTATTAAATATTGAATTCATTTATTTTGTAATTCTGCTCTCTTTATTTTGGTTAAAATATATATTTTTAAAAAACCATTTGAAAATAGTAACGGAATTAGAAACGGAAATCAAAACATTAAAACCTTTAAATCCGTCGCTAATTAAAAGCGACATTAAAAACATAATTCTAGTTCGTTGCTAATTTCATGTTAAAAGGAAAGAAAATCGTATCTTCTTTTAGCAACGGATAGCAACGGATAATCCGTTGCTAAATTTAGAAACAGATTGAGAATTTCGTTTCTAAATTTAGCATCGAACGTTTTAGATATGGATTATATTCTGTTTCCAACATAAATCATAGGGTTTAGAAACGGAAATTTATGTTTTTAAATCATCAATTTTTTATAGTGCGTGATTAATGAAATTCTATATATTTTATTTTAAAAAATAAAAATAAAAAATCGATTGGGTGACACAAGCTGTTGATGTCTCTTGAATTATGCATCGAGATTTGTACACACATATTTCGACCCATTAAGGACACCTAGTCACCAAAAGTCAACAAGAAACTCACATTCACTGACATGAGTAGGAATTAATTTGGGGTGAGAATTGAAATTAATTTAAATTCTCATGTTTGGTTCGTAGAAAATTAAAATTGGAATTAAAAGATTTCAAATTCTCATGTTTGGTAAAATCATGGAATTAATTTGAGTAGGATTTGTAAATCCTAACTATTTTATTTTTCCACGTATAAAGGAATTACAATGCATCTCAAATTTAGTGGTGATTGTAATTCCAATAATGTCAACTCCTATTATTTGAATTCCCACATATTTGAATACCCGTTCCATAAATTCTTAGGAATTAAATTCCCATGATTTTAAATTCTCACCCTAAATTTCTACATAGCCGGTCCCAAGTCCGGATAAAGGAGGAGGGTTGCGATAGGTTGACAGCCAGCGTAAAACTTTTGTCACTTTTCATGAAATGGATCAAACATATATAAACGTTGGGGCGTTCCCACCTAGCGACGCGCGCGCATCGAAGCCGGGTGTAGTGAGAAATGAGCAAGGGTGTGTTTCACATCGCCGCTTTGGGTGTGAAGAAAAATGAGTAAAAGTTTCCACACATAGGACGTGTGTGGTTAAAGAAGCTAGTCCCTTCACATCGTCGCCCGAATGTGAAGAAAAATGAGCAAGGGTTCCCACACAAAGGACGGGTGTGGGTAAAGAAGCTAGTTCAAAACAAACACGAAAACAAAAACAAAATCATAGATACGGACACTAGATCTTTTAGACAAAATAGAAGTAGAAAAGGAAAACAAATACAAAGGGAAAAAAAATTCGCTTAGGAACATGGAACATAGGAACACTTACGGGGAAGTCAATAGAACTAGTAGATACCATGATTAGAAGGAGAGTCAATATTGCTTGCCTCCAAGAGACAAAATGGGTAGGAGAAAAGAGTAGAGAAATAGGAAGCACGGGGTTTAAAGCTGTGGTACACCGGTATAGATAGAAAATGCAATGGAGTAGGAATTGTGGTGGATAATGATTATAAGGATAAGGTCGTAGAGGTTAAAAGAATGGAGGATAGATTGATTCTAGTTAAATTAATTATTGGAGACGAAAAAATTAACATACTTAGCGCCTATGCACCACAAGTAGGATTAAGCGAGAGCATCAAACGCAAGTTTTGGGACGATATGGATGGATTTATGCAAAGTATACCATTAGATGAAAAAGTTTTTATTGGAGGAGATTTAAATGGGCATGTCGGGGCAAGTAACGATAGGTTTGAGAGAGTTCATGGAGGTTTTGGTTACGGTAATAGAAATGAAGAAGGAGAATCAATCTTAGAATTTGCTTGACATACGATCTTCTCTTAGCAAATACTAGTTTTAGGAAGAGGAGTCACATATAATTACTTTTAGTAGTGGTCATAACAAGAGTCAAATAGATTTTCTTTTAACAAGAAAAATAGATAGAAAAATATGTAGAGGCGCAAAGTAATACACGAAGCACTTACGACCCAACATAAGTTAGTAGTACTTGATATTAAGCTAACACGACGACATAATATAAATAAAAGAGTTAGCGACCCTAGAATAAAGTGGTGGAACCTAAAACATAGTAAACAAGTAGAGTTTAGAGAAAAACTACTAAAGGAAAATATTTGGAATCTTGACTTAGATGCTAATACAATGTGGCTAGAAGTGAGTAGTTGCATAAGGAGAGTGGGATCAAACGTATTAGGTATATCTAAAGGCTTGGGACCACCAAAGAAGGAAACATGGTGGTGGAATGAGGATGTCCAACGAGCAATTAAGACTAAAAGAGAGATGTATAGGAAAATACCTAAGTGTCAAGATGAAGATGTGTACAATCAATATAGAGAAGCTAGAAAACAAGCTAAAAAAGTAGTTAGTCAAGCTAAAACAAATTTCATGGAAGATCTATATACAAGGTTAGGTAATAGAGATGGCGAAAAATATATATATAGGCTAGCCAAACTAAGAGATAAACGAAACAAGACCTAAGTCATGTGAGATGTATTAAGGACGAAAATCAAAATGTTTTAACGCGCGAGGAGGATATTAAGGAGAGATGGAGAAGTTACTTCGATAGTTTATTTAATGATGGTCAAGTTGATACCATAATAGATGAAAACCCACACCAAGAAAGAAATGTCAACTATACACGCAATATTAGAATTGTAGAAGTTAAAGAGGCATTGAAAAGAATGAAAATAGGAAAGCATGTGGCCCAGATGAAATACCCATAGAGGTTTGGAAATGCTTAGGAGAAATTGGATTGACTTGGTTAACAAAACTTTTCAATAAAATTTTAAAATCAAAACGGATGCCAATGGATTGGAGAATAAGCACGCTTGTGCCAATCTTCAAAAACAAAGGAGACATTCAAAGTTGCTCAAACTATCGGGAATTAAACTTATGAGTCACACTATGAAACTTTGGGAGAGAATAATTGACAATAGGCTAAGGAGAGAAACAACAATATCGAGAGAACCAATTTGGTTTCATGCACAGGAGGTCAACTATGGAGGCGATTTTCCTTGTAAGACGATTGTTAGAAAAATATAGAGAAAAGAAAAAAGATCTCGCATATGGTATTCGTAGATTTAGAAAAAGCATATGATAGGGTCCCTAGAGATGTTCTTTGGTGGGTTCTAGAAAGAAAAAGAGTGCATGCTAGATACATAGACACTATTAAGGATATGTATGATGGAGTAGTAACGAGTATAAAGACATTTGGAGGAGCTACAAAAGAATTTCCCATTACGATAGGACTACATCAAGGATCGGCTCTAAGCCCATATCTATTTACTTTAGTTATAGATGAACTAACTAGACATATTCAAGAGGATATACCATGGTGTATGCTATTTGCGAGATGATATTGTCTTAGTGGATGAAACTAAAGATGGAGTGAATATGAAATTAGAACTACGGAGGAATACATTAGAATCTAAAGGCTTTAAGTTGAGTAGGACAAAAACCGAATACATGCACTTGTGAGTTTAGAAACACTAGACATCGAGATGACGGAGTGGTAAAATTAGGGGAAATAGAAGTTCTAAGGTAAATCACTTTAGGTATCTAGGATCAATCATACAAAATGATGGTAACATTGAGAATGATGTCACACATAGAATTCAAGTTTGGATGGAAGAAATGGCGGAGTGCAACAGGGGTGATTTGTGATCGAAATGTTCCTACTAAGTTAAAAGGAAAATTTTATAGGACCGCAATTAGGCCAGCTATGCTCTATGGAAGTGAATGTTGGGCGGTAAAGCAACAACAATTACATAAAATGAACGTAGCGAGAAATGAGGATGCTTAGGTGGATGTGTGGTAAAACTCGTAAAGATAGAATAAGAAATATAGAAATTCAAAAACAAGTAGGAGTAGCACCAATTGATACAAAGATTAGGGAAGGGCGGTTGCGGTGGTTTGGTCACTGCAAAGACGACCTACAAATGCCCCAACTAGAAAACTTGACTCAATAGAAACTGTAGAAATTCGACGAGGTAGGGGCGGATACCAAAGTTAACATGGGATGCATTAATTAGGAGGGATTTGAATGGTTTGGAAAGCTCGCCATCATTTGGTTGCACTTAATCGAGCACAATGGAAAAGTTTGATCCATGTAGCCGACCCCAGTTAATTTGGGACTGAGGCTATGTTGTTGTTGTTGTTGTTGTACCCTAAATTTCTACCACCCAAACACCCCTTGAAGGCGAGTCGTCAAATATCTCGACAGATAAGATGCGTTGGATCAACGGCCTAAATTTAGCTCTCCACTCTCCAGTATCTCCACTGTCCGCGGGGCCAGTAAACTCCTCGTGACACAAACTCCAAAATCGAAACGTCAGATAACTCACATCCTTACACAACTCCAACAACACACAACACCATAAATATGTTAGGACGCATCTCGATGCAACCATTAAAGGACTCCAACCACTGCGTACAAAGGATACGTCACTCAACTTCACTACTCTTCTTTATGTAGAAAGACTTCTTTCGTTGTGTGCGGTTTCAAGAGTGGCCGTTCAGGGCTTCTTCTTCACTACGCATTTTGAGGATTTGATTCGATTTCAGGTTTGTCTCTGATTAAACCCATTTGGGGTCTTCAATCAGAGGTTCCCCTTTTTGAATTGGCTTTGATTTCAGTTTGTTCAATTGTATGTTTAATGGGTTTGATTGCTTTTGATGCCCTTTTGAGTTCTAGTCCCCTTTGTGAGGAAAAACTGCTTTTCTGGGCTTTTTTTGTGTTTATGAGTGACTTCGCTTATCTGGGTAGCCTTTGATGTCTCAATGTTGGTCTTTGATTAATGGGGTTTTGGGTTTTTTTGAATCTGATTTGGAGGGTGGGGTTTTGGTGTTTGATGATTGTGTGTGTTGTATTTGTTTGATTGATTGGAGTTTTGTTGTTTTTTGGTGGTATTTGTTGATAAGACAATGTGGGTGGTTTAAATGGATGGTCTTTTGGGTGAGTTTTGTAATGACTTGTTCATAAAAAAATTGATAATGCCTTGGATATAATGTCGTTCGCGAAATTGAGCGGGATGTCAGCATTGGATCCATGTAGGCGACCCCGACTAATTTGAGACTAAGGCTTTGTATATGTTGTGTTTGTTTGATTGGACATAATACCTTATTTAGGACAATATAGGTGCTTTGAATGGATGGTTTGGGGTTGAGTTTGTAGTGTCTTCTTAGACATAATGACTGATTTAATTGTTGAGAATCTTGAGATTAAGGTGTGTTTTGTTGTTGAGATCATGCCCGATAAATTGTTAATGCCTTGCATTGTAATGTCATTTGCTGAATTGAGTTGAGTGTCAGGGTTGGATCCATGTAGCCGAACCCGACTAATTTGGGACTAAGGCTTTGTTGTTTTTGTTATTGTTATGATGATGATGATGATGTTGTTGGTTATGGTGTGTTTTCTGATTGTTTTTATTTTGTCTATGAATTGAAGGCCTTGTATAGTCTATCGGTGTGTGATGGGTAGGAGCTGGGATGATTCAGATGAGGAGTGTTCTGTGATTGGTGACAAAGGCGAGATTGGTTTTATTGACTATGGGGATGAAAGATCGGTGTGCAGCTATAACCCTGAAGAAGAGGGGCCTCTAACGATATCGGTCCCCTTCCCATTTGTCGATGGGAAGCCACAGTCTATATTAGTGGGGAAAACCACAACGGAAATGATGACCATTAAGAACACTACTGATGAACCAGTTTCATTATGGGCATCTAAGATTTTCAGTTCAAGTCCCGAGGACTCGTATACTTTATCTGTAATGGAACCTCCTTCAGATGATGCCGATGAAGAAACCATTCGGGGATTCTTGGAATCGTGTTCCTTGGAAGAAAGAACAATTCAGCCGCATGGGACTCTAAGAATTTGGTTATCATGTACGCCGAAAGAGATTGGGTTGCACACAACAATTGTGCATTTTGATGCGGACGATGAGAGGGTCGAGCGTGTGGTTTTTCTCTTGGCTGATGACATGATATCACGCTCACTTGTTTCAAAGAAGCCATTTTCGAGGGCTCCAAGAAGGAAGCATTTTGAAGTGACTGAATTTGTGCCAGGATCTCGACCTGTTAAGGCTCCGGTGCATGGGTTTAAATATAGGCTTCCCAAATACGAGATTCCTATTGATCTTAGGCAGTTGTTAGAGAGTAAGCAAATGCCTCAGGTTATATTGAATGGTTTAACAAGGGAGAATTATGCTAGTTTCTTTAGCGTGCTGATTATCATGGAAGAATTAAAACTTGAGGTTAGGTTCTATCACGTTTAATTTAATGGGTGAATTCAGGTTGACAGAAAATTGTCTTTGTTTTCTTATGGAATGTATAATTTATTGATTCAGGAAGAAATGAAAAATCATGATATGGAGCAAGTATCTATGCAAAAGAAAGGATCTTTCTTGGCCTTAGTGGTTCCTGGACTGGCTGAACGGAGACCTTCACTAGTCCATGGGGACTTTGTTTTTGCCAAGCTTACTTCTGATAATCATGATGAATCTATTCAGCCATTCCAGGTATTTCTTTACGCTTGCTTTTTATATTTATTGCCAACAAGGGACTTCAATGTGATAATCTCTTGGCCAATAAAACACCCTATATTAATCAGTTATTATCATGCTTGGTAATCATATTGATTTCTTTTACATACAACAACAACAACATAGCCTCAGTCCCGAATTTGATTTCTTTTACATCTTATAGAATTTTTGTCTTCGGTAAACTATTCATGCAACAATACTTCATGCCTTTTGAGTGTAAGAAGAGAAATATAAAGGGAATGGGGGAAAAGGATACAGTGACTTCTTCATAAGCTTAATGGGATCAGAATCTCACAACTGGGGAATGGTCTTGAAATCTTCGTTACTTTTATCTAGTTGCTAATTTGTGTTTTCTCTGTCAATCTCTATTCGGCCGTTGAATTGGATACAGTTTTTTTTTTTTTTTTTTTTTTTTTTTTTTTTTTTTCTATTCTTGCTTGGTCTTCTCTTTTTATCCTTGGTTGAAAAAAAAAGATACAATGATTTATACAGTATAGAAGGAATAGATGATGGGTTAATTTCATTTGGTATGATTATCCTAATACTGTTGTGTATTGCATGTACGTTTAACAATTTAGTAACAAAATTGGTCTCTTTGTTTTCATGAGCAACAGCAATTCGTATGTTACTATGTGGAATAGTTTAACTTTGACAGTAGAGTTGATGGTGTAAACTTAGTATTCCAAATGTCTTTATACCATAAGTTGCATCTTGAGAATACATCATATTCATTACAGGGTTTCATCCATCGAGTGGAAGCTGATGCAGTATTTTTGAGTTTTGCCAAAGAGTTCCACCTTTCCCATCGGGACGAGAATCTCTATCGCATTAGGTTTACTTATAATAGGGTGAACATGAGACGCTTATATCAAGCTGTTGAAGCTGCAAAAAAATTAGAGACTGACCTTCTCTTTCCATCTACATCTAAGAGAAAAATCCGTAGAACTCCTATTGTGCCATTGACTCAAAATCTCAATGAGGAGCAAAAGAGTTCTATCGAGATGATCCTGGGCTGTACAGGTGCCCCACCATACGCCATTCATGGACCTCCGGGGACTGGTAAAACAAAGACACTGGTGGAGGCAATCTTACAGTTGTACAAAACAAAAAAGAATGCACGGATTCTAATTTGTGCATCTTCAAATAGTGCATCTGACCATGTTTTAGAGAAACTCATTTGCAAAGACTTTGAAATTCAAGAAAGTGAGGTATTCAGGTTAAATGCAACAAGTCGACCCTATGAGGATGTTCAACCCGATCATCTTTGTTTTTGCTACTTTGTCGAATCCGTATTCAAGTGTCCTCCAATCAGGGCTTTGCTTCGTTACAGGATAATAATATGCACTTACATGAGTGCTTCACTGCTTTATGCAGAAGGCATTAAGCGGGGCCATTTCTCCCATATATTCTTGGATGAAGCTGGTCAGGCCTCAGAGCCAGAAACAATGATCCCTATATCCAATCTCTGTAAAAAGGAAACGGTTGTTGTTTTGGCTGGAGATCCGAAGCAACTTGGTCCTGTTGTTTACTCAAAGAATGCGGAGATATATGGAATGGGAAGATCATACTTGGAGAGACTGTTTGAGTTTGAAGCATACTGTAATGGGGATGAAAATTATGTGACAAAGTTAGTGAAAAATTACCGGTCTCATCCAGTGATCCTGAAACTTCCCTCAGAGATTTTCTATAAGGGTGAACTTATTGCATGTAATGAAGGCAAGTCTGCAATTGATGATTGGAAGGTGATCATACCAAACAAAGAATTTCCTCTTCTTTTTATTGGCATTCAAGGATGTGATGAGAGGGAAGGACATAATCCTTCTTGGTTCAATCGAATTGAAGCAAGCAAAGTCATTGAGATCATCAGGAAGCTGAATGCTAAGACTGATATAAGTGATGCAGATATCGGGGTGATAACTCCTTATCGCCAACAAGTGCTGAAGCTGAAAAAGGCTCTTGAAGATACACTAGACATGCCTGATGTGAAAGTTGGTAGTGTGGAGCAGTTTCAGGGACAGGAAAGAGAAGTTATGATTATATCTACTGTCAGGTCTACCATCAAGCACAACGAATTTGACCGACTGCACTATCTAGGATTTCTTAGTAATCCAAGAAGGTTTAATGTGGCTGTTACTCGTGCTAAATCTTTGCTTATTATTGTGGGAAATCCACACATTATAAGTAAGGTATGCTTCGATTTTTCTCTCTTTTTATTGCCTCTCCTTGCCAAGCCCTTTTCATAATCATTTGCATTAGCTTCCTGACTGCTTGAGTTTCATATCCATTCTTCTTATCGCCCACCATTTTCTTTTTGGTATTTTACTGGCATTAAAACAGAAACAAAATTGGGGTTTTTTCAGCTTTCTTTTTTCTTTTAAATAAAATATTGCATTCTAACTGTGTGTCATTTATTCCCTTTTTTCTTCGTCTTTTTTTTAATTTTACATTATACCAGCATTGTACTAAAATCGAGCGCAATGGATGAGTTTGATCCATGTACCTGACCCCAACTAATTTGGGATTGAGGTTATTGTACCAATGTTTTCACCATGTTTGTCAGGCCCTTTACCTTAGGGAAGTTCTTTTTTTTTTTTTTTAATTCTTGTACTCACTATATGTAAAGTACATATTAATATGAAATATGCTCCAAGTGCTTAAGAACTGGTTCGCCCCAATCAGAGAGTGATGAGTGGGAAGAAGTATTACACTGCAGAAGGAACATAACTCTTATTAGTCTATAACTTTTATGTATTTAATTTACAATTACCTTTTAGAGATTTTCTTGCAGTGTTATGTAATCTAGATATCTGCTTGCTTTTTGAACCATTTTAAATGGCTAAAACCTTTTGTTTGATGGGGTTTGTCAAATAAATGAATACAAAAAAGCTTCGGTCCCAAATTAGTTGGGGTCAGCTTTCGTCAAATAAATGAATAATAACATCATTATATCTATTCAAGCTTAACAGCTTAACAAGGTTTATTACCTATTCTTGACAGCTCAAATAGTCTGTTTCAGAAGGTTTATTATCTTAATAATGTATGAATCACAATATCCTTATGTTAAGTACTCCATATTTTTCATCAAATGTTTAAGAAGAGAAGAGAAGGAGATGGGCAATATAATGGAGGGCAACGAACAATCAAATTTAGGCAAACAGAGAATTAACACCAATTTTTAAAAAAAAAACACACAATTTCATTAAAAATACCAACTTTAACCCGCCGCCATCTAATTAAATACCCTAATTGAACTCAAATAAAACTTCTAATATCAATCGTACCAAAGTCATGCCTACTCAATCTATAAATGCACACTAATAAACTCTAACCGAAAAAATAAAAAATAATAAAAAATAAACAATTTTCAAAACGTGTCACTTGAGTCACTTGACTTAATCTTATCGAAAATATTGGATAGTACGGTTCTGTCCCCGATCATGTCCGGTTTCTTCTGCCGTTCATCACAATATATTTTTTTTTCTTATCAATTTTACCTTTTCACATCCTCATATGCATTGTAGTTTTCGTATACAAACTATTCTTAGCATTATATTGATGTTGTGAATGTGTATTTTCCAGTACTAAACTAATAAATAATTTGCAAGTAATTATAGGAAGTTCCGAAGTGAAGACCAAACTTAAAAAACTGTTGATGAGGAATATCTTTGCCACAATGTTTTGTGCTGATAAGGCTGAACTTGGCTTTGCTATGCTGATCAACTTTGAGTTTACTTATTCATTTTTTCATAGTTTGGTAGAAAGTTCAATAGAATTCAGTGCTTAATCTGCTTGACGAGTAGGGATGCAGGTGGGGCAGGGAATCCCCATTCCCCGCCAGGATCCGCCCCGATGGGGCGTGGATTCTCCACCAACTATCCCACGGGGCCAGGGATGGGGGCAATTTCATCCCCATCATCAAGGGCGGGGCGGTGTTACCCCTCCTCACCATAGGGATTCCCCACTCCACCAAGTGGAGATTCCCCACGGGGATCCTGAATATTCCCTGTGGGAATTGCATCAAAATAATTAAATCTTATATTTCCCTTTTTTATATGGTGAATGCTTTACAAAAAATTTGAAAATCGACTTATAATTGCGAAGAAAAAGTTTTTAATGATTTTAATTTCGGATCTATAATGTATTTGATCCTTTTTTTTTAGATATTATGTGAAAAAGTGATGAGGGTGGGGAATCCCCGTGGGGGTAGGGATCCCTGCTAGGTGGGGAATGGAGGTCAAAATTTCCCCAGTGGGGAATTTCAAGCGGGGAATCCCCGCCCTGCAATAAGTGGGGATGGGGATGTGGACTGCATTTCCCGCCCCACCTGCATCCTTACTAACGAGTCATTGTGCAGCATGCTAACCTACATTTGGCTTAAATGAGAATTTATCAGCATTAATTGAATGTGTTATTTAAAAATATTTCGATGGAATTGAATCATAGAACATTCGAGTCCATCCCTCATAAGTGTTGCAAACCTCTAGGTTGTTGAGACCGAAACTATTCTCAGAATCTTTTTGAAACATGTGGGAAATTTGTTGCTCAAAATTAAAATCTTATTTGTTCTTTCATGAGACATGGTGGAAATGCCTGTTCTCTTGATCTATGTTTCTTGAAAAACCGAAAGCGAGATTCTAAAGTTTTTTAATGCAAATAAATATTCCTGCTTCGGACAGGGAGTGCTCTAAAAAAGGAAAAAGGAAAGAAAGGGTTCTTGTTCTTTGGGTAGATATAATTAGATGCAAAAAAGAAATAAATGAATGCAAGTACTTATAATAAGTACGCCTTATATAGAGACCATTGTTAAGAAGGTCATTGATTATTGTCCAAATTCATGACTACTATACTCATATATGGCTTCCCTTTTTCGATTTTGTTGGCTGCTTTGGCAGGATCCTTATTGGGAAAAGATATTGTGGTACTGCTCTGAAAATAACTCCTATCAAGGGTGTCCTCTTCCTGAAAAGCAAACTTTCACCGAAGAAAACAAAGAAGATCCACAGATCGGCAATGAGGGGAAACGAGGTAATTACTCTTTTGAAGGGAAACAAGGTGATGAAGGTTCGTTTGAAGAGAACTGGGGTAAAAACTCCCTTAAAGGGAACTGGGGTGAAAATTCTCTTAACGGGAACTGTGGCGACGGATCTTTTGAAGCTCAAGAACCAGTTGCTAATGAAGGCTATGAAGATAAATGGCCAGACCACCCCAATCCAATCAATGATAGTGAAGGTGGATGGTCAGACCACCGCAAGCCGTTCGGTAATGAAAGGAGTGAACCTGGGTGGTCAGACTTCCGCAAGCCAGTCACCTGTGAAAGCTATCAAGCTGGATGGTCAGACATCCCCGCGCCAGTCACTGATGAAGCCGAATGGTCTGATGGTTGGAAGTCATGAACTGCAGTTCCGCGAAGCATAGGCATAGGCGAGCTTTTTGAACTCCCTTTTCATCCCAAATGCGCGGAGTTAATGACTTTTTGCGAAGCACTTTTTTGAAGAAGAAAGAATACCATGGAACGAAAACTTGGGGATCATTCTATGGATCTCGATTCAACAAGTATGGAGCAACTATTTCGGCGCCCATGAAGCAGAACTTACAGGAAAAGTGATGATTAGGAGTCTTTCCATGTAAATCTGGTGGTTTTTTTGCGCTTTGTGGTGGGATTCTTGAGACAGTTAAGCATACATTGAAGCAAATGGAAACATGATACTCGTTTTCTAGTCGAAAAACCGAACTTTCAGGAATTCTCATTGTAAATTTTATTCTTCTATCATTTTATTTGATCACTTTTGAGATACAATCAGAAGGCGCTATGCTATCATGACAGCCAAAATCTTCAATCAATGGATCGCGTGAAAGCCGAGTTATCAGTAAAGTTTTGAAAGGAATGAATGTACCCGGAATGTTACAGAATATAGGCAATACTGGAAACAAGAGTAAGGATGATTCCTGGCAGTAACTGGTAACCGCCGCTGTCCATGGCATCCATCTCCATGGGCTCCGCAGGAGATGGGGCTAGGCCGAGTTCTCGACCTTCAGGTGGTAGACTTGGCGCTGCAGGTGCTGGTAGACTAGGCATTGTTGGTGCTGGCGGACTCGCAGCTGGTTCTGTTCGAACCACCTGTACTGGAGGTGGTGAAGTCACAGGACCTGCAATGAACATTAAGAAATTCTTTAGTCAGGAAACTGTCTTGGTTTGATTGCTGAGACTAAGCAAGTTTTTTAATCAATTGGAACTCTCATTCGTCTTAAAACACAGCAAACAGTTCAACAGTCTGAGCTTCATCACGAAATTCAATCAAATTTGTTTGGACACCAGATTTCGCGGAATGTTTATATCAATTTGATCTTAGTGTTTGAGCATTTTATCAGATCGACATCAATCGACACACATTTTGAAGACGTTGATGAGACTGCTCACAGTTGATTTTCCTCGAATCTTGCATTATCAATGAATATAGGAAGATCTTGAAAAGTATACAGGCAGAGAGAAAAAGTGGCGCAAAAATTGAAAATCCAAATGGAAAACATGAAATCGGATCGATCAGAGCCAAAGCTCTCAGAATTCAAATGAATTGAGCTCTCTGATCGGGTCCAAAACTTCAGAACACTATCAATCGAAATCTCAGAATCACATGTACGACGTATCATTCAAGATAAAACGAACTAATTAAACTCGCTCGCACACAATAAAAATCATCAAAGACTATATGTCACTGGTCTTCTTCAGATTTGAGTGTGCGATTCGTGAACAATCAAAGGTCATGAGTATACAGCATAGTATTAGTATGATCTAACCGAGAATTTTGGCGCGAAAGATAAAATTCCAAATCAAAAATATGAAATCCGATCGATCAAACAGAGACTCTGAATTTAAACGAATTGAACCATCTGATCAGATCCGAAGCTTCAGAATACAATGATGGATCAAATTCTCATCAGAATCACCACAAAAAACACAATCCGATCGACACATCAGCTTCGAAAACCAAATATATTGAGAAATCTCAAACACAATCATTCAAAGAGAGTACTCTCTGAATTCAAACGAATTAATATCGATCCGTCCGATCACATCAGATCCGGAGCTTCAGAACACAGCGATGATCGAATCCTCAACAGAATCACTACTAAAATGCAATCCGATCAACAAATCAGCTTCGAAAACGAAATTTGTTCAAAACTTAAAACACAACCACTAAAACTCAAATAAAAAAACGCATCCACAGAAATCCGAACCTTCGCAGAGAGATCCCAGAGGAACGACAGGCTTCGCCGAACCGCGACCACTGCTCCTACTTCCGTTCACGCAGAGCGCATCGAGCGAGAGGATCTTCGTGACATTGAGAGGAAATCCGAGGAGCTGAGGCCGGCGGAGGAGGATGCAGAAGCAGGAGGCGGCGCCGGTGTCGAAAGCGGCGGAGTAGACACCGCAGCACGGCTTTGAAGGAGCCGACGCGAAGTTGTTCGGCGGAGAGGAGATGTACGTGAGGCAAGGCGCCGTCGCCATCAGCTGGTCCGCGCATGCTCCTAAGTTCTCCGGCGGTGCCGCGTGTGCGGCCACCGTAGTGGGATGCGCCGCCGTGAGAGCTGGATGCGCCGCCGAGAGAAGGAGGAGGAGGAGAACGCGCGCGACGAAGTTCATGGCGGTTGCGATTTGTGTGAGAATGAGAGTGGCGTGTCAGTGGCTCAGTGCACTTTAAATACTAAGAGAGAGTGGTCTTTTTGTAATTAAGGAGAGCTTTAGGGGTGAATGGCGGGTTTCTTTGTTTAGGTGCGTATCTCGGTGTGTATCGACGTATTTCAGTCTGTTTGTTATTTGTCACGCGTTCTGCATTGTAACCATTGTTGAATTGAGTTCAAAATGAGAACCAACTTTTTGTTTCAAGCATCGTGATGCGTGTGTACGAATCACATGATGCCTATTTGTAGAACTTCAACAATTACATTGCAAATGTTGTAGGACTTCGACAATTACATTGCAAATGTTTTTGATCAAAAGTACGCTACAATGTCTAATATTTACTTGTTAATAACAGCTTATGTCATTCGAATCAAACTCTTCCAGGTAGCTCAATTCAATAAGTATTTTATAATTGAATTTCAAATTATCTATAAGGGTGTGCTCGCTTCTTCGATATGTAAATTTAAGAATTCAAATATGATATATATATATGATCGATGGAAGTTTCTAAGAGCCAAGTTATTATTTTGTATGAATTTTGATATTTAGTAGGTTTTTATTAAAGATTGTTTCTAATTTATTTAAGACAATATTGTTATGGAATATGGATGACCATGCATGTACACCAACATATTGTGTAGTCATGTAACGTGTATGTATCACTTAATAGTACCTCCACTTGTCTATGTATTGTCATGTAACTTGTAATCCTCTCCAATGTACACCAACTCTTTCATGTATTGTCTATGTTGCTTGTGATGTGTTGTATGACATGGGGTGTATGTGTTGCTTGTACACATTGTATGAAGTACATTTATCATCATCACCAAATGGCCTATATAAAGGGTTACAACCTCATTGTAAAAACACACCAAGTTGAATGAAAACTTCTCATTCCAACTATCTCATTTCTTCTCTTCTCCTTTGTAGTAGTAGTTTGTAGTAGTAGAAGTTCTTAGTCTTCTATTTTCCTTCTATAGTTCTTAGCAAGTTCCAACTCAATTTACAACACGTTATCAGCACGAGCTTGCTCTAGCATTAAGAAGATCTTGAAGTTCAAGAAGGCTTGTTACGGAGACAAAGCTAGGAAGGTATAACTTTTGTTATTTAAGTTCAATTTATTTATATATTATCATGGTTGCTTCCTTTTATTACATGCATCACTTCTATATGCATACTTTATTCATATACTATACATTATAATGTCACCGATTGCGAAAGTATGCTCTGTAGTTGCGTCTTGTACGATCTTCTACATCAGAAATCAAAAGTCAATATGTGACATAACTAGTTTTCTCTTAAAACTACAAACGATTAGTTATTGTTCTATTCTTGATTTTATAATACAAATCATGCTATAAGTTTGAGTTGATAGTGGGTAAGCCTTGTCCCCGGTAAAGCTAAACATTGAAAGGGAGACGGGTTATCCCGTTCGAGGAGGCATGGCATTTAAGCAGACTTTGTCTCGCCACCCAACCTGGAGGTTGTCCCACCAACTCATACAAATAGTACATTTGATTATTAATGAATCAAGTTGTGAACATATATTTAATCATATGTTATGTTTTTTTTACATAAAAGAAAAGAGAAAATTATTTTATATTATATTTACTTTCAAAATATTAATCAACCATAGTTTGAATTTGTTACCTTATTATAATTCTTGTCATGATAATTAGATATTACAAATTATGAATAAAGCTTGTATCCATGCAAGGTTGTATGTTGTACACAATCATTCACCAATTTCTCTTTAGAGATTTGAAAAGTGAATATTTCACTTTATATATATTTTCACCTTATGGAGTTATATATATACATACCAAAAGGGTAATGCTCCAAAAAAAGCTCAAAATGAGCGGCTGGGTCTCATGCTACAAAATTTAATCAGTCAAATATTAATTATAATTCCACAATTTTAATTACCTCTATGTTGAGGCTATGTGGAAATATGACTGATGAGACAATAAAAAGAAGGTCACGTGGCCCGCCTCGATTTATTGCTGCAACAAATATCGAGTGCACACGTCAATCCAATAAATATTAAGGATTGATTTCTTGTCTCATGGTAGTTGAGTAAAATAATGAGATATTATAAATATAATATCGCTCCCGTCCAATTAGTTCAGCTTCAAATTAAGAAGCATATGTTGCATATAATGATCATGATCGCAATAATAAATTTATGGACGTGGAAAAAGTGAAAATATCAGGTAAAGGTCGTATTGACAATTCCACCAAAAATTGGAATAAAAGTGGTGCACCACTACAAAGGGCAAATAATTATTGACAATGAGCGCTCATAATTGTGACATTTTTTGGTCATATATGAAAGGCTATTTTGCCTAAATATTGTCATATATATGCCCGAATATTGTTGTGACCTTTACCATGCCTTCAAAATCAAAGGCAAAAAATTATGAATTTTATCATTGAAATATGACTCTTTTTCTGATTTGCCAAACATTATTTGTCCAGATGGATCAACAAATCATGTGTTCAAGTCATGAATCAAATAAGAGCGATATATGCCTTGCTGATTGTGCTACAACGCATACAATCCTTAAAAACAGAGAATATTTCTCCAATTTGAACTTAGCTGAGGCTAATGTTCAAACAATATCTCGACATCTCCAATTTGATTAATGGCTCTGGAAGAGCAAATATTATGTTGCCCGAGGGAACAACAATTCATGTTGACAATGCCTTATACTCGAAAAATCCAAGAAATTTACTCGAAATTTAAAGATATTCGACAAAATGGATATCATATTGAAACCATGAACGAAAATAATAGAGAATTTCTCTATGTCACATTGGTTTCAAATGGGAAAAAAGAAGTGTTAGAAAAATTCTCAGCTTTATCCTCCGGATTATATTTTACTCATATAAGGCATGTCGAAACGAATGTCGTCTTAGAAAAGAAAATTAATGATCCAAAGACATTCATTTTATGGCATGACCGACTTGGTCATCCAGGATCATCAATGATGCGAAGAATAATTAATAATTCGCATGGACATCCTTTAAGGAGTCACAAAATATTTTCAGCTGGTGATTATAATTGTGCTAGTTGTTCTCAAGGTAAATTGATAGTTAAACCATCCCCAAGTAAAATTATTGTGGAATCCCCGTTTTCTTAGAACGCATTCGGGAGACATATGTGGGACCTATTCATCCTCACTTGTGGATCATTTAGATATTTCATGGTTTTGATAGATGCATCAACTAGGTGGTCACATGTTTGTTTGCTTTCGACCCGCAATGTTGCATTTGCTAGACTTTTAGCACAAATCATTAAGTTAAGAGCACAATTCCCTGACAACCCAATCAAGACTATCCGTCTTGATAATGTCGGGGAATTTCATTCTCAAGCATTTAAAAATTATTGCATGTCTATAGGAATTACCATTGAACATTTTGTTCCACACGTGCATACCTAGAATGGTTTAGCAGAATCTCTGATCAAACGCATTCAATTAATTGCCGAGACCTTTAATCATGAGAACTAAGTTATCAACTTCAGTTTGGGGACATGCGATCCTTCATGCAAAGATCTATCATTCGTTATAGGCCTCATCGCATACCATGAACATTCCCCATGCAACTCATTTTAGGTCAACAACCAAATATTTCACACTTGAGAATTTTTGGTTGTGCGATGTGTATGTTCCTATACCACCTCCCAATAGAACTAAGATGGGTCCACAACGAAAACTTGGGATTAACTCATCGTCCATTATAAGATACCTTGAGCCCTTAACAGGGGATTTATTTACTGCACGTTTTGCTGATTGTCACTTTGATGAAGCAATTTTCCCACCATTAGGGGGAGATAAGAAGTCAATTCAAAAGGAATGGCGTGAAATTACTTGGAATGCATCAACTTTATCACATTATGATCCACGAACAAATCAGTGTGAACTTGAAGTTCAAAATATCATTCATTTGCAACAAATCGCAAATCAATTACCAGATGCATTTAATGATGCAAAACAAGTGACAAAATCACATATTCCAAATTTGTAAATGCTCTGCAAGAATTGATGTCTCTGTGCAACAAAATGCACAAGAACCAACGAAACGCTTAAAGTGTGGAAGACCTAGGTTGGTTCAAAGGATACAATTCCTCGAAAGAGGAAAACGGGAGTAAAAATAAATACAAATCAAAATACTCCTGAGAAAGCACAAGAATCCTTTGATAAGGGTTTGTCAGAACAAGTTGATTCTGATGAGGAACAACTTCCTCTAGAAAAAGAGGAAAAAGATGAAAATAATGAGATCTCAATAAATTATTTAAACTTTGGTAAGATTTGGGATCGAAATGAAATTGTTCCTGATGATATATTTGCTTTCAATGTGTCCTTTGAAATATGTGAAAATGATGATGATCCAGAACCACGATCAGTGGACGAATGTCAAAAAAGACCTGATTGGCAAAAATGGCAAGATGCTATCCAAGCAGAGCTAAACTCGTTAAGGAAACGAGAGGTTTTTGGACCAATTGTCCAAACGCCGATGGCGTAAAACCTGTTGGATATAAATAGGTATTTGTACGAAAGAGAAACGAAAAAAATGAAGTTACAAGGTACAAAGAAGACTTGTAGCTCAAGGTTTCTCGCAAAGACGACATCGATTATGAGGAAACATATTCTCCTGTTATAGATGCAATCACATTTCGGTTCTTGACAAGCCTTGCGATCTCGAAGGGCTTGATATGCATTTAATGGATGTCGTTACAAAGATATCCGTACGGATCCCTGCAGACAAAGTGAGATATATATGAAAATCCCGATGGATTTGTAATATCCGATGAAATAAAATCAAAACCTCATAACATGCATTCTATAAAATTACAAAGGTCTTTGTATGGATTGAAACAATCCGGACGAATGTGGTACAAACGCCTCAGTGATTATTTACTGAAAGAAGGATATGTAAATAATCCGCTTTGCCCATGTATCTTCATTAAAAGATCATCAACATGATTTGTGATTATTGCTGTATATGTTGATGATTTAAATATAGTGGGAAACCACGACGATATCGTTAGAACATCCGAATACTTGAAAAAGGAATTCGAGATGAAAGAACTTGGAAAAACAAGACTTTGTCTTGGTTTGCAAATTGAACATTTTTCAAGTGGAGTATTTGTCCATCAATCAAATTATATTGAAAAAATATTAAAAAGATTTTATATGGACAAGACGCATCCATTGAGCTCTCCAATGGTTGTCGATTACTTAAAGTGGATAAGGATCCATTTCGACCTCATGAAAGTGATGAAGAACTACTTGGTCCTGGAGGTACCATATTTAAGTGCAATCGGTGCACTTATGTATCTTGCAAATTGTACAAGACCTGACATTGCTTTTCTTTGTCAACCTACTTGCAAGATACAACTCATCACCAACTCGAAGACATTGGAATGGTGTTAAACATATTTTCCGATATCTTCGAGGAACAAGCGACATGGGTTTATTCTACTCGAGAGGGGTAAAATTGAATCTCCAAGGTTATGCTTGATGCTTTGAATTTTTATCTGATCCCACAAGGCCCGTTCTCAAACGGGATATGTATTCACATGTGGTAATATCGTTGTATCATGGAAGTCGAGAAAGCAAACTATTGTTGCTACTTCTTCCAACCATTCTCAAGTACTTGCAATTCATGAAACAAGTCGTGAATGTGTATAGTTGAGAAATATGATTGAACATATTCAAGAATCATGTGGATTGCCTTCAATAAAAGATTCTCCAACCATATTATATGAAGATAACGCAACATGTATTGCACAATTAAGTGAAGGATTCATAAAAGGGGACAGAACAAAACATATTTCACCAAAATTCTTTTATGCGCATGAGCTTCAGAAGAATGGTGAAATTGATGTCAAGCAAATCCGATCGAGTGATAATCTTGCTGATCTATTCACAAAAGCCTTACCAACTACGACATTTAAAAGGCTTACATATGGTATTGGCTTGCGTAAACTTAAAGACATTGCAAGTAAAGAAACTGAACAAGTTTCACCCATGTTCACATGAGGGGGAGTTATTGATTAATGTATTGCACTCTTTTTTCCCTTAGCTATGGTTTTATCCCATTGGGTTTTCCTAGCAAGATTTTTAATGAGGCAATCTTAACAATATTATGCCCGTCTTAATATTTATGAGAATAGTGTACTTTTTTTTTTACTATATTTTTTCCCACAGGGTTTTTCTTAGTAAAAGTTTTAACGAGGCACAATCTCTAAGCAAGTGTCATCCAAGGGGGAGTGTTATGGAATATGGATGACCATGCATGTACACCAACATATTGTGTAGTCATGTAACTTATATGTATCACTTAATAGTACCTCCACTTGTCTATGTATTGTCATGTAACTTGTAATCCTCTCCAATGTACACCAACTCTTTCATGTATTGTCTATGTTGCTTGTGATGTGTTGTATGACATGGGGTGTATGTGTTGCTTGTACACATTGTATGAAGTACATTTATCATCATCACCAAATGGCCTATATAAAGGGTTACAACCTCATTGTAAAAACACACCAAGTTGAATGAAAACTTCTCATTCCAACTATCTCATTTCTTCTCTTCTCCTTTGTAGTAGTAGTTTGTAGTAGTAGAAGTTCTTAGTCTTCTATTTTCCTTCTATAGTTCTTAGCAAGTTCCAACTCAATTTACAACAAATATGAAGTTTCTTAATGTTTTATTTCTATTTAGTTGTCAGTTTAGGAATTAGAAGTTTGCTATTAAAAATTAAGAGTTTGTATTTCTTTGTTTAATTTTCTATTTCTTTTAGTTTTGATATGAGCATATATAAATGCACTTCTATGATTCAATGAGAGTAGAGTTAATTTTTGAGTTATTGAGGTTTTCTATGTGAAAGAATTTTGTGGTGAGAACTTATAAATTTTTGTCTTGGGTTGTGACGTTCAAGATCTTATCAAACAATCCTTACTAGTGGCCATCTTTTCTATAGAACTTATCAAACATCTTGTTTGTGACGCTCTTTTATCCTTTTTCTTTTCTTCTTTTTTCGTTTTGAGTTGATTGAACTTGAAGTCCGAATGTTTTCACATTCCGTTCCGCATCAAAATCTAGCTCCCTAATTTAGAGAAAGAGATGTCGCAAACACCAAGATTAGCTAGAAGACTTTTTTGTTTAAATGCAAGCGAATATGGTTGCTCATATAGTGACGCGACTTTCCCATACTTATGCAGCTATGCTTGCCAATTGAATAAACCTCCAAATGAGGTAGCTTTGGTTATAGACCTGTTCATGGGCCGAGCTTAGGTCGAGCTCGAGCCTAAAAACCTTAGCCCAAACTCGACCCGCATATATATATATATATATGCAGGTCTACACATAGGCCCAATCTCAGTCCATGTAAAAAATGCAAAGCCCAAGCCTAAGCCATCAAATCCATAAATAAATATTTTAATATTAAAAAATCTAAAAAATAAATTATTTATTCATTTAATAAATTTTTATGGACTTTTTTTTTAAAACCATATATGTTTATATATTATATAGTATATTTGTATATTTGCAAAATGGAGTAGTTTAAATGGTAAACATCACTAAATGTGTCCATTAGGTCCTAGGTTCAAACATCTCATACAACACTTATTATTTAGAATATATTAGTTATAAACTTATATTCGGGCTGAGCTTGAGTTTTTTAAGGTAGCCCAACCCATTTTAAAGCGGACCAACTTAGGTTCGGGCCTGGGCCGAGCTTTTCTTGACAAGGGTTGTTCAAGCCTGATTATTTGGTCACGAGCTTGAGCGGGCCGGGCAGGTACCTGTGTTCATGATCAGGTCTAATTGGTTATACTAAATGATTTCATATAAGAGTTAAATGAAATATGAAAACAACCTTTCATCAACAAACAAAAAAAAAAAAATTAATTTTGAGGACAAGTTTGCTGACACGAATGTGGCCTTTACACATAATTACTCACATATCATATATATATATATATATATATATATATATATATATATATATATATATATATATATATATAAACTGAACTGGTCTTTACCAACAATGAGTAATTGATCTAAGGAGTAATAGACTAGATTCTCCTTTAACTGAGGTATTGGGTTAGAGTTTCGTGAATAGAAAAATTGGGTTAGAACTGACGTCTCCAAATGGAAGTTGATAATATGTTCGAGCATGGATTTGTCAATGTAATTAACACCACACTACGCATGGCAAAAGATGAAAAGATATAAAAATTAAACTGTTAAATTCTTGACCGAGAAAAATGTCAAATTTGTAAAGAAAAAAAAAAAGAGAAATGTCAAATTTGTAGTATACATACCAAAAATGCACTTAAAAAGATAAAAAAGAAAAAACAGAAACTTCGTCGCCTGAGAGATTCGAACTCTCGCGGGGAAACCCCATGTACTTAGCAGGCACACGCCTTAACCACTCGGCCAAAGCGACGACCGTGCTAAATGAACCAACTTTATTTTATATAAACAATATTTTCTAACTAGAGCAAGACTGAGCTACTACTAGTAACGCCTGAGAAGAGCCGCGGTAGTGAACCATAAAACCATGAAGACAAGAGTTGGAGAATAATGGAGGTTGCTAAAGGCTGAGCTCGGCGTCACAACTGGGCGGCGCCCCGGAAACTCACTCGGCGTGTCTGTGGTCGTCGGAGGAGATGCCAAAGGTGGTAACACATTAGATGTTGTACCTGGATCTTGTGCTCCATTAGGGGATAGTGCTTGAGGGACTACAGAGCCTGTTAGAGAGAAATTTTAATGAAGTACAATTAGATCATATAATGTGTAGTTAATTAGAATTTTGAGAAGAGTGCATGGTTAGTAGTATTTTTAATTACCTGTAGAACTAATGGAAGGATTAGGAGAAGGTGCAGAAGTTCGTGGTGGAGATTGACCAAATGGAGAGGTACCTGCACAAATGCATCCAGTATTTTAAATTAATTACGAACTTTTAACCCAAAAATAATATTAATGACAAACTCATGATCGCTTAATTATTATCTAATTAACTCTAATTAGTGACTATTTGAGGAATTCCACCTACTTAGGATATTATGTGTCCTACATAGCCCGTCCCAAGTATGGACGAAGGAGGACTGTCCAAGCTTATTATCCATATACTCGGATAGTGGACAGGGTTGCGATAAGTTGACAAACAACGTAAGACTTTTGTCGACACTCTATGAAATGGATCTCAAGCACACCATTATGTGTATTAAATCGAGCGCATGGAATTTTTTGATCCATGTAGCCTGCCCAAACTAATTTTGGATGGAGGCTTTGTTAATATTGTAACGATTATTTGAGGAAAACAATTCATTAATTCATAATCATTGTTGGGATGTGTGGACCAAAATATACTCCCACATCGGTTAAGTGTGACTTAATGAAGAAATATTTAAGTGGTTATCTCTTCCCAAATAGTACCGAATCCTTTTGGAGTAAAACCCCACACCTTGTGACCTAAAGGTGATCAAGTTGGGGACAATTAATATCGGCATTAGTGAAATCTACGGACCCGCGAATATACAGGCGTGGGCAAGCCCAACAATCATGAACAAAAAAAAATTGATTAGCATCATAATTAAGTACCTGGAGCAGGTAGAGGAGCACCAGAGGCTGCAAACAGAGAAATAATTAAGAATCAAAATTAGTAATACTAATGAAAAGACCACCACTTGGTCTTCCTCGAATCATGTGACTTCCTATGAGGAGGATCAATTAGCATCTGCTAATTATAACATTATGTTACCTTTGCATTGGATAGGGACTGCACCCATGTTGCAAGCCCTGGGGAGAGATATGGCCAAGACCCGGTTGATAGGCAGATTCAGGGGAACACTTGCAGTGATTAAGAGGCAACCACAGTCCATGGAACTGGTCATAAGTGACCTCAATGATCCACAACAGTCACTAGTTGGTGATGAGGACCCATTGCTGCTGCTCCCAGTGATGAAGTTCATGCACGGCGTGAAGCTGCTGATCATCGACAAGGTGCACGGCGAGGTAATCTGCGCAAAACTCGTCGGGAAAAGGGTCATCGACGATATCACCATCGTAGTGATTATAAAGCGCGAAAAACACCGAAATCCGTGTTCATGGCGATGAAAAGCCTCCATGAGTGCTCTCTAATTAATTAATTTGTTAATGGAGAGGTAACTTAATTAATGAATGTATAATTTATAATCAAGATTGATGTGTGTGTTTGGAGGAAGAATACATGGTGAAATGGATATGAAACTAGCTCACCAATGTTTAACCAACTTAAACTAACGTTACACACATATAGGTTGGTAGTTGGCTTGTTCAAATTGAATATCAATGTCAATGGCTTAATTTGGTTGAGTTGGCATGAATTGTATTGGTGAAATTCTTTCCTCTTTGACACGATTCATAGCTTGATCAACTTCTATGTTAGTAATTCTATCAAGAAAGCAAGATTTCTGGTTAGTTCAACTTCTATACATATCAAGGGTTGTCAAAGTTCTTCACGAGTTGGTGAGTCAACTCAGAGAATTCAAACCTTCTAGCTCTAGCTAGCTAGTCGCCCCAAAAATGATTTGGTGACATGAAGCGTATATTTTCTACACAGTTGTTGGCGGTTTTTGATTTGTGCATCGTGATTTGTACCTTGCTTCTCTATCTCTATCAAAGGACACCAACACCGAATATACGTATGAACGATCTATCTAAGCCTCAAAACTGATTTTAGGGTCCTGCCCATTATGGACCAGGACATTTTTGGGGCCTCGTGCGACATTGAAATGAAATTTTTATATTCTTATTTTTTATAAAAAAATATTTGACTTAGTAAAATTATTTTTCATATGCTTTCGTTATTATTAGATTTATATAATTTTATGAATTGTATATTTTTTATATAGAGTTTTTTTTTTAAAAGATGGTTTTTTTCTTTAAAAATAAAAATAAAAATAATAAAAAGTACTATGTATTTAAAGATATGATAAAAAAAACTGTTATGACTAAAGTGGGAGTCGAACTCACGACATCTTCAAACCTTGTCATTTGACAAAATGCCTCTACCATTATATAATGTTAATCTTTTTTAGAGTAATGGCTAAATTTTAATCAAAACATCAATTAATTTTTTTAAAAAGAAAATGTTAGCTTTGTTAATTTATTATAATTGCACAAATAATCATATTGTTAAGGTTAATGTATATTACTAATATTTTGTTAATCAAAACAATAGTTGATTTCGAAAAGAAAAAAATGTAGATTTTATTAATTTATTACATATAAAGAGAATAACGGGGTAATGAATTTAAGAGGAGAGATGATACTTTTTACAGAGAGAGATTGATATAAGTGGGACCCACATAATGAGCAAAATTACAGTAGCCACGTGACGAGATTCAACGCTACATAATTATCGAGCCAACCACGCATATACACCAAGAGATGAACTTAAAAAGAAAAACCATAAATACATATATATTAATATTATTTTAGTAAATTTCGGGGCCTATCTTGGGGGTGGGGGCTTAGAGTGGTTGCCCGCCTCGCCCACCCTTAGAATCGGGTCTGGCACGGACACGCATTTATTCGTGTCCATATTAAGATGCCTGCACACGCATCCTGATTGAAAAGCAACAAACGAAGTTATGATTCAGTTGTGATTAGGGATGTCAATTCGTGTCGGTGAGTCGTAAACGTGTCGTGTCATAAGCAGGTCATGACTCATATAATGCAAACTCATTACATGACATGTTTATTAATCGTGTTAATCGTTTTCGTGTCTAAGTGGGTCGTGTTAAACATGTCGTGTATTCGTGTCACCCATTTATTAAATATTGTATTTAAAAATTTTATTTTATTTAAACTTTTATAATTTGGTTACTACTTTTTAAAATATATCTAAATGATTAAATTCAAACAAACATACTAAAATAGCCAATAAAATATAATGTGGTTGTATATAGTCGTTAGTTTTACTTTACTTTTTCATTCAAGTCTTTATTACTCTTAATAATAAAGCAAAAATGACTCGTAATAATAACATAAACAAAATTATAAGAATCATCTAAAAAAATATCTAAATTTTACTTTGGTGAAAAGTTTTATTTTTCTTAATAAATAATTATTAATAAAATCTAAAACATAAATAATATATTAAAAGTAAAATGAATATTTCCTCTCAAATATAAAATAAAATATGATAAAAGATGTCTATAAATAAAATAAATAAATCATGCTATTAACATGCATTCAAATAGGTGAATTTTGTACCAATCTATTTATTATACCATATTTATTATTTATACATTATTCTTTAGTTGTGTTAAGCGAGTCATAAACGAGTTAAACATGTTGACATGTTAATGACTCATTTATTAACCGTGTATAAACGTGTTAACATGTTTATGACCCAGACCCACTTAAGCCAAACCCACGACATGTTTATTACGTGTCGTGTCGTGTCGTGTCGTGTTAATCGTTTCATGACCCAAATTGCCAGCCCTAGTTGTGATAAACACCAACTTAATCAATTGAAATCAGATCTGATAAGAGTAAACGCCAAATGTAATACATATTTTTACTTTACCAAATACATAAATTAATTAAATATTAGATGAAGTGCAGCAAAGAGCCATAGAATATACTTATATGTATATAAATAGACATCCACAACATAAGTTGATGACTTAATAATAACTCTGGTAGTCATCAGGTCCCCACTCGTTACAACGCAAAATTATAAAAAAATATGAAAAGAGTTGTGATTTTCATAAGCATATTTTTACTTATTTTTTACATACTTATCTATGAAACCAAAGAAAAAGGAAAATTCTAAACATACATAAAAAATGGACATCAAAACGCACATTGTGTTCTGATGTCCGTGCGATGCTCATCGGGATGCGATTCTCACGCATCCCGAGATGCATCGCACGCACGTCAGAGCTCGATGTGCATGTACCCCTAGCACTCCCCCCAAAAAAAAAAAAGAAACCCAAAAAAGAAAAACTAAGACCAAAAGAAAACTATTAAGGGGTTTAAGCAACCACCTCAAAAAAGCAATTCAGATTATTAAGCAATTTCCTAAGAAAGAAAGCAAATATATTGTACATTCATAAACCTTTTGGGGAAAAAATTACAAAAGTACTAATGTTTTTAGTTTAAATTTGAAAAATAAGGTTGTGTTTTTTTTTTCCGTAATAGGTAATAACGCCTATGCAAAAGGCGTTATTAGAGTGGCTGAAATTTCCACGTCGGCAAAAAAATAGTGCTTATGGGTTGCACGAGTTGTACGGGTTGTCCGCCTCGCAATACGTGCGTGACGTTTACATGGGTCTATGGTCTCGTAGTGGATATGCACGGGTTGCCCCCTCGAGATACGTGCATGACGTTTGCATGGATTGTCCACATCGGGATACGTGTCTGACATTTGCATTACTTATCTACCTCGAGTTACGTGCATGACGTTTGGATGGTTTGCATGGACCGCTACAGGTTGCATGAGTTGTCTACCTCGAAATATGTGCTTCACATTCGCATGGTTTGCATGGATTGCACGAGGTTGCATGAGTTCACTAAAACATTTTTGGCCTTTAATAGAGGTTTTAAAACCCCTATTAAATAGAGTATTATTAAATGTCATGTGAAAATGTGTTATGTTTTAATTTTTAATACATGTATTACATAGATGTTTTTTAAAACTCATATCAATTAGGTGTTATTTAATAACACCCCCCTTTAATAGGGGTTTAAAAACCTCTATTAAATACCGAAATTGTTCTAGTGGTTGTCCACACCTCGAGATATGTTGTCTGACGTTTGAATGGTTTGCACGAAGATGCATGACTCGCCCACTTCAACATACGTGCGTGGCGTTTACATGTGTTGTCAACCAGGAGATACGTGTGTGACGTTGGCATTGGCTTTACCACTTCGAGACACGTGCGTGGCGTTTGCATGAGTTGCATGAGGTTGCATGGGTCGCCCACCTCGACAGACGTGCCTGACATTTGCATGAAATCTCCACCTCGGCATACATGGGTGAAGTTTCAATGGGTTGTCCACGTCGATATGCGTGCGCGTTGTTTACATTGGTTGTCTTCCTCGAGATACGCGAGTGATGCGGGTCCACACGGGTCGTCCATCTCCATATGCACGTGTCGTTCATAGGGCAAAAAAATTTGTATAGATAGCTCCTTTTCAAAAGGAGTCATTCATAGAGTGTATAGTTTTGTATAGATAGCTCATTTTCAAAAGGAGCTATCTATACAATTCCTTAATCCACCTCACCACCACCTCACCACCATGCTTTGTATAGATAGCTCCTTTTCAAAAGGAGCTATCTATACAATTGCCTTCCACCTCACCACCATGCATGCCACCTCATCGGTGATAACTCCTTTTCAAAAGGAGTTATCACCTACTTTTGGAATTTAAAAGTAAACTTCCATATTTTGGGAATTAAATTGTATCTCCACCCCACTTTTAGAAAAACCCTCCTTTTGGGGCATCATGTTCGTGTAACTGTCCCACAATGTAATATACAAGCATTCGCCAATTCTTTCTCAAGTAAAAAAGATAATTCTAAATGTTAAATGTATGAAATTTACCAAACAATTTCATAAAAAGACAGTACTCCCAATACATTCACCAAGTGGTGGTTCCATTGATTTCGTATGTCCTCGCCTCTATTTGAGGTTGAGTGATAAGTCCGTATTTGTGTTAGGTTTATATATATACACATTTTGTGTGTTTTCATGTTACAAAGTCTCTAATTACTAGTTATTTCTTTCTTATTTATATATGTCAGTGTTTTGAAAGTGATTAACGCAATTCGAGTATTTTAAAAGGAAATTGGAATATATTTGAAGCCGGTGGTGTTTTGTCTTAAAAAATTGTGTTAGTACGGATCTCGAGATAGATTTGCGGGACCAGATGAGTGATGCGCAAGTGCTAGCTTAAGAGTCTTGCATATATTGTGACTTTGTGAGGAGGCAAAGGAGGAGTTCGTGATGTGCGAAGTGATGGACCTACAAGCTATAGTGGTGTGCAACAAATCTATTCCTTATGCATTTTGGTGATGTCATCGTGACCTCATGAGTGAAGTCAAGGCTGGCCCATAACCGGGGCGAGTAGGGCGACTGCCGCGACCCCTGCCCCCTTAGGGCCCCACTTTAAAAAAAAGTACATACATATATAATTTTTTATTTATTTTAAAATTAAAAATTACTATTGATTTTCTAAGAAGAATTACTAATTATAAGTGATAAAATATTGTTTAGTAAATTGTTTGTATACTATTCAAATTAAATTTTATTATTTCTACTTTAACAAGTAGCTTGTAACGATCTGTTTTATTAATGCCGTTATTATTACTTATTTACAGATTAGGACGCCAGCTCCGACCCATGGGGACGTCGCTGAAAGGCTAGGGGCATGCCTGATTAGGTACTAGTTCGCATAATAAACTTGCTCCCACTGATCTTCATATATATACACCAATCAACAGTGTTTTCTACAAAACCATATGACGTAATGGTATTATTGAACTTAATATACCATTGTCTGGAAGCTTGTTTCAATCCATATATTGACTTCTTCAACTTACACACCAAGTTTTCTTTTCCTGTGGTCAAGAAACCTTCGGGTTGGTCCATGTAAACTTCATCTTCTAAGTCTCCATTCAGAAAGGCGGTTTTCACATCCATTTGGTGAAACTCAAGATTATAATGAACTACTAAAGCCATTATAATTCTTAAATAGTCATTATTTGAAACTGGAGAGAAGGTCTCCTTATAGTCAATGCCATCCTTTTGATTGTAACCTTTGGCGACAAGTCTGGCTTTATGTCTTTCAATATTGCCATGTGAGTCTCGTTTTGTTTTGAAGACCCATTTGCAACCAACTTGCTTTGCACCTTCATACAACTCGACTAATTCCCAGACTTTGTTGTAATCCATTGATTTCAACTCGTCGATCATGACATTAAACCATTTTTCATAATCATCACATTTCATGGCTTGTTTGAACGAGACTGGGTCTTTGTCAATGCTCAAATCACATTCATGTTCAAGTGAATAAACCACATAGTCATTTGAAATCATTTGGTCTTCTTGTTCTTACAGACCTTCGTAATGCTATTTCTTGTGGCTCTCCTTGATCATTTACAACTTGTGCATCATTAGTTTGGTTCATTAACAATAAATTCATTTTCCTCATTTGGAACAATGATTTGTTGTCCTGGTTTATTGCGTAACCGTGATACAACAGAACAACAATTTGAGGAGAAATGCTAGATGTAGGAGTTTCCAATTGAATTTCATGAAGATCCACATTTCGTGATTCTTCACTCCCAATGATTTTGCCATTCTCAATGAACCGAGCATTACCAGACTCAACTATTCTCGTACTATGGTCAGGACAATAAAATATGTACCCTTTAGACTTTTCAGGGTAACCAATGAAGTTACCACTAATAGTCCTTGCATCAAGTTTCTTTTCATGTAAATTATATATCCGTACTTTTACTTGACATCCCCAAACATGAAGATGTCTCAAACTAGGTTTCCTACCAGTCCAAAGTTCATAAGGAGTCTTAGGAACTGATTTACTAGGAACCCTATTCAGCAGATATGCAGCAATTTTTAATGCATGCATCCACAATGATGAAGGTATAGTGTTACAACTTAACATACTCCTAACCATATCCATAAGAGTATGGTTTCGTCTTTCAGCTACACCATTTTGTTGAGGTGTACCAGGCATTGTGTATCGTGCACAAATACCTCGACTTTTAAGGAAATTTGCAAATGGACCTGGACATTGTCCACTTTCATCATACTTTCCAAAGTATTCGCCACCTCTATCAGATCTCACCACTTTTACCTTTCTATCTAGTTGCCTTTCTACCTCATTAATGAACACTTCTAAAATGTCCACTGACTGAGACTTTTCATGCAACAAGTATAGATAACAATATCGTGAGTAATCATCAATAAAGGTGATAAAACACTTTTGACCACTCCAAGATGGAGCATCAAAAGGACCACAATATCGGTGTGTATCAATTCAAGAGGCTCAACTTATTTTTTATGGCAAGATGTTTTGATATACGTTTGGTTTGCTTTCCCTTAATGCAATCCACACATACATCTCAGTCAACAAAATCCAATTGAGGTAAGATATTACTTTTCACTAACCTCTTTACTTTTTCTTTGGATATGTGACCTAATCTTTGATGCCAAAGAAAAGCAGAGCACTCATCATGTGCACTACTTTTATTTCCAATAACATGCTCAACATAAAACAAGGATTTAACAAACATACTATCAAGATTGAAACGATATAAGTTGTCAATTAAAATACCAGAACAATAATAGTATTTGTGTTTAAATAAACTAAAACAACTGTTTCCAATCTTTAAATTAAAGCCTACAAAATCCAATCTTGACACAGAAACAAGGTTCCTTGAACATTCAGGAACATAAAGACACTTTTCTAAATCCAAAAAGTATCTGGTATCCAAGATTAATGTGTAAGTCCCGATCCCTACTATGCGTGCCTTCATTCTGTTCCCCATAAATAAAAACTTTTCAGTTTCGGTTATGGGATGGATTGAAAGTAATCCCTGCATAATATGTGAAACATGAGTAGTTGCACCAAATGATCAAGCCACCAGGTATTATTAGGCACTTCAATTAAGTTTGAATCAAAACATACATAAATGTAATGTATACCTTTTCTTCTCAAACCATGTCTTTCGTTTCGATGCTTTCTTGAAGTGTCCACTCTTCCTACAGAAGTGACACCTCAGCTCCTTATGGATTCGACCCTCATGGACTTTCATTGGGGCTTTGTCATTCTTTCTGTCCTTCCTTTATGGTATCGCTTTGCTGCTGCTAGCTCCATCATGCATAGTGAGATGAACCGAGTGACCCTTCAGTTTCCTTAATCTCCCTTCCTCCTGTACGAGCATGGCCTTTTTTTTCTTGCAAGTTCCATTTTTCTTTTATGGTGTTGTAATTCACCTGGAACTAACCAAACTCAGGGGGAAGGGAGTTAATAATGAACTGAACTAGAAATGATTCACTCACGTCCATACCCATTGCTTTGAGCTTCGCTGCCAAGTTAGACATACTAGTCACATGATCATGGATGGGTTGTGACCACTCAAATTTCTTAGTGGTCAAGTCACTCATCAAGCTTCCCACAATGGACTTGTCAGCAATGTCCGATTGTGAGTACTCTTTTAGCTGGATCATGAACTCCTTTGCGTCGCTTGTCTTGGGCATAGATGGTTTGACATTTTCTGCAATCGTCATTCGCATCAAATTCAAACTTAGCCTATTAGACCGCTCCCAAGCCTCATATAGAGACTTTTCCTCTTCGGAGCTGGCCTCGGTAATGGCCGTAGGCTTTTCGTCTACAATGATTGCCAGGTCAAGGTCTATTACACCTAGTTGGAACTGGATCTGTTCAGACCAATCATTGTTAGATTATCTTTTCCTAATTAATCTATATAACACTTTTAATTCAATCATAAATCATAAAATATAAACATACCTCCTTCCATTGCCAATAAGTCTAAGAATGTTTTTCCCCTCTCTGCCTTCTTCCGTAATACCGTAGTTCTTGATGGCGAGATCTATTTGGTTTTGAACAAATCATATCCCAATAACTTTTTACAGTTATTGGGTCCGTTTATTTTGAAGAGAGAGGAGAGAGAATTAAAACCCCCGTACTCAAAACATTTATGCCCAAACTACCATCAAGTTGTGGGCCCAAAACATGGAGTACGTAACAATATAATATGGGTCACATATAATAGAGATTAATTAGGAAAAGATAATCTAACAATCTCCCACTTGACCCATGTTATGACTTGATGATTCTAAATAAAATATAATTGCGCACTTTTATTGAATCCATCAAATCACTTTTTCACTGAATTAAAATGATCAGATCATGGCGGTCACAAGTCATTTAATCGACACGATTCCTTCCATGTATCACAATCAACTCAACCAGTATAAATTTAATATGGATAATTCAACCCTCTAACTATAATGTTATCTCACTGAAATATAATGAAGATAACAAGTACATAAGCAAAGACAAAGCTTTAATAGAATTCACAAGTGTCATGACAATAATATGAACAATACAATTATAAATGTATGTATACATACCACAATATTATGTTAACAAGGACTTGTCTATAATGCCCATACGTTCAACATGACCAATAAACATTTCGGGCGGTAACACCTTAGTTAACGGATCCGCTATCATCAAATCAATACCAATATGTTCAATCGACACTCTTTGTTTTTGCACTCCTTATTTGACAGACAAGTACTTCAAATCCATGTGTTTTGCACCTTTTGAATACTTATCATTCTTCGAAAAGAAAACTGTAGCGGAATTATCATAATATAGCCTTATATGTCTAGCTATACTATCAATAATAGCAAGTCCTGACACAAAATTCGCAACCATAATGCATGAATAGTGGCCTCAAAGCATGCCACGAATTCGGCCTCCATAGTGGAAGTAGCAATTACTGATCACTTTCGCACTCTTCCATGAAACCGCTCCTCCTCAGACAATAGGAACAAGTAACTGAATATAGATTTCCTCGAGTCCACACATTCGGCATAGTCTGAATCAGAATACCCAATCACTTCGAGATGACTCGACCGTTTGTAGATCAACATGTAATCCTTGGTGTCTTGTAAGTACCTAAGTACTTTTTGCTTTGCGACTTTCCAATGATCCATTCCAGGATTACTTTGATATCGACCCAACATTCCAACAACAAAGCCGATATCCGATCGAGTACAAGTCCGGGCATACATTAAGCTCCCAACTAATGACGCATAAGGAATACATTGCATTTCTTTGACGTTCCAAATAATTATGAGGACATTGCAATAAATTGAACTTGTCCCCTTTTTGAATTGGAACTATTCATGCGGAGCACTTGTCCATTTGAAATCTCTCTAATACTTTATTGATATATCCTTTCTGAGACAAACCTAACAATCCTTGTGATCTATCACGAAATATTTCTATTCCTGTCACGTAGGATGCCTCACCCATATCTTTCCTTTCAAAGTTTATAGAGAGAAATCTCTTTACATCATGTAACAAAACAACATCATTCGCAGCAAAAAGAATATCATCAACATATAGGACCAATATAATAAATTATAATAAACTTGCTCCCACTGATCTTCATATATATACACCGATCAACAGTGTTTTCTACAAAACCATATGACGTAATGATATTATTGAACTTAATATACCATTGTCTGGAAGCTTGTTTCAATCCATATATTGACTTCTTCAACTTACACACCAAGTTTTCTTTTCTTGTGGTCAAGAAACCTTCGGGTTGGTCCATGTAAACTTCCTCTTTTAAGTCTCCATTCAGAAAGGCGGTTTTCACATCCATTTGGTGAAGCTCAAGATTATAATGAGCTACTAAAGCCATTATAATTCTTAAAGAGTCCTTCTTTGAAACTGGAGAGAAGGTCTCCTTATAGTCAATGCCATCCTTTTGATTGTAACCTTTGGCGACAAGTCTGGCTTTATGTCTTTCAATATTGCCATGTGAGTCTCGTTTTGTTTTGAAGACTCATTTGCAACCAACTTGCTTTGCACCTTCAGGCAACTCGACTATTTCCCAGACTTTGTTGTCATCCATTGATTTCAACTTGTCGATCATGACATTAAACCATTTTTCAGAATCATTACATTTCATGGCTTGTTTGAACGAGACCGGATCTTTGTCAATGCTCAAATCACATTCATGTTCAAGTGAATAAACCACATAGTCATTTGAAACTCGCTTTGGTCTTATTGTCTTTCTGAGACCTTCATAATGCTATTTCTCGTGGCTCTCCTTGATCATTTACAACTTGTGCATCATTAGCTGGTTCATTAACAATAAATTCATTTTCCTCATTTGGAACAATGATTTGTTGTCCGGTTTATTAACGTAACCGTGATACAACTGAACAACAATTTGAGGAGAAATGCTAGATGTAGGAGTTTCCAATTGAATTTCATGAATATCCACATTTCGTGATTCTTCACTCCCTGATTTTGCCATTCTCAATGAACCGAGCATTACCGGACTCAACTATTCTCGTACTATGGTCGGGACAATAAAATATGTATCCTTTAGAATTTTCAGGGTAACCAATGAAGTAACCACTAATAGTCCTTGCATCAAGTTTCTTTTCATGTGGATTATATATCCGTACTTTTCGCTTGACATCCCCAAACATGAAGATGTCTCAAACTAGGTTTCCTACCAGTCAAAGTTCATAAGGAGTCTAAGGAACCGATTTACTAGGAACCCTATTCAAAGATATGCGTAGTTTTTAATGCATGCATCCACAATGATGAAGGTATAGTGTTACAACTTAACATACTCCTAACCATATCCATAAGTGTATGGTTCCGCTTTCAGTACACCATTTTGTTGAGGTGTACCAGGCATTGTGTATTGTGCACAAATACCTCGACTTTTAAGGAAATTTGCAAATGGACCTGGACATTATCCACTTTCATCATACTTTCCAAAGTATTCGCCACCTCTATCGATCTCACCACTTTTACCTTTCTATCTAGTTGACTTTCTACCTCATTAATGAACACTTCTAAAATGTCCACTGACTGAGACTTTTCATGCAACAAGTATAGATAACAATATCGTGAGTAATCATCAATAAAGGTGATAAAATACTTTTGACCACTCCAAGATGGAGCATCAAAAGGACCACAAATATCGGTGTGTATCAATTCAAGAGGCTCATTTCTTTGTGGCGGGATGTTTTGATATATGTTTGGTTTGCTTTCCCTTAATGCAATCCACACATACATCCCAGTCAACAAAATCCAATTGAGGTAAGATATTACTTTTCACTAACCTCTTTACTATTTCTTTGGATATGTGACCTAATCTTTGATGCCAAAGAAAAGCAGAGCACTCATCATGTGCACTACGTTTATTTCCAATAACATGCTCAACATTAAACAAGGATTCAACAAACATACTATCAAGATTGAAACGATATAAGTTGTCAATTAAAATACCAGAACAATAATAGTATTTGTGTTTAAATAAACTAAAACAACTGTTTCCAATCTTTAAATTAAAGCTTACACAATCCAATCTTGACACGAAACAAGGTTCCTTGAACATTCGGGAACATAAATACACTTTTCTAAATCCAAAAAGTATCCCAGTATCCAAGATTAATATGTAAGTCCCGATCCCTTCTATGCGTGCCTTCATTCTGTTCCCCATAAATAAGACCTTTTCGGTTCCGCTTATGGGATGGATTGAAATGAATCCTGCATAATATGTGAAACATGAGTAGTTGCACCGAAGATCAAGCCACCAGGTATTATTAGGCACTTCAATTAAGTTTGATTCAAAACATACATAAATGTAATGTATACATTTCTTCTCAAACCATGCCTTTCGTTTCAGACAGTCTTTCTTGAAGTGTCCACTCTTCCTACAGAAGTGACACCTCAGCTCCTTATGGATTCGCCCTCATGGACTTTCATTGGGGCTTTGTCATTCTTTCTGTCCTTCCTTCCTGGGATCGCTTTGCTGCTGCTAGCTCCATCATGCATAGTGAGATGAACTGAGTGACCCTTCATTTTCCTTAATCTCCCTTCCTCCTATACCAGCATGGCTTTTTTTTCTTGCAAGTTCCATTTTTCTTTTATGGTGTTGTAATTCACCCAGGAACCGACCAAACTCGGGGGAAGGGAGTTAATAATGAACTCGAACCATAAATGATTCACTCACGTCCATACCCATTGCTTTGAGCTTCGCTGCCAAGTTAAACATACTAGTCACATGATCATGGATGGGTTGTGACCACTCAAATTTCTTAGTGGTCAAGTCACTCATCAAGCTTCCCACAATGGACTTGTCAACAATGTCTGATTCTGAGTACTCTTTTAGCTGGATCATGGACTCCTTTGCGTCGCTTGTCTTGGGCATAGATGGTTTGACATTTTCTGCAATCGTCATTCGCATCAAATTATAACTTAGCCTATTAGACCGCTCCCAAGCCTCATATAGAGACCTTTCCTATTCGGAGCTGACCTCAGTAATGCCGTAGGCTTTTCGTCTACAATGATTGCCAGGTCAAGGTCCATTACACCCAGTTGGAACTGGATCTGTTCAGACCAATCATTGTAGTTAAGCCCATTGAACTTAACCATCATATTACCCAAGGCAAACATATTAGAGGACGCTGCAAATATTACAAAATTATTCACATTAATGCTTTGAGTTAAATCTAATAGATTCAGACATACAATACTTTTATTATGTATTTAAGTTCACCTTTGGGTGATACTTTAATACATAATTCATGCTATATCAAATTCTTAATAAGCATACTTTCATACTCAATCAATCATACTTAGGTAAATAAGTAAGATATCTTTGGATAAAACATACCTATTTTTTTTTAATTAAGTATGAAGATAAATCTCTTAAGTATCATTAATTATAAGCAATAGTCCACCTTTGGGTGACCTCCTAGCATTATAATTAATTGATCTTAATTAAATATTTAACATCTATTCAAGCTAGGCCACTTTGGTGACTAACAAGCTTTTCATTAAATAAATATTTAATTAAGCATACTTTAATTCTAATTTAAAAAATTTTAAATTCTAATACATAATTAACATTCTTAATTTTCATATATTGCATGTAATTAATTAAGACAATATTTAAAATGCAACTATTAAGACAATATTTAAACATGCAACTATTAAGACATATATATATAGTACATTGTCATGGTATTATTACCCATTTGCAATTCACATTGACCAACTAAAAATCAGCCACTTAAATTCTCAAACGTGGCAAATCAGCCACTTGTTTGCAATTCACGTTAATCACTCCTAACAAATAGGTAAGATTAAGCCATGCACCTACTTTGTAGGAAATAATTTGTACCAAAAGAAACGAATAATTAAACTAACGTAATGATAGCAATTAGATTACGCATGTATATCAATAACGCCCAAATTTTAGTTCATCCGAGAATTTATTATCCATATATATCAATTTATTATAAATCAATTCTTTAACGCCAAATATATTGGCATCGGAATAGGAAAATACAATATACCCAAAAACGCAATATACCCAAAACGCAAAGTTAAGTCGATCAAAGTATTGATCTATAATGCGGAAATTAAACATCGACTTAAACCACTATGTTGAATGAAAAGTGTTTAACCATGCTCTGATACCAATGTTTTCTATTCTGATTTATATAACACTTTTAATTCAATCATAAATCATAAAATATATTTATGATTGAATTAAAAGTGTTATATAGATCAGAATAGAAAACATTTATGCCCAAACTACCATCAAGTTGTGGGCCCAAAACATGGAGTACGTAACAATATAATATGGGTCACATATAATAGAGATTAATTAGGAAAAGATAATCTAACAACATATCGTCTGATCGGTTGCTTTTATTGTAGTTTATTTTATTTAATATGACATAAATCATCGCATGTTTGTAAATATCATGTTATGTCGAGTGAGATGACGCGATAGGTTGTCGCCTTGTAAAGCGTGTCGACACTGGTATCTGATAAATGTAGTACATGTACACTAAGTTTTATAATACTAACTTGAATAAAATGACTAAGAATCAAGGGAGTGAATATGACATAAAATAGAGAATCAAACTTTAGGCTAAGTCAAAATAATTGGGTACATGCATCATGGATTGACGCACCTCGAGATGCGTACCAAGACGCGGGGCACTGGGTGCCGGGTAGTTGAGAGTAAGTGAGGCCACAATTGGGTTAATTATGCATCAAATATATTAGCTATATTATTGTTGTACCTAAGTTGACTATTTAAAAAATAATTAATTTGATTTGCCTATAGTTTGATCAAATTAAATAAAAGTCATTGATAGATATTAGGATGATCCTGAAATGTGTGATATTAGGCTATTTAGTGTCTTAATGAAGTAATATTAGTTGGTATTTGACATCTCAATTAGTAGCTTTTAGATCGTCCTCGGGATACGTGTACACAATTGATGCCATCACAAACTATAAATATCTACTTAGTGAAATTTCATTTGAAACCACTACTCATTTTCATGCAAAATTTGAAAAATCTCAGCAACTTTGGAGAGGAATTTCAAACTCAAATTGGAGATTTGGAGCTAGAATTCAGAGATCAAACACAAGGTAATGCACTCCTCTCCATCAATTTCATCTTCTTCAATTTGTGAGTATGTGTGTATGTCCATGAAAATGAGATTTTGAAGAATTTGTTTATATATGACGTCTCGCGACCTAAATAGTTACTTACACATTTTACAATAAATCCAAGCTTAGCTAATTATTCTTCAATTTATGATTAGTAACTTTGTTTAGCCAATTCGTTAATTTACGAAGTTACAATAAGTTTTACAGTGGAAGTCTTTAAATATATGAGTATTTTATGCATATTTAACAAGCTTGAGTAATGGAAAACCCGACAAAAAGATATCATGTATATGTCAAAGGCAAAATAAGTACAACAAAAGATTCATATACATGTATTCAGTGTTCTACAATCCCCAAAACCCAACAAAAACATAAATATATACATACTGTAGTCAAACACGAGCTGACGTCACTATTTCAGAGGTAATCATCCAATACCTCCTTGCCCTTGCCCTTACTCGTCGAAGGATCTGCACTCGATCACCCAATAAATATAGTGACGAGTCCAGTGAGTAAAATCCCAAGAGAAGTTCACACAACATTCATGAAATATAACTGGTAAACTACGAGACATGCGAATATAACATTTGACAACAATAAATCATATTCCCATGGATGTAGGCGGTATGCGACGTGCAAAAAACAACAACGAATAGATGCAACAACACATACCAATAAAGCAGGCTAAAAAATAAAGCAATAATCAATAAATAAACAAGTGAATAATCCGAGAAAACCCCAACCTAAACCAGCCAATAATCGATAAAAAGGACATGAACCACGCATATACTCGCAAGTTTATAGTGACTAAACCCTAACTATAGTTAACAGATGAACCCCTCCAGACGATATTTCAAGTCAAGGGAACAACATCTTACATCCCTCCCGACGATCGTAGATACATTCTACTGCCGTCAACACGAGCGCTAAAAACAAGCAAACCCGTGCAAGTGATTTAGCCACAACCAATATATACGCAACCAAATTAAAGTGAAAACTCATGAATTCCCACCAACAATCACATATATAATCCAATATCAATAAAACAAAACCATGAATTTGGTGAGGTATTCCAATAGGTTTACGCACCTCTCACGCTTCAAAACCTTGCTCGTGAAACCGCTAAACTGACCCTGATCTCGTTCCTGAAACCCGCTCATCGACTCCTAGTTCCCTGGTGTCGATTTGATAAATTTTTGGTGTTTAGATATCCGTTTTATTGAATGATTGAAATAAAATTATAATTAAAATTCTTGTGGTTTCAAATGTCCATGTGGGTACAGATGTCCCTGTGAGTATAAACATCCCTGTGGGTACATACGTCCTTTTGAGTACAGGCGTCCCTATGAGTACAGGCGTCACTGTGGGTACAGACTTCCCTATGAGTACAGACGTCCCTGTTAGACAAACGTCCTTGTAGGTACATACATTGTTCATTATCTTCTCCAACAGCCTAATATGCACGAAAATGGCCATAATCTAAACATCAAATCTTGATCCGAATCATGAGATTCTTGCTCGCCGTGGGTCTATTTGACTTCAATTACTCCTAATTAACCCAATACAACTATAATGACCATCTACATTGATAGAATTAAGTGTTTTTAACATGCATTTTCATAAAATTGAAATTGAAGAAAGACATGAAACTTATACCTAGTAAATGTCTTTGCTAGCTTGAATCCTTAGCTTGAACTCACCATCAATTTCATCTAAATCCTCCAAGATCTCAAAATTTCAGCTACCAAACCCTCTCTTGCCTAAGAAATCCTATTTTTTCTTAAGTGTTTGCATAGTCAAGAACTCCATTATAGGTTCTTTTACGTTAGACCAGAGGGATACGCAATGACTTCAAAGCGTGTAACACTGCCACTTTCCTAAAGGAAGTTTTGCTCTCTACACTGCAAGAGTCAGCAAATATCCTAAAGGATACGATGAAGCAAACTCAACTTTCACTTTGCAGTGGTGAAAGATGAAAACAGAAGCTAATGCTGGTTAATTTCGAGATATCTTTCTTCCTCCCCAAACCTCTTCTCTTATAGAGCACTGGTCAAAATCGGTTAGAGAAGAAAATGGGGGTAGTGGAGCAGTTTCAACTGCATCCACTCAGTCAAGTATTGAATGAGTTTATTAACTACCCATTCAATGCTTGAGTGGGTCAATCAAATAACTATCCACATTGTAATTTCGAAAATGGTAAAAAATAATGGTAAAAGGTTTTACCCATGGTTAGCTCGCACACATACACACACACGCGCACATGCCTCGTGCCAAGTGTTAAGTGCGCCTATAAAAGCGCCTAAGATGCGCCATATGCGCCGCGCCGCGCGCGCGCATGTGGCTCACTTTGCATAGCACTTGTGTTTTTCTTTTACACACACTGTAGTGCAAGAATATATATATACTCTTTAAACTTGAAGTTTCTAACCAATGTGAGACTAAACATTTCTTTTGAAAATGTCCAACAATCCCCCGCCATTTTCAAAATAATCAGACCATTTAATCCACGAAATCTCAAACATTATATACATAAATAATGGTATCTTGCGATTTGAACCACTAATTTGTGAAAAATTCATTACATCATATCAAAATTACATGGTAGATAAACTTTGAACCAATGATTTATTCGATATGTAGCATAAACATATCACGCATATAACTTACACCAGCAAATAGCCATAAATATCCTGACACATTCAACATTGGCCTTGTGTCCCGTATCTTCTCGTGAATGTCTTTGGAGCCAAGCCCTTGAACTCCTTGAAGCGGCCGCACTTCACATCCACATAGGTAGTCTCCATTCTAGTACCCCCGCAATTTAAGCACCTTCAGAAGACTATTAAGATATCAACTAAACCTCCTATCTTTACATGCAGGTACTGAGCACTAACAACCTTGGGATGGTTATTAAAATTTAGTGCTCACAGTCACACTTATAATGAACTTTGACTGCATTGAACTCAAGACTTAACGTAATGTTAGGCGTCGAGTCGAGTTTCCACTATTGGTGACTTTTAATTCATGGGCTTGACACCCATCCCCTTGATGTTTTATTCACCAAGTCTCTTGACAATCCTTTAGTAAGGGGATCTTCCAAGTTTTGCCTAGATCTCACATAGTCAATCGTGATAACTCCATTTGTTATCAATTCTCTGACACAACTGTGTCTCAATCCAATATGTCTGGATTTACCATTGTACACTTGGCTATAAGCCCTTGCCAATGTGGCCTTATTATCACAATGGATAGAGATTGGAGCTACCGGTTTAGGCCACAATGGTATGTCATGTAATAATTCACGTATCCATTCAGCTTCTTTTGAAGCCGAGGCCAGCGCAATAAACTCTGATTCCATGGTAGAACCAACCATTAAAGTTTGCTTCTTCGAAGCCCACGAGATTGCACCTCCAGCAAGTGTGAAAATCCACCTACTTGTAGATGCATGATTTTGATCTTTCACAATCCAACTTGCATCCGAAAATCCTTCTAAGACCGAAGGATATCCACTATAGAATAAACATAGTTAATTGTTTTCTTCATATATTTCAAAACTCTTCGAACTGCAAACCAATGCAACTCGCTTGGATTAATTGTAAATATGCTCAACTTGCCTACTGCCAAGGCAATATCCGGCCTAGTGCATGTCATTGCATACATTAAGCATCCAATTAATCTAGAATACTCCAGTTGTGAAACTGGATTGCCTGTATTTTTCACTAGCTCAATACTTGAATCTAGCGGGGTGGAAATAGGGGCACAATTCAAATGATTGAATCTATTGAGAACTTTCTCAATATAATGAGATTGAGTTAGAGTAATACTCCCCTAATCTCTTACAATCTGAATCCTGAGAATGACATCAGCTTGCCCCATATCTTTCATTTCAAACTTGCTTGAAAGAAAGCTTTTGGTCAACTGAACTTGTTCCAAGCCAATTCCAAAAATCAACATGTCATCTACGTAAAGACAGATAATGACACCATTGCCTCTTTCATCAAACTTGCTATATACACATTTATCAAATTCATTTATTTTGAATCCATAAGCAAGTACAACCTGGTCAAATTTTTGATGCCACTGTTTTGGTGCTTGCTTTAAACCATACAATGATTTTCGCAATCTACACACTTTATTTTCATGACCGGGCATTATGAACCCTTCAGGTTGTTCCATGTATATTTCCTCATCCAATTCTCCATATAGGAACGCTGTTTTGACATCCATTTGGTGGATGACCAGCTTGTTTATAGCTGCAATTGCAATAAGCAATCTGATAGTAGCAATTCTAGCTACTGGTGAATATGTATCGAAATAGTCTATTCCATGCTTTTGTGTGAAACCCTTAGCAACCAAACTCACTTTGTGTTTTTCAATGGATCCATCAACTCTTCTTTTCCTTTTGCAGAGAAATTTGCATTTAATGGATTTACACCCAAGTGGTAGATCAACTAGCTCCCAAGTGTTATTTCCCATTATTTCATCTCATCATTTAATGCCTCTTTCTAGAAAGCTGCATCTCTTTCTTTCATCGCCTCCTCTACTGTTTGAGGATCAGCCTCCGTATTAAAACAATACGGAATTTGTCTAGTTATTGTTTCTCTACTTCCTTCAACTAGGAATGTATAGAAATCAGAACCAAATGACTTAATTTTCCGAGCTCGTTTGCTCCTTCGAAGTTCAGGAACTTCTACTACTTCTTTGTCATTTTCAATTTCTATGACCTCCTGTCCTTTTTGGTTTTCTTCAGGAATACTTTTGGGAACAAATTTAAATCTTGTCTCATCAAAGATTGCATCCCTTGATTCAATTACAGTGTTTGCTGAAATCGAATTATTAGGCTCAATTACCATGAACCTATATGCCTTACTGTGTTGTGCATATCCAATAAATATGCACTCCACTCCCCTTTCACCCAATTTCCTCTTTTTGGGTTCATGTACTTTTACTACTGCTCTACACCCCAAACTCTTAAATAATTAAGATTTGGTTTTCGCTTATTCCAAAGCTCATATGGGGTGACTTTATTCCTCTTTTGTGGAATTTTGTTCAAAATATGGCATGCAGTCAGCAATGCCTCTCCCCAAAAACCACTACTCAAACCAGAGTTTGATAGCATAGCATTAACCATTTCGGTTAAAATACAATTTTTACGCTCAGCCACACCATTTTGTTGTGGTGTATAAGGGGCAGTAGTCTCATGGACCATTCCAGTGGATTCAAAGTACTTTGGATCATATTACTCTCATCCCCTATCAGACCTTAAACATTTTATAAAGGTCTCACATTGCAATTCAGTTTCTGCCTTATAGACATGAAACTTAACAATTGCCTCATCTTTGGAATGCAACAAATAAACATAACAAAACTTGCTATAATCATCAATAAATGTTATATAATATTTATTGCCTCCTATTGATGGTGTACTATGTATGTCACATACATCAGAATGTATTAAATCAAGGAACTTTGAATTTCTTTCAACATTAGGAAATGGATTTCTAGTTATTTTTGTTTTCATGCATGTATTGCAATTTCCTTCATATTTATCAAAGTAAGGCAGAAATTCCAGATTTACCATATCATATAACTTTATGAAATTAACATGTCATAATCTATAATGCCATAAAAATGAAGGAGACTCAACAAGATACGTAGAAACAATATTCTTATTAGATAAAGCGATTACATTGAGCTTAAACATGCCCTCATAAGCATAACCCTTCCCTACATATGCCCCTCCTTTGGGAGAGTACAAATTTGTCAGCTTCAAATACGAGCCTAAAACCAAACTTATTCAAAAGACTACCCGACACCAGATTCTTCCTCACTTCTGGTGCATAATACATATTAGTGAGTGTTACAATTTTGCCGGAAGTAAACTTCAAATCAACACTACCTATGCCTTTAACAGGGACAGTAGCATCATTTCCCATGTACAAGATAATATTTTCATCTACTGCCTCCATGGTCTTGAAGAACCTCTTGTTTTTGCAGACGTTTCGAGTAGCACCAGAATCAACCCACCAAGCCATGTCATTTTCAACGACGTTGATTTCAGAAATCATAGCAATGAGATCATCATTGCCGTTTCCTGCACCTTTAGCAGCGCTGGAGGAAGCATGATGTTTTCCTTGCTTCCTCTTCCAATGATAACATTCAGACTTGAAGTGGCCATCTTTCCCGCAGAACCAACAAGTGACTTTCTGCTTCCTTTGATTCTGGTTTTGGTTGTTCGATTTTCTCAAACCAGTAGGCTTTTTGAAACTACCAGGCTTGTTAGGCCTGTTCAGTAGGGTTTTTTGGACTTAGCTGCTTCCATCACATGCACCTTTGAAATCTCCTGAGCATTCTGTTTTTTTTTTTTCATTTTCCTGCATGCGACAATCCTCTTCCACACGGAGATGGTTAGCTAGTTCATAAAGATTTATATCCACTTTTTTATGCTTAAGAGTTCATTTGAACTCCTTCCAAGATGGGGGCAGTTTATCAATAATAGAAGACACAACAATTGTTTCATTGATGACAAGATTGTGTTGAGAGAAATTATTTCTAATCCTCTCAATTTCACAAAATTGTTCCATGACAGACCTTTCATCAACCATTTTAAAATTAATAAACTTTGATATGAGGAATTTCTTACTTGTCGCATCCTACTTATGGTACCTTGCCTCAAGTTTCTCCCACAGCTCATTGGCAGAGGGGACGTCATGGTAGAGGTCGAACAGTGAGTCGTTCATGATCTGCCTCTACAGGTGTGGTCATCCATCTCCCATTTCTGCCTCTTCCTGATCTGCTCGACAGTTTCATCATCGGACTCCACAGGCTTGGGTGTATCCAGAACATACACCAAATGAAGTGCCACTAGCAGGAAATGCAGTCGCTTCTGCCACCTCATGAAATCGCCTCCATCGAAGCGATCCAGCTTCACAATGTTAGCCGACAACTCTTTGATTGACGAAGCCATTGCAACGACAAAAAACTTCCTTTAGATTGTTAGACCAGAGGGATATGCAATGACTTCAAAGCGTGTAACATTGCCACTTTCCTAAAGGAAGTTTTGCTCTCTACACTGCAAGAGTCAGCAAATATCCTAAAGGATACGATGAAGCAAACTCAACTTTCACTTTGCAGTGGTGAAAGATGAAAACAGAAGCTAATGCTGGTTAATTTCGAGATATCTTTCTTCCTCCCCAAACCTCTTCTCTTATAGAGCACTGGTCAAAACCAGTTAGAAAAGAAAATGAGGGTAGTGGAGCAGTTTCAACTGCATCCACTCAGTCAAGTATTGAATGAGTTTATTAACTACCCATTCAACGCTTGAGTGGGTCAATCAAATAACTACCCACATTGTAATTTCGAAAATGGTAAAAAATAATGGTAAAAAGTTTTACCCATGGTTAGCTCGCACACATATACACACACGCGTACGTGCCTCGTGCCAAGTGCTAAGTGCGCCTATAAAAGCGCCTAAGATGCGCCATATGCACCGCGCCGCGCGCGTGCGCATGTGGCTCACTTTGCATAGCACTTGTGTTCTTCTTTTACACACACTGTAGTGCAAGAGTATATATATACTCTTTAAACTTGAAATTTCTAACCAATGTGGGACTAAACATTTCTTTTGAAAATGTCCAACATTTTATACCTCATGTTTATAATCCTAACCATTCATCTATGATTACTCTCCCATCCCAAGATGATCTTATGGTCCATAACCCAAGTAGTCCATTCCTTAATGACACTTTTAAGACACTCATCAATCCTTAAAAACCATATTCTATGATCATCTCCTCATAATCAAAGAGCCTTAATTAATTATGTTCAACTATAGGCATTTATTTTTCTAATTTTGCCTATTAAGATCTTAAGGATATTAATCACATTGAGTAGCCCACATAGTCTCACATGTCGATGTATTCGTGGTCCCACTAGTACCCGACTAACCCGTCACCCAGTGTCGTGCACCTCGACACGCATCTCGAGGCGCGCCATATTTCACTTTATTTAATTTTCTAATTTAGGTTATGATTTAATTAGACATCACATTTTAGTTCTTTACCTATTCTAGCATCCCCGGGTCACTCTTTCCCGATTTTCGCGTTAACACACTTCCTAAGGTAACTCTTCGTCACAATAACTCATCCGATAGTAACGTACACACATGCAAAGTAATACAGTAAATAATGATTTTATACACCGCATTATAAACAATCATCATCCATAATTAACATATTCCCTCGATTCTCATGTTCGAGTCAATCGAGTTGTCCATGTAACACCCGAATTACTTTTGTTAATCCCCGAGATTAACACTAATCTTAGTTTAATTAATTTGGCCTGTTACAATTCTTCCCAACTAGGGGAAATTTCGTCCCCAAAATTAAATCTTGAGGAACCTTTAATTCACTTAAGCTATCCCTGTGTAACCATGCCTCACACTTTGATAGTACCATTATACGGTCCCTTGAACACCTCACTACTTTCGTTCCCATCACAGGGGATGTAGTGTTGCATTGAGATATAGGCGCGTGTCGCCGAGGTGATCATGATCTTTTACGCTCTCCAACACCTCCGCAACCAACTCTCAGCTAAATTCCATGCCCACGTTTCCCTAACCTAGTTACCTAACACCAGGCAACCGTAAACCTTTCCTATTATGTATCACCACATAATAGACTTAACCATTTATACCATGATATATCATGATATACCATGATGTACCATGACCTACCTTAAATTACCATGCATGCATGAACTTTAACAACAATTATTCAAGACTTTAAATCACATACACTGAACTCGATGCTAGACTTCTCCCGGCCTGGCTTAGTCACCACATGCACCGGCTCTCGAGTATGTATCGGTGTCACTGCTACTGGTTGTCGTCGATCTTCATGGACTGTCCTTCCTAATATGACCCTCCTGCCTACATCGCCAACAAATGGTCCTCCATCCAACTCTTGCTTGCTGACTCCCTGACCCTTGACCCTAACCATATTATCTCCGATCCTGCCTTCTATAGTCTTGAGTCTGTCTCTGTTGTAGCACTGGTACTATTGGCATAATATAAGCTCTGACTGTTCGATCATCATCCCTACAGCCTCTTCTATCTGTCTGTCCTCTATGTCATCCTGATCTATTTGTCTCTTCTGCTCAAAAATCTATCCAGTCTACCTTTTTGTCTTAGTGGATGAAAGTTTGTCACTCATCTGCATCAGATGTGTCTTATGTGTGAGTGCTTTATCATACATTTCATGTAGTGTCTGAGCTTCGGTGGAAACAATGGCTCTGCTTATGTCCTCAATCAAACCTCAGACGAAGTAATAAATCTGTAGTCTCTCGGTGCCTGCAACGTCCGTGGCAAACTGTAACAAGTACCGATATCTATCCATGTATTGTAACATTGACCAACTGCCCTGTCTTAAAGCCATAAACTCCTCCCTTAACCTCACTTGGATCTCAATCGAAATGTACTAATAGTAGAAAATATGTCGAAACTCAGACCATACGGTCGGATATGGATGAATGTCTGTCTATGCTGTCCATCACACGACAGTATAACCTCTCAGCATATGCCCCGATATCCTGGCCTATATGCTCTCTTGAGTCCGTAGTAGCTTGCGTAGCCTCTGATGTGCAATAAACCATTTCCCAGCTGCCTCCGGGTCTTCGCCTCCATGGAAATATTCGAGATAAATTTGATGAACTCTTTCGTTAACTTGAATTCCGCTATCATCAAAGTCTCAAATACGTATGTCTGTGCTAGCGTAGTTATCGGCTTCTCAGTCGTAGTTGTCACTTGTCTCGGTCTGCACTATTATTGGTGCGTCAACCACTGTCCGAGTATCTTGTACCATATCCTACGTCGGTATAACCTGAATAGTCGATATAATTGTCGTTGGAACAACTATCATCTCTGTAGCGCTCCGTGTCCGTGCGATGACCAATGACGTGAGCGCCCCTGTTTGTGTGCGCATCATCTCCATCAATATCTCAAACTACCTATCGTGAGCTACGAATCGTGCGACAACTGCAGGATCCAAACCCTCATCTCTAGTCGATAACTCGTTTGACAAACATCAGTAGTAGGTAGAGTCGGATGGGCATCCATCATGATCTGTATCGAAAAGCGTGCATCAGATCACCTTTCGCATAAATGTATATAATATATACAACCAAAAACATAACACGTATATAAGCCCTTTCGCTACCTGACTCAATTTTGCTTCCCAACTAAGATTCTAAGTCAGGATCTTCGGGTTTCCACATCTAAGGTTTGTTTGTTTAAGTTTCATTTGATTTCTTTAAACCATTCCCGAGGCTCCATCGAACCTCGCTCTGATACCAATTGTGACGACCCCAAACTTCGAGGCCGCCAAGAGACCCGCCACGTCGCATCACACGTCATCATGCCTCACCACGTAGTGACCTGCTTATCTATGACGCCCCGCGACCTAAATAGTTGCTTACACATTTTACAATAAACCCTAACTTAGCTAATTATTCTTCAATTTATGATTAGTAAGTTTATTTAGCCAGTTTTTTAATTTACGAAGTTTCAACAAGTTTTACATAGAATTCTTTAAATATATGAGTATTTTATGCATATTTAACAAGCCTGGAGTAGTGGAAAACCCGACAAAAAATAACTTGTATATATCAAAGGCGAAATAAGTACAACAAAATATTCATATACATGTATTCAGTGTTCTATAGTATCCAAAACCCAACAAAAACATAAATATATACATACTGCAGTCAAACACGAGGTGACGTTACTATATCAGAGGTAATCACCCAATACCTCATTGCCCTTGCCCTTGCTCATCGTAGGATCTGCACTCGATTACCCAACAAATACTGTGACGAGTCTAGTGAGTAAAATTCCAAGAGAAGTCCACACAATATTCATGAAATAAAATCGGTAAACTACGAGACATGCAAATATAACATCTGACAACAGCAAATCATATTCCCATGAATGTAGGCGACATACGATTAACAAAAACGACAACGAATAGATGTAATAACACATACCAATAAAGCAGGCTCGGAAATAAAGCAATAATAAATAAATAAACAAGCGAATAATCCGAAAAAACTCGGACCTAAACCAGCTAATCGATAAAACAAGACAGGAACCACGCATAATCTCGTAGGCTTACAGTGACAAAATCCCAACTATGGTTAATGGATGAACCCCTCTAGATGCTATTTCAAGTCAAGGGAACATCTTACATCCCTCTCGACGGTCGTAGATACATTCTACTACCATCAACACGAGCGCTAAAAATAAGGAAACCCGTGTAAGTGATTTAGCCACAACCAATATATACGCAATTGATTTAGAATGAAAACTCATGTGTGTCCACCAACAGTCACACCTGTAATCCGATATCGATAAAAATAAAACTATGAATTTTGTGAGGCATTCTAATGAGTTTACGCACCTCGCACGTTGCGAAACCTTGCTTGCGAAGCCCTTAAACTAACCCTGATCTCGTTTTCGACATTCGCCTAGCGACTCCTCGGTCCCTAGTTGTTGATTTGAAATTTTTTTGGTGTTTAGATATCTTTTTTATTGCATAATTGAAATAAAATTATTATCAAAATTCTTGTGGATTCAAATGTCCCTGTAGGTACAGATGTCCCTGTGAGTACAGACGTCCCTGTGAGTACATACGTCCTTATGAGTACAAGCATCATTGTTGTCCCTTTGAGTATATACACTGTTCATTATCTTCTACAACATCCCAATATGCACGAAAATGACCATAATCTATGCATCAAATCTTAATCTGAATCATGAGATTCTTGCTCACCGTGGGTCTATTTGACCTCAATTACTCCCAATCAACCTAAGACAACTATAATGACCATTTACATTGATAGAATTAAAAGTTCTTAACATGCATTTTCATGAAATTGAAATTGAAAAAAACATGAAATTTATACCTAGTAAATATCTTTGCTAGCTTGAATCCTTAGCTTAAATTCACCATTAATTTCGCTCAAATCCTCCTAAATCTCAAAATTTCAGCCACCAAACCTCTCTTGCCTAAGAAATCCTGATTTTTCTTAAGTATTTGCAAGGTTAAGAACTCCATTATGTTCTTTTTATACCTCATGTTTATGATCCTAACTATTCATTTATGACTACTCTCCCATCCCAAGATGATCTTATGGTCCATAACCCAAGTAGTCCATCCTTTAGTGACACTTCTAAGATACTCATCAATCTTTAAAAACCATATTCTAGGATCATCTCCTCATAATCAAATAACCTTAATTAATTATGTTCAACTATACACATTTATTTTTCTAACGTAGCCTATTATGATCTTAGGGATATTAATCATATTGAGTAGCCCACATAGTCTCACATGTCGATGTATTCGTGGTCCTATTAGTACCCGACTAACCCGACACCCGATGCCCTGCACCTTGGCACGCATATCGAGGTGCGCCATATTTTCACTTTATTTAATTTACTAACTTAGGCTATGATTTAATTTGACATTACACTCTAGTTCTTTACCTAGTCTAGCATCCCCGGGTCACTCTTACCCGATTCCCGCGTCGACACCTTCCTAAGGTAACTCTCTGTTACACCAACTCGCCCGATAGCAATGTTCATGCAATACAATACAATAAATAATGATTTTAAACACCACATTATAAGCAATCATCATCCATAATTAACATATTCCTTTGATTCTCGTGTCTGAGTCAATCGAGTTATACACGTAAAGCCCGAATTACTTTCGTTAATCCCCGAGATTAACGCTAATCCTAGTTCAATTAATTTGGGCCGTTAGAAGGGGCTCACACGCATGCCCAACTAGGCCGGCCCAGTTGGGCTAAACTGGGCCCAAATGAATCGGGTTTGGTTAAGGCGGGCCCAATCCCTATTAACAATAAAAACATTATTTAAATTAGATAAAATAAATTATAAAAAAATAGATAAAAATTACAAAAAATTATAGGAAAATTTAGAAAAATAAAAAATATAAGAAATTGGGAAAAAGGTTAAACATTGGATTTCAAGAATTTTTCGGGAGTTTGGCACTCGGTATAACTCGAAAAATTTGTCACAACTAAAAATTGAAATAAAATTCTATTTTTTTGTTTAATATAAATAATATTAATTTAATGTGGTTATAAATCAATTAAAATGATACATTTGGACTTGAGGGGACTAAGGGGACCATAGCTCGGGTACCGGGAGCTAGGCGGGGTCGGATTTGAGAGTTCAAGAAAGTCGGAACGGGTGTTTGAGGTTTGTAAAACCTATAGGGACATCATTTGATTATTTAATTATTGTTTTTATATTGCTTCTGTCCATTCTTGCATACCATTCTATTCCACACTATTTTGGACGGTATGTTGAGGTTACTCCCATCAGTACATTTGTTGTGTGTTTATGACACGCTAGGCTGTAGCACGTGTGACCAAGCCCTCGGTGAATTGCTACTCGAGTTACTGTAGGGATGGAGGTGGGGCGGGTTTGGGGCGGGGAATGCAATCCCCATCCCCATCCCCACTTATGGCGAGGCGGGGATTCCCCGCTTGAAAATCCACACTAGGGAATTTTTGACCCCCATTCCCATCCGTCGGGGATCCCCACCCATGTGGGGATTCCTCCACCCCGTCAATTTTTTACATAATATCTAAAAAAAGAGATCAAATACATTATAGATCCGAAATTAAAAATCATGAAAAGATTTTTCTTCGCAATTGTAGGTCGATTTTCAAATTTTATGTGAAACATTCACCATACCAAAAAAAGAGAAATATAAGATTTAATGATTTTGATGCAATTCCTACATGAAATATTCATGATCTCTGTGGAGAATCTCCATGGGGATTCCCCATGGTAGGGACGGATAATACCGCCCCCACCCCGCCCCCATTGGTGGGGATGAGATTTTCCCTGTCCCTGGCCCCGTGGGGGCTAGTTGGCGGGGAATCTCCACCCCATCGGGGCGGATCCCCGTGGGGAATGGGGATTCCCCGCCCCACCTACATCTCTAAGTTGCTGACTGGTGTACGTGTCGATGAAGCGTAGGTATATGCCAATCACCGCGAGGAACCAGGTGAAATAGTAGTGGGGGCAAGTACTGAAGGGATCATGGGGATCCAAAGTACGGTCTAGTTTGACCGGACGAACACACACTTTGTTTATCTACTTGTTATCTATGCATGCAATGATTCATTTACAGTTGCCTATTTATATTTTCGCATGTTTATTTAACATTTTCTTTGGCTTCTTATTTACTTAAATGCTTAATGAATTTCCTTAGGATTTTACTCACTAGAGTCATCATCTATTTTGTTGTGATGGCTGAGTGCAGATCCTAGTACGAACAAGGGCAAGGGGATCCTAGGCGACTATCTCTGATCGCCTACTGTCCATGACACTCTCGTACATATTTAGTTTTTTTTTAATATTTTGATTTATTTTGGGTATCAGGGAGACTAGAAAGACATTATATATATATGCTTGTCTTTTGGCTATCAAGTCGCCTTATATACAGAGTACACTATTTTTGGGTTTTCCACATTAGGATTTATGCTTTATGACACACGACATATATATATATATATATTTCATGTTTATGTTAGTTTAAGACTTTTGCTGTTAATTTACTGCTTATTTATTGCAATTGATTAAAACACATGCCATTGGTATAATTCGCAAACTTTGAAAATAAAAGACCGTAAACCCTAAATATACATAATGTAGAAAGGATATATGCATAACTGATTTACAATATAATGACAACATGACAAATTGGCGCACACACCGAGGATACAGGCGTGGCAAGCGACTCCAACGGAGCGCGGTACACAAATTAGTGGAGTGGACGGTGCAACAAGGCCCACTGGGCAAGGAGCATTACCCACCTGGCGACCTCGGGGCGCGGGGCCGCCATAGTTGGTATCAAATAAATGGTTCAATGAACCTAGGGAAAAAAGAAAAAGAGCATAAAACTTAATAAATAAGCATTAGATGTGGAAACCCGATGTACTTACTTTAGACCCCTAGTTGGGAAGTGATTGTGAGGTGGGTAGAGTTAGTGGGTATATACGTGTTATGTTTTTATTGTATATTATATAATATGCACGTATATGTACCGAGGCTGGTTCAACGCCCGCTTATCGATGCAGATCGTAATGGATGGACAATCTACTACTCCGTCAAAGATTGGTCAGACTAGCGATCCGACTAGGCCACTACCACTGCTACTACACAGAGTCTCGATGATCATCTCGAGGCACATGACACTCATTTAGCAGATATCTTACGATTATTGAGGGCTCATATAGTACCAATTGCATCTCCTGCCGTAGTTACAGTTCCCACCATAGAGACAACTGTCGCGCCGGTTGTCCAGCAGACACTTGTTTCAGGCTACTACTCCTACGGTTCTCGAGACACCCATTGTTGAGAGGGTTACAAAGTGGTTTTACCGGTTGTCGCACCAGTCGAGACACGACTCCTACTCCTATACCGACGACCACAATGACGGCTACTACAACCACTAACTCTGAGTTCACATTGACGCCTGAAGTGAAGTTGATCAAGGAGTTTATTTGCTTTTAGCCTAGTTATTTCTACAGAGGTGGTGACCCAAAGGTGGCTGGGAGATGGTTACTTTCACACCAGCGGCTCCACAAGTTGCTGAGAGTCGAGGAGAGCATACATGCACGAGTTTATGGGTAATTCTTTCAAGGAGCCGTAGCTATATGGTTGACTACTTACAGCGATACCCACCCAGAGCCGACGACATAGGCACACTTCAGACATGTGTTCTACAATGAGTACATCTCCATAGAGGTCCAATTACGTTTGAGAGATGATTTCTTGGCCTTGAGACAGGGTAACCGATCGGTACTACAGTATATGGAGAGGTATTAGTATCTGTTACAGTTTGCCATGGATGTTATCGGGACGGAGCAGTTACACATTTATTACTTTGTATAGGGATTAGTGGAGGTCATTACCAGTACGATCGTGTTGACTGAGGCACACACATTACAGGATATGTATGATCGAGCCCTTACCCACGAGACATATTTACAACAAAGGAGCGATAGACGAGTACCTAGTTCAAGACAATTTGAGAGGCAGACAGGGAAGAGTTCTCGACCGCACAGAGGCCGAAGCAATAGATGGATAAATCTGATTGGGACTTCTGTCGGGATACCAGATAGCAGGGTAGGGACCGCAATGAAGATCAACAGGGAGATAGCTTTTGTTATGAAGATAGGCAGCCAATTCATGTTATTGCACCCGCACCACCCGAGTAGCGTCGACAACAGTCTTAGAAGTATCGTCAGGATAAGGATTAGGGAGGCTGTGACAGGGGTCAGAGAGACCGGGTCAGGGTCGGGGTCGAGATCTAGAGACAGGCATGATGGGAGGTAAGAGAGATGTCGATGTCATTTTTGTGATCAAAGAGGGCACTTGAAGGCTAACTGCGGGGTACCACCGTCACCACCAGGAGCACAATAGGGTCAGACTAGAGAGAGCACATGCAGTCGCGTAGCCGGACATAGATGAGACCAGACAACTCGTCGAGGGTACATTATCTATTATTGGTAGACCGATGCATGTTATGATAGATTCTGGTAGTATAATATCATTCATTACTGGACACGTGGTAAGTGAGTTAGGGTTAGCATCACAAACGTTAGACACACACCTTGTCCTTAGTACGACCATTGGGGATTAGATATACCATAACCGGATATGTCGAGACTACACGATAGAGGTAAAAGGCTATCAATTACCAATAAACTTATGAGTCCTAGAGTACTTCAAGTTCGACACACTTTTAGGGATGGACTGGTTGGCGACATATCATGCACTTTTGGATTGTTTCCAAAAGACTGTCACATTTCGTGGTCTTGAGATTCCAAAGTTCACGTTTAGCGGAGTCGCGATGGCACTACCCATTACTAAAGGCCGATTAGCTACGACTCAGGAGATGGAGGCGTTTGCTACAATACTTGAGCCAGTGCTGAAGATGAAGATCAGGATTGAGGATGTTCTAGTTGTTAAAGAGTTTCCTGATGTTTTTTCGGACAATTTGCCAAGATTACCACCATGTAGAGAGGTTGAGTTCATTATTGAGCTTTTACCAGGGACGCAACCAATTTTCAGCAAACCTTATAGGATGTAAGCATCCGAGCAGGAGGAGGTGAGGAAACATTTTGAGGATCTGTCACAGAAGGGTTTCAACCACCCTAGTATGGCTCCTTGGTAGGGGTGGCCATTCGTGTCGGCAGGTCATGTTCGTGTCGTGTCAAAATGGGTCATGACACGACCCTAAACACGAACACAACACGATTAGTAAACATGTCACGAATTGCAAACCCGAACACAACACGTTTAACAAATGGGTGACATGTTTACGACACGTTTAACACATTTACTAAATGGGTCATTTTTGTGTCATTTATAGTACACATTTATGAACCTATTTAGTGACATGTTTAACCTATTTAGACCTATTTAACCTGTTTAGACATGTTTAACCTATTTATCAACTTGTTTAACCTACTTAACATGTTAACAATATATTCAACAACAAAATCTACAAAACAACCAAAAATACTAACCAAGGCATCAACTTGTTTAACAACATATTTAGACCTGTTTAACTTATTTATCAACCCGTCTGGGTCTCCTTCTCCACCGACATCGGCCTCTTCCTCGCCTTCATCAGCCTCAAGAACAACCGAGGCATCAGCCTCGTCGGCTTCTCCCCTTCCACTCTAGTCACCCTCGCCACCTACCCCGCCTCAATGGCACCGCGCATTTCCACCCTTCGCCATCGCCTCCGCCGACATCCTCCGCCTCAACCACTGTATGCAGAGCCCCACATTCTGGCTCGTCAATGCCGGATTTGACATCCTCTGCCTCAACCTCACCTTCATGTCCACCCAAGGCATTGACCTGTTCTTTGCCTCCTTCTGCCTCAGCCTCTCCACCTCCCTCCCCTCCCCTCTACTACATCTCACCAAAACAGTGGGGCACCATTTCACCAAATGAACATAAACCCAAAAAGTCCCAACAAGAACAAATCGAAGCGCAAAAAAAGAGAACTAAAAGATACCCGATGATGAGGAGGTCTCATTCTTCCTTGAATTTGAGAAGTTAGAGCGACATTCATTTTTGGGAGAGAAATGGCGAGAGTCGAGAGAGAGTTGAACTGTTGAAGGGAAGATCGAGAGTCGAGAGAGGAGTTGCAGACTTGCAGCCAAAAAAGAGAGCGGAGGCACCGTGACTAGAGAGTTGAGAGTTGAGAGAGACAAAAGAAAGTTTAGGTGTTTAGGGTTTTTCCATTTTGTTGCTCACTTTGTGACTTGCTTGGGTGAATTTTTTTTTCTGATCAAAACTTGTTGTGTCATGTGTGGCTATTGTGTCATGTGTGTGAGTTTTTTATTTTTATTTTATCATGCTTTATTGTGGTGGACTCAAAGTCTCAAGATTCAAATCACGTGTGTGATTTTTTATTATTCTAAAAGATTTTTTTATGAAAAAGTTTGTCTCATAAATGTGTAGACAAAAGTTTAGGTGTTATATTTTTATGGAACCTAATAGATATGTTAATCAATAATATAAATAGTGTCAAACGTGTCATTATTGAGTTAAGCAAGTTAACTTGTTAATGACTCGCATTTTAGCCGTATCTAATCGTGTTGACCCGTTTATGACCCAAACCCATTTATGCCAAACCCTAACCTGCTTAAAGCATGGCGTGTTCGTGTCGTGTCCCAAATCGCCACCCCTACTCCATGGGGAGCGCCAGTGTTATTTATGAAGAAAAAAGATGGTTCTATGAGGATGTGTGTAAACTACAGGAAGCTGAATCATGTTAAAGTCAGGAACCGCTACCCACTCCCTAGGATCGATGATCTGTTCGATCAATTGGCAAGTGCCAAGTTCTTCTCGAAGATTAATCCGCGTTTGGGCTATCATCAGTTGAGGATTCGAGAAGAGGACATCAAGAAGACCCGTTTTAGTACAAGATATATGTTGTTTGAGTTTATAGTTATGCCTTTTGGGTTGACTAACGCCCCAACGATCTTTATGGAGTTGATGCACAGGGTCTTGGACCATATTTTAATAGATACATCGTTGTCTTTATCAATGACATCTTGATTTACAGCAGGACTCATGTGGAGCACGAGAGTCACCTCAAGACATTATTGATGACATTAAGGGAGCACATACTATATGCCAAGTTTAGCAAGTGTGATTTTTGGTTGAGTGAGGTTAAGTTTCTCGAACACGTCATCAACGATCAAGGTATCTCTATGGATTCAGAGAAGATTAGAGCAATTATTGACTGGAGAACACCTAAGTCGGTTTTCGACATTCGGAGTTTCTTTGGGCTAGTAGGGTACTACCGCCGATTCGTAAAAGACTTTTCCTTGATTGCAGTGTCGATGATGAGATTGACTAAGAAAGATGCACGATTTGATTGGTCAGAGAAGTGTGAGCAGACATTTTGGGAGCTGAAGAGGAGATTGACATCAGAACCAGTGTTGACATTGCCGGAGTTGGACAAGAGTTTATCAGTTTACATAGATGAATCAGGAGTTGGTCTTCGATGTGTCTTGATGCAGGAGGTGTGACGGCCGAGTTCCCCAAATCGAGTATCGCCCGAAAAATCCCGTCATTAAGCCTTAATCCATACCATGTAGAACTTAATAACGTATTAGTCAGCCTTTTACCTCATTCACCTTGTTACTCATGATTAACCTATTTGCTATCCATTTCAATATTATCAGAGTTAATTAGGATATCGTTATCATTACCTTAATTATCAGCAGAAGACTTAATAAAATTAGCGGAAGCATTAATAAAACACATATTGTGGAAACTAGGTAAACAAACGATCATACAATACCATCCAAAAGTAATACATGAAATAGTAGGGAAGTCTAGTCTCTCAACCTGATATACAACTCAAAGTTATACAAAAAGACTTAAGTAATAAATACACAAAATGATCACCTACAAAAGTAGCAAGAACTATCCGTCGATGACTTAGAACTACTCGTCGATCCTCTCCTTCCCTGGTTTGTTACTCAAAGTATATGCACCCATACTCATAAAAAGGACGGTGAGTACAGTAATGTAGAAAGCAACACTGAGAGACATTTATCCAAATTTCCAAATATACAACAAGAATCAAAAAGCATAATAACAGCAAAGAAAGCTGAATAAGAATCATGCTAAAAGATACTTAAGTTAAACAATGTGAAACTAACACTCGGCTAAGCAATAATGATCTAGGGCCAGTTGACTATGAAATTAAAACACATAAACTTTATTCCACTATCTCAGGATGGAGCTTTGCTCTTCATCTTTGTTGAAGGTTGGAGCTGAGCTCTACGCCTCTATAATTAATCGTTTATATATTTACTTGCCAGCAACCCCGGGTCCCATACCCCGTGTGTCGCACAAGCTAGTGGTGAGATCCCAACATTACCATAAATCTAATGACCCCTGTGTGTCGTGCCCATCTTTATAATGGTCTTAGATACAAGAACTACTTTCACAACGCAAGAAGTAACATAATAAGGAATCCAAAATAGAATAGCTCAAATGATCATAAAGGATTATGGTTTACAACACCATAATTCATTCACTTAATAACATGTTTTTCTATTAAAACTCTGAACAATCAAGAATGACATAACATCTGATTAAGAGTCATGAATAACATTTAAACAACAACCAATGCCATGAAATCAAACTCATGAATTGAGAGAGGACAACAAATTCATGGCATCTGGAGTATAATAACACATTAGTCCAAATGACTATAAACAAGAATCATTATGGAAGGAAATATAAATAAATATCTCAATCAGTTTACTTACAAACCACGCTAAGCTCCTATGCTAACCCGGCCTCCCGACACCTTAAACTTGTACTTGAGCATCAGACCCTTCCCTAGGCTCCTGGTATCATTTGACACATTTTATAATGTGTTTAAACTATCAGTTAGGGTGTTAAGCTTGTTTAAGGTGTTTAAGTTTAGAAATTGTAGATTTTTATGTTATCAGAGCACCTAGCGCTCTGGGTGGAATGTTTAGCGCACTAATGACCACATTAGCGTGCTAGTCAACCTGATTAGCGCGCTAGCTAGCATATCTAGCACATTATGCGAAGGAAAACCCAAAATTCTGCACTTGGAATTTTGAGTTCTCTCAACACATTGACCACTCCAACACCTTAGGATCTCTTTCCTTACCTACTAGAGACCTCAAGATACCTTCCAAATATATAAGAATAGTCATACATCATTTATTTCATAAATTCATCAAATTAAGCTAAGTTACTAGTGTAAGTGAAATTACCTAGTTTGATGAACACCAACAACTTGATCTACCACCTCCAAAACTATCAAAATCTCCTTCAATCTTGTTGATCTTCTTTGATTCTTCTTCTCCAGCAACCTTTCTTAACTCCTAAGTCTTGAAATGAAATGAAATGGTTGCATGAGTTGATTAATTCAATCTTATATACGTTGATAAGATTAATTCCTGACCATTGATCTTTATGTACACGCGTATCTCGAGACTAATCTAATGGCCTAACACTTGACACAATTCCACTAAATCTCCACTAACTCCGTCTCACTAACACCAATTATATACTCAATTGGTTTCTTGATGTGTCAACACGTATCTCGAGGATTATCAAATGACTATTGTTTTAATTTGATAACTTAGGTTACATTTAATATAAAATCAACTATAGCCATATTAATCTAACTAAATAAGCAACATTGATTTCACTATTTAAGTTACACTAACTTAAATTAACTATTTCACTATTTAAGTTCCACCAACTTAAATTAACTTACCTACCACATCACTCTTTACCTCGATCCCACGTTGGCACGCATATCAAGGGTGTCCCCACTCACGTCTTAACATCTATATATCAATAGGAGTGCCTTAGTAGTCTACACATATACATCACACTAGGCATCCACCACTCAAAAATATTATACTACTCAGTCCTCACACTGAGTATTCGAACCGTGTACCCGCTCTTAAGCCACGTCAAGGGTCAATAACTTTGATTCATAATTAATTTACTATTAGTGAATTCTGGGTCGTTACAGTCTTCCCAACTAATAGAAATTTCGTCCTTGAAATTTAACTTAATCAAGGTTAATCTCATATTTCACTCTTATCTCTAAAATGGAGTCAGTCGCTAATCGACTCTCACTTCTCCATTGTTTAAAAATATATAGGATAACTTTTTCTTATTTTATCCTCTCAATAATTACCCTAACTAAAATTTCAAATGATACTAGCCCCATAGCCCTTATTTGTCAACTACGCACGTGGATCTACTATCCGCTTACCCTGGGTTTAATTATTACTGTGGGCGAGTCTATGCTCAATTACCACAAGTACATTACCACAATATATGACACTCTGGTCATAGTACTCAAAAGAAATATCACTAGGCATAATTTTCCTTATGAAAGTTTTTAATATGCTTATCATGTAACACTACTTTCATTGTCTTTTCAACCCATGCAATATGAACTTATTCGAGTCATTATTGTCAGTTCAATAATCACTTTTAACTCCTAAATCACAAATGCAGCTACTGTTATACCTAAATCAAATAGTGCATGACTAATGTAATAACAAACAAATGCATACCTTACCAGGGTCGTGTGCCATCTTTAAGTCCAGATCTGTCTCCATGTAAGCTCCATGTCCGACCTTTGGCTGCATGACGTTGTTGATAGTCGTGAAGCTACAGACATCGTCTAAGCATGTGTCATGTCTGCTAAAATTCGTAGCACATCGACTGTCTTCTCATTGCTGTTGAGATCGCCTAACTATGCATCAATCTCTATCTTTATGGACTACTACAACTATCTCTAACCCAACTCTCTATATATCGATGAAGGAAATCTATGGATTGTGGACACAATCGAGCTTTGTGTCCAATCTAACGACACTTATAACATGTTGGTAATCTTATCCGCTCTATAACAGTGGTCAGAGTTCATCTCTGCCTCAGTGCATCTCGATCACTATCTGCGGAATCTGCAACAATGATATACTAATCCTACCTGTGGTGGCACAAGAATTCTACTTATTGATTATGGACTGCAACTCATGATGTATCCCTCTTGACCATATCTGTAACACGTAATACATCTCAATTGCTCTATCAACTCAGTCGATCTCGGAGTGAGTCTCTACTCCTGCCCCAATACATACCATTCTTTACTACCATAAGCTTGCAAAAAATGTTGCCTTAACTGCACTATTTGACGTGTTCGGCTAGCAAAGTCAGGAACAAATGTAGGTCGAACCATAACAGTTGGAGACATGTATGGAAGTCTACTCGCCATCACAGGTGCCAATGGAGAATTGTGTATGCAAGGTACTGCCATGGTGACTGGTATCTGTAATCCAGATGAACCGGATCCATCAGGCATTTTTGCAACCCCTTGGCTTTCTTCCTCTTCTTGTTGTCCTCGATTAATATAGGTGCAACGTCAACTGGAATCGGTGATGGTATTACCATAGAAAATATCTCTAGATGAAATAGGTATTGTTGGCACTATAGGTAGTTCGTGTGTTTATAGAATAGTGGTGGTAGTAGCTGATACAATCGAAATCTCAGGTATTCTAGAAGTACTATCGTAGTAGGCACAGCGGGAACAACTGGTGAAACAAAGTGTGCTCGTACAATCTTAAGGAGCTCTATCAACTTATGTCACTGAGCAGTAACTCTATATGATATCCTCTAAAAATCCTCATTGGATATCGTATTCTGGCTACCGCTGGCACTACCATCTCCATTCTCGCGCTGATCTGCCCTTATAGTCTACATGTTGATAGCAATCGCGACATCAGCTACTACGTAAATATCATATATATATATATATATATATATACAAAACATAACATATACACATAACAATCCAACTTACATTCGCTCACTTCCCAACTAATAGTTTCTAGGTAAGGACCATCTGGTTTCCATATCTAAGATTTATGTTTTATTCAAGTTTTATTGTGTACTTATCGAGAACTTAGATTCTCATATCAACAATTATTGAGACATTGGTATCACAATTTCGGACAACTCTATAGTCTGTCCCTAAGGTTCTACAAACCTATTCTCTGATACCACCTGTGACGACCTATTCCCCAAAATCGGGTATCGCTCGGCCTAATATCGTCATTAAGTCATAACCTAAACTACGTAGGACTTAACAATGTATTAGTCAGTCTTTTACCTCATTCAACTCGTTACTCATGATTAACCTAGTTACTATCATTTTCAATATCATCAAAGTTAATTAGGATATCATTATCATTACCTTAATTATCAAAGGAAGAATTAATAAAATTAGCGAAAGCAATAATAAAACACCTATTGTGGAAACCAAGTAAATAGACAATCATATAATACCATCCAAAAGTAATACATGAAACAATATGGAAGTCTAGTATCTCAATTTGATATACAACCCAAAGTTATACAAAAAGACGTAAGTAATAGATACACAAAATGATCACCTACAAAAGTAGCAAGAACTATTCGTTAATGGCTCAGAACTACTCGTCGATCCTCTCTTTCCCTGGTCTACTACTCAAAGTATCTTCACCCATCGTCATAAAAAAGACGGTGAGTACAATAATGTAGAAAGTAACATAGAGAGACATTTATCCACATTTCCAAATATACAACAAGTATCTGAAAACATAATAATAGCAATGAAAGTTGAAGAAGAATTATGCTAAAATATACTTAAGTTAAATAAAACTGCCACTCGGCTAAGCAGTAATAATATAGGGCTTGTTGATTATGAAATTACATCACATCAACTCTATTCCACTATCTCAGGAAGAAGTTGTGCTCTACATCTCTGTTGAAGGTCGGAGTTGAGCTCTATGCCTCCATAATTAATCATTTATATATTTACTTTCCAACAACCCTGGGTCCCATACCCCTTGTGCCGCACAAGCTAGTGGTGAGATCCAGACATCACCGAAAATCTAGTGACCCCTGTGTGCCGCGCCCATCTCTAAAATGGTTTTAGATACAATAACTATTTTCACAACTCAAGAAGTAACATAATAAGGAATCAAAATAGAATAGCTTAAATGATTACAAAAGAATATGGCTTACAACACGATAATTCATTCACCTAATAACATGTTTTTCTATTAATACTCTAACAATCAAGAATGATATAGCACCTGATTAAAAGTCAATGAATAACGTTTAAACAACAATCAATGCCATGATAAAAAAAACTCATGAAATGAGAGAGGACAACAAAGTCATGGCATCTAGAGTACAATAGCATATCAATCCGAATGACTATAAATAAGAATTATTATGGAAAGAAATATAAATAAATATCTCAATCAGTTTACTTATAAACCACGCTAAGCTCCTATGCTAATCCGGCCTCCCGACATCTTAAACTAGTACTCGAACCTCCGAGACTCCTCCCTAGGCTCTGGTATCATTTGACACATTTTATAATGTGTTTAGAACCTCAATTAGGGTGTTAAGCTTGTTGGTGTTTAAGTTTAAGTTTAGAAATTGCAAATTTTTGTGCTGTCAGAGCACCCAGCGCACTGGGTGGAATGTCTAGCACACTAATGACCACATTAGCGCGCTAGTCAACCTGATTAGCGCATTACTCACAGGTAGTGCACTAGCTAGCGCATCTAGCGCGCTATGTGCAGGAAAACCTAGAATTCTGCACTTAAAATTCTAAGTTCTCTCCACACATAGACCACTCCAACACCTTGGGATCTCTTTCCTCACCTACCAGAGACCCCAAGATACCCTCCAAGTCTATAAGAATAACCATACATCATTTATTTCATAAATTCATCAAATTAATCAAAGTTACCAGTGTAAGTAAAATTACATAGTTTGATGAACACCAAAAACTTGATATACCACCTCAAAAACCATTAAAATCTCCTTCAATCTTACTGATCTTCTTTGATTCTTCTTCTCCAGCAACCTTGCTTAACTCCTAAGTCTTGAAATGAAATGAAATGGTTGCATGAGTTGATTAATTCAATCTTATTTACATTGATCTTTATGTACACGCGTAACTTGAGACTAATCTAATGGCCTACAACTTGACACAATTCCACTAACTCTCCACTAACTCCATTTCACTAACACCAATTATATACTCAATTGGTTTCTTGACGTGTCAGCACGCATCTCAAGGATTATCGAATGGCTATTGTTTTAATTTGCTAACTTAGGTTACATTTAATATAAAATCAACTATAGCCACATTAATCTAACTAAATAAGCTACATTAATTTCAATATTTAAGTTACACTAACTTAAATTAATTTACCTACCACATTACTTTCTACCCCAGTCCCACGCTGTCATGCATCTCGAGGCGTGTCCCCACTCACGTGTCGACATCTATATATCAGTAAGAGTGACTTAGTAGTCTACACATATACATCACACTAGGCATCCACCACTCAAAAATACTATACTATTTAGTCTCACGCTGAGTATTCAGATCGTGTACCCGCTCTCAGGCCACGTCAAGGGTCAATAACCCTGATTCGGACTTATTTAGTATTAGTAAATTTTGGGTCGTTACAAGAGGGTAGACCAGTGGTTTACTTATCTAAATGCTTAAGACCCTACAATGGTAATTATCCAATGCACGACTTGGAGCTTGCAACAGTCATTTTTGCTCTAAAGGCCTAGAGGCATTATCTCTACTCAGATAAGTTCGTCTTATACACAAATCATCAGAGCCTGTGGTACATTTTCACTCAAGAGATATCTGAACATGCGTTAGAGGAGATCGCTTGAGCTACTAAAGACTCGACTTCACCATTGAGTACCATTCTGGTAAGGTGAATGTGGTAGCTGACGCATTGAGCAAGAGCGGGATTGATAGTTAGAAAATTGTTCGATGCATGTCACAAGAGCATGGACTATTAGAGGCGTCATCAACCATGTGCTTGATAGAGATTACTGCTACAGATGAGCTGCATATTTATTGCTGAATGAGGGTCCCGATAGTATCTATTGAGCTAGTAAATGAGTGTCAAAAGGCAGATTGTTTGTATGACAAGTTCCGCAGGCTGGCATAGGATCTCGAGTGTGCAGATTGGTCATGAGACAACAGATCAGTGTTTGGGACACATAAGAAGATTGTGGGAGTAGCAGTTCCAGAGTTATGCGACGATATTCGGAGGACGCCCACATATCTCGATATACAATTCATCCTGGTTGGACCAAGATGTACCATGATCTTAGACGACTATTTTAGGGGCTGGGGATGAAGGCTTACGTAGGCGCATATGTTAGTGTCACATCTGCTAGCAGGTGAAGGCTGAGCACAAAAATCGAGAGGTTTGTTGTAGCCATTGCCCATTCCATAATGGAAATGGGAGCACATCACTATAGATTTCGTTAGTGGACTACTACAGACTTCCAGGAGACACGATGCCATCTGGGTTGTGATTAATAAACTGACAAAATCGACGCACTTTATACCAGTTTTGATGAGGTACACGTTCTCATAGCTGAGCACTCTGTTCAAAAGGGAGATTATTAGACGCATGGGGTGTCAGTCTCCATTGTATCTGACAAAGATCCCAGATTCACGTCTAAGTTCTAGGAGAACATGCATGAGCAGCTTGACAGAGGCTGCAGCTTTAGTACAACTTATCACCCTCAGACCGATGGCCTATCGGAGAGATTAATACAGATTTTAAAGGACATGCTCAGGGCTTTTATATTGTAGTATAGGGGCTCGTGGGAGGATTAACTACCGCCGTGTGAGTTTGTTTACAACAATAGCTATCAGGCGAATATCAAAATGCCTCCATTTGAGGCACTTTATGGGAGGCCTTGTAGTTCACCTGCGTGTTGGGTAGAGTCGGAGGATACAACGACCATTAGGCCAGAGAGAGTTGTTGACCACACAGAGAAGATTTGGTAGATCAAGCAGAGACTTTGGGCAACCTAAGACACATAGAAGAAATATGTAGATAAGTACCACGAGGGTCTGAGCTATGAGGAGGGCGACATGATATATTTGAAGGTTTCCCCTTAGAAGGACTAACAGAGATTTGAAATTAAGGAGAAACTGGCATAAAGATTCATTGACAATTTAGGGTCGCAACATGAGTTGGCAGTGTGGCGTATAGACTGGACTTACTGCCATAATTAGTTGGGATTCATCTGACATTTCACATTCTATGTTGAGGCTCGCTATGTCAGGACTGAGTCCGTTTATTGATTTTGGACATAATAAGGTTTAGCCCGACGCGACTTACGAGGAGCATCCATTGGAGATTTTAGATCGCAAGATACAACTCTACAGAATAAGGAGATCTCTCAAGTATTGGTTCATTAGCAGCATCACGGGACTTAGGTACTCATCTGGGTGCTCGAGTCTACTATACGGAAGCGATATCTTAGCTATTCGCACGGTACGATCGTTTAGTTTTACCAAAATTTTGAGACTAACTTTTCTCTAGTAGGGAAGAATTGTAACGAACCGTTTTATTAACGCATTTTATTATTACTTATTTACATATTAGGACGCCAACTTGGACCCACGTGGATGCCGTAGATAGGCTAGGGGCATGCCTGACTAGGTACTAGCTATATATTGTTTGATTGGTTGCTTTTATTGCGGTGTATTTTATTTAATATGACATAAATCATAAGATGTTTGTAAATATCATGTTATGTCCAGTGAGATGGTGTGATAGGTTATCACCTCGTAAAGCTTGTCGACACGGGTATTCGATAGGCATAGTACGGGTACACTAAGTTTTATAATTCGAACTTTAGTAAAATGACTAAGAATCAAGTGAATATGGTATGACATGGAGAATCAAACTTTAGGCTAAGTCAAAATGATTAGGTACATCAATGATTGGCGTACCTCGAGATGTGTGTTGAGATGCGGGGCACTGGATGTCGGTAGTTGAGAGTGAGTGAGACCACAATTGGGTTAATTATCCATCAAATATATTAACTATATTATTGTTGTACCTAAGTTGGCTATTTAAAAAAGAATTAATTTGATTTGCCTATAGTTTGATCAAATTAAATAAAAGTAATTGATGGGCATTACGATGATCCTAGAATGTGTAATACTAGGCTCTTTAGTGTCTCGATGAAGTCATTAGTTGGTATTTGACAACTTAATTAGTAGACTTTAGATCGTCCTCGGGATACATGTACACAATTAATGCCATCACTAACTATAAATACCCACTTAGTGAAATTTCATTTGAAACCACTACTCATTTTCATGCAAAATTTAGAAAATCTCAGCAACTTTGGAGAGGAATCTCAAGCTCAAATTGGAGATTTGGAGCTGGAATTCAGAGATCAAACATATAGTAAAGCACTCCCTCTCCATCAATCTCATCATCTTCAATTTGTGTATGTGTGTCCATGAAAATGAGATTTTGAAGATTTGGTTTTAATGGTGATGTTTGTTTTTGTTGTTGTTATTGCTGGTGTTGTTGGGTTATTGGAGATGAAGAAGAAAAGAGAAGAGGAATTTTTTTAAAAGAAAAAATAGATGGAAGCAGAAGATGAATTGCTTATAGGGCAATTCATCTCTGTTGAGACAATTGGAGGGAAGGGCTCGCACGCACGCCCGGCCGCGCGCAAGCTTGTTGGGCCGAACCGGGCCCAATTGAATCGGGCTTGGTTCAAGCAGCCCAACCTCTATTAACAATAAAAAATTATTTAAAATTAAATGAAATACATAATAAAAAAATAAATTATAGAAAAATTGATAAAAATTATAGAAAATTAAAAAAATCCAAAAAAATTTAAAAAATATAAGAAATCGGAAAAGGTTAAACATTGGATTTTGAGAATTCTTCGGGAGTCCGGGAAAGTCGAAGCATGTGTTTGAGGTTTGTAAAACCCATAGGGACATCACTTTAATATTTAATTGTTGTTTTTATATTGCTTCTGCCTATTCTTGCATACCATTCTATTCCACACTATTTTGGACGGTTGGTTAAGGCTACTTCCATCGGTACATTCGTTGTGTGTTTATGGCACGCTAGGCTTTAGCACGTGTGATCAAGCCCTCGGTGAATTATGACTCGAGTTGCTGACTTGTGCATGTGTTGGTGAAGTGTATGTATAGGCCAATCACTGCGAGGAACCAAGTGAAAGAGCAGTGGGGGCAGCCACTAAAGGAATCTTAGGGATCTAAAGTACAGTCTAGTCTGACCGGGACGAGCACACACTTTGTTTATCTACTTGTTATGTATGCATGCAATGATCCATTTACAGTAGCCTATTTATATTTTCGTATGTTTATTTAACATTTCATTTGGCTTCTTATTTACTTAAATGCTCAGTGAATTTCCTTGGGATTTTACTTACTAGGATTCTTCATCTGTTTTGTTGTGATGGCTGAGCGCAGATCGTAGTACGAGCAAGGGCAAGGGGATCCTTGACGACTATCTCTCGATCGCCTACTATCTAGGAAACTCTTGTACGTGTTTAGTTTTTTTTTGATATTTTGATTTATTTTGGGTATCAGGGAGACTAAAGAGACATTGTATATATATGTATATATATATAGGAAATTCGACTATGGTGATCTTTTTAAATCACCATCTATGGTGATTTTTATTCTGGTCAATTTGATAGCTACATTAATGACACTTCAATATATGCACAAGTACCAATAAGTTATATTATTCATTGGATTGAAATCTAATGGTAAAAAAATCACCATGTATGGTGATTTTCTCCCATCACCATGGTATAATCACCTTATATATATGCTTGTCTTTTGGCTATCAGGTCACCTTCTATACAGTACACTATTTCGGGGTTTTCCATATTAAGATTTATGCTTTATGACACACGACATATATATCGCCTTTTTATGTTAGTTTAAGACTTCCGCAGTTAATTTACTGCTTATTTATTGCAATTGATTAAAACACAAGCCACTGGTATAATTAGCAAACTTCGAAAATAAAAGACCATAAACTTTAAATATATATAACTTAGAAAGGATATATGCATAATTGATTTACAATATAATGACAACATGACAAATTGGTATGTACACTGAGGATTCAGGCGTGGCAAACGACGCCATCGGAGCGTGGGACCCTGCGGGTCAGTGACGTGGACGGTGCAACAGGCCCCACTTGGCGAGGAGCAGCACCCACTTGGCGGCCTCAGGGCGCGGGGCCGCCACATAGCTCTTTCAACTTACTTTCTTCATCTTCGTGACTTATCTTCTACTTCGCATTTTTAATGTGGTTACACTTTACTTTAAAAAAGTTATAAAGTTTTACTTAATTAATTTGTATTATTTTGAAGATATTTCGAGAGGTTCGATCATGGTATTATGCATCGATTGAGTAAGTTTTGTGTTTTGCGTAGAACGTCTTGCATAGTTGATAAAAATTTGTTCTATCTTTCGGTAGCGCATGAGAATAGAAAGTAGTGGCGTTAAAAAGAAAGAAAGTAGTGGTGTATGCACTAGTGACGTTGCAAATATCAAAAGCAGTATATGCTTTGCTTTAGCCACTTATCAACCTCGATGTGCGCGTCCACAAGAAATCATATAGGGCCAAATCGAAGTTACATATACGAAAAGATTGGTCAATTAACTAAAAAGAGGGAGTTTATTATTTAGGGGAATAGCTCTTCTCTCGGCTCGAGAGCTTTTATTAGTTTTCTATCCCTCTCTGCGTTTCTTTTTTGTGACGGTTTCAATTCTCACAAACTGGGCCCCACTCAACCTAGACCCACGTAGATGCTCTAGTCAGCCCTCGCAAGGTCAACGTAGCCTAGTAAGCCTCTAATTCCATTATTTTTATAAATTTCATGATTTAGAGTTGAGTTATTAAGTTATGCAAGTTTTTAAGTAATTACAGCGGAAGTAAACTTAAAGCAATTATAATAACTCAAGAAAATATAGCCGAGACAACCTAAGGCGTGGAACCCTACAAATATATAGATAGCCATGCATATCTGGTGACAAAGTAGTAAGTAAGTGCGATAATACATGAGTTTGGATCTCTCAAAGTAAGTGCGATAATACATGAGTCTGGATCTCTCAACCCAAAATACCCAAAGTGTTATCAAAACAATATATATAATATATAAAAGACTAAAAGTGCTAGAAACCTACAAGTGAATAAGAGGAGGAGCCGCTCTGATAGTCCTCAATGAAAGTCACCAATTATCGGCGCCTTGCCCTTGCTCATTTGTGGATCTACACTGAAGTCATTAACACGAGAATGACGAGTCCAGTAAATAAAAGCCAGTAGGATGTAGATAGTATTTCATAAATAAATAATAAAGCAATCTAGATATCATGCGGGAATTTAAAAGACATATAAGTAAATGGAAGTGCATGATAAATGGGTTGAAAAGTAATTGCAGCGAGAAAGAGTGTCTGGGAAACAAAAGAAGACAAATAAGTAGTCCAAATCCATCGAGAGCGGGTGCCACTACTCGACTTCCTAGAATTGCGACTCTATAAGTCGACAATTCAGTTCAGTGTAGCGTGGGGACATCAACGGTTCCCTGAATACCTCACCCACGTCTATGACCTACAATCCTGTATCCAGTGTAAGGTCACATTTGTCCATCTACCACCAAACCCGGAGTACCTTTCTAACACATTTAGGTCTTAGACACTCAAAATAAGGAATGAAAATCCAAAGAATAAACATGTCAAATATCAAGAAGCATAACAGATAATGAACTATTAAATAGCCCCCATCTAGTTTTACTTACCTCCGATCACGCTAATACACATACTATCGCGACTCCAACACGCTCCTCGAATCAATCGCGACACTCATGCTAGTCCCTGGTAACCATTTTGATAAGTTTATATCGTGTTAGAGTCCGTTTGTCTTACTAATCTTCTATTAAGTATAATTCAGTCCACAGTATGATTTGCTTTACATTATTATTCTTATATTATATATAGGTGTAGGCAAGGTTATACAAATACACATAATGTCTTACACACACACACACACACACACACACATATATAACCAATTAATGCATCAATAGATCTCTACAAACTTATTTTAGGAATCTTATCATTTATTATTATTATTATCATTATTATTATTATTTTAACACTAAATTAATCTTTGGTCACATAAAAAACCACTTTTACTTAGGTACAATAGTAAATTCTTTGATTAGCTTACTTAGACACATCAAACTATCTTATATACCCATTTTTGTCTTAAAATCAACTTAAGCTTTTTATTTCAATTAAATTTAAGCCCTATAATTTATTTAAATGATTCAAGTGTAATTATTCCATTCACTTATTAAAAGTCATTAATTTATACAAGTAAATTAATTCATATGTCTTTAGGCCGAATTGTCTTTATTTCACAACTTATGCATATTAGATAAATAAAATTAGCTTAGCTATTTTGTTGCAAATCCCAAATGTGAAATCGTTTTAAAACTTAATATATTAGTGTAAAACCGATTTCAAGTCTAAGAACAATAGTTTAACAAAAATCAAGTTTAAGTGCAAAACTTTTGTTCAAATCAATCTTAGGGTTTGATAAAATAAATTTAAGTGCAAAACCCAAGAAGAAGGTGTTCAAACACACAACAAAATGATTTTCAAATCAAATACACAAAACTATGTAGATTAAGCACAAGCAAGATTTTAGATCTAGGACTTTCTTACAAACAAGAGAATGACAAAAGAGATCAGCTTTGAAGAGATTCTTGTACTCCTTTTAAAGCCTCAAAAGTCTTTGGATTAGAGAACTAAAGAAACAGCCACAAAGATCTCCTTTTGCTTCTTCACAAAAATCAAAGTTCTTCTCTTTGTAGATTTTGAGTTTTTGAGTGTGTTTCTTCCTCCTCTTGACAAAACCATGTTCTTGGTGGTTTTATAGTGTTAGGTATTCCATCTTGACAGCTTTACGACCGTTCTAGGGATCCAAGGGTCCAAAATAGATCAAGAATTCAAATTAAAGTGTGTTTTCCAAATTTGTAAAAAAGTCAAGAGATATGCAATTAGCGCGCTAATCTTTGAGACCTAAACGCGCTAACTTCAACTTAGCGCGCTAATGAAATCATTAGCGCGCTAACTGCAGGGACCTCAAAACAATTATTTTGTCCCTTTGTGTTAGCGACCCTTAAACTCGTCCTGGACCTAACCAACCCTTATATAACATGTTATACTCGTTTATTATGAGTCATTAAGCCTAATTGGGTGGTCCTGGATATTTTTACAAATCCCGAAAACGGAAATTCACGATTTCATAATGTATTAGGGGCTTTTCTCGCAAATTTACGCTTTCTTTTCGAAGACCTTTCAAAAACGAGTTTTTCTTTTTCGAAAACATTTACAATGATCTGTAATATGCAAATGACCATCCACACAAAGTTTCACATTGTTTAAACTCATACTTCATTTATTTGACTTAGGTACTTAAGTATTTCTAATTAATACCTAAGTTATTAGCTAACTCAATCTTGTACTCAAATTTTCAATTCTCAAATAATTTAATCTTAGCTAATGAATATGCCCTCCATGTATGCACCATTTCTTTTATTAATACACATTATTATTATAATTATTATGTTCATTCTTCTTAGCCATATTCATATCAAGGTTCCAATACATTTAGGCCAACCCAACAATGAGTTGTAGCCATTAATTTGGATCAACCTTAAACACTTAAGGAAGCCATGCATTAATTTAGTTGATCAATATACATATATGTGTTTTGTTGATTAATTAAAGGGATGCAAGCAAGATTAGGGAAATGAGAGTATGAAAAAGAAGTAAATTGCATGAATAAGATCACCATAAAAAAGAAACAAATCAATAGGAATCAAAAGCATGGATAAGAATTCAAATAGGAGAAAGTATCACGGAGAATATATGTAGAACATGCCTTGATACCATATGAATTTTTAACTCCTTGTTGTCTTCAAGCTTTCTTCAACTACATTAATTGTGGGATTCCTTCCAATTTCCTCTCTAGAGCTCTTAGAAATAAATTTGAGTTAAGCCCCTAATGACCTCTATCCCTTTATACATTTATTTGAAATTCATTAGTGATGGATTAATTAAGCTAACTTAGCTTTATTAATTTAAATCAAAGCTCTCCATTTCATTTCTACATATGCCAAGTGCCCTACAAAGTGTAAAATGACAATTTTGCCCTTAGTTCATCCATGTATTTTCCATGCAACTAAGACATTTACATAGATTAAGTGACCTTGTTTTTCAACATATTTACCAAGCATACTATAGGCATTTGAATTTAGTAGTCAATTAGACTAGTTTCATTTATATTTGATCTCTTTAATTCACTTATGTACTCAATAAATTTGATTATTTTTTCATCTATCCTACTTAGGCTTTTTCATTATTTCCTTAATTTAGGCTAGATAAGCAAGCCTCATTCCATAACTTAGGCACATAGATTTTAAATGAAAATGAGAACTTAAGTTATGAATCAACCTAAGTCTCAACGTTACTCCGATCTAACCAACGCCCGCGGACACTCATCGTAAGGAACACTCACTCGAAAATCGACAACTAAATAATTAACTATGCATATGAGTCTAAATAGGTAATACACATCATCATTCATTAATAAATATTTCGGGCTATTACAACCTTCCCAACAAATAAGAATTTTGCCCTATAAATTAATTTAAACTCGGGCAAATTACTTATTAAAGATTGATTTAACGGAGAAGAGGGAAGTGCTTGTTAACCGATCTGTGAAACTTAGGACTTAACAAAGTCACTTTAGACGATTGGCCATTTAACATTGATTGTGAACTCATGTAGAATCGCTTCTAATAGTTCGATTACTCAATCCATCAAACTGTAGGTCTCTGCTACAGTTCGACTTTCAAATCCATCAAACTGTGGGTCTCAGCCACAACTCGACTTCCTTATTAAGTTATTAACTTAGACAAGTTACTTTAGAAAAACATGATAGTATGTTCATCAACTGTAGCCAACCGCATCCACCTCTACTTGTTAAAACTACTCAATCTTGAACTGTGAACTTAACTATGTTACCTTATACAACAAAATGTAACTACGGAGAATTGACGATCGCAATCGAATGCTTCACATGATTAATTATAAGGTTTTGGATTTTATTTATTTATTTTTACTTTTATTACATGCATGATGTAAAAATAAATAAATGACATACCCTCGGTACGATAGTGTACTGCCTCAGAATGTGGCTCTGTCACGAAGCTCTCTATGCCTGCGACGGTGCTATACCAAGTTGCGAAAACTTGTCCTTAAAATGGTATGTCTGCCCGCACTTGAAACATGCTTTGCGTGGCCCTGGCCCCTGGCGTGATCCTCTATCCTGCCCCTGTCCATATCTCTGCATATGTATTGGCCCACTAACTCTACCTCTATTACAACTCTCGATACGCTGTGGCTAAGACTGTGGTGCTGACCAAGTCGCTTGAGGCGGTCGACTAGCATAGCTCGATGCTGGAGTGGGTGGAACAAACATTGTTTGAGCAGGTTGTGGAGGCGGTGCTACTTATTCAACACTCTGACCCCTATCCTTAAAACCCTGATGGTGATGTTTCTTCCTCTTCCTGTCCGGCCCTGATCGGTGCTCTAACTGTGTCTCTTCCTGAACAATTTGGCCCTCATCATGATGCGTATTAAGGTAGGCCTCTCTTGCCAAACTCCGCTCGTAGGCCCGCTGTAAAGTCTCTCAGCTTGGTGGTGAATAATGTGTTTCCCATCTCTCGAAGTAGACCCTCAATAAAGAAGTGTGTCGGGTCTGCATCGGTGTCCACCACACTACCGACATACTCCAGCAACTGCAAGAATTGACCCATGTACTGCGTCACCGATTCTACAGTGTACTGTCGGATGCTCAAAAACTCGGCCCCTTTAGCTTATGGACCGAAGGCGGAAAGTACTTCTGATTAAATAGCCTCTTAATCTTTTTCCAATCCTTGGGCTTACCCTAAGTAGCCACTATACTGCACCACCAAGCATCGGCCTCTCTAAACATCAACCCCGATGATATACTCAGTCTCTTGTGCTCCAGTGTGGCCAGGATATCATGTGCCTTCTCATGGCTCTTCACAAATCACTCTGTCGCCTCGAGGTCCTTGCCCCGTAGAATTCAACTGGTCTATGCCTCTAGAACTCTCGCGATTGTCTCGCCTTAACTGTCACCCAAAAGCTCATCGCTATAGGCGTAGTCGGCGTAATCTCTGCCGGAGTAAGGGGTGTAGAAGGCACTGTTTACGAGTGTAGTGGAACTATTTCATCTATCACGGGTCCTACCGATACGATGGGAGCCGCTAGAGTGGCCTGTATAATAGGTGCACTCCCCTTAGGAGCAACGGACGCTGCTGATGTAGACGGAGACGATACGATATATGCCCTCAGTAGCTTGAGGATCACCTCAAGCTGGTGACTATGTGATGAGACAAGTTGGGACATCTCGTCTAGCCTCTCTTGTACATCAGAAATGCCACTAGTATTGTTGGCTTATGGTTAATCGGCCATCACGATCTGTAAAGATAGTGAGTTCTCGATTAGTACATAGCTATTGATATTAGTATAATACACCACATCAAATAACACATATAATTCAGATTTTTAATTTCCCCAACTTTCCTCACTGCCCAACTAAGTCTCTAAGTCAGGATCATATGGTTCCACTCTAAGTTCCATTCGTGTCCTAACTTTATCTTTGGTTTGTGCCTTATCTTTATTGTGAGTTAGTCAAGAGTTAGGTGTTAAACCTTTAGCTTTGATACCAACTGTTAAAGCCCAGTTCCACAAACTAGGACCCGCCCGGCCTAGACCCACGTAGACCCCCTAGTCAGCTCTCGCAAAGTCAACATAGGCCTAGTAAGCCTCCAATTCCATTATTTTTATAAATTTCATGTTTTAGAGTTAAGTTATTAAGTTATGCAAGTTTTAAAGTAATTATAGTGGAAGTAAACTTAAAGCAATTATAATAACTCAAGAAAATAGAGTCGGGACAACCTAAGGCATGGAACCCTGCAAATATATAGATAGCCATGCATATCTGGTGACAAAGTAGTAAGTGCAATAAAACACGCAGTCTATGACCTACAATCCAGTACTTGGTGTAAGGTCACGTTTATCCATCTAGCACCAAAACTGGAGTACATTCCTAGCACACTTAGGTCTTAGACACTCAAAATAAAGAATGAAAAAATCCAAAGAATAAACATGTCGAATATCAAGAAGCATAATAGATAATGAATTACTAAATATCCCATATCTTGATTTTACTTACCTCGGATCACACTAATACACGCACTCTCGCGGCTCCAACACGCTCCCCAAACCAATCCCGACACTCAAGCTAGTATGCTAAGTCCCTAGCAACCATTTTGATCAGTTTATATCGTGTTAGAGTCCGTTTGTCTTACTAATCCTCTATTAAGTATAATTCAGTCCATAGTATGATTTGCTTTACAATATTATTCTTATATTATATATAGGTGTAGGCAAGGTCATACAAATATACCTAATGTCTTACACACATAGATATATATATATATACAAACTTATTTTACGAATCTTATTATTATTATTATTATTATTATTATTATTATTATTATTATTATTATTATTATTATTATTATTATTATTATTTGGGACTGAGGCTATGTTGATGTTGATGTATGGTGTATTATTATGTTAACACTAGATTAATCTTTGATCACATAAAAATCCACTTTTACTTAGGTACAATAGCAAATTCTTTGATTAGCTTACTTAGGCACATCAAACTAGCTTATATACCCATTTTTGTCTTAAAATCAACTTAGGCTTTTTATTTCAATTATATTTAGGCCCTATAATTTATTTAAATGATTCAAGTGTAATTATTCCATTAACTTATTAAAAGTCATTAATATATAAAAATAAATTAATTCATATGTCTTTAGGCCTAATTGTCTTTATTTCACAACTTAGGCATATTAGATAAATAGAATTAGCTTACTTCATTTATTTGACTTAGGTACTTAACTACAAAAAACAATGAGATCGAAGCGGAAATTTTCGTTCTTGATTAGCATAAATTCCGTCTCTAATTCAATTATGCAACTAAGCAGATTTAAATCTATTCCGTCTCTAAAATCGTCGTCGCTTGATTTAGTCGGCAAGAATCGGAAATGTGTTTCCGTTGCTTTGATTAGAAGACAGATTAGAGACGGAAATTAGAAATGGAACAGAGACGAACAGAAATGCAAATTCTTCTAAATGGTACAATTGTAATTGCATTCCGTCTACGATCTGTTGCTAATCGAGACGGATCGAGAGACGAAATGCAATAATTCCGTCTCGATCCGTTCGATTAGCAACGGATCGAGACGGAATTATTGCATTCCGTTTATGATCCGTTGCTAATTCATGAATTCGTCTCGATCCGTTTCTATTTAGTATCAAAGTTTAGTTTTGTCCAAATAGGTGCGGCTATTTCCTCGGAAATTAGAGACGAATAACAACGGAATCTCTCAATTCCGTTGCTAATCCGTCTCAATTCCGCTTTGTTTAGTTTTCAAAACTAAGCTCAATCTAATTGGTTCTCCATAACCTCTAAACCCGAAAATACAACCATAGGACCTACTCCATCGCTTTGCACCCCTCCAACAACTCCTTGGGGGTGCTAACATCCCCCAAAAAAGCAAAATTTGACATACATACATTGACAATATATATCAACAACAAATATTCAAATGAGAGAAAAAAAAATGTACAATTCGACATTGAATAAGATGCAAATCCAAATAAATTGAAATTAAATAAGATTTCCCGATCGGGAAATAGGTTAAGATATTATTGGTAGCAAATTATACTCGTACATCCTCTCTTACAAAAACATGAAAAAAAAATTCATACAACCTCCGAGCTCTATAGGCGGTGTGTCGTGTACTTTCTAATGTTGTCTTCTTCAATGCCCATTTCCTCGGGCCTTTCAAAGCGCTTATGATTTGTTGAAATGTTGCTTGAAATCACACAACTTCCAAGATCCATCGCGCCTAGTAGAAGATTCTCGGCTTTCAAGTCCCCGAAGACGACAATCAAGACAAAAACAAGTCGAAAAAACTTATATGCATAAAAAGATTACGAGATCCGTCAATCAAGACATGGAACACCATTACCTATGAGCAACGGGCGGGGACCGGTAGTGCATGGCAAAAAGCGCATTGCATACGTCTCTGAAAATCGTAAGGACCTGCTTCTCCTCAAAGTAACCAGCTCCTTTTCTCTCTAGAACATTAACCAGCGACTTCTCACAGAATTCCATCACAAGGAACGCTTCCTTTGTCCGTCCCATGTCCAAAATGGTATGAGCAAGAAGGGAAACAACATTGGGATGCCCTTTAAGAGACTTCATTACAGAAATCTCCCTCATTACAAGTTCCAATGATTCCTCGTCATTACATATAATATGTTTCCATCAGTAATCACATAAAACCTCATTCAAGCGTTGAAACTATGTTAAAATATTAAAATGGAAAGAGTTTTACATGACTAGCAAACTGCACTTCAATCTATAACCGCAGAGAGAGGAAAATCCCATCATCATCGAACAATGTCAAAGTTTTTAATGCAAAAGTACCTTTTCGGGATGGATAAAGTGTTTTTAACTTTTCTCATATGACGAACAAATTGCTTGGATTACGGGCATACAACAAACAAGGAAGAGAATTGTAAAATAACTTATAATTACATCTCAATAAGGGTAATTGGAATCTTTGCCATTTTCATTTTCACCTCTATCACTAAGAATAAACGGACAACACCTATTAATAATTCACCAGGTAAACGAAACCTCAATTTATAGATGTAATCACCGGCTCATGATCCTAGGTGTTGTGATCAACAATACTAAACCAACCAATATCTCATATCACATCCAATGGGCATGCTAATCAAATAGGAGCAAGCAAAAATCAATCATAAAAGAGAAACACAAGAAAAAAATGGAAAACCGTCCAATACAAAGGGAAAAAAGTATGGTATGAAATCTATTATCAATGAAGAGCAAACAAATATCAAGCAATATTTAAACTTGGGATTGACAACGAAGAAATTAAATAAATATCTGTCTTGCAAAACCAGGTCCTTGATTTAATTACAACGGAATGAGGAATAACCCTTAGAATTTTTCCAAAGTACATTCGCTATTAATTAACCAGAATCACTGGGCAAATAAAAATCCCCGAGTATTTGTTTGGTTCGGTATCTTGACGAGTATCAAAATAATATGGATTGGATTAGGATAAAAGATTCAAGATCTCTTGCCGAGCTCACTAATCTTGTTTCATTCTTGCTCTCTTTAAGTTACCTCGCCATTGATGGAAGTTGTAGTGGACAGTGTAAAGAGTGTCTTCAATAATAATAATAATAATAATAACAAGGCCTGCAATTTCCACATGGATTGGATTAGGATAAAAGATTCTCGATGTCCATATTACGACCCTCAAGCCCGCCTTTTCTTTTTGCATGAAAGGCTTGAACTTCCACATGGTTCAATAATAATAATAATAATAACAAGGCCTGCAATTTCCATGTAAGGAATAAGGACTCACATATCTAACAACATAGCCTCGGTCCCAAATTAATTGGGGTCACATATCTAACAAGAGAACAAAAAAACTAACTTTATAATACACGGCGTCAAAGATATTAATATGTATCTATGTAAAGCCTCTTCATTTAAGAGCCTCTCCTTTATTAAACTTGTCAATGAATGAGCTCAACCACTTGGTACTAATCAAAAACAAATTTTTTCTCGCCAACACCGAAAAGTGACTAAAAATATATTTTGAGCTAATGATGTATAAAAAAAGTTCAAAGCTTTGAATACAACAACACCAAAGAAAGCCTCAAAATCCCAAATTAGTTGGGATCGGCTTCATGGATCGAAACTCTTCAATTGCACTCGATTTAGTTCCGAATACATTGCTACTTAAAACTTAAAAACATTCGAATCGCTCACAACACTTGATTCATCACAAAACTTGATCACTACAGATCCACTAGCACTAAAATCAAGTACAATTACTTCATCAATGCTTAACTACAATCAAGATCCGACATTTCTCGAACTCGCACCACAAATCTAACGCGGATCTCAAACCTCACCATCTCCTCAACACATCAAGGTCAGAAACTCAAATCAAAAACATAAATCCACACAAAATCACGAGCTGCGCAGATCAATCGATGCCAAAACAAACGCACCAACCGAACAAAACACGAGACTTTGAAAGATCCAAAACCACAACACCGAATCAACTAAACCTAATCCACACACATCATCATCATCATCATCATCATCATCATGACATCAGATTCATCATAAACCTAATCTCGTCACAACATGTACAGAACGATCGACATCGTGATTATCATATACTCGGATTAGCATACAAGTGCTGGGAGTTACCTTGACTAGTTCTGGATATACCCGAGGTGCTAGCGACGGCTTAGGGTGCGGCGAACAGCGGCGACGGCTTAGGGCTTCGGAGGCTCCAATCTCCGGAAGCCGGCGACGGCAGAGCCGACGGCCTCGTCGCAGCCAGCAATCGCAGCGACAGCAGAGATTTAGGGTTTGGGAGAGAGATTTCGGTGAGAGAGAGCAGAGAGAGAGGCTGGGAAACGTCGGTAAGAGAGCGGTGAGAGAGAGAGAGAACAAAGAGCGGTGAGTGAGAGAGAGAGCAGAGAGCGGTGAGCGGAGATTACCGATGAGAGAGCGGTGGCCGGTGAGAGCGAGAGAGCGGTGAGTGGTGACCGAGATAGAGACGATGAGAGTGGTGAGCGGCGGTGAGCGGTGAGAGAGAGAGAGAGAGCATAGAGCGAGTGAGAGATAAAGAGAGTTGAGAGAAAGAGATTTGTGAGAGTTGTGGTCGATCCCTTTTGTGAGGCGTCTAGATCGAAGCGGGCACGTATCTCGAGACTTAATGAACGGTTATAAAAAAAGAAAGTTTTGGTGGGACTATTTGCGCCATTTTTTGAGACGGAATTTAATTCCGTCTCTATTTCCGTCTCTCGATCTCTCTCTATTTCGTCTCTGAATTATTCCGTCTCAATTCCGTCTCAAACCATTTTTATTTAACTCAATCTTGTACTCGAATTTCCAATTCTCAAATATCCTAATCTTAGCTAATGAATATGCCCTTATCTATGCACTATTTTTTTATTAATTCACATTATTATTATAATTATTACTTTCATTCTTCTTACCCATATTCATATCAAGGTTACAATACATTTAGGCTAACTCAACAAGGAATAGTAGCCATTAATTTAAATCAACCTTAAACACTCAAGGAAGCCATGCATTAATTTAATTAGTTGATCAATATACACACACACACACACATGTGTGTGTGTGTGTGTGTGTTGTTGTTGTTGATTAATTAAAGGGATGCAAGCAAGATTAGGGAAATGAGAGTATGAAGAAGAAGTAGCTTGCATGAATAAGATCATCATAAAAAAAAGAAACAAATCAATAGGAATCAAAAGCATGTATAAGAATTCAAATAGGAGAAAGTATTAAGGAGAATATATGTAGAACAAGCTTAGAGACCATATGAATTTTTAACTCCTTATTGTCTTCAAGCTTTCTCCAACTACATTAATGGTGGGATTCCTTCCAATTTCCTCTCTAGAGCTCTTAGAAATGAATTTGAGTTAAGCCCCTAATGACCTCTACCCCTTTATACATTTATTTGAAATTCATTAGTGATGGATTAATTAAGTTAACTTAGCTTAATTAAGTCTAAATCAAAGCTTTTCATCTCATTTCTACACAAGTGTCCTACAAAGTGTAAAATTACAATTTTGCCCTTAGTTCATCTATATATTTTCCATGCAACTAAGACATTTACATAGATTAAGTGACCTTATTTTTCAACATATTTACCAAGCATACCATGGGCCTTTGAATTTATTAGTCAATTAAGCTAGTTTTCATTTAATATTTGACCTCTTTAATTTACTTGTGTACTCAATAAATTTGATTATTTTCTCATCTAGCCTAGTTAGGCATTTTCATTATTTTCTTAATTTAGGCTAGATAAGCAAGCCTCATTCCATAACTTAGGCACATAGATTTTAAATAAAAATGAGAACTTAAGTTCCGAATCAACTTAACTCTCAACGTTACACCGATCTAACCAACGCCCGTGCACACACATCGTAAGGAACACTGTCGAAAATCGACGACTAAATAATTAATTGTGCATATGAGTCTAAGGCCTCGTTTGGTTCATTTTTGCTAACTTATAGTGTGAACAGAGTTAACTCCTTGGAGTTAATTACAGTGAAAGATCATATTTTCATGTTTGGTTCAACTTTAAACTTGCAGGGAAGTTGCAAATTTATAAATAATAAAAGATAATTATTCACATAAATATCCTTCAAACAAGAGAGATGGATGCGACCCATATGGGTAATAAATAGGTAATTAATTAGGAGTAATTGTGTCCACAACTCCAGGGAGGTAACTCCTCAAGGGATGGTAGGGAGATATCTCTCACTCTTAGATGTGAGATGGAGATAACTTGTATAGCATCCCCTATTCCCATTAGAGCAATACTCAGCCTGAAACCTTAATTAACCCCCGGTAACCCAACCAGACTTAACTAGAGCCAGCAGTCTCTCCGTCAGTACTTTGATAAACTCAACATATATATTATTATTGAATAAACAATTCAAAGTATACACAACGAAAAATTAAAAACTTTTCGATATTTAAAAAATATACATAAATACAAAGTTTATGAAAATCCAAAACCTCGTTTATAAACCTCCTAACCTTGTTTATATACAACAAAATATATCAAACAGTGTATATATGTACAAGAAGGCTCATTACATCGTAGAGAAGATTATAAGACTCATAAATCTTCTCCTTGCCCTTCGCTGAAGCGCTAGGTTGCAAACCTGAAATATTAGATTTGGGGTAATAATCAAGAACATTATGCAATAACAATATGTACCAACGTTAACTAACAAAAATATGGAAAACATATAATTCAATAAATAACGGATGCAAATCAAACATCAATGATTATTACACTGTAATTCCCATTTTATTTATATAACTAGGGTTGATTACCCATCGATGTCATTAATGCGATTGCTAGACCAACACATTGACCGATGTGTTGTCTAGCCAATCCTTTCATGCCCAATGGTTTTTTCTGAAACCCTTTAGTGAGTATGTAATTCACGCAATCTATTTAACTGAGTAGGAAATTATATATAGGCCGGAAAGGTAACAAGTTTTCAAACCTTTTCGAACATCCCCAAACCAAGATCCTATTGATTCCATTAAATTGATGTGCCAATAAAAAATCATACCTTAGCAAGAATAACTCCATGTCTGCCTTGTTTCGTGTTGATCGATTCCTTTAAGACGCTGCCAGAGACGAACGTCCTCTATCAGAAATCCACACACGAACGGACGATCACAATCCGGAGTGCTAGCCCCAAAAATCCTAGGACAAAAATTCTCACAAAATTCTCTAGGAAAAATCTCTCTCGAAAAAAATTCTCTACAAAAAATCAACTCTACATGACCTAAATGTCTTATTTATAGTACACTAGGTCGAGTTGTAAAAGAACTCCATCTCCTAGTCACACTCCAAATAGAGTCCTAGATAAAGTCCAACTCTAAAAAGGATAGAGTCATAGATAATCTACAATTACTAATCCAATAAGAGTTGTAATTTATCTAAAACTCAAATAAGAATTAAAGTCATACTATAATTCCAATTAGAGTCCTATTCAAAATAGGATTTACTAAGAGACAAAATTTCTAGTCACACTAGAAATGTATGAGAATCTTGAATCCTAGTCAAACTAGGACATTTAATGAGAATCTTCAAAATGAATTTTATCAAATAAAATTCATTAACCCAAAAAATATTAAATCGCGCAAATCCGTTCTTTGTGTGCGACCCAATAGGTTCATACAACGTTGGCAGTGAACCAAAACCATTTTGGTATACAAGTCATAAGCGGTCTCTAGCAAGGCATTATGACTACCCAAGTAGCATGAAGATCAATAAATCGATACAACCTAATAGACAATGTATATCATATCCCTTTGTCACGCGATATCTTTTGATTGAACATAAGACATGGAATGTCACCCTTATAGTTCAATTCACTAGTCTCGATCTCCGAGTAGAATGAAATTGTCAAGTGACATTGATCCAATCAATTCACTAGACATGGCCATTTATCAGTCTAACATATCGAGGGGCCCAATAGATATCTCTCTCTAAAAGAGATGGACAAATTCCATCTTGATCACACAACATCCACACATTAGTCAAACAATGACCAATCACAATCTTTATAATCATCCGGTTAAAGACAACGTTTGATTGTATCAAATCATTGTGCTCCTAATGTTGGAGTCTCTGATCTCAAGTCAAAGGACTAAATGATATAACTCTCATGAGAATCACTTATGACATTGACCATGTAGTGTTCTCGTAGCGAGTTGGTCCAAAGATCTGTTCCCAACAGATATCCATTATCTTGATCCGTATCCGTATACGCATAATCATCACATGATTATCAATCAAGACTCATACTAGTCTTAATTTATTATTGTTCCCACAATAATAACTTACTAGGGACATTTAGAATAATACAATAATTATCCATGGATACTATTATAAAAGAAACATGCATCTACTTATAATAGTTAAACAACGTTTACAGAATTGGCCTAGGCACATACCCCAACATCTCCCACTTGCACTAGGTCCAATCCTACACGTATCCAATACTGAGTAACCTTAATGCATTCTTAGTGGAAGAAGTTTGTTTATGTATCTGCTACATTGTTTGTTATTGATGTTCTGCAAATCTTTACGTTCTCTCTTTTATAAGACAAAAACGCTCAAGTGATTGTTTAGATCTATAGTGTGATTTAGGTTCCATAACCTAAATTTGTCCATTGGTTTTACAATAAAAGCCAACATTATTTCCAACACTTGGAACCACACCTTATTCAATCATGAACCTTACGATCTAAACATTTTCTTTGGCTGCATCAAATGCCGCTAAAAACTCAGTTTATGTTATAGGACTTGTTAGAGTGAGTTTAGAACATTTCCAACTCATTCCTACGAAGTTAACACATATCCATATTGCGATCATTAATCTTTTATATTAATTTGAAAGTTTGCATCGTGTAACCATTTACAAGACTCATATCTTTCAAACCTCTACAAATCTAATAACATCTCTCAAGTGCTTCTGAAGTACTTAAGAATGTTATTAATAAATATCCAGTGACCCTCACTTGAATCTATGAGATATATGTATGTTTTGCCCAAAGCATATGACATATCGAGTTGAATGCAAAGTATAACATATGTGATGATTCTCATAGCTAATGCGTAAGAAATCATATTCACATTGTCCCGCTCATCATTTGTCTTAAGACTTTGAGTCTTGCAGAGACTTATGTTATAAGACATAAGTACGAATTCTTTTAAGAATCTCGTACACTGAAACCTTTTCAGTTATTTGTCTATATAAGCACTCTTATTTAAAGCAATTAGCCTCTTAGATCTATCTCCATAGATCTATATCACAAGGATATAGGCCTAATTAGCTAAGAATCTCATTGAGAAACCTTCCTTAACCAAGACTTGACATTCTGCAGGGTTAAGACATCATTTTTCCAATGAATAATATATCATTAACATACAAATTCAGAAAGATAATTGCGCTCCCACTAACCTTTATGTATACACAAGGTTTATCTTCGATTCAATGAATGTAATTCATTAATTATTTCATCAAAACAAAGATCCCGACTCTGATAAGCTTACTATAATCCATAAATGGATCCTTTAAGCTTGCATACCTTTCTCAAATTCTCAAAATAATAAAAAAAACCTTAAGTTGTATCACATACATCTTTAAGGAGCATAGAGCAATGCTATTTTTGACATCCATTTGTCATATCTTATAGTCAAACTATGAAGTAATGACAATAGAATTCTAGAACTTGAGCTTAGCTACCAGTGAAAATCTTATCATAATCAACACCTTGATTTAGATTGGATTTTCGATAAGCCGTGCTTTTAAGTATGCATCTTTTTTTTTCATGTCACTTTAACTCATTTACATCCAATGGTCATACCATCTTCAGGTAAATAATTCAAGTTCCAAACTTGGTTAACATACATGAATTAAAATTCAGAGTTAATAACACTTAGTTTCTTCGTTCAATCTAGACGAGACATGTCTCTTGATAAGTAGTGATTCATTCTGATCCAGTATCAAAAATACATCACAACTATCAATAATAAGAAATTCCAAATTTCTCTGGCCAATTTCTAATTATTCTAGATTTTCAAGAGATATATGTTACTTGTGTATACTCAACTAGTTCAAAACTTTGTTGATCTTCCTAAAGTGGTTCGGTTCTCATTTGTGGCACTTGAACATTTCAAGATTTACTTTATTCCCAATAGTGTCTTTAAAATAAACTACTTTACTTAGAAAGACATCATTTTTTAGCAACAAACAATTTGTTCTCAATTGTATAAAATAGTATCATAGTGTTCAACCTCAATTAGACACAAAAGATTTAGGCATCAAACTTTATGTGACTTAACTTCTTACGCAAGTCTCGCCGCCTCAAATCTCAAAAAAGACAAACTAGGTCTTTTTATTCCATATCATATATGGAGTTTTATCAACCACTTTAACAAAATAAGGTTTAGTGCGAGTGCCTTGGTTTCTAAAGTATAGCCTCAATAAGACATCATAAGAAAAGTCTGTGTGACACATCATAAATCAAATTATATCCTATATAGTTCGATTTCTCCTCTTAAAACATCATTTCTCAAATGACGTTCCTAGTGGAGTTAATTGCAAGACAATCTCACAATTTCAAAGATGGTCACTTAAACTCTTGGCTCAAATATTATCCACCTTGATCTCATCAAAGTATGTTAATAGTTTGCCAAGTGATTTTTTTTTCTTATACTCATTTTGAAATGTTCGTAACAATTCAAAATTATGTCTTCCTGATAGGATTTGTAATTCATTATAAAATGAACAATTTCATTCTATGAAAAACAAAATCCGTTCTTTAAGGCTTTCTTTAGAACTTGGCAAAGTCTAGCTCACAACTAAGGTTTATTGTGTGTCGACACAAACACCTTTTGTAGCTTTTACCTTCCATTTATCTTTCTTTATTAAATTCCTTTATGTTACGAACCATCAAATATATATCTAAGGCCCCTTTTTATTATTTTGTCTTACAATTTTAAACATCATATGCAACTGTAAACAATGTTCTCCATGTCTTTCAAATTATGTAGTTTAAAACTATTTTGATGAATTATAGATCAAATCTACTGCCAACTTTTGGCACATGAAGATTCAAGCCTTTTGAGATAATTAATATAGTTCTTTCATGTTCCAAACATAAAGACATATTAATAGGTTCTCAACCATTTTACAAGAATCTAGGAATTTTACAATCTTATGCCCTTCCCGTGTGACTTACTGTTGGAACATTTCCTTCAGTGTCACTGTCATATCATTAGTTTTCACGGCCCGAATCTTTCCTAAAGTCCGGTTTTATATTTGCTAACATGACATATAATCCTTGTACTAATAGATGGTAGTTTAAAAGGAACCATTAATCTAAGACATACATCCTTGTTTATATGGTTGATAACATTTATCAATTTTCTAATTAAAACAGAGAAATTAGTCTTAGAAATTATTTTATCCTTATCAAGGATTGATCGCAGTTACTCTGGATTAGTGTTACTAGAAGTTTAACATCTACACTTAGAAGATTATGCAGAATAATTTATTAGTGAGTAATTAAACTCCCACTAAATCAATAACCCTCGTAAATATTAATTTAGTGGTCTAAGATCCATATTTCACTTAATTTTGAGACAGCTAAGGCATGACACTCAAAATCAAGTTATTTAGGTAGGTAACCATTACCAATTGCATCATATGCAACTCTTAGGTTCTTTATGAGACCTAGACATCATATGTCACAACATGTTACGTCTCATCTATGCCTAAAGCCCAAAATCCGTTTTGATAGCTTTATTAAGTCAAACCAATTTAAAACATCCAGGTAACCATTACCCAACTTGCCTCACCAAGATAACACAATACACCCTACGAAGGCAGACCCATATTGATGTGATCGAGGCCTTGACAAGTGTTTAAAATGGGTGGCATTAACTTAAAATTCTAATCGAGGGATTTTTATCAAGTTTTATGATCCATGTAGTGTTTTTACAATGATTAATTCTAGCATCTATTTAATTATGGAATATCATATATACCCAATATGCATAGAATAAAGATCATTTATATAAAACAAGAATAAACATCTTCATATATCAACAAGGCATCATAAAACAAATCAAGGAAATTAAATACCTTAAAATTTTCCAAGTGCATGAAAGATTATATTTTCATTAATCTCATTAATTAAATATATCTCAATATAATTTTTATCGGACTCTATTTAATTAAAACCCTTTTAATTAAATATTTTAATTAATATTAATAATAGTCCCACTAATTTAAATTGATATTAATTCAATTAAAACACCTTCCAATTAAATTAATTCAATCCAATTAATGAACAATAACCCCATTTAATTAATGGTAATTAATCAATTAAAACTTCTTTCAATTAATATATATAACTCAATTAATATAAATAGAGTTGTAATCCTATTACAACTTGGAATGGATAGCCTAGATGGCTAAGTCATTCCAATGAGTCGGTGGATGAATGGATCGAATCCTACTATCAACAAAAAAGGCCACCTATTTATTCTATTTTTGTAATCATATTACAAATAGATTTGCCTTTTAATTTTATTTTGTAATCTTGTTACAAGTTGAATTGCTAGCTAGGATGGCTAAAGCATTCCAAAAAGAGTTGAATGGCTAGGGATCGAATCTCATCTTAGCCAAAATCTTTTTACTTTTTTTTTCAATATCATGGCTTTCATATCCCATACAACCACCAACATATTAAATTACACATATCTATGTACACAAATAGTGAGATCTTATCCACCAAATTTGATGCGCACCCGTTTTGTGCATGTATGTGCGTGATTATGCTATGACTACATCAACAACACCATGCTACTTTCACACTTTTGCATATAGATTAATTCTATTAAACGCAATGATGCAACCATATATAAAATATCATGATTGACTTATATATATCATATATATCAAAAAATAAGGGCACATTACAATTTAATTAAATCATGCCTACTGGCTCTGATACCACTTGTTGGGTTTCGGGGATCATGCGCAGCGAAGTTTTCGAAACCTTTTCGAACATCCCCGAACCAAGATCCTATTGATTCCATTAAATTGATGTGCCAATAAAAAAATCATACCTTAGCAAGAATAACTCCATGTCTCTTCTTGTTTGGTGTTGATCGATTCCTTTAAGATGCTTGCGAGAGAGACGAAACGTCCTCTATCAGAAATCCACACACGAACATGGACGATCACGATCCGAGTGCTAGCCCCAAAAATCCTAGGACAAAAATTCTCACAAAAATTCTCTAGGAAAAATCTCTCTCGGGAATTCTCTACAACAACTGTGACCCTAATGTCTTATTTATAGTACACTAGGTCGAGTTGTAAAAGAACTCCATCTCCTAGTCACACTCCAAATAGAGTCCTAGATAAAGTCCAACTCTAAAAAGGATAGAGTCATAGATAATCTACAATTACTAATCCAATAAGAGTTGTAATTTATCTAAAACTCAAATAAGAATTAAAGTCATACTATAATTCCAATTAGAGTCCTATTCAAAATAGGATTTACTAAGAGACAAAATTTCTAGTCACACTAGAAATGTATGAGAATCTTGAATCCTAGTCAAACTAGGACATTTAATGAGAATCTTCAAAATGAATTTTATCAAATAAAATTCATTAACCCAAAAAATATTAAATCGCACAAATCCGTTCTTTGTGTGCGACTCAATAGGTTCATACAACGTTGGCAGTGAACCAAAACCATTTTGGTATACAAGTCATAAGCGGTCTCTAGCAAGGCATTATGACTACCCAAGTAGCATGAAGATCAATAAATCGATACAACCTAATAGACATTGTATATCATATCCCTTTGTCATGCGATATCTTTTGATTGAACATAAGACATGGAATGTCACCCTTATAGTTCAATCTACTAGTCTCGATCTCCGAGTAGATTGAAATTGTCAAGTGACATTGATCCAATCAATTCACTAGACATGACCATTTATCAGTCTAACATATCGAGGGGCCCAATAGATATCTCTCTCTAAAAAGAGATGGACAAATTCCATCTTGATCACACAACATCCACACATTAGTCAAACAATGACCAATCACAATCTTTATAATCATCCAGTTAAAGACAACGTTTGATTGTATCAAATCATTGTGCTCCTAATGTTGGAGTCTCTGGTGATCTCAAGTCAAAGACTAAATGATATAACTCTCATGAGAATCACTTATGACATTGACCATGTAGTGTTCTCATAGCGGGTCGGTCCAACATCTGTTCCCAATAGATACCCATTATCTTGATCCATATCCGTATACGCATAATCATCACATGATTATCAATCAAGACTCATACTAGTCTTAATTTATTATTGTTCCCACAATAATAACTGACTAGGGACATTTAGAATAATACAATAATTATCCATGGATACTATTATAAAAGAAACATGCATCTACTTATAATAGTTAAACAACGTTTACATAATTGGCCTAGGGCACATACCCCAACATATAGGTCCAATACCCTATATTTAGAACCCCTAGTTCAGTTTCTAAATCAACACGCACGCACATCTCGAGGCAATCCGACGATCTGTATAATTCAAACCAACTTATAGTTTTCAATATATATACCTCATGAATTTTCTCACAATAACTCATCAGACATGCCTGCAAGTATTCTCGGGTGTGCACATTCATTCCACGACCCCCTCATCACACTTGGTGTACCGTAATTTATTGTTTATTATGTATTTTCTAATTTTAGGCTTGTATATAAATCTATATTATACTACAACCTATAAAATTCATTAACAATCCAAACAAACACGAATCATCATGCAAACACACGCACATGCTAATCGAGGTACGCCGGACTTAACCACGAGCCTAACTTGGTTAATTAGGATTTGGATTAACACTAATCACCAGCTTAAGGTAACAGGTCGATACGGTCTCCCCAATTTAAAGCAATTTCATTCTTGAAATTAAAGTAAATGTAAAATTACCTATAGTTTGGAAAAGAAATGAAAATTGCTCCTTCATATATGATTCTCGCTCCTAGGTTAGTTCCTCATCTCCGTGAAATTTCCATTTCACCTTAACCAAAGGAATCTCTTTAGTTCTCAGCCTCTAAATCTTACGATTAAGTATCTGAATCGGTTGTTATTCGTAAGATAAATCTTCTTGAAGATCAAATTTATTCTAATCAATCCTTGGAGTGAACTAAGTCTTCGTTTTGCGAAGTATAGATACATGGAAGATATTATGAACTCCAGTTAGCTGAGAGGTAACTATAATATGTAAGCAACAGGACCAATCTTTTCCTGTGCTCTGAACAACCCAATGTACCTTGGAGCTAGCTTACCTCGCAACCTAAATCTATATAATCCCTTCATAGGTGAGACTTTTAATAGGACAAAATCATCCATTGAAAACTCCAAAAACCTATGATGTTTGTCGGTGTATCTCTTCTATCTTGATGTGTTGTAGTCAAATGCTGGCGAATCTGGTGAATTCTCTCTGTGTAGTCCTGAACCAATTCCGACCCCAACCAAATTGTATCTCCAACCTCTGCCCAACATGCAGGTGAACGACAAGGCTGACCATATAGAGCTTCAAAAGGAGCCATTCCAATACTAACCTGATAGATATTATTATAAGAGAACTCACACAGGGGAATTTATTTCTCCCAGTTACCAGTAAACTCCAAGAGATAAGCTCGAAGTATATCCTCTAGCACCAATATCAATTGCTCAGTATGTCCGTCAATCTGAGGATAGTATGTCGTACAGAGGTTAAGAACAGTTCCCAGCTATTGTTGCAATTCACTCCACATTCTGGACATGAATCTCGGATCTCTATCCGAAGTAATCGACACTGGAACTCCATGAAATCTCAACACCTCGCATACGTACACCTCACATAATTGGTCAAGAGGATCTCGCATGGAAACTGGCAAAAAATATGCAAACTTCGTCAACTTGTCAACTACAACCCATCGATATATGTTCTCATTTCCACTCGGGAATAGGCAGCAAATGCAATAACCCTCCAGGTTTCCTATGCTCAGCCTCAACTTGCTGACATATCTCACGTCTCTTTACGAACTTAGCAATATCATTCTTTATCCCAGGCCACCAATAGACAAGCCTCATATCGCGATACATCTTAGTGTTACTTGGATGAATAGAGTAAAGAGATCTATGATATTCCCGTAACAACTCTTGCCTCAACTGATCCTGAGTTGGAATCCATAATCTATCCTTGAACCGTAATGCACCATCATCAGAAACCGATCAATCAAGAGGATCTATACTAGCCACTAACCTTTGGCGCACTATATAATCCTAATAAGCTTTCTCACAATCAACCAGCCATTGAATCATCTCCAGGTCAACCCGAATATGAGCACATAAGAACATATTAGTAGCTCTGGAACTAACTTTCTCAGTTGATGATGTACCAGCTGGAATCTCACGAATCATCATCACTGAAGCTTTCTCAAGAAGTCTAAATTGAGAAGCTCAAACAATAGCTACGTTCTCTCTATCTGTTGTTCTCCTACTCAATGCATCAACAACAACATTTCCTTTGCCTGGATGGTACTCCAGAGTGAAATCATAATCCTTGAGAAACTTAAACCATCTACGCTGCCTCATATTTAGTTCACTCGAGTAAAAAAGTATTTCAGACTTTTATGATCTGAAAATACTGCAAACTTTTCACCGTACAAGTAGTGCCTCCAAATTTTTAAGGCAAAAACAACTGCAGCTAGCTCAAGATCATGAACTGGATAATTTCTTTCATGAACCTTGAGTTGCCTTGAAGCATAAGCAACAACCCTACCTTTCTGCATCAGGACATAACCCCAGCATGATTGAGAAGCATCTATGTAAATCACTAATTACTTCCCCAATTTAGGTATTGTAAGAACATATGTCGTAGTCATATTATCCTTCAAACTTTTGAAGGCGACCTTGCACTAATTATACCAAACAAAGTCATCTTCTTTTTATGTTAGCCGAGTCATTAGCAGAGCAATATTAAACAAACCATCAATGAACCGTCTATAATAACCCGCTAACACTAAAAAACTATGAACCTCTGACACTATGGTAGGAGTAGGCCAATCTCTGATTGCCTCAACCTACGCGTTTGATCAACAAATATACCCTCAACATTAATCACATGTCCAAGAAATCTGACCTCTGAAGACTAGAATTCGCCCTTACTAAACTTGGCATACAGCTGATTATCCTTCATAGTCTGCAATGTAACTTTGAGGTGGTGCGAATGCTCTTCCTTGAGTCTTCGAATAGATTAAAATGTCATCGATAAACACAATGATAAACCAGTCAAGATAGGGTTTAAACACCCTATGCATCAAGTCCATGAACATAGCAGGAGCATTAGTGGGCCCAAACGACATCACTGTAAATTCGAAGTGCCCATAAGGAGTACTGAAAGCCGTCTTTGAGATATCCTCATCTCTGATCTTTAGTTGATGATAACCTGACCTCAAATCAATCTTCAAGAAATGTCTGACACCATTCAACTGATCAAACAAATCATCGATCCTGGGCAATAGATATTTGTTCCTGATAGTCACCCGATTAAGTTGTCTATAATCAATGCATAAAAGTAGGGTTCCGTCCTTTTTCTTCGCAAAAAGAACTGGTGTTCCCCATGGTGACATACTAGGATGGATAAACCTCTTATGTAGCAACTCCTCAAGCTTTGTCAGCAACTCACGTAATTCCTTCGGTGTCATACGGTACAGATAGGAATAGATATAGGTTTAGTACCAGGAATAAGATCAATGATGAAGTTAATGACGCGTGGCGGTGGAAGTCTAGACAAGTTAGATGGAAAGACTTCCGAAAATTCACAAACCACTGGTATCTCACCAACTTAAGTTCCTAACCAGGCTCTCCAAATGTGACAACTCTCGTAATGACTTCTAAATTTCGAGGAGTAGCTTCCCTTCCACGAGTTGCAAGACGTGAAGGATTATAGCCTTTATAGACTATGATTTCAAAAATTTTAGGGATATGAAAGATTACCCTCTTATGAAAATAATCAATACTGGCATGGTATGCTAACAACCAATCCATCCCTAGTAATGCATGATATTCTAGGAACTCTATTACCCTCAGATCAATTAGGAGTTCATTATCCCCAATTTTGATTACACATCCCTCATAAATCAGGGGTGATTTGTGATCAAAATGTTCCTACTAAGTTAAAAGGAAAATTTTATAGGACCGCAATTAGGCCAGCTATGCTCTATGAAAGTGAATGTTGGGCGGTAAAGCAACAACAATTACATAAAATGAACGTAGCAGAAATGAGGATGATTAGGTGGATGTGTGGTAAAACTTGTAAAGATAGAATAAGAAATATAGAAATTCAAAGACAAGTAGGAGTAGCACCAATTGATACAAAGATTAGGGAAGGGCGGTTGCGGTGGTTTGGTCACCTGCAAAGACGGCCTACAAATGCCCCAACTAGAAAACTTGACTCAATAGAAACTGTAGAAATTCGACGAGGTAGGGGCATACCAAAGTTAACATGAGATGCATTAATTATGAGGGATTTGAATGGTTTGAAAAGCTCGCCATCAATTGCACTTAATCGAGCATAATGGAAAAGTTTGATCCATGTAGCCGACCCTAGTTAATTTGGGACTGAGGCTATGTTGTTGTTATTGTTGTTGTTGTATCCCTCATAAATCAGGTTAGGATATACCTTCTCACTCACTACTGTGCTCATAATCAACAATGTAATGGCTCTAACAAGTTTCAATTTCAACTCATCAACCATTGCACCAACAATAAAGGAAATTGTTGAACTAGAATCAATTAAAACATGCATATCTCGACCACAAATGTTTAATATACCTTCCACAAGCCTCTAATTAGCCTTTGGATCTGCCTTAGTCACTGCATGAGTCTGCCTTCGTGCAGGTGGTGTTGTACTACCTACTGATGTGGCCGATGGCATAGAACACTCTGTTTGGATATGCACTGTCTGTCCACACCAATAACATTATCATCGAAGCCCTTTGAGAAAAACTACTGGCCTGATAAACCCCCGATCCACTTGATTTCTGTGATGATTGTGCTCTGCTCTTAACCTTACCTCCAAACCGAGGTGGTGGCAAAGGTGGTTTGGCTATTGAAACATGAGAAACCGGTGGAACCAATAACAAAAGTCATCCCCATAAACACTGACTATGTAGCTACACCAGCTACACTTCTTTTCCACTTATTTGGCCTAAATGAAACAAATTTCTGGATTCTCTGACTTTTAGGAAATTGTGGTACTTGTGGTGGCGTAACTACTATTCCTGAAGGTTAAGCTAGAATGGTTGCTTCCACCTCCATCACACTCTCAAATATAAAAGCATAGCTAGTGTAAGGATGAGAGGAAACCACAATTCTGATCTCATAATTAATCCCATTAATGAACAAATCTATTTTGTTCTCCTCCAGCTCTACCATCTCAGAGCAAATTCACTTAACTCACTAAACCTCCTCTCATACTCCCACACAGACATGGCTCCCTGTTTCAGCTAAATAAACTCAGTCTTCTTCCTATTCTTGACTAATTTTGGGAAATACTTGCTTGTAGAATACAGTCCTAAACTGTGGCCAAATTGTGACAGTCTTCCCTTCTCTCTCTGGGGAGTTCCACCACTTCCGTGTAGAATCTATCAAAAAAATGTGATCAGTTTAACCTTAAATCTGTCTTCCACATCTACAGTACCAAATCATTGCTTTATTTCCAATGTCTAAGTCTCAACTACCCCTTCCACCATTGTGTCATCGAATCTCATAATGTCGTATTTCATGAATTCCTTGCGGGTTTTGAGAAATGCAGCCTTCTTAGAATCTACTAGGCACTCTGCCAGCTGTCTCCGACACTTGAATATGTGGTAATACTGGTTGAACTGGATCTGCTATTGTCTTAGCTCCTCCCTCAGCTATGCTAACCTCGAGATTGGTTGCAAGTTGTGCCTCAGGTCGTGTACTGGTGGTCCCATCTGAGCCATTATCGAATAAACAATTCAAAGTATACGCATCAAAAAATTAAAACTTTCGATATTTAAACAATATACAGAAATACAAAGTTTATCAAAACCAAAACCTCATTTATAAACCTCCCAACCCTGTTTATATACAACAAATATATCAAAGAGTGTATATATGTACAAGAAGGCTCATTACATCGTAGAAATGATTATAAGACTCTAAATCTTCTTCTTGCCTTTTGCTGAAGCGCTAGGTTGTGAACTTGAAATATTAGATTTTGAGGTGAGCACTCCAACTTGCTCGGTAAGTAAGGATTCACAAAGCCATCAACATTCCATATAATAATCAAGAACATTATGCAATAATAATATGCACCTACGTTAACTAACAAGAATATGAAAAGCATATAACTCAATAAATAACGAATGCAAATTAAACATCAATGACTATTACATTGTGATTCTTATTTTATTTATAAAACTAGGGTCGATTACCCACCGACGCCATTAATGGGATTGCTAGACCAACACATTCGCTGATGTGCTGTCTAGCCAATCCATTAATGCTCAATAGTTCTATCCGAAACCCTCTAGTGAGTATGTAATCCATGTAACCTATTTAACTGAGTAGGAAGTTACATATAAGCCGAGAAGGTTACCCATCTCTTATATAACCTGGTCTCAGTCTCAGGAACTTACTCTCGTGAATCACAGTAAACATCATTTTCCATTTATTAAGACCATCACAGTGTACATAGTCCCCAATTCAGTCCATAAACTACATGAAATATATATATACTAGTATAGCCAAGCAACATTGATAAATAAGCGAATCCATACTTACCTCGATTTAGGTTCCCGTTTCAAATTCCTAACTTTTCGGGTTACTCACGCTCTCCTGAAAATCCAACACTATCACAAATCATTTGTGTCAATATAAGTCCAATACCCTATATTTAAAACCCTAGTTCAGTTCCTAAGTCCTCCAAGAATTTCAATCAAAATATAGCAACATTGTTGTTTTCTTGGGTGGGAGCGCGTTCCCTCACTAGGTAGGGTGCGCTCCATCAACTGAGTTCGTCCCAATTAATGAAGGGAGCGCGTTCCTCTGCTAGGTGGAGCGTGCTCTACCCTGCACTATTTTGACAGTACAGTGGGCAACAACCACTATTTCATCCATAAATCCTTATAACATCATCATTTAAGCTCATCAATCTTTATTGATTCAGCTCCTGAATGATCTCCTATGATCAGTAACTAAACCCTTAACTCTCATTCTTTCCATCGATTGATCAAATGAGAAGATAAACATGAGCTTTTAGTTTAAATATATGAATTTTCCTCAAGATACGCATCGCACTATCTTAAGAATGATCGAATGATTGATGTCCTAACATGAAACTTCTTAAAGTGACGCACATATTGACACCATCAACACTCATGCTCATCTCGAGGCAATCCGATGATCCGTATAATTCAAACCAACTTATAGTTTTCAATATATATATATATATATATATATATATTATATATATATATATATATATATATATCTCATGTATTTTCTCGCTAATAAATTCATAAATATGCCTACGAGTATTCTCGGTGTGCACATTCATTCCACGACCTCCTTGTCACACTTGGTGTACCAAAAATTTATTGTTTATTATCTATTTTCTAATTATAGGCTTGTATATAAATCGTATATTATACTACAATCTATAAAACTCATTAACAATCCAAACAAACACAAATCATCATGCAAACACATGCACGCGCTAATCGAGGTACGCCGGACTTAACCACGAGCCTAACTCGATTAATTGGAATTTGGATTAACACTGATCAGCAGTTTAAGATAATAGGTCGTTACAACTTGGAGGGAAGTTGGGCAACCAAACAAGATTAGTTCCAACTCTCCTCCAAGTTATCTCTCGGGAGTTAACTCCACCTCTAACCAAACAATGCCTAAATATGTAATATACATCATCATTCATTAATGAAATATTTCGGGTCGTTACATTTGCTTCGTATTTTTCTTCAACCGACCTAGACAAGACTACATTATTATTCATGGATTTATGAGATTTTATTTATTTAAATTCAATTTTTTTCTTTAGTATTCTATTTTCCTTGTTATTGTTTGATTAATTAAGGCAAATTTTGATTCATTGTGAAAGGTCTTTGCATGATTTAGGTGGAAACTCATTGCTAGTGAGTCATACGCATCCGTATTGTGCAAGAAGACTTACACAAGTAACAATTGGGCATACCAATTGATTCGACCCTTTCGGGACCGGTCAAATACCCTAGAGATCTAGGATGCACTAGCTAATCCAGTTGTTCAGATCTAGTATTTTCACAAACCCATTGTAGCCATCATGTTAGACCCAAAGTGCGTGAGTCTAAGGTTATATGTTTGAATAGAGAAGTAGTCAACGGTAGTATCGAGGCTATCGAATAGAGGAAAACGAGGAACGGGGTGCACGCTTAGTTCTATAGCTACTATAGGACACTATTAATTAACATACATTTTGTATATTCGATGACCAAATCTAATATTTTGTCGAACCGAACTTGTATGTCTTGACCTGGTTATTTTTCATTAATTAATTTCAAAACAATTTCCATTGCTTTATTTATTTTATTGCTAATTAGATTAGTTAATTTGCTCATTCTCTCAAAACCCCCATTTTTCTCTTTCTTTTAAACCTTAAAAGAATATCAATCTCTGTGGGATCAACCTTTTACCACTATCTGCAAAATAGTTGGTTTAGGAATTATATTTTATTGATGCGTTCGGCGCGCGTCAATTTTTGGCTCGTTACCGGGGATTGTTTTTTTTATCTTTGGTTTTCTTTTATTATTATTATTATTATTATTATTATTATTATTATTATTATTATTATTATTATTATTATTATTATTATTATTATTATTATTATTATTATTATTATTATTATTATTATTACTACTGTAGTTTTTCTATACATTTGTCTCTTTCATGTTTACGGGTAACTCTACTATGAGTGCCTCTTCACACTATTTTTCTAGTTGGCCCTATGCAGTGCAATAAGAATCTGTTAAAGGTTGTGTTATTTTTAGAGGATTTTTTCATCATTTTCCTGATATTGTGTGTCCCTATAGTTAGATTGAATCTTCATCACTACAACCTGAAATATATGATTCCTTGCGGAATCGACCTCAAGAGATATAATAAGGTTTATGTATACAGTGCAAGACATGGACTTCACCGAGTAAGAGTTGGATGAGTGGATAGAACAAAGTAATCAAGATATGGAAGAAAGATAAAATTAGTTCTTCAGAAGATATCAAATCCTAATCTAGAAGAAATTGTGATCAATGTTCCATTGAAAAGTGTTGAGGTGAATGAGGTTACACAGATTGAGGATTATTGGAGCAAAACAACAGAAGAACATGAAGTCTCTCCAACTGAGCCAAACATTATCATTGCACAAGATGAAGATGAGGAAAATGAGATGAAAGTTGAAGTCACTTCAAAAAGGTCGGAGGAACTACCGAAACAGAGTAAGGAAGACCAACATCTGGTGTTGGTGAAACCACCCACCCTCCCATGCACATTTGTTGAATCTTACATGGGTGGAAGTAAGGACTGTTCATAGATTTCTACATTGCTCACACCTTTGTGTTGGATGATTATGATGCGACAAAAATGTTTGTGTTAGAGGTTTTGAATGAGCTCCCAAGTCTGAAGGAGGGCGTGCATGTTTCATTGCCTAAAGCTATAGATGCACCATTTGTTGTTGACATATCTAAAGGAGAAGTCATCACGTGATGAATCACGCCAAGTATAGCCAAAGACTTAAAAGAAAGGCTCTTGTTAGGAGGCAGCCCTGCTTTGTTTCTTTTATTTTAGTTTTAGTTTAGTTTTTAGTTTTTTATGTTTAATAAAATCTTAACTTCCATTTCTTAAATTTTTGCAGTCGCTACGGATATTTGGTTCGCACCGGAGGCACGAGGGCACCCCGAGTTTCACTAGGTTTGGCTATAGATTACATTTATTAGCATAATTTGAGGGTTTTTAGGGAGTTAACATGTTAATAAGATTTTAGGTTCTTTGAAACTTGGTTAGGATATAAACCAACTTAAGTCACCGCATTAAAGGCGGGTCTTTGAGTAGACCCAAAATCTTAGACTTCATTCTATCATTTTGTTGATTTCACCCTTTAGTTGAAAGACTTCGAGTTCGCAAGATTTGGTGGGAATTATTTAAGTTAACTTCTATGCTTATCAGTTCTTGATCTTGTTATGATTTTTTTATTTCCTTAGTCACCTAGACATGAGAGCTTTGGTTCATTTACTAGTTTTTGGACACTTTTATTGCTAAAAAAAAAAAAAAAATGAAAAATAAACAATTGCATGCCTTTGTATCATCTTCTAATTTATTTATTCATGTTCTTTTTCACTACTCTTCTCTCTTTTTGTTGCATGTATTCCTTAACTTGTTTTGACCCTTGGGGACAAGGTTCGAAATAAGTTTGGGGGTACTTTAGGGATTATGTATTAAGTTGGATGGATGTTTTTGTGAAAGACCACGCAGTGAGATTGCTCAAAATTTTCAATTATATGCAGTTATATGTGGTTGAAGGATGGTAATGGTGATGTTTTATATCCCTTATTCTCTCATTTCTCTTATCTTACGTTTCTTCTCCATTCATGCTTCTCTTTCTCATTTTATCGAGAGTTGACACATCTATGCATGTGTATGTTTAGTTTATTTATTACTTATTTAGTTGACATATTTTCATCTATGTTTGTGTCTTGCATTAGAACTTAAATAGTATCATATGTCGCATGTAGAGTTGCCCGAGACTTTGTTGAGTGCCTTTGATTGAGGATGAGTTACTTAAGCCGCTTTTGAGACTTGAACCTTATTGAAAACTAGGAGAAATACTCAATCTAGAGCGTTGCCCAGCATTGTTGAGATTACATGTTTGGGGAGCTAGTATGAGGTTGAGACTTTGTGCTAGATACCAAAGAGGACAGGTGGTCATATGTGACAACCCGTCAGTAAAGTAGATCAGGCTAAGCCCAATTCAATCGGATCGGATGCCTCGGACCCGATTTGACCGGGTGGTGCGGTTGTGATCGACATAGTGGGTCGTATAACTTAATTATTTCTTTTTATATTGAGTGTGTTTATTATTTAAATAATAAAGTAATATAATATAATACACGTGACGAGACCTGAGATGTGCGATGACTATATGGGTAGCATGGTTAGGACATACACGTGGCTAAATACTATGCTAGGCGAGGTCGGATTTATTTTTTGGGTTTTTGTTGATTTTATATTGGAAAAAATACATAACTCAAATAAAAATATATAAAAATCTATTAATCTAACTTAGATTAATTACATGCCTTGATCACCATCTTGATGTATTATACGGTATTTTGTGGCGATGTCCATGTGTTGAGGTGTATCCTCAATTTGTCATCATTGGGATTGTAAGTCTATGTTTGAAGGGCACAAGTGCAACAAAAATCATTAGTTGCTCGAAAACTAATAAATAGTGAAAGCCTTAAACCCATTAAAATGATTGAAAAATTAATAGATTGTGCTCGTAATTGCTAGATATTATCTATTCCATCGACATTTTTGTATCCAAAATGTGAGATTCAAGCTGCAAATTGAAGCCTTAATCCAACAACGACTCAAACAATAATAAAAAAATCCAAGAAAACTTAGAAATGGACAAATAATTAAGAGGTGGGGGAATGCACTCACGATGCCGAATGAATGTAGTTTCGCTCGGGTTTCGTCGAAGTTTGGTTGAAGGTGAGATGCGATTTGAGATAGGGATAATCGGTTAAGTGACCGGGGTATGGATGGGCGGGGTATGCAGGAGCAAAATCCCTTTTAATTTATATAAAGAGGCAATAATGTCATTTCGCTTAGGAGCAAAAATGAAATTATGGGTGTTCATGAAATCCTTGAATCCTCGAATCCAATTCGATCCAATCCGTTTAGCTCTAATTGGTTCATAATTTGAGTTTGTTAAATTGGATTGGATTGCAAAAGCTGCAATCCGCATGAATTGGATTAGATTGCAGATTGCACACTTTAATTCGTGGATCCTATCCGTAATCCAGATTAGTTAACCTTTATATACCTTACATTAATATACACATCTACTCTTAAAATCTTGAACTATATTTAGATGACATAACATTTCTATGCCACTAATTCATCTAATATTTATTCATATGCACTTGAAAATCTAAATATTCGCAACTAAAGTTATACCTTCTTATATTAAGTACACATTTTTAGCTATCTTTTTTTAATAAGAAAGAAACAACTTGCTCCCACTGCGATCGAACCCATGACCTCTTACTCTCAAACCTTGTACCAAATTAATGGGTCACACCAATTGATTGATATTTTAAGCTATCTAGTTAAAAAATATAGAAAATACTATAACTATTATGTTTGAATTGAATTGGTATTCAACATTTTTTTTATTAATCATAATTTTTTACTTCAGCAAGAGTCGAACCAACGACCTTTCTAAATTGCCTTTTGGCAAGTGATACCTTATCCATCTCACTGGAGATGGTTTGACAATCATAAATTTCTTTTCTAGTTATAAAGACTTGCGTAAGTTTTAATTTGAAATTTTAATTTTATAGTTTTATAAATATTAATTTTATAATTGTCAATCCGCATAATTTGATCCCGTTCGGCCTGCATTTAATAAATTGAATCAAGTAAAATTAGCAAAATAAATAGACATGACTAAATTGTAATTTTTCAATCCGCAATAATTGGATCGGATTACGGATTGACTCTTATTGGATCTTATTGGATTGGATCCAATCTATTTAGCCGCATCTTTTTTTTTAAAAGCAAAGAGAGGTTTTGGGCCTTTTTAGGCCTTTTGACCTTTTTACTTTTTAGGGGGACCCTGTATGAGCGTCTTTAATTGATGTCTATTCTCTTTGTTGACCAAAAAAAAAATTTAATTAATTTAAAGAAGATATACTAACTAAATATAGCTAATGTCTGTGAAGACTCTATCCTTCGCCCACAATCCCACGGAAAGTAGGTATTAAGATGACAAAAGCAACATAATCTAAACCTTCATAATCAACGTAAACAAGTGCCACGGGACCCTAATCACCTTTTTTTTTTTTGTCAAATACCCTAATCACCTTATGAAGATTTCAGCACACCTGACACACTATAATGCAGGGGAAGTAGGTCACCCAAAAACACCAAATTAATATGTGCGTGCCAATTTTTTAAAACCTAAACTTCATCATATAAAACCCTGAGATGTCTGATCAAATTAAAATCTAATTAAGGAGTGCTAGTCACATAACTTAATTGTTACAACATGGCTTTCAAAACAATTGACATGGGCCTAGTAGGAGTGCTATGTGGCCTAATTGTGTCCATGCTTTGGGCAGGGGCCATGGCTCAGTCAGGCTGCACCACTACCCTCATTAGCCTGGCACCGTGCCTGAGCTATGTCACTGGAAACGCGACCATGCCATCCACATCGTGCTGTTCGCAGCTCGCCAGCGTTGTCCAGTCGCAGCCGCGGTGCCTCTGCCAAGTGCTTGGTGGTGGTGGTGGTGGAATCATGGGGTTTACTATCAACCAGACTCTTGCACTCGCACTTCCTGGTGCCTGCAATGTTAAAACTCCCCCAGTTAGTGCATGCAATGGTGAGTTCACTAATGATGCATCTATTAATAATAATATCACGTGCTTTGTTTGTTATGTATATATGTGGTTTAAAAAAAATATTGAAGCGTTCGACTGACTCACGTGAAATTAGTTGAGTCTAATAATTAAATAGGAAGGGGCCGATTAATAGAAACTCCCTAGGTACCGTCTTCTTTCTCCAAATCAATAAATAGTTAGGAAAGGAGCTGGAAAAAGGTTTTGACACTTTTTTTTTTATTTCTTTCTTTTTTGACTTCTTGACACCCATAATTTTATATAAAAAAATAATGTTTTATAATTATGTTAACCCTAGCAAAAAAATTATTTGAAGATTTATAAAAAAACACTTGCTATATAGTTCTTGTCTTGTGCATAATACTACTTTCTGGCTACTAATTAATTAACAAGTTGTATATATGTGTCTTTTGTGATGTTTAGCTGCTAATGGACCTGCAACTTCTCCAAAAATTTCCTCGTCCGAAACCCCGGCGCCAGCGAGTTCTCCGACCGATGCTTCGAATATTGAGCCCGAGTCTCCAGCTGCATCACCAGATCCAGAAGTGAACGGCATTCCTGCTGCAGGTATTTATGCATTCACAAGACAATACATATCAATTGAGTTAACAAAAGACTTTTTTTTTTTTTTTTTTTTTCTTTTTTTGGTCAATAAGGATTTAACAAAAGACTTTACTGCACACCCCAATTTATTGGGGACCTTTTCATCCGCGGAGCTTGGGCCTACAAGCACAATCCCAGGCCCAGCCCAAAGGCCCATTTATATTTTTTAATTAATAAAATAAATATTTTTTAATTTTTATTTATAAATATATATACTAGTATATTACATGTAAAAAATATTTATAAACCTTTGAAAAATGGTACTTGGGTCAGGTTGGAGTTGAGCTTCATTAGTGTGTCCAAGCCCGGCCCATGTTGGGCAGGCTGAGGGTACTTAATTAGGTCCATGAAGAGGTTTAATTAAATTGTAATGAATTTTATATATGTTGTCGTCTTATCCGAAAAAGGACCCAATTGAAGACCATGAGTGTATTGCAGTGTTTTTTTTTTTTTTTCAAGAGTACTCTAAGATTTTTCTAAAATTTAAAAGTGCATGTCACATGGCGCCATATAAAAGGTATTTATAATGTCTTAGTACTCTTAGCCAAAGCATCTCTAGTGAGAGTCGAACTCACGACTTCTTCAAACTTTGCCTTTTGACAAGTGATACATCTATCATCTCACTAGAGATGCTTTGACAATAGTATATTTTAATCTTTTGTTTTATTTAGTTATAATCAAGAGATGTACGATATGCTTACAAAAAATGCATGCTTGACATGCATGCGTATTATTAGCCAAAAGTTGTAAATTAATGTTAGGACATTTGCTCGTATTAAGAATTAATCAATTACCTAATTGGATGCCACATTTGAGTGCTAATGTATTTAAAAGTAATACATCCGATCTTAATATATATGATTCTCAAAAAACAAAGGAATTGATCAATTACCTAATTGGATGCCACATTTGAGTGCTAATTTCTTTAAAAGTAATACATCCGAGCTTAATATGATTCTCAAAAAACAAAGTGTGTTGATGGAGCAAACATACATGTATATAGCTTCTTAATTAATAATATTAATTTGAGTACTTGTGCAAATGGTGCAGGAGGTGGATCCAAAACGGTTGGGCAAGCTTCCTCTGGAGCAAGTCTAACCAGAATACCAAATCTCCTTCCAAATATCATAACAGTCTTCCTTGTTTTCACTGGGTTTTGCCGTTATTTTTATTAAAAATTAGTTATTGTTGAGTGAGGTTTCTTTCGAGTGGTGAAGGGCTTAATATACTTTTAATTTCTCTGTTATGTTTTAAGATCGTGTGCTCGGGTGTTGTTACATTTATATATAATTCCTAAAAAAGAAAACAAAGAGCTTGTACTTGTTTGAGAGTTCCCCTAAATAGAGACTGTATTTGTTTGATATAAGACATTATTAGTATATTTATAATATATATTTTCTCTTGAGATATTAGCTTTGATATGGCTAACTAATTAATTAATGAAAATAATTAAGATCTCAAAGTTGTAAGATTATAGAACTTGTTTGAGGAGTCTATGTATCTATTAATCATACAAATTAACTATTTTAAGCGCCGATACAATTGCTGGTTTGCTCATTTTTAAGAGTGGTTGCTCAATTGAGACGAGGGATATATGTCCACAACCGTTAAAGTTGTGTTCAATCCCTTTCCTCGGTATAGTATTAATGGTATGTTCGCTTCATGGTCTTAAGACAACGTTTTCCATAAGAAACAACTTAACATCCTCCCAAACTCGCGCGCTAAAGATTTGAACCCTCAACCGCATATATTATAGGTAATTATTAAGCACATACCAGAATTAGGAAATGTCCTCGCGGTGGATTTCGGTTCCAAGTGTATTTGTCATTGGATATGCCTCGAGTTATGTTGAGTGTTTGATTTGATCCACATTCAACATCAAATATAGAAGTTTAATTGTTGGTACAGTGTCAAACTGCCAATGCATGTAGAATTTCTCGCAGCTTTCAACATTTGTTAAGCTAGCTATTTATATGAATATGCCTGTATTCTCTGCTCTCCAATCTCTGTTTTCTTTTCTCTGTCTCCCCATGAAAGCCATATTAATCTGTATGCCCATTTAATTTTGATCTCTTTCACAATGCCAATAACAAATTGTGAAAATCTAATTTTTTACTAATCACTCATTATTACTCTATTAATTGTATATAAATAATTTTTTTTATAACTATGGGTGACTAATTCCATTCCCACCAAACCCATTGATTAGGAGAGATCGACCACCAAAAAACGGTTTCTTTGTTGACGCAATAACTCAAACATGTGATCTCCTCCTAGTGAAGAAATTCACATGCAAAGTTCTTACCACTCTGCCACTCTTCCACTTGGGTGATGAATAATTGCTTGATCACAATAAATAAAAAAGATATTAATATCTCAATGTACATACATACTGTTCCATCAAAATTCTTTATTCAATTCAATCTACGATAAAAAAAAATAAAAAAAAATGATCTATTACAATCACAATTAATCTAATTTATCAACATCATCAGCCAAAATACTATACACAACAATGTCCACACTCTTTCCCCTAATAAAGAAATACTTCCTCAACACACCCTCTCTAAGCAACCCTGCCTTCTCCAACACCCTTTGTGACCCTTTATTCTCCACAAAAACAAGCCCCTCCATCCTCTCCAACCAAGGCAACTCCTTAAACACACAAAAAACCACCGCCTTCACGGCCGCTGTCGCAATGCCCATGCCCCAATACTTTGCCTTCAAGTGGTATGCAAGCTCTCCTCTTCTCTCGTCCTTGCCGCTCCCGGTCGGCGTTACATGTATCGAACCCACGACTTCATTGTCAAAGATAATTGCGCGGTACCAAGGGTGAGATGCAACTACGTCTCTTAGGAAGATTAGAGCTTCGTCTTTAGAGGTGAATGTGTTCCATCTGCAATATTTTGTGACCTTATCGTCTCCCGCCCATTCTATGAAATCGTCGACGTCGGAGAGCTCAATCGGCCGGAGAGAGATCTTAGGCTCCATTAATTAATTCTCTTGGTTTGAAATTGATGAAGGATTTGATCATCAATGTTTATCCAATAAAAAGGTATGTACTATAAACACCTATATTTCCAACTATATAGTTGGTTGGATGGCTGAGAGCCTACCTCAAGGAGTGGTCGTGCATGGGTTTAAGTTTTGTGGAAATAATTTTCTGACGTCACCCACGCCCAGAATGCGCGTTGGCCTCACGAGTGATCTATTTGCACCTCGAGATATGTGGCCCACGTGTTATGCATCAAAAAAATTGTTTGTCATGCATATTAAGGCGCGCAAAGAAGGCTCATGAGATTGATGTAAGTTCAAGGTGATGTCAAAGTAGCAATTTTCCCTAAGTTTTGGGTTCCCTTTGTAAAGCACTTCTGTTTAATGTGTGTTGGATGAGCTTCTATCCAGGCACAAGCTACATGTATATATATATTTCGAGGTGCATCCAACGTAAGTGTTCTTAAAAAAAAAAACTTACCAAGGCTTGCCAAGGGAAGTCAAGTTTCTAGCACGCCAAAGAAGAATGATAGAGACACTGGGCCCCTTGGAAACCAACAGCTTGAGCATATATATGTGGATGGGGGTGTTAGATCATACACAAAAAACATGCATATTACTGAACTATAACATATCATGCTTGAATTCAATTACAAAGAACTAGATAAAATAATATCAGAGGCTTGCACTTAACGGCGATGTCCTAAGACGAAATCTCCTCCAATTCGGTGTATGAATGCTGCAAGAGGTTCGTCTCTAGGATACAACTGGATTGATCTTTGATTACACACTAACCAAAAATCCTTTCTTCTGCAACAACGGAAATCTCTCTCAAAAACCAAATAAAACAATCTCTATTTCGAAAATTTTCTTAGTTTTTTCTCTCAAAATGAAGTTTAGATCAATTGAGAATACCTATGGTCTTTTCCTCCAACCCCACATTCACTTAACCACTTGCTTCAAGTGAAAGATCTCTTATAAGGAAAGAAAAAAAAAAGTTTATTTCCCATGTGGGACTAAAAATTGGATACAATACAAACTCAAAGAATCTTTAAAGTTCAACAGGGGTGCACATGGCCCTAGTAGCATTAATGTACAAGTAGCTGAGTAACTCATGAATCTCCATGATTGATGTGGACAAAGAACTAATGAATTGATGATAGAATTACTGAAGTGTTGCTTTTTTTTTTTCTTTACATTCTGTTTTTAAGAAATCAAGTGATTATGGCTTAGCTTGTTATTATGCATATGTTATAAGAGAAGTGCTAGAATGACAATGAAATGTCATACCATAAGACATATTAGCTCACAAGAGTCATACACGTGCGTCTCGAGATGTCGGCATACATAAATTCCAATGCATAACACGTGGGTCAAGATCACATCAAAGGCTCTTGCGAGCCAATGTGTCTTATGGTATGACATTATTGTTGTCATTCTAATATTTTTCATGTTATAAAGCTGTTTGAAGATGCGAACCACACCTGTGGCATAGTGAAAACAAGCACCTCTATGAAGTCAAATGATCGATTCGTCTAAAGAAAAGAAAAAAAAAAACTGTTAAACTAAAAGTTACTTTTTTTTTGCTGATGAACCACACCATATTTGGGAAATGGCAGGCTCACACGCAAGTTCATGTGCAGGTCCACTGGCGTTAACGGCAGGTTCACCGGACACACAGGCAGGCTCTTTGGACAACTATCCACCTCCGGACCTCACGGATGGGGTGACACGGTCAACGAAGAAAGTTAGGAATCGAAAGCTATCTTATGACACATGAGGGGAAGACCAAGGCTTTAATGTCTCTTTCAGGGAAACTTTAATGCGGTCTGAGAGTGAAAAAGAACTAAGCCCCCTATTGGGAGATATAGAGATTGGGTAGTGCTAGATGGACTTAAAAGTCCGGACTCAAACAACCAAAAAGACATAAAGATCCTTAATTCAAATTTATTATTGGTGTTTGGGGGTAAAGGGTAATTAGGTCTTTTACTTAGATATATATCTTAAATTATTAATAAAAAATTTTGAGTCCGGACTCAAAGAGTCCGAACAAATTTTTTGATAGAGATTACACCAGATGAGGTACAACGCTCGGTAGTTAACAACGTAGACCACATTAACTTCTCGGAATGGGTACGAGACTTAATGGTGCATTCAATGAGGAATATTATTATGGTGAAATTGTTGGGAAGATCGATTGGCTACAAGACCCTTACTAGCAGACTCATGGACTTGTGGCAATCCATTAGGGGGATGATAATCACGGATGTGAAAAAAGGGTTTTACATGATTCGCTTCAATACCCAAAAGGACTACCACTGAACGTTGATTGAAGGCCTTTGGACGGTGATGGGTCACTACTTCCTAGTACAACCCTAGACCCCGTATTTTAACCCCCGTGAGGAGAGCCTCTCCAAGGTGAAGGCCTGGATTCGCATCCCGGGCCTCCCCTTCTAGTACTACCAGAAGAATATAACACGGGCCATCTAAGAAACAGTGGGCGAGGTCATCAAGATTAATACTAATATACAGTCGGGGCAAATAGCTCAATTTGCTCGCATTGCTCTTTTTCTGGATCTCACGAAACCACTCAAGCCAACCATAGCAGCTGACAGACGTACCCAACATATCGAATATGAAAGCATCCCCTTTGTCTATTACAGGTGTGCCCATTACGACTATGTGAGTGAACAATGCCCTTTGAGTTAAAAGACGGGGATGGAGCCACCATCAACCCAAACCCCCGGCAGTACGGAGGTGGAGCCACCGCGAGGAACTGCAGTTTAGAAGGACCTAGTGGGTCCTTGGATCCATGCCACTAGGAAACTGAAACATGGCAAACCTAGGGCTGCACTTGTCACGGCTTAAATTCCTAATCCTAGTTTAATTTCCTTAATCATGATCATCGACCCGTGACGTGGGACCCGCATCGAGATATGTGCACTGACCGAGACAATGTGGCTAAAGTATATGTTAGATTTGTTGTGATGTATGCCTTGTGTATTGTATATGTGTATGCTATTAAGTCACTCCTACTTGTATTTAGATGTCGAGACTTGAGCGGGGACGCGCTTCGAGATGTGTGTCGGTGTAGGACTGGGGTAGAGAGTGAATGTAGTAAGTTTATTTAAGTTAATGTGGCTTAAATCGTAGTATTAATGTGGCTATGGTTGATTTACATTAAATGAAACATAAATTAGCTTAATAAAATAATAACCATTTGATATTCCTCGAGATATGAGTAGACACATCAAGAGACCAATTGAGTTGAAATTGGTGTTAGCAAGGGAGAGTTAGTGGAGTGTAAATGGTTTGCAAGTCGTGTAATAAGCCATTAGATTAGTCTCGAGATACGTGTGTACATTAAGTTCAATGACTATAAGTCAACCTTATCTAACATATATAATGCATCAGATGAACATGCAATTGATTTACAAACATAACTTAAAGAAGAAGTAAAGCTGAAGAAGAAGATTAGCAAAATTGTTATGGAATTTTGGTGGAATTGAAGGAGTTGATTCAAGCTAGGTGTGGTGTATAACTAGGTAATTCTACATACGCCATTAACTTTATATTAATTGATGAATTTGGTGATATAATTGAAGTATGAGTTGTTGTTGTTGTGGTAGTGGTTGTTTTGGCTCTCTGATGGAGGAGAACGCGGAACCCAAGGCTTTGGGGTTGGTTATGTAGAGAGAAAACTCAGAATTCAAAGTGCAAAATTTTGGGTTTTCCTGCACATAGCGTGCTAAGCATGCATGCTAGCTCGTCACCTCCGTGTATCGCGCTAATAAGTTTGAAGTAGCGCGCTAATGGGGTCACTAGCGCGCTAGACATGCCACCCAACGTACTAGGTGCTATGACAGTGCAAATTCTGCATTTTCCTAACTTAAAATTTAACACTTTAAACAAGTCCAATACCCTAATTAAAGGTTTAAACACACTCTAAAACATAGGAAATGATACAAGGAGCCTAGGGAAAAGTCTCGAGGATTCAGGTGCGTGTTTGAGGTGTCGGGAGGCCGGATTAGCTAGGAAATTTGCATGGATTGTAAGTAAACTGATTGAAATATTTATTTACATTTCATTCATGTTTGTTGTTCAATTACAGTCAATTGGACCGAGTTAGCTATTGTACTCTAGATGGCATGACTTGTTTCTTCCCTCATTATATGAGTTTGTAATTATGGCATTGTTGGTTTATTTAATAGTTTCATTTACTCTAAATCGTGTCCTATGTCATGCTTGATTGTCAAGATATTTGGTCAAAATGAAATAACATGCTATTAGGTAGGAGATTTATAGTTTTGTGAATCCATTGCCTTTGCGCATTAGTTATGTAATCACATTTTTGGATTCCTAAATTGTGTCATTCCTTGAGTTATGAAAGCAGTTCTTGTGTCTAAGACCATGATAGGATAGAGATGAGCGCGACACACTTGGTCGCTAGATTCTCAGGGATGTCGGGATCTCGCCACTAACTTGTGCAGCGCACGGGGTATGGAACGCGGGGTTGTTGACAAGTATACATCACATATGAGGGGCACCTGTGAGTATTTATATATGAGATGTGCATTTGTGAGGATGTGAAGGCATTCATCATATTATTTACGTCCTAAATAGTGGTAAATGTTGATTTGATGTAACTCACGGTCGATCGGCCCTATATAATTATTGCTTAGTCGAGTGTCAGTTTCACATTGTTTAACTAAAGTATCTTATATCATGATTCATTTTCAACATATTTGCTATTTTAATTTTTTCGAATACTTGTTGTATATATTTGGAAATGTGGATAAATGTTTCTTAGTGTTACTTTCTACTTTTCTGTATTCATCGTCCTTTTTTTGACGGTATGTGCATATCCATCGAGTAGCAGACCAGGCAAGGAGATGATCGAAGACTACCTCTGAGCTAGTGGAGAGTTGCTACCTTTTATATTATAGGTTTTTGGTTTTGTTGCATGACTTCTATATATGTCTTTTGTACATGTGACGTCCTCGCGCCCCAAGGCTGCCGAGTGAGCTGCTACATGAGTCTCGTAGCCCTACTGACGTCATCACCATGTCAGCGCTCCTCGATAGCCGTGCTATTTCATTAATCAATGATTATATCAATCAATTATTTCATTATTTAGTTAGCCTTTCCTTTGTCGTTTATTGAGTTGTAAGTAGATAATCAGTAATTTATAGTGGAAGTCTTAATATAGCATAACCATAGTTTTTAATAACTTTCTAGTCATATAGAGCATCATTCCTACCGTGGAAAGCCTGGAATATAGTACAATGTATATCAAGTGACAACATACTGTGTAAAGTAAATATATACAAGTACAGAGTCTATCAAACCTCCCATAACCCCAAAAGTAAAATAAAATATCAAGATGAACATGTAATAGTAAGTCCTGGAGTGTAGGCAATCAGAGATAGTCACCTAGGATCTCCTTGCCCTTACTGGTACTAGGATATGCACTGACGCGCACCGAACGCGTCAATAAAATAAATTACCTAAACCAACTATTTTGTAGATAGTGGCAAATGGTCGATCCCACGGAGATTGGTATCTTTCTAAGGTTCAAAAAATAACAAAAAGGGAAATCGGGGGTTTTAAGAGAGAATAATATAGCTAATCTAAATATCAACAAAATAAATAAAACAATGGAAATAATTTGAAAACAATTAATAAAAACACCTAGGTCAAGACATACAAGTTCGGTTCGATAAAAGATTGGATTTTGTCGTCGATTTATGTAAAATATGTAAATCAAAATATCATAGTGTAGCTATAGAACCGGTAACGTACGCAGTTCCTCGCACTTTTTAATCTCGATAGCCAAGGTACGACGGTGACTATTTCCCTAGTCAAACGTATAACCCTATACTCAAGTGCATTGGGTTTAACATGATGACCGCAATGGGTTTCGTGAAGGCACTACACCTAGACAACCAAATCATTAGTGTGTTCGATTTAGCCTAGATTCCTAAGGTATTCAACCGGTCCCAAAAGATGTCAATCAATTGGTATAGTCAATTGCCATTAGTGTGATCTTGTCGCATAAGGATGGATGCTTACGACTCACTGGCGAGTAAATCATACTTTAAACATGAATTTAACCCTAATTGTTCAAACAATACCAAATAAAATAAAATATAATAAAAAGCAATGCAATTAATATAAGTAAATCTCATAAATCTATTGATATGTATAGTCGAACCTCCCTCACAGTCTTGCCTAAGCTAGAGATTTTAGCCTCGTATGATTGAATACAAAAAAATCAAAAGAAAAGTGGAGAGGGAGAGAGGAGAGTTCGGCCAAGAGCGGGAAGTCGGCCGAGAGAGGATGAAATATATAAGCCTATCGTTCCTAATTAAATCCCTAAATTCTTATTAGTGAAAAATTGCTAAATATTAGTCCCTGGACTGAGAGAAACGATTCTGGTGGTTTCCTTTTTGACTCGTGCGCTGAGGTACATCAAGCGTTTGATACATGGAGCTCGGACACGTGTCATACACCGATTGGTTGAAGCTGCTGCTCTCGCTGACGTGGCGTCTGCAAATAGGAAGAGCAAACGTTGGAAGGACGTTGATGCATGGAGATGAAGACACGTGGCAGGCGTGTAGGGAGGGGGAGTCTGCTATGACGCGCTGCTGATGTAGTAGACATCCACGTGGCATGACTTGATTGGCTGAAGCGCTGGAGTTGATGACCACCACGTGTCTGATGCTGGTCACCCCTACCCATGTGCAGTGCGTATTTCGAGGCAAATCCTCCGCCACCTGATCACTACATATAAATACTCCATTCCACATGATTTTTCACCATGAATTTAACCGCGCACTCTAAAGATCCTGAAAATAACAAATAAGTGCAATTAAGCTAGTATTTTGGATACTTAAACATAATATATATATAAAAAAAAACTATATATATAATATGAATAATTAACGACTTATCATGCATTCAGTCATCACAATAAAATAGATGATGAATCCATTGAGTAAGATCCCAAATGAAAACCACCGAGCATTCAATAATAGAGAGCCCAAGAATAATTTTGAATAAACATGTAGAAATAAATAGGCAACTATAAGATAATCACGTGCATAATTAACACCAATAGAAACCAAATAATTGTGTCACACGTAGCAAACTAGACCATACTTCATCAATCTGGATGATCTCAGCGGTCTATACCACACTGGCTCACATTCGGACTACTAGCGGAGGATTGGTTTGTATCACAACCCACCGAACATGTGTACCGATGAGGTCAGCAGCTCGGGTTGCCATTCACCGAGGGCACAAGTGACACGTGCCATGGTCTAGCGTACTAGAGCCCCATACAACAAAACATCAGAATAAACCCCGGCAGCGAACAAAACTACCGATCGTTATACCAAATCAAAGCAATGATAGAACATGGATAATGAACGATAAAAAATACAAGATTGCACATTTGAAACAATTAAATACTCAAGATATGTTTCTTAAGGGATTTACGCACCTCAAATCATACTCTGAAGCATCCCCCGTTACGCTCTCGACTACCGTACCATAGCCCCAAGTCCCATGGATCCATTTCTAGTGTTTTAGAGTGACTTAAGGTGTTTAAATTAATTTTAAAGTTCTATTTCCTACAACTGCCTCTTAAAGACTAAATAAAATCTCAACTTTCAATTTGGGATCTTATGTTGCAGCGCAAATTAGACTATTATAAATTCCAAATCATCAAAGAAACCTAGCAAGAAAGTTTTGATCTATGTCTAAGCTTTTCGAAAAGATCTGGTTTGTAAAATTTCGATTTAAAACGAAAGAGATATCAAACTTCTACTAAAACATGTCAAATTGGAATAAAATCCGACTAGCAATTTTTGTAAAAATTATTTCTCCCAATTTATAGCTCTAAAAATTGTAATCTTCGGTCACGAGGCAGCTAACATACCCAATAACAACAAACTAAAAATGAGCTCATTCCGATAAAAATTGAGAGAGTTATCCCTTGTCAAAGTTCATTTTAAAAATCTCGTATTAACATTTCAACAGCCTAATTGATAAGAATTTTTGAGCTAGAAGGAGTTTGAATTTCACAATTTCTCAAGAGACAAAAGTTGTAGATCTCTGAGTAAGATTTCCAACAACATATGATCCACCCCATTTGGAGTTTATATGAGAGAGTTATGCTCAATTTACAGAGGTTAGGTCAAGAAATTTACTAACTAATCATGTATGCATCAAGAACTCATGAAACTCCAATTTCTTGCCAAAACTAGTTTGAAACCATTATTCATCATAAAAGATCAGTTTAAAACTCTAATTTAAACAAGAAAAATAGTTGCTTAATCTTTGAAACTTGTTTTTGCACAAAACCCCCAAAACTTGAGTTTCCATATACACATTTTTGATGAATTTAAGCATATAAAAAGTGGGTTTTATACCTAGATGATGAACACTTAGATTTGATCTTCCTTACTTGATTCCTCTAGTAGATTGCCTCCATTCCTCCTAGTTCTTGCTGAATTTTCTAGCACTCTAGCATAAGAACAAACTTTGTTATTGTTGCATGAAGAGATTTCCCACTAACTTAGCTATATATAGGTTATGTTAGAATCGATTGTGTTCACGTATCTCGAGGTCAATCTAATTTTTCTTGTTAACTCCTATTCCACTAACGTTCATCTTGTTGACACCAATTCCAACCTCAAATCTCATTGGATTCCATTCTAGTGCGAATCTCGAGGCAAATCTATGACATCAGTTTTTTCATCCAACTATAGGCATTTATAATCATTTGATTCAATTAATTTAACTTTGCACTTTTATACATATGTAGGCTATTTAGGGTCTTAAATTGGTGTACTTTCACTTCACTTAGTACTCAATTACCCGACATCCAGTGCCCCGCGTCTTGGCACGCATCCCGAGGCATGCCAATCCTTGATGTACCCGATTGTTATAACTTAGCATAAAGTTTGATTATCTATTTTATGTCATATTCACCTTTGTTCTAGTCATTTTATTTAAGTTAGCATTATAAGACTTAGTGTACCCGTACTATGTCTACCCGAGCCCCGCGTCTTGACACGCTTTACGAGACGTTTACCCGTTACACATCCTTACATGATATTTCAAAGTAACTCACACATGCGATGTAACATGAGAATCATTCAAGCTAAACACCGCAATATATTCAACCAACAAACATAAAATAACCATTTATGCCAGTCAGCCGTGTCCTAGCCTATCTTAGACGTCCACGTTGTCCTGAGTTGGCGTCCGAATATGAAAATAACTCGTATAATGGCGCCAATAAAATTTGGTCTTTACAGTACACTTTTGGAGATGTATATTTTGGGTTGTGAGATAGTACATGACCAGACACGTGTTGATATATTATTATTGTTGTTTTGTTATATATATGCATGTGATCTTTGTTTCCTGATTTTCAACACATTTAGGATTTATATTAATGAGTTATGCTAGATTGTTAAGAATTTTGCTGAATAGGTTTAAAATAAATAAATTTTAATCAACTCTGAATTATTAATTGACGTAAGCATAGCGAAATGCTTGTTAGAAAAATTTGTTGGATAAGAGATGAGTTTGAAAAAGCTGACTACTGTGTTGCTAAGTCTTACGTGGTGAGTTTAGGCTTAATGACGGGATAAGGCCGGGTGGTGCCCTGTTTAGGGAAGGGGTCATCATAATACCTACCCAGCGACGACAGAAAGAACATCACCTGATGACGCCGACTGTAGTAAGATTTCATGTACTTGTGGATGTGGGTGAGAATCCCCTGACAAATACTCATGATGGAAATGAGACCACAAAGGAGGCCAACTTGGCTCCCTAGACACGATGAACCCAACATCCAACGTTACAATCCCCAACACCAAACCCAAACAGAAATTCATAAGAAAAGACCCCTCGGCCAAACACCAACACAAAGCTCAACCCAAGAGTGTCCATGTGCCAAAGAAGCCCAAAAGCCCCATTCCAGGCCAAGCCCATCCTCTAGCCAACTACTTCCCCTGATATACCCCAAACACTAACGCAGCCCAATCCCCACCACAATGCACCAACTTCCGTGACCAATAAGAGAACTCTGGCCTAAATTTCTTGCACCCATCATCCATACCTACATACCACCATACCTATAACGACCCGCTCTAATGAATTTTAATTAAATTATTAATTACATATTAGGACTTGTAGCTTGGACCCAGGTGGATACCGCTAACAAGTCTACGACACTCCAACCAAGGTATAAATAGTTATTTTTTGTGATGCATGTTAATTTGTTGTATTATTAGTCAATAATTCGCGTCACACTAGTTAAGATTTTCATTGGTTGCGCGTATAGTGACTAGAGTGTAGGACGTCATGGAGTGTGCGTAACGCGGGTGTATGGGGTAGTCAGTGTGACGGCCCCAGTTTCCCACAAACTGGGCCCCGCCCGGCCTAAGCCCACGTAGACCCCTAGAGCCAGTCTCGTAAGGTCAACGCAGACCTAGTCAGCCTTCCAATCCATCATTATAAGTAAATTCAAAAGTTTTAAGTTGAGTTATTAGTATTTTTCAAGTTTCAATTTAGCGGAAGCAATTAATACATTAAATAACTCAACAATAATGTAAAAGAGTTGGACAACCTAATTGTGGAACCCTGTAAACATGTACATCTCGTGTCGAGTGTTATAACTAAGCAAAAATGATATATCAGTCGTGTGTATCTCTCAACCCAAATAAGTATCCCAAGTGTGATAACAACATATATAAGTAATACAAAAAGCCAACAAAAAACCTACAAAAGTGTACGAATGTAGATTTCCAAATGTCGGCGTCTTGCCTTTGCTCGGTTGCAGATCTGCACTCGGTCAAACACAAGAATGCCGAGTCCAGGTAAGTAAAAGCCGGTAGGATCTAAACAATAATTCAAAATAAATAAAGCAGTCTAAAAGTCATGCGATAAAAAGAAAGTTGTATGGAATGCATGATAATAAGACTGTAAAAATGAAAGTACAACGAGAAATGAGTGTCAAAGGAAACAATAGAGAGGTGCCCAAGTAGTCCAAGACCACCGAGTGCGGGTGCCACATGGTCGGGGTCATAGAGTCGCGACAACGCCAAACAGACTCAGGTCTTAGGACGCGGCATCGCCTGCTGTACCTAGACCGTCGCGAATGAGGGATATCAACGGTGCCCCGGATAAAACCCATCTCATTCTGACCAAATACTCAAGTGACTCGAGGTCATGGCCCCGGTTGCAAGCCGACAACCACTCCAATCAGATACACTCGTATGACTCACTTGGCCCTCGGACACTCATAAGTGGGTGGGAATTCCAAGAAAGGGACACAATACAACATCAATAAAACATAAGCTCAAATGTACTACTGTGCATTTCCTAGCTGGTTTTACTTACCTCGAGAAATCGCAAATCGTCCTCAAAACGTCCCGCTCACGCCTCGATATGCACACCCGACACCCGACTATAGCCTCATAAGTCCTTGGTGTCCGTTTATACCAATTAAGTTACTTAAGTCATTCAAATTAATATGTTTGCGATTAAATCGAAATCACTCGATCCCAACACCAAAATATGATTTAGGACCTAACCATGGCATACAATGGAGGTCTCAACTCCAAAATCCATTCGTCTTCTTCGCGAGCAATCCATCTTGTCGTCGAGCTTCGTCGAAGTCCGGATGCCTTGTCCACTGTTGTTGTGTCTCATCGGGGATCAATCGGTCCTGCAACGCGCCACCGCGTCGTTGCCCCATGCGCCATATCGCCGCTCATGCGCGCCACCACCGCTCGCCGCCGCACGCATCGCTGGAGCCGCTCCTCTTTGCTGGCGTCTCGGTGGATCGCGCCGCCGCTCGTAGTCGTCGTCACGCCCGCGCCACCTCGTCCGCGGCTTCGCCTCAACCGCCGCCGCGATCGCCGCCGTGCCGTCGCTGCTGGTCTTCGTTAAATCTGCTTTCGCTCGCCGCTCCCTGCGTCGATCCCTTCGATGGCCCGTCACCCGCGAGCCGCCGTCCGCACCCCGTCACCACGAGTCGCTGCCCGTGAGCAGCAGCTCCGCTGTCTCTTCTTCTTCTCCTTCTCCTTCCCGACGTCTTCTCTATTTCTCTGCCACTCTTTCTCTCTCTTCTCTCTCTCTGTTGAGTCGTTAATTATGTAATATTATATATAGGTTATTTACATATTTTTATTGTCAAGTCTCCAAAATACTAGCCTAATTGCGTTTATTTATTATTTTCAGGGTTAACGGAGCGCGCAGTTGAATTCGTAGCGGAAAAATACTTAAAATGGAGTATTTACTTGCAGTGATCGGATGCCGGACAATTTGCCTCGAAATACGCGTTGCGTGGTGGGTCGAATAGCAGTAAGTATGTTTCAGCCAATAAGAAGATGCCACGTCAGTGCCAAGCATCACACCAGCTGCCAAGTGTTAGGCGCCTATTAGTCTACAACCACACACAAAAGCCGGCGCCACCAATGAGAAATCGCCACGTCATCCGGGATAGAACACGTCACACACCGCATTTTCTTCTTTGCGTTTCGAAGCATATCGATCGGCCTCGGGATGCGTGCCCGCACGACTCCCGAAGAATTCGCGCGAGTCGCACGACTTTTCTTCGCGTTTTGTGTCCACGTGGCGGGCTTCCATTGGGCGGACACGTCACGACAACATCATCACAAACAACCCTCGTCCAATCGCTGTTCGCCACGTTACACATGCCAAAGCAAGCTCACCTAATCAAATGCCGACACGTGGCGGGCCGGGAGCAAATTCATGACGACCGTTCGATCGTCCTCGCGCACGTGTCACAAATAAAATTAGGCGCTTTAATTAGGTTTTGGCAAGAACGCACGGGGGATGATCTTCTATTCTCTGTTCGGCCTCTTTGGCCGAACTCTCTTCTCCCCCATTCTATATTTTTTATTTTTCTTTATTCTTTGTGTTCTTTCATGGGAGGCTAAAACCTCTAGCCTAGTCAAGACTGCGAGAGAGGTTCGACTGCGCATATCAATGGATTTGTAAGATTCATATATTTTAATTTCAGTCTTTTCATTAATATTTTATTTTCTTGGGTATTGTTTTAATAATCGAGGTTAAACACTTGTTTAAATCTTGATTTACGTGCCAGTAGGTCGTACGCACCCGTACTTGTGCAATAAGACCACACTAGTGGCATTCGACCATACCGATTGATTAGACCTTTTTGGGACCGGTTGAATACCTTAGAAATCTAGGCTAAATTGGACACACGAGTGATCCGGTTGTCTAGGTGTAGTGCCTTCATAAAGCCCATTGCGGTCAACACATTAAACCTAATTCACTTGAATATATGGTTGTGTGTTTGACTAGGGAAATGTTCATTGTCGTACCTTGACCATCGAGACAGGGAAGTGCGAGGACCCGCGAACGTTACCGGGTCTATAGCTACACTAAGATATTTTGATTAGCATATTTTACATAAATCGACGACCAAATCCAATCTTTTATCGAACCAAACTTGTATGTCTTGACCTAGGTGTTTTTTATTAATTGTTTTCAAATTTATTTCCATTGCTTTAGTTATTTTGTGATTAGTTAATTAATTCATTTTCTCTTAAACCCCGATTTTCCTTTTTGTTATTTTTGACCTTAGAAAGATTAACAGTCCCTGTGGGATCGACCCTTTGCCACTATTCTACAAAATAGTTGGTTTAGGTATTTTTTAATTTTATTGACGCGTTCGGCGCGCGTCACTCTCTCTCTCTCTCTCTCCCTCTCCCTCTCCCTCTCCCTCTCTCTCTCTTTCTCTCTCTTATCCGATCTCTCTCCTTTTTTTGTAATAATAATATATTTTTTTCTAATTATCTCCTTGATTTTGTGTCCGAATTAAACCCTGAAAAATACTCCATTTTCGCCGAAAATTGACGAAAATATCATTGCACTCCGCAACACGGGTACACCGCGTCTAAACCTTAACTTGACCCTATTTCGCGTCGATTTCGATCCAGATCACGGCGAATGGGTCCCACATACGACCCTGAAATGGCACGTGACACGAATTAGATTTTTAGGGCCGTTACAGTCTTCCCAACTAAAAATAATAATTCGTCCTCGAAATTGAAGCAATTCACCTTTTTTTTGTGAAAGCCCAAGGCCATACTCGCCCAAGGCCATACCCCTGCCGGTCTAAGCCGGCGGGCTGGGCTCCTCTGAGACCTTCAAAACAGTGTGGGTGCACCTATGCGACCTCCCATACCATCTACGTCCTTCCCCTAATATATGCCAGGGCAACATCCTCGAAACATATAATGGGAACAATTTTTCGCCTATCTAGACTAGAACACACATATTGGGGTTTAAGTACGCATGTTTGGCGAATTTGGTACCACTGACCTAGTCCACCGTCTCTAACACACACATCCTCAGTACATCCACAAGAATGTGAATCAATATCTCTAGTCAAGTGGGTTTCAAACCCAACTCATCGACCAAGCGACCAGAAATAAAACAAGTTAAGGGTAGCAGTCGGATCTGGCTCGGCAACATGATGAACCTGCTCCCGACTCTGTTGTGGCGGCCCTTTGCCCAATCGTGGACACGTACTGGCGAAGTGATCTGGCTGTCCACACTCCCAACAAGTACGCTGAGATCCCGATCCAGATGGAACACTCTGTCCCCGTCCATACCTTTGCCTCGCCGCCTGCCCACATCTATCGCCATCGCCTCGGTCCTCCTTGATACTCGTTATCGAGAACCCGATAGTGCGCAGCAAGTGTGGTGTGCTTGATATAACTCTGTACTGGAGCAGATGGTATTGGCGCAATACGCGCTGCAGAGGTGGAGATGCAACAAACCACATACTTTGAGTTCGATCCCTCGACCTCCACTGTCTAGGTCACTTCCTCCTCCCGTCACCTCCGGGTTTGACATCTGGTTGTGCTGGTGGTGGAGCTGCGTCTACTGTACGAGTGCTCTGAAAAGTCTCACTGGCCAAGCTTCTCTCATACGCCTCCTGTAAAATCCCTAAAGCTATGGTTGCTATCATAGAACCGATCTCACCCAACAAGCCATTCATGAAGTAGTAGGCCCGGTCATCGTCAGTATCAGTTATGCCTCCGGCATGGTCCATCAACCTCAAATATCGGCCCTTATCCTGTATCACTGTCTCGTCAGCTGCCTGTCGGATGTTCTGACAGTCGGTCCTCTTCATATTCCTGACCGCATGAGGGAAGTACTTTTGATTGAACCTCTCCTTGAATTCAGCCTAGTCCTTGGGTTTCCCCTTCGTAGCCACCATGTTATGCCACCACACATCAGCCTCTCCGAACAACGAGGCTGATGAGATGCTCGACCTCATATGATATGATGTGGCCAAGACATCGTGGATCTTCTCGTGACTCCGCATAAATTTCTTCGCTGCTCCGAGATCCGTACCATCGTGAAACTTCTCCCGGTGGTGTCGCTGAAATCTTGAGACTGCCCCGCCTTAGCCGTCACTCGTATGCTCCCATCAGTGGGCATGCTCAGTGTATCATCCGCCGGTGTAACAGGAGTAGATGGTACTCTCTTAGCTGGACCTGTTCTCCCGCAGTCCGGCCTGCGCCGTAGGAGTGGTAACGGCTGACAGATTGTTGGCGCACTCACGCCCTGAGTACCTGGTGCTGCTGCTGCAGATGTAGAAGGCGATGTTGTAGCCTTTGCTCTCTAAAGTCGGAGAATCCCCTGAAGTTGCTGGCCATGTGAGATGACTAGCTGGGACATCGCATCTAACCTCTTTTGAACGTCACCCGGACCGGTATCACTGATCTCGGGCTGATCGGCTATCGCAATATGAATGCGATTTTCTATTCAGGACATAGCTATCAATAGTAGTATAATACAACACATCAAATATCTCATATATTCCAAATTTTAATTTCCCCAACTCTCATCACTTCCTAACTAGGACTCTAAGTCAGGATCATAAGGTTCCATTCTAAGTTCCAACCGTGTCATAACCCTATTTTTCAAAACCTTACTCTCTGATACCAACTGTGACGGCCCCAGTTTCCCACAAATTGGGTCCCGCCCGGCCTAAGCCCACGTAGACCCCCGAGCTAGTCTCGCAAGGTCAACGCAGACCCAATCAACCTTCCAATCCATCATTATAAGTAAATTCAAAAGTTTAAGTTGAGTTATTAGTATTTTTCAAGTTTCACAATTTAGCGGAAGCAATTAATACATTAAATAACTCAACAATAATGTAAAAGAGCTGGACAACCTAATTGTGGAACCCTGTAAACATGTACATCTCGTGTCAAGTGTTATAACTAAGCAAAAATGATATATCAGTCGTGTGTATCTCTCAACCCAAATAAGTATCCCAAGTGTGATAACAACATATATAAGTAATACAAAAGGCCAACAAAAAACCTACAAAAGTGTACGAATGTAGATTTCCAAATGTCGGCGTCTTGCCTTTGCTCGGTTGCATATCTGCACTCGGTCAAACACAAGAATGTCGAGTCCAAGTAAGTAAAAGCCAGTATGATCTAAACAGTAATTCAAAATAAATGAAGCTGTCTAAAAGTCATGCGGATAAAAAGAAAGTTGTATGGAATGCATGATAATAAGACTGTAAAAATGAAAGTACAACGAGAAATGAGTGTCAAAGGAAACAATAGAGAGGTGCCCAAATAGTCCAAGACCACCGAGTGCGGGTGCCACATGGTCGGGGTCATAGAGTCGCGGCAACGCCAAACAGACTCAGGTCTTAGGACGCGGAATCACCTGCTGTACCTAGACCGTCGCGAATGAGGGATATCAACGGTGCCCCGGATAAAACACATCTCATTCCGACCAAATACTCAAGTGACTTGAGGTCATGGCCCCGGTTGCAAGCCGACAACAACTCCAATCAAAGACACTCGTATGACTCACTTGGCCCTCGGACACTCATAAGTGGGCGGGAATTCCAAGAAAGGGACACAATACAACATCAATAAAATATAAGCTCAAATGAACTACCGTGCATTTCCTAGCTTGTTTTACTTACCTCGAGAAATCGCAAATCCTCCTTAAAACGTCCCGCTCACGCCTCGATATGCACACCCGACACCCGACTATAGCCTCATAAGTCCTTGGTGTCCATTTATACCAATTAAGTTACTTAAGTCATTCAAATTAATATGTTTGCGATTAAATCGAAATCACTCGATCCCAACACCAAAATATGGTTTAGGACCTCACCATGGCCTACAATGGAGGTCTCAACTCCAAAATCCATTCGTCTTCTTCGCGAGCAATCCATCGCGTCGTCGAGCTTCGTCGAAGTCACGACGCCTTGTCCACTGTTGTTGTGTCTCGTCGGGGATCAATCGGTCCGGCAACGCGCCACCGCGTCGTTGCCCCACGTTGTTCACAAGCCGCTGCCGCCGCCATCGCCTGCTCGCTCCGCGCCACCGCCGCCGCTCGCCATTCCGGCTCTACCGCTACCGCTGCCCTGTTGGAGCCGCTCCTCCTTGCCAGCGTCCTGGTGGACCGCGCCGCTGCTCGTAGTCGTCGTCACAGCCGCGCCACCTCGTCCGCGGCTTCGCCTCAACCGCCGCCGCGATCGCCGCCGAGCCGCGCTAGCTGGTTCGTCGCTGCTGCCACCATGCCTTGCTCCCTGCGTCGATCCCTTCGATGGCCCGTCGCCGCGAGCCGCCGTCCGCACCCCGTCACTACGAGTCGCTGCCCGTGAGCCGCAGCTCCGCCGACTCTTCTTATTCTCCTTCCCGGCGCCTTCTCTCTCTTTTGCCTCTCTTTTTCTCTCTCTTATCCTCTATCTCTCTCTCCATTTCTCTCTCTTTCTCTCTCTTATCTCGATCTCTCTCATTTTTGTAATAATAAGATATATTTTTTGTCTAATTATCTCCTCGATTTTGTGTCCGAATTAAACCCTGAAAAATATACCCATTTTGCCAAAAATTGACGAAAATACCATTGCACTCCGCAACACGGGTACACCGCGTCTAAACCTTAACTTGACCCTATTTCGCGTCGATTTCGATCCAGATCATGACGAATGGGTCCCACATACGACCCTGAAATGGCACGTGGCACGAATTAGATTTTTAGGGCCGTTACAGTCAGGGGTTTAGAAGTCACATCACCTATCACATCATATCACCCATCAAACTTTCCATACCACCCCTCACTTTTCTCTCTCTTCTCCAAGCAAAACCCGCAAAACCTCCCTCCATCTCCAATGATTTTCATTTCAACTCATCTCCTCTCATTTTCTTCCTCACCAAGTTCTCCTTCACCAAGCTCTCCTCACACCCCACGGTCTTAAGAGGTCGGTCATCTCTCTCGCGAAGTCCTTCTCTTTTGGCGGCTCATGCTGGTGACTTCCAAGACCGAGTGAGTGATGAGTTTTGTTTTTGAATTTTCAACATATATAATTTAAGAGCTTAAATGGTGGTGATATTGATATTGTTATTTATATCGTTATTGTTGTTGTTACATTGTTTAAAATGAAAAGAAAAAAAAAAGAGAAAAAAATAGTTTCAATTCGTCTCTGGTTAACCAGATACGAATTGATGGGGGGGAGTTGCCAGGCGGATTAGGCCTGGCTACCCTTGGTGAGTCGGATCGGGCCAACCCTGGTCTAAGAGGTTGGGTCGAACCGCGCCCAACCGAACCGATCCCGATTCAGGCCCAACCCATTACACAATTTAAAATTAAATAAAAATGGTTTTAAATAAAACAAGTTACATAAAAATAGATGGAGATTATGGAAATTAAATTCCAGAAAAATAAAAATATGAAAAATTAGAAAAATCTAGGAAAATAAATTTCGAGGCTTTTTCAGGCATTTAACATCTCGGTATAACTCGAAAAGTGTGCCAAAACAAAATTCTTAGGAATAAAAGTTTAAATTTTTGGTCCTACATTATAAACTCACTTAATGTGACTCTAAAATAATTAAAGTGATATAATTGGACACTATGAACTTAGGAGACTATAGTCGGGTATCAGGTGCGTATTTCGAGGCGTGAGCGGGACAATTTGAGGGCGATTTGCGATTTCTTGAGGTAACTAAACCCACGATAAAATTAGTCACAATTCATTTATAGCACTTGATTTATTTTAAATTTCATTCTTTCGTGTTATTCCTTGCTACCCACTTATTTCTCATCCACTCCCATTGGTGTATGTGTGTTTGTCGACAGGGTCAGATATGACACAAACTCACACCCCAAGGCTAGCTACCTCTCGTTGTTTGAATAGTTGCCTACGTCGAGGCTACATAGTGACTATTTCCCGCGAGACTCGTTAGGTTGAGAGATGTTTGACAGGGACCTAAGTCTCCATTATGGGTTCCTCTCAAGAGATGTTTGGACGGGGTTCTACCATTCGTGGGTTCCTCTCATTCGACCGTGAGATGTTTGGCGAGATGGTTGTCATGGGTCCTCTCGGTTTAGCTAAATCGATTCCCGGATGTCGACCAGGGCTTGTGTCACTGCACTCGTGTCTTAATTTTGACATTTATGCGACTTTTTTTCATGCCATCGCCTTATTTTTTGTTCCTTATTTAAATTGCATGAATTGCAGTCGTTTTATTGAACTTCGTGAATATTAGCTAACTTTTTCTGAGATTTACTCACTGGGATTTGTTATTGGCTTTGGTGACGAATTACAGATCCTACGACGAGCTGGGGCAAGGAGGTTTTAGGCGACTACCTCTGAGCTAGAGAGTCTCATCAGCATTTTGAGTAGGTGTTTGTATGTATTAAATTACTACTTTTATAGGATCTTTGGGATGACTTGTATACGTGATACATGTATATAACCATCTTTTGTATTTTTGTCACTTTTTGATATACATGGTATCTCATGCCAGATTTCTACACTATAGGGTTGTTTATTAATGCAAACTATTGATTATTAAAATACTTGCATGCTTTAAAAACTCCCGCTTAAATATTCAACTTCTAATAATTTCGTAAGTTGTAACCAACTTAACTTAGTTTGCGTATTGTAAACATTCATAAATATATGATAAATTCTAAGTTAACGCAAATAAAATATGAATGAAGGTTTAGGTCGCGGGCCGTCAACGAAAAATGTGCAGTGACGTGGCATGCGTGGCGACGCGGCGGTACCTGGTTTGCTTAAAAGTTTGGGGCCGTCACAATACCACTTAAACCACATCACCCCCACTAAATTCCCTTATACCAGTGGAAAGAAAGCCTCCAAATACCCAAGGTAAGGAGAGCAATACTCCGGAGATGGAGGTTAAGCGTTATCCTGAACCAAACATGCACACAGTGGTTGTGTTTACGGGCAAGGAGATGGGCAAAAACGGCCCACCTGTCAGCGTAGCGGACAACCTTGATCCTTCGCCCCATGGTTGCCAATCCAGCAGCGGCGACCGACTAATTGAAAAATCCAAAGCATTTCACTTAAAGAGTGATATGCGTTTCAAGATCTAGGGCAAGAAAGGAAAGGGAGCCTCCAAAGATTCTGCAATTATAAAACTAGTTGAAGCTTTTGAGAAAAATGCTGACCAGGCTTAAATGGGGGGGGGGGCTAAAACCCCCATATCAGCTTAGACCCTCCTTGTACACCTAGAGTATTACCCACCCCCAGAGATCTGTTTACCCATGTCTACACCTATTATGGTCTTGAATTGTCAAGGGGCAGCTAGCAAGAGCTTGCATAGACTACTGATGAAGTCCAAGAATTAGCTTGCAAATTCTTGATAGGATAATGAATCTTGATAGGATAATGATGAAGTCCAAGAATTAGTTGCAAATTCTTGGAAAAATAGGAAAAGATATGACTCGCAACGATCCGGGGGTATGGGTTTATTGGAAACGACGTGGAGATCACAACTCACGCGCTTTGCTTTGTGATTACGACGTTTTTCGGCCAAATTCCATCGTTTCGCCCTCAGAAACGGCAATTTTGCTATTTTTGGAAACTTTTGTTTCGCTTATAACTTTCATTAGGAATTTCCGTTTTTATTGTCGTTTGAGGCGTTTGTTTCTATTTTTCGTCTAGTTTTCGTTTAGGGCTTTTTAGACTTTTTACTATTTTTGGCAATTTTAGGGTTTCGCTATTTAAGCGATCTATTTGGTGTAATTCGTAGTTTTGGTTGAAATAAAAGAATTTTTGAACTTTGGCTTAAGTTCGACCTAGATCGAGTTGTTCGTGGATTCGTTCAACTGGTTTAGAAGATCTCATTGCGTCGGTTGGTATCGAGCCTCGCTTCAGCGTGATTGGAGAAATCATGCCGCCGAAGAGGAACCAAAGAGCGTATCGAGGAGGTGTATGATCGTAACAATCGAATCGACAAATTGGCCCATTAATTGACCAACGCATGGTCGCGGTGGTAGAACAATTAACGCCAAAATCGATCGGTTGTTGGATCGGCATATGGATCGTATCCTCCCATTCGAGAGGACGGATTCGCAGGTTCTCGCGAGGAGATGGAGGGACTCCCATCACGGATCGAGAGAGTTCGTGCGTTGGGGTTCGATGACTTGCGCAGACCTTCAGTCATAGTAAGCGGGTGGTTACCGCTTATCTTCGGAGGAGTCCATCGGGGTTCGCGTCGTCTCGTGCCGGGAAGAGGAGCGCGAAGAGAGAGAGTGGTTTTAGGCCCTCCGCGTTACGGGAGGCGACGGGAAGTATTATGCCGTGGCGGGCGTGCAACCAAAGAGTCTTTCACCGAGAGACCGGAGAGGAGGGCACGGTTCGGAGCAAGGACGCCAACATGATGTGATTGTTCGACGCCGGTTCTCACGAGTTCGATGATTCGGGTTCGAAGGCGACGCCGAGGAAGAGATTGGTGAAGAAGAGTGGGGACGAGAGAGGACGCCCGATTTTGGGATTGAAGATGAAAAACCAGCGTTCATGAGAGATGAGTTTGCGAGCGAGCCGCCATCGTCGCAGGTTTTGGAAGGGGTCGAAGGAAGATGGGTTTAGAAAGAAAGAGAAGAAATTGAAGGGGGATAAGAAGTTTGATAAGGGAGGGAAGATGAGCTCGAAGGGTGGGAGCTTGTCGGCGATTTATCTGGCCGCGATCGCGAGATGAAGGAGTTCGGGATACGGTTGCGGGCGGATTCGAGGATGACCAAGAAGGTGTTAGGACTATGGATGACGATAACTTCATAGATGATCTTGGAGTGGATCCGGTGGCCAGAGTCTGGCGGTGACAACGAAGGCTTTATTGGGGATGCGCCACGAACTTGAGAAGGGCCACGAAACTAGAGAGTCTCTTGATATTTTGCTTGGCAAAGCGAGCTCTTACAATCCGCAGGTGAGGTTCTTTGGGTGAGGGTGCCAAAGAGAAGTGGCTCGCAGTGAGGTTGACACTTGCTAGAGCGATCCTTGGGCAAGCGTATCTTGCCATTACAAATTCGAGAGGAGATTTTGTTTGCCGCAATTCAAACCGAATCAAGGCATGGTAACAAGAAGGAATCTAATATATTGATGGCAAGGCAGAAGACTTTGTTCGTGGGCACAAGAGATTCACCAATTTATCAAAGTTAACTCGCAGAAGGCTGCTGACAAGTACAAGGATTCAGTCAGGTGTGAAAATTAATGTCAAGCATCTTGTTCCCTATTATGGGGATACGTCTGATGATGACAATTCGAGGGCGAATTGTGTCCACCCTGGGGAGAATGATGAAGTCCAAGAATTAGCTTGCAAATTCTTGATAGGATAATGAATCTTGATAGGATAATGATGAAGTCCAAGAATTAGTTGCAAATTCTTGGAAAAATAGGAAAAGATATGACTCGCAACGATCCGGGGGTATGGGTTTATTGGAAACGACGTGGAGATCACAACTCACAGCTTTCTTTGTGACTACGACGTTTTTCGGCCAAATTCCATCGTTTCGCCCTCCGAAACGGCAATTTTGCTATTTTTGGAAACTTTTGTTTCTTTCTTTTTATTGCACGTTTGTTTCATACATAGACTCAAGATTCTCGTCTTAATGGAAATAAGGGTGAGTGGACTACAGGCAGATAAGATAATCAAGAAACTTGGCTTCCAAAGGTAACACCGAATTGAAGCCTTAAGTTTCTCTAGAGGAATTCGGGGTGTTTTTTCAAAAGTAAGGCACATTTACAATTTATTTCACAAAATAGGGTGGTGTACTTTGAATTAACAAAAATAGCCAATAACGCCTTTTGAAAAGACGTTATTGATTTTGAAGTATGTGAGGTGGCGGTGAGGTGGCGGGGCAAAAGGCGCTATCTATACATTTGCCCCGCCACCTCACCGCCACCTCACAAACTTCCAATAACGCCTTTTCAAAAGGCGCGTTATTGGCTATGTTTGAAGTTTGTGAGGTGGCGGTGAGGTGGCGGGGCATAGGGGGACATAATTTGCAAAGGTTTGTATAGATATCTCCTTTTGAAAATGAGCTATCTATACATTTGCCCCGCCACCTCACCGCCACCTCACAAACTTCAAAAATAGCCAATAACACATTTTCAAAAGGCGACATAGCCCAGTTTTTTTTTAAAAAAAAAAACCACACTTATTTTTCGGGGTTTAAAGTAAAAGGTAAAGTAATTTTGTAATTTTTTCTCATAAATTAGTGACAAAATATCAAAAATCTGAAGTTGACGTTTGCGTGGGGTCCATGGTCTGTAGTAGATATGCATGGCTGGCCCACCTCGACATGCGTGCGTGGCATTTCCATGTGTTGTCAACCAGGAGATACGTGTGCGACGTTTACATTGGTTTTACCACCTCGAGACACGTGCGTGACGTTTGCATGATCAGTTGCACGAGGTTGCATGGGTCGCCCACCTCGACAGACGTGCCTGACATTTGCATGAAATCTCCACCTCGCCATACGTGGGTGACATTTGCATGGGTTGTCCGCGTCGATATGCGTGCGCGTTGTTTACATTAGTTGTCTACCTCGACATACGCGAGTGGCGCGGGTGTGAGGTGGCGATATGCGTGCGCGTTATATCACTATTTGTAGGCTTCATAGGTGTGAGGTGGCGGTGAGTTGGCGAGACAATTTGTTTAGATAGCTCATTTTGAAAATGAGCTATCTATACAATTGTCTTCCACCTCACTGTCCACGTAGCACGCGCAGATTACACAGATAGCGCCTTTTCAAAAGGCGTTATCTGTATAATCCGTCCCACGTGACCATGACACATATGGATAGCGCATTTTCAAAAGGCGCTATCCATGTGTCCACGTCAGCAACAACACCAACCCATTGTGATAACGCCTTTTGATTAGGCGTTATTGCCTATTTCCGAAAAAAAAGCCATTTTCACCCCATTTCCCTCATTTAAAGTAATTTTATATGTACTTTGTAATTTTTTCGGAATTCGGGTTCTTTGGAAGCAGGAGTTGAATGTCAAAGTGATGCATAACCACTGGCAATTTATACACCTACAAATTCAAGATAAATAGTTGACACATTTCTTCTTCATCAGAGTGTGTGGGAGTCCTAACCCCTTAATCCACAGACAATTATGGAAGAACTTAGAGGAGATTGCCATGGCAATGAGGAACCTATGGCTAACGGCTGGTGATTTCAACGTACTGCTCTGCCTCGAGGACAAGAGAGGTGGACACTGCCCCCTTGCTTGTGCAAGCAATATGCGAAATGGGTCTCAAACTCATACCTTACGATCCCGGAGACAAACAAGGCCCTCATTCACGTAATCCAGAGGACTATTGTACGAGTGATTCGACCGAGCTTTCACCAACCTATAGAGTGGTCCACCGCGTTTGCCCCTGTTAAGGTAACACACCTCCCTAGAATTTTTTCTGACCACTACCCTATTCTTCTAGAAGTGAACAGCCTTATAGGGGCCACAACAAAGAGGAGCAGATTTTGTTTCATGGAAGTATGGGAAACCCACCTACAATGGATGGAGTTTGTGAGAGCAAATTGGCAAGATGGAGCTTCAGCTCCAATCGATGACATTGTATCAGTCTTTGCAAAGAAAGTGGACGTCTAGAATAGAAAGTGTTTCGGTAACATCTTAAAAAAACGCATAATTCTTGCAAGACTAGCTTGCAAGACTAGTTGGAATATAGAAAGCCCTCGAGATCCACTCTACGAGGAACCTTTAAAATCTTGATGCCTCTCTAAGGGAGGAACTGGAAGCAGTACTACCTCAAGAAGAACTCTTATGGCACCAGAGATTATATGCAGAATGGATTAACTTGGGAGACTAAAATCTGAAGCAGTTGCATTCTTGGGAATTTGTATTCGGGCGACTCCTCGAGTGGTCAGCCTTTCCCTTTACGCAATCATTTCCCTACCATTTCATATTTTGTACTCACCCCTTCAGCAGGGAATATCTCTAGAGAATATGAACGGAAAGCTCTGTTTGAGATGGCGCCACTCATAGCTCCTAGCCTTGTACGGAAAGCAGGACAACCCAGAGGTTTTCAACCATTTCAGGCTAATTAGCCTGTGTACAATCAACTACAAGCTAATTATGAAGGTCATATCAAACAGACTATAAATGATCATGCCCCAACTGATCAATCACTCGCAGACTAGCTTCGTGGTAGGCAGAAACATCATAATATCCTCATTGTATAGGAAATGATTCACTCAATAAAGTACATCAAAGGAAAGCATGGGTGGATGGCGTTGAAGATTGACTTAGAAAAAGCCTACGATAAGCTAAGCTTGAAATTCATTAGGGACACCTTCGAATACGCGGGTATACCTTCTAAGATCTCCAACGTGGTGATGTCTAGCCTAGAGACGGGTACCTTTCTTCTCCTTTGGAATGGGGATACCCCCACCCCTTTTAAGCCCACCAGAGGAGTAAGGCAAGGAAACCCAGCTTCACCATATATTTTCGTTCTGTGCATGAAAAGACTATCACAGACCATCACCAAGGTAATCAATGAGAATTTTGGGTAGCCCCATGCTTGGGAGGAAACGAAGTTACAGTCTCACATTTGTTCTTTGCGGATGACTTAATTTTATTCGCAAAGACAGCAGAGGAACAGGCGGACATTGTCCATAAGGTGTTAGAGGAATTCTGTAAGTTCTCAAGACATAAAGTTTATAGCATCCCCTAACCCGATTGTGTCATACCCGGTCTGAAACTCTAATTAAGCCCCATTAATCCGCTAGATTTAACTAGAAGCTGTTAAACCCCACTTAATTAGGGCATCTGACCGGCCTAAATTACCTTAATCCCTTGATAATCCAGCAGCCTTAACCTCTCCATAAATAAACCATTAAGTTTAAGATCTTGTCATCATCAATTATAAACTTTATTAACCACATAGGATTCTAAAGTTAATCTTAAACCTCAAAGTTCGTTTACATTAATTAAATAGTCCTCAAAATTTCGTAAAAAATTTTCGATAGCACCTCCTCTATCTCTAAGCCTACACTGAAAATCCTGGCCTTCAAATTTTTTTAAAAAAAACCTGCTCTCGCTTTGGTGAAAATGTCGAAGGACTCACAATCTACCCATAACCATATATATTGCATCAACTAAATTATATATTCATTCTAACTTGATTTAAAGTATCAAAATTTTTAAACTAGCATTACCTTAATTCCAAAATTATTTCAATTCATCCTAAAACTGTTCCAGCTATTCCAAAGGAGATCTTAATCATACTCGAACCCATAAACCTATTTATACAGTATAATATATTCAAAAACCAACACCTACATAGAGAAAAGAACTAAGCAAGTCACATACAGTCGGAAAAGCTTTCTCTTTCCTTTGTCGCCGCTAGAACCTGTCATTATCCAATTATAATAATTCGATAATATCAGATAAGTAAATCCCACACTATCTAGTATACCTGTAATAATCAAATGCATAATAATCCAAGAGATTAAACGAAGAATATGATTTAAGGAATTTAAATACAACCGTGAATCCATCCTGTTTTTATTATCCGACCACAATCAGATAACGTTCTCCGAAAGTGGTAAGTAAACAATAATAAGGACTCATGCTTGGGGAGAATAACTGAACGAGTCTTGTTCCTCTAGACTCTAGGAGTATGACCTAGTTCAACGTGATCTCATGATAACCACGTGATGCAAAGTATCAGTGACTCCAGCCCCTCAAACATAATATAGTGTTCTATAACCACGGTATAGTCTACACTATAAGGAGACTCAAATCGCCTTATCCTTCCAACCCGTGTATGCATGTACATTAAAAATGCAATATCAAGGATCAATGCAATTTATACGAAATTACAATCATGCAATGTAAATGTTACTATGAGATTTAATTAACCTTACAAACGCGATATCGCAACTCCCTTGCGTTAAAGTCGGTAAACTAGTCCACATGGAAACCAATCGCGGTCCTACAATTCATTAATACGTCATGTAAGCCTCCACAACAATTTCACTATTTTTCCAATTATTTACAATTTAATTGACCCAATTGCGTCCGAAACCCCTAAATTACTTCCAAAATAAATTATCTGATGCTCGAATTTTATTTTTGACTCAAAATTATTGTTTGGCATCAAACATTTTGTTATCCAGGCTTAAATATAATTTTTTTAATTTTTTTATATTCATCGGTCCTACTCGACCCAAAAACCTTGGAATCCCTCCAAATCAACTCTTTGGATATCCGGATCTCAATTTTGACTCCAAATTGTGGTTTGAAATTGAAAATTATCTTAAACTAGGCTATAAAATAATTTTTTAAATTTTGGACATTTTCGGGTATCGTAGCAAATTATCAAGAAAGTCCCAAATTCCTCATTTTCCATAAAAATCCTTAATTTTCATCAATTTATCCAAAATCCTATTTTCTGAATTTTTTTTCATTTTTTGGATTTTCTTTCTATTTTTTGCATTATTTTTTTAAAATTTATGAAAGGTTTGATCCCCTAAACCGGACCGGTCTGGTTCAGTTGAACAGACCCGGTTCGTCCGGTTTGGGGGACCAACCCCCTTCTTCTTCCTTACGAGCCCCTATTCTCTCCAAAAAGTAGTTATTTTTTATTTGCTCACTGGGTACCCAATTGGGTAGGGAAACCCAAAGTTCCCCCTCCTCCATCGTCTTCCCCAACCTTCTTCTTATTTCCTCCCCACGGTTCCTTTCAATTCAATTTCGAAACTTTTTTTTTTTTCTCACCTCATATGTCTATATCTCAACCAACAAACAACAACAGTAAACAACTCACCTCGGGTCTCCATCGCCTCTATTTCTCTTGGTCCCTCTCATCCTCGTCTCTCAGCTTCTCTCTTTCGATCTCAAAATCAAAATGAAATATAGAGATGATGATTTGTTTTGATTATATATTAGATTTCCTTGAGATTCGTGCGTACGAATCTCAAGGCATATTTGAAGGCTCATTTTCTTGTCATTTATTTTTTGATCTTCCTCGAGATATGCAACACGTATCTCGAGGTAAATTTTTGTCTCAAAACAAATTGATAAGGTGATTATGTTATGGTTGATTTATATATTTGATTTCCTCGAGATTCACATCGCATGAATCTCGAGGCAAATCTAATTATTCATTATATATTCTTTTTTATCTTCCTCAAGATACGTACTACGTATCTCGAAGAAAATCTTGTGGCTATCAATAAGATAATCACAACCATTAATCGACTCACTGTGAAATCAATTATTTATCTTGAGGCAAATCGAATGGTTTTATTAAAAAAACCATACACCACTTGATTCTCCTTTAGATATCTACGGTCCCCAAAACCCGACAAAATATAAATACATACATATTGTAGTCACACACGAGTGGCTCCACAATCTCAAAGTTAGTCGCCTAGTACCTCTTTGCCCTTGCCCTTGCAAGTCGAAAGATCTGCATTAGGTCACCCAACAAATACAGTGACGAGTCCAGTGAGTAAAATCCCAAGAGAAGTCCACAAAAACATTCATGAAATAAAACTGATAATCTACAAGACATGCGAATATAACACCTGGCAACAGTACGTCATATTCCCATGAATGTAGGCAGCACACGACAAGCAAAATCAGTAGCATGAAATAAATAAACAACACATACAAATTAAACATGCTTGGAAATAAAACATTAATAAGTACACAGCCGTATAATCACGAGAAAACCCTGACCTATACCAGCCGGTAATCGATAAAATCGAATAAGAACCACGTATATACTTACAGGCTTACAATGACTAAATCTCAACTTCAGTTACCGGATGAACCCCTTCAGACGCTATTTCAAGTCAAGGGATTTTATTTATCAAAATTAACCAACTTATGGACCTACTAACCTTCGCCTACTCGACACTCGATGCCCCGCATCTCGACACACATTTCAAGGTACGCCATAGCCTATTGTTTTCATTAAATCATCTTAGCTTATGGTTACATTACCCATTTTAACTGAGTTACTTAGTCATATTAACATGAATTAGTAGAGTTTCCTAGTGTACCCGTAGTTTGCCTACTTAATACCCGCATTAACACGCCTTTCGAGGTGAACACCCATCACACAAACTCACCCGATAGCAACATACACACATGCGGTGCAATATAATAATAATAATTTTAAACATCACATATACATAACCACCATCCACAAATAATATATTCATCGGTTCTCATTTATGAGTCAACCGAGTTGTCCACGTAACGCTCGAATTACGACCGTTAATCTCTGAGATTAACGCTAATCCTAATTTAATTAAATTTGGGCAGTTACATTGGACAACACACATCTCGAGGCGATGGCAAATTATCTCTAACGTTCCACCATTCTCTTCCTCGACATTCATGCTATGCGTATCTCGAGGCAAATCCAAGGTATACTTTTATTTAATTCAAACTATAGGATTGATTTTATATCTTTATATATATAAATATATATACACCTATATATTTGCTGCTATAAATTCGCCATGCGCGCCAACGACCTACCTCGGGAGTGAACACTATCGTACATTCCACGCGTGTCACCCTCGACCCCCGCGTATCACCAGACGCCCACCAATTTATTAATTATTTTATTTAATTTTATGATTATTTCTTCGTTTTATATCCAAATTAAATTATGAAAAATACCCAAAATTTACCAAAAATTGGAGAAAATTCCCAAACGCGATCCGGAACTCACGGACACCGGGTATACACTTCAACTTGACTTTATTTCACGTCAAAATAGTTTATAATACATCAAATAGGCACACGACACACGTGGGTCCCACCTCGGATACATAAATCCTAAATTAAATCAGAAAATACTTAATTAGCCGCCTAATCAAGTTTATAAAATTCTCGGATGTCACAGAACCAGCAGCCTCTCCTTCTATCTCATGATATACACTATCGTATATCGAATATCGATGTAAAACAAAAATGCAGCGGAAATTAAAACTTTTTCGATATTTGAAAAATGACATATAGTATCAAATCAAACCGGAATAAACCTCGGTTATACAAAATCTCTTATCCCTTGTGATATTATAAAACTACAATTCAATACAAATATACAAGACAAGGAGAAACTCATTACATAGAAAATAAGATCATGACTCATAAACCTTCTCTATCCCATAGTTGCAGCGCTCATTGGTATTCCTGAAATATTATTTGGGGTGAGCATTTCAACTTGATCAGTAAGTAGGGATTCATATAGCCATTAACATTCCATATAATAATCAAGAATGACATGCAATAACGATATGATGAACAACATATAATCCAATAAATAACGGATGCAGGTCAAACTGTCAATGACTATTACATTGTGATTTCAATTTTATTTATAAAATTAGGGTCGATTATCAAGTGACATCATTAATGTGATTGCTAGACCAACGCATTGGTCGATGTGATGTCTAATCAAACCATTAATGCCCAATGGTTCTATCCGAAACCCTCTGGTGAATATGTAACTCATGCAACCTATCTAACTGAATAGGTGTTACATATAGACCGGGAGATCAACCCCGCATCCTATATAACATGGTCCCAGTCTCAGGAGTTACTCTCGTGGATCACATTATACACCTGTACATAGTCCCCCAATTCAGTCCATAAACTACATGAACTACATATACTAACATATCCAGGAAATATTGATAAATAAGCGAATCCATACTTACCTCGGTTTAGGTCTCCGTTACCAAATTCCTAACTTTTCAGTTATCACATGCTTTCTCAGTGTTCCACAGCTTATCACAAACCATTTGTGATCAATATAAGTCTAATCCCATATGTTTAGAGCTCATAAGTCAGTCTCTAAGACCTTAGGAAATTCGAGTAAACTACAACACAATTGTTGTTTTCAGGGGTGGGAGCGCGCTCCCTCACTTAGTGGGGGTGCGCTTCATCAGCTGAGTTCATCCCAATTGATGAAGGGAGCGCGCTCTGCACTGTCTCGATAGTGAACAAGGCAGCAGTCACTGTTCCATTACCAAATTATCACCACAGCCTCAAACACTCTCCCAAGTCACCAGGGAGGACCTCTAGTGAAGTACAAACCACTTTCCAATGATCAAACAACATAATTCATAGAGATTTCATCACCTACTTTCAAATTGAACTTCAAAAACTCAAAAACCAAACTTACCAACGTGATGATCTCTGGATTTCATCACCTACTTTCAAATTGAACATGGTCTCAGTCTCAGGAGTTACTATTGTGGGGATCAATCCATGAGCTATTTCCTGGATTTCAATTCATGTTGAAATAGCTCCTGGATTGATCTCCTCCAGATCAAACCCTCAGCTGATCTCTCTCTCACTTTCTCAAATGATCGAATAAATTAATTGTGAGAATAAGTTTAAGGTTTTTGATTTATACATATAGATTTTCCTCGAGATATATATTGTGTCATCTCGAGGTTGATTAAATGATTGATGTGTTAAAATGACACTCTTTAAAGTATCACACATTTTGATACCATTAACACTAACGCTCATCTCGAGGTTGATCAAACGATCCATATTATTTAAACCAAACATATAGTTTTAATATATATATATATATATCAAATATATATAAATATATATACTTCGTGTATTTTCTCGCTATGATAGCCCAGTTCCCACAAACAAGGCCCCGCAAGGTCAACGCATGCCTAGTTAGCCTTTTTTTTATTAAGTATTATTTGATAGCTTATTAGAGTTATTATTTATGTTCAGCAGAATCAATTATCATTAAAGTAATTTAAAGCAACTAAGTAATTAGCTTTAAAGTCGGGACAAGCTTAAATGTGGAAATCCTGCAAAAGTGATCTCATATATATCATGTGACAAAAAAATCATATACATGTATCCAGTGTATCTCTCAATCCCGTAACCCAAAAGTATACAATCATTAGTATATAATTCATAATTATATACAAAACAACAAAATAACCTACAACGTAAAAGAGAGGAAGCCGACTCTGAAAGTACTTCAGAGGTAATCATCAAGTACGGGCTATTTTCCCTTATTACTCGAGGGACCTTCAATTGTCACAAAAAATGGAGACAATTCCAGTGAGTAAAGCTAGAGGAGTCTCAATAGTATTTCATGAATTTCAATAAATAAGTCGAAAATCATGCAGGAATGTAAATAAATATGAAATAAAGTAAATGCATGATAAACAAGCTAAAGAAATAACAATGATGAATGAGTGCCAAAGAAGCAGGAGGAAGGTGTCTACGCGGTCCAAATCCATTAAGCTACGAGCCCGCGGCCGCAAAATTGACTTCCTAGAACTATGCCAACGAAAATCGATGGATACCTTTATTATTATCCAATAACAAGTTCTAAAAATTTAGGTTTAATTTTGACATCATTGATGTCCAAAACACCTTAAGTAGAAAATAAGCTAATTAAGTAAATAAATTTCGCCTATTTCAAAACCCATTTGGAAAACTATTCAAAACACCTCGGAATAACTTGAAACTCTTGGGGAACTTTATTTATAGTATCTCAAGCTATTCTAGAGGTTTTGGTTATTTTTGTGCTAGTGAAGACCTCCAGAAGAGGTCTCAACACTCAAACACTTAAAAAAGAATATTATTACGAGATAAACCTTGTCTTTTAGTCCATTTTCAATAAATAACGTAAAAAACAGACTTAAAAAGAGAAAGTTATGCTTATTTTACCAAGAATATGCCCAGCGCACTGCCCATGCGGGATTGTGCATAGACTTGAGAAACATTTAGTTCGTCCCCCATTTTTTCTTATTTTTCCATGGAACCTTATAAAACCCTTTAGGACACTTCAAAACATGAAAATCTAGGCCTAATACTTTTAGCAACATCAAAGTACATCATCAAAAAATATTAATTTGACATTGACCAAAGACATTCAAAAACCATAATACTTCAAGAGCTTAAACATAATTGTCATGAACCTAATTATATTTGATCTTGTCCGGCACTCAAGTCCACTACAAATCATGATTTAAAAGTGCAAAAATAAGAGTTTTTAATATCCTTTTGACAATAATTCATCCTCATATGTTTATATGCACAAAAACCTCAAACTTGACCAAAATTTGGCATAAACAAGAAAGAACTCAAATTGGAATTCAACAACAATTTTTAAATAAGCAAGCTAGCTTGAATTTTGGATTTGAACACCATTTTGAGAGTAAAACAAATCTAAAATGCCATAATCTCAAAGCATTCACAAGGAAACCCCAATTCGTCAAATTTAGAACAATGAAATGAAGGTAAAAGTGCATACCCTAATTGCTCTCTTGTTCTTGCTCGTTTCTCTTTGTAGAGATTTAGTCTTAGAACCACTATTGAGCATTCAATCTTCCATGGAAAAGACTTCATGTACAAACTCTTCTTCTGTTCTCTTCTATGTTCAATTTTCTCCTTTTTTTGCATGTTGTAAAGAAACCCCTTTTAGAGCTCATGCCTTTTATTTTCCACCACTTCCTTTGATGCCCACTAATTTATCATAGGATTCCTCATAGTCACTAAAATATTTTTATTGAACATAGACCCATAAAATAATTTCATACTTAAGCTTTGTGATGATATTTTTCATTACTTAGGCTTAAGCCTCAATTGTAATTTAATTAGGCTTTGTGTATATGCATTAATATTCATTTTTATGGACTCATTAAGATTTCTTGTATGGGATAATACTTCACTTAGGTTATTTTTTATTAGTTTAGAACATTTAATCTAGTTTAGGCTCATGATATATTTCATGCCTTATATGTCATAAGTTAACATAACTTATGAAGTTTTACTTAAACCTATAAGTAAATCCCAAGTTGAGTCAAGATACTGACTTATCACATACACCCACGTGTCGCACACATCTCGAAGAGCCTCGCTCGCAAAACTGGAGAAACAAAATAAATAACTCGTGTATCTTAGATATAGCTAATACAAGCAATCAAACAAAAATAAAATATTTCGGGCCAATAAATTCACCGGACATGCCTACGAGTGTTTTCGAGTGTGCACATTAATTTCACGACCCCCCGTCGCACCTGGTGTATCGACAATTTATTGTTTATTTACTTATTATCCAATTATAGGCTTGTATATAAATCTCATTTTATACTACAACCTATGAAATTCATTAAACATACCAAACAAACACAAAACATCATGCAAACACACACACGCTAATCGAGGTACGTCGAACTTAACCACGAGTTTAACTCGGGTTAATTAGGATTTAAATTAATACTAATCACCAGCTTAAGTTAACTGGTCGTTATAGCCTCCCTAATTTAAAGCAATTTTTCCTCGAAATTAAAGTAAATGTAAAATTACATGTAGTTTCGAAGAGAAATGAAAACTGCTCCTTCATATACGATTCCGCTCCCAGGTTAGTTCCCCATCTCTGTGAAATTGCCATTTCACTTTAACCAAAAGAATCTTTTTGGTTCTCATCCTCTGAATCTTACGATCAAGTATCTGAATTGGTTGCTTGTCGTAAGATAAGTCTTCCCAAAGATCAAATTCATTCCAATCAATCCATGGAGTGAACTGAGTCTCCATCTTGCGAAGCATAGACACTTGGAAAACATTATGAACTCCGGCTAGCTGAGGAGGCAACTCTAACGTGTAAGCAACAGGGCTAATCCTTTTCGGTATATTGAACAGCCCAATGTACCTTAGAGCTAGCTTACCTCGCAATCCAAACCTATACAATCATTTCATATCTGAAACTTTCAACAAGACAAGATCATCCCTTGAAAACTCTAACACCTAATGATGTTTATCAACGTATCTCTTCTGTGATAGCTTTGTCATAGTCAAACACTAGCGAATCTATTGAATTCTCTTTGTGTAGTTCTGAATCAACTCACATAAAAAAATGTATTTCTTCCAATTACCGCCAAACTCCAAGACTCAAGATCGAAGTGTGTCCGCTATCATCAAGATCAACCGCTCAAGCTGATCATCAATATGTGGACGGTATATCGTACTGAGGTTAAGAATAGTTCACAGATGTCTCTACAATTCACTCCATAGTCTGGACATGAATCTCGGATCTCTATCTGAAGTAATCGACACCGAACTCTACAAAATCTCAATACCTCACGTATGTACACCTCACATAATAGGTCAAGAGGATTTCGCATGGAAACCGGTAAGAAATGCGCAGACTTCGTCAACTTGTCAACTACAACCCATACTTCATCGTGCTTGCGCTGACTTAGAGGTAGACCGAAAATAAAATCTATCGATATATGTTCCCATTTCCACTCAGGAATAGGCGGTGAATGTAATAACCCTTCATGTTTTCTATGCTCAGCCTTAATTTGTTGAGATATCTCGCATCTCTTCACAAACTCGTCAATATAAGTCTTCATCCTAGGCCAATAACAAGATAGCCTTATTTCGCGACACATCTTAGTGTTACCTAGATGAATTAAGTAAAGAGATCTATGAGATTCCCATAGCAACTTATAGTTTTAATATATATATTTATATATATCAAATATACATATAAATATATATACTTCGTGTATTTTCTTACCAATAAACTCACCAGGACATGTCTATGAGTGTTCACGGGTGTGCACATTCATTTCATAACCCCCTCGTCTCACTTGGTTTACCATTTATTTATTGTTTATTAACTTATTATCCAATTATAGGCTTGTATATAAATTTTCTTTTATACTACAACCTATAAAATTCATTAAGCATACCAAACAAACACAAACCATCATGCAAATACACGCATATGCTAATTGAGGTGCACCGAACTTAACCACGAGCCTAACTCATGTTAATTAGGATTTGGATTAACAGTAATCACTAGTTTAAGGTAACATGTCCTTACAAAGTTAGCCCTGAGAAGTCTCAAATCTTCTTCTCACCAAATGTGAAAAAACCCCTAACAGCACAATCAGTAGGAAGATGGGGTTCACAAGAGCAAATGACCTTGGCATGTACCTAGGGGTCCCCATTATACACCAAAGGGTCATAAAAGCAATCTACAACAATTTGTTGGATAAGGTCAAGGCAAGGGTAGAAAAATGGAACCCTCACAGAATCTCATTAGCTGGTCGTATAATGCTTTGCAAAGTCTCTCTTTTAGCTATCCCACTTTATACTATGCAGTCTGCAGGGGTTCCTAAGGGTATATGTGACAAAATTGACAAGGCCTATAGAAGGTTCTTGTGGGGCTTAAAGAGAGGAGAACGCAAACTGAGCCTGGTGAGCTAGGAAAAGGTTTGTCTGCCAAAATGCAAAGGCGGTCTAGGTTTGAAGCAGGCACACCTTATGAACAAAACATTATTAGTAAAAATTGGATAGGGCATCTAAGTGAAAAAGGAGGTGCTATGGCTAAGATTATGAAGGCAAAATACAGGATCATTACGGAGAACCCCAACAACCTGCCCCATGATTGTGGCGGGCTCAGATGTCTGGCGCAACATTCAAGGCTCTTGGGATAAAATAGTGAAAGGGATAAATGGTTAATAATCAAAGGAGATCAGACTTTATTTTGGCAGGACTGCTGGACAAGCATTGATCGTCCACTCAATACGGTGGCATTGAAAGAGGTCCCTGCAGATTAGCTTAATTGGAAGGTCAGGAATTACACGAAAGAGGAAGTGGATGGAATTAGTAGACATTGAAAGATTTTTATCCCAATATATGATGTAGTGCATTGGCGAAATTCACCCACCAGACATAACTGGCACGACGATACAGCTTTCTAGGAACATACCTCCAATGGGAGCTTCTCAATGGCATTGATATACAAGGCCATGATGAAAGACCAAGAAGAAGACCCAGAAAATTGAAGACGAGCTTGGACGTAGAAGTGGCTAGAAAGAATTAGAACATTCATCTGGTTGGTGCTCTACAAGGCCCTGCTAACAAATGAAATCAGAAACAAAAGACATATGGCTAGCAATGATATGTGCGACCTCTATAGCATCGATACGTAATCCATTAGCAATGTGTTGAGAGGATGTCCATTAGCTCGAACAATTTAGAATATAGTCTGCAGACATTAGACCCCTCTGCTATTCGTCGATACTCCTTTAAGCACTTGGTTATCCAGAACCTCGACTCGACAAAGAATATTAGCATGCTCGAATAGGGAACGTTATTCGCAAAAAGCTGTTGAGGTCTATGGACTGTACGAAACAAAATAGTAATAGGGAAAAAGAAGTACAACATCTTCAATACTACTCACAACATTTGGTCCAAGGCTAAGGAATTTCCACTGATCAACAGATGAACTCCCAATAGAAAACTCCATCTAGCTTTGCCAGGAAAAAATGATTGGATGGCAACTCCCTCCCCCTAGATGGGTGGGTGAAGGTGAATACGGATGGTGCCAGAAGGTCAGGGAATTGGGGGCCCCAAATTTCAAGCCGCCTTACTATCCACCACGTTGCATCCCACGTCACCTAGCCTACTACGAGGGCCCCAAATTATAGGCCGCCTTACTACTCGCCACGTTACATCCCATGTCACCTAGCCTTGCCACGTCATGGCCCGCTTCTCCTTGACGCCTCGTGACCTAACAAGTTACTTACACTTTTCCAACTAACCCTAGTTATGCTAACTATTCTTTACATAAGTATTTATAATTTAGTTAGCCAGTTACTCAATTTATCAAATTATATTATAATTTTATACTGGAAATATTTAATGAGTGACTCGTGCAATATTTAGCAATCCTAATTAGTGGAAAACCCGGTAAAAGATTCATATACATGTAATATGTGTTCTACAGTCCCCAAAACCCAAAAAACGTAAAATAAATACTTACTGATATCACTTACAAGCTGGCTCTACAATCTCAAAGGTAGTCGCCTAGTACCTCCTTTCCTTGCCCTGGCTCGTCGAAGGATCTGCACTCAGTCACCCAACAAATACATTGACGAGTCCAGTGAGTAAAGTCCCAAGAGAAGTCCACACAATATTCATGAAATAAAACAGATAAACTACGAGACATGCAAATATAACACCTGGAAACTACGTCATATTCCCATGAATGTTGGCAACATACGACAAGCAAAAGCAGTAGCATGAAATAAATAAACATTATATACCACTAAACCAGCTCAGCAATAAAACATTAATCAGTAAACATCCGTATAATCATGAGAAAACTCTAACTTACACCAGCCGGTAATCGATAAATCAAATAAGAACCACATATATACTTATAGGCTTACAGTGACAAAACCCGAACCTTAGTTACGGACGAACCCCTCCAGACGCTATTTCAAGTAAAGGGAACACCCTAAATCCCTCCCGACAGTCGTAGATATATTCTACTGCCATTGACACGAGCACTAAACACAAGTAACCCGTGCAAACGATTTAGCCACAACCACTATATACGCAAACTAAAATAGAAGTGGAACCCCATGTATGCCCACCAGACACACTTGAAATGCAATATCGATAAAACAAACCATGAATTATGTGAGGCATTCCAATGGGTTTACGCACCTCAATCCGTGCTCCGAATTCCCTAGACTCCCGTATCCGACTCGACTAGCTCCCCGATACCTGAGCTACGATCCCCTAAGTCCCTGAAGTCCAATTTTACATATTTAGTATGTTTGTAGGTGTTTGGGATATGTATTAAGTCAAAAATCCCAAAACAACCCTTTATGTTTAGTTTTTGTCTGTTATTAGTGCGCTATAGCATTAGTGTAGCGCGATATGTGGTGGTAGCGTGCTATGGACAGGATGTAGTGTGCTACTATTCTTCATCTTGAAAAAAAATAGGAAAGCGCACTACCTAGCCTTTGGGACAAAATTCTCAAGTCGAAAATTTTGTATTTCTCTTTCAATTTGGCTACCTCAACCTACCTAACACTCACTCCATATCCAATTAACACCAAACAACATCTAACACAACCTTAGAGCCTCCTTTTACACTAATTTGATAAAAAATCATCAAAAATGGGTTCATTAGATAGATGAGATGATGGAGAAGATGATTACCTAGGTTTGATTCCTCAACTTACCTCTAAAGTTGTTGAATTCCAGCTCCAAATCTCTTCCTCTTCTCTCTGATTTCCTAGCAATGTAGATTATTTTGTTGCATGTGTTTGATAACACATCAATATATATCAAAACGAGATTCATTCCTAACCCTTTATCCTCATGTATTTACGTATCTCGAGGTTTATCTAGTGGTTCACCTCTTGACATTTTGCCTACTCGCTCCCACTAATCAACTCAAATGACACCAATTAGTTACTTATCTGGTTCCTAGATGTGCTTAGGTGTATCTCAAGGACAATCTTATAGTTTACAATTAATTAACCAACTATAGTCCTTGATTTATTTTAATTTAATACATTAGCTTAGGCCAATTTTGATACATATGGTTAGTGTTTTTATTTAGTCATATTAACCAACTTATGGTTCCACTAACCTCTGACTACTTGGTACCCAGTGCCACACGTCTCGGTACGCATTACGAGGTATGCCATAGCCTATTATTTTAATTGAATTAACTTAGCTTTTGGTCACATTAATCATTTTAATTGATTTACAATTCATCTTGACATGGATTAGTCGAGTTTCCTACCATACCCGTAGTTCGCCTACCCGACACCCGCGTTGACATTCTTTCGAGGTGAACACCCGTTACACAAACGCGCTCGATAGCAACATACACACATGCGGTGATATATAATAATAATAAATTTAAACACCACATATACACAACCACCATACATAAATAACATATTTCCTTGGTTCTCGTGTCTGAGCCAACCGAGTTGTCCACGTAATGACCGAATTATGACCGTTAATCTTCGAGATTAACGCTAATCCTAGTTTAATTAATTTAGGTCGTTACAATTCTTCCCAACTAGAAGAAATTTCGTCCTCAAAATTTGAATCTCGAGTAAACTCTGATGTAACTGTCCTATCTTCGTGTTACCATGCCCCACACCTTGATAGTCCCTTTCTACAGTCCCTTGAACACCCCACTACTCCCATAGCAGGGAACGTAGTGTTACCCTGAGACATAGGCGCATGTTGCCGAGGTAGTCAAGATCAACCACTCTCTTCCAACATCTCCGCAACCTATTTTCAGCTCAATTTCCATGTTCAAGTTTCTCTAACCTAGTTACCTAACACCAATAACTGTAAACATCTCTTATCATGTATCCCAACATGATAGTCCTAACCAACCATCACATACCATGACAATCCCATGCCATGCCATAACCTACCTTTACTCACCATGACAATCCCCTGTCATACCATAACAATCCCACGTTATACCATGACTTATCCTTACTCACCATGACAATCCCATGTCATGCCACGACCTATGACAATCCCATGTCATAACACAATCATCTACCATCGTATCACTATGCATGCATAAACCTTAAACTGTAATTATTAAGAATTTACATTTCACGTACCCTGGACTCGTTGTTGGGACGTCTCCCGGCCTGGCTCAGTCACCACATGCACCGGCTCTCGAGTCTGCACCAGTGTCACCACTGCTGGAGTCGTCGATCTCTAGGTATAGTCCCTCATGACGTGACCCTCTTGTCCACATCGCGAACATGTGATCCTCCGTCTTGGTCCTGTTTGTTGACTCCCTGACCACTGGCCCTGACCCTATGATCTCCGTCTCTGCTTCCCTGGTCCTAAGTCTGTCTCTATGGCGGTGTTGGTAATGCAGGTACAACATACGCTCTATCTGCCTGATCATCATCCCTATGGCCTCGACTGTACCCACTGTCCTCTCTGTCATCACGATCTCTCGACCTCTTTTGCCCAAAACTCTGTCCAGACTATCTCTCCAACTCAGTAGATGAATGCCTGTCATCCCTTTGCATCAGATGTGTCTCATGAGTAAGCGCTCTATCATACATCTCCTGCAGTGCTTGTGCTTCGAGGAAACTATGGCGCTGGCCATATCTTCAATCAACCCTCGACGAAAGTAATAAATCTGCAGTCTCTCGGTACCTGCGACATCCGTGGCAAATTGTATCATGTACCGATATCTATCCATGTCTGTATAACACTGACCGACCGCCCTATGCCAAAGCCAAAAACTCCTCTCTCAGCCTCAACCTCCCCTCCATGGGTATATACTTATCATAAAACAACTCTCGAAACTCTGCCCATGTCGTCAGCTCTATGTGAATATCCGTGTACGCTGTCCACCACACAGCAACATCCCCTCTCAGCATATGTACTGATATCCTGACATGTATGCTCTCATGAATCCGCAGTAGCTTATGTAACCTCTGATGTGCAATCAACCACTTCCTGGCTGCCTCTAGGTCTCCGTCCTCCATGAAAGCATCCGGAATCGAAAATGAGAAATTATTTCATCAACTTAACCTCTGCCGTCATCGAAGTATCAAAAATGTCTGTATGTCTCTGTGTAGCAGTCGACGTCTTAGTCTGTGCTACCGTCGGTGTAGCAACTACTGCTAGAGTCTCTTGTACCACTACATGCATTGGTACAACCTGAATGTTGATAGAACTATCGTTGGAGCAACTGTCATCTCAGTCATGCTCTTTACCCGGGTGGAGGTGGGTGATGCAATCACTGTTGTCTGTGCGCGGATCATATCCATCAATAGCTCAAACTGCCTATTATGAGCTGTGAATCATGCAGCTACTGCTGAATCCAAACCCTCATCTCTAGTATGGTCGCTTATTTGACCAACATCTGTAGTCGGTGGAGTCGGCTGGCCATCCATCTTGATCTGCATCAAAAAGCGTGCGTCGAATCACCTTTCATATATATGTATATAATATATATGTATAATAAAAAACATAACACGTATATAAACCCTATCACTTCCCATCTCAAGTTGCTTCCTAACTAAGATTCTAAGTCAGGATCTTTAGGTTTCCACATCTAAGCTTTATTTGTTTAAGTTTTATTCTCTTTCTTTAAACTACTCCCGAGGCTTCCTTGAAACCTCGCTCTGATACCAAACTGTGGGGGACCCAAATTCTAGGCCGCCTTACTACCCGCCACGTCGCATCCCACATCATCTAGCTTACTAGGAGGGCCCCAAATTTCAGGCCGCCTTACTACCCGCCACGTTGCATCCCATGTCACCTAGCCTTGCCACGTCATGGCATGTTTCTCCTTGACGCCTCGCGACCTAACGAGTTGTTTACACTTTTCTAGCTAACCCTAGTTATGCTAACTATTCTTTACATAAGTATTAATAATTTAGTTAGCCAAGTACTTAATTTATCAAGTTATATTTTAATTTTAAAGCGGAAGTCTTTTAATGAGTAACTTATGCAATATTTAACAATCTTAAGTAGTAGAAAACCCACGAAAGATACCATGTATATATCAAAGGCGAGATAAGCAAAAGATTCATATACATGTAATCCATGTTCTACAGTGCCCAAAACCCAAAAAAAGTAAAATAAATACATACTGATATCACACACAAGCTAGCTCCACAATTTCAGAGATAGTCGCCCAGTACCTCATTTCCCTTGCCCTTGCTCGTCGAAGGATCTGCACTCAATCACCCAATAAATACAGTGACGAGTCCAGTGAGTAAAATCCCAAGAGAAATCCACATAATACTCGTGAAATAAAACTGATAAACTACGAGACATGCGAATATAGCACCTGGCAATACTACATCATATTCCCATGAATGTAGGCAACATACGACAAGCAAAAGCAGTAGCGTGAAATAAATAAATATCATATACCACTAAACCAGCTCAAAAATAAAACATTAATCAGTAAACATCTGTATAATCACGAGAAAACCCTGACCTACACCAGCCAGTAATCGATAAATCAAATATGAACCACGTATATACTTACAGGCTTATAGTGACTAAACCCCAACTTCACTTACCGAATGAACCCCTCCAGATGTTATTTCAAGTCAAGAGAACTCCTAAATCCCTCTCAATAGTCGTAGATATATTCTATTGCCATCGACACGAGCACTAAACACAAGTAACTCGTGCAAGCGATTTAGCTACAACCAATATATGTGCAAACGAAAATAGGAGTGAAACCCCATGTGTGCCCACCAGCAGTCACACATGAAATGTCATATCGATAAAACAAACCATGAATTATGTTAGGCATTCCAATGGGTTTACGCACCTCAATTCGGGCTCCGACTTCCCCGGACTCCCGTACTCGACAAGCTCGCCGATACCTGAGCTACAATCCCCTAAGTATCTGAAGTCCAATTTTACATGTTTAGTATGTTTGTAGGTGTTTGGGAGATGTATTAAGTAAAAAATCCTAAAACAACCCTTTATGTTCAGTTTCTGTCTGTAATGAGCGCGTTATGGGATTAGTGTAGCGCGCTATGTGGTAGTAGCATGCTATGGAAAAGATGTAGCATGCTACTGATGGGGCATGTGCCCTAGGTCAATCCATTAACTGTCTTTATGAATATTTTTAGTTAATAAAATAGAGGATTTCATTTGCTGTTTATTATAATTAATTTGCATGTTTACATTATAATAAGATCCATGGGTATTTACATAAATATCATAAATGTCCCTAGTCGATCATTATACTGGGAACTATAATGAAATAAGACTAGTGTGAGTCTTGATTGATGATCATATGATGATTATACGTATAGGGATACGAATCAAGATCACGAGTACTTGTTAGGGAATAAAGTCTTGGACCAACCCGCTATGAGAACATCACATGGATTAAGTCATAGTTGTTTCTCATGATAGGTATATTTTTCAGTCCTCTGACTTGAGATTGCCAGAGACTTCAACATTAGGAACACAATAATTTGACACAATCAAACGTTGTCTTTAACCGGACGATTATAAAGGTTGTGATTGGTTATTGTGTGAACAATGTGATGAAGTTGTGTAATCTAGATAGAATTTGTCCCTCTCATATAAAGAGAGATATCTAGTGGATCCCTCGATGTGTTAGACTGTTAAAAGGCCTAGTCTAAGTGAATTGATATTGATCAATGTCACTTGGATGTTTTCATCTACCTAGAGATCGAGACTAGTACGATTGAACATGTTGGATGACAATTCCATGCCTTATGTTTGATCAAAAGGATATCGTGTGACAAAAGGATGTTATATACACTATTGATTAGGTTGTATCGATTTGATATTCGTACAACTTGGGTAGTCATAATGTCTTGCTAGAGATCGCTTATGACTTGTATACCAAAATGTGTTTTGGTACACCGCCAACGTTGTATGAGCCTATTGGGTCGCACACTAAGAATGGTTTTGCGAGATTTTAAGATGGTTCAAAAAAATGAATTTTATATGATAAAATTCATGACGAAAACGTCCTTGTGGTGTATTACACTTATACTTCTTTAAGTAAGGGTATATGTGTAATTTACTTAACCGTATATATACAAGGGTTGTATAAATAGACGCTTTAAGTTAGAACACAGGTACGAAAGAAAAAAAGGCCGAAACTTTATTTTCGTTTTAGAAACGACTTAGGGTTTTTTGGTATGCTCGGATCGTTTTGGAGAGAAACAAAAAGGTTTGGTATTCTCTCGAAGCTAGCACTTCAAATCTCGCCGCCGTTCGTGTTTGACTTGCCGATAGAGGCGTTCGTCGTTAGCGCGCCTTAGAGATCGATCAACCTTCCGAAAGGTATATTGCGATTGAGGTATGATTAAGTTTTTCATGGTTTAAACGTTTTTAATGGAATTAGATTCGGATCCCGTTGGGGTTTTTGTCAAACCTGTTTTGTAATCTCCGTTGCGTATGAACCCCAAAACCCAACAAAGGTGGTATCGAGCCTTCGAGTTTGATTCCATTAAACTCATTGCATGTTTTTTTCGATATATACATGATATATGATTGAAAGCATGTTAATAGTTGATGTATATGTGATATACATAAGTTTTCTCATGAGATTTATTATCATGTTTTGTGTATATGATACATATATTCGTGATTTAATTGAAATTAGTTTCGTACATGCTAGTAATCATGTTAGGTTAATTTGAATAATTTTAATGAATTGAGTTTCGTGTTCTATGATCCATGACACCATTAGGTTCGATTGGGATAGTAGTTCATGATTCAATTACATGTTTGTGATTGTTTGCAAATAATTAATTTTCGAAATTATTTATTTATAAATAATTAATTTTTGAAATTATTTATTTATCTTGTTATATCTATTTTGTTATGAAGTTTCTATTTGATAAAGATAGATAACAAATTAGAATAGGAGATAAATATCAAGAATCTTGTTATTGGTGATATACTAGGATTCAAATATCTTAAATCCAAAATAAATAATTAATTTTCGAAATTATTTATTTATCTTGTTATATCTATTTTGTTATGAAGTTTCTATTTGATAAAGATAGATAACAAATTAGATTAGGAGATATAAGCAAAATCGGTTTCGTTATCCCTATTGGATAGGAGATAAATATGGAGAAGTTTGTTATTGGTGATATGCTAGGATTCAAATATCTAAAGTCCTAATTGGATTAGGATAAGATGATTAGTTAGATGTGGGCCCGGGTTAATTAAAAATGTTTTAATGGACTTAATTTTGGATAAATTAAGGGGTAAATTTAGTATAGTAAAATCAACGAAAAATATGATTTTCTATAGCGAATTTCAATTTTCGGAATTGAGATTCGTCTTCTAAAAAAAAAAAAAAAAAAAGGAAGCGCGCCCAGATCATCCATTGACCGACTCAATAATGAACCACCGCCATTGAATGGCCAAATGGACCATGCCTAACTAATCCTAGCGCACATAAATTCTTTTATTAGTGAACAAGTATAAAAAATCTCCAAATTGTTTAGTGATTTAAGAAATCAATAAAATATATGATATTTCATTGTTTACATAAAATCACTAAAAACTGAATAAAATCCCTCTATTAAATATTAAGTCTCACGCCATCCATTTTAAACACTTTGTCAAGGCCTCGATCACACTAATACGCTTTCAGCCATAGTGGGTGTATTGTGTTATCTTGGTGAGACAAGTTGGGTAAGAGTTACCTAAATGTTTAAAATGGTCCGACTTAATAAAGCCATCAAAATAGTTTTGAGCTTTAGGCAAATGATGAGATAAAAACATGCTAAGACATAAGATATCCCATATCTCATAAAAGGATCTAAAAATTACATAAGATGTAATTGGTAATTGTTACCTACCTAAAAAATCTAGTTATGTGTTTCATGCCATAGCTGTCATAGAATTAGGTGAAATATGGATTTTAGTCCCCTAATTAAACAGTGTGTTTTAGGAGGGTTGTTAATTTAGTGGGAGTCTATTCCTCTATGCTAAAATAAACTTTGCGTAATCTTTATTGTACATCAATGGCCTCTTCAAGTAACAATAATCCCCTCACATCTGCGATCCATCATTGAGAAGGATAAGCTATTTGGGACTAACTTTCTTGATCGGGTTCGAAACTTGAGAATCGTTCTCAAGCATGAACGCAAGTTGTATGTCCCGGATGCTCCAATCCCCGAGGACCCACCACCCAATGCTACGAAAGTCGTGAAGGATGCGCATAATAAGCATATCAACGATTCTACGATGTTGCATGTATTATGTCGGCAACTATGGTTCCCGAACTTCGAAGGACATGGAACTAATGGAAGCCTACGACATGGCTATAACGCTGAAGGAAATGTTCCAACAGCAAGCTAGGCAAGAAAGGTTCGAGCAGTCAAAAACCTACATTCTTGCAAGATGACTGAGGGTGCGTCAGTTAGTCCTCATGTTCTGAAGATGAAGGGCTATGTTGACCAGCTTGATAGACTCGGATTTCCCATAAGCCAAGAGTTGGCTTCGGATTTGATCCTAAATTCATTACCGAAAAGTCACTCACAATTTGTGATGAACTACAATATGAATAATATGGAGAAATCAATTTCAGAGTTGCATTTGATGCTCAAAACTGCTGAACAAAATATCAAGAAACCCTATAGTAATGTGTTGATGGTTCAAAAGGGAAAGGGAATGAAGAAGAAAGGCAAAGGCAAGGCTAAAGTTGTCAAGGCCGCCGCTTTGCACTGTCCGCAAAGCCCGTGGAACAAGTCAAGCCCCACTGCTCTGCTTCAAAACACCCAAAAGAAAAAGAAGGAAATTGTCATTTCGTCATGCACCTGGACATTGGTTCGAAATTGCAAACTCTATCTCGGAAGATCTAAGGAAGAAAAAGGGTAGTGCGACTACCACTACGTATTTATGTTATTGAAATTAATTTATCTACTAGTGATTCCTGGGTATTAGATACTGGATGTGGATCTCACATTTGTATAAATGTGCAGGGGACTCACCAAGTAGAAAGTTGAAGAAAGGAGAAGTCATCCTCCGCGTAGGGAATGGAGCAAGAGTCTTTGCCGCCTGGCATTGGATCATATGACTTAGTTTTATCTAGTGGACTTATTTTAACTTTAAATAATTGTTATTTTGTGCTCAAGCTTGAGCGAGAAACATCTTTTATGTTTCATGTTTGGATATTGATGGTTTTGATTTTATTATTGCAAATAATAGATGTTCCATTTCTCGTAAAGGCATATTTTATGCAAATGTTGATTTGTATGATGGTCTTTATATTCTAAGCATGAAAAAGTCCACGATACTCCAGTCTTTAACATAAATAAGAAGAGATTCAAGTCAAATGATTTGAATCAAACCTATCTTTGGCATTGTCGTCTCGGGCATATAAATGAGAAACGCATAACGAAGCTCCATAAAGAAGGACTTCTAGATTCATTTGATTTAGAAACATATGAAACGTGCATATCTTGTTTATCGGGCAAGATGACTAAAAGTCCCTTTACTCGGACACAAGTGAAAGGGCAAGTGATTTATTAGGGTCTAATACATACTTGATGTATGCGGTCCTATAAACACAATGGCTAGAGGAGGTTATCGATTTCATTACATTTATCGATGATTTCAAGCAGATATGGTTATGTATATCTTATGAAACATAAAGTGAATCATTTGAGATGTTTCGAACGTTTCAAAATGAAGTGCATAATCAACTTGGTAAAACTATCAAAACACTTCGATCGATCGAGGTGGTGAGTATTTAAGCCAAGAATTTGATGATCATCTTAGAAATTGTGGGATTGTCTCCCAATTGACTCCACCAAGAACTCCACAATGGAATGGAGTTTCGAAAGAGAAATCGAACCTTATTAGATATGGTTCGATCTATGATGAGTCATGCAGATCTTCCATTATCCTTTTGGGGTTTGCATTACAAATCTGCAGCTTTCACTCTAAATCGAGTTCCTTCTAAAGCGATCGATAAAACACCATATGAGATATGGTACGGGAAGAGACCTAATTTGTCTATTCTTAAGATTTGGGGTTTTGAGGCTTACGTAAAGCGACAAGTCTCAGAAAAACTAGCACCTAAATCTGATAAGTGTTTATTTGTGGGGTATCCTAAGGAAACAAAAGGATATTACTTTTATAATCTCGCTGAGAATAAAGTGTTCGTTGCTCGGTATGGTGCCTTTATGGAAAAACAGTTTATTTCAAAAGACACTAGTGGGAAATAAATCTTGAAGAAGTTCAAGAATCACAGATAAACACTGAACCGCTACTGGAAGTTCAACAACGTTTGGAACCAGTTGAACCTCTGCAAGTGACACAAGGCCCACGTAAATCTGGTAGGGTAAGACATGAGCCAGAGAGATTCGGATTTCTCATTAATGATAGTCGTGATGTGTTGCTTATGGATCAAAATGAGCCCACCACTTATCAGGAGGCTAAGTGCCATGAATTCTGAGATGCAATCCATATATGATAACCAAGTTTGGAACTTGGTTGATTTACCCGAAGGTGGTAAGACCATTGGATGTAAATGGGTTTTCAAGAAGAAAAGCCGACATGGATGGCAATGTGCATACTTTTAAAGCAAGACTTATAGCAAAAGGTTTCAGCAGACTCAAGGTGTTGATTATGATGAAACTTTTTCGCCAAGAGCCATCCTTAAATCCATAAGAATTTTAATTGTCATTGCTGCATATCATGACTATGAAATATGGCAAATGGATGTAAAAACAACATTTCTTAATGGAAAGTCATTGAGGACGTGTATATGACACAACCTCGAAGGTTTTGTACATCCCGAGAATTCTAGGAAGGTATGCAAGCTTCAAAGATCCATTTATGGATTAAAGCAAGCTTCTCGAGTTGGAATCTTCGTTTTGATGAAGCAATCAAGGATTTTGGTTTCATTAAGAACGAAGATGAGCCTTGTGTATACAAGAAGGTCAAGTGGGAGTGTAGTTGTTTTTCTCGGTACTTGTATGTCGATGATATATTACTCATTGGAAATGACATCCCAACATTGCGAATGTCAAGTCTTGTTAGGGAAGTGTTTCTCAATGAAAGACTTAGGAGATGCGGCTATATCCTAGGGATAAGGATCTATAGGGATAGATCTAAGAGGCTAATCGATCTAAGTCGAGTGCTTACATAGACAATGTGCTTGAATAGGTTCGGTTTGCAAGACTCTAAAAGAGGATTGTTGCCAATGTCTCATGGCATAAGTCTCAAGAAGAATCAATGTCCTAGGAAAAATGATGAGCGAGACCGTATGAATAAGATTCCATATGCATCGGCTATTGGATCTATCATGTATGCCATGCTATGCACTCGACTTTGATGTATCATATGCTTTGAGCACTACAAGCGAGATATCGGTCGATCCTGGTGAGAGTCACTGGATAGCAAGAAAGAACATCCTTAAGTACTTAAAAGGACTAAGGAAGTGTTCTTGGTCTATGGAGGTTTTGAAAATGATCTAGTTGTAAATGGTTATATAGATGCAAGTTTTCAAACTGATATAGATGATTTTAGATAGCAGATGTGGATATGTGTTTACTTTGAATGGGGGTGCGATGAAGTGAAAAGTTCGAAGCAAGAGAAGCGTGCGCATTCTACAACAAGTTGAGTATATTGCGAATATTGCAAGAGGCGAGCTTTGGATCAAAAAGTTCATTTCTCGAACTAGGTGTGGTTTCAAGTATTGCTTTGTATTGTGACAATAACGGGGCAATAGCACAGGCCAAGGAACCTAGATCACACCACAGATCCAAACATATACTCAGGCGTTTTCATCTCATCAGAGAAATTATTGAGAGGGGAGACGTAAAGATTTGCAGAGTACCTACTGAAGACAACGTTGCGGATCCATTGACAAAAGCTCTTCCACAAGCAAAACATGATGGTCATGTTAGATCATTAGGCATTAGATGCATGTATGATTGGCCCTAGTGCAAGTGGGAGATGATGGGGCATGTGCCGTAGGTCAATCCATTAACTGTCTTTATGAATACTTTTAGTTAATAAAATAGAGGATTTCATTTGTTGTTTATTATAATTAATTTGCATGTTTACATTATAATAAGATCCATGGGTATTTACATAAATATCATAAATGTCCCTAGTCGATCATTATACTGGAACTATAATGAATTAAGACTAGTGTGAGTCTTGATTGATGATCATATGATGATTATACGTATAGGGATACGAATCAAGATCACGAGTACTTGTTAGGGAACAAAGTACTGGACCGACCCGCTATGAGAACATCACATGGATTAAGTCATAGTTGTTTCTCATGATAGGTATATTTTTCAGTCCTCTGACTTGAGATTGCCAGAGACTTCAACATTAGGAACACAAGTAATTTGACACAATCAAACGTTGTCTTTAACCTGGACGATTATAAAGGTTGTGATTGGTTACCGTGAGCAATGTGATGAAGTTGTGTAATCGAGATAGAATTTGTCCCTTTCATATAAAGAGAGATATCTAGTGGATCCCTCGATGTGTTAGACTGTTAAAAGGCCTAGTCTAAGTGAATTGATATTGATCAATGTCACTTGGATGTTTTAAGTCTACCTAGAGATCGAGACTAGTACGATTGAACATGTTGGATGACAATTCCATGCCTTATGTTTGATCAAAAGGATATCGTGTGACAAAAGGATGTTATATACACTATTGATTAGGTTGTATCGATTTGATATTCGTACAACTTGGGTAGTCATAATGTCTTGCTAGAGATCGCTTATGACTTGTATAACAAAATGTGTTTGGTACACTCGCCAACGTTGTATGAGCCTATTGGGTCGCACACTAAGAATGGTTTTGCGAGATTTTAAGATGGTTCGTAAAAAATGAATTTTATATGATAAAATTCATGACGAAAACGTCCTTGTGGTGTATTACACTTATACTTCTTTAAGTAAGGGTATATGTGTAATTTACTTAACCGTCTATATACAAGGGTTGTATAAATAGACGCTTTAAGTTAGAACACAGGTACGAAAGAAAAAAAAGGCCGAAACTCTATTTTCGTTTTAGAAACGACTTAAGGTTTTTTGGTATGCTCTGGATCGTTTTGGAGAGAAACAAAAAGGTTTGGTATTCTCTCGAAGCTAGCACTTCAAATCTCGGCCGCCGTTCATGTGTGGACTGCTGATAGAGGGCGTTCGTCGTTGGCAGCGCCTTAGAGATCGCTCAACCTTCTGAAAGGTATATTGCGATTGAGGTATGATTAACTTTTTCATGGTTTAAACGTTTTTAATGGAATTATATTCGGATCCTGTTGGGGTTTTTGTCAAAACTGTTTTGTAATCTCCGCTGCGTATGAACCCCAAAACCCAACAGCTACTGTTCTTCATCCTGAAGAACAGTAGGAAACCCATAACGATTAGCGTGCTAATCGTTCCAGGTAGCGCGCTACCTAGCCTCTGGGACATAATTCTTAAGGTGAGAATTTTGTATTTCCTTTTCAATTTGGCTACCTAAACCTACCTAACACTCACTCCATATCCAATTAACACCAAACAACATCTAACACAACCTCTAAACCTCCTTTTACACCAATTTGATCAAAAATCATCAAAAATGGGTTCATTAGATAGAGGAGATGATGGAGAAGATGATTACCTAGGTTTGATTCCTCAACTTGCCTCCAAAATGGTTGAATTCCAACTCTAGATCTTTCATTTTCTCTCTGATTTCCCAGCAATGTAGTTTATTTTGTTGCATGTGTTTGACCAACATATCAATATATATGTATATATCAAAATGAGATTCATTCCTAACCCTTTATCCTCATGTATTTACGTATCCCGAGGTTTATCTAGTGGTTCACCTCTTGAGATTTTGCCCATTCACTCCCACTTACCAACTCAAATGACACCAATTAGTTACTCACTTGGTTCCTGGATGTGCTTAGGTGTATCTCAAGGACAATCCTATAGTTTACAATTAATTAACCAACTATAGTCCTTGATTTATTTTAATTTAATACATTAGCTTAAGCCAATTTTGATACATATGGTTAGTGTTTTTATTTACTCATATTAATCAACTTATGGTCCCACTAACCTTTGACTACTCGGTACCCGGTGCCCCGCGTCTCAGCACGCATTACAAGGTATGTCATAGCCTATTATTTTAACTGAATTAACTTAGCTTATGGTCACATTACACATTTTAATTGATTTACTATTCATCTTTACATGGATTAGTCGAGTTTCCTAGCATACCCGTAGTTCGCCTACCCGACACCCGCGTTGACATGCCTTTTGAGGCGAACACTCGTCACACAAACGCGCTCGATAGCAACATACACACATGCGGTGCAATATAATAATAATAAATTTAAACACCACATATACACAATCACCATACATAAATAACATATTTCATCGGTTCTCATGTCCGAGCCAACCAAGTTGTCAACGTAATGCCCGAATTACGACCGTTAATCTCCAAGATTAAGGCTAAACCTGGTTTATTTAATTTGGGCCGTTACAAGGAGCAACTAGGTGACAACAGGGGGACTCTTGAGGGTTTCGAATGGAGACTGGCGGGGGGAATTCTTACCAATCTAGGATCATGTGGGGTCTTTGAGGCGAAACTTTGGGGAGCCCTCATCGGCTTTAAACTGGCTTGGGATGAAAAATACATGAGAGTCATCCAGGAGCTTGACAATAAGGGTGTAGTTGATTGCATCAGAGAAATAAAGGAGATGGCTAGTAGGTAGGGGTGTGCAAACCGCGATTTGGTGGTGAAAACCATCATACCACGACCAAATTGAGGGTTCGTTGTTTGGCCACTTTGCAAAACACCACCAAACTACAAACCATCAAAACCGCATACAAACCGCCTGCGATGGACGCGCTTTGGAGGGTTTGGTTTCGCGATTTTCTTACGACAAATTTTCAAAAAAAAAAAACAAAAAGCAAAAAAATACCCTCGATTTTGCAGTTGTAGGAGGCAAAACTGGTGGGAGGTGGCGGTGGGAGGGACGGCAGTGGGAGGCACAAGTGGGACAAGTGATTGGTGGGAAACGCAGGAGTGGAGGCTTCGACTGTTGGCGCTGTGGGAGGTGATGGCGACTGGCGGGAGGCGGCAATGTTAGGTGGCAGTGGGAGAGTAAAAGGTTTTGTGAGCCGACAAGTGAGTTTTGAGACGTTGAGGAGAGGGACAGCTGAGAGTGGAGAGCGAAAGGTTTAGTTTTCAAGTTTTAGGGTTTTGAGTATTAAATTTAAGGAATTTACTAAAATACTCTCGGTTTGGTAAACCACGTTTTTTTTCAAAATGAAAACTACGACCAAACTGCAATTTCATAGTTTTTAAGTTTTTCAAACCACCCCAAACCGCGAGTTCTAAAAATCAGACCAAACAATGTGATTAGGATGGTTTGGGCGGTTTGGGCAGCTATGCTGAGACCGATGCCCACCCCTACTAGTGGGTATGGGCAACTGTTCTCCCTAGTGCTGCTACACTTAAGGAGACAATGTCAGGTCGTAGTGATGCACACCTACAAAGAAGGTAATAGAGCGGCAGATTGGATAGCAAACCATGCTTTTGTTTTTTGCACGGGTACTTACATTGTTGAGAACACGCCCCCTAGTTTGCAAACCATTCTACTGAACGATATTTCTAGGGTCAAATTCTCAAGGATATGTGCTCTATAAGTCTGTATTCTTGTCTGATTGGAACAATGGGTATATAAACCCCCTTCCCCCTCCCAAAAAAAAGTTACTTTTTTAAATTGAAATATAAATTTCATTAATTATTAATGGCTCGATCCTAGACTAGACATGGAAATAATTGCCTTAATAAAATACATTGATTCGCTAATTCTATTTGTTCAAAAGATCATATATATATATCATGAATTTGACTCTGAATGCGACTTTAATAATGAAACAATGTGACAATCAGAGACTCTTATCTACAAACATTTGGAATACAAGAAAGTACACAAAACACTATTAGAACCATAATGATAAGCAAAACTTCCAACGAGGAAAGAAATACGTAAATACATTTTTCAAAGAACATTAATGAAAATGATTGGGGGGATATCATGACATAGTTTTGATATAGACATTTGCTCACACTGAATCATGTGCTGAGATGTTGGCATTATATTTAAGTTTAACGATCATTATTGATATATATTATCATGAAAATGTATTTCTCTATTCATATACAAATTTATGTGTATGTATTTGTTATGGAACATCTTCAGGAAGAAACTCGATGACATGTGGCATCATGTCCTTCTGGTTTTTTCTTTAGTTATGAACCTAAATATTTCTTTTGTTATTTATTTATAAAAAATGTTGCAATGACACCTCAAAGTCACACCCCTTAACATGGCGTGCTGCTCCGCATCTTTGAGAGGTGTTGATGCGTGCCTTGAGATGCGCGCCACGCACGTTTTACTCTCCTATAGCTATTTTTGTACATTTATTTTCACGTTGGATGCACAAGCCACGTCACCAGAGAGTGACTTTAGGGTGGCATTGAAGCATCTAAACTTTTTTTTATTTTAGCTAATGATGTAAGACATAAGGTCTTTTTTTTTTTCTTTTTTTTTGGTTGAAACAAGGCCCCTAAGACCCTGGATTACAAGGACTTTTTCTCTATTTAAAAAAAAACTTGCAAATTTTTATTGTACATTATGTTTTGCTTTTATACTCAATCTCCCAATAATTATTAATGTGACATTGCTCTCTGAAAAAAAAAAGCTACATAATGACATTAAAAATTTACAAAATAGAAAATTAACATGATATATTTTCTTAATTATTTTAAACTAATTTGACCATATACTTAATGAGAATAAACTCAGTTTATCCAGTGATATTGTTTCCTACTTCAAATCAACTAAAGATTACATCATAAGTTTTTTTTTTTAACTTTTATTTTTATGTCAAATTTATTTTTATTTTACATTAATACTTGGGTTTTGCTCATGCTTGGAGCGCAGAATCACGACTAGTAAAAATTCTAAAAGAAAGACTTTACCTTTTAAGAAAAATATAATATAATTTTTGATAGAAAAAATTAAAGTTAATAATAACATCTAAAGGTCAATTTACCTTTTATATAATATTTTAATATCTTATTTAAATTCTATGTTTTATCATATAATTTTCTATTTTTCTTGATAGTAGTTATGTATGTATTAATTTAGTTTTTAAGTTTTGTTTTTTCCAAAGGTCATTTTAGTTTTTATTTTTATTATTTTTTCTTTTTGATGATAGATATGTATGTCTGTATTAGTATGTATAAGTGACGTTGTATTATCTTTTAAAGAAAATGTGACATTTTATGATTAAGTAAGAAACGAGGTGAATTTTACATTAGTCTTATTTTTTTAATTTAATTTTTTTAACAAAACATGTTCCAATCAGACTTTTCTTAAGTTATTTTTATTAAATAAAATAATTTATCATATTGCATTATTATTTCTTAAGAGATTTCACTAATAACTTGCTAATTATCTTTTGAAGGAAATATAAAAGAAAATCAATTAAATATCCAACTTTTTTTCCAGAAGTAAAACACCCTACTTCTTAAATAGTAAAAAAATCTAAAATTTTATATTTATTGAAAAAATATTTTTAGTTGTCAATAATGATAAAATTCATTCTCTAATTATATTATATATTTTATATATTTAATTTAATGGATCTTCTCTTTAAAAAGTACGTAACATACATAATTTTGTGCATGACGCGTATTTTAAAATTTTTGTTCATAATATTAAAATAAATATGGTATATTTGCTTCTTCTCAAAATCACATGATTAGATAATAAATATATATTATTTTATTGTTCCCAATCATATAAAGTACAACAATACTTTTAGAAATTAAACATGATATATAGAGTAATAATTAAAGGTAGTATGAGGTGGCCCCAAACTTCGAGGCAAATCGGGTACCGCCACGTCACCGGACACATCATGAAACATGCTACGTCACCACACACTTGTCCTTGACGGCATGCGGCTTAAACCTTCGTTTGTATTTTATTCTCATTAACTAAGTATTTATCATGTATTTATGAATATTTACAATAAGTTAACTAAGTTAAGTTGTTCACGACTTATTAAAATCATTATAAGCTAAGTATCTTAGTGCAAGTTTCAAGCTTGCAACTATTGTAAAAATGAAAAGTTCGCATTTTATAAACAATCATATTGTATGGAAGCCCAGCATGAGATACCATATATATCAAAAAGCGACAAAAATACAAAAGATTGTCATATACATATATATATATATCGGGTACACAAGTCCTCCCAAAATCTTATAAAAGCAGTAAATAATATATACAAACACCTACGGGAAAAGCTGATAGAGCTCTTCTAGCTCAGAGATAATCACCTAAGACCCCCTTGCCCAGCTTGTCGTAGGATCTACGATTTGTCACAAAAAACAACGAAAAATCCCAGTGAGTAAATCCCAGAGAAAGCTACCTAATATTCATGAAATTCAATAAAACGGCTATAATTCATGCAATCTAAATAAGGAATAGAAAATAAGATAATCGCATGAAAATAAGTCATAGAGAAGTCGAAACTGGACACGTGTGCAACATGATAGAAACCCCGGTCAACATTCGAGAATCGACTTAGCTAAACCGAGAGGAACCTATGACGATCATGTCGCCAAACATCTCACGGTTGAATGAGAGGAACCCAGGAATGAAAGAAGCCCCCATCCAGACATCTCTCGAGATGAACCCATGACGAAAACTTAGGTCCCCATCAAACATATCTCAACCTAGCGGATCTCGTGAGAAATAGTCACCGCGTAACCCCAACATGACCAATGTGACGACCCACCCCGACTTAGGGTCTAGTCGTCTAGTCCAAACCGCCACACAAGCCCAATAGCCGAACCAAGCCCGAGCGAGCGGTCTGGCATGCCTAAAACAACCTGCGAAATATCAAACTAGTTCTTATGGATAAATAATTGTGGAATTAAATAAAGGGAAATCCATATGACATACTATAAAACTATCGTTGGGTTTTCTTATCCTTCCAACAACTTAAGCCATTCAAATAATACTAAGTAGTTTAAATTAAAGGAGAGTAAGGTTCATTCTACCTAGAAGACCTATTTAAATATAACCCAAGTTCAATAATTTCAAAATCCAATAAATAGATAATATCATTACAAGGCTCACATCAAAAGAGAAGGCTTCAAACTATCGCCTCTCCCTTGTCTCGATCTAGCTCTGATGTGGAAGATCCTGAGATGTAAGTAGGGTGAGCTAAAAGAATCAACCGAACTCAGTAATGCGAAAAACCCGCTCAATTATCAAATATGCAAGTAATACTTAATAAGCATGCAAGGCTAGCATGAATTTAAATTGAATAAAGCATTTAAAAAAGGCATCGCATAGATTTATAAAGCATTAATAAACAACGTCAACAATATTGATAAAACATATTAAAGTCAAAACCCATCATCATGCATAGGGTTCACAAAAGAGAGATACCATATAAAATAGTAATAATATAAATTTGTGGTCTCATTTAATCCATACTAGTTATTGGCAAGAATCCGGTGACCAATTCACCTACCCTCTAGATGATAGCAACCACTAGACGACACACATGCCTTATGTGTCCTCTCGTTAGTCCCATCAACCCAATAGTAGGTTCATCCAAAGCCGTCACCGATGCACGTCCCTCTATCACAAAGTGCAAGAGAAGGCAACTCCAACTCATGTCCCTAATTGATACACTTTGATTCCCATTAGACAAGTAAAGCCCTCGGTGGCAAACTCCACAAACATCCTGGGGCAATAAATAGTAAACCCTCGGTGGCACCACAAACATCCTGGGGCATTAGATATTACTTGCTAATAATGCCCTCGTTGGGGACTCCACAAACATCCTGGGGCAATCAATATCATAATAGGGAAAACAAATGCAATAACATTCCATAGATACGTAGATCCAAGCCAATAGGATGATGCAACCCATTTCCCAAGTCTCTAGTTAAAAACGTATGTCCTAACATAACTAATATCATGTCATATTTGTTAATTGAGCAAGCTCCCCCTTTCCTCGACTCGCTGTGAATCCTATTTTCGATCTTCGCGCACTCGGTGTCCATCGCGAACCGCCTTGCGAATCTAAACAATTTAAGACACTCACATCAATGACAAGGCATATTAATTCTAATTTATTATTAGATTTATTTTGAGGTCCACTAGTGTGGGTCCCGTGGGCCTCCAGTTGCCCGGTGCGAAAGTCGAGGGATGGGACCCGCTCAACTCTTCCCCTGGAGATGCAGTAGCACGCACCGATGAAGGTAGGCTTTATTCTTATTTTATTTCATTTATCAATACATATTTATTTATAATATACATATATATATATATATATATATATATATAAATATATATTGCCAGGGACAAAACGTCCATGGCTTTAAGGTTGGCAGGGGGGCGTTGCTCCCCCTCCCCCACCCTCTCGGGCCGGTGGTTGGGGAGTTTTGGGGGGAACGCCCTTTCCGGCAATGGCGGACCACCGCCGCCTTTCTCTAGTGACGACGGCGACCCTGTAGCCGCTGCCCCTCTTCACAATTCCGCCCCTTTTTTAAGTCAACTTTTACACTATTTTTTTCTTCAACACACCCAAATCTCACCAAAACATCAAATAACAAGAGACGGAACAGTTAGAGGTGATAAAAATCGAGATATACCTAACTTGAAGTTTTTGTGTGGTTGTGTGTTCTCTCCACTTTCAATCCACCATCTCTAAGTAGTTCTTTTCACCCTCTTCACTTGATTTGCGTTGGAGCAAATGAAACCACACAAATTATAACTAGTTTATATAGGTAAGGTTTCCAACTGATTCCTAAAATTACAAGAATGCCCCTTATTAGTGTTTAGGTTCGCTTCATGTTTAATTAAGTTAGTACCCCTAACTTAGGGCCAATTTTTCATAAATTTGATTTATTTTCATATAATACACGTATATACCACGCCAATTACATATAAAATTGTGAAATTACTAAATTACCTTCGACGCGGGCATTTTAAGTTTTCGCGTCGTTACGACCAATTACTCTAACAGCGCGGAGTAGTTAGCCTTGGGGTGTGAGTCGTGTCATGCCCTATCCCGTCGACAAACACACACACACACACACACACACACGGGAATGGACGAGCAATAAGTAGATAGCAACAAATAACACGATAGAATAATTGAAATGTAAAATAAATCAAGAGCTATCAATGAATTCTAAATAATTTTTTCATGAGTTTATTTACCTCAAGCAATCGCAAATAAACTTCTAAAATGTCCCGCTCACGCCTCGAGATGCGCAATCGACACCGACTATAGTCTCCTAAGTCAAAGGTGTCCAATTATACCACTTTAATTATTTTATAGTCACTTTAAGTGAGTTCATAATGTGGGACCAAAAATTTAAAATTTTATTCCAAAAAAAATTAGTTTTGACACACTTTTCGAATTATACCAGGGCGCCAAACACCCGAAAAAAACCTCAAAACTCATTTTCCTAGCTTTTCTAGTTTTTCATTTTTTTTTTATTTTTCAGAATTTTCCATAATTTATATATATTTTTATGTAATTTATTTTATTTAAAAATCATTTTTATTTAATTTTAAATTAAAATTTAATTTTTTTAATGGGTTGGGCCTGAACAGGGCCCGGTTAGACCCAACCGCCTGGACTAGGGTCGGCCTGGCTCATCCGGGCTTGGGCCGGGTCGACCCGATCCATGACCCACATGGGGGTAGTCAGGCTTAGTTCGCTTGGCTACCCCTCCCCCCTTCCTCCTTCATTTTGTCTCTTCTCTATAGACGAGATTTCGTCTCTTGAGAAGAGACAAATTTTTTTCCTTTTTTTTGAAGCAAATAACAACAACAACAATAACTACATCAACAACTAAACTCTACCATCTCGACTTCACCATTAAAGCTCCAAATTTCTCCAAAGATGTAACAACAATAATCACCACTTACCTTGGTCCAGGGAGGTTACCGGTGAGAGTCGCCAAGAGGGAAGACTTCGCGAGAGAGGCGACGAGACCATGGAGGTGTGAGGAGAGCTCGATGATGGAGAGCTTGGTGAGGGAGAAAAATGAGGGGGTGTGAGGAGGAAGGAGATCATTGAGAGGGAGAGGGGTATTTGTGAGTTTTGTTTGGAGATGAGAGAGAAAAAGTAAGTGATGGGTATGGGTAAGGTAAAGTGATGGGTGATGTGACCTCTAAATCCCTGACTACCCTATACACCCACGTTAGCGCACCCTTCGACGTCGTGTACTCTTGTTACTACACGTGCACAACGCGACCAAATAAAACTCTTAGCTAGTGCGACACGAATTATTAAATAAAATATTACAATTTAACACGCATCACACAAAACTAACTATTTATACCTTGGTTGGCGTGTCCTAGACTTGTTGGCGGTATCTATGTGGGTCCGAGCTACGGGTCCTAATCTTTAAATAATAAAATAATTAAGATTATTAGAACGGACCGTTATAGTTTTCCCAACTTCAAGGAATTTTGTCCCGAAATTCAAACTTAAGTAAAAGCTTTACCTTGAAACAACTGGGGGGTGTCGCTCCCACATAATATACTCTCACTCCCAAGTAAGTCCTTCGTTCTTATAATACTACCACCGAACGAGTACTAGTGGTATTTTCTTCCTCCATAGAGTCTGCACCCTACGATCCATTATCTCAATGGGATATTCCTCGTACATCACATCTGGTCGAACCTCAATCCTAGTCATATCAACCATAGGTCTCGATCCTGATCTGGCCAGCCGTAACATCGATATATGAAATACATTATGAACCCCTGCTAATCGGTTCCGCCTCAAGTGATAGGTGACGTCCTCAACTCATTTCTCAATCTGAAACGACCCGATAAATCTTAGTGCTAGTTTCCCCTTGATCTTAAATCTCTGATGACCTCTCAACAGTGAAACTTTCAAATAGGCCCAATCATCTACCTCTTAATTCAACCAGTTGCGGTACTTATCTGCATATTTCTTCTGTCTATGTTGGGCAGCCTATAATCATTGATGAATCAATCTTACTTTCTATGTATGGTCTACAACAATCTCAAGCCCCACGGCTATTATATCCTCGAGCTCTACCCAACAAGCCAGTGATCTACATGGTCTACCATACAACGCCTCCAACAATGGCATCTCAATACTGGCCTAATAACTATTGTTGTATGCAAACACACAGATTGGCAAGTGCTCCTCCCAAGACCCACCGAACTGTAATACATTGGCCCTGAGCATATCCTTGAGTATTTATATCAACCTATCTAACTGTTCGTTTGTTTGAGGATGGAATGTAGTGTTAAATTGTAACCTAGTACCAAACTACTCCTGCATAACCTGCCATAATGATGATGTAAGATGATTGTCTCGGTCTGAAACTATCAAAATCGGTACTTCGTGCAGTCGTACAATCCATCTCTCAAATAATGTGCTCAAGCGTGTGTAGGTATGTTTCAAAGAAACTGGTAGGAAATGAGATGATTTCATCAATCTGTCCACGATCACCCATATCCCATCGTGTTTCCGCCAAGACTGCGTAATCCACAAACGAAATTCATCGTAATGTCTTCCCATTTCCACTAAGGGATGGGCAGCGGTTGCAATAATTCTCCAGGCCTCATGTGCTAAGCCTTAACCTAATGGCATACCTCACAACTCGTAACACAGACGCCGATGTCTGCCTTCATTCTTGGCCACCAAAATAACCGTTGCATATGGTGATACATCTTGGTCCTGCTGAAATGCACTATATACTGGGACATGTGAGCATCCTGAAGTATCCCGTCGCGTGTCTCTACCACTTTTGGAACCCATAACCTCCATCGGTGCCTCAAACACAGATCCACAGACTCCTTCAAATCTAGATGTTCAGGACTACGTGCCATCTCACTGAACCTCGAGTACATCTCGTCAGCCCTCTAACACTTTAACACTCGCAGAATATAATCAACAGTGACAATTCATAAATTATACACATTATTTAATATATTTTAGTATTTTTTATAAGGTAAAGTCTCATAAATATGGTCTTAACAACATATTTTTGTCAATTTCAGGTTTTTAAGGAGTATAATTGAAATCGGGGCAAAAAATGGTGTAAAATGCATATATAATAGTCCTCTGTTAGATTTACCTTTAAAAATGTTTTGCACGAATCCCGAAGTAGTGAATCGGGGCCCACAAGGTTGATATGACATGATGATGATGATGTGGCAGCAGTGAGTTGGATGTATGATGATGTGGCGATGAGGTATTGGTGGAGTGATGTGTTCTATGATGCGTTTGCATGGCCCATGAAAAGGTGGCATAGGCTATATTCTGATGTGGCAAAATATAAGATAGTTAATGTAAATCCTTAAAGAAGTGTTTCTGATCTACCTCGAGATATGTATGGAACTATTGGTAAAGATCAAGTGAATGAGGTTGAAGTCATCATTTTGTATCACTCTATGGTGTTGTTATGACTGCAAGATTTTCCTCGAGATGCATGTTGATAAGGTTGATGAAGAGCAAGAAAATCAAGAGTAAAATAAGGAGATTTGTTGGGGATGGGATTCGTTCCATAGCCACCAAGTCGTTGAGGAGCTTTTAACAATCTTGGCTACTTAAAGAGAATAAAATGGGAGTTATGGGAATTGAACCCAAGCCCATCTACACCAACGCACACAACCCTAACTGTCACACCTTGATGTCGAGACACGCATACCAGATTTCTGGATGGACAGCCCACAGACGCCACAAAATTAAGTATAACCCATAAATAGGAAAACCAACAGTTGTTTGACAACAAAATATCTATTTTATTGCATGCACGATAAAAATAATACATTTTTACTGTGTATAAACTTCCCTTCTTGAATCTCTTGTGCCCATGATTGAACTCATTTAGCTAAATACTCGAAATTATTAATTTAATGAGCTAGTCGCCTAGTAATACTCAAATTACACACCATTAATGCAACACATATAACAAAACATCACAAAGGCATCAAATTCGACCGCGCCCGATGGCGGACCTTAATATGCACGAAGCATAAACCATACTAATGGACCCAAGGAGACGTGCACGTCGACTCAAACCACACCAAGGTCAAATAACAATATTAACGATGCTCATTAGCACTTGACCATATTGATGGACTAATAATACCATACCGGTGGACTTCGAAATGTCCGTTGACAAGAATCATACATACGGATCAACATATATAAGTACTTAGCATAATAATAGTAACAAAGATGCAAATATGTAAAGGCACATGCATCGAATTAATAATGCATAACAAAGAGGATTACCTCAACAAGAATCACCATCCCCATGAGGGTTTCAACATATTTCTTAGATAGTTTCTAATAGAAGGCATTTAATCGAGATAGTAGAAACTAAAAGAAAATGTGAGAATGAATCGGATTCTTGTTTCTATTTATAGAAGGAGAGCAACTTAATAAAATAAAAGTCATTATGACAAGTCATAATGACAGGATAAATATAAGATTCGTTATTTATAATGAATTCGTAAACAAAAAGATAAATCATCAAAGGTCGTTATCGATCATTATGTTAAGGAAATTTATTAGAAACTTATTATTCTTTACTTAAAGATTAAGTTGAAGTGTCATTGTCAATCATAATGTTAAGATAAAGATAAGAAAACTTCTCATTCTTTTCTTAAAGATGTTAAGTGTCATTGTCAATCATAATGTAAAGATAGAATCTATAGAAACTTCTTATTATTTACTTGATAACAAGACCGACTTATCTTCTGCATATTTAATTTACTAATTTATTTACTTTATGATAATTGCCTTGTTACTCGTAGTATTATTTTATTATTCTCACCTTTTATTAAAATGACTATTTCATCCCTTAAACTAATTACTTTTACTTATTACTATATTTATTGAAATGACTATTTTATCCCTATCATGATATTCTAATTATTTTTTTATGATTAATCATAAGATGCAAAACAAGCAAATGATGCAAAATGATGTATCAACAAAATGCATCACTCAATATTCATCCAAATGCATTAATGTAGTATAATAAAGCAAAAGAATGTGCAATTCGATAAGTGTGATATGTATCTCGAGGCATATAAATGCGTATCTCTATATTCATAATTTTTGGGATGTTAACATCTCCTCCCTTTTGAGCAATTTCGTCCTCGAAATTGACAAGTTTTTTTATCAATATATATTTATATATATGGTTTTGTTGTAAATTGAGTTGAAACTTGCTAAGAACTAGAGAAGGAAAATAGAAGATTAAGAACTTCTACTACTACAAACTACTACTACAAAGGAGAAGAGAAGAAATGAGATAGTTGGAATGAGAAGCTTTCATTCAACTTGGTGTGTGAATTACAATGGGGTTGGCACCCTTTATATAGGTCATTTGGTGATGATGATAATTGTACTTATACAACGTGTACAAGTTATACATACACAACAAGTCATACAACACATCACAAGCAACATAGACAATACATGGAAGAGTTGGTGTACATTGGAGATGATTACAAGTTACATGACAATACATAGACAAGTGAATGTACTATTAAGTGAGAAATACAAGTTACATGCCTACACAATATGTTGGTGTACATGCATGGTCATCCATATTCCACAACACTCCCCCTTGGATGACACTTGCTTAGAGACTGTGCATCGTTAAAAGTTGTACTAGAAAAACCCAGTGGGAAAAAAATCTAGTATAGGAAAAAAAAGTACAATGTTCTCGTCAATCTTGATTTGTAGTATAATATTGTCGATTGCCTCATTAAAAACCTTGCTAGGAAAACCCAGTGGGATAAAACCATAGCTAAGGAAAAGAGTGCAACACATCGATACACTTTGAGAGAATATATATATATGCCTCATTAAAACCTTTACTAGAAAAACCCTGTGGGAAAAAAATTTAGTATATGAAAAAAAGTACATTATTTGCTTTCATAATTTTTTTCTTTTTATATGGAGTATAATAATGTTAGGATTGCCTCATTAAAAACCTTGCTAGGAAAATCCAGTAGGATAAAATCATAGCTAAGGGAAAAAGAGTGCAATGCACTAATCAATAACTCCATTTGATTCTCTCCCTCATGTTCACATGGGTGAGACATCTTGTGCATTTTGTTGCACATGGACATCGTTTTCTATATGAACCATTTAATGCCGAAGCATATGATTGTCACTCTTTTGTGTATAGTACTTGCATCAAGTAATTGATTCATAACTTGTTGCTACTGAATGATCCTTTGAACTTTGAGTTCATATTAATTTATATACATGGATCATAATACAACAAATTTAATGCAATTTGATGTGTTTCAAGCAATTTCACGCCATTCCTTTTGAATTGGCTTATATCTCCCCCTAATGGTGGGAAAATTGATTCATCAAAGTGACAATTAGCAAAACTTGTTATAAATAATTTCCCTATTAGGGATCCAAGGCATCTTATAATATAATTAATGGAGAGTTAAATCAATATACGTCTCCTAGTGATTTGCCTTGAGATAATCTCCAGCTGATAAAAAAATCAGTTCGATAAAGGATGTCCATGCGAATTTACGATATTTTTGCACTATCGATGATTATGGATAATCAAATAGATCTTTCCACAAAATGAATGTCATTTGATTTATGACGACATTCGTTTTAATGTGTCTTATATATTCCAGAAGTTAAAGCCGATAATATTATACTCAGATTAAATCATATTCATATAGATAAATTTTCTATTATTCTGAGTAGACTTCTTCTGAACAAGACATTAACAATAAAATTGTTGTACCAGATATTGCCTGAACATTAGCCTCCGCTAAGTTTGAATTCGAGAAATACTCATTTTTACATTATAATGTACATGCATGTAGCACGATACACAAGACATAAACTCATCGCCCATATTTAGGTCACGATTTAAACACATGTCGATGTGCCTGTTTTATCGAGCCATTTTCAATGATAAAATTCATAATATTTTGCCTTTGATTTTGAAGGCATGGTAAAAGTCACAAAAATATTCGGGTATATATATGACAATATTTAGGCAAAATAGCCTTTCATATATGACCAAAAAATGTCACAATTATGAGCGCTTATTGTCAATAATTATTTGTCATTTGTAGTGGTGCACCACTTTTGTTCCGATTTTTTGTGTGGAATTGTCAATACGACCTTTACCTGATATTTTCATCTTTTCCACGTCCATAAATTTATTATTGCGATCATGATCATTATATGCAACATATGCTTCTTAATTTGAAGCTGAACTAATTGGACGGGATCGATATTATATTTATAATATCTCATTATTTTACTCAGCTACCATGAGACAAGAAATCAATCCTTAATATTTATTGGATTGACGTGCGCACTCGATATTTGTTGCAGCAATAAATCGAGGCGGGCCATGTGACCTTATTTTTATTGTCCCATCAGTCATAATTCCACATAGCCTCAACATAGAGGTAATTAAAACTGCGGAATTATAATTAATATTTGACTGATTAAATTTTGTAGCTTGAGACTCAACCGCTCATTTTGAGCTTTTGGAACATTACCTTTTTTTGGTATTTATATATTTATAACTCCATAGGGTGAAAAGATATATAAAGTGAAATATTCACTTTTCAAGTCTCTAAAAAGAAATTGGCGAATGATTGTGTATAGACACACAGTTTTGCATATATGCTTTATTCACAAATTGTAGTATCTAATTGTCATGACAAGTAATTCTTGTCAGTAATATAATAAGGCAACAAATTCAACTATGGTTGAATAATATTTTGAAAATAAATTTAATATAAAATAGTTTTCCCCTTTTATGTAAAAACATAACATATGATTAAATATATGTTCACAACTTGATTCATTAATAAACAAAATGTACTATTCGTATGAGTTGGTGGGACAACCTCCAGGTTGGGTGGCGAGACATAGTCTACTTAATACCATGCCTCCTCGAACGGGATAACCCGTCTCCCTTTCAATGTTTAGCTTTACCGGGGACAAGGCTTACCCACTATCAACTCAAACTTATAGCATTATTTGTATTATAAAATAAAGAATAGAACAATAACTAATCGTTTGTAGTTTTAAGAGAAAAACTATATATCACACATTGACTTTTGATTTCTGATGTAGAAGATCGTACAAGACGCAACTACAAAGCATACTTTCGCAATCGGTGACGTTATAATGCATAGTATATGAATAAAGTATGCATATAGAAGTAATGCATGTAATAAAGGAAGCAACCATGATAATATAGAAATAAATTGAACTTATTTAAATAACAAAAGTTATACCTTCCTAGCTTTGTCTCCTTAACAAGCCTTCTTGAACTTCAAGATCTCCTTAATGCTAGAACAAGCTCGTGCTGATAACGTGTTGTAAATTGAGTTGGAACTTGCTAAGAACTAGAGAAGGAAAATAGAAGATTAAGAACTTCTACTACTACAAACTACTACTACAAAGGAGAAGAGAAGAAATGAGATAGTTGGAATGAGAAGCTTTCATTCAACTTGGTGTGTGAATTACAATGGGGTTGGCACCCTTTATATAGGCCATTTGGTGATGATGATAATTGTACTTATACAACGTGTACAAGTTATACATACACCACAAGTCATACAACACATCACAAGCAACATAGACAATACACGGAAGAGTTGGTGTACATTGGAGATGATTACAAGTTACATGAAAATACATAGACAAGTGAATGTACTATTAAGTGAGAAATACAAGTTACATGACTACACGATATGTTGGTGTATATGCATGGTCATCCATATTCCACAACAGGTTTAAGTTATATATATTATCATAGTTCTCCTTTTTTCCTTTAAGTAGGTATATCGTGCTTATTAATATTACGATATATACTTAAAACACGTTCAACATATTTTTAATGCAGATCTACTTGTTTGGTTGGTCAATTATGCTTCACCAGCACATTTTATTGTATAGGTTTACTACCTAATTTTCTAGGGTAAGTGCATAGGATTGTAGTTTATTAATGTTTTCATTTTAATTCAAACATGCATGGGATAATCAAGACAAGAACTTCATTCTTATTCAACGAGTTACTACGTCCCATACCATTTTAACTTAAGAATAAGAGCAACATTCAAGTCAAGATTATCCTACCCATATAGCATTATTACGCAAAGTTTCTTCCTCCAATGTATTTTTAAGTTGTTGTAAATTCAGACATCCCATCCCGTCTGAACTTACCAGTACTAGCCATAAACCATTCAAAACGTTTGCCAAACAAATGTTACAATCCATCCTAGTTAAGATTTTCAGCTCCACGCATCATGCTTAATTAGCACTCGTCCTTGCTAAATGTCTGGATATCTCATCATCTTATAGTATATGATTTTCTGTCAAATATGGTCTTCTCGAGTCAACATTATATTATATATATATATTTCTAGTTTTCAATACTATCATTTATACATTTCTTTCTAAATGTTAAAGTAACTTAACTTGGATTATAGGATTAAGAATATTTAAGAATTTCAAATGTCCGTTGATTAAGGCATTAATCATATTGTTACAACTTTAAGTCCATTTATTTTAATTAATATATCTCCAAAGCCATTAGTAGTTCTACCTAATAACCTTTTATATGTCATATTGGTCTTTTGTTGTATGTCTTTGGTAGCTAGCTTATTCTCATGTCTTGGCGAAGAAATAATGGTTCTAAAAAAAAAAATAAGTTATGATCCTAACATTTTAAAAGTATCATAGTTTACTAAGAAGATTATGTGATTTTTTGCCTCTCGCCATTTCAGATGATAACTAGTTGTAGAGGTTGTGGTCAATGAGGATAATCATCGATATCCAATAAATTTATTAATGAGATTATTGGTAATTCAAATTAATCAAAGCATTTATTAGGTCATCTAGTCCATGACAATCAATAATGGTCAATCATTGGAGTTAATAGTCAATTGAGCGGTAAATATGGTCATCTTTTTGTGTTAATTTAAGCTGCTACTTAACCAATAATCTCCATCCAGATAATGGTGAACCTTCCGCTAGCTAGTCAACAGTATGGTTAATGATAGTTAAAGTTAGTTAACACAGAAGTTTCGATCGATCGAAGTCATCAAGGTTGGTATTATTTTTTTATTAGTTAAAAATCAATGCTATAATTTGATGGGTCAACTAAATGGTTGTTAAGCTTGCCATATGTCGACCTACATGCGGTGGATCGATAATTATAAACAAATCTAGATTTATACTCTATGTTTGAAATATCTTTTCTTTTCATTAAAGAGCATAATTAGAGTTGAATATGGAAATGCATGTCTAGTTACTTCCAAAACCATCCCAACAACAAATCTCCAGTACCATCAAATTTCAGGGTTATATATGAACATTTTTTGTTTCTAAATGTCTATGTATCTATTTCCTTTTTCCAAGTTCTCTCAAAGATTCGCAAATGTATTGACTAATTATGCTCTTTGAGATGAATATATATATGGTCTTCTTGGCTTATCCCAACTCCTTGAATATGCTAGCGTCTTATATGGTTATAATTATGTCTAAGAGGATGTATCTTCTTTAGTTCAAAATTGGTGCCATTAATGTAAATGACTTGCCAGCTTTGTTTATTTAAGGATTGTGTTTTTGGGTGGTCTGAGGTCGCCTTGCAGAATTACTATTCTTCATCTACTTGGATCTCAATTGATATCAATTCGCTCCTCTGTTTGTCTTTCCCTCATTTTTTCATCTTTTTCTACTATATAGCTAATCATGACAGCGAGCTAAAATATGGCTTGAGCCTGCAAGATTTTATCCTGTACCTAGATTTTTGATATTTATTTATTTGCTGGTGTAACCAGATTGATTAACACTAGTGATTTTTTTCAGTGATGAAGATTTTTATGGTGTGCTTAGGTTTATGTGAGTAGACGTACATTAAGTAAGGTATTTTATCTAAGCCTACTTAAAATTTGATCCCAACATTTAATCCTAGTGGAATGATTTCAAGAAGTAGAATTTGGAGGATTGTAACGTGCTATCACTTAATTCTAATGACTGGTAGTTTTTTATTCAATTATTTCAATGACCTCGCTTATTTTTAAGCCAATAATCATGAATAGAGAGTGCGTCCATAGAAAATGTAGTGTTATACTGCCACCTAATAAGATTGAGAGTCTAATTAAAGGGTCCTCTAGCTATAGACCTATAAAGAGCCCTTAATAGTCTTTTTTTATTTTTATAAAGAGCTTTAATAGTTAGTTAGTTATTTGTTTTTATTATTATTATTATTATTATTATTATTATTATTATTATTTAATAGTAGAATATATCATCTAGAAGTTTCTCATGAAAAAATCACAAAAGTACACATGTTTGTACTTTAAATGAGAAAATCATGGCTGAAATGTTTTTATTTCGGACAAATAGGCAATGTCGCCCAATCAAAAGGCGTTATCACAGTGGTAAAATTTTTTGCTGACGTGGACACATGGATAGCGCCTTTTGAAAAGGTGATATCCATGTGTTCGGGCCACGTGGGATGACATACACTTATAGCGCCTTTTTCAAAAGGCGCTATCAGTGTATGGCCGGGTCCTACGTAGACAGTGAGGTGAACAGTGAGGTGGAAGTCAGTTGTATAGATAGCTCTTTTCAAAAGGAGCTATCTATACAAAATTATACACTCTACAAATGACTCCTTTTGAAAAATAGCTATCAAAACAAATTTTTCCCCATGAACGACACGTGCATATGGAGATGGACGATCCGTGCCACTCGCGTATCTCGAGGTAGACAACTAATGTAAACAACGCGCACGCATATCGACGTGGACAACCCATGCAAATGTCACCCATGTATGCCGAGGTGGAGATTTCATGCAAATATCAGGCACGTCTGTCGAGGTTGGTGACCCATGCAACCTCGTGCAACTCATGCAAACGTCACGCACGTGTCTCGAGGTGGTAAAACCAATGCCAACGTCACACACGTATCTCCTGGTTGACAACACATGGAAACGCCACACACGTATGTCGAGGTGGGCAAGCCATGCATATCCACTACAGACCATAGACCCCATGCAAACGTCACGCACGTATCTTGAGGTGGACAACTCGGGTGAGTTGCATGCTTACTATGGATATGCATGGCTGGCCCACCTCGACATATGTGCGTGGCGTTTCCATGTGTTGTCAACCAGGAGATACGTGTGTTGAAAAGGCGCTATCCGTGTAACACGACCACGTATGATGACGGTGAACATGTTGCACGCGCCTATGGGTTGCACGGGTTGTACGGGTTGTCCGCCTCGCAATACGTGCGTGATGTTTACATTGGCTTTATCACCTCGAGACACGTGCGTGACGTTTGCATGAGTTGCACGAGGTTGCATGGGTCGCCCACCTCGACAGACGTACCTGACATTTGAATGAAATCTCCACCTCGGCATACATGGGTCACGTTTGCATGGGTTGTCCACGTCGATATGCGTGCGCATTGTTTACATTGGATGTCTACCTCGACATACGCGAGTGGCGCGGGTCATCCATCTCCATATGCACGTGGCGGTCATGGGGAAAAGAATTTGTATTAATAGCTCCTTTTGAAAAGGAGTCATTCATAGAGTGTATAGTTTTGTATAGATAACTCTTTTTCAAAAAGAGCTATCTATACACATTGCCTCGCTACCTCACCGCCACCTCACAACCATGATGCCAACTCATAAGTAATAACGCCTTTTCATAAGGTGTTATCACCTATTTTTGTAAATTAAAAGTAAACTATCATATTTTGTGAAATAAAATGTAAATGTCCCCACTTTTAGAAAAACACCAGTTTCTCATTGTTATATGGATAAATATAGTACTTTTTATTTAATAATAATAGATTACTTTTCATCTAAGCATCTCATTATTATGTGTGGATATTTTTTTTCAGTTTCAGTTGACTCATTTTTACGTTTTCCTAGTCTTTACACCCTCGTACGTAGCATATTTGGCCTGATTGCAGAGTGGACAGAACCCATTTCATCCTAGACTTTGGGTGTGGTTGGTCTGATTGCAAGTATAGTGGCTTGATTTTGCAAGAGTTTGAAGATGATGTCTAGATTTTCAAAATTCCTCTCTTCTATTCTCTTTGACATAAAGTAATTAATGAAACACGCACAATCACTTGTAAAATTTTATTGTTACCCCTTAAATATTTATAAAAAATTAAAAAAATTTCTTATGAGTCTGGACTCATGAGTCCAAGTAGATTTATTGTTTGATATATAGGTGTTATATCTGATTTCAAACTGGTCAACTTAATTAAGATATAGAAGGTGGTCACTAGTCAATGCTATGATCAACAATAGTTAAGGCGCAAGTCAAAGTCGGTAAATATGAGAATTTTCAACAATCAATGAGGTCAAGGTTGCAATCGCCACTGGTCAACTGAAAGTCAACACTCTAATTTGATTGGTCAATGCTGGTATAAAGACAACTTCCTGTTGCAGGGAGCTAAAGTTTGATCGTAGCTCTCCTGGTTACCAATTGCCTTGATGAAGGTGTACATGTGTAAGCCATGTAATTTGTGTTAAGGAAGACATTTATCCCTCAACCACTAGTACCAGATGCCTAACACCCTACTACTAATCTTATTTTATGGTATTATTTATTTGTTGTCCTATACAAAGTTGTTGATTTTTATCTAATACATATTTTATATTTGATTCTTCATAGCATATTCTAACAATTCTCTCTTTTTAGAGCTATCCATTATATATCCGAAAAATCAATGATCTCCCAATCATTTTATTTTATTTATCTTTGTTTCCTAACAATTTAATCTAAGCTTTTTTTAATCAATCACTAAAGTCATGTGTTTTGGTTTGCTAAGATAATACATAAGAAGTACACAAGTCCCTGGTAATAGCTCCCAATATATATCATTATGTAATTAACACTTTATATTATATTTAAATAATTGGAGCAATCTTGAGAATTTCATTCTGTATGAATTCTTCATATTTTACTTCACCGCTATTCTCTAATATATGGTTAAGATTTTTAAAATCTACCCCAAATCCCACGATTATTTTATTTTATTATTTTTCTAATTATGCTACTACACAAAAATTAATTTTCAAGTTATACTTTGCTCTTATACCATTTTGTCACACCCCGATTTCATGATACGCACATCCAATTTCAGGATAGACAGCCTATAGGCGCCACGAAATCGAGCATAACCCATAAATAGGAAAATCAATATTTGTTTGCCAACAAAAAATTTATTTTATTGCATGCACGATAAAAATAATAAATTTTTACTCAAATTGAATCTCTCGTGCCCAAAATTGAACCTATTTAGCTAAATACCTAAAATTGTTAATTTAATGAGCCACCCGCCCAATAATACTCAAATTACACACCATTAATGCAATACATATAACAAAACATCACAAAAACATCAAATTAAACCACGCCCGATGACGGACCTTAATATGCCCGAAGCATAAACCACATCGGTTGACCCAGGAAGTCATGTGCGTCGACTCAAATCACACCAAGGTCAAATAGCAATATCAATGGTGTTCGTCAGCACTTGACTATATTGGTGGACCAACAATACCATATCGGTAGACTTCAAAATGTCCGTCGACAAGAATCACACAAGTGGATTAACATATATAAGTACTTAGCATAATAACAATTATAAAGATGCAAAGATGTAAAGGTACATGCATTGAATTAACAATGCATAACAAAGATGATTACCTCAATAAGAATCATCATCCCCGTGAGGGTTATGACATATTTCTTAGACATTCTCTAATAGAACGCTTTTAATCGAGAGAGATAGAAACCAAAAGAAAATGTGAGAATGAATCGCATTCTCATTTCTATTTATAAAGGGAGAGCAGCTTAATAAAACAAAAGCTATTATGACAAGTCATAATGACAGGATAAATATAAGATTCATCATTTATAACGAATTTCGTAAACGAAAAAACTAATCGTCAAAGGTCGTTATCGATCATTATGTTAAGGAAACTTCTTAGAAACTTCTTATTCTTTACTTAAATATTAAGTTGAAGTGTCATTGTCAATCATAATGTTAAGATAAAGATAAGGAAACTTCTCATTCTTTTCTTAAAGATGTTAAGTGTCATTGTCAATCATAATGTAAAGATAGAATCTATATAAGCTTTTTATTCTTTACTTGATAACAAGACCGACTTATCTTCTGCAGATTTAATTTACTAATTTATTTACTTTATGAAAATTACCTTGTTACCCGTAGTATTATTTTATTATTTTCACCTTTTACTTAAATAACTATTTCGTCCCTTAAGCTAATTATTTTTACTTATCACTATATTTATTGAAATGACTATTTAATCCATATCATGATATTCTAATTATTTTTTTTATGAATAATCATAAGATGTGAAACAAGCAAATGATGCAAAATGATGTATCGACAAAATGCATCACTTAATATTGATCCAAATGCATTAATATAGTATAATAAAGCAAAAGAATATATAATTCGATAAGTGTAATACGTATCTCGAGGCATGTAAATATGTATCTCGATATTCATAATTTTTGGGGAGTTACACTAACCAACTGGGTGGACATCCGTGTTTGAAGGGATTTGGGAGGTTTTATTGATAAATCAATAAAACCAAACTAAATCAAATTAAAAGTGAATTACACAAAGTTTGTAACTATCAATATATGGAGTATCTAGCATATCTATACAACTCCAAAGGCCAAACTGAAAATTAGGAAAATCGTATAAATAAGATTATAGGCCTCCTTGCTCTCTCCCTCTCTCTCATTTCTTTTCTTTTCTTTTTATTTCTTTTTTAGTTTTAATGGAGTTTTTCATAGTTATTATTAGCTAGTTTGTTTTCTAGACCAACGGATTGCTACATTATCGTTGTAAGTCTTTTATGAGGTCTTTATTTTAATAGTACTTTCATTATTATTCAATACATGTAAATCACGGATTTAACAAGTTGTTTTTGCGTATTACAACTAATGAAGATTGTATTGCATGCATAGTGAGTAATATGTATTATGATATTTTGATTATGCATCTACTATAATTATTGACAACAATTATATAGAAGTGGTAACTAGGATTAATTTATAGGGCATTTCGCGAGTGGATGTTCTAGGTGATTGTGTTCAAAGTTATTTATTATGCGGCTTCGGTAATATCGGCTTAGATTAGGCATGATCTTCACAAAGTGTAATGCGGTTTTATTGCCTAAAATTAATTTCTTTGAGTATTCAAAAAGTTAATTCAATAAAACTAGAATGTGGCATTTCCATTGAATTTAGGAAAATCGGTGGCTGGCTAAAGGCTATCAACCAATTATTGAATTGTTTGAACCCATCTTTCATGATCGACGGTTAATTGACTATAACTTAGTTGGTAATTACCTTTGGTCTAGGTTTTCATTATTCGTATTGATTTCTTTATTATTATCCTTATGTTTATTTAATTATTTATTGCTTTCTAAATAACAAAGTTAATTAATAATTATTAAAACGTGATAAAAGCCTTTTTAAACTAGAGAAAGTTACACAATCCCTGTGGAGAAGATCCCACTTACCGCTAATACAAATTTAAAGTATAATAAATAGGTGGGTATTATTATTATTGCACGCTCGACACGTGTCAATTTTTGGCGCCGCTACTGGGATTGAGTTTAAATTTTCTTTGATTTTTTTTTCATTTTTTTTGGTATATGTAGATCCTTATCTCTAACATTTTACAGGATTATTTCATGGCCTCCTACTTTAGTAATAATGATCAATATAAAAACTCAAACTATAAAAGTGTGAAAGGGGTAGGTATGTCTAGTTATCAACATAGTTGTTCTAACTAGCATTTTTATGTGCAAAAAGAACGTTTACTTTCACTTCAAAATATGTCAAACTCGTCGAGATGTTACAGAATGTGAGAGTAGATGATAAATGTTTTATATTCAACTATTAATGATGCAGATCCGAGAAGGGATCGATGAATTGCAAAAAGAATGGTTCATTCCATTCTTGGAAACCTCGAGTGAAGCTTCATGTGAAAAGATTATTAAGACGACATTAGTAGATGATGACCTAAGTGTAGAAGAAGAACCGGACAAGGAACTTGAGCCAAATTAGTTGCATGCTAGATCTCCATGATTGCATAATTATAGAAGAATAAGTTGAAAAAGAAATAGAACACATTCAAGAAAAGTCACATGAATCATATGAAAAGATGAAGGAAGATCAATCTCTAGTGTCGATGAATCTACCTCATGTTTCAAACATTCTTGTGGAATTTGAAACAAAGATTGAACAAAAAGGCACTTGGAGATTTTATGTGATGTTGACAACTATGTGTTAGACGACCAAATCTATATGGATACTTATGTGTTAGAAGTCCAAGATGAACTCAAATTTTTGAAGGAGGGCATGCCTATTTCATTGCCCATAGCTATGGTGAGTCTGTTTGTTCGTGACTACTCTCAAGTAGTGGGTGTTACATGATCTTTCAGGCTAAGTCTAGCTGATGAATTAAAAAAGGCATTTGTAGGGAGGCAACCCAACCTTATTTTATTTATTTTTATGCGTTTTTGTGTTTCTAGTTTCATTCAGTTCAGTTTAGTTTAGTTTAGCCTATGATAGTTTAGTTTAGTTTACTTTATTTCAGTTATGCAACCATTTTATCTAATTCCTAAACTTCATTTATTGATCTTTACAAGTTAAAGAAGACTTGAGAAGGAATGAAAGAGTACAATATGTTGGTATCAGGTTTGACTATGAATCAGATTTTAATTAGCATGATTTGAGTTATTTTTTTACGAAGTCGACTACTTATTAAAATTTTGTAAGTAATGAAACGATTTTAATTATTTTGTTGATTTTACCCTTAGTTGAAAATTTTCGAGCTTGCAAAATTTGGTTTAAAATTCTTAAAGTCAATTCCTTAATTAATTTATCAGTTTATACTTTTATTATGTTATGGTTTTAAAGTTTTTAAAAGCGAAAGTCCCAATATTTTTAAAAATTTATCAAAAATCTTTCAATAAATTCACTGTGATTTGGTAGCAAATTCAAATTGAACTTAAATTTATGGCTAAATCGGTGCCTGACTCAGAACAACTAAAAATTAAGGCCACAAATTATCAGTGATGTGGGTTTACCCACAAATCAATGGATAAATCGGTACACCAATGAGACCAAAATTTTTAAAAAAATTTAGAGCGATTTGTCAGCGTTTTGCACTTTGAACTAGGATTTACTATGTGAATCGGTGGAGCACAGAGAAATTTTCACCGATTTAACTAGCAATTTACTACAAACTCAAGATTCGCTGGGTACAAAATCCAAAATCTGTTCTTTTAAAAAAATCGAACCCAAATCAGTGAATTTCACATTCAAAACATTGCACAAATTTGATAGAAAATTGGATTTTTGCATAGATTACACCATTCAAAGCTTGATTTTAATGTATTTAAGTGATTCCCAACACATTCTTGATCATTTTACCCAAAATATATCGAGTTTGATTGTTTATAACCAAGGTAAGGCTTGTACAAGGGAGTTCAAATTGAAGTTTTGAAAATGAAATTAGAAGTGTCAAAAAGTCAATGTCTTGAGGGATTCACTCCTAAAGAGGTAATCATTCCTTTCCTTAACTAGTTTACTTGAAAATTTTCAATTTTCAACTAGGATTATTAATAAAATATTTGAAATAGTTGACAAGTTCTTGATTTCAAAATGTTTTATTGAAATTGATTTGATTTCTAAAAAATGTATGATTTTATCAATTTCAATGAACTGGAATGAGGTGTTTACAATGATTCTTGGCTTACATAGCAAAAGTTTTGAAGTTTTTAGTTCAAAGTATCAATTTAAAGTGTTATTACGAAATTGATTTGAGTGAGAGTTTCAAAGAACTTTGAGAGTGGTTTTTAAAGTTTAAATTGATGTGAACGAGTTTTTACCAATCGATAAAGCATTAAGAAATTTGAAAAGAAATAGATTGGTTTGTACCGATAATGTCTTTAGGAAATGATTTCAAAAAAAAATACCATTCTTATTCTTCCAAATAATATTTTCGACCATTTTTTCATATATTTAATAGGTTTTTCAAAAAGTCTCATCAGTTACTTGAATCGTTTTGAAATGGTTGGAAATAGAAAAGCAAGAGGTAGTTGTAGGCTATGAAACACTACATTATTCCATACGTTTTGAAAATGGAAATGAGATTAATAGTGAAAAATTCATTGATATGTTTTAGAGCCTACACTAGGAAAAAAATGAGTAGATCATTTGATAGGAGTATGAATTTGGAAATTGAAACATTCGTATGATGCATATTACTAAGGAGACTTACTTCTATGAAAATAATTACTTAACCAAAAGTAATTTGTTTTCAACACTTTAATTTTTCCTAATATGATTTTCATGAATATTTTAGAGGTTTTTATAACTTTTGAAATTTTATTGATTCTTGAGTTATAAAATGTTTGGAAATAATAATTAGAAAGTTGGGACGATTTTTACGAATGTTAGATTATGTTGATAGACTACTAGTGACTTTTGTTAAAAATTAGAATTTTTAGGTTGTTATAAAATGCAAACTATTCTTTGATGATTGTAAGATTATCAAGAATAAGTATGGGGGTTTCTCGTGATTAAATTCTAATAATTTGACGAATGAATGACATGATATTGTTTTTTTTACTATTTGAAAAGTTAAAGTTTGACTTCTTTACTCACATCACAAACAATTTTATCGCAACATATATTACACCATTTAAATATTTAAGACAATTATATATTTTATTTAATAAATTAGGTTTTTGGAGACTTTTTTTCATCTCTATCATGTGATTATATGTTATATTCTATATTCTATATCATATTATTATATCATCCATTACTTCAATGTTTTCTATGTACGTGGTATTGTTTTACTTTTGACTTGTTCTTAAACCTTGAGGACTAGGTTTGGGTTAAGTTTGGGGGTATTTAGGGATGGATGGTATGATTTGTAAGAGATTAAGGTATTTTGTTCCTTATTTATAATTTGTGGTAAGAAGGTTGTGTTACTTTATCTATTTTTTTCTTATCTATCTAATTATTATTCATTGCATTTGCATAGTTTCATGCATTCATTTTGTTTCATGCATTTCATTGTGTTTATCATGTGCTAAATTTTTCATTTTTAGGTATGTTTAGTGCATTTAGATTGCATATTTAATATCGTTTTGTTGCATATAGAGTATTACCCGACGATAACTAATATAGTGGTGGACAAATGAGGATAAATGTTTCTAAATGTTGTCATTGAGATACAAGACCTTAGGTAGAGTTCATGTTAATTAAATCTCTCTAAATTCCAAAACAGGGTTGCATCCTATTCAATACGAAATTTTAGTTCCAAACTAGGTTTAGGGGAAGACGTATGCAATGCTTGTCAAAAAGAAAAAAAGAAAAAATAATATAAATGAAAAGAAAAATAATAACATAGTTGGAAAGAATACTTGTTTGACTATAGTGAAAGTGAAAAGTGCTAACAAGATATTTTCAATGAAAAAATATAGAGTCACACAGGTTCCAAATGAAATGTAGCCGGGAACCTAGTGGTAGAGAAAAAGGTGAGAAAAGTATTCCAATAAAAAAGAAAATAGCCGTCTCCACAGAAAATGGAGCAGGGAACCGTATGGAATGAAAAAAAATATATGAAGAAAAAAAGAATGATATATATGAGAAAGAAAGGTGGATGTTTATGAAAACTCCTCAAATAAAAGATTTAGCTCGAGTGCTTATAGCTAAGTTAAATGGATTTTTTTTCCAACATTTGAATTCATGAATATATCTTGTTTATTAGTATCCTATTGACTTTGAATAATATGTGGTTTATGTCAGTGGAGGTTGGTTGTATAAGTTCTATTTGTAGATTCTTTAGTATTCAATGCTCTATTTAGAGATTAAATCTTGGCTTTGCTTAAGTGTTCTTGTATTGATTTGGTGCATCAAGAAATTGAAAGATACCACAAGTCATTAGCGAGTTTAGGATCATTTAATTTGGATTGATTAGTAAAGCATATAATAAAATTCATTCTATTGCATTATGAGTTTTTTTAGGATTGCATATGTCCTATATTTCTTTGCTCGAGACGTGCAAAGTCTTAAGTTTGGGGTATTCGACAATTCATAAATTATACACATTATTTAGTGCATTTTAGTATGTTTTATAAGGTAAAGTCTCGTAAATATGGTCTTAGTAGTGTAAAATGCATATATAATAGCCCTTTGTTGGATTTACCTCGAAAAACGTGTTGCACGGATCTTAAGGTAGTGAATCGGGACCCGCAAGGCTGATGTGACGTGATGATGACATGTCAATAGTGAGTTAGACATATGTTGATATGGCGATGTGCTATTGGTGGAGTGATATGTTCTATGATGTGTTTGCATGGCCCATGAAAAGGTGGCATAGGATATGTTCCAATGTGGCAGAGTGTAAGATAGTTAATGTACTTCATTAAAGAAGTGTGTCTAATCTACCTCGAGATATGTACAAAACAGTTAATGAAGATCAAGTGAATGAGGCTGATCGTGTCACCTATTGAAGTCATCATTTTATATCACTTTATGATCTTGTTCTGACCGCAGGATTGTCCTCGAAATGCATGTTGATAAGGTTGATGAAAAGCAAGACAATCAGGAGTAAAATAAGGAGATTTGTTGGGGATGGGATTCAAGCCCTAGCCACCAAGTCATTGAGGAGCTTTTAACCATCTAGGCTATTTTGCCATTTGACATAAGGTTGCAAAGCTTTGAAATAAATCTCAATTAAAACAGTTGAGAAAATAAAGGAGAATAAAATGGGAGTTGTGGGAATCAAACCATCAAACCCAAACCCATCTACACCAACGCGCACAAGCCTAACCATTGAAAGGATTTGGGAGGATTTATTGATTTATTGATAAATCAATAAAACTGAACTAAACCAAATTAAAAGTGATTTACACAAAGTTTGTAACATATGGAGTATCTAGCCTATTCTAGCCTATCTAAACCACTCCAGATACCAAAACGAAAATTAGGAAAATAGTATAAATAAGACCATAGTCCTCCTCCTCTCTCTCTCTCATTTATTTCCTTTTCTTTTTATTTTTTTAGTTTTAGTTTCTTTCTTTTTCTTTTTATTTTTTTAGTTTTAATGGAGTTTTTCATAGTTATTATTAGCTAGTTTGTTTTTTAGACCAGCGATTTCTACACTATGGTTGAAAGTCTTTTATGAGATCTTTATTTTAATAGTTCTTTCATTATTATTCAATACACGTCAATCATGAATTTAACAAGTTATTTTTGCGTATTACAACTGATGAAGATTGTATCGCATGCATAGTGCGCAATAGGTATTGTGATATTTTGATTCTGCATCTACTATAATTATTGACAACAATTATACAAAATAGTAACTAGGATTAATCTATAGAGCATTTTCTGAGTGGATGTTCTAGGTGATTGTGTTCTAAGTTGTTTATTATGCAGCTTCGGAAATATTGGCTTCGATTAGGCTTGATTTTCACAAAGTGTAATGTGGTTTTATCGCCTAAAGTTAATTGTTTTGAGTGTTCAAAGAGTTAATTCAATAAAACTAGAACATAACATTTCCATTGAATTTAGGAAAATCGTTGGCTGGATAAAGGCTTGTCAACCTATTATTGAATTGTTCGAACTTATCTTTCATGATCGACGATTAATTGACTACAACTTAGGTTGTAATTACCTTTGGTCTAATTCACATAGATTTCTTAATTATTATCCTTGTGTTTATTTAATTATTTATTGCTTTTTAAATAATATAGTTAATTAGTAATTCTTAAAACGTGACAAAAACCTTTTTAAACTAAAGAAAGTTACATAATCCCTATGGAGACGATCCCACTTACCGGTACTGCAAATTTAAAGTATAATAAATAGGTGGATATTATTATTGCACGCTCGACACGTGTCAAAAGGTACAACAATCAGTCCATAAATTTGTGCATCCACTGTAGTAGGAACCTATGTCAAACTCAATGATGTCGCCGCCTCAAGTAAACCATACTCGTGCATCATATGGCAGACAACTTTATCAGAATTCGGTTCTCTCCTGCTCAATGCATCTACTAAAACCTTTGCCTTCCCATGTTGATATTCAATTGAGTAGTCATAGTCCTTCAACGCAACTTTAACCAATGTCGCTATCTCATATTCAGATCCTTCTGAGTGAACAAATACTATAAACTCTTATTATCTTTAAATAATGTGAACCTCTCACTGTATAGATAATGTTTTCATACCTTCAGTGCAAATACAATTGCTGCAAGCTCCTAGTCATGCATTGGATAATTCCTTTCATAGGTCCTCTATTGTCGGGAAAGGTAGGCGATCACACTATCTCCCTATACGTAACTCAGCCCTGTGCTACAAGCATCACTATGAACTATCAATCCCTTGTTTGGCTCTGGCAATACTAGTAATGGTGCGGTAGTCAACCTCATCTACAATTGTGCAAATGCATATTTGCACTCCCTTGACCAATCAAAAGGTAAGTCATTTTTAGTCAATCTGGTCATCGGCACGGTGATCTTCGAGTAGTGTTTCACAAATCGTAAGAAGTATACTGCCAGCCCTATGAAGCTCCTAATATTTGTCACCGTATTCGGTGTTGGCCAATCGATAACTGCATGAATCTTACTCAGGTCCACTGATATACCTATGTCACTGATCACGTGTCCCAAGAACTTGACCTATGACATTCAAAACTCGCACTTACTGTATTAAGCGTACAATTGTGCTCTTTCAATGTCATCAATATCTGCCTCAGATGTTGCCCATAGTCCTCACGAGTCTTGTTGTAGATCAATATGTCATCAATGAAGACTATGACGAATCAGTCCATATACGGCTTCAATACTCTGTGCATCAAGTCCATGAAAATGGCCGACACATTTGTCAATCCGAACGGTATCACCGTAAACTCGATAACCCATATTTGGTGCTGAATGTAGTCTTGGGTATGTCTTCATCTTGAATCCTGAGGTGATGATAACCCAATCTCAAGTCAATCTTAGAGAATAAATGAGGTTTGGCCAACTGGTCAAAGGAATCATCGATCCTGGGCAAAGGGTAATGATTATGTATTGTCACCTAGTTCAACTTCCTATAGTCAATGCACATCCTCAAGCTACCATCATTTTTCTTAACAAATAGGATCAGTGCTCCCCATGGTGACGTGTTTGGGTGTATAAACCCTTCTTTTCAAAGTCTTCAAATTGAGTATTTAACTCATCCTGCTCTTTCCATGCCATCCGGTACGGTCTGCTAGCTATCAGTTGTATGCTCGGCATTAACTCAATAACGAACTCAATTTCTTTGTGTAAGGGCAATCCTAGTAAGTCCTCCGAAAGACATCAAGAAACTCACTGGCAACTGGGACATCCTCAAGTCTAACCTCTAGTGTCTCGGCTAACTCTACTATCCCTACAAACACCTCCATCTCTAGGATCATAGCCAATCTACCCCTAGTTGTCGGAAGTACACTCCTATCACCGGTGAAAATGAACTCTGGTATGTCGGGGATCGAAAAAGTCATTGTCCTATGGAAAACAGTCCACCTAGGCGTGAAACAACGCTAGCCAATCCATGCCCTAATGCGCATCGAACTCTAAGAGCTTTAGAACACGTAGGTCAATAGGGAACTAGTGTCCGCATATCTCTATCGTGCAACCCTCACAAATCATGTTAAGGTAAACCTTCTCCCCAACTGTCGTGCTATTAGGAGTGTGCTAAATATAATCATTGTTAACCCTAACTCATCAACTATACGTCCAAAAATAAATGATACGGTGGAACTAGAATCAATAAGTGTGTGCATAAAACGACCACAAATCGAAATCAAACACTCAACGAGCTGTCTGGTGGCCTCGCAATCTGGCTGTGCAAACGCGTGTGCCCGCTCCCTAGCTTGAATTGGTGGTTCTAGTAATCAGCTCTCCGACAATTTTTCTTAATGTGTCCAAGTTTTCTGCATTTGAAACAAGTAACATGCATATGTCCTGACCTCGACCCTAACCACTGCCTGACCTCTAGCCCTGTCCATGACCATGCTGTCCTCGGCCCCTGCCTCCATGGTTATGAGTCATTCTTTGTCCCTATTGCTGTGTAAAACCACCACCTGATGTCTACAGTGGTTGTGCGGGTATTATAGCATGGGCACTGACTGCCTGGTAGTCATTATATTTGGGCCTCTGTCCCCATCTATCTTTGTGATATATAATCCTCTTTCCCTTCCTATTAGACCTAATGATACGCTCAAACGACCTTAATGTCAGCTATGGTATGGGCATCGCGACGTGATAGAGAAGATATGTCTCATGGCCTAACCTCTAGGTCTCCACCTCTAGTAAAATATTTCGGCTGAGATCTCACAAACTCTTTTATCGACTTAGCCTCAGTTGATAAGAAGGTCTCGAATGTGATCTCCTGTGGGGTCTGTGTCAGTGTCGCAGCGGGCGTAGACGCTGGTATGGTAACTTCAATACGTGTCTTTAAAATTGTAGCCGACGTGATAGTCTCGGCTATAACTATAGTCGTTGGCGTACCCTGGACAATCGGAGTGGATGTCGTCTCAGTAATGCTAGGTGCAACAGTGGCAGTAAGCGTTATGATAGCCGCAGTCTGGGCATGGAGCAAGGCCATCATATGCTCAAATTGGCGGTCATGCGTCGCGATCCGATCGAGTACACTCTGATCAGTCGCAACAAGCGTGGTACCCCTCATCTGTCCTCCATCATTTGCATGTGGAGTCGGTTGTCCATCCATGTTGTATCTGGCAAAGCGAAGATGTGTCGGTATCATCCTCATATACATGTATATATTATTATAATCAAAATATATAACGTATTGTGACGAATCACCGCGGAATACCCAAGATCGCAGTTAGACGAGTGCACCCAAAGATAAATAACCATAGAGAAAATAGCAAACGCAAGAATTTACGTGGAAAACCCCAAAATTAGGGTAAAAAACACGGACAAGAAACAAGATAATCCACTATCAATATTTTAGTACACAAAGGAAAACCTCCTCTATCTAAGCCCGATAGAAACCCCAACAAGATTTAATCTCACTGTGTCGCATACCCGCACGCAAGCCCTTACGCTACGACACAACTCTCGCCTCTCAAACATTCCCCAACACTATGCATAAACGGCACACGCCCATGCATATTTATAGTATATATGCAATACGTGGTTTCTAATATGCACTTGGAATCTAATTCCAAGATGACACCAAATTTGACTATAAATTGGACACTTAAATCAATTCCAACTCCAACTTACTAATTGTGTTCATCGCACACAATATATTGTATCCCTATTCAAATCCAACTATGTAGACTCGACAATGTGTTAACCTATTTGTGTTCAACTCCAACAAGGAGTTTGAGCCACCTGATTCAACAAATCTTCACCTTGGCAAAAACTCACCACCTTGATCTTGTCATCCAACCTCTCGGGTCATCATCCTTAACACCGTGAATGAACCAAGTCTAATCCAACCTATTTGGACTTACCAACAACTTCTTGATCAACTTTTGAGGCTCTAACTTTGCTTCGTATTTCTACATCAAAATAAACAAGTTCTTCTTCCTCACACCTTTTATGACCAACGAAGACTTCCGAATATTTCAATACTCCACCTTGCTTGGAGTACCTGTAACCCTCATAATCTAATTAGAAAAAAGAAATTAGATTTTGAATACAACTCAACACATGTCAAACATCTTAAACTGTTACCACGCATCCGTCAAATGACTTCAGCTGAACTTCACTCACTCCCAATATCGGCTGCACCATAAAATAACTTTGCCACCCGTACAACTTGCATAATTACCAATCCATGCCTTATGTACACACACATGTCTTATGGCCCTGGTATCAATTACCTATTCTCTCTTCTGATCACTAATCCTATTCTTTGCTGGACACTTAGGATAATTACAATCAAACCTGAGAACTAACACATTATCAGCGTCATTACCTTCAACATCGAAACCCCCTTTGTTGAACTGGAGCTTTTTATCGAACCAATTCCTTTACTTTTCCTATTCTCGGAGTCTTCCCTGAGATGCCCAGCTAGACCACATCTCCAACATACCACTCTCCCATACTTCTTGGAACCATTCTCAGTAGCTACCAAACCCGAACTTTCAGGTGAATTGTTATTTTCAACTTTCATCGATTTCTCCTTAAATATTAACATGGCAGTGACTTCTGCTAAACTGATGGTTTCTTTAGCGTACATTATGTGGTGGCCCCATATTCCAGGCCACCTTGCTACCCGCCACGTCGCATCCCATGTCACCAAGCCTTACCACATCATGGCCTCGCTTATCCTTGACGTTCGTGACCTACCTGGCTACTAACACTTTTCCATTTATTCCTAATTTAGCTAATTAATTTCCATATAACAAAAGATACCATGTATATATTAAGGCGAGTTAAGTATAACAAAAGTTCCATATACATGTAATTAGTGTTCTATGGTCCCCAAAACCCAACAAAAGTAAAATAAATACATACTAATATCACACACGAGCTGGCTCCATAATCTCAGAGGTAGTCGCTCAGTACCTCCTTGCCCTTGCCTTTGCTCATCAAATGATATCCACTCACTCAACCAACAAATACAGTAACGAGTCCAGTGAGTAAAATCCCAAGAGAAGTTCACACAATATTCATGAAATAAAACTGATAAACTACGAGACATGCGAATATAACATCTGGCAACAGTATGTCATATTCCCATGAATGTAAGCAGTACACGATAAGAAAAACAGTAGCATGAAATAAATAAACAACATATGCCAATTAAACCAGTTTAGAAATAAAGCATTAATCAGTAAACATCCGTATAATTACGAGAAAACCCTGACCCACACCAGCCAGTAATAGATAAATTGAATAGGAACCACGTATATACTTACAGGCTTACAGTTGCTAAACCACAATTTCAGTAAACGGGATGGTCCCTTCCCGACGCTGTTACACATCATGACAACCCTAATCCCTCCCGACAGTCGTAGATATATTCTACGGCCCTCGACACGAGCACTATCATAAGTAACCTATGCATGCGATTTAGCCACAACCAATATATACGCACACCGAAATAAGAGCGAAAACCTCATGTGCCCACCAAGCAGTCACATATGAAAAGCAAAATCAATAAACCAAATCATGAATTCTGTGAGGCATTCAAATGGGTTTACGCACCTCAATCAACACTCCGACTTCTCCGGACTCCCGCATTCAACCCGACTAGCTCCCCGATGCCCGAGCTACGATTCCCTAAGTCCCTGAAGTCCAATTTTATAAGTTTAGATTGTTTACAAGTTTTAGATGTGTATTGAGTGGAAAATCACCAAAACGGCCTTTTATATTCAGTTTATGTCTATTGTTAGCACGCTATGGGCTTGGTGTAGCGCGCTATGTAGTGGTAGCGTGCTAGGTAATTGATGTAGCGCGCTACTGTTCTTCAGGACGAAGAACACTTGGAAACCCATAACGATTAATGCGCTAACAGTTCCAAGTGGCGGACTACCTAGCCTCTTGGACAGAATTCTCAAGTCGATAATTCTATTTTTCCCTTCAAATTTAGTTACCTAAAACTATCTAACACACTCTTTACATGAATTTACTCTGAATAACACCCAAAACTAGAGACTAACCATTCCAATTCGAATTTGAACAAAAACACTCAAAATTGGGTTTATTGAAAAAAATAGAAGATGGAGATGATGATTACCTAGGTTTGAATTCTCAAATTGACCTATAAGGTGGTTGAATTCACGCTTGAATTTTCCTCCAAATCTCGTTTTCTCAGATCTTACATGAAGTTGTAAGTGGTTTAAATAAAAATTCCACTAAATTTGGTTTATATATGTTTGGTTGGAATCAAATGTGTGTACGTATCCCGAGGATTATCTTGTGGTCCACCTCTAGCCACTTAGCCCACTCACTCCCACTCACTCAATCCATATGACATCAATTTTCTACTCATCTGGTTCCTAGATGTCTCCATGCACATCTCTAGACAAATCATATAGTTCCCAATTAATTTAACTAAACTAAAGGCCTTGATTTATTTTAATTTAATTGCACTAACTTAGGCCCATTTTAATACATATGGTTAGTGTTTTTATTCACCAAATTGACAAATTTTGTGATCTCACTAATCCTTGACTACCCGGCACTCGATGCCCCACGTCTTGACATGCAATTCGAGGTACGTCATAGCTTATCGTTTTAATTGAATTTTACTTGGCCTATGATCACATTACCTATTTTAATTGATTAACTAGTCATCCTTACATGGATTAGTCTAGTTTCACAATGTACCCGTAGTTTGCCTATCCAACACCCACGTTGACAAGCCTTTCGAGGTGAACACTCGTCACACAAACTCGCCCCATAGCAAAATAGACACATGCGGTGCAATATAATGATAATAATTTTAAACACCACATATACACAACCACCATCCATAAATAACATATTTCCTCAGTTCTCATGTCTGAGTCGACCGAGTTGTCCACATAACGCCCGAATTACGACCGTTAATCCCTAAGATTAACGTTAATCCTGATTTAATTAATTTGGGTCGTTACGCATCAATGTTGGTTTCATGTGCTTAAACGAAGGCAAAAGTTACCAGATGAGTTTGAGCACCTGATCCTCATCACCGACATGCTCTCCCAATTCCTCAAGTTCAGAGACAATCTCACTTAATGCTTGTAACTCCTTCCATCTTCAGGTGATGGTACCGCTCCTTTAAGTAGAAACGATTTGACATGCTTTTTGTCATATACATAGCCTCCAATTTCTCCTAAATACCTTTCACCAAATAAATATTCCTCATGTTCGAAAGAACATTCTTTGCCAAATTGAGTCATATGACGCTCGCCGCCCTCAAATTCAACTCTTTCCAATTCTCATCATTTTCCTTCCCACGACCCTTCAACGCTTGGCGTAGCCCATATTGAATCAACAAATCTTTGACTCGAGTTTGCTATAAGCCAAAATTTATCTTTCCATGGAACTTCTCTACATCAACTTTCATCGCACTTGTGTACTTCGACATCTCTGAAACTTCACTTTAATTGTGTAACCACCTCAAATCTGAATCTTGGCTCAACTAATTTGTAGTGACGAATCACCGTGGAATACCCAAGATCGCAGTCAGACGAGTACACCCAAAGATAAATAACCACAGAGAAAATAGCGGACACAAGAATTTACGTGGAAAACCCTAAAATCAGGGTAAAAACCACGGATAATAAACAAGGCAATCCACTATAAATAGTTTAATACACAAAGGAAAACCTCCTCTATAAGCAAGATTTAATCTCACAGTGTCTCGTATCCGTACTCAGGCCCGTATGCTACGACATAAATCTCGGCTCTCAAACATTCCCCATTATTATGCATAAATAGTACACACCCATATATAGTTATAATATATATGCAATACGTGGTTTCTAACATGCAATTGGAATCTAATTCCAAGATGACACCAAATTTGACTCTAAATTAGACGCTTAAATCAATTCCAACTCCAACTTACTAATTGTGTTCATTACACAAAATATATTGTATCCCTATTAAAACCCAACTAAGACTCGACAATGTGTGCACATATTTATGTTTGACTCCAACAAGGAGTTTGAGCCGCCTGATTCAACATAACGTATAAGCCCTGGGACAACCCGACTCACATTCGCTTCCCAACTCCAAGTTTGTTTGTTAAGTCTTATTCATTCTCTTAAACTTTTCCTCTAAGTTTGCTTAAGCCTAAACTCTAATACCAACCGTGGCGGCCCCAAACTTCGAGGCAAACCGGGTACCGCTACGTCACTGGACACGTCACTAAGCATGCCACGTCACCGCACATTTGTCCTTGATGGCAAGCGACCTAAACCTTCATTTGTATTTTATTCTCATTTACTTAGTATTTATCATGTATTTATGAATATTTATAATAAGTTAACTAAGTTAAGTTGTTCACAACTTATTAAATCATTATAACTCAAGTATGTTAGCGGAAGTCTTTAAAGTATGCACTATCGTAAAAATAAAAAGTTTGCATTTTATAAACAACCCTATAGTGTGGAAGCCCGACATAAGATACCATGTATATCAAAAAGCGACAAAAAATACAAAAGATGTTCATATACATGTATCGAGCACAAAAGTCCTTCCAACATCTAATAAAAGCAGTAAATAATATATACAAACACTAACGGACCTCTCCTTTATCAGAGGTAGTCGCCTAAGACCCCTTTGCCTCGGCTCGTCGCAGGATCTGTGATTTGTCACAAAAAATAATGACAAATCACAGTGAGTAAATCCCAAAGAAAGCTAGATAATATTCATGAAATTAATAAAACGGCTACAATTCATATAATTTAAATAAAGAACAGAAAATAAGGTAATCGCATGAAAATAAGTCGCACAAAAGTCAAAATTGGACACGAGTGCAACGCATGACAGAAACTCTGGTTGATATTCGAGAATCGACTTAACTAAATCAAAAGGAACCCATAACGATCATCTCGTCAAACATCTCACGAGCGAATGAGATGAACCCGTAAACAGAAGAAACCCCGTCCAAACATCTCCCGAGAGGAACCCATGATGGAAACTTAGGTCCCCGTCAAACATCTCTGAACCTAGCGGGTCTCATAAGAAATAGTCATCGTATAGCCCCAACATGGCCAATTACTCTAACAGCGCGGGGTAGCTAGCCCTAGGGTGCGAGTCGTGCCATGCCCAATCCCGTCGACAAACATACATACACATGTGGGAATGGATGAGCAATAAATGGATAACAATAAATAGCACGATAGAATAACTGACATGTAAAACAAATCAAGTGTTATAAATAAATTCTAACTACTTTTCTCAAGGGTTTACTTACCTCAAGCAATAGCAAATAACCCTCTAAAATGTCATGCTCACACCATGAGGTACGCACCCAACACCCGTCTATAGTCACCTAAGTCCATGGTGTCCAATTAGACCACTTTAATTGTTTTAAAGTCACTTTAAGTGAGTATATAATGTGAGACCAAAAATTTGAAATTTTATTCTCGAAAAATTTAGTTTTGGCACACTTTTCGGGTTATACCGGGGTGCCAAACGCCCGAAAAAGCCTCGAAACTCATTTTCCTAGCTTTTCTAATTTTTCATATTTTTCTAGTTTTTCTAGGATTTCTCATAATTTTTATTTATTTTATTTAAAAATAAATTTTACATAATATTAATTTTAGATTTTAATTTATTTAATGGGTTGGGCCTGAACCAAGCCCGGTTCGACCTAACTGCCTCGACTAAAGTCGGTTAGACCTAATCCAACCGGATATGGGTCGATCCGATCCCATCCATCCAAGCCAGGGTCGGCACGGCCCATCCGGGCTTTGGCCGCATCGACCCACCCCGTGACCTGCATGGGGGTAGCCAGGCCCAGCCCGCTTGGCTACCCCCTTCCCCCTTTATTCCGTCTCTTCTCCAGAGATGAAATTTCGTCTCTTGAGAAGATGCCAAGTTTTTTTTTTCTATTTTTTTGAAGCATATAACAACAACAACAACAGTAACTACATCAACAACTAAACTCAACCATCTCAACCTCACAATTAAAGCTCCAAATTTCTCCAAAAATGTAACAACAATAATCACTACTCACCTTAATCTAGGGAGGTCACCGGTAGGAGCCACCCAAGAGGGAAGACTTCGCGAGAGAGACGATGAGACTGTGGTGGTGTAAGGAGAGCTTGGTGATGGAGAGCTTAGTGAGGAAGAAAAATGAGGGGGTGTGAGGAGGAAAGAGATCGTTGAGAGGGAGAGGGGTGTTTGTGAGTTTTGTTTGGAGATGAGAGAAAAAAAGTGAGGAATGCGTATAGATGAGGTGATGATATGTGATGGTGATGTGATCTCTAAACCCCTGACTACCCCATATACCCGCATTACGCGCACCCCGTGATGTTGTACACTCTCGTCACTACACGCGCACAATGCGACAAAATGAAATTCTTAACTAGTGCGACGCGAATTATTAAATAAAAATACTACAATTTAAGACGCATCACACAAAACTAATTATTTATACCTTGGTTGGTATTCTCTAGACTTGTCGGCGATGTCCACGTGGGTTCGAGCTACGGGTCATAATCTGTAATTAATAAATTAATTTAGATTAATTAGAGTGGGTCGTTACATAGTAACTCTCATAATCATGTGTAGAACATTAAATGCAAAATATTAAATGTAGTAACTTGAACAATAGGTCACCCATTTCGCAAATCTGACACAATGTCTAAATTGAATATTTGATCTAATGGCTAGAATTAAATATTACAATCCATGGTGATTTCCCACAATCACCATGGTAGAAATTATATATATATATATATGTATATGGGTGCTTCTACCATGAGTATCAAAAAGATACCCAAGGCATAGATACTTAATTTGAACCATTAGATCAAAAGATCAAGAGAGAGAAATGATCAAAGCATTTAAAGCATTAATGTAGCCACTTTTGACTTTCTCCCTCTTCATAAATACTATGGCTTTCCGTTAGGCCATCATACAGCATGAAAATTTATTTTTATATTGTTTCAAATTAATTTATTATTTTATTAAATTTATTTATTAATAAGTTATTTAAATATTTAAATAATTGAATTATTTCTATAACTAATAACTTTATTGGAACGATTGAATGTTGCATGGATTTTTAGAAGCATATCATAGAAGAATAAATTTATGTATCTTGGCAAGAAAATGCCACGTACCTTTTAGTTTGCTTCTTAAATAAAATAATAGTATACATTAAATATGTAGTGTTTTGAATTAAAAAAATCATTAATTGATTTTATGAATATTTAACATAAAAGTTTCATTTTTAAAATAAAAATTTAATTTAAAACAATATAAAAAATAATTATTCTTTCATTTCATAAATTTTAATGTGTTTTTATTTGTATTATGCATAATAATTAAAAATAAATTAGAAATAATAAGTTTTATTTTTAGATAATTTGTTTATAACATTATCATGTAAGATGGTTGTTTATGGTTTTCACATAGTATCATATAATATGGTTGTTTGAAATATTATTTATTTATAAATTTAATTTGACACACACCACCTAGGTGTGTGAATAATTTATTTAGTGTGGCATACGAGCACTAAGTTCGTTAATAGTGACTTACTATGTATTGAAAAATACACGTGGTTTAATTTGACAAAAAAAAAAGAACACCTAGTCGCTAATGTGAAGTCAAAATACAATTTTTTTTTTAAATATTTTTTACAAAGCTAGTTTAATTTAGTGCAACAAAAAAATAGTTTATACATACTAGTTTAATTTAATGCAACAAAAAATAGGACTTCTATGTATGTTGTTGGCTTAGAACTTTAAAATATAATATAAAATAATTTGAGATTGTGTCTTATGACACACACATATGAGACATTGATTAATTTATCAAAGAACTTTAGGATTTTTAGGAGTTTTCTTGGGTTAATTTCTTAAGTATAATTAAACTTAAATAAAATTTATGTGATGATAACTTATTTGTTTTTTTTTTTTTTGAATTTCTCACATGGAGTTTGACACCAACCACATCGATTAATTCACGATCGTGTATTGTTGGGCTCCATATGGAACGCGACCCTTTCAATTTATTTTTTATTTTCTGAAAAATTAATTAAATGAATAACATTTGATTAAAAAAATAAAAAAAAGTTGACTAATCAAATGAATTACAAGCTATGCAATACGGCAATCACGTTTAATATTATATTATTATTATTCTAATAGTCTAGTTAAGTGTGTCATGTGTGTAGCAATTTATTCATTATTTGAGAGAGAAAGTTGTGTGACTTAAGTGTGCCCTGTTGAACAATTTTTTTTAGAGAAAGCTATCTATTAATTTATGGAGAGAGAAAGTCAAAAGTGACTACATTAATATTTTAAATACTTGAATCATTTCTCTCTCTTGATCTTTTGATCCAATGGTTCTGTGACGGTCCCTTTCCTAATCTAGAGCATTGTTTGGCCTAATCTTGTAATTAAGTCCAAGTCCTAACCATATAGGATTTAACTATATATTAGTCAGCATTTCTATCATATACTTCTCGATATACGCATTCAAGATAAGTAATACACATGACAACATATTACTAGATTTTAGAGTAATTAAAACTTTTTAAGAGTTTATAAAGTTTAGCGGAAGTTTTAACAGATTATGCGGGAGCAATATAAATAAATCTTAAGTGTGGAAATCAGAAACAACGATCACATGCATATATAAATATATATGTATCATAGAGTGGCGAATATAAATAATGTGATGGTCATCATAAGTCAATGAACTAAACGCTTGACCTAATATACAACCCCAAAATGTATAAAAAAACATAACTGTACAATACATAAAATATCAAAACCTACAAAATATCGATGCAAAAGTACGTCATTGGCTCAGATGTAGTCGTTGATCTTCTCTTTGTCGAGCCTGCTAGTTGATGGCTTTGCACCCACCATCATAAAAAAGACAATGAGTACAAAAAGTAATAGTAATCCCCATTGACATATTCATTTACATTTACAAAAGACTAAATGGTATTTAAAAGCATAAGTTCAATAAAAAAGACTGATACCAAAAATATGCTAAGAAATATTACATTTAAGCAAGTGAAACTGACACGAAGCTTAATAGTTATGATCTAGATCCGGTGTGACATGTGTCATTGAAGTCTTTAAGGCCACTAAAGGACGTGCATGATATCGCACAGTCTAATATCACTAGGGACTCTAACCCCAGTGTCACCAGGGCCTCTAACCTTGGTGTATCGACAACCCAGGGACTCTAACCTCGTGTGTCGCCTCATAGTGGCGAGTGCCAACATCCTCAGGACTCTAACCTCATGTGCCAATCAACTCTGACATAGTGCAATGGACTCTAGATTCTATAACTATTTTATAATTCCAAGAAATTGACTCGTTAAGGATTTCAAGGCTTGGCTATACTACAAAGCACAATTTCCAAATAGTGCTAGTCCATAAAGTCATTCATAAACTCACAACTCTTAATAGCATGTTATTTACCCTATATTCAGTATGAAACAACAAGAATGACATAAAGCAAATGGATAGATTCAAAGGAATTCAATTCATCATAATATCATGAAAGTCAAGCTCAACAAATGAGGATTGTCAAATAAGTTCATGATACGTATAGTGGCCTCAGGCCCCGAGGCTGCCCTGGGTGTCGTCGTGTCGAGCGCTCCTCGCTCAGTGGGCCCAGCTACACGTGTCCGGCACCTGCCTATCCACCTCATGTCTTGATTATCGCGTCCACGTGTGTTCTATCAATATAGTTAGTGGATTATTCATATTTTCTTGAGTTATTTATTTAGGTAATTTAAGTTCCTTAAGTTCAACTATTTGTAGTTTACTCGAGTTCCTAGCCATGTTGTAGGTTGTATTTTACAAGTTAATAATAAGTCAGGGGAAGCCTTAATTTGATGCAAGTAAAGTATTAAATTAGCATAATAAGCATTATTCATAAAAGCATGTCCTACTGTGGAAAACCCGGCAAAGTACTCTGTATATAGGCAACAATACCATAAAACAGTGTATATATACAAGTACAGTGTCACTCCAGTCTCCTAATACCCAAAATAATACAAAATAATACAAAATATCAAAATAAACACGTACTAGTAGGTTCTCAACGGCAGACAATCAGATGTAGTCGTCTAAGATCCCCTTACTCCTACTGGTACTAGGTGATCTGCACTCAATCATCACAAAAAGACAGATGACAAGTCCAGTAAGTAAAATACCAAGGAACCCTCTCTGAGCATTCGCATAATAAATTAAGGTAATGCAAGAAATATTGTTAAATAAACATGCGGAATGTAAAGATAGGCAGTGTAATTAGTTCATCGCATGAATAATTAACATATAAGCTAAACAAATGTGTGTGTTCGCTCTAGATGGACTAAACCGTACTTCGGGTCACCAGGTTCCCACCAATGGACGCGCCCAACTGGTTCAACACCTGGGTATCTTTTTATACTCATGACAGAAGCACCATATATATTGTAATTGATAGACAATAAATAAATACCAAATTAAACGCTCAGGCTGAGTAGGACATTCCATACAAATCTTTCTGATCCGCTAGCAGGTGGTCCTTTCAAATCCAATTTTTTCATCGACAGGTAGGTGAATTCTCAGGTTCCTTATTCCGGTTGTAAAGCGGAAGAAGAGGGGGCACAGCCCCACCAGCAGCCCGCGTTTCCGACCCGGGAAAATGAAACAAGAATCTGTGTTCACTATCTATGGAGTGGAGTGACTATCCTGAATCTCCTCTTCCCTATCTCCCCCATTTCAGCTTTGCTCCTCCGAACGAATTTATCTCATCTATAAGACTTAAAATTGAGAATTTGCATAGTAAATAAATATAACGGTCCAAATTTCTAATAGCAAATTTGTTCGTAATTAAAGGGTACCGATCTGTGACGTGGCCCGAGAGCGGGTACGTGGTCCAACACTAGACACGAAAATCGAGTAATATATTATTTTTGTATGATGGATGCCCAGTGCGATGTATGTGTGTATCTTATATAGGGATGCAAGTGGGGTGGGTTTGGGGCAAGGGATGCAATCCCCATCTCCATCCCTACTTATAGTACGGCAGGGATTCCCCGCTTGAAATTCTCCACAAGAGAAATTTTGACCCTCGTTCCCCATCCAGGGGGATCCCTACCCCTACGGGCATTCTCCACTGACACGTGTCAAGTGTGCAGAATAGTTTCTCGTGTTTTCTTATTATTTGTAGTGGTGGTAAATGGGATATCGTCTCCATAGGGATTTTGCAAACTTATAATGAAGGTATTTTATTTTATTTCTTAATTTAGTTAATCTAATTAAACGAAAATTAAAATATCAAATAACTAACAATTATAACTACTAACTTAATTAACCAAACTAACTAAATTAATTCAAACAATTCAATGCAAACGTAATTAAACAAAATTCAAATTCAATATAATATAATATAAATATCTAAACAAACATCTAAACAAATCCCCACTAAATAATGTAATATACTTGTATTGCATTCAAACACTAGAACATAAAAACACTTCATAACGTAGTTATAGTCATATCATATGGAATCTTGGAATCATTAAGTCCTAATTCATAATAGGTTAATAGCCTTTAGCAACCATCAATTTTCCTAAATTCAATGGAAAATAAGCCATATCATTATCATTGTAAATCTACTTATCGGATTAAATGTAATAAAATAGAAATACGATAGCATTAACACTCAATGAAAATCATGCCTAATTTAAATCAAATATTAATCAGAATATACTAATTAATAAATAACATAGAACACAATCACCTAAAACATCCACTCGGGTAATATGGCCATATAGATTAATCCTAGTTAATACTTCTATAATTGTAGTCAATAATTATAAACATAGATTTATAATCAAAATATCATAATAAATATTTGCAACTATGCATACAATATCAATCCTCATTAGTATTAATACGCAAAAACCACTTATTAAAACTGTGATTGTTGTGTATGATTAGATTTAAAGCATTAAGTACATGATTCCTTGATTATAATTATATAGTAATCCAAAGTATTAGGTATATCTAAGGGTGTGGGACCTCCAAAGAAGGAAACATGGTGGTGGAACGAGGATGTCCAACGAGCAATTAAGACTAAAAGAGATATGTATAGGAAAATACCTAAGTGTCAAGATGAAGATGTGTGCAATCAATATAGAGAAGCTAGAAAATAAGCTAAAAAAGTAGTTAGTCAAGCTAAAACAAATTTCATGGAAGATCTATATACAAGGTTAGGTAATAGAGATGGCGAAATATATATATATATATAGGCTAGCCAAATTAAGAGATAAAAAGAAACAAGACCTAAGTCATGTAAGATGTATTAAGGACGAAAATCAAAATGTTTTAACGCGCGATGAGAATATTAAGGAGAGATGGAGAAGTTACTTCGATAGTTTATTTAATGATGGCCAAGTAGAAACTATAATAGATGAAACCCACACCAAGAAAGAAATGTAAACTATACACGCAATATTAGAATTGTAGAAGTTAAAAATGCATTGAAAAGAATGAAAATAGAGAAAGCATGTGGCCCAGATGAAATACTCATAGAGGTTTAGAAATGCTTAGGAGAAATTGGATTGACTTGGTTAACAAAACTTTTCAATAAAATTTTAAAATCAAAACGGATGCCAATGGATTGGAGAAGAAGCACGCTTGTGTCAATCTTCAAAAACAAAGGAGACATTCAAAGTTGCTCGAACTACCGGGGAATTAAACTTATGAGTCACACTATGAAACTTTGGGAGATGATAATTGACAATAGGCTAAGGAGAGAAACAACAATATCAGAGAACCAATTTGGTTTCATGCCTGGGAGGTCAACTATGGAGGCGATTTTTCTTGTAAGACGATTGTTAGAAAAATATAGAGAAAATAAAAAAGATCTTCATATGGTATTCGTAGATTTAGAAAAAGCATATGATAGGGTCCCTAGAGATGTTCTTTGGTGGGTTCTAGAAAGAAAAAGAGTGCATGCTAGATATATAGACATTATTAAAGGTATGTATGATGGAGTAGTAACGAGTATAAAGACATTTGGAGGAGCTACACAAGAATTTCTCATTACGATAGGACTACATCAAGGATCGCCTTTAAGCCCATATCTATTTACTTTAGTTATAGATGAACTAACTAGACATATTCAAGAGGATATACCATGGTGTATGCTATTTGCAAGATGATATTGTCTTAGTGGATGAAACTAAAGATGGAGTGAATATAAAATTAGAACTCGGAGGAATACATTAGAATCTAAAGGCTTTAAGTTGAGTAGGACAAAAATCGAATACATGCACTGTGAGTTTAGAAACACTAGACATCGAGATGACAGAGTGGTAAAATTAGGGGAAGTAGAAGTTTCTAAGGTGAACCACTTTAGATACTTAGGATCAATCATACAAAATGATGGTAACATTGAGAATGATGTCACACATAGAATTCAAGTTTGGATGGAAGAAATGGCGAGTGCAACAGGGGGTGATTTGTGATCGATATGTTCCTACTAAGTTAAAAGGAAAATTTAATAGGACCGCAATTAGGCCAGCTATGCTCTATGGAAGTGAATGTTGGGCGGTAAAGCAACAACAGCATATAAAATGAACGTAGCAGAAATGAGGATGCTTAGGTGGATGTGTGGTAAAACTCGTAAAGATAGAATAAGAAATATAGAAATTCAAAGACAAATAGGAGTAGCACCAATTGATACAAAGATTAGGGAAGGGCGGTTGCGATGGTTTGGTCACCTGCAAAGACGGCCTACAAATGCCCCAACTAGAAAACTTGACTCAATAGAAACTGTAAAAATTCGACTAGGTAGGGGCAGACCAAAGTTAACATGGGATGCACTAATTAGGAGGGATTTGAATGGTTTGCAAAGCTCACCATCAATTGCACTTAATCAAGCACAATGAAAAAGTTTGATCCATGTAGCCGACCCTAGTTAATTTGGGACTGAGGCTATGTTGTTGTTGTTGTTGTTGTAGTAATCCAAAGTATATACATGTTTAGGGTTTGTTTAGATTAATAAATTGTTCACTCATTCTGGAAATTAATAACACAATAATATAATTAAAATACATAATTAAATAAATACTTCTTAATGAAATAAACAAAGCTCCAATGTAGCTTCCAACATAAACTCAATAAAAACTAACTTACGGCTCTCGCAAACTTGTTAAGAGAAAAAAAGACTAAAAGAGAGCTAAGAGAGTGGTTCTAGAGAATGTAGAGAGAAGTGATTTAGAAGCCTTAAGGTTCTATTTATAGTTTCCCGAGTTATACATATCTTAGATAAACTCAAATTCTTCTTAGTAATCTAAAAAACTCGTAACCAACCTCAACGATTTCTAAGTTGTACACAAATTGATGAGTTAATAATTGGAAATAGCTCTCTGTGCTCCATTGATTCATTTGGCAATTCCTAGTATATTTCCCAATTCGCTAATGATTCGCTGGCTCTTCTCGGCTGCCAATTTAGACAACGATTCCTGTGTAATTTCATATTGCTGGCTAATCGCTAGTTTTGTTCTCTAGTAGGCTATTTTGCTATTCTTCCATTTTTCTTCCATTTTTTATTTTTTCTTATTAAATTCTAAAATCACAAAACAAGAAAATATCTAGTGTAATATCATCATTTATATCTAAAATCAACTTAATTTACACTATAAAACATGTCTAATTATTGACTTGTCACCCACCCCTATCACCTTTTCACAAAATATCTAAAAAAAGATAAAATACATTATAGATCCAAAATTAAAATCATTAAAAGCTTTTTATTCGCAATTGTAATTCGGTTTTAAAATTTTATACGAAGCATTTACTAGACGAAAAAGGGAAATATAAGATTTAATGATTTTGATATAATTCCCACAAAGAACGTTCAGGATCCCCGTGGAGAATCTCCACCAGGTAGAGTGGGAAATCCTTATTCCCCAAGGTGGAGAAGGGTAATACCTCTCTTATAACGACCCGAAATATTTTATTTTTGTTTGATTGCTTATATTATCTATCTATCTAAGATACACGAGTTATTTGTTTTATTTCTTCAGTTTTGCGAGCGAGGCTCTTCAGGATTTGTGCGACACGTGGGTGTATGTGATAAGTCGGTATCTTGACTAGAATTGAGATTTACTTATAGTTTTAAGTAAAACTTAATAAGTTATGTTAACTCATGACTTATAAGGCATGAAATATATCATGAGCCTAAACTAGATTAAATCTCCTAAACTAATAAAAATAACATGAGTCAAGTATATCCCACGCAATAAATATAAGTTAGTCCATAAAAATGCATATTAATGCATATACACAATAGATAAGAATGCCTAACTTGAAAAATTATGACTTAGGCTATTTTCTAACTTAACACAAAAAATTATCCATTTGGAACCCTACCTAAGTTAATGGAATCCATTCAAATTACTAGAAAGCCTAATTAATTAAATTATAATTGAGACTTAAGCCTAAATTATGAAAAATGTCATCACAAAGCTTAATTAAGTATGAAATTATTTTATGAGCCTGTGTTCAACAAAAATATTTTAGTGATTATGAGGAATCCTATGATAAATTAGTAAGCATCAAAGGAAGTGATGGAAAATAAAAGGCATGAGCTATAAAAGGGGTTCTAGGAGATCATTGTACATAAAGTGTTGTCCATGGAAGATTGAAGGCTCAATAGGGGTTCTAGGACTAAATCTCTACAAAGAGAAAGAAATACGAACAAGAGAGCAACTAGGGTATGCACTTTTGCCTTCATTTCATTGTTTTAAATTTGACAAATTGGGGTTTCCTTGTGAATGCTTTGCGATTATGGGATTTTAGATCTGTCTTAATCTCAAAATGATATTCAAATATGAAATTCAAGCTAGCTTGGTGATTTAAACATTGTTGTTGAGTTCCAATTTGAGTTCTTTCTTGTTTATATCAAATTTTGGTCAAATTTGGGGTTTTTGTGCACATAAACATATGATGATGAATTATTGTCAAAAGGATCTTAAAAACTCTTGCTTTTGCACTTTTAAATCATGATTTATAGTGGACTTGAATGCTGGACAAAATCAAGTATAATTGGGCTCACGACAATGATGTTTAAGCTCTTGAAGTTTTAGGGTTTTTGAATGTCTTTGGTCAATGTTAAATTAATATTTGTTGATGATGTACTTTGATGTTGATCAAAGTATTAGGCCTAAATTTCCATGTTTTAAAGTCTCCTAAATGGTTTTACAAGGTTCCATGGAAAAACAAGAAAAAATGGGGAACGAACTAAATGTTTCTCAAGTTTATGCACAGTCCTGCATTGGCAGCATGCTAGGTGTAGTCTTGGTAAAATAAGCATAACTTTCTCATTTTAAGTCCATTTTTTACGTTCTATATAGCATTGGAAAGCTAAGACAGAGAGCTAACACCTAAAATCATTAGTTTATAAAAAATAGATCATTTTATTTATCGAAAATGGACTAAAAAACAAAGTTTATCCGTAAGAATATTATTTTGTTAAGTGATTGGGTGTCAAGACATCTTCCGGGGGTCTTCACTAGTACAAAAATGACGAAAACCTCCAGAATAACTTGAGATACTATAAATAAGGTTCATCAAGAGCTTCAAGTCATTCCAAGGTGTTTTGAACAGATTTCTAAATGGGTTTTGAAATAGGCAAAATTTATTTACTTAATGAGCTGATTTTCTACTTAAGGTGTTCCGGGCATCAAATGATGTCGGAATTAAATCAAAATTTTCAGAATATGTTATTGGATAATAATAAATATGTCTATCGAGTCTCATGATTTTTTGGCGTGTCTAACTCAGTTTTCAAGTCATGCTTCGAATAGGAGATCAACATTTACAAATAAGGACTTAAAGTTTTACTTAAAGTTTCAAATTTGGTTTTTTATTATATTAATAAGATTTTATCACTCAAAAGCCTTGGTTTTAAGTTAATTGATTTCACTGAATCAAATTCGAGAATTTTAGAAATTTTTATTGTGTTTTAAGCTATTTTCAAGTTGAAGAAAAACTAACTTTCAAATATTTATTTAAGGTCCCTAAGGGGCTATTTTGCAAACTAATGTTATACACCAACTTGAAATGAGTTCTAATGATTTTAATTAGTTCAATAACACCTAAAGACAGTAGATAAAGTGTGTTGAACAATGTTAAGCAAGTCTATGCACTTTTAGCCGAGCTAAGTACCCAATGAGAACTTGAATTAATAAAAAAGAACCATTAGACACCAAATTGAATTAGAAAGATTTGTGGGACTATTCACTAGATTGTTAAGCACCAATATGTCAAATTACATTGCTTACACAATAATAACCCTTATGGCCTATTCGGTTCATATTTATCCTAAATTTGGGGGACTAACTTATACTATGATTGTGCCATGGGTTTAAGTGTTAGTCCATTTTTCTTGACTTGTTCGGTTGGCAGGATTAGCATTGGTGGTAAATGTGATTTTTTTGGTGAAGTTAATAGATTTCCCTTCATTTTATAACTCCCAAAATCAAGGCCATTTGCTTTGTTACATCTTCCCAACTCTTCTCCATAGTCAATTATACACGATTCAATGAAGAAAAACTTAAGGAATACTTATAACTGGTGTAAATTGAAGAATGAAGCGAAGAAGGTCTTGACGAGATTGAAGAGATTGAAGCGAGACTAAACGAATCGACAATGTTCGCGAATACTTAAGCTTTTCGTAGCATCTCCTCAGTGGGTTGCTTTTCTGAGTAGGCTTCAGTTTCTGGCATAACACATGGCTCGGATTATTGTTGTATGCTCCTCTGATTGACCGGTTTGGTGCTTGTAGAAGTAGTGTTTCCAAGTTGTAAATCTGATCATGCAACATCCATCGATCATGTCAAATATGCTCTGACCGATTTCAAAGATGAATGGAAATGATCTTGGCCTGCTCCTCTTGTGCGCCCTTTGATCTCCTTCCTCGGTTAGGGTTAGTCTCCCCCAAAGCGCACAGACGAAATCGATTTCGTCATTTCGTCTCTCATAATACAATCACGATTTCGTTTAAGAGGGAGGGATAGTTTGGTCATGTTTGAAACTCAAGCATTGGGACTAATTAGTGCCACCGAAAAATGATGGTTTACTTCAGTCACTTGTATTGGGTATTATATAGTTTCATGGACTAGTTAATCCGCATAGCGAACACCGGATTAGCTAGTCCATTATGGCTAATCCGACCTAAGATAATAAAACGAATAGACCATTAATAGCTAATACCAAAAGCACAATAAAGTGTCTAAGTTATAAATAGTTGAGTCGACTACAAATTGAACTATATGAGACACAATGATTGTAAATGTAACTCAATGTGCTCTAACACACATAAAACAAAAACTTTAAATGATACTAAGGATCTATGAGACAAGTTATGGGTATCGGAAGAGTGTTGCGGGGCGTGTGGGAGCCGTTGTAGCGCTACTTTTATTGCATTTTGAGGTAAGTAAACCAGCAGGGGCCTTCATAGTAATTCATTTCACTTATTTGACTTATTTCTTTGTAAGAAAACTAATAAGATGCTCAATTTGATTTCATTACCTTTTTCTTGTGATAAATTCTTTAATTAAACCCTATTTGAATTCCTATTCTCGTTATGTGAGTGTCTCAGGATCTAAGTGTGTCAGGAAGGTACTCGCAAGTGTAGTGTTCGATTTGCTATCATTTACACCCTTGTGTTTACTGGATCTTTGAGTGTAGTCGCGGGTGCAGTGTTCGGGTCTTCCGTCTACACCCCTGTGGACTACTCTCCATTTTGAACTTGCAGACTTAGTCCACAACTCTATGAAATCAAGTTTGCGGCTGCAGGGTCGCAGCTTGACGGATTTGGACCGCTTAGACACCCTTCCTCTTATTTATTTGACACGCATTCATCATTGCTATTTCTTTAGCCTATTTATCATGCACTTTATTTTATATTTATTTACATTCCCACATGATCTTCTGGCTTATTTATTGAAAATCATGAAATATTGTTGAGACTTCTCTGGTTTTACTAACTGGAATTGTCTCTTTTTTGTGACAATTGTAGGTCCCTCGAGTAGTAAGGGAAAAGAGCATGTACTTGGTGATTACCTCTGAAGTACTTTCAGAGTCGGTTTCCTCTCTTTTACATTGTAGGTTATTTTGTTGTTTTGTATATAATTATGAACTACATACCGATGTTTGTATACTTTTGGGTTATGGGATTGAGAGATACACTGGATACATGAATATGATTTTTTTGTCACACAGCTGATGTTACTAGCGCGACACATAGGGTATGAGACCTTGGGATGTCGACTAACCTAGATTTACGTGACTTTTTAAATTTTTATCTTTTATAGTAACTTGGTAATTATTTACATACCTTTCTTTCAGCTTATCTTTCTTCTAGCTTTTGTATGCTTTCAGTTACCGTTCTTTTATATATTGGAAATGTGGATGAATAACCTTTAGGATTTACTTTCTACTTTATTGTACTCACCGTCCTTTTTATGATGGTGGGTGCATATCTATCAAGTAGCAGACCAGGGAATGAGAAGATCGACAACTACCTCTGAGCCCTCGGTGAATGTTTATGCTACTTTTGTAGGTGATCATTTTGTGTGTTTATCACCTACGTCTTTTACATAATTTGGGTTGTATAATGGGTTAAAAGATTAGATTCGTGATTGATACATGTATTACTTTGTTTGATTTCATGTGATCGTATATTTACCTGGTTTCCACAGTAAGTAATTTTAAAATGCTTTCGCAAATTTTATTAAGTTTTCCACTGATAATATTAAAATGATAAAAAAAATTTAATTAACTCTAAAAATCATAACTAACGAAAAATGAACAATACTTGTCCAAAATTACAACTAACGAGCAATAAATAATACTTATCCCAAAACACGTATAACAAGGCGAATGAGACAAAATGTAGACTAATACGTTGTTAAGTCATACGTGGCGTAGATTAGGGCTTAATGAAGAGATTAGGTCGGGCGGTACCATGTTTTGATAAATGGGCCGTCACAATAAAGTATCGTTATATAGTCGTCGACTACTAACCTAAAAAACCACAATCCTAGTTCAACCTCTCAGATCCAGCGCTTGTGTGTTTTGGCGACGCTCCGCTCGCTTCAGCGAGTGCATCTGTCATCGGTAGCCCCCTCCATCGTCATTCATTCCCTTCTTTTCTTCTTTTTCTATTTTTTTCCCACCGTGGAATCTGTTGCCACTGCATCTCGAAGTGGATTTGCAAACAACGCTGGAGATCCCCTCCTTTTTTGCCTATGGCTTGATCTAGATGACGAAAACAACGAGATAATTGAGGTCCGGGTCTTCCACATCCAATGAAGGCGATTAACCAGTGACGATGATCCGCCAGTAGCAGGGGAGCGACCAATGGTGGCAACATTCAATGATGGTGATCTTGATTGGGGCAACATTTCTGGCCAACCTCTTATCTTCCACTTATTTGAGTCAAGGTTGTAGTATTTTTTGTTTGTTTAGGCCCTGTTTAATTACAAAGAAAATGTTTCATAGGAAAAAAAAAACATTTTTTAAAGAAAGTAAAATGTTTTATAGGAAAAAAAACACTTTTTAAGAAAGTTTTCCCCAACAAATGTTTAAAAGAAGATTTTTCTATGTGTTTGATTGCACATATAAGATTTTTTTCCCTCAAAACTCACGAACAACAAGTTTTTGAAATAAATATGAAACTTACCAAAAATATATATATATATTATATATATATTCTATTCTAGTAGAGAACCTCTAAATTGTAGACGACATACAAATTTCATTGCACGCATTAAAAACTTAATCGTAATTGCAAAAAAAATTAGTGATGGTTTAATCAACCATATGAGCATCGATTATTTTTTAATTTTTAGAAATTCACTCTATTCTATCTGCACCCAATAAGCCTTGAAGAATTGCAATAATGTACAACATATATAATAGTAATGAAAATGCATCCATAAAATAGTTCATAACATGAGAAGTGAAAGTACATGCAGTGGCCTCGCTTTCATATATCCATGAATATATGAGGAGATTGCAAACGTCCTTCGATTGCACAATACTTTTGTTTCTATCCATCACGTGCACATTCTTTGCTCGGACTTCTAATCATAATATGTATCTACTTGATATGTGTCAAGATCAAAGGAAATTAACATTACCAACCCAAAAAATGGCATAAAGCAATATGCAACAATAATAATCAATTGGGTGGTCAAATAGTTTGATGCTAAATTAGTGGTCCAATAGTTTCGAACCCAAATGAGGGCAGGTGGTTGTGTTTCTTTCTTATCAAATATATATACAATAATAATACTTGTATGAAAAAACTAAATATTACCTTTAATGCAGTGAGTTAGAAATAGAACCGCCGAATCAACAAAAAGCCCCATGTAAAAGAGACCACCAATATGAAACTCCAAATATTAACACTGAGCAAACTAATGGTAATCTTTCCATCTATCAAGCTATCAGGATCTATCCCAACCACTTATGATGACATTGTGAACATTTTCATTTGAGAGAGCGTAAGAGATGGTTGACGGACATTAAAGGAAATTAATTTCTTCATGACCGATAACAAACATGAACGTCAAGTACCTCAAATAAAGAATAAGTATTTCAAAAAACGCAAAATAGAAAATATACAATAGAGAAGTTTGTTAATGAATATTCAGGTGGAGTAGATATATACAAACATGCATGTCAACTAACAAAAAACATTCAAATACATACACATAATACAACAGAAAAATTAAGAAAAATTCAGGAAATTACAAATCTTAATTTTTCATTTTAAAAGAATCCACCAATTAAGTCCATCTCCACCTCTAAGTCAAGTCTTCTCAAAACGACTCCACCAACAAAAATTGCTTCTCCACCGCGACGTAACAGCTTATCCATCTCTCGATGCTTCTACGAATTTAGTAGATGGTAAGACTCAAGAATTTCTAATATTAGTTGTCATCTAGCTAACATATCTTATCTCTCTAACCTTACCTAAACATATAAATATTTTTGTGAGTTAGATAAAGTTTTTTCCTCTTTACCAATATGATGAATACATACACGCATGTACTTTATCAAAAAAATAAAAAGAATAAAGTTGAGCAATGTATAAGATATCATAGTTCATATACATACATGGCATGCGCAATGTACCCAACATCCGCCAATATATTGTGGTCTCATTTAACAAAAATAAAATTAGGTAAAATGGATGGACTCCACAAATCCTCATCTCAGTTGTTATTTAACCAATTCAACCATTCCTTAGTGACGCTCCATCATGTGTTCAGTTGATCAATGTTGCAAAGACATAAAAAAAAGAGACCATTAGAGACCGGATTACTAAAAGTATACGTAAGAAGAAAGAAAAGTTTTGTACAAAGAAGGGCCAAAGTGTACATCATGATTCTCTCTCGGTGCTTGAATAAATTACAATGACATTTGGTGCAGGGGCCAACTTCTTCCAAGATTTTCACGTGAGATCGTAGTACGGGACTACTTCTAGTATATTGTTCCAACTTCTTCCAAAATCTTACGGCTTGATCTCGTGTCAAGCTTTCTCTAGAGTTCGATATAATGGAGAAGGTGCCCTGATTTCAATAATGCACATAATAAAACGTGGAATAGTTATCTTTTTTGTTTTTGTAGGTAGTTATCCTTTTTTAAAAGTAGGGAGTAGTTATCCTTTTTTAAAAGTAGTGGGAGTGGAGTAGTTATCTTAACTACCCACTAAATAGGGATTAATCGTATGGGTAGTTATTTTTTAATTCAAAAGCGCCTATTTATTTGGGTTTGGTAATTAAATTACCACATTGCCCCGAAATTTTAATATTTTGATTTAGTGCATAAGGATAGTTTTGGAATAATTTTTCAAAAAGGCTTCACGGTTAACCGTTTCAATCTTATCTCTCTCTGTCCCTTAAAACTCTCTCCTCTCTCCACGTTTGTCTCATCAACCAATCTCTTTCCCCTTTCTCTCAACCATTTTTATTTTTATTTTAAGAATAAGACTTTTCTACCCTTACTTTTTAAAAGGACAAACTATGAAAAAAAATTTTTGAAAGACTCATTTGAAGGACAAATTTGTTAATAAGGCTATTTTGGCCTCAAGCAAATCCTAATGGGTATTTCCTTTATATATAAGATATTAAATATATTAATTTCATATTTAAAATATGATTTTAATGTGTCTTAATATGGAAATTCACATTTTCTCAATAGAAAACTCAATTTACTCATCATAATGGGTGGAAAAATATATGAGTCTTAATATGAAAAATTGACAATTGTGAGAAAATGTTGTACGATAAAATTTTGGCTATCAAACACATGAAAAAATCATTTTCCCACGAAATTTGTCATTTTCCTTGAACATTTTCATCTTCCGTCCAATCAAACATGACCTTAGTTTGATTTGGCTCCCTTGCCACCTACATGCAGATTTAGTCCAAGTCCACTATGGATCTTGGTAGAATAATCTAAGTCTACATGGATCATGGTAGTTATGCATGCCCATCGAGCCACTAGGCTCACTAAGCTCTATGGGTTCATTTTGTTGACCCCCTTAGGTTTTATGAGTATATTATGACCGATTAGATCTATCTATTAAATGTCAGTAAGCTTGTAATTGCTTCTCTCGAGCATCAAAAAAAAAATAAAAAAAAAAAAATTGAGACTTTGCTTAGGTACCCGAGTTACCATTATTGAATTATATGTTGGTAACAAAGGAAAACCTAGTTGGGCTTTTCATGTGAAGTGGGCTTTCTAGCCTGTTATTGCTCAAGCTCATTACCTCCACACTTCACTCAATTCCAACAAAATAATCGAACCCAAACAGAGCCTTTGATAAACCCTAAAACCCAAACAACAAAGCAGAGAAGTGATTCGCTTCAATGAATCTCTGTCAAACAATGGAGGAAACCCTAATCGACGAAGCAGAGAACAACGGCAGAGATGGAGAAGTCGCTCCGGCGCTCATCGCTGTTCATCCGCTCGAGAAGTTCGTTGCAGTGGCGATCGGTTCCGAGCTTCGTGTCTTCGATTTAGAGTAAGCTCTACTGAATCCAGTGGATTGTTGTTTTTTCTATGAATCTGTTCGTGTTCAAGTCGAATCTTTGATTCAAATTGTGAAAGGTCTCAGCTTTCCTCGTTTTATTGGTATTTTTCACTATGATTGGGGAGAATTACAGTTTGTTTGGTGAGTTGAATCAGATTTGTTGGGAAAACCATGTAAAGGGGGCTGTTTGGGCTCTTTTTAGGGTTTCGAGAGTTTCAAAGATCTAGTTTTAATGAAGATTTGTTTCGCAGCAGTAATTAGGTTTCTAAGAATCAGTTTCATCTCATTCTCCTATTGTTAATTTGTTAGAACAAACCATCCGGCAGGGATGGCGGAGTGGCGCAAGTACTACATGGGTTTCTTCACTGGAAGAATGAAACCATTTTCCAGTGGTTTCTCCATGTCAATGGGTTTGGTGGTACCGACTTGACCATATGGGGTTAGTCATATCTGAAGGGTGTAGATACCCATAATCGAAAAAAAAAAAAAAAAAAATGTTAGAACAACCTGTTTTGACTTTCGAGTATGTCGGAGAGATCGCGAACCCGAAAGGTCATTGTGCTTAGGTTTTATTTCATTTGGTTCTGTGTATATGTAATTGAAGAAAATAGTAAGTAGAAGCTACTAACAAGGTGTACTAGACTTGTGCGGTTGCTGTCTGTAAAGAATGGAAAAACATGGGATTTGGAGATAAAGGAATCTAGTGAATGAACGAAGGGAAAAGGGAAATTTGGCAATGAAGAGCATGTATATGTATTTACTCAAGACGGGTGGTGATTGTATGTGGGATTGGTTTTATGAGATTGTCATCATGTCAATTTTTTTTTCAGTAAAACTTTAAGAAGTCTCATTCTGCCACGGGATTTTTTGCGTATCTATCCTTTGGTGGCAAAAGATCTACACTTTTGACCCCCCACTTCAAAAAATTTGTACTTTTAACCCCTTTGACTGGTCAACATCAGATGGATGAATTGAAGGCACGTTTTAAAACGTGCCTTCTAAAAGCGCATTTTCAAAAAGTGCCTTCAGTTCAAGTAAGCTATTGTGTAGAGGCAAATGTTCCTACTAAAGGCACGTTTTGAAAACTTGCCTTCAGTTATTATGCTTTATCCTGGTTTGCTTGCGTGGCAAAAAAGTGTCAGTTGACCAGTCAAAGAAGTTATATGAAACGACCCTTCCCGGACTTAGGGTTGGGTCGTCCGGCCCAGACCGCCAGTTAGGCCCAATACCTGAACTAGGCCCAAATATACGGTCTGGCACGCCTAAACAACCTGCGGAATAACATAATGGCTATACGAAAGGATAATAACTGCGGAATAAATCTAAAAGTTATCATTAAGCCAATAAAATAAAGTTCATATGAACATCTATGAAACTATACATGGATTCGCATTCATTTAACTAAACACGATCTATAAAAACTCTCAGGTGAATCAACTAAATGTGAGTAGGTTTCAAACTACTTAAAAGACCTATTCAAAATATAACCCAAATTTAATAGTTTCAAAAACAAATATTTAGATAATACAATACAAGGCTCACATTAAAAGAGAAGGCTTCAAGGTATCGCCTCTTTTTTTTTTTTTTTTTTTTTTTTTTGGATCTAGCGCCGATGTAGATACTTGAAATGTAAGTGGGGTGAGGTAAAGAACCAATGGAGCCCAATAAGAGAAGAATTACGCTCAAATATTAAACATGCAAATAATACCTATAAAACAAAATAAAGCTAACATGCATTTAAGATCAGAATAACATTGAAATCTGTAGCATGACATCAATTTCCATAAAGAATAAGCATATCATATTCATAAAACATCTTAAGCAAATATATGGAGTTTCAAGGGTTGTAAAACATAATAAAATCAACTTTTGCATGCAAAGGGCTTCCAAGAGAGATACATAGAATGTAATAGATATAAATGCAAGTTCGTTGTCTCATTTGTTATTACCTCCCCTTGTTGACCAATCATCATCATAATATAATAAACATGCGTGGGTGACTTGATTCCACCGTGTGACCACGGCTCCTAAAGAGGCCCGGGTGACTTGGTTCCATCGTGCATCCACGACTCCCCAAGAGGCCCTTGCAGAAATGGGTGACTTGGTTCCACCGTAGTACTACGGCTCCCCAAGAGGCCCTTAAGCATGTAAGGTGACTTGGTTCCACCATATGAGTATGTCTCCCCAAGAGGCCTTACATAAAGTCAACCAAGGTAGGTAATGACCCCATCCCAAGTCATTTGTTAAAATCATGAATTCTAGATATACTAGTAGCAAGCTACATTTAATAGATGAGCGGAGCTCCCTACTTACCTTGACTCGCCGAGTTAGACTCTCTCGGCTGACATCGCACGCACAGGGCTCGATATGAACCTCTTTGCGGATCAATACAATTTAAACAACAGTCGCATTATTCGACGATTTGAAATCCAAAACTAATTGTTATTAAATTACTTCAGGGTGGGGCCCACTACGACGATCTCGCAGGTCCCCCATCGCCCGTGAAAGGGTCGAGTGTGGGGGCCCACCCCAACCCATTTGAAAGCATAATATTACCATGTTTATTTATAATATATTTAATTATTATTATTTACGATTGATTATTTTTTTATTTTTTTGTGTTGATCGGTTCAAAATTGGTCAAAACCAGGAGCAATGCTCCTGGTTCGTCAACCACATGGGAGGGGGGAAGGAACTGCTCTCCCCAATCGCTTGTCGGCGACGTCCTGCACGATGGCGCGGGGCGTCCGCCGCGATCGGCCGGGGCGCAAGCGCTCCGGCTAGTCGTGGCTCAAAAGCCACCATGGAGGGGTGGCTTTGGATGCCACCCCTTGTTTTCTTCCTCGCGGCGGTGGGGCTCCCTAGTGGGGCCCCACCTGCTGTCGCCGGCGGCGGTGGTGGCGGCCATAACGTCGTCGCCGCCCCCATCAGCGGCGCTGCCGCGATAACACCAACCTCTTGGTGTTCTTCCCGTTTAAGCCACCTTTAATTTATTTTTTTCCAAAATTAATCAAATCAAGATTAAAACCAAATGGGGAATACCTCGTTTGTGGAGTCTTTTGGCTTGATCTCCCTCTTCTCTTGTTCTTTCTCCCCCTCCTTTTCCTTGATCTAGGGTTCGTAAACTAAATGTGGTGGCTAGGGTATGAGATTTGGTTTATTTTATATTAGAGTTAATTTAGTTAGGGTTTGGGAATTTACTAAATTGCCCCTAGGGCAAGTTTATTGGGTTTTGGGTCATCACATTATAAGTGCAATTTTTTTGTGGTGGGGATCAAAAGTGTAGATTTTTTTGTCACCAAGGGATAGATATGCAAAAAACCCTCATCCATGTTGAAGTTTGTATTGAAGATGGATTGATGTAATGGAGATTGGAGTGGGGGATCACCATCTTTTCAATTTCTAATGACTAGAAATTTTAAAAGTCCGTGGCTCATTTAGTATTCAAACATGTTAGTGAATGAGCAAGGCACGTTTCTGCTGCAAAGCAAGCAGGTACTGACCTAGGAGTTGGCTGACTACTTTTGCATATTTACTTGTCATCTTCTGTTTTAGGGAATTCGTAGCTTTCATATACTATTTACTGTACATTTTATGTGTGGCAAATGTCTCATTCGTGATCAGTTATCTTTGAAGTCAGGTCAATTCTAATTCTTTAACAACATTTCTGCTTTGTCTTTTCTTTACTTCTTTTTAATTGTTTCCACAGGAGAGGTTTTGGTATTAATTTGCTGGATGATTCTGGTGCGTCTCAGCACTCAGATTCTATAAGAACAATTGGTTTTAGTGCAAGTGGAAAACTATTTGCATCTGCTGGTGATGACAAGCTTGTCAAGGTTTGGAGCACGGATTCCTGGCAGTGCATACATAAAGTGTAAGGTCTTCAAGTTCATGAAGCAGAATTTTTTCTGGGATACGGGGGTTAGGTCACAACATTTGACTATGCTGGTTTATAGTCGTCAAATAAATCTAATGATGCGTGCAACCCTTTATTTGAAACGTTTGCACGAGGACGAGCTTGTAATGTTCATTTCTTAGATCTTCTAACATGAGTTAGCTGATAAGATGCACTTTTGGAATTTAGGTTTTTCTATGGATGGTTAGTTTTTGCATTAAACACAGTAATGTAGCGAGATTCCATGAATTTTCTCGCAACAAAAAACAAAAAAAAAAAATCTTCTTCAATTCGTCAATTCTGTGAATACCCATTTCTTTACCAGTGTTTACCCCCTAACACTTCAACAAGAAACCCAAAGAACCCAATAGAGAATCATTTCAAATTCTCACCCAAATACAAAACTCATTCTTATTCATCAAATAATAAACCCACTCATTCTAAAATTCTTGATCTTGATCTCTGTCCTGCAGGTTTTCTGAGAAGCGAGTGAGTGCAGCTGCTATAAGCTGTGATGATCATTTCGTTTCTTTTGCCGATAAGTTTGGGATTGTGTGGATAGTGAGTTTGAAGGAAAACGAAAGAAGTGACAAGGGAACACAAATTCTTGCTCACTACTGTAGTATCATTACAAGTCTGGTAAGCATCTCCTTGTATTGTATCATGACTCATATGATGAAAGACAGACTTACAATTTATTTAGTATTTAATGTTGCATCTTGAGAGTACTCCTCTTGCAGTTCCCTTTTCCAGGTTTAATACTGTTTCGACTTGTTGACTAGCTCAATTGAATGGCTATGATTAAAATATTTTTATATGCTGTCTTCTTGAAGTTTGATTTTACTTACTTTTTAAGACGGATTTTGATAGCGACTCTCAGCATAATTTTTCGGTCACAGTCCCTTTGCTTGTTGCTTGTTATTATCATTACCATATTCGCCCTGCACTTTAGCTGTCTGTGATTATATTGTTATCTTTTTTGTTACTTTTATTATTCATTTGCTTCCCAGTTTGCAGGAATTTTCACCAGATGGGAAGTTCATTCTTAGTGCCGATCGGGATTTTAAAATTCGTGTAATACATCTACTTTACATATTACTCTCCTCCATTAAAACTAATTGAAGGTACACATCTGTCTTACATTCTATGCTTGTTTGGCAGGTTACTGTGTTTCCCAAGAAACCGTTAAGTGGTGCTCATGAGATACAAAGTTATTGCCTTGGTCATACTGAGTGAGTTTTCCCCGAGCTGTTTACCTTGTGTTGTTTTGCATTTTTTGATGCTTAGTCAAGAGCCTATAATTCTATCTATCACTATTATTATTCTACCAATCTATCAGTTAATTTGTTTGTTGTGTTTAGAGATCATTCAGAATGAGTAGCAGCTATTTTAGTTTTACTTATGAATACTTTTCTGATGCTTAAAATGATGCATCTATGACTCTTAAAATTCAGTCTACTTGAATGAGTGTCTGTATGAGTGAACATTCTTTAGCATATTATTCTTAAAATACCTCAATGGCTCAATGTCAGTTTTATGTATCTCAGAAGTTATAATTTTGTAAAAGTATTCGTTGGTTAGTTCTTGGTCCTTAACAAATAAACTATAAGTTATTTCCCCATAGAAGGAATTCAATGCTATGGGAACTCAAATAAGGCCCTCTGGAAATGTGTGATCATTTGTTTCCTCATTGCTCCCACTTGTTACATCCTTGATCAAGACAGATTCAGGGATCAAGTGTTGCAATGGAGGTGGGTGTTGGCTATAGATGGCAAGGACCTATTATGGATTACTTTGCAGTGGGATGGAGGAGAAATGGAAGGGTGCTCTGGCAATATGGAAGCATGGGTATTCAGTGGTATGTGGAGCTTGAGAGGAACTGGCATGACCTAATTGATATCTAGCCAAATGAGGATTATCTCCTATGCATTTCCTTGATTAATTGTTTGGCAAGGCTTGCAATATATTAAGTCACTATTTTGATACTATGTTGGATTTTGGATAGAGTTCTCTTCATTAGGCCAAGAATGAGGTAAAGGAAGGCATTCTGTCATGATGAAGCTTGAACTCTTTCAAGTTTCAAGATGTTCTAGACGTCCATCACCACTCAATACCCACTATTATTGCCCATTCTATTCTGCGATTTTCTGTTCCCTTGATAGACTGTTGCTTAATATAATACGAAACAAGGTTTTGCCTTGGACTGTAAAATGTGCCTGGATTTAGTTGCCGGTGTAATCTAATTCATTTGGCAGGTTTGTTTCTTGCGTTTCCTTCATTGGCACCTCAGAGTATCCTCAAGGATTTCTTCTTTCTGGAGGTGGTGATTCTACTGTAAGTATTTCATGATATTAAGGATTATGTGCCATTGCATAGTAAATGCTTATTGCCTTTGAAGACTAATGCTCTATGCCCACAAATTTGTCTTTGCTTCATTTTTAGGTTCGTTTGTGGGATTTTACTTCAGGAACACTTCTTGACACTTGTGAGGTTGGAGCTCAAGTAAGTCATTTATGTCAATGTTTTTCTTACCATTAAATAAAAAATAACAAATCAAACTTTGTAAATATAATGAAGATTCCTTTTTTATGCTCCGCTTAGATTTATGTGTAATTCATGTAGTCTTCCTCAAGGAACAAAAATTCGATAAAATTAGTCGAAGTTTAGGCGAAGTTTATCTAAGTTGAAGGGATCGAAACGAAGCTCACGGGAAGTTTAAAAATTACTAAACTTCGCCGAAGTTTATGTCAAAAATCGACAACATTGATACAAACTGATATGGATTGCTAAAAACAAGGAGAAATTGCAAAATTATCAGTCAAAAATCGAATATGTTCCAATTCCTTGTATAAGAGGATTGCCTCGATTTGGTATCGCTCTCGCAGCCTGCACTCCTAGTTTCGAACTGATTCAAGTTCTTGGCAAAACGGAAAAACCGTTTGCAGTTTTTGGATATCAAACAGACCTCTCCGGATGGTAATTTTAATGTGGCACTTCATGAAGCCTCCCATAATTTGATTGATTAGTAGGAGACGAAAGGGTTGAGGGTTGTGATTGATGGTGGCTTTTGGGGGTTATTGAGAATTTGAGAGTGACTCATTTTTGTACACACATCTCTACATCGGTCATTCGATCCCTTGATTTTGCATTAAGATTCAATGTACGCATCAAGATTCACTTTTGCGCATCCATTTCTACAACGCTTTGTAGTTTTTTATTGATGTATAATGTCAAAAAATGGTTATTTTCTTTTGCTTTAAATATTGACCCATATAAAAAAGCATGTTTCATAATTTCAATCGTACTTATGTGAATGTGCAATTAATAAAATGGTTAGATAAAAAGTAATCAACCAATAAACAGTATGCATGACTAATGCCAATAAAATTGACTTAAAACCATTTAATTGTAAGTTTTTTAGGTATAAATGCATAATTGTGCTTGTTTTGACATCTTATAAAATGAGTTTTAGTTTATTGATCATTTAAATAAAAATTTCTTAAACTTCTATAAGTTAGCAAATTTTTACCAAAATTCTCCACGTCGAATTAAACTTTTCCGAATTAATTCTGATCATCAAAAGGGCGAATTATAAGGCGAAACCTAAGTTTCGATCCTTGGTCTTCCTTCATGGTTCAATGCTATAATCATTCTCTACTTTTTTTGCTTCTTTTTCTGAATTATGCTATTCACTTTTAAGGCAGGAATTTTAGGTTCAAATGGAGATGAAGGGCCATGCTGTCACGCTGTTACAGATATTTGTGCATCTCCTGATGGTTCATTAGTTGCCGTGGCCATTCAAAGGCAGGTTTCTAAGTGTTTTATACTTTCATGTAGTTCTTCATGTCAAACAACTTTTTCTTATGTAATCATTATATACTAACAGAATTTTCTTTTTTGTTTCTTTTCTCATCCACTCTAGCTTGCATGGAGTAATGCTTCTAACCTGTGATCTCCCCTCTAGAAGGCTTTCTGTTTCCAAGGTATGTTTTTGTCATTTTATTTGTGTGAATCTGCTTTTTAGTTTTTAGATGATAATTTATTTGTTCAACTAAGCTATTTCATGCACTCTAACCATAAGCTAACCCTTATCCACGCCTATGCATAGCTCGATGCGGAACCCTCGCCTCACCAAAACTCACACAACACACGCTAACTATAGAAGCTACTAATGTGATGCGATTTATTTACATTAATTAATACACACAATAAGGCACGTATCACACAAAAATGACATTAACTCTTGGTTCTCACGTCCGAGTTTGACCGAGTTTTACATGTGAGTTCGAATTACGAGCCGTTAATCCCCATAATTAGAGCTAAATCCGGTTTAATCAATTCAGACTGTTACAATTGGCGTGTTTGAAACTCTGTTGTCAAACTCGCGCAAGTTACGAGTTAACTTGTACGAGTTGACTCGTTTTGCTGCTGGGCCTTAACTCGGTCCCAATAAAGAATTGCATTATTCTTTTTCGAATCGTGCGATTCGATTCGAAAGGAGTGGCTGAACATGTCCATAATTTGAGGGTTTGACTAAAGTGTGACTCCAAAGAGCGTTTGAGCAGATCATCTTTGTTTTATGGTCGTCATCTTCATCCCTAAACACATCATCTAGGTCTTTGTTAATGTTCATCAATTTGAATATGGGGGGGGATTGCCGCATGGGAGGCAGAAGAACCTGATCATCTAGGTATTTGTCCATTGACTCCATCCTCTTTCACCTTATCTCCACTTGGGCCCACACCACTTGTCGTCAACTTCGACTAGATGACCCTTGAACATTTTTTTTTTTTTTATGTATGCAACATGCTACAAACAACTCTACAGTCTACACAAACAAACACAAATACATGCTAACTCAATAAAAAGACAAATGCATGCTACAACCCAAAAGAATAGAATTTGTGATGCACATTAGCCCCTTTTTATTTATCAAATACGTATTATAAATATATACATGTATTTAAAAGTATTTATAAGTATTTTTATTCAATCGAAAAAAAAACCTTACAATTTACGATTTTATTTGAGACTCACCCATGCCGATTTTACGATTCGATTCCGAGTTGACAACTTTGATTTGAAATTTTGGGAAGTTAATATGTGACAAGGCAGAGTTGCATACACTAATGGTTACATATTAGTAGTTATAGATTTGCTACCACTAAATGAGACACCAACTAGTAATATAGTGGTCATACACTACCTATTATCAACCCAATGCTTATCCAAGGTTTGAAACTTTGACTTCGCCTATGACTTCACTCACTTAAAATTCGGAATTAATTCGAGGAAGTTAACTTCGACGATTGAAGTTTGACAAAAATTCGCCGATGTACAGAAGTTTATGGAATTTCACTTTGAATGCTAGAAAACTCAAGTTTCTTCGTAGAGATGCTAGAACTATGTTTTATTCGAATTTAGCCGAAGTTTAAGTATATTTCTAGCATAGTCGAAGTTTGCTCAACTTTCACGAAACATAACAATTTTACTTCATGTTTTATTAACTTCCATCTATGTTTTCAAAGTTCGGTCGAAGTGTCGAAGTTGAGTCAAAGTTTTGCAATCTTTCTTCTGCCTATGAACTTCGCTTCGCTCACCTCAAAATCGACAAACTTCGCCTGAACTTCGTCGAAGTTTGTCGATTTTTTAAACCTTGTGCTTATCTCGAGGTACATCTAATGTCCCACATTTGACTTCACAGTCACACTCACCGCATTTGGTCCTTAGCACGTATCTCGAAGAGTCACTAATGCACTAAATTCAACGGTATGACCTTAGCTTAGGACCTTGATTTATCAAATACATTAAACCTAAACTTAGGGCCTAACCAAAATCTCATTTAATTCAATTAATAGGTCATCTTAGTCATCAACTATCTGTTACCTGCGCATATGCATATCTCGAGACACTCTCACTTGCAAATCGACAATGAACTTAAGTTATTAGCGCAACTCAGTTCATAAATATACGCACATACAATACACTAGGCAACCATTAATTAGAAATAATATTACCTCGATCTTCGTGCTGAGGGTCAGACCATGTACTCGCCAACGGGCATCACGTTACCAGTCGATGATCCTATAACTAAGGACAAATCACGGTTTAGGGATTTAGGCCATTACAACTTTGGTCTTTAATAGCGTTCTTTTCTTTTTTAAATGGTGAAATGCAATGGAGGTCATTTTTGGTGCACAACGCTTTGATCATTGTAATGTCTGTGGAGAGAGGTGAACTAGGTATTATCGAGAGGCTTTTCTCTGACAGTTTTGACTCTAGTTTTGCTCCCTCAATCACAGTTTGAAGATTGGGGCTCTGTTTCACATTTCTGATGATTTTTGGCCCAAGGGATTTGCATGTTTCAAACCTTCTGCATTCTTGGTCTTCTATTTCCTTGTCGAGTCAATTGATCCGTCTGTTCTTGCATTCATCACCCCCGTTAGTGGTGCGGGGATAATTAAAACCTTCGACATTGTTAATTTCACTGGTAGAACTTACTGATTTGTGATGGTGAGGAAACACCAACTTCATGTAAAACACAAAACTTTCTTTTTTCACACGGAAGTTGTATTTCTTAATCAATGCTAACTATCTAATTAACTTACTATTAATATGAAATATCTACCTCTTGTCTAATTTGTTTAGATCCTTTGTGTTCTCGGACTTGGCTCCCAGTTATCATGTGTCTGAAATTCCTGTCATCTAAAAAAATTACAGTTTTCTTATTTCTCAAATATGTTTATCGTCGACAGGTAGTGACCATGCAAGAGACATTTATCCCTTCTAGCCTGGGTATAAGCGTATCTGGAGAAAACTTGTGGATGGTCAGCGGCGCATCAAATCTACCTGGTTCAGTTTCCTCGGCTTTGGCCCGTGTAAAGGTTATCTCCAGGTTGGAGCAAATGCCAGATTCGAGTGAGCTCGAACCAGCAGTGTTGGAAGACAATGAGGTTCCTGGGGGAACCAAATTGCTTGAGACATTGCAAGGAAGTGCGTCCATTGCACAGGAGGAAGAGACTTTGGCCGCTGCTGCTGAAGCAGTGAAGACAGCAATGCGAAATTTGCTAATCAAAAGACAGTATTCTGTTGAGAAGCGAGAACTCAGGAAGAAGAGTAGGAATGACAGAAAACTCAAACAGTAAAGAAATTACAACTTGGGTAATTTTGATTCTTCATCTAAAGTTGAGTTCAATAGACAATGAGTTTTAAGTTATACTATAATTCTCTGGACTTGTGACTTGGATAGGATTAAATCTTTGGACCCAGTCCAAGTGTTCATTATTTAAGTGGGAATTGATTAAATGCTTTCTTGGTTATTTTATCAAGTGGTACCCCCTTGTTATTGTGATTTGTCCTCTCTTCTCATAATGGTAAAGAAAGGGTTCATTTAACATGACTTTTAGAGGAGAAATCATAGCCATTAAATTCAATTTGAAATAAATAATGATATGGATTTAGGCATTGCACTTGCTGATGCACTCATTGAACCACAGAGAAAATGAAATTAGTTGTTGGTCCTCCAATTGCGCGGAAGCATTTTGATTTGTTTAGACAATTTCAACTAATTTAGAATTGAGGCTTTGTTGTTGCTGTTTTATGTTGTATTTCATTTAGTATTTTTTCGAATTTTCTTAACATGGTCGAATTCGGGCTATTAGGCATTTGATGGTTTAGAACTAGTATTACAAAGTGAAGAGTTTTGAGTTTGAATCCCATTTTAAAGGAACTAGTTTGGTAATCTGAGAAACCCTAATGAATTGATCAAGAACACCAAAGCATGCAACAATTAATGAATGAATTTTGCCTAGAACATGTAGTCTAGAATTTAAGAACTTTGGCAATAGGTGGTACATCTTCTTAATTGATCAGATGCATACCTGTGTCCATTTCAATCTAATGAATCATACTTGCATATTGTCTGATAATGTATTGCATTCCTAACTTTAATAAGGCCTTACTTTTGCTTTAATAATTCTCTCTGCCTATACTTGTAATAAAACAATAAGAAATCCTTTTCTGAGATCAAGACAGATTTGTACAAATAATTTAACCTCTTATAATAAATGCAAAAGATCTTATAATAAACACAAGCTAGCTTTTATTCTTGTGCCCTAACCACCCCATAAAGAGCTACTTGCACATAAATGGTAAACTATTTTTTTTTTTTTTGAAGGAAAGAGAAGTAATATTTCACAAGTGGACCAATGTCCTTTTGTAATCATCAATGTACTTAGCATCTGCTTCGTCCAAACAAATGAAAACAAGACCTAGAGTCATTTTCTGCTTTTACTCATTCTCTACTCTCAAACCCTTCATGATGACATGAACCCCAAATACTTCTAAGAGATTAACATCAACACTTCTTCCTATAGAGGTTTTTTCTTATTTTTCATTCATGTTCATTGTCTTGTCAAGCTGTCGCGACGCAATTAAGCACCGACGTGGGGATGTCATCAGCTTATCGGTATTTTTAATATTTTGTGGCGCTTTTGACGAACACCAAAGTGATTAGATAACATCTCGTTGAGCTTATTGAAGGCATTTTCGAGGCGCATCTAACGAATGCCGAGAAATTTTGTGTATTTTCTTACTCTTTTTGGGATTTTATTTTCTTTGCTCAAACCATGGGCCTCTTCTCTAAACTACTAATTAGTACTTGCTCTAATGCATCTAGGCCTGAAACCATATCAAGTTTACAAGTAGACTTGCTTCTCCTTTTAGTGGTCAAATTCATAGTGAAAGATGGTTTTGGCATCTTTGAAAGCACAAACCTACCCATTTTTGTTGCTTAGTAATAACTTTTGATGGGTGCTTTTAAAGTAGCATCAAAAGAGGAAAACTTAAATCCAACCATTGATCACGCCACATGGCACTTTTCTATTGAGACAAGTGGATTGAGAGTGACATTTATTTATTTATTTATTTTTTTGCCTTGTTTGAGAAGTTTAATTAACTCACTTTTAAATTTTAATGTGTCAATTTTATCCTACATGGTCCCTACACATAATTGGGCACCATCCATTTTATAGCTAGAAAATCTAAATCTTGTAAGCTTGGGTAAATCCACTCACCACAAAGTGTAGAACACTTGGTCTAATAAAAATCTGTGTCACAATGGTGGCATGAACCAATTACAACAATATTACACTTGGCACAAGCTTGGAGAGTTTTTGTAGTTTAATAAGGTGAAGTGGGGTTCAATTGGAGCCCCTCTTTGTTTCACCTTCCAGTCCAGTTTTGAAATTGGCACTAATTAAGTGACAAGTTAAACCTAGCTTCAAAAAAAAAAAAAAAAAATAGAAAAAAAGTGACTAGTTAAACATATAGCCAACTTGAGTTCACATTGCCGGTCAGGTTTAGCATCCACACAAACTTAGTAAAAAAAATTAATTAACCACAAAATCCTCCACAGAGCGACTGCTTGTTGGTTATATATTCATCAGATATTATTTGATGTATTGAAAGTAAAGTTTAATCAAACAATAAAGTAAGTTTGAGACTTAGATATTAGACTCTAGTTACTCATTAGATAGGAATCCCATAACATGATGATGATAAGGCCATTAATTGAAAAATAAATAAATAAATGAGGCTTTGTGTGGATGGATAATGATATATATAGTAAAGTAACTTGTATCTAGCTAGGGACATTTAATACTACTCATGCCTAGCTAGGCAAGCTTTCTGCTTAATTGAATGTCCAGTAAAGACTAAAGACTATAGTGATGTTAGCAGTTTAAAAAAAAAAGAAAAGAAAAGAAAAAAAGGCCAAGAAGTGATGTTTGCAGTTATCCATATGAATAAAGCAGTTGGATCATATGATTCATATAGATGTTGAAGGTTCAACAACATATATAACCTGGCATTGAAGCCATAATGTGTCATGCATAGTGAGATTTAATTAGGGTTTAAGATTTTACGATGACTATAAGGGGCACGCTCGACCGCATTTCAAATGTGCTTTTTTTTTTTTTTTTTTTTTTTTTTTTTTTTTTTAATAGTGTAGCCCTTATTGCCATCATCGTAGCAATTCTAACAAGACCAAGGAATGATGTTGTTAGATGTACCTCGAATTATATATATACGAAGCTGCACTTGCCAATTATATGTATACATTGCAATAGTCTTGGCAAGGGTCTTACAAGCTTTAGTTGAAGAATAATTGCATAGTTCGGATAGCATCATAGCTAGAAACTGACCTCATTTACTAAGTGATGAAACTTAGATCATGAAATGGAATTAGTCTTGATTAGAAGTATGGACCATGTATAGGAGGAACCCACATGTTCAAAGTGTTATCCACCAATTGGTCTAATAAAAACAAGTTGCACTCTAATAAAAGGGGCCAAACATTAACATCAATGTTGATGTTGATGAAATGGTTGGAATGAGTAAACCAACTCAAAAAGAGGGTCCCAATGTTTGGTTCCTCATGAACCATTTAATATTGGCATGGAACTGATCAACAAAACCTTTTTACTCATTTCTTATGCACTCTATAACAAATTCAATTATATAAAATAATAATAATAATAATAATAATAATAATAATAATAATAATAATAATAATAATAATAATTGTCACATTGCGACGAGTTTATATTATTGATCAATCGCTCGCAGTATGGGGAATGGAGAGTTTGCACTTATAGGGACGATGTATTTTTCTCTGCTACACTGGTAGATGTTCTTTTCGACTTTATTTTTAGGGAAACACATTGTTTGTCCATGTATATAATTTTTGGCTATTATAAAAATAAAGTCTAGTTCTTATAAAAAAATAAAAAAATAAAAATTGTGCCACATTGGCATCAATGTGGGCATTGAATACCAAACATGCCCTTTCGGTCGTTAGATTCTCCTTGAATCGTTCGAAACAGGTGATTTGAGATGCATCTGACAACAGAAAATAGGTGGGTGTGCATTTAGTATATCGGTTGATGTCAGTGTACATTTTCGAAAAAAATATATAAGAAAATGAGGGAGTTGGGGCCTAATACATACATACATACATATATTTGGTACAAAGTTGGGGCCTAATTAATAGCTACAATATGCACACAAGCAGAAACAAAAGATGATGAAAACCCTACCCCACCTAAGTTATGGACTAATGACTTTATAATTAGTTTTCTCTTATGAAAAACAGGCTTTCCATTACATCATGATGGGAAATTAAAGCAACCAACTTTCACTAACTAGGGTTAGGGCTTCATTAAACCTCTTTTTAATTAATATATATATGTGATATGAATCATGATGTCGACATTACCATCTTTCTTGGCATTTTCTTCTCAAAGGAGGGTCGATTTCTATGCTTTGTTTGAGCGTGGGCATGTGGGTCATGGCTGCAATTTGGTCCAGCCCTCCTGCATGTCCAAGAGAGAAAAATGTTTGCTTTGAATTTTCAGGGCAGTCAAACAAATGGTATACAGTAGCTCATCAGATCATGATGTGGGGATATGTATGAATTAATCATTGATAACTAATATATATAAGGAAATTCAACAGTAGCTCATCAGATCATGATGTGGGGATATGTATGAATTAATCATTGATAACTAATATATATAAGGAAATTCATCCGGATATTGTCTTCAAATTAACCAACTTTCACACGAGGTTGGTCACTTGGGTGTGGAGTCTTAGCTCGCAGTGTCCTGAATTAGCCTAGATTGTTTTATAAGATCATTTGAACATGATTTTGCCTGCGCTTGCTTGGTATGTGGATCTCTGTCAATACTGATATCGTTCTCAACTTAACCACCTTCTACACTAAGTGTGGATGTGTGGTTTTAACTTGCAGTGTCTAGAATTAGCTTTGACTATTTTACAAAACCATTTGAACCTAAGTTTGCTAAGACTCTTATTGATCGAGATATATAGTACCTTCCATATGTTTTTTTTTTCTTTTTTCATGTTGGCCCGCCCACGCACGCTTGGGTCTGTGAATATGAATCAGTACTAATATTGTCCTTAACTTAATCACCATCTATAATAAGTTGGTGTGAGGTTTTAATTAACTCAAAAGGTCCTCGTACTAATTGAGGAGAGATCCACACTTACATATTTATTATGATAAAGTTTTACTTAACATATCAATACTATTATTTTGATCCACACATCTCGATCCAAAGCTATATTGATGAGCTCGGGGAGCAATATTTATGATATATACCATAAATACTATGAATGTACGTAATGTATTCATATATAATGTGATCACGCCGTGGTGTCCAAAGAATTAATAATATTTAGCTGTTGTCTTCTTCTGAAGCTGTTATCTTCTTCTGAAGTTGTTGTCCACCTTGAAGATTTATGTGAATCCAGTAATGGAATTCATTAAGCTGAGATCTGCCAATTTTTTGTTCGTCAGGATTCGATTAATCAGGAGATTGACGTTGTTCCTCAACTTCCCAGTAGCTTCAAGATCAAATCTGCATAAATCATTTTGTCTTGATCGACAATTACTTAATCCATCTTCTCTGCTATTTACCATTATTAGCCCCCTATGTACATTTAACGTTCCTTACAGGATGATATCCCCAGTTAAATCTCCTTCTCCGTTTGTATATCAATCACACCCATCGTATTTTTGTATTACCATCCATGTTATCCCATTAACTTATGCAGTGCTTCCCAGTTATTGCCCTACCACTACACTGCCTCCATTAATCACCAAATCCAGTCGCCTTTTTCCATCAAAAGATTTCTTCAGCGGCCTAATCTCATATGTATCCTATTACCTATTTAGTACTCATGATCATCATTTACTCATCTCAATGTTCAATTTCTATTCGGAAGATGGAAGGATTTGAGGTTTATTACCTGAAGATTTTCCCTTTGTAATTGTGTGTAGTTGTTACATTTCATTTATGGCCCTCTTAATCTTGCCATTTATGCGCAACCTACTACTTTCTCTGTTTTGTTTATTTAAGCAAGTGTATCCCCTATTGTCTCTACATCATCTCTTCATCATTCTTTTTCTGTCTCCATCCGCATCTGGCTGTTCTCCTGTTTTCTCTCATTGTCTACTAGTCCTCCCAACCATTCTCTTTAATGGCTGATGACCTTTACCTTTCTTTCCAGTATGTTCAGCTGGAACAGAAGGAAAACTCTGAACTCCTGATCACTGAAGATCTCAAATCTGTTTCTACCCAAGTATGTAATTTAAGCCTCCTAGGTCGTTTAGCCACCCAGCGTAAATTCAACAAAAATGGCCTTAAGGATGCTCTCCTATATGCATGGGATATTCAGAATGAGGATATCACTTTCATAGAAATCTCCGATAATCTATTTCAGATTTGTTTCAAAACTCTCGAATCCATGAACTATGTCTTAGAGTCTGGTCCTTGGCTTTTTAATGATCATATTTTTCTAGTTAAAAAGTGGTCTCCTGACTCATATCTAGATCCCTCTGATATTAACTCTGTAAATTATGGGCCCAACTTCACAACCTTGTTATTGACTGCATAAGTGAAGGCATCGCTACGCATATAACAAAGGAACTGGGTTTTTCAGAGAATGTGGAGATGGATTGGAGGCAGGATGGTGTTATCCTGCGGAAATTTCTTACAGTTCAAATTGAAGTTGATGTCAACAAGCCACTAATGAGGAGGAAGAAGATTAAAAGTGGTTTTAAGCCCATCTTTATCGAGTTTAAGTACGAGAGGATCAAAGTAATTTGTCACATTTGTGGCAAAATCACTCATCTCAGACATCTATGTGACCAGGATCATCCTCTTGGTCAATCATACCCTTATAGTGATTGGATGCTTGTGGAGTTTCTTTTAAAACAGCCAAACATTCAGAAAGGGGAGCCATCAAGAAGACGCACATCATCTAGAGGCCTATCTAGAGAAAATAATGTTTCCAAATTGACGGCTTAGGTTAGCTCTAATTCTGACAAGATCCCTTCTGACAGTCCCAAATCTCCATCTGATTTTGTTGGTGCTAGCAATCATTCCAAGTCGGTGGAAAATATCTCTGGAAATGTTTCTTGAAGCTTCTCCAACCAAGTGTCTGAAGATGCTGGAGCTCAGAATGCTCTCCAAGTCGCAATGCATATCACCCGAGATCAATGCAACTTTCTACAACAATATACCTTTGGGCCTTGACTTGGTAAGGCCCTACATTATTCCAAATAAAAGTTCCACACTCGGGTCGCCTTTTTGCCAACTTGCTAGCCCATGCTCAACAAATGATTGCCGAGCCCACCCTGGATATACCTTATCAGGTTATGACAACAAACAACACACATACTCAAAACATTGTGGTAATCCCAGATGATTCATTTGGTTCAGTATGACCTCCTACACAGCCAAAATGGAAGCAGAGGGCACGTCAGCCATTCACTGCTTCAATGAGTGAGCTCAGAGAGGTAGAGATGGAATAGGCCCTTCCAATCAGGAGGAAATGGGATGGTAATATGTCCGAAGACCCATGCATGGACTCTAGTAAGAAATTTAGAATTGACTATGAAATGAATGATTTGAATGAGAAGAACACAGAGGCGGGGGAGCAAAGTCTCATCCGCCAGCAGCAATGAGTTATGTGTCTGGATTTTTCGAGGAGTGGGAGTCTCCCTGACAATTCCATTTCTTAGGAGTCTGGTTAAGAGGCATATGCCAGACATCCTTTTTTTGGCAGAAACACAGCAAAAACATGGTTTTTTGGAAGGCCTTAGAGTTAAATTAAAATATCCATGTATGTTAAATGTTGATCTAGTAGGGCACTCGGGGGGCTTAGCTGTTTTCTAGAATGAACCTTTAGCTTTTCAAGTTATTAAGTACGGGTCGTTTTTTGTGGAGATGCTTGTAATAGATTTTGTTTCTAATGAAAAATGGTGTTTTGTTGGCGTGTACATGAGCTCACATAGAGTAGTAAGGCTTAATCAATTTGAGATTTTGCACCACAGATTATCCACATTCAATGAGGCAAGGACTTTAGCAATCAATTTATAGATGGTATTACACAAACTGATCGGCCTAAATTCTGATATGATTTGAGGAGATGAGACCTTGGGAATTAAGGTGATGAAAGTATCACATATGCCTTCCTCAATTATAGCCTCATTATAGAAGACTGTGAATATTTTCAGAATATCTTGTTTGAGGAGACTCCACTTCGATTGGAAAAATGCATTAGACATTCCATCAAGTCCAGGGGTCTTGTTAGGATTCATCTCAAAAAAAGTTGTTTCTATTTCACCCTATGTGAAAGGCAAAGTTAGCTTCAAAGTGTCCTCCAGACATAGTCTTGGTTGCAAATCATGCAATACCCCTAAATCATCTGCATTGACAATTGACTTGAAAATATTGGAAAAATGAGCCTCAACAAAATTAGCCATTTCCGAATGAGTAAAGATGACTGATCCATCATCTTTTTTAAAGCTTTTGATGATATTGCTTCTTCTTCTTTCCTTCACAAAGGCATGAAAATGTGGAGTATTCTTATCCCCCAATTGCAACCATTCTATGTGAGACAGCGTTCTCCAAAATTCCTCTTCATCTTTATATGCTTCATCAAGTTTATTTTCCAAATCTCTAATGTGATTTATATCAACACTGCTCCCTTGGTGTAGCATCCGAAGCTCTTTTGATAACTCTTATATTCTCCTTTTCGAGTTTAAATGTGGATTTCTACTCCTCCATTTGATCAACTGACTTTTAACTCTTCCAAGTTTATGAGAGAATGAGAGAGTTTGATTGCCAGAATTTGACTGCCAAACTTGGTCAATTAACACATTGAACCTCTCATCTTTAAGCCATCTTTTATCAAATCTGAAAATGGATCTTATATGCTTGAATGATTTTCTTCTACAATCTACCAAGAGAAGGAGATGATCAGATCCTGGCGTATCAAGTACATTCACATATGATCTGGGGAAAAATCTCACACCATGATTGAGAAGCAAGAGCTCTGTCTAGCCTGGCTCCAATTCTATGAGGATAAACCCTCCTATTAGTCCATGTGAATATAGGACCATGGAAGCCCAAATCAATTAATTTCTGTGTATTTATAAAGTCAATAAGCTCATTGTGATCATGATACGTCCAAGGGATACCTCCAAATTTCTCCTCTTGAGCTGTTATTGAATTCCAATCACCAATAAGGAGAGTTGGCTCATTGAGAATAAGGTGATTGGGAAGGCCCAAAATTCTTTTCGTACTTGGGAGGAGAATATTGGATGATATCATTTTGGCTTATGAGATTCTACACTTCATGGTTGATAAAGCAAGAAAATCTCAGTTTGTAGCACTGAAACTGGATATGTCTATGACATTTGATAGAGTTGAATGGAACTTCATTTCCTATATGTTACTAAAGCTGGGATTTCCCTGGATATGGTGCAAATGATCTATTCTTGTATATTTAATGTCAGATATAAGGTTATCTTGAATGGTGCTACCACAGATGCTATCTCTCCCGAGAGGGGTTTACGGCAAAGATATCCTTTATCACCATATCTCTTCATCATCTATATGGAGGCCTTTTCTTTTCTTCTTAATAAACCAGAATCAACTGGGGATATTAAGGGCTTTAAACTTAATAGGGTTGCACCCTCAATCTCTCATCTATTTTTTGCAGATGATTATCTTTTGTTTTGCAGGGCAATGAAAAAAGATATATGGGCCATCTCTAACATACTTAATGTGTTCTCAAGAATATCGAGACAATTCATCAATAAAGATAAAAGTGTCATAGCCTTCGGCAATAATGTGTCTTCACATTTGAAATATCATTTATCTACTAAGATTGGTATTTCAGCCAGAGACAATATTGGAAAGTATCTTGGTATTTTGATGGATCAGTTTCATATGAAGTCTCCTTCTTTCCAGCCCATTATTGACAGAATTACTCATAGAGTTCTCACGTGGAAGGAAAAGTTTCTCTCCCCTGCAGGAAAGGAAGTCCTGGTGAAGGCCATTGCTCAAGCTATTCCTGTATACAACATGTCTACATTTCTCCTTCCTAAGATAATTTTCTATACTTTCCAGCAACTTATTGCCAGGTACTGGTGGTCTTCATCTCATGATAAAGGTATCCATTGGCTTAATTGGGTAAAACTCTCGAAGCCTAAGGATCTTGGAGGCTTAGGTTTCAGGGATATCTATCTTTTTTAATTTGAGTCTTCTGGTTAAACAAGGGTGGTTTTTGATGAAAGATCGGACATCCCTATCAGCTGCTTTCCTCAAAAATAAATATTTTTCCAACTCATCATTCTTGGAAGCTTCTCTTGGATGGAGACCTTCATGGATGTGGAGAGGTTTCATTAAAGCTAGGAAACTGATAAATTTTGGAGTAAGATGGAGAGTGGGTAAAGGCGACCACATTCACATATGGAAGGACCCATGGGTGGCAAACAAGAATATAACTTTTCTCTAGACAAAGAGGGGAGATTATGTGTCAAAGGTGGCGGACTTAGTTGATCATTCTTCCAACTCATGGAATGTGAATCTCATTAACTCTCTTTTCTCAAGAGAAGAGGTGAATCTTATTCTTGGAACTCCTATAAGCAGGGCTGGATGTGAAGATGCAGTTATTTGGTACTACAACAAATCAGGGAGTTCTCTGTCAAATCAACATATAGATTAGCCACTTCACTGGATAAACAACGTCTATTGGATAATGCTTCTCCAGGTGAATCAAGCCATACCAGCAATCAAAAGATCATATGAAGAACCATTTGGAAGCTAAATGTTCCGAGGAAACTACAATTCTTTATTTGGAGATGTTTACTTGATATTCTTCCTTGCAGATCTAACCTTTTCAAAAAGAAAGCAGTGGATAATATTTACTTGTCCAAGATGCTTTGATAAAGAGGAGACGGTAAATCATATTCTCTTTCAATGCCCTTATGCTACTTCTTTTTGGTTTGGTTCACCTCTGTCTATCTATTCAATTTCTTTTGAAGGGATCTGCTTATGGTCATCCTGGAGTGCTCTTCATTCACTGTTGAGTAAAACTGAAAAGACAGATGAAGTCATTCAATAGAGTGTATTTGGGTTATGGCGGCTATGGAAGGCAAGGAACTCTCTCATATTCCAGCACAAATTTGTATCTCCTACAGAGGTTATTTCATATACTTCAACACAATGTCTGAATTTCAACTATTCTCTGCCGAGGAAACCAATCTTATGTATTTTTTAGGATAGAATAAATGATTCTCCAGACAATAGTGTTGGAGGTATCTTTCCACACTACAAAATATTTGTGGATGTTGTTAGAGATCCAGATAGTACTGGATGTTCTTATGGATGGATTCTTCAACTTGGAGGTGAAATTCTTAAAGTCGGATCTACATCATTGGGACCCTCTCCTTCAGTTGAAGTAGTAGAGGCATAGGCAATTTTGGGGGCTTTAAACTTCTGTTCAGAGATATGTCTAAATAAGGAAGAGACTATCAATATTTACTCTGACTGTAAGGATGTTGTAGATGCGTTTAATGAGCACCTACCATTTTCTGATTTAGATCCCATCCTTTTTTACATCAGAGTTATGTATCCATGGGAAAATAGAATGTATTTGAGTCATATGTAACGACCCAAAATTGTTAACCGTGTTTACGTCTTGAAACGCGCTCAACGACCCGTATTGTGGGACCCACATCGTGATATGTCCGTTTACCGAGGCAAGGGTCGAGATACATTTTATATTTGTTGTGATGTATGCCTAGTGTATTGTATTTGTGTAGACTATTAAGTTAATTTTCTACGGGTGTGTAGGTATCGAGACGAGTGGGGACTTACCTCGAGTCGCGTGTCAACGTGGGACCGAGGTAGCGGCATATTGGGGTAAGTTTAATTTATTTAAATAAAATGTGAATTTATTGGGTAATGAGTGGCTTTAATGTGAGCACATTTAGCTAAGTCCTAAAGTTTGGAAAATAAAACAATAGGCATTGGATGTGCATCGAGACACGCGTTAACCCATCATGAGGCAAGTTGTCACTTTGTTGAGTCACTTACAAGTGACTTGGGGAACAAGTGGGACAATGTGCTCCATGTGATGAGCCTCGGGATACGTGTACACACCAAGATCTAAGGCTTTGGTTTAAAATGACCACTATGTACATAGTCATCCTCATCAACCAACAATCGGGAGAGGAGAAGAGAAAGAAAAATCGTTGTGGAGGTGGAGGAGAAGGAGAAGGAGAGAACTCGAGACGAATCAAGGTGAGTTCGATGTTTTCCATTGATGGGGTGTTGTGAAATGGTGTTGGTGTGGAGTTGGGAGGGAGCTCGGGAGCCCGGGAGCTTGGGAGCTCCCGTGCTCCCGAGAAAGGAGACGACTCAGAAGAGTCGTCTCCCTTCCCTACACGAGCTGGGGTGGATCGCCAACCCCAGCTTGTGACAAAAACCAAAAAAAAAAAAATGGAGAAAAATTGGAAAAAATTCTTGAAAATAGGGAAAATTTTCAAGAAATTATATTTTGACAACATAAATAGAAAATAATGAATTTCTATGAAAAATAAAAATATTTGGAATTTCGGACGAGCATTTTACGGGGGTTTTACCTCGAAAAATGTGAAATGGGCCGATTTGGCCGAAAATAAATAAACAATTTTAGAAATTTGTCTCGACTTCGATTTAGCCTAAAGTGCTACTTATTAAATGTTAGGGAACTAAGGGAGAACTCAGGCGTTTGGGCACGCATTTCTAATTGTCAAGGGATCGGATAGACTAGGACAAGCGTGTGAGTTGTAAGTACAACTGTGAGAATTTTATATTTCATTTCATTCATCTTTATTGATTTATTGGTCTATTGGTAGACATTACTACTTGAACTCGCACATCATGTTGTTCTTGTATCTATTCATGGATGAATATTGTGACATGATGCCTTGTAAATTGTTTCGTTGCCTCTGATTCCTACACTTGATGTCATTCTTAAACAAAATTGATAAAAAGCATGCTAATGGAATAATGTGAATTTAAGTAGACTTGTATTCGATTTTCTTTGGGCTTTGTAGCCTAACTTATCTTGGTATCCTAGAATTTTGAAATTATTTGTCTTTGAAATTAAAGTATGGATTATCTAGTGTCCATTGCACGAGAGATGTGCGGTTCACGGGGACATGGGTCTATCGGGATTCCGGCACTCACCACTACACTTGCGCGACACACGAGTTATGGGACTCGGGGTGGTCGGCAAGCATGAGATTGATGTTGTAAAGCGTAGAGCGCAGCTCCGCTATTTATGTGAGATATGTTGAGCGCAGCTCCATATCGTAGTGGGAAAGGGTAGGTGATAGGTCTCATCGCCGACCGGACGTAGATCATCTTGACTTAGCCTGTGTCTGCCTCTACATCTTTAACTATGGTATTTACTTGCATTACTTGTTTCAACAATTTATTTCGCTACTTTATGCTTTTAAATACCATTCGTTTATTTTGGAAATGTGGTATAAAATTCTCCAGTTAGTACTTAAATATCACTATATTCACCGTCTAGTTTGTGACAGTGGGTGTAGGTCAGTCGAGCAGCAGCAGACCGGGGAAAGAGAAGATCGGCGACTTCCTCTGAGCAGTTCGGCGACTCTGCTCACTCATTTGTATGTCTCGACTTTTGTTGTATTATTATTATGTCATTTCGGGTTGTACATTGGGTCGAGTGAATAGTGTCTTATATATACGTGCTTGTGATGCTGTCTTTTCTTGGTTTTCCACACTTATGAATTTTTGGAGAATGAATGCTTTCGCTTAATGATAATGGAATTGGAATTACCTTTAAAATGATAATATAGATTAATACATGGATTCGGAGTAATATAGGGACGAAAGGCTGACTAATACGTAATTACGTCTTATGTGATTTGGATTAAGGTTTGATTACGGGATTAGGTCGGGCGGTGCCTTGTTTAGTAGTTGGGGCTGTCACATCATATTAGGAGGATGTCGAACACTAAAGCCTACTCTTTAGCCAAAAGGGCTTTGAAAACACATGTTACTGAGTTGTGGGATAAACCTGTACCCTTTGAACATTTTTTATTATGAATAAATACATTTTATGAAAAAAAATATTTAGGTTTCTTAACATTATAATAATTCAGCTTCGATTAGCTAGCTTATTAATTTAAATACAATGATTTGGTGCCATAGTTTTTTTAATCAAAACAATCAATATGATGTAGTATATTATTTGCAACCAAAAAAATTCTAGTTTGAATGCTAGCTAGATAGCATTAATCGATCTAGATCTAGCTAGATCGACTAATATTTTTTTAGGCGCTATCTAGATTAATATTTATAGTTAAATAATTTGTTACAAAGAAGACAACATTTTTTTTGATAGGACAAAGAAGACATAACATGCCATCTTGTCCAAAAAAAACAAAAAAAGAAGAAGAAGAAGAAGAACACGTTACCACTCAAACTCTCAAAGCAATTATGCCTCTAACACTAGTACCTAGTTAGTTGGGAGAAAATAATTATAATATCAATTATGTATAATTTTTTTTGTCATCACAACATTAAATATATATTTTCATCAAAAGATATATATATATATATATATATATATATATATATATATATATATATAGTTGTGCTGTTAGAGTTCCACGTATAACGTATTTATAAACAAAAAGGACATGAAAAAGTATAGTACAGGTCCTCTAATTCTATGGCTATATATAATAATATATTATAACTTTTAATACTATCTCTTTTTCTAAACATTACTTTAATTCTAATGAGATTTTCCACTTCAACCAAAAGTTTGTTCTATAAATACATTATGTAAGAAAAGAGATTGGAAAAGAAGTTTTGCTTTAAGTTAATTTCCTTTTTATTTCTTAATTTCTATTTTTTGACATGGCTTTATGTCTTTCAAGCTCATGAGTTTCAATCATGGTTCTCCTTGTGAGAGTTACTAATTAATGATGTCTTCGTAATTAGTAGTATATATACCTGATAAAGTAATAAAGAGAACTTTAGACATTTAAACTTTATTATTTAATAAATCAATATATAGCAAAAAAAGAATTAACAATAATAGTAATGACTCATGAGGTAGTAAAAATCTTATAATGGTTGTTTATGCTTATATTCTATTAATCACAAACATATATGTTCAAAAATATATTATTGAATACCAATGTATGGGTAGTCCCTGTAGTTTGACACTCAAGACTTTTTAAGCAGTGGTCCCGAGTTGAAGCCTTACGTAAATATGGAGTCCCCTCCATTGTAAGATCCAAAACCCCTTAATTATAGATCGACTACGGCTCAAACTCAGAGCAATCAATTAGTTCGGAATACCAAATAGTTCACATACAAAAATTAATTAAACACCCAAATTTCAAAATTTGGTAAATTTAATTCCAATTATCCATGTTCTCTCAATTAGTACGTGTACGCATACGGATGATCATACTAGCAATTGTTTTGTCTACAGTCTGCACTGATACAATTTTGATGTACCTAAAAATCAAAGTTTTTAGCAGTAATACTGCAACGGAATCAACTAATTCAGAAGTACTATGAACACGGTCACCTAATTAAGAAGTTGGGGAAGGGATATTTTTTGTCAATTGAACTCTTTTTTTTTATATTCATGGATATCCAGGCGAGCTTAACTATTTCCACGAGGCACTGGTGCAATCGGCCTAGGCATAACCCAGCGACCTGGGCAATCCGCAACGAAGAATCAAATTTGGGACCGTGCGCCTAACCCATATAATTTCAAGCTCACCCTTATAGTTGGGCCAACCCATCGGAGTTGAACTCATAATCTATTGACTTTGGATACTTCCTAAGAGCATTTGTGGATTGGGGGTGAATGTGTAACATCTATGACGGAATAGACATTGAAAGAAAAAAACCTTCTCCAATGCAAAAGTCCATTTTGGATGTGAAGGTGACGTGGCGGACAAGAAATACAAAATGTCTACTTTGGATGTAGATTTGTGAAGTGTGCAATTGACAACCACTCCACAAGAAATACAAAATGTCATATTTATTTGTTTTTTATAAGATTTTATTTTCACCTTTTAATTAGCAAAATTAAGAAAATAAATGTCACCTCATCAACGGAGGTGTAATCCACTTCTATAATTGGAGATTAATTTTAAAAGCCAATGTCTATTTAGAGCATCTCCAATGAGGGATGTGAATTGGATGTCAATGTGTGTCACCTAGGACTAAATAGATGTTGTAGTGAAAAAACATTTTTAATAAAATATGCATTTTGAATATCAAGATGACGTAGATAGACATTTTCTATTTTGAATGTCACTTTTTGACATTCAAATTGAGTTTTTGTGTTAGGTAATAAGATTTTTTTACATATTTACTTATTTTATTTACACTTTTATTTTCGCATTTTAATTAATAAAATTACAAAAAAAAATTGTCACATTAATTGAGCCACAAATTCACATCTACAGTTGAATATCTATTTTGAAGTTCAATGTCAATTTGAGCCACATGGGATGAACATTCTCTTCATATTGAGATGCTCTAAGCACCTCGAAAGCAAGAGCAACAATTCTCTCCATGATCTTCACCTAATTACAAGCGTGTGTCCCTAAATAGTGTGTGCGTGTGTGCGTGCGTGTGTGATTTGGTTTAAATACTTAAAAAACTAGGTACAAAATTAATATCGTTTACTTATAGTTCGGCTCAAATATTGGTGAACCCAAACTTTGCAAAAAACTTATGCCAATTAATTAGTATATTTGAAAATAAATCAAAAGTTTCATCAAAATTTTACTAAAACTGTAGAATTATGTTTTGGCTGCTATATAAGTTATTCATTAATCATAAACAGTGTCATGTATAGCCAATATGTAGCTCCAATAATTGATAGGTATACATGAGTTTGTGAGATTAATTCTCTTGCAAATTTGAGTGATATTAAGTTAATTTTGCATTTAAAAAATGGGTACTCTGTCACTAGGTAAAATAATTGAGAATTTAAGATGAATAGTTAAATTTAACATTTTTTTTATTTACATGTGCCACATGTGTCACAGCGTTTACAAAAATTAGTTTTTTTTTTTTTTAGGAATTACTAGGTTTTTGGTGTTTCCTTTGATATTGTAAGTGTTACGAAGCATGAAAAACATGTGTAAAATTAGACTTCACAAAAGGAGATGGGAAAAGACAAAGTTTGAAGGACGGTTGAATTATCTTGACAAAAAGAAAAGAAGGACGGTTGAAAATAACAGTAACTCAGTCCTTTTTTTCTATGTATAGAAAATATATGTTAAGTTTTACAAGCCACAAAATAATGGAGTTTTTCCAAAAGTAGGGTTATTTTACAATTTTTTTCACAAAATAGGGAGGTTTTTTTTTTATCACAAGTAGACAATAACGCCTTCTCAAAAGGCGTTATTGAGTGAGATGTTTTTTGGTTCGCGGTGACGTGGCGTCCACTTGGCATGGGTTTGTACAGATAGCGCCTTTTGAAAAGGCGCTATCTGTACATGTGGCCGCCACGTCACCGCCACGTCACCGCCAAATCACCTCATTCAATAATGCCTTGCCACGTCAGCGCCACATCACCTCATTCAATAACGCCTTCTCAAAAGGCGTTATTGAGGGAAAATTGCGTTTGTGATGTGGCGCTGACATGGCGCTGACATGGAGGCCACATGTACAGATAATAGCGCCTTTTGAAAAGGCGCTATCTCGTACGAACCCATGCCACGTGGACGCCACGTCGCCGCCAACCTCACAAACGCTCGCCGATCTGTCTGTCACCGACACGTCATCAATCGGGTCACCAACCGCGTCATTCTCGGCAGCTCCGACCCTCGCCACTGGCCGTCGTCGTCGTCGTCGAGCGATCTCGACAATTACAACCAAATTTGAATATGCATATGAGGAGTTTATATTTGTATTTAAAAAACCAATTTTGAATATATATATATATATATATATATATATATATATATATATATATATATATATATATATATATATATATATATATATATATACGTACATTGTTTTCAACCTTCAACTCTCTTTTCTAAACTAACTAACATTAACTAACATAACCAACTAAACTAAATAAACTAACTAACTAAGTAAGTAACTAACTATAGTATTAACCTTAACCAAACTAAAATAACTAACCTAACCAAACTAAACTAACTAACAAACTAAACTAACTAACCTTAACTAACTTAAACAAACTAAATTAACTCAACTTAATTAACTAAACTTATTTAACTAAACTCACTTCAACAAACTAACTAAACTAAACTTAACTAACTAAAACAAACTAATTAAACTACACTTAACTAACTTAAACAAAGTTAACTAACATTAAGACCAAAAATAACGCAACTAAATTGACTTAACAAACTAAACAAACTAACTAAACTAAATTAACCAAACTAAACTAACTAACCTTAACAAACATAAATACATATAATAAACTTAACTTCTAACCTAAACTAACTTAACTAACTAAACAAAATTAAATAACTAAACTAACCACCAATACCTAAACTAAACTTCTAACCTAAACTAACTAAACTAACGTAAACAAACATAATTAACTAAACATACCTCCTCCTTCGGTAAACTAACTTAAACAAACTAAATTAACTCAACTTAATTAACTAAACTTATTTAACTAAACTCGCTTCAACAAACTAACTAAATTAACTTAACTAACTAAAACAAATTAATTAAACTACACTTAACTAACTTAAACAAAGTTCATTACCTCCTCCTTCCACTCCACCGCTGGATTCTCTCGCCGCTTTGCCTCCGCGTCTCCCTCCTCATTGCCGCCGCGCGCGGAGATCCTCCTCCGTTTTCTGGCGGCCATTTTCTTCCTCCACGCACCACCCCACGAAAATGCCTCCACGTACCGCCGCCGCCGCGCTCGCTTCTGCTGAAAGCCGCCGGTCCTTGCTCCGGTGAGCCCGCCGCACCTCCTCTCCTCCGTCTCCGCCGCGCGTATGCACCGCCGCGCCAAAAACCGAACCACGCGCCTCCTTCTTCCTCCCTCCTTGGTGTCTCTCTCCAAGGATCACTCCCACCCTCCCCTCCTTAAATAGCCGCCCCCACCCAACAAGAAACCCGTGACCTACCACCCCCTACCCCCTATCCCTACCCTCACGAAAAGCCGAAACCGACGCAGAGATTCTCTCGTCGGTTTCGGAAGACGATGGGGTGCGATAGCGCTTTCTCAAAAGGCGCTATCTGCGCCCCTATATCACGGGTTTTCCCGGTCCACGTGGATCCACGTGGACCGGGAAAACCCTTCCGTGTCCACGTGGACACTGATAGCGCCTTCGCAGAAGGCGCTATCAGTGTACATGTCCACGTCGGTCCACGTGGACATGCCGACGTGGACACGTACATTGATAGCGCCTTCGCAGAAGGCGCTATCCGATCCACGTGGACGGGGGAAACCATCTGTTCCATCTGTTGTCCACGTGGAGACACTGATAGCGCCTTCTCAGAAGGCGCTATCCGTGTACATGTCCACGTCGGTCCACGTGGACATGTCGACGTGGACATGTACACGATAGCACCTTCTGAGAAGGCGCTATCAGTGTCTCCACAAAAAAAAAAAAAAAAAAAAAAAATTGCCACGTCACATGCCACGTAGATGGCGCCTTCCCACAAGGCGTTATTGCCTACCCCCCGGAATAAAAAAGTTTTGACCCCTATTTTCCTCATTAAAAGTAAAAACATGTGTACTTTGGTGAATTGCTTATTGAATAAAAATATATCAATGGTTTATATAATCTCTATGGTCCAAAAAAAAAAGAAAACTACTAAATATTCTCTAGACTAATTACTAAATACATTTTCATCAAAAAATAATTAAAAAAAAAGCTAGATACATGGAGGCTTGGAGAGTGATTAAGTGAGATATATACAATTTTCGCTACATACACATTTTTATGCAAACTGTTTTTTAAATAAAAAAACCAAAAATTTGACTCCAATATCTGTAGAGTCCATAACCTCCCTCAATCTTGTACGTCTTTGACAAGTGATGTCTCATCCATCTCCCTAAAGATGTTCTGCACACTTTGGCTTCGTTTGGTTCGTTTTTGTCAATTTATTGTGCGAACGGAGTTAACTCATCACAATGAAATATCATATTTTCATGTTTGGTTCAACTTTACTTGCATGGAAGTTGTAAATTTTAAAACAATAAAAAATATCATGAATCGACAAATACCCTTCAAACAAAAGAGATGAATGTGGGTAATAAAAGGTAATTAATGAAGGGTAATTGTGTCCACAAACTCTTGGATGTGAGTTGGGAGATAACTTGCAGGGAAGTTGGATAACCAAACAAGATTAGTTCCAACTCTCCTCCAAATTATCTCTCGGGAGTTAACTCCACATCTAACCAAACAAGGTCTTTGAGAATTTTAAACACACTTCACACACATTCTAACGGGAATTCAAAAGAATCTCTCTCTCTCTCTCTCTCTCTCTCTCTCTCTCTCTCTCTCTCTCTCTCTCTTTCTCCCTATATATATATATATATATATATATATATTGGCTTGTAATGTTTCTCCTCATTTTTAAATTTTCGAGGATGCTGCTAAAGATCCAATTAGTATTGAATGTTCTATTAGCTTGCAGGGCCTTCTCCTTCTGTGGAAGTAGCTGAAGCATGGGCTATCTTGGGAGCCCTGAACTTATGCTCGGATCTCTGTTTGAATCAAAAAGAGAAAATTTACATATATTCTGATTGCAAAGTTGTTGTAGATGCCTTCAACAAGGAGACTGATATCTCAGAATTAGAGCCAATCTTTTTTGACAGCCTCCAACAAGGAGACCGATATCTCATAATAAGAGCCAATCTTTTTTGACATAAGAGCTATGTGTGGCGGCCCCAAATTCCAGGCCGCCTTGATATTTCTCCACGTCGCATCCCACGTCACCAAGTCGTGCCACGTCATAGCTCGCTTATCCTTGACGCCTCGCGACCTAACTACTTTCTTACACTCTTCCAGCTAACCCTAGTTATGCTAACTAACCTTTACACAAGTATTAATAATTTAGTTAGCCAGTTACTCAATTTATCAGGTTATATGATAATTTTACAGCGGAAGTCTTGTAATGAGTAACTTAATACAATATTTAACAATCCTAAGTAGTGTAAAACCCGACAAAAGATACCATGTATATATCAAGGCGAAATAAGTATAACAAAAGTTCCATATACATGTAATCAGTGTTCTACAGTCCCCAAAACCCAATAAAAGTAAGATAAATACATATTGTAGTCACACACAAGCTGGCTCTACTATCTCAGAGGAAGTCGCCCAGTACCTCCTTGCCCTTGCCCTTGCTCGTCGAAGGATCTGCACTCAATCACCCAATAAATACAGTGACAAGTCCAGTGAGTAAAATCCCAAGAGAAGTCCTCACAATATTCATGAAATAAAACTGATAAACTACGAATCATGCAAATATAACACATGGCAATAACACGTCATATTCCCGTGAATGTAGGCAGCATACGACAAGCAAAAGCAGTAGCGTAAACCGAATAAACAACATATATAAACTAAAACAGTTCAGTAATAAAGCATTAATCAGTAACATTCATATAATCATGAGAAAGCCCTGACCTACACCAAACAGTTCAGTAATAAAGCATTAATCAGTAACATTCATATAATCATGAGAAAACCCTGACCTACACCAGTCAGTAACCGATAAATCAAATATGAACTACGTATATACTTACAGGCTTACAATGACTAAACCCCAACTTCAGTAAACGGCATGGTCCCTTCCCGACGCTGTTACACATCAATATCACCATAATCCCTCCTGACGGTCGTAGATGTATTCTACTGCCATCGACACGAGCACTGTCACAAGTAACTCGCGCAAGCAGTTTACCACAACCAATATATACGCAAACCGAATAGGAATGAAAACTCATGTGTGCCCACCAGCAGTCACACATGAAACGCGATATCGATAAAACCCAAAACATGAATTATGTGAAGCATTCCAATGGGTTTACGCACCTCAATCTGCGCTCCAACTTCTCCGGACTCTCGTATCCGACCCGACAAGCTCCCCGACACTGAGCTATGGTCCCCTAAGTTGTCGAAGTCAATTAAGTGTGTTTATTTTGTATTCAAATTGGTTCAATAGACTTTAAATCAATCTTCCTAAATCAGCCCCTACAGACTAAATTAAGTCTCAATTTCAGTCCTATATTTTAACGCACTTTTAGGCATGAAATGGTCCAAATATCGAAATCCTCCATCAACACAATTATTATTGGTATCTCTCTTGGTTTTCCAAAAATGTTTAGTTTGCAAAATTCTGATTTAAAATGAAAGAGATATAATGATTTTACTAAATATAGGTCTAATTGGAATCTAATCCGACCAGCGGACTTAGAATATCTATTTCTCCCAATCTATAGTTCCTAAAAATGTGATTTTGGTCAAAATGCAGACAACATACCTAAATACAACATACTAAAAGATTAGCTCATTTGGATAAGTAGTTTGGGAGTTATGCCCTTAACAAGTTTAGTTTCAAAACTTTCCTTTTGAATTCAAACACCTACTTGTAGAGCATGATTGGACATAAAAACATTTGAATCAAAATACTTTCAGTTAAGCAAATTTATTTCTCTTTAAATAAGCTTTCAAATGCCACAGTTTTGGATCAATTTGGATCTAAAATGAGCAAGTTATGATCAAATTACCCAGGTTGATTCCTAATACAACATGCATAATTCTAGTTTTGGTGTTGCAACTTCAAAAACTCATATCTTTATGATTTCAAAACCAAATTGTGGCGGCCCTCGCCGCCCCGGGGTCACGTGTCTTTGTGTACTCCTTGCCAGCTGGCCCTACTACACGTGTACGACACCTACCCGTCCTTTTCCTGTCTCGAAATTCATATCCACCTGTGTGTACAACGTATAAGTGACATTTTCAGCGGAAGTCGTACTTTATACCATTAATGCAAGAAATGTTAATAATCAAATAAACACATCCTATTGTGGAAAAACCCAGTAAAGTACTCGATATAGAGATAGACGACTATACCATATAAGGTATCTACATGTACAATGTCATTATACTCCCCAATTCCCAAAAGAAATCAAAATAACAAAAACAAGCACACGTACAAGTAGTCTTCGACAGCAGGCAGTCAGAGGTAGTCGCCTAAGATCCCCTTGCCCTTACTTGTACTCGGATCTGCACTCAATCATCACAAAAGAAAATGGATGACGAGTCCAGTAAGTAAAATCCCAAGGAACTCCTCTAAGCATTCCAATTAACAAGTGGAATTCAATAAATATTGTTAAATAAACATGCGGAATATAAACAGACAACTGTAATCGCATGCATAGATAACAATAAAGTGCAAATGTATGTGCCTGTTCCAGTCAGACCAAACCATACTTCGGGATTCCCTTCCACGATCCCACTAGTGGGCGCACCCAACTAGCTATCACATGGTCCCTCTCGGTGGCTGGCGTAGACCTACGACGCACCGACACATGTAGCGGTTCATTAGCTCTGGTCGTTATCCACCGAGAACTCCTGATACACATGCTATGGTCTAGAATGCATAAACACGCAACGGAAAATTCGGTGGGAGTAACTCGACCAACCGTCCAAACAACGATAAGATATAGATGTAATAAAGACCACAAGGAATACTGGAAATGAATGGAAATACAAAGCGAAATAAATATTCAGAGTTTTTCAATTGGGTTTTACAAACCTCACAACGCACTCCAATACCCCGTAACCAATCCTCGACTCCAAGTCCACTGAGTCCTTGGTCGCCAATTGATCACCCGTGTCCACCTATGTTCATTTATCAATAATTCGTATTTAACATGACAATTTACGACCAATTTCTAAAATTCTAAGCCAAATTGCCCAATTCTCGCTTTTCGAGGCAAAAACCCCGCAAAAGTCGCGTCCGGAATTTCCAAATATTTTGTTTTTCATAGCAATTGATAAATTTCTATTTATTTTATTGAAATATAATTTTTTCGGAATTTTCTCAATTTTTTCTGAATATTTTCCATATTTGTTTTCCTTTCTTTTCTTTTTTTTTTATTGGTTTGGGTCGGGTCGACCCAAATGGGTCGGACCCGACCCTAGACCAGAAGTGGTCCAGGCTCGCCCCATAGGCCGAGACTGGCCACTTCTGGGCCCAGCCCAAGTGGGTGAATGCACACGCGCAAATTTTTTTATTTTATTTTATTTTTATTTTTTTTATGTTGTTGTTGGGTTGGGGCAACCCCAACCCCTGTGGAATCGATGGCAGGGGAGACGCCCGTTCCATCTCCACCCTCGACCTGGTTTGGCCTCCATGGTCGAACCCCTCTCGGCCACCAAGGTCGAATCACCAAACCCACAACAAAATCAACTGACTCACCGTGACCCTGATGTTTCCCCCCTCTATTCTCTCCTTCCCGGCTTTTTCTTCTCCTCCTCCTCTCTGTTTCTTCTTCTCGGCTTCCCAATTCGGTTGTGTGTTAGTGAGAGATGTGAGAGAAAAAGTGGTGGAGAGATGGTTTTGATGACTTATGAGTCATTTAACATCTCTTTTGAGTCATTTAACATCTCCACTCACATGTGCATCTCTATGCATCCTTAACCCTCCATTTACTCCAACCTAACACTTCCTTGATTCCGAATTATGACACGTTTGGGACACTCGCCTGTGTTTTAAGCACAAAAATGTCATTTTCGGGCGTTTCGACGCCCGATTTCGCGTCCGAACCGCGACATACGTGTACCACCTCGTCACTAGCCACCTAATACCCATTCCATATTAGTTACTTGGCCAATTTTTATTTAATTTGTGTGTTTTAGTTTCCCCGACCTAATAGTTGGTCTCGTTAACTACCCGGTACCCGCATCGACACACATATCGAGGCGAATACAGTTCACACAATCTCGCACGTATTGTTATGCAACATACACACATGCGATGTATTTCAATAAATTGCATTGCAAATAAGCATTCAACACACAATAAACTATCGTACCTAGGTCCCCGTGTAACCTAGCCTACCGCGACGTCCACGTAGATCTGAGCTGGCGTCCACGTTTGTAAATTCGAGATAATTAACGACATTAATTAAATGGGTCGTTACAACTCTTCCCAACTAAATAAAATTTCATCCCGAAATTTAACTATAACTAAAATCTCATACCAAAGAATAGCTGAGGGTATCGCGTCCTCATCGTCGACTCGAGCTCCCAAGTGAGTCCCTCCGTCCTATTATGCTACCAACGAACTAGGACCTTCGCGAGTTCCCTATTCCGAAGAATCTGTACTCGACGGTCAACGATCTCTATCGGTCCCTCCTCATAGGTCACGTCAGGCTGTATCTCCACCTGTCCCAACTCAATCGTCGGTCTTGGCCCTGACCTAGCGAGTTTCAACATTGAAATGTGAAATGTCGGATGAACCCCAGCTAACTCGGCAGGTAACTCCAATCGATATGCAACAGTGCCTACTCTTTGTGCAATCCGGTATGGCCCAATGTATTTCGGTGCCAGTTTCCCCTTAATGCCAAATATATGTTGACCATTACAAGGAGAAACCTTCAGATACACCATATCGCCCTCGTCATAGCTCAGACCCTCGCGATGCCTATCCGCGTATTTCTTCTGTCTATCATGTGCAGCTCGCAGCTTCTGACGAGTTTGTCGGATTTTCTCTGTGTGATCAACAACTATGTCAGGCCATATTGTCACTGTATCTTCCGGCTCTGCCAAACACGCAGGTGATCTACAGGGCCTCCCATACAGTGCCTCAAATGGTGGCATGCCAATGCTCGCCTGATAGCTATTATTGTATGCAAACTCACACAAAGGCAAATAATCCTCCCACGAACCCCCAAACTGTAATATACGAGCCCTGAGCATATCCTGCAAAATCTGGATCAGTCGCTCTGATTGTCCGTCAGTTTGAGGATGATAAGCCGTACTAAATTGCAACCTGGTGCCAAACTATTCCTGCATTGCCTCCCATAGTTTCGAGGTCAATCTGGGATCTCTGTCTGACTCAATTGAGACTGGCACCCCATGAAGTCTAATAATCTCCCGCTCAAACAATATGCTCAGCTAGGGAAACGTGTATTTCATCGAGATTGGAATGAAGTGAGACGACTTCGTTAGTCTATCAATCACTACCCAAACTGCATCGTGACGCCTCGATGTCTGTGGTAGCCCACTAACGAAATCTGTAGTGACATGTTCCCATTTCCACTGTTGAATGGGCAACGGTTGTAATAATCCACCGGGTTGTCTGTGCTCAGCCTTCACCTGCTGGCAAATACGACAACTCCTAACGTACGCACCAACGTCAGCCTTCATCTCTGGCCACCAGAATAGTCACCTCAAAGCATGGTACATCTTGGTCTGACCTGGATGAACTGTGTAACGAGACCGACGTGCATCCTCCAGAATGTCGTCCCGTATCTCCTGATCCGCAGGTATCCACAATCTCCATCGGTATCTCAAACAACGATCTGTGGTTTATGTCCAATCAGTGCATTCCGGATTCCGTGATAGACCACTGACCCGCTCATAGAGCCCATCAGCCCTCTGACGCTCGGCAACCCGTTCAATCGATACGGTCGGTATCCTCATCTAACGACAAATGTGCTGCTCCGCCGTAGTCGACAATTCGGCCATGCACATAACTGATGCTGCCTGTAATAAGCCATGCTCATGTCTCATCTCTGTAGAACAGTCTGACTGTCGAGTCCACTTCTGCTCAATGCGTCTACTACGACGTTCGTTTTGCCAAGGTGATACTCAATAGCGAAGTCGTAGTCCTTCAGAAACTCCAGCCATCTCCGTTGGCGCATATTCAGATCCCTTTGAGTGAAAATGTACTGTAAACTTTGGTAATCTGTATACAATACGAATCGCTCTCCATAGAGATAGTGCCTCCAAGCCTTCAGTGCAAAAACGACCGCTGCAAGCTCCAGGTCGTGCACTGGATAATTCCCCTCGTGAGGTCTCAACTGTCTGGAAAGATAGGCAACTGGTCTACCATCCTGCATCAACACACATCGAAGACCAATGCCTGACACATCTGTATATACTGTCAAAGTCTTGCCCGGCTCCGGCAATGTCAATACTGGTGCAGATGTCAATCTCCGCTTCAATTCACAAAAGGCATGCTCACACTCATCTAACCAATCAAATCTGACGTCTTTCTCAGTCAGTCTCGTCATCGGCGCTACTATCGAAAAAAATCCTACACAAATCGTCGGTAGTAGCCGGTCACTCCAAGGAAACTTCGTATATCAGTCACAGACTCAGGCGTCTTCCAACCAATGATTGCTCTAATCTTTTCTGAATCCACTGAGATACCCTGCTCACTAATGACATAGCCTAAGAATCTCACCGCACTTAGCCAAAAGTCACACTTGCTAAACTTGACGTACAGTCGGTTCTCTCTCATTGTCGTCAAAACTGTCCTAAGATGTCCCTCGTGATCCTCACAAGTCCTGCTATAGATCAAGATATCGTCGATGAACACGATGACAAATCTGTCCAAATACGGCCTCATGACCCTGTGCATCAGGTCCATGAAAATCGATGGAGCGTTCGTCAGCCCAAAAGGCATGACTGTGAACTCAAATAACCAGTATCTCGTGCTAAAAATGATTTTATGGATATAATCTTCTCGAATCCTCAAGTGGTGATAACCTGAGCGAAGGTCAATCTTCGAGAAGAATCCGACGCCCGTCAGTTGATCAAACAGATCGTCAATCCTGGGAAGTGGGTAACGGTTCCGCACAGTTACCTGATTCAGCTTCTTATAGTTGATGCACATCCTCATCGTACCATCTTTCTTCTTTACAAATAGCACTGGAGCTCCCCAAAGTGACATACTAGGGTGAATAAAACCCTTCTTCAACAGCTCATCCAACTGTCATCTCACCTCCTCCTGCTCCTCTGGTGCCATCCGATAAGGTCGACTGGCAATCGGCTGCGTCCTTGGTATCAGCTCAATTATGAACTCGACAGCTCGTGGCGGTGGCAATCTGGGTAAATCATCTGGAAATACATTGACAAAATCCCTAACCATTGGAACGTCCTCCATTCGGACCTCCGTTCGAACCTCCAGCTCAACTATCGCCGCAAACGCCTCCATCTCCTGCGTTGTAGCTAGTCGGCCTCTCGTGATGGGTAAGTCAGTTGCCGATCCAAGTAATACGAACTCCGATATTCCAGGAGTACGAAACTTTTACTTCTTACCGTAACAGTCTATCCATGCATGATAGGATGCTAACCAATCCATTCCGAGTAGTGTGCCAAACTCTAAGTACTCTAATACTCGAAGGTCCGCGGGTAGCTGATGTCCATCCACCTCTATCACCACGTCTCGACATATTCGGTTAGGGTATATCTTATCCCCAACAGCCGTACTGAGGACAAGATGTGGATCTCGTGTCTGTGTAATTAAACCTAACAATCCAACAATACGTCCAGTAAGAAACGATAAAGTGCTACCAGAACCAAACATATCATGTATAGGGAAACCATTTATAAGTAACGTACATTCAACGAGCTGCCTAGTTGCCCCGCTATCTGGCTGTGATAACGCATGCGTTCTATCTCTGACCTGGTTTGACTCTCGGCGTGGCAATAGTGGTATCCGACAGTCAGTCCTCAAGTGTCCCCTCCGACCACACCGGTGACATCTACGGCTCTTTAATCTACTCGTCTATCCGCCTCCAAATCTCGGACCCTGACCCCGGTCTACCTGACCCCTGTCATGTCCCCCTGATCTCGACCTTGACGGTACCCCTGTGGTTGTGACCTCTGCCGATCTATTGGTGCTGAGGTGATGGCATGAACTGGCTGTGGCACCTCATATCGGAACTGACTGCCCTGAAAATCGTCACGGCGGCCCCTCTCCCGCTTATCATCTCTCTGGCCTCTATCCGCACGATCCATCGGTCTATTCTGCCTCTGATTCGACCAAGAACTCTGCCCTGACTGTACCTCCCTACCAATCACACGTCTGCTAGCCCTCTGCAGTATGTATGTCTCATGAGCCAATGCCCTGTCAAAGATCTCTTGCAGAGTCGTGGCTCCGGTCGAGACAACTACTGACGCAATCCTGTCATCAACCCTTCTGGTGAAATAATATATCTGTAAGCGCTCTGTCTCGGCGACATCTAGAGTGAACTGAAGCAAATGTCGGAACCTCTCCATATACTGCATCAAGGTCCGATTACCCTGTCTCAGGGTCAGGAACTCCTCCCTCAGTCTCAACCTAACCTCCATAGGTATGTACTGATCGTAAAATAGCTCCCTAAACTCAGCCCATGTCGTCGGTTTCGGATGAGTATCTGTATATGTCGTCCACCAGACTGTCGCATGCCCTCTCAAATAGGCTCCCGAAAGTCGTGCTTGTATTGTCTCATCGTTCCTCATCAGCTTATGGAAACTGATGGGACACTACCCATCTCCCTGCAGCCTCGGGGTCACCGCCTCCGTAGAAGAATCCATGCTGGAACTTAAAAAACTCCCTCAATAACTTCACCTCTGGTGCCAGGACGAATGCCGATGTTGTAGTAGTATCAGCAGCGGGGGTGGCAGTAGCCTGGTCCGTCGTCGTGAGTGGAGGTGTAAGAGTCGACGTCTCCAAAGGAACAACAACTGCGGTAACTGTCTCTATGGGTGCCTCTGCCGCTACCCCCTGAACTGGTGTCTGGGGTACCACCTGAACAACACTTGTCTCCGTCGATACGGTCACAACTACTGGCTCTCTACAAGGCGAAGTGAGTGCGCCGCATCGCGGTCTGCTCTCGTAATAGCGTAATACCCCGGCCATCTTGTGTCTCCTGGGCCGAGAGTCTATCCTCCACACTCGCCATAACTGGGACAACCCTAGCCGCATCGCTAGTCTGTCCAGTCTCAAAAGGCGTACCAGATTGTCCGTCCATAATCTGCATCAAGAATGTGCTTCGGATCAGTCTCGAGGTATATACGTAAATCATATAATAAGATGAACATATAACACGCATATAAGTTCTAACTCTACCCGCCTCACATCACTTCCCAACTAAAGTTCAAAGACAATAACTTCGGGTTTCCACATCTAAGTTCATTGATTAAATTTTATTGTCTTAGGACTTCCTCTTTACTCTGATACCAACAGTGGCGGCCCCGGCCGCCCCGGGGTAACGTGTCTCCGTGTACTCCTTGCCAGTTGGCCCTACTACACGTGTACGGCACATACCCGTCCTTTTCCTGTCTCGAGATTCGTATCCACTTGTGTGTACAGCGTATAAGTGACATTTTCAGCGAAAGTCGTACTTTATACCATTAATGCAAGAAATATTAATAATCAAATAAACACATCCTATTGTGGAAAAACTCAGTAAAGTGCTCGGTATAGAGATAGACGACTATACCATATAAGGTATCTACACGTACAATGTCATGATACTCCCCAATTTCCAAAAGAAATCAAAATATCAAAAATAAACACACATACAAGTAGTCTTTGACGGCAGGCAGTCAAATGTAGTCGCCTAAGATCACATTGCCCTTACTTGTACTCGGATCTGCACTCAATCATCACAGAAGAAAATTGATGACGAGTCCAGTAAGTAAAATCCCAAGGTACTCCTCTGAGCATTTCAATAAACAAGTGGAATTCAATAAATACTGTTAAATAAACATGCTGAATGTAAACAAACAACTGTAATTAGAGCATCGCATGCATAGATAACAATAAAGTGCAAATGTATGTGTCTGTTCCAGTCAGACTAAACCATACTTTGGGATTCCCTTCCAGGATCCCACTAGTCCCAATTAGCTATCACCTGGTCCCTCTCGGTGGTCGGCGTAGACCTACGACGCACCGACACATGTAGCAGTTCATTAGCTCGGGTCGTTATCCACCGAGAACTTCTGATACACATGCTATGGTCTAGAATGCATAGACACACAACGAAAAATTCGGTGTGAGTAACTCAACCAACCGTCCAAACAATGACAAGATATAGATGTAATAAATACCACAAGGAATACTGGAAATGAATGGAAATACAAAGCGAAATAAATACTCAGAATTTTTCAATTGGGTTTTACAAACCTCACAACGCACTCCAATACCCCGTAATCAATCCCCGAGTCCAAGTCCACTGAGTCCTTGGTCGCCAATTGATCACTCGTGTCCACCTATGTCCATTTATCAATAATTCCGATTTAGCATGACAATTTACGACCAATTTTTAGAATCTTAGACCAAATTGCCCAATTCACTCTTTTCGAGGCAAAAATCCCGCAAAAGTCACGTCCGGAGTTTTCAAATATTTTATTTTTCATAGCAATTCATAAATCTCTATTTATTTTATTTAAATATAATTTTTTCAGAATTTTCCCAATTTTTCCGGAATGTTTTCCATATTTTTTTCCTTTTTTTTTATATTGGTTTGGGTCGGGTGGACCCAAACGGGTCGGACCCGACCCTGGACCAAAAGTGGTCCAGGCTCGCCCCATGGCCCGAGCCTGGCCACTTCTGGGCCTGGCCCAAGCGCGTAGGTTCGATCGGCAATTTTTTTTTTCTATTTTTGTTGGGTTGGGGTTGCTCTCAACCCCAACCCCAGTGAACGATGGCAGGGGAGACGCCCTTGCCATCTCCACCCTCGACCCGGTTCGGCCTCCATGGCCGAACCCCTCTCGGCCACCATGGTCGAATCTCCAAACCCACAACAAAATCAACTATGACTCACCTTGACCCTGATGTTTATTCCTCTCTTCTCTCCTTCTCAGCTTTTTCTTCTCCTCCTCCTCTCTGTTTCTTCTTCTCGGCCTCCCAATTCAGTTGTGTTTGAGTGAGAGATGTGAGAGAAAAAGGTGGTGGAGATATGGTTTTGTTGACTTATGAGTCACTTAACATCTCCACTCACATGTGCATCTTTATGCATCCTTAACCCTCCATTTACTCCAACCTAACACTTCTTTGACTCCGAATTATGACACGTTTGGGACACTCGCCTGTGTTTTAAGCACAAAAATTCCATTTTTGGGCGTTTTGACGCCCGGTTTCGCGTCCGAACCGCGACATACGTGTACCGCCTCATCACTTGCCACCTAATATACATTCCATATTAGTTACTTAGCCCATTTTTATTTAATTTGTGTGTTTTAGTTTCCCTGACCTAATAGTTGGTCCCGTCAACTACCCGGTACCCGCGTCGACACATATATCGAAGCGAATACAGTTCACACAATCTCGCACGTATTATTATGCAACATACACACATGCGATGTATTTCAATAAATTGCACCGTAAATAAGCATTCAACACACAATAAACTATCGTACCTAGGTCTTCGTGTGTCCTAGCCTACCGCGACGTCCACGTAAATCTGAGCTAGCGTCCACGTCTCTAAATTCGAGATAATTAGCGACATTAATAAAATGGGCCGTTACACAAATTAAGAACTTCAATATAGCTGGATTATTAGCTTGAAATGAGGAATCCAAATATATAAATCAATTACAAATACTCAATCATCTACCCTCTGAAATTAGCCTAAAACCAAAACTTGTTATAATTTCAACTAAAAAGATGTGTACCTAGTTGATGTAGCACACTAGCTTGAGAGTTTTTCACCAACTCCCATGGATTCCTTTAACACCTTGATGATTCACTCCTCTCCAGCAATTCCTTCTTCTTCTCCAACAAAAATGAATGAGTGATTTGGCTTGCATGTTGTTTGATCACTAATGTTATATATTAAGGTGATGTTCATTCCTAGCCCTTGATCTCCATGAATTTATGTATCCTGAGGACTATCTGATGGTCCACCTCTTTCCATGTATCCCACTAACTCCCACTAACTCAACCTCAAGTGATACAATTTTATTACTCACCTACTTCCTAGATGTGTCAATGTGTATCTCTAGACCAATCATATGTTTTCCATTTAATTTACTCTACTATATGCCTTGATTTATTGCATTTATTCACCTTAGCTTAGGCCCATCATAATGCCTATGATTAGTGCTTTTAGTGACAAAAAATTATCAACTTGTGGTTCGACTAACTCTCAACTACCCGGCACTCAGTGCCCCGCGTCTCGGCACGCATTTCAAGTTACGTCATAGCCTATTGTTTTAATTGAAACAATCTTAGCCTATGGTTACATTACCTATTTTAAATTGATTAACTAGTCACTCTAACGTGAATTCGTCAAGTTTCCTAGTGTATCCATAGTTCGCCAACTCGATACCCTGACGACACGCCTTTCAAGGCAAACACCCGTCACACAAACTCGTCCGATAGCAACATACACACATGCAGTGCAATATAATAAAATAAAGTTAAACACCACATATATACAACCACCATTCATAAATAATATATCTCCTCGGTTCTCGTGTTAGAGCCAACCGAGTTGTCCACGTAACGCCCGAATTATGACCGTTAATCCCAAGATTAACGTTAATCCTAGTTTAATTAATTTGGGTCGTTACATATGTATCATTAGGAGGATAGAATGTTTTTAAAACATATTATTAAATGTATAAACACCAAAGCACACGCATTAGCTAGAAGAGCTTTGAGAACTCATGTAGCTGAAGTGTGGCAAAATCTTGTACCTTTGATTATTTTTGAGAATTAAGAATAATATCACTTTTTGAAAAAAAAATACATCCATATATAATCTATAATATAAAAAACTCTTTACGCATCAATGTGCATGTGTGTGCCGCATCTAGAGATATATCTAAGGGACACCAACAGATGAATGTCTTTTTTTGTAGGTTACATTAATTAGCATTACCCATAATAATATCATTATCACTATATAAAATACTCTTAAAAAATATTCAAGCCAATGACAACAATTTTTTTTTTTTTTTGGGGCGGCCCTAAACCTTAAAATTTTTTCTTTGATACTCTCTTGTAATCTTATAGATCTTCAACGATTGTCGATCTTCTATTTTACTCGGAGATGGTTGCAATCACATCTTTTTATGTTTTATTTATTTAATAAATTACTGATCTGAAGGAAGATTGATTCCATTCTTTTTTTTTTTTTGATAATAAAGAAACCATACTTTACTTACTATGAGACTCAAAATCCTGATATCTTATCCAAGTAACGTCATACCAAACTAGAGTGAGCCACCCATAAGATTGGTTCTATTCTTGTTGTGATATATCCTTCTCAACGATGGTTTTGAATTGACTTCCCTTGTTAGATTTTTTTATTATGTGGTTTTGGTGGTGCTTCAGTACTGTCATGCATGTGTTCCATATATTTGTAGAGATCAGTCTCTGATTATCACATTGTTTTAGTATTACAACTACATTTACAATTAAATTCATGACAATTAAATATTTTTTGAATAAATAGGATTAACGAATTAATGCATTTTTATTACGACAATTGATTATATATCTGATCGTGTATTGAGTCATTAACGATTAATGAAATTTATATTCTACATTAAAAAAGGAAATGTTATAATGATAACACTATGTCATGAACAGTTGATATAACGTGTGAGTCGCACATCAAAATCCTATAAAAGGACATACCAATATTCATTTTGATCCCTAATGTAATGAACATCAATCTCGTGAGCTAAAGTTGTGGCACTTATGTTGTCACGCCAAACCATAGGACGAGCAGCTAAAGGAAATTGAAGTTCAATTAATAAGCCACGTAACCATGAAATCTCAGGTGCATACCCTGCTATGGATTTCCTAGATTCCGTATTCGATCTAGCAACCACTTCTTGTTTCTTAGATTGACAGGAGATGAGATTTATGCCAAAGTAAATTGCATACCTCTGCTATGGATTTCCTATCTTCATTTGAAGATACCTAATCTGGATCAGAGTAGCCAGTCAATAGAAGTTGAGAACCGGGCTTAAAATATAGCCTTACTAAGCAGTACCCTTTAAGTAACGAATAACTCATTTTAAGGATTGCCAATAAGAAGTGGTAGGAGATTGTTGAAATTGATTGAGACGATTGACAATGAATGCAATGTCGGGATGAGTGTGAACAACATATTGCAAACCTCCCAAGATACTCCTATAGATAGTAGGATCTGTGAATACAAAATGGGAATCAGAGGAAATGTAACGTCCCAAATTAATTAAATTAGGATTAGCGTTAGTTTTGGGGATTAACAGTCGTAATTCGAGCGTTACGTGGATAACTCAGTTGACTCGGACACGAGAATCGAGGGAATATGTTATTTATGGATGATGGTTGTGTATATGTGGTGTTTAAAATCATTATTATTGTATTGCATCGCATGTGTGTATGTTGCTATAGGGTGAGTCAGTGTCATGGGGAGTTACCTTGAGGTATGTGTCAATGCGCGAGGCATCGGATGCTGGGTAGTCGAAGGTTAGTGGGATCACAAATTTATCAATTTTAGTGAGTAAAAACACTAACCATATGTATTATAATGGGTCTAAGCTAAGTTAATTAAATCAAATAAATGAGGCCTATAGTTTTGGTTAATTAATTTGAAAACCATAGGATTTTCCTAGAGATACGTATTGGCACATTTAAAAACCAAGTGAGTTACAAATTGGTGTCATTTGAGGAGAGTAAATGGGAAACGTATTGAGAGATAGGCCATTAGATGAATCTCAGGATACGTAAAAATAGATATCAATGGCTAGGAATTAACATCGCCTTAATATATAAGATGAGTTGATCAAAACACATACAACCAAACCATTTTATTTCTGGAAATCAGAGGAGAGAAGAGAGATTTGCAACTGGATTTCAAGGGTTTTAGAGGTCAATTTGAGGATTAAACCTAAGGTAATCATCTCCTTCACCTCATGTACATGAAAATGAGTTCAATTTTGAGGGTGTTAATGTAAATTTAATATTGAGATTTCTTTCACTGATTTCTGAGGTTGTTTTGATGAATTACAACTATAGTTATGATATCAAATGGGAATTTACAACTGGTTTTAAATAAATTGGGTTTTTGAGTGAATTTGGAAAAAATTAGTGATTTCATGAAATTGACGAATTTGATCTAATCGTTGTTATTTTGTTGGTTGGGATGATGTTTTGGAGTCACCATGGAGTGGAGAATATGTTTGTGGGGTCTAGCTAGCTAATTGGGGGTTTGGGACATAATTCTCGAGTTGAGAATTCTATCTCAAAGAGCAATTAGCGTGCTAACTAGACTGATTAGCGTGCTGATCAGTTTGTGCACTTAACAATTTTTCAAAATGATGAATAGTAGCGTGCTAGATTGATTCCCTAGCGCGCTAATGACATATGAAACTTAATTTAAAGGGTTGTTTTTAGATTTTCGACTTAATACATACCCAAACACCTATAAACATACTAAATATGTAAAAATTGGACTTTATGGACTTAAGGTACCGTAGCTCGGGTATCGGGGAGCTAGTCGGGTTGGATTCGGGAGCCCAAGGAAGTCGAAGCATGGATTGAGGTGCGTAAACCCATTGGAATGACTCACAAAATTCATGGTTTGTTTTATCGATATCGGATGACATATGTGATTGTTGGTAGGCACACATAGGGTTTTACTCCTATTTCAATTTGCGTATATATTGGTTGTAGCTAAATCGCTTGCACGGGTTACTTATGTTTAGTGCTCGTGTCGACGACAGTAGAATATATCTACGATTGTCGGGAGGGATGTAAGATGCTTCTTTGACTTGAAATAGCGTCTAGAGGGGTTCATCCGTTAACCGTAGTTGGGGTTTAGCCATTGTAAGCCTGTAAGTATATATGTGGTTCATGTCTGTTTTATCAATTACTGGCTGGTTTAGGTCAAGGTTTTCTCGTGATTATACGGTTGTTTACTTATTAATGCTTTACTTCCGAGCATGTTTAGCTGCTATGTGTTGTTTATTCATCGCTATTTTTTATATTTGTCGCATTGTCACGACCCAAATCTCTAACCCCCGTTTTAATTCCTTAATCAGGATCACCGACCCTTGACGTGGGACTTGCATCGTGATACGTGCACCGACCGAGGCACCTGGCCGAGGTATATTTTATTTTTGTATTGATGTATGCTAAGTGTTATGTATTGTGTAAACTTACTAAGTCGGTTTGTGCAGTTGTAGGCGTCGAGACGAGAGCGGGGACACGCCTCGAGTAACGTGCAAGCCGGGGAACCGGGTAGTTAGCATTTTGGTAAGTCTTATTTAATACTAATATGAAATAAGGAATTACTTATAAGCCTATGGTTGTGTTTGTTAATGTAAGTCAAATTAAAGGCCTATAGTTGAGTAAATTAAATGGAAAGCATAAGATTGGTCTAGAGTACACATTGGCACATCTAGGAACTAGGTGAGTAATGAAATGGTGTCACTTGAGGTTGAGTTAGTGGAAGTTAGTGGGATATATGACAAGAGGTGGACCATTAGATATTCCTCGGGATACATAAATCCATGGAGATCAAGGGCTAAGAAGGAACATCAACTTAATATATAATATTAGTGATCAAACAACATGCAAACCAAATCACTCATTCATTTTTGCTGGAGAAGAAGAAGAAATTGCCGGAGAGGAGTGAATCATCAAGGTGTTGAAGGAATCCATGGGAGTTGGTGAGAAATTCTCAAGCTAGGGTGCTACATCAACTAGGTACACATCTTTTTAATTGAAATTAGAACAAGTTCTAGTTTTAGGCTAATATCAGATGGTAGATGATTGAGTATTTCCAATTGATTTATATATTTGGATTCCTCATTTCAAGCTGATAATCCAGCTATATTGAAGTTCTTAATTTGGTTTTGAAATCATAAAGATATGAATTTTTGAAGTTGCAACACCAAAACTAGAATTCTGCATGTTGTATTAGGAATCAACCTGGGTGATTTGGCCATAATCTGCTCATTTTATATCCAAATTGATCCAAACCAGTGGCTTTTGAAAGCTTATTTAAAGGGGAATAACTTTGCTTAACTGGAGGTATTTTGATTCAAATATTTTTATGTCCAAAAAATGCTCTAAAAATAGGTGCTGGAATTAAAAAGGAAAGTTTTGAAACTAAACTTGTTAAGGGCATACTTATCCAAATGAGCTGATCTTTTTGTACGTTATATTAGGGTATATTTTCTTCCTTGTGACAAAAATTACATTTTTAGGAACTATAAATTGGGAGAAATAGATTTTCTAAATCCGCTGGTCGGATTGAATTCCAATTATACCTATGTTTAGTAAAATCATGACATCTCTTTCATTTTAAATCAGAATTTCGCAAACTAAAACTTTCCGGAAAGCTAAGAGAGAGACCAACATTAATTGTATTGATGGAGGATTTCGATATTTAGACCATTTCATGCTTAAAAGTGCGTTAAAATGTAGGACAGAAATTGAAACTTAATTTAGTCTTTAGGGGCTGATTTAGGAAGATTGATTTAAAGTCTATTGAACCAATTTGAATGCACAATAAACACACTAAATTGAGCATAAACCCAGTATATTTGAACTAATGAGACACCAAACTCAGGAACTTAGGAAAAGGGTACGGGAGAGCGAATACAAGAGTTGGAGTATCGGGATGCCAGTAAAGCTAGGACTTTACTTTGTTGTGGTGAGTATACCCAATGGAAACTTTACTTGGCATTTCATTTCTATTAATTGTTGTCCTTGCATAGTCTTTTTAACTATATTGCCTTTGTATTCTTATATCATGTGTTCATTGTGTCTATGCCCATTTGATTAGTCTAGTTTGCATGATATCCATTCATTTGATTTGATTCATTGATTCTATCTCATGCTATGTCTATTCTTGTTGTTTTAAATGTGAATTGAATGATAAATAGCATGCTATTAGGCTAGTGAATATCTTATAAATGTTTAAGAGGACTTGTATTCCTTATTTGTTTAGGTGTGTAGATGTGCCTATGCCTTTACAATCCATACTTGGTATTTCTTGAAATTTAAAAAGTAGTTTTTGTATTTAGGTCTCGTACTCGATCGAGGTGTACGCGACTCACGGGGTTAGAGTCCCCGGGGATGTCGTTACTTGACACTGTATGACACTCGGGGTTAGAGTCCCTGAGGTGGTCTACACACCGGGGTTAGAGTCTCTGGTAACACTTGGGTTAGAGTCCCTTGTGCTATATGATTATTGAGTCGGAGTGACATGTTTCACTGCCGACCGGACATAAATCACCACTACTTAGCCTAGTGTCAGTATCACTTTTTAACTCTGATATTTACTCGCATATGGTTTATTTTCCAGTTTTCCCATTTATATGCTTTTAAATACCATTCGAATATTTGGAAATGCAAATTAAACTTGTCATCGGGGATTACTGTTTTATTCTTGTACTCACCGTTCTTTTTATGACGGTAGGTGCAGAGCCGTCTACCGGCAGGACGGGCAAAGAGAAGATCGGTGATTATCCCTGAGCCCGCAGCGCGTCACTGCATCGATTGCTGGTCTTCTTTTGGTATTTTGATTGTATATGTTATATATGTCTTTCGAATACTATTTGGGGTTGTATATTGGGTTGAGCGTTAGTTTCCCCGACTTGACTTAGACTATTTTACTGTTTCACTGCGTTTTGAGGACTTTATATATGTGATGTCATTTCCTGATTTTCCACACTTCGAATTTTATAAATGGCTTTCGCATAAGTTACTAATTGCTTCCGCATAATCTATAAGACTTTCGTTAAATAATTAATTTAATAAAAAAATTTAATTAACTCTAAATTTTATAAACTGGTAGGACTAGTGTATTACTTATCCTGAATACGAGAAAAGAGACGTTTAGGTTGTAAAGGCTGACTAATACGTAGTTGAGTCCTGCGTGGATATGATTAGGGCTTAATTACGGGATTAGGCCGGGTGGTGCCCTAGATTAGGAGAGGGGTCATCATACGCATGCTGCCTACATTCATATGAATATGACTTATTGTTGTCAGGCGTTATATTTGCATGTCTCGTAGTTTACAAGTTTTATTTTATAAATATTGTGTGGACTTCTCTTAGGATTTTACTCACTGGACTCATCATTGTATTTGTTGGGTGACCGAGTGCAGATCCTTCGACGAGCAAGGGTAAGGACAAGGATGTATTGGGCGACTACCTTTGAGATTAAGACGACAGCTCGTGTTTGATATTAGTATGTATATATTTATGTTTTCGTTTGGTTTTGGGGACGGTAGAACACTGAATATATGTATATGGATCTTTTGTTGTACTTATCTCTCCTTTGATATATACATGGTATTTTTTGTCGGGTTTTTCATTACTTAGGATTGTTAAATATTGCATAACATACTCAATTAAAGACTTCTGCTGTAGAATTGTAATATAACTTGATAAATTGGTTAACTGGCTAATTAAATCATTAATACTTAAATGGAGATTTTATTAGTTAAACTAGTGTTAATTGGAAAAGTAAGCAACTAGTTAGGCAGCAGGTCGTCAAAGGTAAGCGGGCCATAACGCGACAGGGCTTGGTGACGTGGGATGCGACATGGCGGCTCCCACGGCGGCCTCGGGATTTAGGGCCGCCACAGGAAAAATCTTTCGACATTACTGTTGGTGTATCAAGTGCTTTCGTGGAGGACATTCCAGCTTTCTGAAGAAGAGAATTGATATAGCTAGTTTGAGTGAGATAGAGGCCACTGGTATCTCTGTAAACTTCAAATCCCCAAAACATATTAAAATCCCCAATATCTTTAAAGACAAATGACTCATTCAGACTGGTAATAAAATGTTGTATATGATGGCCCTGTGATGATTATGTCATCCACATAAACTAAGACATACAACATGCTACCTTGAAATTTGGTGATGAACAATGAGTTATCAAATTGAGAATTAGAGAACCCTCATGATATAAGTTGTTGTTTCAATTGACTGAACCAAGCTTCAGGTGCTTGTTTTAAGCATATAAAGCCTTGTTCATATTACACACAAACTAAGATTTGCCAAAAACCACATATTCTTCAGGTTGATTTGTATACACTTCTTCCTCCAATCGGCCATTTAAAAAGGCATTGTGATGTCGATTGGACGTATTGTCCACCCTAATGTCAATGCAAGAGATAGAATAACCCATAGAGTTAATAATTTTACTACAGGACTATAGGTTTCAGAGAAGTCCATGCCAAGAACTTGTTTCAAACCCTTAGCTACAAATCTTTCCTTATGTCTGTTAATGGTACCATCAGAATTTCATTTGATGGTGAATATCCATTTATTCCCTATTATATACTGATGATGAGAAGCAGGAACAAAATCTCAAGTATTATTTGACATTAATGCTTGAAACTCTTTGATACCATATCATCCAAGCAACACCATTGCAATCAAGAAAATATATCAGCTTCTCTAAAGATCAGAGAAGAGCTGAAGTTGTTATTTATAGATGAATGATATATTCAATAAACGTATACATGTATGATCAGGATTATATCCTGTGTAACAACTTAAATAACATGATGTGTGGCGACTCCAAATTCTAGGCTGCCTTGCTACCCACCATGTCGCATCCCACGTCACCAAGCCTTACCACGTCATGGCTCGCTTATCCTTGACGTTTCGCGACCTACCTGACTACTTACACTTTTCCATTTATTCCTAACGTAGCTAATTAATTTCCATATAATTATTAATGATTTCATTAGCCAGTTAATCAATTTATCAAGTTATAATGAAATTTTATAGCAGAAGTCTTAATTTAAGTAAGTTATACAGTATTCAACAATCCTAAGTAGTGGAAAACCCAGTAAAAGATACCATGTATATATCAAGGTGAGTTAAGTATAACAAAAGTTCCATATACATGTAATTAGTGTTCTATGGTCCCCAAAACCCAACAAAAGTAAAATAAATATATATTGATATCACACATGAGCTGGCTCCACAATCTCAACGGTAGTCGTCCAGTACTTATTTGCCCTTACTCTTGCTCATCGAAAAATCTGCACTCAGTCACCTGACAAATACAGTGACGAGTTCAGTGAAGTAAGATCCCAAGAAAAATCCACGCAATATTCATGAAATAAAATTGATAAACTACGAGACATGCGAATATAACACCTGGCAACAGTATGTCATATTCTCATGAATATAAGCAGCGCATGACAAGCAAAAATAGTAGCGTGAAATAAATAACAACATATATCAATTAAACCAGTTCAGAAATAAAGCATTAATCAGTAAACATCCATATAATCATGATAAAACCCTGACCTACACCAGCCAGTAATCGATAAATCGAATAGGAACCACGTATATACCTACAGGCTTACAGTGGCTAAACCTCAACTTCAGTAAACAACATGGTCCCTTCCCGACGCTGTTACACATCGGGACCACCCTAATCCCTCCCGGCAATCGTAGATATATTATACCGTCATCGACACGAGCACTATCACAAGTAGCCAGTGCATGCGATTTAGCTACAACCAATATCTACGTACACCGAAATATGAGTGAAAACCTCATGTGTGTCCACCAGCAGTCACACATGAAAAGCGAAATCGATAAACCAAATCATGAATTCTGTGAGGCGTTCCAATGGATTTACGCACCTCAACACGCGCTCCGACTCCCCTAGACACCTGAATCCAACCCGAAAAGCTCCCCGATACCAGAGCTACGGTCCTCTGAGTCCTTGAAGTCAGTTAAGTGTGTTTATTTTGTATTTAAATTGGTTGAATATGTTTCAAATTGATCTTCCCAAATCAAACCTAAATACTAAATTAAGTCACAATTTCAGTTTATGTTACAATGCGTTTTTAGACATGAAATGATCCAAATCTCGAAATCCTCCACTAATATAAAGATAGTCGGTCTATATCTTAGCTTTCTGAGAAGGTTTAGTTTGCAAAATTCTGATTTAAAATGAAAGAGATATCATGAGTCTACTAAACATAGCTCTAATTGGAACCTAATCCGGCCAGCAGATTTAGAAAATCTATTTCTCTCAATCTATATTTCCAAAAATGCGATTTTTGGTCACAAGGCAACAAACATACCAAATACAAAATACTAAAAGATCAGCTCATTTGGATAAGTAGTTAGAGAGTTATGCCTTTAATAAGTTTAATTTCTAAACTTTTCTTCTGAATTCTAGCACCTGCTTATAGAGCACTTTTAGATATGAAAACAATTGAATTACAACATTTCCACTTAAGCAAAGTTGTTACCTTTTGAGTAAGCTTTCAAATGCCACCATTTTGGATCGATTTGGATCTAAAATGAGCAAGTTATGACCAAATTACATAGGCTAATTCCTAATATAACATGCCGAATTCTAGTTTTGGTATTACAACTTCAAAAATTCATATCTTATGATTTCAAATCTAAATTAAGAACTTCAATATAGTTGGATTATCAGCTTTAAATGAGGAATCCAAATATATAAATCAATTGCAAATATTCAATCATCTACCCTCTGGAAATTGCACAAAAACCAGAAATGATTTCAATCTGACATAAATAGATGTATACCTTGTTGATGTACCACTTAGTGTAACGACCCTAAAAATCTAACTCGTGCCACGTGTCATGTCAGGGTCGTATGTGGGATCCACTCGTCGTGATCCGTATGTCCAAATCTCGGTGTAGACACCGATGTATGTTATTTTTATGTGATGCTTGTATTATTTATTATACAAAAGATTAAATAATTTAAAATAATTAATTTCAAAAATGTGTAGGTAAGATCTTACCTCGAGTTTTGTGTCAGTTGGTAGTAGTCAAGGTTGAGATTGGGTTTAATTTGGTGTAAGATTCGTTAAATATGGCAAGAGAATTGATTTGTGAGAGTTGGGTATGTCATGGACGAAGTTAAGATTTTTAGGGTTTTGGTGTGACCAAAACCAATATTTTGGACATTTTATGAAGATAGACTATTTTGTCGAAATTTTGTCTCAATTTGGTGAAAAATCAGATCGAAAACGAGTTATATGCCAAAACACGTCAAAATAGGACTTTCGAGAATTAATATATAAAAAGAAATTAAGTCATTGACAATTGAACTAATGATCAATTCGTTCGTTCCTAAACCCCTCGATTTAGGTTTTCACTCGCGGAGCTCCCGACGTCTAATTTTCACCCGATTTCTTTCCGCAAAATCATAGAGCGTCGCGAGATGATCAATTTGAGCTAAGTTTCCACAGTGGAAATGAGGTATTCGGCCCGCAATTTGATAAATTCTCAATGTCGGGCATTTTTCCTCAATTCAATTTGAATTCTCGCGATTTTTCAATTTTATTCGCGAGGTTTCGATAGAAATTGGTATGAGTTGTCGTTAATTGGTGTATTGGATTAATTTGCATCAATTTGGGATAAATTCTTCCGACGTGGGCTAGGGTTTTAATGATTTGAATTAATACAATTCAGTTAATACCTGTTTTGGAGATGTTTTTATAGTTGATATTGATTTATATTGGGTTTTCGGATGAATTAATTATTAATTTTGATACAATTTGACTCCACGAGCCGTGGAAATATTTTGGTGTATGTATCGAGTGGTTTCGTGGCATTTAAATATTGATTTGAAGACATTTTTTAGTTGAAAATAAATAAAGTTTGTCAAGTTGACATGCTATATTAGAAGATTCGTAACTTCTCCATTTGTGATCCGATTTGAGTATTCTTGGAGTCTATGGAAAGCACATCATGAGTACTACAGGTTCCTTCTTGGTTATCATGACAAATTATGAGGTTTTCAGAGTTAAAACCGTAACTCTAGTGGGCTAGTTGATAATACTTTGAAATTATTATAAAGTATTATTTTTAGAAATAGCTCTCGAGCGTACTTTGGTCGCAGTATTTGTATGATTTAAGAGTTATAAACCAAGGATATTTGACTTGAATTGATACTAAATGATATCAGGAAATCTAAGGAAGAGATACGGAGGTTCGAGAACGCGTTTTGGAGTGTTGGGAGGCCGGATAGGTTAGGAATAAGCGTGTGGATCGAGGTAAGTAAACTAGCTAGGAAATTGTACAGTTATTTCATCTTAAGCTATTGAATATTGTTGTTCATTGCTTTGATATCTATCATTGGAATTCCATTCTAATTTAGTTGTCCGAGGGCAAGTGAGTCAACGGTGATCCTTGGAATGAGTGGCCGGCTGAGGTAACATACCAGAGTCATGACCTCGGGATGCACTGCACTGGATACTGATTTTGAGAGGTGTGAGTTCTTAGCGTGGTTGTCCCAGGAAGTCTCACTATATCATGGGTTTAGGACTTGTGAGTGTACCGAGTCTTAGAACTCGAGTCTTTATGTTTTGCGAAGACTCAACGACTTATTAGTCGGGACTACTTGCGCCTCTCTATTTGCATCTTTGGACACTCATGTATCGATTGTTTTTAATTTATTTACAATCTTTTATTTATTCGTGTGTCCTTATATCTTTCTTGTTATCTGCATGAATATGGACTTATTTATTTATTTCGAAATGTTGCTTAGTATCCTACTGGCGTTACTTGCTTGGGCTCGTTATTCTTGTGTTTAACTGAGTGCAGATCCGGAGTCAAGTAAGGGAAAGGGGCCAGTGTTAGGAGATTTACTGTGAGGACATTGGAGCGGCCATCTCCTCATACGTTTGTAGGTTTTGTATTACTTACGTATATTGATTTTTATCACATGGGGTATATGGGTTTTGCGAGATACTTTGGGACATGTATATGATATGATTTCTCTCTCTTTTGGGTTATTATACATGTTAACAGTGTTAGGCGGGGTTTCCACATTCTAGGTTGTCCTGACTGATTTGTGTAGAGTTGTTTAGATTTGTTTAAGTTGAAATCATTTCCGCATAAACTTTGATAACTTACCAATTTGAATAACTCATTAAAAATATAATAATAAATGGTTAGGAAGGCTGACTAGGCTTGTGTTGACGTCGCGAGGATTGACTCGGGGTCCACATAAGTCTAGGCCAGACGGGACCCAGTTTAGGTTGTGGAACTGAGGCCGTCACACCTAGCTTAAGAAATTCTCACCAATCCTCCATGGATTCCTTCTCTCCATCAACATCCTTCTTCTCCAGCAAGTTCTCTTGATTCATAAGTTCTCCATTGATCTCGAAGCTCATCTAATTATCCACACCTTGACATGTATCCCATTAACTCCCACTAACCCAATCAAAGTGACATTAATTTGCTACTCACATGGTTCCTAGATGTGTCAACACGTATCTCTAGTACAATCTCATCGTTTCTAATTTAAATAACCAAACTATAGGCATTGATTTATTTGATTCAATTACATTAGCTTAGGCCCATTATAATATATATGTGTCAAGGCCTGGGCCACTCAACCGTGCACCCAACACCTTTAGTCAGAGGCTGTGTGACTTTACCGCCACACCATCTGTGTCTCCCCCATATCTTTACCAATATGGGCACAGTTTTTCGCCTCCCACAACTCGAACCCGGTCCCTAGAGGCTTAAGGCCACAGATTTAGCGAGTTGTGTACCATTGAGCTAGTCATACTTCCTTCACCTAAACTAGAACTTGATTTAGCGGCTCTTTCCAAAAGACGTGAATGTAAATAAAAAACATCACCTCTTACAAAAGAAAAGAACTTAAATCAAAATACTTAATAACACGGCGATACATTTATACAAAACTTCTACCCCAAGCACATCATTGGATGGAATCGAAATATCGGCGAGATCCGGGTCACAATTCGTTTCGATTAAACAAATCATTGGAATTCCTAAAATGACACATTCTCAAAAAGCCCGGTCCAGCTCAATTGTACACAACTCGCTAAATTTGTGGTTTTAAGCCTCCAGGGCGCAGGTTCGAGTTGTGGGAGGCGAAAAATTGTGCCCATATTGGTAAAGATATGGGGGGGACACAAATGGTGTGGTGGTAAAGTCACACTGCCTGTGACTCAAGGTGCTGGGTGCACGGTTGAGTGGCTTAGGCCTTGACAAAAAAGCGCCTTTTTGTATCAAGGCCTAGGCCACTCAACCGTGCACCCAGCACCTTGAGTCACAGGCAGGACCAACTCAATGGTACACAACTCGCTAAATATGTGGCCTTAAGCTTCGAGTTATGGGAGTCGAAAAACTATGTCCATATTGGTAAAGATATGGGGGGACACAGATGGTGTGCTGTGTGTGGCGGTAAAGTCACACTGCCTGTGACTCAAGGTGTTGAGTGCATGGTCGAGTGGCCCAGGCCTTGACAATATATGGTTAGTGTTTTTATTCACCAAATTGACAAATTTTGTGATCCCACTAATCCTCAACTACCTGACACTCGATGTCCCGCGTCTCGACACGCAATTCGAGGTACGCCATTGCCTATTGATTTAATTGAATTTTACTTGGCCTATGATCTCATTACCCATTTTAATTGATTAACTAGTCATCTTGACATGGATTAGTCTAGTTTCCCAGTGTACCCGTAGTTCGCCTATCCGACACCCGTGTTGACACGCCTTTCGAGGTGAACACCCGTCAGACAAACTCGCCCGATAGCAACATATACACATGCGGTGCAATATAATAATAATAATAATTTTTTAAACACCACATATACACAACCACTATCCATAAATAAAATATTTCATCGATTCTCGTGTCCGAGTCAATCGAGTTGTCCACATAACGCATGAATTACGACCGCGAGATTAACGCTAATCCTAGTTTAATTAATTTGGGCCGTTACAAGACATATACATACTTAAAATTACAATCGTATCTGTACTTGAATACTCTGTCTTCTCTTCAGATGTGTCATGTTTAATTAATTTGGGCCGTTACAAGACGTATACATACTTAAAATTACAATCGTATATGTACTTGAATACTCTGTCTTCTCTTCATATGTGTCATATATATATATATATATATTATATGCAACAAAAATGAGTTAGTTCGGAAGTCACCTTGAATTAGCCCCTTAACAGCCCCATATGTAAGGGAAGAGTTGAGCCTAAAACTTTATAGCACGCTCCTAATGCCATTGAGCTACGGGCTCTTTCCTCTGTAATTAGCATCGTGAAGATTACTTAATCAAAATATCACATTGCCCAAAAGTTATCTAATTTTTTGTTGATGTCACGTGAGATACATATACATATATACTTCCATATATAATCTATACTAGAAAAAACTCTTTGTACGTGCATCAATGCCCGTGTGCGTGCACGCATTCATATATATAATTATAAGGTACACCAATAGGTGAATGCCTTTTATTATTACATTAATTAGCATTACCCATAATAATATCATTATCAATATATAAAATACTCTTAAAAAATATTCAAGCCAATAACAATAGTTTTTTGTTTGTTTGAGGCGACTCTAAACCTTAAAATTTTATCTTTGATTCTCTCTTGTAATCTTTTAGATATTCAACCATTATCGATCTTATCTTTTATTCTGAGGTGGTTCCAATCATATCTTTTTGTATTTTATTTATTCAATAAACTACTAATCTGAATGAAGATTGATTCTTTTTTTTAATAATAATAAAGAAATCATACATTTCTTACTGTGAAACTCAAACTCCTGATCTCTTAATCTCTTATCCAAGTAACGTCATACCAAACTAGTGAGCCACCAACAAGACTGGTTTTGTTCTTGTTGCGATATATCCTTCTCAACGATGGTTTTGAATTGTCTTCACTTATTGAATTTTTTTTTATTATGTGATTTTAGTGATGCTTCTGTACTATTATGTGTTCCATATATTTGTAGAGATCAGTTTATGATCACCATATTGTTTTAATATTACAACCTTATTCACACAATTAAATTAATGACAAGTTAAATATTTTTTTAAAATAAATAAGATTAACAAATTAATGCATTTTTATTACGACAGACAATTGATTATATATATCTGATCGTGTATTGAGTCATTATTGATAAATGAAATTTCTATTCTACATTAAAAAAAATGGGAAATGTTAGAATAATAACACTATGTCAGCTGATATGACGTGTGAGTCGCACATCAAAATCCTATAAAAAGACATACCCAATATCCATTTTGATGTGGGACCTACATGTCACTTGCGTGCTTTTGTGCAATGTATTATGACATAGTATTGTTAAAGTAAAAAATAATATTTTCTTTTAAAATTTTTTTCTCCTGTAAGGCTATAATAATCCTATTTTGGACTCTAATGATTTGAGAGTTGGGACTAAACTCAATCCGGGTTAAATCCTAACTCGTACGATTGCGACCATGGTTAAGAAACTTTTTTAGTACGAGAGGCGGTCTTTAGAGTGTCGTCATTCGAGCTGTTTAATTTGCTAGAGGAGTGCCCATAAGCCTTGCAGAGAAGAACAGAGCACTCAAAATCAGTAACCCCCAAAAAACAGAGCAATCGACTCTGTTTTCCTCTGTTCCATGTATGTGGACATGTTTTCACTATATATACTTCCATTTTGATCTCTCTTTCTTACTCGGGCACTCTCAAACTCTCTCAAAATCACAGAAACCAAACTTTCTGGGGCTCAATCCGTGAAAGGAAAAGTAGGGGAGGCATTTGTTAATGTGATTGGCTGGTTTTTATTTTTTTTTTTTTTTTTTTTTTGAACTTTTTTTGATGTTTGGGTTGATTTCCTTTGTGGGTTTTCTGTGATTCAATCTGGGTTTTGTTCGTTTTGATGATTTCAAGTGTTTGAGCTAGAAAATTAGCATACAGTACTGTATAAGCACAGAATCACTTTTGGTGTCATGTTTTTGGTTCTGTGATGGGTTTTTTCTTTGTCAAAAAGTGAGGAAACATTGATGCCCAGTTTGGAAAAGCAAAGCAGGAAAGAGGGCCACAGAGAGAGAAAGAAAGAAAGTGTGATTTATTTTCATGTTCTGTGTTTTGGTGTATGTGAAGTTGCAGAGTTTGCTTGGAATTTTGTGTTCTCTTGGTTTGGGCTTGTTTGAGCCCTCGTTTCTTAAATTTCTTAAATTTCCCAGTTTTTCTGTTCCTTTGTGATCTTTCAATGTTACCCTTTTTTGATCAACGCCCAGAATAGGCTGAGTAGAAAAATCTAGTGGTTTTGATCAGTTGATATAGTGTGTTGAGTTATGCTGAGGAAGAGATCTAGGCCAGTGAACACCAAGCAAGCTTTAATGGGTGACAATGGATCTTCCTTGGTATCATCCCCAACAAACAAGTACACAATTCCCACTTCTTCATATTTCTTGAATTCTCCAAGGTTGTTCACTGGGTTTTCTGAAACTGAGGCATTGATGAGTCCTACTTCACTTTTGAGCCCAACTTCTATACTTGACAATATGCCCTTCGCGGCGGCACTCGGAAACCCCTTTGGTTCTGAGAGGAGCAATGGTGTTAGATCATCTCCAGACTCTTGTTTGGAGAGCAAACATCCATGGGAGAAGAAATTGGATTCTAGAGGTGTTGGTCTTGGGATCATTGATGCTCTCAACGGGGACGAATTGGATATGGAATTCAATAAGCCGGAGAGTCGTATGATCTTGTTTGGATCACAGCTTAAGATTCAAATTCCCCCCCTTTCGCCGTCCCCTCCATGGATGCCGGAATCGCCTCCTGGACAGAAGACCCATAATGCCCAGTTTGATTCATTGTCATTTTCGTCTGGGCTGTCCCCCGGTAATTCCAAGAAATCTCCGTTCGGGTCGGTGAATTCTGTCGTTGGAACACCGGTTTCTCCTCGGATTTTTACTGGGTGTCTCTCTCCCATCGAGATGGAATCATCTGAAGACTATACATGTGTGATCACTCATGGACCAAATCCAAAAACAACTCATATCTTTGAGGACTGCATTGTGGAGAATTGCTGTGGCGTTGTCGGGCTATCTTCATTGAGAAAAGGAAGTTTTTTGTCCGCCGATGCTCCGAATTATCCGTCTCGAGATTTCCTCAGCTTTTGCTACACTTGTGAGAAGAGTCTTGATCATGGAAAAGATATTTACATCTACAGGTTTGTCCAATTCATTTGCCTTGCAATTTTAATATACTCATAACTTTTGTGATTAAAATTCAGATAGATGAGAAATGTTCTTTTGGTTTCAAAATTTCCTATACATAATCAAACTTGGATAAGATTCGCGGTTTAATTTCTAGGAAGTCGAATTTGTGCATTTTGGTCTTAGTTTGTTGTGATCATTTGCCATGTTTGATGGTATCCTATTTGTGAAGCTTTTGTGTTATTTATTCTCTTTTGGTTACCATCTCCAATCATCTAAGTACCGTAGACAGAAAGTTTGAATTGGTTTGTAATTCTTTTTTTTCCATTCAGAGGTGAGAAAGCATTCTGCAGTCACGAATGCCGCGACCAAGAGATTTTGTTTGAGAATCCGGAGTAGAATCGCTCCCTTAAGACAATTCCTAAATTGGCCTCATCTTTCTTCATCATCCATCAAGGAACTAAGAAGTTTCTGCATGGTTATCTACAAATAAACAATTTTGCCATATGTGAGTACCAATCAATCATCGATGCGCAATCGGAGTTTAGACAACGCAACTTCAACGGCAGATTATCAAAGTGGGAACTGAAATATATGATGTTCAAATCCTTTGTTGTGTTTCTTGTTTTCTTTTGTGTCCCTTCTGTCCTCCCTCTACATGTAGAGAGGCTGAGATATTGTAGATTGGGTTTTGTTGCATTGCTGTTGGGAGTGTCCACAGATTTTTGGCTTTGTAGGGTGATCATGTATGATTGAAACTTTTAATCTATATATATATGTTTTGCCTTCATAGTTATTTCCATATCCATACATGTTAATTCATCTTCCCCTTCTGTTAGTTTTTACTCTAAAGTTTGTATCCTTCTCTCTTATGTGATCATGGGATATGGCTCTGTTTGGCAATACTAGCTGATAGCTGATAATCTAATTGAAAGTTGATAATCTATCATATAGTTGATAAGCATGTAGCTGATAGCTTGGCTTTGTTTGGCACGTACAAACTAGGTTATCAGCTAGTTGATTATATAGATTATAAGCTACTTGACAATTTAAGTTTTGTTTGGTTACCAGCTTATTTTGTTTTTCAAACGCGAGATGATGAATTTTCTCTCAATTTTGCCCTCAAAAAATTACATGGTAGAGATGGGCACATTGTCAAATTCGCACGTGATGACTATGCACGTGATGACTACCCTTCATCTATGTACACGTACGCAAGATTTTTGAAAAAACCTCTTAAGTCATTTGTTTGTTTTTATCAGCATAATTGGTTTAATTAATTAATATTATATTAAAATTGAAGTAAAAAATATTATATTAAAATTGTGTAAGAGAATATAATATTTGTATTTATGTATATATAATTTATATTCTTACTTGTAATAGTAAATCACAGCTTTGCATATATCAAAATAAATTATACGTTTGTATATTTTACAAATTAAGTTAATACACATATTCTTTGTTATATTAATTGCCTCAAAAATTATCAAAAGAAATTAAAAAAAAAAAGAAGAAGAGATCTAAGATAAACATTAAATGTCCTCCCATGTATCAGTTGTTCAATTAGCTAAATTATCAGCTTTCAGCTATCATTTATCAATTTTTCAACTATCAACTAGATTATCAGCTTTCAGTTATCAGTTATTAACTTTTCAGCTATCAGCTATATTATCAACTTTCAGTTAGATTATTAGCTATCAACTAAATTATCAGATAGTTAGAACCAAAGACAAACTAGTTTATCAGCTAACTTATAAGCTACTTCGACAAATAAGCTATGTTTGGTTGGGAGCTTCTTTTCAAAATATAAATTAGAAAGCCTATGAATCACTAGATATAATTTAGAGATTGTTTATGCGCATGTAATGCACACAACTCTTGTTTATCGTTCGACAGGTTCAATGGCGCTAACAAATTAGCGGGTTTCGATCTTTTTTTATCCTTCCAACGCATCATCTCGAATGTTGAGATAAGTTGTGTTTGTGGATTCCTTCATGACTTGTTACGTAAAAACTAATTCATGGGGCTCAAAAACGAGGTGTTTGCCAAAAGAATACAGATTTGAGGGCTTCAATATTCTTCATATATGATTCTGGGTGATGAATTTACTGAACTGTTTGACATGGTTTCCAAAGGATATTGATCTATTCTGTAACTGATACACTGCCATTTTTCTTCTCAGACTACTCTTGATACATTTTTGTTATGCATTAATTCCAATTTGTTGCTTAGCAGCAAATTGTAGTACGCTGGAGAAATTCGACTGCATAGAATAGAAATAAATATGAAAGAAGTTGGGGCGCATTGATTATAAACGATCTAAAAGATTTTGAATGTATGTCATCAAGTGTATTAAATCGATCAGAATTGAAATTTTGGGCGACCCTAACTAATTTAAAATTGAGGTTTTCTTTTTTTTTCTTTTTCTTTTTTGTGTTTTGTTTTTATGTGCAACTTGTTGAATATACGGTAACCCAGACTTCAAAAGCCTAAGTTGCTGATCTAATGACAATACATTAACTCTTCCTCTTTTTTGATTGGTTTTGTGGATTAGTTTCAGTTACAGTGAAAGGTTTTCAATTCTGAAAATGAAGTCTTGTTGGATCAACTATACCTACTGTTGGTTGGTATAATAATTAAAGAAAACTATACTATATATATGATACTGATTGGCTCAATAATTTACCTTGATTTGGAGAATAAAAAATATATGGAATATGTTCTTGTGTACTAAATTATGTATAAAACTAGTCTATAAGTCAAGAGTGGTTTAGATCCCTGTTCCCACCTAGAGCTGGCTCAGTGATTGGATGCTTGGATTGATTAGTGTCGACAACTTGCTCTCTCATGTCGTCTTCTGTTGTAAAGACTACATGCAAGGATTTGATCAAGCATTGTTTTGGATAAGCTCATGTGAACTAAGAACTAAATTAATCAAAGATTTCAAAAGATTGTTTATTAATATGATGAGAAATAAATAAATAAATAAATAAAAAACTGTTGAATAATGAAACAAAAATACCATGCTAACATCACTATTTTTATTTTTATTTTTTTTCCAATTGATGATTATGTTACATAAATCGTCTAACGAGCGATACTATTTATTTATAGATATTATAAAAAATTTACATCAACGAGTCTTCACTTGATAACTACAAAAGACTTATTCTAACAATAAACATGATCCAAACATGTAAAAATTCAATTGAAATTTTTTATCAAAAAAAAAATAATTTAATTGAAAATAAGAATTAAATCTGACATACGTTTTAAAGAGGGAGAGGTCGAGATTTGAACTCATGATCGTTTTGTTCAAGAGTATGAGCCTTTTGTGTAGATGGTAAATGAGTATTTGAGATGCAATTGACAATAAATAAGGAGTTTGTGAAAATTCGACATTAATGGAGTAGAACTCTAGATATAAAGGTTCTTTAAAATGGGTTATTTTAGAGAGAGGAAGTAATTTGGGTGTCAGAGATTTCAGTATTTTAATTTTCATTTATTGCTTGAGAAGATATCAATTTTCACAAGCAAGCCAAACAGGGCTGAACTCACTGAGTCACTGGTACTGACCTTCATTGATTGTTCTCTTAAATTTCTACTGTTTTGATTGGAGTAAAGAATTGACATTTGGTGAAAACTAATTAAGAGGTTCTAGTTTTCATGAGTTATCTTAAATGTTGTGTGCATCAATGTGATTACTGGTCATAGGTTTATGGGCATTTCGGTAATTTTGATTTTATTATTGGCAAAACTCATGGTTTGGCCCTGAACTTTGGGTATTGTCGCGGCTCAAATAATTAATACACGTTTAATTCGTTGATCAAGACCAAATGACCCGTGACGTGGGACCCGCAGCGAGATACATGTCACTACCGAAGCACGGCGGCCGAGGTAAATGTTATATGTGTGTGTTATATGCCTAGTGTACTGTACATATGTAGATTACTAAGTCAGTTATGGGTATGCAGATACCGAGACGAGCGGGGAGTTACCTTGTGTTGCGTGCCGACATGGGCCCGAGGTAGCAGCTCATGAGGTAAGCGTAAATACTTAAATTTCATGGCATAAAACATTATAAGTTAGTGGTTTTAGTGAAGCCACATCAACAACATATATATAAATGGGTCAAAGTAAGAATTAAAACAAACATCACTAGATAGGCACATAGATACACGCACTCATCTCTAGGAAGAGTGTCACACATTGGACTCACTTGAGAGTGACACAAGGGACAAGTGGTGTGAGCAAAACCACATGATGTGCCTCGAGATACGAGTGTGATTGGAGATATGTGGTTCGTTGGAGAAGATGCACACGCGCGCTGTGGGGCTAGCCGTGCCCAAGCCCCGGCCGAGGTCTGGGGCCGATGCACGCGCGGCGCGGGCTCTTCTCCAACGATATTCTCCAACGAACCACACATCTCCAACCACACTCGTGTCTCGAGGCACATCATGTGGTCTTGCTCACACCACTTGTCCCTTGTGTCATTCTCAATAGGTTAGGCCTTATGTTATAATTTCCACCAGTAACTTAAGAAGACTTCCGCTGAATAACTTGTTAGTTTGAAAAATTGAAATTAACTCTAATTCGTTAGGTATTTAAACTATCTAGTTGACTGTAGGTGGTATCGTGTTTTTAATAATGGATAATTGGTAGGTTTTTAGGTGTTTAAATAAGGCTGACTAGTTCCTTGTTAGGTCTTATATGAGAGATTATGGCTTAATTAGGGATTAGGCCGGACGGTGCCCTTATTTGGAGAAGGGGTCGTCACAGGTATTTTATGCTTTTGGTCCTTAAACTTTCGTTACTGCACATTTGGTCATTGAGCTTTGATGAAGGTGCACATTTGGTCATTCCATCCATTGGGCTGGTAAGTCTTGCTGACATGGCTAATGGAAGTGCCACTTGGCCGATTTTTCTATTGAACCGCCCGTTTCACCTTGAGCCAAACCCAAACAAAAAATCGTCAAACCACAATGTGCCTTAATTTCACTTTTACCCCATCCTTCCCTCACTATGATCTCGCTTCTCATTGTCTCTCTGTGCTTCTTGTTTGATTAACGATGATTGAGTTGTGGATCTATAAGATTTCCTTTTATCCGATCTTACGGTGACATACAATCAATGAGACTCATGAGATAGTTTGTAAGAATTAAGAATTAATTGGTTTATTTTTTAAGACATAATTAATTTCTTCAACTGCATTTGCAATGAATTTTACATAGTAATGGCGTCTATAAGGGTTTAGAGAAAAACTACTAAAGGAAAATGTTTGGAATCTTGACTTAAATGTTAATACAATGTGGCTAGAAATGAGTAGTTACATAAGGAGAGTGAGATCAAACGTATTAGGTATATATAAAGGCTTGAGACCACCGAAGAAGGAAACATGGCGGTGGAACGAGGATGTCCAACGAGCAATTAAGACTAAAAGAGAGATGCATAGGAAAATACATAAGTGTCAATATGAAGATGTGTACAATCAATATAGAGAAGCTAGATAACAAGCTAAAAAAAGTAGTTAGTCAAGCTAAAACAAATTTTATGGAAGATTTATATACAAGGTTATGTAACAGAGATTGTGAAATATATATATATAGGCTAAGCCAAATTAAGAGATAAAAAGAAACAAGACATAAGTCATGTAAGATGTATTAAGGACAAAAATCAAAATGTTTTAACGCACGAGGATTATATTAAGGAGAGATAGAGAAGTTACTTCGATAGTTTATTTAATGATGGCCAAGTTGATACTATAATAGATGAAAACCCACACCAAGAAAGAAATGTAAACTATACACGCAATATTAGAATTATAGAAGTTAAAGAGGCATTGAAAAGAATGAAAATAGGGAAAGCATGTGGCCCAGACGAAATACTCATAGAGGTTTGAAATGCTTATGAGAAATTGGATTGACTTGGTTAACAAAACTTTTCAATAAAATTCTAAAATCAAAACGGATGCTAATAGATTGGAGAAGAAGCACGCATGTGCCAATCTTCAAAAACAAACGAGACATTTAAAGTTGTTCAAACTACCGGGGAATTAAACTTATGAGTCACACTATGAAAATTTGGGGGAGGATAATAGACAATAGGCTAAGGAGAGAAAAAACAATATCAAAGAACCAATTTGGCTTCGTGCCTGGGAGGTCAACTATAGAGGTGATTCTCCTTGTAAGACGATTGTTAAAAAAATATAGAGAAAAAAAAATCTTCATATGGTATTCGTAGATTTAGAAAAAACATATGATAGGGTCCCTAGAGATGTTCTTTGGTGGGTTCTAGAAAGAAAATGAGTGCACGCTAGATACATATACACTATTAAGGATATGTATGTTAGAGTAGTAACGAGTATAAAGACATTTGGAGGAGCTACAAAAGAATTCCCCATTACGATAGGACTACACCAAGGATCGGCTTTAAGTCCATATCTATTTACTTTAGTTATGGATGAACTAACTAGACATATTCAAGAGGATATACCATGGTGTATGCTATTTGCAGATGATATTGTCTTAGTTGATGAAACAAAAGATGGAGTGAATAAGAAACTAGAACTCCGGAGGAATACATTAGAATCTAAAGGTTTTAAGTTGAGTATGACTAAAACTGAATACATGCACTGTGAGTTTAGAAACACTAGACATCGAGATGATGGAGTGGTAAAATTAGGGGAAGTAGAAGTTCCTAAGGTGAACCACTTTAGATACCTAGGATCAATCATACGAAATGATGGTAATATTGAGAATGATGTCACACATATAATTCAAGCTGGATGGAAGAAATGGCGGAGTGCAACATGGGTGATTTGTGATCGAAATGTTCCTACTAAGTAAAAAGGAAAATTTTATAGGACCGCAATTAAGCCAGCTATGCTCTATAGTAGTGAATGTTGGGCGGTAAAGCAACAACAATTATATAAAATGAACGTAGCAAGAATGAGGATGCTTAGGTGGATATGTGATAAAACTCGTAATGATAGAATAAGAAATATAAAAATTCAAAGACAAGTAGGAGTAGCACCAATCGATACAAAGATTAGGGAAGGGCTGTTGCGGTGGTTTGGTCACTTGCAAAGACGGCCTACAAATGCCCCACTAGAAATATTGACTCAATAGAAACTGTAGAAATTCGACGAGGTAGGGGTAGACCAAAGTTAACATGAGATGCATTAATTAGGAGAGATTTGAATGGTTTGGAAAGCTTACCATCAATTGCATTTAATCGAACACAATGAAAAAGTTTGATCCATGTAGCCGACCCCAATTAATTTAGGACTGAGGCTATGTTGTTGTTGTTGTTGTAATGGCGTCTATAAGGGTGAACATGTTTCAAATCCCACAAGAAAACAACCCAAGAATATAGATACGTTGAAGGCAATCAAAAGTCTTTTCCCCACTTCTACTCCAATCACTTAAAAGGTATGCCTTTGTGTAAGATCTACAATACCCAAATCAAATAGCAGAATAGGGAATCACAAAGTAAAACTAAAACTCAAAATCTTACCCCAAAAGGGTAAAAGATTTTGATGATACAAGCTCTAAAGTTCTATGTCTCAAATTCTAGTGAATCCAAGTAAAGGGAATGTGAATTTCGGCTCCACTTAATAATTTTCCACTTGAAAAGCTCAAAACACTTCTAATTTTAGTTTGATTCTTATTGGATTCCATCAATCAAGCATAGAATGATCAAAGAAATCACATATCATGAGGAAGCTTTGGAGGTATAATTCTCAAAATAGAGTTTTTGTGGGTTCTGATGCTTGTTGAACCCAAAAATGTTCTTCAATCCAGGAGAATCAATCAACTGTACTTAGAAAAATTAATATTTTTAAGGGTTGATTATAGGTGTTTTTCAATCAGTAATGTCATCCGATAATCCAATTGAATCCCAATGCTCTCTCTTTTGTCGAGCACTTATGGTGTTCTTCAATTTCCAATTTCATACATTAACAGGGTGAGTGAGGGAACGACCATGAAAGATAGGGAGGTTACACTCTTTTTTTTTGGGTTTGGTTTTCAAGGTGAACCGGGCGGTTCAATAGAAAAACTGGCCACATGGCGGTTCCGTTAGCCACGTCAGCAAGACTTAACAGCCCAATAGATGGAAGGATCAAATGTGCACGCTCATCAAAGTTCAGGGACCAAATGTGCACTAATGAAAGTTCAAGGACCAAAAGCATAAAATACTCAAAGTTCAGGGACCAAATAATGGGTTTTGCCTTTTTTATTTTTTATCTTTTATCATAGGAGATATTTAGGTAGATAAATGCTAGGGTTACATAATTTGGACACAACTTTTTAGTAAAATATTAAGAGCCCAACTATAGGCACCCTACCTTTTACTTAGGCCACCCTAGCGGAAAAAGTCAAACTTAAAAAAAGTCAATTAGTGCACCCCGCCACCCATTTCCTCTCGTTTCGTACACCTTACCATCATCCCTCGACACATTCTCTTCTTGTAATTTGTAGGGCATCATCAAGTGGTTTGGCCTCGCAGATCCAAATCTCTAGTTGAAAAGTCGGTTAGAGCTCACCGAACCTCTAGTTGGAGAGTCGATCAAATCCTACCATACTAAACCTTCAATTAAAAATTCGGTCGGAACCCACTGAACCTTTAGGTCGGCAGTTGTCTACCGAATTCCATGAAAAAGGTTCGGTTGGACAATACCGAAACTAGAAGATAAGTCTTGGCAACATGTCACCAAACCTAAAATAAATGTTTTGACTAATATTTTGGAGTTGGGTGCTTCGATTTGGATGAAAAGGTATTTTGGTAAAAATGTAGGGGTGCCATCATAAATTGAAATTTGAATTTAAGGTACACTCAAAATTTGGGTGCCCTTAGGTGGGGTGCATATAGTCGAGCTCAATGTTAATGGGCATACATCTCAATGCAAGTTCCAATTAACCTCATCAATGTTTATACATAAGGTTATAACAAAAATATATCCCTTAGTATTTTCCATTTAAGAGTAGTGCTATTTGGACTCATAAGTCCAGACTCATTTTTTTTTATGTTAAAGTCATCCTCAAGCAATTAATTAAGCAAACACATATCACTTGTAAAATTCATTTGATATCCTTTAAATATTTGTAAAAAATTTTAAAAAGCCCCCTATGAGTTCGGACTCATGAGTTCAAGTATATTTATTATTTAAGTACTTGAATATACATATTGTAGTCTATATCACTTTTTACAACAATGGTAGCATTCTCTTGCTACGTACATTTTATGCACAATTGTTGAAGTTCTTCAATAACTAGCTAAGTATTATTGGAAAATACATTAATGATTTTCGTTTTTCTGTTGGATATGAATTAGACCTAGTTGTTGAAAAATGCTAGGGTTTCTCTTACGCGAGAAACCCTAGCATCGCCGACTGCTCCTCTTCAAGCGCCACCTTTAGATCATATGCCTTGGGTCGCCGATGTCCCCTTCCTTTTTCCCTCTTCTTTTTCCCTACCCGACCCGTAACACCTTCTGTATTTCTTCTTCTCCCCCATATCTGCTCCCCCTCATTTCCACCATCACCACCACCACCTCTCCCACCACCCCCACCGTACCCCCTTACCACCTACCCCTCTTTCTCTTCTTTCAGTCCTTCCCCTTCTAACCCCTTCTTACTTGTCATCATCAGCCTTCCTCCGCTTCTTCTTTTTCTTCTTTTCACCTTCCCCTCTATTTTGGCAGCCACCGATAGCCCCTTTTTGTCTAGGCTCTGGAATGAGAGGAGAAAAGAAGGCGATACAAAGTTGCAGGTCTTCTTCTCAACGTTAGTGAACGTCGATGACAACTTTAAGTGGCGACGAGCGGCATTTCAAAGTGGTGTTTGCTAGCGCAAATGCGTGAATTCCCGCATTCTCACTATATTTTCTTCTTTTAAACTAGAGATCCATGATTTTTGTCTCACTTGTGAGTTTATTACCCATTATATGAGGTTGTTGTCCTCCTTTAAGAGGTTGTTGTCCCCCTCGTGGTGTTGTTGAACTCTTTGTGAGGATGTTATTTCAAGATTCAGTTGATTGTAACATATTTATTATCCTCATTGTAATAGATTGATGTACCCTTTTCTTGGGTGTTACGAACATCAATGCAACGAATTCGACAAAAAAATTTGTTTGAGTTCTTTAGACACCTATTGAATGTGCACTCACACATCTCGATGTATGATTTAAAGCAACTCAACAACCACATATCAAGAGTAGCAGAACTATGTCACCCAATTATTTTTCCATAACAATGGAATGCCCCAAGAGAGATTTATTTATTTATTTATTTATTTTATTATAAGCTCATGAAGAGCAAGCTAACAACTCACGATCCTTTAAAAGGCATCTTTGTCATAATAACATGCCCACAAGGAACAATCTCAATCTTATTAAAGTGCAGTGGACATATCAAAACAGTAATAATAGACTCGTAGTGGGATCACAATAAACATATAAAAGCTTTAGTAAACATACTGAGTCACAACAAGCTCACCTAACTATATATCAAGATCTAAAGTAGACCTACATTGTTCTATCAAAATATAAGAAAAATTCGGGTTAATTATCAATTAAAAGTCTAGCAATATTATTTTGTCATCCACAATACTCAAACATGTTCTTCCTTATGGAAAGCTAGATTTTGGCATTGTAGCAATTCTATGGTGGTTGACTCGTCTTTTTGAAAAAAGAGTTTTGGGGTACACACAAGTATATATAATAGTATACCTAAGCCTAAAAAAGCACATTCATCATTTCTAACCCAACAGAATATGCTAATCTATTACAACATTTCAACGAGTGAAATGTGCGCAATAGATATAATATTGCATATTGAAGCTCAAAATTATCCTAATTAAAATAGAAAAAACTACTTCAAAAGGGGGAGATATGGCCCCATATTTGGGGCACAACTACCTCAATTTAGCGGCTAGAGGAGGCAAACCTAAATTAAACATAAACCATACCCAAACTTAGAACGAAACAAAAATTGAAACCTAAAGCCAAACTAAACACCCTAACAAAAGAGATGAAAAATAGAGTCCCCACAACATCACTATGGAACCGCCATGGCCACCCGCTGCCAGAACACCACTGTACATGAACTATCATATGCTCACGGCCATGCTGGAAACATCGTTCATGCATTGCTATGGCGAACCACCAATTGAGCACCAAACTTCGTTACTGACCCACGACTGCTCACGCTAAGCGCATCTTATTTTTCGTTTGTTGTCGCACTTCACAACTGCTTACTCGAGACCAACAATCCATTCCATCTTCCCCCAAAATTTCTTCTCTTCTTTTTGTTCATGACCCTGTGTAACGGCCCATTTTATTAAATTTGCATACGTGGACGCAGCTCGGATCCACATGAACGTCGCGGTAGGCTAGGACACACGGGGACTTAGGTATGCTAGGTATTGTGTGTTGGATGCTTATTTGCGGTGAAATTTATTAAAATACATCGCATGTGTGTATGTTGCATAAAAATACGTGCGAGATTGTGTGAACTGTATTCGCCTCGATATGCGTGTCGACGCGGCACCGGGTAGTTTACGGGACCGAATATTAGGTTGGGGAAACTAAAACACACAAATTAAATAAAAAATCGACAAAGTAACTAATATGGAATGAGTATTAGGTGGCTAGTGACGCGGCGGTACGCGTATATCGCGGTTCGGACTTAAAATCGGGTGTCGAAACGCCCAAAAACGGACGAGTGTCCAAGCTGTGTCACACTTTGGAGTCAATGACACAAGTCAACATCACCTATCTTTATCTAAACCACACTCCCACCACCATTTCTCTCATACCTCACACACCCCGTACACACCCCGCACACACACCGATCGGGAGGCCGAGAGAGGGAAGAAGGAACGCGGAGAGGAGGAGGAGAAGCCGAGAAGGAGAGAAGAGGGAGGAAACGTCACGATCGAGGTGAGTCCTCGTTGTTATTGTGGGTTTCAGTGGTTGGTCGTGGTGGTCGGGACAAGGGTTCGGCCATGGAGGCTGAACCGGGTCGCGGTGGTGATGGCAGGGGTGTCTCCCCTGCCATCGAGTCCACCGGGGGTTGGGGTGGAGAGCAACCCCAACCCCAAACCCCAAATCACAGGAAAAATAAAATAAAATTGATCGAACCAGTAAAAACTGGTTCGATCAGAGGATGAAGATGCACACGCGCGCGAGCGTGTGCATCCCCCTCATGGGCCGGGCCCATAATGGGCCGAGCTTGGACTGATTTTGGCCCAGGGTCGGGTCCGACCCGGTTGGGTCGACCCGACCCAAACCAAATTTCAATTAAAAAAAAAAAAGAAAATGAGAAAAAGAGAAGAAAAATTTGGAAAAATTTGGAAAAAAATTCCGGAAAAATTGGGAAAATTTAGAAAAAAAATATATTTCCATAAAATAAATAGGAATTTATGAATTTCTATGAAAAATAAAATATTTGGATATTTCGGACGCGACTTCTTGCGGGGTTTTGCCTCGAAAAGCGCGAAATATGCAATTTGGCCTAAATTTTTTAGAAATTTGTTGTAAATTCTCATGCTAAATTAAATTATTGATAAATGGACATAGGTCGACACGGTGATCAATTGGCGACCAAGGACTCAGTGGACTTGGACCCTGGGATTGATTACGGGGTAGTGGAGCGCATTGTAAGGTTTGTAAAACCCAAAGGAAAAACTCTTGAGTATTTATTTTGCTTTGTAATTCCATTCAATTCCAGTATTTCCTTGTGATTTTTCCTATATCTATATCTTGTCGTTGTTTGCACGGTTGGTTAGTTACTCCCACCGGATTTTTCGTTGTGTGTTTATGCATTCTAGACCATAGCATGTGTATCAGGAGTACTCGGTGGATAACGACCTGAGGGAACTGCTACACGTGTCGGTGCGTCGTACGTCTACGCCGGCCACCGAGAGGGATCAGGTGATAGCTAGTTGAGCGCGCCCACTAGTGGGATCCTGGAAGGAAATCCCGAAGTATGGTCTAGTCTGACTGGAACAGACACACACATTTGCACTTTATTGTTATTTACGCATGCGATGCCCTACTTACGCTGTCTCGTTTACATTCGCATGTTTATTTAACAAAGATTTATTGAATTCCATTTATTTATATGAATGCTCGGAGGAGTTCCTTGGGATTTTACTGACTGGACTCGTCATCCATTTTCTTATGTGATGATTAGCAAGGGGATCTTACAAGTAAGGGCAAGGGGATCTTACGTTACCACCTCTGACTGCCTATCGTTGATAATTACTTGTACGTGTGTTTTTATTTTTGATATTTTGATTCTTTTGGAAACTGGGGATTGACATGACATTGTACATAGTTACTTTACATGGTATAGTAGTAGGATTTGATGAATTAATTAATATTTCTTACATTTACGTACAACTTCCGCTGCATTTGTCATTTATACGTTGTACACACAAGTGGATGCAAATCTCGAGACATCATCGCGTACACGTGTAGTAGGGCCTGACACGAAGACACGTCACCCCGGGCGGCGAGGGCCGCCACACCTAGCCTCTACTTTTTCCTAGAAAAAGAAAAAATATAAAGATGGTGAAAGATACTACAACACAATCAAATAAATAAAACCAAAAGTATTAAAGGCAAAGTCCGCTCTGATAAGAGATATTATAATATATTCCTATAAATTAATTTATTAACTTTATCTTAAATTTTAATAACTCCTGCGCAAAGCGCAGGAAATCGACTAGTTGGAGAATAAGTGTGTGCATGACCTAAATGCCCTTTATTTCCTAGATTGGCCCTTATGAATAGCAACGCCTGATGGTAACTTTTCAATTGATATAAACGTTTACAGTTGATATGTTTGAACAAAACAAAGCATTGTGATTCTATTTTACCTATATAAACATAAATGATAATATACGTGGTCAAACTACATATCTAATTAATGATTAGATTAGACTAATCAGCATTGGTGTCTGTTGGTACTTTTATGATAGAAGATCAATCATATTTCAGGGGTCTATCATGTCTAATACTGTCCATCTTATTTCTAGTCAATGTTGTTATGAGGTTAATTTACTTCTTAATCAACAATCTCCTCAACATGACTGCTATTTAAAACTGACTATAACACTAGTTTCGTCGTCACATAAAGGAAAATGATTTTTGAACATAGCTTGCCTATGTAATTTAGCAACAAATTAAGGCCTTGTTTGGTATGTGGGTGATATATCTCACAACTTACAGGAGAGGGGGTAGGGGAGATCTCACAAGAGTTCAATGGACAAAAAATACCCCTCACAAATCATCTTTTATCAAGTCCCTCACAAATCATCTTTTTTATTTTAAAAATATGTTTGAAGGGCATTAATGTTAATTCCCATATTTTACTGTTTTTAAAAATTTGCAACTTCCCTGCAAGTTTAAAGTTCAATCAAACATGAAAAATGAACTTACACTGTAAGTTAACTCCATGGAGTTATCTGTACTCGCACTGTAAGTTGGCAAAAATGAAGCAAACGATGCCTAATTTCTTGGTGTTTTTTTTATTTTGTATGAAGTAGTGCGTAGAGGCCTGGACAGTTTCTTTCTAAGAAAAGCCCAACTGGGCCCAAACCCAATTAGACCCGCTTTAAAGTGGGTCGAGCCACTTTAAAAAGCACAAACTTAGCCAGGGCATATACATAAAGTGTTTAAAAATATAATCATGTTGCAGTAGAAATTGATCCTCGGATTTAATAACCACTAAACATAATACTTTACTATTTATGCTACGTGTTTTTTATGCATGACAATTTGTATAGAAATAATTTTGTCAGGACCCAAAATTTTTAATCGCGTTTTAATCCTTAAACAGGATCACCGACCCGTGACGTGGAACCCACATCGTGATACGCACACTGACCGAGGCACGTGGCTAAGGTATATGTTACATTTGTGTGATGATTTCCTAGTGTATCTTACATGTGTAGACTACTAAGTCACCTCTACTTGATATTTATAAGTGTCGATACTTGAGCGGGGACACACCTCGAAATGTGTGCAGTCGTGGGACCGGGTAGAGAGTGACACAGTGAGTCATTTATTTAATTAGATGTATTACAGTGGCTTAATTAGCAAAATTTTGATGTGGCTATAGTTGATTTATAATAAATGTAGCATAAGTTAATAAAATAAAACAATAGTCGTTTGATTTTTCTCGAAAAACGTGTGAACACATCAAGAGACCAATGAAGTATGGTTTGGTGTTAGCAAAGGTGAGTTAGTGGAGAGTTTGTGGAATTGAAACAAAATGAAAGTCACTAGATTAGTGTCTAGATGAGTGTAAACATTTAGATCAATGTCTATAAATCAATCCTACCTAACTATGTATATAAGTGATGGGGATGAACATGCAAATCATAGATCCATTTAGAGAGAAAATTTTGAGGTGATTCGTTGCCGAAATTGGGGTTTCAAGAAATCAAATTCATCATCCTATTGAAGATATCAAGTTAGGAATCAAGCAACAACTTAGGTAATGAAGTTCATCATCTTTACATGCTTTAATTTTATGAGCATGATGTTTTGAATTAGGAAGTTGTGATCAAAATGAATTTGAAAACCTTTTTCATTGATTTTATGAGCTAAATGAAGCATCGAGTGAGTCCTTGAACCTTGATTTTTGAAATTAAAGGTTTTTGGTAAAATTATAGGTGTTAGTTTCAATTCTGATTTTTGTGTAATTTCAGAGGTCAAATGATATAATTTCCAAAATTGGTTTACATATTTAAATTCCTCGTTTTGAGCTGATAATCCAGCTATTAAGAAGTTCCCAATTTGGATTTGAAATAAAAAAAATTATGAATTTTACAAGTTTTTAAGTATTCTTAAATTTTTCAACAAAATGCATGTTTAAATCCCTAAATTTTGATATAATTGATGAATTATATGGAGTAATTGATGAATTATATGGAGTGCCCGGTGTATGTTTGATGGAGGAGGATGTTACGGATCTCTGGTGTATATTTGATGGAGGAGAATAGGGATTCTGGGCTTTGAAGGTGGCCATTCCTGAGAGAAAACTCAGAATTATGGTTGCAGAATTCTGAGTTCCAGCGCTCCTAGCGCGCTAGAGAAATTCTCTAGTGTGCTAAGCAGATCTAGTGTACTAGATAAAACTCCTAGTGTGCTAATAGGAGGTCATTAGCGCGCTAGATGAATTATCTAACGCGTTGGGTACGCTGACAACACAAAAAATCTTCACTTTTTCAAAACACACTTAACATATCTAACTTAGCTTAAAATCCAAATTAAGGCTCTAAAACACTCTAATGCGTACTAAATTATACCAAGAGCCTAGGAAGAGTCTCGGGAGTCCGGCTACGCATTTTGGGGCGTCGGGAGGCTATTTAAGCTTAGTATACATTACGTAACTTGTAAGTAATCTTATCGAGGTTCTTGTTTACATTTCATTCAAATTATGTTATGTTTTATAGTTTATTTGACTATGAAATGTCTTGTATTCTGATATCATGAAATTGTTTCATATTCTACTTATTATATGAGTGTTATATCATGATATCATTTGTTTGTGGGATCATTGAGTCTATTTTCGTGTTCAATGTCTTCTTTACTGTTTTGATGAAAGTATGATCGAGAATAACATGCTATTAGGATTATAGTAATGAGATTAGAGTATACATATGGACTTGTATTCTTCGAATGTTGGCTTTGAAGCATATTTGCCTTGTCGTGGAATCTCTAATGCTAGTCTTCCTTGAAATGATGAAGTAGTGGTAGAATTTAGGGTCCATTGCACGATCATAAGATGCGCGACACACGGGGTCACTAGAGTACCGAGGATGTCGGCACTCGCCACACACTTGCGCGTACACGGGGTATGGGACCTGGGGTAGGCAGCAAGTTTATATATACAAATGATCTATATATGCGTAGAGCTCAGCTTCACCTTTGAGGATTAGGATATGGATGATCATGGAGTCATAGAGCTCAGCACCGACCTTCGATAGAGGTGTAGAGCACAACTCCACCCTGAGATAGTGGAATAAAGGCCTAGTGATAGGACTCACGGGTGACCAGACCTAGATTATTACTACTTAGCCTGTGTCAGTTTCATATTGTTTAACCATGATATTTTCTAGCAAATTTCCTTTTCAACACTTCTCGCTATATTTATGCTTTTAAATACTAGTTGATTATGTTTGGAAATGTACATAAAAATCTCCATGAATTACTTTATTTACTTATTGTACTCATCGTCATTTTTATGACGATGGTGCAGTAGAGCAAGAGGTCAGCAAATGAGAAGATCAGCGACTACCTTTGAGTATTTGACGATTTTCTACTCTCCACTTTTGTAGGTCGGCTTTTGATATATTATTTACTTTATGTCTTTCCTATACATTTTGGGTTATATATTGGGTTGAGCGTATAGTTTCCCCAACTAGAGACTTAGACTATCACATCGTTTCTCATTTTTGATGTTTATATGCATGTGATGTTATTTCCTGGTTTCCACACTTAGGATTTTAAATAATTGCTTCCGCATAACTGTTAAAACTTCTGCTAAGTATTTTTAACTGAATAAGATTTTAAATAACTCTGAAATTCAATAATAATGTGACATGTGTATTATTTATCCTGAACTCGTTTAACGAGGAGAATAAGACAAAAGGCTTACTAATACGTAGTTACGTCCTACGTGGTTGAGATTATGACTTAATAACAGGATTAGGCCGGGCGGTGCCCTGTTTATAAGAAGGGGTTGTCACAAATTTATCTCAGACACAAGCTTGGGTTTTTGCCCGTTCAAAAGCCCACATCTTTTTATGCAATAATTTATTTATTATATTTTGTAATAAAAAATAGGTCCGCATAAAGGTGATAGGCTTAGGCTTGGGCTTGGGCCAATATTTTTAGGCACGGGCTTGGTTGGGCATGTTTGAGCTCGACCCATAAATAGAGGTGTCAAAATGGATTGACGTATCGTCTCCGTGTGTAACCTGTTTATGACACAAACCCGAATAAGCACAATCATAACACTAACCCATTAATTTTCCGTGTTATCGTGTCAACCCAACTAACCCATTTACATGATATATTTTTAATTTATTATTTTATAATTCGATATATGTAACATAAAATAAAAAATTATTTTCAAAATAGTATCTTATTCCTAAGATTTAGTTCTAATAACTATTGAAACTATGCATATTATTATTTTTTTTAAAAATAATAGCACTTCACCTTGTTATAGGAACTTTTAAAATTGTACTTCAACCATTAAAATAATGAAATAATAACATATATACATTATATTATTATTTTAAACGAGTTAAATAAGTTATCATGTTTAGTCGTGTCAACCCATTTATGACAGTACTAACCCGCGTAAACTCAACACTAACTCGTTAATATCCCGTGTTAGCCGTGTCGTTTCATCATGTCATGACCCATTTTGTCACTCTTACCCATAAAGTGGTAAGTGAGATTTCAATATTATACCTTTCTTTGGTCCTTCAATGTTCTTACTGATTCAAATTAAGTTGAGCTAATTGTGGTCTTACAACAAAGTTAGTGCTTAGCTCCATGCATTTAGTTTAGTCGAACAAGACCTTTTATAAAAAGAAGAGAAAGAGTCTTTAGTTGTGAAACTGTTTGTAACTAAAAATTCATATTTTGCAGTAAAAAGTTTATAGCAGCAAAAAATACTTGTAGCAAGTTTGTTACCTAAGCCCAAAGGCTAAAAGTATTACACCACCAATTTACAAATTTGCAGCTAAAATTAACATTCAGTGACGAAAATATTTTGCAGCTAAATAAGAAAATTAGTAACGAAGTAAAATTTGCATATAAATACATTATTTTGCTAACTTGAAACTAAGAATCCTTTTTCTCGTAATTAAGAGAGTTTTGAAATCTTCAATTCCAACGAATACAATCGGTAGTGGGTGGTCTTGGGGTTATCATGACCAGCTCCAACTTAATTAACTATTTTTTCCTTAAAAAAAAAAAATTTCGTCCCAGTTTTCAATTACAATTTTTTTTTTTGTATAAATGTGTTAAGCAAATTAGGTAATTTTTTTTTATAAACAGCAAATTAGGTAATTTGGTGCATTCATATTCATTTTTCCATTGGTTTTGTTTTTTTGGTATGAATTGGTACTTTTTATAGAGCAAGTATATATACGTGTCTTTGATTAATATTCAACCTCTATTGCCCTGAGGGATGTGGTGGGGTGGTTAATTGCGAATAGAGCTTTAAGCATGTAATACTTTAATTTAGGTAGATGTGGTGAGTTTGATTTGCAGCAACTCAATTATTTTTCTTTGACATTTAGGTTAGTTGTAGGGGCGCCCTCCTAACCCCCACAGGATTAGTCGAACTTTAATCGGGAGGGGCCAAGGCGGTTCAATTATATATATATAAGCACGAATTACAAATTTTTGAGTGGTAATGAAATTTACCTATTTGCCCATATTTCTTTTTTTTTTCATCTCCAAATCAACATTTTCTTTTGTCTCCAAATCAAACTCTAACTCCTTATCAATCCACCACACATTTTTTTTTTATCTCTAAATCAATCCCGAACTCCTTCTCATCAATCCAATACACGGTTTTCTCTTTCTCTCAATCTTCAATCGATCACTCTCGTGTTCCGGACGAACTCCTTCTCATCAATCCAATACACGGAGACGGAGAGGTTGATAAATTGAGGGAGACTTCTAAATTGGAGTGTGCACTTGTTTCTGGGGCAAATCGGTTTATATGAATATTGTATCTGTTGAAAGCTTGAATTGCATGCTACCATTTGATACGTTTTAAGGGGGTGCATACTACTGATCATCGTCTTCATCATTATCACCCAAACCCTCATTGTTCTTCCCCGTATATATATATATATATATCGGTTAGAGATCAAGTTCAAGGAAAGCCGTGAGTGTTGGTGGCGTTGTTGAAGAACAGTTGAAGGTGAGATAATATTTCAATTTTTTATTTTAGTGACTGTGGGACTGGTTTTGTCTATGAATTCGAAATTGGAATTGGGAGGGGTTGTTGTGGTTGGTTGTTGATTGTGTGATGAAGAGAGGATGTCGCGCAGTGCCTAGAAGATGAGCGCGAGAAAGAGAGTGCCGCCGGAGAAGTAACCAATTGAATAGGGTCGCGAGTTGAGATAGGAAAGCAGTGAAGAATAAGAGTTATAAGGGCTTATTAGTTTCAATGGCAGAGGTATTCGAGTAGGGCATCGATGCTGTCGAGAAGAGTTGTGAGATTTGGGAGACAGTGAAGAAGAAGAGTTATAAGGGCATTTCAATGGCGGAGGTATTCGAGTAGGGCGTCGATGCTGTCGAGAAGAGTTGTGAGTTATAAGGGCATTTCAGCGTATACATAATTCCATCAAATTTAAAGTACAACCATTAAAAATTGTAAAACAGAGCATGCAAGATCAAAGAAGAGGAAAAAGAGACGTGAGGAGAAGAGGAAAAAGAGAGACGTGAGAAAAGAGGACTGAAGGAGAAGAGGAAAAAGAGAAACTGGAAACGCACGACAAGTGTGGGCAAAAACTCACTAGAGGTGTGGACAAAAAGGTAAATTTCATTACGACTCAAAAATTTGTGATTCGTGCTTTTATATATATATATATATAAACAGTGAAGAAGAGAGAATCTGAGAGAGAGAATAAGAAGGTGGGGGTTGAAGAAGAAGGTGGTTTGAAGAAGGTGTTGGGGGAGGGAACAAACCCAAAACCCAGAAGAAATTTGAATGAAAAAAATTACGATTAATCATGTGAAAAAAAGGTGTCTAAAGCTTTAATCCCAACTAATTCAATTATTTACATTCATAATTTCAAAGTTATCATTTCTATCTATAGAGTTTGAGGTAAGGATTGAACTTTATGTACAATTCTACTGAATCTCCACAAGCAAGTGTTTACAAATTGATGGGTCAAACCACTTGTGTTTTTTTTCCTTGTTTCCTTTTTTTTTTTTTTTTTTGAGGAAGTAATGTCCTAGCATGACTAGCTTGTTTTTTTCATTCACATCTTATCTCAATCACATTAGAGAATATTGATAAGCTAAAAAATGTACTTGTATTTCTAATTTTTAAATTTTAATTACAACTTTGAATTTTATTAATAAATTCTTAGAAATTAAAGCGAGCGGGTCAATCGTGCGTAGCACGTCCTGAAACTAGTATATATATAGACACACACACATACACACACAACCTTTATTGTGACCCTTGGGAATTCATTTTGAAACTTGAATAATCGCGGAATCTGAATCGATGGAGCTTTGTTGGTAAGGGATTCATAGGTTGTGTTGATGTAATTGAATTTGTATTAATTAGGGCAAATTGAATACAATAAATGCTCTATTTGTAGAGTTTTGCAATGCATAAATAAGGAAAATAATTACGACATTAGCATAGTAATACCTGAATACCAAAATCACATAAATATAACTACTTTATATATGTTGTCTAACATCTCCTCAAACTCAAAGTATTGACAACTAAATCAATTTGAATTTGGAAAAAAAAAAAATCTTAAACCCGAACAAAAATTCGAGCTTAAGTTGGGACTGAAATTTGGATTGAATTCGGACTGAATTCGGACTTGCCCACAATGGGACGAAAGCACAATGAACAAACAAACAGATTTAACAAAAGCATAGACAGACGCATACGCAAGGGCAGATGTGGACATGTGGGCTGAGATTAACCCACAGAGAGAACAAAGACACACGAGGCGATGTACAAAGCACGCAAAGCACGTACCAAGTAAAGAGAATAGAGACGTCATAACGTGATATGCCATCGAGATGCACTAACGAGGCAGCATTGGACATACATGACGTGATTGTCATCGAGATGCGCCCACAAGGCAGATGGGCACATCAAGCCTTGTTGTGGTGGGCTTGGAACTACCGATCATATGTGATGACGGATGTACGGGCGCAGGATGGGAGAGCCGTCAAGACGGAGACAGGTACGCAGGTGGATAAAAAAAAAAAAAAAAAAAAAAAAAAAAACTTGCAAGTGATCACAATTTATTTATTTTTTTAATCAAATACGATGTATTATAATGAGAAACTCCTCAAAAAAATAAAAAAGAAAAATTATTAAAAAACTGAAAAAATAGATTTTACCATCTTACCTATGACTTGTGTTTTTTATTTTTTCTTATAAAATATTAATTATGACATTATAGTGCTACAGGTCACATTGTGAGAGTTTCTCACATTCCACATGTCGCATTGTAAGAGTTTCTCATAGAAACGATTTCTTTATATATATAGAAGATAAGCATGCACACAACGAAATCACAAAATTTGTATTTAATAAAGCTATCTACGTTAATCATTGGTAAATACAAATCAAACACATTTAAAAAATAATAATTACACATCTAAAAGTTTAACGAGTGCACATATTATTGTTGTTTCTAACAAGCAATTGATGATAATAAATTATAAATTAAAAAAATATAATTTAAGAACTTTTGGTTTTCTAGAGAAAAATGTTGATGTCAAATTATTATAAAATTAGCGTGATCATTCGAAAGTACTAATAACATATACAAACATAATAAATATAATAAAAAAATTATATTATATTTATTATAATAAAAAATGAGAAAAGTTTGTGCTTGTAATCTGTCTGAATAATAAGAGATGCGGTTTTTCTTATGCAAAATCCCGATTAAGTCTCGCGAATAAAATAAATTAAGTTAGAAGGTTCACATCTTTATGAGGTTTAAAAATGTTCAAGCGTGTATTAATCAGTACAACTAGTCATTAGATACTATCTAAAAAACCAAAAAATAGACCGCACAGTTAAGATAAGAAAGAAAAAAGTTTTAATAGTTACCTAATTAAAAACCATTGGATAAAGCATAATTGTAAGGTGTCAAAAGAAATGTTAGAACAAGTAGATTGTCCTGGAGACAAGATAATACGCATGGGTGAGAATGGGAGTTTTAAACAAATCAAATACATTAGTTTCGATGGTGTCGTCTTCCGCAAGAGTTTCATCTCTTAACTGTACGTAGCAATTGGATCGCTGGTCCTCTCCGTTTGTTGAGAGGTTTTGCTGGTCCTCTCCGTTTGTCGAGAGGTTTTGCTGGGTCCCTGTGTAAACCCAATGGAGGGTGAGTTTGCCTATCTAGATCTATCTGATGGCGAGAGTGAAGAGCTGCAAATCGAACCGGTGGAAGGACATAGGTTGAGCCTGAAGGCTAATCTATGCCTGGTGGGAAGGTTCTTAACAGAAAGGAGCATACATTTCAACACCATGAAACAGAAAATGGCCTCCCTGTGGCACCCAAAGAAAGGTATTTCCATCACCGAATGCCCCCCAAATAGATATATCTTTCAGTTCTACCATCGAATCGATATGGGAGAAGTATTAAAAAGGGGTACGTGGACCTTTAATGGGTACTTGTTGATTCTCAAACAACTGCAAGAAGGAGAAATTCCGAGACAAGTCTGTCTTGATGATGTGATGATATGGGTGCAAGTTTATGATATACCATTGGGATTTATGTTTGAGGGAGTCGGTAAACAACTGGGCGACTTCATAGGCACTTTTGTGGAGTACGATTGTAAGAACAATGCAGGGGGCTGAAAGGAGTTCATGCGCATCCGAGTCATTATGCCGGTCAAGCGCCCAATCAGACGGGCAAAAAAATTGAGGATCTCCGAAACATCCAGTGTGGTGGTGAATTTCAAATATGAACGTTTGCCCACTTTTTGTTTTCTATGTGGAGTTCTGGGCCACAATGAAAACTATTGCCCCATAGCTTTTGAAGCTGAAGATGCTGAAACACTACCAAAGAAATGGGGAAGCTGGCTGAGGGCTCCACTGCGCAACTAGGACAGAAGCGAGACCGATGGCTCCGGCACGGAGTCGACGACGAACTGTGGACATACTTGGACTCTCCGGATTCCATGGAAACGGGGGAAGATTCACAGGCGGAAATCTCGGTCAAGATCAATCAAGCAGCGATGTCACCGGGAAACCATTCAGGAAAGAAATTTGAAAATCAGGGATCAGACACTGCAGTTGCGGAGGAGGCTGAAATGGAAATAACGGAAGATAGGAAGAAAAGGAAAGTTGGGCTGGAGTTGGGCTTGGATAAAAGCCCAATTATCCATGGGGGAGATAATGTTATGGTTGCATCAAACGTCTTAGCAAGCGGCCCACTAGAAAATGCGGCTACGAGCACTTCGAATGTAACGACAAGCCTCAAAAAAGGGGCTAGCCGACATATATGAATTGTATAAGCTGGAACTGTCGGGGGCTTGGCAACCCTCGTACAGAGCTTGCCCTAAAGGATTTAGTTAGGGCCAATAAGCCAGCAGTTATTTTCCTTATTGAAACTCTCACTATAGAGAGTAAAATTTTAGAAATAAAACGGAAGTTAAGGTACGAAGGCTGTTTTGTAGTTGATCGTATTGGAAGAGGAGGAGGTCTTACTGTTTTGTGGCGGGAAAAAGATCTATGCTCGTTGTTGGGATTTTCCAATAACCATATTGATTTATTAATAAACCCACCTAACCAGCCAGGGTGGAGACTTACGGGATTCTATGGTTTCCCTGATAGAGGTAGGCGTAGACAATCTTGGAACCTCTTGCGGGCTCTCTCGCGTCAACACCCCAACTCCTGGTGTGTCATAGGTGACTTCAATGACTTATTATCCCCAAATGATAAGAAAGGGGGAGCACCTCACCCAGAGAGTCTACTTCAAGGATTCAGGGAGGCGGTGGTTGATAGTGGTTTGCTGGATCTTGATATGCGAGGTCACCGATTCACCTGGGCACGAGGTAGGGGTACGTCGGCTTGTGTAGAAGAACGACTTGATCGCGCACTGGTAAATGAGAGCTGGCTGTTGCGATTCCCTGATGCCCGACTGTCGAACTTGTGTGCTCGTACATCGGATCACAGTCCTATTTTCCTTCAATGCCACCTGCAGAAGTCGAAGAAAGGAGGATACCAGTTTAGATTCGAAAATGTGTGGCTCAAAGAGAATGATTTACAGGAAGTTGTTCATAGGGTATGGAGAGAATCAACAGGCTCACCTGTGTTAACGAAGCTGAACCACTGCGCAAAAGCCTTAGAGAATTGGGGACAAGCCATTTCGGGTAATTTTCGAAAGGAGATAAAACAGTGCAAGGAAAAGATGAAGCTCTTACTGTCGAATTCAAGCAGGGAGGCACAAGAAGAATTGATAACCGAACGAAGGAAATTGAGTGAATTTCTCATTCAGGAAGAGGTTTACTGGAAACAGAGAGCAAAATCATTTTGGCTTCGTGAAGGGGACTTAAACACCAAATTCTTCCACTCCACTGCCTCCTTCCGAAAGAAACAAAATGTGATTACCAGTCTATCAAACGATACAGGCACTCTAACTGGAGATCATGAAGAGATGAGCCAGATTATCATCCACTATTTTACAAATCTATACTCTCCATCTAATGTTGATCCGTCAGACGTGCTTGAAGCAGTTCATCCAAGGGTGACAAATGAGGTAAATGTCCAGCTCTTGAAACCTTTTCATATGGAGGAATTCACTTGAGGCAATTGCACAAATGCATCCAGACAAATCCCCTGTCCGGACGGCTTCAATCCAAATGTTCTACTGAAGTTTTGGCCTCTAATCGGGCCGTAAATCTTCAACGATTCTGCAGAGATTGGATGATGAATCTCGACTTCCCCAGTGAACTAAACGATACAACAGTGGTGCTCAATTCAAAAGTCGACAATCCCGAAAATCTCAAGAACTACAGACATATATCTCTCTGCAATGTTCTTTACAAAATCATGGCGAAAGTAGTGGCGAACAGATTGAAGAATCACTTGCACTCCCTCATCTCGGCGAATCAGTCAGCGTTCATCACAGGTAGATCTATTGTTGACAATGTCTTTGTGGCTTTTGAAACATTGCATGCAATGAAGTGTAATACAAAAGGTAAATTTGGGAATGCTGCTCTCAAGGTTGATATTAGCAAGGCATACGACATAGTTGATTGGGCTTTCCTCGAAGGAATCTTACTGAAGATAGGGTTTGAGAACAAATGGGTGAGGTTGGTGATGTGCCTAGTCAAATCAGTAAGGTTCATGGTAAATCTAAATGGTGATCTGATCGGCCCTATTATCCCTCACAGAGGATTAAGACAGGGTTGCCCACTATCTCCGTATCTCTTTATTCTATGTGCGGAAGGGCTATCCTCTCTACTGCATAAAGCCGAAAGAGAAAGGAAGATAAATGGTTGTAAAATGGTTCGAAGTGCTCCAGCAGTCACACTCACACCTTTTGTTTGCGGATGATAGTTTCCTTTTCTTTCGAGCTACAGTGGAAGAGATGAGCTTTATAAATGATCTGCTGGATCGGTATGAAACTGCATCGGGACAGCAGTGAACCTGAACAAGTCAGCTCTATTCTTTTCGACTAATGTGTCATCAACTTTGTAAAATCAAGTAAGAACGACCTCAGGGGTTCAACATAACCTAATCAATAGCAAATACTTGGGGCTTCCATCTCTTATTGGTCGGAAAAAATGTGAGATATTCTCATACTTAAAGGATAGATTATGGAAAAGATTATCCTCTTGGAGTCATAGATTTTTCTCTAAGGCAGGTAAAGAGGTCCTCCTGAAGTCGGTAGGGCAGGCATTACCGACATACTGTATGGGCACTTTCCTGATTCCTGCCTCTACTGGTGATGCACTCCAAAAGATGATGAATTCGGTCTGGTGGGGTTCGAATCGGCATGAGAAGAAAGGAATAAATTGGATGAGCTGGGAACGATTGTGTAGTAGGAAAGAAGATGGGGGAATGGGATTCAAAGATTTGCGCAGTTTTAATTTGGCTATGCTAGCTAAGCAAGGATGGAGAATTCTCAGTGACCAAAATTCTCTAGTCGCAAAGATCTTCAAAGCTAAATATTACCCGAGATGTAGCTTTATGGAGGCAAAGTTGGGCCACAATCCTAGCTATACTTAAAGGGGCATCATAGCGTCCAGAGTAATACTTGAGAAGGGCTGTAGATGGAGAGTGGGGGATGGAAAAGGTATAAATGTTTGGAATGATCCTTGGTTGCGTGATGCACATAATTTTAAAATCACAACTTCCCCTACCCAGGGGATGGAGGCATTGGAAGTTAGCGAGTTGATGAGACCAGAGGCAAGAGAATGGGATATGGGGAAAATTGAGACCCTTTTCAATGAGACCGATGTGACTCTAATCAAAAAAATTCCCTTAAGTATCGCAGGGGGGAATAAAATTGTTTGGCACTACTCAAAGGAGGGATTGTACCAGGTAAAAACGGGATACCGTGTCGCAGTGGATCATTGCACAGACATTCATAGACATAAACAACAGGGTGGCTGGAGTCGCATATGGGCCTTGGATATTCCACCTAAGGTCAAGCACTTCGCCTGGAGACTCTTAAGGGGTAGTTTACCTTTCCGAATGAGACTAGTGGAGAGAGGAATGCAGATTGATCCGACATGTGTATGCTGCGAGCTGGGGCCGGAATCAGCGAGACATCTGATGTTAGAATGTTCAGCCACGAGAGGAGAATGGTCGTCGAAGCTACAAATATCACATCAGGGAGAGCAAACAGGCCTCAAACAATGGTTTCTCAATCTAGGGAAAACCCTGTGCAACAAGGAGATGGCAGAATTGTGCGTAATCATGTGGGGAATATGGAACTTCAGAAATGACAAACTGTGGAGCAAGAATTCTCACCAGATTTCACAAACCATAGCATCGAGCCTAGAGTGGGCTCGTACTTGGACGATGACCCGTAGCCGTGACATGTCTGCAGCTCATCATCCTTATCTGCCACCAAACACGATATGGGAAGCTCCGCCTAATGGGTGGCTCAAGTGCAACGTTGACGCTGCCATTTTCGCAGACTCTCATCAGGTGGGGGTGGGGGCAGTCATCCGTGATGAAGAAGGACAATTTTTGATGGGGTGTCTAGTTTCTTCTATGGCAGCAACAATTCAGGAGAGGCAGAAACGTTGGCACTTAGGGAATCTCTATTGTGGGTTCATGAGTTAGAGATAAATAACATTATTTTTGAGTCAGATGCCCTTAATACAATTAGGGGTCTCACGAACAGTGGGTCAAATGAATCAGAAATGGGTATATTGTTACAGGATTGTAAGGAAGTGTTAGCGCACCACTCGAATTGGAAGACACAACATGTTTCTCGACAAGCGAATGAGGTTGCTCATAAAATAGCAAGGCTCTCGCGATGTCATGATAATCCCAAATATTGGGACGAAGCTCTTATGTAATGATTCAAAAATGTACTTTTCTAAATAGTGAGCTCAATGAAATCAGTAAGACTATTTTGGTCAAAAAAAATTGCTTAGTGGAAGAAAAATATTGACATACAATTGATACATACATTGCGTACTCATTTTTAATGTGTTAAAACGATTTGGACCCAAAAAAATAAAAATCTGGACAAAGTTTATTTATGAAAAGTATATATGTTAATAATGTTATTCAATCACTTCTATAAAACCAACTCCAATCAGCGTCAAAATGGTTAGTGAATCAATTTTGGCGCTCCGATAGACCGCCAGAATTTCAATGCTATCCCACAATGTTGAGTGAATAGTGTCACATTATTTTGATGTATGTGGCACTATTCACCACTTGGTTCACTATTCACTACTTTTTTATTTTATTTTTATATTTTTTAAAGTCATCTTTATAATTGTATTCTTTTAGATAAAAATATAAATTGAATAAAATAATAATAAAAAATAAAATAGTGTAAAAGATATTGTTGATGGGTTGGAGATATGAATAGTATTAGTGTTACATTATTTTAATGTTGTTGGGTTGGCTACGCTTTAACTAATGGGGAGATTCTGAAAAAAGAAAAAAATATATGGGATGGGTTAATCACTTCAAATGGGCTGTGTGTCGCTCCGCTTGACACGTGCTCTCTGCTTTCTTTTCTCTCTTTTGTTGAATGAGGCTCTGTTTGGTAATACTAGCTGATAATCTAGCTGATAGCTGATAATCTAGTTGAAAGCTGATAATCTAACTGATAGCTGAAAAACTCGTAGCTGATAGCTGAAACCTGATAATCTAGTTGATGAAAAGAGTAGCCTTTTCAATTGGGAGCTTATCATCTAGATTGTTTTTAAAATAAGCTACAAACCAAACACAGCTTAACAAATAAACTAGCTTATCAAACAGAGCCGAACAGAACTGTTTGGAAAAAAATAATTGATTGAGTAGTTGATCATAGTTAAATGACATAAAATGACATATTATTTGTTAATATTTTTTTAAAAATATACGTGTGCTCACATAAGTAATATATTTAATATTATATTACATGTATAAACATATTAATTAAAGACTAATATTTGACCAACAACCAATTTGTTCGAGTGATAAATGACTCATTCTCTTAAGCAAAGTCTCAAGTGAAATCTAGACTGAGATGGGTTGTCCCTCAAATATGGCTCAGTAGTACCTAGACGTGAATTAATCGATATGATTGGTGTCGAACACCACTTGAAAACCAAAAAAAATATATATTTGAGGTAGCATGTACAAATATATATACACTAAAGTTAAGTTTACACAAAATATTTGAGGAAAAAAAAAGTTAACACAAAATGGGCCCAAATACATAAAAAAAGCCCAAATAGTTTTAAAGCAACGCAAATTGTGCAAAACTTTTAATGCAACGCAAAGTTTGCAAAACTTTTAATTCGGTGCAAAATAAAAGGGGTAAAAGTGGGACAAAAAATGTAACGTTTAGAATTTTAGAGTTTCATTTAGTTTATTTTGAAAATAAGCTACTAACCAAACACAACTTATTTGTCAAAGTAGCTTATAATCTAGCTTATCAGCTAACTGATAAGCTAGTTTGTGCGTGCCAAACAGAGCCTGAACCAACTGAGGTTGGCTTAACAAAATTTCAAGAGGTTGGCTTAACAAAAATACTAGTTGGTTCCATAGGGTATGCCACTGCTTGCAATCTAGTTTGTTCCATATAGGCTGCTTCGGCATAACGCGTGTGCCAACATTAATATTGCCCCCAACTTAATCACCTTCAACTCTTAAGTGCAGAGTTTTATCTCAAAAAATCTCAGTACTAGTTAAGGGGCGATAATCATTTATATACTTCATTACAAGGTTTCATTTAATCAATGTGGGACTAATATTTTGGTCTACATATCTCAACACCCCACTTTGGACAGAAATCCATTCAAGGGGTTTTTTCTCAACAAGTCCCAACCAAACCGTCGGCTCTGGTACCATGTAAAATTTATCAGGTCGCGGCTCGTTGATCTCCGCCAGCACTGATACTAACTTAACCACATTCAACTCTTATGTGTGGAACTTTAACTCAAAGGGCCTCGATTTTGTTAGGAGAGAGATAATCACTTATGTACTTCTTTAACTGAAATTCGTTCAAGGGGTTTTTCTCGACAACTAGCAATCAAACCGTCGGCTCTGATATCATGTAAAATTCTCTCAGCCATACCGCATACGCGTGCACGAGCCCGTGGATCTCCGCCAGCACCGATATTGTCCATAACTTAACCACCTCTAACTTTTAGATGTGGAGTTTTAACTCAAAAGGTCTCGATTTTATTAAGAGTGAGATAATCACTAATGTACTTTTTTATAAAGTCATATTTAATCGATGTGGAACTAAATCTTACGATCTACACATCTCCAACAATTTAACTCACTCCATCGATGACACTTAAAATTAAGACTTCACTTTAGAAGAATCGAGTTTTTTTATCACTCGAAGCTCCCAATTCAATTTGTTACATCCACACTTGGCCACTATTGAGCCCCCATGCAGCTCAATCCAGTTTATTCCATCTAAAGGATTAGAAGTTAATGTCCGCTTAAAGAAAATAAAGTCTTTAATTTTGGCGATTTTTTTTTTTTAATTTTCTACGTAATATGTAGCGACAACTACACATACTAATCCACGCTCGAAAACAATCTGGCCTCAATAAGGGTTGGCCCTCCTAATAAATTTTTTTCCATCTACGAGACCTTACTTAAGAAGAATCTAATCCTTTACCACTCAAATCAATCTCTTTCGTCCCATATTTGCTACATTAACAATTTAATATTGTTATTATTATTGTTATTATTGTTTTTTCTTATTAAGGTATTGAATTTCCCCATTGAATTTGTGTTGAAAAATGAGGTACAATTTTCTGCTACACTCACACCTCTTTTTAATGATGGCGTCCGTAAAGAGCGTTTCAGTCTCACTCCTCCCATCCCATACTCACCACCACATCTTCTCAATCTCACCGTCCAAACCCTCCTGTCCCACTCCTCTCTCCACCTTCCGCCGGAACCCTAGCGCCCTCGCCGGAGCCTCCAAACGGACTCGCCGGAAACCTAGGCCCAGGCCGCCGGAGGACGACAACATGTCCGTCACCCTCCCCGTCTCCACGCCGCCGCAGCTCTTGCGCGACGCCGATGGCGAAGAATCGCACTTCTCAGACTCCAGAATCTGTGAGTTTCACCTTTGTTTGTGTTTCAATCTTCACTGATTTTTAGGCGTTTCGGTGGATTTCTATTAGTTGATTAGTTGATTTGAATGAGTGTTTGAGATTGATTGGAAATTTTGGAATGTGAGGTTTGTGTGTGTGATCTGGTGTTTAGGTTCTTCGCAATGTTAATCCGATTATAGTGATCTTATCTGCATTGTTTGATTTTGAACCATTGGTGTAGCAGTTGATTTGAAATGATGAGATTGGAGTTCGATTACAAGAGCGATCGTTGATGGTGTAAGAAAGTCGGTTGCTTGGGTTAGAATGAATCTTGAAATTGCTCGTTTTCGCGAGTTAGTGTCTAGCTAGGAGGATTGAGGATACTGAAATGTGCAATGGAAGTCAGTCTAAAAAAAGGAAAGAATTGATAGTTGTTTAGACACTGATGAAATGAAAAATACGTCATTGTTGTGTATGTAAGGCGTATAAGATATTGTTGGATACCTTATTTGTGAGTGGCCATAATGAAGATCGAAGTTCGAACGTGCATAGCGTAATTGAGGTGAAATGGAAAATGCTCAGTTCCCAATTTATGGACATTGGAATAATGTGATTGGACAAACTCTTGAATATCAAATTCTATTGTAGGGGCTCGATTATATATGGTATGTGACCGAAATAAAAAGAGAAATTCAATAGCATTTGAGTTTGTCTGAAGCAATGTGTTATTTATTGGTAGTCCTATTTTTAACTCTAATATATATAGTCTGTTGACTGAGATAGAGCGCATGCGTATCATTTGTTTCTTCTACTTTTTGGCCTGTTATGAGCTATAGTATAAGCTATTAATTGAACTTGTTTGTAGCGATTTGCTTTTTATTTGGCTTCCTGTTTTCAGCTCAAATCTATGAATTGCATCAACTGTTATAAGTAAATGCACAATATTTATTTATTCCACTTGTTTGGTATGTGTGGTTTTACCCTGTCATCAGTAATCTTTGATTTTGAACGTTTGGTTCCTTCTACCGGTGCTTGGGTTGTGGGGATGTAGCATTGGCAGTGGTGGCTGCTGTAAAATGATGAGATCGGGCTTTGATTAGGAGACCGATTGTAAGAAAGCTGGTCTCTCGGGTTAGAAATTTGGAATGAAACTAAAAGGAGCTCCTTTTTGCTAGTTAATGTCTGATTGCTCGAATTGAGAATGGTGAATGAGTTTTGGAGGCGAGTCTAAAAAAGAACGAATTTATAGTTGTTTTGATTCTTGAAAGTGACAAAAGCAAAGAAAAGTGAAGATTGCGCCTTGTTGTGTATGGAAGGGTTACTAGATACTCTTGGAATGGTTCTAGGCAGTTTGTGAATGGTCAGGATAAAAACCAAACTTGTTGTTGAGTGAAATAGGAAATGCTCAGTTGCCAATCGATATACATTTGCCTAATATGATTGAACAAGTTCTCGATGATCAAAATCATCTTTTAGAGGAGTTGAATTATATAATAGGTAGTCACTTTAAGAAAGAGGGAAGAAATTTAAAAGCAGTTGAACTCGTTTGTGAACCTTGCTGCTATTTTTGTATTCCTATTTTTATCTCAAAGCTAAGTGGTTCATTGACTGTGACAAATTGGATCTTCCATTTGTTATCCCTTTTAAGCACATTGTATGTGCTTTCTTCTAGTCAGCCAGTTTTAAATTGTAGTGTTACTAGTATTTTAATTTTTCTATCAAATTGGTGTTTCTTAGAGTCTTATTTCGTTTCCGATTATGTATCTTAGTTATTTCATTTCAAATGAAATGAATGGAGGAGTGATTGATGATTCCTTCCTTGGTCCCAAAATATGGGGTTCATGATTTTCATTCTATATAGTCTTCACAAAGATTGAGTTTATTGAACCTCGGAGAATGGTTGGTTGCTAGTTTTCACTTAATTTTGGGTGATATTTTGGCTCCAAATATGCAAGTGCAAAACTCAGATAGAGGTTTGCCTTATGTCTTCCATTATCCATAGGTTCACAAAATATGTTTTGTCTAGAGAAATCAGCCAATTCGCACAGATCATGTTTGTCTTTGTTTCGTACTTATGAATAGTCAATAAATTGAGGCTTTGATCAATAAATTGGCAAACTAATCATTGTCATTATTGGAGATCAGGGGATGCTGAATCAAGGAGTCCGTTACTCTCAGAGAAAGAAGAATTATCTAAAAGAGACATAGAGAGTGAGACCTGCTCTTCTAGTAAAACTGCTACCCAGAAGAAGAGGTCTTGCATTAACTCTCTAACATGCTTTGGGGTGGAATTATCACCGGACAACATTGCTGTTGCTATGGTATACTTTGTTCAGGGAGTCTTAGGCCTTTCAAGGCTTGCAGTGAGCTTCTATTTAAAAGATGATCTTCATCTAGATCCTGCGGAGGTACTCTTTTCCATTTCCATTTCTTATAACCAATACCATGTTTATTTTACTCTAGGCTTGCAGTGAGCTTCTACACATCCAATTCTTGATCATAAGAACTTTGTAGTTGAAGTGATCTCATGAAACTACTTGCTTGATGGGGTCTGTAGATGATATCACTTTTATTGGTAATCAATTGGGGCACGATGTGTAGAAGCTCCTGGTAATCGATTGGGGCACGATCAAGTAAGTAGTTTCACTGGTAATTGATTGGGGCACGATGCCTTGACCAGTGTGCCTAGTCATAACAGATGCAGTGCGGCATGGCACATGCGACCTGGCACACGGTCTCGGCACGACTCACGACCCAATTTCCTTTATTCCACTTCATCTCCTCGATCTCTTCTTGCATCTCACCTTACCTAAACACAAGAGAAAGCACATACAAGTCCCAAAACAACATTACGATGTAAACCATGGCAACGAAACAGAGAAAAACCTAAATCTCAACTATCTCGGCCAAGGGGGACTGATAGGCCTACATGGCTTCTCGGCCACTAGTAATTGAGACCGTCAAAGGGTTCTCGGTTGGGACGACCGAGACCGTGACACACAAGCACAACCTAAACTGAAACCTAACTTCTACTTTGACCGACCAAAACGCACAAAAACACCACCAGAATGTGCACAAAGATACGGGAAACAAAACTCATCAAGTTTTAAAACAAAAAGTTATCCAAACACGTCGAGATCTGCCTTCAAAGGTCGCGGTCGGCACTCCCTCCTTGCCCACTGTTGACGCCAGATCCGACTCCAAACGACCTCCAAAACACTCCTAATCGTTCCCAAACCTAGTAGAAGTGGTTTAAATGCCAAGAAAAGCAGAATATGGTGGGGGTAGGCGGCTACGGTTTGGAGTTTTTTCGTTTGGTGGGGTTTAGGGAAATGGGTTTATATTCAATAGAGGGAGGGGCATTTAGGAGATTTTCCTAAAAATGGGGTACTATATCCAAATTCAAAAATAGGTTTGAATTCTAACCTTATCATCTCTACTTAGCTCAGTTTCAGTGCCAATAACTACAGGGATATGAAGAAAATTATTGGGATGAAATTGTTATTCACACGTATCGTTTTATGTACAATATAGATGTATACATTTAGCCTTTAGAGCATTGACTACCACGAAAAGAAAAAGCTCAAAATGAAAATCTATTTTTACGATGTTTTGTCAAGTAGATAATGGAAGTCTTTACTTTCCTTTTTGTACTTCTGGATTTCTTGTGCTTCATTGATATCCCCTTATGTGCCTTGATCAAAATTCAATGCTGTGTTTATTTAGGACGTGGGAGTTTCTGGGTTATTTGGTTTCTTGTGTATGTTATTTCATATGTCATTGATAATTGGATATAGAACAAGTATTGTAAGGACTGACAAATTCTTCCTGGTAATTAGACAGCAGTGGTATCTGGTGTTTCTGCATTACCATGGCTTATAAAGCCTCTCTATGGATTTATAAGGTTTGGTTTTATTTTGTTTGAAACATCCTCTTTTTAATGTAATTAATGATTAAACATTTAGTTTCTCATCTTTTTGGTTCTGATATATTTTTTTTGGACCGCGCAGCGACTCTGTCCCACTTTTTGGTTATCGTAGAAGATCGTACCTTGTTCTATCAGGTCTTCTGGGAGCTTTCTCATGGGCATTAATGGCCACCTTCGTTGACAGCAAGTATACTGCTGCATTCTGTATTCTACTTGGATCTCTTTCCGTGGCCTTTTCAGATGTTGTAAGTATCAGCATTTGCTCTGGAACTCTGGCATTCTGTTTCTGGGGATGGTGCTTTTTCGGTATCAGAGTTTTTAATCTTTGAAAGTCAATCATATTTTCTGAGAAGTGCATGCCAGTGACAAAATATCTGGTTGACAGTTCATACATGTCTAATTTATAATTTTTAGGTCACTTGGTTTGATAAACTAACAAACATGGACTGAAAACCTTATTGATCCTTTAGTTTTGACAACTTCTTTTGTGAAACTTTGTTTTCATATAATTTACAGTTCAATGTTTTAAAAGAATCTAATTGATCTACTAAAAAAAAAAAGAATCTAACTAATTCAGATGTTCTTTGTTGCCATTATCTGATAAGTGATATCACTTGCATCATTTGTGCACCTTGTTCCTGGAAGCATAAGGGGGCGTTTGGTTGGTAGGAATTTGGGGTGGAAATTTAAAGTCATGGGAATTTAATTCTTAGTAATTTACTAAATGGGAACTCAAATATGTGGGAATTAGATTTCATGCAATTTAAATAGCCAGGAATCGCAATCACCACTGAATTTGGGATGCATTGTAATTCCTTTATACCTGCGAAAATAAGTTAGTTAGGATTTACAATTCCTACTCAATTTTAATTCTGTGCTTTTACCAAACATGGAAATTTGGAATCTTTTAATTCCAATTCTAATTTCCTATGAACCAAACGTGAGAATTTAATTTAATTCCAATTCCCACGTCAAACACCTACCAACCAAACACCCCCTAAATTCGACAATATTAGAAGGCATACTTGATTGGTACTTTAACTTCGTGTATGTGACATCTTACTTGAGTAAATGAAGAATGGTGCAGGTTGTTGATTCCATGGTTGTAGAAAGGGCTCGTGGTGAGTCGCAAAGCACATCTGGGTCACTTCAGTCTTTATGCTGGGGATCTTCTGCATTTGGGGGAATAGTCAGTGCTTATTTTAGTGGTTCTCTAGTGAGTACATATGGTGTAAGGCATGGACCACTTGCTATGTTTTTTCCTTTTGCTTTGTTTCTAACTTTATAGAGTTCCATTTTTATGCTTGGGAACCTTAACCAAAAAGTTATCTTGACTTGTAAATCATAGGTTTGTCTTTGGGGTGACTGCACTGCTTCCATTGATAACATCTGCAGTTGCTGTGCTTGTGAAAGAAAATCGTGCCGCAGTCAGGACAAAAGGTCATCCTACTGGCCAGGGTTTTGTTGAAAGCTCAAAACAACATCTGATTCAATTGTGGAATGCTGTCAGGCAGCCTGCTGTTTTTTTGCCTACTGTGTTTATCTTCCTCTGGCAAGCAACGCCGCAATCTGATTCTGCCATGTTTTACTTCACGTATGTTTAAATACTTAAACAGATATTTTGCCTACATTTGTTGTGAAATGTCTACAGGAATTCCTGTCATCTATTTAATTGAACCTGTGGAATTTCTTTTGTTCTTGGGTTGCAGCACGAATAGGCTTGGCTTCACCCCTGAATTTCTTGGTCGAGTGAAGCTTGTCACTTCAGTTGCGTCCCTTCTTGGTGTTGGACTGTATAATGGATTTTTGAAGAACGTTCCATTGCGGAAGATCTTTCTCGTGACAACAATTATAGGTTCAGCCCTCGGGATGACACAGGTTCTCTAGTGCATTTCTTTTCTTCCGCTACACGATGTTTAGCTTTATTCAGGTTGACCTTTTGAGATTTATTTTGCTTCCTTTTTTTAAAAAAATATTTTTAAGTTTTTGGTTGCAGGTCATCCTTGTTACTGGATTAAATAGACAACTCGGCATAAGTGATGAGTGGTTTGCCGTTGGGGATTCTTTAATTATTACAGTTCTTGGCCAGGTAATGTTTCCTAGGCTTTTATTCAGCTCAAATAACTTGTGCTTCGTCATGCATGTTCAAATTGCATTGGCCGTGACATTCTTTTTCTTTTAGAGAACTGCTATGTTTCCTTCAAATTGCAGCTATGCCATCTCTCAACATTTTGCATCTCATTCCTCATTTTTTGTCTGAAATCTCAGTCCTCAATTATATAGACGAGCTTTCCCTGCCTCCATTGCAGCCAATAGAACCAATAATGAGCTCATTTCTTATTTTGCAATTCTAATCAGTCTAATCTTTTGTTTACAATTTGTGAACTTCAATAAATGGCCTAGCTTCTAGCGTAAGTTCTCTCCAATTGTTTGGCTCTTCCTTCAAGGTTCCTTTAACAACTCCAAGGGCTTTCTCTTTCATGCGAACTTTAAAATGTTTGATCTAAATTTCTTAAATTTTTAATCAAGTCCCAAAAAATGGGGAAAGAAGAACCTCAGTTTAACTTTTGTTTTTTTGTTTTTTTCTTTTTTTTTTTTCTTTCATTTTTTCTTTCTTTTCCTTTGATCTAGAATCAAAGTCAGCATACTTGCGTCTAATGTTCGGAACTTCGACTTCCCCTTGTTATTACCCACTTAAAATTTGGAAATAATTTGGGGAAGTTTAAGTCGGCCAAGGGAAGTAAAATCGCTGGTGGATGGAAGTCCATGGATTTCATTCTAAATGCTAAAAGCTCAAATTTCTCTTTAAAGATGTTAAAAATACATAGTTATACAATTTTAAAGCACTATAGTTGCAATACGATTGTTTCAAATAGTAATTTTTCAATACAACATGCATTTTGCAATACATAGCATTATTTCGCAATATAACATGCAATTCGCCTACTACAAAAGTTTCATTTTAGATTGGTTTTTGCATATTATACGAAAATTCACTAAAAGTTCCATGAACTTCCTTGAAACTTCCACGTAGTCATGAAAGGTTCAATTTTTTGCAACTGTTTGCTAGGACTTCCCCAATTACGTTGAACTTCCCCGAATTATGTCAAGTTTTTTGGGGAATCTTGTTGATCTTTAAAACCATGTTACCTTACAATAACAAGAAGCCTTGTCTCTATTCCTTCTGGGGTAGCTACCAGAATTATGATGCACCATTTTTTCATCGTTTCTTTTTCTTTTTTGATCTTGAACAACATTAGCAAACTAGTACATGACAACAACCTATTCCTATTTAGTATAGCTGATAAGCTCGTCTGTCGATATAGAGATCTGGCATTTGCAAGTAGAGTCAAGAGTGGTGTAAATGATTTGAAAGTTCAATGAGAGAAAAGCTAGTCGATTTCTCAGCGGGTTTTCACTGTGATACATTAAAATAAAAACACTTAGAAACGCTATTCTTTTTCTCATCTACTTGGCTAAGTTCCTTTTGTCCTCCAACTATTGTCGCATCAACTAATCATTTTTCTTCCTTGTAATTTAATATTTCATGTGGCAAACAATTATACATTGCTGTTATTTTGTGGTTATAGCCATTAACTGATTATACTTGCAGGCGTCTTTCATGCCCGTACTGGTACTGGCAGCAAGATTGTGTCCACCAGGGATGGAAGCAACTCTATTTGCTACTCTTATGTCCATTTCAAATGGGGGAGGTTTGGTTGGGGGGTTGATTGGTGCTGGTCTTACCCAACTCTTTGGCGTCACAAAAGATAGCTTTGATAACTTAGCTTCGCTGATAATTCTCTGCAATCTCAGCTCTTTGTTGCCTTTGCCTCTTCTCCGGCTCCTTCCCAAAGACAACCCAGATGACCTTTCAAAGCAAAATGCGGATGCTGTGGAGATGAAATCTAACTGAATAACACGACCCCAACTCTTCAATCTTTGTCATGTAAGTCCCTTGATGACCCATGATTTGAGATTTCCTTCTTTTACTGTAAAGAAATAGAGATTTCCAATATTCGGCTTTCGATGAATGATGTTTCATGAGAAAAATAAAAGATCACCACTAGTCCTTGATATTGCTGTGAAGCCCAACTGAACCCTAACACCACATATCGGCAATAGATTGTGCTCAGCATTGTGCTTACCGCCTCTTAAAGAACTGGCAAAAATTCTTTCTTCTAGCATTGTGCTTAGCGCCATACTAGATTGCTCTTTGTTCCTCATCTTTGTAGCATTGGCTTTTTTCAATTAATTAACTCATATTATCCTTGCGAGCATTCAATTGTTCGATATGGTCGGTTCATTTTTGAATGTTCTGAAAACTAGAATGGCAACTATTATAAAGGAAAACAACATCACTGGAGGGGGATAAATGTGAATGATGTGTCCTGGTCCAAATTGGATGACTGTGAACTGGCATTGCAATGAATTTTGGGGGACAGATACATGTGGCCTTGAAGCCTACCCTAGATTTATTTCAGAGCAAACTTTGGCCTTAGGAATGTCTCACATCTTTAGAAGCATTGATGTATGATTTTAAATGGATTGTATCCCTTATAGGGCCCTACTGATCTTTATTATTTCGGGGATTTTTAGCACCATAGACAGACTTGGAAATAATTCTTGTTCTAGATTATGTCCTTTACATTTAGCACAGCATCTAACGATGAAACACGTTGCCATGTGGTATCGTGGCATTGCATTCAATTGCCTCTTCTGTTGGGAAGAGGCGAGAGCGCTATTGATTTCAATGGCGGTGCCATCAGATTTATTAAGTATAGTGATGGGATCAAAGGCGGTTGATCAATAGCTCTTCTCGAATAGAACTGAGGTGATACACTGATTTAACGTAGTAGTAGTAGTATTAACATCTGCCCTGGTCTTGAAGACTTGAAGTTCTGATTCTGAAACATCACAATGCAGACCACCTCATATGCTTGGAAGTTGGATGGTCTCGTTTCTGCATTGAAGCCAAGATAAATCTCGACTCTGTGAAGTCTTTTTCGAAATAAATGGTGTCGGTTACATGAATCTGCTACTTCTGCTGAGTTTACTCTGGAGAGTGATTGGGGCATTGTAGAAAGCTATGGGTATGAAAGTGAGTGAAATGTGATGTCTTAAATTAGTTAGTTAGAGGTTGAGATGTACCAGGATTTTATGCTGTTAGAGATGATTCAGAATAGGAAGTATACAATTAGAAAGTTTGATTTAGTCAAGATAAGGTTTTTTGGTATTTGAACGAGAAGAAGAGCAGGTGATATGTTGAGACGACCAAGATCAATGCCAAGAACAACATAGCCCCAATCTCAAATTAGTTGGGGTCCGCTACATGGATCAAACTCTTTCATTGCGAAGAGCAATGCCAACAATAAGGACCAAAACATATCAGGTGAGAAATCAACACAAGGAGACGAAGATGCATTGGATCGGATCGAGATGGACAAAAGTTGTATATCGCACATTTTTTTATGCAGCAAAAAATCTTAGGAAAAGTTGCGTATTTCTGGACCCACGTTGCCACGTACAATTCAAATTTACTCATATTTAATTTTATTATTTTTTAATGAGAATCCAACTTATTACTCTCAAACTTGTAGGAGTAGTGATACAGAGATTGTCAGGCATTTTTTAGGTGTTTTGACATTTGAGACGACCGGTTAGGTGTTAGCTTAGTCAGACGGTGTTTTAGTAATTTTTAAAAATTTAAATGGACTATTTATAATTAAGTTTGATAATAAAAATAACTACCCATCAATAAAATTTCAATACAATTAATGTTAGGTAAGGGTCTAAAAATTTATTGGTATTTTTGAAGTGTTTCTAAAACATATTTTGAATAGGAATAAGACCATTAGTGTTATTTAAGGAAAAAAATTACAAAAGTAGAGTAGATTTTAGTTTAAATGAGGAAAACAAGTGTAGTTTTTTTTTTTTATTCGAAAAATTGGGTATATCGCCTTTTGAAAATGCACTATTAGTTGAGGGAAATTTTTGTGGCTTACGTGGACATCCCACGTGGAAATGAGCAAAACGAATAGCGCCTTTACATCCCACGTGGATGTCGACGTGGCAAGAACACACAAATAGCGCATTTTTCGAATATACGTTATTCGTTTTGCCCATTTGCACGGGTTGTCCGCCTCGCGATACGCGCGTGACGTTTGCATGGCGTGCATGGTCTGTAGTGGATATGCATGGGTTGTCCCCTCGAGATACGTGCATGACGTTTGCATGGATTGTCCACCTCGAGAAACGTGTCTATCGTTTGCATTAATTATCCACCTGGAGTTACATGCATGACGTTTGGATGGTTTGCATGAACTGCAGCAGGTTGCATGGGTTGTCTACCTCGAAATATGTGATTCACATTCGCATGGTTTGCATGGATTGCATGAGGTTGCATGAGTTGTCCACACATCGAGATATGTGTGTGGCGTTTGAATGATTTGCACGAGGATGCATGACTCGCCCACCTCGACATACGTGCGTGGCGTTTCCATGTGTTGTCAACCAGGAGATACGTGTGTGACGTTTGCATTGACTTTACCACCTCGAGACACGTGCGTGACGTTTGCATGAGTTGCACGAGGTTGCATGGGTCACCCACCTCAACAGACGTGTCTGACATTTGCTTGAATTCTCCACCTCAGCATACATGGGTGACGCTTGCATGAGTTGTCTACGTCGATATGCGTGCGTGTTGTTCACATGAGTTGTCTACCTCGAGATACGCGAGTGACGCGGGTCGTCCATCTTCATATGCACGTGTCGTTCATAGGGCGAAAAAATTTGTATAGATAGCTCATTTTCAAAAGGAGTCATCCATAGAGTTTATAATTTTGTATAGATAGCTCATTTTAAAAGGAGTTATCCATACAAATGTCTTCCACCTCACCACCACCTCACCACCATGCATGCCACCTCATCATCAATAGCTCATTTTCAAAATGAGTTATACATTAGTTTTGGAATTTAAAAGTAAACAACATTATTTGGTGAATTTCAAACTAAAGCCACCCCCACTTTTTGAAAAACCCCGTTATTTAAGGACTTATAAATAAAAAAAATATTTAGAGACCCTTAAATAAATATTATTAGGCATCACATGGAGGTTGTCTTGCAACTGCCTCGTCTAGGCCAAGGAAATTGCCTCTTGGCGCCTTGCAATCTTGTTGAGGAGACTCAGAATTCTCAACCTACAACGTACCAAACTATTGAACTACCATACTACTTAGTTGGTACATATATACAATTCAGATTTGGTTGTTTCGACTATGAAAATATTGAAAGCATGAAGTATGAAAAGAAATATTGAGTAGTTGCATAAAGAGAGTGAGATCAAACGTATTAGGTATATCTAAAGGCTTGAGACCACCAAAGAAGGAAACATGGTGGTGGAACGAGGATGTCCAACGAGCAATTAAGACTAAAAGAGAGATGTATAGGAAAATACCAAGTGTCAAGATGAAGATGTGTACAATCAATATAGAGAAGCTAGAAAACAAGCTAAAAAAGTAGTTAGTCAAGCTAAAACAAATTTCATGGAAGATCTATATGCAAGGTTAGGTAATAGAGATGACGAAAAATATATATATAGGCTAGCCAAATTAAGAGATAAAAAGAAACAAGACCTAAGTCATGTAAGATGTATTAAGGACGAAAATCAAAATGTTTTAACGCGTGATGATGATATTAAGGAGAGATAGTGAAGTTACTTCGATAGTTTATTTAATGATGGTCAAGTTGATACTATAATAGATAAAAACCCACACCAAGAAAGAAATGTCAACTATACACGCAATATTAGAATTGTAGAAATTAAAGAGGCATTGAAAAGAATGAAAATAGGGAAAGCATGTGGCCCAGATGAAATACCCATAGAGGTTTGGAAATGCTTAGGAGAAATTTGATTGACTTGGTTAACAAAACTTTTCAATAAAATTTTAAAATCAAAACGGATGCTAATGGATTGGAGAAGAAGCACGCTTGTGCCAATCTTCAAAAACAAAGGAGACATTCAAAGTTGCTCAAACTATTGGGGAATTAAACTTATGAGTCACACTATGAAACTTTGGGAGATGATAATTGACAATAGGCTAAGGAGAGAAACAACAATATCAGAGAACCAATTTGGTTTCATGCCTGGGAGGTCAACTATGGAGACGATTTTCCTTGTAAGACGATTGTTAGAAAAATATAGAGAAAATAAAAAAAGATCTTCATATGGTATTCGTAGATTTAGAAAAAACATATGATATGGTCCCTAGAGATGTTCTTTGGTGGGTTCTAGAAAGAAAAAGAGTGCATGCTAGATACATAGACACTATTAAGGATATGTAAGTGTCTATGTATGATGGAATAGTGACGAGTATAAAGACATTTTGAGGAGCTACAAAAGAATTTCCCATTATGATAGGACTACATCAAGGATCGGCTTTAAGTCCATATCTATTTACTTTAGTTATGGATGAACTAACTAGACATATTCAAGAGGATATACCATGGTGTATGCTATTTGCAGATGATATTGTCTTAGTGGATGAAACAAAGATGGAGTGAATAGGAAACTAGAACTCTTGAGGAATACATTAGAATCTAAAGGTTTTAAGTTGAGTATGACGAAAACCGAATACATGCACTGTGAGTTTAGAAACACTAGACATCGAGATGACGAAGTGGTAAAATTAGGGGAAGTAGAAGTTCCTAAGGTAAACCACTTTAGATACATATGATCAATCATACAAAATGATGGTAACATTGAGAATGATGTTACACATAGAATTCAAGCTGGATGGAAGAAATGACGGAGTACAACAGGTGTGATTTGCAATTGAAATGTTCCAACTAAGTTAAAAGGAAAATTTTATAGGACCGCAATTAGGCCAGCTATGCTCTATGGAAGTGAATATTGGGCGGTAAAACAACAACAATTATATAAAATGAACGTAGCAGAAATGAGGATGATTAGGTGGATGTGTGGTAAAACTCGTAAAGATAGAATAAGAAATATAGAAATTCAAAGACAAGTAGGAGTAGCACCAATTGATACAAAAATTAGGGAAGGGCGGTTGCGGTGGTTTGGTCACCTGCAAAGACGGCCTTCAAATGCCCCAACTAGAAAACTTGACTCAATAGAAAATGTAGAAATTCGACGAGGTAGAGGCTGACCAAAGTTAACATGGGATGCATTAATTATGAGGGATTTGAATGGTTTGAAAAGCTCACCATCAATTGCACTTAATCGAGCACAATGGAAAATTTTGATCAATATAGCCGACCCGAGTTAATTTGGGACTGAGGCTATGTTGTTGTTGTTGTTGTTGAAGTATGAAAAGAAATATGAACCTTGTTTAGCAGAAACTTAAAGAACAAGATATGAAGCCAAGTGATCTGTTAAGAATTGAGTACTAGACAATTTTTTTTTTTCTTTTGAACAAGCAACCTACTTGTACCACCTTAACTAACAACTTAAACTCTCACCCAAGATTTTTTTTTTTTTTTATTTCGAATTATTTAATGCTTCTGTGGCAACTTATTCCCTGTCATAAGCAAAACCTTATCAATGTGATTGAAAATCAGAAAATACAATAGAACAAGGGATCTAATGATTGGTGAATTATAAAACCAAATTCAGATTGAGAGCAGAAGAAAAAAAAAAAACTCATGAGAAGCAAACAATGAAAAGAGAATCATGTGGGCTGCCATGTGAAGGGCATTAATATATGCTTCTCCGATTAAAATTTATGTTTGCTTGAATTGCTTAAACAAATAGGGCAAACCAACTACACCATGTGAAAATAATTGGACAAGCAAGCAAAGGATGTAGTGGTACTTAAATCATGAGCTGATCATAATAGAAAGAGAACCCTAAAAAAACAAACAAATCATTTTGTAGTATAGAGCAAGCATTGGTAACAACTTCCCCACCCATATATAATCTACACATAAAGAATTGAAGAAACATGAGATCAGGCTTGACTCCTCGTCATGTACACTTTGATTTCACAAATGTCTTACTTATAACTTTAAAATTCATTTCATTTATTGTTTTTTATTTTCTTGTGGTCCAAGCTTTTGAATTTAGAAATTGATTGGCTTACGTATATATATATATATACACACACTTACCACTACAAGAAACAATCCCTCTCTATTTAAGCTCGACTATTTCACAACCACAACAGTAAGTCGCGTGCCCAACTTTAAGACCGATGAGAAACTAACATATTTTAACATCTGTAGTCTGTATATGCACGTGAATCACTCCCCCCTTTTGTATGATATAACATCTTAATTTTAATATCTGATAATATAATTATCCTCAAAAAATGCTTAATAAAGTAATTTGATTAGATGTGATTAAAAATACAAGTATTAGTATTACAGCTGCCAACGTGTATATTGATTGCAATGTAGAGGAATATTTTCTCTTATAATTAATGCAAGAGTCATCAACTACCTAAAACAATTTCATTTAATATGGCAATATACGTACGTGGTGTACATTTCTATATGACCTAATGAAAGGGTATGTTGGCTGTTGAATATATAGCCAATGTTGTTATGCCAACAAGTATTGAAAGATGCCCTGTTAGAGACTTAGACTGGATTAGATGTGTGAAAATGACAAGGCAGGGCAGCTTAAAATGCCAAAACTGAAAAGCCTAAAATGCTTGGCCACCTAAACTCAAATTAATTAGGAACATGCATACCCTAATTTAAGTTAAGCAGCAAAAAGGTTCACAATAGGAGGGGACTGTCAAACCCTTCTTGTTCACAACAACAACAACAACAACATCAATATAGTCTCAGTCCCAAATTAATTGGGGTTGGTTACGTGGATTAAACTCTTATATTTTGCTTAATTAAGTGCAATTAATGGTGAGCTTTCCAAACCCTTCTTGTTCAACATTGTAAATTTCTTTAAACTAGAAACAATATAGAGGTATCAATATAATTGTACAAATGAAAGTTACTTTGTTGTAAAGCAACTTTCTATGTTTCCCTTAAAAGAAGTACTAATCTCGACTCATTAGTTCCTATGCAGTGTCCAAGTCTTAAACTTTGATTTTATAGGGGTCTCACACTTAAATGTTGGTTTTAGTCTAATTTTTTTTTATTATAAGTATAAACTTAATTAATCAAAATTGAGTGAGGAGAGAGTTGCTTTATGTTTTCACATGTCAAACCAGGCACCCTATTACCAATTGCTCTGATGGCATTACTACAAATTCAAATAATTAAAATTGACTGAAGAATTGTTTTATAGTGCTACAAAAAGTGATCGTTGGTTAGTAAATGACAAGAAATAATCAATTATGCTAAACAGACAAGTAGTCATATGGCTGAGTGGCCATCATTTTGAACTTATAATGTACAGTCTCTTTTTTCCTTTTCATAATTTTACAACAAAGGAATGCTCTCAATTGTCATAGCACCTTTGGATCAGTTTTGTTAGTTAATTATAAAAAAAAACTAAGTGCATGTCAATCAGTAAACATAAAAAAATAAAAAAAAACTCACACCCAATCATGATCATCACTCAATCCAAATAAATTAATTTTAGATAATCACATATATATAATAATTAAATTGTCAAAGATTCAATGAATATCTTGAAAATCCCACATTGGTTTGATGGGCCCCAACCTAAAGAAAGAGACCTAGTGATGGATGCCTAAAGAAATTAAGCTTCTAAATTAATGCTGACATTTGAGATCAAGATTTAGGTTAACCATACAATTTATATATGTTGTATTAATTATTTGGAAAAATCAGTGATGACATCTGAATTATAGTTTTAAAAATGAGACACCCAACATGAACAACCACTCCCACTCTCATTCTAGATGCATGTATATATATAGATTTTACTTGTTTATATGTTAGGTTAAACTAACACAGGTTGGTAGTCAACCCTTGAAGAAAAAAAAAAAAAAAGGATTTGAGAAAATGCATGCATTAGCAGATCATGGAAGCAATGCCCTTTTTCTTTTATTACCATTGCCACTTATTTTTTAGAAATAATTGTAAAGTAAATAGTGACAATAATCCCCAACCTCAGTTTTGTGTTTAAATAATTCCAAACTAAAATGCATGCATCAACTAATCTTGGAAGCAATGCCCTTTTCTTTCATCACCATTGCCACTTATGTTTTAGATATAATTGTTATAAGGCAACTATATAGTCACAATAATCCTCAACTTTCAGTTTTGTATTTAAATAATCTCAAACTAATAATTGTGTCCAAATAATCTTAAATTTTATTTTTCATGTCAATTTTAACTCAATTATCTTATTTTAGACAAATTGATACTGACATATGAAATCGGTAAAGTTGATAGCAAAATAAGGTGACTTAAGTTTTAAGAAATAAAAAGGGTTGATTGTAAACTTAAAAAAGTTACAACCCACAAAAACACTAATTAAACAATTAGTTTTGTGTGGATCAAACCAAAGTTTGAGATTATTTTGATGTTAAAATTCAAATCACTTCATTTTGTCGGCAACATTACCAATTTTATTAGTTTGAGATTATTTAGACACAAAACTGAAAGTTTGAGATTATTGTGACTATTTACCCTACTTATGATTATTGATTTTGAAAACTCTATTATTATTATTATTATTATTATTATTATTATTATTATTATTATTATTATTATTATTATTATTATTATTATTATTATTATTATTATTATTTTATATTGGCCAAATGATCAAAAATATCCTAACATTTACAAGTTGTATCAATTATATCCTAACGTTTTCAATTTACTATCAATTCTATCCTCAATTAATTTGGGTTCTTTTACTTTGAAATTGACATAATCTTCTAACTTTATTTTCATGATTATCCGCATTGATTAATTTATATCAAAATTTTTAAGCTTCATGCATTAATTAAGAGTATGAGGACTCACAAAAAAATAATTTATAAATCAATGATATATACATATATTAATAATCTAATTAAATTTAATTAGTTTAATATAGATCACCAATGTAAGTTGAAAATCATGTATATATATATATATATATATATGATGAAAATGACATCTAAAACTTATTAGAAGATTACTTGTATATAATTGTTAATACTTTAATTTGACAAAAGAAATATATTCTTAGATTATGTATGTGTAGACAACTAGAAATATCTATATGCAACTATGTGTATTATATACATAAATACTTATCATGAATATCTAAGCCTCTAATGCATATGTATGAATAATATGTGAATGTGTAAAGTTGAAGAGAATCATGTGTGGACATATATTAAGAAAGAAAAAAATTCTCATATTTATTGAGGATAGAATTGATAGTAAACAAAAAAGGTTATGATATAATTGATAAATTTCAAAGGTTATGATATAATTGGTATAATTTGTAAAGGTTAAGATTTTTTTTTTTTTATCATTAGCCCTTTATATTTATGGTGATCTGAACATTTCTCATCCGCTCTTTATTATCTTGGAGTTAGTCGGTGTCCCTACTATATGATTTGAAAGAAACCAAAAGGATAAGAGCATCGCGCTAGAACAATTTCGGTATTTAATAGAGGTTTTTAAACCCCTATTAAAGGGGGGGTGTTATTAAATAACACCTAATTGATATGAGTTTTAAAAAATCTCTACGTAATACATGTATTAAAAATCAAAACATAACACATTTTCACATGACATTTAATAACACTCTATTTAATAGGGGTTTTAAAACCTCTATTAAAGGCCAAATATGTTCTAGTGTGATCTCCAATGGTAAATGTGGATTGTGGGCGTGGATTCTCAATGTGAAGATGATCTCCATCCCATGTGGCTCAAATTGACATTCAACTTCAAAATAGGTCTCCATGGTAGATGTGAATTTGTGGCTCAATTGATGAGGTGACATTTCTTTTTGTAATTTTATTAATTAAAATGTGAAAATAAAAGTGTAAATAAAATAAGTAAATATTTAAAAAATCATATTATCCAACATGGATGTCAATTTGAATGTCAAAAATCGACACTCAAAATAGACAATGTTTATCCACGTCATCTTGACATTCAAAATGTACATTCTATTGGAGATGTTTTTTTTCACTCCAATGTCTATTTAGTCCTAGGTGGCACACATTGACATCCAATCCACATTTCCAGTGGAGATGCTCTAATGCATCCACCACGATCTTTGCCTCAATTTGAGCTACGGTGCTTATTTTCCATTGTCATAACACCACACCCTTTGCGGTGATTCTCACAATTTATCAATTATTCATGTTTTGTTATGTTTTTTTTGTTTTTTTTTTGTTTTTTATATGTATTAATTAACAAAAAAAAAGATGTGGGGATAAGGTAGAGGAATATATATATATATATATATATATGTACCAAATGACCTATATAAAGGGTGCCAACCCCATTGTAATTCACACACCAAGTTGAATGAAAACTTCTCATTCCAACTATCTCATTTCTTCTCTTCTCCTTTGTAGTAGTAGTTTGTAGTAGTAGAAGTTCTTAGTCTTCTATTTTCCTTCTCTAGTTCTTAGCAAGTTCCAACTCAATTTACAACACGTTATCAGCACGAAGTTGCTCTACATGAGGAGGTCTTGAAGATCAAGAAACGTTTCAAAGATATAAAGCTAAGAAGGTATAATTTTTATTAAATTAAATAAGTTCAATTTATTTCCATGTTGTCATAGTTAATTTCTTTTTTGTTACATGCATATTTAATTATGTAAATGTATTTTATTCATACATTATGCATTGTAACGTCACCGACTACGAAAGTATGCTCTGTAGCTGCGTCTTGTACGATCTTCTACATCAAAAATCAAAAGTCAATGCGTGACATATAGTTTTGCTCTTAAAACTACAAACGATTAGTTATTGTTCTATCCTTGATTTTATAATACAAATAGTACTATAAATTTGAGTTGATAGTGGGTAAGCATTGTCCCCGGTAAAGCTAAACAATGAAAGGGAGACGGGTTATCCCATTCGAGGAGACATGATATTAAGCAGACTTTGTCTCGCCACCCAACCTGGAGGTTGTCCCACCAACTCATACGAATAGTGCATTTGATTATTAATGAATCAAGTTGTGAACATATACTTAATCATATGTTATGTTTTTTTTTACATAAAAGAAAAGAGAAAATTATTTTATATTATATTTACTTTCAAAATATTAATCAACCATAGTTGAATTTGTTACCTTATTATAATTCTTGTCATGATAATTAGATATTACAAATTATGAATAAAGCTTGCATCTATACAAAGCTGTATGTTGTACACAATCATTTGCCAATATCTCTTTAGAGATTTGAAAAGTGAATATTTCATATATCTTTTCACCATATGGAGTTATAAATATATAAATACCAAAAAAGGTACTACTCCAAAAGCTCAAAATGAGCGGTTGAGTCTCAAGCTACAAAATTTAATCAGTCAAATATTAATTATAATTCCACAATTTTAATTACCTCTATGTTGAGGCTACGTGGAAATATGACTGATGAGACAATAAAAATAAGGTCACGTGGCCCGCCTCGATTTATTCTTTACAACAAATATCGAGTGCGCACATCAATCCAATAAATATTAAGGATTGATTTCTTGTCTCATGGTAGCTGAGTAAAATAATGAGATATTATAAATATAATATCGCTCCCGTCCAATTGGTTCAGCTTCAAATTAAGAAGCATATGTTGCATATTATGATCATGATCACAATAATAAATTTATGGATGTGGAAAAGGTGAAAATATCAGGTAAAGGTCGTATTGACAATTCCACAAAAAACTGGAATAAAAGTGGTGCACCACTACAAAGGGCAAATAATTATTGACAATGAGCGCTCATAATTGTGACATTTTTTGGTCATATATGAAAGGCTATTTTGCCTAAATATTGTCATATATATACCCGAATATTTTTTTGACCTTTACCATGCTTTCAAAATCAAAGGCAAAATATTATGAATTTTATCATTGAAAATGGCTCGATAAAACAGGCACATCGAGATGTGTTTAAATCGTGACCTAAATATGGGCGATGAGTTTATGTCTTGTGTATCATGCTACATGCATGTACATGATAATATAAAAGTGAATATTTCTCGAATTCGATCTTAGCGGAGGCTAATGTTCAGACAATATCTGAGACAACAATTTTATTGTTAATGTCTTGTTCAGAAGAAGTCTACTCAGAATAATAGAAAATTTATCTATATGAATATGATTTAATCTGAGTATAATATTTCCGGCTTTAACTTCTGTAATATATAAGGCACATTAAAACGAATGTCGTCATAAATCAAATGACATTCATAATATGGAAAAATCTATTTGATTATCCATAATCATCGATAATGCGAAAATATCGTAAAGTCGCACGGACATCCTTTATCGAACTGATTTTTTTTTATCAGCTGGAGATTATCTCAAGGCAAATCAATAGGAGACGTATATTGATTTAACTCTCCATTAATTATATTATAAGATGCCTTGGACCCCTAATAGGGAAATTATTTATAGCAAGTTTTGCTAATTGTCACTTTGATGAAGCAATTTTCCCACCATTAGGGGGAGATATAAGCCAATTCAAAAGGATTGGCGTGAAATTGCTTGAAACACATCAAATTGCATTAAATTTGTTGTATTATGATCCATGTATAAATTAATATGAACTCAAAGTTCAAAGGATCATTCAGTAGCAACAAGTTATGAATCAATTACTTGATGCAAGTACTATACACAAAAGAGTGACAATCATATGCTTCAACGATTAAATGATTCATATAGAAAACGATGTCCATGTGCAACAAAATGCACAAGATGTCTCACCCATGTGAACATGAGGGGGAGAATCAAAATGAGTTATTGATTAGTGCATTGCACTCTTTTTCCCTTAGCTATGGTTTTATCCTACTGGGTTTTCCTATCAAGGTTTTTAATGAGGCGATCCTAACATTATTATACTCCATATAAAAAGAAAAAAAAAATATGAAAGCAAATAATGTACTTTTTTTCCTATACTAGATTTTTTCCCACATGGTTTTTCTAGTAAAGGTTTTAATGATGCATATATATTCTCTCAAAGTGTATCAATGTGTTGCACTCTTTTCCTTAGCTTTGATTTTGTCTCATTGAGTTTTCCTAGCAAGGTTTTTAATGAGGCAATCAACAATATTATACTACAAATCAAGATTGATGAGAACATTGTACTCTTTTTCTTATACTAGATTTTTTCCCACAGAGTTTTTCTAGTACAGGTTTTAACGAGGCACAATCTCTAAGCAAGTGTCATCCAAGGGGGAGTGTTGTGGAATATGGATGACCATGCATGTACACCAACATATTGTGTAGTCATGTAACTTGTATTTCTCACTTAATAGTACCTCCATTTGTCTATGTAATGTCATGTAATTTGTAATCCTCTCCAATGTACATCAACTCTTCCATGTATTGTCTATGTTGCTTGTGATGTGTTGTATGACTTGTGGTGTATGTATAACTTGTACACATTGTATAAGTACAATTATCATCATCACCAAATGACCTATATAAAGGGTGTCAACCCCATTGTAATTCACACACCAAGTTGAATGAAAACTTCTCATTCCAACTATCTCATTTCTTCTCTTCTCCTTTGTAGTAGTAGAAGTTCTTAGTCTTCTATTTTCCTTCTCTAGTTCTTAGCAAGTTCCAACTCAATTTACAACAATATATATATATATATATATATATATATAGAGGTAATGATTGCACTTAATACATATTATTATATGCAACTTGAGATTAAATGATATAATCTTGTGTTAATATGATACATTTGACATTTATTTATCAACGCTAGGTCTTGTAATCATTTCATAAAAAAGTAAATAAATTTCTTTCAAAAGAGATAATTAGAAAAGAGAACTTCTTATAATGCTATTTAGTGAAAAAGCAATAAATAAATAAATAAATAGGAAAGATGAACATTTAGTGGGATTTAAGAATTATTAGTTTAATAATTAGAACTTACATCAATTATTTTTAACAGATAAGACGATCATCAATAGCTTGAATTTACATTTAATTGAGTTTGCTTGATCATTTGTAATAAGTAAACGCTTGCTTGATCATTTCTATATATATATAATTATTAAGTTGACATTGATTATTATGTAAGCAAATGTGATCAAGATGACAATTTATTGTACTAACAAATTAAATCAATATGACCATAATTATATGGTATGAAATGTATGGTAGAATTGAAGAGGGTGCAAACAAATTTATATTTTTCCGTTCTAGAGGAAAAATATTTGCATAGAGGAAAAATATTTGCAAAATATTGATGATTATAGCCAAGGCAAGCCTAAAGACCAATTAAATCATGCTTTAATTTGGAAGTCGCGTTCATCATACACTCCTATATTTGACCATTTCAAGTAGAAATTAGCTTCCTTTGTTATCTTTGTTTAAGACATTATGGGACTTGCTTAATTAATTTACTTTATTTTTTAAGAAGAAAAAAATTGTAATCCAAATGCTTATATATGTATTATATATACACATTCGTAACACATGATTAATTGATATTGATATGTATTACGATGTCTCCAATAAGCAATTTATTTTATTTTATTTTGACAGCCAAACGTCGGTCATTGGTGTTATCTTTCCGTAATCTCAGGGCTCGTGGGATTAGTCAGAAAAAGTGTCTGGATACTCATGGTTACTCAAAAAAAAATTTAGAATATTGTCAAAATAGTTTTTATTGCAAGTAAATACTCATTTTAAAACAATAATTATTTTTCTTTAATAGAAAATTATAAAATTAGTCCAAATGGTTTTTTTTAAAAAGAAAATTAGTAGGCAAATCAACATGTTATTGAAAACGCTTTCGCCACAAACGAAAGCAACAATTTTTTTTTTTTTTTTTTTTTTTTAAAAAAAAAAAAAATCTTTTGAGCATGCATACCTTTATGTTTGGTCCGTATTAAAGATGTGACAAAGATAAGATTGGTCTTCTTACATTGAAGGGAAAGCTACAATAGAAGAGAATGGCATGGAGTGTGCTTGCCTTTGAACATGACAATTTATTTGAACACTAGACAAACTCACATTCACAACATTTCTTTTATGATTTGATTTCTTTAATTAGACTTCAAAGGGCCAAGACATTTTGCGATTATTTTATAAAGTCTTATGTGGAATTATAGGTGCAACAATAATTAAAAAGATTTCTCATTACTTTTAATTTTTAATAATGGAGACATAGCATATTATATATCTATGATAATTGCAAAATCAAATAAATAGAATAAAGTATAAAAGATATTACATTGTTATTAAACTGCATGTACTTAAAGTAGGAGATTTGGAATATATAACTATATATCAACGTTGATAATTATTGTTTTTTATAAAACATTAAATGAAGAATATCAAGTCCACGCATGTTTATTTTATAAAAAAAATAAAAAGAGAAGAAAAGAAAAAAGAATTCTAAATAATTAAAGTTGAAAGATCTCCTCATTTAAAGATATAAAGATATTGTATGACACAGCATACAATGAATAGCCCACCTTAAAATAATGACTTTTCAATTGTTGCCCTACAACAAACGCTATATGAGATGCGAAGATCAGTTCTAATTAACGTAGAGACATCAAGAACAAAGATGAACAAAACTAGCTAGAACTATAAAGAAACTATAATTAATGAGGCTTAATGATAAAAAAAATCCTAACCTTTACAAGTTTTATTAGTTATATCTTAACTTTTGAAATTTATCAATTATATCCTAACATTTTTTATTTGGTTTCACTAATTTAGCCTCGTTTTTCTTTCATAATATGTGCACACATATCATTCTCTTCAACTTTCTTATAACACCCCTATAAAAAAAATAACTTTCTTATAACACACTTTAAAAATTTATTCATACATATGCTAGAGTTTTATATTCATGTGTGCAATACACATAGTTGTGTGTTCATTTGTCTACTCAAGCTAGCACGTTCATAATTTAGGTACATAGTTTTTTAATCAAATTAATTAAATAACTATGGGTAATCTTCTAATAAGTTTTAGGACAATGCAAAGGCGAGGCATAGTGATCTCTCTCCTGTTTTTTTTAGGGTTTCATCTTTCGCTCCAGCTTTTCAGATCTGTTGATTTCGGGGCTTTCGGTGACGCCGTCGTTCGCTTCGGCGATGTGGCTGTTGCCGGTGGCCCCTATGTTTCTCCAATCTCCATTTTGGTGGATCATCCTCTATTTCTTCTTCTTTCTCCTCTTTTCCCCTTTGTTGTTCTTTTTCCTTTTTTTTCTTTGTTGTAGGGGATGATGGAAGCTAGAATGACAAGATTCAATAGGATGTTTTTGGGGGTAGATTAGATCTGCGATTTCTTGGGGTTCCGACCCTCCCACAGTTTCTCCATGATCTCCGTCATCGCCTTGGTTCTTTTGGCTAACTTTTATGCGTTCTCGGCTATGCTTGAGAAAGATGGCGCGCCTAGGGGTGATATCTCATCTCCTTAATGATATTGGCTTCCACTGGAGATTGGATAGTTTTTTAGTAATTTTTGTTTAGTTTAGTTCAATGTTGTCTTGTTTAGTTAGCGTACTGCTTCGCTTACGTGCGAAGATTGTCCCCATTAGTGGGGTTGTTGTCCTCATTGTTGGGGTGGTTGTCCCTATTATTGGGGTTGAGGTTGCACTATAGTGTGCGCCGTTTTCGAAATTTGTTTCGTGCTTCATTGTTGTTAGTTCTATTTGTAATAGACGCTTGTCCGATTTGGACTAGGAACACATCAATACAAATCATTTTGACAAAAAAAAAAAGTTTTAGGACAATGCTATTTGTTACACACTTTGGGTTATATATACATTGGATACACATTAGGTGTAGATTTCATATACGTACAACACATATCCCGATGAGAATCCACACCATATGTCCACACCGTATGTGTATCCAACGTATGTACCCAAAGTATGTAACAAATATCATTGTCCTAAGTTTTATATGCCATTTTCATATGTTTATACACATATGTCAACTTACTATATTAGTGATTTATGAATAACTAAATTTGAATTAGAGTCTTAATGTAGCATTGATTTATAAATTATTATTTTTCTGAGTCTTCATAAACTTAATTTAAACATTGGGTTAAAAGATTGTGATGTAAATTAATAATGTAGATGATCATAAAAAGAAAAGTTAGAAGATTAAGTTGATTTAAAAAAAAAGTGCCCCCAAACTAATTGAAGATGGAATTGATATATAATAAATTGAAAAAGTTAGAATATAAGTTGATGCAACTTATAAATGTTAGGATATTTTTTTTTGATCATATATTAGGACTTATAATAATTACGACCGATTGGATAGGTAAGTGAATGCAAATGATTAGTAAATCCATATATATAACTAACGGTTGGTTGACACAATTGGAAATGAGTTGATGCATTTTAACTAGTGACTCGAGTTCGAGTCTTGAGACTGAAAACATCAACGTTGGGAGCTCCCTTCATCTATATGATACGCGACTCGAGGTGAATTCGGAGTAATCGGATAGTCGTCCGAATATTGGGTGGATAAGACTAAAAAAAAGAAGTAAATCCATATAAATATATAAATGATCCATGTTAGATCTTTAACTTATTTTTGAATATTGATAGGTTTCTCTCAGACTTAATGTGTGTTTGGTGTCCTGTGAGAGAGGGCATTATACATAGAAGGGGACTAGACATTTCTTTTCTTTCAATTAAATGTGTGTATGTGTATATCTAATATCTATATATAAGCACTATTTGTTGTATTGAGTGATGATACAAATTAATATGTGGTAAGAAAAATGAAATGTACTACATAAATAATTGAGAATGCACTGCTCCATAATAATAAATAATAAAGTGGTGATTGATGATTTTGTTCACCATCTTTATAAAACCAGAGGTGCACATTTTCTTTTGTACTTCTCTACTTATAATCATAACCTAAAGACAAAAAACTAATAAATAGTCTTAACAATTTGCATAAGAATCCAAACGTCTCCACAGTATAAAATAGGGTTTTTGTAGTTTAAAATATAGATCAATAGGAATTCACTTTTAAAGTGGGAGAAGGTAAGAATTAAGGCACCAAAAAAGCCCTAAAAATGTGTCTGATTCAGCAGTTTAATTTCTCTAGAGTCAATTAGCATGTAGTGAGCATGATGATGAGTGAGACCAATATAGGGAAACAAAACCAACCACTATTCTAAGAGTAGAGGGACTATCAATTATATTTTGTTAGGAAAATACTAGAATGACAATAATAATGTCACACAACAAGACATATATGCTTATAAGAGTCTTTCATACGACCTCGACCCACATGTTATGCATCAGAATTTGTGTATGCATGTATCTCGAGACACACATGAATGACTCTTGTGAGCCAATACATTTTATGATGTGACATGACGTTATTCTAACATTTCTCATTTTATTATTATATATATAAGAGGTGCCCATGTGAAAACAAACAGTCAAACTATAGAGAAAAAGAAGGATTGAGAAAATGACACATTTAGAAGTAGAGAATCCAATTCCAAAACCCTCCAAATTTGAGTTTTTAATGAAAAAAAAAAGGCTCAACCACGAGGCCTTCCCCATCCACATTGTCTCATTTTCCACTCCCCATGTTCCTTAGAACATGGAGGAAATTATGGCAGATTTCCCTACCTCATCTCTCTCTTTCTCTCTCTAGCTACCCTTAATTTTCTCTCTCTATCCTTCCCCACCATAAAAGCTATCTCACAAGGCCCAACTCCACCTGCCATGGCAAAAAATTAAAGCCATCAAAAAACCATATATAGCTAAAAGAGAAGAACAAAAAAATCCCCCCCTCTTTCTCTCTCTCTCCACTATGATTACAATCAAATCAAGATTGAAAAATATGAAACCTCCACACCCTTCTCATCATCTATCAAATTATCTATAATTCCTAGCTTGATTTCTTGTTCGAATATGTTCATATAGTTTGATTATTATTAGTCCTATCCTTTAAATTCTCAAGGTGTGAAGCCAAACCAAAAAAAAAAAAAAAAAAAAAAAAAAAAAAAAAATGGATATTGAATTGGCCAAGTGTGAGTGTTGTGGACTCAAAGAGGATTGCACCCAAGACTACATATCTCAAGTGAAGTCCAAGTTTGATGGGAAATGGCTGTGTGGCTTGTGTGCTGAGGCAGTTGGTGATGAACTCAACAGGGCAAAAAAGTCATCATTTGGAGTAGATGAAGCCATGAAAGCTCACATTTCCTTCTGCAGCAAATTCAATTCTAACCCTGCTGTGAGAGTGGCTGATGGGATGAGGCAGATGCTCCGAAGGCGATCCAGCGACTTGTCGCCGTCGTCGTCGTCGTCGTCGTCTCCAAAACCGAATTCTTCATCGCCCTCGAAGACCTATTTTCGATCCGCGAGCACTTCGAAAGTAGGTGACCACCCACCTCCCTATAGTCTTTGCTAGCTTCAAATATATTACAAGGTGGAGAACTGAAATGAACTGATCTTCTTCTTTGTTTGAAGTAATTCTCAAGAGCTAATTATTAAGTTACTACTTCAATTAATTAGCTAATCAATTCTCTTCTCTCTTTCTGATCAGCTTTCTTCTTGTACAAAATATGTTATTTTCAATATTGGAGAGGCTTTACACTTTTGTCTTTATGAGTTTTGCTTGGCATGGATTTCTTCTTTGTGAGAATTAGCCAAAATTTTTAAGGATTTTTCAGTATACATAACAAAGAATTTTAATCCATTTTATTAGAGAATGGAGAATATTATGGTTAATTTTATTTTTTCCAAAATGGGTTTTAATCCAATTTATTAATTGTTAACTCCATAAACTAAAAAAAACATTTTCATAGCAGAGAAAAACATAAAGGCTTGGTGCATTCATTTGCTGACTCTCTTGCCAAAAGCTCAACTTTTGATTCAAATCCTTGATTTATGGCTTTTTTTTTCCACTTAGAAAGTTTTTTAATCAAATTCTACAAAGATTCCCTAAACAAGTGATCTCATTTATGCACCCCCTTTTTAAATGTGATTTTTTTTTGTAATTAGAAGACATCAAATTTACATATATATAATTTTTTTTTGGGTAAAAAAAAATATAAAAAGTTTATTGAATTTGGTAGCTAACATTATATTAGAGGGTTATAAGCGGAGAAGAACAAGAGGAGGACCTATCCACATAAACAGGTGATATTTCAAAAATTATAATTAATTGGAAGCCTTTTTGTCTGAAATACATGCATGGTGTCTTTTTTGGCTCATCTGATTCCCAATTTCAACAAATATATCCAAGACATAATCCTTATTTTTCTCATTTTTCAATACTCAAATGCTGCAACTATGCTTTTTTTTTTTTTGAAAAAAAAAAGGAAAGGAAAAAAGAGCTGCCAATTACCCCAACTAAAAGAGATTTTTTTTTTTTTTTTGTCAAAACCACATTTATATATTAATATTAACGGAAAGGGGTGGGAGCCAAGAGGGCATGGTTTCCACCCAAATACAATTTGCTCATTTTACTCATGGCGTAAGCTGCCAAAGCATGAACCTGTTGATTACATTGCCTTGATACATAGCTAAAACTAAAAGTGATTCATTACAAATATAACATGAGTATTTGTTGAAGAGATGTGTTATGTTTACACTTATTGAAACATTAGGAATAGACAAGGTCTTTATTATTATTATATTTTGTAAGATGTCCTCAAATCGCATGTGTAATTCGAGGCATACTGACAACACAAATTTATGTTCGAAGTAAGAAACTTGAGGAAATTCAAGGATGTAATAGTTAATCTAAGATAACTTGGGATTGATTGATCAGAAAGGATTTTGAAAGTACTCCGACATCAAGGATATTAAATCAAATCAAAAATAAGAGTTTGATCTATATAGCTAACCTCAGTTAATTTGAAATTGAGGCTTTGATGTCGTTGCTACTTCTGACAACACAAATTAATTAGAGGTGTTTGTATATCTTTGTTGTACCTTTGTTGACCACTTATTTATCATTTTCCCTACATTAAATTAGTTCAATCTGTTGCCATCCCTTAGAGGGGTAGTTTGTGTTGCCCTCTTAGAGGGGTTGTTGCCCTCCCTTGTGAGGTTGTTGTCCCCCATGTGAAATTGTTGCCCTCATCGTGTGGATGTTGTTCTAAGGTTAAATGAATTGTAATACATGTTCTCCTCTATGATGTAATAGATTGTTGTATCATTTTTTGGGTGTTAGGATCATCAATGCAACAAAGTTGACAAAAAAAAAATAAAAAAAAATAAAAATTAGTCCAATCTGTTCCACTTGCAGATATTTTGCTCTATTATCCAATTTCAATGGACAGTTCAAACAGTTAACATGCATTATTAATTATAGTGTGGGATTGAAGCATATAAAATATTAACCATTATCGCTCCTCCATTATAGCAGTTTTTTTTTTATTCAAGCCCATGGAAGTTTGAACATTATTCAAAACGGTTCAATTACTATAGAAGTTTCTTCTAAAATTTATTGAGCCATGATTTCTTCTCTAAGAATCCAAGTCCATTATTCAAATAATGAACCAATTCAGGAGAAGCACTAACTAGAATATAAAAACATTACTTAGTAGAATCTCTCTTATAAAACTCAATGAACTAAAAATATTAAAGATAATATGTACATAATCATGTTATGAAATGGATGGACACTTGTGCATGTGAATGACCACATTGTGAAACATGGTTCTCATATTGAATTGTAACATCAAGCACGACTCTTACACTTCATGTAACTTGTAATCCTCTCCAATGTACACCAACTCTTCCATGTATTGTCTATGTTGTTTGTGATGTGTTGTATGACTTGTGGTGTATGTATAACTTGTACACATTGTATAAGTACAATTATCATCATTACCAAATGATCTATATAAAGGGTGCCAACCCATTGTAATTTACACACCAAGTTGAATGAAAAACTTTTCATTCCAACTATCTCATTTCTTCTCTTCTCTTTTGTAGTAGTAAAAGTTCTTAGTCTTCTATTTTCTTTCTTTAGTTTTTAGCAAGATCCAAGCCAATTTACAACAAATCATTCAATTTTATAATTTATAACACTCTGATCAGTAAATTTACATTTGTGACGACATTAGTGCTCAACTTTACTAATTGTAACACAAACGTCTCCTAACTTTACAAATTGTAAGACGAAAGTCACTCGTGTGGCTTTTTGATTCAAAACTCGACGAGGATGCACACTCGGTGACACTACATCCCAAGCTTCAATATAAAAACCTTAGATTAAAAATCCACTATAACAAGAAGAGGAGGTCTTTTCTCTTATGCATGTGCAAAAGAGAAATTTGAGAGAAAACAACCCCACTTTCTTATATATTGAAATTGAGTGACTTTTTAATTAAAATAAAATAAAATTGAGTGTGGGTGCAATGTCAACAAGCGTCATGCATCACACTCCCCAAATTTCCAATCGAAAATCTATCAAAGTGACTTTCGTGTTACAATTTGTAAAGTATAATGACTTTCGTGTATTGCAAATTGTAAAGTTGAGCAATCGTATCATTACAAATGCAAGTTTAGTGACCAAGTAATAAAAATTAATGACCATATGTGTAATTTACCCTACCACGCAAACCATAGGCCTTACAAATCAGTGCTCCCCTCACAATCCCTTTGATGGCCCAACTAACAACAAAGCCTCAATCCGAAATTAGTTAGTTAGGATACAACACAAAATTGAAACTGCTATGATACTACATCCTCATATGTCCAGAACAGTGACTGACAATTCCCACATGTTACTTCTCTAACAATTTATAACTTTCCTGCAACTTTAAAGTTAAACCAAACATTAAATATAAACTTACGCTGTAAATTAACTCCATGAAATTATTTCCACTCGCAGTGTAAATTGACAAAAACGAACCCAATGACGCATTAAAGTTACAAGGTATTGTTGCTGCATTTCCGCAAGAATATACATTTGAAATCATTTACAAAAGGGCCCAGCCTAATACTAATATATGCCCCACCACGAAACAGCATGCCGGAACGATACAACATCGTTGACACATTGAGACACTTCTTGTGCTCCCTCCGATGCACATTGAGATGCATATGCTTGCACATATCAATGCAAACCTCCTTCGCATACACATTGAGAACTGACACATTGAGTCACAACGCCAAAAAAAAAAAAAAAAAAAGGACGCCAACAAATGATGATAATCTCACACAAAAAAGTCAAATTCCACGCATTTGATTTTGAAATGTTTCTACTTGTTGACGTATATATATACCTCAAGTTTTATAACACTTTAGCATATTCAATAAAACTCAATATCTTAATACATCATATTCAATAAAATTAAATGATAACTTCACATCAAGTCCAATTAAGCAAATAATAATCCCATCTAACCACATATAATATACCTACTACTTGGTCGAGTCTCATCTTCAAAGTTTGTCAAAAATCAAACTATTCTATAGAGTATGAACTATGAACCCATACCAACCATCGCATTTTTTTTTCCTTTTTTCAAATCATAACCAAACCACAATAGGCAAAATCCAATCCAAACCATATATGAAATATAAACCACATCATAACATGTAAACTAAATTGAATATGAGAAACTAATTAGGCATCAACTGAACATTACTATAGAGGCTACTCACAGAGTCGCAAGAACGAGTGGAGTTTCGAAGAGTACTTGAACCCTTCCATAAACAAAAAACTACTTGCACTTCCCCAACATTGATTAAGAAAGTAAACACAAACCAACTGACATGACCAATACCATAATAGCCTCCCAAGAAACCCACCTCCATTGGCTCCGCAATTCAGCACTGTTTCACAGATGGAAAAGCAAAATGCATTAGTCGTAATTGAGCATGCAACAAAATCCGTAAAACGTCAATTCATAAAAGAAGTACCTCGATGATATCGGCACATAATCAGTGATCTCCGTAGAAGAGTAGCATCAGAGATCAAAAGAGAGGATTACAAAATGGAGACCAACTAGAAGAGCGAACAGAGACTATATAAGAAAGGACCTTAACAGAGACCAACGACAACATAGGAGAGAAGACTGACGTTCTGAGGGCAACAACCGGGGCTTCGGACAAGAAAGGCAGAACACAGGAATATCTATTGGGCTTGAAAGGTGGAAGAAGTTAAAAACTGATATTTCTTTTCAACAACTCACTCCCCAATTTCCCTTCAAAAACATGGAAAAAAGAGGGTGAGCAGAACTGAATGCCTTCGCAGAGCATCCAGAAAACAGTCATGCGTTAGTAAGAGAAGAATTAGAGAGCACTAAAAATACCATGAACGGATGAGTTGATCATGAAGCAGCATTCAGAGGACTATCTACTAGAAGGAAAAAGGGAACAGGAAGAAGTTGAGCATACTCTGTCAGCTATCGATTCAAAATATGCTGATGACCAACATAATCAAAACTCAGAGCTATGAAATAGGAGATGGAATGAGAGGAAAATCAGATTAAAAATTAAGGACTCGAAGAAACCTACAAGAGGCTATAAGAACTGACTACACCAGTATCTACATGGCACACTACTTTATACACCCTAATCTCAATACAACGGCAATGTTGAAATGGAACTCCATGAACAAGAGGAGATCCTCTCCCACCAAATATTTTAAGTCACAGCCTCGCCCATCCAATCACTGAAAGTTTTCCACCAAGTAACCCAGCCTTTCAAACTTTAAAGTTCCAGACATTGCATGCTCCTGCTACTTTAATTTCCAAACCACAATTCTTTACCATCAGCTATTAAATCCAAACATACTTCTAACAACGAGATCATAAAAGGCAACTAAACCCCACAGAGCTCAGTTATATCCAACCAGCCATTGCAGTTTTTCTTCCACCATCGTTTACGCAATTCGATGAACTTCCAAAGAACCACAACAACATTATTCACCCCATATATACAAGAGTAAACGCTAAAAAAGTTGTCGAACTATCTATATACAGCAGTTAAACCTCCTCCATTCTCTCATTCATCACCCATATCCAGGTGAAGAATTCTTCGCAGATCCTTTGTCGCAGAGTCAGTGTTCAGAAGGGAATCCCTTCGAGAATGATCAAGTACCCCAGATTCAGGCAAAATACATTGCTTCTGCAGGATAGAAAATTTGGGCATGGGCAGTGAACTAGGTGGAGGTGAGTTTGAATATGCAGGCCCAGCCCACAATTTTGAGCAAGAGAGATGATCCTCAGAAAATCTTTCTCCGTCATTTGGTTTAAGAATCACAGGGGTTTCACAGTTCTTCTCCTTATATATCATTACTTTCTTAGATTTATCAATTGTGCTAACTTGTTCTTTAGTAGATTGGAAAGAAAACCCCTTCTTTGCAACAAAATAACCATTGCATAGGCTCAAAGGAGTCGGCAGAATACCTGATCCAGATCGAAATCTGCAGTTGATATCTCTCAAACCTCTCGAAGAATGTGAACTAAATCTATCACGAACTCCATACTTGCCCCTACCATAATATTGATTCCGATGCTGCGGTACTACCAAAAGTGTCTCCATTTCTAATCGTTCAAAAAGATCCAGACTACTCAGCTCGTAACACCTCTTCAAAACCTAGAATCAGATGAACCAAGAAACAACAATCTGTAAGACTCAACTCATCCACCGAATCAACACATAAAAACAAAAGCAACGGATTCAACTCAAACCGAATATTGTTCTTGAAATCGAACTACACTACAAAACAAATTCCAAACCACAACTCTAAAACTCACAGATCCACAACTAAAACTCCATCTACAAACAACAGATAAATCCTAAAATCGATCCAAACACACTAACAAACATCAAAAACATCGACAAAGCAGCTCTAAGATCCAGATCAGTCTCTAACTCGAACAAAAACAAATCAAGAACAGGTCAAAAACTTCAGTTTTCGAGCCAGAAATGAAGTCGAAATGAGCAGAAAAGCAGCAAAATCAGATGAAATACTTAGAGGAAACAAAGAATAGATTGAAATAACTACCAGAGCCAATCAGATATCAGTCTTGAAATCAAATTAGACTTCCAAAAACTTCCAAACCATAACTCTCAAACGCACAGATCCAGAACTGAGTCTCTCGTCCACGAACAACCAAAAAACCCTAAAATCGATCCAAACACACTAACAAACATCAAAAACACCGAAAGAACAGCAATCTAAGATACAAATCGGTCTCCTACTCGAACAAGAACAAATCAAAAAGTCCATTTTCAAGCCAGAAATGAAGCCGAAATGAGCATAAAAACAGCAAAACCAACTAAATCTCTCGTCCAGAAACCACATAGAAACCCTAGAATCGATCCAAACACACAAAAATAACCACAAAACACCGAAAGAACAGCGATCTAAGATTCATATCAGTCGAAATCAAAGAAAAGATCAAATGGTTCGATTCTCAAGCCAGAAATGAAATCAAAATGAGCAGAAAAACAGCAAATTCAACTAAATCTCTCATCCAGAAACCACAAAGAAACCTAAAATCGATCCAAACACACTAACAAAAATCAAAAACACCGAACGAACAGCAATCTAAGATTCATATCAGTCCCTAACTCGAACAGGATGAAATCAAAGAACAGATCAAAAGGTTCGATTTCAAGCCAGAAATGAAGTCGAAAAGAGACGAAAAACAGTAAAATCAACTAAATCTCTCGTCCAGAAACCACAAAGAAAACTAAAATTGATCCAAACACACTAACAAACATAAAAAAACATCGAAAGAACAGAAATCTAAGATCTGTATCAGTCTCTAACTCGAACAAGACGAAATCAGATGAACAGATCGAAAGGTTCGATTTTCAAGCCAGAAATGAACTCAAAATGAACAGAAAGACTTACAGAAAGCGAGTGAAGAAGAGATTGGAAGCTTTTCAGATGAGTGTTTCGATCTATTTGAGCTCTGCGTTTCGTCGGATGACTCGAACCGCCATAAGAGCATAGCTTTGGAGCTATGAACGATAATCGCGGATCTCAAATTATTCAGAGTTAGATTTAATAACTAAAAATTAAACTGGTATGGATAGTGACTGACGTGCTCAGGTTGTGGCCTTTTTGGGTTTACGAAAATGGCCCTGCCTTTTTGAGGAATTTACGGATGTGGTGGGGATGATACTGTTGTTGAAGGACGAAAATGCCCCCATCGGCACTTTTTTTTTTTTTTTTTTTCCATAACCATTAGTTCGTTTGGATTAGGGTTTAATGAGCAGCACAATTGGTGGGATACATTAGATTAAAAACATCAAAATGTGATGACTTATGAGATCATCAAAAAACCAAATAATTAATTAAAAATTTTATTTACTAAATGATTATAAGCATGGTAAGAAAAACCTAAAATATTTCTTTACTATTTGTCCTAATAAATTCGATCTATAAAAAAATTGAAAACTCTACAATTTTTTAATTGTTTGAACATATTTTAGGTGAAGTTTTTGAATTTATTAATGAGAATAGGTTTTTTTTTTTAAGGTAGGGTTCCATTCTTTATTTCGAACCCAACGCATGGATAAGTCGATATATTACATAAATAGATATTATATTCCACTTTAGAGCTCTTAGAATTGAAATTTGTATTACTGAGTTAGACTTAAGTACGAACGTTTTCATAATTCATGGTGTGAATGTCTTGCATCAAGATCTTCTTAAAGGTATTTTCCCTGAACATGCAACTACGTGTAGTGCACTTATATGTGCTGAAACGATGCAAGAATACCAGCGACAAAACTAAGTTAGTTTGAAAGTCATCTCAAATTAGTCATTTAAAACCTCTTTATTTTGTAAGTAAGAGTATTAATGTTGCAAATTCGCTCTTCGTGCCCATTGAGTTTTTCATAAAATATTTAAATAGTAAACTTTTATTAAATTTAGTCATGAGCCATGAAGTAGGATCCCGAGCGTTTAGGGTTGGTGGTATATTCTTCACAACCACGATAAGGAGGTTTTAGTTGCCTTCACCAAAAGAATAGAGGGATCGATGACTCATGAGGTAGCTGTGAGAGAAGCTATGTTCTTGGCCTTGTTGGTTCCGCCTGATCACATCTCAGTGGAGAGCGATGCAACTAACGTTATCCACACGTTTCAAAAACGATGGACGTGTGGACTTATTGGGCTCCTGGTGCAAGAGATTTTTCTCAACTCTAATGCACCTTCTCAAAATTCAGTTTAAGTTTATCTTTAGATTGGGAAACAAGGTAACTCACACCTTAACCCAGATAGCCTGTGAATCAAATATTTCATGTACTTGGTTTAATGTCATCCTTATGCTCATCTCGCATCGGCATGATGTAAATATTGATCTCAGTTGATGAAATGAAATTGGTCTGTAATGGCTTAAAAAGAAAAGAAAAATAGAGATTAATACAAAAATTAAGTCAAAATATTCCTGTAACGTTTTTTTTTTTTAAACTAGTTAGGTACGTGCTTCGCACGTATCGAGGTCGCGAAATCATTGTTGCAATAAGTGGGTAGTATAATATGTGTTCTTGTGTTTTAGGTTATTGTAGATATATTGTAGTGTAATGGGGTGATGTTATGTGTTGTTTTTGTTGTGGTAGTTGATTGAAGTAGGTGCTTTTAAGTTGAAGATAAATTACTATAGTAAATTATTAGTAGATGTAGTTGGGAAAGGGAATAACATTTTATATTAAACATGTACTAAAGATGCAAATGGAAGTGAACATATGTAGCTAGACATACACATATAGATAACTATATTTACACATACACATACATACATATATACATATGTATGTATATGTTGTTGGAAAATGTCACTCAAAATGCAATTACTTTGGCAGAGAATTACATTGCACTATCATGCGTGTGTACTTTGTTGGAATGATCAAAAGTGATTGTTGCTTCTCTTTTTGTTGCGATTGAAAATGCCTTTGGAGTAAATAAGATGATCTAATCGTTGTCCTTGTAGATTGCAAGTTCATTGCCTTTGTCACTGATGTACGAAGTGTATATTTCTGTAGATGATTCACAACTTAGTAGAGAGCTTGTATTTGTGCTACTTTCATGTGAGTGTGATCCGTGCGAGGAATATGACTCTTCTGTATAGAGGTGAATTGAGTAGATGATATTCTTCATTGCAACATTATAGTCTCCATGCTATCGATTGTAATGGGTATTATGCATGTCATATCATTTTCAGAATTGGAGTGTTTGTTGTAGGATTGAAGTGTTCTCCATGTGTTAAGAAAGTAAACAATGTTAATGTTATATATGGGAACACTATATAGTTGTCAAATTTTGATTGTGAGAGGAATAAAGGAATATGATTTTTCTTCAATTTGCATTATTTGGTGAGCACTTTTTTGCAGTAGTTGTCGTGTAGGGATGTTGAAAGCAACAGCTTCCATTAAGTCAGAGTCATCTTTTAGTTCAACTTGAATTTTGTGCCAGTGAAGACAATAGGGAAAATGTAATTAATGAATAAGTGAAGTGAACCATGTATTTTATCTAAGGGGAAAGTTTTATATTTACCTTGGAAGTCCGTACAAATTTTTATTTTTGCATTGTAAGCAATTGAACTGTTCTTGGTATTAAGCAGCTGTATATCTTTTGCATTTGCTACATCTCATATATCAATAGGGCTGATTTTGGTACTTGATTGGCATTGTTGCTTTAAAAGCGAAGATAACAACCCATAGAGAGGAAATAATTTTGTAGTATGAATGTGTGGTTTTCTTTTTCTTTTTGTATATGTTGTTGTTGTCATATTATATAGATGGTTTAGAGTTGTCTTACTTGGAGGACTGTATGAGGTAGGTCAATGATGCGGGAGATTGTGTGCATTGTCTGGCAGCAGAGGAAATGTTAATAATGGATAAAGGTGCTTCGTCATCAATGAAGCAATCCAAAGTTGGTCTATGCAACTCTAACATGTGATAGAGTAGTTGTGTTAGTAGAACTTATGTATATATAAGTTGTAATAAATGGATATAAATAGGTATACCATTTTTGTAGGTGACATGCTCTGTTGTCATCATACGTCATGTGAAGAACAGTTGTTGACCTTGTCGACAAGGATATTCCTATTGGTTATAAATGTAGACATATATTAGTGATAATATATTGACTATTAGTTCTTGTATTGTATATGTCATCATATGGTAATTAATAATATAGCTTGTTTACCATTATGGATGTCAACTTTCAAATGGAGAACAACAACAAGTGGCTTTGAAGAAATGACATTTGAAATGCTTTTGCCATATTTAAGTGAGAAGTTTTCCCACATTGTGAAGATCATAGAGAACATGTTGCAGTTTTATACATTAAGAAAGAGAAGTAGCGGATAAAAAATAGGTGTCATTAGAAAGAAACGCTTACCTTTCATCGATAAGAGTGATCTCTTGTATCGTTGCTTTTCCATTCCTTGTGTGTATGTGACGTGATTGGTTGATCATGAGTGCAATTTCAATTATATCTATAGAATGAACACATATATGATTTTCATGTTAATGTGGAAATTTGTTCAACGATAACTTTATTTCAATTACAAGAGGAAGTAATAGCAGTTGCAATTTTGTAAATAGAGTATAGTACGATATAATGTGTTTAAATGAAATACTTACTGACTGAATCGTTGGAATTGATCAAGTGTTGCAGTTCATTTAGTGGTGTGAATTTCATTTCTTGTACAAAGGCATTTGCAGGAGGAAGTTCTTGAACTAATGTGTTTTTGTTTAAGGTCCATTGATATTTATTTGGCACACTTTGAAATTTACTGCTTACAGATTGCACACGGGCATGAGATATGACGTAAGCTTTGTTTTGTTCAAGGGTATGTTCAAAACGTTTGATATTTTCATCAAATATAGTTGCTTGTATCTTCGAACCCTGCAGTGAAAATGTAAGTCATATGGCAGTTTGTCTGTTTATATTAATAGAGAATGATAACCAAAAAATATATTTAGACAACCATAATGAAGTAAAGAAATATATAACATAGAGTTATGTTTTAGAACATTGGAATGTTTGCAATATTTTAAAGCATAGACTTATGTTTTACAACATTGGAATGTTTTAGAACCTAAATTTCATAACTCCTCTTATTGCTAGCTATTTTTTTATAATTGATGAATCTTGATATCTCATCTTTGCAATTTTATACATGAAAAGAAAGACAATGAATTGAAAGAATATATAATATAGAATTAAGATTTACGACAATGGAATGATTGTAAAGGTTTACAACATAGACTTATGTTTTACAACATTGGAATGTTTAACAACATAAATGAGTGAAATCGATAACAAAAAAATATGTTGTTGTATGTCTTCTGCAATTTATTTTTAGCAAATTGTATGCCCTCTGCATACTTTATGATAACTTCCCAAACCCTTTTATTCCGACTGTAAATAAGTATTTGGATGAGTGAAATCAACAACAAAAAAATATCATTATGAACTCTAAGAAACTCAAGCATTCAACCCCTTCACATCATGTACTTGACTGTCCCTCACCATGCACCTTTCAAAGCATCAGTATTGGGATTAAAAATTATTTAACAACCCTAAAATATAACTCGTGCCACATGTCATTTCAGGGTCGTACATGAGACCCACTTGTCGTGATACGTATGTCCTAACCTCGGGAGTCGATACCGAGGTATGTTATTTTTGTTTGATGCTTGTATTATGTATTATACATGATTGAACAAATTAAACTAATCAATTTCGGAAATGTGCGGGTAAGGTATACGCGGGCGTATCGCTGTCGAGGTAAGCGGAGACGTACCTCGAGTTACGTGTCGATGTATGACCGAGGTAGCGGCTTATGGGGTAAGTTTTATGCGAGCTAATTAAGGTTTAATACTAACTTTAATGTGGTCAAGTTTAATGTGAAAATAGGTGGGCCTAAGTTAGTAAATAAATGAATTAGCCACATGATGTGCATCGAGACATGTGTTGAGCCATCTAGAGATTGGATGAGTCAACTTGTAGAGTCACTCATGCATGACATGACTTGGTAAATGATTGAATGAAAGTGGGCCATAAGATATATCTCGAGATATGTGTGCACACAAGATCAATGGCTATGGTTTAAACCTATCCAATACATATAAGTCAACATTTTGATTTCCATTTCCACACCAAAATTGTTGGCAAGGAAGGAGAGAAAGAGAGGAGCTGCTGGAGAGAGTTTTGGTGAAGTGAAAGTGAGCAATTCTTTGATGGTGTGTTGAAGAAGAAGATCAAAACATCAAGCTAAGTAAGTCCATCAACATAGCTTAGTCATATACTTAAATTTGATGTTGTTGATTCATGTCATGTTGGGATATGATTTTGAGGAATTAAACGTTGGATTTTTGTCAAATTTGCACATTGGTTTTAATGTTTATATATCAAATTAGGTCCCTTAGAATCAACTTGAGGTTTCAAAATGGTTTCGTAGGTTAATTGGAGTCAAAATAGTTGCATAAAAACTAGTTTTGTAGAACTAGTACCGTGCAATCTAGTTTTTGGGATACTTTGAGATAATAATCCAGGCAATCAAACGAAGGATTTCGAGCTAATTTTTTTTATGGGTTTTCGTGTTTATATATCAAACTTAATCCATGTAAATCATATTTTGATTTGGAGAAGGTTTGATAGTGTTTTAAAGGCCTGAAAAGAGGCTAAAAATTAAAACTGCTATGTCATGTGTTTAACTGTTTTGAGTAAGCATGTTGATGAATTGATTTTAGATATCAAATGAGGTCCGATTGACTTGCAAATAGGTTCATTTGAATCTTTGTATAACCTACTTTGATGATCAATAAAGATTGTGTTCATTGGAGTTTGTTTGATCAATAAAAATCAATGTAAAACATAGCATGTTAGTATGATTCAAATCTGTCCAATTATGACATTTGCGACTTAACAACTTTGCGTAATGTTTTAAATGGGCATTTGTTATCCAAATAAACTGAGGTTGGACTTTTAGAATCCCTATATATCGTACTTTGAATAGAACCTAAGCTCGGACCTTAGTACAACTTTTAAATTGGTGAAAAATAGTTGTGAAAATGGCCAAAAGTAATGAACTAAATTAATTAGTTAATGAAATGAGTTGATGATCAAATAGAGGTGAATGAAATTGTTAGTGATACAATGAGTAAAATTGAGACTCTAATTGAGAGATCAAAATATGGAAATGAGCTCTAAAAAGAGGTGTTAGAGTTATTGAGTGGTTTCAACTCCGTTATGAGATTGAAAATGAGTTTTAATCTCATTGTAAGTTGTAATATGAGTTTTTAGTATTCAAGTGGAGTTGTAACTCTTAAAAAATGTGAATTCATGATTTAATAGGACTTGTTGAAGTACGTGAAAGTCGGGGAACAATGTGTAAAGCTTCGTAACCAACGTTGGGTTGGTTTGGTTGTAAGTAAACCAACTAGAAAATGCAGAGTTATTTCATTTAAAGCTATGGACTATTGTTGTTCATTGTTTTATCATATATCCTTGGAATTCCATTCTAATTGAGTTGTCCGAGGACAAGTGAGTCAATGGTGATCCTTGGAAGGAGTGGCTGACTGAGGTAACATACCAGAGTCATGGCCTCGGGATGCACTGCATTGGTTACTGATTTTGACGGGGTGTGAGTTATTAGCGTGGTTGTTCCAGGAAGTCTCACTATCTCGTGGGTTTAAGGCTTGTGAGTGTACCAAGTTCTAAAACCCGAGTCTTGATGTTTTGACAAGACTCAATGACCTATTGGTCGGGACTACTTGCACCTCTATGTTTGCATTCCTGAACACTCATTGATCGATTGTTTTTTATTTATTTATTTTTATTTATTTATTCATGCATCCTTATACTTTTCTTATATCTGCATGAATATATACTAATTTATTTATGAAATGCTATTTAGTATCTTACTAGCGTTACTTACTTGGGCTCGTTATTCTTGTGTTTAATTGAGTGCAGATTCGAAATCGAGTAAGGGAAAGGGGCCAGTTCTAGGAAATTTATTGTGAGGACTTTGGAGCGGCTTTCCCTATCACATTTTTGTAGGTTTTATATTACTTACGTATTATTGTTTTGACGCATGGGATATATGAGTTTTGATAGATATTTACATGGAGTATATACGGGGTTTCCACACTCTAGCTGTCCTAACTGATTTGTGTAGAGTTGTTTAGATTTTGTTTAAGTTGAACTCGCTTCTGCATAAACTTTGATAACTTCCAAATTTGAATAACTCACAAAAAATGTAAAAAATTTGATGCGTTGGAATGATAAATGGTTAGGAAGGCTGACTAGGCTTGCGTTAACGTTGCAAGGATTGACCCGGGGTCTACGTAAATCTAGGCTAGGCGAGGTCCAGTTTAGGTTTCGGAGCTGGGGCAGTCACAGTTGGTATCAGAGCCTTCGTTTTACGCCTAACTCAAGAATAAACCACAACCAACGTAAGACACGAATCCATAATAGAGTTAGGACAAGGTTGGAACTTAGAGTGGAACCATATGATCCTGACTTAAGTCTTAGTTAGGAAGTGAGGAGAGTTGGGGAAATTAAAGTTGGACTATATTAGATATTTGATGTATTGTATATTACTACTATCGATAGATACGTCCTGATCGAGAAATCGCATTCTTTGCAGATTGCGATGGCCGATCAGCCCGAGATCAGTGATACTGGTCCGAGTGACGTTCATGAGAGGTTGGATGAGTGTCCAGCTGGTCATCTCACATGGCCAACAACTTCAGGAGATTCTCCGACTTTTGAGAGCACAGGCTACAACATAGCCTTCTACATCTGCATCCGCAGCACCAGTCACTGAAGACGGAGTGCGCCGACAGTACATGCCACTATTACGTCTTCTACAACACCGATCAGACCTGTGACTGGTGAGGGGGTACAGAATCAGATTGAGTGAGTACCACATACTCCTGATACACTAGCGGATGATGCGTCGAGCATGCCCACTGATGCGGGTATTCAGGTGACTGCTGAGGCGACGCAGTCTCGCGAGTTTCAGAGACATCACCCGAAGAAGTTTCACTAGGATACGAATCTTAGAGCAGCAGAGAAATTTATGCGGAGTCACGAGAAGATCCACGATGTCTTGACCACACCAGATCATATGAGGCCAAGCATTTCATCAGCTTCGTTGTTCGGAGAGGCTGATGTGTGGTGGCGTAGCATGGTGGCTACGAAGGGGAAGCCCAAGAACTGGGCTGAATTCAATGAGAGGTTCAATCAGAAGTATTTCCCTCACTCGGTCAGGAATATGAAGAGGACCGAGTTTCAAAACATCCGACAGGCGGTTGATAAGATAGTGATGCATTATATGGGTCGATATTTGCGGTTGATGGACTATGCCGGAGGCATAGCTGATACGGACGCTGACCAGACCTACTACTTCATGAATGGCCTGTTGGGTGAGATCGGTTCTATGGTGGTGACCACAACTCCAGAGACTTTACAGGAGGCATATGAGAGGAGTTTGGCCAATGAGACTTTTCTGAGCACGCGCACTGGTACAATAGTCGCAGCTCCACGACTAGCATAGCCGGATGTCAGACCGGGTGGTGACGGGAAGAGGAAGAGACCTAGAGAGTGGAGGTCAAGAGATCGAGCTTAGAGTGTGTGGTTTGTTGCATCTCCACCTCCTCTAGCGCGTATTGCGCCAATACCATATGCTCCAAAGACGAGTTATATAAGCACCACACACGCGCGCGCCGCGCGCCAGGTTCTCGGCGAAAGTAGTATCGAGGAGGCGAGGCGCATGGCGATGGTAGGGCGAGGTAGTGGTCGAGGCGGGTATGGACGGGGATAGAATGAGCCATTTGGATCAGGATCAGGATCTCAGCGTACGTGTTAGGAGTGTGGATAGCCAGGTCATTTCATCAGTTCGTGTCCACGATTGAGCAGAGGGAAGCCACAGCAGAGCCAAGAGCAGGTTCATGCTGTTGTCGCGCCAGATTTGGATGCTACTTATAACCTGATTGAGGGTATGATCTATATTTGCAGTCGTCTTATGTATACCATGTTAAATTATAGTTCTACAGTACATTTTATTTTTGGTCGCATGGTAGATGAGTTGGGTTTGAAACCCATTAGACTAGAGAGACCCTTGATCCTTAGAACATCTGCTGGGAACAAAATATCCCCAAACTTGTTGTGTGTTGATTGTTCAGTAGAGATAGAGGGTCATGTATTGCCAGCAGATCTGAGAGTGTTGGAGTTCCTAGAGTTTGATGGATTGCTGGGCATGGATTGGTTAAGTGCTCATTGTAACGGCCCATTTTATAAATGTTTCTTAAATTTACAGACGTGGACGCCAGCTCGGATCTACGTGGACGTCGCGGTAGGCTAGGACACACGGGGACTTAGGTATGCTAGTTATGGTGTGTTGGTTGCTTATTTGCGGTGTAATTTATTCAAATACATCGCATGTGTGTATGTTGCAAATAATACGTGTGAAGGTGTGTGAACGGTATTCACCGCGATATGTGTGTCGACGCGGGTACCGAGTAGTTGACGGGACCGAATATTAGGCCGGGGAAACGAAAACACACATATTGAATAAAAATTTGTCACGTAACTAATATAGAATAGATATTGGGTGACTAGCGACGCGGCGGTACGCGGATATCACGGTTCGGACCCGAAATCGGGCGTCGAAACGCCCAAAAACACGGGCAAGTGTCTTAGCTGTGTCACACTTGGTGTCAAGACACAAACCCAACAACACTTGTCTATATAAGCCAAACTCAACAGCAAACACTTGTCCAAATTGCACACCACGTGTCCACTCACCTCACCCATATCTACACCTCACACACACACCCCAGGCACACACACACAGAGCCGAGAGACCGAGAGGAAGAAGAAGGAAGAAGAGGAGAGGAGGAGGAGAAGAAGGAACGCTGGGAAGGATATGAGACGTCACGGTCGAGGTGAGTCTCAGTGGTCGTCGGTTGTGGGTTCCGGTGGTTGGCGGTGGGGTGGCCGAGAGTGGGGTTCGGCCATGGAGGCCGAACCCCATGGCCGAACTGTGCCAAGGTGGTATTCCACCGGGGTTGGGGTGGAGAGCAACCCCAACCCATCACCGAGATTTAAAAAAAAAATGTTGCTCCCGATCGAACCAGTCGATCGGGAGGAAAAAGGTGCACATGGGCGCGCGCGTGTGCACCCCCTTACTGGGCCGGGCCCAGAACGGGCCGGGTCGGGCCCGACCCAAACAAAATTAAAAAAAAAGAGAAAAAAGAGAAGAAAAACGAAAGAACAATTTGGAAAAAAATTCCGAAAAAATTGGGAAAAAATATATTTCGATAAAATAAATAGAAATTGATAAAATTCTATGAAAAGAACATATATGGGAATGTCGGACGTGACTTTTTGCGGGGTTTTACCTCGAAAGCGCGAAATGGGCAATTTAGCCTAAAATTTTTAGAAATTTGTGGTAAATTGTCATGCTAACTTAAATTATTAATAAATGGACATAGGTTGACACGGTGATCAATTGGCGACCAAGGACTCAGTGGACTTGGACCAGGGGATTGATTACGGGGTAGTGAAGCGTGTCGTGAGGTTTGTAAAACTCAATGGAAAAACTCTCGAGTATTTATTTTGCTTTGTATTTCCATTCATTTCCAGTATTCCTTGTGATTTTTATAACATTCATATCTTGTCATCTTTTGGACGGTTGGTTGAGTTACTCCCACCGGATTTTCCGTTGTGTGTCTATGCATTCTAGAGCATAGCATGTGTATCAGGAGTTCTCGGTGGATAACGACCCGAGCTATTGAACTGCTATATGTGTCGGTGCGTCGTAGGTCTACGCCGGCCACCGAGAGGGATCAGGTGATAGCTAGTTGGGGCGCCCACTAATGGGATCCTGGAAGGAAATCCCAAAGTATGGTTTAGTCTGACTGGAACAGGCACACACATTTGCGCTTTATTGTTATTTATGCATGCGATGCCATACTTACAGTTGTCTGTTTACATTCTGCATGTTTATTTAACAATATTTATTGACTTCCACTTATTTATATGAATGCTCGGAGGAGTTCCTTGGGATTTTACTGACTGGACTCGTCATCCATTTTCTTCCGTGATGATTGAGTGCATATCCGAGTACAAGTAAAGGCAAGGGGATCTTAGGCGACTACCTCTGACTGTCTACCTTTGAGGTGTACTTGTACGTGTGATTATTTTGATATTTTGATTCTTTTGGGAACTGGGGAGTGACATGACCTTGTACATGTTTAGTTTTATATGGTACAGTTGTTTACCTCGTACTTTTCAGGGTTTTTTCCACACTAGGATTTGTTTAATTGATTTATGAAATTTTCTTGCATTTAAATACGTCTTCCGATGAATATGTTATTTACACATTATACACACACAAGTGGATACAATTCGAGACAGAGTAAGGACGGGCAGGTGTCGTACATGTGTAGTTGGGCCAGCAGGCAAGGGTACATGGAGACACGTCTCGACCAGCTGATAGGAGCACAGTGGTTCTCAAAGATTGATTTGAGATCTGGATACCATCAGCTGAGGATTAGAGCACAGGGAGAAGACTATTTTTCGCACTCAATACGGGCATTATCAGTTTACAGTCATGCCTTTTGGGCCGACTAACACCTCGGCGATGGTCATGGATCTCATGCATCGAGTGTTGAGAGAGTACTTAAATAAGCTCATCATTGTGTTCATCGACGACATCCTTATTTACTCCAAGACTCGTGAGGATCACGAGGAGCACCTCAAGATGATTTTGCAGACTTTGAGGATGCACAGACTGTATGCAAAATTCAGTAAGTGTGAATTTTGGCTTACAAAGATCGAATTTCTTGGGCACATTGTTGGAGCCAGTGGAGTGTCAGTGGACCCCGCTAAGGTCAGAGCTGTGATAGATTGGCCTACACCGCGGTCAGTGATAGATGTCCGCAGTTTCTTGGGGTTGGCAAGCTATTACATGCGTTTTGTTCAAGACTTCTCGAAGATTGCAGCACCAATGGCGCAATTAATGAAAAAAGGATACGAGTCTTCAGTGGAACGACAGCTGTGAACAAGCCTTCAGAACTTTGAAGGAAAGATTGACTATCGCTCTAGTTTTGGCACTACCTGAGTCAGGGAAAGGTTTTGAGGTGAACACCGATGCTTCTAAGGTCGATTTAGGCTATGTTTTGATGTAAGACGGTAGGGTGATTGCTTACGCGTCTCGACGGTTGAAGGTTCACGAGAAGAACTACCTTACACATGACTTGGAGTTAGCGGTAGTGGTCTTTCCATTGAAGATTTGACGTCATTATCTCTAGGGAGAGAAGTTTGTATTATTTACTGACTACAAGAGTTTGAAGTACCTTTTCACTCAGAAAGAGTTGAATATGCGATAGAGGCGTTGGCTTGAGTTCTTCAAGAACTATGATTTCTCATTGAAGTACCACCTGGGGAAGGCCAATGTTGTTGCAGACGCATTGAGCCGCATAGGGGCATACTCAGAGATTGTTACTTGCCACATGACACATGAGTATGGTTTACTCGAGGCGGTCGAGTCGATGTATTCTGTTGATATCCCGACCAGTACCAGAGTGTTGATTTGTGGGCAGATGAGGACTCAGACAGTGTCGATTAAGAGTGTACTTGAGGGTCAGCACGTAGATGAGCAATACCAGATATTCTTGGAGTTTGCTTAGAGTCCGGATCATCAAGATTGGAGTCAGTTGACAGACTCGTGCCTGAGATTTAGAGGTCGACTGTAGATTCCATCAGTGGCTGAGTTACGTGATGGGATACTTGATGAGGCTCATTGCTCATGTTTTACGGTTCATCCGGGTCAGACCAAGATGTATGCTGATGTGCGTCATCTTTTCTGGTGGCCTGGGATGAAGACCGATGTTTCCAATTATGTTCGAGCGTGTGAGGTATGCCAACGAGTTAAGGCTAAGCATCGGAGGCCCGGTAGGTTATTACAGCCACTTCCCATTCCCCGATGGAAGTGGGAGCACATTGCCATGGATTTTGTAAGTGGCTACCTCGATCTCAACGCAAACATGATAGTATTTGGGTGATTGTGGACAGGTTGACGAAGTCCACGCACTTTTTACCGATCTCTACCACACATCAGGTTGATAGGTTGGCGAGTTGGTATGAACGAGAGATTGTGCGGCTACATGGCATTCTGTTATAGATTATGTCCGACAGAGGGCCACAATTTACGTCTCAGATTTGGCGGAGCATGCAGGCACAGTTCGGCACGCGGTTAGACCTCGGTATAGCCTATCATCCACAGACTGACGGACAATCGGAGAGACTGATTCGGGTTCTCGGTGATATGTTGAGGACGTGTGTGTTAGAGTATGGATGATCATGGGAAGAATATCTTCATTTGTGTGAGTTTGCTTAAATAATAGTTATCAGGCCAGTATTGGTATGGCACCGTTCGAGGCACTATACGGTAGACCGTGCAGATCTCCATCTTGTTGGGCGGAGCCTGAAGATGTGGCAGTTATTGGGCATGAGATTGTAGTGGATCACACAAAGAAGATACGACTGATCAGATTGAGGCTGAAGGGTGCGCACGAGAGGCGGAAAAGATATTATACATGTATCACGGCAAGTTAGAGTATGATGTTGGAAACTATGTGTATCTGAAATTTTCTCTGATGATGGGTCACAAGAGATTCGAGATTAAAGGAAAGCTTGCGCCGAGGTTCATTGGTCCATTCAGAGTGAAGAAACGAATAGGCAAGGTTGCGTACGAACTGGATTTGCCACCTCAGTTGTCTGGGATTCATCCCGTATTCCATGTTTCTATGCTTCGACCGGATAGGTCGAAAAAAGGCAGACGACCAACAGTGAATTTGAGCTAGATAGACTTGAGGGAGGAAATTACTTATGATAAGCAGCCTATTCAGATTCTGGACCGGAAGGTGAAAATTTTTAGAAACAAGGAGATCCCATCAGTCCTTGTCAAATGGCATCATCACGGTGATGAGGAACTGACGTGGGAGCTCGAGTCATGTATGCGCGAGTATTTTCCCTATCTCTTCTGAGTTTCTGTAAGTTTTCTCTTTTAAATTGCTTCAATTTCGAGGATGAAATTCTAATTAGTTGGGAAGACTGTAACGACCCTAAAATATAACTCATGCTACATGTCATTTCAGGGTCGTACGTATGACTCATTTGTCATGATACGTATGTCCAAACCTCATGAGTCGACACCAAGGTATGCAATTTTTGTTTGATGCTTGTATTATGTATTATGTATTATACATGATTGAACAATTTAAACTAATCAATTTTAGAAATGTACGGGTAAGGTATACGCGGGCGTATCGGTGTCGAGGCAAGCGGTGACGTACCTCGAGTTCCGTGTCGACCTAGGACCGAGGTAAAGGCTTATGGGGTAAGTTTTATGAGAGCTAATTAAGGTTTAATACTAGCTTTAATGTGGTCAAGTTTAATGTGAAAATAGGTGGGCTTAAGTTAGTAAATAAATGAATTGGCCGCATGATGTGCATCGAGACATGTGTTGAGACATCTAGAGATTTGATGAGTCAACTTGTAGAGTCACTCATGCATGACTTGGTAAATGATTGAATGAAAGTGGGCCACAAGATAAATCTCGAGATACGTATGCACACAAGATCAATGGCTATGGCTTAAACCTATCCAACACATATAAGTCAACATTTTGATTTCCATTTCCATACCAAAATCGTTGGCAAGGAAGGAGAGAAAGAGAGGAGCTGCTGGAGAGAGTTTTGGTGAACTGGAAGTGAGCAATTCTTTGATCTTGTATTGAGGAAGAAGATCAAAACATCAAGCTAGGTAAGTCCATCAACATAGTTTAGTCATATACTTGAATTTGATGTCGTTGATTCATGTCATGTTGGGATATGATTTTGAGGGATTAAACGTTAGGTTTTTTTCGAATTTACATATTGGTTTTGATGTTTATATATCAAATTAGGTTCCTTAGAAATCAGCTTAAGGTTTCGAAATGGTTTCGTAGGTTAATTGGAGTCAAAATAGTTGCATAAAAACTAGTTTTGTAGAACTAGTACTGTGCAGACTAGTTTTTAGGCTACTTTGAGGTAATAATCTGGGCAATCAAACGAAGGTTTTTGAGCGAATTTTTTTATGGGTTTTCGTGTTTGTATATCAAACTTAATCCATGTAAATGAGATTTTGATTTGGAGAAGGTTTGATAGTGTTTTAAAGGCCGTAAAGTAGGCTAAAAATTAAGACTGCACTGTCATTTGTCTAACTGTTTTGAGTAGGCATGTTGATGAATTGATTTGAGATATCAAATGAGGTCTGATTGACTTGCGAATAGGTTTGTTTGAATCTTAGTATAACCTACTTTGATGATCAATAAAGATTGCGGCCATTGGAGTTTGTTTGATCAATGAAAATCAATGTAAAACATAACATGTTAGTATGATTCAACTCTGTCCAATTATGACATTTGCGACTTAACGACTTTGCGTAATGTTTTAAATGGGTATTTGTTATCCAAATGAACTGAGGTTGGACTTTTTAGAATCCATATATATATATCCTACTTTGAATAGAACCTAAGCTCGAACCTTGGTACAACTTTTAAATTGGTGAAAAATAGTTGTGAAAATGGTCAAAAGTAATGAACTAAATTAATTAGTTAATAAAATGAGTTGATGATCAAATGGAGGTGAATGAAATTGTTAGTGATACAATGAGTAAAATTGAGACTCTAATTGAGAGATCAAAACATGGAAATGAGCTCTAAAAAGAGGTGTTAGAGTTATTGAGTGGTTTCAACTCCGTTATGAGATTGAGAATGAGTTTTAATCTCATTGTAAGTTGTAATATGAGTTTTTAGTATTCAAGTGGAGTTGTAACTCTAAAAAAATGTGAATTCATTATTTAATAGGACTTGTTGAAGTACGTAAAAGCCAGGGAACATTGTGTAAAGCTTCGTAACCAACGTAGGGTTGGTTTGGTTGCAAATAAACCAGCTAGGAAATGCACATTTATTTCATTTAAAGCCATTGACTATTGTTGTTCATTGCTTTTTCATCTATCATTGGAATTCCATTCTAATTTAGTTGTCCGAGGACAAATGAGTCAACGGTGATCCTTAAAAGGAGTGGCTGGCTGAGGTAACGTACCAGAGTCATGACTTGGGGATGCACTGTTGGGGTATGTGCCCTAGGCCAATTCTGTAAATGTTGTTTAACTATTATAAGTAGATGCATGTTTCTTTTTGTAATACTATCCATGGATAATTAATGTATTATTCTAAATGTCCCTAGTCAGTTATTATTCTGGGAACAATAATAAATTAAGACTAGTATGAGTCTTGATTGATAATCATGTGATAATTATGCATATACATATACAGATCAAGATAATGAGTATATGTTGGGAATAGATGTTGGACTGACCCGTTATGAGAACACTACATGGTCAATGTCATAAGTGATTCTCATGAGAGTTGTATCATTTAGTCATTTGACTTGAGATCACCAGAGACTCCAACATTATGAGCACAACGATTTGATACAATCAAACATTGTCTTTAACCGGATGATTATAAAGATTGTGATTGGTCATTGCTCGACTATTATGTAGATGTTGTGTGATCAAGATGGAATTTGTCCATCTTTTTTAGAGAGAGATATCTATTGGGCCCCTCGATATGTTAGACTGATAAATGGTCATGTCTAGTGAATTAATTGGATCAATATCACTTGACAATTTCAGTCTACTTGGAGATCGAGACTAGCAGATTGAACTATAAGGGCGACATTCCATGTCTTATGTTTAATCAAAAGATATCGCATGATAAAGGGATATGATATACACTGTCTATTAGGTTTTATCGATTTATTGATCTTCATGCTACTTAGGTAGTCATAATGTCTTGCTAGAGACTGCTTATGACTTGTATACCAAAATGATTTTGGTTCACTGCCAACGTTGTATAAACCTATTGGGTCGCACACAAAGAATGGATTTGTGTGATTTAATATTGTATGGGTTAATGAAATTTATTTGATAAAATTAATTTTGAAGATTCTCATTAAATGTCCTAGTTTGACTAGGATTCAAGATTCTCACACATTTCTAGTGTGACTAGAAATTTTATCTCTTAGTAAATCATATTTGGATAGGACTCTAATTGGAATTATAGTATGACTTTAATTCTTATTTGAGTTTTAGATAAATTAAAACTCTTGTTGGATTAGTAATTGTAGATTATCTATGACTCTATCTTTTTTAGAGTTATTTTTTTATCTAGGGCTCTATTTGGAGTGTGACTAGGAGATGGAGTTCTTTTACAACTATAAATAAGACATTAGGGTCATAGTAGTGAAGTGATTTTTCTAGAGAGAGATTTTTCCTAGAGAATTTTTGTGAGAATTTTTTCCTAAGATTTTTTAGACTAGCACTCCGGATCGTGATTGTCCGTTCGTGTATGGATTTCTGATAGAGGGCGTTCGTCTCTCGCAGCGTCTTAAAGGAATCGATCAACACGAAACGAGGCAGGCATGGAGTTATTCTTGCTAAGGTATGAATTTTTTATTGGCACATCAGTTTAATTGGAATCAATAGGACCTTGGTTCGAGGATGTTCGAAAAGGTTTCAAAAACTTCCGTTGCGCATGATCCCCGAAACCCAACAGTGGTATCAGAGCCAATAGGCATGATTTAATCAAATTGTAATGTGCCTTTATTTTTTATATACATGATATATATAAGTCAATCATGATATTTTATATATGGTTGCATCATTGTTAATGTAGTTGCACCATCACGCACATACATGCACAAAACGGGTGTGCATCAAATTTGGCGGATAAGATCTCACTATTTGTGTACATAGATATGTGTAATTTAATATGTTGGTGGTTGTATGGAATATGAAAGCCATGATATTGATAAAAAAAAAAGTAAAAAGATTTTGGCTAAAATGGGGATTCAATCCCAAGCTATTCAACTCTTTTTGGAATGCTTTAGCCATCCTAGCTAGCAATTCAACTTTTAAGAATATTACAAAATATAATTAAAAGCAAGTCTATTTGTAATATGATTATAAAAATAGAATAAATAGGTAGCCTTTTGTTGATAGTAGGATTCGATCCTTCATCCACCGACTCATTGGAATGACTTAGCCATCTAGGCTATCCATTCCAAGTTGTAATATGATTACAACTCTATTTATATTAATTGAGTTATATATATTAATTGAAAGAAGTTTTAATTGATTAATTAACATTAATTAAACGGGGTTATTGTTCATTAATTGGATTGAATTAATTTAATTGGAATGTGTTTTAATTGAATTAATATCAATTTAAATTAGTGGGACTATTATTAATATTAATTAAGATATTTAATTAAAGGGGTTTTAATTAAATAGAGTCTGATAAAAATTATATTGAGATATATTTAATTAATGAGATTAATGAAAATATAATCTTTCATGCACTTCGAAAATTAAGGTATTTAATTTCCTTGATTTGTTTTATGATGCCTTGTTGATATATGAAGATGTTTATTCTTGTTTTATTTTAATGATCTTTATTCTATGCATATTTGGTGTCCGGACCCGGTCCCGTATATATATGTATGTTTGTAAAACATAAATTCACAACATTCAAGATAAACCAACAATCCGAACATCTCAAAACCAACCAAACCTAAGAACTCCTACTCAAACACACTAAAAACCTAGATTAGCATTTCTAAACAAGAATCAATCGAACTTAAGCTCAAAATCTTCGAAACCTCATCTATACAAAAAGAACACGAAATCAAACTGATGAAGAGACTTACGGAGCCAAATTTGAACGAATACACAACAAAACTCAACCGAAATCATGAAGAGCATCCTCTTATTCACCGATTCTTCACCGATTCTTCACTGATTCTTCAAGCTCTCATCTTCGCCAATCACGAAATCGAAAACCAAAAAAAGCGAAAGAGCGAAACCCTAACTCGACGAGACGAGACCATCAATCGCTTCTCTCTCTCTCTCTCTCTCTCTCTCTGTGGTGGTGCTGCCACTCTCTGAAGTAGTCATCGAAAAGCACGCTTTCTCGTTAAGAATCCATTCTCTGTGAAATTACCTATATGCCCTTCAAATTAATCACTAAACGGGTACCCTTTTTTATAAAAATTGTCCAGACTCGGTCCCGTATTTTTAAACGGACATAAAACATTGCCCAAAATCCCGTATATTTTTCACAAAAATATTGCCAACCCATTTTAAACACGGTCCGGACAAAACCTCGACAAACGGACCGGCACATTTTGCCAAATTTCTAGTTGTGAGGGCGAGTTATTGCGATTGCTTGAGGTAAGTAAACCCACGAGAAAGTGTTTAGAATTTACTTATTTTTCCCGTAAATTATTTATTTCACATTACTTTTCGCCTGATTCGGTTTTCATGTTTACTCTATTCTGCGTGTGTCTGTGTATGGTCGAAAGGACGGTGTGACCCCTTTCCCGCTCTCTCGTTGATGATCCGATTGTTATTTCCTCTCCTTTAAGGCGTTGGACGAAAGTCTACCTTCCGACCAACGAGTTCCTCATTTCGACCGTGAAGAGGGGTGTGGATTTCCTTACCTCCAGGGCCTTCTCGGTTTAGTATTTACGTCCCAGGGGCTCGACAGCTTGTACACCACACTCGCGTTTCATATTCTTGATTATCTCACGACTTATATTCATGCTTTACGTTCCTGTTCATTTACTTTATATGCATGAATTGTAGCGATTTTCTGGATTTCTTGATGAATAACAAGTTGTGAATTTCATTTACTGAACTTGTCATTGTTGTTGGTGGCAAGTTGCATCCTACGAAGCCGGGGAACTTAAGAGTTGCATTTGGTGCAATCCACTAGCTTACTCGTAGGTGATTATTTACCTAAATAACTTTTTAGATCATTTTGGGAGTTTTCACCCGATACATGTATATTGATGCCTATTATACATTTTGAAATATGGATCTTAGACCACTAAATTAATATTTACATGGTTATTGATTTAGTGGGAGTTTAATTACTCACTAATAAAATAATTTACATTAATCTTTTAAGTGTAGATGTTAAACTCCTAGTAAAAATAACTAATTCATAATTAAATAAACAAATCGAGTTGTAAAACTTTAAACTTAAGTAGATAAAATAATTTTAAGACTAATTTCCCTAAGTTTTGATTAGAAGATTGATAAATGTTATCAACCATAAAATATGGATGTATGTCTTAGATTAATGATTTGCCTTTAAACTACCATAAGAAAGTATAAGCATGCTATTTATGTCATTAGAGATAACAACATTAAAAGAATCCAATCATAGAGAAGTTAAGACTAGGAATGTTATGAGACAATTTATTACACGATGATTTTAGCTAACGAAATCATATGACATGAAAGTATACAAAAGGCAAACATAAGAATATAACTTAGTAAAGATAGTCATGAAAACTAATGATATGAAAATGGAAATGAAGGAAATGTTCCAACAACAAGTCTTACACGTAATGGCAGCCTAAGATTGCAAAATTCCTAGATTCTTGTAAAATGGTTGAGAACCTATTAATGTCTTTATGTTTGGAACATGAAAGAACTATATTAATTATCTCGAAAGGCTTGAATCTTCATGTGCCAAAAGTTGGCTATAGATTTGATCTATAATTCATCAAAATAGTTTTAAACTACACAATTTGAAAGACATGGAGAACACTGATTACAGTTGCATATGATATTTAAAATTGTAAGACAAAATAATAAAAAGGGGCCTTAGATATATATTTGATGGTTCGTAACATAAAGGAATTTAATAAAGAAATATAAATGGAAGGTAAAAGCTACAAAAGGTGCTTGTGTCGGACACAGAAACCTTAGTTGTGAGCTAGACTTTGTCAAGTTCTAAAGAAAGCCTTAAAGAATGGATTTTGTTTTTCAAAAAATGAAATTGTTCATTTTATAATGAATTACAAATCCTATCAGGAAGACATAATTTTGAATTGTTACGAATATTTCAAAATAGAGCATAAGAAAAAAAAATCACTTGACAAACTATTAATATACTTTGATGAGATCAATGTGGATAATATTTGAGCCAAGAATTTAAGTGACCATCTTTGAAATTGTGAGATTGTCTTGCAAATAACTCCACTAGGAACTTCATTTGAGAAATGATGTTTTAAGAGGAGAAATCGAACTATATAGGATATAATTTGATTTATGATGTGTCACACAGACTTTCCTATGATGTCTTATTGAGGCTATACATTAGAAACCAAGGCACTCGCACTAAACCTTATTTTTGTTAAAGTGGTTGATAAAACTCCATATATGATATGAAATAAAAAGTACATACTTTGTCTATTCTTAATATTTGAGGCGGCGAGACTTGCGTAAGACGTTAAGTCACATAAAGTAAAATGCCTAAATCTTTTGTGTCTAATTGTGGTTGAATACTATGATACTATTTTATACAATTGAGAACAAATTGTTTGTTGATCAAAATGATGTCTTTCTAAGTAAAGAGTTTATTTTAAAGACACTATTGGGAATAAAATAAATCTTGAAATGTTCAAATGCCACAAATGAAAACTGAACCACTTTGAGAAAATCAACAAAGTTTTGAACTAGTTGAATATACACAAATAACATATATCTCTTGAAAATCTAGAATAATAAGAAATTGGCCGAAGAAGTTTGGAATTTCTTATCATTGATAGTTGTGATGTATTTTCGACATTGAATCAGAATGAATCACTACTTATCAATAGACATGTCTCATCTAGATTGGATGAAAAGACTAAGTGTTATGAACTCTGTTTTTTTTTTTTTAATTCATGTACGTTATCCAAGTTTGGAACTTGAATTATTTACCTGAAGATGGTTTGACCATTGGATGTAAATGAGTTAAAATGACATGAAAAGGTAAAAGATGCATACTTAAAAGCATGGCTTATCGAAAATTCCAATCTAAATCAAAGTGCTGATTATGATAAGATTTTTCACTGGTAGCTAAGCTCAAGTTTTAGAATTCTATTGTCATTACTTTATAGTTTGACTATAAGATATGACAAATGAATATCAAAAATAGCATTGCTCTATGCCCCTTAAAGATGCGTATGACACAACTTAAGGATTTTTTATTATCTTGAGAATTTGAGAAAGGTATGCAAGCTTAAAGGATCCATTTATGCATCATAGTAAGCTTATAGAGTTGAGATCTTTGTTTTGATGAAATAATTAACGAATTACAATCATTGAATCGAAGAAAAACCTTGTATATACATAAAGGTTAGTGGGAGCGCAATTATCTTTCTGAATTTGTATGTTGATTATATATTATTAATTGGAAACAACGTCTTAACCTTGCAGAATGTCAAGTCTTGGACGAGTAAAATTTCTCAATGAGATTCTTAGACAATTAGGCCTACATCCTTGTGATATAGACCTATAGAGATAGATCTAATAGGCTAATTGCCATAAATAAGAGTGTTTATATAGACAAATAACTGAAAAGGTTTAGGTGTACGAGATTCTTAAAAGAATTCGTAGTTATGTCTTATAACATAAGTCTCTGCAAGACACAAAGTCTTAAGGCAAATGATGAGCAGGACAATGTGAATATGATTTCTTACACATTAGCTATGAGAATCATCACATATGTTATACTTTGCATTCAACTCGATATGTCATATGCTTTGGGAAAAACATACATATATCTCATAGATTCTGGTGTAGGTCACAAGATATTTATTAATAACATTCTTAAGTATTTCAGAAGCACTTGCAACAAAAACAACAACAACGTAGCCTCAGTCCCAAATTAGCTAGGGTCGGCTACAAGGATCAAACTTTTCCATTGTACCCGATTAAGTACAATTGATGGTGAGCTTCCCAAACCATTCAAATCTCTCCTAATTAATGCATCCCATGTTAACTTTGGTCAGCCCTTACCTCATAGATTTTCTACAGTTTCTATTGAATCAAGTTTTCTAGTTGGGGCATTTGTAGGTCGTATTTGCAGGTGACCAAAACTACCGCAACCGCCCTTCCCTAATATTTGTATCAATTGGTGCTACTCTTACTTGTCTATGAATTTCTATATTTCTTATTATATCTTTATGAGTTTTACCACACATCCACCTAAGCATCCTCATTTCTGCTACGTTCATTTTATGTAATTGTTGTTGTTTTACCGCCCAACATTCACTTCCATATAGCATAGTTGGCCTAATTGCGGTCCTATAAAATTTTCCTTTTAACTTAGTAGGAACATTTCGATCACAAATCACCCATGTTGCACTTCGTCATTTCTTCCATCCAGCTTGAATTCTATGTGTGACATCATTCTCAATGTTACCATCATTTTATATGATTGATCCTAGGTATCTAAAGTGGTTTACCTTAGGAATATCTACTTCCCCTAATTTTATCACTCCGTCATCTCGATGTCTAGTGTTTCTAAACTCACAGTGCATGTATTCGGTTTTCATCCTACTCAACTTAAAGCCTTTAGATTCTAATGTATTCCTCCAGAGTTCTAATTCCCTATTCACTCCACCTTTTGTTTCATCCACTAAGACAATATCATCTGCAAATAGCATACACCATGATATATCTCTTGAATATGTCTAATTATTTCATCCATACCTAAAGTAAATAGATATGGGCTTAAAGTCGATCCTTGATGTAGTCCTATCGCAATGGAAATTCTTTTGTAGCTCTTCCAAATGTCTTTATACTCGTTACTACTCCATCATACATATCCTTAATAGTGTCTATATATCTAGCATGCACTCGTTTTCTTTCTAGAACCCACCAAAAAACATCTATAGGGATCCTATCAGATGCTTTTTCTAAATCTACGAATACCATATAAAGATCTTTTTTCTTTTTTTCTATATTTGTCTAATAATCATCTTACAAGGAAAATCCCCTTCATAGTTGACCTCCCAGGCATGAAACCAAATTGGTTCTCTGATATTGTTATTTCTCTCCTTAGCCTATTGTCAATTATCTTCTCCCAAAGTTTCATAGTGTGACTTATAAGTTTAATTCCTCGGTAGTTTGAACATCTTTGAATGTCTCCTTTGTTTTTGAAGATTGGCACAAGCGTGTTTCTTCTCCAATCCATTGACATCCGTTTTGATTTTAAAATATTATTGAAAAGTTTTGTTAACCAAGTCAATCCAATTTCTCCTAAGCATTTCCAAACCTCTATGGGTATTTCATTTGGGTCACATGCTTTCCCTATTTTCATTCTTTTTCAATGCCTCTTTAACTTCTACAATTCTAATATTGCGTGTATAGTTTACATTTCTTTCTTGGTGTGGGTTTTCATCTAATATAGTATCAACTTGGCCATCATTCAATAAACTATCGAAGTAACTTCTCCATCTCCCCTTAATATCATCATCGTGCGTTAAAACATTTTGATTTTCGTCCTTAATACATCTTACATGACTTATGTCTTGTTTCTTTTTATCTCTTAATTTGGCTAGCCTATATATATATATATATATATATCATCATCTCTATTACCTAACTTTATATGTAGATCTTCCATGAAATTTGTTTTAGCTTTACTAACTACTTTTTTAGCTTGTTTTCTAGCTTCTCTATATTGATTGTACACATCTTCATCTTGAAACTTATGTATTTTCCTATACATCTCTCTTTTAGTCTTAATTGCTCGTTGGACATCCTCGTTCCACCACCATGTTTCCTTCTTTAGTGGTCCCAAGCCTTTAGATATACCTAATACGTTTGATCACACTCTCCTTATGCAACTACTCATTTCTAGCCACATTGTATTAACATATAAGTCAAGATTCCAAACATTTTCCTTTAGTAGTTTTTCTCTAAACTCTACTCGTTTACTATGTTTTATGTTCCACTACTTTATTCTATGTGCTAACTCTTTTATTCATATTATGTCGTCGTTTAAGCTTAATATCAAGTACTACTAACTTATGTTGGGTAGTAAGTGCTTCACCAGGTATTACTTTGCAGTCTCTACATATTTTTCTATCTATTTTTCTTGTGAAAAGAAAATATATTTGACTCTTGTTATGACCACTACTAAAAGTAATTATATGTGACTCCCTCTTCCTAAAACTAGTATTTGCTAAGACAAGATCGTATGGTGAAGCAAATTCTAAGATTGATTCTCCTTCTTCATTTCTATTACCAAAACCAAAACCTCAATGAACTCTCAAACCCATCGTTACTTGCCCCGACATGCCCATTTAAATCTCCTCCAATAAAGACTTTTTCATCTAATTGTATACTTTGCATAAATTCATCTATATCATCCCAAAACTTGCGTTTGATGCTCTCGCTTAATCCTACTTGTGGTGCATAGGCGCTAAGTATGTTAATTTTTTCGTCTCCAATAATTAATTTAACTAGAATCAATCTATCCCCATTCTTTAAACCTCTACGACCTTATCCTTATAATCATTATCCACCACAATTCCTACTACATTGCATTTTCTATCTATACCAGTGTACCACAATTTAAACAATGTGCTTCATATTTCTCTACTCTTTTCTCCTACCCATTTTGTCTCTTGGAGTCAAGCAATATTGACTCTCCTTCTAATCATGGTATCTAGTATTTCTATTGACTTCCCTATAAGTGTTCCTATGTTTCATGTTCCTAAACGAATTTCTTTTCCTCTTTGTATTTGTTTTCCTTTTCTATTTCTATTTTGTCTAAAAGATCTAGTATCCGTATCTATGATTTTGTTTTTGTTTTCGTGTTTGTTTTGAACTAGCTTCTTTACCCACACTCGTCCTTTGTGTAGGAACCCTTGCTCATTTCTCTTCACATCCGAGCGATGATGTGAAATGACTAGCTTCTTTACCCACACAAGTCCTATGTGTGGGAACCCTTGCTTATTTTTCTTCACACCCAAGCGGCGATGTGAAACACACCCTTGCTCATTTCTAACTACACCATGGCTCTAATGCAATGCGTCGCTAGGTGGGAACGCCCCAACGTTTATACATGTTTGATTCGTTTCATGAAAATTGACAAAAGTTTTACGCTAGCTGTCAACCTATCGCAACCCTCCTTCATTTTCAAGTGGAAAATGAGTTTGGGGCATCCCTTCCCCACTTTTCGGGTATGAAAAGTGAGTTTGGGACCTCCCTTACCCTTTTTTCGGTATGAAAAAATAGGCGCCACAGTCCTCCTCCTTTATCCGAACTTGAGACCGGCTATGTGGCACACATAGTGTACAACATAAGTGGAATTATATGCTACTTCAGAAGCACTTGAGAGATGTTATTAGATTTACAGAGGTTTGAAAGATATGAGTCTTGTAAATGGTTATACGATGCAAACTTTCAAATTATATAAAAGATTAATGATCGCAATATGGATATGTGTTAACTTCGTAGGAATGAGTTGGAAATGTTCTAAATTCACTCTAACAAGTCCTATAACATAAACTGAGTTTTTAGCGACATTTGATGCAGCCAAAGAAAATGTTTAGATCGAAAGGTTCATGATTGAATAAGGTGTGGTTCCAAGTGTTGGAAATAATGTTGGCTTTTATTGTAAAACTAATGGACAAATTTAGATTATGGAACCTAAATCACACTATAGATCTAAACAATCACTTGAGCGTTTTTGTCTTATAAAAGATAGAACGTAAAGATTTGCAGAACATCAATAACAAACAATGTAACAGATACATAAACAAACTTCTTCCACTAAGAATACATTAAGGTCACTCAGTATTGGATACGTGAAGGATTGGACCTAGTGCAAGTGGGAGATGTTGGGGTATGTGCCCTAGGCCAATTCTGTAAATGTTGTTTAACTATTATAAGTAGATGCATGTTTCTTTTTATAATAGTATCCATGGATAATTAATGTATTATTCTAAATGTCCCTAGTCAGTTATTATTGCGGGAACAATAATAAATTAAGACTAGTATAAGTCTTGATTGATAATCACGTGATGATTATGCGTATATGGATACGGATCAAGATAATGGGTATCTGTTGGGAGCAGATGCTGGACTGACCCGCTATGAGAACACTACATGGTCAATGTCATGAGCGATTCTCATAAGAATTATATCATTTAGTCATTTGAATTGAGATCAACATAGACTCCAACATTAAGAGCACAATGATTTGATACAATCAAACATTGCATTTAACTGGATGATTATAAAGTTTGTGATTGGTCATTGCTCAACTATTGTGTAGATGTTGTATGATTAAGATGGAATTTGTCCCTCTCTTTTAGAGAGATATCTATTGGGCCCCTCGATATGTTAGACTGATAAATGGTCATATCTAGTGAATTGATTGGATCAATGTCACTTGACAATTTCAGTCTACTCGGAGATCGAGACTAGTAGATTGAACTATAAGGGTGACATTCCATGTCTTATGTTCAATCAAAAGATATCGCGTGACAAAGGGATATGATATACATTGTCTATTAGGTTGTATCGATTTATTGATCCTCATGCTACTTAGGTAGTCATAATGTCTTGCTAGAGACCGCTTATGACTTGTATACCAAAATAGTTTTGGTTCACTGCCAACGTTGTATGAACCTATTGGGTCTCACATAAAAAACGAATTTGCGCGATTTAATATTGTCTGGGTTAATGAATTTTATTTGATAAAATTCCTTTTGAAAATTCTCATTAAATGTCCTAGTTTCACTAGGATTCAAGATTCTCATACATTTCTAGTGTGACTAGAAATTTTATCTCTTAGCTATTTGGAATAGGACTCTAATTGGGATTATAGTATGACTTTAATTCTTATTTTAGTTTTAGATAAATTAAAACTCTTGTTGGATTAGTAATTGTAGATTATCTATGACTTTATCCTTTTTAGAGTTGGACTTTATCTAGGACTCTATTTGGAGTGTGACTAGGAGATGAAGTTCTTTTACAACTCGACCTAGTGTACTATAAATAAGACATTAGGGTCACAATTGTGAAGTGATTTTTCTCGAGAGAGAATGCACGAGAGAGATTTTTCCTAGATAATTTTTGTCCTAAGATTTTTGGGGCTAGCACTTCGGGTCATGATCGTCCGTTCGTGTGTGGATTTCTGATAGAGGGCGTTCATCTCTCGCACCGTCTTAAAGGAATCGATCAAAACGAAACAAGGCAGACATGGAGTTATTCTTGCTAAGTTATGATTTTTTTATTGACACATCAATTTAATGGAATTAATAGGATCTTGGTTCGGGGATGTACGAAAAGGTTTCGAAAACTTCCACTACGCATGATCCCCGAAACCCAACATGCACTGCACTGGTTATTGATTTTGACGAGGTGTGAGTTCTTAGCGTGGTTGTTCCAGGAAGTCTCATTATCTAGTGGGTTTAGGGCTTGTGAGTGTACCAAGTTCTAGAACCCGAGTCTTGATGTTTTGCCAAGACTCGACGACCTATTGGTCGGGACTACTTGCGCCTCTCTATTTGCATTCCTGGACACTCATTGATCGATTGTTTTTTATTTATTGATTTTCTTGTATTTATTCATGCGTCCTTATACTTTTCTTATATCTACATGAATATATACTGATTTATTCATGAAATGTTGTTTAGTATCCTACTAGCGTTACTTATCTATGCTCGTTATTCTTGTGTTTAACTGAGTGCAGATTCAAAATCAAATAAGGGAAATGTGTCAGTGCTAGGAGATTTTTTGTGAGGACTTTGGAGCGGCTTTCCCTCTCACATTTTTGTAGGTTTTTTATTACTTATGTATTATTGTTTTGACACGTGGGATATATGGGTTTTCTAAGATATTTATATGGAGTATATACGGGGTTTCCACACTCTAGGCTGTCCTAACTGATTTGTGCAGAGTTGTTTTGATTTTTTTTAAGTTGAATTCGCTCCCACATAAACTTTGATAACTTCCAAATTTGAATAACTCACAAAAAAAATGTAAAAATTTGCTGCCTTGGAATGATAAATGGTTAGGAAGGCTGACTAGGCTTGCGTTGACGTCACGAGGATTGACTCGGGGTCCACGTAAGTCTAGGCCGGGTGGGGCCCAGTTTAGGTTGTAGAATTGGGGGCGTCACAAATTAGTTGAAGTTAAGTTCAAATATTATAATCCATTCTACAAACATAAGAGAAAATTAAAGAGAACACTTGATCTAAGGTTAATGTCGTTTAATTTATATTCATATCTAAAGAAAGAAAATCGAAATCACTAAAAAATAAAAGAAAGATAAAAGGAGTAGGCGTGGGAAAGATGATTGTTGAGATATCAATAGAGGAGATTAAGTTCAGCTATCATCTTCCCCAAAAGGATCATTACTGCAGGTAATTCTTTTTGCTACAAGTGCATTAATCACAACACAAAGTCGATATACACAATCCCTGCTTTACAGAGGTGGAGGAAGGAGTGGCTTTTAGGGTAATTGATGAACAATTGATAAACAGTAGAATGGACAAAAAAACAATGCCTTAAGAGCTACAAATTCACATGGAAGTGCAAAGAAAGCTATTATAGAAAGATCTAAAACATAAAAAAGCAGACGTAGCTTAATTGTGTGATGTATATGGAGGAGGAAAAATAGTGCTTATTCAACAGTACTACTTTCCCACTTACTCTTCTCCTTCATCATTCCTTGAGAAGCTTGTGCATTGACTTTTAGTGGATTTATATTGTTTGTTTTAGAACTTCTCCTACGAAGTATCCATCGCCAAAGTAGTTGGTATACAATATTGAATCGATTTTTTCATGTTTAGTTCAATTTTAATTACGCTTTGTTCTTTCTATATATAATATACAAAACAAATTAATATTTTCTCTAAAATGGGAAGGAGGATCAATAGTTGAAAGAACAAGCAAATACAAGGAATTGGTAAGCAATTAATGAATTATTGAAGCTAATTTAATAACAAAACCTATATCTAGCATGAATTAATAAGATGCATTTCATGTTGCTTAATTAATTTTGTAATTAAGTTTAATATGACGAATAGAAAGCAAAGACGATTGCACTTAGTTTCAAGAAATAAGTTAAAATACCAAGACAACAGGTTTCAAACTAAACATGTACAAAATGGTTCAACTCAATAAACTTTACACTACCACAAACCATAAATTAAACAACAGAAGCGCTTAGGTAACATCAAAATGATGCAACTTACATTCACAATAGAAACCAATGCAGAAAACGATTATTGCATATTAATCAATTAAAGGTCATATATATAAGGCAGTTGACAAGAATATAGTGTTAATTGAAATAAAATTGTTATTGCAGTTTAATTGAAGCTTTGTAATAGTGACGCTTTAAAAACTATTTCAAACTTAATTTGAAAATGGCTATGTGTTCATTCACGAATATATGGTTCATAATAGGCAGCGCCGATCTCCCACAATGTCTACTTCTAGACATCTCCTACCCCCAATGTCTAGAACTGGACATTCAATATGGACATTATTATTATTGTCACGCCAGCTCACATGCTAATAGACATTTGCATTGGAGAGTGTTTCTAACTTTTTTTTAGTTCTAATATCCATTCCATCTCATGTGGCCCATAATTTTTCTCAATCCACATTCTCATTGGAGATGCTCTTAGGTGGATGATTGGTAAAAATCGCAAAGACGGATTAACACACATGAAAGTTCAAAGAAAATTAGAACTGCAACAGTAGTACCAACGGACAAAAAAAATAACATAATGCCAAAATTTTGACACATTAGGAATCGAAGAAACACGACGGCGCTAAGCATTGATTAAGAATGATTTTAAAGGATTTCAAATGCACACCATTAAGCATCAATAAAGAGTAAATGTAATTGCGTTGTTGTTTAGGGTTTTGAAGGGTTTTGAACATAACACTAAATAACTCAATTAGATTGACATGAATTGATAACAAAATTGAAACGAAGACTCACAGGGAAATAAGAGATGCAAGACGAGATCGAGTATGGCACGACGGATCCATCGCTGGACGCCACGATGATGGTTTTAGGGTTAGGGTTTTGGGAGGGAGCGAAGACTGTTTTGAAGACGGTGTGGGCTTGGAGCTCTCTTTCCTTCGCAAAGATGTGTATTTAAGTAGAGGACGAAAAAGTAAAAATAAATTGAAGGAGATAAACGTCCAACACCCACAATTTAGCGTTGAAGTAAAGGGCAAAAATGTAACAACACTTTAAATAAAGGGTAGGAATATCACGACACTGTACAATGAATAATGTCATTTCCATCTTTCTATAATACAAAAAGAAATATGTCCACTTTTGTCTTTTTAGGCACCAACAAACACACTTTTGTCATTTTATAGTTACATTAGTATCTTAAGTCGGTTTATGTCATTAAGATAAGTAGGGTAATTCTGTAATTTACTTATTTTATCAATTTACTTAGGTTTTCCCCAAGATAAATACCACAAAAAATTTATCAATCTAACTCATCCAATACCACATCACTCCAAATCACCCATCACCGCCACAGTGTCCCTTTACAAAACTTGATAAAAAATTAAAATTAAAATTTAAAACATGGAAGTCTTGAATGCAAGTCATGACTTCCATATTTTATATATTTTTTAAACTCGAAAACTCATTTTAAGAAAAAACTCAAAAAATAAAATTTAAAACATGGAATTCAATATTTTATGGAAAATGCTAGAATGACACCATAATTGACACCTCAAGTGACACATCCTAGCGCGCGGGCCCCACGTAAAAATGAATGTGCGCAAAATAGTTTTTGGTGCATAACACACGTGGTGTATATCTCGAGACGAACTTGAATGGCTACCATGGATGAGCTCACACGCCACGTCACAGGGGTGTCACTTGGGGTGTCAATTAAAGTGTCATTCTAGCATTTTCCATATTTTATATATTTTTAAACTCAAAAATTTCTTTTAAAAAATAGAAATTTAAAACATGGAAGTCGTGACCGCCAGTCACGACTTCCATGTTTTAGTACTAGGATTTTTACAAAGTACTGTTTCACCATTTGATCTTCTTTATCGTGGAGCATCTCTTCACCGAATTCCTCTTCATTGCAGGCAATCCTGCCTCTCGTCGTCCGCCATAGGCACTCCGTCGGCCGCTACTTGCACTATCGACTTGTTGTCGCTGCTTGCACTCCCACTGTTGGTCGAAGGGACTCCTTCCTCTCGCTGGTCAATGCAGGCTCCCTGCCTTCCGTCGGCCGCCGCTCACCACAGGCACAGCCAGTGCGTTCTCTCCTTCGGTTAGCATCATATCATCTCTCTGTATTTAATTTGTAATTGAAGCCCATACAAAAAGGACTGATTTATTGAATAACAAAGAATGTCTAAAATGAATGGGAAACAAAATTTTGATGACTACATGCAATGTGGGAAGAGCAAAAACAAAATGATAGTATGATCAAGATTTGAATAAGGGGGTGATTTGATTTAATATGGAAAAGCATGAGAATGAGAAATATACCTTTCATAAACGGAGTACCAAGGCCATTGACTGTTGTGACCAATGGAAGAAGAGACTTATTTCATAAAACTCATTTTTGCAATGTCTCTCACAAGTTGTATTGGAAAATAACTAACTGATGCATTTCATGAATTTAACAAAATGTCTGATAATGAATAAGTTTTTCTTAGAACTTGATTTTTTTTCCGGAAAGCCTTAAGACTTGATTCAAATTGATTGTGGTGTTGCTTAGTTTACGTTTTCATGCTTTTTTTTAGTGTTGTTGTTTGGTTTTTGTTTTCATAATTTTTTAAAAGTAAAGACTAATGTTTCTACTAAAAATTTTTCTTACTCAGTAAATTTTAAAGATACCAAAAGATGATTCATTTCACCCTTGTTCTATTCCTTGCATCAATTGCGTCATTTCTTATTTACTCCAAACTGATTGTTATCATCACTTCTTTTGATTAACAATTATATTATATACATATTATTTAGATTCCATAATGGTTGACCGAAGAGTGACTTTGGTGTGCTATATGAATGGTGCCATTGTTGATGGACCATTTAGATTTTGTATACAACACCACCTATTCGACATTTCAAGTCCAAGTTGAGTTTAGAGTAAGAGGAACTTGTGAGTTTTATTTGTAATTCTTTGGATATAGACATTGAAAAAATGATATTAAATATGATATATCGATATCCTATGTATATTGGAACAGGAACATACAACTATGTCCCTTTGCGAATAGTTGATGAATCGACTCTTAAAGATGCTTAGGATATTGTGGCAGAATTTCCACCACCAAATTGTATGGAGCTTTTTTTAGATTTAGTTCCGAGGCAATTATATACTAGTTCTAATTGTAACATTATGGTAAATATAGAAGGGAATAGTACTCAACCTCTATTTGAACATAATCATTGTGCATCGCCTTTAATGACTTCAAATTTCGATGTTGACGAGGAAGCTCATGCATGTGATGGTGTGAACAGTGAGGACGATGATGACTATTGTGGTAGTGATGAGCATACTACTGAATAAAGTAGTGACGATGATGTCGATAATGTAGGAATTGATGCACATCATGTTCATGATAGCATAATTCGAGATACATTAAATCGAGTCATATGGCTCATTATCTTGTCCTCCAATCTTGAACGAAGTTGGAAATGATTATTTCTTCGATCAAGAAGTTTCTGGAATTGATGATGCGCCTGTGAGTGTAGGTGAGTTTTTCATACCTTCATCAGTATTTATGGAATTTTTCATACCTTCATGAGAATTTCATGTAGGTATGCGGTTTCTTCTTAAAGTAGATATCCAACATACCGTGAAATTGTACAACATTAAATGGCACATGCAATTTATGGTAACTCATTCAACACCCAATGTGTGAGTTATCCGTAGTAAGAAGCATTCAGATAGATGTTCGTGGAGGTTGCGGTGTTCAAAATGAAAAGCACATGGAATGTTTGAGATAAGTAAATATGCAGGACTGCATGCATGTGTCAATGCAAAACTATCGAAGGATCATGCTCATTTGGACTCCACCGTTATATGTCATGAAATTAAAAATATGGTGAGAAGAGATCCATCTATCTAAGTTCAAGTTCTTCATCAAATTATCAAGGACAAATTTAGTTATGATGTTCATTACAAGAAAGTTTGGTTGGCCAAAAAAAGGCAATTGCTAAAATCTTTGGAGATTTGGAAGAATCATATAAAATGTTGCCGCGGTGGATGACCGCTCTTCAAGAAAACAATCCATAGACACGAGTGGATTGGAGGCACGACGAACCTAACGCCAACAATGAGGTTGTATTCAAATGAGTTTTTTGGGCATTTGCACCATCTATTGCAGGTTTTAGACATTGCAGACCAATTATACAAATCGATGGCACATTCTTGTATGGAAAATACAAACAAAAGTTATTAATAGCCACTGTTGTTTATAGTAATAGTCATATATTTCCCTTAGCATTTGCAATTGTCGATGAGGAAAGCCAAGACAGTTAGGGATGGTTTATGGCTTGTTTGCGAGATCATGCGACTGATCGAGATGGTATATGTGTCATTTCTTATAGACACCCTGGTATATTGTTGGCAATGAATAATCCTCAAAATGTAAGGGCCCATGAAAAAGCTCAACATAAATTTTGCCTTCGTCACATATGTAGTAATTTCCACATGAGATTTGGGAGCAAAGAATTGAAGGATATGGTGTACTTAGCGGGTGCATAACATCAACCTCGAAAATTTAAGGCATACATGAAAGAACTTCAACAAATTAATGCGGAAAGTGTTTGCATGGTTTAATGATCTTGATCAAACACATGGACCAACGCATATGGCAAAGGATATCAATACGGATGGATAACTATAAATCTAGCGGGTATTAATTGTGTTTATATGTTTATACTATTATTTATTTAATGTGTTTGATTTATGTCACGTATACAAGCAGATACTTTGTAACGACCCATTTTCCAAACGGACCGCCACAGAGCCAATGCGGGCCCACAACCTTGCCTACCAGTGTCAGCTGTGTCCCACATGCTATCTCATCCACCATTTAATCATTATTAACCTCAATAGACGACAATTTACTATATAAATTGTTGCTGAACTCAAGTCATCTGTTAAGATCATTTTAAACCATAATAAATCACAGCGGAAGTCTTTTATCATGACAACCTAAAATATTTAAAAAAATTATAGTCATGCATTTAACTCTGATACCTAGTGTGGAAAACCCATATATAATCAAAATATCAAAAATGTTGAGTCCCGAAGTATCTTACAAATCCAAATCCCCAAAATACAACAAAATATGTATAATACAAACATACAAGCCTAACTCAATATCTCTGAATTACTGGTACTCTAGAAGCTTTCCTTTGCCATGGCTCGTACTCGGATCTGCACTCAAGCCATCACAAAAAGGCAAATGACGAGTCTAGAGTGAGTATTCCCAAGGAAATTAAGTGAGCAATACTGAAAGTAAATACTGAAATTTAAACAAAGCTATTAAATAAACATGCGGAAATAAATAAAGGTAACTGTGATCATTGCATGGATAAATAATAGTGCAAGCTCAAAGTGTGTTCCTAGAGCTTAGGGCAGACTGGCGCCATACTTCGGACTCTCCACAGACTACTGCCGATGAGTAGCACTCAAGTAAGGCCAGTATTTGGATTCGCTAGGTGGTCGACGTAGAACCAACGACGCACCCACATGTTCCCCGCCGAGACTCTCGGATCGAACTATTCACCGAGATCCATGTCACACGTGCTATGGCCTAGTGGACATATATACAGGAATGGCATGGAGGGAGAGCCTCAACGTCCGTTCATTTAAACCAAAACTAAGAATAGAGTATTGAAAGACATAATATGAATTCAAAAGCCAAAGTAAGTAATGCTCAAGAAATTCTTGTTGGGATACTACACACCTCAAATCGCACTCTGTGTCCTGATAAATAACCCCCGGTCCGACTCCGGCGAATCCCAGATATCCAAATTACCGCCCGAAATGACCTATTTCCATTTAGAATCGATTTTTAGTCAATTGGATGTATTTTATGTTACTTAGCAAAAATAGTCTAAAATCTGCAATATCTAGCGCGCTAGGTCTGGGATTAGCGCGCTAGATTCCTAGGCAGCTAAACGTTCTTCGTCAAGAAGAACATTAGCGCGCTATATTTTTCATCTAGCACGATAATCATCATCTAGCGTGCTAGATGACCTCATTAGCGCGCTAATAGCGTTATGGACAGCAGTTTGGTAGAAAGTTTTGAGTTTTAAACATCACCACCAACAACAACAACTACCACAACACATATTACTTAACTTCATAGCACTTAAAACCCACCAAAACAACTACGTAACAACTACTTAACAATCCATATTGGATTCACACTAACACCTCAAATATTTATACCAAAAGATGAAGAAAGTTGAGGTAATTGTGAATCTCACCTCGCTTTGATTATATATTCAACCACTCCAAACTCCTCTAATGATCAATTTGACACTCCAAAACCCTTGTTTCTTCTTCTCTATTTTCGGATTTGTGATAAGGAGAGAGAAAATGTGGTGGAAAATGAAAGTCAGTTTGATTTTTATACACCTATGTGATCTCCCTTCACTTGTGCATCTCAAAGCAATCCAATGAGCACCAGTTGCTCCATTTCCAACCTCTAATGACTCGAAGCGTGACACTAATGGCTCACTTACCTTTGTCTTTAACCTAAAAAGTCGTCTTTCGGGTGTTCTGATGCCCGGTTTCGCGTCTCGAAATGTGACATACGCGTACTATCATGTCCCTAACCATCAATATACATTACATTTTAATATTTAACTCATTTTATTCATTCATGTGTGCATTATTTCCCCTGACCTAGTATTTAGTCTTTTAGACTACCCGGTACACGCGTCGACACTCATATCGAGGCGAACACTTAACACATTGTCTCGCACGTCAAATATAATATAAATACACACATTACGATGTCGTTTAATCTATTTCAACGTAAAGATCATAAATTAAACAAATCAACACACAAAATAACTATTTACCTAGCTCCAGGCGTGCGTTAGCCTAGCTGCGGGTTCCACGAGTGTCTGAGCTGTCAGCCACGTCTGCAACCACGTCATTAATAATAGTGAATTAAATTTAGGCTACATACTTACATAGTTTCTTTTCACAAATGTAGAATGCTTTAACAGTGTCCTTAAAGGGGGCACGGTTTTACCCTGTCACCGCGTTAGTGCAAGTAACATTTTATCTTGTCATGGCATAGTTTAATAAAAGACGTGATGAAATAGGTGCAGCCCTAGGAAGAGGCAAAAGACATACCAAGTATGCACTTGATAAGTTGTCATATTGGGGAAAGGCAGCAGGAGGGCACAATGTTACATTAGTGAATCGTGAAAATGACACATTTGAAGTCATCACTGCAACACGTGCGTATCATTTGTGAAAAGGGTCTAACAAGCAAGTGGTGAAGTTGGAGGTTCGTAGATGCACTTGTATGAAGTGGCATTGTTTTGGCATTCCATATTCCCATGTCCAAGCCGTTTGCGCTAGTGTTGCCATGGATCACTGTCAATACATTAAGTCATATTACAGATTGTTTGTGTACAGGAAATTTTATGCTATGAATTTTCAACCCATTCCTCACGAGAATTATTGGCCTAACTCTAGAGTTCCATACACCTTGCTGCTTGATCCTTCTCGAAAGTGAGTCAAAAGAGGTCGTCCTTAAACATGACGTTTGCAAACTGAGATGGATTGGAGAGACAATCAGAAACAACCATGTCATATATAGCGAGAAAAGGAATGGAGAGAAGCACCAACAACGTTGCGATGTAGTAAGTGTAAGCAGGATGGACACAATAGATGCACTTGCTCTCGTCGTCAGCAAGAACAACCACCTAATCGATCACATTGAAAGGTATGTCAAATCTAATCATTCGCATTCACTCATTTATTGTTATATTAGTTCACTTACTTATGACTATATGGTCGATGTACTTTGTTTCAATTAAACCATGTTCTTGTTTTAATTGAAGTTGTTGAAGTTTAATTAGGTACTTTTGTATTAATTTATTGTTTCTTGAATGAACTTTATCGTTGATATTTTCATCATTGGCTTCTTGTATTAATAACAACTTTGTTAATGTTTTGAGGTTCAAACGTGATATGGATCTTGGGCCTATAGACGATTCAATGTTAACTATGCAGGCTCTACATATATCTACTCGAGTTTGGAATGGACAGGTAATATTTATGTTTTCCTATTTTCATTTTTTTAAAGATTTGTAGCTAAATTTGAACTAATGTAACTTATTTATTCTTTACATAGGAGGATCATGGTATATTGACTATCAGGCGTAATTCAGCAGCATTACATCGATTAGTCCCACTTGATGAATGCATAGTTAGGTACCTAGAGGAAGCTGAGTTTTATGCAACGGCGCGAATAAATTTCAAAGGAATTGATTGGCATTTCATTACAGCACTTGTTGAGAGGTGGAACCAGAAACTAACACATTTCATTTTCCAGTTAGCGAGATGACTATTACCCTACAAGATGTACAAATGTTATTAGGGTTACCTGTTGATGGATTGGCAATCACTGGAATTGTAGAATAAGGTTATGATGCCTTATATTCGAGGCTATTAGGTTTCTCATTCCCTGAAAATAACAAAATCGGTGGTTGGATCCAAACTCGACAACTTTCAAAATGGTTTCCAAACCTTCCAAATAATGTTGGTGACGTGGAAGTGCAACGCAATGCAAGAGCTTACATATTACAACTTCTTGGATGAACTTTATTTGCAAACAAGTCTAACAATCTTGTACACATAACGTATTTACAATTTTTGGAGGATTTTGATGTGACAGGAAAATACAGTTGGGTAGTGCAACTTTGGCCCACCTATATAGATAATTATGTCTTGCTGCTGATATTGAAGGAGCAGAGATTACGAGTCCAGTAATATTATTGCAATTATGGGCGTGAGACAAGTTGCCTTTTCTTGCACTAATAATGGGAAAAGTTCTTTGAAACGACATCATACCAAATGAAGATTTATTCCCGCGTCCTCCATTTGGTCATAGGTAATTACAATTTTTAACAAATTAAAAAAAAGCAATTGAGTTTATTTATCTACATGTAAATTCATGCATGCATTGTTTTTTTTCATGTTTGTATAGGTGAAGACATGCCTTAGAGACCTAGGAACATCAATGCATGTGCTAGCAAAATATAGAGAAATGATTGACATGCAAACGCCCGATGAAGTAAGGAATAAACTTAATTAATTTCTTTAAATTCCCTTTTATAAAATGGTGAAATGAGAATTTTCATTCATTTCAAGTTGTTTTTCATGAGTTCAGGTAATTTGGGAGCCGTATCCTGAGACAGTGATAAGGGACTTACCTGCCTATTATAGTAGTGGTCGTTTTATTTGGCGAATGAGGGCACCTCTACTTTTCTTTTGTGTTGTTGAAATGAATAATCCTGATAGAGTCTTGTGATTGAAACAAAAGATACCACATTTAAATAGCACAAGTATGAAGCTACATAATATTGCCTTGTAAGGGAAAACAGACAAAGATTGGAGTGCAGAACATAATGATTATGTCTCCATGTAGAGCGAACGTGTTTTTAATATTGCGAATGATAAATTATTGGAGGAGCCATTAGGATTCTATGACGCGTGCATGGTATGGTATCGTCGCATTACATGACGATTTATGTCTCCTCGTGGAGCTATTGTTGAGGCATTGGTAAGTACGAGTTTTTTATGTTCAATCATGAAGTCTTCTTAATAGTTGTTTTGCTTTGTTTTCGCATGCAATTTCATAAATATTTATATGTAGGCTCATGCAATGACATCAATTCATCAGTTGACGTTGGGTGATGATGTGTTTATTCTACGTATTAGAGATGTAGCTACATCGACTTTGACTGCAATACATGCAGATTATCGCATCCATAATATGCCCACTTTTTAAAAAAAATCTCATCAATCTTCTCATGAAGATATATGTTCGAGGCATGAGACTCCAATGTATACTCCATCTATACCTCTTAACAATGAATTTGAGACTATACATACTCCATCGGTACCTCTCAATGAGTTTGAGACTCTACATACTCTATCGGTACCTCCCAATATTGGATTCGAGACTATGGAAACCATTCCTTTTTGACAGTATACCTATATTTTCACATCATTTTAATGCGGTCCAATAATGATGAATTTATCTGGGACTACAAGTAGTGATGATGGTGGAAGACATGATATACATGAAATTCAACAAGAAGATGCTCAAAATCCATTGCGTGCTATGTGGGCCCTTCGAATGTGTCATTAGCTTTAGATCGTGATGTGCGAGTCATAAAGAGAAGACATTGTGGGACTGAAAGTCATTAGGTCAGACTAAGACATCTTTTTTTTTGAAGTATATCAAGACATATTTTTGTTTATATTAATTATTTGTAGTTGGTTATGGTATTCTTAATGTGATAATGCTTAATGTGAAGGAGAACAATGTGGCATTTTTGCGGACTTGTAACTTAATTAACAACGTATTTACAAGCTTATGAAGGTACATTGTGAAACTCTTGTTTATAAACTTAGGGATAATTATAGCATGTGATCGACTTCTAAGTTGCAAACGAAATTTTTTGCACGACTAGCGTGAATTCTGCAAATTACTCGGCTTTATGATGATTGTATTTTATTGTAGAAGATGAAAGCTTTTGTTGTAAAATATGAAGGTTCTAAACCTAGTGTCAAACTTAAATTTTTGACTAGTTTGTATGCTTAGGTATGTTTAGGCTAACGTGGGCATGCATCAGACCGCAATGGATCTATGAGATTTTTTTTATTGGGAAAAATAAAAACACGAATATGATAGTGGATTATAATTGTTTGATATATGAAGTACAATTTTCTAATCTAATTGATGGATTAAACTTTGTCAAGATTCATTTTCATTTTTTAATGAAATAATAGACTTAAAAAATTGAAGTATAAATCAACTTATAAGTTGTTTGTGTTTGTTTGTGTTTATTATCAAAAGCAACAGCAACAACAACAACAACATAGCCTCAGTCCCAAATTTAACTGGGGTCGGCTACATGGATCAGACTTTTCCATTGTGCTCGATTAAGTGCAATTGATGGTGAGCTTTACAAACTATTCAAATCCTTCCTAATTAATGCATCCCATGTTAACTTTGGTCTACCCCTTCCTCGTCGAATTTCTACAGTTTCTATTGAGTCAAGTTTTCTAGTTAGGGCATTTGTAGGCCGTCTTTGCAGGTGACCAAACCATCGCAACCGCCCTTCCCTAATCTTTGTATCAATTGGTGCTACTCCTACTTGTCTTTGAATTTCTATATTTCTTATTCTATCTTTATGAGTTTTACCACACATCCACCTAAGCGTCCTCATTTATGCTACATTCATTTTATGTAATTGTTGTTGTTTTACCGCCAACATTCACTTCCATAGAGCATAGCCGGCCTAATTGCGGTCCTATAAATTTTCTTTTAACTTAGTAGGAACATTTCGATCACAAATCACCTCTGTTGCACTCCGCCATTTCTTCCATCCAAATTTGAATTCTATGTGTGACATCATTCTCAATGTTACCGTCATTTTGTATGATTGATCCTAGGTATCTAAAGCGGTTTACCTTAAGAACTTCTACTTCCCCTAATTTTACAACTCCGTCATCTCGATGTCTAGTGTTTCTAAACTCACAATGCATGTATTCGGTTTTCGTCCTACTCAACTTAAAGCCTTTAGATTCTAATGTATTCCTCCAGAGTTCTAATTTCCTATTCACTCCATCTTTAGTTTCATCCACTAAGACAATATCATCTACAAATAGCATACACCATGGTATATCCTCTTGAATATGTCTAGTTAGTTCATCTATAACTAAAGTAAATAGATATGGGCTTAAAGTCGATCCTTGATGTAGTCCTATCGTAATGGGAAATTCTTTTGTAGCTCCTCCAAATGTCTTTATACTCGTTACTACTCCATCATACATATTCTTAATAGTGTCTATGTATCTAGCATGCACTCTTTTTCTTTCTAGAACCCACCAAAGAACTTCTCTAGGGACCCTATCATATGCTTTTTCTAAATCTATGAATATCATAAGAAGATTTTTTTCTTTTCTCTATATTTTTCTAACAATCGTCTTACAAGAAAAATCGCCTCCATAGTTGACCTCCCAGGCATGAAACCAAATTGGTTCTCTGATATTGTTGTTTCTCTCCTTAGCCTATTGTCAATTATCATCTCCCAAAGTTTCATAGTGTGACTCATAAGTTTAATACCCCGGTAGTTTGAGCAACTTTGAATGTCTCCTTTGTTTTTGAAGATTGGCACAAGCGTGCTTCTTCTCCAATCCATTGGCATCCGTTTTGATTTTAAAATTTTATTGAAAAGTTTTGTTAACCAAGTCAATCTAATTTCTCCTAAGCATTTCCAAACCTCTATGGGTATTTCATCTGGGCCACATGCTTTCCCTATTTTCATTCTTTTCAATGCCTCTTTAACTTCTACAATTCTAATATTGCGTGTATAGTTTACATTTCTTTCTTGGTGTGGGTTTTCATCTATGATAGTATCAACTTGGCCATCATTAAATAAACTATCGAAGTAACTTCTCCATCTCTCCTTAATATCATCCTCACGCGTTAAAACATTTTGATTTTCGTCCTTAATACATATTACATGACTTAGGTCTTGTTTCTTTTTATCTCTTAATTTGGCTAGCCTATATATATATATATATTTTCGTCATCTCTATTACCTAACTTTGTATATAGATCTTCCATGAAATTTGTTTTAGCTTGACTAACTACTTTTTTAGCTTGTTTTCTAGTTTCTCTATATTGATTGTACACATCTTCATCTTGACACTTAGGTATTTTCATATACATCTCTCTTTTAGTCTTAATTGCTCGTTGGACATCCTCGTTCCACCACCATGTTTCCTTCTTTGGAGGTCCCACGCCCTTAGATATACCTAATACGTTTGATCACACTCTCCTTATGCAACTACTCATTTCTAGCCACATTGTATTAGCATCTAAGTCAAGATTCCAAACATTTTCCTTTAGTAGTTTTTCTCTAAACTCTACTTATTTACTATGTTTTAGGTTCCACCACTTTATTCTAGGGTCGCTAACTCTTTTATTCATATTATGTCGTCGTGTTAGCTTAATATCAAGTACTACTAACTTATGTTGGGTAGTAAGTGCTTCACCAGGTATTACTTTGCTTTGGCCTCTACATATTTTCCTATCTATTTTTCTTGTTAAAAGAAAATCTATTTGACTCTTGTTATGACCACTACTAAAAGTAATTATATGCGACTCCTCTTCCTAAAACTAGTATTTGCTAAGACAAGATCGTATGCTGAAGCAAATTCTAAGATTGATTCTCCTTCTTCATTTTCATTACCGTAACCAAAACCTCCATGAACTCTCTCAAACCCATCGTTACTTGCCCCGACATGCCCATTTAAATCTCCTCCAATAAAAACATTTTCATCTAATGGTATACTTTGCATAAATCCATCCATATCGTCCCAAAACTTGCGTTTGATGCTCTCGCTTAATCCTACTTGTGGTGCATAGGCGCTAAGTATGTTAATTTTTTCGTCTCCAATAATTAATTTAACTAGAATCAATATATCCCCCATTCTTTTAACCTCTACGACCTTATCCTTATAATCATTATCCACCACAATTCCTACTTCATTGCATTTTCTATCTATACCAGTGTACCACAATTTAAACCATATGCTTCCTATTTCTCCACTCTTTTCTCATACCCATTTTGTCTCTTGGAGGCAAGCAATATTGACTCTCCTTCTAATCATGGTATATAGTAGTTCTATTGACTTCCCTGTAAGTGTTCCTATGTTATATGTTCCTAAACGAATTTTTTCTCCCCTTTGTATTTGTTTTCCTTTTCTATTTCTATTTTGTCTAAAAGATGTAGTGTCTGTATCTATGATTTTGTTTTTGTTTTCGTGTTGTTTTGAACTAGCTTCTTTACCCACGCCCGTCCTTTGTGTGGGAACCCTTGCTCATTTTTCTTCACATCCGGGCGACGATGTGAAGGGACTAGCTTCTTTACCCACACACGTCCTATGTGTGGGAACCCTTGCTTATTTTTCTTCACACTCAGGCGGCGATGTGAAACACTTGCTCATTTCTCACTACACCCGGGCTCCGATGAAGCGCGTCGCTAGGTGGGAACGCCCCAACGTTTATATATGTTTGATCCGTTTCATGAAAAGTGACAAAAGTTTTACGCTGGCTGTCAACCTATCGCAACCCTCCTCCATTTTCCAAGACTGTAAAATGAGCTTGGGGCCTCCCTCCCCCACTTTTCGGGTATGAAAAGTGAGTTTGGGACCTCCCTTACCCATTTTTCTGTATAAAAAATGAGCGTCAGAGTCCTTCTCCTTTATCCGGACTTGAGACCGGCTATGTAGCGCACATAGTGTACAACATAGGTGGAGTTTTATTATCAAAAGCAAAAAAAAAAAAAAAAACAACACTGAAAAATAAAAACTAAAAAAAAAAAGGAAATCGTGATGTCTTGCTTGTTTTTTATTTTTTGCATGAGTTTTTTTGAAATACGAAAAGTAAACAAAAATTCAAAAAAAAAATGTGATCGTCAATCACGTTTTGTGCACAACGTGGCGGTGATGTAGCGATGTGGTATTTAATGAGTTAGATTGATAAATTTTTTTGTGGGTGTGTTAGATTGATTAATATTTTAATCTAGAAAAACCAAAATAATTTCCTTCGCTATTTGACCAAAAACATGAGAAGCCAATGAGACATTTCAATATATCTCGGTCTGCGAGGCCGAAACAATCGCGCACATCGACGAAACTTCGGATAACCTCATAAAAAACACAATAAATTCGCAAAATTACCTCAAGTTCAACCTCCTCTTGCACCGTAGCATTAGTACAATCCTCCATTATATAGTGGAAACAAGTTCGGATTTGAGGAAATTACCAAACCCTACGTTGACAAACAAATCATCATTTTCACGCTTTACCCAACTAAACAGTTCTAAGAAACCATCATATGGTTGTCAAACATTGTTACATCGTCGGATGATGTCAATCCGCAAGAATCAATAAACGCTCGCCAAACGCAATGTGGCTTTGCTGGTTCAAGCTTGGTGGTGGGGTGCCCTTTTTCTTTGTCAAAATGATTTGTGGGGTTTGAATCAATATATATACAAGGGCAAAATGGTCTTTTCCACTTTTCTTTGAAATTTTTCAAAAACTTTGGGTGCCTTCATTAAATGGTGGGGTGCCCTTAGCGGCACTCAAAAACATTTCCTTTGCTTCCACGTGTCAGTTTTGTAGTAGCCGATCTCACCAATATAAAGCAATTATATTGAAATGAGAATTCGCGGTTCTCGGCCACACGAGCCGAGGCGTAGCTACGATCTCGGCCTCGCATGGCCGAGACGAGCAGCTCTGATTTTGGGAACTCGAAGTCTCGGCCACAAAGGCCTAAGAGTTCACGAGTGTCGCGATTACGCATGGCCGAAAGTACTCTAGTTCTCTCGGCGAGACATGACGAGAGCTACAATTAGTGGTAGGTAATGTGGTGTCGGTGGTGTACAATCGAGAATGTGCTCATACTCTCGGTTGTACAACTTTCGGCGTACCATACCGTGACCTAAGTACACCTCTCGGTCCTTTAGACCGAGACATCACCATACATCTCGGTCTGCGAGGCCGATACAATCGCGCACCCGGACAAAAACTTCTCCCAACCGCATAAAAAACACAAAAAATCTGCAAAATTACCTCGGGACGACTTCATCCGCACCGAAGCATTACAATCCTCCATTATATAGTGGAAACAACTTCGGATTTGAAGAAATTACCAATTATATTCCACACGATCAACTCGTACATACGATTGAATGTTATAATTGTTGAAGCACCTAGAAAAATGAAGGCACACATGTCGAAGCAGCATCAAGGGTCCATTTTTTTTTTTTCGAAGGCAATGTATACATTTTTTTCGTGAGAATATCTTTTCACGCAACATTTTCGATTGAGTTGTTACCTTTCTAATTTGTTACACATGAACCATGTGATTTATTTTTTCTTATGTGTTTGGGTTAAGGCGTATGTTCGGGGCTTTGTTCTGACTTAAGTTATTTAACTCAATATCTAAAAGATTAAAAAAGACAATATTTATCAAATTCGAAATCAAGATTTAAGACCTTTGGTTAAGGATAGTATGCATATCATCCTACTGCATAGTACAAACTCTTATGAATTATTATTTTATATGCTTATCAACTGTAAAAATCGTGATCAAGAGACTATTCTTCAAAAGAACGAAAGCATGGACTAATAGCATGCTCAGTATTAGTTGAAAGAAAAAAAATCTTGAAAAGGAAACTCTACTTATTACATCATATTGGATAATAGAGCTCAACATAGTGGGGGCGGTACTGTCTTAGTTCATAAATTTTGACTGAGTGGTGTGATGTGAAAGTGGTTCTCTATAAGTATGCACAATCTGAACCTCCCAAACACGGCTAAGGAGCGCTGCTTGATCAATGTTACCAGTTGTAGATCAGGTGTTTGTTACACTGCATCTTTCTCTTTTACAATATCGTAACCACACTTCGTAGTCAAGCTCTAAGATAACTCTCATAAATCTATATTCCCAAACAACCTAAAGTCATATGAGGGTTCTATAAAGTTTAGCACCTCTCCCGTTCACCATAGTTTTAGTGTAAAAAATAGGCTTAATAGGCAATTATATTCTAACGTTTCAATATTTTTGCGAAATATCCTAATGTTTCAATTTTTTCAAATATATCATAACCTTTTAGTTTCGTGCAAATTGTATATTTGTTTGTAATTATTACGTATCAAACTACAATGAAAGTGATGAATGGTCACTAGATTATATAACAATTGCATTTATATAAAATAATATTCTCAATTGTACGCATAATTTATTATATTTTTAATTTTAATTCACTAAAAAATAAAAAGTGATAATACAATTTACAAGAAATCAAAAAATTAAAATATTTTTATTAAAATTTAATTAAACATTAAAATATTTTTGTAAAAATTTTAAAATATTAGGATATATTTACCACTGATAACGTTCTAGTGTAAGGATTGTATATCTTTTAAGCTTTATTCTCTTGTGACTAATAAAGTCAAAAGTTGGTCATCAATCAACGTCCTAATCTATCAATGAAGCATCCACGTACTTTCTTCTTCCTTTTATGGTCCATATTGAGAAAGACCTTTCAATGAAGAAAGTTAACCCTTCAAATCTACAATGAATTACAAAACTACCTACACTTTTTCAATTTGAAAATAGTATAAAATCATCCTTGAAAAAAGATCAATAATGCATGCATCGTACCAGGGCAAGAGGGCGACTGCCTCATACCCCTACCAATAAAGCCCCTTCGCTCATGTGTTTAATTTAGTTTATATAGGAGGTTTCTATAGAAACAATTTAATATTGTTGTAAATTGGATGACCCTTTAATCAAGCTTATGAATGATCACATTGTCAAGCATGGCTCTCACATTGAATTGTAACATCAAGTATGACTTCTACATTGAATGTAACTTGTACACTCTACATATATGTATTGTCATGTAACTTGTAATCTTCTTCAATGTACACCAACTCTTCCATGTATTGTCTATGTTGCTTGTGATGTGTTGTATGACTTGTGGTGTATGTATAACTTGTACACATTGTATAAGTACAATTATCATCATCACCAAATGTTATATATAAATGGTGTCAACCCCATTGTAATTCACACACCAATGTATGAATGAAATCTCTACATTCTCATCTCTAGCTCTCTTCTCTCTTTTCTCATCTTCTCTACTTATTCTAGTAGTTCTTAGTTTATGTCTTCTATACTTAAGTCTCTAGCAAGTCCAACTTAAGTTCTAGTTGGCTTACAACTTAGTTTACAACACGTTATCAGCACGAAGTTGCTCTACAAGAGGAGGTCTTGAATATCAAGAAGCTTTTCAAAGATATAAAGCTAAGAAGGTATAATTTTTATTAATTTAAATAAGTTCAATTTATTTCCATGTTGTCATGGTTAATTTCTTTTTTGTTACATGCATATTTAATTATGTAAATGTACTTTATTCATACATTATGCATTGTAACGTCACCGACTACGAAAGTATGCTCTGTAGCGTTGCGTCTTGTACGATCTTCTACATCAGAAATCAAAAGTCAATGTGTGACATATAATTTTTCTCTTAAAACTACAAACGATTAGTTATTGTTTTATTCTTGATTTTATAATACAAATAATGTTATAAGTTTGAGTTGATAGTTGGTAAGCCTTGTCCCCTATTAAAGCTAAACATTGAAAGGGAGACGGGTTATCCCGTTCGAGAGGCATGGTATTAAGTAGATTATGTCTCGCCGCCCAACCTAGAGGTTGTCCCACCAACTCATACGAATAGTACATTTTGTTTATTAATGAATCAAGTTGTAAACATATATTTAATCATATGTTATGTTTTTACATAAAAATGGGAAAACTATTTTATATTAAATTTATTTCAAAATATTATTCAACCATAGTTGAACTTGTTGCCTTATTATATTACCGAAAGAATTACTTGTCATGACAATTAGATACTATAATTTGTGAATAAAACATCTATGCAAGACTATGTTGTGTTATACAAAATTTAAATCATTTGCCAAGATCTCTTTAGAGATTTGAAAAGTGAATATTTCACTTTATATATTTTTCACCCTATGGAGTTATAAATATATAAATACCAAAAAATGTAATGCTCCAAAAGCTCAAAATGAGCGGTTGAGTCTCAAGCTACAAAATTTAATCGATCAAATATTAATTATAATTCCGCAATTTTAATTACCTCTATGTTGAGGCTATGTGGAAATATGATGATGAGACAATAAAAATAAGGTCACGTGGCCCGCCTCGATTTATTGCGCAACAAATATCGAGTTCGCACGTCAATCCAATAAATATTAAGGATTGATTTCTTGTCTCATGGTAGTTGAGTAAAATAATGAGATATTATAAATATAATATCGTCCCGTCAATTAGTTCACTTCAAATTAAGAAGCATATGTTGCATATAATGATCATGATCGCAATAATAAATTTATGGACGTGGAAAATGTGAAAATATCATGTAAATGTCGTATTGACAATTCCACCAAAAATTGGAACAAAAGTGGTGCACCACTACAAATGACAAATAATTATTGACAATGAGCGCTCATAATTGTGACATTTTTTGGTCATATATGAAAGACTATTTTGCCTAAATATTGTCATATATATACACGAATATTTTTGTGACCTTTACCATGCCTTCAAAATCAAAGGCAAAATATTATGAATTTTATCATTGAAAATGGCTCGATAAAATAGGCACATCGAGATGTGTTTAAATCGTGACCTAAATATGGGCGATGAGTTTATGTCTTGTGTATCGTGCTACATGCATGTACATTATAATATAAAAGTAAATATTTCTCGAATTCGAACTTAGCGGAGGCTAATGTTCAGACAATATATGGTACAACAATTTTATTGCTAAAGTCTTGTTCAGAAGAAGTCTACTCAGAATAATAGAGAATTTATCTATATGAATATGATTTAATCTGAGTATAATATTTTCGAACTTTAACTTCTAGAATATATAAGACACATTAAAACGATATCGTCATAAATCAAATGACATTCATAATGTGGAAAGATCTATTTGATTATCCATAATCATCAATAATGCAAAAATATCGTAAATTCGCACGGACATCCTTTATCGAATCGATTTTTTTATCAATGGAGATTATCTCAAGGCAAATCAATAGCAGACTTATATCGATTTAACTCTCCATTAATCATATTATAAAATGTTTTGGATCCCTAATAGGGAATTTATTTATAGCAAGTTTTGCTAATTGTCACTTTGATGAAGCAGTTTTCCCACCATTAGGGGGAGATATAAGCCAATTCAAAAGGAATGACGTGAAATTGCTTGAAACACATCAAATTGCATTAAATTTGTTGTATTATGATCCATGTATAAATTAATATGAACTCGAAGTTCAAAGGATCATTCAATAGCAACAAGTTATGAATCAATTACTTGATGCAAGTACTATATACAAAAGAGTGGCAATCATATGCTTCAACATTAAATGGTTCATATAGAAAACGATGTCCATGTGCAACAAAATGCACAAGATGTCTCACCCATGTGAACATGAGGGGGAGAATCAAAATGAGTTATTGGTTAGTGTATTGCACTCTTTTTCCCAAAAGTTTTTATGGTTTTATTAAAACTATTTATCTAGATTTTAGTGTATTGCTTTGTTTCCTTTCGCTATGGTTTTATCCCACTGGGTTTTCTTGGTTTTTAATGAAGGCATATATATATAAAAAAATATGAGAGCAATTAATGTACTTTTTTTCCTATACTCCCAATCTAGTGTATTTATATTATCTCTAATGTATCAATATGTTGCACTCTTTTCTTAGCTATGATTTTATCCCACTGGGTTTTTCTAGCAAGGTTTTTAATGAAGCAATCAACAATATTATACTACAAATCAAGATTGTGACGACCCCATTGTACTCTTTTTTCTATACTAGATTTTTCCCACGTTTTTCTAGTACATTTAAACGAGACATATTCTTCAACAAGTGTCATCAAATATTAGTGTTGTAAATTTTTTGACCACATTTAACCAAGCTTACATTCTTTCAATGTCATCCATTGAATTGTAACATCAAGTATGACTTCTACATTGAATGTAACTTGTACACTCTACATAACTTGTATTATCCAATATATAATCACTTTCTACATTGTCATGTAACTTGTAATCATCTTCAATGTACACAAACTCTTCCATGTATTGTCTATGTTGCTTGTGATGTGTTGTATGACTTGTGATGTATGTATAACTTGTACACATTGTATAAGTATAATTATCATCATCACCAAATGACCTATATAAATGGTGTCAACCCCATTGTAATTCACACACCAATGTATGAATGAAATCTCTACATTCTCATCTCTAGCTCTCTTCTCTATTTTCTCATCTTCTCTACTTATTCTAGTAGTTCTTAGTTTATGTCTTCTATACTTAAGTCTATAGCAAGTCCAACTTAAGTTTTAGTTGGCTTACAACTTAATTTACAACAAATATTAATTTTTTTTCATTTTTATATAAACTTTTCATAGAACTTGATACACGCATTTTCCTGATCAATTCGTGCACTCACAAAAATGTCGACGCGCAAATTAAGGGACATCAACAACTTGCTTCACAACCATCCTTGTCCCTAAAAAGTTTGAGGGCTGCTAAGGGCACCCCACCGTTTAATGAGGGCACCCAGTTACTGTGGGCACAAACCGATTTACCTGGGGCACCCAAAAATTACACACGAAATCCCGAAAATACCCCTCCCGCACAAACATGAAAAAACCCGCCGCACCCCACCACCCCCTCCACCACCTTCACCGATCTTGACTCCAAGAAACCATTTGGTTTGAACCGACCCGAGTGAGAGGAATCTCCGAAATCGTGTCTCGCTCGCCTTGTGTTTCTCCTTCGGTTTACGACTTTTTGCGGTTCGTAGGGTCGTGGTGTGAGCCGATTTCGTTCCAAATTAGGGCTCGGTTGAAGATCGTCGAACACACACGATTTTTGCGCGAAATCGATCGTTTGAAGTTACGTTTATAGTATAATTAAGTTACATTTGGTAGAGTAGTTTTAATGTGTGTGTGGCGGTTTGTAGAATGGTAAAAAAATTGGGAAATCGCGGTTCTCGGCCACACGGGCCGAGAGGCGTGAGATGCTAATGCTTGTCTCGACCAAGCATGGCCGAGACAGGAGCTAAATTTTTGGGAACTCGCGAGTCTCGGCCACGAAGGCGGAAGAGTTCACGAGTGTCTCGGTTACGCATGGCGAGAATACTTCGATTATCTCGGCCGAGACATGACGAGAGCTACAATTAGTGATAGGTAATGTGGCGTCGGTGGTGTACAACCGAGAATTGTCTCCTACTCTCTCGGTTGTACACCGGCGAGAGGGTTAGAGTAGGCTCGGTCCTCTATGACCGAGACATTTCAATATATCTCGGTCTGTGAGGCCGAAACAATCGCGCACATCGACGAAACTTCGGATAACCTCATAAAAAACACAATAAATTCGCAAAATTACCTCAAGTTCAACCTCCTCTTTGCACCGTAGCAAAGACAATCCTCCATTATATAGTGGAAACAAGTTCGGATTTGAGAAATTACCAAACCCTACGTTGACAAACAAATCATCATTTTCACAGCTTTTACCCAACTAAACAGCTTCTAAGAAACCATCATATGGTTGTCAAACATTGTTACATCATTTGTCGGATGATGTCAATCCGCAAGAATCGATAAACGCTCGCCAAACGCAATGTGGCTTTGTGGTTCAAGCTTGGTGGTGGGGTGCCTTTTTTCTTTTTTACAAATGCTTTGGGTGCCCTCATTAAACGGTGGGGTGCCCTTAGCGGCCCTCAAAAGTTTTTACACACAAAAATGGGCAATCCCGTTAATTTCTCATAAACCAAGGGCAAAATAGACACAACAGAATCCTCTACATCCCAGCTTCTCCGCAACCCACACACTTTAACGGAAACTCCCTCTCCGCACCCCCTGAATTTACCAAAACACCCTCCGCTGCCAACAATTGCTCTTCGCCACCATTTTTAAGGGTTAGGGTTTCACAAACACAGAGAGAGCTCTCTCAGATCTTCTCAGTTTACAAATCCGAGATTTCTGGGCGTTTCGTTGGATTTCTTCTCAAAATATTCAATCAATCGGACTCGTTGAGTCTCGCCGATTAATTTCATGGTTTTCGCGTTGTTTGATTCGATTCATTGATCTTCGTTGATGATCAATTAGGGTTTCGTTGATTCTGTTCTTGATTCTTGATCTCGAATGAATTCTCTGCTCTTTCTCCGATAATCGACTCGAAAAGACTCGATCTTGGTGAGTTTCGTTGAACAAATTGATGGTTTTGGCCTAGTTTCGATTCGATTCATGGACAATTAGAGTTTGGTTGATGAATGGTCATTAGGGTTTGGTTGATTCTGTTCTTGGTTCTCGTTCTTGAACAATTTCAGTGTTGTTTTGGTGAAAATCGACTAGAATTCGTCGAAAAACCAGCAGCCATGAAGGTTCACCCGGCGCCACGAAAGCGAAACATCACGATTCGCTACGACATCAATTCGAGCCTCAACGAGGCGGCGAGTCGGATCATGGGGAGGCAGAAGAAGCTCAGGAGGCTCCCCCACATCTTCAACAAGGTGTTGGTGCTGCCATTCCACTCGGATGCAGATGTGTTTGTGGAGGAGACTCAAGAAAGTTTTCGCTTTGTGGTGACAACTGATGATGTGGGGAGTGATGTTAGGGCTCATATAATTGAGATTCATCCGGGTGTGACAAAGATTGTGATTAGGGGGAGTAATGTGATTGAATTGGAAATGGATGAGCTTGAGCTTGATATGTGGAGGTTTAGGCTTCCGGCGTCGACGAAGCCGGAGCTTGCTAGCGCGGTTTATGTCGATGGGGAGCTTGTTGTGACGGTTCCGAAGGACCCGAGTTTTGTTGATGACGATGATGATGAAATGGGGGATGATCGCGGCGTGGGGCGCCTCGTTCTTGTACAGTAATACTCTTTTGGGTTCTGAAAATGCAGTTCAGGTTCCTTTTTTTTTAACAAGTCTTGGTTGTTGTCCTATGTGCTTGTTATGTGGAATTCTCTGAAGTTTATTGAATAGCATATGTGGTAGTTGGTGGTTACTAGCATTTGTTTTCATCTCTGAATTTTGTTGTGGCCGACATGTATTGGTAAAGCCTTAAAGGTCTCTGGCAATTCCTAGTTAGCCGTAATCAACGGATTCAATTGGCGATATTGGGTTTACCTACCAAACAATGGTATTATGGTAGAAAGACAGCCCACTGTCTTAATGTTTTGAACTTTCGATTTGCTGTTAGCATCAGGAGAATTGTCTATGTTATCGTCATTGGCGCTGTGATCAGTGCCTTATAGTGGGTATCTGGGGCTTTGTTAACATGATTTGGTACTTTCCCATTAATTTTGAAAAGGAATTCTTGATCTTTAAGAAAATAACTTTGTTTATTACCTATGAATTTGGTAACTTTAACTAATGTTTTAGATAGATGATTGTATAGCTGTGGAACCAATCTCAACTGAAGTTTTAGTTAACATAGAGGTGGTATTGTTGTTTGTCTTTTTATTTTAATCATGGTGATATTTTGTGTGTATTTGAGCACTACTACCTGTATTTAGTGTCAACTTTTCTAAAATTTGCATATGCTGGTTTTTAAACACTTTCTAAAATTTGCTAAATTTCAAATAAGCTAGTTTACCCCAGGGATGAAACTTTTCAAGGACTGGTTGTTAACTATTGACTTTCTTCTTTTCTAGTTTTGATTGTGGCAATTGGTTTCTTAAAATTGCATTTTAGAGTTGATTCTGACAATGATTTTGTCTCTGGTCACTGCTCTTCCTTCCTAAATCTATCTGGTTGTTGCTGTTTATTATTCAACATAGCGAGGTTAGAAATTCAGAATTAGCAATGTTCTATCTTGCCGTAACTTTTTAATAAATAAATATCGCTTTTATCATCATGCCAGAACATGATGGCCCACATCATGACCTCTGAATCTTTGATATCCCAATTTCCTTCTCTGAAATCCTTCTTCCTTCTCGATCATCTGCCTCGTCAACACCAAAGCTCATGTCTTTCAGGACCATCCAGTGACATTTTTCATGGTCATTGTTTAGTCAATGGAGAGTTCAATGTGGCGGTTCTGTAGAACACGAGTTTTGATGATGAGGAAGAGGTGATCGAGGAGAAAAGAGGTTTCTAAAGAAGGTAATGAGGATATCAGAGGCCGCGAGATAGGTCATCTTGTTCTGGAACAATAGGTGCTCTTTTGCCAATTCTTTTGAGTTCCGAGTTTCAGTTTCAGTTTCAATTTCTTCTTTTCATCATCCTTTTTGCTTGCTTGTTTAGATTTTCCTAAAGTTTTATTGAATGATGTGTGTGATATTCAAAGCTTAGTCTTCCTTTGTGGACTTGTTCAGCCTGAAGAGTAGTGCTGCAAATCTCTAGTTATTCCTAATAGGATTACCGGGCTGATCAATGCCTTCATTTTTGCTAAAGGTTTAAAGAAACAAATTGACTTACCTTTTCTTCACTGATTTTGCTTTTTATGTTTTGAATCAATTAGTTTTTTTCTTTTTTTTTTCCTTGTCATGTTGGGTGTTGCTACCAAACAATGATGGATAGGCAAAACCAGCTATCTTAATTTGATTTTCCGTAGGATCAAGAATTGTCAATGCAACCCTCATTGTCATTTGATCATTACCTTGTAATGTGTGTCTGGGGCTTGTTGTTGTAATCTTTTTCTCCTCATAAGTCTTAACTTCTGAAATGAATTCTGATTTCTCAAGAAAATCATTCTGCACGTTTTTGAAAAGCTGGTTTGGTGTAGTGTTAGATTAAAACCGTTATTGTTGTTGGTCTTTTGCATGCTTGACTAGTTAGAACTTAGAAGTAGAGTTGTTGCTAATTGGTTCTCAACCAACCTATTTATTCACTTCAGATTCGTCAAATAAAAATAAACCTTCTAGCTCAGCTCATAAAGCTTTGTATTTTAAAGATTTCTAGGCGAATACAAATCCGACCAAACTAGCTGCAGATGTGCTGCCCATCCTTATTTATCCTGCTTTCTCTTGTTGCATTTGTTGATCATATTTTTTGGTGCTGACTTTCTTTCTGATGTAAGATCTGTTGGACTTCATCCTTTCCTCATTAGCAAAGGAATTTAGAGGGCCTATTATGCTGGTGTTGAATTAATTATCCATAGTAGGAGACATATCAACTTCGCTTTCTTAAACTGCTATGTCGTGAAACTGATCGAATGAGATGAAATGGGTTCTTTTGGCGCAGAACTTCTGATATTTAGTTAGATTTAGGTAGTTGCAGTTTGGTTTTGGTTTACTGCCTGTGATTCTATGTGACTAGAACGGACACAGCGTCACAGACTGAAAAACAGTGAAGGCTTATGATCGGTATGGTTGTCTGGTTGGTGTAGCGTCTACCCTCTTTTCCTCCACATATATCAGCTTCTTGTGCCCACTTTTATTCTTCAACATACTGAGAAAGGTCAGTGTGATCAAAAGCTTGAGAACTGATTCTATTTTTCTTTTCCTTTTGGTCCCCTGCGTTCCTTATTCCATTTTGAAGTCATTTCAAACTAATCTTCAGAGACTGATCTGAATGCTAGAATATATTTGAACTTTGCGGTACACTTTATCTATTATGCATGTTATGAGGTATCTTATCTTGATTTACTTTACTTTTTTCCGTGTCATTTTAATTTAGGAAAGGGATAGCTTAGGGTGACCCAAAATAGGCAGCGAATGTGTCCATTTTGCATGCCCATATGGGCCAAATTAGTATTTTCCTATCGTAAACCCGATTGGCACGATGTGCCTTGGGATATGTGCATGACGAAATAGATGTCGTGCAAACAAGTGCATGCTGATTAACTTTTTGCCTTATAATAGAAGGTTGCATTTAGGAAAAGGAAAATGATTTTTTGACATTTTTTTGTTACATATATTTGCCGCATAATTGTGTAGATTCTCTTAAAATTTGTGGGGTTCACACATCTCAATTAAATCTACATTACTGAGTAGCAAATGTATGTCTCTTAGAATGTTAGATTAACATTTTCAAATTTAGTATTTTGAAGAGGAATTATAAAATTTAGAGTTAATTAAAATTTTTTATTAAATTAATTATTTAACTAAGTCTTATTGATTATGCGGAAGCAATTATTAACTTATGCGGAAGCCATTTATAAAATCCCAAATGTGAAAAACCAAGAAATGACATCACATATATAAAGTCCTCAAAATGCATTGAAACAAGAAAATAGTATAAGTCAAGTCGGGAACTAACTCTCAACCTAATATACAACCTCAAATAGTATCGAAAGACATAACATATACAATCAAAATACCAAAAGAAGACCTACAATCGATGCGATGACGCGCATGGCTTAGGGATAATCGTCGATCTTCTCCTTGTCCTACCTGTTGGTAGACGGCTCTGCACCCACCATCATAAAAAGGACGGTGAGTACAAGAATAATACAATAATCCTCGATGACAAGTTTAATTTTCATTTCCAAATATTCAAATGGTATTTAAAAGTATATAAATGGGAAAACTGGAAAATAAACCATATGCGAGTAAATACCAGAGTTAAACAAGTGATACCGACATTAGGCTAAGTGGATGTGATTTAGGTCCGATCGGCGAGTGAAACATGTCACTCCGACTCAATAATCATATAACACAAGGGACTCTAACCCAAGTGTTACCAGGGACTCTAACCCCTGTGTAGACCACCTCGGGGACTCTAACTTCGAGTGTCATACAGTGTCAAGTAACATGTGCCGACATCCCCAGGGACTCTAACCCCGTGAGTCGCGCACACCTCGATCGAGTACGGGACCTAAATGCAAAAACTACTTTTAAAATTTCAAGAAATATCAAGTATGGATTGTCAAGGCATAGGCACATCTACACACCTAAACAAATAAGGAATACAAGTCCTCTTAAACATTTATAAGATATTCACTAGCCTAATATCATGATATTTATCTTTCAATTCACATTTAAAACAACAAGAATAGACATAGCATGTGATAGAATCAATGAATCAAATCAAATGAATGGATATCATGCAAACTAGACTCATCAAGTGATCATAGACACAAAAAACACATGATATAAGAATACAAAGGCAAAATAGTCAAAAGGACTATGCAAGGACAACAATCAATAGAAATGAAATGCCAAGTTGCCATTGGGTATACTCACAACAACAAAGTAAAGTCATAGCTTTATTGGCCTACCGATACTCCAAATCTTGTATTCGCTCTCTCGTACACTTTTCCTAAGTTCTTGAGTTTGGTGTCTCATTAGTTCAAATATAGTGGTGTTTAAGCTCAATTTAGTGGTGTTTATTGTGTATTCAAATTGGTTCAATAGACTTTAAATCAATCTTCCTAAATCAGCCCCTAAAGACTAAATTAAGTTTCAATTTCAGTCCTACATTTTAACGCACTTTTAGGCATGAAATGGTCCAAATATTGAAATCCTCTATCAGTACAATTATTTTTGGTCTCTCTCTTAGCTTTCCGGAAAGGTTTAGTTTGCAAAATTCTGATTTAAAATGAAAGAGATGTCATGATTTTACTAAACATAGGTCTAATTGGAATTTAATCCGACCAGCGGATTTAGAAAATCTATTTCTCCTAATCTATAGTTTCTAAAAATGCAATTTTTGGTCACAAGGCAGCAAATATACCCAAATACAACATGCTAAAAGATCAGCTCATTTGGATAAGTAGTTAGGGAGTTATGCCCTTAACAAGTTTAGTTTCAAAACTTTCCTTTTTAATTTCAGTACCTATTTGTAGAGCATGTTTGGACATAAAAACATTTGAATCAAAATACCTTCAGTTAAGCAAAGTTATTCCCCTTTAAATAAGCTTTCAAATGCCACTGGTTTGGATCAATTTGGATCTAAAATGGGCAGATTATGACCAAATTACTCAGGTTAATTCATAATATAACAAGCAGAATTCTAGTTTTGGTGTTGCAACTTCAAAAATTCACATCTTTATGATTTCAAAACCAAATTAAGAACTTCAATATATCTGGATTATCAGCTTGAAATGAGGAATCAACTATGCTCATTAAAGGGGTGTCAATGGTGAGTGTTGACCAAAAAAATAAGCTTATAAGGTCATATTAGTATCAAATAAGACTGCTAACTACTCGCCTCGGCAACAAATTACGCACCATAGCTTTAACCATAGCTATTGGTTGTATGGTAGCTTCAATCTCAAATTAGTTGAGATTGGTTACATAGATAAAACATTTTCATTGCTCTCGGTTAGTTGAAGTAGCTGAAAAAAACTTGGACACCTTCAAATATTTAAAAATAATAATAAAAAACAACAAAAATTAAGAATAGTGCACAAAGCTGCTATGGAAGCAATCTGATCATTAAAGTTAACATATCTTTTACCTATTAGCTTTTCTTAAAGACGATGCTAATTGTTTGCAAGTCCACCAGGAAAATGTAAATGTTTAGGTGACATACTTTTGTTACATTCATTTGCTACGTCCAGAGTTGTTGGATTGACTTAAACTTTGAGTCGAGATGCAAGTTTGTCTATGGATGTCAATAACTATCAAGCAAATGTACTTGTCAAAACTAGAGGTGGCAAATAAAAAAGGGTATAGGTGGGTATGGGTTCATACACACCCCTCAAATAGTGATTAAAATAGTGTTTGGACCTTGCCCTTTTTGAAACGGATATTTTTTTTGTCCAGACTCTATGTTTTACAAGTCCTGTTTTTCGTTTATTCAAAATAATGTTTTTTTTTTCAAATATTCACAAAAAATATAATTTTGTGCCACCATGATTCAGTTACTACAAAACGTGACATTTTATACATTTGAAGTTCAAGTTTTCAAGTATTATAAATAAAAATAATAATAATAATAACATAACCAATGTATCACCCTTGTTTGAAGTCCAATAAATAAGAATATCACAAAAGTTTTTAAAACCACAATAAATTAATAAAACATCCCGACGAATTAATTGTTAAATAAGTACCCATTTTTAAAAAAATGTTCAGACTCGGGGATCTATTTTTTTAAAACGGATAAGAAAATATGTTTGGACTCATATTTATTTTGAAAAAATTGTGTTGCACCGTTAAAAGCGAGTCTGCACAAATGCGGACAAACGGGTTCAAACGAGTTTTGCCACCCTCAAAACTATGTAATTGCCTTTGATATGTCTATTTCCTTCTTATGATTCCTCACCTTCTCGCTGTTGATGGGTTTTTCAACTTTAAGGTAAATCAATGAGAACATATATAAGGCCACCTCTTTAAAAAAAAAAAAAAAAAAAAAAAAAGAAACCATATATAAGGCCACCTTAAATGAACTTTAGCATAAATGAACATGCATAAGTGAACGCTCTTGCAACTCCTTCGACTGTGTTCAATTCCTTTAACCGACTGGAGTCAATGGCGTGGTGTAATGAAGATATCTCTGCGGTGAGAACTGATTTGGCAATGGTGAAGTTAATCTTCATTTGTTGTAGTAATCATGTCAGATTAGCGAGAAATACGGTTCTATTGAATACTATAAGGAATTGGATCCAACTCGGTCGGGTTGCCACAAGGGTAAGAACGAAGACAGGGTTGTGTGAGTTATGCGCACGACCTTAGTTTCGATCCTCCAATGTAGTAAGATCGCTTGGACCTAAGTTCTCACTACCGGTCGATAGAGTCAGGGCCTTGTGGGATTATTGTGGGTAATCTCGACACCCGCAATTATCAAAAAAAAAAAAAAAAAAAAAAAAAAATTGGACCCCACATTGATGTGTGAAAATTGTCTATAAATGTTGGACGATTTTCCAATATTTGATTCTCAAAAAAAATGTTTAACAATTTTCGAGATGAAAGAAAATATATAAACTTTTTGGTCAAAAAAATATATATAAACTTTTTTTCAAACAAAGTATTTATAGTGTGTAGGTGTCGGGGCAATTGGGCCGCTCCACCGTTGGATTGCATCCTGGCATGATCCAAGGGTCAGTTGCTTTATGTGTCAATTTCAATTGGACTAATCTAGAGATGAGATAAGATTACAAAGATAAACGGATAAAGATTACTCCTAAAATTGGAAAGATCATATAAGATAAGATTAATTACTTGAGGTCTACGCTTGATAAAATCTATATAAGTTTGCTTGGTCTATTGATTTCTATTCATTGCTATATTATTTTCTCCTTAGATTAAGGTTTGCTTCTTTTCTTTCCTTTGTGATTTATTGATTTGATGTTAAGCTTTCCATTAAATTTAATTAAGTTTTGGATTTCTCGGTCGATCATGATCATGCTTGTAACTAGTGTTTCAATTTCTTTTCTGTGTTGTTTATTTATGATCGATTGTTTGCTGTTTATAGAATTTTTTTTTTTAGTTTGTTCATTGTTGGCATTGTCGATTGATGTGTTTATTATATATTATTTCTTTTTTGGTTCATTAATTCATTCTTGCATAGCAAAGGCTCGCGTGACATGATTTGATTGGCTATTGTGTGGATCTGTGTTGTTACTCTGATCGAGAATTCATGAGGTTACATTGAATTAGTTGTGATTGCAGTTAATGTGTGATGTTCCCCGCTCTCTCTCATGTTAGATCAATGAGTTTCTTATAAGGTGATTTGATGAAATTATGGGTTACTTGATGAAATTCTTGAGTCTCCATGATTTTCTTGTTTTGGTTTTGAATATTCAAAGTCAAATATTAGCGAAATTCTTTTAGTTTGATGTTTATTGGTACGGACATTCTCACAAAATCACCTTTTGATAAAATAAAATATTATTTATATAATTATTACAAAACATTAATTAATATGATAAAAAATAAAAATAAAAAAATTATTACAAAACATTATAAAAATGTACGATGCCTCTAATAATTATTCTAAAATTTAAAAAATTAAAGTCTTCATTTAAGTCAAAAAAAGTCTTCAATCTTCGAAAACTCAAATAAAGCACATTTAATCTTCGACAATAGACATATCCTATTAGTAAAATCAAGTTAATATATAAATAAAAAATATAATATAAATGGGTATGTGGGGTTAGGTAATTAGGCACTTAGATGTTAATACCCTTACCCTACCCATACCTACGTGGGTATCTCATTCATAAACCCATACCCTTACCGATACCCTTACCGAATATATATCGAGTCGAGTACTACCCTGTTTATTAGGGTCGGGTACCCTTAGGTACCCATACCCATAGGTCCAATTGCCATCCCTATCTCAATTGTTCAATGACCATAGAAGGCGCACTTTTATTCTCATCTAACCATACATAGTAGATAGACTACTATTTACCCATAAACTCTATCTAATGTGTTTTAATAAAACTAAATTACTACTTTAACTTATCCTAAAACAACTAGAATTTTAATTTACATCTAACACTTTTTTTTATCTAAACAATTTTTATATATAGGAATTTGCTTTTCTTGTCTAGAACTGCTGTTTACTAGTGTACTGTCAAAATTGTTAAATAATCAATGTTTGTTGCAGATGTTGGAGGATGAATTTTATTGTCAATAATTACGGCGTTCGCAAACACCATTAAGTAGAACATCATTAAGTAGATGCCAACAATGTCGGCCATGAAGAATAAGTATGGGTCATATTCGAAGATGTAATCTTGCTTGTTAGTCGTCTGTTATGGCATGTCTGCAATGCATTTTTTGTGAGGAAAAAAAAAAGAAAAAAAAAGAAAAAAAAAAAAAAAAAAAAAAAAAAAAAAAAAAAAAAAAAAAAAAAAAAAAAAAAAAAAAAAAAAAAAAAAAAAAAAAAAAAAAAAAAAAAAAAAAAAAAAAAAAAAAAAAAAAAAAAAAAAAAAAAAAAAGAAAGAAAAAGGAAACCTTAGGCTTATGGTATAGTTTGGTAGTTAAAGGCTATAGCTATAGCCGAGTTATAAAATCGAAGTATTGGTTCAAAACCTATGGTGATCCTTGAAAAAAAAAAGAGAAAAAAACGAGAGAGAACCATAGGTTTATGGTATAGTTTGGTGATTAAAACTGGCTATAACCGAGTTATGAAACCGAAATATCGGTTACAAACCTATGGTGATCTCCAAAAAAAAAAAAAAAAAAAAAAAAAAAAAAAAAAAAAAAGAGGAGAGAACAAATGCCAGACGTGTCAATACAGTCGTTTTTTTTTTTTTTTTTTTTTTTTTTAGTTGTCATGTGCCTATTCGTATTTGTTTGTTGGCATCGACATAGCTCAAGTATTTGATTGCTGACGTTAAAAGAAATTGATTGGCATGTAATATTGGCTTCGACGAAGAAGAAACCTAAAAGAAGATACATAAATGTGGTGGATAATAAAAATTGCCTCCTTTTCAACGTGGATGTAGGCCTCTAAGTAGGCTGAACCACGATAAATTCCTGTCTCTTTTTCTAATTTTTTTTTTTCACTTTTTGTTCAATTCCTTTCGTTTTTTTTTTTTTTTTTCTAATTTTATCATATGCAACATTCTCATCACATAATATCCTCATGATACGGTAGAGTATAATCAAATTGCTTTTTTTTTTCTTTTTACATTGGATAATATCCTCATGGTACACTACAATCAAATCATAAACAAAAAAAAGAACATCACAAACAATTTTGATGAATAATCGGCCAAACCAGTTTCTATCTATTAGCACGGAGATGCTATTTTTTTCTCTTTTGATTTCTTCTTAGTCTAGCATGGACATATGTCAAATACACTTTAAAGAAGTTGATAAAATGCAAGTTATGAGAAAGAAGACATCATATATATAAATGTGCTACAATCTCATTAACAACTTTATGAACAACTTTATGTTATTGACGTCAACTTCCTTCATCAATAATCAATTGGTATCAGAGTTTTGTGTGACATTCAAGACCATATCAGCATCAGAGCAAATACGCAGTGTTCATGCACTTGAAACTTCCATTAAATGATATGAAAACATAAGTTCAAATTTGCCAAACTACAATACCAAGTTGAGGCACTAGCCTGTCAAATAATTAACGTTCTTGAACCTACAATGACGAAGACTAGACCGCCATTTGCTACACAATTGTTAGAAGTCTTTGAATTATGAATCGAGACCTACGCAAATGCCACACACATGCTACGCAATTATCAGTCCTTCGGATTATGAATCGCTAAGCGCACACATACAACGCACTTCTAATGAATTTGAGGAAATTGAATGCATACATCACAAAGCTGTCCAAAGGACTCCAATAACTGTGTAGACAGTGTCTACATGAAAAGTACGTTAGTCGATCACTCGATAAAGACTCAACCTCGAAAATATTCCAAATGACAAGAGAAAGGGTGCAAAGGTTATCCAACTTACGCGTCGTTGTTAATCATCTGGTTGTAAACCAAAATGCTCCTTTAGAATACTTCTCGGTGTCTTTCCAAATCCTTTGGCAACTTCTTCGATATCCTTGAGTTTTCCGAGCTCCTGCTTGATCTGCATTATTCTGTTTGAGATGCTGCTGAGAAGCACATTAGCATTTCGCTCCATAGTCTGCGATGTGCAGCGAGCTAGTTCAGCCCTCACCCTATCAAGTTGTTCGTACAGATTGACAAGTAAATCCTTTTGAGCATACAACTTTTGCTCCGCCATTCTATATTCCAACTCCTGCGACTTCTTCAAGTCTTGGAGCACTTGAGCGATCTCATCATCAAGTTTTAAAGACTCTTTCTGGTGCTCTAATGTTACATTTTCAGAGTTCCGAGAATTCTTCTTCTTCACGTGCAACTTGCCAACGGTTGGAGGATTTCCATCAAATGTGGCCACAGATGTCCCTGATCCGTTGCTCTCAGCACGAGATTTTCCTCCTGCATTCACAAGAAACTGGTTTAAAATTTTAAATATGCTATAAACATTAATTTTTTCACAATACAATTGCATTATATATCAAATAGATACAAGGACGCATTCAAAAAACAAAGGTTTAGTAGGTCGATGATATGTTAGGAATCACTTACCTGTGTGTTTGAGAGATCAACTAGAAGCTAGATCAGCTAGGCCGACTAAGTTTAAGGAAGTCGGTGACAGCAAACAAATGCAAGAAAAAACGTAATGAGATGAGAGTACGTAACACGACTTATGATATTTGAATCTCCAAGACCTCCAAGCAAAATTATTCCGCCAAAGTGTGCTTGCACGCTCTTCATTGCCATTCTTCTTTTGTGTTTTTTGTTGTTTAGAACAAATTGAATGGTAAAAAAGTTTTTGCAACTAAGTACGAGAGATTTCTTAGGAGATCAATGTATCTAAGGTCCTTTTCTCTTTAGGTTAACCATTTACAGTAGTCCCAATATTTACGTAAATTTTAAAGAGTTTCTTTTAGATGGAAAATGAGCCACCGTTCCTACTTTAACAAAGGTATTTTAGTTTGTCTCGTTCTTTAGATCTACCAATCTCATGATGTTTGTTTTGAGTTTCTTGTGTAACAGTTTCAGGAAAAGAAGAATTAATGAATATCATTAAATTTACTTCAAATCGTAGTAGAAAGAATGTCTCCAAACATCAAAATTTAATTTATTCACTATTCAGCATATTCTTTACAAAAATAAATAAATATAGTATTAGACCAACAACAATAGCCTCAATCCTAAATTAGTTGGGGTCGGCTATATGGATCAAACTCTTTCACTCTACTCAACTTAATGCATGCGATGGCATGTTTCCGAGTTATTAAATAAAGTATTAGACCAATTCAATTTAGTTAAACCAATACTTAATACTGATAGAAGATCAAATATTTTTAAGGCACTTGATTCAATATTTAGTTATGGATGAACTAACCAGACATATTTAAGAGGATATACCATGGTGTATGCTATTTGCAGATGATATTGTCTTAGTGGATGAAAAAAAAGATGGAGTGAATAAGAAATTAGAACTCTGGAGGAATACATTAGAATCTAAAGGCTTTAAGTTGAGTAGGACGAAAACCGAATACATGCACTGTGAGTTTAGAAACACTAGACATCGAGATGACGGAGTGGTAAAATTAGGGGAAGTAGAAGTTCCTAAGGTAAACCACTTTAGATACCTATGATCAATCATACAAAATGATGGTAACATTGAGAATGATGTCACACATAGAATTCAAGCTGGATGGAAGAAATGGCGGAGTGCAACAGGGGTGATTTGTGATCGAAATGTTCCTACTAAGTTGAAAGGAAAATTTTATAGGACCGCAATTAGGCCAGCTATGCTCTATGAAAGTGAATGTTGGGCGGTAAAGCAACAACAATTACATAAAATAAACGTAGCAGAAATGAGGATGCTTAGGTGGATGTGTGGTAAAACTCGTAAAGATAGAATAAGAAATATAGAAATTCAAAGACAAGTAGGAGTAGCATAGGAGTAGCACCAATTGATACAAAGATTAGGGAAGGGCTGTTGCGGTGGTTTGGTCACCTGCAAAGACGGCCTACAAATGCCCTAACTAGAAAACTTGACTCAATAGAAACTGTAGAAATTCGACGAGGTAGGGGCAGACCAAAGTTAACATGGGATGCATTAATTAAGAGGGATTTGAATGGTTTGAAAAGCTCACCATCAATTGCACTTAATCGAGCACAATCGAAAAGTTTGATCCATGTAGCCGACCCCAGTTAATTTGGGACTGAGGCTATGCTGCTGTTGTTGTTGTTGTTGATTCAATATTTAATTCATCAAATTTATTATCAAAAAATATATATATTTAATTCATCAAATTGTTACACATACATACATGTAAACGCACACAGTACTTCAACCAAATCAAACCATAAAGGAGAAACAAGTAAGCATGACGAATACAAATGCGCATCATCACAACACAACGTCGCTGCACCAATCATGGGCAGACTTTGCCAAGAATACGAGGACTCATAGCTCGAGCCTAAAGGCCAAAAGAAACCCTCAACTTTTCTTCAAGGAATTTAACATTGAAAGAAAGTGTTTCTTTGTATCCAAACTCGAAAAGAGTACTTTGGATAAAGGAAAACATTTATGGGGCACTTCCAAATCTTAAGCTCGAGAAAGAGGACGAATGGATTTCGGGGGAAGGCCTACATGTGAACTTGTGGACAAATCATTGTATATATCTTATTGGCTCCATCTATGGGGAGGGCTGAGGTGAAAGGGAAAGGGGATTTCAAACTTAACCTGTAACGGCCCACATTATTCAATCTTAATTAATTATTAATTACAGATTAAGACACATAGCTCGGACCCACGTGGACACTGCTAACAAGTCTAGGGACACGCCAACCAAGGTATAAACAGTTATTTTTGTGTGATGCGTGTTAAATTGTTGTATTATTAATTAATTCGCATCGCATTAGTTGATATTTTATTAGTCGCATTGTGCGCGGGTAGTGACGACAGGGTGCAACGTCGCGGGGTGCGTGTAACACGAATGTCACGTCTTGGGGTGCGCGTAATGTTGGTGTATGGGATAGTCAAGGATTTAATAGGTCACATCACATGTCACATCACCTCATACCACCCCTCACTTTTCTCTCTCTTGTTTTTCTCTCTCCTCTCCAAACCAAACCCAAACATATCTCTCTCTCCCTCTCCCTCCATGACCGATTCTTCTCTCCCTCTCATTTCTAGTTCTTTTTCAACACTCCCTCTCCATCTCATTTGATTTGCCTCATTCTCACAAGATCTCCTCACTCCCGCAACACACTCTCGGCCTCTTGCTCCGGCACCACCTCCCACGTCGGCGACTTCTAAAAATTGAGGTGAGTGGTGATTTTTTGTTGTTGATTTGTTGGAGAGATTTAGAGTTTAATGGTGAGATAGAGATGGTAAAATTCTAGTTGTGGAAGTTATTATTGTTGTTGTTAATGTTGTTATTGTTTGTTTGTACAAAAAAAATTGCTTCCAATTCAACAGAGACGAATTGGAAGATGACGGGGGCCAAAAGGGCCGGGCCACCCCCCCTAAATGGGCCGGGTTGAGCCGACCCAAGCCCGGGTGGGCCGGGTCGGGCCGACCCTGACCCGAGTGGACCCGGGTCCAACCCATATATATAAAAAATAATAATAATAATAATAATAATAAATTATCTAAAATAATAAAACTGATTTTTAATAAAATAAATAACAGAAAATAGATAAAATAGATAAAATAGATAAAAATTATGGAAAATTCCAAAAAATTCCAGAAAAATATAAAAAATTAGAAAAAAGGCTAGGAAAATGAGTTCGAAGCTTTTTCGGGCATTTGGCACCCCGGTATAATTTGAAAAGTGTGCCAAAAATCAAACTTTTTGGAATAAAAATTACAAATTTTGGTCTCACATTATAAATTCATTTAAGGTGACTCTAAAATGATGAAAATTGTATAATTGGACACCAGGGACTTAGGATACCATAGTCGTGTGTCGGGTACGTATCTCGAGGCATGTGCGGGACGTTTTGAGGGCGATTTGCGATTGGTTGAGGTAAGTAAACCTACGAGAAAATTAGTTAAAATTCATTTATGGTACTTACTTTATTTCACATTTCAATTATTCCATTGTGTTATTTATTGCTGTTCATTTACTGTTCATCCACTCCCACGTGTGTATGTGTGTTTGTCGACGGGGTTGAGCATGGCACGGACTCACACCCCGGGGCAAGCTACCCCGCGTTGTTCGAGTAATTGGCCATGTTAGGGCTATGCGGTGATTATTTTCCGCGAGACCCGTAGGTTGAGAGATGTTTGACGAAGACTTAAGTCTTCGTCATGGATTCCTCTCGAGAGATGTTTGGATGGGGTTCTCCCGTTCATGGGTTCCTCTCAGTTTAGCTAGGACGATTCCTGGATGTCGACCAGGGTTCTCTGTCACGCTACACTTGTGTCGACCAGGGTTCTCTGTCACGCTACACTTGTGTCCAAATTCGACTTCTCAACGACTTATTTTCATGCGATTACTTTATTCTTGTTCCTTATTTAAATTGCATGAATTGTAGCCGTTTTAGTGGATTTCGTGAATATTAGCTAACGTTCTCTAGGATTTACTCACTGGGATTTGTCATTGTTTTTTGTAACAAATCGCAGATCCTACGACGAGCCGGGGCAAGGGGGTCTTAGGCGACTACCTCTGAGTTAGGAGAGCCCCATCAGCCTTTTGCGTAGGTGTTTGTATACATTTAATTACTGCTTTTATGAAATTTTTAGGAGGACTTGTATACCTGATACATGTATATGCTCATCTTTTGTACTTTTGTCGCTCTTTGATATACATGGTATCTCATGCCGGGTTTCCACACTATATGGTTATTTATAAAATGCAAACTTTTCATTTTTACGATATTTGCATGTTTCAAAGACTTCCGCTTTGATATTCAACTTATATTAATTTAATAAATCGCAAACAACTTAACTTAGTTAATTTAACGTAAATATTTATAAAAACATCCATAAATATTAAGTTAAGGCGAATAAGATACGTACAAAGGTTTAGGTCGCGGACAGTTAAAAATAAGTGTGTGGTGACGTGGCATGCTTGGTGACGTGTCTGGCGACGTGGCGGTACCCGGTTTGCCTCGGAGTTTGGGGCCGTCACATAACCTCCATTCATAGAGAGAAAGGAGGTCTAGATTGATGGTGCTCCATGGCAATTGGGAGGTCCAGATTATGTATCACCAATAGAAGTTGTTGTTGAAGGGAATGGAGGTGGGATCAACTTTGTATCTCTAAAAGTTGTTTTTGACTCAAATTAGTGGAGACAGATCATTCAACAGATCAAAGGCTTCAATCAAAAGATCAAAGGCTTCAATCAAAAGTGGGTAAATTTGTTAATTAATCGTACAAAGTGGGTAAAAGTACATACAACCTTTTGGTTGACGCCGACGAGGAGGAGCGGTGAATCACCGCCGGCGCACGGCGGATGTAGCTCTTCATCGACAACACATAATGTGATGAAACTTGGTGATTGTTTATGTGAAACATTGCGTTCACATCCGAACAAGGACAAGAGCAACATTGTAGGCGTTAAGGTGGAAGAGAACGAGGTGTCGACTATCCAATGCAACTGGGATGTTCGATAGGGAGTTGGCCTATGAAATACTTAGGCTTTTTTCCATTTGGAAGCAATCCCTCATCAAAGAATTTTTGAAACCCAGTAGTGGCCTATTATAATGGCCAAAATCACTAATATGAAATGAGGTTTCCTATCTAAAAAGATGAGGCTTACTATAATGGCCAAAACCACTAATAGAGAATTTGTCCCTAATCGAAGGTCATCGACCCATGACGTGGCACCCGAAAGTCGGTACACAGTCCGACACTCGGCATGAAGGCCGAGATGTGTTTTATTTTTGAGTGATGGATACGGGATACCTAGTGTAATGTATGTGGGTATGCTATACTCGAATTTTTAGTTGCACCACTTATAGAGCTTAATTCGCTAATTTCACGAGTGCGTGTGTAGTGCCTCGAGTGTGAGTGCGGCGTAGGTACACGTGTATCTAAATTAATTGAAAAGCTCAAATAAATATTAATTTATTGATCTTAGACATTGACTTGGATTTACTAAACTCATTTATTTGATTTACTTTCCAAACTAAGTAAACTAGGCCCTGTTTGGTTAGGGGTGGAGTTATCTCCCGGGAGATAACTTGCAGGGAGTTGGGAACTAATCTTGTTTGGTTGCCCAACTTGCCAGTAAGTTATCTCCCAACTTACACCCTAGGGTGTGAGAAATCTCCCCACCGCCCCCTTAGGGAGTTATCTCCCGGGAGTTGTAGACACAATTACCCCTCATTAATGACTTATTTATTACCTATCTCTCTCTTGTTTGGAGGCTATTTATGTCAATTCATATTTTTTATTGTTTAAAAATTTGAAACTTCCCTACAAGTTTAAAGTTGAACCAAACATGAAAATATTAACTCCAATGAGATAACTCCCAACTAACACTGTAAGTTAGTAAAAACGAACCAAACGAGGCCTAAATGATAGAAATAAAAAGAAAGCCTAATGGGATGCTTCTCTAGATTTGTGCGATGAGGGAATCATAGGAGATGAGGTAGAAATTAGTGAGATTTTATGGAATTTGATGAAACAAATAGAAACCTTTGATACGTTTAGAGATCTATACACTAGAGAGATGAGTGGATATGATCTCATAAAAAATAAAACTACAAAAGGGTAAGCCTCTTCTCAACATGCAAAATCTCCATCCCATAGTTCATTTAGGAGAGAAAGAAAAATAGAGGAGAGTGAAAATGGTGCTGACCTTAAGGGGTAGAAGGTGATGTAGAGCTGAATTTTAGTTGAACAACAAGCTAAGGGAAAGATCAAATCCTAGGTAAGAACACTCCTCATCATTTATTCTTCACATTGAATTGAGCATGCATGTATAAATCTTTTAAAAGTTGAGTTGCGTCTTGCATACTCACTGATTTTCCACCCGATTTCAACCCTTCAATTCAAGTTTTCCATGTGTGAGTGTCCTTAAATTGATCAAATTGTTTATGAGGGTTTTTGAATTTGCTTTTTAATGGTGCTGTAAATTCGAATTTCTGAACTCATGGGTTCGTCGGTTTCAAAATCTAATTACGTATTCGAATTCCTCACGAAACCCACTTGATTTCGATTATAAGTTTTTGAAATTTCATCGAGAAATGAATTTATTATGAATTTTTGAAGTTTTGGGGGGGTTTTTGGCTCAAATTGGGGCTTTCATGAAACTGTATTTTTGCAAATCTAATTTTAAGGGCTTCTAATTTTCGAAAATAAGTGTGATATTTGGATTCCACGCAACTTGCTCTATTTGTTTTCGAAATTTGGCTAAGAATTGAATTAGTTATGATTTTTCAAAGTTTCTTGAAAATGTTGAGTGAATTTTGACTTAACCACAATACCCAAATCCTAACCCAACTTAATTAGTTCCAATACACTCTAATACACCCCTAAACACCCCACGAACTCAAAGAGTCGGTAACGGGTGCGGGACATGAGTCTCGAGGCGGTTGGTGACCGACTTAGCTTAGGAAATTGCGTGGTTTGAGGTAAGTAAACCTGTTAGAGCAGTTATTTCCATTTCTTATTTCTATCTTCTGATATAAAGGTCCCTTTTAGACTGTTTTCATGTTGATTTGTGCAATGTCTTTTATATGAATTCTTATTCTATGAATTTGGTCCTTGATCTCTAATTTCATTGCAAGTTGTGGCTTTTTGTTCGTATCTTATGAAGCTATGGTATTCATGTTGTTGAATTGATCTATGATTTTTACCTTACTTATTGACTTGAATATGCCTATGTTCATTTCTTCACTTCTTAATTTGCAAGATAGTCTCATGTAAAGTCTTTGGATGGCATTTCCTATATTGAATATGACTTGTGTGATGTTGTGATTCGAGAGGGATGGGGTCCCGGTATAGCGGTTCTACCGGGCACGTCTCGTGGGAATGTTTGGGGTCGAATTCCTAGTCAAATCAAGAAGTTAGGGTTCGATTCCGAGAGTATATCAAGAATACCTTTTCGCACTTGGGCTCACATAGCGTCGGGAACCTCGCAAATATATAGGAGGGTTCCCCTATGAATGTGGGGTTGGGTTCCTTACAGTGGCCTGAAAAAGCCACTATTGGTGAGTAGTTGGCTATCTTCCTTTGGCTCGAAGGGCACACCGACTTGAGTCTAGGGCACTCCAAACATGTCCGAGCTTAGTATCATTCCGATTACACCTTTAGTCTTTGTTTCCTGCGCTCACTTACTAGTTTACCATGGTAACTTTTTGCATATATTTCTTTGTGGCATTTCTTTATCCCCTTACATGCACTCAGTTACATGTCTTTCAATACTCGAAATGTGAATAAGTAGTCTTAGGATTTACTAACTGAAATTGTCATCTTTGGTGACAATTGCAGATTTGTCAGGTGCCAGACCAGGGAAGGAGAAGATTGACGACTATCTCTGAGCCCTCGGTGACCGAGCTACTACTACTTTTGTAGGTTTATTTTGTTGTAGTTACATACTTACCTTTTTGTATATTTTAGGGTTATCTGATGGGTTGAGAGACACTATTTCCCGATTTGATGCATGTACTCACTTTACTTATCGCCATTCTATGGTATACATGCGATTTGTTTCCTGGTTTCCACATATATGTGTTTTACTTTTCTTCTGCATTTAATAAGTCTTCTGCTATAATTAACTCTCAAAATACTAATAATGAAATAACGAGAAATACTTATCTTGAACACGAATAACTAGACGAATAGGTTGTAAAGGCTGACTAATGGGTTGTTAAATCCTACTTTGCAGAGATTAGGGCTTAATGACGGATTAGTGTCGGGCGATGCCCTGTTTTGGGTTAGGGGTCGTCACACTTACCCTTGTATCATTAGTATTGGACATTACCTCAACTCAGTTCTCATCACTTCATCGGATTTCGTCCCATTTCACCAACTCCAAGAACATAGAAGCACTAATGAGGAATTTCCTAACGAAAAGATTTGTGCATGGAAGACCACACACACTTGTTTCATGGATAGAGATGATCTAAACCAAAGACTATGGGAGTTTAGGAGTCAAAAATCTAAAGCTTTGCAATCAAGCTTCAGTTTCGAAGTGGTCATGGCGCCTTCCTCATGAAAAAAGGCTTTATTGGTAAGATAAAATGAATCGTTATGGCTTGAGTTGCAAGGTTGGTATGCAGGATCAGGTCATTCAAGTCGAAGCCCTTGGAAATTTATCTATTCCCTTGCCCCTCTAGTCACAAGTCAAGGGGTCGTAACTATGGGCCATAGCAAAATTTGCTTTTAGTAAGACTTCTTGATTGAAGACCAAACGCTTCAGCAGGCTTACAAATCTTTTTTCTAGTACTCTACTCGATCCCCAAAAGTTCTCTTCAAAAAAGTTGGGTAGTCAAGTCTTGTTCCAAGGCTTTGACCAGCCATCATCAAGCGAGATCCTTTGAAGTGTTTAACGCTGGTTTGGAGAGGTAAAGTCAATGTGGTAGAGGTCTTCCAAAGAACAACACCTAACAGTGCTTTATCTCCCAACTGGTGCCTATTGTGCAAAGACAACTCAAAGTCTATTGACCATTTGCTCTTACTCTTTCCTGTCGAACAATCCTTCGGCAAGCAATCCTAAATGAATTGGGATTGATAGGGGTCGCTCATAGGCATGTAGCAGATTGTATGCATATTCACTTTCTTCACTTGAGGCAAAAAACCGAAGTTATTTGGAGGTAGGCAAGTCAGGCACTCCTACGGACGGTTTGATTTGAGAAAAATGCAAGATTATTCCAGGGACATGAAAGAAATCATGGCAATCTTTGGGACGAAGTGAAGGCAAAGATGGATTCTTGGGCAGGCCGCAGCAAAAGACAAGGATTACGAGTTTCGGCACTTTCACTCAATGCATGGAAAATCGCAACGTCTATTTTAAATGGAAGTCTTGAGTAGACAAAGACCTCAACCTTGGAGGCACACAAATGCATGTTTGTTTTTCTTTCTTTCTTTCTGCTGAGTGTAATTTCTATATATGCTTTCTGGCTGTCACAACATTAGGATTTAAGGACTGTTTATCCCTTGGCCATGTAGAAATTGTGTTTCAATGATTAAAAGAATGAAGGAAAACAGGTGATTTTCTCATCCAAAAACAAATAACCATATTGATGCTTACAATGTCAGCAACATGGCTTTTCGCAGATAAGATATTCATGTCAGTTACACACTGACTTAATGTTCTCGAATAGTAATTCTTCCTTACAAGACACTTTATTTCTTGAATCTGTAAGCTATAATGTAGGGGAAAGTTGAAGCACAACTAATAACAATATTTAATTGCTTTCTTGATATAGTAAGTTATATATTATATTCCAAATATGTTTAACACTCATTGGTAACCTCGCATACATTACTGGCAATTTCACACTCTAGCTTTCTAACATTCTGGTAGATTCTCGAGCAGGCTCAACTACAACATATTAAATAGCTGAGCCATCATTAGCTTTGCAGCCTTGATACAACAGAAACAGCGGCAAGCCAGAAACAAACAACAAATTAGTCGGGACCAACTACATGGATCACACTCTTTCAATCCCAAATTAATTGGGGTTAGCTACAAGCCTACATCTATGACATGCTTTCACAATCCTTTACATCTTTTTTAATCAATGAATCCCAAGTTATCTTGGGCCTGCCCTATACTGTCAAACTTTGAATTCCTACTTTGTCAAGTTCTCTAACTGGAACATTTCCAGACAAATCTTTCGATGGCCACCTCAATTGCCATTCTCTAAATCAGAGCATTCCCTAAAATATTGAAATAATCTCACGTCCCCCTTATTTATTCATGACGTATACCTCTCTGACAAGTCAAGAAACAGTTATGTCGTCTAACTAAAAGAACCCTCTAGAACATTTGGAAGTTACTATCATAAAGGCTGCAAAGCTTATGTGGACTCAATCTATTTAGTTTTCTGTTATGAGCTTGTTTGAGAGTCTATCACGTTCCATCAAATTTATGAAGGACGTAAATTGCATTTCAAAAATATAACCCCTATAAAAGTGGCTTAACTTGGTGATTTCAACGCTCAAAAATAGCTATTTATGTAATTAAAAAAGTCGGTGCTTTCTACCCACGTGCATCTCACGTGCAACATTCCCACATTCTCCCATGTATTTGTTTCTCTGTCTTCCTCTTTTCGTTTTCCAATCTATGAATACTTGATTAACTGGTGTTAGAAGCAAAGCTCAAAGTTGTTATGTAATTGCGACCGTCGTAATTTTGTCGCGCTCAATCGCAATTGAAGATTCGCACTCAGAGATCGCAATGAAGATTCTAGAGTTCAAAACACACCTCTTCAATCGACGAGCCATCTCCATTGAAGACGTGAAGGTTCGCTCTGTTTCGATTTCTCAATCTTTCTCTCAAAAGTTCTCCGCTTTACGTTTTTGTAGATTTGAGATTGATCGAATCTTATCCTGTTGTTCCTCCGCTAGGGTCGAATCGTAATCACGTGTTTCACAGATCATTAAGAACAACACTTCTGTATCGCTAGGTGAGCAATTTTGCAAGATCTTGATGACTTCATGTTTAATAGATTTAATTAAGTCTACGACTATTGGTTAGGGTTCTGAATCAATTTGTATTTTACGTGATTTGTAGTTAGGGTTTTTTGAATTTGGTTTGTTCACAACTCAAAGTACCGCGAACGCGATAGACAGAGACAAAGAGTAAGCAAGACCATATTTTTAAGCTCGTGAACTTGGAGGAGAATGGTTATTTTCGTTGGAAGAGAGTATAACCAAATCGAAACCGCCTTCCCCAATTTCTGCGGTCATTGGACTCCTGGTGAGAACTATTTTTCTTGTTTAATTTGTTTTACAATGTTAGACGTTGAATTTCTTTCTAAGGGTTTTGGTTGATATGGTGACGTTAATCACTGTCACTTTATTAAACTTCGAACTTCTTTTACATATCTGATGAACTAAATTATCTTTACTGAAGCCCATTTGGTGTTTAATTGGCAAAATGGGCATGCATTGTTGTAAGTTGGTAAATTTATGGATCTTAATTTATGTGTCATAGTTGTAGTGAAGGAAAGCAAACCAATTGATCATATCTTCATTCAATGTTCATTTTGGTACAAACACCTTTGGCAAGTGATCCTTATCTATCTCTATCTAACTAGAGATGCTTTGGCTAAGCTCCTGATTGCTTAAAAAGCCCAGGAATAGAGAAGACATGTTTGTTTGAGGTCAAGGAGCTATCGGTCCATCTTTGAAAAAAAAAGGAGCTATCAGTCCATCATGTAATCATTTAGGATCTTCTATTTTAAAAGTATATATTCCACCTTTTGATGTCACACGTCAATAGTGTATTTACCAATCTCACTAACAACAACAACAACAACCGAGAACAACAACAACAACAACAACAACAACCGAGAAAACAACCGATTCTCAGTCCTAAATTAAAATGGATCACATATTTGAATAATTTTCTTTCATGCTTCTTCATGGGATCTTTTTCAAAAGAAAAATGGTAAAGTCGACGAAGTAGAGAGGATATCCATTCAAGTGAGTGTATATGTCTTTCTTTGCAATGCTATCAACAGAATGGGTTAGACTTATTTAGGCCATAGGATCCAAACTTGATCACTATGAAACTAAATGCATATGGTCCTGCTTTTAGAAAGCATGATGAATAACCAATGTGGTTTGCTTGGTGTGAGGCAATAGGTCTCACTTTCTTTGAAGAGTATGTGAAAAATTAAAGAATATTATTTGCTATTGATCAAATGGACAATGTTGAGGGGTTTTTGCTTTCTGAATGGTTTTCTTTCTTTTCTTTTCTTTTTTCCATTTAGGAGTTTCATTATGTCTTTTAGTGTAAGGAAAACTCATACAGGTTCCAATTGAGCTTTTTTTTTTAATTTTCTTAACTCTTGGTTTTGACTGTGGGAGGACGCTTAAATTTCATTCTTTCCCCTACTTTACGTAGATTTACTAAATACACTTCCTTTGTTATTTGTTGGTTTCTTCTTGAGTAAAATAATTGAGAAAAAGAAACTGTCACTACGATATATATGTATATGAGATTGCATTCTATTTGACCTCAACCATTCTTTTTGAGTCAATCGTCTTAAAATATCAGCACTCGTGATTTTGCCTCGAGAAGCAATGTGCATGGTTTTGAATCTCCTCTTGCATATTAATTGCCTATACTTAAACTATTTTTTAAGCACTTCATGATGCCTTACACAAACTATTAAATTATGCAAAGAAAATTAAGAAGTAGTTTTTTAGTTTACAAAGGAATAACGTAACGTTACTTGTGTTCAAAAGTGACACCAGCCGAATCAGCAGCAAGCAGGGGTCCCGATGAAACAGGGAGAAACTCCAAAATTAAGAAGTAATTAAGATAGGGTGAAAATGACCAAGGATGGTTACATTATTCGACAAGGGATTTATGTAGATGAGATTTGATTTTTCTTTATGTACCTATAAGATTTGCTTTATGTAAGGAATGAACATTTCTTTTCTTTTTTTTTTCCTTATTGCATTTAAATGTAAAAATCTGGTAGGAGAATTTTTGACAGCCAATTCGAGATAATAATCCTTGTATCTTGCAAACACAATTGTAAAAGAGAATATTTGAGCATTTTCACTTTGTTTCTTAATGTTTTAAGACAATTCTTGAATGTAGGTTTCACATTCTTGAATGCAACAAAGAAACAAAGTATTATACAGACGATGGAGTTGCATGATCACCCTAAGCAAAGTCTCAGACGAAAGTATGAGCAACACGTTACACAAAGAAGACGAATTACATCATCTTCAGTGTTTTGCTACGGCTATGATTTTTGACTTTGAAGACTCCGAAAAATTCAAATTCCTTGAAAGCATATATATATTATCGATCAAAGTGGAGTCACAAGATTGTTGTAATAGATTCACGAATTCTATTATTTTAAGATTGTCACAAAACAAGTTTCGACAACAATGGAGGTAGCATAGTCAAATAAGTAAAAATTCATGTTTTTAACTTTAAAAAACTCTTTTTGTGTAGATTTTTTTTTGTTGAATTCCTTTTGTGTAGACTCATTATTAAGAGATAGTTTGAATTATTTCATAATTCCTATTTTTACATGAATATTACATAATTAACTCATTTTGGATATTCAAGTATATAATTCATTTGGACTTCTTGAAGAATGAAAATAAATTGTTAAACTTGATAGTGCATAGCACGTATCCGAAACTAGTATACAAAAAATAAGCATGCAAAACTAACCAAGTCATAATCATGCAAACAATTCTAAGAATAAAAAATGGATATAGAATTATTTAAAAAAAAAAAGGAAAAAAAGAAATGGAAGAAGTGAACTAGCCTGCGGAGACGGATGAAAGATCACGTTCCATGTCCCAAGTGTCTTTGAAAGAAACTCCAGCTTTCAGCTGATGTAAATACCAGACAGTCATGAAATAAGTTAAAAATTACCTTAAGAAAAACGTGACTGGAAACAATAGTGTCCTTCAATGTTTTGCAACATGTTGATAGAGTCTACCTTTCTCAAGGCCAACTCAATCCGGCTCAACAACCACTTTGCATGTGACCCTCGCAAAATGCAGAAACCCATTTCTAATATCTTCTTAATGTCACCTTGAGAGTCAAGGGATTCACAGATCTTCATAGCCTTTGTAACATGTGAAACAAGATCTGTCTTCTGGTCACAACGCCGACAATAGTACTCTGCATCCAACCCTATGTTCCCCCCTACAGTCCCAGCCATGTATGATCGAAGAGCACAATCAACATGAGCAGCATGACCACAAATGTGACTCTCACCTAGCTTTGCCTCACATCTGACAAAGCTGTAGCCTCCATTGGCCCAATCAATAGTCTTGGAACAAAGAATACAACAACAATTGCGGCAGAAGCCAGGCTCAAGGCAACAAATTTGACACTCTATCGGCGGTAAAGAACTACTTGGTTCCTCTTGATGGAGGCTGCACATCTTATTACGTGCTTTGCAAAGCACACTTCCATCATCTGACTCTAAATAATAAGGTTCAGCTGTTGGATATGCGCAAGAGATTGGAATTGGATCTACATATCCAAATTACGAAAAACAAACAGGGTTAGCAAACGACATCTCACCACTGTATGTAGTAGAAAATCAGGAAATTTTGAAAAAAAAAAAAAAGAAAAAAGCAAAGTTGCATAAAAATGAAAATTCCACATATTGAAGACAGGGCACACGCACACATATGCAGATTGACATCGCTAGTACATGATACAACAAACTTGTCATTACGAAAAATTTCAATCCTTGAATTAAAGAAAAAAAAAAGTTCAATCCATCCACAATGTCTCCTTGAATTAATCTAATTCATATAGGTTTCAAAATACCATATTTTCCAAGACCTAAAGACTACTTTTACTTTCTATCGGATATCTTCAAAGAGACTAAAGACCCTACTCAAATAACAGTAAAATACATCCACATTTGAGCTTTAGGATGAATTACCACAAAATTCAAGTCAATATATCAATCCTTTAAATCCTTCATAATTAATGCCTCCCAAGTTATCTTAGGTCTTCCCCTGCATCGTCAAATTTCTTCAGTTTCCACTGAATCGAGTTTTCTAACTGGAACATTTGCAAGCCGTCTTAGGAACATAGTGTCCCCTTAAATTAATCAAATTCATATAGGTTTCAAGAATTTCAAGATCTAATAAAGACTCTTCTAAATAACAGTAAAATTCATTAATTCATCCAAATTTGTACAATTAAAATGAATTAGATATGCTTCCTAAGCAATGCATCCCACGTCCCAAATTATCTTAGGTCTTCGCATGCATCGTCAAATTTCTTCAGTTTTTACTGAGTCGAGTTTTCTAACCGCAGCATTTGCATGCCGTTTTTGGAACAAAGCATCTCTTTAAATTAATCATAATTCATATAGTTTTTCCCTTACATCGTCAAATTTCTTCAGTTTCTATTGAGTTGAGTTTTATAACTGGAGCATTTGCGAGCCGTTTTAGGAACACACTGTCCCCTTAAATCAATCAAATTCATATAGGTTTCAAGAATTTCCAAGATCTAATAAAGATTCTTCTAAATAATAGTAAAATTCATTAATTCATCCAAATTTGTCCAATTCAAAAAAAAAAAAAAAAATAGACATGCGTCCTAATCAATGCCTCCCAAGTCCCAAATTATCGTAGGTCTTCCCCTGCATTGTCAAATTTCTTCGGTTTCTAATGAGTCTAGTTTTCTAACCGCAACATTTGCAAGCCGTTTTTGGAACAAAGCATCTCCTTAAATCAATCGTAATTCATATAGTTTTTCCCATATATCATCAAGTTTATTCAATTTCTAATGAGTCAAGTTTTCTAACTGGAGCATTTGCAGCCGCTTTAGGAACACGGTTCTAATGAGTCAAGTTTTCTAACTAGAGCATTTGCAGGCCGCTTTATGAACACAGTGTCTCCTTAAATCAATCAAATTCATATAGATTTGAAGAATTTTCAAGATCAAATAAAGACTTGTAAAAATAAGAGCAAAACCCATCAATTCATCCAAATTAGTGCAATTTGAAAAACAATAAAGAAAGAAAGGACATACCTTTCCCCCAATTGTGATCCTTGGAAGGCACCTTCCAACTGAACAATGAGAAGAAGGCGTCCACATTGGCATCAGGGAACTCCCTCTCCACAAACTGCTTGACCGAGAGCTTGCTCGCGAAGTACGCCTTCGTCTTGTACGACGCTTGCAGCCGAGGCGGTAGACAGAGATACCGGTCCATCAAGAACCCCGTGTTGGTCTTCCTCTTCCCCACCTTCCATCCCCACACGTCCCCGACCTCCGGCCAGTCCACCGGCGCGTACGGCAGCCCCTCCCCCGCCGATCCCCCCGCCACCGGCGACAGCAGTATCCCGTTCTCCCTCAGCTCCTCCTCGCTGCCGCCGTCTTTCTCAGGGGCTTCGGTTTCTGGATTTGATGCTGATGATGACGATAGCCGTCGTTTTGGCATCGGGATTGGCGAATTGGTGAGATTGATTGTGGTGTGGATCTGAAACGGAGAGGGTGAGAGGAGCTGCGTGATTTGATTTGTGCGCAATTGTGTGAAGGCGTTACGAGCGATGGTCGTAGGTTTCGTGGGATTTTGCGGGTCTGTAGGAAGATGTTTTGAATTTGTTTCTGCTAAACTATCTATTAGGGAAGTTGACTTGGCATCAGTTACCAAAGGTAAGTGAGTTAAACCTCCAGGGAGGTTGTCACTTTTGCTGTTTAGTTGGAGTTTAATGTCAACCTTTTGGAAGGACTTCCATACTATTGCAAACGGCAACATTTACGTATTTACCAATTGCAATGCGTCATGTGTTTATTTAATGAAAAAAATAAAGTAAGGAGAATCTATTAAATTTTTTATTACTAATTTACCCCTCACTAACAAAGAGAATTGATTTTTTGACATCATTGAACACATCTCAAATGTACATCGACTTGGGAGACGTACGTGTGCATCTCGAGATACATATCCCGCGTGTTATACATTGAAATTGTGTGTGCATCTATCTTGAGGCGTGAAAGGGTAAATGTGTAAAATTATTCTCCTCCAACTTGAGAAAATGTCAGTTAAAGTGAGAGTAAATTAGTAATAAAAAAGTAATAAATTCTCACTCTTTTATTCTCTCCATTAAATGACACATGGTGCAGTGTGATTGGTAATTGTCCAAATCTTACAATTTGCAATTGTATATAAGCTGCTCCCAAATCCTGGACCTTTTTAGTTAGGGAGCCAGAGGGTCGGTTCTCACATTTTGAGGCCTATGGCGAAACTTTAAAAAATAGGTCTTTATTAAAATTGTTTTATTTTTTATCTTATTAACTATTAAAATTAAACTACAATTATTCTTTAAAAATTGATTTCACCCTTTTAATTTCCATCTTTTTTTACTATAGAGATCAACAATAAAAGAATAATTTATAACTTATACATGAGCCTTTTTAGTATGCTTGACCCTTCAAACTTTGTCATTTGTTTCGTTATTTTTTATAGAAACTTACATACATTAAGTTAAACACGTGAGTTGGGGGAGGCTTCTTCTTGGTGGGGGCTTCTGGCAGTCGCCCTTCTTGTCTCACCCTAAACACGCCCCTGAAGAGTGACTCTTCGCCTCCCGCTATCATATATCAGCCCCCATTTAATTTAATACATTTTTAAACTAAAATGTCTTTAAGCAAAATTATATAAACAACTTCACTCTAAATTATGAACTCATCTTCTTTTCCCTTTCTATTTTCCACTCTTTACACCCCTCCTCAACTTTACTTTTCACTTTCTACATCCCTCCTTAAATAGGACAACAAACTCATCCCCAACTTCTATCTCACTTACTACACCAACCCAAATTAAACTCACCCATTCTCATCTTCTACATAATTTTCACTTTCTATACCTCATCCCAAATTAAACAATAAATTCATCTCATTTTCTTTTGTACTTTCTAATCTCTACACCCATCCTCATCTCTTTGTCCATACGTTAAAATTTTCACCACCAAAATGCAACATCTTGATTTAAGTATTTAATTGAGATTTGATTCACATTTTTTAATTGTCAGAACATTTTATTTGTGATTAATCTTAGTTTTTAAGGATCAAATAATCAATATTGGAATGTAACATGGAGCAAATTGAAGTAAGTAGGGAGATGAAGATGATGTGCAATAAGGGGTTAAAGGTTGGGGTTCACAAAGATCAAAAATATGGTTTTCTTTAAAGGAGTGAGGGGGCAAATATAAGCTAGGGGTACATTGGGGAGTTTACTAACAATTATGGGGGAGGGGGAGGAAGGAGGTTGATATAAGGTATATGGGGCTAATTAATAGTCCCTTCATTTAGTTATGTTCGTGAAAGAAAGTGAGAAGTTATGACGTAATGACTCATTAAATCACCCATTTCTTCCATGTTTCTTTCTTCGTAAAGGGTATTTATGTCAATTGCAATATTTTATCATTTTTCGAATAGAAAATGTTAGAATAATACCCTTGATAACATACCCATATATCAATTGTTCGTGTTCACCTTGAATGCGTGCTTACACATTTCGAGATTTGTAGGATGCAGGGTGTGTGCATGCGTTGAGGTAAGACGTCGGGGATGTTATTTTAGAATTTCTCTTTTTAGATAAGCAACTTCCAGGAAGTATAAAGGTGGAATAAATATAAGAATATCAACTTTCTATAAGGTTAACTAGCAATGGAGTACACTACCTTGAAAAAAATTAATTCTCCAAAAATTGGCAAGATGAACCAAACAAGGCCAAATAGAATTTTGTTTTAATTAAGGAAAATGCTAGCGTGCATGCACTTACGACACCCAAGTCAGACACATAACCGATGTGCGCCATCGATGCGTCTCGAGATGTGTGCATCAAGTCTGACATGCATATAAGACACGCTCACCATGTGATGCACCTTGCACATGTATCTCGAGGTGCATCAATAGCGTGTGTTGATTGCGTGTTCGACACACAGGTCAGACACACTCACCATGCAATCCGCCTCGTGCACGCATCTCGAGTCGCATCAACGACGTTGGTCAATCGAGTGTCTAACCTGGACCACTCCGTGTTCAGATTATCCAACTATTTTGGATTAGCCCAAGTTGCACCTCATGGTTAAAAGGGAGAGGCTTCGTACAGATCAACCCAAGTTCTATTTGCTTATTATGAACGAGCTTCTTGTAGAAGCGGACCCAACTTTCAGCTGGGGGATCCCTACAGAGAAATCTCTTGGGGGATCCCAATGGATAGGGTTGTAATTCCTGTTGGAGAAAGTGACTTCATCTCCCGCCCAATTCCTCGCAGTAAAAAGGAATTGTCCCTCATTTCCTACTCCATTGGGAGTAAATTTTAGAGAATTCGCACTTCATCGGGGCGAGTTGTAACGACTCGAAATTCGACTCGTGCCACGTGTCATTTTAGGGTCGTATATGAGACCCACTCCTCGAGATCCGGATCGAAATCGACGCGAAATATTGAGGTATTTTTCGGGGTTTAATTTGGACGCAAATCGAGGACACTTTTTATTTAAAATCAATAAGAAAGATAGAGATAAGGATAAGGAGAAAAGAAAGAGAAAAAACCGAGAGAGATCAAAGAAGAGAGAAAGAGAGATCGTGAGGTGAGGAGCGGGCGACACGCCGAGGACGCCGAGGACGACGACGACGACAACGCGACCGGATCCGCGACGACGACGACGCGGCGACACCAAGCAATGCGATCGGCAGCGGCTGCGCGCGCGGCGTCATTGGCTTGCGCTGCTGATCACAGCGCTGCAGTGGAGACGACGATCAGCTGAGCGCGAAGCGGCTGGTGGCGCCACGGTGACGACAGCGACGCAAAGAACGCTTGATCGCTCAGCGCGTCGGCAGCAGCAGACGTCGGCTTGGCAAATGCGGCAACGGCATTCATGCGGTGAACAACGCGATGGCGTTGTCGGACTGATCGAGGTGCGAATCGACGAATGTCGACGACGCGATGGAGGTGAGGTGTACTTCACCTAATTTTAATTGTGATTTGCATGATTTAGTAACTTAAATGGTACAAATGGACACCAGGGACTTATGATGTTATAGTCGGGTGTCGGGTGCGCATTTCGATATGCGAGCGAGTGCGTTTTTGAAGTACGTAAGATTTCATCCGAAAGTCACGAGGGTTTACTTTTCTATCATTGATTTTCTATTCGTGGTTTTTGGATTCTATTCCCCTATTCCTTGTTATTGTATGCTATTCCGTGACACATTTAGGTTGGGGGTCAAGACACTTGATATTCGATGTGTACTTATGGCACACTAGGCTGTACTCGAGAAACCAGGTGAAAGGAAGTGGGGGCACCCACCGAAAGGATCCTGGGGGTATTCAAACCAGGTGAAAGGAAGTGGGGGCACCCACCGAAAGGATCCTGGGGGTTTGAAGTACAGTTTAGTTTGACCGGGACGAGTACACGGTTTGTTTCTCTCGTGTTATTTAATCATGTGATGATCTTAGCACAGTTGCCTGTTTAGTTTCCGCATGATTATTTTGACACGTTGATTTGTATCCGTTTATTTTCTTATAAATGCTCGGTGTACTTCGTTGGAATCTTACTATACTTCGTTGGAATCTTACTAACTGTACTCTCCATCTTACTTTTTGTGATGGTCGAGTGCAGACCCTGCTAGTAGGGGCAAGGACATTTTGGGCGACTTTATCTGACTGCCCGCGGTCAAGGACCTACTAGTACGTGCGATTTTGATATTTTGTTTACTTTTGGGAAATGGGAGACTGAATAGAGATTGTACTTGTATATATTACTGTTTAATATTGTCGTCTATATACAGAGTACTTTCCCCGGGTTTTCCACATTAGGAGTTGCTCTTAAAATAATGCTTAATACGATAATAAATTTAATTGTTTTATTGGTTTCAATTTAAGACTTCAACTGTTTTGTTTTTAATGTTATAAAAAATGATTAAACTATCTAACTAATTGCTTAACGAATGGAGTTAACACGCATATCGAGGAGTCGTGTTATGAAAAATGGCGTCGGTGGCGCGTGGGACCTAGTGGGTCAAGGATCGGAGGGGACCGGGCCTGCGCCTCCCAGTGGCGACCTCGGGATTTGGGGCCGCCATAAGTGGTATCGAGCTTAGGTTCAAGCGAACCTAGGGAAAGTTTAAATGGCTTAAGACATTGTGATACCACGTGACAAGTGGTATCGGAGAATGGTCGACTCCGTTGGAGGAAGCGTAGATGTCCTTAAACTGATACCACGCCACAGGTGGTATCAGAGCGAGAGTTTCGAGGAACCTCGGGAAATTAACTGAAAGAGTATAAGACTTAAAAATTTAAAATTTTAGATGTGGAAACCCGATGTACTTGTCTTTGATCTTTAGTTGGGAAGCAAAGTGAGCGGGTAGTACTAGGACTTATATGTGTATATATTGATTGTAATACTTATATACACGTAGCACGACGCCGACATGCGTCACGTTCGCGGTTTTTACTCATTCGACATGGATGGACGACCGCTTCTTCATGTGGATAATGGGGCTAGAAGAGCAAAGCGGTGCGAGATGGTGGACCACCCATACAACGCCACGCCGAGAGCCGAGTACTTAGGCGGAATTCAAGGAGGTATACCCCGATCGAGATTCAGCTGAGATTGAGAGATGAGTTCTTGACACTGAGGCAGGGTGGCCGGACGGTGTCGCAATACATGGAGAGATTCACATACCGACTTACTTTTGCGATGGACGTAGCTGAGACCGAGCGACTTCAGTCCATTTCTTTATTCGAGGATTTCGACCAGAGATTTAGGGAGCGCAGATTGTACGCTAAGTTCAGTAAATGCGAGTTTTGGCGTTCGGAGGTGAAGCCCTTAGGACACGTGATCAGCGACAGAGGTACTTCGGTGGACCCGAGTAAGATTCACGTTGTCATCGACTGGCCTACACCAGAGTGCACGACAGACATCAAGAGTTGTTAGGATTGGCAGGATATTATCGACGCTTGTACATGACTTCTCCAAAATTGCAGCGCCGAAGACTAGATTGACCAAGAAGGTGAATGCGATGTGGCCTTCACAGAGTTGAAGAAGAAGTTGATTTCTGCACCGTTATTAGTGTTGTCAGAGTCGGACTAAGAGTTGATTGTTCATACGGATGCTTGTGGCACCGGATTGGGATGCGTACTGATGCAGGGAGACATAGTGATAGCTTATTTATCGCGTTAGTTGAGGACACATGAGAGGGATCGGACAGTGAGAAAATAGTTTGCCAGATGACATACGAGTTTTGTTTACTCGAGGCGGCAACAACTATGAGTTTGTCAGAGGTTCCAAATGCTGCAGAGGCACATATTTACAGACAAACGAGAGTACCGACAATATCCATTCCGCGCGTGTTGGAGTGTCGGAGAGCTGATGTGATGTATCGAGAGGTTCAAGGACATGACACGAGTTTAGATTTTTCAAATTGGCGCTAGTTACATAGGACCGTTCGTAGTCGCAAAGACGAGTTGGCGGTGTGGCTTACAGATTGGACTTACCAGAAGAGTTAGTTGGGATTCATCCGACATTTCACATTTCAACGTTAAGACTCGCTAGATCGGGACCGAGATCAACGATTGAGTTGGGACAGGTGAAGATACAGCCCGACGTGATCTATGAGGAGAGACCGATAGAGATTGTTGACCGTCGGGTACAGATTTCTCCGAAACAGGGAACTCGCGAAGGTCTTAGTTCGTTGGCAGCATCGTATGACGGAGGGACTCACCTGGGAGCTCGAGTCGACGATAAGGACACGTTACCCTCAACTATTCTCTGGTATGAGATTCGGGTTACAGTTATATTTCGGGACGAAATTTCTTTTAGTTGGGAAGACTGTAACGACCCGAAAATTCGACTCGTGCCACCTGTCATTTTAGGGTCGTATGTGGGACCCACTCCTCGAGATCCGGATCGAAATCGACGCGAAATATTGAGGTATTTTTTGGGGTTTAATTTGGATGCAAATCGAGGACACTTTTGATTTAAAATCAATAAGAAAGAGAGAGATAAGGATAAGGAGAAAAGAAAGAGAAAGAACCAGAGAGAGATCAAATAAGAGAGAAAAAGAGATCGTGAGGTGAGGAAGCGAAGGCGACACAAATAGACGCCGAAGACGACGACGACGCGACCGGATCCGCGACGACGACGACAGCGGACACACAACAGCGATCAGCGAGCGAGCGACACGCGCGTGGTTGCTTTAGGATCGCGCGATCACATGCGCGTGGAGACGATCGATTGCGAGCGAAGCGCGCGCGGTACGACACGACGACGACGACGAATGGCACAACGCTGGCGCCGCGGCACGCGCGCAGCGACGTTATTCAGCAGCCAACGCAACGGCTGAACAACAACGCGATGGCGTTGTCGGGACTGATCGGAGGTGCGAATCGACGAATGTCGACGACGCGATGGAGGTGAGGTATACTTCACCTAATTTTAATTGTGATTTGCATGATTTAGTAACTTAAATGGTACAAATGGACACCAGGGACTTATGATGCTATAGTCGGGTGTCGGGTGCTCATATCGAGACGCGATCGAGTGCGTTTTTGAAGTACGTAAGATTTCATCTGAAAGTCACCGAGGGTTTACTTTTCTATCATTGATTTCCTATTCGTGGTTTTGGATTCTATTCCCCCTATTCCTTGTTATTGTATGCTATTCCGTGACACATTTGGGTTGGGGGTCGAGACACTTGATATTTGATGTGTACTTATGGCACACTAGGTTGTACTGTGAAAGGAAGCTCCATCCGAGAAACCAAGTGAAAGGAAGTGGGGCACCCACCGAAAGGATCCCGGGGGTTTGAAGTACAGCTTTAGTGTGACCGGACGAGTACACGGTTTGTTTCTCTCGTGTTATTTAATCATGTGATGATCTTAGCACGAGTTGCTCTGTTTAGTTTCCGCATGTTTATTTTGACACGTTGATTTGTATCCGTTTATTTTCTTATAAATGCTCGGTGTAATTCGTTGGAATCTTACTAACTCGTACTCTTCATCTTACTTTTTGTGATGGTCGAGTGCGACCACCGCTAGTATGGGCAAGGACATTTTGGGCGACTTTATCTCGATCGCCATGCGGTCAAGGACCTACTAGTACGTGCGATTTTGATATTTTGTTTACTTTTGGGGAAAGGGAGACGAATAGAGACACGTACTTGTATATATTACTGTTTAATATTGTCGTCTATATATAGAGTACTTTCCCCGGGTTTTCCACATTAGGAGTTGCTCTTAAAATAATGCTTAATACGATAATAAATTTAATTGTTTTATTGTTTTCAATTTAAGACTTCCGCTGTTTTGTTTTTAATGTTATAAAAATGATTAAACTGTCGAACTAATTGCTTAACGAAGGGAGTTAACACGCATATCGAGGAGTCGTGTTGTGGAAAATGGCGTCAGTGGCGCGTGGGACCCAGTGGGTCAAGGATCGGAGGGGACCGCTGGGCCGGCGCCTCCCCAAGTGGCGACCTCGGGATTTGGGGCCGCCACACGAGTTCTTGTAGGGAACGAGGATTCCCTGCCCCACTTGCATTCTTAACTAGTTGTTAGGGCAGAGACCAGGTTAGCATAGGAGAAGGTGCTGAGAGATTGATTCGACCCTTCTTGCACTTGAAGGATTAAGGGATTGGTTAGAATATAGGGACTAAATGACTCTTTGACAGTTTGGGAAATATTGTCGCTCCATTTGGAGGTAACTATATCAACTCAATGTATTTGTTTTACAAGATTTGAAATTGAAACCTTACTTTTTCCCGCAATTGTTGGCCGACCTGGAACGAGTCCTAGTCGGGGTGTGTATGGATCCCAATTTAAGCTTACTTAGAAAGCTTTTGACTTTCAAAGAGCGATTAGTTCCTAAGAGCGCCCACGATGGGTGCCTTGGAACTATGGAGTGGATGCCATATGGCATCTACTCCATACTAGCTGTGACGACCCGTTTCCTCAAACAGAGTACCAACCGGCCTAATCCTATCATTAAGTCCTAATCCACGCCACATAAGACTTAACAACGTATAAGTCAGCATTTTGTCTCATTCACCTCGTTATAAGTCTATAGAATAAGTATTATCCATTTTATCCTTATTCGTGATTCCAGAGTTAATTAAATTTTTTTTATCATTTTAATATTATCAACGAAAGACTTAATAAAGTTTGCGGAAGCATTATAAAAAAACATCTACTGTGGAAACTAGTTAAAATAGACGATCACATGAAATTAAACCAAGTAATACATGCATCAGTCAAGATTTTGGTGTAACAGCCCCAAATTTTGAGGCAAATCGAGCATCACCACGTCATCGGACACGTCACCAGGTCATGTCATGTACTTGCACGCTTGTCCATAACGGCCTGTGAACCATTCATCTAATAATCTGATTTAGTAAATTTCAATATTTAAATGATTATTTGTCGAAATTTACTAAGTAGTAAAGTTGTACAACTTAATTTGTTTATTTTGATTCATTTAAGTTTTTTAAATAGCGAAAGTCTTAATAATATGCAAATAAGTAATGTAAACGAATTTTGCATTGATTAACAAACCTATGGGGAGAAAATCAGGCAAAAAGATACCTTGCATATTAATAAAGGTGACAAAAAGGTATAATAAATGTCAATATACATGTATCAGGTAATAAGTCTCCTAAAATGATCCCTAATAGATAGTACATTCATAAATACAAACACATACACGTAAAGCTATTGTAGCTCTTTAGATCCAGATCGTCGTATAATCTACAATTTGTCAAAAAAATGACAATTTCCAGTGAGTAAATCTCAGAGAAATTCAATTAGTATTCACAGGAAATCCAAGAAAAACAGCTACAATTCATGCAGATAAAATAAAAATAAACGGAAAATATAAAGCATGAATATAAGTCGCTGAGATAATCAAGAATATGGAACGCGAGTGGGGTGTATAGCTGTCGAGCCTTGGGACGCAAATACTAAACTGAGAATACCCTGGAGACAAGGTAATCTCCGCCTCCGCTTCACGATCGAAATGAGGAACTCTGTTGGTCGGAAGGTAGACTTCCGCCTACCTTCCGACCAACGCCTCAAAAGATATGAACTTTGTGACGGAGGCGAGCCTCACGTCAACCCTTTCTCAAGATCATCGACTCGCAAAGAGAGATCTCACATGTAATCTAAAGTATGACCAACACTGTAGCAACAATCGGATCATCATCTACGAGAGAGCCAGAAAGGAGTCGTACCGTCTCTTCGACCATACATAGACACACGCAGGAATATAATAAGTATGCAAGCCGAACTGGCGAAAAGTAAATGTGAAATAAGTAAATTATGAAGGAAATAAGCAAATTCTAAGCTGACTTTCTCGTGTGTTTACTTACCTCGATGCTCGTGAAATCGCTCCGAACATACCCGCTCTCGCGCCTCAAACTGCATGCCCGACACCTGACTAGTCTCATAATTCTCTGGTGTCCAATTTTATCATTTTAAAATGTTTTAGTGTCACATTTAATGATTTTATAGTGAAAAACCAAAATTTAGAATTTTATTCCAAATTTTGGTTGTGGCACGCTTTTTGAGTTGCACCGGGGTGCCAAACGTCCAAAAAAAGTCTTGAAACATATTTTCTATTTTTCCAATTTTTCATATTTTCTATGATTTTTCTGAATTTTTCCATAACTTTTTACATATATTTTCCTATTTTATGTAATTTATTTTATTTAAAATTGTATTTAATTTACATTTTTAATATTTATTTATTAATTTAGGGGCTTGGGCCTTAACCGGGCTCGGTTCGACCCAACCGGACCGCTCGAGTTTGGGCCAGCGCGGCCCGACCCGCTCGAGCCCGGGCCTGGCCCCTCCCCAAATTTTGTCTCTGGACTCCATAGACGACTTCCTTATTTGATTTTTTTTATTATTATTTTTATTTTATTTTATTTTAACAACATCTTCAACAATAACCACATCAACAACACAACAGAACACCACCGTTAAAACTTCAATTGCTCCACAAAAAATTTAACAACATCAACAACCACTCACCTCTATTTAGGAAGATCATCGCTAGACTCGGTGAGAGGAGAAGCACCGTGAAAGAGGTGGGAGACTGAGTTGAGAGAGAGATCAAATGAGGTGGTGATGAAGAGTTAGAGAAGAAGAAGAAAAAGAAGAAAAAGAAGAACAAGAAGAAGAAAATGAGAGAGGGAGAATCGATTAGAGAGATAGGGATTAAAATGGGTGTTTGATTTGGAGATGAGAGAGAAAAATAAGTGCATGTGTGTGAGAGAGAGAGAAGTGAGGACGGTGATGTGATGGTGATGTGATGTGATGGGTAATGTGGCCACCAAACTCAACTACCCATATACCCGAGTTACGCGCACCCTGCAGCATCATACGCTCTCATCGCAACGTACGTATAACACAACCGATTGAAATCCTAACATTAGTGTGACGCGAACATTAACTAAAAATAAAATAAAATAACACGTGTCACACAAAAATAACCACAATTACCTCGTCAAACGTGCCCAAGACTTTTTTCGCGGCGTCCATGTAAGTCCGAGCTTAGGGTCCTAATTTGTAATTAATCAATTAATTAGGAATAATTAGGGGGTCGTTACAATCTTCCCAACTAAAAAGAATCTCGTCCCGAAATCCGAACTTATGTTAAACCTTTACCCTATAACAGCCAGGGCTATCGCTCGTCGTATGTCACATTTGGTATAACCTCGATCCTAGTCAAATCAATCATTGGTTTTGGCACTAATCTGATCAACCTCAACGTGGAAATGTGGAGACGTCATGAAGCCCTGCCAACTGGCTCGATAATCTCAACTGATAGGCAACATCCCTAACTCGTCAGACTATTTGAAACGACCCTATGAATCTCGATGCAAGTTTTCCCTTAATCCCAAATCTCTGGTGACCTTTCAAGAGGGAAACATTCAAGTAGACCAGTGGTCTACCTCATGGCTATGCCCATCGCGGTAATTATTGGAGTATTTCTTTCATGCTTGCTCAAAAGTCTAGAATGTCCTCGTATGTGTCTGATCCTACCTGTGTGACTCTGCACATCTCTAAGCTTTATTTTTACTCAACTTGTCGTCATTACCTGATATTGTATGAGACCTCGATTTGGTCTTTAATATAAAGCCTTTAAAAAAAATTCTGACCAATCAGCGACTGGTAAAATCTCATTTTAAGCACTTACATAAACCATATTATTTACACATGACACTTAACAACAATTGGGCGCCCTGGACATATACACAACCCCTGGTATCCTAATTTGGACGTAATCGTGTTTTATCGAGATAAAGGTGCTTGCCAAACCGACACGGGAATAAAACTTCTGCAGCGATACCTTCACTCTTCTGTCATATCTATTGACAAACCCTGCAACCTACTATCTCGGTTCATGTCCTACCCAAAAACCTGTCAAGTTACTCGATCGCGGTGAAAATATTATCATACATTATTCTTCGTTTTGCTTTATTATCACCTTTAAGATATTCAAAACTCTTATGCGGTGTATGATTAACTATCGAACTACACTCGAAACTCATATGTTTAACCTCATATGAAAACGAGTTCTAGATTATTGAACATGGTTGAAAACATGTGTCCTCATGCCATGCTTGTAGCATCGAATTGTCTAGCCGTACTTCCAAAACTTTTGCCTGAGTCTGTAGTACAATATGACCACGTAGTTCTTAAAGTGTTTCATCGCATACATAATCTCAAATGAGATTAGTAATTGACACCAAATCAAACCTGTCTGTATACTTAAACCCTGGTGATATGAATCTGAGTCAACTAACTACGTCGCTATCAAGTGCCCGTCGCCGACTCCAACTTATGCATCGGATATAAACAAAACTATATTATTCTCTAGGCACATGCGTATGTCTAGGCAGTAACAATATCCTAACAAAGCTGCGACAATGTCTGTCATAAGCAACACACTCTCATATATAATTCACATATTGTCTCATCATGTCTATATGCGGTGTATACCTAACTAAGTCGCACCTCGCGTATAAAAGGGCTTAAATAGTGTAATTACTCGTGTGGTAAGGTTGACACTTTCTTCCCTTAATTCTTTAAAGAGTCGTGCATGTATAGATTCTAGATCTATAGAAAACACGCCTCTCATGTTTCCTATCAGAATGCCAGACCTAATACTTACGACAAAAATCATCTTACTAACTCCAATTTCATCTCTTAACGTTTTCTTCTGGACTCGTTGAGTTAAAAGCCCTACTCTTCATCCTTAACGTGTACTTAGAGTCTTCAACTTAACAACGAAATGATTAAATCTTTTATTTTTAACCACGATAATTTTTTTCTTTGGAGTTAAGTTTTGCATTATTCTCTTGGTGTGGACATCCCTCTATCTAGTTGGACTTAACGAAGTCTAACTCTTTTTGAGTTGGCTCGATGGGTCTTGCTTAGGTTTCCCAAGCTTCTCCTGTGGACTAATCAGAAAAACATAACTGACTGAAAACATAAAGAATCATTTATTGTCGTGGCGAGTCCAAACTAACTATTCAAGACCCTAATCATAATACATCCCCTAGAACCTTTCCTGGTCCGTCATACAACTTAAGCCTTCTGACCCTCAGAACTAGTGACTCGTATGTGCTTAGTTCAACCTTAATCTCTGAGCTTTTAAGGTTTTCCACATCCCTTTGAAACATTGTCCCAAACTTTCTGCAAGTTCTCGTTTTGGTTAGATTGATCTCAAGTGCAAAATCTCTTGCAATTGAGTCGTTTATAGATTTGTGAGAAATTAAGAACAACATGTTCCTCAGGTTTGCTTGAGTTCGTTTTCGTCCTCATATATGTTCGCAAACTCTATCTCGGCTCACACTCCTGATTCGTTCTCTATCCAAGAGGTGGCAGTAAGGCTCCCACCGACCTCACAGATTGCGAACAAATCCTGACATAATGTGGAGTAACTCGGGCTGCTATTCCTGCGAGATTACTCCAGTGTTATGGCCGGAACTAAAGGAGTTTGAATTCTTTTTCATGCAGTTCCGAGTCATCTCAACATTATCCGCTTCCATAGAGTCCACCGAAAACCTGTTTGTCTCACGTCCTATACATGTTCTTTATTGTCGACCTAACGATATCTGAATATATAGTATTGTCTAAGATAGATTTTTTTTTAGCTATCCTATATGATTTTATATAAGCTATATCTCGCTCACAAATGCCAGCTGCCATACTACACACCATGTACATGTCAGTTCAGGTAGAGGTCATTCCTGCCTTGCATATGTCCTTTCCCTAAAGGACGATTAAGTCAATAGAGCTTGTCAACTCACAACCCGCGGTATCCATGAAGTAATCATCACATATTGTAGTCTCGACGAGATCTTGAGGTGTGATAGTCTCTAATTCCATGAATATTTTTTAACTTCGTTTTTTTAGACTTCCCTTCCTTACTCTTTGCAGTAACCAACCCGGTGGCGCATTGAGCTCGAAAGTCCTAGCTTATGGAAACATTCTTGACAATTATCGTCTGCCAATCTAAAATAGGTATCCCACGCGAATTTAGTTAGGGTAACACCTTACATTTGATTGTCGTGCCGAGAATAAGGTATATGTTGACTCTAAATATGGTCGAGTTCTAACTTACCTATCACACAGCTAGGTATAAAATGAGATAACGTCACCGTTTCAAATCATGTAAGAACTAAACTAGCAATTAAATCTTGCCCTTACCTTACTATTCAGACGTCCCTCGAACTAAGAGTTTTAGCTTATAATGGTAGTGCTACTATAGATGATGTTGCAACTGACACAATTGAGCTTATGCACACATTTATTTTGTAATGTCTCAGTTGCCCAAATCCGAAGTAAATAACTAGTTGTTTCTCCTCTGGTGTCGTTGTCTGGCTACTCGGTGGTAGTGCTGATGTCAATTGTATGTCCTTTATGGGCCCATTGGAAACTATTGCGTATTCATCCTTACACTAGCGTACTATTCCTTAAACTCTGGTCTCGTCTCCACTTATCCCTCTTCACTGCTTTAATACTCCGCTTGGACGGTACTGTCTTTGGCGAAGATGTGGATATAGAGGTACGAGTTTCCTACTTTTTTCGCATATGTGTCACTCACCGTGCGTATCTCTAATCGCATCAACTAGTCCCTGATCCCTGAGAAGTGTATGTATCTCTGCGAACTGTCGCTCATGTGCAATGACCATCACAGAATGAGTCTGAATAAAAATATTATTACGATGTAATATCACTCGTTATGCCTCCAACGCCATCTATATTCGATTGTCGTCCATCAGCATATGCAATGGTATTTGCATGTCAAATCAAACTCGTAATATGTATATGTATACAATACAATCAAGACATAACACGCATATAATCCCTGACACTACACTTCTCAACTAAAGGTTCTAAGTCAGGATCTTCAGGTTTCCACATCTAATGTTTATTTGTTAAGTTTTATTTGGTTATATTTAAACTTTCCCCTAGGTTCGCCTGAACCTAGGCTTAGATACCAACTGTGACGGCCCCAAATTTCGAGGCAAATCGGGCATCGCCACGTCGTCGGACACGTCACCGAGTCATGCCACGTCACTTGCACATCTATCCGTGACGGCACGTGAACTATTCATCTAATAATCTGACTTAGTAAATTTCGATATTTAAATGATTATTTTGTAGAAATTTACTAAGTTATAGAGTTTTACAACTTAATTTGTTTATTTTGATTCATTTATGTTGTTTAGATAGCGGAAGTCTTAATAATATGCAAATAAGTAATGTAAATGAAATTTTCATTTATTAACAAACCTATGGGGTGGAAACCTGGCAAAAAGATATCATCTATGTCAATAAAGGATATAATAAATGTCAATATACATGTATCAGGTAATAAGTCTCCCAAAATGATCCCCAATATATAGTACATACATAAATACAAATATATACACGTGAAGCAACCGTAGCTTTTTAGATATGGATCATCGTATAATCTGCAACTTGCCACAAAAATGACAAGTTCAGTGAATAAATGCCAGAGAAATTCAGTTAGTATTCACATGAAATTCAAGAAAAACGGCTACAATTCATGCAGATAAAATAAATAAACGGAAATGTAAAGCAATAATATAAGTCGCCGAGAAATCAAGAATATGGAACGCGAATGAGATGTATAGCTGCGAGCCCTTACATGCAAATACTAAACCGAGAAGGCCCTGGAGGCAAGGTAATTCCCGTATCCTCTTCACGGTCGAAATGAGGAACTCTGTTGTTTGGAAAGTAGACTTCCGCCCAATGCCTAAAAGGAGAGGAACTTTGGGACGGGGGCGAGCCTCACGTTAACCCACTCTCAAGATCATCGAGTCGCAGAGAGAAATCTCACACGTAGTCTAAGGTTTGACCAACACCATAGTAACAATCGGATCGTCATCTACGAGTGAGCCGGAAAGGGGTCATATCGTCCATTCGACCATATACAGACACACGCGGGAATAGAGTAAGTATGCAAGCCGAACTGACGAAAAGTAAATGTGAAATAAGTAAATTATGAAGCAAATAAGTAAATTCTATGCTGGCTTTTTCGTGGGTTTACTAACCTCGACGCTCGTAAAATCGCTCCAAAAATACCCGCTTTCACACCTCGAACTGTGTGCCCAACAACCGACTAGTCTCTTAATTTCTTGGTGTCCAATTTTATTATTTTAAAATGTTTTAGTGCCACATTTAATGATTTTATAATGAAAAACTAAAAATTAAAATTTTATTCCAAATCTTGGTTATGACACGCTTTTCGAGTTACACCGGGATGCCAAACACCCGAAAAAGAATTGTAGAAACCTATTTTCTATTTTTTCTGATTTTTCGTATTTTCTTTGATTTATCTGGATTTTTCCATAACTTTTAAGTATTTTTCCCATTTTCAGTCATTTATTTTATTTAAAATTGTATTTAATTTATTTTTTTTAATATTTATTTATTAATTTAGGGTGGTTGGACTTGAACCGAGCCGGTTTGGCCCAACTGGACCGCCCGGGTCTGGGCCGGCTCAGAGCTACCCGCCCGGGCCTGGATAGCCAGGCTCGGTCCATCATACTTCCCCTTCTCAAATTTCGTCTCTCTCGAGACGACCTCCCCATTTTATTTTTTTTTATTATTATTATTATTATTATTTTTTTTTTATTTCAACAACATCTTCAACAATAACCACCTCAACAACTAGAACATCAACAATTCAACACAACACCACCATTAAAACTTCAATTTCTCTACAAAAAATTTAACAACATCAACAACCACTCACATCGATCTAGGAAGATCGCGCGAGAGCCAGCGAGGGGATAAGAATCGTGAAAGAGATGGGAGACGAAGTTGAGAAAGGGATCAAATAAGGCGGTGATGAAGAGTTGGAGAAGAAGAAGAAAATGAAAGAGGGAGATTCGATTAGAAATATAGGGATTAAAATGAGTGTTTGATTTAGAAAGGAGAGAGAAAAAGTTTATGAGAGAGAGAGAGAGAAAAAAGTGGGGACGGTGATGTGATGATGATATGATGGGTGATGTGACAACTAAACCCCGATTACCCATACACCGGAACCTGCATCGTCCTACGCTCTCGTCGCAACGCACGCACAACGCAACCGATTGAAATTCTAACATTAGTGCGATGCGAACATTAACTAAAAATAAAATAAAATAACACACGTCACACAAAAATAACCACAATTACCTTGTCAATGGTGCCCAAGACTTTTCTACATCATTCATGCGAGTCCGAGCTTAGGGTCCTAATTTGTATTTAATCAATTAATTAAGATTAATTACGGTGGGCCGTTACATTTAGTCTCTCATTCTATTATTCAACTTAAAATCATACAAAAAGACGTATGTATTAAATACATACTACATAAATAACATAAACCAATTGACGAGGGCTTAGAAGTAATCTTTGATCCTTTTCTTCCTGGTCTACTACTCGAAGTATCCGTACCCACCGTCATAAAAAATACAGTGAGTACAGTAAAGTAGAAAGTAAAACGTGAAGGCTATTCATCCAAATTTCCAAAATATATAAAGAACGATAACTGAAAGCATACAATAACTATGAATAAGAATAAGCTGAAAGGAAAATATGCAAATAGTTGTCAAGCTTCTACAAGGAATGACAAAACAGAATGATCATGCAAATCTAGGTTTGGTCAACCGACATCCCCAGGGACTCTAACCCTGTGTGTCGCGCTAATGACATCAGCTGTGTGGAGTACCGACATCCCCAAGGACTCTAACCTCGTGAGCCGCATTACTCATGAATTAAGTAAAATATCAGTTGTGTGGAGTGCCGACATCTCCCTGGACTCTAGCCCAGATATCATGCAACTCATAAAGTCAGAGCGCCTACAAAGGTAGGCTCCTCAAGTCATGCCTATTGAAGAGTTAATGTTGTAGATTGTTCAAACAAGTGTCACACAATAAACATATTGACATATGTGTTTACATACACTAATAAGAAAGTAAAACAAAACAAAGCATGCTATTTAAAAAACAATTCAATAGCTCAGAGATCAACAACATTAAAAGAATCCAATCGTAGAGAAGTTAAGACTAGGAATGTTATGCGACAATTTATTACACGATGATTTTAGCTAACGAAATCATAGACATGAAAGTATACAAAAGGCATAACATTAAGAATATAAGATCAACAGTAAAATAGTCCAAATGACTGAATATTAACTCAAAAATGGAAATGAAATGAAAAGAATTGCCTCAACAAGTTTACTTACTTTAAATGCATGTAATTCCTAGCCTATACCGGCTCTCGACCATTTCAAACTCTCGTTCCACATCCTGTAAGTCCTCTCTAAGCTCCTGAGGTGTCTTAACAAATTTAATTTAACTTGTTTTAGATTGGTTAAATGGTTTTAAACTCTAATATTTCATAATCAACCCCTTTAATACTTTGTTTATGGTAAAATCTAGTTTAATAAATAAACACAGTTTTGGTGCAATAGCTTATGAGTTAATTTCAATTATCAAAACATTAAAATTATGTATTATAGTACTAGAGAAGTTTTTATAGATATGTCTTAGCTTTCCGGAACTATAAGGTTTGCGCGATTTCGATAAGAATCGAATGAGATATCGAAGTTTTACCACATTGACCCAAACAGTTTTAGATTCTGACTAACAATTTTGTGAATTTTATTTCTCCTAAACCATGGCTTCAAAACTCATGATTTTTTTATTAAAGCCTAAAAACATACGCTAGAACATCATACTAAGATATGATCTCAATTCAATGAGAAATGAGGGAGTTATGATCAAAACGGCAGGACATTAGCAAAACTGTGAACTTAAAAATTTCAGATTCATCATCAAAGTTGTAGAGAATTTTTAGATATGAAAACATTCGAATTTCAAAATATTTTAGTGACAAAAGTTATTCCTCTTTGAGTTAGCTTTTCAATGCCACCAGAATGGGTCCATTTCGATTTAAAATGAGGAAGTTATGACCAAATTATAGAGGTTGGTTCATAATAACAACATGCAGAATTTCCAATTTTGTATTACGACTTCATGAACTTCAAAAATTCATAACTTAATGAAAACAAATCCAAATCTAGAACTTATTTACAGTAAAATTAATGGAATTTCACAAGGAATCCAAATATGGAATTAGAATTTGAAAACAAAGTCATTTGCCCACTGAAATTGCTGAAAAATTAGAACACCCAAAATTTACAATTCTTTGTTGACTTTAACAAAATGTAGTTGGGATTTGCTTACCTAGTTGTGAAGCTTCCTTAATTTGATCAAACTCCTCCCAATCCACAAACTTTTTTCGGCAATTTCTCTCCAGATCTCTCTCATTCTCTTTGAATGAAAATGAATTGGTTTTACGTGAAATCTCTACTAACTTTATTTATATAGTGATGAGGCTTATTTGCGACCATCGATCTTATTTACACAAGCATCCCTAGGACAATCAATGGCTTATAATATGGTCCTACAACCTACTAAATCATCCATAATAACTCACATATTGATTTAAGTTACCTTATGATGGTGATAACACACATCTCAAGTCATATCAATGTTCCTTATTTTATTTGTCTAACTTAGGTCACATTTATGTAAACTCAACTATATGCATATTTGATTAACTATTTTAAATCTCATTAACTAAATTAGGACTTACCACATCACCATCTACCTCGGTTCCACGCTAGCACACATCTTGAGGCGTGTATCTGCTTGCTTGTCAAACTTACAAAATACAACACTAAATAAATATTCTCGGGTATAGTATACACGCATACATCACATTAGGTATCCATCACTCAAAAGTAAATATATTTCTTGGTCCTCACTCCGAGTATTGTGACCATGTACCCACTCTCGGATCATGTCATGGGTCGGTAACCCTGATTATGGAGTAATTTACTGTTAGTAAATTTTGGGCAGTTACACTAGCACTCCATGCGCTCCCCATACAGGAGTGCGTTGAGTGGGCTCGAGCTAGTCTTCGGACTAGCGCTGAGCCGGGGGCCCCACCCGCAACTTTTTCTGCACATGGTGCGACGGCCCCTCTCCTAATCTAAGGCATCGTCTCGGCCTAATCTCGTAATTAAGCCCTAATCATACCCACGCAGGACTTAACTACGTATTAGTCAGCCTTTACAACCTAGACACCTCTTTTCTCGTGTTCATGATAAGTAATACACTAGTCCTACCAGTTTATAAAATTTAGAGTTAATTAAAACTTTTTATTAAATTAATTAATTAGCGGAAGTCTTATTGATTATCCAGAAAGCAATTAGTAACTTATGCGAAAGCCATTTATAAAACCCTAAGTGTGGAAAACCAGGAAATGACATCACATATATAAAGTCCTTAAAATGCATTAAAACAGTAAAATAGTCTAAGTCAAGTCGGGAACTAACGCTCAACCCAATATACAACCCCAAATAGTATATGAAAGACATATAACATATACAATCAAAATACCAAAAGAAGACCTACAATCGATGCAATGACGCGCGCGGCTAAGGGATAATCGTCGATCTTCTCTTTGCCCTACCTCGGTAGATTGCTTTCGCACCCACCGTCATAAAAAGGACGGTGAGTACAAAAATAAAACAAGAATCCCCAATGACAAGTTTAATTTGCATTTCCAAATATTCAAATGGTATTTAAAAGCATATAAATGGGAAAACTATAAACTAAACTATATGCGAGTAAATACCGAGTTAAACAAGTGATACGACACTAGGCTAAGTAGTGGTGATTTAGGTCCGTTCGCAAATAAACATGTCACTCCGACTCAATAATCATATAACACAAGGGACTCTAACCCAAGTGTTATCAAGGACTCTAACCCCGAGTGTCATACAGTGTCAGGTAACATGTGCCGACATCCCCAGGGACTCTAACCACGTGAGTCGCGCACACCTCGATCGAGTACGAGACCTAAATGCAAAAACTACTTTTTAAATTTCAAGAAATACCAAGTATGGATTGTCAAGGCATATGCACATCTACACACCTAAACAGATAAGGAATACAAGTCATCTTAAACATTTATAAGATATTCACTAGCCTAATAGCATGCTATTTATCATTCAATTCACATTTAAAACAACAAGAATAGACATAGCATGGGATATAATCAATGAATCAAATCAAATGAATGGATATCATGCAACCGGACTCATCAAGTGAGCATAGACACAAAGAACACATGATATAATAATACAAATGCAAAATAGTCAAAAGGACTATGCAAGGACAACAATTAATAGAAATGAAATGCCAAGTAAAGTTGCCATTGGGTATACTCACAAAGAACAAAGTAAAGTCATAGCTTTACCGGCCTCCTGATACTCCAAATCTTGTATTCGCTTTTCCGTACCCTTTTCCTAGGTTCCTGAGTTTGGTGTCTCATTAGTTCAAATATAGTGGGTTTAAGTTAAATTTAGTGGTGTTTATTGTGTATTCAAATTGGTTCAATAGACTTTAAATCAATCTTCCTAAATCAACCCCTAAAGACTAAATTAAGTTTCAATTTCAGTCATACATCTTAACGCACTTTTAGGCATGAAATGGTCGAAATATACAAATCCTCCATCAAGTACAAATATTGTTGGTTTCTCTCTTAGCTTTCCATAAAGGTTTAGTTTACAAAATTCGATTTAAAATGAAAGAGATATCATGATTTTACTAAACATAGGTCTAATTGAGATTTAATCCGACCAAATGGACTTAGAAAATCTATTTCTCCCAATCTATAGTTCCTAAAAATGCGATTTTTGGTCACAAGGCAGAAAATATATCCAAATAAAAATACTAAAAGATCAGCTCATTTGGATAAGTATTTAGGGAGTTATGCCCTTAACAAGTTTAGTTTCAAAACTTTCCTTTTTAATTTCAGTACCTATTTGTAGAGCATGTTTGGACATAAAAACATTTGAATCAAAATACATTCGCTTAAGAAAAGTTATTCCACGTTAAATAAGCTTTCAAATGCCACTAGCTTGGATCAGTTTGGATCTAAAATGGGCAGATTATGACCAAATTACCCAGGTTGATTCCTAATCAACATGCATAATTCTAGTTTTGGTGTTGCAACTTCAAAAGTTCATATCTTTATGATTTCAAAACCAAATTAAGAACTTCAATATAGCTGGATTATCAGCTTGAAATGAGGAATCTAAATATATAAATCAATTGCAAACACTAAATCATTTACCATCTGAAATTAGCCTAAAACCAGAACTTGTTCTAATTTCAACTAAAATGATGTGTACCTAGTTGATGTAGCACCCTAGCTTGAGAATTTCTCACCAACTCCGTGGATTCCTTCAACACCTTGATGATTCACTCCTCTCCAAAGAATTCCTTCTTCTTCTCCAAAGAAAAATGAATGAGTGATTTGGTTTGCATGTTGTTTGATCACTAATAATATATTTTAAGGTGATGTTCCTTCTTAGCCCTTGATCTCTATGGATTTATGTATCCCGAAGAACATCTAATGGTCCACCTCTTGCCATATATCCCACTAACTCCCATTATCTCAACCTCAAGTGATATCATTTCATTACTCACCTATTTCCTAGATGTGTTAATGTGTATCTCTAGACCAATCATATGCTTTCCATTTAATTTACTCAACTATAGACATTTAATTTGATTTACATTAACAAACACAACCATAGGCTTATAAATAATTTCTTATTTCATATTAGTATTAAATAAGACTTACCAAAATGCTAACTACCCTGGTTCCCATCGGCCGCACGCTACTCGAGGCGTGTCCCCGCTCTCGTCTGACGCCTACAACCGTATAAACCAACTTAGTAAGTCTACACAATACATAACACTAGACACACATCAATACAAAAATACGATATACCTCGGCCACGTGCCTCGGTCGATGCACGTATCACGGTGTAGGTCCCACGTCAAGGTCGATGATCCCGATTAAGGAATTAAAACGGGGTTTAGAGATTCGGCCGTGACACATGGGCCCAAAACTGTCAATTTTTTTTAAAAAAAATGATTTCAAGCTTTTTTTTTTTTTTTTTTTTTTTTTACAAAATTTCAAACTTTTTTTGGATTAGTGAAAGGTAGTTTTTTTAAAAAGATGAGTGATGTGACTTGTGAAATAAATAGTTGTTTAAGGTGTGATATGATTGTAAGTCCCAAAAAAATGTGTAGTAAGTGTATAGTTATAGTAGAGATAAACGTAAGAGAGGTTAATGAGTTAGTGATGTGACACTCTGTTACGTACCAAGAAAGGTGGAACCATTCCTCATGCCCTAAACCCAACGTTTCCCACGGTGAAATTCACCACCCATGACACGTCCTTGCTCAGGCTCTCACCAATCAGCACCCGCCACGTAACAATCTCGCTGACGTGTCCCCACTCAACCAATTCCAAGGCAAGGTGCGACAAGGCAGAGACGGTAGTTTGACATTCACATTCCCAAACTGCCCTTCTCCATCGAGACCCAAAATGCAAAACCGCAACCGAACTCAGTAGGTCTATTCAGTAAATCCATCCTAAATCCAGGGACAACATCGGAACACAAATACTAAAACGAAGAAATATTTGTGTGTTTCGAGACCATTGATCGAACTCGTTGAGATCTCTAATGGGTTACCAAACGCTGTGCCCTAATCGTCGACAGTGATCGAGAGAGATTTTTCGTTCGTCGTTCGTTGATCGCAATGGCCGCGCCGTTCTTCAACACGCCTTTCCAGCCCTACGTGTACCAGGTTTTTCTTCACTAAACCCTAATTGTTCGCGCAATTGAGTTCAATTGATTAGATTGTGAGGCGTTTAGGGCTTTTGAGGTGATTTTGTGGTGCAGTAGACTAGTAGTAGTTGTGCTTGTGTGTGATCTTCTACTTGTTTGTGATGAGAGGGTTTCATTCAAAAGCGACGAAAACGCAGTAAAAAAGTTGTTGCCTTGAAAATTTCAGTCTCTAGGTTTAGTTATACATCACTAGAACTTTTGGTTTTGGGGATTATACATGAAGAAAGTTTAAGTTTTGTTGTTGTAAGAAGATCAAGATTCGCGAGTAAGAAGAATTGGTTGACAGCAAATGATGGTATATGTGTGCGTTCTGCTTTGTCATGTCATTTGGGGCTTGGGCTTCGAAAATCGCGAGGAATTGAACTCGAGCTTTTCGACAAAAAATAATAGATGGGTCTGACTCGGTGTGTTGAGGCTTTGGCTGGATTAATTTTCATCTAGGAATTGAATTTTGTTTGGTTTTAACTTAGTAAGTGATCATAAAGGTATAACCTTTGGGTCCTTTACCTAAGAAATGTGCCGAAGCGCGCTTCCAGCAGGCGTACAAGTTCGACTTTATCGACTAAGTTGGCATCTTGCTTTACTTTCTCTTATTCTCTTATTCTCTTATTCTCTTATTCTCTTACTCGATATTAACTATAAAGTCCTTGATTAATTAATGTAATGCGGCATCGATCTACCATTCTACTCTTTCATAAGGTTTAGCCATAAAAACATTGCTCGAGTATTTATTTTTAACTTCTGATTATCTTTCTTCTTATAGTTTGAGTTTTTTCACGACACCACTTCTTTATTTTGTATTGCAGAGTCCACAAGCAGCAGTCATTCCTTTTCAGATTTTGGGTGGTGAAGCTCAAATAGTTCAGGTACTTAGTTTCAAGCAATTTTGGCATGGCTTGGTCTCATTTTCATTTTCTAATGTGCCGAGTTTTGAACTCTTACTCTCAACTTTTGTTCTCTGGTTATTAGATTATGTTAAAGCCACAAGAAAAGGTTATCGCAAAGCCTGGTAAGTTTCCCTAGCCACTTATGAAGGTTTAATTTACATAAATATGAATCTATGATATTGCGATAAAATATGGGATCGCTTCTTATTATTTGTTTTTTCACGCACTATACCTTCTAGGTGTTAAATATTGTTGTTCGTATCGGATGACATGTCATACGCTTAGATGTAATTTTTAAAGTTTTAGTACTTATTGCCTTTTATTATACTGCGGATTGGGTTGTTCTAATATCCTAAGTCCTGACTGATTCCCCTGTTGGAATGGCTTTTTTATATTCACAAGATCTATTTTAAAATTGTGAGAGAACACAATATTGTTCTAAATGAAATTAAAAATGCTGCTACGAGGTCCCTTCATATTTCCTTATTCTACTTTTCCATCACTTCGGCTTCCATGTACATTCGATAGTATCTATTCTAGTATTTTATTTGCTATTTTAATTCTTTTGTTTCTTTCAATCTAGATATTTGGCAATTCAAGGTTAAAGCCGGAGTTTTAGTTTTTTCTTTATTCCTTTCAAGTTTGCAATTTGGTGTAAAATAGATTTTAAAGCAAAGCGCCTTAGGCCGAGCGCTTACCCCTTGAGAGAAGGGGAGGCGTGGTATTCCACGAGAGAGGGTATGTTGTGGCGTACGATATAATTATCGTGCGATGGGCGTACATTGACAATTGGGCATTCTTTGGCCGCTTTCCTGCTTTAGTTATGCAGTCTTAGCGATGGTTTTGCCCAACATTATTATTGTTGTTATTGCTGTTGTTTCAAATTTATAGGGCTAGACGCTTCGTAACATAATAGGCATAAGGCATGTGAGGCCTGAGTTCAAGGGCTCGGTCCCCTCCACTTGCTTTCAAATAAATTAATAAAGTAATTAAATAAATAATTATGATTTGGTATATAATAAATGGCTAATAATGAAAGCTTGTTGATATTATAAACCTATGGTTATTTGAATATTTGTTTGTGGTCGGTTTTGAAGTGCATTTTGCAATGCTGATTTTACCTTTCATTATTATTTTTTTGTACAATGGAAGAGTTTGATCCATGTAGCCGACCACAATTAATTTAGGACTGAGGCTATGTTGTTATTGTATTTTTTTTGTAACGCATAAAAAATATATAGTTTGATTGGTGGAGAAAGTCGGTCAATTTTGACGTAAGATTCTTGTCATGCTTGTGGTGATTAATGGTCAGCCTAGGGGAAACTTACATGGGAACAGATTTAAGGCAACGTAAATTGTTTTCATTCCTTTCATCTCCATTAAAGTACTCTAGAAAGGTTTTGGGTTTATTGGCGATTGGCTAGATTCAATCAGTTAGTATTAGTTTGAGAGTTTTTATTTTTATTTTTTTATTTTTTTTTATTTTTTATTTTTTTTGAAGTATTTGGAATTAGCTTTAGGAGGAAGTTCCACAAAATCTGAATTGGGAAACTGATAAAGAGCAAACTATCCATGATATTAGATAGTTAGAACTTGAAAGTGAAGTTTCTTCTCTTATGGTGGTGGTGTTCTTTTGGGTCGTTGGTGGCTTCTGTTAAACATTTGTTAGGTTCCCTATTGCTATACAATCTCGCTTCGACCATTTGGATGGCATTTTTGTTTTGTGGAACATCCTGGACGGGAAATCAATTTTCAGCTAATCAATCGGAAGTCAGACATTATCTAGAGTGGAAAAAGAGGCATTGAGTCCTTGACAACGGGCAACATCAAGTCCCTTCATATTTCCTTATTCTACTTTTCCATCACTTCGGCTTCCATGTACATTCGATAGTATCTATTCTAGTATTTTATTTGCTATTTTAATTCTTTTGTTTCTTTCAATCTAGATATTTGGCAATTCAAGGTTAAAGCCGGAGTTTTAGTTTTTTCTTTATTCCTTTCAAGTTTGCAATTTGGTGTAAAATAGATTTTAAAGCAAAGCGCCTTAGGCCGAGCGCTTACCCCTTGAGAGAAGGGGAGGCGTGGTATTCCACGAGAGAGGGTATGTTGTGGCGTACGATATAATTATCGTGCGATGGGCGTACATTGACAATTGGGCATTCTTTGGCCGCTTTCCTGCTTTAGTTATGCAGTCTTAGCGATGGTTTTACCCAACATTATTATTGTTGTTATTGCTGTTGTTTCAAATTTATAGGGCTAGACGCTTCGTAACATAATAGGCATAAGGCATGTGAGGCCTGAGTTCAAGGGCTCGGCCCCCTTCACTTGCTTTCAAATAAATTAATAAAGTAATTAAATAAATAATTTTGATTTGGTATATAATAAATGGCTAATAATGAAAGCTTGTTGATATTATAAACCTATGGTTATTTGAATATTTGTTTGTGGTCGGTTTTGAAGTGCATTTTGCAATGCTGATTTTACCTTTCATTATTATTTTTTTTGTACAATGGAAGAGTTTGATCCATGTAGCCGACCACAATTAATTTAGGACTGAGGCTATGTTGTTATTGTATTTTTTTTGTAACGCATAAAAAATATATAGTTTGATTGGTGGAGAAAGTCGGTCAATTTTGACCTAAGATTCTTGTCATGCTTGTGGTGATTAATGGTCAGCCTAGGGGAAACTTACATGGGAACAGATTTAAGGCAACGTAAATTGTTTTCATTCCTTTCATCTCCATTAAAGTACTCTAGAAGTTTAGTGAGGTTTTGGGTTTATTGGCGATATGGCTAGATTCAATCAGTTAGTATTAGTTTGAGAGTTTTTGCATCATCATCATCATCATCATCATCATCATCATGATTATTATTATTATTATTATTATTATTATTATTATTATTATTATTATTATTATTTATTATTTATTATTTATTATTTATTTTTTTTATTTTTTTATTTTTTTTGAAGTATTTGGAATTAGCTTTAGGAGGAAGTTCCACAAAATCTGAATTGGGAAACTGATAAAGAGCAAACTATCCATGATATTAGATAGTTAGAACTTGAAAGTGAAGTTTCTTCTCTTATGGTGGTGGTGTTCTTTTGGGTCGTTGGTGGCTTCTGTTAAACATTTGTTAGGTTCCCTATTGCTATACAATCTCGCTTCGACCATTTGGATGGCATTTTTGTTTTGTGGAACATCCTGGACGGGAAATCAATTTTCAGCTAATCAATCGGAAGTCAGACATTATCTAGAGTGGAAAAAGAGGCATTGAGTCCTTGACAATGGGCAACATCAAGGAATACAATTCTTGTCAACAAATGGTTTTGGTGGTTCAAAGAGAAAAAGAGTTTAATATGCTTGGGTAATTAGGAGTGTATATCAATTTTAAACCCCAATAAGAATGCATCTAGTTCTAGCTTGGTTTTAGGCCTATGGGAATCTATTTCCTTTTTAGTTCTGTGGTTTAGTGGCTACATTTGTCTTAAGATTGCGATTGTAGGTCCACGAGATTCTGATAAGTTACTTGTTGTGGTGAGATGAGCTTGGCCAACTCTTTCCCTAACTTTTTATCATACCATAGATTACTCAATTCTTGATTTGCCTACTTGTTTCCCTTTTATCCATTGACAGCACTTCCATAGTGGCGATTTCTATTTCCCACTTATCTTATTACTCAACAGTCATCATAGCCGACAAAATTAGTCTCTGGAACTCCAAATGACTAGTTTGTTTTTGGGCCTGTTAGATGTACTGTCATGTTACTTTTTTCTTTTTGGGATAAATAACCAGCAATTTCAACCATTTCGTTTCTGGTAGTTAGTGAAATGCCAAAGACTTAGCACATTGTATACAAAGAGAAGCTACAAAGGCTTCGGGTGTCTTTGTTGGGATCAAGATTGATGGCCAGTTGGATGGTCCAATGATTTCAACAACTGTGTTAACTATTCAGAGTTTGGGGATGGATTCATAGTGCCGTAGTCACATTTGTTTTTGCCACCTTTTTTTTGTGTGTGTGTACAGGTGCATTGTCTTTTTTTCGTTATCTACTTATCAACTACCTTGAATACCTTAAGGCGAACTTCAATATTGAAGATTTGAACTCATTTAGAACATCAACTTTTTTGGTGTCTACTTTCAGAAGTTGAAGTTAACAACTTGATATTTCACTTCCTACATTTGCTTTGCTCCCTATTCTTTTTCTTTCTCATATAACTATGTTGGATCATGACCTTGGCTCTGCTCCTTTTTCCATTTTTTTTTCCTTCTCATATAGCTTTGTCTTTTTACTTCCTAATAATAGTCTTTCCCAGCAGGTCCACCGTGGTCTCCCCAGTAATTTGCCTCATGTCTGATATCCTTTGCTAGATTCGAAATGTTTTATTATTATTTTTTTATATTATTTTAAATCTTTTCATTGAAGAGATAAATTACTCCATTGCACACTTAATTATGTGATAGTTTCTGTTTAAACGCAACTTTTTCTCTGGTGAGATTCATTACTAAAAGTAAAGTTTAGACCAGAACTTCTATGAGTGTAGTTCTTTACTTGATGCGTGGCAATGTGCCATTGGATTTTGTCTTTTGATCGTCTTCTCCTTTAGTCAATATTGTTATTATTATATCCTTGATTTGAGGTTGTTGAATTTTAGAGATGGCTGGTTTGTGGCTCTGCTTTTGTAGGTTCCATGTGCTACATGTCTGGATCCATTCAAATGGATAATGTTTACCTCAATGAAAATGATGGAGGTATTTGGCAGTGGCTTTTTGGCAAGAGTGTGACTAGTGTAATTTTCTACAATCCTGGTCCAAATGATGGATTTGTTGGTATAGCTGCACCTTCTCTTGCAAGGATACTACCAGTAAGTGTGTCTAATTTTCATAACAGTTTCAACCATCATTTTTTTACATATATTGGTTCAGTCAAAATCATGTGTGGGATTCTTGCAACTCCATTTATTACTTGACATGATATGGTCAAGATCTTACTATTTTCTTTTTCTTCTTTTGATTTAATCTGTTCTTTGTAGATTGATCTGGCTATGTTTGGTGGAGAAATTTTATGCCAGGTACTGCTTATTCCTTGTGTTGATTTTGTTAATATATCACTGGTTGTTGATTCAAAAAGTCAAAACTACTGTAAAATGATATTTTTGGGCTTCTAATTTTCTTCTTCTCTAGCGGATATTGCGTGACATTAAAATTTGATTTTTGTAGCCAGATGCTTTTCTTTGCTCAGTCAGCGAGGTGACAGTCACAAATTCATTGGATCCACGGCCCCGTAACATTGTATCTGGGGTGGAGGTAAGATTGTTGACTGTAGTCGCTTCCTTTCAAACTTTGCGCCTTTTTAAATTCTTATTCCGATTTCTCGAATACAAAATACGTGATTTATACAATTTCATCTATTTGAGGTTTAACGTTAGTCTCTTACAGGGAATATTGAAGCAAAAGTTAACTGGCCAAGGGCTTGCATTCATTGTTGCTGGTGGATCTGGTATGCACATTTTTTCTTTGTTGGAATCTTTCAGTCTCTTCCCCTCTCCTTCTCCTCTCCCCCGCTCTCCATTTAAATCTCTTTATGTTCATCTGATGCTATGCTTTAGAGATCTCACTGCGGTCTTTGTGAGTCCTGTGTTGTTATCCTCCGATTATTTTCTACTATTCATTTTTTTTTTCAATTCTGGTCTACAATCACGTCAATTTAATATTCATGCCATGTCCTCTTACTTTGCATCTCTTTGTGGTTCTCTTCTCCTGCAAACTCCTGGATTCTTTCAATAGATTAAAATAATGCTTTTGAGCTTAATATGTCTGTCATGACTCATGATCGGACAAAGGTTTTCTTTATTTTTTATTTTAATTGGTTGTTGTTCACTCGGTGTGGTCACCTCTCAAACAGGAGAAATAATAGTTGAACATGTTGTTAAAGGCTATTGAATCTCGTGTGTATTTCGGTAGTTTAATTTATCTGCGTTCGCGCGTCTATGTGTTCCATATATATACACATAGTTCATTAGTTCCTGCCCACTAATTTTTGTGTGTGATATTATGTACTGCGTATGCCCATGGTTGTTACTATTCAATTTTGAAGTGTTGTTTACATATTTGTTTCTTGTTTAATTTTGGGATTCCAAATATTTTATTGGGCTAACTTGTACAAGTTCTGTATTTCTATCTGTGTTAGTTGTCCAGAAAAACCTTGATGTTGGTGAAGTACTAGTAGTGGATGCATCATGTATTGTGGCCATGACTTCAACCATCAATTTTCAAGCTAAAAACACTGGTCCATTGAGAAGAGTAGTTTTGGGGGTGAGAATATTCTTCTTATTTTATTCTTTCTTTCTTGCCCTTAATTTTGAAAGCACGCCATTGAGGGCATTGAATCGAGCGGAGTGGAAGAGTTTGATCTATTATAATTTGGGATTGTCGTTGTTGAGCTCCTTTCTTTTAAGTTTGGCTTTAACTAACTTCTCATCGAATTCAAAATATCAGTTCATAAATATTCTAACAGTTGATTCATACCCTACTATAAATTACTCTCTATGCTTGTTGGGTTCGTTGACAAACATGGGGAAAGTGTATTTGCACGCTAACATTCCAGTTGGAAAATTGTTTTTTTCATACTTGCACCCCACTAATTCGGATAGGCGACACTCTACTAAGAATATATCAGTCGTCAATGCTACACGTTCAATACTTTCAATATGCTTAACAACCCAACTTTCCAAAATAACATTACATAGCATCTGGCCTTGGAGATACTAGATTGTAGATTACAATTGTGACCTGGAATTTATGCATATAGCTGGTTAGTCATACATTGTACAGGCCTAATGTGTGCTCATCATTTAATTTCGACAGCAAGGTGACAATCTTGTAACAGCCACTCTAACAGGGCCGGGCATCGTCTTTCTCCAGAGCTTGCCCTTTCACAGGCTTTCTCAACGAATAGCGAGGTCTGTTCCTCTCCTTGCCTGATCATTGTGTTTTTTTGGCAGAACCGTCTTTCTGTGATTTTTCTGATCTTTTGAGGTTTTTTTTTTTTTTTTTTTTTTTGTGCAGAGCCGTCACCTCGCCCAACATGCGGGAAAACCCGAAGTTCTTCATACAGATAGCCATATTCTTTGTTCTTGCCTATGTTATGATCGTATCGTCATTGATCTTGACCGATGTTTAATTTCCTCATTTTTTCTTTATTTACATTTTAATTTCACCCGTACATTCTGCCTTTCTGCCATAATTGCGCTCGCCCCCTTCCTCTGACGTGTGGAGCATATTGATTTTGATGATGGGAAGAGAAAAAGGGATGAGAAATGTTCGACTGGTAGGGTGTTTTGATGAGTTCTGTTAGAATAGGCAACCAATGTGTATCAACTCTTGTAATGATAATAGATTTTCAGTTTCTCATTTGATTCAGTTCCTTATATTTTGTGCATGTAGGAAATTATAGAGATGAGAACAAACTAGAAAATCTGGAAGTGTGATGATACACCTTGAGACGATACACCTCGAGATAACCCACATATGGCGCCAAGCGCGATGATAATAGATTTTCAGTTTCTCATTTGTATGCAGAAACACAGCATGATGATATCAATAAGGAAAATGATCGAATAACCCGCTTTGGGCACCAATTGAGTATGGTGCTGTGCGATACACCTCAAGAAGGTGACTCGGTGCACGAAGTGGGTTACCGTACTAAGTTTCGAAAAAAAAAAATCTTTAAACATCAATATGATTCAAAATAACAATACTTAACAATAATAGCAGCTGCTTCTCTTTTTTCCCTCAAAACCTTAAAAAAATACTTGCGTGATTTTTGATTTTGAACCATCGTGTATCATCTTTTTAGATCGGCGGTAGTTCTAATCACATTTTTTTGCACTTTATTCATCCAATGAGCTACATATTTAGTCACATTTGTGAAGATTGGTTCCATTTTTATTGTGGTAAATCTCCTTCAACAGTTGTGCATGGGTTTGTCTTGCAGTTGAGATGATTTTTTATTTTTGTTTTTGTTTTTTATTTTACAGTTAGTTTGTCTTCCATAGTTGAAAGTTTTTGATTTGTCTTCTCTTATTAGAGGTCTTAGGTTTTACTTCTCTTGTTGAAAGTTTTGTTGTTCGTTATGTGGTTCTAGTGGTGTTTGTGTATTTTTATGTGTTTCGACGTTGAAGAGAGAAACGCTTGAGATGTCACACTGTTTTAATTTCACAACCTAATGACATTTCTTTTGAATAAATAGGATTAGCGAATCAATGTACTCGTATTAGAGCAATTGAATATATGTCTGGTCTTGAATCGGGCCTTGAATGTAATGAAATTTCTATTTTTCTTCAAAAAAAAAAAACAATACTTAACAATAAGCTAATACGTCTCTGGTGAAACAGTAGAGGCATTACTTGCCGAAAAACAATGTTTGGGGAGGTAATGAGTTCGACTCCTAGTTAAGTAAAAAAAAATAATCAATACTTAACAATAAGCTAAAGCATTTAAGGTGAGATGATAGATACATCATTTGCCAAAAGACAAAATTTGAGAAGGTCATGAGTTTGACTACCTCTTAAATGCATTTAAGGTGAGATGATAGATACATCACTTGCTAAAAGACAAAATTTGAGAAGTCATGAGTTCGACTACCTCGTAAGTTAAAAAAAAAAACCAGTACTTAACAATAATACTCGACTGACATCATTTCATAACCCTAGAACTATTCGGTGTTCTTTTGAAGTTGTGTTATCGTGACCATTTAACCTTCCTAAGTATCAAGATTTTATTCAATGAATAACAACTTTTTGGAAAAATGAAATGAAATATATACTTTTAAGGAGCATGCTAGTTTGATCCACTTTGGGCACTGAAATATATAGGCGAACATGCCATGTGGCCATCGCATAATGCACCTTGAGATGTGCATCACGCTTGCATAGGACGACGTCCACCTGTTAGGTGCGTCGCCCAAGGTAGGTCAACTGATCTTTATTTTTTTCGTAAACTTTATTTTACGATCGAGCTAAAGGCACCCCACTTTTCTATAAAGGGCAAATCAACACTTAAAATGGGGCCACTTCTTAGTGGAAATGAATTATATGCCTTTTACCGTAACCTCACCCCTTCCATTCATTTTGTGTACCTTGTATTCACCCTCTCACACCACCATCTCTTGTGATTTGCAGAACATCATTGATTTGACCTTATTTTCTGATATTTAAGGACGGAATAGTAAAGGATTATGCAATGGAAGAAGGTTTGTAAGAGGAAGATGTATTTTGTTCGATATTTTTGTGGTTTTTTTAGAGTTTTTCGAAGTGAATGTGGAAACTTTTGTTTTTCAAGTAGATCGGCTTCGTAGGTTTAAACCTCTAATTAAAGTGTCGGCCGGAGCCCACTAAACTTTTAGTGAAGTGATGTCAGGAGTCTGACGAACCTATAATTGGAAAGTCATCTAAATCTCCCTGAACCTATAGTTTGATGATTGCCGATCAAATTTTTTTTTTTAAGAAAGAGGTTCGATATGACAAACATCTAACCTAAAAAATAAGTCTCGAATCTGCGACTCTAACCTTACGCACGATTCGAAAGCAAATCAAAGCCGAAACAATCTACCACAGCGGTGTGAAAACACCAAAAAAATTAAATCGAGTTGATTAAAAAAACATTAAGAAGAAGGGGACAAGTGTGATTTGTAAGGGTTTTCTTAACGTCGTTCGAATTATAAGATGTGTTATTCGGGAGAGAGTAGTAGTTAGGGCATTTAGTGCCCTTACAAAATAATGGGGTGCCTTTATTGTTACCCCTTTTCAATTTTCAATTTCCTTTACATTTACACTTTTGTTGTAAATTGGATGACCCCTTAACCAAGCTTATGAATGATCACATTGTCAAGCATGACTCTCACATTAAATTGTAACATCAAGCATGACTTCTACATTGAATGTAACTTGTACACTCTACATAACTTGTATTCAACTCCAATGTATAATCACTTTTCCATGTATTGTCTATGTTGTTTGTGATGTGTTGTATGACTTGTGGTGTATGTATAACTTGTACACATTGTATAAGTACAATTATCATCATCACCAAATGACCTATATAAAGGGTGCCAACCCCTTTGTAATTTACACACCAATGTTGGAATGAAAATCTCTACATTTCTCAACTCTAGCTCTCTTCTCTCTTGTCTCCTCTTCTCTACTTGTTCTAGTATTTCTTAGTTTATGTCTTCTATGCTTAAGTCTCTAGCAAGTCCAACTTAACTTCTAGTTGGCTTACAACTTAATTTACAACACGTTATCAGCACGAAATTGATCTACAAGAGGAGGTCTTGAAAATCAAGAAGCTTTTCAATGAGACAAAGCTAAGAAGGTATAATTTTTGTTAATATAGTTCAATTTATTTCCATGTTATCATGATTAATTTCTTTTTTGTTACATGCATTATTTATGTATATGCACTTTATTCATATATTAAGCATTGTAAAGTCATCGACTACGAAAATATGCTCTGTAGTTGCGTTTTGAACGATCTTCTACATCAGAAATCAAAAGTCAATGTAACATAAATAGTTTTTTTTTCTATATACTATAAACGATTAGCTATGCTCTATTCTTGATTTTTATAATGCAAATAATACTATAAGTTTGAGTTGATAATGGGTAAGCCTTGTCCCCGGTAAAGCTAAACATTGAAAGGGAAACGGGTTATCCCGTTCGAGGAGGCATGGTTGCTAAGTAGACTTTGTCTCGCCACCCAACCTGAAGGTTGTCCCACCAACTCATACAAGTAGTATATTTTGTGTATAAAATAATCAAGTCGTGAACATTCATTTAATCGTATATTATATATTTTACATAAAAAAGGAAAACTATTTATATCGTCTCTATTTTTTAAAAATAGTATACTTGATTGAATTAGTTGCCTTAATGTTGTTGACAAGAATATATAGTTATTTGTCAAGGCAACGAGTTGCTAAAATTATATATAAAGCATCTATGCAAGGCTACGTGTGTAGCACTTATATTCTTCGCCAATATCTCTTTAGAGATTTAAAAAGTGTATATATTTCACTTTCTATTATCTTGTCGCTTCATGGAGACCACAATTGGTGATGCTCCAAAAATCTCAAAATGAGTGGTTGAGTCTCATGCTACAAAATTTAATCAGTCGAATATTAATCATAACTCGCAATTTTAATTACCTCTATGTTGAGGCTACGCGAAATATGACTGATGAGACAATAAAATGAAGGTCACGTGATCCGCCTCGATTTATTACAGCAACAAATATCGAGTGTGCACGTCAATCCAGTAAATATTAAAGATTGATTTCTTGTCTCATGGTAGCTGAGTATAATAATGAGATATTATAAATATAATATCACTCTCGTCCAATTGGTTCAGCTTCAAGTTAAAAAGCATATGTTGCATACAATGATCATGATCACAATATCAAATTTATGGATGTGGAAAAAGTGAAAAGATATGGTAAATGTCGTATTGAGAATTCCACTAAAAGTTGGAATAAATGTGGTGCACCACTAGAAAGAGCAAATAATTATTGACAATGAGCGCTCGTCATTGTGATATTTTTCATCACATATGAAAGGCTGTTGTGCCAAAATATTGTCATATATATACCCGAATATTTTTATGACATTTACCATGCTTTCAAAATCAAAGGCAAAATTATGAATTTTATCATTGAAAATGGCTCGATAAAATAGGCACATCGAGATGTGTTCAAATCATGAGCTAAATATAGACGATGAGTTTATTGCTTGTGTATTGTGCTACATGCATATATATTATAGTATAAAAGAGAATATTTTCTCGAATTTGAACTTAGCTGATACTAACGTTCAGACAATATCTAGTACAACAATTATATTGTTAATGCCTTGTTCAGAAGAAGTTTACTCAGAATAATAAAAAATTTCTCTATATGATTATGACTTAATCCGAGTATAAAATTCACGGCTTTAACTTCTGGAATATATAAGGCACATTAAAACGAATGTCGTCATAAATCAAATGACATTCATAATATGGAAAGATCTATTTGATCGTCCAGAATCATCAATAATGCGAAAATATCATAAATTCGCATGGACATCGTTTATCGAACTGATGATTATCTCAAGACAAATCAATAGGAGACTTATATTGATTTAACTTTCCATCAATCATATTATAAGATGTCTTGGGTCCCTAACAGAGAATTTATTTATAACAATTTTTGCTAATTGTCACTTTGATAAAACAATTCTCCCACCATTAGGGGGAGATGTAAGCCAATTCAAAAGGAATGACGTGGAATTGCTTGAAACACATTAAATTGCATCAAATCTGTTGTATTATGACCCATATATAAATTAATATGAACTTGAAGTTCAAATGATCATTCATTAACAACAAGTTATGAATCAATTACTTGATGCAAGTACTATATGTGAAAGAGTGATAATCGTATGTTCCAGCATTAAAAGTTCGCGATAAAGTGATGTCCATGTGCAAATAAATGTACAAGAACCAACAAGACGCTTAAGGCGTAAAAGACAAGCTGATTCAATTGACACAAACCCTTGAAAAATAATGTAAGAATAAAAATAAATAAAATACTGATGATATAAGAATTATTTGGTAAGGATTTAATATATCTTTTGGATTTATGTCTTCATTATAATATCATTGTATATTGATGATTTAAATATTATGAGAAATCACGACGACATCGTTATATCATTCGAATCCATGAAAAGGGAATTCAAGATGGAAGATCTTGGGAAAAACAAGATTTATCTTTGATTTGGAAATCAAGTATTTTCCAAGTAAAATAGTTGTCTATCATATAATTTATTTTATTCAAAAAGAGAATTTTGGGTTTGCAAAGGTTTGTTGCACAATAATAAGATGCTCCACTCATGTCAACATGAGGGGGAGAATAAAATGAGTTATTGATTAGTGCATTGCACTCTTTTTCCCTTTGCTATGGTTTTATCCCACTGGGTTTTCTTTGCAAATGTTTTTAATGAGGCAATTCTAACAATATTAAAACTCTTTATCAAGGTTGATTAATGTATTACACTCTTTTCCTTTCGCTATTTGTTTGATCCCACTGGATTTGCCTAGCAAGGTTTTTTAAGAGGCAATCCTAACATTATTATACTCCGTATAAAAGATTTATGAGAGCAATGTACTTTTTTTCCTATACTAGATTTTTTTCCTACATGATTTTTCTAGTAAAGGTTTTAATGAGACATATATATTCTATCAAAGTGTATCAATGTGTTGCGCTCTTTTCCTTAGCTTTGGTTTTATCCCACTGAGTTTTTCCTAGCAAGGTTTTTAATGAGGCAATCAATAATATTATACTACAAATCAAGATTGACGAGAACATTGTACTCTTTTTCCTAGACTAGATTTTTTCCCACTGGATTTTTCTAGTACAAGTTTTAACGAGGCATATTCTCTCAACAAGTGTCATCCAAGGGGGAGTGTTGTAAATTGGATGACCCCTTAACCAAGCTTATGAATGATCACATTGTCAAACATGACTCTCACATTGAATTGTAGCATCAAGCATGACTTCTACATTGAATGTAACTTGTACACTCTACATAACTCGTATTCAACTCCAATGTATAATCACTTTTCCATGTATTGTCTATGTTGCTTGTGATGTGTTGTATGACTTGTGGTGTATGTATAACTTGTACACATTGTATAAGTACAATTATCATCATCACCAAATGACCTATATAAAGGGTGCCAACCCCATTGTAATTTACACACCAATGTTGGAATTGAAATATCTACATTTCTCAACTCTAGCTCTCTTCTCTCTTGTCTCCTGTCTCATCTTCTCTACTTGTTCTAGTAGTTCTTAGTTTATGTCTTATATGATTAAGTCTCTAGCAAGTCCAATTTAAGTTCTAGTTAGCTTACAACTTAATTTACAATAACTTTCTAATTTTATTTTACTTTTAATTTTTCACATGGTGTTCGACGTTAACTCACTGACTAATTCGATAAGAAGTCGAGTCGACCCTCCCAACTCAGTTTTTCTATTCACCACTACCGGGCGGATATGAAGCGGAGTGGACACTCCCAAGTCCCTTTTTTTCATTCCCTACTCAACTTTCTAATTTTACTGACGCCCTTCATTCCTATATAAACCCTGGAGATAACTCGTGAAGCATCGGCTCCATCATATATTCTCAGACGCCTTCTCTTTCTCACATCTCTCACCGCTTCGCTCCTCCAAACCCTCGAAGACGAATCCCCAATCCGCTCTTCCTTCTCTCCAATTCCGAAGGGGCTTCGTTCGATTTCGTCGCCAAAGCTCGGGTTCTCGAAGACCAGCCCCCCTCTCTCTCTCTCTCTGAATTTCATTTCCGAAGCAGAGACCGCGAACGATCTAGGTTTCCGCGGATTCCAATATGATTCGGTCGATTCGGCTCCAAAGTTAGGGTTTCTCCAAGATCGGCGGTTCTTTAGATTGTCGAAGCGGAGATCGTGGCCGATCTGTGGTCCTTGAACAGTTTCTGATGGTGCGGTGGTTCGAGAAGGGACTGGTTGCGGATTTGGCATGTTAGGGTTTCTGAATCTGAAGTTGGAGAAGATCTCTGGTTTTCTCTGCCCTAAAAGAGCTTTTCGATTCGATTCAATTCGATTCACTTGTTTGGAGAAGAAGTGATTAGGGTTTGATATCATTGAAGAAGAAAAAAAAGAGATAAATTGATCTTTTGTACTTGTTCAATTTTTGATTTTGATTTGATTTGATTGCAATATCAGGCCTTTCAGATTGATTGGACGGCCAGTTTTGTTCTTCTGTTCAAAGTTCTATAATTTTTGTTTGCTCTGATTCGTAGTTGGAAAGAAAAAAAAAATTTAAAAAATGGCTGTTTATTATAAGTTCAAAAGTGCGAAAGATTATGACTCTATTCCCATTGATGGACATTTCATATCGGTTGCCAATTTGAAAGAAAAAATTTTCGAATCGAAGCATTTGGGGAGGGGCACTGATTTTGACCTAATGGTCGCCAATGCTCAGACTAATGAAGGTTCGTTCTTGTTTCCTAATAATTGTTTGTTGATTCGTCTTGTTCGCTATTCTAATCGATCAATTTTGAAAGTAGGGGGGATCGGAACAGGTTTCGATCGTTGCGAGTAGTGTTAGAATCAAGTTTATTATGATTAGGGTTTATTGATTCATCTAGGGTACGGTTGATAATTGATCATTTTTCCTACTAGGGTTCTATTGGGATTGGTTTGATGGGTTCCCTTTGTTAATTGTATTACCTGGCTCATTCAAGTTGATCAATTTTGAAAGAAGAAAATCAATCCTTTTTTCCCTAGTGGGGTTCTGTTGGGATAGTTTCATTATAATCTCATTTATGAGTTCCCTTTTAATCGAATTGTCCGGTTCATTGTAGTATATCGATATTGATTATTGAGGGTAGATAGATCAATTTTTTTCTTCTATTGGAGTTCTGTTGGGATAAGTTTCATTAGAATCTTATATACCAATTCATGTAATTCATCAAAGCTGAACAAGTTGGAGAGAAGTGGGATCAAATTCCTCTTTACGGGCTCTGTTTAGCGCTTTTTGCTCTGGCAGGAAACTTGGTTATCTTTTTGGTATAAAAAAACTAGACTTTCTTAAAATCTTATATAGAAGAATTATTGCTTAATTTTAATGAGCAAGCTTGAAACACTTAAGGCAGAATATAAATCATTGTCAGACGGTGATTGGTGTTTCACTGTTTCGTAGTTAGTTCACCATGGTAGTAGTCTATAGAGCTGGAATATGGGATTCTGTGTAGTTGTTCAATTAGTGTTTGCATGGGTGGATTTATTTTGCCGCAGTATTACACACTTTGTCTTCTGTGCTTGCAATTTCAGAGTACATTGACGAAGCTGCACTGATACCGAAAAACACCTCTGTTTTAGTTCGCCGCATTCCAGGACGACCTCGCATGCCTATCGTAACCGAACGAGAAGAGTACTATTTTGAACCTTTAACTCTTTGGCCTTTTGTTTTGTATAAGATCAAAAAAGAAAAATACAGTTTTGCTTAAACCACTTTGTCAGGGGCTGCAGTTAATGGCCTTGTTGCAGGTCATTGTTTTGTGTATCTGTGTTTTACCCACGGTTAATTAGAATGCAAGATCTGAGTTTCGTAAACACCGGACGCATATGTTTATTGTGCAGGACAAAACCCATAGACAACAAGGAAGAGGATGTTCAATCATCAAAGAGTGGCTTACCCTTAGCAGATGCATCTATTATGAGATATGTAAGGCTTAGTCTATTAGGAATTTAGGTTCCATTGGTGAACTTATGGTTGAAAACTCTGTTGTATTAACACTCCTATTTGTTGGGGTTGCAGCCTGAGGAAACTGAATGGGATGAATTTGGAAATGATTTGTATGCCATTCCAGAAATGCTGCAAGCACAATCAAGCAATATGGTGCAGGAGGCTACCCTTTCTAACAAAGCTGATGAGGATAGTAAGATTAAGGCTTTAGTAGATAATTCTGCTTTGGATTGGCTAAGGTGAGAAGTGACCTATTATTTGTGACTGATGGCATTTCTCCACCCATTGTTCGGATGAATTCTTTGCCTTCTTTACTGATATATCGCGAAATTGAAATGCTCTTACAGGCAACCCCAGGATGCTTTTGGTGCTGGTAGGGGCTTTGGTAGGGGTATGGGTGGAAGAATGATGGGAAGCCGGGGTTTTGGTAATCTTTTAAATTTTTAAGATGCATGGTTTTTTGTTCTATGATTTTTTTCTTTGGTTTAATAATAGAATTTTGATGTGTAAACAGTGTAATATTGATTCCATTAGCATCCCTTGGAAATTCGATGCGTTATATTCTCTTTAATTCTAATTTCTGTCCTAATGGTTGCCTAGAATTTCCATCTGTGTTCTATCATATTGGAGCCCTTTGCTTCTTCTCTTTTCTTTTTGCTTTACCTTTAAAGAGTTAATTTACTCCATAATTTTATGTGTCATTTTCTGGAGTGTTTGTTTATTCATATGCTGATCTTGAAGGTCGCGGCGGCAGTATGTTTGAACGCAAGACACCTCCTGCTGGTTATATATGTCACAGGTGTAAGATTCCTGGTATGTCGATGGTTGACTTTGATGTTTTCTTATTTTCAAGTGCAATGCCAATTTACTAAATGGAAATGCTTATTAGTGTTCCTATTATCCAGGACATTTTATTCAGCATTGCCCTACTAATGGGGATCCTAACTATGACATTAAGAAAGTGAAACCTCCTACTGGTATTCCTAAGTCAATGCTCATGGCAACTCCAGATGGTTCTTATGCATTGCCCAGTGGGGCTGTTGCTGTTCTGAAGCCTAACGAGTAAGCTGATTTCCTTGTTTCTAGTTTTATTTTTTGCGCTGGTCGAAGTAGTTTATGTTTTTGTGATTGTTTGCGAAATTGAACTGGCTGTTCTTTTGAACACAACAGGGCCGCTTTTGAGAAGGAAATAGAGGGATTACCTTCAACTCGTTCTGTTACTGATATTCCACCAGAACTTCGTTGCCCATTGTGCAAAGAAGTAATGAAAGATGCTGTGTTAACAAGCAAATGCTGCTTCAAAAGCTTCTGTGATAAATGTATGAGTTCGTCTCTTCTTCTTTGGTCATGTTGATTTCATAAATGCTCTAATAATTCCTGTTTATTGTACCATGGTTAAGTTGAAATCAGTTCTCATGAACTTCCTATTTCTCTCCTACACTTTAGTTTGTTTGGAAAAGTGACGTCTTAAATTTTTTGTAGATTTCTCTCATCTCATTATTCTTTTTTGAAAATGAGGCTGCTTTTAAACTTTATTATTATGTTTAAGAGTTGCTAACTCGCTATTCTATTTAATCAAATAACCTTTTTTGCGTATTTTTTATCCGATTTATACTGGCATTATTTTGTTTTGGTTTCGTGGTATTAATGTGTAACTTATCGATCATAATCAGGTATTGGGGACCACATCATCTCCTTGGATTTATTTTGTTTGGAAAAGTGACTTCTTAATTTTTTTGTTGATTTCTTCTCTCGTCCCATTATACTTTTTTAAAAAAGTGGTTTCTGATAAACTGTATTGTTATGCGTAGCAGTTGCTATTTTAGTTAATCAAAGAAAATTTTTTTTTCCCGATTTATGCTGGCATTTATGTTGTTCTGGTTTTGTGGTATTAACGCCCGACTTCTTGTTCGTAATCAGGTATCAGGGACCACATAATCTCAAAGTCAGCGTGTATTTGTGGAGCCACTAATGTACTTGCGGACGACCTTCTACCAAATAAGACTCTGAGGGATACAATTTACCGTTTGTTGGAATCAAATAACAGCAGTGCAGAAAATGTTGGAAGCATGTTGCAAATTCAAGGTTTTTTTAGTTGCCTTTTTTATCTTCGGTTTTGGTCGACGTTCCTTCCATTTGTTAGTATACTAAAGCCTAATTGTCTACATGTAGATATGGAATCTGCTCGACCTGCTCGGCCTAAAATCCCATCTCCTTCTCTCTCTGCTGCCCCCACTCTTTCTGCTGCTTCCAAGGGTGAACTGATGCCACCACCACCTAGTAAGGATAATGTAGAAACAAAGGAGATTGCAATTGAATCACAGGATGTGAGTAAGAGCCCTGTGGAGCCACAGCAGAGCGCCCCCACTGGGCCGCACCAGAGTGTTTCTGCTGGGCCACAACAGAATGCCCCCACTGGGACACAACAGCTGCTGGAGAAAGGAAGAACAGCAAAAGCTGCAGATATATCTGAAGCCACTCATGAATCAATGACGGTAAAAGAGACAACATCACAAGGAAGTGCTGCGGTGGTTGAGGAGGAAGTGCAACAAAAGCCATCAGCTTCTGAGCCTGGTGAATTATTTAAACTGTGGATTTATGCAGTATTTTCAATTGATTGGATTAGTGGAACAATTTTGCAGTTTTGTTGTCTGCAAAATCTTCTCATCCCAGATACCCTTTTTGTGTCATGGGTGTCTGTTCTATTGTTGTAAGCTCATTTTTTTTTAGAGGAAATGAAGCTAAGTTTTTGGAACAGTGCTTTAAAATTGTCTCTATTTCTTTTGGAATACATTTTTCTGGTGGTGATGTTTCCGAATCATCAAACACTTATTTTTTGTTTTCCAGGAAAGAAAAAGAAGAAGAAGAAAGTTCGCATGCCTCTCAATGGTAAGTGATGTTTCAGTTTGTTTAGCCAGTAGACTCTTGTTTGAAATAGAACCATCTTGATGTGTAAAATTTATTGGTTTCCAAAACTCCTTTATCTTATATGTTATTTATATTTTGTCAATGTTTTCCAGCTGCCACTTCCAGCATTGATAGCTTCCCTTGTCATTTTTCAGGGTTCCATCGTACTATTATTGTTTCTTAGGTGTTAATAGTGCTTGGTTTATTTGTTTCATAAATTACAGGCGCAGAGCTACAGTGGAGAACCCCTCAAGATTTTGCAGCTGACGGAGGCTATGGTATGATGCCTTATGGTCCTTCAGCATGTAATCCTTATTGGGGCGGCATGGTGGGAATGGATGGATTTATGAATCCTTATGCGGGTGCAATGCCATACATGGGTTACGTTCCTGGTCCCTTTGATGTTCCACTTGGAGGAATGGGAGGAATGTTACCACAGGATCCATTTGGCGGATATATGATGCCACCAGTTGTTCCACCTCAGAGGTATATTGATGCTTGTGTATTTGTTTTGAGGAGATTTTATTCTGCATTATTGTCTTGTTTAACATGTGTGTTCGTTTTGGAAAAAATGTTCTAGACTAGCCTGACTTAAAATCAAAATTTTTCAGGGATCTTTCGGAGCTTGCCATGGGCGCAAAACCTGGCCCACCAGTGATGAGCAGGGAAGAGTTTGAGGCTCGTAAAGCAGACTTGAGGAGGAAACGTGAAATTGAGCAGCGCGGTGCTGAAAGGTACATTCTTCTCCATCAAAGCGTTGCGTGCTTTCTTTTTAATTGGTCTGCTACATTTATCATTTTAGCGTTCTTCCTTAAATCTTTTTGACTTGTATGATTCTAATAGTATTTTTTCTTCTACGCAACAGGAGTTTTTCAAAGGAGCGTGACTACGCTAGAGGATTGAGTGGCAATGGGGATGTTCCCTCGATGAAATCAAAACATGTATGTGTTTTATCGTCTAATTTTGTTTCCGTCATTTTCGCTCATGTACTATCGCAGGGTGCTAGTCGTGGCTGCAGCAATTTTGGCAAGAAATTGCTGCTTTCCTCTTATGCCGCGGAAAAACAAAATCCATTTTATTGCCTCGACGAAAATCCATTAGTTATAGTGGTGGATGTTGAAATTAGTTATAATGATTCTCAAGTTTCTCCTGAAGCCACGAGGACGACTGGTTTTAGAGTCTGGGAACTCTTCGCAAAAAAATTAATATTTAAAGTTTGATTGGCCACATCTGTGCAGCCCTTGACGTTATTTTGCTCAAGTGGTTTGTTAGTTAGGTCGATGATGTCAATGGGCTCATTTCCTACTGGAGCTGCGGTTGGCTCATTATTTTTGGTGGCTTCGATGTGTGTATATGGAATGTAGAAGTCACTTCACATGGCTTGAGATGTTGCACGTCTAGGCCAACCTTTATTTTTTGAAAAATGTTCCAATTATATCGTGTTTTAGTGTTTTGACCCCCCCTTTTTTGGTTTTGGGACCCCTAGTATGTATGTGGATTACTTCGATTACTTTGGGTCTCGTCATTGTAGGGGTACATGTACTGGGCGGTTCTTCCAACGTCAGTTCCTTCATGCACACGTTAAGATTAGAACTTTGGTTGTGCTTGAGGATATCCATTTCCAAAACTAAGTTAAATTTATAAAATCAAAGGTTTTATTATATTTATATTATAAACTTTATATGTGAACCATATGTTCTCTCAGGACAAAAAAAGGTATGTTCAAAGTATTATTTAAGAAAAATAATAGTCCACTTCAGCTTAAATTTATCTTTCTGTCATGGGTGAGGACGAGGGTGCGCCTAGGGCAGCAGCTCCGGTTGCGTTTAACCTCAACGTCCCACGGCTTCCGGCCCAACCCAAAAAAAAAAAATTGACACAGCAAAATTGGTACAAAATATGAATTTGTCGAAGTATTTGGACAGTTTTGTAATCTCACACCAAATACTTCACACTTTAAATTAAAAGTTGAAAGTATTTAATATGAGTGCGTTACGTAAGTAGTAGTCCGGGTCCGCTGTCCAGTTTTCCAGTCTTTGCGTGTAAAGGCGAGTGCAACCTCTAAAGTTGTAACGCTTCGTACGACCACTTGATTTTATTTTTTGATTTTAATTGTAACGAACCAATGTTTTTTGGTGGTTGGTTGGTTGGTTGCAGAAGTCCACATCGAGCCAGGCTGAGCCTTCCGACCAGCGCCGTCGCCACCACCGGAGCGAGAGGTCCCTCACGCCAGAACGGCCACCTAGTCACCACCACCGCGACGAGCGAGCGCCACCGAGCCCCACTCGGTCCCACCACCACCGACACCGATCGGACAAGGCCACTAGCCTCGATCGGCCTCCGCGGGACTCCTACGACCCTCCCCGCCCCTCCAAGCGGAGGCCCGAATACGACGAGAACCCCGCGGAGGCACCGCCGCGCAAGCGGAGGACCCCGACGACCGAGGAATTGGAGAATGAGGAGCCCACCATCGTCAAGGCCTCCTCCTCCACCTCATTAGTTCAAGATAGTGGGAAGCAGAAAGGGAGTGTGTTCTCTCGCATTAGCTTCCCTGAAGGGGAGTCAGCTGGAGGGGCCAAGAAGCAGAAGCGAAAGGCTGCGGCGACCGAGGACGCTGCCGCCGCTGCAGGGCATGTTAAGGAGAGCAAGAAGGATCATAGGCATAGTAGTCATAATCATCATCATCACTCCAGAGAAGATGTCACTTTGAAAGTTGGTAGTGGTGGTAGTGGGAGTGGTGGTGCTATGCAGGCTTCGAGGCGGGGCTGTAGCGTTTCGATTGATAATGATTCGAGCGACGACGAGCGGCATTTTAAGAGGCGGCCGTCGAGGTACGAGCCCCCCCCTCCGCCGGTGGTGGAGTGGGAGGAGGATGGGAGGCATTCGAGGGGGGAGCGGGAGAGGGAGAGGGAGAGGGAGAGGGAGAGGGGACGTAGGCATAGGTAGAGAGGATGGAGATGTGAAGAGAGGAGGATCTATATATATGCTCTCATCTTTGAGCATTGTAAATGTAATTTGATATTTGTTGTGCTTTTTTATTTGTTTATGAAATTAAAGAGTGATGAATTCTGTCTTTCATATTTGGATGATCAAATTCAATGAAGCTTACTTTTCGTAGTTTCTGTTACCTGGACTTGTTAATTGGGCCTCGTTTGGTTCGATTTTCATGTTTGGTTCAACTTTAAACTTGTAGGGAAGTTTCAAAATTTTAAACAATAAAAAATATGAATTGACATTAATAGTCTTCTAATAAGTCATTAATGAGGGGTAATTGTGTCCACAACTTTAGAGATAACTCCCTAGGGGGATGGTTGGGAGATATCTAACATCTTAAGGTGTAAGTTGAGAAATAACTTGCAAGCAAGTTGGACAACCAAACAAGATTAGTTCCTAACTCCTTGTAAGTTATCTTTCGGGAGATAATTTTACCCCAAACCAAACAAGGCCTTATGGTTTTGAGTACACTTACCCCATTAAAATAGATTGAGGGATTATCCAAACGGACTCCATTTTTATTGATCTTGCCCCATTAAAATTTTTGGGAAATGCTACAATAACATCCCAATGCACGACAACTCCACATCCATTGTCCTTTGCGCACCGCGAGATGCGGGCCTACGCAACACGTGATGCATAGCACGTTGGTAGGGGTATCATTCTTGCATGTAATTTTTTTTCGGGGGCATTCCATTTTTATCCTTACAAGAAGTAAATTAGTAACTATGTGGGCATAAGTTGATGTATTAGAATTTATTATATGGTAGGGGTATATTTGGAATGTTAATATTGATGCATTAGGGTGTGATGGCCTCAGATCCTCACAAACTGGGTCCCACTCTGCCTAGGCCCACGTGGACTTCTGAGTTGGCCCTCGCAAGATCAACGCAGACCTATTCAGCTTCCATTTCCATTATCTTTATTATTTTAATATTTTTAAAGTTGAGTTATTAAGTTACGCAAGTTTTAATATAATGACAGCGAAATAAACCTGAAACATTAAGTAATTCAACCAGCAAATAAAGTCGGGAAAACGTAAGGTGTGGAACCTTGAAAATACATATGTGATCATGCATATCTAGTGACAGTCAGTAATAAAAGAGCGATAGTACATGAGTCTGTCTCTCAATTTCAAAATACCCCAAGTGTCATCAAAACAATATATGTACATAATACAAATATAGTGCGGAACCTAAAAAAGAACGAGAGTAGAAGCCCCTCTAAGAGTCCTCAAAGGTAGTCACCAATTACCAGCTCATTGCCCTTGCTCGTCTGCATATTTGCACTCATCAAATGACGAGTTTAATAAGTAAAAGCTAGTAGGATCTAAACAATACTTCAAGAAGTATCTAAAAGCAGTCTAAGGATTATGCATGAATTTAAAAGACTAATAAATGACTGGAAGTGCATGATAAATAGACTAGAAAGTAATAATAGTGATAAAGAGTGCCTAGGAATCAAAGAAGGCGTTCGAGTGGTCCAAATCTATCGAGTGTGGGTGCTACAACTCGACTTCCTAGAACTGTGACTATTCAAGTTCGCAAGCTCAGTTTGGTGTAGCGTGAGGGCATCAACGGTGCCCCGAATACCTCGTCTACACCTACTATTTACGATCTAGTACTCGGGGTGAGGTCACGTTTGTTCATCTAACACCAAACTCAGGAGTACCTTCGTGACACACTCGGGCCTTAAACACTCAAGATACGGAGTGGAATCCCAAAATGAAGTACATATCGATATCAAGAAAAAAACATAATAGATGTTGAACTACTGTGCATTACCTATCTGGTTTTACTTACCTCGAAGTGTCGCGAAAATCGACTCTCGCAGCTCTAACACGCTTCCCAAACCAATTGTCCATTGCTCGGCACTAACTCCCTGGGCTTCTAGTATCATTTCAATTTAATTTACATGTGTTAGAGATCATTTAATTTAAATATTTTAATTAACTTATAAAACACCCCCTATTGTACTCGTATTGGATTTTTACTTTACATAAACCATCATTCCAACTTAAGTCCGTTAATAGATGTCTATATATACCCATAACTTGGAGTTCTTAGTCGCTTACCTTTTTGTAACTAAAGGATTTAGTATGATATTGTGACGGCCCAAATATCTAAACTGGGTACGCAATGCCTAATCCCGTAATTAAGCCCTAAACCACGCCAAATATGACTTAACAACGTATTAGTCAGCATTTTCATCTCATTCACCTTGTTACACATGTTCAACACAAGTATTATTTATTTCTAGTTAATTAGAATTTTATATAATTTAAAGATTATTCAACATAAGTCTTTACAAATTAGCGGACGACATTCATATAAATCCTAATTATGTGGAAAATCAAGTAACAAAGATTACACACACACACACACATATTAAAACGACGATAACCATACATCAACTTGTGTCTGGTCGGTATACTTGTTGGGTTTTGGGGTTCATACGTAGCGAAAAATTCAAAACAATTTTGAAAAACCCCAACATGATCGAAAATAAGTTCCATTAAACTAGATCTACTAAAGTAAACCATACCTTAATCTGTGATTTCCTTATCTGATTGTTCGATCTCCAAGACGTTCACGCGCCCGTCCTCTATTAGAAATCCACATATGAATGGTGACCACAATTTGGAGTGCTAGTCCAAAGAGAGATTGAAAACGTTTTTCTTTCTCTCCCAAAACCCAAAGAACTCGAAATTTGCAAAAACGAAAAAACTTATTTTGTTTTAAGGTTTCACCCTTTATTTATATGTGTAGATAAGCGTCACTTAAAATCCTATTCGTAATAAAACTATTGTATTTAGGCAGTTTAAACAAATTACACTACGCCCTATTAATAAGTTATTATATAACAAATAGTAAGGGATTTTAAGTCATGAATTTTATCATATAAAATTCATTACTCTAGACCAATTAAAATTGTGCGAAGCCATTCTTTGTGTGCGACCCAATAAGTTCATGCGTCGTTGGTAATGAACCAAAATCATTTTAGTACACAAGTCATAAACGGTCTCTAGCAAGACATTATGACTACCAAAGTAGCATGAATATCAAAATCGATACAACCTAATGAATAACATATATCATATCCTTTTGTCGTGCGATATCCTTTGACGAAACATAAGACATGGAAAGTCACCCTTAATGTTCAATCGTACTAGTCTCGATCTTTAGGTAAACTAAAAAGATCCAAGTGACATCGATCATATAAATTCACATAGACTTGGCCATTATCAGTCTATCTTATCGAGGGATCCACTGATACCTATTTATATGAAATTGACAAATTCTATCTTGATTACACACCTTCACATATTATTCACATGGTAACCAATCACAATATTTATAATTGTCTAGTTGAAGACAACATTTGATTGTGACAAATTACTATGCTTCTAATATTGAATTCTATGGTAATCTCAAGTTGAAAGACTAAATGATACACCTATCAAGAGTAACACCTACGACTTAATCCATGTTGTGTTCTCATAGCGAGTCGGTCCAGTACCTTGTTCCTTAACAAGTACTCATGATCTCGATTCGTATCCTAACGTGCGCCGAATGCGTCAATAAAATAAAGTTTTCTAAACCAAATATTTTGTAGAATAATGGCAAATGGTGATGGGGCATGTGCCCTAGGTCAATCCATTAACTGTCTTTATGAATACTTTTAGTTAATAAAATAGAGGATTTCATTTGCTGTTTATTATAATTAATTTGCATGTTTACATTATAATAAGATCCATGGGTATTTACATAAATATCCTAAATGTCCCTAGTCGATCATTATACTGGGAACTATAATGAATTAAGACTAGTGTGAGTCTTGATTGATGATCATATGATGATTATACGTATAGGGATACGAATCAAGATCACGAGTACTTGTTAGGGAACAAAGTCTCGGACCGACTGCTATGAGAACATCACATGGATTAAGTCATAGTTGTTTCTCATGATAGGTATATTTTTCAGTCCTCGACTTGAGATTGCCGAGACTTCAACATTAGGAACACAATAATTTGACACAATCAAACGTTGTCTTTAACTTAGGACGATTATAAAGGTTGTGATTGGTTACTTGTGTGAAAGCAATGTGATGAAGTTGTGTAATCGAGATAGAATTTGTCCCTCTCATATAAAGAGAGATATCTAGTGGATCCCTCGATGTGTTAGGCTGTTAAAAGGCCTAGTCTAAGTGAATTGATATTGATCAATGTCACTTGGATGTTTTCAGTCTACCTAGAGATCGAGACTAGTACGATTGAACATGTTGGATGACAATTCCATGCCTTATGTTTGATCATAAGGATATCGTGTGACAAAAGGATGTTATATACACTATTGATTAGGTTATATCGATTTGATATTCGTACAACTTGGGTAGTCATAATGTCTTGCTAGAGACTGCTTATGACTTGTATACCAAAATGTGTTTTGGTACACTGCCAACGTTGTATGAGCCTATTGGGTCGCACACTAAGAATGGTTTTGCGAGATTTTAAGATGATTCAGAAAAATGAATTTTATGTGATAAAATTCATGACAGAAACGTCCTTGTGGTGTATTTGTCACGGCCCAAAATCTCCAACCCTAGTTTAAATTCCTTAATCAGGATCACCGACCTTTGACGTGGGACCCACACTGTGATACGTACACCGACCGAGGCACGTGGCCGAGCTATATGATATTTTTGTATTTTTGTATGCCTAGTGTTATGTATTGTGTAGACTTACTAAGTCAGTTTGCACGGTTGTAGGCGTCGAGACGAGAGGTGGGATACGCCTCGATATGCGTGTCGACTCGGGTACCGGGTAGTTGACGGGACCGAATATTAGGTAGGGAAACGAAAACACACAAATTGAATAAAAATTTGTCAAGTAACTCATATGGAATAGATATTGGTGACTAACGACGTGATGATACGCGAATATCACGCTTCGGACGCGAAACTGGGCGTCGAAACGCCCGAAAACACGGGCGAGTGTCTTCGCTGTGTCACCATTAGGTGTCAACACACCTAACAACACCACACTTGTTCAATCACAGCAATACATGTCCAAACTCTCCCACCACGTGCCACCACCCCCACCTACCCACTGACACCTACATCACATACACACACAACACACATGCAAACACAAAACACAAACACAAACGATCGACCAAAACAGGGAAAAACCGAAAGCGAGGAAGAAGAAAAGGAGAGGAGGAGGAGCGGGGAGAAGTGACGCGCCGGGAAGGACCGAGGTGAGTCATTGTGGTTGTTGTTGATTGGGTGTTGGCGGTGGGTGGCCAAGAGTGGGGGGTTCGACCTCCATGGCCGAACCCCATGATCATGGTGATGGCGGGGTGCCTCCCCGCCATCGCTCGCTCGCCGGGGTTGGGGTGGAGAGCCACCCCAACCCATCACCGATTTGAAAAAAAAAAAAAAAAAAAAAAAAAAAAAAAAGGTTTCTTCCTTCCTCCCGATCAAACCGGTCGATCGGGAGGAATGAAATGCACACGCGCGCACCGCGCTGTGTACACCCTTGTTGGCCGGGCCCAGACGGGCCAGCTCGGCCCATGGGCCGAGCCTGGACTGTTCTGTCCAGCCGGGTCGGGAATCCGACCCGTTTGGGTCGACCCGACCCAAACAAGAAAAAAAAAAACAGAAAAAGAAAAAAAAAGGAAGAAAAAATGAAAGAAAATTTGGAAAAATTCTGGAAAAATTGGGAAAATTATATTTCAATAAAATAAAGTTGATTGAACCAATTTGAATACACAATAAACTCACTATACTTGCACTAATGAGACACCAAACTCAGGAACCTAGGAAAAGGGTACGGGAGAGCGAAGACAAGATTTGGAGTTACGGGAGGCCAGTAAAGCTAGGACTTTACTTTGTTGTAGTGAGTATACCCATTGACAATTTTACTTGGCATTTCATTCCTATTAATTGTTGTTCTTGCATAGTCCTTTTGACTATTTTGCCTTTGTACTCTTATATCATGTGTTCTTTGTGTCCATGCTCACTTGATGAGTCTAGTTTGCATGATATCCATTCATTTGATTTAATTCATTGATTCCATTCCATTCCATGCTATGTCTATTCTTGTTGTTTTAAATGTGATTTGAATGATAAATAGCATGCTATTAGGCTAGTGAATATCTTAGAAATGTTGAAGATGACTTGTATTCCTTATTTGTTTAGGTGTGTAGATGTGCCTATGCCTTGACAATCCATACTTGGTATTTCTTGAAATTTAAAAAGTAGTTTTTGCATTTAGGTCACGTACTCGATCGAGGTGTGCGCGAATCACGGGGTTAGAGTCCCTGGGGATGTCGGCACATGTTACTTGACATTGTATGACACTCGGGGTTAGAGTCCCTGAGGTGGTCTACACACCGGGGTTAGAGTCCCTGGTAACACTTGGGTTAGAGTCCCTTGTGTTATATGATTATTGACCGGGGTTAGAGTCCCTGGTAACATTTGGGTTAGAGTCCCTTGTGCTATATGATTATTGGGTCGGGGTGACACGTTTCACTGCCGACCGGACCTAAATCACTACTACTTAGCCTAGTGTCAGTATCACTTGTTTAACTCTGGTATTTACTCGCATATGATTTATTATTCAGTTTTCCAATTTATATGCTTTTAAATACCATTTGAATATTTGGAAATGCAAATTAAACTTGTCATCGGGGATTACTGTTTTATTCTTGTACTCACCGTCCTTTTTATGACGGCGGTGCAGAGCCGTCTACTAAGCAGTCGGCAAAGAGAAGATCGACGATTATCCCCGAGCCGCGCGCGCGTCACTACATCGATTGTAGGTCTTCTTTTGATATTTTGATTGTATAGTTTATATGTCTTTCAGATATTTTTTTGGGGTTGTATATTGGGTTGAGCGTTAGTTCCCCGACTTGACTTAGACCATTTTATCGTTTCAATGAATTTTGAAGACTACATATATTTATGCGATGGCATTTCCTGGTTTTCCACACTTAGGATATTATAAATGGCTTCCGCATAATCAATAAGACTTCCGCTTATAAATTCATTTAATAAAAGGTTTAATTAGAAAAGGCTGACTAATACGTAGTTAAGTTCTGCGTGGATATGATTAGGGCTTAATTACGGGATTAGGCCGGGCGGTGCCCTAGATTAGGAGAGGGGCCGTCACAGTATTACACTTATACTTCTTTAAGTAAGGGTATATGTGTAATTTACTTAACCGTCTATATACAAGGGGTTGTATAAATAGACGCTTTAAGTTAGAACACGATACAAAAGAAAAAAAGGATGAAACTCTATTTTCGTTTTAGAAACGACTTAGGGTTTTTGGTATGCTCTGGATCATTTTGGAGAGAAACAAAAAGGTTTGGTATTCTCTCGAAGCTAGCACTTCAAATCTCGGCCGCCGTTCGTGTGTGGACTGCTGATAGAGGGCGTTCGTCGTTGCGAAAGTGCCTTAGAGATCGATTAACCTTCGAAAGGTATATTGCGAATGAGGTATGATTAAGTTTTTCATGGTTTAAACGTTTTTAATGGAATTAGATTCGGATCCTGTTGGGGTTTTTGTCAAAACTGTTTTGTAATCTCCACTGCGTATGAACCCCAAAACCCAACAGTGGGGTATCGAGCCTTCGAGTTTGATTCCATTAAACTCATTGCATGTTTTCTTCGATATATACATGATATATGATTGAAAGCATGTTAATAGTTGATGTATATGTGATATACATAAGTTTTCTGTGAGATTTATTATCATGTTTTGTGTATATGATACATATATTCGTGATTTAATTGAAATTAGTTTCGTACATGCTAGTAACCATGTTAGGTTAATTTGAATAATTTTAATGAATTGAGTTTCGTGTTCTATGATCCATGACACCATTAGGTTCGATTGGGATAGTAGTTCATGATTCAATTACATGTTTGTGATTATTTGGATGAAGACCTAATTGCAAATAATTAATTTTCGAAATTATTTATTTATCTTGTTATATCTATTTTGTTATGAAGTTTCTATTTGATAAAGATAGATAACAAATTAGAATAAGAGATAAATATCAAGAATCTTGTTATTGGTGATATACTAGGATTCAAATATCTTAAATCCAAAATAAATAATTAATTTTCGAAATTATTTATTTATTTTGTTATATCTATTTTGTTATGAAGTTTCTATTTGATAAAGATAGATAACAAATTAGAATAAGAGATAAATATCAAGAATCTTGTTATTGGTGATATACTAGGATTCAAATATCTTAAATCCAAAATAAATAATTAATTTTCGAAATTAATTATTTATCTTGTTATATCTATTTTGTTATGAAGTTTCTATTTGATAAAGATAGATAACAAATTAGATTAGGAGATATAAGCAAAATCGATTTCGTTATCCCTATTGGATAAGAGATAAATATGGAGAAGTTTGTTATTGGTGATATGCTAGGATTCAAATATCTAAAGTCCTAATTGGATTAAGATAAGATGATTAGTTAGATGTGGGCCCGAGTTAATTAAAAATGTTTTAATTGACTTAATTTTGGATAAATTAAGGGGTAAATTTAGTATAGTAAAATCAGCGAAAAATATGATTTTCTATAGCGAATTTCAATTTTCGGAATTGAGATTCGTCTTCTAAAAAAAATAAAAAAAATAAAAAACCGGGACCACCGTCTAACTAATCCTAGCGCATAGAAATTCTTTTATTAGTGAACAGTATAAAAAAATCTCCAAATTGTTTAGTGATTTAAGAAATCAATAAAATAAATGATATTTCATTGTTTACATAAAATCACTAAAACTGAATAAAATCCCTCTATTAAATTTTAAGTCTCACGCCATCCATTTTAAACACTTGTCAAGGCCTCGATCACACTAATACAATTTCAGCCATAGCTGGGTGTATTGTGTTATCTTGGTGAGACAAGTTGGGTAAGAGTTACTTAAATGTTTAAAATGGTCCGACTTAATAAAGCCATCAAAATAGTTTTGAGCTTTAGGCAAATGATGAGATAAAAACATGCTAAGACATAAGATGTCCCATATCTCATAAAATGATCTAAAAATTACATAAGATGTAATTGGTAACTGTTACCTACCTAAATAATCTAGTTCTGTGTTTCATGCCATAGCTGTCATAGAATTAGGTGAAATATGGATTTTAGTCCCCTAAATAAACAGTATGTTTTAGGAGGGTTGTTAATTTAGTGGGAGTCTATTCCTCTATGCTAAAATAAACTTTGCATAATCTTTATTGTAGATCAATGGCCTCTTCAAGTAACAATAATCCCCTGTCACTGCGATCCATCCTTGAGAAGGATAAGCTATCTGGGACTAACTTTCTTGATCGGTTCGAAACTTGAGAATCGTTCTCAAGCATGAACGCAAGTTGTATGTCCTGGATGCTCCAATCCCTGAGGACCCACCAGCCAATGCTACGAAAGCTGTGAAGGATGCGCATAATAAGCATGTCAACGATTCTACGGATGTTGCATGTGTTATGCTGGCAACTTTGGTTCCTGAACTTCAGAAGGACATGGAACTAATGGAAGCCTACGACATGGCTATAACGCTGAAGGAAATGTTCCAACAGCAAGCTAGGCAAGAAAGGTTCGAGACAGTCAAAAACCTACATTCTTGCAAGATGACTGAGGGTGCGTCAGTTAGTCCTCATGTTCTGAAGATGAAGGGCTATGTTGACCAACTTGATAGACTCGGATTTCCCATAAGCCAAGAGTTGGCTACGGATTTGATCCTAAATTCATTACCGAAAAGTTACTCACAATTTGTGATGAACTACAATATGAATAATATGGAGAAATCAATTTCAGAGTTGCATTTGATGCTCAAAACTGCTGAACAAAATATCAAGAAACCCTCTAGTAATATGTTGATGGTCCAAAAGGGAAAGGGAATGAAGAAGAAAGGCAAAGGCAAGGCTAGAGTTGCCAAGGCTGTTAATGCACCTGTCGCAAAGCCTATGGAACAAGTCAAGCCCCAGCCTGTTCCTGCTTCAAAACACCCAAAAGAAAAGGAAATAAATTGTCATTTCTGTAATCAAACCTATCTCTGGCATTATCGTCTCGGGCACATAAACGAGAAACGCATAGCGAAGCTCCATAAAGATGGGCTTCTAGATTCATTTGATTTAGAAACATATGAAACGTGCGTATCTTGTTTACTAGGCAAGATGACTAAAAGTCCCTTTACTGGACACAGTGAAAGGGCAAGTGATTTATTGGGTCTAATACATACTGATGTATGCGGTCCTATAAACACAATGGCTAGAGGAGGTTATCAATACTTCATTACATTTATTGATGATTTCAGCAGATATGGTTATGTATATCTTATGAAACATAAAGCTGAATCATTTGAGATGTTTCGAACGTTTCAAAATGAAGTGCCAGAATCAACTTGGTAAAACTATCAAAACACTTCGATCAGATCGAGGTGGTGAGTATTTAAGCAAAGAATTTGATGATCATCTTAGAAATTGTGGGATTGTCTCTCAATTGACTCCACCAGCAACTCCACAATGGAATGGAGTTTCTGAAAGGAGAAATCGAACCTTATTAGATATGGTTCGATCTATGATGAGTCATGCAGATCTTCCATTATCCTTTTGGGGTTATGCATTACAAACTGCAGCTTTCACTCTAAATCGAGTTCCTTCTAAAGCGGTTGATAAAACACCATATGAGATATGGTACGGGAAGAGACCTAGTTTGTCTTTTCTTAAGATTTGGGGTTGTGAGGCTTACGTAAAGCGACAAGTCTCAGAAAAACTAGCACCTAAATCTGATAAGTGTTTATTTGTGGGGTATCCTAAGGAAACAAAAGGATATTACTTTTATAATCTCGTTGAGAATAAAGTGTTTGTTGCTCGGTATGGTGCCTTTATGGAAAAACAGTTTATTTCAAAAGACACTAGTGGGAGAGAAATAAATCTTGAAGAAGTTCAAGAATCACAGATAAACACTGAACCGCTACTGGAAGTTTAACAACGTTCTGAACCAGTTGAACCTCCGCGAGTGACACAAGGCCCACGTAAATCTGGTAGGGTAAGACATGAGCCAGAGATATTCGGATTTCTCATTACTGATAGTCGTGATGTGTTGCTTATAGACCAAAATGAGCCCACCACTTATCAGGAGGCTATGTCTGGACCAGACTCAGATAAATGGATAAGTGCCATGAACTCTGAGATGCAATCCATGTATGATAACCAAGTTTGGAACTTGGTTGATTTACTTGAAGGTGGTAAGACCATTGGATGTAAATGGGTTTTCAAGAAGAAAACTGACATGGATGGCAAAGTGCATACTTTTAAAGCAAGACTTGTAGCAAAAGGTTTCAGCGGACTCAAGGTGTTGATTATGATGAAACTTTTTCGCCGATAGCCATGCTTAAATCCATAAGAATTTTAATTGCCATTGCTTGCATATTATGACTATGAAATATGGCAAATGGATGTAAAAACAACATTTCTTAATGGAAAGTTTGCTTGAGGACGTGTATATGACACAACCTCGAAGGTTTTGTACATCCCGAGAATTCTAGGAAGGTATGCAAGCTTCAAAGATCCATTTATGGATTAAAGCAAGCTTCTCGGAGTTGGAATCTTCGTTTTGATGAAGCAATCAAGGATTTTGGTTTTATTAAGAACGAAGATGAGCCTTGTGTATACAAGAAGGTCAGTGGGAGTGTAGTTGTTTTTCTGGTACTTGTATGTTGATGATATATTACTCATTGGAAATGACATCCCAACATTGCAAAATGTCAAGTCTTGGTTAGGGAAGTGTTTCTCAATGAAAGACTTAGGAGATGCAGCCTATATCCTAGGGATAAAGATCTATAGGGATAGATCTAAGAGGCTAATAGGTCTAAGTCAGAGTGCTTACATAGACAAGGTGCTGAATAGGTTTAGTTTTCAAGACTCTAAAAGAGGATTGTTGCCAATGTCTCATGGCATAAGTCTCAGCAAGACTCAATGTCCTAAGACAAATGATGAGCGAGACCGTATGAATAAGATTCCATATGCATCAGCTATTGGATCTATCATGTATGCCATGCTATGCACTCGACCCTGATGTATCATATGCTTTGAGCACTACAAGCGATATCAGTCAGATCCTGGTGAGAGTCACTGGATAGCAGTAAAGAACATCCTTAAGTACTTAAGAAGGACTAAGGAAGTGTTCTTGCTCTATGGAGGTTTTGAAAATGATCTAGTTGTAAATGGTTACACGATGCGGGTTTTCAAACTGATATAGATGATTTTAGATCGCGATCTGGATATGTGTTTACTTCGAATGGGGTGCGATGAAGTGGAAAAATTCGAAGCAAGAGATCGCGGGCATTCTACAACGAAGTTTGAGTATATTGCGGCGTCCGTCGATGCAAAGAAAGGAGGCGATTTGGATCAAAAAGTTCATCTCTGAACTAGGTGTGGTTCCAAGTATTGCTAACCCTGTTTGTTTGTATTGTGACAATAACGGGGCAATAGCACAAGCCAAGGAACCTAGATCACACCACAGATCCAAACATATACTCAGGCGTTTTCATCTCATCGAGAGAAATTATTGAGAGGGAGACGTAAAGATTTGCGAGTACCTATCGAAGACAACGTTGCGGATCCATTGACAAAAGCTCTTCCACAAGCAAAACATGATGGTCATGTTAGATCATTAGGCATTAGATGCATGTATGATTGGCCCTAGTGCAAGTGGGAGATGATGGGGCATGTGCCCTAGGTCAATCCATTAACTGTCTTTATGAATACTTTTAGTTAATAAAATAGAGGATTTCATTTGTTGTTTATTATAATTAATTTGCATGTTTACATTATAATAAGATCCATGGGTATTTACATAAATATCCTAAATGTCCCTAGTCGATCATTATACTTGGGAACTATAATGAATTAAGACTAGTGTGAGTCTTGATTGATGATCATATGATGATTATACGTATAGGGATACGAATCAAGATCACGAGTACTTGTTAGGGAACAAAGTACTGGACCGACCCGCTATGAGAACATCACATGGATTAAGTCATAGTTGTTTCTCATGATAGGTATATTTTTCAGTCCTCGACTTGAGATTGCCGAGACTTCAACATTAGGAACACAAGTAATTTGACACAATCAAACGTTGTCTTTAACCTGGACGATTATAAAGGTTTGTGATTGGTTATCTTGTGTGAGCAATGTGATGAAGTTGTGTAATCGAGATAGAATTTGTCCTCTCATATAAAGAGAGATATCTAGTGGTCCCTCGATGTGTTTGATTGTTAAAAGGCCTAGTCTAAGTGAATTGATATTGATCAATGTCACTTGGATGTTTTCATCTACCTAGAGATCGAGACTAGTACGATTGAACATGTTGGATGACAATTCCATGCCTTATGTTTGATCATAAGGATATCGTGTGACAAAAGGATGTTATATACACTATTGATTAGGTTATATCGATTTGATATTCGTACAACTTGGGTAGTCATAATGTCTTGCTAGAGACTGCTTATGACTTGTATACCAAAATGTGTTTTGGTACACGCGCGTTGTATGAGCCTATTGAGTCGCACACTAAGAATGGTTTTGCGAGATTTTAAGATGATTCAGAAAAATGAATTTTATGTGATAAAATTCATGAAAGAAACGTCCTTGTGGTGTATTACACTTATACTTCTTTAAGTAAGGGTATATGTGTAATTTACTTAACCGTCTATATACAAGAGGTTGTATAAATAGACGCTTTAAGTTAGAACACGATACAAAAGAAAAAAGGCTGAAACTCTATTTTCGTTTTAGAAACGACTTAGGGTTTTTGGTATGCTCGGATCGTTTTGGAGAGAAACAAAAAGGTTTGGTATTCTCTCGAAGCAGCACTTCAAATCTCGGCCGTCGTTCGTGTGCTGACTAGCTTGATAGAGAGGCGTTCGTCGTTGGCAGCGCCTTAGAGATCGATTAACCTTCAGAAAGGTATATTGCGATTGAGGTATTATTAAGTTTTTCATGGTTTAAACGTTTTTAATGGAATTAGATTCGGATCCTGTTGGGGTTTTTGTCAAAACTGTTTTGTAATCTCCGCTGCGTATGAACCCCAAAACCCAACAAATGGTCAATCCCATAGAGATTGGTGATCTTTCTAAGGTTATGAACAACGAAAAGGAAAAATAGGTGGTTTTAAATAAATAATTTAACTAATTAATCTAAAATAAACTAAATAAATAAAATAATTGAAACAACTTTGAAAACAATTAATGAACACCTAAGTATCACCTAGGTCTACAGTTCCGCAAATCAGGATCAAGATTCAATGGCAATCACGGTCTTCAATTTTTCCTAAAAAATTATTAATTTAAGTTCTCCTGTATTAGCTATAGAAAATCGACATCCACCAGGAATTCCTCGTTCCCCTAATCTCGATAGCCATGACATCCGCCACTAACTACTTCCCTAATTAATGCATAACCCTAGACATCCGCCAATCAGGTTTAACACACTAACCGTAGTAATATGGATATGTGGGAACACTAATCTTAAATAACCGGATCGCATCCGCTTCCGATTTAACCTAGATTCAATTGTCGCACACTCAAGAACCGAAAGGGTTTTACGACAAACGGGTGAATGTTCATCACTTTATTGGTCCAAAAGCATTACACGGATACTAATGGTCCAACTAACTATATGTTGTCCCCCTAAAAGCATGCACTGGCCACATACATACCCTAGATCTAAACCATAAACCTTAAAAGCAACAACAATGAAATCGGAGAATTAAACTAAATTAAATAATAAAATAAAAGATCTCACATAATATGCCATGAATCCATAATCCCGACTTGTTTCCCCGCCGACCTAGGCCATCGTCGAGAGAAGTCGATGCTAAAACAATAATAGCCGGTGTTCGGTCGTCTCTAATAATACCTAAAGTTTCCAATATATAAAACTACTAAAAATTGATCTCGGGAGGTGAGAGAAACTAATTTTAGGTGTTGGGGAGGTGACTCGTGCGTCGAGGAGCATCGTATGCCTGTTTTGGCTTGAAAATAGGTTATGTCCACGTGTTGTAATCTGATTGGTTTTTCTACTGCCGTGCGCTGACATGGCGTTCTCTGATTGGTTGAGACCGGCTGTGATGATGTGCTGGTGTAGTGAGAGACTGACACGTGTCATGCTAGAAGCGATGAAGAAGGCTCGCGCAGAATCGACGACGATGTGGGAGACAGTGCTGACGCGCATCCCGAGGAAAACTGATGGACGCTGAAGCAATTGAGCTGCTATTGGTTTGTCACGTGGCGTGAACGCTGATGTGGCGGCTCCTGATTGGAGGAGAGAATGGAGACCGCTAAAGTGGCGCTCTCCCATTGGTTGAAAGAACTGCTGATGACGCTGTGTAGGCATAAGGAAACGAGCTGGGCTAATGGACGGCTGACATGTGGCACGATGAGGCAAGCTGGACCAATAGAATGCTGTCACGTGTTATTGGTCTACTGATCCTCATTCTACCCACCGCGCAGCACATAACTCGAGGCAAATAGTCCGAGTCCAATCAATGCATGTAAATACCCCATTTTGAGTATTTTCTCGCCACAAACTCAACCGCGCACTCCGTTTCACCTAAAAATGACCACTAAATATAGTCAAATAAATATTTTAGAGACTTTACACAATTAAATATACTAAATTAAACTAATAAAAACATATAATAACCAACTTATCATATCTCTATACGCATGATCATCACATGACCATCAATCAAGATTCACACTAGTCTTAATTCATTATAGTTCCTAGTATAGTGATCGACTAGGGACGTTTATGACATTTCTTCAAATACCCATGGATCTTACTATAAGGTAAACATACAATTACTTATAATAAAACAACAAATGAAAACCTTCATTTTATTAACTAAAATTACAAGATAAACAATGTTTGTAGATTGACCTAAGGCACATGCCTTAACAATACTATCTCTCAGCCCATACATACAACCCTACATACAACCCTAAAGATGTACAAAAGACATATATAAGTTGTAACACAAAATCAAAAACATATAAATCATAGTAGTAACACTCCAATGGCTCAGAGGTAGTCGTCGATCTTCTCCTTGCCTGGTCTAATATTCGATGGATCTGCACCCCCCGTCATAAAAATGACGGTGAGTACAATAATGTAGAATGTAACACTGAGAGATATTTACCCACATTTCCAAACACAACGGGTAAACATCTCACAATACATACATTCGTTACACAACAACAATCATTGATACACAAATACATTACCAAATAATGTGGCATCAATAAGCTATTCAAATGAACAAAATATATTAAATTGTGTATCCAACATATTAGCCCAACTATTACCCTCTTGATCACATAGACCATGGGTAGTCACTTATTTAGCAGTGCACATAGGTACTGTAACTGCCCAATTTTAATTACGCTGTTATTATCAATTATTTTCAGACTCAGATGCTAGCTCAAATCCGCGTTGATGCCGCAGATAGGTCGGGGCATGCCTGATTAGGTAAATAATGAATTTTGCGTGATGTTTACCTATTTGCGATGTCTTATATTAAATTATTTTACCTTGCATCGCATGTGTGTATTTATCTCGTTGAACCGAGTGAGATAGTGTAATGGGTATTTGCCTCGAAAAAAGTGTCAATACGAGTACTGAGTAAGCGAAATGTGGGTACACTAGGTCAGAAAAATAATTTGGTTAATCAAATTAATTAAATGTGATAAAGTATTAATGATAAACCCATAATCTAGGCCAATTGATTGAAATTGACAACTGTGGCGCGCCTCGTTATGCATGCCGAAGTGCGAGACACCGAGTAACCGAAGATAATTGAACAAGGCTAAAATTTTATGTCTAATGAGGAGCAAATGAGAACATGCTACCTATACACCTAATACCCTTAAAATAAGGTTTACCACTCATTATCACACCCTCCCACGTTTTCTGTATATCTCCCTCTCTTCCTCATATAAAAGAGAGTGCATCCATGTGAGTGTAAAATTCTTAGAGGAGTTGATTGATTGAGAGTGAGATTTTACGAGATCCTTGGAGATTTTTAAAGTGAGTTGATCAAGCAACCAAGTGATCATCTCTACTTTCTTTCAATTTTCCATTAAAACGAAGCTTAAATGGAGTTTTAATGGTGATATGTTGATTGTTGTTTAATGTTGGAGAAAAAGTGGTGTTAGTGGTGGTTGATTGTTGTTGATGATGTATTTGTATTGTTGTTGTTTTAGTTGTTGAAGAGGAGTTAAAGAAAAAAATGGTTTAATTGGACACCATGAACTTAGGAGACTATAGTCGGGAGTCGGGCGCATATCTCGAGACGTGAGCAAGACTCCGAAGTGCGTTTTGAAGTACGTAAGAATCCATTTGAAAGTCACTGAGGGTTTACTTTCCATTGTTGATTTCCTATTCTTTATTATTGTACTTTATTCCGTGATACATTTGGGTTGGTGGCCGAATTACTCCTACCTAATATTCGTAGTGTACTTATGGCACACTAGGCTGTATCACGAGTGATCATGCACTCGGTGAATTACAACCCGAGTTGCACTAAGGGTGCATGTGTCGGACAAGCACCGCGAGGAACCAGGTGAAAGGAAGTGGGGGCACCCACCGAAAGGATCTTGGGGTCTGAAGTACAGTTTAGTCTGACCGGGACGAGCATACACTTTGTTTCTCTCGTGTTATATATTCATGTGATGATCGTAGCACAATTGCCTGTTTAGTTTTCGCATGATTATTTAACATGATTATTGATATCTATTTACTTTCTTATAAATGCTCGGTGTACTTTGTTTGGAATCTTACTCACTGTACTCTCCATCTAGCTTTTTGTGATAGTCGAGTGCAGATCCCAGTACTAGTAGGGGCAAGGGGATTCTTGGCGACTTCATCTGATTGCCTGCGGTTGAGGACCTACTAGAATGTGTTATTTTGATATTTTGCTTTACTTCTGGGGTATTGGGAGACTGGATAGACACTGTACTTGTATATATTACTACTTATTAATATTGTCGCCTATATACAGAGTACTTTCCCCGGTTTTCCACAGTAAGACTTGCTCTTATGAATGATGCTTTATATGATGATGAACTTATTTGTTTTACTTACTTTAAATTTAAGACTTCCGCTGTTTTAATGCTAAAAGTGATTCAATTGTCTAACTAAACTAATTGAACCAAATGAGTTAACACGCATATCGAGGAGTAGTGGTTTAATTGTGTGTTGGATGGCTTAATTGCGGTGCAATTTATTCAATTATTGGTTAAATACATCGCATGTGTGTATGTTGAATCACGAGAGCGTGCGAGGTTGTGTGCGGGTAGCTACCTCGAAGTGCGTGCTAACGCGGGTATCGAGAGGCGAGATAAGGGTACACTAGAGAAAACTCAATAAATTTACATAAAAAATGTCAAGGTTATCAATTTAGCTTGATTAATGTAACCATAGGCTTATTAAATTAACTCGAACAATAGGCTATAACGCACCTTGAAATGCGTGTCGAGACGCGGGGCACCGAGTACGGGTAGCAGAGGGTTAGTGTGACGATGAGTTGGTTTAATTTGATAAATAAAACACTAGCCATATGGTTGGATAAAGCTTAATGTAATGCAACATTTAATAAAATAAATGGAAGCCTATAGTTTCAATTAAATAAAAGAGGCCATGAGAAAGACATCTAGATTAGCATAGTGAATGGTACTAGATGATGAGTGTGCTATTGGAGTCACCAGGAGGCATTAGAGAGTATACTTGTGAACCACAAGATATGACTCGGGATACGTATGCATAATTGATTCCATAAACATATATATAGGAGAGTTAGTGGAGTGTTGATCACAAACACTCACATTCATTTCATGCAAAACCAGAAGAATCTGAGGAGGGAGAAGAGGCTTCCAGCTGGGAATTCAACAACCTAGGCATCAAACCAAGTGATCTAACCTAGGTAAACCTTCTCCACCCTCTAAGCTTGCAAATGAACCCATTTTTGGGGTGTGTTTAGTGAAATTCAAGTTGATGGTTTTGCCTTTGGTTTTCTTGTTAAATACGATGCATTTCATGTCATTAGATCATATATAAGGAAAATTTATCATTGGTTTAGTTAGTTTTGATGTAATTGGTTGTTAATGGAGATGGTGGTATATGCATGATTTGTGGAAAACTGATGTACATTGATGTTTGGAGTGTTTTGGTTCATGGATTGAGGTTATTTTAATGAGGATAGGGTAATAGACCAGTTAGAATAGCTAATTGAGAGGGCTAGGACATAATTCTCGAATTGAGAATTCTGTCTCAAAAGACAATTAGCGCGCTAACTGTCCTAAGTGTGCCGCTGTTCTTCGCAACAAAGAACAATAGCGCGTTAGTTAAAAATCATAGCGCGTTAATTTCATATAGCGCGCTAGGTACACCCCCTTAGCGCGCTAACTCAAAACTAGCGCGCTAAGTAGACAAATTAGTGTGCTAATGACGGATGAACTATGAAGTCAAGGGTCGTTTTGATTATTTCCAACTTAATACATGTCTAAACACTTATAAAAAACCTAAACCTATAAAAACTGCACTTCAGGAACTTAGTGGACTGTAGCTTGGTATTGGGGAGCTTGTCGGGTCGGATCTGGGAGTCCGGGGAGGTCAGAGAGCGGTGTGAGGTTTGTAAAACGTAACTGAAAAACTCTGAGTATTTATTCATCTTGCATGTTGTTTCTATTATTCCTTGATGTTCATCATTTATTTCAGATATTTGGACGTGGGTTGAGGGTACTCCCCCGAATTTCCTTGTTGTGTGTTCATGAGGCATTGGACTGTAGCACGTGTGACCCAACCCTCAGTGAATGGCGACCTGGGCTTGCTTTGGTGCACGTGTTGGTGACTCAGTGGATTTGGCCAGCACCGCGAGGGACCGAGTGTTGAGCCAGTTGGACGCGACCACTGGTGTGAACTTGGTGACCCGAAGTACAGTCTAGTCCCTCTGGAGCGAGCACACACATTTGTTAGCTTGTCTGTTGTTTATTCATACGATGAGCCATTTACAATTGTCTGTTTTACATTCCGCATGGTTACTTGACAACATTCCTTGTATTTCCTTTATTTTATTATATGAATGCTCAGAGGAGTTCCTTGGGATTTTACTTACTGTACTCGTCATCTGTCTTATTGTGATGGTTGAGTGCAGATCCTAGTACCAATAGGGGCAAGGGGATCCTAGGTGACTACATCTGATTGCCCACTGTCGAGGACCTACATGTACGTGTTTATTTTTGATATTTTGTATATTTAGGGTATCGGGAGACTTGAGATAACATAATACATGTATATATACCTATTGTGGTGATGTCGCTTATATACAGAGTACTTTCTAGGGTTTTCCACAGTAGGTTTTGCCTTTGAATAATGTTTATCATGCTAAATTATCTTGTTTAAATGGTATTAAGTAGGACTTCCGCTGAATATGTTAACATTAAAATATAACCCATTAGTATGGTTAATTTTCTCAATAAATTGTCAACTAGGTAACAGTTGAAACAGTTAGATAGCCACAGTTAGTATGGGACAAAAAATATAAGGATGATTTATTAGACTTGTGGACACGAGTTACAAGACATAAATAGGACGGGCATGTGCCGAACACGTGTAGTTGGGCCAGCTAGCAAGGAGTACACAGAGACACGTCACCCTGGGGCGGTTGGGGCCGCCACAGTTGGTATCAGAGCCCAAGTTTGAAGAACTTGGGAAAAATTCTCAATGAAAGAGTATAAGACGTGATAAATAAACCTTAGTTGTGGAATCCCTATGTTATTGCCTTAGAACTTTAGTTGGGAAATGATGTGAGGCGGGTAGAGTTAGAATCTATATACGCGTTATTTTTCCATTATATATATGATATACATATATATACCAAGACTGATCCGGAGCACTCTTCTCGATGCAGATCATGGACGAACAGTTGACGACACCTCAGGATATTGGTCAGCCTAGTGGTACAGCTAGAGATTCCCCAGTTGCACCTAGTATGGAAGACCGACTCTCGGCTCAAAAGAGGCAGATGACCGAGGTGTTTCGTTTACTACAGGATCAGACTGTTGCATTGACAGTATTGGCTACAACAATTGCTACATCTAGAGAGTCAGTAGTAGTTACGACACCTACGGGGACAATTGTCGTCCCGGTTAGACCCTAGACACCAGTTGAGAGAGTAGTAGAGGGTGCATAAATGGAGAGAGCCATAGCCGCCGTCGTTCCCTCGGAGACACCGACTCTTATGCCTCCACCTACGGCTACTAGTCAAACGACTACTAGTACTACTACTACTACTACTACTACTACTACTACTACTACTACTACTACTACTACTCTGCTGCTGCTACTACATCGGGATTCGTTTTAGCTCCAAAGGCAAAGGTGTTGAGGGAATTTCTGAAGTTTCAGCCAGGCTTCTTTTTCGGAGGTGGTGACCCCAAGGCCGCGGGGAAATGGATTGTATCTCATCAACGATTCCATAAGCTGATGAGGAATGATGAGAGTGTTCAAGCACGACTATCGGGTGCATGCTTGGAGGTCACGCCGCATTATGGTGGACCACGTATTAGGATACGCATCCAGAGCCAATGACAAGGGCTGAGTTTAGAGAGCTATTCTATGACCAGTACATACCTATGAAGGTTAGACTGAGACTGAGGGAGTAGTTCTTGACCTTGAGACAGGGTAACCGGACCTTGATGCAGTACATGGAGAGGTTCTGACATTTACTTTAGTTTTCGATGGATGTCGCCGGGACGGAGGGCCTGCAAATCTACTATTTCACCAGAGGGGTTGATGATAAGATCCCTTCAGCGGTTGTATCATCTGGGGCATCTACTTTGCAGGACATTTTTGATAGAGCATTAGCACATTAGACATATCTGATGCAGAGAGATGGCATGCGTGTGACTGGTAGGGAGGTAAAAATAAGGCAGAGTTCTCAGTCAGATTGGAGGCTGAAGAGACAAAGGGATCATCAAGATAGAGGCCGGAGGGATGATAGACGAGACGGGGGCTGTAGGGATGATCATCAGGGCAGTCCGTTCCAGTATGAGGAGAGACAGCCTGTTCATGCCATCACATCAGGACTAGTAGATCAGCATAGGCCACAACCGCAGATGCACCATTAGGGCCGAGATCAGGGGGAACATGACTGGGGTCAAAGAGACCGGGGCCAGGGTCTGAGATCTGGAGACGGACAAACTAGAAGGCAGGATAACCACAGATGCCACAGGTGTTGTCATAGGGGACATTTGAGTGCCGACTGCAGGACACCACCGTCACCATGTCGAGAGCCAGAGAAGGCCAAAAAGAGGGCTCATGCAGTAGCACAGCCTGATGGTGGAGCGATCAGATAACTCGTCGAGGGTACGTTGCATATTTTTGGACGACCTTTGCATGTTATGTTTGATTCTGGTAGTAATTTATCATTTATTGTTGGACATGTTGTTGGAACGTTAGGGTTAGATACACAGACACTAGACACACACCTTATTTTTAGTACGGCCGCTGGGGATAAGATATACCCTAATCGGATATGTAGAGACGTGATGATAGAGGTTGAAGGACATCATTTACCAGCGATCTTCAAGTATTAGAGCACCTAGAGTTTGACGCGCTTCTCGGGATGGATTGGTTGTCACCCTATCATGCACGGATAGATTGTTATGGTAAGAGGATAAAATTTCGTATTCTTGGGATACCAGAGTTTGCACTGGTTGGGTCTGTGACTGACTTATCGATCACCAGAGGCCGACTAGATATAGCGCATGAGATGGAGGCATTTGCAGTGATAGTTGAGCCGAAGATTATGACGGAGGTCAGGATTGAGGATGTACCGGTGGTGAGAGATTTTGTTGATGCATTTTTGGATGACCTACCAGGATTGCCACCGTCACGAACTGTCGAGTTTATCATCGAATTGATACCAGGGATGCAGCCGATTGCCAATAATCCATATATGATGTCACCATCGGAGCAGGAGGAGGTTAGACGATAGCTGGATGAATTACTGGAGAAGGGTTTTATTCACCCTAGTATGTCACCTTGGGGAGCTCCAGTATTGCTAGTTAAGAAGAAGGATAGGTCGATGAGGATATGCATAAACTATAAGAAGTTGAATCAGGTGACAGTTAGGAACCGTTACCCACTTCCTAGGATATATGATATGTTCGATCAGTTGGTGGGTGTCAGATTCTTCTCGAAGATTGACCTTCGCTGTGGTTATCATCAGTTGATGATTCGAGAAGAGGATATCCGGAAGAATGCTTTTAGCACGAGATACGGGCTATTTGAGTTTACACACATGTCGTTTGGGTTGACTAACGCCCCAACAATTTTCATGGATTTGATGCACAGGGTCTTGAGACCATATCTAGACAGATTCGTCGTAGTGTTCATCGATGACATCTTGATCTATAGCAGGACTCGTGAGGATCACGAGGGACATCTCAGGGCAGTTTTGACGACATTGAGAGAACACAGATTGTACGCCAAGTTCAGTAAGTGTGACTTCTGGCTGAGTGCGGTGAGATTTTTGGGACATGTCATCAGTGACCAGGTATCTCGGTGGACTCAGAGAAGATTCGGGCTATCATTGATTGGAGGTCGCTTGAGTCTGTAGCCGATATACGGAGTTTTCTTGGACTGGTAGGATATTACCGGCGATTTATACACAATTTTTCTTCGATTGCAGCGCCGATGACAAGACTGACCAAGAAAAGTGTTAGGTTTGATTAGTCAGAGGAGTGTGAGCAAGCTTTCTATGAGCTGAAGAATAGGTTGACCTCCGTACCAGTATTGACATTACCTAAATCGGGCCAGACTTTGACAATTTATACAGATGCGTCGAGCATTGGTCTTAGATGCGTGTTGATGCAAGATGGTAGACCAGTTGCGTATCTCTCCAAACGGTTGAGATCCCATGAGGGAAATTACCCCGTCCATGTCCTGGAGCTTGCAGAGAACGTCTTTGCACTGAAGGCTTGGAGGCACTATCTCTACAGGGAGAAGTTCATCTTGTATACATATCATCAGAGTTTACGTTATATTTTTACTCAGAGGGATCTGAACATGCGCCAATGGAGATGGTTGGAGTTGCTGAAGGACTACGACTTCGCTATCGAGTACCACCTTGGAAAGGCGAACGTCGTAGCCGACGCATTGAGTCAGAGTGGGATTGACAATCAGATTGGTTTGCGAGCTATGACACACGAGCATAGTCTGTTACAGGCGGCATCAGTTATGTACATGACAGAGGTATCCACTACGGTTGAGCAACACATTTGTGGTCAGATGAGGGTTCCGACCGTATCGATTGAGAGGGTTGCCGAGTGTAAGAGGGCTGATGGGCTTTATGAGCTGTTCAGTGGTCTGGCTCGGGATCCGGAATGCACTGATTGGGCAGAGACAACATATCAATGTTTAAGACACCGAGGAAGATTATGGATACCTACGGATCAGGAGACACGGGACGAGATTCTTGAAGATGCACACCGGTCTCGCTACACAGTTCATCCTGGTCGGACTAAGATGTACCATGATTTGCGACGATTATTCTTGTAGCCAGGGATGAAGGTTGACGTAGGCGGATACATCCGGAGTTGTCACATTTTCAAGCAGGTGAAGGCTGAGCACATGAGACACGGTGGATTGTTACAGCCATTGCCCATGCCACAGTGGAAATGGGAGCACATCACCATGGATTTCATTAGTGGACTACCGCAGACATCGAGGCGTTATGATGCAATTTGGGTAGTGATTAATAGACTGACGAAATCGGCTCATTTCATTCCGATTTCCATGAGATACACGTTTCCTCAGCTGAGCATATTGTTTGAGCGGGAGATTATTAGATTGCATGGAGTGCCGGTTTCCATCGTATCGGATAGAGATCCCAGGTTGACATTGAAGCTTTGAGAGGCTATGCAGGAGCAGTTTGACACCAGGTTGCAGTTTAGTACGACTTATCATCCTCAGACCGACAGACAGTCAAAACGACTGATACAAATCTTGGAGGAAATGTTTAGGGCTTGTATATAGCAGTTTGGGGGTTTGTGGGAGGACTATCTGCCTTTGTGTGAGTTTGCATATAATAACAGCTATCAGGCGAGCATTGGTATACCACCGTTTGAGGCACTGTATGGGAGGCCTTGAGATCACATGCATGTTGGGCAGAGCCGGATGATACATGACAATTGGACCTGAGATAGTTGTTGATCACACAGAGAAGATCAGACAGATTCGACAAAGGTTATAAGCTGCACAGGATAGACAGAAGAAATACGCGGATCGTGTCACGAGGTACTGACCAATGAGGAGGGCGACATGGTATATTTGAAGGTCTCCCCTTGGAAGGGTCAACAGAGGTTTGGTATTAAGGTGAAACTGGCGCCGAGGTTCATTGGGCCATACGGGATTGCACAGCGAGTGGGCAGTGTTGCGTATCGATTAGAGCTACCTGCTGAGTTCGTTGTGGTTCATCCTACATTTCACATTTCAATGCTGAGACTAGCTAGGGCATGACCGAGATCGACTATTGAGTTGGTACATATTGAGGTTCAGCCTGACGTGACTTACGAGGAGAGGCCGATAGAGATAGTTGACCACATAGTGCAGATTCTCAGGAATAAGGAACTCTCTAAGGTCTTAGTTCGTTGGCAGCATCATAGGACAGAGGGACTCACCTGGGAGCTCAAGTCGACGATGAGAGAGCGATACCCTCAGCTATTTTCTGGTATGAGATTTAAGTTACGGTTAAATTTCAGGACGAAAATTTTATTTAGTTGGGAAAAACTGTAATGACCCATTTTAATAATGCCGTTAATTATCTTGAAATTTGCAGACATAGACGCCAGCTCAAATCCACGCGGACGCTGCGGGTAGGCTAAGACACACGTTGACCTAGTTACACTGGTTTAATTGTGTTGGATGACTTAATTGCGGTGCAATTTATTCAATTATTGGTTAAATACATCGCATGTATGTATGTTGAATCACGAGAGCGTGCGAGGTTGTGTGACAGATTGCTGCCTCGAAGTGCGTGCTGATGCAGGTATCGAGAAGTGAGATACGGGTACACTAGAGAAAACTCAATAAATTTACATAAACAATGTCAAGGTTATCAATTTGGCATGATTAATGTAACCATAGGCTTATTAAATTAACTCAAACAATAGAATATGACGCACTTCAAAATGCATGTCGAGACGCGGGGCACCGGGTATGGGTAGCCGAGGGTTAGTGTGACCATGAGTTGGTTTAATTTGATAAATAAAATACTAGCCATATGGTTGGATAAGGCTTAATGTAATGTGACATTTAATAAAATAAATGGAAGCCTATAGTTTCAATTAAATAAAAGAGGCCATGAGATAGACATCTAGATTAGCATAGTGAGTGGTACTAAATGATGAGTGTGCTATTGGAGTCACCATGAGGCATCATACAACATACTTGTGAACCACAGGATATGCCCCGGGATACGTACACACAATTGATTTCATAAACATATATAGGAGAGTTAGTGGAGTGTTGATCACAAACACTCACATTCATTTCAAGCTAAACCAGAAGAATCTGAGGAGGGAGAAGAGGCTTCCAGCTGGGAATTCAACAACCTAGGCATCAAACCTAGTGATCTAACCTAGGTAATCACCTTCTCCACCCTCTAAGCTTGCAAATGAACCCATTTTTTGGATGTGTTTAGTGAAATTCGAGTTGATGGTTTGGCCTATGGTTTTTTGTGTAAATATGATGCATTTCATGTCATTAGATCATATATAAGGAGAATTTATCACTGGTTAAGTTAGTTTTGATGAAATTGTAAATGCATGATTTGTGGTAAATTGATGTACATTGATGTTTGGAGTGTTTCGATTCATGGATTGAGGTTATTTTGATGAGGAGAGGGTAATAGACCAGTTAGAATAGCTAATTGAGAGGGCTAGGACAGAATTCTCGAATTGAGAATTCTGTCCCAGAAGGCAATTAGTGCACTAACTGTCCTGAGTGTGCCGCTGTTCTTCGCAACGAAGAGCAATAGCGCACTAGTTAAAAATTCTAGCGCGCTAATTCCATCTAGCGCGCTAGGTACACCCCCTTAGCGCGCTAACTCAAAACTAGTGCGCTAGGTAGACAAATTAGCGTGCTAATGACGGATGAACTATGAAGTGAATGGTTGTTTTGATTATTTCCAACTTAATACATGTCTAAACACTTATAAACAACCTAAACTTATAATAATTGGACTACAGGGACTTAGTAGATTGTAGCTTGGTATTGGGGAGCTTGTCGGGTCGGATCCGAGAGTCCGGGGAGGTCGGAGAGTGGTGTGAGGTTTGTAAAACCCAACTGAAAAACTTTGAGTATTTATTCTGCTGACATGTTGTTTCTATTATTCCTTGTTGTTCATCATTTATTTAGTATATTTGGACATGGGTTAAGGTTACTCCACCAGATTTCCTTGTTGTGTGTTCATGAGGCATTGGACTGTAGCACGTGTGACCCGACCCTCAGTGAATGGCGACCTGGGCTTGCCTTGGTGCACGTGTCGGTGACTCATCAGATTTGGCTAGTGTCGCGAGGGACCGGATGTTGGGCCAGTTGGACGCGACCACTGGTGGGAACTTGGTGACCCGAAGTACAGTCTAGTCCCTCTGGAGCCAGCACACGCATTTGTTAGCTTGTCTGTTGTTTATTCATGCGATGAGCCATTTACAGTTTCATGTTTTACATTCCGCATGTTTACTTGACATCATTCCTTGTATTTCCTTGATTTTATTATATGAATGCTTAGAGGAGTTCCTTGGGATTTTACTCACTGTACTCGTCATCTGTCTTATTGTGATGGTTGAGTGCAGATCCTAGTACCAGTAGGGGCAAGGGAATCCTATGCGACTACATCTGATTGCCCACCGTCGAGGACCTACTTGTACGTGTTTATTTTAGATATTTTGTATATTTTGGGTATTGGAAAACTTGAGATAACACAGTACATGTATATATACCTATTGTGGTGATGTCGCTTATATACAAAGTACTTTCCACGGTTTCTCACAGTAGGTTTTGCCTTTTAACAATGTTTATCATGCTAAATTATCTTGTTTAAATGGTATTAAGTTAGACTTCCGCTAAGGCGCGGTTTTGGTCAATTGGATTGACTAAAATAATGAGAAATCTTAAGCGATTTTCAATTTCGAAACTGAAATTGGTTGTCTAAAACACTTGTCAAGGCTTCGATCACATCAATATGGGTCTGCCTCCGCAGAGTGTATTATGTTATCTTGGTGAAGCAAGTTGAGTAATGGTTACTCTATTGTTTGAAATGGTTAGACTTGATTAAGCCATCAAAACAGTTTTGGGTTTTAAGCACAAGATGAGATAAAAGATGCTAAGACATAAGATGTCATAATCTCATAAAAAAAACTAAAAGTTACATATGATGTAATTGGTAATATGTACCTACCTAAATAACCTAATTCAAAGTGTCATGCCTTAGATGTCTTGGAATTAAGTGAGACATAGATTTTAGTTCCTTAAATTAACATAGTATTTTTAAGAGGGTTATTAATTTAACGAGAGTCTATTCCTCTATACTAAAATAAACTTTTGTGTAATCTTTGTTATAGATATATGGCATCTTCAAATCACACTTATCCCTTGTCACTAGGATCCATCCTTGAGAAGGATAAGTTGTCTGAGACAAACTTTCTTGACTGGTTCAGAAACTTGAGAATTGTTCTGAAGCATGAACGCAAGTTGTATGTCTTGTATGATCCTATTCCTGAGGAACCACCAGCCAATGCTTTAAGAGCCGTGAAGGATACACATATTAAGCATGTCAACGACTCAACTAATGTTGCATGCATTATGTTGGCAACTATGGTTCCTGAACCTCAGAAAGACATGGAACACATGAAAGCTTATGACATGGCTACGATGCTGAAGGAAATGTTCCAACAACGTGCTAGCCAAAAAATGTTCAAGACAATCAAGAACCTTCATAACTGCAAAATGGCTAAGGTTGCGTCAGTTAGTCCTCATGTTCTAAAAATGAAAGGCTATACTGACCATCTTGACAGACTTAGATTTCCCATAAGCCAAGAGTTGGCTATGGATTTAATCTTGAATTTATTGCTTGATAGTTATTCACAATTTGTGATGAACTATAACATGAATAATATGGAGAAATATATCTCAGAGTTGCATTTGATGCTTAAAATGTTGAGCATAATATCAAGAAACTCATTACTAATGTGTTGGTGGTTAAAAAAGGAAAGGCTATGAAGAAGATGGTCAAAGGCAACACTAAAGTTGTCAAGGCTGTTGTGACCGTCACAATTCCTGTAGAACAAGTCAAGCCTAAGGTTGCTTCTACTTCACAGTCCTAGAAGGAAAAGGAAAAAGAAGGAAATTGTCATTTCTACCATGCACCTGGGCATTGGTTCAGAAATTGCAAGCTCAATCTTTGAGATCTAAAGAAAAAGAACAGTAGTGCGACTACCGCTTCAAGTATTTAAGCTATTGAGGTTAACTTGTCTACTACTGATTCTTGGATATTGGATATCAGATATAGATATCATATTTGTATTAATGTGCAGGGTCTCATCGAAAGTAGAAAGCTAAAGAAAGGATAAGTCATCTTATGAGTTGGAAATGGAGCAAAGGTTGTTGCGTTGGCTGTAGGATGCTATGAGTTAATTTTACCTAGTGGACTTGTTTTAGTTTTAAATAATTGTTATTATGTCCCTACCTTGAGCATAAACATCATTTCAGTTTCATATTTGGATTTGAATGGTTTTAATTTCATTATTGCGAATAATAAATGTTCAATTTCTCGTAAAAACGTTTTCTATGCGAATGATGATTTGTGTGATAGTCTTTAAATTCTAAACATGAAAAGGTCCACATATACTTTTATTCTTAACGTAAATACAAAGAGATTCAAGTCAAATGATTTGAGTCAAACCTACCTTTGACATTGTCACCGTGGCCACATAAATGAGAAACACATTTCTAAACTCCGTAAAGATGGACTTTTAAAATCATATGAAACATGTGTATCTTGTTTACTACGCAAGATGATAAAGGGTCCCTTTATTGAACATAATGAAAGGGCAAGTAATATATTGGGTCTAATACATACTGATGTATGTGGTCCTATAAACACAATGGCTAAAGGTGGTTATCAATACTTCATTACTTTCACCGATGATTTCAGCGGATATGTTTACGTGTATCTCATAAAACATAAAGGTGAGTATTTTGAGATGTTTCGAACATTTCGGAATGAAGTGCAAAATCAACTTGGTAAAACTATTAAAGCACTTCGATCAGATTGAGGTGATAAATATTTGAGCTAAGAGTTTGATGATCATCTTAAAAACTGTGGGATTGTCTGACAGTTAACTTCTCCAGTAACTCTACAATGAAATGGTGTTTATGAGAGTAGAAATCGAACTTTATTGGATATGGTTCGATCTATGATGAGTCATGCTGATCTTCCTATTTCCTTTTAGGTATATGCCTTAGAAATTGATGCGTTTACACTGAATCGTGTTCTTTCTATAGCGGTTGTTAAAACACCATATGAAATGTGGTTTGGTAAAAGACCTAGTTTGTCTTTCCTTAAGATTTGAGGCTGTGAGGTTTTTGTATGATGAGAAATCTTAAAAAAATTATCAGCCAAATCTACCAAGTGTGTATTTGTTGGTTATCCTAAAGAAACTAGAGGATACTACTTTTATAATCTCACTGAAAACAAAGTGTTTGTTGCTCGGAATTGTGTCTTTATGGAAAAAAAATTTATTTCGAAAGATAACAATGAGAAGAAATTAAGTTTCGAAGAAGTTTAATAACCACAAATAAACACTCAACCGTTAGTGAGAGATCAATAAAGTCTTGAACTAGTTGAACCTCCACAGATATCACAAGGCTCACATAGGTCTGATAGGGTAAGGCATCAGCTTGAGAGATTTGGATTCCTTATTATTAACAATAGTGATGTGTTGTTTATGGGTCAAAATGAGCCTACTACTTATCAGGAGGTTGTATCTAGCCCTGAGGCAGATAAACGGCTTAGTGCCATGAATTTTGATATGCGATCCATGTATGATAACCAAGTTTGGAACCTGGTTGATTTACTTGAATGTTGTAATACCATTAGACGTAAATGGGTTTTCCAGAAGAAAACTGACATGAATGGCAATGTGCATACTTATAAAGCACGGCTAGTGGCAAAAGGTTTCAGACATACTCAATGTGTTGATTATGATGTGAATTTTTCTCCTGTAGCTATGCTAAAATCCAATATAATTCTAATTGTCATAGTCGTATATTATAACTATGAGATATGGCAAATGGATGTCAAAACAACTTTTCTAAGTGGAAAGTTACTTGAGGACTTGTATATGATATAACCTGAAAGGTTTGTTCATCATGAGAACTCTAGAAAGGCGAGCAAGCTTCAAAGATGTATTTATGGATTAAAGCAAGCTTCTCAGAGTTGGAATCTTCATTTTGATGAAGCAATTAAGGAATTTGGTTTCATTGAAAATGAAGATAAGCCTTGTATTTACAAGAATGTCAGTGAGAGTGTGGTTGTTTTCCTAGTACTGTATGTTGATGATATATTAATCATTGAAAATGACATCCCAACCTTGCAGAGTGTCAAGTCATAGTTACGGAAGTGCAACGAAGGACTTAAGAGATTCAACTTAATCATTCGGATTAATATTTATAGGGATATATCTATAAAGCTGATCGGTCTGAGTTAGATTGCTTATATAGACAAGGTACTGAATAGGTCATGTATGCAAGACTCTAAAGAGAGTCGTTGCCCATGTCTCATGGTATAAGTCTCAGCAAGACTCAATGTCTGAAGACTAATGATGAGCGAGAACGTATGAATACAATTCCATATGCATCAACTATTGAATCTATTATGTATGTCATGTTATGCACTCGACCTGATGTATCATATGCTTTGAGCGCAACAAGCAGATATCAGTCTGATCCCATGGAGAGTCACTTGATAGCATTAAAGAACATTCTTAAGTAATTAAGAATGACTAAAGAAGTGTTCTTGGTCTATGGAAGTTTGGAAGATGAGCTTGTTGTAAATTGTTACACATATGCAAGTTACCAAACTGATATAGATGATTTTAGATCGTAGTCTGAATATGCGTTTACTTTGAATGGAGGCGCAGTTAGCTGGAAAAGTTCGAAGCAAGAAAATGTGGCAGATTCTACAACCGAAGCTGAGTATATTGCAGAGTTCGATGCAGCTAAGGAGGCAGTTTGGATAAAAAAGTTCATTTATGAACTCGATGTGGTTCCTAGTATAGCAAACCCCATTTGCTTGCATTGTGACAACAACGGGGCGATAGTACAGGCCAAGAAACCAAGATCACACCACCAATCCAAACATATACTTAGACGTTTTCATCTCATTTGAGAAATCATTAAGAGGGGAGACGTAAAGATTTGCAGAGTTCCTACAGAAGATAATGTTGCAGATCCTTTGACGAAGGCTCTTTCACAAGCGAAACATGATGGTCATGTTAGGTCATTAAGTATTAGATACATGAATGATTGGCCCTAGTGCAAGTGGGTGATGTTAGGGAATATGCCCTAGGTCAATCTACAATCATTGTTTATCTTAAAATTTTAGTTAATAAAGTAGTGGTTTCCATTTGTTGTTTTATTATAAGTGATTGCATGTTTACCTTATAATAAGATCTATACGTATTTATTGAAATATCATAAATGTCTTTAGTCGGTCATTATATTGGGAACTGTAATGAATTAAGACTAGTGTGAATCTTGGTTGATGGTCATGTGATGATCATGCGTATATGGATAGAAATCGAGATCATGAGTACTTATTAAGGAAAAATGTACTGGACCGACCCGCTACAAGAATTCCACATAGATTAAGTCATAGGTGTTGCTAATGATAGCTTTATCATTTAGTCATTCGATTTGAGATTACCGTAGACTTCAATATTAGGAGCATGGTAATTTGACACAATCAAATGTTGTCTTTAACCGGACAATTATAAATATTGTGATTGGTTACCATGTGAATAATATGTGAAGATATGTAATCAAAATAGAATTTGTCCCTCTCGTATAGAGAGAGATATCAGTGGATCTCTCGATATGTTAGACTGTTAAATGACCAAGTCTAAGTGAATTGATATGACCAATGTCATTTGGATGTTTTTAGTCTACCTAAAGGTCGAGATTGGTACGATTGAACATTAAGGGTGACTTTCCATGCCTTATATTTAATTAAAGGATATCGCACGACAAAAAGATATGATATATGTTATTCAATAGGTTATATCGACTCTGATATTCATCCTACTTGGGTAGTCTTAATGTGTTGTTAGAGACTGCTTATGACTTATGTACCAAAATGGCTTTGGTTCACTGCCAACGTCGCATGAATCTATCGGGTCGCATGCAAAAAATAACTTTGTGCAATTTCAATTGGTTCAGAGTAATGAATTTTATATGATAAAATTCATGACATAAAAACCCTTACGATTTGTTATATGATAACTTATTAATAGGGGTGTATGTGTAATTTACTTAAACTGCTTAAATGTAATAGTTGTAATATGAATAGGATTTTTAAGTGAGAGCTTATCTACACATATAAATAGAGGTTGAAACCCTAAAACAAAATAAAATTTTCATTTTTGCAAATTTCTAGTTCTCTGGATTTTGGAAAAGAAATAAAACCGTTTTCTATCTTTCTTGGGGCTATCACTCCAAATTGTGGTCACCATTTATGTGTGAATTTCTAATAGAGGACGTGCACTTGAACGTCTTGAAAATTAAACAATTAGAGAAGGAAATCACGGATTAAGGTGTGGTTTACTTTTGTAAATCTAGTTTAATGGAACTTATTTTCGATCTTATTGGGGTTTTTCAAAAATTGTTTTGAATTTTTTGTTGCGTATGAACCCCAAAATCCAACACTAAGCGTTGATGCACGATTTTTACAGAGATTGTAAACTTGTGTGCTTGAGTGTATAGACCAAGAAAACTCGTAAGTAGTCGATAGCCTTTGTCTTAACCGAGTCTAGGTCTTTAAAGTGTGATCTTAATTGTGTTTGGATCACGATTTTAGACATATCATAACTCCAAAATTTCTTGGGTGGCTTGTTGACTTGGTGACTATTTAAACCAAAAGAACTCCATGAACTTGAAACCGTGTATAAGACTGATTAGTTTAGTTAGGTTCATAATTATATTAGGAGTTTACGTATCAACAAAAAGAAAAAAAAAACTATCATTTTTTCTTTTTTCTTTGATTAATGCGGGTGCTCAAATCGCATTAACCCCTCCTTATTGAGGACCGACTTATTCCATAGAGATTAAGAGGGTGCTTCTACCACTAATACTGTAATCAAAAGAAGCCCGCTATTCATTAAGGGCATCTCCAATCCAATGCTAAAATGACGTTAGATTGAATGATGACATTGAGTTGGTTTACACTGTAGCACATACACCATTTTGGAGTTGGGGTATTAGTTTCTTTTTATTATCTTTTAAGTTGGGTGGGATCAACATCATATATTGAAATTATTTAAAAATTAAAGATGCATGGAATATTCTCTCATAGTGTGGAATTTGGTGCGAAGGTTTAGAAATAAAAATATTATTTTTTTGTACTTCTTACATCAAAATGATGTAAAAGTCAGACCATTTTGGTGTAATGCATTAAAGATTGCCCAACTAATCTTATACAAGTTAGAAGACATATCATACTAGGTTACTACTAAGAGCATCTCCAATGAAATGTGGATTTGATGTCAATATGTATCATCTATGACTAAATAGCTATTGAAGTAAAAAAAATCTCTAATGAACATGTTGAACACTTACTTTTAAACAATGCAATTTGGAAAATGATTCGTTGACATTATTGTGTACACAAACTGGGTGCACTGCTTAGGTGTCATCCACGTGGCGCCACTTGGATGAAGGAGGTCAACATGTTGAGGTAACAGAGAGGAAAGATTTTCGTCTCTGTTTTTCACGCTTGGGTGGGCCCCACAATGACAAGATGAAAGCTACAGTGACGTGCTACAATACTCACCACTGCACACAGCAGAGCAGCAGCAGAGCAAACATGTTTTCTCTTATCTTCTTCGAATGGTGTGGACTCTTTTACAAAAATTTGGGGTAGAGAGCATCAACGAAGGGCAGTGCAAAGCTTCTCCAACGAATCAAATCTAAAACGCAGGTTGTAGGGCATAAACAAAGGTGGAGCAGATAGCACCAACGAAGGGCAGTGAAGCAGGGGTCCATGGGAATATGCTCTTATTCGAGCCAGACAGAGCCAACAAGTTGGAGCAGAATGAAAGGATTTGCCTTGTAATGGTAAGCCCTTTTAATGTTGGAACCTTGTGCACACACTTGCATATAGTACCTCGATCTCATGAAATCTTAAAAAAGTTGAGAATCTGTTCAATGAGTTAATGGTGTACATAGTGCATTCGAACAACAAACATTTAATGTTGAGTTAGGTCGGTTGATACATGACAGGTCGATATTTGACAAAAAAGTTTCATCTTGATCTCCAACATTGAATGAATTTTTATGCTGAGTCATACGACAAACTGAAGTTTTGTTTATTCATCATTTTTTTCTTCCTTCAGTTACAATTTTTGTACCTTGCATTTAAAGAATGAATTGGTTTTGTTGTTTATGAACCATAACAATGAATGCAACATCTGCTATGGTAGTTTATTGTTCTTTTTATGATTGTTCTATTTCGTATGTTGTTTGTTAGCTATTTAAGTATCTTTTTCAGTTGGTCTACAATTTGAGTTTGTTACGATAAATTGGGTAACATGTTTCAATGAAATTAATGAGATGGAACTAAGTTAAGAGACTGATTTAAGTAGGGGATGTGGTTCGGTAGATGTTGAAGATATTGATGAATCCGTGGAAGTACGGAAAAAAGAGGTGAAAAACACCATTGAGAATGTGGCTGACGAAACAAACCAGAATCAAATAGCCCCGTTTACACCTACTATAGGAATGACATTTGAATGTGCTGAAGAAGCCAAGGAAGCCTTTAATGGTTATGCGAGAGAAATCGGATTTGGGATCAAACCATGGTCTTCATACAAAAAATGAGGAATTGTTTGGAAACATATATTTGCATGTGTGAAACAAGGTTGAAGTAAGTCCAATGCCAAGTACTATTCTGGGTTGCAAGCAAGATGTGGTTGCAAGGCTCAAATATCTGTGAAATTGTGTCTAGACAATAAGTGGCACATATCAAGTGTACAACTTGAACACAATCATATTGTTAGTCCATCTAAGTCCAAGTTCTTTATTTGTAACAAAGTGATGGGCAGTGGCGTTAAGAGAAGGTTGGAAGTTCAATCTAGAGCGGGCATTCATGTTTGTAAGTCATTCATGGCCGAGTCTATTCGCGTTTGGGGTATTGAGAACTTACAATTTGATGAAAGGGATGTGCAAAATCACGTAAATGCAGCCCGACGTTTGACATTTAGTACTGGTGATGCAGAAGCACTTCAGAACTATTTCGTGAGGAAGCAAATGCAAAATCATATATTCTTTCATGAATGCATGCTCCCAATGGCCAGCTAACACATGTGTTTTGGGCGGATGCCCGAGCTAGAAGTGCATATGAATACTTTGGTAATGTTGTTTCTTTTGACACAACATGTTTAACGAATAAATATGACATGCCTTTTGCTCCGTTTATAGGCATTAACCACCACGGTTAGTCGGTGTTATTGGGATGTGCATTGTTGGGCGATGAAAGCATTGAAAGCTATGAATAGTTATTTAAAACATGGTTGGCATGTATGGGGAAGGAGCCTAAGGGTATCATAACAGATCAATGTCCTCAATTGGTGGTGGTATCGCAAACTTATTTCCCAATGCAAGGCATAGATTGTGTCTTTGGCATATCATGAAAAAAGTACCGGAGAAGATCGGTGGACTTAGAGATAAGGACATAATTATCAGTGCATTGAAGCAGACGATGTATGATTCTTTGACAGTTCAGGAGTTTGAGGCTGCGTAGGAGGACTTAATGTCTAAATTCGAATTGAAGGATGCATGTCGCCAATGGTTATACACCCTTTATGACCTTCGACGCAAGTGGGTGCCCGTTTTTGTGAAGGACCGCTTTTGGGCCGGCATGTCAACAACTCAAAGAAGTGAAGGAATTAATCATTTTTTTAATAATGGATCATTAAACTCAAAGACAACACTGCAACAATTTATAATCCAGTATGAACTTGCAACAAATCGAAAAAATGCGAGCGAAGATAAGGTTGACTTTGAATCATTCCACAAGGAGCGGAGACTTTTGTCTGACGTTCCATATGAGTGCCAAATGCGTGTCCTTTATACCAATAAAATGTTTAAAAAATTACAAGAAGAGAGGAATAGGATGTTTAACTGCAAAGTTGTAGGAGTGACACGTGTTACTCACTTGACCACATATGAGGTTCAAGATATTACAATTCCATATGGCTTGCATGAGTCACCGAAAAAGAGTGTACGAAGTGTTGTCATGCACTTTATGTGTTCTACGACCTATATGTTATGGAAATTCCAGCAAAGTACATTATGGATTGATGGTGCAAAGACTTCAAGATAAAGTATGCACGGGAGAAGACGATAGCGGAGCTTGACACTAGTTCAACAATTGTGCTGGAAAGGCACGATGCAATAATCACAAGATGCAATAATTTGGCCGAGTTGGGAAGCACATCAATGAAAAATTAAAAATGATATATGAAGCAGTGGAACAGTTGGAGAAGGCTTTCATAGATACTAATGACGATGAAGAAGGAACATTACCCCCAACTCAAGCATCGAGAAACCAAATAAAGGATCCATGTGCGAGGAAACGTAAGGGGAGACCACGAACAAAAAGAATGACAGGAGGATCAGAGAAGTATGGTGGTAAGAACGGAAAGAAAGTAAGTCTGCATTGTGTTTTATTTGGTTTTTATTTTATTTTATTTTACCACATTCAACATACCCAAAATATTGTGTTTGATGTGTTAATTTTTGGAAAAGGATTTTATGGTCAAGTCCAAACATGTATGATATGTGCTTTTGGTGCTTTCTTTATTTAATTAAGGTGTATATATGTAAAATATGTGCTTTTAGTGCTTTCATTATTTAATTGATGTGATTTCATGCTTGTAGGAGGAGAAGGAATGTAAGGAAGCTAATAGAAAGAGGCGGAAAGGTAGTAGTTGTAAGGGTGATGATAAAAAAAGAAGCAAAGTAAGTCGATCTTTCATAGAAAATAGTGATTTGGTTTCAAGTTTTCTAATGGACCCAACAGTTGAACATGTCGCATTATGTTTTGTTTATTTATGACAAGGGGCATAAATCCATCGAGAATGTTGAGCCAACAGTAGGACTACACTCACAAATGACAACAACAGTAAGTCACTTATTCTTTTTTCTTTTTTTTATTAATAATTAAGTTGTGTAATTGGGTTTCTAAGATCTATTATTTCGGGGTCATGGCGGCAGGGTGGTAGCGATGGTGGCCACCATATGAATTCAATGCAAGAGAATGTTGTTTCCACAAATGAAGAAGGAATAGCTTTACCTACACCAGTTATCGACACCATTCATGAGTGGACATAGAACCTGGATTTGCAGTAGTGCATAAGTTGGGCATGCAGTGTACATTTTGATTTGCAGCGTCGGTTTATTAGTTTGTGTCATGCATTAAACTTGTACATGATGCGGCAATGAACATAACCTCGAATCACACACTCCTAAGTGATTCGTGGAGCATTGTATGTCACAATGCTGTGATGCTATAAATTTGACATTTTTTTGGGCAGCGGGTGATATAGTTAGGCACGTGGTTGCCATGAGTTTTTTGGAACTTATTATAGTATATCATAACTTAGATATATGTATTTTTTGGTACATCTTTTTTGGGTTTTATATGTGTGTAATTATTGGCAGGAAAAATGTGGACTTGCTTTTTCGGTTTGTTAGTAGTTACTGTAGAAATGCAGGTATTCATTCATGTGTATGTGTTATGACATGCCTTTTGGTGTCACATTAATTGGAATGAAACCTTTTTCATTTGTTTGTTATGGATGTGTGTTGGGGTGTCACTTTCTCATTATCATTATAGCATTTTTCTTTCCTTAATAGAAGAGAGCATAATCCAACTTTCATGACATGCACGAATAGGATGAAGTTGAGAACGTGTACTTTTTATTTCAAATCTTGTGAACGTGTACTTGTCTTCTCCCTCTCCTCATTAAACCAACCCACCAACCCACCAACCCAAAACCCACTACAGTTACTTTTGAAACCGCTGTCATCTTAACAATCTTCTAATCTCTTCTATTTTATTATGGATTGCCCAAACGACTTAAACCCTAACCAAATATAGACATGGCAAAGTCAACACAAGAGAAGGGAGAAACCTCCACCCTAACTGGTTCTGGGTTGATGAAGAAAAGGTCGAGCAACACCACCCCAACTCGTAGGTCAGTGGAGATGAAACTTGATGTACCGCAAGCCTCTGTCCGTTCGAGTGCCCGCTTGCGCATGGTGGGTGAATTTAGGCATTCCCTCCCTCCCAACAGCCCTACTACCCCCATCAATGTTGATGGTGACAAAAAGGCGGATACACATAGACGCGAAGTCCGATTAATGGACTCGAGGGCATGCAGGCGCGATCTTTCCACCTTGCATGCAAGTTTCATAGGCCAAAAGATCTTTCGAACTAGGAGGCTCGATTTTGACTTATTTGATCGCATTTGGGTATGGGTGAGGTCTTTCTTTCATCGAATGGAGTGGGATGGATTCATGAACACAAAGGAGCCCCTTTGTGAAAGGTATGTCCGATAATTTTATAGTAATTTGCACTACAAAGATCTTGCAAAACCTTTAAGGTTAGATAGCTCCATTGATGGAAAGGTTATTAAGGTCACACCCAATGTTATTAGGACCGTATTTAACATACATAAGGGAACCATTCATTGCTATGAGTCGAAGTGGTGGCCTAGTGTCGTAAGATTTGACATTGTGTCCGTGTGTAACATATTGATTGGTCGATCATACATTTTGTATCGAGGCCTCCTCGGTGTTGTAAGGTAACCATTGAGTCTCGCCCCATTCATAGACAAATCATTCATGGGTTGGTTCCTAGGATTGGTTCTGGTTCATTTAGTCGCATGACTTTTTATGATGTATTTCTTGTGTGGTCTATCCTAACTGGAAATAGCATGGATTTTGCTTACATAATAGTTAGACATATGCTGAAGGCGAGCATGGATCCCCAGTCCGCCCTACCATATGGGAACCACTTAGGAAAGTTGTTTGCAACTGTTGGTCTCGCAAGCCTTACCCCACCAAGAACCGGGAGAGACAAGAATCAAAACGTTGACATGATTGGTGTATGCTCACTCCTGAACATGAACTGCGAGTTCATATTTGGTGATTGGGTGCTAGTTAAAATGAAGAAAAATGAAAGTAAGAAGATTCGACAGAGGAGAGTGCGAAGGTCCATTGTCAGGGCCATGAATTATGGCGATAAGGGGAAAGACGTGGCAATTGATACTACTACTGAAGACGAGTTCGAAGACAATGACATGAAATAGCCAAATGCAAGTGATGGGAGTACTCTACAATACACCGAAGACGAAACTGAAGATGCACATCCAATGAACCAAATGAAGATGAAGACACTGAGTATGAGGGTAAATCCTAACCCTCTATTTTATAATTGTTTTTTTTCGTTGATATGAATTTTATATGCTTAATTGTTATTGTAATTTATTTGAAATAAGTATGCATAACAACTTTATATTGCTTCTCAATTGCTGGTCTTGTAGTGAATGAAGAAGATCAAGATCTTGGAGGCGTAAAGAAGGATGCAGTTATGGATGATGAAATGCTTGAATGCCTAAAGAACACAATGAAGGATGAGTTCGCAGATAAAATGCGAAATATGAAACATTTCTTGGATGGGAAGATGGCAGATATGGAAGCGAGGTCGACTGCCAATGTCACTAACCATAACAGGTTGGTGGAGGCACGACTGGGTGCCATCGAACGGGAAATTGCAACCTATGGGAATGAGCTTACGAAGGAAGTGAAGCAGTGGAAGATGAAACTTGACTAGCCAAAGGGCGTAAGATCGGGATCTAGCAAGCCTAACGCAAGTCATGGGAGCAGCTCAATGGAATTCTAGACTTTGATAAACTGATATTTTTTGTTGGAATGTTATTGGAATGTTGTTGGAATGTAAAGTTTTTTTGGTGATAAACTAACTATGCAGTGGTGACTGGTAGTATGTGTTATGATATGATCACGGTGATGTGGTCAATCAATGGTTTGTTGAACAATTAGTGATGTTGTGCTTTTTGACTTTATTTTGGTGTGGTGTGGTGTGGTATGGTATGCACACAATCATATTATATCCATGATATGCAATTATATTGAATGAATTTAAGAGCAAAGCATATACATAGCTCTGTAATTTTGCTTGATGTCAATGTTGTTTTGATGATATGATTGATCACTTTCATGATGGCTTCCCTTATCTAATAGGCTACTCACTTATTTTTTTTAGGAAATCTATTTGTTTGTTGTATGATACCACCTGACAAACAGGTGTTCATTCATGGGAAATCAACATTGCAACATGGGAACCACCCCATGCATTTAACCTTGAAGCTTCTTAAGAAAACAAGACGACCTGAAATAAAACATTTAATTGGGATACAAAGTTGATAGAAATATCTTAACGAAAACCATTAAGGCACAAAGTATATTACAAGTTCACATAACCAACTTACTAACATTAACAACCCTAAATTCGACAGATCATAATTATTGTGTTTCTAAACTTAAAAGCTAACAAATTTATTCAATAATTAAGTACAAAAAAATTTGAAATCATTTAGTCTAACTTCATGCAAAAAATACACCTAGGTGGCTCATTCACTCACTTAGTGTAACTTCATTCAAAAAACACAACTAGGTGGCTCATTCACTCATTCAATTCTCTTCATTTGACAGCCTAAAGGCAGTATGAGCTTCCAATCGCACCCCACCTGTTAGTGTAGTCTGGGAAGTGAAGGATGCAGTCAACTGATTCATATCTGGTACTTATATTCTTTGCCTACCACTTACAGTTTCGAATGTACATGTAGTCGTAACAACGCATACATCTTCACCACAATTGACTTGATTGAGAACGCTAGTAAGTGCGTACGTCATTGCCAGACGTGGTGCATAGAGGTCAGTCCAAACAAAAAATTTACAAGGCCCGTTGGGAAATCCATTGGTGCAGCCATAAAAGAACTTTCCCTTGTTTGGGCCTTCTTTTGTGACCCGCCTTATGACGCAAAACCCGATTGCGTACTTACTACAACGCTCATTCCATATGCAATCATCAACAAAGTAGTACTTCGATCCACATTCCCAATATCGTTTTTCACCCGTCATAGTCTTACCTAGCAAATGTAATGGTTAATGTAAATCATTACGACACAAACACACTTATCATTTGGATCATACCAAACATAATAACAATAACACTTAAACAAATCAATATTAAATATGGATTGTAAAAACCAGCAAATTGTTTCATACAATATAAATAAAAAAATGCATTCACTTTGAGGTTGTACAAATCCCAATGAACCAAATAGTTTACACATGCTTGACCAATTTCATTTAGTCTGTCGCCCAATTACCAAGAAGGATTCAAAGTTTAATTAGATCACTTGTGTCGAGCTATCACTTAAATTATTAATACCTTTCTAGATCAATCTAACTTGTGCGATGGTGATGTTGGTCAAACACTTGTTAGTTTTAGGCTTTGGGGTGTGTTAGGTTTAAGGTTTGTCATTGTATCAGCCGAAACATTCAATGATTTTCTTTGCCGAATCTAGGTAGTGTACACATGTTCGATTTCCAGGTGAATTCATGTTTGTTTTCCATGTGAATGGAGATCAATCTTGTAGTGCTTGCCTCATTTTCAGATTGTATTTGTTAATTCCATTTCTTTATGTTCATTTTGTACCCAATTTTTGGTAAACACAGATGAAACCCCCCTCCCCCTTTTTCCAAAACTGATTAATTCGAGCTAAACTTGCAAGACTTAAAATTAAATTAAATTATCAAAAAGGTATTGTGATGAAGTTGGTAATAGTTTGCTATCTAGTTACGAATGACTAAACTAAGATTTTTATGTACGAGATGGAGCTGGTTTGTTATAGCACAAATACCCTCACAATGACCAACCTAATAGTTTGCTCTCTATTAGGAATGACCAAACTAACATTGCACTTCCAAACAACAAAGTGCACCACAAATGTCCTTTTTTTTGTACAAGAGAAGGCATCGGTTAGTTAGCCCTAAACCTTAAACCTTCAACAACATTCGAACAACAAATAACCACATAAAAACCAACCCTAAACCTCTAAACCCTGAACTACAATCGAACCACAAATAAACATAGAAATCAACCCTAAACGTTAACGTAAAAATACATCTTTCCTCCGCCGATGTGAACCTCGATAAACCCTAAACCAACCTTGGTACCTTGGTTTTTTTCCTTGATCTTCCAAATCGGGGATACCCTGCTTTCTTTGATCTTCCAAGTGAGGAGTGCTGTAGAGGATGAGGCAAATCGATGGAGTGTGGAGAGCCTCTGGTCTTGGACATAAAAGAGTCCACACCATTCGAAGAAGAGAAGATAAGACATCTGCTCTGCTGCTGCTATGCTTTGTGTAGTGATGAGCACTGTAACACGTCACTGTAGCTTTCATCTTGTCAGTGTGGGGCCCACCCATGCTTGAAAAACGGAGACATAAATCTTTTCTCTATGTTACCTCAACGTGTTGACCTCCTTCATCCACGTGGCGCCATGCGGATGACACCACCTAAGTAGTGCGCCCAGTTTGTATACACAATAATGTCAATGAATCATTTTCCATGCAATTTTTAACTAGTCACTTATTTTCTTCAAAAAATATATAAAAAAAAACTTTAAAATAGAAAGTGCAACCCACATTAACTATTAGAGAGTACTTTTAAACTTAAATGTATATTCGAGTCACATCTTCTCCACGTTTTTTGACATGACATCAACCATCTCTACAATCCACGTTTACCATTGAAAATGCTCTAAGTAGCAACAGTTAGTAGCAAGAGAGACGCTGAGAAAGAGAACGGAAAATGGCACTAGCACAAGGAGCTTGCCTGAACCACATATCCAGGGCAACGCCGGACGTCAAACGCCTCGCCCAATTCTACCAGGAGGTGCGTCTAGGGTTTACGATTTAGGGTTTTAGATTTCTTCTTTGAATCAATTTCTTCGTATTCATCCGTTCGTTGTTCGTTTTTTGTTCAGATTCTAGGGTTTGAGAGAATTGAATCTCCGAACTTCATAGATTTCGAGGTGATATGGCTGAAGCTTCCTGGCGATTCTTCCATGACGATGATGCACCTGATCGAGCGAAACCCCCAGTCGAAGCTGCCGGAGGAACCTGAGTTGACTGGGGAGGTTGGGAGTGGTGAGGAGATCGGGAGTCATGTCTCGTTTGCCGTCGAGAATTACGACGAGTTTGTTAACACTTTGAAGGTGATTTGAACGATTGACTCTCTCTAACATTTGGTTTTAATCCTAAATTAGTAGTTGGATTGAATGTAGCTTTGATTATTGACCTAAAGTTCCAAACTTTATCATTTGAAAATGAATCCTTTGTATGTAGAAAACTTTATAATTTGAAAGTGGTGAGGAATTTGGTCCCCTTCAGCGAGTTACCGAGTTCGAGTCTCATGAATGAAAAAAAAGGGTGGGACGGTTGCCCCCTTATGGGGCCTGACATTGCCCGAGCGTTGATTAATTAGCGCGGTTGGCGCCAAACACCACATGGGAAACCTAAAAAAAAAAAAAAAAAAAAAAGATAAGTATGAGAGCGAAAGCGATGGTGTCGTCCATATTGGCTCAAATCGCCTAGGCGTCAACAACATAGGTTGTAAGCCTTTCATTGTTGTAATACCTCCTTCACATTCATGATTTAACCTGCGCCGTGCTATCGGCCAATGTAAAATTTGAACCTCGAAAGGCACTTTGGTTTCCCATGAATTTAGCAACGCCTGAAGCAGCCTGAGAGTCATCATGTATGATACAGGCTCGACTTTATTCGAGGAGTGTAATTGCTGCAAAGCGAAATTGGATAACTTTGGTTTGCGTTGCGGTGTTCTCTACTAAAGCTGCAATGATTAACCAGCCTTGTGCACCAAAAACTTAATGTATTTCTTTATTCAAAAAAAAAATTTATGTATTTCTGTGTGGATTTTAGTGTAGACGTCACTTTGAGGGATCTGACAGGCTTTGCTTTCCATTGGTTTGCATTAGTTGAAAATTTTTCTCTTTGCTTTTACTCCCCATTAATTTGTGCTCTGGAACAATAAATTTGAAATTTCTAATGTATAAATCCCTTCGAACTTTCTTTGCGCTGTTGGTAGTGGCTTACTGTTGATTATTTATATCTCACTTAACTGAAATTAATTCTGCAGGAGAAAGGAATCGGGTTTCTCGAGTTTAGTATTGGGGAGAGGAGGCAAGGATTCTTCTCTGATCCAGATGGTTAGTGAAACCTTTTTTCCATGCGCGAATAAATTTCAATCGGGTGGTGATAGGTAGATTCTGATTGTATTAGGATTGTTTTGATATGCACCCAATGGTGATTACTCTTCTGATCTTGGACTCGTAAGCTTTGATGGATTGAAATATCAAGGGAAAAGAGATCATTAAATTTGGTTCAATCTTCTATAGAAACTTGCACATATAGCTAGTTCTTTCAGTTTGGGACAATACCTTCTCATAATAGAAAAGTTTATACAATAGAGACATATATATCGATGGATACGTAATGCTTGTTTCTTTGTATATTTCATCCTTTTAAGTTTTAGCAACTGATTTAGCAAGTATGGTACTTTGATGTGTCATCTGGCTTGATGTCCGATTTGAATAATAAAGCAATACATATTTTTTAATATGTATATCTTTATGTCGTATTTTAGAGACATAAGATTTTTCTTTAAATATGTATATCTTTATTTCCTATTTATACTTGAAATTGAAATTCTTTTTGAAGATCAGTGTAAGCCATTGCAGTAGGGAAAAAAACCCTCATCTCAACTGTTGTTTTTTCAGTGTCAAGATTCACACATATAGTCATATTGCGTGTATGATCCGAAAATAATTTTCATTCAACTTTTACCCACCTAACATCCAACATCTGAAGTCAATGTATCCAAAATTTGGATTATGCTCCCTATTTTTGTAGAGAAATAAAGGAGCTAAATTTTTTTTCTGAAAAAAAACAAAGGAGCTAAACTTTGAGGAGCCACTTAGATTTTTTTTTTCAGTTACACTAACTATTTTTGTTTACTCAATTTTTATTTGGTAGGATAACTGTAGAATGGCTTTTATATTTTACTTTGTGCTTAGTATGATTCACATTGATGACTGGATTTTGCATCTATAAACTTCTTAAATGACTTTTTTGTTGGTTCAGCAGGAATGCATGATTAATTTATATTTTTGTTGCAAACTGTGCAAAAAAAAAATCGAAGAAAGTATCAAATTGTTGGTTTGTACTGAACTAAACGAAACTGTTGTTATTGGTTTTATGTTGTTCAATTTTACATGTTTACTGGTTTGGTGCAGAATTTGCAAGAACCTCGAACTGCCTAATCTAGTTTAATTTTGGCGTCATTTCCCTGTTTATATTGGCAATTATGTTGTTGAGTGATCATTATCAAACAATTGCTTGTTTTGATCAGACAGATGACTGCTTTTGTGCAGGTAACTGCTTGGAAGTGATGGAATCGTGAGGTCCACGGGTATGCAGAAGTGAAGTGATTGTGGAGCATTCTTTTGACACACATTTATCACTGTTTTAGACTCCAACATTAACTGTATAACAGATGTGTGTGCGTCAAAAGTAGCCCAATCGTTATTGCTTTTGTAGACAAGTCTTTGTATGTGTGAATTATGTTGATAGACAAAACTCCAAATAATAATATATATGTAATTAACATAAATTATGTTCCTAATGTTTTTATGACTGTGAAAGCTAGTTTATTCTTTTTCTTTCGATGGTTTGGGTGTTTCAAATGACTCCTATTCTCCCTATGTAACAATGTTCATTGTTTGTTTCCTCAATTAACATGTCTCCCTTTTCAGAATCATGCATTTACTTTAACTGAAATGTTCACAGATAAAGATTGACTTGCTCATTGTTATTCTCAAGTGGAGATTTTTTCTTTTGGGTAAGGGCTAAGTTGGGTTGTACTTGTATGTAACTGTAATTTTGTTTAACTCCCGATGGGGCATATTTTTCTCATTTTAGTCCTCCATGATGAATACCTATTTTTATTCCTTGTGGAAGCCTTATATTATATTACAATTACAATTCTTTTAATGAAATTAACTATAAACCAATCAATAGACAACATCATAGAGCATATCAAATGTTTTGTGTTTGATATATATTTTGATGTTGTGTGTGATCGTGTTGTATATTTTCGCCCAATGTTTAACTTTTCTTTTGGGTTCAATACCCATGTTAGTAATACATTTCCTTCACCGAAAACTTTATGGAGGAACAATTGTTTTCCTACGTTGAACAATGATATCTAGTTTCCATTGTGCATATATACAGCAAAGAATCCTCTTTTTAATTTGTTTTTGTTGGAAGAGAACAAGCAACGCATTCTGCTTTTATTATACTTTCCTTACTCTTGCTGCAAAGAAATGAGGCATATAAGATGCTAGAAGAGAGGTTTTGCAACTTCAAGATTTTCTGTTAAGACTAATCAAACATTTCTTCACTCGCTTTGATTTACCAGCATCAGATGGCTGAAGCAGCTCTTGGGGTACTCATTCAGAGCCTTGAGTCCTTAATCCAAAGGGAGTGTGGGCTATGGTGGGGTGTGAAGTCTGACATAGAGAAGCTCTCTAGTAACTTGTCGGCAATTCGGTCCGTGCTTGCAGACCCTGAGCCGCAGCAAATTAAGGGCAAGGCATTCCAAGATTGGCTGGTCAAGCTTAAAGATGCTGCTTATGGTGCTGAAGATATATTGGATGAATGGGCAACTGATGAACCTATTCAACAACTAGAATCAGATGCACTGGGGAAAAACTTCCCCAATCGGGTACGGGATTCTTTCTCGTCTATATTTCATTTGTGGCGGGTTTTATTCCATTACAAAATCGCAAAAAAGATTAAAAAAATTATTGAAAGGCTTAATCAGATTACCAAGGAAAAGTCTGATTTTCATTTGAAACTGGATAGGCCAGTGGAGAACCAAACTAGAGAAACTACCTTCATTCCAAATGAACCTAAAATTTATGGGAGAGATGCAGATAAAGAAAGAATGGTAAAAATACTGCTAGAATAAGTGAATGGTAAAAATACTGCTAGAAGAAGGAAATCGCAGTCGTGCTCGGGATGCCCTTTCATTGGAATGACTTGGGTTTGATACAAGCTTATGTTATGCAAAAATTAGGGAGAAAGAGGTTCTTGCTTGTTCTAGATGACGTTCGGGGTGATCAAGGCAAGTGGAACTTGTTGGAAAATTCTTTAAAGTCCAAAATTAAAGGAAGCTCAATTATTATAACTACTCGATTCAAGAAGGTCACATCTACAATGGGTACAATTCCACCTCACCGATTGGGTGGTCTTTCGGAGGATGATTGTTGGTCATTGTTCAGTTATTATGCTTTTGGCTCAAAGGGCAAAATAAAACAAAACTTGGTAAGTATCGGCCAAGATATAGTAAAGAAGTGTTCAGGATCACCTCTTGCTGCAAGAACTCTAGGAAGTTTATTACGTTTAAGAAGTGATGAAAATCAATGGACGATAGCGAAATTTGGAAACTTAAAGGAGATGAAGAATCCAATCATGACAACTTTAAAACTGAGTTTCCACAATCTATCCGCACGCTCCAGGCAATGTTTTGCATATTGCTCCCTTTTTCCAAAAGACTACTGCATGCAGAAAGAAGAGCTTGTGCATTTATGGTTGGCAAATGGCCTTCTACAGTTCGATATTGGAGATATGGAACCAGAAGACATGGGAGAAAATGTCTTTTGTGAATTGATGTTGCATCCCTTTTTCCAAGATATAAGAGAAGATAATGAGGGTAATATAACAACATTCAAAGTGCATGATCTCCTGCATGATCTTGCATCCTTGGTGATGAAGAGTGAACGACCACGCGTCATTGAGGTTGGCATGGAATCAGATGTAAATTATCATCATTATAAAATTAAACCTCGTCACTTGTCGATAATTCTATTGCCACTGCCATTACGAGCTTCATTCGATCTTATTCATCGATTTTTTCTTTCATCCCATCGCCACTTGCGTACACTCCTTTTATTTTCACGCCATTCTGAGGCATTGCTCCATCTTTCTCCACGTGATATTTCTACTTTATCTGGTCTTAAATATCTAAGAGTGTTCAATGGCAGTGGTAATTTTACATTGGAGACACTGCCACCAACTTTTCGCAAGTTGAAACTTTTAAGATACTTAAATCTTAGTAGGTGTTACCTTTCATCATTGCCGGCTGAACCCTTTTGTGGTATGGAAAATTTGCAAATTTTTTATTTGAGTTACAATGGAGAGATAAAGACAATACCAGATTCAATTTGATAATTGGATAATTTAAGGATCCTGAACCTCTCTTATAACGTTGGGATAGTATCATTGCCAGAATCTCTTTGCAATCTTAAAAAGTTACAGATATTGAAATTGGACTTCTGTAAGAGGCTAGAATGCTTGCCTAAAAACACTAGCAAGTTATGCAGCGTCAAGCGGTTGGAGAACCAGTGCTGTGAAAGTTTAAAGGGCATGCCCCCAGGCATAGGAAGACAATTAAGTCGCCTTGAAAAATTGAGTTTATGTGTTGGAAGTGGAATGAACGAGTTGAAAGGTCTAGAATCTCTTGGCGGATCACTTGTAATAGAGAAGATTGGGCATGCCAGGAATGTTTACAAGGTGGGGGAGAAGATGAAAGAGGTGGCAGTGGTGGTGGAAGGAGTTGCTGACCAATAAAAAAAATCTTTCAAGTCTAGTGCTTTCATGGTTCCCTAATGTTAACATTGGTAGGGAAATTGAAAATGCCGAAAAAGTGTTGCAAATTCTGAAGCCCCCTGTGAACGTTGAAGTCTTTAGCATAAATGGATATCCGAGATCAAGGTTTCCGGAATGGATGCAGATGCGTGATCCACTATCTTTATTTCCAAGACTAATGAGTATTCGTTTGCAAGGAATGCACTTTCTAGAGAAATGGCTGTTGAACTGGAAAGAAGGTGAATGTCTTGTTGCTCTTGAATCTTTATCAATTAGTCATTGCTCTCAGCTGAAGACTCTACCTGAAGAATTAGGGAATTCCACGGCATTAAAATCATTGAGTGTTCAATGGTGTAATTCACTGGTTTCAGTCCCTCAAGAATTACAGAAGCTCAGCTCTCTTGAGTCTCTAAGTATTCATTATTGCAGTGGTTTAAAGTCGTTGCCAAAGTTACATCTCATGTCTTCTCTTAAAGAGTTGAGTATAGAACGATGTCCTGAACTGAGTTTTGTGATTGACGGATTGCTGAATCTTACATCATTGGAGAAACTGTGGATTGAAGGATGTCCAAGGTTGGTGATACCAAAGGGGGAATTGAAGTTAATTACTGATCTTCGGGATCCATCCATCCTTGTGCATGTCACTGGGAAACTCTATCAATGATGATATCAAGCGACTGACTGGAGCTTGCTTTCAGAATACTCGGCTAAGATATTCTGTAATTATGGCATCTTTGGAGCCGAATCACAATAAAATCAGGATACATCAAGGTTGGTTGCTACTCTATAAATGTTTCTTTTTATTAATTCTGCCTGTTTCCTACTAAGTTAAAAGGAAAATTTTATAGGACCGCAATTAGGCCAGCTATGCTCTATGGAAGTGAATGTTGGGCGGTAAAGCAACAACAATTACATAAAATGAACGTAGCAGAAATGAGGATGCTTAGGTGGATGTGTGGTAAAACTCGTAAAGATAGAATAAGAAATATAGAAATTCAAAAACAAGTAGGAGTAGCACCAATTGATACAAAGATTAGGGAAGGGCGGTTGCGGTGGTTTGGTCACCTGCAAAGACGACCTACAAATGCCCCAACTAGAAAACTTGACTCAATAGAAACTGTAGAAATTCGACGAGGTAGGGGCAGACCAAAGTTAACATGGGATGCATTAATTAGGAGGGATTTGAATGGTTTGGAAAGCTCACCATCAGTTGCACTTAATCGAGCACAATGGAAAAGTTTGATCCATGTAGCCGACCCCAGTTAATTTGGGACTGAGGCTATGTTGTTGTTGTATTAATTCTGCCTGTGTTCATTTTCGTGTCAAAAAAAAAATCAAACCAGTTACTTCCGGTTGCATTTCAACATTGTTTATGAGACTACATGGTTGGTTGTATTTCATCTATTCTTTATCTATAAAATAAGGCTGCCACGCTGTTGACTGTTAGGTTTGCAGTATGTTTTAAACCATCCAAATTGCTGGGTTGATAAATTTCCTTATTACTCAATTGGTCGATCATACTTTTGGTGAAAGAAACTTTTACATATATTGTTTATATGTCCATGATGATGAATGTGTGTATCAATGACCTGACATGCTAATTGATTTTAGTTTACAATCTTCATGTGTATAAGCTTAGGCCCCTCTCTCAGGTTTTTATTGTGGTGGAAGTATGTCTTTTCCTCATTCCCTTCTTTTGTTTTTTTAGTTGCACGGGCATGTAATTTTTGTTGTGCTAAAAACTTTGGTGCTTTGAGTGAGGTTATATTAATTGAAGTCTCCATACGTTGCATTAAACCATTAAGCAACGAGCATTGCCTGTTTGGTTTATTTCTTGTAATTTGATATATTATGCGCCTGTAAACTTGTTGAAACGCATTTTTAGTTACTCCAGTGGCTTTAGATACTTTTTCCTGAATTTGGAACTTTTCTTTTTTACCTTTTCTGTCAATTATTTCTTAGTGTCTTAAAAGTTTGGGCATTTACGCATGTGATATATTTTGTATCATATTTTACAGCATGAAAGTGTGGAATGTCTTTATACCATAAAGATCTCCAGGAAAGAAATAGAAACTGATCGAAACAACGATCTCGGCTTGCTTTACTTCATTGAAAAATTCCTCCTCTGCTGGTAATAGTTGATGAATTATGTAGCACCGTACTATATCAAATGTTTTGTTCTTAACTATTTCCCGGTTTTTTTTTTTTTTTTTTTTTTTTTTTTTTTTTTTTTTTTTCTAACAAATTCACCCCCTCAAATTACATTACGCAGGGGTTCAAAGCATGGAATAGATCTTTCTCCTGGATTTTTTGTTGGGGACGTCATCTTTTCACCTGTTATCTCTCCTTGATATTACTTCGTGAATCACAAATAAATCATGTTCAACACTTGTGCTGCAATTAGTTAAAACCCCAAACTTCAGATTTATACATCGAGGGGTTGCATATTGGCGAAAGTCCAGCGTTGCTAACATCATGTGGGAATTGGGGACCTTTGCCTCTCTTTTGGCTTCTCCATTGATATTCTGAAGTGTGTTAACAAAGAGTTCTATCAATTGGCTTCGAAGTACAATGGAAGAAACAGGCCCGGTTGGCGCTTCTCAACCTTCATTATCAGAAAATGAGAAGAAATCAGAATCCAGGTGATTTCTACTTCATTCATTTGTTCGTTTGTTTTATTTATTTATTTTTTGTAGAATAAATGGAAGTAATTTGCATGTTTGTTTTGTACTTGATTGTATTTTATCCGTGCATGTATATATGCAAGTAAAGTACTCAAGTATATTTAAGTAACCGTTAACATTAACTTAGCTTTGAAACCATTTTATTTCTCTAGATTGTTGTTCAATTTGCTTAAGAGGTGGTAGTTTTAGTCATATTCTGGTTGGTCGATCTTTAGTAACAAAGAATATTAATATATTTTTATATGTGCTTAATGTTGAATGTGCATTAACATCACACTGAACTGATTTTTGGTTCACACTCATCCAGCGTGTTCACTAGTATAGATATATATTTTCTATCTGCCAGCTTCATCCTTTTGCACCTGTTGGAGATGTTTGGATAGTCCTACATCGGCTTCTTGGAAAAGAAAAATAAGGCTTATAAGTGTGGAGTGGACACTCCATCTTGCCTTGGCATTTTGGAGTGAACCCCACTTTCATACTTGTAGCCCGTACTTAAACTAGTCACCACACTCTCCTCACCTTGGATTGGAACCTATATTATAAAATTGAACAACCTCTTATCTCTTTTTCAGATTTTATCTCTCTTGAATCTCAAAACTAAAATCTTAACTACAATAATCAAGTAATCCTTGTCCAATCTGAGATCACTTCTCCCGCATTATTAGTTTTTCATGTTTGTCCAGATGTGGTTAATATTCTTCTTGTAACTAATATCTGCCAAATCAATTAAACAAAATGATAATAAATATTGGTACTGCTAAAGAGTTCTTTTTTATTTGAGAACAAATTATGCATGGCTCTAAATGAGAGTGGAAGGATGGGAAATTTGATAATAACATTAAAATTCTATATAATTATAAAAAAAAAGTCAGTGGTAGTCTTCAAACAATGTCATTGATTAATTTTCGTGTACCGTTCAACTTGTCCTATAATCTTCTTTACAAAGCTTATGGGTCTGAATATGTTGTCCTAAAAGTTACCTTCCCACCTACTATTTAATAGAAAATGCTGTAATTTGATTTGAGCTATTTGGTTTTATATTGCTTCCTTTCCCTTTCAATAAAATAAAATTGTTTTTTTTCCTTGCAAATAAATAAATAAGGGGATGAAGCAAAGTCGATTTCCATGGAAGGAATCATAGAAAGTGTATAAAAGATTTTCTCTCTTCCGCTATGTTTGAGCATATTCAAGTTATTTGTAATTGTTAAGCTAGAACTGATGGATCTTCTAACCTGCTCCATGAAGTTCTGTTTTGTGCAATTTGGATGAGCCCTAAGGACAATCCAAGTTACTTATTTTTTGCACAATCTGTTCATTAAAATCTTCTTTGCAATTCTGATCAGTGATCACACAATTTCACTTGCTATATGACCATACATATAATTATATTTTTTTTCTATATTTGTGTTTTATAGTTCTATCTAGTATCATGCCTCCACTATTATCAAACTCTATCCTTAACTTACTCTCATGTGGGTGTTTGTAATTATTCAGGCTTAGAGCTTTTTCTTCGTCATGTGATTTTAGTTTGCGGTAGTTCTTGATCAATAGCTGCTTAACATGACATTCTTACAAAGTCACTCGCATAGTTCTGTTGAAAACGAACTTTTTGCTGTTTCATAATGCCAAAACACAAAAAGCAACTGAAGAAAGCTTTGTGCTTACATATTTGTTTTCAGTTGTAGCCTAGTACTCTTCATTTGACATGTACATAGTTTTTGCAACAAAAGATTTGCCATGAACTGAATCGAGAGAGAAGGTTTTGGTAAGCTGTTGGTTATGCCTACAACTGGGGCAATTGAAGGGTGTATTTATCGTCAAAACCTGGAATGACTGTAGTTGTATAATAGTTAACAATGGTTTCTCAGAACTGTTCTTTGTAAGAGGAAAATGATGCATGAAAAACAATCACATAGATGACGGCTATGATACTGAAGTAGCATCCGATTTATATCATGGCAGGCATGTACATAATTACAAGTCAAGTTTCCCATTCAAAGGAGGTAATTTATTTTGCTTTATCCAGTCTATTATCAGATTTACGGACAACATGGCTTACTATTTCCACCCTCTAATATGTTAATAGGTAGCTGCTCTTGAAGAATATGATGGGATTGCTCATATTTGAGAAGGGGAAGGTTCGTATGAACGATTTTCTGACTTGAGGATGTTAATGTTTTCAAAATTAAAAACTATATTCACATGACCACTTACGTGTTAATTACATGGTTATATAAAGGGACTCCTCTTAAAAGGATTTACAAGAAATTGGATATAAAGGGTTGTAGCATTTTGTAACCAAACTAGCCATAATTCCACGCCATTTATCCTTAATTATGTTAGGGTAATCACTCGTTCCCTCTCCAGCCTATAAAGAGGTTGCTATACCTATTTTAGTGTATCTTGTATGTTTTTTGGTCAAGGAGAGCGAAAAGTCTCAAGTCTCTTGCAAGCTAATAGCTTCTTGTAAGTGTTTTATATTTTATTCAATAGGTATTTTATATTTTGTGAAATTATGAAAGTTTAAGATCTTGGGGTTTTATGTTTGTTGGTTGTTTGATTTAAGAAACTTTAACATGTGGTATCAGAGATTTGGATTCTAAACTTATATGATTTCCATCACAAGAATAATTACAATTCTATGTCGTGTTTCCTTCGCACGAATTTTATCTAATGTATCCGAAGGACGTGTTTTCTTTTTATAAAGACTAGTTCTCATACATTGGTTAAATCATCGATTTATGAAGTAGGCCAAAGAATAAGTTATTCTTTCCAACTGAAGAAAAACTCACATGATTACCAAATTAAAAAAAAAAAAGTCATTTTAAGCATCTTGGTACATAGCAGATTAAACTTTGTTATTTACTAATTCTGCTATTGATGCTCATCATTCTGTTAATAGTATATAATATGCATTTTATTAATATATATATATATATATATATATATATATATTCTCATAATTCATGGGTTGATTTGGATCAGTTACAAGGTTTCAATCTCCTCATACATCAATATATGGTTGACAACACTAATTAGATTTGACTGTCCAGTGATTTATTCCACTAATTGATTGTTATGCCCAACATCTTCTTTTGATGATTCATCTTAAGACTTGTCTTTTAGATTTAGTGCTAATATGATTCAAAAGAGAGACGCGATTTTCCTTAATTACAGTCAATAAGAATGAACAAAGCATCAAAGTATATATGTTGTGGATGCTTAAAGATATTTTGTGTTATTGTTTATAGAAATTTAGAATAAAATATAAAACACTTACAAGAAGAAACTATTATAGCAAGAGACTCGAGACGTTTTGCTCTCCTTGACCAAAAGAACATACAAGATACACTAAAATAGGTATAGCAACCTCTTTATAAGCTGGAGAGGGAAGGAGTGATTTCCCTAACATAATTTAGGATAAAGGGTGTGGAATTATAGCTACAGTGGTTACACAATGCTACATTCTTGTAACTCCTTTTTCCCATCAAAAGAGGAGTCCCTTTATGTAGCTGTGTAATTAATTCATAAGTAGTCATGCTTATATGGTTTTTAATTTTGAAAACATTAACATTCTCCCACTTGGACCACATGATTATAACTTCTATCATGTTGGACATTAAAATGTTAAAGAGGAAACCGAACACCAGTTTGTAGTAGCATTAAAGAATATTCTCTTCCTGCAAGTGTATGCATGATGAGATTGCCGTGTAGTTGGTTTCAATGAGTTTCCTATGCAGATATAGGATTTGCAATGATTGAAACTCTGAATTTCGGAGATATGGTTGAAGCTTCTCTGTTGGTTCCATGATGATGCATCTCATTGAGGAAAGCACTGAGTAGAAATTGTCAGAGCAACCTGAGTTAAGTGCGCAGATTGTTCGTGTTGAAGAAATTGGAAAACATAATTCCTTTGCTGTCAAAATTTACAAGGTGTTTGCTAATGCTCCCAAGGCAATTTCTCTTACTTTACGCTTAATTTCTTTCAATGTTTTTTGATAGAAATGAAGAACATGGCCATCTTCTTACAAATCACTCATACGAAATTGCACCACTTTATATGCTATTGTTACTCTTAGAAAATTGACCAGCCCCTTATGATGTCCTGCAACAGCATTCCTTTGAGATGCAAAGCAATGCCTTCGGCCATTCTTTTTCCCAAACGTCCTTACATTCTTGCTCTCCTCATTTGAAGATTCCACATACTCCATTGCAAAAACGTCGACACACGTGACTGCAACATCTTCTGAACTAAATTACTCCATAAGAACCCATTGTAGTGACAATCAAGGAATATATGATCAATGCTTTCTCATCTTCACAACACAGCACACTACAATGAGGTGAGAAAGCCATTTAAGGCATTCATTGTCTCAATACTTCACCCACATTTAATCTGCACCATGCAATTAGCCAATGTAAAATCTGAACCTTGACAGGTACCTTGGTTCCCCACATGAATTTCGCAGTGCCAACATCAGCCTGAAAATATGAGCTATGAGCACAACTTTGAGTTGCGCAGTGTAATTGCTTCGATGTTGGCTTTCCAGTATTCTTTAATAATCCTGTAATGATTAGCCAACCTTGTTCATCAAAAATAAATGGACTTCCGTGTGGATTAATCTAGTTAAGATATGACTTCTAAGGATCCTAAGGTTTCATGAAATGGATAGCCATAGTTTTGACAAACTTTTGTCACCATCAGTTTGCATGAATAATTTTCTCTTTGCTTTTGCTCCTCATTCAATATTCGAAATTTCTAATGTATACATTCAGTTGAACTTTCTTTGTGCTGTTGCTGGTGGCTTTCTGTCGATAATAGCTCACTGAATCAAATCTTATTCATCAGGAAAAAGGAATTGGGTTTTCGAGTTTAGTACTGGGGAGAGGAAGCTAGGATTCATCACAGATCCAGAAGGTAAGTCAAACCTTTATCGTTTGCGTAATTCGCAACCTCATTTTATTTTGTAATTAATTAGGTGATGATAGGCATGATTCAGGTTCTTAGGATTGTTTCAATACGCATCCCAGTGCTAGGTTTGTTACTCTTCTGACCTTGGACTCGTAAGGTTTGGTGGATTAAACTGACAAGGTAAAACAGATCATGTGATTCGATTGCAGTCTTTTATAATAACTTGCACAAATAACTAGCTTTTTTAGTTCCGAATGATGCCTTCGTAGAGCTGAAAACTTGGTGCATTTAGAGAAATAAAAACATGTCGATGGATATGTATCTTTCATACTTTTTATGATTGCTTTTTAGCGAGTATGGTACTATGATGTGTCGTTTGAGCTACCAAAGAATCTCCTAACTCAAACCAAGCCATTCCAAATTAACCATCAGTTTGGTTCTAGAGCCAATTGATTTGGTCCAAATTCTCATCTGTAAGAAGCCAGTTCTGCTTTGTTGGAGATAATCGTCCCACATTGACTAGTTGAAAATAAAGACAATGGCTTATAGGTTTGAAGTTGGAGCTCTATTTTGTGTTGGCATTTTGGAGAACTTACCACTCTCAAGCATAGAAGTTTACATATGAACAACTAGTCTCTCTCACATTCTCTTAACACTTGGACCGGGCCTAGTACAAAACTTCTCGATTTCCAATTTGAAGCCTTGAAAAACCGTCTAAGTATGCGTCCTAAGACTTGAACTTGATATTGTACTTGAAATTGAGATTCTCTTTGAAGCCTTTGCAATGTTAGAAAAGCCTTGTCTCAACCATATGGCGTTTGAAAAACTTCGGGGAGCTAGTTAGATTTTGTTGGTGGATTTTCTTTACCTTATTAAACTATCTTTTTGAAATGCACAAATGATTCTGCTTGCTTTAGATCAAACTGATGATCAGAGTACTGAAAATTGATTTGTGCAAATGGTTGAACGATCTGAGTTCTAAAGATGAAATTGTTCGTTGAAAGATTTTACACTAGCTTGGGTTTGAAAAACTTTGATTGTTTATAATCGGGAAGATGACTGCTTTTGCGCAGGTAAACTCTTCGGGAAGTCTTGGATTCGTTATGCCACAAGCATGAAGAAGCGAAGTGATTGTGCCAATAGGGGGCAACAAGATGAGTATCATACCTCTGATTAAGGTAGAGGTTGTGGGTTTGCATCGTGGTAGTTATATTGCATTTCTTTGTTTTATCTCGAGTTATTAGTGGGTTAAGGTTTCTGTCTAACTTCCATTGGATTATCTGAGCCGAAGAAATTAAAGAGAGTCCGGAAAATGCTCGAACACCCATTGATTTGAAAAAAAAAAAAAAAAAAAGGTGAAATGATTGTGCAACACATTTTTGACTTGACATTTTGAACAGTTTTTTAGGAGTTCTCTATATGCATATTGAGATGTTTATCCATAGACACATCCATGGACTCCTACAACTGTGTAAAACTAGTGTCGTAAGTATGCCATTTTAAGAGAATTATTAATCTTTTGGAAAGTGAATTATTACCCCTTCTCTTAAGGGGGTAAAGTAAAGGTGTTCCCAGTGAGCTTCTAATAAAAAAAGAGGCCCGCTATGGGCACCCCACCAATTCATGAAGGCACCCATATTTTTTCTCATTTTCTTATCTAAAATGTAAATGATTATTTTGCCCCTTCATATATACTCACTCAAACCCCACAAACCATTTTCAAAGCAAAACTGGGGCACCCCACCACCTTGGATCACAAGTGAAACCTAAAGTCACAATTGTGTTTGTCGAACGTATATCGATTCTTGCGTCTTGACATCATCCGATAGCGAGGTAACAATGTTTGACGACCATACGAAGCTTTGAAGGAACTGTTTTTTGGATCAAAAATTGTGAAATTGATGATTTGGTTTGTCAACGTAGGGTTTGGTAAATTCGACCAATCCGAACTTGTTTGCACAATAAAATGGAAGATTGTACTGCAATGGTGCAAGGTGAGGTAGAACAAGAGGTAATTGTTGAAATTTAATGTGTTTTATTTGCGGATTCTCAAATTTTCAGACGATTTTCACGGGCGCGATTGATTCGACCTCGCAGGACCGAGAGTTATACTAACGTCTCGGTCAACATCCACCGAAACTTGAACGTAGTTCACGTCATAATGTGAATGAAACGAAGTGATAGTCTCGTTATGGAACGATCGAAACTATTTATTAGGTCTCGGTTGGACATGAACGAAATTGTACTTATAGTCTCGGACCTGTACAACTGAAAACTTGGGTTCTTGGGTTTTTTGGTGAATTTACTGTGCATTTAGGTTGATTACAATGTTACAATGTTTGTATTGCAAGTAATGTCGGTTTCTACTTTATTTTCAGACTACAAGGATGCGTTTACACCTTGTAGGCCATTCTCATCTAGAGAATCGGCAATTTTATGGCTTCAAATGATAGGTCGAGAGAACAAGTTTGTGTTAGTAACGAAGCACTCTGATGCCGGAGGGATTAAGCGCAGGGGAATGATGAAACTTGCGTGTGAGATGTCTGATACATATAGGGGAATGTCACAAAGAGTTGGGAAGGGTAAAGCGGCAAAAATTGCTTTGAAACCAAGAAATGAAGAAGAGGAAACGGGGAGGACTCAAACCGGTACAAAGAAATGTAGATGCTCTTTCCTTATTAACATCAAGGAAAATGCTGACTCTTTGTGGTATGTCACTGTCATATGTGGCAGACACAATCACGACCCCGCGAAAAACTTGGACGACCACTCATTTGCCGGAAGATTGGATAAGGGGGAGAAGGAGGTTGTGCAGATAACAAAGGGTAATGTGAAGCCAAGAGACATCATCAATACGTTGAAGCAAATAGATGTTACAAACGTATCGATAATGCAGACAATATATAATGCACGACAAAAATTTCGAATTGAGGATGCGGGTGGGATGACTCAAATGCAACAACTATTGCACATATTGGAGAAGAATAAGTGGATGTCGTGGCATAGGAAGCATCCCGATACGAATGTCGTCACCGATTTATTTTGGTCACATCCTGATTCAATCAAGTTGCTAAGGTGTTTCCCTTCGGTAATTTTGATGGATTGCACGTACAAAACAAATAAGTATCGAATGCCGTTATTGGAGATTGTTGACATCACTTTTACGCATTTAACGTTCTCCGTTGGGTTTGCTTTCATATCAACGGAGACTCATGCAAATTATGTTTGGGCACTGGAGAACTTGAGATCCATATTGGATGGGTGGCCTAAACCTGACGTGTTTGTTACGGATCGGGAGTTATGCCTTATTAGTGCCATCGAAGAAGTATTTACATCATCGTCTCACCTTCTTTGCTCTTCGCACATCAACAAAGTAGTATTGGCCAAGACTAAGAAGATGTTTGGGGATAACGAAGGCTTCGCTCGTTTCATAGATAGGTGGACGAGTGTGATGTATGTTAAATCGGAGGCCTTATTCGAACTTAGGATGAATGACTTGCGTCGTGAGTTCGAGAATGTGAAGGGTCTTACTGATTACTTGGATAACACATGGGTAAAGACCTACAAGGAAAAATTTGTACCGCATGGACAAATCGAATTATGCACTTTGGGGAAACAACAACACAGAGGGTTGAGTCTGCGCATTCCACTCTGAAGCTACATTTTGGCAACAGTCAGACAAATTTTGAGACTTTGTGGAGTGTGGTCGATGGTATCCTTAGGATCAAACATAACAACATTAATGCATCATTTGAGCTCAGTTTGAATATGGTCCAACATGAACATTTTGATGAGTTATATCGTCGATTGCGTGGTTATGTCTCTCAACGGGTGCTTAAGTTAATTAGAGATGAATTGGAACGTGGAGATGATGTTGGACACGACTCAACTCATTGTGGTTGCGAGATACGTACCACACATGGTCTTCTTTGTGCACACGAGCTAAACCTTCATAAATTTGCTGGGTCACACATCTATCTCAAGGACATTCATGTGTACTGGCGAAAGTTGAGTATGATACATGAGAATCATGTGGATCGGTTTGGGTACAATGTGCACGATGAGATTGAAAGGGTGTTGCAAAAGTTTCATGCTTGCACTGATGATGACTATCGCATCAGGATTATTCAGCAGCTCAGGGAGATTAGTCGACCTTCGTCTACACGTGAAGTTGTGCCACCTACGAAAATAACGACAAATGGAAGGACACCGGGGTCTTCAATCGGAAGTATGTTGAAAAGAGGAAGTAAGACAGCAGGATCGAAGAGAAAACACGATAAAGACGATTCTTCGACGACAAGGTTGCCTAGCGGATTTGAGTACGTACTATCAACAGAAGAGGCTTCTAGTTCGAGGAAAAAGAAAAGTAAAGTGGGGTCTAAAATGCGTCGTACAAGTCGACGCACCCAAAGTGCATCTAACATGGGTTATGCTCATTGCATAGAACCGGATTGGTTGTCATATGTTGAGAGCACTATCGATGTGCTAGCTGATGGAAATTGTGGATATCGGTGTGTTGCCTCCGGGCTAGGACTTGCTGATGTAAACGGTTGGAGGATAGTATGTAGAATGATGTTTGATGAGATAATCAGGTATGAAAACCTTTGGCGGGAAGTGTTTGGAACGAGTTACGAGAATGTCAAGATTATTGTGCATTGTCTAGATAATCATGTTGGTGCCTCTTTCGAAGAATGGTTGACACTTCCAGACATGAGATTGTTAATATCAACGGCCTTTAATGTCATACTAGTAAACCTCTCGCATGGTAGTTGCTCGACATTCCTTCCTCTACGGAGTGTTCCATCGTCATCGTTACATAGTCGACTCATCATTGCAATGATTAATGAAAGGAATATCCATTGGGTTAAGGTAAGTTCGTAGATTTTTTGTTAATTGTTTTTTTTCAACCTTAATCGGGTATGTGACAATAGCTTCTATGTTTTACTTTTGACTTTGACATGTGAAGTTGATTGTGAATGCACCACTGCCATCCTTATATCCATCGTGTGAACGGTATGTTGAGGAGTGCGCTAAAGGATGGCGTGATGGATTTGTCATTCGTGAAATCGTGACAGTCGTACCTTCTCAAGAAGGCGCTCTATCCGTGGTAGATTTAGATTATCTGTAGTTTGAGGAACATGTTAGACGAAATACCAACAAGCGTGTAAATATTTTTTGCTCTAACAATGTAAAGTGATGTAAAGTGATGTTGTTAATATGTTATGGTATGTCGACTCTTTGTCGTTAATATTTTATGTTTTGTGAAGTGATGTTAATATGTTATGGTTGTCATTCGTGATGTTGCTAATGTGTATTGATTTGTAAAAATAACCCGTCCAATGTGTTTTGGTTTGTAATTGATATGTAATTGATATGTAATAACTCATCTCAGCAATGCAGGTTTGTCACCATGTCATAACTATCGGCACTAACCAACCGAGAACCATCGAAACGTCTCGGTATGTCAAGGCCGAGAGAGGTTTCTGTTTCGGGTTCTACATCACTCTCGGTTATAAGTCGACGAGGATCAGGAGACGATTTCGGAGGGACAAGTCCGAGACGTATTTGAACATTTCGGTTGTGCTGTGCCGAGAAGTGTCTATTGGTTTCGGCTCTGAACGACCGAGACTACTTGGCTGATGCAAAATATCAACTTAATTGAAAATTAATGGAACATAACGCAACACCAACAACAGCAACACAGACTTGTCAACAGCCAAATATTAAGCGACAAATCAGTTTATAAACAGAAGTAATACCATAAGAAGAAACATGTAACATTTTGCATAAGGTGAACATATTCACCAATTATTTTCCCAATAACACTCACTCACACAAAATGGTTTCAATACACAAACATAACAAATACAGTTTAATTAGTCCGATGAACTGAAAAAACAGTACCACAAGTTCCATATTCCACATGCCACATTTTCCATAATGCACCATTCAACAAAACCTCAAGTAATTGTTCCTCAATCCAACAAAAACTCAAGTAACTACCGATGAACCAAGGTTGTTGTTCCCCTCATTCCTTTGGCTTCTTTAAATTCTTTCGTTGGTACTCCTTGCCATGCATTCTCTTTGGGGAGCGAGCATCGACCGTTGCGGGTGGTGCATGACCTGGGGTGGAATGTGTAGAAGTGTTATCGTGTTGGGACTGTCTAGGGGCTGCCTCGGGGGGGCTGATGTGTCGGTTATGCCGGTTGCGGTGGTGGTAGTGGTGGTAGTGGTGGTGGTGGGACCGAAACTCCTCCCCGAAAGGAAATTGACGACGTCAGTCGCCATTGGCCTTGCAGACTCCAACGTACACAACTCCGGCGCCAATGCTTTCCACCTTAATGCCGCGTCCAACGCCCGCATATTACGCTGAAGGAAAAGAAAATTAAATCCGTTAACGTAATACATGTCGGGTTTTCAAGAGTTGGCTAACACTTCTACATAATAGTTATACCACATACAATACCTCAAGTAACTCATTGTCAGCGATGGTCGTGGCAACCATGTCGTCATCAAAGTACATCGGGTTGGTGATCAATGGGTGAGAGACTTTGAAGAACCAAGGTAGATAGTCTGGTGTAGCCAAAAACTCGAACTCTGCCTTCTCACCACGAACTTCAGGGGCCAACAAATGGTTGCGCAAACGTTTCCAATTGTATGCTTGGAACCCATATTTGACCGAGTATTTGAGTGCAGAAGGGCCTCGATGTGCTTCCAATGGCCGGTACGGAGGATCTGGTATAGATTGCACGTGGCCAAACTGCCTCAGAATCCTCTCCGGATGGTAGGGCTCCACCACATCCATGTACTTCAGTGTGCCACTGTAGAAGACCATCGCGTGCACAGGTCCATTCCCCCGGTGATTAACATATGGGTCCCAAGTAACCTAATGAAACGTAGACAACCATAATTAGTAACCAGAAAATAAATGCAACATTTACTGACAAGAAGGGTGCAGTATCTCACCTCACTTGGGCGCAACCCGTCCAATGTTCGCCTAATAGACCCAACCTTGTCAATATTCATCACGGTCTCATGCTTTTGAACCCATCTGCAGACACGAGGTTGCACGTAGTCCATGTATTTTGCATTGGGTGTGGCGAGTCCAAGTTTGAAATGCTCGTACACTCATCCCTGCAAATAGTTACAACGCTAGTTAGAGGAAAAATGCAAAAATAAATACTAATTACTCAGAAAAGAAGTCTAGTCGATTTAATAAAAAACCTCAAGTAATGTGAGGTAGCCGGCAATCTGAGAAACTTGTACTCCGGTGGCAGACCCCAAGTGTCGGTACAAGTAGGCTAATGCAGCTGCACCCCATGCATAGTTTCTCACGTCGGCCAAATCTTCTATAAGCTTCAACAACGCAATGAACACCCGAGATCCACTCTTATCCGCAAAAATGGTGCGAGAAAGTAGGTACAACAAGTACGCCCGGGCTGTGCATTCTACAGGAGGATAAGTTGTGTTCCTCGATCCAGCTTTGGGGCACCATCGACTCTTCAGCCAACATTTTCGCACTTTGAGCCCCTTGCTTGATGTTCACTTCATCCTCGGCATCTTCGATGCTAACCCCAAGTAGTTTGGACACCAACAATCGCATCCGAGCGAGATTCGTCGGTGTACCTCGCAAAGTTCTCAACTGCCACCACCTTGCCCGTGACAAGAATCTTCAGGAGCATGCTCACATCCTCCAAGGAGATCGACATTTCACCGAATGGTAAGTGAAATGTTTTCGTTTCCGGCCGCCACCGCTCCACAAAGGCAGAGATAACCTCCTTGTTAGCCTTGCGGTATGAGCAGTCGATCAGCGTATTCAACCCGGAGCGCTGAATAATCCTCTCAAGGCCCGCGGTGTCAGGGTGGCACGACTGTAAGTCCAATTCTTGGATTTGAGCACCGTGATTGATACACTTTAGTGTCGAACGATCCTGCAATAACAAAAAACATTCCGTCAACTTATTGAAAACCCAAATTTTTTAACTACATTCAACGAAAATTTATATACCTCATTGCTCCAAATCGCTAATGCGACGTGATCTTTAAAGCTCTTCAACAATGATCCATCTTCGGGACCACCGGGGAAAAGAGCACACATTTCCATATGCCCTTGTGACTCTCTTTCATTATGGGCACCTCCACCACTGGTACTCCCACCCACATTACGATCACTACTTTGTGGTGTCCTCCGGAGCTGATGAGTCACTACTACTAGACTCTGATGCACGAGCCTCATCTTCGCCTCGGGCAACTACAAGATCCGAGTGTCGCTGCATGTCAATTTTTGTAGCCTCATCGTGCAATTCTAATTTCTTTGCACGTCCTCCACCAATCTTACCCTTTCCCTTCACATCCACCTTCTCTTTCTCTTTCTCTTTCTCTTTCCGATAAGATGCAGTCGGGGGTCTCCGGCCGCCTCGCCCACGGTTACCCCTCGACACCTCAATACCAACCTCCTCCCTACTCACCAGGGCTTTCGAACGAGCCATACCTGAGAAGACTACAAAATGTAAGCGTCTGCCGCAAAAATAGAAGAAGAATATAAAAAAAAGAAAAAAAATCTTGCATTTCTATAGTCTCAGTCAAGCAGGTTCGAGAAAATAATAACAATCTCGGCGACACGTGACCGAGATATCAATATAAGTCTCGGTAACGCACAACCGAGACAACTGCTACTTTCTCGGTTGTACATCACCGACATGACATCAACTACACACTTCGAATTACTCTCGTCAGCTGGTAACCGAGAGCACTCACATCGTTACGCTACCTAAAATAATAACACAATTACAATTTTGGCGACGCGTGAACGATACACCAAAATTAGTCTCGGCCACTCATTTCCGAGACTATATTATCTCCTATCTGGCCTGTGTGGCCGACAACCACGAATTCGCAATGCACGTACCATTGAATGCACCGCTACACAAACATAACAAATAATCGACCAAATGAAACTTAATTAGACTATCAACGTACCTTCAATCGATCGATTTCACGGCTTGAGCGAGAGACCAACGACGAACCCGAGCCCTAGTGTCGAGACCAAATCTATCGATTCGGTGAGCCTCCAAACTCGAATGGCACAGCCAAAAACCGCCTACCACAGAGGAGAGAGGAGAGGAACGAAGACAAATTCGGGGTTCGTAGGTTGCTTGCAATGGATTGAGCTCAAATTCGAGGGTTCAATAGCACGGTGGTGGGCTGGTGGGGGTGGTGGGGTGCCTCTACTTTGGTGGCAGGGGTATTTTCGGGATTTCGGGCCTCAATTTTGGGTACCCTTGGTAATATGCTTTGTGCCCTCAACAAGAGGGTGCCTTCATGAATTGGTGGGGTGCCCATAGCGGGCCTCTAAAAAAATAACAAATAAAATGAATCCTTATATTTCTACCAAATCGCTTATTAAAATTTTCAATGAATCCTTCAATTTCTACCTAATGATAATAAAAAATTGAAAATTATTAGGTGACCACTTTTGACAACGTAATTAATGGCATGTCTTGATTTGTAATATGTGCACAAAAATCAATGGGTAGTTAAAGATTTGTAGTTAAAGAACACCAACATCAACAAGTGCGGATCAAATTGGCTGTGTCAAAAGTAGGGGCGGCAAAAATTCGGATTCGGACGGATCCGGGCTAAAAGAAATAAATTCATTATCCAGATCCGATCCGATTTTAAATTTGGACAAAACTAGCTTGTCCTGATCCGTTTTGCGAAAAAGTCGAGTTGTCCGATTGTCCGGATTTGTCGCAATCTTAAAAACTAACTTCTTATATTAAAAGCCTATTCAAATATTAAAATATCTACATATTATAATCTCATGTTATGTAATTTAAAAAAGTACCATCAAATTCATGTAATTAAACATTTAATGTCCAGAAACAATTATTCAAGTATAAAAAAATAAAATATAATTCATTCTACAATCAAAATATATCTTTAATACATTAAATTTTATATGTATTAGAGTATATTAATGTTTGTTAATCTATTTAATAAGTAGTTAGTGTTTAATATACTCTTTCATCAAAGATATTTTTAACTCTATTTAAAATTCAAATCGGGTTCGAAGCGGGTCTGAGTTTACAAGGCCTTGTCCAGACCCGCACGATTTTAAATTCGGACAACAGGTCTTTGTCCAAATCCGACCCGAATTTATTAAAACATTATCCTTGTTGTCTAAATTGATCTACATAACATTTTGATTCAATTATAAAACATATACATACATCCTTTTATTGCCTTTTAAGTTTGAGAATGTTTTTCCTCTCTCTGTCTTCTTACGTTAGACGAGATTTCCTTGATGGTGAGATCTCTTGCATTTAAACAAATCATATCCCAACAATCGTTTTTCAGTTATTGGGTCTGTTTATTTTGAAGAAAGATGAGAGGGAATTGAAACTCCATACTCTACTCACTTATATTCAAACTACCATCAAGTTGTGGGCTCAAAACATAGAGTACGTAACAAATATAATATGAGTCACAATTAATAGAGATTAATTAGGAAAAGATAATCTAACAATCTTCAACTTGACCAATGTTATGACTTGGTGATTGAAAATAAAATATAATTACGCACTTTATTGAATCTATCAAATTATTGTTCACTGAATTAAAATGATCAGATCATGGCGGTCACGAGTCATTTAATCGATGCGGTTCCTTCCATGTATCACAATCAACTCATATCTCACTGAAACATAATGAATATAACAAGTACATAAGGAAAAACAAAGTTTTAATTGGATTCACAAGTGTCACGACAATAATATGAGCAATATAATTATAAATGCATGTATGCATGCTAACAAGGACTTGTCTATAATGCCCATACGTTCAACATGGCCAATAAACATTTTTGGCGGTAATCCTTTAGTTAACGGATTCGTTATCATCAGATCTGCACCAATATGCTCAATCGACACTTCATGTTTTTGCACTTCTTTGACAGACGAGTACTTCAAATCTATGTGTTTCACACCCTTAGAGTACTTGTCAATCTTCGAAAAGAAGACTGTTGTGGAATGTTATACTATCAACAATAGCAAGTCCTGACACAAAATTCTGCAACCATAATGTCTGAATAGTGGCCTCAAAGCATGCCACAAATTCAGCCTCCATAGTGGATGTAGCAATTAAAGTCTGCCTCACACTCTTCCATGAAACTGCTCCTCCAGCCAACATGAACATGTAACCGAATGTAGATTTCCTCGAGTCCACACATCGGGCAAAGTCTAAATCTGAATACTCAATCACTTCGAGATGACTCAACCGTTTATAGGTCAACATGTGATATCCGGTCGAGTACAAGTCTGCGCATACACCCAACTACTGACGTATAAGGAATACATTGCATTTGCTGACGTTCCAAATCATTCTGAGGACATTGCATTAAACTGAACATGTACACTTTCTGAATTGAAACTATTCTTGCGGAGCACTTATCCATTTGAAATCTCTCTAATAGTTTATTGATATGTCCTTTCTGAGACAAACCTAAAAATCTTTATGATCTATCATGGAATATTTCTATTTCTATCACATAGGATGCCTCACCCATATCTTTCATTTCAAATTTTATAGAGAGAAATTTCTTTACATCATGTAACAAAGCAACATCATTCGCAGCAAGAAGAATATCATCAACATATAGAACCAATATAATGAACTTATTCCCACTGATCTTCATGTATATACATCGATCAACGATTCACGGCAACCACATGCACACGTAACAAGTGTGACGAACAACAACAAAAACAAAGAGAAATGAAGAGAAACGTGAGCCGAGAGGGAGAGCAAACCGTGAGGAGAGGGAGAGTGGTCGAACGTTTTCCTCGCCACCACGGACCTTTTTGGTCTCGCCAACCGAATGGTGAGCGAACCTGTAGTGGAGAGAAGTCAAACGAAACCTTCCCCGGCTGGCGAACTTCCTCCGGCGTCCCTCGGTCCGGCCACCGGCGAGAGCAGAGGCGGCGGTGAGCCGAGGAGAGAGAGGCCGTGGTGAGAAGTGAAACGCATCTAAACTTCCTCTGATGGGAGTGCGAGGTGTGAGTGATGGGAGTGGGTGGGGTGGTTGGTTTCTTTTGTTTGAAATTTCAAATCAATATGTCTCCTTGCCCACCCACAAGTCCCCAACCTTAACCCCCGGGTTCCCGACTCACCTTACCTCATCGACCCGTATTTTTCTCCGTTACGTGCACACTTTTACCGTATTTCCTCCCCGTAATTTTCGAGTGGCTCACACGCATCCATAATGCTAATATCAAAAATCGAAGCTCCCAAGGTTCGAAGTACCGTCCGAGATCGCGTGGCGGGTCACGATAATGACATAAGTCGTGTTAGAAATCGCTACTTATTAGAATTTCGAAAACTAAACTTCGACTCACCAATCAAATTATAATTCCCAAGTTAACTCCTCGTTGGAATTGCCAGAGAACTAAGGGATTTCCTTGTTCCTCAATATCTTGACTTTACGGTCGACAATTTGAATTGGCTGTTCCTTGTACGTGGCATCGTCTTGCAATTCGATCCGACTCAGTCCACGCAGGTCGTCGCCTCCGCCCGACTTATCTAGTCGAAGCATTGAAATGTGAAATATCGGGTGAACACCGACGAGCGCTCGGCGTAGCTCTAACCTCAAGCAACCTTACCGACCCTCTTCACAACTTTGAAGGGACCGATAAATCTAGGAGCAAGCTTCCCTTTGATTCCGAATCGTTTGTGACCCTTCGTAGGCGAGACTTTCGGGTATACATAATCCCCCACGTCGTATTGAAGCTCATCGTGATACTCGATCATAGTATTTCTTTTGCCGCTTCTTGAGCACTCTTAAGCCTCCGACTTGACGGATGCCGTACCTTCTTCAAGGTGATCAACGATAGCCTCAGACCAACGGTCACAACATCCTCTCGGCTCACCCAACAAGAAGGTGATCTACAAGGCTCCTGCCATAGAGCGCCTCAAACGGTGCCATACCGATACTCTGCCTCGATAACCGTTGTTGTAAGCAAACTCGCACAAATGAAGATACTCTTCCCACGACCCGCCGTATTCCAAAACACACATCCCGAGCATGTCTTCCAACACTTGTATCAACCTCTCTGACCGTCCGTCCTGTCTCGTGGATGGAACGCCGTACTCAACTCTAGTCCGGTACCGAATCGGGCGCATGCTCGCCACAATAACGAAGTATATCGCGCTCTCGATCCGACACGATCGACAACGGAACTCCGTGTGTCCGACAATCTCACGCTCGTAAAGAATGCTCATCATTAACTCGGTGTGTAGTGGATACGGGTATGAAATGAGCATTTCGTCAATCGATCCACAATTACCCGATGCTATCATGGCCACGAGGAGATCGGGGCAAGCCACCGACAAAATCCATAGCAATGTGCTCCCACTTCCATTGAGGAATAGGTAGGGGCCGCAGCCAATCCTCCAGCCGTCGATGCTCGCCTTTCACACGCCGGCATATCTCGCACGCTCTAATGAATTCGACACATCGATTTCATCCCCGCCACCAAAAGAGACGTCGCATGTCGAAGATACATCTTGGTTCGACCCGGATGCACGTAAAATCTAGAACGGTGAGCCTCCTGAGTATCTCGGTGCGTAAGTCGCCCACCAATGGAATCCACACGCCCACGATACCTCAAACAAGAGTCCGTCGACCGACCCAACTGGATGTTCCGAATCTGTCGGCCATCTTGCTTGAATTGTTGGTACGACTCATCGCCTTGTCAGTTGTCCTCTAGAACGATCAAGAGTGAAACGATCTCGCAACCTCATCCGACCACAAATCCGTATCCCGGTAGTCCCCGCACGTCCGCCGAACTCCTCAACTCGGGTGCCGCTCAAGAAGACCATACTCGTGAGTCATCCGACATACGACCACCTCAAAGATCGTATCCCCTACGGCTCAAAGCATCGAACCACGTTAGCTTTCCCCGATGATACTCTAACGAGAAATCATAGTCCTTCAAGAACTCTAGCCAACGTCTCTGCCTCTGTTCGCCTCTCTGAGTGAATAAGTACTTCAAGCTCTTGTGGTCCGTGAATAACTCAAACGTACGCCATACAAGTGGTGCCTCCATATTTTTAATGCAAACACTATTGCAACAACTAACTCTAAGTCGTGTGTCTCGGGTAGTTCCTCTCGTGCACTTTCAAATGCCGAGATGCATAGGCGATAACTTTGCCCTCTTGCATCAATACACAACCCAAGCCAACCTTCGACGCGCTCGTGTACACCACTAAGTCTTTCCCAGCTCCTCGGCAACGCTAACACAAAGCGCGAGTAGTCAATTTCGCTTCAAAGTGTTGAATGCATGTTCACACTCCTCATCCCAATCAAACTTTGCATTCTTCTTAGTCAATTTTGTCATCGAGAGCAAAAGAATCTTGGAGAAGTCTTGCACAAATCGGCGATAGTATCCCGCCAATCCCGTAAAATCGCGAATTTGCGTAACTTTGAGGCCGCGTAGGCCACTCAATCATCGTTCTAACCTTCTCTCGGGTCAACAAAGAACACCGGTAGCTCCAACAACATGCCCAAGAAATCGGACTTCCGACAACCAAAACTCGCACTTGCCGAACTTGGCAAACAATATATCTCTTAAAGTCTGCAACATCGTTTTGTAGATTTCGCAAGCCCTCACGAGTCCTCTGAATACGAGGATGTCAGTTCTTATGAACACAATCACGAACCGATCAAGGTATTCCCTCATCACACGATGCATGAGATCCATGAACATTGTCGCATTAGTCAAATCGAACGGCATGATCAGAATCGAAAATGACCAGAGTATCTCGTGCCGAACGCCGTCTTTTCTCGATCTTCATCCCTAATCCCGAGTCGGGTGATAGCCTCGATCGCAGATCTATTTTCGAGAACCACTCGCGCTCATTAACCGGTCAAACAAATCATCAATGCGCTGCAACGGATATTTGTTCTTCATCGTAATTCGGTTCAACGATAATCTATGCATAGCCTCAAACTTCCATCCTTCTTCTTCACAAATAGAACCGGTGCTCCCCAATGCGACATACTCGGGACTCGATGAAGTTTTAGCCCACCTCTAACAAGTCATCTAGTCGACTCCTCAACTCTTCAAGCTCCTCGGGGTGCCATACTAAGTAGGTGGTATCGAGATCGGCTTAGTCGATCAAGTGAATCTTCTCATGATTCTTCGTAAACAACTGTTTACTACAAAACCATATGACGTAATGGTATTATTGAACTTCATATACCATTGTCTAGAAGCTTGTTTCAATCCATATATTGACTTCTTCAATTTACGCACCAAGTTTTTTTTCCTGTGGTCAAGAAACCTTCGGGTTGGTCCATCTAAACTTCCTCTTCTAAGTCTCCATTCAGAAAGGTAATTTTCTCATCCATTTAATGAAGCTCAAGATCATAATGAGCTACCAAAACCATTATAATTCTTAAAGAGTCTTTTGAAACTGGAGAAAAGGTATCCTCATAGTCAATGCCATCCTTTTGATTGTAACCTTTGGCGACAAGTATGGCTTTATGTCTTTCAATGTTGCCTTGTGAGTCTCGTTTGGTTTTGAAGACCCATTTGCAACCAACTTGCTTTGCACCTTAAGGCAACTCGACTAATTCTCAGACTTTGTTTTCATCCATTGATTTCAACTTGTCCATCATAGCATTAAACCATTTTTCATAATCATCACATTTCATGGCTTGTTTGAATGAGACTGGATCTTTGTCAATGCTCAAATCACATTCATGTTCAAGTGAATAAACCACAAAGTCATTTGAAACCGCTGGTCTTCTTATCCTTCCAGACCTTCGTAATGATATTTCTTGTGGCTCTACTTGATCATTTGCATCTTATACATCATTAGCTGGTTCATTAACAATAAGTTCATTTTCCTCATTTGGAACAATGATTCATTGTCCGGGTTTGTTGCGTAACCGTGAACAACAAGAGGAACAACAATTTGAGAAGAAAGGTTAGATGTGGGAGTTTTCAATTGAACTTCATGAATATTCACATTTCGTGGTTCTTCACTCCTACTGATTTGACCATTCTCAATGAACCAAGCATTATCAGACTCAACTATTCTCGTACTATGGTTTGGACAGTAAAATATGTACTCTTTAGACTTTTCAGGATACCTAATAAAGTAACCACTAATAATCCTTGCATCAAGTTTTTCTCATGTGGATTATACATCCGTACTTCTGCTTGACATCCCCAAATATGAGGATGCTCAAACTAGGTTTCCTACCAGTCCAAAGTTCATAAGGAGTTTTCGAAACTGATTTACTAGGAACCATATTCAGCAGATATGCAGCGGTATTTAAGGCATGCATCCGGAATTATGAAGGTAAAGTGTTACAACTTAATATATTCCTAACCATATATCCATAAGAGTATGGTTCCGCTATAACGACCCAAATTAACTAAATAGGATTAGTATTGATCTCGGGGATTAACGGTCGTAATTTGAGCATTACATGGATAATTCGGTTTACTCGGACAAGATAATTGAGAGAATATATTATTTGTGGATGATGGTTGCTTATGTGTGATATTCAAAACATTATATTATTGTAACATCGCATGTGTGTACGTTGCTATCGTGTGAGGTTGTGTGACGAGTAAATGCCTCGTAAAGCATGTCAACGGGAGTACCAGGTAGGTGTAGTATGGGTACACTAAGTCTTGTAATGCTAATTTAAACAAAATGACTAGAATAAGGGTGAATATTATATAAAATAGACAATCTAACTTTAGGCTAAGTCATAATAATCGGGTACATCAATGATTGGCGCATCTCGGGATGCGTGTCGAGGCGCGGGGCGCTAGATGCCGAGTAATTAGGTACTGGGGGAAGTGGTAGTACACCAATTTTAAGACCCTAAATAGCTTACATATGTATAAAAATGCCTAAGTTAAGTTAATTGAACCAATTGATTACAAATGCCTCTAGTTGGATGAAAAAAAATAGATGTCATAGATTTGCCTTAAGATTCGCACTAGAATAAAATCATAGGAGATTTAAGTTGAGAATTTGTGTCAACAAGATGGAAGTTAGTGGAGTATGAGCTAATAAGGACCATTAGATTGACCTCGAGATACGTGAACACAATTGATTTTAACATAACCTATATATAGCTAAGTTAGTGGAAAATCTATTCATGCAAAAATAACAAATTTTGTTCTTGTGATGGAGTGCTGGAGAATTCAGCAAGAACAAGGAGGAAATGAGGTTATCTTCTAGAGGAATCAAGCTAGTAAAATCAAATCCAAGAGTTCATGTCGCGACCCAAAAATTTAAAATACCCACATCGGGGGTATTTAGGTAAATTCACAAATTTTATTTATGTGAAATTCTAATTATAAAAACCCACCATAAACCCTAGCCACCACTTTGGTTCAAAATCCAAGAAAAACTAAAAATAAATGAGAGTTTGGGTGGTGCTGGTGACACAAAGTGGTAGTGGAAGGTACAAATCATCTACTTATTTGTTTTGTTTTTTTTGTTTTTTTATTTAAGTTGGTGTTGGAGAACCTCGCGGAGGGGGTGGCACTGCCACGGCATCGTCAGTTAGGGCAACGGTAGTCCCCTGTCGTCGTTGCTGACGAGGGGCGGCAGACCGTCGCCGCCTCCGCTCGCTCCATAAAGGGAAGGGAGGGGTGGCCATGGGGCCACCCCACCAACCTATCACAACCCTCGGGCAAATGCCGAATGAGTGATGGAGGGGGAGGGGGAGGGAGTTGGCCTCTGTACAATAAAAAAATAAAATAATAATAAAATAAAAATATATTAAAATAATATATATAAAGTAAAATGAAATAGAATATAAATAAAACAAAAACAAATCATTGCCTTTAAACGAAGCGTTGTCGCGCCCCCGGGGGAGACTGACCGGGTCCCACCCTTCAACCCTTGCATTAGGCGATGAGGGACCAGCGGGACCCACATCAGTGGGACTAAAAGTATTAAATGGCAAATTGGAATTTAAAATGTGACTTGTCGTTAATGTGATGTGTATTAATTGTTTAGATTCGAGAGCACGCAAAGACCAAGAAAGGATATCGCGGCGAGTCGAGGTAAGTGGTGAGCTTGCTCAATTATCAAACATGATATGCTATTGATATTGTTAGGTCTCATGAATTTAATTCAAGACTTGGGGAATGGTTTGCGACTTATTATTGACTCGAATGTGACTATCTATGGATTGTGAGTGTGTTGCCATTTGCTCATGTTGTCTTTATCTCATATTCGTGGTTGTCGCCACTATTTGACAATTGCGTGGTCGCCGCCACTACTTAAGTATTTTATGGTCGTCGTCATTACTCGAGTTATACCTTGAGATCGATACATGAGATTGTTGCACACATCTGTGATGGCTTTGGCCAAACCTACTATGGACTTGATGGGGCTAGTTATGGGGCATAAAGGCATTTATGTCAACTAACAGTTTACATCACTTCGAGAGTAGGTGTCGATCATCGGATTCTTGTCAATAACTAGTACGCATTGAATGGAACCTAACTTACTATATTATTATGCTTTTATGATATCTCTCTTGAATCACCTTTGCATGATGATTTTATTTATAAATGTTTTTATGTTATCTATGAGATGTTTTATGAAGCTGACTAAGGATAATCGTGAAATACTTTTTTTCTCTGTCTTTACTTTCAATTCATGATAGACTCGCATGATTAGTAGGTATCACTTGTATGTTTGATGGTTGAGCGGATTTTTCGCCTTATTGAGCTCCATTGGTTCTTTTAGCTCACCACACTTACTCTTCAGGTCCGTTTTCATCTATATCAGCACCGGATAAAGGGAAGGCGATAGCGTAGAGCTTAGCCTTCAATGTGAACTTTGCATGTTATTTATATTATCAATATTCAAAACATCTAAACATGGGTTGTATTAAATACTCAATGGGGCAGGTTCTAATCCCCGAGACTTGTTGACTTAATACCTTGATAGTATACATTTACAATTACTTAGGGATACTTGAACACCTTTACTTAGAATTATTTGTTTAACGTATTAAACCTTTTAGTTCTAAATTCCTCAATTATTGTTTCATATGTATAGTTGTGTAGTTCCACAGGTTGAATTAGGCGTGTCAAGCTGTTATTTAGGCCTGGTTCAGGTATGGGGCAACGGTTTGGGCCGGTCGACCCGATCCTAAGTCGGCGGAAGGTCATCACAGTTCATCATCTAGGTACAAAAACTCACTATTTATTTGCTTAAATTCGTCAAAATATGTACATGAAAACTCAAGTTTGAGGGGGTTTGTGCAAAAATGAATTTCAAAGATTAAGCCACTATTTTCTTGTCTAAATGAGAGTTCCAAACTGATCTTGATGATCAATAAGGTTTCAAACTAGTTTTGACAAGAAATTGGAGTTTCATGAATTCCTGATGCATACATGATTACTTCTTAGCAAATTTTTTGACCCAACCTTTGTAAATTGAGCATAACTTTCTCATACAAATTCCAAATGAGGCAGATCATACGCCGTTGGAAAGCTTACCTACAGATCTACAACTTTTATCTGGAGAAAATCCAATTTTCAAACTCATTCTAGCTAATAAAATGTTCCACAAATAGGATGTGGAAGTGCTAATCTGAGATTTTTAAAATGAGTTTTGACAAGGCATAACTCTCTCAATTCTTATCGGAATGAGCTCATCTTTTAGTACGTTTTTGTTGGGTATGTTAGCTACCTTGTGACTGAAAATCATGAGTTTTAGAGCTATAGATTCGGAGAATGATTTTTACAATATTATTGGTCGGATTTGATTCCAATTTAGGTTGTTTTGGGAAATAGAGATTTAAACTTAATTTAAATACCTTAAGTCACTCTAAAATATAGGAAATGGATCTCAGAGGACTCGGGGCTATGGTACGGTAGTTGGGAGCATAACGGGGTCATATTCAAGAGTCTGAGGAAGTCGAAATACGTATTGAGGTGCGTAAACCCATTGGAATGCCTCACAGAATTCATGATTTTGTTTTATCGATATCGGGTTACATGTGTGACTATTGGTGGGCACACACTCAATTTGCGTATATATTGGTTGTGGCTAAATCACTTGCACGGGTTACTAGTGTTTAGTGCTCGTGTCGACGACAGTAGAATTTATCTAAGATTATCGGGAGGGATGTAAGGTTTTCCCTTGACTTGAAATAACGTCTAAAGAGGTTCATCCGTTAACCGTAGTTGAGGTTTAGTCACTGTATGAGACGACCCTCACCTGAAATAAGGTCGGGTCGCCCGGCCCAGACCGTTACTCAAGCCTGATAAATGAAACAGGCCCAAATAACAGTCTGGCATGCCTAATTCAACCTGCAGAACAACATACTACCATATAGGACAATAAATGTGGAATTTAAATCAACACTAAAATTCATGAAATCACCAAATCAGCGTGATAAATATCCAACAGTCTGATCATCTCAATAAGTATCCAAATCAACCTTAAAACTTCCGTAATAATCTGAAAATAGATAAGGAGGGCTCAACTCTACCCCAAGTAAAACTACCTAGAGTTACAACCCAATTTATTATTCTGAAAATCAAACAAATATATATATATATATATATAAAATAATCATGCAAATTCTCACAAAGCAAGGAGACTTCAAGCAATGGCCTTCCCCTTGCCAAGATCGATCGCACTCGTAGAAGGACCTGTATTGTAAGTGGGGTGAGCTAAAGAACCAATGGAGCCCAATAAGAGAAGAACTACGTTCAAATATTAAACATGCAAGTAATACATATAAAGCAAAATAAAGCTAGCATGCATTTAAAATCAGGATAACATTGAAATATGTAGCATGACATCAATTTCATATAGAGTAAGCATATCATAATCATAGAGCAACTTGAACAGATATATGTAGTATCAAGGATTGTAAAAACATGAGAAATTCAACTTTTTGCATGCAAAGGGGTTCCAAGAGATATACATAGAATGTAATAGATATAAATGCAAGTTCGTGGTCACATTTGTCATTACCTTCCCTTGTTGACCAAACATCGTAATATAATAAATATGCGTGGGTGACTTGATTCCACCGTGTGTCCACGGCTCCTCAAGAGGCCCGGGTGACTTGGTTCCATCGTGCATCCACGACTCCCCAAGAGGCCCTTGCAGAAATGGGTGACTTGGTTCCACCGTATTACTACGGCTCCCCAAGAGGCCCTTAAGCATGTAAGGTGACTGGGTTCCACCATATGAGTATGGCTCCCCAAGAGGCCTTACATGAAGTCAACCAAGGTAGGTAACGACCCCATCCCAAGTCATTTTTGCTAAAATCATGAATTCCTAATTATACTAATAGCATGCCATATTTAATAAATGAGCGGAGCTCCCCACGTACTTCGACTAGCAGCGACGCCTATAACAACTTCTGATACGCTCGGGGTCCGATGCGAACCTTCACGCGATGCTATACAACCATAATACATCACATCAATAAATACTTTAATTTAAGTTAATTAAATCTTTCATTAATTGGTCGTTGGGATCCACTAGTGTGGGTCCCGCGGGTCCCCCGTCGCCCGATGTGAGGGTCGAGGGGTGGGACCTGATCGGTCTCCCTCGAAGACGTGATAGCGTCCCGTTCCAAAGCATTCACTTGCTTTTATTTTGTTCTAAATATATATGTATATTTATTATTTTATTTCATTATATATATTTTTTGGTTCAGGACCAGTTTAGCCCCTTGTTGACCGGGGGTCAAACGACCCCTGGTACGCTGGGTAGAGCGCTGCTCTGCCTAGCGCTACGATGGGGGAGCGTTACTGTCCATAAATCGGGTGGCGCTGGTGCGCCCCCGTCGAGGTAGGTCGTTCTAGCCAACCCCGCGGTGGGGTGCGACGGGGGGGGGCAGTGAGTCGTCCCCTTCTCTCGAGCTTCCTATCAGGGGGGCTCCTAGTAGAGGTCCCACCATCACCGCTGCCGCCTTTCTCCAACGATGGTCGCGACTCGTCGTCGTCCACTTCGGCGGCGGCGACGCTACTCCACCTCCCCTCCATTTTGTGTACATTATTCACCAAAACTTCAGACAAAAAGAACTTAGAATAGAGATTACCTCTTTTTGAGATTTGTACAGTTGTTGTCTTCTCCTCCACCTTCTCCTCAACTCTGTGGTTTTGAACACAAAAAGGGGGGTTAGGGTTTTAAAATCAATTTATATTAGGGCTACATTAGTTTAAGGTTTGTGAATTTACTAATTTGCCCTAAGGGCATGTTTATTTACTTTTGGGTCGTCACACTGTAAGCCTGTAAGTATATACGTGGTTCCTGTCCTATTTTATCGATTACTGGCTGGTTTAGGTCAGGGTTTTCTCATGATTATACTGTTGTTTATTTATTAATGCTTTATTTCTGAGCTTGTTTATTTAGTATGTGTTGTTCATTAAACGCTACTATATTTGTTTGTCGTATGCTTCCTACATTCATGGAAGTATGACTTACTGTTGCCAAAGGTCATATTCGCATGTCTTGTAGTTTATCGGTTTTATTTCATGAATAATGTATGAACTTTTCTTGGGATCTTACTCACTGAACTCGTCACTGTATTTGTTGGGTGATCGAGTGCAGAGCTTTCGACGAGCAAGGGCAAAGGTAAGGAGGTATTGGGCGGCTACCTTTGCAAAATAGTGACACGAGCTCGTGTTTGATTACAATATGTATATATTTACTTTTTGTTGGGTTTTAGGGATTGTAGAACACTGAATACATGTATATAGATCTTTTGCTATACTTATTTCACCTTTGATATATACATGGTATCTTTTTTACCGGGTTTTTCACTACTTAGGATTGTTAAATATTGCATAATTTCTTTACTTAAAGACTTCCGCTGTAAAATTGTAATATAACTTGATAAATTGATTAACTGATTAATTAAATCATTTTTACTTATATGGAGATTAATTAGCTAGACTAGCGTTAGTTGGAAAAGTGTAAGCAAACCAGTTAGGTCGCATAACGTCATAGGTAAGCAGGCCATGACGTAGCAAAGTTTGGTGACATGTGATGCGACATGGCGAGTCCCAAGGTTGCCTCGGGATTTGGAGTCACTACATCCGCCTTTTCAGCTACACTATTTTGTTAAGGTGTATCAGGCATTGTGTATTCTACACAAATACCTCGAATTTTAAGGAAATTTGCAAATGGACCTGGACATTGTCCACTTTCATCATACTTTCCAAAGTATTCACCACCTCTATCAGATCTCACAACTTTTACCTTTCTATCTAGATGTATTTCTACCTCATTAATGAACACTTCTAAAATGTCCACTGACTGAGACTTTTCATGCAACAAGCATAGATAACAATATCGTGAGTAGTCATCAATAAAGGTGATAAAATATTTTTGACCATTCCAAGATGGAGTATCAAAAGGACCATAAATATCGGTGTGTATCAATTTAAAAGGCTCATTATTTCTTGTGGCTGGATGTTTTGATATATATTTGGTTTGTTTTCCCTTAATGTAATCCACACATACGTCCCAGTCAACAAAATCCAATTGAGGTAAGATATTAGTTTCCACTAACCTCTTTACTTTTTCTTTGGATATGTGACATAATCTTTGACGCTAAAGAAAAGTAGAGCACTCATCGTGTGCACTACATTTATTTTCAATAACATGCTTAACATTAAACAAGGATTCAACAAACATACTATCAAGATTGAAACGATATAAGTTGTCAATTACAATACCAGAACCATAATAGTATTTGTGTTTAAACAAACTAAAACAATTGTTTCCAATCTTAAAATTAAAACCTACACAATCCAACTTTGACATAGAAACGAGAATCCTAGAACATTCAGGAACATAAAGGCACTTTTCTAAATCCAAGAAGCATTCGGTATCCAGGATCAATTTGTCAGTCCCGGTCCCTTCTATGTGTGCCTTCATTTTGTTCCCCATGAACAAGAACTTTTTGGTTCCGCTTATGGGTTGGATTTGTAGCAGCACGAATTTAATTCTCTGTTATTAATAACGTGGTTGCAGACGTGGCTGACAGCTCAGACGCTCGTAGGACCCGCAGCTAGGCTAGTGCGAGCCTGAAGCTAGGTAAATAGTTATTTTACATGCTGATTTGTCTAATTTACGATGTTTATGTTGAAATAGATTAAATTGCATCATAATGTGTGTATTTATCTTACGTTTGACGTGCAAAACTGTGTGATAAGTATTCGCCTTGATATGAATGTCGACGCGTGTATCGGGCAGTCTAAAAGACTAAATACTAGGTCGGGGGAAATAATACACACATGAAACGAATGAAATGAGTTAAATAATAATATGTAATGTATATTTGGTGGTTAGGATCATGGTAGTACGCGTATATTGCGTTTTGGGACGCGAAATCGGGCGTCAGAACACCCGAAAGATGACTTTTTGGGTTAAGAACAATGGCAAGTGTGTCATTGGTGTCACTTTAGGAGTCATTAGGGGTTGGAAAAAGGGGCAAATAGTGCTCATTGGATGGCATAGGGATGCACAAGTAAGGAGAGATCATATAAGTGTATAAAAAAGTCACCTTGACTTTGTTTCACCACCTTTTCTCTTTCCTTATCAAGAAATCCGAAAATTGAGATCAAAAGCAAGGGTTTTGGAGTTAGAAACTTGGTGCTTTGAGGAGCTTGGAGTGGTTGATTTATCAAAGCAATGTGAGATTCACAATCACCTCAACTTTATTCATCTTTTAGTACCATTTTTGGGGTGTTTAAGTGAATCCAATATGGATTGTTAAGTGGTTGTTTTGGTGGGTTTCAAGTGGTACGAAGTTGAGTAATATATGTTGTTGTTGTTGGTGGTGGTGGTGGTGGTGATGTAAAAAAAATTTCAACCAAACTGTTGTTCTGGGAGGATTAGCGCACTAGGTGGAAACATTAGCGTGCTAATGTTCTTCCTGTCGAAGAACGTTTAACTGCCCAGAATACCTAGCGTGCTCATCAGAAGACCTAGCGCGCGCTAGATATTGTAGATTTCAGAATATTTTTACTACGTAACCTAAAATACATTCAATTGGCTAAAAATCAATTATAAATGGAAATATGTCATTTTGGGCGGTAATTTGAATATCGGGGATTCGACAGAGCCGGACACGAAGTGCGGGTTGAAGTGTATAGTATCTCAACTGAAATTTCTTGAGCATTACTTATTTTGGCTTTTGAATTCATATTATGTCTTTCAATACTCCATTCTTTGTTTTGGTTAAATGGACGGACGTTGAGGCTCTCCCTCCGTGTCATTCATGTGTGTATGTCCACTAGACCATAGCACGTGTCACTCAGGGTCTCGGTGAATAGTGCGACCAGATGATCTTTTCAGTGCACGTGTTGGTGTGTCGTTGGGACCACGCCGGCCATCGAGAGGACCCGGAGGCTGGCCATGCTGGAGTGTGACTCGCTGGCAGTGCTCGCGGGAGAGTTCGGAGTATGGTGCTAATCTGACCTTAGGCTCTAGGAACATACTTTGAGCTGACACTATTACTTATCCATGCGATGATCATAGTTGCCTATATTTATTTCCGCATGTTTATTTAATAGCTTTGTTTAAATTCCATTATTTAATTTCAGTATTGCTCACTTAATTTCCTTGGGAATACTCACTCTAGACTCGTCATCTGACTTTTTGTGATGGCTTGAGTGCAGATCCTAGTACGAGTCGTGGCAAGGACAAGCTTCCGGAGTACCAGCGATTCAGAGATATTGAGCAAGACTTGTACGTTTGTATTATATATATTTTGTTTTCATTTTGGGAATTTGGGATTGAGAGACACTTTAGGACCCTATATTTTTTATATTTTGAGACCTTTAAGGTGTATTTTGGTGAACAAATGATATATGAGTTTTTCACACTAGGTATCAGAGTTAAAGGCATGAATTGTATAGTTTAATATTTTATTTGTCATGATAAAAGACTTCCGCTGTGATAATTTATGGTTTGAAACGATATTAATAGATGACTTGAGTTCATTAACAATTTAAACAGTAAATTGTTGTTCATTGAGGTTAATAATAATTAAATGGTGGATGAGATAGCATATGGGATACAGCTGGCGCTGGTAGGCCAGGTTGTGGGCCCGTATTGGCCCTTGTGGCGGTTCATTTGGAAAATGGGCCGCACAGGATTGAAAGGAATCCATGCATAACATGTGAAACATGAGTCATTGCACCAGTATCAAGCCACCAAGTATAATTAGACACTTCAATAAGGTTTGATTTCAAACATACATAAATGTAATATATATCTTTCTTATCAAACCATGTCTTTCGTTTTGAACAGTCTTTCTTGAAGTGTGACGGCCCCGATTTCCCATAAAATTGGGCCCCGCCCGGCCTAAGCCCACGTGGACCCCCGAGCCAGTCTCGCAAGGTCAACGCAGGCCTAGTCAGCCTTCCAATCCATTATTACAAGTAATTTCAAAATTTTAAGTTGAGTTATTAGTATTTTTCAAGATTTAAAAATTTAGCGGAAGCAACTAATACATTAAATAACTCAACAAAAAGATCAGGGAGTTAGGCAACCTAATTGTGGAACCCAGTAAATATCATCAGATGAGAGTAAATACAAAATATACAAAAATTCACCTAGCTATGAAGCCTTCCCTCTGCTACTCGTTCGCGGCTCTGCACTCAGTCAAACATAAGAATGACGAGCCCAGGTAAGTAAATCCAGTAAGACATACACAACATTTCACAATATCCAAAGCGATCGAATTCATGCAAATAGTACGAAAGGAATAAAGAACGCATGAATATACAAGACTGTAAACAATCCATCAATGAGTGAGGCCAAATAACAAGGAGTCCCGACCAAAAGGTCGTTGAGTCGCGGCAAAATCCCAGCAAACTCGGGTTTAGGACGAGCCCCATGCCTCCCAGCCCTAACCCTTGCGACTATGAGATATCTACGGCCTGGATAAGTGCCCCCAATGTACACTTAATTGGGAGATATAGACGGCGTCCGGATAAGAGCTCATATCGCAGATAAATAGTAACCATGACTCGCTTGCCAATGGACCCACTCAATCAATAACAATTCCACAGATAGCTATCATCACAAAGCAGTGAACAACAATAAAGCTATCACAAAACATTAAACAACCACAGCCAATGGAGAAAAATGAAATACTTTATAAGTCCCTAGCTGATTTATTTACCTCGAGAAATCGCGAACCTCAAAACATCTCGCTCGCGTCTCGATTTGCGCACCCGACACCCGACTCCTAAGTCCCTGGTGTCCATTTAGACATTTTATGCATATTTTACTTCAAATCATCCAAATCACACTGAAATTAGGTGAAATAAACCTCACCTCCATCGCGTCGTCGACGAAATCGAGCATCCGACATGTCGACAACGCGTCACCGCGCCGTTCATCGTGTCGCAGCCACGCCGTGCTCGTCGTCGCCGCCGCGCCGCCGCTTCGTCGCTCGCTTTGTCGCTGGTGAGTTCCTCCGCGTTGCGTCGCGTCGCTGCCGATCCGACCGGTTGTCGCACCGTCGCTGCCGGCGTTACCGCCGTCACGATGCTTGGCGGCTGCTTCCGGTCTTTGTCGGCCATCTCTTCGCGCTCGCCGGCACCACGGGTCGCGGCGTAGCTCGCTCCCGCTCGTCCGTTCGTGCTTTGCCAATCGGCGCGTCAGCTGTCATTTGCTGCACCATCGCACTGCTGGCCGCCGCGCGTCGCGCGCTTACGAGCTCCTCGCCGGACGGAGCTCCCTCTCTTTCCTTCTCTCTTCTCCCTCCCGATCACTCTCTCTTTATGGTTCTCTCTTTGATCTTTTTTTCTCTCTTTGATCTTATCCCCTCTTTTTTTTTCTTTCCCATATATATATATATATATATATATATATATATATATATATATATATATATTATATATATATATTTCTCTCTCTTTTTAATTTCAAATCAAAAGTGTCCTCGAAAATCGAGCAGTGCGCATCTCGAGGCACCAACCCGCTTCCTTTCCAAAAATCTCAATACTCGCGCTACACGTATCACGAGACGTATCCAATGTCCATCTTAAAACCACATAAATCCAATATAGTCACATTTCAATCCCACGTCGGCACGCGACTCGAGGCGCGTCCCCGTTCGTGTTTCGGTTCACCGCATTCCCCGCATATACTTTTCTCAACAACTAACATTAAAATCTCAAATTGGATATTACACAGCACCTCAGAGTCTCCACACGAGATTCGGACATACGCATTTCGACGAGTGGATCCCACATACGACCCTGACCTGACACGTGGCACAAGTCAAATTTTCGGGTCGTTACATGAAGTGTCCACTCTTCCTATAGAAGTGGCACATAAGCTCCTTATGGATTCGACCTTCATTGACTTTCATTGGGGCTCTATCCTTCTTTCTATCCTTCCTGGTATCGTTTTGTTGCTGCTAGCTCCATCATGTAGAGTGAGAAGAACCGAGTGACCCTTCAGCTTCTTTAATCTCTCTTCCTCCTGTACGAGCATGGCCTAGATTTATTGCAAGTTCCATTTTTTAATGTTGTTATAATTCACCTGGAACTGACCAAACTCAGGAGAAAGCGAATTAAATATGAATTGAACTAGAAATGATTCATTCATGTCCATTCTCATCGTTTTGAGCTTCACTGCCAAGTTAGACACACTGGTCACATGATCGTTGTAACGACCCATTTTCCAAATGGACCGCCATGGGGGCCAATGCAGGCCCACAACCTGTCCTACTAGCGCCAGCTGTGTCCCACATGCCATCTCAACCACTATTTAATCATTATTAACCTCGAATTACAACAATTTACTGTTTAAATTGTTACTGAACTCAAGTCATCTGCTAAGATCATTAAACCCTTAATAAATCACAGCGGGAGTCTTTTAACATGACAAACAATATATAAAACATTAAAGTCATGCAATTACTCTGATACCTAGTGTGGAAAACTCATATATCATCATATACCAATAATGTACCTCAATGAATCTAAATATTAAAAATATGGAGTCCTGAGGTATCTCACAATCCAAAATCCAAAAATAAAACAACATATGTATATACAAACGTACAATCCTGGCTATATGTCTCTGAATCACAAATATTTTGTTAACTTGCCCTTGCCACGGCTCGTACTAGGATCTGCACTCAAGCCATCACAAAAAGACAGATGACGAGTCCATAGTGAGTATTTCCAAGGAAGTTAAGTGAGCAATACGGAAAGAAAATACTGGAATTTAAACAAAACTATTAAATAAACATGCGAAAATTGAAACAGACAACTGTGCTCATCGCATGCATATGTAATAGTGAAAGCTCAAAGTGTGTGTTCCTAGAGCCTAGGGTCGACTAGCACCATACTTCAGACTCCCAACAGACTACTGCCGGCGAGTCTTACTCAAGCAAGGCCAGTATCTGGATTCGCTAGGTGATCGGCATGGAACCTACGACGCACCCACACGTGCCCGACACGACTCTCGAGTAGCCCTATTCACCGAGATGGCACACGTATTATGGCCTAGTGGACATAAACACATAAATGGCACGGAGGGAGAGCCTCAACGTCCGTCCATTATGACACACCAAGAATAAAGTAATGAAAGACAAAATGTGAATTCAAAAGCAAAATAAAGTACTATTCAAGAAATTTGAGTTGGGATACTACACACCTCAAACCGCACTCTGCGTCTCGTTAATAACCCCGAGTCCGGCTCTGCCTAGTCCCAGATATCCCAAATTACCGCCCGAAATAATCTATTTATATTTATAGTTGATTTTAGTCATTTGGATGTGTTCTAAGTCACTTAAATAATATAATGTCAAAACAGCCGAATCTAGCGCGTTGGGTCTGGGAATTAGCGCGTTGATTCCCAAGCAGTCATACGTTCTTCATCAGGAAGAACATTAGCGCGTTAGGTGATGTCATTAGCGCTCTAATCGCGTTCTGGACAGCAAAACTGCTGAAAGTTTTGAGTTTTTAACAACCCCGCCAAACCAACAACAACCACAACACCAACAACAAAACTTCAAAGCACTACAAACCCATCAAAACAATAACCCAACAACCACCAAACCATCACCAACACCTCTAAAATTGAGATCAAAAGATAGAGAAGGTTGAGGTGTTTGTGGTTCTCACTTTGCTTTTGATGTTTTCACCCCTCCAAGCTCCTTGAATCACCAAGTTTGATTTCCAAACCCTTGTTTCTTCTCTTTCGATTTTCAGATTTTAAGATGAGGAGAGAGAAAAGGTGATGGTTTGAAGTCAAAGTGACTTATATAGGTGACTTTGGCATCTCATCTCACTTACACATCTCTAGGAAATCAAATGAACCATATATTGGCTTCTTTTCCAACCTCTCATGACTCCAATTGTGACACCGATGGCACTCTCACCCTTGTATTTAACCCAAAAAGTGGTGTTTCGGGTGTTCCGACGCCCGGTTTCGCGTCCCGAACCACGACATACGCGTACTACCATGTCCCTAACCACCAAATATACATTCCATATTATTATTTAACCCATTTTATTCATTTTATGTGTGTGTTATTTCCCCCGGCCTAGTATTTAGTCTTTTAGACTACTCGGTACCCGCGTCGACACGCATATCGATGCGAATACTTAACACACGGTCTTGCGCGTCAATTGTAAGATAACCACACATATTGCGATGTCGTTTACTCTATTTCAATATAACATCGCAAATTAACCAATTTAGCACACAAAATTAACTACTTACCTAGCTCTAGGCGCGCACTAGCCTAGTTGCAGGTCCCACGAGCGTCTGAGCGGTCAGCCACGTCTGCAACTACGTCATTAATAACAATGAATTAAATTCAGGCCGTTACAGTTCTTCCCAACTAGGTGAAATTTCGTCCGAAAATTTAAATTAAACTTAAATACTTACTGACAAATAAGTAGGGATATTGTCGTCGCATAGTAGACTCAAGCTCCCAGGTGAGTCCCTCGGTCCCGTGATGCTGCCATCTAACCAAAACCTTCGGGATCTCCTTATTTCTCAAAATCTGAGTCCTCCTATCTATGATTTCCACCGGCTGTTCCTCGTATGACACGTCAGGTCGCACCTCAATCTGACGTATATCAACCATAGGCCTCGGTCCCGACTTAGCCAGCCTCGACATGGAAATTTGAAACATTGGGTGTACCCGTGCCAACTACGGTGGAAACTTCAGACAGTATGCCACTCTGCCGACGCGTTCCTCAAATCTGAACTACCCAATGAATCTTGGTGCCAGTTTCCCCTTAATGTCAAACCTCTGATGACCTTTCCGGGGCGAAACTCTCAAATATACCAAGTCTCCAACCTCATAGCTCAGACCCTCAAGATACTTGTCCGCATATTTCTTCTGCCTATCCCGCGCCACCTGAAGTCTCTGCCTGATCTGCCTTACCTTCTCCGTATGGTCAACAACAACCTCATGTCATATAGCTGTTGTATCCTCCGATGCCGTCCAACATGCTGGTGACCTGCAGGGCCTACCATATAGTGCCTCAAATGGTGGCATCCCGTTACTAGCCTGACAGTTGTTGTTGTAGGCAAACTCACACAAAGATAAGTAATCATCCCAAATTCCACCAAACTATAATATACACGCCCTGAGCATAAACTCGAGAATCTGAATCAATTGCTCTGACTACCAGTCAGTCTGATGATGATACGTCGTGCTAAACTGTAAACGAGTGTCAAACTGCTCCTGCATACTCTCTCATAGTCTCGATGTAAACCTCGGATCTCTGTCAGAAACAATGAAGACCGGTACATCGTGCAATCTGACAATCTCTCTCTCTCGACGATAGTACTCAGCTGTGTAACAGAATATTTCATGGCGATCGATATAAAATGTGTCGACTTCGTCAACCTATCGATAACCACCCAAATCGCATCGTGTCTCGTCGTCGTCTGAGGTAGGCTACTGACGAAATCCATGGTCACATGTTCCCACTTCCGCTGAGGAATGGGCAGCGGTTGTAGCAACTCAGTTGGTCTCATGTGCTCAGCCTTCACCTGCTGGCATATATAACAACTCTAGACGTATCTACCCACGTCAGCCTTCATTCCTGACCACCAAAACAATCTCCTCAAATCGTGATACATTTTCGTCCGACCAGGATGAATTGTATACCACAACCGGTATGCATCCTCGAGAATGCTGTCCTTGAGCTCCGATACCCCTAGTATCCATAATCGACCCATGTGTCTCAAGCACCCCCTCAGACCCCTCAGTGCACCCCAGATCCTGAGCCAGGCTACTGATCCGCAAATATCGGTCATCAGCTCTTTACAACTCAGCAACCCGCTCTAAAGACACCGTATGAACTCTCATCTGACTGCAAATATGTAGCTCAGCAATAGCCTCTATCAAACACAACATCGACGCTGCTTCAAGCAACCCGTGCTCATGTGTCATATGTCGCAGTACTGTCTGGCTCTCGATGTCGCTCCTGCTCAGCGCATCAGCTACAACATTCGCCTTACCTGGATGATATTTAATGGCGAAGTCATAGTCCTTCAGTAACTCGAGCCATCGCCGCTGGCGCATGTTCAACTCCCTCATAGTGAACAGGTACCTCAAACTCTAGTGGTGTGTGTACAACACAAATTTCTCACTATACAGGTAATGCCTCCAGGCCTTCAGTGCAAACACGACCGCTGCAAGCTCCAAGTCGTGCACTAGATATTTCACCTCATAATGTCTCAACCGTTGAGATAAATAGGCCACTGAGTGTCCATCCTGCATTAACACGCCACCCAACCCAGTACCTAATGCATCAGTATAGACTGAAAATCCTTTACCTGTCACAGGTAAAACCAAAACTAGCGCCGAATTCAATTTCCTCTTCAGCTCCCAGAATCCTCACACTCTTGTGACCATTCAAATCTAACATCCTTCTTGGTCAGCCTCGTCAACGGTGTTGCAATCATCGAAGCCCTGTACAAAGCGTCTGTAATATCCTGCTAAACTCAGGAAACTCCGTATGTCAGATACAGACTCGGATGTCTTCCAGTCAATAATTTCTTGAATCTTGTCACCATCAACAGCTATACCCTGATCGCTAATGACATGGCCCAAGAATTTCACCTCACTCAGTCAGAATGCGCACTTGTTGAACTTGGCATAAAGTCTGTGCTCTCTCAGCGTGGCCAACACATCTCTAAGATGCCTCTCGTGTTCCACACGAGTCTTACTGTATATCAGGATATCATCGATAAACACAATGACATATCAATCAAGGTAGGGCCTCAACACCCTGTGCATCAAATCCATAAAGATCATCGGTGTGTTAGCCAGTCCAAACGGCATGACTGTAAACTCGAATAGGCCGTAACGCGTACTAAAGGCAGTCTTCTCCACATCCTCCTCTCGAATCCTTAACCGATGGTATCCTGATCGTAAGTCGATCTTCGAGAAGTCGATCTTCGAGAAGAACTTGACCCCAGCTAACTGATCGAATAAGTCATTAATTCTCGAAAGTGGGTAACGATTCCGAATCGTCACTTGATTCAGCTTCCGATAGTCCACTAACATACACATCGAGCCATCCTTCTTCTTCACAAAAAGGACTGGAGCTCCCTAAGGTGACGTGCTAGGGTGAATAAAACCCTTCTGCAGTAAGTCCTCTAATTGGGTCCTCAACTCCTCGTGCTCCGATGTTGACATCCTAAATGGTCTGTTGTAGATTGGTTGAGTCCCCATAATCATTTTAATGATGAACTCCACAGCTCTCGGTGGTGGCGCTCATGGCAAATCATAAGGTAACACGTCTAGAAACTTGCAGACAATAGGGACATCCTCAACCTTAACCACCGCCTTACGCTCCGGCTCAACCATAGCCGCATACGCCTCCATCTCCTGCGACGTTGCTAATATGCCTCGAGTGATAGGTAATGCAGATGCAACTCCGGCAAATGTAAACCTTGGAATCCCCTCGATGTCAAACGTCACAGTCTTACTGAAATAGTCGATTTGTGCGTGATATGATGATAACTAATCCATCCCGAACATCACGTCCAACTCCAAGTACTCTAGCACTCTCAAATCAGCCGGTAGCTGATGTCCCTCAATCTCAACAATATAATTTCGACAAATTCGGTTAGGGTAAATCTTATCCTCAGCTACCGTGCTGAGAACAAGATATGTATCTAAGATCTGTGCAGGTAACCCTAACTCTCCTACCATGTGTTCAGAAACAAAAGACAATGTACTATTAGAATCCATCATAACATGCATAGGAATACCACAGATAGATAACGTACACTCAACTAGCTGTCTGGTCGCCTCCCTATCCGGTTGTGTGACCCCAAATGCTGTAAACTAAGCCCTATCTCTGGTCTGCTCTGTCCGTGGTGGTAGTGGTGTTGGTATGGTACAATCTGCCACAATATGCCCCACTTGACCACATCGGTAACATGTGCGAGTCTGTGATCCGCCAGAACTCCTCTGACTCTGCGTCTGACTCTGGCCTCTCGGACCTCTATCCTGCCTCTACTGCCTAGGCTGATCAACAGGTGCAGAAGTCGTGGAATATGCCAACTGACGATCATCATGTCGATCTCTGTCATCACGACGATCTTTGTCGCCTCTACGACCCTAATCAGACTGTCAATCACCTCGACGAGGTCTTTGGCCCTGTCTCTACTGATCCTGGTATCTCATCTGTCTCTTCGACCTCTGATCAAACCGATAACTCAATGTTGGCTGACTCTGCTGACCTTGCAGTGCAGCCTGAATTGCTAGTCGACTGGCCCTCTGAACCAGGTATGTCTCATGTGCGAGGGACATGTCGTAAATCTCAGCCAATTTACGAGCTTCACTAGATACCACTGTACTCGCAATCCTCTCATCCAGACCTCGGACAAAATAGTATATCTGCAGTCGATCTGTACCAACTATGTCCATGGAGTACGACAACAGATATCGGTACCTCTCCATGTATATTATGACCAACATATTCCCCTGGACCAGGGACAAAAACTCCTCCCTCAAGCGGAACCTCCATCGATATATACTCATCCATAAACAACGTCCGGAACTCTGCCCAAGTAGTAACGGCAGGATGAGTTGCAGTGTAGGTAGTCCACCAAATCACAACATCGATTATCAAACAGAAACTAGATAACCTCGGCCGATCAATCTCCTCAACCCGAAGCAAGTCGTGTAGCCGCTCATGTGATAACAGCCACCTCCCAGCTACCTTTGGATCTCCGGCTCCATAAAAATATCTTGGCGAAAACTTAAGAAAGTCCTTCATCTTCTTAGCCTCAAGTGTCATTTGACTCCCAGAAGTCGATGCTATTGTTGGTTGCTCAGTAGTAGCAAGTGTAAGCACCACTGCAGCCTCCACTGGTATTGCTACTGGTGTAGCTCTCTCTGCCAATGTCTCGGATACTGCCTCCTGCACCTGAGACTCGACCGTAGTAGGAGCTACGACTGCCTGAGTAGTCGTCATCGGTGCAGCCAAAATAGTAGTCGGAGCTGTCGTAGTCTCCCGAGCATCCCGAGCTCTCATCATCTCTATCAGCATCGCGAACCTATCATCAAAAGTTCGCGCCAATGACTCCAATGTCAAGGGCGGTCTCGTCAAATCACTAATATCTCCGACCTCAGGCTGAGTGGTATCTGATGGTTGTCCGTCCATCGGTATCCGCATCGAAGAACGGGTATCCATTCAGCCTCGATACCAATATACGTGTCTCGTATATATATATATGTTACAACCAAAACATAACATGTATATCCCCTGATTTCTACCCTTCTCACCTCACTCCCCAACTAGGACTCTAAGCAAGTCCTTTGGGTTTCCACATCTACAGTTTGTTCATCAGGTTTATCCTCAAATTATACCACAAATGTAATCGTATCAGAGTTAATTTCCAATTTCTCTAGGTTCACTAACCTTGCTATAATACCAAAATGTAACAGCCCATTTTTCAAATGGACCGTCATGGGGGCCAATGCGGGCCCACAACTTAGCCTACCAGCGCGAGTTGTGTCCCACATGTCATCTCAACCACTATTTAATCATTATTAACCTTGAATTACAACAATTTACTATTTAAATTGTTACTGAACTCAAGTCATCTGCTAAGATCATTAAACCCTTAATAAATCACAGCGGAAGTCTTTCAACATGACAAACAATATATAAAACATTAAAGTCATGCAATTAACTCTGATACCTAATGTGGAAAACACATATATCATCATATACCAATAATGTACCTCAATGTATCTAAATATCAAAAATATAGAGTCCTAAGGTATCTCACAATCCCAAATTCCAAAATAAAACAATATATGTATATACATCTGAATCACAAATATTCCGGTAGCTTGCCCTTGCCACGGCTCGTACTATGATCTGCACTCAAAATATAACAAAAAAACAGATGACGAGTCCAGAATGAGTATTCCCAAGGAAATTAAGTGAGCAATACGGAAAGAAAATACTGGAATTTAAACAAAACTATTAAATAAACATGCGAAAATAAAAACATGCAACTGTGTTCATCGCATGCATATGTAATAGTGAAAGCTCAAAGTGTGTGTTCCTAGAGCCTAGGGTCAGACTAGCATCATACTTCAGATTCCCAACAGACTAATGCCGGCGAATAGCACTCAAGCAAGGCCGGCATCTAGATCCGCTAGGTGGTCGGCGTGGAACCTACGACGCACCCACACATGCCCGACATGACTCGCGGGTAGCCCTATTCACCGAGATGGCACACGTGTTATGGCCTAGTGTACATACATACATAAATGGCACGGAGGGAGAGCCTCAACGTCCGTCCATTATAACACACCAAGAATAGAGTAATGAAAGACAGAATGTGAATTCAAAAGCAAAATAAAGTACTGCTCAAGAAATTTCAGTTTGAATACTACACACCTCAAACCGCACTTTGCGTCTCGTTAATAACCCTTGGTCCGGCTCCACCTAGTCCTGGATATCCCAAATTACCGCCCAAAATAACATATTTCCATTTATAGTTGATTTTTAGTCATTTGGATGTGTTTTAAGTCACTTAACAAAAATAATGTCAAAACAGCAGAATCTAGCGTGCTTGGTCTGTGAATTAGCGCGCTGATTCCAAGGCAATTATACGTTCTTCATCAGGAAGAACATTAGCGCGCTAGGTGACGCCATTAGCGTGCTAATCGCGTTCTGGACAGCAAAACTGTTGAAAATTCTGGGTTTTTAACAACCCTACCAAACCAACAACAACCACAACGCCAACAACAGAACTTCAAAGCACTACAAACCCATCAAAACAATAACCCAACAACCACCAAACCATCACCAACACCTCTAAAATTGAGATAAAAAAATAGAGAAAGTTTAAGTGTTTGTGGTTCTCACTTTGCTTTTGATGTTTTCTGTGACGGCCCCAATTTTCCATAAAATTGGGCCCCGCCCGGCCTAAGCCCACGTGGACCCCCGAGCCAGTCTCGCAAGGTCAACGCAGGCCTAGTCAGCCTTTTAATCCATTATTACAAGAAATTTCAAAATTTTTAAAAATTTAGCGGAAGCAACTAATACATTAAATAACTCAACAAAAAGATCAGGGAGTTAGGCAACCTAATTGTGGAACCCAGTAAATATCATCAGAGGAGAGTAAATACAAAATATACAAAAAAATCACCTAGCTAGGAAGCCTTCCCTCTGCTACTCGTCCGCGGCTCTGCACTCAGTCAAACATAAGAATGACGAGCCCATGTAAGTAAATTCAGTAGGACTATACACAACATTTCACAATATCCAAAGCAGTCAAATTCATGCAAATAGAACGAAAGGAATAAAGAACGCATGAATATACAAGACTGTAAACAATCCATCAATGAGTGAGGCCAAATAACAAGGAGTCCCGACCAAAAGGTCGTTGAGTAGCGGAAAAATCCCAGCAGACTCGGGTTAGGACGAGCCCCATGCCTTCCAACCCTAACCCTTGCGACTATGAGATATCTACGTCCCGGATAAGAGCCCCCAACGTACACTTAATTGGGAGATATCGACGGCGTACGGATACAAGCTCATATCGCAGATAAACAGTAACCATGACTCACTTGCCATTGGACCCACTCAATCAATAACAATTTTTCAGATAGCTATCATCACAAAGCAGTGAACAACAATAAAGCTATCAAATAACAGTAACAACAACAGCCAATGGAGAGAAATGAAATATTGTATAAATCCCTAACTGGTTTACTTACCTCGAGAACTCGCGAACCTCAAAATGTCTCGCTCGCGTCTCGATTTGCGCACCCGACACCCGACTCCTAATCTCTGGTGTCCGTTTAGACATTTGAGGGCTAATTTACTTAAAATCATTCAAATCACACAGAAATTAGGTGGAACAAACCTCACCTCCATCGCGTCGTCGCGATTTCGTCGAAATCGCGCATTCGACCGGTCGATAACGCGCCACCGCGCCGTTCACGCGTCGCCGCGCCGCTACGCGTCGCTGCGCGCCGCTCGCCGCCGCCGCCACCATCGCCATCGCCGCTGCGCGCGCTGCTGGAGCCACCGCCACCAACCATTCGCGCCGAGCCGCCGCTTCTGCGCCGATCAGCGCCACGCCGCTGCGGCCTTCAAGCTGTCTCACCGCGTTGCGTCGCGTCGCGCGCGCGCTCGCGCGCCATCATTCCGATCCGACCCTTTCCCGCGCTGTTGCCGCTCGCTTAACCAACCTGCTAGCTCACCGGCGTCGCCAAGCCGCGTCCTCGCCGCGCCGCCGCTGCACCGCTGCCCGATTCTGGCCGCCGTCTCACCAGCCGACCGCTGCCGCCCTCTGCTTCTTCTTCGCGCGATCACCGCCGATCTTACCGGAGTCGATGTGTCGCAGTTTGCCTTTCTCTCGCTGTTCTTGCGCCGGAGCCGCCGTCGCCGTCCCTCCGCGCGCGCGCTCTCATCATCGCTCTCTCTCCTCTGTTTCCTTCTCTTCCTCACGATCTCTCCTTATCTTTTTTTTTCTTTTCAATCTTATCTCATTCTTTATATATATACATTTTCTTTTTATTTCCCTTTTGATTTCAAATCAAAAGTGTCCTCGAAAATCGAGCAGTGCGCATCTCGATGCACCAACCCGCCTCCTTTCAAAATCTCGATACTCGCGCTTCACATATCACGAGGCGTATCCAATGTCCCCCTTAAAACCACATAAATCCATTATAGCCACATTTCGGTCCCACATCGGCAAGCGACTCGAGGCGCGTCCCCGTTCGTGTTTCGGTTCTCCGCATTCCCCGCATATACTTTTCTCAACAATTAGCATCTCCACTCGAGATTCGGACATACGCATTTCGACAAGTGGATCCCACAAACGACCCTGACCTGACACGTGGCACAAGTCAAATTTTCGGGTCGTTACAGTCTTCCCAACGAATTAGAATTTCGTCCTCGAAATTAAAGCAAGTCTCGAAGGACAATGGTGTTTTATGAACGAAGACCCAAGGCCATACCCGCCCAAGGCCATACTCGCCCAAGGCCATACCCCCATCTTACTCTGTAGGGCTGGGCTCCTCCGCGACAAGCAGGGCTCCTCCGCGACGAGCTGGGCTCCTCCGAGATCTCCTAAGCAAAGAACACACCATCTGTCTCTTCCCATCAATATATGCCAGGGCAACATCCTCGCAACATATATTGGAATACAAATGAATACAAATGAACATTTTAATTTCATGATCCACCGTCACTAACATACGTATATATGTTGTATATCCGCGAGAATGTAAATCAGTCTCTTTGACCGTCTGCTAGTCTCTCTGATCAAGTGAGTCTCAACACAACTCGTCGTACCCTCTATCAGGTTACGATGGATATTAGTCGGACCTGACGTGGCAATAGCATGGAACATGTCCATGTCCTTGTCCCTGTGCATGACTAGATCGTTGTCCCTGTATGTGCACTCGACTGGATCTCTGACCTGTCTCTGGCCATTACTAAGGATCTGACGGTGTTGGCTGTTGTATTGTACTAGCGTAACTCTGCGCTGAACCATCTAACACTGGTGCCATACACGCCGCACATGGTGGAAACGCAATACGCTCTGAGATTGATCTCTTTGCCACGACCGTCTAACCCTCATTTTCCTCTGATCATCTCCAGACCCTCGCACTGAATGTGACGATGCCGAGAATGCGACTGGTACTCCGATGCGTGTGCTCCCACGCTCTCCCTAGCCATTGACGCATCAGTGGACATGAAAAAGTCATTGGCAACCCATTTTGGTATATCAAGAGAAAATCCAATACCATGAAGCATCAGACGTTCATTAATTTTGTCGCAAGCATGTAACAGGATTAAAGGGGCCTCATTTGTTAAAGCCCTCAGTCCCGAAAGCAAAAACGTCAGCAACAAAACTACAACCTCAAAAGGTAGGTGACCAAGACATTCAAGAACAAATCTCGATGCAAGAAAATTGGTTCATTTAATTGGTTATCACTTGGGTCACCTTTTGTTTTATATGCATAAAAGCAGGAAGACAAACAGTAGTTTCTCCATTGAGTTCATCACAACTACATTGCACAGCTGCTCTATCAACATAACTTTTCAAGATGACCTTCATCGCTTTTTTTAGCATGAGATGTTAATAGGGATAGAGGAACATGCTGCTTCCCACCATACGAAACAAACAAATAAAGTAATTTTACAGCTGTCTGGAATGAAGAACCCTTTAGTAAAGCATCCAAGAACTTATCAACAGAAGCCGAATGATTAATTCTTATTATCTTCCCATCCTTTGGTAACATTCCTTGGTGCATGATTCCATTGACAACCTTTCTAGAAAAGAGCCGATGCTAACCTCATTGTGACAATATGATCAAATGACCAAAATCAAACTCTCCACTCCACAGCCATGGCCTTCTCATAGGCCTCCTATAATGTGTTCGAGCCGTCGTCACTACCCCAGAACCAATCGAGTCCAGTAAACCATGCATAACTGACTCTCTGGTCCTTTGTCGAATGGTTTGAGAATCAGTTCTCTTCAGGTTACGAACTGTAGGAGGAATGTACTTCTCCATCCTTGAACTCAGCCCAAATCCTTGAGCGTCCACATCGACGCCACCGTAGTGCGCAACCAGACATCGGCCTCGCCGAACAACGAAACTGATAAAATGCTCGACCCCATATGATCTGGTGTGGCCAAAACGTCATGAATCTTTACTGCTCCGTGATCCGTACCACCGTGAAACTTTTTCGGGTGATGTCGCTGAAATTCGCGAGCATGCCTCGCCTCAGCTGTAGCCCTAACACCCGTATCGATCGGCGTGCTCGGCGTATCCTCAGCCGGTGTCTCAGGTATAGGAGATACCATCTCGGCCCGAACATGTGTCACCTCGGTCACTGCAGGTCCTGCAGTTTTTCAGGTGGGTTGTGAACTGTAAAAACACGCCCAGCCTGAATAACTAGCGTTGGTGACGTAGACGACGACGGTGTAACCTGTGCCCTTAAAAATCGAAAAATCTCCTGCAGTTGTTGGTAGTGCGATGTATGCAGCTCATCCGTACTCGCAAACCGCGAACCTGCAACCTCACGATCATTCCTAAACCCGGTCCGAAACGTCGTCGCATTTTCCATAGCCACGAATCCTCGATATCGTATATATATTACAACACAACAAATATACCATATCGGATACATTTTTACAACATACACTACTTGCACGTAAATTCTCTTTCAGTACATTTACTAACGCATCTGAACAAATTTTAGCATGCAAGAATTCTTGAGATATACGATCTCATAGGATTTATACTTAGGTGGCCCCTAACTTGTAGAACGAATTTGCAGACTCTACCTCAGCTCGTAACACTTAATTCATTTACCAGTCCATAAAGGTGGTGGTCGACTTCACCAACCCCGAGACGATAAATGCATAGTGTCACTAAAGTGGAGTTACTTGGGCTTCTGATCCAACACTACTACTCCAAAGCTTTCGTCAAAGCTAAGGAGTCCGTACATGATGTAATCGTTAGCTCTCAAGTCATCTCAACACTATGTTCCCTTAGAGTCTGCTCTTCGTCCTTTTTCCTACTTTTTCAAACTTTACTTTCCTATGAACTCCTATTCAGATTTTCTTCTAGGGACGTATGCATAGGCAAAGTAATCAATTTCTCTGAATCCGATAAATTTATCGTCAATCCTTTTCAAGTTACTCATCGTGTCTCACGTGATACACAAGAGTAAATACAGCTGCCAAAGTAGTTCTATCGTAAGTAGTATAATACCACACATCAAATACTCTCCTCACTTCCCAATGAAGACTTAAGTCAGGATCATAGGGTTCCACTCTAAGTTCAACCATTCCTCACTTCCGTTGGTTTGCGTTTCCATGGTTTGTGATTTAATCAAGAGTCGAGTATTTAAAACTTCGTCTCTGATACCAACTGTGACGGCCCCAATTTTCCATAAAATTGGGCCCCGCCCGGCCTAAGCCAACGTGGACCCCCGAGCCAGTCTCGCAAGGTCAACGCAGGCCTAGTCAGCCTTCTAATCCATTATTACAAGAAATTTCAAAATTTTAAAAAATTTAGCGGAAGCAACTAATACATTAAATAACTCAACAAAAAGATCAGGGAGTTAGGCAACCTAATAGTAGAACCCAGTAAATATCATCAGAGGAGAGTAAATACAAAATATACAAAAAAATCACCTAGCTATGAAGCCTTCCCTCTGCTACTCGTCCGCGACTCTGCACTCAGTCAAACATAAGAATGACGAGCCCAGGTAAGTAAATCCATTAGGACTACACACAACATTTCACAATATCCAAAGCAGTCAAATTCATGCAAATAGAACGAAAGGAATAAAGAACGCATGAATATACAAGACTGTAAACAATCCATCAATGAGTGAGGCCAAATAACAAGGAGTCCCGACCAAAAGGTCGTTGAGTCGCGGAAAAATCCCAGCAGACTCGGGTTAGGACGAGCCTCATGCCTTCCAACCCTAACCCTTGCGACTATGAGATATCTACGTCCCGGATAAGAGCCCCCAACGTACACTCAATTGGGAGATATCGACGGCGTACGGATACGAGCTCATATCGCGGATAAACGATGCAAGTGACTCACTTGCCATTGGACCCACTCAATCAATAACAATTTTTCAGATAGCTATCATCACAAAGCAGTGAACAACAATAAAGCTATCAAATAACAGTAACAACAACAGCCAATGGAGAGAAATGAAATATTGTATAAATCCCTAACTGGTTTACTTACCTCGAGAAATCGCGAACCTCAAAACGTCTCGCTCGCGTCTCGATTTGCGCACCCGACACCCGACTCTTAGTCCCTGGTGTCCGTTTAGACATTTGAGGGCTAATTTACTTAAAATCATTCAAATCACACTGAAATTAGGTGGAATAAACCTCACCTCCATCGCGTCGTCGCGATTTCGTCGAAATCGCGCATCCGACCGGTCGATAACGCGCCACCGCGCCGTTCACCGCGTCGCCGCCGCTACCGCGTCGCTGCCGCTGCCTCGCCGGCCGCCGCCACTGGCCGCTCGCCGGCGCCGCTGCTGGAGCCACCGCCGACCAACCATTCGCGCCAGAGCCGCCGCTACCGACCGCGCCACGCCGCTGCCGGCCTTCAAGCTGTCTCACCGCGTTGCGTCGCGTTGCCGCGCTCGCGCGCCATCGCTGCCGATCCGACCCTTTCCCGCGCCGTCGCTGCCTCGCCAGCGCAGCTGCTCACCGGCGTCGCCGAGCCGCCGTCCTCCGCGCCGCGCAGCTGCCCAGTTCCTGGCCGCCGTCTCCACCGCGCAGCCACCGCCTGCCGCAGCCCTGCTGCTGCTTCGCGCGATCACCGCCGATCTTGCCGGAGCTGATGTGCCGCAGCTGCCTTTCTCCTCGCCGTTGCCGCGCCGGGAGCCGCCGTCGCCGTCCCTCCGCGCCGGCGCTCTCCGCCATCGCTCTCTCTCCTCTGTTTCCTTCTCTTCCTCACGATATCTCCTTATCTTTTTTTTTCTTTTCAATCTTATCTCATTCTTTATATATATATACATTTTCTTTTTATTTCCCTTTTGATTTGAAATCAAAAGTGTCCTCGAAAATCGAGCAGCGCGCATCTCGATGCATCAACCCGCCTCCTTTCAAAATCTCGATACTCGCGCTTCACATATCACGAGGCGTATCCAATGTCCCCCTTAAAACCACATAAATCCACTATAGCCACATTTCGGTCCCACGTCGGCACGCGACTCGAGGCGCGTCCCCGTTCGTGTTTCGGTTCTCGCATTCCCGCATATATTTTTCTTAACCCAAAAAGTGGTGTTTCTTCTATTCCAATTTTCGACGCCAAAGTGACTTATATAGGTTTTGGCATCTCACTTAACGTCGAAATCGAACCCTATTGACATACGCGTCCAATTGTACCATACCATGTCCCTAACCACCAAATATACATTCCATATTATTATTTAACCCATTTTATTCATTTTATGTGTGTTATTTTCCCTGGCCTAGTATTTAGTCTTTTAGACTACCCGGTACTCACGTCGACACGTACATCAAGACGAATACTTAACACACGATCTCGCACGTCAATTGTAAGATAACCACACACATTGCGATGTCATTTACTCTATTTTAATATAATATCGCAAATTAACTAATTTAAATTAACTATTTACCTAACTCCAAGCGCGCACTAGCCTGACTGCAGGTCCCACGAGCGTATGAGCTTTCAGCCATGTCTGCAACCACGTCATTAATAACGGTGAATTAAATTCAGACCCTTACAATCGTGGATGGGCTGTGAGCACTCAAGTTTCTTAGTGGCCAACTCGCTCATCAAGTTTCCCATAATGGACTTGTCAGCAATGTCCGATTATGAGTATTCTTTTAGCTGGATCATAAACTCCTTTGTGTCGCTTGTCTTGGTCCTAGATGGTTTGACATTTTTGGAAATCATCATGTGCATCAAGTTCAAACTTAGCCTATTAGACCGCTCCAAGCCTTCTATACAGACTGTTCCTCTTCGGAGCTAGTTTCGGTAATGGCTGCGAGCTTGTCATCTACAATGATTGTCAGATCAAGGTCCATTACACTCAGACGGAAATGGATATGTTCAGAGCAATTATTGTAGTTGAGCCCGTTGAACTTAACCATCATATTATCCAAAGCAAACATATTAGAGGACGCTGCAAATATAACATAAATCATTCACATTAATGCTTTGAGTTAAACCTAATAGATTCAGACATACAATACTTTTATTATGTATTTAAGTTCACATTTAAGTAGTACTTAAATACATAATTCATCTTATATCTAAACATACTTTCATAGACAATCAATGATACTCAGGTTAATAAGTAAGATATCTTTGGATAAAACATATATATTTCTTAGTATGAAGATAAATCTCATAAGTTTCATTAATTTTAATCAATGGTCCACCTTTGGGTGACCTCCTAGCATTATAATTAATGGTCTTAATTAAACATTTAACATCCTTTCAAGGTAGGCCACTTTAGTGACTAACAAGCTTTCCATTAAATAAATATGTTTAATTAAGCATACTTTAGTTTTAATTTTAAAACCTTAAATTCTAATGTGTATATATATATATATATATATATATATATATATATATATTTCATGCAAATTGATCAAGGCCGTAATTCTTTCATGCATCCATTTTCATATCAAGATATACATGCCAATCATATCCATGATAATAAATTAATCAATTAATAATATAGCATACATTAATATGCATATATTAAATAATATATATACATGTATATCACAAACTTACTATTAATATCATGTAATATATGTACTGTGCACATGTATAACTGATAGCATGTAAAGAAGTCACGTGAAAAGCATGACATCTACATGAATTCCAAATTTGTGTTTATCTACAAACACCAAATTTGTAGACTTTACAAACACGTATGTAGATATACACGTACTAGTGATTTCGGCAATAAGGCCAAATAAATAGGAATCGAAATCACATTGAAATTAAAAATTCTATTTCGCACATAAATAGAACTCGAAATAGGAATTGGAAAAGGAAAAAATTTAAATTGGTAAAATACTTTTTATGCCCTTTTATACCCAAATTGAAGAATAGACTAGGGGTGCATACAGATTCAATCCAGTCCAATTAAGGTCAATCCACAATCCAATCTAATTATTGCGGATTGAAAACTTACAATCCAATCTAATCCAAAATAATTCATCAATCCAACTCAATCCAACTTGAAAAAAACGGACCGGACTGGATCAAGTTCCGTGGATTGACGTTTTTCTATCCAAAAACTCATGAAATTAAACTTTATCATATGAATCACAAAAATCATGCATATTTCGTGAATAACAAATTTATAACATACATCCCACAAATTTATGTATAGCATATTTTCCACAAACATGTCATCACAATAACTTTTAAAATGCAAGTTCCTACATAAATAAATATGTTATCCACAAATCTGCACCATACGTCCTTACAAAAGCACATAAAAGATGCACGTTGCAACATATAACCTACAAAAAAGGTATGAAATGTAATTAAAGAGTTAAGAACAAGCATAGTCTTTAAGATACGACAATTTCTACTTGATAGTTTAAGTTAATGGTATTTGAGATACTATAGTACATATGATCATATATGTATATGTGTTGATGTGAAAAACATATTGGATTGGATCCGCAAATTTTTAATGTATGATCCGCAATCCGATCCAGTCCACCTGGATTAGTGATTTTTCAGTCTGGTCCAGTCCAAGGGATCAAAAAATTGATCCAACTAGTGATAATTGATTCGGATTGGACTGGATCCGCGGATTAGTGCAATCCGTGTGCACCCTTAGAATAGACTTAAAAAAAATATTTTCTGTAATGTCGATTGAAATTTTAACAACACTGCGGAAATTAAAAATCGACTTAAACCACTAACATGAATCAAAAGTGGTTAACCTTGCTCTGAGACAAATGTTGTCTGAACTGATCTACATAACATTTTGATTCAATCGTAAAACATATTTATACCTCCTTCCATTGCCTTTAAGTTTGAGAATGTTTTTTCTCTCTCTGTTTTCTTCCGTTAGACGAGTTTTCTTTGATGGCGAGATCTATTGCATTTAAACAAATCATATTCAAATAACTGAAAAACAGTTATTGGATTTGTTTCTTTTGAAGAGAGAGGGGAGGGAATTAAAACCTCATACTCTAATCACTTATGCTCAAACTACCATCAAGTTGTGGGTCCAAAACATAGAGTACGTAACAATATAATATGGGTCAAAATTACTAGAGATTAATTAGGAAAAAATAATCTAACAGTTCGAACCTTTTTCATTTCGGGTCGTCTACCTTTTTCATTGGCGAGTTTGGACACTAAATTGTCAGCCCTAGTCAAAAGTCACCAAACCATTTTTTGACCGCATCAAAAGTCACCAAACCATCTTCTATAGTACTAAAAGCATGTTCGATTTATATGATTAGGTCGGATTAACCAGTTGAATTGATTAATTCGATTGTTCACTTTGTTGGATTAGGTAGTCAAGTGGACTAGTTAGTATACAATCCAACAGACTAATCTAAATCATGGTTTCAACCTTATTAACTAGTCTGAGTGAGTGCACTTGAAAAATGATGACTTTACTAACAACATCACCATGTTATCCCATTGTTAATACTTCTAATTGAACAAGTCACTCACTTCGAACTAATTAATTAATCCAAGTTACAATCCTATGTAGTATAAGCTAATCTCATGAAATTATGATTGCAAGGTATATGAACGGAACAAATGTAAGTAATTTATTAGATTAGATTTTTTTTTAATGGCTGTAGTATCGAAACCCCCTTAGCCCCAACTATACTCGATTTAAACAACTCCAACTATACTCGATTTCCTCTCCATTATGGAGTTCATTCAACTCTATAATGACGTTGCTTACTTTATTTATTTATTTATTATTTTTTTCTTTTAAAAAATTATCAATAATTATTTTTTTTTTCAAAAAAATATGAATGTGTTTTTTTCTTAATTTTTTATCGATTAAATAATTTATTAAAATTAATACAAATAAATAACAAAAAAATTTAAAAATAAGAAATAAAGTTTTGGAGTAGAAATAGAGTTGTGGTTGGAGAAGAAATAGAGTTTGATGTGACAAAACTGTAAAATAGATGGGAAAATAGAGTATTGTGGTTGGAGATTGTCTAAATGCGGGTGTTGGAATGATGTCGGAAGGTGTTTGATGAAATGCCTGTAGGAAATGTGGTGACTTGGAATGCTTACATTTCGAATTCAGTGTTTGAGGGGAGGATGTATGATGCTTTTTGCGCGTTTGTGGAGTTTCGGGGAGCGGGCGAGGAGGGGAATTCGATCACTTACTGCGCGGTTTTGAGCAGGTGTGCTGATTGTGGGAATGTGGTGTTAGGGAGGCAGGTTCATGGGGTTTTGATTCGAAGCTGCGGGAGGAACCTGAGTTGACTAGGGAGGTTGGAAGTGGTGAGGAGATCGGGAGTCATGTCTTGTTTGCTGTCGAGAATTACGACGATTTTGTTGACACTTTGAAGGTGATTTGAATGATTGAATCTCTCTAACTTTTGGTTTTAATCCTAAATTAGTTGTTGGATTGAATGCAGTTTTTGATTATTGACCTAAAGTTCCAAACTTTATAATTTGAAAATGAATCCCTTATATGTAGAAAAGTATGAGAGCACCAAATCCCCTTAAATGAGGTCTCGAGTTCGAGTGTCTTGAATGAAAAAAACTGGGTTGGGAGGGTCGCGCCTCTTATGGGGCCGACAGTGCGGGAGTGTGGATTAGTCGGTGCAGTTAGTGCCTTACACCACATAGGAAACCAAAAACTAAGATAAGTTTGATAGCGAAAGCGATGACATCGTCCATATTCGATGGCAAAAACGTTTACAATGTTTGCATTGTAATCCACTGTAGTGACAATGCAGGTTGTAAGGCTTTCATTGTTGTAATACCTCCTTCACATTCATGATTCAACCTGTGTCGTGCAATCGGCCAATGTAAAATTTGAACCTTGACAGGCACCTTGGTTTCCCATGAATTTAGCAGCGCCTGAAGCAGCCTGCGAATCATCCTGTCGGATACGGGCTCGACTTTGAGTCGAGGAGTGTAATTGCTGCAAAGTGTAATTAGATGACTTTGGTTTGCGTTGTGGTGTTCTCTACTAAAGCTGCGATGATTAACCAACCTTGTTCACCAAAAACTTAAATGTATTTCTGGATGGATTTTAGTGAAGACATGACTTTGAAGGATCTGATAGGCTTTGCTTTCCATTGGTTTGCATTAGTTGAAATTTTTCTCTTTGCTTTTACTCCCCATTAATCCGTGCTCTGCAACAATAAATCTGAAAAGTTCCTATTGTATAAATCTAGTCGAACTTCCTTTGTGTTGTTGGTAGTATTGCTTTTACTGTTGATTATTTACATATCACTTAACTGAACTTAATTACGCAGGAGAAAGGAATTGGGTTTCTCAAGTTTAGTATTGGGGAGAGGAGGCAAGGATTCTTCTCTCATCCAGATGGTTAGTAAAACCTTTTTTCTTTGCGCAACCTCAGTGTAATTTTCAATCGGGTGCTGATAGGTAAATTCTGATTGGATTAGGATTGTTTTGATACGCACCCAATGGTGATTACTCTTCTGATCTTGGACTCATAAGCTTTGGTGGATTGAAATCTCAAGGGAAAAGAGATCATTAAATTTGGTTCAATCTTCTATAGAAACTTGCACATATAGCTAGTTTTTTTTTTCAGTTTGGAATAATTCCTTCTTATAATAGAAAAGTTTATACCATAGAGACGTACATGTTGATGGATATGTAATGCTTGTTTCGTTGTATATTTCATGCTTTTGAGTTTTAGCAACTGATTTTAGCAAGTATGGTACTTTGATGTGTCATCTGGCTTGATATCCGATTTGAAAACCACCATTATAAAATACATTTTTTTATAATACAACAACGACAACAACAACAACAACAACAACATAGCCTTAGTCCCAAATTAATTGGGGTCGTCTACATGGATGAAACTCTTACATTTTTTTTAATACATTTTTTTTAGTATGTATCTTTATTTCCTATTAAAAATTTTTCTTTACATATGTCATATATCTTTGTGTTTTAAGACTTGGACTTGCTATTTATACTTGAAATTGAATTTCCCTTTGAAGATCAGCATAAGCCATTCCAGTAGGTAAAAAAAAAAAAAAACCATCTCAACTATGTTGTTTTTTAAGTGTCCAGATTCACACATATAGTCATATTGCGCGCATGATCCAAAAATAATTATCATTCAACTTTTACCCCCCTAACATCCAACATCTGAAGTCAATGTATCCAAAATTTGGATTAAGCTCCCTATTTCAGTATAGAAATAAAGGAGCTAAACTTTGAGGAGCCACTTAGATTTTTTTTTTCAGCTACTTAAGTATCTTGCTTTACTCAATTTTTATTTGGTAGGATAACTGTAGAATGTCTTGTATATTTTACTTTGTGCTTAGGATGATTCACATTGATGACTGGTATTTTGTATCTATAAACTTCTTAAATGTCTTTTTTTTTGTTCATCAGGAATGCATAATTAATTTATATTTTTGTTGGAAACTGTGCAAAAAAAAAAAACAAAAAAAAATCAAAGAAAGTATCAAATTGTTGGTTTGAACTGAACTAAACGAAACTGCTGTTATTGGTATTATGTTGTTCGATTTTACATGTTTACTGGTTTGGTGCAGAATTTGCAAGAACCTCTAACCGCCTAATCTAGTTTAATTTTAGTGTCATTTCCCTGTTTATATTGGCAATTATGCTGTTGACTGATCATTATCAAACAATTGCTTGTTTTGATCAGACAGATGACTGCTTTTGTGCCGGTAACTGCTTGGAAGTGATGGAATTGTGAGGTCCCATGAGTATGTAGAAGTGAAGTGATTGTGGAGCGCTCTTTTTACACACATTTATCACTGTTTTTAAATAGACTCCAACATAAACTGTATAAGGGATGTGTGTGTCAAAAGTAGCCCAATCGCTATTGCTTTAGTAGACAAGTCTTTGCATGCGTGAATTATGTTGTAGGCAAAACTCTCATGAATAACGTATATGTAATTAACATAAATTATGTTCCTAATGTTTTTATGACAGTGAAGGCTAGTTCATTGTTTGTTTCCTCACTTAACATGATCAGTTTTTCTACATATCTGTATTCTCCCATTTCAGAATCATACTTTTACTTTTACTGAAATGTTCACAGATAAAGATTGTCTTCCTCTTTGTTATTCTCAAGCGGAGATTTTTTTTTTTTTTTTTGGGTAAGAGCTAAGTTGGGTTGTACTTGCATGCTACTGTAATATTGTTTAGTAAAATGCTTTTGTAACTCACTTTGGAAAATCTATTTTTATTCCTTAATATAAGAAAATGAAAGCTACCTTTCTTGTAACTGTAATATTGTTTAGGAAAATGTTTTTATGACAGTGAAGCCTTGTATTATATTACAATTGCAATTCTTTTAATGAAATTAACTATAAACCAATCAATAAACAACATCATAGAGCATATTAAATGTTTTGTGTTTGTTATATACATATATTTTTTTTTTTCCTAATTATAAGAAAATGAAAGCTACCCTTTCTTGTAAAAATCAAAATCCGAAATTTGAATTCAGGATGTCTATCTTAAAACCAAAAAAAAAAAAAAAGAAATCAAAAATAGATTTAAGAAACATTATGTTTATATTTCTATGAAAACGAGTATAAAATTGAGGAAAATGAATGGCTTAAGGACATCCCTGCACCACTGATCCTCTGAGCACTTATGGAAGAGCCTTATTTACCATTATTTATATTTCTAGATTGTGTGGAATATTTTTATCTGACTTATTTAGCTTGCTATTCCATGGCAGGGAGCAACAACTTAAACTCATTGTGGCTCGCTCATCCACCATTTCGGGTTCATCATGATGCATCAGAAACAATGGAACTTAAGTGGGACAATGAAGATGCTAGCGACTCGAAGAAAATAAAACTTTCTGTGACTCAACAATCAAATGGAAACTATTTGGTTAAGGTAATTTTTCGTCACTTTTGTCAATACGAGGTAATATGTTATTCGTGTATGTAGAATGGGTAAAAAGCTATATTGTTTCATTTGGCAACCTGTTTGTGTGCACAACATTGTGATACACACTCATGTTAAGTCATAATATACTTTCCCTTGCACCTCAACTTATGGTTTGTTATTGTCCTGCAGATCGCTGATAGTAATTCATCTAGGCATGAAGTCAAAGTGACACCTTTAGGTCAGAATGATTTCAGAACTGAAATTGATGGCTTAAGCATCGATATCAATGTAGCAGTCTATAACAAGGTAAGTTAGCTTATATATGCAATGTTTTTTAAATTTCAAACGCTGGGAATGTATTTAGAATAGACATTGTTTTTAGTCCAGCTGCGTAATAGGGTTCCAAAATTGCTCTCTTCCCAAAATTGAAAAAAATGAAGCAAAGGGATTTGTATTTGGTATGCAAATCATATTGGATTACGTTGGTGCATGCCTTACAGCACACATCTTGAAGTTTTATATCATGTTATGCTTTGCGTTTTGGTTTTAAGTTGAATGCCTGATATTGAGGTATTAAAACTATTACAATTTTTACTCTTTCTTCTTAATAACTTAATATACTAATTTACTTCAACTCAAAAAAAAAAAAAAAAAAAAAAACTAATTTACCTTCCATGTATATAAATTAATTTGGGGTTTGTGATTGATGTGTGCCGGATTATAACAAGCATATTCATGTATGACAACCTGTGTTGGTTTTAGAAGCAATGAAAATGAAGGTGCCAATGATTTATCTCTCTCCTCGCATTTAACTTATTTTCAAATGCTCTTTGATCTCATGATTTCCTTCATTTTCAGTATGTTGTCAAGGCACCACGTTCTGGCCGTGTTCATCAGCTCAAAGTCAATACTAGAGAACATGTTTTCGACAACAATGTGCTTTTTGTTATCAAGGTATGTTTCCTCAACTACAATTACTTTCTATGGAATTTAGTGTCTCACACATTCTTATTCCCTTGTTTGAGAAAGATTGCATCTCCTTCTAGACCTCTAGGTTCATCATGTATTGCCACATTATTCCCAAGAAAAACTATGCCCTTCCTCGAAGTAACTAACCTTTATCAAAGTGAAAAGGATTTACATTTACCTTTAGAGACATGCCAGTTCAGTTAGGTTTACCTTTCGGCAAAAAACCTAATCAAAGTCCATCATAATTTGCTCACATTTTCTTTTCTGCGCTAGTGATACTGATACCAAACTCAATTGCTTTAGAAATTGAACCTGACAATATAAGATCTAGTTCGGTTTAATTTCCACTATTAATTGAATTGTACCCAACCTAATAGGTTCAACCAAGGAATTGCATTACTTCTACTTCCAGCCAATGTTTTTTTTTTATTGCAATTCAAAATAATAATGATAAGAAAAGATACCCATAATGAGACTATTTAGGGTAATTGAATTTATTAGCTGGTTCAGAATGGCATTTTCATCCTCAAATAGATCAGTTTGGTACTGTTTTTCGTATTTGGAGTACCTAACCCGAATTATGACCAAACATCTAGTTTAGGTTTTAAGTATCTATTAGTTTGGTACTGTTTTTCGTTTGTCAATTTTTATTTGAATGATCTATTTCTTCGATCTTATTGCACGCTAAATAAGTATAACCCCATGTGTTTAAGAATAGTATGACTTTATGAATTATCGGGACTTTGACGAATTCGAACCGAGCTTACTTTTATTTTTTCTTTTTCTTTTTCTTTTTTCTTTTTGGATACTCCTTGTATAGGATGAATAGAGTAGAAGCAATTTCTCTCATGTCCCTGCTTAACTACGCAGTTTCCAGGAGCTGGTTTTGCTGAACCCACTTACAGAAAATAATTTCAGAAAGATGCATGCCTTTGATTGAATTCTCAATATATTTTTGTGATTAGAATGTTGGCATAATCCTTGAAAATTCTAAGAAATCATGTAAATCTTAATCTCCATCTTCAATAAATAAGTTATATCAAAATTTCATTCTTTTTTGGCTCTCTATATTATTCTTCATCTTTATTTCCTACTTTCAACTTCATGTTGAGGCATATGCTTGATGTTATCTCGGACAATGCCTTTTTTTTTTTTGGCTCTCTATTATTTCATTTTTTTTATAAGAAGCCTTCCTTTATACCCCGCCTATGAACCACCATTGCTCTCACGCGAGACTCAAACTCCCAACCTTCGCTAAAGTCTAAAAGTGTGGATGTTTTATGTCTTTTTTTTTTCAAGGTAAGAAAACAATTTAATCACAACACTCTTGACTCCAACATGAGTCGAACAACCAAACCTTGCCTTTTGCAAGTGATGCCTTAAACAACTCAATGATACCTAAATGTTTATTAAATTCAAAGAAAATGGGAAATAATAGTTAAAAATTTATTGTGCTCTTGATGCAATAAGGTAACTTTAAGATAAAGTTGTAAAACATATATTCATTAATGTAAAAGGTAAATTTACAATATCATGTCTAACAAAATGCCTTTATTTATACAATTATTATTATTATTATTATTATTATTATTATTATTATTATTATTAGGAGGAAGGAGGAAAGGAGACAAAGGTTCTCGCTCCTGGAATTTTATTGATCGGCAAAAAAAGTAAAAAAAAAAGAGATTACATCTCGGAGGGATTGTGTACCCTCGAGTTAGTTTGTCAGTTGATCGATTTACAATTATGCATCAACCATGTAAAAGTCAACATCTTTGTCTAAACATAAACTACACCAAATGAAGTAGAAAAAATATGAAAGTTTATCTACAATGTTGTCCTCTCGTCTCTCCTCCACACGGACCAGGCCTTCATCTCTGCATTACAGTGTCTCCTAGGGTGTGGGTAGTAGTAGCTCCTCTGTCTCGGTGTGAATTTCTGTGACCAACAACAAGAATAAGGGAATTAGAAAAGATTGATCATGAGAGGTAAATTTTGAAGTTTATTTCAATGGTAATTGTAATGTATATAGGTTAAGCGTTGAGATGTTGACAATACGATGCACAGTTAAAAAAATGTAGCAAATGTATGCATAAAAAAAATGTAGCAAATGTATGCATAAAGATTGATCATGGGTACATTTCTGTGACCAACAACAACACTTGACAAACAATATATAAATAGATTTTAATATACTGATATCATCAAACACTATATTAAGGTGCACGTATTGAGGTGACAAACCTAGCATACATAAAAATGCAATAACAACTACATATGCATGCATCCCTCAACTTGTAAACTGTTAAGCTTGGGGTACGCAAGTCATTGATCTCATGACTGCTATGAGTTATAAGATATTGGTGGGATATGATACACAAAAAGCAAAACTTGAACACTCTGGTATTTATCGGTCGCGCATCCGAAGAAAAGCGATAAGATGTACAATGTCGTGTTCAAGCACTTTGCGTTTCGTATTGTAAGCTACCAATAACTTAACATGCGTAACATTAATTAGAATTTTTTTTTTTTTTTTTTAACTCTAGCATGAGTCAAACCTACAACCTCTCTAAACTTAGCCTTTTAGCAAGCGACGTTTCATCCATCTCACTAGGGATACATTGGCTAAATATTCCCAATAACATATGCGGTCATGGTAGCATCAATAGGGAGCAATGATGTTGACAGAGAATATTATAGACAAGTTGTAAGATCAACCTAACTAACAAGCATATTCCAACAAAATCAATGAAGCTCTCCTCCCTTTGGTGAAACATGAAAATCAATACATCAAATTTAAAGAAACACCAAATGTGCAGACGGAATTCGCTCTCAAAACAATACAAAGGATGTTCTCTTTCAGTCGACGCAAGAAATAGACATAGCGTTCTCTTGCCGAACAGTAGTAATAGCACCCTTTGACAGTACACGAGCATAAATGACGCGAAAAATGAAACACATACACTTGCTAATTTCGACGAGGCAACATCCTCACTGCGTATCAATCCTCTGTCTGTGTCACGAGCCTTCCCGAATTCCCTGTTATATAGAAGATATACTTTTACTGTCAATAAGTGCAATAGATTAAATAAGGCATACGTTCTACAAAAAAATTAATCTCAACCTCATATAAGAAATTATGTCAACAGACTGCTATAATGATAAATGAAAGGCTAAAGCATGCAAGGCATTATTATAAATCAAAGTTCAAATCAATTTCAGATGGAGGATTGGACAAAGAAGAAAGCACTTGTAAATAATGTGTTCAATTTCACGCTTTCTCTTCAAGTCTGCAGAATGAGATGGCAATGGAGGCTTGGCAAGTTGACAAGATTCTAATAAATCTCTCACATTCTTGTTTGGAACAAGATCATCTGCAAGTATGTTTGTCGCTCCACAAGCACACATCGACTTCGAGATGATGCAGTCCCTAATACCTGATGATTAAGTATGTTTGTCGCTCCACAAGCACACATCGACTTCGAGATGATGCAGTCCCTAATACCTGATGATTATGATCCAAAAAAAGTATATTAACGAGACAAATATACTATACAATCAAAATGAATAAATGGATAAATCAAAAGAAGAAAGACTATTAAATAAATAGAACAAAAACTGATTAACACAACAATAGAACTTAACAGAAACATCAAACTTGTATTTTTTGGAAACAAAATAGACGCAAGGATATGTAATGATTTTTTTTTTCTTTAAAAAAACTAATTTCAATTTAAGCATGGCATTATAGACAAGTTAGTGAAAACATAAGAAAACTTTTGCATGTGTGGTTAACATGAAGAAAGAGGACAATCAGATAATGTTTAACATGAAATCCTTAGCACCGTCTAGTGTACAATTAATAAAACACTTACACTTATCGCAGAAACTCCTATAGCAACATTTGCCTGTCATGACGGCATCTTTCATTACTCCTTTGCACAACGGACAATGAAGTTCTGCTGGAATGTCGATTGCAGATCGAGTTGAAGGTAATCCCTCTATCTCCCTTTCAAAAGTGGCCCTATTTCATGCAAAAAAAAAAAAAAAAAAAAGCCAAATGAATTCGGAAACTATAAAAAACCACATAATACTAGTTCAACCAAGGAACTACAAACAAATCAAGCTAGAAGTAAAATTAGATTAGCTTACTCATCGGGCTTCGAGCAAATGACAACTCCACCGGTCAATGCATAAGACCCATTTGAAGTTGTCATCAGCATTGACTTCGGAATGCCAGTTGGAGGCTTCAACTTCTTAATGTCGTAATTAGGATCACCATTAGTCGGGCAATCCCGAATAAAATGCCCCGGAATATTGCACCGGCGGCAAATATAGCCTGCAGGAGGTGCTCGGTCCCTGGTACTTATTCTTCAATCCATAAATCCTCCAAAACACTGATAAGCTCTTGATGAGGAATCCTGAATTTGCCTGCAAGTGCATTTAAGTTTCACAATTCATTAGTAAAGGATAAAAAGGAATCCAACCAAACAAATAAGTTGAATGACAAGAATTGATCATGCACTAATGTACTAACCAAGTATTGATTAAAGCCTTAATCCTCCTCTCCTCCTCAACCTTGTTGATCATAGAGGCCGAGGGGGCATCTTGCATCGTATTGGTTGATTGCACTTCAAATGCATCAATGGTACACAAATCACCAAAATCGTGCCAGTCATTCTCCTCCGGCTGCAAGACCAACTAGAAAAATTAAACATATATACAATATAATTCCAACATAACTTTCAACCATCAAGTTTCACCTCAAAAACTAATTTTTATGAATCTCATATCACATGCATTTAGCCATTTACCATTGTTGGACTGCTCTTTGATGATTGATCAAGATCCTTCTCCTTATTGTCTACAACAATGTTTGCTCTACACCACAAACATATATATCTTAGCTAAAATGATCTAGATCTAGCATTTCAACCAAAAGCATCTGATACACATAATCAGATTGAACTTAATACTGGTACAAGACTTAAAGGCTAAAACAATGACCCTCGACAAGGTTAATGACTGCACAATATCAAATTGGGGAAGCAAAACTTTTCTCTTTTGGTTATATAAAAGAAATGTTTAAAGACTTGAAAATTGAAACTTGTACCCTTTTCGTTCGATTACGATAGGCATGCGAAGTCCTCTTGGAACGCGGTGAACTATAACTGAGGTATCCCTCGGGATCAAAGTAGCTTCATCAAGGTACTCTGGAATTGCAACGACAAAAAAGAAGTGTTTAATATTTTATGAAAAAGATAATCCAGCCATGTAATGTATGAGACAAATCAAACAAACTCCTGTATTCGAAACTTTATACATCACTACTTCATAACAAGATATATACGAAATACATGCCGACACCGTCTATTAATGATTTACATCCAACCAAAGTGTTAGTAGTCAGGGAATGAAAAGTATGCAAAGAGTTATTCAGTTTAATTTGAAGACTGATTTTCTTTTAACCAAAAGAGCAACAAATTTACTTCATTCATTGAAGAGTTTTAGTAAAGTGTATAACATGTCCCTCGACAAAGCACGCCATCAACTGCATTAGCTTTTAATCCATGTAACGAGTCTCGACTAATTGGCGGGGACTGGACTCAAGAGTAATCACTAAATAATTAGGAAATTAACAAGGACCAACCTTCATTGGTCTGAGCGTCGAAGACCATAAGGATGAAATCAGCGCGTCTCTTCAAATGCATGGACTCAACAATTCTTAGCTTCAAGTCCGCGACGGATATTGAAGGACCTTCTATGACCAAAGATTTATAATCTTTGGAGCTCTTGAATTTGTAGTGCACAGCCGCCATCATCTCTGCTGCAGATGATTCCTCTAGTTGATCAAATAGAGAAATCAAGGGTGCTTCTTGAATCTTTGGTTGGAATCTTCAAATGCCAAACTTAACCGTCCAAAAAACTGAACCTGCAATGATGAAACTATGTTATGCACTTCAACTAATTAAACCATAATTATGGATGAGAAATTAATAACTGTGCACAGTAACAGTTTCCAAATGACTGCAGTGCGCCAAGAAATTGACTATATAGATCAGAAGCATCAGCTTAGATTTATAAACATGCTTTGAATAAGAAAAAAGTTATTATCATGTTAGGTAAAACTTGTTCACATTCAAAAACTTCATGTTGAGTAAGTTTTTGACTGCAGTGTGCCAAAAAATTATTATCATGACTGTACAGATTAGAAGCATGGACTTTATTTTTAGGAAACACATTGTTTCTCGCCAATTTTTTCTGTAAAAAGTGTACATACTTGGCTATGATAAAATAAAGTCTCGTTCCTATCCAAAACAAAAAAAAAAAAAAAAAACTTCATGTTGAGTAAAACTTCTTGATATTCAAAAGCATTGGGTTTTGAATCTTTGATTGGTCACACATATACTTTGATTTTATTGTAACTAATTCATCATTGCGATTGTGATTCCCTTATGAGTGACTAAGACCTAAAAAGAATCCCAAGTTAGTGGAATTGATTTTTGTCCAGATCTAAGAGTAAAATTCAATCCCAAGTTGGTCATATGTAAATGGTAACTATTTTTTGTTTTTTTTTTCACATAGCCCCAACAATAGCAAACAAATCTTGAAACAAATAAGAAGATGAACACCGATTGAAAACTTGGAAATTTCAACCAAAATCGACAATGATAACGGAATTAATTCTTAAAAATTTCAACCAAGAACTTAACTCTAAAAGAAAATTAATCTAAACCTTCAATAAAATGTTTATCAATCTCCTGCTCTCAATTCTCTTCTTCCGAATCTTTAAATCTTCTTACACTCATTTTTTTGGGTTAGGTCTATTTATATAGGAAAAGATAAGATAGAGAGGGCTTGGGCCACAAGTATAGGATTGGAATGGATAAAGACAAATAAAATGAATACTTCTATTTAGATTACCTTTAATCATCAATAGCCAACTAATCAAATGGGACGTAATCCAACTATCAAGACAAGCCTATCAACCCGATGGAGAACACCGTTAATTTTTTTCACTTTCACAGTGCCGTTGATCTTCAAAATGAGTTCATCAAATAGTGATAATGAAATCTGGAAAACGTTGGACGATCTAGACACCGAAGAAGAAGAAGAAGAAGAAGAAGAAGTAATCTCTCTCAACATTCTCCACAACAATCTCATCCTCACTAACCTTCTCCTCCAACAAGTAAGCGAAGAAGAACTACAACAACAACTCCAGAAACTCCATCTACATCTACATCTGCATCTACATCCATGGCGGCGGCGAAGGGGGTTTCGCTCAGCTACATCGCCAGAGTCTCGAATGACGTCAAGCGACTCGCCAACTTCGGAGCGGAGCGGATCCGAAGAGGCTTCCCAGAGGGCACCACGTCTGCTTCTCTGTGACGAATTTCGATGAGTTCGTTCGATCTCTGAAGGTAATATTCAGTAATTGGAGGAAACAAAGCACTTAGTTCTGCATTTGCACACAATTTGAAGGCTCAAAATCGAGTTTTTTGCGACGAGTTTCGATAAGTCTCTTGTAGACAATTCAAAAAGATGCATTTTGTTGGCTTACTTGAATTAGATTTGAGATTCAAAGACAAACCATTGAATTTCATCCACTAATTGCAGTGCTTCTCTGTTTAGAATTTTTGGTTACTCAGCAATTTGAAATTCTAAGTTTATGGTGATTTTGTGATGCTTTTGTGAATGAGAACTTAAACCTGTTAAGGAGGGATTGAGAAATGTAAAATGTGAACAAATGAAGAAAGTTATTGTGGAAGGTCATTTCCTAGTGTCGGTCGTATCGGCTTCTAATTTGAGTGTTTAGAAGGTCTGAATCTGATCATGTTTTTTAGATTTTGAGGTTCTCTGCTACGAATCCAATCCAACACATGTTTTAATGATTGTTTTGAAATATTTGTTACTCATTCCACTTAGTCAATTTCATTAGTGCAGTTGTATATTGTCCATTGTGTACCTAAATGCAAATGAATATTCTAGTTATCTCGTCACAACACAATGACAATGTGAGGAAAAGAGCATGGTAATTTTAATTTGGTTTTGAACATGTTGTTTGAAGTATTATCTCTAGGTTTAATTAGAGCATGTAAATTGATCCAATTAGATTTTTTTTTCTAATCTAGATATGGGTGGAGTTACCCGTAAAGTCATCATAATTGACAGTAGTCGCATAATAATTTACTCAAACTTTACAGCCACTTGTCCGTGGCCCAAGAGATTATGCTATTTGAATTTGGGTGATCATAGACTAATTTTGTAGCATTAAATCGAGCAGAGCGGAAGAGTTTAGTCCATGTAAATGACCGCAACTAATTTAGGAGCCAAGGTTTGTTGTTGTTCTTTGATTTAGTGCTTTGTTTTTGCTAAACGCTCAATAAAATATAGATAGTTTGTAGTCATTATACACTTACAGCAACTGAATGTTTTCTCCACAGGCTATGGCTTGGAGGTAGGAAGCTGGGCAGCACCACAGCAGTAATATTTTTGGATTCAAATGGTTCATATTAGGTATTATATATCATGAAGAAGTGTCAGTATGATCATTATCCTGTTTAGCTGTGTTAGTGTAGGCTCCAACTTATTCGAATGCTCTTATTCAAATGCTCTTTGATCTCCAATGGCCGGTTTAGTGGTGAAAGTATTGGTGAAGGATGGGATGAGAGTGGCGGAAGGACAACTTTGTGTTGGTTTTAGAAACAATGAAAATGAAGGTGCCAATAATTTATCTCTCTCCTCGCATCTAACTTATTTTCGAATGCTCTTTGATCTCATGATTTCCTTCATTTTCAGCATGTTGTCAAGGCACCACATTAAATTTGTGTTCATCACTCAAAGTCAATACTTGGCCAATAAGTTTTCGACAACAATGTGCTCTTTGTTATCAAGGTACGTTTCCTCGACATCGTAGAAAGAAGCGGGGAGAAAGATCCAAGCGCAAGCATTGAGTCAAAGCCGATTCGGGTATAGCAAGATAGTTCTCGTCTCCGTCTTCTATCCTTTTTATAGCACTTCTAGCCTTGAAAAGATAATCTTTCTTAGTTGTACAATTACTTTATGTGGAATTTAGCGTCTCACACATTCTTATTCCCTTGATTGCATCCCCTTTAGACCTCTAGGTTCATCAAGTATTGCCACATTATTCCCAAGAAAAACCATGCCCTTCCTTGAAGTAACTAACCTTTATCAAAGTGAAAAAGATTTACATTTAGCTTTAGAGGCATGCCGATTCGGTTAGTTGTATCTTTTGGCAAAAAACCTAATCAAAGTCCAACATAATTTGCTCACATTTTCTTTTACGCACTAGTGACAACGATACCGGACTCAATTGCTCTAGAAATTGAACTTGACAAAATCAGATCTAGTTCGATTTGTTTTTATCGGTTTAATTTCCACTATTAATTGAATTTTACCCAACCTAATAGGTTCAACCAAGGAATTGCTTTACTTCTACTTCCAGCCAAAGTTTTTTTGCAATTCAAAATAATAACGATAAGAAAAGAGACCCATGATGAGTCTATTCTGGGTAGTCGAATTTATCAGCTGATTCATAATGGCATTTTCATCCTCAAATAGATCAATTTGGTACTGTTTTTCCAGAGTTGAAGTACCTAACCCGAATTCTGACCAAACATCTAGTTTAGGTTTTAAGTGTCCATAAGTTAGATTGATGTCCACTTGCAAAAACCTAATTGAACTGATTAGGGTGGTTAGATTTGTTTGTCTATTTTTATTTGAATGATCTATTTATTCGATCTTATTGCGCGCTAAATAAGTATAACACCATGTGTTTAAGAATAGTATGAAATTATGAAATTATAAAGCTCAAACTTACTTTTATAGATTGAACTAAAAACTGAACTGAATTGAAAACATGCACCTAATAATAAGCTATGACCAAGTACAAAGGAATAAAGAAACTAACTCCTAAAGACTAGGAAATTCAAAGAATAACTGCAAGACAGTTTTACATGAAAACATTTACTTATATGCAGTCTTGAAGACTAACATACTGAAATGTTCACAGATAAAAGATTGTCTTGCTCATTGTTATTCTCAAGTGGAGAATTTTTTTTTTTTTTTTTTTTTTTTTTGAGCTAAGTTGGGTTGTACTTGTATGTAACTGTAATATTGTTTAATTCCGGATGGGACATATTGTATGTAGAAGTTAAAGAGGCATTGAAAACAATGAAAATAGGGAAAACATGTGGCCCGATGAAATACCCATAGAGGTTTGGAAATGCTTAGGAGAAATTGGATTGACTTGGTTAACAAAATTTTTCAATAAAATTTTAAAATCAAAACGGATGCCAATGGATTGGAGAAGAAGCACGCTTGTGCCAATCTTCAAAAACAAAGGAGACATTCAAAGTTGCTCAAACTATCGGGGAATTAAACTTACGAGTCACACTATGAAACTTTGGGAGAGGATAATTGACAATAGGCTAAGGAGAGAAACAACAATATCGAGAGAACCAATTTGGTTTTATGCAGGGGAGGTCAACTATGGAGGCGATTTTCCTTGTAAGACGATTGTTAGAAAAATATCGAGAAAAGAAAAAAGATCTTCATATGGTATTCGTAGATTTAGAAAAAGCATATGATAGGGTCCCTAGAGATGTTCTTTGGTGGGTTCTAGAAAGAAAAAGAGTGCATGCTAGATACATAGACACTATTAAGGATATGTATGATGGAGTAGTAACGAATATAAAGACATTTGGAGGAGCTACAAAAGAATTTCTCATTACGATAGGACTACATCAAGGATCGGCTTTAAGCCCATATTTATTTACTTTAGTTATAGATGAACTAACTAGGCATATTCAAGAGGATATACCATGGTGTATGCTATTTGCAGATGATATTGTCTTAGTGGATGAAACTAAAGATGGAGTGAATAGGAAATTAGAACTACGGAGGAATACATTAGAATCTAAAGGCTTTAAGTTGAGCGGACGAAAACCGAATACATGCACTGTGAGTTTAGAAACACTAGACATCGAGATGACGGAGTGGTAAAATTAGGGGAAGTAGAAGTTCCTAAGGTAAACCACTTTAGATACCTAGGATCAATCATACGACATGATGGTAACATTGGGAATGATGTCACACATAGAATTCAAGCTGGATGGAAGAAATGGCGGAGTGCAACAGGGGTGATTTGTGATCGAAATGTTCCTACTAAGTTAAAAAGAAAATTTTATAGGACCGCAATTAGGCCATCTATGCTCTATGGAAGTGAATGTTGGGCGGTAAAGCAACAACAATTACATAAAATGAACGTAGTAGAAATGAGGATGCTTAAGTGGATGTGTGGTAAAACTCGTAAAGATAGAATAAGAAATATAGAAATTCAAAGACAAGTAGGAGTAGCACCAATTGATACAAAGATTAGGGAATGGCGGTTGCGGTGGTTTGGTCACCTGCAAAGACGGCCTACAAATGCCCCAACTAGAAAACTTGACTCAATAGAAACTGTAGAAATTCGACGAGGTAGGGGGCAGACCAAAGTTAACATGGGATGCATTAATTAGGAGGGATTTGAATGGTTTGGAAAGCTCACCATCAATTGCACTTAATCGAGCACAATGGAAAAGTTCGATCCATGTAGCCAGACCCAGTTAATTTGGGAATGAGGCTATGTTGTTGTTGTTGTTGTTGTTGTTGTTGTAGTTCTCTATGAGGAATACCTATTTTTATTCCTTGTGGAAGCCTTGTATTATATTACAATTACAATTCTTTTAATGAAATTAACTATAAACCAATCAATAGACAACATCATAGAGCATATTAAATGTTTTGTGTTTGATATATACATTTTTTTTTTCCTAATTATAAGAAAATGAAAGCTATCCTTTCTTGTAAAAATCAAAATCCGAAATTTGAATTCAGGATGTCTATCTTAAAACCAAAAAAGAAAAGAAATCAAAAATAGATTTAAGAAACATTATGTTTATATTTCTATGAAAACAAGTATAAAATTGAGGAAAATGAATGGCTTAAGGACATCCCTGCATTGATCCTCTCGAGCACTTATGGAAGAGCCTTCTTTACCATTATTTATATTTCTACTCCTAAAAAAAAAAAAAAAAAAAAAAAAAACTAATTTACCTTTCCATGTATATAAATTAATTTGGGGTTTGTGATTGATGTGTGCGGGATTATAACAAGCATATTCATGTATGACAACTGTGTTGGTTTTAGAAGCAATGAAAATGAAGGTGCCAATGATTTATCTCTCTCCTCGCATCTAACTTATTTTCAAATGCTCTTTGATCTCATGATTTCCTTCATTTTCAATATGTTGTCAAGGCACCACGTTCGCCGTGTTCATCACTCAAAGTCAATCTTGGCGAACAAGTTTTCGACAACAATGTGCTCTTTAATATCAAGGTACGTTTCCTCAACTACAATTACTTTATGTGGAATTTAGTGTCTCACACATTCTTATTCCCTTGTTTGAGAAAGATTGCATCTCCTTCTAGACCTCTAGGTTCATCATGTATTGCCACGTTATTCCTAAGAAAAACCATGCCCTTCCTCGAAGTAATTAACCTTTATCATAGTGAAAAGGATTTACATTCAGCTTTAGAGACATGCCAGTTCAGTTAGGTTTACCTTTCAGCAAAAGACCTAATCAAAGTCCATCATAATTTGCTCTCATTTTCTTTTCTGCGCTAGTGATACTGATACCCAAACTCAATTGCTTTAGAAATTGAACCTGACAATATCAAATCTAGTACGGTTTAATTTCCACTATTAATTGAATTGTACCCAACCTAATAGGTTCAACCAAGGAATTGCATTACTTCTACTTCCACCAATGTTTTTTTTTTTTTTTTTTTTTTTTTTTTTTTTTGCAATTCAAAATAATAATGATAAGAAAAGATACCCATAATGAGACTATTTAGGGTAATTGAATTTATTAGGCTGGTTCGAATGACATTTTCATCCTCAAATAGATCAGTTTGGTCTTGTTTTTCTTATTTGGAGTACCTAACCCGAATTATGACCAAACATCTAGTTTAGGTTTTAAGTATCTACAAGTTAGATAAATGTCCACTTGCGAAAATCAATTTGAATTGATTAGGGTGGTTAGATTCGTTTGTCTATTTTTATTTGAATGATCTATTTCTTCGATCTTATTGCACGCTAAATAAGTATAACCCCATGTGTTTAAGAATAGTATGACATTATGAATTATCGTGACTTGGACGAATTCGAACCGTGCTTACTGTTACTTTTTCATTTTCTTTTTTCTTTTTGGATACTCCTTGTATAGGATGAATAGAGTAGAAACAATTTCTCTCATGTCCCTACTTAACTATGCAGTTTCCAGGAGCTGGTTTTTCTGAACCCACTCACAGAAAATAATTTCAGAAGATGCATGCATTTGATTGAATTCTCGGTATATTTTTGTGATTAGAATGTTGGCATTATCCTTGAAAATTCTAAGAAATCATGTAAATCTTAATCTCCATCTTCAATAAATAAGTTATATCATAATTTCATTCTTTTTTGGCTCTCTATTATTATTCTTCTTTATTTCCTACTTTCAACTTCATGTTGAGGCATATCTTGATGTTATCTCGGACAATGCCTTTTTTTTTGGCTCTCTATTATTTCATTTTTTTTATAAGAAGCCTTCCTTTATACCCTGCCTATGAACCACCACTGCTCTCACGCGGAGACTCAAACTCTCAACCTTCGCTAAAGTCTAAAAGTGAGGATGTTTTATATCTTTTTTTTTAAGGTAAGAAAACAATTTAATCACAACACTCTTGACTCCAACATGAATCGAACAACCAAACCTTGCCTTTGGCAAGTGATGCCTTAAACAACTTAATGATACCTAAATGTTTATTAAATTCAAAGAAAAAGGGAAATAATAGTTAAAAATTTCTTGTGCTCTTGATGCAATAAGGTAACTTTAAGATAAAGTTGTAAAACATATATTCATTAATGTAAAAGGAAAATTTACAATATCTTGTCTAACAAAATGCCTTTATACAATTATTATTATTATTATTATTATTATTATTATTATTATTATTATGAGGAAAGGAGACGGTGCTCCCGGAATTTTATTGATCGGCAAAAAAAGAAAAAAAAAAAAAAAGAGATTACATCTCGGAGGGATTGTGTACCCTCGAGTTAGTTTGTCTGGTTGATCGATTTACAATTATGCAACAACCATGTAAAAGTCAACATCTTTGTCTAAACATAAACTACACCAAATGAAGTAGAAAAAATATGAAAGTTTATCTACAATGTTGTCCTCTCGTCTCTCCTCCACACGGACCAGGCCTTCATCTCTGCATTACAGTGTCTCCTAGGGTGTGGGTAGTAGTAGCTCCTCTGTCTCGGTGTGAATTTCTATGACCAACAACAAGAATAAGGGAATTAGAAAAGATTATAGACAAGTTGTAAGATCAACCTAACTAACAAGCATATTCCAACAAAATCATTGAAGTTCTCCTCCCTTTGGTGAAACATGAAAATCAATACATCAAATTTTAAGAAACACCAAATGTGCGACGGAATTCGCTCTCAAAACAAAACAAAGGATGTTCTCTTTCAGTCGACGCAAGAAATAGACATAGCGTACTCTTGCCGAACAGTAGTAGTAGCACCCTTTGACAGTACATGAGCAAAAATGACGCGGAAAATGAAACACATACACTTGCTAATTTCGACGAGGCAACATCCTCACTGCCTATCAATCCTCTGTCTTTGTCACGAGCCTTCCCGAATTCCCTGTTATATAGAAGAGATACTTTTACTGTCAGTAAGTGCAATAGATTAAATAAGGCATACGTTCTACAAAAAAATTGATCTCAACCTCATATAAGAAATTATGTCAACAGACTGCTATAATGATAAATGAAAGGCTAAAGCATGCAAGGCATTATTATAAATCAAAGTTCAAATCAATTTCAGATGGAGGATTGGACAAAGAAGAAAGCACTTGTAAATAATGTGTTCAATTTCACGCTTTCTCTTCAAGTCTGCAGAATGAGATGGCAATGGAGGCTTGGCAAGTTGACAAGATTCTAATAAATCTCTCACATTCTTGTTTGGAACAAGATCATCTGCAAGTATGTTTGTCGCTCCACAAGCACACATCGACTTCGAGATGATGCAGTCCCTAATACCTGATGATTATGATCCAAAAAAAGATATATTAACGTGACAAATATACTATACAATCAAAATGAATAAATGGATAAATCAAAAGAAGAAAGACTATTAAATAAATTAGAACAGAAACTGATTAACACAACAATAGAACTTAACAGAAACATCAAACTTGTATTTTTTGGAAACAAAATAGACGCAAGGATATGTAATGATTTTTTTCTTTTTCTTTCAAAAAACTAATTTCAACTTAAGCATGGCATTATAGACAAGTTAGTGAAAACATAAGAAAACTTTTGCATGTGTGGTTAACATGAAGAAAGAGGACAATCAGATTATTTTTAACATGAAATCCTTAGCACCGTCTAGTGTACAATTAATAAAACACTTAACACTTATCGCAGAAACTCCTATAGCAACATTTGCCTGTCATGACGGCATCTTTCATTACTCCTTTGCACAACGGACAATGAAGTTCTGCTGGAATGTCGATTGCAGATCGAGTTGAAGGTAATCCCTCTATCTCCCTTTCAAAAGTGGCCCTATTTCATGCAAAAAAAAAAAAAAAAAAAAAGCCAAATGAATTCCGGAAACTATAAAAAACCACATAATACTAGTTCAACCAAGGAACTACAAACAAATCAAGCTAGAAGTAAAATTAGATTAGCTTACTCATCAGGCTTCAGAGCGGCGACAACTCCACCGATCAATGCATAAGAGCCATTTGAAGTTGTCATCAGCATTGACTTCGGAATGCCAGTTGGAGGCTTCAACTTCTTAATGTCGTAATTAGGATCACCATTAGTCGGGCAATCCCGAATAAAATGCCCCGGAATATTGCACCGGCGGCAAATATAGCCTGTAGGAGGTGCTCGGTCCCTGGTACTCATTCTTCCATCCATAAATCCTCCAAAACACTGATAAGCTCTTGATGAGGAATCCTGAATTTGCCTGCAAGTGCATTTAAGTTTCACAATTCATTAGTGAAGGATAAAAAGGAATCCAACCAAACAAATAAGTTGAATGACAAGAATTGATCATGCACTAATGGACTAACCAAGTATTGATTAAAGCCTTAATCCTCCTCTCCTCCTCAACCTTGTTGATCATAGAGGCCGAGGGGCATCTTGCATCGTATTGGTTGATTGCACTTCAAATGCATCAATGGTACACAAATCACCAAAATCGTGCCAGTCATTCTCCTCCGGCTGCAAGACCAACTAGAAAAATTAAACATATATACAATATAATTCCAACATAACTTTCAACCATCAAGTTTCACCTCAAAAACTAATTTTTATGAATCTCATATCACATGCATTTAGCCATTTACCATTGTTGGACTGCTCTTTGATGATTGATCAAGATCCTTCTCCTTATTGTCTACAACAATGTTTGCTCTACACCACAAACATATAAATATATATCTTAGCTAAAATGATCTAGATCTAGCATTTCAACCAAAAGCATCTGATACACATAATCAGATTGAACTTAATACTGGTACAAGACTTAAAGGCTAAAACAATGACCCTCGACAAGGTTAATGACTGCACAATATCAAATTGGGGAAGCAAAACTTTTCTCTTTTGGTTATATAAAAGAAATGTTTAAAGACTTGAAAATTGAAACTTGTACCCTTTTCGTTCGATTACGATAGGCATGCGAAGTCCTCTTGGAACGCGGTGAACTATAACCGAGGTATCCCTTGAGATCAAAGTAGCTTCATCAAGGTACTCTGGAATTGCAACGACAAAAAAGAAGTGTTTAATATTTTATGAAAAAGATGATCCAGCCATGTAATGTATGTAGACAAATCAAACAAACTCCTGTATTCGAAACTTTATACATCACTACTTCATAACAAGATATATACGAAATACATGCCGACACCGTCTATTAATGATTTACATCCAACCAAAGTGTTAGTAGTCAGGGAATGAAAAGTATGCAAAGAGTTATTCAGTTTAATTTGAAGACTGATTTTCTTTTAACCAAAAGAGCAACAAATTTACTTCATTCATTGAAGAGTTTTAGTAAAGTGTATAACATGTCCCTCGACAAAGCACGCCATCAACTCGCATTAGCTTTTAATCCATGTAAGGAGTCTCGACTAATTGGCGGGGACTGGACTCAAGAGTAATCACTAAATAATTAGGAAATTGACAAGGACCAACCTTCATTGGTCTGAGCGTCGAAGACCATAAGGATGAAATCAGCGCGTCTCTTCAAATGCATGGACTCAACAATTCTTAGCTTCAAGTCCGCGACGGATATTGAAGGACCTTCTATGACCAAAGATTTATAATCTTTGGAGCTCTTAATTTGTAGTGCACAGCCGCCATCATCTCTGCTGCAGATGATTCCTCTAGTTGATCAAATAGAGAAATCAAGGGTGCTTCTTGAATCTTTGGTTGGAATCTTCAAATGCCAAACTTAACCGTCCAAAAAACTGAACCTGCAATGATGAAACTATGTTATGCACTTCAACTAATTAAACCATAATTATGGATGAGAAATTAATAACTGTGCACAATAACAGTTTCCAAATGACTGCAGTGCGCCAAGAAATTGACTATATAGATCAGAAGCATCAGCTTAGATTTATAAACATGCTTTGAATAAGAAAAAAGTTATTATCATGTTAGGTAAAACTTGTTCACATTCAAAAACTTCATGTTGAGTAAGTTTTTGACTGCAGTGTGCCAAAAAATTATTATCACGACTGTATAGATCAGAAGCATGGACTTTATTTTTAGGAAACACATTGTTTCTCGCCAATTTTTTCTGTAAAAAGTGTACATACTTGGCTATGATAAAATAAAGTCTCGTTCTATCGAAAACAAAAAAAAAAACTTCATGTTGAGTAAAACTTCTTGATATTCAAAAGCATTGGGTTTTGAATCTTTGATTGGTCACGCGTATACTTTGATTTTATTGTAACTAATTCATCATTGCGATTGTGATTCCCTTTTTTTCACACTAGTCCCAACAATAACAAACAAATCTTGAAACAAATAAGAAGATGAACACCGATTGAAAACTTGGAAATTTCAACGAAAATCGACAATGATAACGAAATTAATTCTTAAAAATTTCAACCAAGAACTTAACTCTAAAAGAAAATTAATCTAAACCTTCAATAAAATGTTTATCAATCTCCTGCTCTCAATTCTCTTCTTCCGAATCTTTAAATCTTCTTACACTCATTTTTTTGGGTTAAGTTTATTTATATAGGAAAAGATAAGATAGAGAGGGCTTGGGCCACAAGTATAGGATTGGAATGGATAAAGACAAATAAAATGAATACTTCTATTTAGATTACCTTTAATCATCAATAGCCAACTAATCTAATGGGACGTAATCCAACTATCAACCCGATGGAGATCACCGTTAATTTTTTTCACTTTCACAGTGCCGTTGATCTTCGAAATGAGTTCATCAAATAGTGATAATGAAATCTGGAAAACGTTGGACGATCTAGACACCGAAGAAGAAGAAGAAGAAGAAGTAATCTCTCTCAACATTCTCCACAACAATCTCATCCTCACTAACCTTCTCCTCCAACAAGTAAGCGAAGAAGAACTACAACAACAACTCCAGAAACTCCATCTACATCTACATCCGCATCTACATCCATGGCGGCGGCGAAGGGGGTTTCGCTCAGCCACATCGCCAGAGTCTCGAATGACGTCAAGCGACTCGCCAACTTCTACGAAGAGGTATTCAAGTGCTTCATTGCTTGATTGATTGATTGATTGATTGATTATCATGTTGGTGGTGTCCAGATCTTCGTATTTGTCCAGATCTTTCGCCCTATTAATTGAATAAGAAAGAATTTAACGTATTTAATGATAACTTTTTTTTTTTTTTTGTCACTCGTCCCAATAGCACCAAACAATCCACACTACTCCAGGTTCGGTACTAATGAGTTTTTCGATCTAGATCACTGTGATTTTTGGGTTCATGGTGGAGTTTTGAAACAATTAACAAAAGACGAATATCATTTGAAAACTTGGAAATTTCAAGCAAATCGACAATGATAGCGGAATTCTTAAAAATTTCAACCAAGAACCGAACTAATTCCCTGAAAAGTGTAATCTAACCCTAAAAAAAAATTAAACATAAACTAAACCTTCAATAAAAATTTGTATCAATCTCCTGCTCTCAATTCTCTTCTTCTGGATCTTTAAACATTCTTACACTTATTTTATTTTTTTTGGTTAGGTCTACTAAACTCCATATTTATATAGGAAAAGATAAGATATAGTGGGTTGGGCGACAAGTACAAGATTCGGTTATTATTGCTATGATAGATAAAAACAAATAAAATGAATTCTGTTATAAATGTAATAAGTGGATGGATGACCCTTCGTATCCCCACCTTTTGTAAGACCCATTTACTTGTAAGTTATTGTTATGAGTGTAACTTGTGCCTTTTGATCTTCATCTCATTATGACCAAAATGGCTATATAAAGGGGTCCTCTCAATGTAATTTGTACACCAAGTTGAATGAAAGATTTCTCTATTTTTCTCTCATTTACTATCTTCTCTAAGTTTTAGTTCATAGTCTTTACTTTCTTTGCTTTAGTCTTAGTTTTACAACACGTTATTAGCACGTATTTGATTGGATCGAAGGAGTCTTAAAAAATTGAGAAGATTTTCAAAGAACATAAAGCTTGGATGGTATAATTTTTACCTTAAATCTCATTTTGGTATTATGGTTTCTTTTATGATTTTTAGGTTGCGTGTATGTTGTTAATTGATGTCAATCTCTTCAACGCATCGTTCATCATACATTCGTCGCCTACAAATACACTAGCTCATATATAATTTTTATGAATATGATTTTTTTTTTTACTTAAATCATTTTGAATTACATATATATGTATTATTCGCACTAGCCGATGAGCACACACTAGTCACGTGAAAACAAAAATATTTTACTATGAAAGCATTAATTTTATGTGCGTTCTCGATTATATACTTAACTCACAAGTTTTTGTTTTAGTGCATGAGAACAAAAGAGAGTTTTCTCTCATCTTATCTGTCTCAATGAGACATATTTTTCATTCCTTGTATTTATACGAAGTACAAAAGTTAGTTACATAAGTGTAGACACACAATCTCACACTTGAACTCATACACACATACAAACACATTACATATGTACAATGACTACAATACCCTTAGTGATTAATCCTAATAATATCCCCCCTCAAACAAAGGGGTACAGAAAGTACACCAAGTTTGTCTCAAGAACTGAATCAAGACGCAGTAAAACCCTTAGTGAACACATCAGCTATCTGATCCCGAGTAAGAACATGATGAATTTGCAGTTGACTAGACAGAACTTTATACCGCACATAAATGTCTAACTCTATATCCTTGGTGCGAGCATGATACACAAGGTTTTTAGCTAAGGCTGCAGCACTCAAGTTGTCACACCAGATAGTAGGAGAAGCCAGTAAAGGGGTGTGAAGTTCAGTAAGCAAAGAGAGTAACCAAGAGATTTTCGCTGTCACCTGTGCTAAAGCACGATATTCTGATTCTGTAGAATACCTAGACATAACTGCCTGCTTTTTAGACTGCCAGGCAACCAGATTCGATCCCAAAAATAGTGCATAACCAGATACTGAACGTCGGTCATCTGGTGAAGAAGCTCAGTCTGTATCCGAAAACCCTGTAACAAACGACTAGGAACCCGGACGAAAGGTAATACCCATGTCAACTGTACCTTTCAAGTACCGCTGTACTGGCTTTAATGCCTGCCAGTGATTAACAGTTGGAGCCTGCTGATCCTGACTCAGACTATTAATGATATAAACATTGTCTTCCTTGCTATCTTTCTGTGGCTCCTCTGACATTTCTGAAATAACTTCAATTTTCATCTCATTTTCCTCCTCTTCATCTCATGCAATGATAATTTATGGCTCAGTTTGAAAGACTTCATGTCTTTCCTCTGTTTCTCTCCAATATTCCTCCACCTGTGTATCCTCATTCACCTCAACACTTTTTAGTGCATCAACACTCATATTCTCATCGGGGTGAAAAATTGGTTGTGTACTACACAACTCTTGCTCGTCAATCATATTCTGAAGTGTGGTATTGATTTGAATAAATTGACTTTCTAAATTTTGCAACCCTGGATTCACATGCTGAAATTGTTGAAGCTCTTCATGAAGACGTTGTTGACCATCTATTAATTGTTTCATCATATCTTCCAATGATGTGTTTTGCTGAAGTTGTTGGTTCTTTTCGTGACATCGTTGATGAACTTGTTGAAAATGTAGTTATCTGAAGATCAAGTCATTCATCATGTCTTGTATAGACTTCTCTTCATGTTGAGGAATCTGTGGACTTGACATGAGCTCAAAGAAGTCGGGTTGTGGCGATGCATAGCTAGAATAGTGACGATTCTCATACTTTGGATATTAAGGATAATCATACGAGGAATGAGAATATTCTTCACAAAATCCACAAACCTCGACCTGTTGCACAAAATAATGCATGTTAGAAAATTGATATCCATTATGTGACATACTTACCTCATTCACATTGTAATAATGCAGGTCTTCGAATCGACCATAATTGTAAGAATAAGAGGCCATCGCGGAGTAGCCTGCATATATGTTAAGAACAAGGGACTAGATAAACAAATAAAATAAATAAATAAATAAAAGAATACTAAAGAAAGAAAGAAAAAATCAATCCCCGGCAACGGCGCCAAAAACTAATGCTTGCCGAACGCGTCAATAAAACAATTTTCTTAAACCAACTATTTTGTAGATAATGGTAAAGGTCAATTCCACAGATATTGGTATCTTTCTAAGGTCAAAAAGAAAAGAAAAGAGAAAAACAGGGGTTTTGAGAGAATTAACAAATTAACTAATCTAAATAACAATAAAATAAATAAATCAATGGAAATTATTTTAAAACCAATTAATGAAAAATACCTAGGTCAAGACATACAAGGTCAATTCGATAAAATATTGGATTTGGTAATCAATCTATGTAAAGTATGCAAATCAAAATATCATAGTGTAGCTATAGACCCGATAACGTACGCGGTTTCTCGCACTTCCTGTTCTCGATAGCCAAGGTACAACAATTACTTCCCTAACCAATCGTATAACTCTATACTTAAGTGCATTGGGTTTAACACGATGAGCGCAATGAGTTTTGTGAAGGCATTACACATAGACAGCCAGATCACTAGTATGTCCGATTTAGCCTAGATCCTTAAAGTATTTGACCGATCCCCAAAAGGGTTGAATCAATTGGTATGGTTAATTGCAGTGTGGTCTTATTGCATAACGACGGATGCTTACGACTCACTGGCAAAACAATCAGGGTTTAAATCAAAATTTAACCCTAATTATTTAATCTATAACAAGTGGAATAAAATAACAATGAAAAGCAATGAAATTAAGATAAATAAATCTCACAAATTCATGGATGAGAAATGTCGAACCTCCCTCGCAGTCTTGCCTATACCATAAAATTAGCGTCTCATATTTTGAACAAAAATAAAAAAACAAAAGAAGCAAAAAAGGAAGAAGAAAATAAAAGTCGAGAGAGAGATCTCCAATTCGGTCCTCTGCTCTTCTTTATGTTTGTCTCTCTGTCCTACTATGTTGCTATATCTATCTCCCTCCTCTATTAATTGATCAACACACGTTTTAAGTATGTGCCGTTGTCTGCCACATCATCACCCTTGTTCCTCACGTGTCAACTCCACCAATTCTGCATCGAGATGCGTGTTAGCACGATTTTCGATGTAAAACATATATGGGCATATAAATACTTAATTTTGCGTAGTTTTTCATCCCGAATTCAACCGCGCACTCCAATAACCCTGAAAATAATAAGTAAGGACAATTAGACTAATATTTTGGAGACTCAACAATAAAAAATATATAAAATCATATATAATTACATAATTAACAACTTATCACTGGCTATTTATCTGATCCTCATAAGGCTCATTCGCAAACGGGTTATGTATTCACTTGTGGTGATACTGCTATATCATGGAAGTCAGTGAAACAAACTATGGTTGCTGCTTCTTTTAATCATTCAGAAATACTTGCAATTCATGAAGCAAGTCGTGAATGTATATGGTTGAGAAACATGATTCAGCATATTCAAGAATCAGCTGGATTATCTTCAATAAAATATTCTCCAACCATATTATATGAAGATAATTCAGCATGCATTACACAATTAAGTGAAGGATATATAAAAGGGGATTAAACAAAACATATTTCACCAAAATTCTTTTATGCACGCGAGCTTCAAAAGAGTGGTGAAATCGATATCAAGCAAATTTAATCATGTGATAATATTTCTGATTTATTCACAAAAGCTTTGTCAACTACAACATTTAAAAGGCTTACATATGGTATTGGCTTGCATCGACTCAAGGATATTGCAAGCAATGAAACATAACAAATTTCACCCATGTTAACATGAAGGGGAGTTATTTACTAGTGTATTGCATTTTTTTCCCTTAACTATGGTTTTATCCCACTGGGTTTTCCTAGCAAGGTTTTTAAATGAGGCAATCTTATCAATATCATACTCTATATAAAGATTGATGAGAACGATTTTGCTAGATTTTCTCCCACCGAGTTTTTTCTAGTAGAGGTTTTAACGAGGCATATTCTTTCAACAAGTGTTATCCAAGGGGGAGTGTTGTAAATGTAATAAGCGAATGACCCTTCATATCCATCTACATCTACATCTGCATCTACATCCATGGCGGCGGCGAAGGGGTTTCGCTCAGCTACATCGCCAGAGTCTCGAATGACGTCAAGCGACTCGCCAACTTCGGAGCGGAGCGGATCCGAAGAGGCTTCCCAGAGGGCACCACGTCTGCTTCTCTGTAACGAATTTCGATGAGTTCGTTCGATTTCTGAAGGTAATATTCAGTAATTGGAGGAAACAAATCACTTAGTTCTGCATTTGCACACAATTTGAACGCTCAAAATCGAGTTTTTTGCGACGAGTTTCGATAAGTCTCTTGTAGACAATTCAAAAAGATGCATTTTGTTGGCTTACTTGAATTAGATTTGAGATTCAAAGACAAACCATTGAATTCCATCCACTAATTGCAGTGCTTCTATGTTTGGAATTTTTGGTTACTCAGCAATTTGAAATTCTAAGTTTATGGTGATTTTGTGATGCTTTTGCGAATGAGAACTTAAAACCTGTTTAGGAGGGATTGAGAAATGTAAAATGTGAACAAATGAAGAAAGTTATTGTGGAAGGTCATTTCCTAGTGTCGGTCGTATCGGCTTCTAATTTGAGTGTTTAGAAGGTCTGAATCTGATCATGTTTTTTAGATTTTGAGGTTCTCTGCTACGAATCCAATCCAACACATGTTTTAATGATTGTTTTGAAATATTTGTTACTCATTCCACTAAGTCAATTTCATTAGTGCTGTTGTATATTGTCCATTGTGTACCTAAATGCAAATGAATATTCTAGTTATCTCGTCACAACACATTGACAATGTGAGGAAAAGAGCATGGTAATTTTAATTTGGTTTCGAAAGTTGTTTTGTTGAATACATTTGTTAAAACGCGATCTAATTATCATTGCTATTCACTAATGTTTTCTGTTTGTCGCTTGCACGTTGCTTAGGTTAACTTTCTTTTAGATTATTATTTTAGCCTTACCAGTGTTGTTAAACCATGGAAAAACATGCTGAGTTGAAAGTAATCTCGCAGGAAAAAAGGAATTGAGATGTTTGAGAAGACTCAACCTGATGGAAAAACAAAGCAAGTCTTCTTCTTTGATCCAGATGGTAAGCTTTTATCTTTTGATCATACCCTACATAATTACATTGCCTCCTCAAGTTCTTTCCTTAGCGAACCTGAAATGACTGGGTGTATCTTACTACATTGAGTCAAAGATATCGTGATTAATACTATAAAATAAGGAGAACTGTAACTATACAAACTCAGGTCTGCTTTAATTGAGCAAAACCTGAATATCAAGCAATGATCCTTCTAATTTTATAGAATAATGTCATTATCCAAGTTAAGTTTCGGCTTTCCTTTTCTTTTCTTGGATTGTCCTGCGGCCCCTTGCACATGTTAGACATGATTCTAAGACTGTTATCTTGCATGCATGTCAATACTTTCATTGTTACTGGAGAAGTCCTGAGGTGTTTGCCTTACATATATTTTAGTCACAACTGCTGTGCTGGTCAGTCAAATTCATATCGTTCATTGCAATGTAGCTGTGACCTGTGACTATTGAGTTTTTAGCAGGGCCTTTCAGTTCCTTTGGAAATTATCTTGGTACCCAGTGTCTAACAAGAAGTTTCACTTGTGTTATTTTCTATAATGTTGTGAACATGTTGTTTGAAGAATTATCTCTAGGTTTAATTAGAGCATGTAAATTGATCCAATTAGATTTTTTTTTTTCTAATCTAGATATGGGTGGAGTTACCCGTAAAGTCATCATAATTGACAGTAGTCGCATAATAATTTACTCAAACTTTACAGCCGCTTGTCCGTGGCCCAAGTGATTACGCTATTTGAATTTGGGTGATAATAGACTAATTTTGTAGCATTAAATCGAGCAGAGTGGAAGGGTTTGGTCCATGTAAATGACCGCAACTAATTTAGGAGACAAGGTTTGTTGTTGTTCTTTCATTTAGTGCTTTGTTTTTGCTAAGCGCTCAATAAAATATAGATAGTTTCTAGTTGTTATACACTTACACCAATGAATGTTTTCTCCACGGGCTAGCGGTAATATTTTTGGATTCAAATGGTTCATATTAGGTATTATATATCATGAAGAAGTGTCGGTATGATCATTATCCTGTTTAGTTTGTGTTAGTGTAGGCTCTAACTTATTCGAATGCTCTTATTGAAATGCTCTTTGATCTCCAATGGCTGGTTTAGTGGTGAAAGTATTGGTGAACGATGGGATGAGAGTGGCGAAGGACAACTGTCTTGGTTTTAGAAGCAATGAAATGGAGGTGCGAATGATTTATCTGTCCTTTCTTCTAACTTATTCAAATGCTCTTTGATCTCATGATTTCCTTCATTTTCAGCATGTTGTCAAGGCACCACGTTAAATTTGTGTTCATCGGCTCAAAGTCAATACTTGGCCAATAAGTTTTCGACAACAATGTGCTCTTTGTTATCAAGGTACGTTTCCTCAACATCGTAGAAAGAAGTTGGGGAGAAAGATCCAAGTGCAAGCATTGAGTCAAACTGATTCAGGTATAGCAAGATAGTTCTTGTCTCCGTCTTCTATTCTATATAGCACTTCTAGCCTTGAAAAGAGAATCTTTCTTAGTTGTACAATTACTTTATGTGGAATTTAGCGTCTCACACATTCTTATTCCCTTGTTAGAGGAAGATTTCATCCCCCTTTAGACCTCTAGGTTCATCAAGTATTGCCACATTATTCCCAAGAAAAGCCATGTCCTTCCTTGAAGTAACTAACCTTTATCAAAGTGAAAAAGATTTACATTTAGCTTTAGAGGCATGCCAGTTCAGTTAGGTGTATCTTTTGGCAAAAAACCGAATCAAAGTCCAACATAATTTGCTCACATTTTCTTTTCTGCACTAGTGATACTGATACCAGACTCAATTGCTCTAGAAATTGAACTCGACAAAATCAGATCTAGTTCGATTTGTTTTTATCGGTTTAATTTGCACTATTAATTGAATTTTACCCAACCTAATTGTTGGGGCATGTGCCATAGGTCAATCCATTAACTGTCTTTATGAATACTTTTAGGTAATAAAATAGAGGATTTCATTTGTTGTTTATTATAATTAATTTGCATGTTTACATTATAATAAGATCCATGGGTATTTACAGAAATATCCTAAATGTCCATAGTCGATCATTATACTGGGAACTATGATGAATTAAAACTAGTGTGAGTTTTGATTGATGATCATATGATGATTATACGTATAGGGATATGAATCAAGATAACGAGTACTTGTTAGGGAACAAAGTACTGGACCGACCCATTATGAGAACATCACATGGATTAAGTCATAGTTGTTTCTCATGATATGTATATTTTTTCAGTCCTCTGACTTGCGATTACCAGAGACTTCAACATTAGGAACACAGTGATTTGACACAATCAAACGTTGTCTTTAACCGGACGATTATAAAGGTTGTGATTGGTTACTGTGTGAGCAATGTGATGAAGTTGTGTAATCAAGATATAATTTGTCCCTCTCATATAAAGAGAGATATCCAAAGGATCCCTCGATGTGTTAGACTCGCTGTTAAAGGCCTAGTCTAAGTGAATTGATATTGATCAATGTCACTTGGATGTTTTCAGTCTACCTAGAGATCGAGACTAGTACGATCGAACATGTTGGATGACAATTCTATGCCTTATGTTTGATCAAAAGGATATCGTGTGACAAAAGGATGTTATATACATTATTGATTAGGTTGTATCGATTTGATATTCGTACAACTTGGGTAGTCATAATGTCTTGCTAGAGGCCGCTTATGACTTGTATACCAAAATGAGTTTTGGTACACTACCAACGTTGTATGAGCCTATTGGGTCGCACACTAAGAATGGATTTGCGAGATTTTAAGATGGTTCAGAAAAACGAATTTTATATGATAAAATTCGTGATAGAAACGTCCTTGTAGTGTATTACACTTATACTTCTTTAAGTAGGGGTATATGTGTAATTTACTTAACCGTCTATATACAAGGGTTGTATAAATAGACGTTTTAAGTAAGAACCCATATAGGAAAGAAAAAAGGCCGAAACTCTATTTTTCGTTTAGAAACGAATTAGGGTTTTCTGGTACGCTCTGGATCGTTTTAGAGAGAAACAAAAAGGTTTGGTATTCACTTGAAGCTAGCACTTTGAATCTCGGCCGCCGTTCGTGTGTATACTGCTGGTAGAGGGCGTTCGTCGTTGGCAGCGCTTTAGAGATCGATCAACCTTCAGAAATGTATATTGCGACCGAGGTATGATTAAGTTTTCATCGTTTAAACGTTTTTAATGGAATTAGATTCGGATCCTGTTGGGGTTTTTGTCAAAATTGTTTTGTAATTTCCGCTGCGTATGAACCCCAAAACCCAACACTAATAGGTTCAACCAAGGAATTACTTTACTTCTACTTCCAGCCAAAGTTTTTTTGCAATTCAAAATAATAACGATAAGAAAAGAGACCCATGATGAGTCTATTCTGGGTAGTCGAATTTATCAGCTGATTCATAATGGCATTTTCATCCTCAAATAGATCAATTTGGTACTGTTTTTCCAGAGTTGAAGTACCTAACCCGAATTCTGACCAAACATCTAGTTTAGGTTTTAAGTGTCCATAAGTTAGATTGATGTCCACTTGCAAAAACCTAATTGAACTGATTAGGGTGGTTAGATTTGTTTGTCTATTTTTATTTGAATGATCTATTTATTCGATTTTATTGCGCGCTAAATAAGTATAACACCATGTGTTTAAGAATAGTATGAAATTATGAAATTATAAAGCTCAAACTTACATTTATAGATTGAACTAAAAACTGAACTGAATTGAAAACATGCACCTAATAATAAGCTATGACCAAGTACAAAGGAATAAAGAAACTAACTCCTAAAGACTAGGAAATTCAAAGAATAACTGCAAGACAGTTTTACATGAAAACATTTACTTATATGCAGTCTTGAAGACTAACATACTGAAATGTTCACAGATAAAAGATTGTCTTGCTCATTGTTATTCTCAAGTGGAGAATTTTTTTTTTTTTTTTTTTTTTTGGGATAGAGCTGAGTTGGGTTGTACTTTTATGTAACTGTAATATTGTTTAATTCCGGATGGGACATATTTTTCCCTGTTTAGTTCTCTATGAGGAATGCCTATTTTTATTCCTTGTGGAAGCCTTGTATTATATTACAATTACAATTCTTTTAATGAAATTAACTATAAACCAATCAATAGACAACATCATAGAGCATATTAAATGTTTTGTGTTTGATATATACATATTTTTTTTTCCTAATCATAAGAAAATGAAAGCTACCTTTTCTTGTAAAAATCAAAATCCGAAATTTGAATTCAGGATGTCTATCTTAAAACCAAAAAAAAAAAAAAAAAAAAAAAAAATAGATTTAAGAAACATTATGTTTATATTTTTATGAAAACAAGTATAAAATTGAGGAAAATGAATGGCTTAAGGACATCCTTGCACTGATCCTCTGAGCACTTATGGAAGAGCCTTCTTTACCATTATTTATATTTCTAGATTGTGTGGAATATTTTTATCTGACTTATTTAGCTTGCTATTCCATGGCAGGGAGCAACAACTAAAACTCATTGTGGCACGCTCATCCACCATTTCGGGTTCATCATGATGCATCAGAAACAATGGAACTTAAGTGGGACAACGAAGATGCTAGCGACTCAAAGCAAATAAAACTTTATGTGACTCAACAATCAAATGGAAACTATTTGGTTAAGGTAATTTTTTGTCTCTTTTGTCAATACGAGGTAATATGTTATTCGTATATGTAGAATGGGTAAAAAGCTATATTGTTTCATTTGGCAACCCGTTTGTGTGGACAACATTGTGATACACACTCATGTTAAGTCATAATATACTTTCCCCTGCACCTCAACTTATGGTTTGTTATTGTCCTGCAGATCGTTGATAGTAGTTCATCTAGGCATGAAGTCAAAGTGACACCTTTAGGTCAGAATGATTTCAGAACTGAAATTGATGGCTTAAGTATCGATATCAATGTAGCTGTCTATAACAAGTTAAGTTAGCTTATATATGCAATGTTTTTTAAATTTCAGACGCTGTGAATATATTTAGAATAGACATTGTTTTCAGTCCAGCTGCGTAATAGGGTTCCAAAATCGCTCTCTTCCCAAAATTGAAATAAATGAAGCAAAGGGATTTGTATTTGGTATGCAGACCATATTGGATTACGTTGGTGCATGCCTTACAGCACACATCTTGAAGTTATATATCATGATATGCTTTGCGTTTTGGTTTTAAGTTGAATGCCTCGTATTGAGGTTTTAAAACTATTACAATTTTTACTCTTTCTTCTTAATAACTTAATATACTAATTTACTTCTACTCCAAAAAAAAAAAAAAAAAAAAAAAAAACTAATTTACCTTCCATGTATATAAATTAATTTGGGGTTTGTGATTGATGTGTGCAGGATTATAACAAGCATATTCATGTATGACAACGTGTGTTGGTTTTAGAAGCAATGAAAATGAAGGTGCCAATGATTTATCTCTCTCCTCGCATCTAACTTATTTTCAAATGCTCTTTGATCTCATGATTTCCTTCATTTTCAGTATGTTGTCAAGGCACCACGTTCTGGCCGTGTTCATCAGCTCAAAGTCAATACTGGCGAACAAGTTTTCGACAACAATGTGCTCTTTAATATCAAGGTACGTTTCCTCAACTACAATTACTTTATGTGGAATTTAGTGTCTCACGCATTCTTATTCACTTTATGTTTCGGCTTTCCTTTTCTTTTCTTGGATTGCCTCCTCAAGTTCTTTTCTTAGCGAACCTGAAATGACTGGGTGTATCTTACTACATTGAGTCAAAGATATCGTGATTAATACTATAAAATAAGGAGAACTGTAACTATACAAACTCAGGTCTGCTTTAATTGAGCAAAACCTGAATATCAAGCAATGATCCTTCTAATTTTATAGAATAATGTCATTATCCAAGTTAAGTTTCGGCTTTCCTTTTCTTTTCTTGGATTGTCCTGCGGCCCCTTGCACATGTTAGACATGATTCTAAGACTGTTATCTTGCATGCATGTCAATACTTTCATTGTTACTGGAGAAGTCCTGAGGTGTTTGCCTTACATATATTTTAGTCACAACTGCTGTGCTGGTCAGTCAAATTCATATCTTTCATTGCAATGTAGCTGTGACCTGTGATTATTGAGTTTTTAGCAGGGCCTTTCAGTTCCTTTGGAAATTATCTTGGTACCTAGTGTCTAACAAGAAGTTTCACTTGTCCGTGGCCCAAGTGATTATGCTATTTGAATTTGGGTGATAATAGACTAATTTTGTAGCATTAAATCGAGCAGAGTGGAGGGGTTTGGTCCATGTAGATGACCGCAACTAATTTAGGAGACAAGGTTTGTTGTTGTTCTTTAATTTAGTGCTTTGTTTTTGCTAAACGCTCAATAAAATATAGATAGTTTCTAGTTATTATACACTTACATCAACTGAATGTTTTCTCCACGGGCTATGGCTTGGAGGTAGGAAGCTGGGCAGCACCACAACAGTAATATTTTTGGATTCAAATTGTTCATATTAGGTATTATATATCATGAAGAAGTGTCAGTATGATCATTATCCTGTTTAGCTGTGTTAGTGTAGGCTCCAACTTATTCGAATGCTCTTATTGAAATGCTCTTTGATCTCCAATGGCTGGTTTAGTGGTGAAAGTATTGGTGAACGACGGGATGAGAGTGGCAGAAGGACAACCTGTCTTGGTTTTAGAAGCAATGAAATAGAGGTGCAAATGATTTATCTTGTCCTTTCTTCTAACTTATTCAAATGCTCTTTGATCTCATGATTTCCTTCATTTTCAGCATGTTGTCAAGGCACCACGTTCTGGCTATGTTCATCAGCTCAAAGTCAATACTGGCCAATACGTTTTCGACAACAATGTGCTCTTTGTTATCAAGGTACGTTTCCTCAACATCGTAGAAAGAAGCTGGGGAGAAAGATCCAAGCGCAAGCATTGAGTCAAACTGATTCAGGTATAGCAAGATAGTTCTTGTCTCCGTCTTCTATCCTTTTTAGCACTTCTAGCCTTGAAAAGAGAATCTTTCTTAGTTGTACAATTACTTTCTGTGGAATTTAGCGTCTCACACATTCTTATTCCCTTGTCTGAGGAAGATTGCATCCCCCTTTAGACCTCTAGGTTCATCAAGTATTGCCACATTATTCCCAAGAAAAACCATGCCCTTCCTTGAAGTAACTAACCTTTATCAAAGTGAAAAAGATTTACATTTAGCTTTAGAGGCATGCCAGTTCAGTTAGGTGTATCTTTTGGCAAAAAACTTAATCAAAGTCCAACATAATTTGCTCACATTTTCTTTTCTGCACTAGTGATACTGATACCAGACTCAATTGCTCTAGAAATTGAACTTGACAAAATCAGATCTAGTTCGATTTGTTTTTATCAGTTTAATTTCCACTATTAATTGAATTTTACCCAACCTAATAGGTTCAACCAAGGAATTGCATTACTTCTACCAGCCAATGTTTTTTTGCAATTCAAAATAATAACGATAAGAAAAGAGACCCATGATGAGTCTATTCTGGGTAGTCGAATTTATCAGCTGGTTCATAATGGCATTTTCATCCTCAAATAGATCAATTTGGTACTGTTTTTTCCAGAGTTGAAGTACCTAACCCGAATTCTGACCAAACATCTAGTTTAGGTTTTAAGTGTCCATAAGTTAGATTAATGTCCACTTGCAAAACCCTAATTGAACTGATTAGGGTGGTTAGATTTGTTTGTCTATTTTTATTTGAATGATCTATTTATTCGATCTTATTGCGCGCTAAATAAGTATAACCCCATGTGTTTAAGAATAGTATGAAATTATGAAATTATAAAGCTCAAACTTACATTTATAGATTGAACTAAAAACTGAACTGAATTGAAAACATGCACCTAATAATAAGCAATGACCAAGTACAAAGGAATAAAGAAACTAACTCCGAAAGACTAGGAAATTCAAAGAATAACTGCAAGACAGTTTTACATGAAAACATTTACTTAAATGCAGTCTTGAAGACTAACATACTGAAATGTTCACAGATAAAAGATTGACTTGCTCATTGTTATTCTCAAGTGGAGAATTTTTTTTTTTTTTTTTTTTTTTTTTTTTTGGGATAGTGCTGAGTTGGGTTGTACTTGTATGTAACTGTAATATTGTTTAATTCCGGATGGGACATATTTTTCCCTGTTTAGTTCTCTATGAGGAATACCTATTTTTATTCCTTGTGCAAGCCTTGTATTATATTACAATTACAATTCTTTTAATGAAATTAACTATAAACCAATCAATAGACAACATCATAGAGCATATTAAATGTTTTGTGTTTGTTATATACATATATATTTTTTTTCCTAATTATAAGAAAATGAAAGCTACCCTTTCTTGTAAAAATCAAAGTCCGAAATTTGAATTCAGGATGTCTATCTTAAAACCAAAAAAAAAAAGAAATCAAAAATAGATTTAAGAAACATTATGTTTATATTTCTATGAAAACAAGTATAAAATTGAGGAAAATGAATGGCTTAAGGACATCCCTGCACTGATCCTCTGAGCACTTATGGAAGTGCCTTCTTTAGCATTATTTATATTTCTAGATTGTGTGGAATATTTTTATCTGACTTATTTAGCTTGCTATTCCATGGCAGAGAGCAACAACTTAAACTCATTGTGGCTCGCTCATCCACCATTTCTGGTTCATCATGATGCATCAGAAACAATGGAACTTAAGTGGGACAATGAAGATGCTAGCGACTCGAAGCAAATAAAACTTTCTGTGACTCAACAGTCAAATGGAAACTATTTGGTTAAGGTAATTTTTCGCCTCTTTTGTCTATACGAGGTAATATGTTATTCGTATATGTAGAATGGGTAAAAAGCTATATTGTTTCATTTGGCAACCCGTTTGTGTGGACAACATTGTGATACACACTCATGTTAAGTCATAATATACTTTCCCTTGCACCTCAACTTATGGTTTGTTATTGTCCTGCAGATCGCTGACAGGAGTTCATCTAGGCATGAAGTCAAAGTGACACCTTTAGGTCAGAATGATTTCAGAACTGAAATTGATGGCTTAAGCATCGATATCAATGTATCAGTCTATAACAAGGTAAGTTAGCTTATAGATGCAATGTTTTTTAAATTTCAGACGCTGGGAATGTATTTAGAATAGACATTGTTTTCAGTCCAGCTGCGTAATAGGGTTCCAAAATCGCTCTCTTCCCAAAATTGAAAAAAATGAAGCAAAGGGATTTGTATTTGGTATGCAGATCATATTGGATTACGTTGGTGCATGCCTTACAGCACACATCTTGAAGTTATATATCATGTTATGCTTTGCGTTTTGGTTTTAAGTTGAATGCCTCGTATTGAGGTTTTAAAACTATTACAATTTTTACTCTTTCTTCTTAATAACTTAATATATTAATTTACTTCTACTCCTCAAAAAAAAAAAAAAAAAAAAAAAAATTTACCTTCCATGTATATAAATTAATTTGGGGTTTGTGATTGATGTGTGCAGGATTATAACAAGCATATTCATGTATGACGACGTGTGTTGGTTTTAGAAGCAATGAAAATGAAGATGCCAATGATTTATCTCTCTCCTCGCATCTAACTTATTTTCAAATGCTCTTTGATCTCATGATTTCCTTATTTTCAGTATGTTGTCAAGGCACCATTTACTGGCCGTGTTCATCTGCTCAAAGTCAATACTGGAGAACAAGTTTTCGACGAGAATGTGCTCTTTGTTATCAAGGTACGTTTCCTCAACTACAATTACTTTATGTGGAATTTAGTGTCTCACACATTCTTATTCCCTTGTTTGAGAAAGATTGCATCTCCTTCTAGAGCTCTAGGTTCATCATGTATTGTCACATTATTCCCAAGAAAAACCATGCCCTTCCTCGAAGTAACTAACCTTTATCAAAGTGAAAAGGATTTACATTTACCTTTAGAGACATGCCAGTTCAGTTAGGTTTACCTTTCGGCAAAAAACCTAATCAAAGTCCATCATAATTTGCCCACATTTTCTTTTCAGCGCTTGTGATACTGATACCAAACTCAATTGCTTTAGAAATTGAACCTGACAAAATCAGATCTAGTTCGGTTTAATTTCCACTATTAATTGAATTGTACCCAACCGAATAGGTTCAACCAAGGAATTGCATTACTTCTACTTCCAGCCAATGTTTTTTTTTTTTTTGCAATTCAAAATAATAATGATAAGAAAAGATACCCATAATGAGACTATTTAGGGTAATTGAATTTATTAGCTGGTTCAGAATGGCAATTTCATCCTCAAATAGATCAGTTTGGTACTGTTTTTCTTATTTGGAGTACCTAACCCGAATTATGACCAAACATCTAGTTTAGGTTTTAAGTATCTACAAGTTAGATAAATGTCCACTTGCGAAAATCAATTTGAATTGATTAGGGTGGTTAGATTCGTTTGTTTATTTTTATTTGAATGATCTATTTCTTCGATCTTATTGCACGCTAAATAAGTATAACCCCATGTGTTTAAGAATAGTATGACATTATGAATTATCGTGACTTGGGCGAATTCGAACCAGAGCTTACTTTTACTTTTTCTTTTTCTTTTTCTTTTTCTTTTTTTCTTTTTGGATACTCCTTGTATATGATGAATAAAGTAGAAGCAATTTCTCTCATGTCCTGCTTAACTACGCAGTTTCCAGGAGCTGGTTTTGCTGAACCCACTCACAAAAAATAATTTCAGAAGATGCATGCCTTTGATTGAATTCTCAGTATATTTTTGTGATTAGAATGTTGGCATTGTCCTTGAAAATTCTAAGAAATCATGTAAATCTTAATCTCCATCTTCAATAAATAAGTTATATCATAATTTCATTCTTTTTTGGCTCTCTATTATTCTTCTTCTTTATTTCCTACTTTCAACTTCATGTTGAGGCATATGCTGATGTTATCTCGGACAATGCCTTTTTTTTTGGCTCTCTATTATTTCATTTTTTTTATAAGAAGCCTTCCTTTATACCCTGCCTATGAACCACCATTGCTCTCACGCGGAGACTCAAACTCCCAACCTTCGCTTAAGTCTAAAAGTGAGGATGTTTTATGTCTTTTTTTTTCAAGGTAAGAAAACAATTTAATCACAACACTCTTGACTCCAACATGAGTCGAACAACCAAACCTTGCCTTTTGCAAGTGATGCCTTAAACAACTCAATGATACCTAAATGTTTATTAAATTCAAAGAAAATGGGAAATAATAGTTAAAAATTTATTGTGCTCTTGATGCAATAAGGTAACTTTAAGATAAAGTTGTAAAACATATATTCATTAATGTAAAAGGTAAATTTACAATATCATGTCTAACAAAATGCCTTTATACAATTATTATTATTATTATTATTATTAGGAGGAAAGGAGACAGTGCTCCTGGAATTTTATTGATCGGCAAAAAAAGTAAAAAAAAAAAGATTACATCTCGGAGGGATTGTGTACCCTCGAGTTAGTTTGTCTGGTTGATCGATTTACAATTATGCATCAACCATGTAAAAGTCAACATCTTTGTCTAAACATAAACTACACCAAATGAAGTAGAAAAAATATGAAAGTTTATCTACAATGTTGTCCTCTCGTCTCTCCTCCACACGGACCAGGCCTTCATCTCTGCATTACAGTGTCTCCTAGGGTGTGGGTAGTAGTAGCTCCTCTGTCTCGGTGTGAATTTCTATGACCAACAACAAGAATAAGGGAATTAGAAAAGATTGATCATGAGAGGTAAATTTTGAAGTTTATTTCAATGGTAATTGTAATGTATATAGGTTAAGCGTTGAGATGTTGACAATACGATGCACAGTTCAAAAAATGTAGCAAATGTATGCATAAAGATTGATCATGGGTACATTTCTGTGACCAACAACAACACTTGACAAACAATAGCATTAGCTACAACCTCTCTAAACTTAGCCCTTTAGCAAGCGACGTTTCATCCATTTCACTAGGGATGCATTAGCTAAATATTCCCCATAACATATGCGGTCATGACAGCATCAATAGGGAGCAATGGTGTTGACAGAGAATATTATAGACAAGTTGTAAGATCAACCTAGCTAACAAGCATATTCCAACAAAATCATTGAAGTTCTCCTCCCTTTGGTGAAACATGAAAATCAATACATCAAATTTTAAGAAACACCAAATGTGCAGACGGAATTCGCTCTCAAAACAATACAAAGGATGTTCTCTTTCAGTCGACGCAAGAAATAGACATAGCGTTCTCTTGCCGAACAGTAGTAGTAGCACCCTTTGACAGTACACGAGCAAAAATGACGCGAAAAATGAAACACATACACTTGCTAATTTCGACGAGGCAACATCCTCACTGCGTATCAATCCTCTGTCTGTGTCACGAGCCTTCCCGAATTCCCTGTTATATAGAAGATATACTTTTACTGTCAATAAGTGCAATAGATTAAATAAGGCATACGTTCTACAAAAAAATTAATCTCAACCTCATATAAGAAATTATGTCAACAGACTGCTATAATGATAAATGAAAGGCTAAAGCATGCAAGGCATTATTATAAATCAAAGTTCAAATCAATTTCAGATGGAGGATTGGACAAAGAAGAAAGCACTTGTAAATAATGTGTTCAATTTCACGCTTTCTCTTCAAGTCTGCAGAATGAGATGGCAATGGAGGCTTGGCAAGTTGACAAGATTCTAATAAATCTCTCACATTCTTGTTTGGAACAAGATCATCTGCAAGTATGTTTGTCGCTCCACAAGCACACATCGACTTCGAGATGATGCAGTCCCTAATACCTGATGATTATGATCCAAAAAAAGATATATTAACGTGACAAATATACTATACAATCAAAATGAATAAATGGATAAATCAAAAGAAGAAAGACTATTAAATAAAATAGAACAGAAACTGATTAACACAACAATAGAACTTAACAGAAACATCAAACTTGTATTTTTTGGAAACAAAACAGACGCAAGGATATGTAATGATTTTTTTTTTTTCTTTCAAAAAACTAATTTCAACTTAAGCATGGCATTATAGACAAGTTAGTGAAAACATAAGAAAACTTTTGCATGTGTGGTTAACATGAAGAAAGAGGACAATCAGATAATGTTTAACATGAAATCCTTAGCACCGTCTAGTGTACAATTAATAAAATACTTACACTTATCGCAGAAACTCCTATAGCAACATTTGCCTGTCATGACGGCATCTTTCATTACTCCTTTGCACAACGGACAATGAAGTTCTGCTGGAATGTCGATTGCAGATCGAGTTGAAGGTAATCCCTCTATCTCCCTTTCAAAAGTGGCCCTATTTCATGCAAAAAAAAAAAAAAAAGCCAAATGAATTCCGGAAACTATAAAAAACCACATAATACTAGTTCAACCAAGGAACTACAAACAAATCAAGCTAGAAGTAAAATTAGATTAGCTTACTCATCAGGCTTCAGAGCGGCGACAACTCCACCGGTCAATGCATAAGAGCCATTTGAAGTTGTCATCAGCATTGACTTCGGAATGCCAGTTGGAGGCTTCAACTTCTTAATGTCGTAATTAGGATCACCATTAGTCGGGCAATCCCGAATAAAATGCCCCGGAATATTGCACCGGCGACAAATATAGCCTGCAGGAGGTGCTCGGTCCCTAGTACTCATTCTTCCATCCATAAATCCTCCAAAACACTGATAAGCTCTTGATGAGGAATCTTGAATTTGCCTGCAAGTGCATTTAAGTTTCACAATTCATTAGTAAAGGATAAAAAGGAATCCAACCAAACAAATAAGTTGAATGACAAGAATTGATCATGCACTAATGTACTAACCAAGTATTGATTAAAGCCTTAATCCTCCTCTCCTCCTCAACCTTGTTGATCATAGAGGCCGAGGGGGCATCTTGCATCGTATTGGTTGATTGCACTTCAAATGCATCAATGGTACACAAATCACCAAAATCGTGCCAGTCATTCTCCTCCGGCTGCAAGACCAACTAGAAAAATTAAACATATATACAATATAATTCCAACATAACTTTCAACCATCAAGTTTCACCTCAAAAACTAATTTTTATGAATCTCATATCACATGCATTTAGCCATTTACCATTGTTGGACTGCTCTTTGATGATTGATCAAGATCCTTCTCCTTATTGTCTACAACAATGTTTGCTCTACACCACAAACATATAAATATATATCTTAGCTAAAATGATCTAGGTCTAGCATTTCAACCAAAAGCATCTGATACACATAATCAGATTGAACTTAATACTGGTACAAGACTTAAAGGCTAAAACAATGACCCTCGACAAGGTTAATGACTGCACAATATCAAATTGGGGAAGCAAAACTTTTCTCTTTTGGTTATATAAAAGAAATGTTTAAAGACTTGAAAATTGAAACTTGTACCCTTTTCGTTCGATTACGATAGGCATGCGAAGTCCTCTTGGAACGCGGTGAACTATAACTGAGGTATCCCTCGGGATCAAAGTAGCTTCATCAAGGTACTCTGGAATTGCAACGACAAAAAAGAAATGTTTAATATTTTATGAAAAAGATAATCCAGCCATGTAATGTATGTAGACAAATCAAACAAACTCCTGTATTCGAAACTTTATACATCACTACTTCATAACAAGATATATACGAAATACATGCCGACACCGTCTATTAATGATTTACATCCAACCAAAGTGTTAGTAGTCAGGGAATGAAAAGTATGCAAAGAGTTATTCAGTTTAATTTGAAGACTGATTTTCTTTTAACCAAAAGAGCAACAAATTTACTTCATTCATTGAAGAGTTTTAGTAAAGTGTATAACATGTCCCTCGACAAAGCGCGCCATCAACTGCATTAGCTTTTAATCCATGTAACGAGTCTCGACTAATTGGCGGGGACTGGACTCAAGAGTAATCACTAAATAATTAGGAAATTAACAAGGACCAACCTTCATTGGTCTGAGCGTCGAAGACCATAAGGATGAAATCAGCGCGTCTCTTCAAATGCATGGACTCAACAATTCTTAGCTTCAAGTCCGCGACGGATATTGAAGGACCTTCTATGACCAAAGATTTATAATCTTTGGAGCTCTTGAATTTGTAGTGCACAGCCGCCATCATCTCTGCTGCATATGATTCCTCTAGTTGATCAATAGAGAAATCAAGGGTGCTTCTTGAATCTTTGGTTGGAATCTTCAAATGCCAAACTTAACGGTCCAAAAAACCGAACCTGCAATGATGAAACTATGTTATGCACTTCAACTAATTAAACCATATTTATGGATGAGAAATTAATAACTGTGCACAGTAACAGTTTCCAAATGACTGCAGTGCGCCAAGAAATTGACTATATAGATCAGAAGCATCAACTTAGATTTATAAACATGCTTTGAATAAGAAAAAAGTTATTATCATGTTAGGTAAAACTTGTTGACATTCAAAAACTTCATGTTGAGTAAGTTTTTGACTGCAGTGTTCCAAAAAATTATTATCATGACTGTACAGATAAGAAGCATGGACTTTATTTTTAGGGAAAAACATTGTTTATCGCCAATTTTTTCTGTAAAAAGTGTACATACTTGGCTATGATAAAATAAAGTCTCGTTCCTATCGAAAACAAAAAAAAAAAACTTCATGTTGAGTAAAACTTCTTGATATTCAAAAGCATTGGGTTTTGAATCTTTGATTGGTCACACGTATACTTTGATTTTATTGTAACTAATTCATCATTGCGATTGTGATTCCCTTTTTTTTCACACGGTCCCAACAATAACAAACAAATCTTGAAACAAATAAGAAGATGAACACCGATTGAAAACTTGGAAATTTCAACGAAAATCGACAATGATAACGAAATTAATTCTTAAAAATTTCAACCAAGAACTTAACTCTAAAAGAAAATTAATCTAAACCTTCAATAAAATGTTTATCAATCTCCTGCTCTCAATTCTCTTCTTCCGAATCTTTAAATCTTCTTACACTCATTTTTTTGGGTTAAGTTTATTTATATAGGAAAAGATAAGATAGAGAGGGCTTGGGCCACAAGTATAGGATTGGAATGGATAAAGACAAATAAAATGAATACTTCTATTTAGATTACCTTTAATCATCAATAGCCAACTAATCTAATGGGACGTAATCCAACTATCAACCCGATGGAGATCACCGTTAATTTTTTCACTTTCACAGTGCCGTTGATCTTCGAAATGAGTTCATCAAATAGTGATAATGAAATCTGGAAAACGTTGGACGATCTAGACACCGAAGAAGAAGAAGAAGAAGAAGTAATCCTTCTCCTCCAACAAGTAAGCGAAGAAGAACTACAACAACAACTCCAGAAACTCCATCTACATCGCCAGAGTCTCGAATGACGTCAAGCGACTCGCCAACTTCGGAGCGGAGCGGATCCGAAGAGGCTTCCCATAGGGCACCACGTCTGCTTCTCTGTGACGAATTTCGATGAGTTCGTTCGATCTCTGAAGGTAATATTCAGTAATTGGAGGAAACAAAGCACTTAGTTCTGCATTTGCACACAATTTGAAGGCTCAAAATCGAGTTTTTTGCGACGAGTTTCGATAAGTCTCTTGTAGACAATTCAAAAATATGCATTTTGTTGGCTTACTTGAATTAGATTTGAGATTCAAAGACAAACCATTGAATTCCATCCACTAATTGCAGTGCTTCTATGTTTAGAATTTTTGGTTACTCAGCAATTTGAAATTCTAAGTTTATGGTGATTTTGTGATGCTTTTGCGAATGAGAACTTAAAACCTGTTTAGGAGGGATTGAGAAATGTAAAATGTGAACAAATGAAGAAAGTTATTGTGGAAGGTCATTTCCTAGTGTCGGTCGTATCGGCTTCTAATTTGAGTGTTTAGAAGGTCTGAATCTGATCATGTTTTTTAGATTTTGAGGTTCTCTGCTACGAATCCAATCCAACACATGTTTTAATGATTGTTTTGAAATATTTGTTACTCATTCCACTTAGTCAATTTCATTAGTGCAGTTGTATATTGTCCATTGTGTACCTAAATACAAATGAATATTCTAGTTATCTCGTCACAACACAATGACAATGTGAGGAAAAGAGCGTGGTAATTTTAATTTGGTTTTGAACTAAAGTTGTTTTGTTGAATACATTTGTTAAAACGCGATCTAATTATCATTGCTATTCACTAATGTTTTCTGTTTGTCGCTTGCACGTTGCTTAGGTTAACTTTATTTTAGATTATTATTTTAGCCTTACCAGTGTTGTTAAACCATGGAAAAACATGCTGAGTTGAAAGTAATCTCGCAGGAAAAAAAGGAATTGAGATGTTTGAGAAGACTCAACCTGATGGAAAAACAAAGCAAGTCTTCTTCTTTGATCCAGATGGTAAGCTTTTATCTTTTGATCGTACCCTACATAATTACATTGCCTCCTCAAGTTCTTTTCTTAGCGAACCTGAAATGACTGGGTGTATCTTACTACATTGAGTCAAAGATATCGTGATTAATACTATAAAATAAGGAGAACTGTAACTATACAAACTCAGGTCTGCTTTAATTGAGCAAAACCTGAATATCAAGCAATGATCCTTCTAATTTTATAGAATAATGTCATTATCCAACTTAAGTTTCAGCTTTCCTTTTCTTTTCTTGGATTGTCCTGCGGCCCCTTGCACATGTTAGACATGATTCTAAGACTGTTATCTTGCATGCATATCAATACTTTCATTGTTACTGGAGAAGTCCTGAGGTGTTTGCCTTACATATATTTTAGTCACAACTGCTGTACTGGTCAGTCAAATTCATATCTTTCATTGCAATGTAGCTGTGACCTGTGACTATTGAGTTTTTAGCAGGGCCTTTCAGTTCCTTTGGAAATTATCTTGGTACCCAGTGTCTAACAAGAAGTTTCACTTGTGTTATTTTCTATAATGTTGTGAACATGTTGTTTGAAGTATTATCTCTTGGTTTAATTAGAGCATGTAAAATGATCCAATTAGATTTTTTTTTTCTAATCTAGATATGGGTGGAGTTACCCGTAAAGTCATCATAATTGACAGTAGTCGCATAATAATTTACTCAAACTTTACAGCCACTTGTCCGTGGCCCAAGTGATTATGCTATTTGAATTTGGGTGATAATAGACTAATTTTGTAGCATTAAATCGAGCAGAGTGGAAGGGTTTGGTCCATGTAAATGACCGCAACTAATTTAGGAGACAAGGTTTGTTGTTGTTCTTTCATTTAGTGCTTTGTTTTTGCAAAGCGCTCAATAAAATATAGATAGTTTCTAGTTGTTATACACTTACACCAACTGAATGTTTTCTCCACGGGCTAGCAGTAATATTTTTGGATTCAAATGGTTCATATTAGGTATTATATATCATGAAGAAATATCAGTATGATCATTATCCTGTTTAGCTGTGTTAGTGTAGGCTCCAACTTATTCGAATGCTCTTATTCAAATGCTCTTTGATCTCCAATGGCTGGTTTAGTGGTGAAAGTATTGGTGAACGATGGGATGAGAGTGGCGAAGGACAACTGTCTTGGTTTTAGAAGCAATGAAATGGAGGTGCGAATGATTTATCTCCTTTCTTCTAACTTATTCAAATGCTCTTTGATCTCATGATTTCCTTCATTTTCGGCATGTTGTCAAGGCACCACGTTAAATTTGTGTTCATCACTCAAAGTCAATCTTGGCCAATAAGTTTTCGACAACAATGTGCTCTTTGTTATCAAGGTACGTTTCCTCAACATCGTAGAAAGAAGGCTGGGAGAAAGATCCAAGTGCAAGCATTGAGTCAAACCGATTCGGGTATAGCAAGATAGTTCTTGTCTCTGTCTTCTATTCTTTATAGCACTTCTAGCCTTGAAAAGAGAATCTTTCTTAGTTGTACAATTACTTTATGTGGAATTTAGCGTCTCACACATTCTTATTCCCTTGTCTCGAGGAAGATTGCATCCCCTTTGTTTAGACCTCTAGGTTCATCAAGTATTGCCACATTATTCCCAAGAAAAACCATGTCCTTCCTTGAAGTAACTAACCTTTATCAAAGTGAAAAAGATTTACATTTAGCTTTAGAGGCATGCCGATTCATTAGGTGTATCTTTTGGCAAAAAACCGAATCAAAGTCCAACATAATTTGCTCACATTTTCTTTTACTCGCACTAGTGATACTGATACCAGACTCAATTGCTCTAGAAATTGAACTTGACAAAATCAGATCTAGTTCGATTTGTTTTAATCGGTTTAATTTCCACTATTAATTGAATTTTACCCAACCTAATAGGTTCAACCAAGGAATTGCTTTACTTCTACTTCCAGCCAAAGTTTTTTGGCAATTCAAAATTATAACGATAAGAAAAGAGACCCATGATGAGTCTATTCTGGGTAGTCGAATTTATCAGCTGATTCATAATGGCATTTTCATCCTCAAATAGATCAATTTGGTACTGTTTTTCCAGAGTTGAAGTACCTAACCCGAATTCTGACCAAACATCTAGTTTAGGTTTTAAGTGTCCATAAGTTAGATTGATGTCCACTTGCAAAAACCTAATTGAACTGATTAGGGTGGTTAGATTTGTTTGTCTATTTTTATTTGAATGATCTATTTATTCGATCTTATTGCGCGCTAAATAAGTATAACACCATGTGTTTAAGAATAGTATGAAATTATGAAATTATAAAGCTCAAACTTACATTTATAGATTGAACTAAAAACTGAACTGAATTGAAAACATGCACCTAATAATAAGCTATGACCAAGTACAAAGGAATAAAGAAACTAACTCCTAAAGGCTAGGAAATTCAAAGAATAACTGCAAGACAGTTTTACATGAAAACATTTACTTATATGCAGTCTTGAAGACTAACATACTGAAATGTTCACAGATAAAAGATTGTCTTGCTCATTGTTATTCTCAAGTGGAGAATTTTTTTTTTTTTTTTTTTTTTTTTTTTTTTTTTTTTTTTTTTGAGCTAAGTTGGGTTGTACTTGTATGTAACCGTAATATTGTTTAATTCCGGATGGGACATATTGTATGTAGAAGTTAAAGAGGCATTGAAAAGAATGAAAATCGGGAAAGCATGCCCCAGAGATGAAATACCCATAGAGGTTTGGAAATGCTTAGGAGAAATTGGATTGACTTGGTTAACAAAACTTTTCAATAAAATTTTAAAATCAAAACGGATGCCAATGGATTGGAGAAGAAGCACGCTTGTGCCAATCTTCAAAAACAAAGGAGACATTCAAAGTTGCTCAAACTATCGGGGAATTAAACTTACGAGTCACACTATGAAACTTTGGGAGAGGATAATTGACAATAGGCTAAGGAGAGAAACAACAATATCAGAGAACCAATTTGGTTTCATGCCTGGAAGGTCAACTATGGAGGCGATTTTCCTTGTAAGACGATTGTTAGAAAAATATAGAGAAAAGAAAAAAGATCTTCATATGGTATTCGTAGATTTAGAAAAAGCATATGATAGGGTCCCTAGAGATGTTCTTTGGTGGGTTCTAGAAAGAAAACTAGTGCATGCTAGATACATAGACACTATTAAGGATATGTATGATGGAGTAGTAACGAAGATAAAGACATTTGGAGGAGCTACAAAAGAATTTTCCATTACGATAGGACTACATCAAGGATCGGCTTTAAGCCCATATCTATTTACTTTAGTTATAGATGAACTAACTAGGCATATTCAAGAGGATATACCATGGTGTATGCTATTTGCGAGATGATATTGTCTTAGTGGATGAAACTAAAGATGGAGTGAATAGGAAATTAGAACTACGGAGGAATACATTAGAATCTAAAGGCTTTAAGTTGAGCGGGGACGAAAACCGAATACATGCACTGTGAGTTTAGAAACACTAGACATCGAGATGACGGAGTGGTAAAATTATGGGAAGTAGAAGTTCCTAAGGTAAACCACTTTAGATACATAGGATCAATCATGCAACATGATGGTAACATTGAGAATGATGTCACACATAGAATTCAAGCTGGATGGAAGAAATGGCGGAGTGCAACAGGGGTGATTTGTGATCGAAATGTTCCTACTAAGTTAAAAAGAAAATTTTATATGACCGCAATTTGGCCAGCTATGCTCTATGGAAGTGAATGTTGGGCGGTAAAGCAACAACAATTACATAAAATGAACGTAGCAGAAATGAGGATGCTTAAGTGGATGTGTGGTAAAACTCGTAAAGATAGAATAAGAAATATAGAAATTCAAAGACAAGTAGGAGTAGCACCAATTGATACAAAGATTAGGGAATGGCAGTTGCGGTGGTTTGCTCACCAGCAAAGATGGCCTACAAATGCCCCAACTAGAAAACTTGACTCAATAGAAACTGTAGAAATTGGACGAGGTAGGGGCAGACCAAAGTTAACATGGGATGCATTAATTAGGAGGGATTTGAATGGTTTGGAAAGCTCACCATCAATTGCACTTAATCGAGCACAATGGAAAAGTTTGATCCATGTAGCCGACCCCAGTTAATTTGGGAATGAGGCTATGTTGTTGTTGTTGTTGTTGTAGTTCTCTATGAGGAATACCTATTTTTATTCCTTGTGGAAGCCTTGTATTATATTACAATTACAATTCTTTTAATGAAATTAACTATAAACCAATCAATAGACAACATCATAGAGCATATTAAATGTTGTGTTTGATATATACATTTTTTTTTTCCTAATTATAAGAAAATGAAAGCTACCCTTTCTTGTAAAAATCAAAATCCGAAATTTGAATTCAGGATGTCTATCTTAAAACCAAAAAAAAAAAGAAATCAAAAATAGATTTAAGAAACATTATGTTTATATTTCTATGGAAACAAGTATAAAATTGAGGAAAATGAATGGCTTAAGGACATCCCTGCACTGATCCTCTGAGCACTTATGGAAGAGCCTTCTTTACCATTATTTATATTTCTAGATTGTGTGGAATATTTTTATCTGACTTATTTAGCTTGCTATTCCATGGCAGGGAGCAACAACTTAAACTCATTGTGGCTCGCTCATCCACCATTTCGGGTTCATCATGATGCATCAGAAACAATGGAACATAAGTGGGACAATGAAGATGCTAGCGACTCAAAGCAAATAAAACTTTCTGTGACTCAACGATCAAATGGAAACTATTTGGTTAAGGTAATTTTTCGTCTCTTTTGTCAATACGAGGTAATATGTTATTCGTATATGTAGAATGGGTAAAAAGCTATATTGTTTCATTTGGCAACCCGTTTGTGTGGACAACATTGTGATACACACTCATGTTAAGTCATAATATACTTTCCCCTGCACCTCAACTTATGGTTTGTTATTGTCCTGCAGATCGTTGATAGTAGTTCATCTAGGCATGAAGTCAAAGTGACACCTTTAGGTCAGAATGATTTCAGAACTGAAATTGATGGCTTAAGCATCGATATCAATGTTTATATATGCAATGTTTTTTAAATTTCAGACGCCGGGAATATATTTAGAATAGACATTGTTTTCAGCCCAGCTGCGTAATAGGGTTCCAAAATCGCTCTCTTCCCAAAATTGAAAAAACTGAAGCAAAGGGATTTGTATTTGGTATGCAGATCATATTGGATTACGTTGGTGCATGCCTTACAGCACACATCTTGAAGTTTTATATCATGTTATGCTTTGCGTTTTGGTTTTAAGTTGAATGCCTCATATTGAGGTTTTAAAACTATTACAATTTTTACTCTTTCTTCTTAATAACTTAATATACTAATTTACTTCTACTCAAAAAAAAAAAAAAAAAAAAAAAAAAAAAAAAAAAACTAATTTACTTTTCCATGTATATAAATTAATTTGGGGTTTGTAATTGATGTGTGCAGGATTATAACAAGCATATTCATGTATGACAACCTGTGTTGGTTTTAGAAGCAATGAAAATGAAGGTGCCAATGATGTATCTCTCTCCTCGCATCTAACTTATTTTCAAATGCTCTTTGATCTCATGATTTCCTTCATTTTCGGTATGTTGTCAAGGCACCACGTTACGGCCGTGTTCATCACTCAAAGTCAATACTTGGCGAACAAGTTTTCGACAACAATGTGCTCTTTAATATCAAGGTACGTTTCCTCAACTACAATTACTTTATGTGGAATTTAGTGTCTCACACATTCTTATTCCCTTGTTTGAGAAAGATTGCATCTCCTTCTAGACCTCTTGGCTCATCATGTATTGCCACGTTATTCCTAAGAAAAACCATGCCCTTCCTCGAAGTAATTAACCTTTATCATAATGAAAAGGATTTACATTTAGCTTTAGAGACATGCCAGTTCAGTTAGGTTTACCTTTCGGCAAAAAACCTAATCAAAGTCCATCATAATTTGCTCTCATTTTCTTTTCTACGCTAGTGATACTGATACCAAACTCAATTGCTTTAGAAATTGAACCTGACAATATCAAATCCAGTACGGTTTAATTTCCACTATTAATTGAATTGTACCCAACCTAATAGGTTCAACCAAGGAATTGCATTACTTCTACTTCCAGCCAATGTTTTTTTTTTTTTTTTGCAATTCAAAATAATAATGATAAGAAAAGATACCCATAATGAGACTATTTAGGGTAATTGAATTTATTAGCTGGTTCAGAATGACATTTTCATCCTCAAATAGATCAGTTTGGTACTGTTTTTCTTATTTGGAGTACCTAACCCGAATTATGACCAAACATCTAGTTTAGGTTTTAAGTATCTACAAGTTAGATAAATGTCCACTTGCGAAATCAATTTGAATTGATTAGGGTGGTTAGATTCGTTTGTCTATTTTTATTTGAATGATCTATTTCTTCGATCTTATTGCACGCTAAATAAGTATAACCCCATGTGTTTAAGAATAGTATGACATTATGAATTATCGTGACTTGGACGAATTCGAACCGTGCTTACTTTTACTTTTTCTTTTTCTTTTTTCTTTTTGGATACTCCTTGTATAGGATGAATAGAGTAGAAGCAATTTCTCTCATGTCCCTGCTTAACTACGCTTCCAGGAGCTGGTTTTGCTGAACCCACTCACAGAAAATAATTTCAGAAGATGCATGCATTTGATTGAATTCTCAGTATATTTTTGTGATTAGAATGTTGGCATTATCCTTGAAAATTCTAAGAAATCATGTAAATCTTAATCTCCATCTTCAATAAATAAGTTATATCATAATTTCATTCTTTTTTGGCTCTCTATTATTCTTCTTCTTTATTTCCTACTTTCAACTTCATGTTGAGGCATATGCTGATGTTATCTCGGACAATGCCTTTTTTTTTGGCTCTCTATTATTTCATTTTTTTTATAAGAAGCCTTCCTTTATACCCTGCCTATGAACCACCACTGCTCTCACGCGGAGACTCAAACTCTCAACCTTCGCTAAAGTCTAAAAGTGAGGATGTTTTATGTTTTTTTTTAAGGTAAGAAAACAATTTAATCACAACACTCTTGACTCCAACATGAGTCGAACAACCAAACCTTGCCTTTGGCAAGTGATGCCTTAAACAACTCAATGATACCTAAATGTTTATTAAATTCAAAGAAAATGGGAAATAATAGTTAAAAATTTATTGTGCTCTTGATGCAATAAGGTAACTTTAAGATAAAGTTGTAAAACATATATTCATTAATGTAAAAGGTAAATTTACAATATCATGTCTAACAAAATGCCTTTATACAATTATTATTATTATTATTATTATTATTATTATTAGGAGGAAAGGAGACAGTGCTCCTAGAATTTTATTGATCGGCAAAAAAAGTAAAAAAAAAAAGATTACAACTCGGAGGGATTGTGTACCCTCGAGTTAGTTTGTCTGGTTGATCGATTTACAATTATGCATCAACCATGTAAAAGTCAACATCTTTGTCTAAACATAAACTACACCAAATGAAGTTGAAAAAATACGAAAGTTTATCTACAATGTTGTCCTCTCGTCTCTCCTCCACACGGACCAGGCCTTCATCTCTGAATTACAGTGTCTCCTTGGGTGTGGGTAGTAGTAGCTCCTCCGTCTCGGTGTGAATTTCTATGACCAACAACAAGAATAAGGGAATTAGAAAAGATTGATCATGAGAGGTAAATTTTGAAGTTTATTTCAATGGTAATTGTAATGTATATAGGTTAAGCGTTGAGATGTTGACAATACGATGCACAGTTCAAAAAATGTAGCAAATGTATGCATAAAGATTGATCATGGGTACATTTCTGTGACCAACAACAACACTTGACAAACAATATATAAATAGATTTTAATATACTGATATCATCAAACACTATATTAAGGTGCACATATTGAGGTGACAAACCTAGCAAACATAAAAATGCAATAACAAGTACATATGCATGCATCCCTCAACTTGTAAACTGTTAAGTTTGGGGTACGCAACTCATTGATCTCATGACTGCTATGAGTTATAAGATATTGGTGGGATATGATACACAAAAAGCAAAACTTGAACACTCTGGTATTTATCGGTCGCGCATCCGAAGAAAAGTGATAAGATGTACAACGTCGTGTTCAAGCACTTTGCATTTCGTATTGTAAGCTACCAATAACTTAACATGCGTAACATTAATTAGAATTTTTTTTTTTTTTTTTTTTTTAACTATAGCATGAGTCAAACCTACAACCTCTCTAAACTTAGCCTTTTAGCAAGCGACGTTTCATCCATCTCACTAGGGATGCATTAGCTAAATATTCCCCATAACATATGCGGTCATGACAGCATCAATAGGGAGCAATGGTGTTGACAGAGAATATTATAGACAAGTTGTAAGATCAACCTAGCTAACAAGCATATTCCAACAAAATCATTGAAGTTCTCCTCCCTTTGGTGAAACATGAAAATCAATACATCAAATTTTAAGAAACACCAAATGTGCAGACGGAATTCGCTCTCAAAACAATACAAAGGATGTTCTCTTTCAGTCGACGCAAGAAATAGACATAGCGTTCTCTTGCCGAACAGTAGTAGTAGCACCCTTTGACAGTACACGAGCAAAAATGACGCGAAAAATGAAACACATACACTTGCTAATTTCGACGAGGCAACATCCTCACTGCCTATCAATCCTCTGTCTATGTCACGAGCCTTCCCGAATTCCCTGTTATATAGAAGAGATACTTTTACTGTGAGTAAGTGCAATAGGTTAAATAAGGCATACGTTCTACAAAAAAATTTATCTCAACCTCATATAAGAAATTATGTCAACAGACTGCTATAATGATAAATGAAAGGCTAAAGCATGCAATGCATTATTATAAATCAAAGTTCAAATCAATTTCAGATGAAGGATTGGACAAAGAAGAAAGCACCTTTCAATAATGTGTTCAATTTCACGCTTTCTCTTCAAGTCTGCAGAATGAGATGGTAATGGAGGCTTGGCAAGGTGACAAGATTCTAATAAATCTCTCACATTCTTGTTTGGAACAAGATCATCTGCAAGTATGTTTGTCGCTCCACAAGCACACATCGACTTCGAGATGATGCAGTCCCTAATACCTGATGATTATGATCCAAAAAAAGATATATTAACGTGACAAATATACTATACAATCAAAATGAATAAATGGATAAATCAAAAGAAGAAAGACTATTAAATAAATAGAACAAAAACTGATTAACACAACAATAGAACTTAACAGAAACATCAAACATTCAAACTTGTATTTTTTGGAAACAAAATAGACGCAAGGATATGTAATGATTTTTTTTTTTCTTTCAAAAAACTAATTTCAACTTAAGCATGGCATTATAGACAAGTTAGTGAAAACATAAGAAAACTTTTGCATGTGTGGTTAACATGAAGAAAGAGGACAATCAGATAATGTTTAACATGAAATCCTTAGCACCGTCTAGTGTACAATTAATAAAACACTTACACTTATCGCAGAAACTCCTATAGCAACATTTGCCTGTCATGACGGCATCTTTCATTACTCCTTTGCACAACGGACAATGAAGTTCTGCTGGAATGTCGATTGCAGATCGAGTTGAAGGTAATCCCTCTATCTCCCTTTCAAAAGTGGCCCTATTTCATGCAAAAAAAAAAAAAAAAGCTAAATGAATTCCGGAAACTATAAAAAACCACATAATACTAGTTCAACCAAGGAACTACAAACAAATCAAGCTAGAAGTAAAATTAGATTAGCTTACTCATCGGGCTTGAGCGAGCGACAACTCCACCGGTCAATGCATAAGAGCCATTTGAAGTTGTCATCAGCATTGACTTCGGAATGCCGGTTGGAGGCTTCAACTTCTTAATGTCGTAATTAGGATCACCATTAGTCGGGAATCCCGAATAAAATGCCCACGAATATTGCACCGGCGACAAATATAGCTGCGGGAGGTGCTCGGTCCCTAGTACTCATTCTTCCATCCATAAATCCTCCAAAACACTGATAAGCTCTTGATGAGGAATCCTGAATTTGCCTGCAAGTGCATTTAAGTTTCACAATTCATTAGTAAAGGATAAAAAGGAATCCAACCAAACAAATAAGTTGAATGACAAGAATTGATCATGCACTAATGTACTAACCAAGTATTGATTAAAGCCTTAATCCTCCTCTCCTCCTCAACCTTGTTGATCATAGAGGCCGAGGGGGCATCTTGCATCGTATTGGTTGATTGCACTTCAAATGCATCAATGGTACACAAATCACCAAAATCGTGCCAGTCATTCTCCTCCGGCTGCAAGACCAACTAGAAAAATTAAACATATATACAATATAATTCCAACAGAACTTTTATGAATCTCTTATCACAAATCACCAAAATGGTACACAAATGCATCAAGTTTCACCAAATGAAGCCTCAAAAACTAATTTTTATGAATCTCTTATCACATGCATTTAGACATTTACCATTGGTGGACTGCTCTTTGATGATTGATCAAGATCCTTCTCCTTATTGTCTACAACAATGTTTGCTCTACACCACAAACATATATATCTTAGCTAAAATGATCTAGATCTAGCATTTCAACCAAAAGCATCTGATACACATAATCAGATTGAACTTAATACTGGTACAAGACTTAAAGGCTAAAACAATGACCCTCGACAAGGTTAATGACTGCGCAATATCAAATTGGGGAAGCAAAACTTTTCTCTTTTGGTTATATAAAAGAAATGTTTAAAGACTTGAAAATTGAAACTTGTACCCTTTTCGTTCGATTACGATAGACATGCGAAGTCCTCTTGGAACGCGGTGAACTATAACTGAGGTATCCCTCGGGATCAAAGTAGCTTCATCAAGGTACTCTGTAATTGCAACGACAAAAAAGAAGTGTTTAATATTTTATGAAAAAGATAATCCAGCCATGTAATGTATGTAGACAAATGAAACAAACTCCTGTATTCGAAACTTTATACATCACTACTTCATAACAAGATATATACGAAATACATGCCGACACCGTCTATTAATGATTTACATCCGACCAAAGTGTTAGTAGTCAGGGAATGAAAAGTATGCAAAGAGTTATTCAGTTTAATTTGAAGACTGATTTTCTTTTAACCAAAATAGCAACAAAATTACTTCATTCATTGAAGAGTTTTAGTAAAGTGTATAATATGTCCCTCGACAAAGCACGCCATCAACTGCATTAGCTTTTAATCCATGTAACGAGTCTCGACTAATTGGCGGGGGCGGACTCAAGAGTAATCACTAAATAATTAGGAAATTAACGAGGACCAACCTTCATTGGTCTGAGCGTCGAAGACCATAAGGATGAAATCAGCGCGTCTCTTCAAATGCATGGACTCAACAATTCTTAGCTTCAAGTCCGCGACGGATATTGAAGGACCTTCTATGACCAAAGATTTATAATCTTTGGAGCTCTTAATTTGTAGTGCACAGCCGCCATCATCTCTGCTGCAGATGATTCCTCTAGTTGATCAAATAGAGAAATCAAGGGTGGTTCTTGAATCTTTGGTTGGAATCTTCAAATGCCAAACTTAACCGTCCAAAAAACTTAACCTGCAATGATGAAACTATGTTATGCACTTCAACTAATTAAACCATAATTATGGATGAGAAATTAATAACTGTGCACAGTAACAGTTTCCAAATGACTGCAGTGCGCCAAGAAATTGACTATATAGATCAGAAGCATCAGCTTAGATTTATAAACATGCTTTGAATAAGAAAAAAGTTATTATCATGTTAGGTAAAACTTGTTCACATTCAAAAACTTCATGTTGAGTAAGTTTTTGACTGCAGTGTGCCAAAAAATTATTATCATGACTGTACAGATTAGAAGCATGAAGTTTATTTTTAGGGAAACACATTGTTTCTCGCCAATTTTTTCTGTAAAAAGTGTACATACTTGACTATGATAAAATAAAGTCTCGTTCCTATCCAAAACAAAAAAAAAAACTTCATGTTGAGTAAAACTTCTTGATATTCAAAAGCATTGGGTTTTGAATCTTTGATTGGTCACACATATACTTTGATTTTATTGTAACTAATTCATCATTGCGATGGTGATTCCCTGGTGAGTGACTAAGACCTAAAAAGAATCCCAAGTTGGTCGTATGTAAATGGTAACTATTTTTTGTTTTTTTTTCACACAGTCTCAACAATAACAAACAAATCTTGAAACAAATAAGAAGATGAACACCGATGGAGAACACCGTTAATTTTTTTCACTTTCACAGTGCCGTTGATCTTCAAAATGAGTTCATCAAATAGTGATAATGAAATCTGGAAAACGTTGGACGATCTAGACACCGAAGAAGAAGAAGAAGAAGAAGAAGAAGTAATCTCTCTCAACATTCTCCACAACAATCTCATCCTCACTAACCTTCTCCTCCAACAAGTAAGCGAAGAAGAACTACAACAACAACTCCAGAAACTCCATCTACATCTACATCTGCATGGGGGTTTCGCTCAGCTACATCGCCAGAGTCTCGAATGACGTCAAGCGACTCGCCAACTTCGGAGCGGAGCGGATCCGAAGAGGCTTCCCAGAGGGCACCACGTCTGCTTCTCTGTGACGAATTTCGATGATTTCGTTCGATCTCTGAAGGTAATATTCAGTAATTGGAGGAAACAAAGCACTTAGTTCTGCATTTGCACACAATTTGAAGGCTCAAAATCGAGTTTTTTGCGACGAGTTTCGATAAGTCTCTTGTAGACAATTCAAAAAGATGCATTTTGTTGGCTTACTTGAATTAGATTTGAGATTCAAAGACAAACCATTGAATTCCATCCACTAATTGCAGTGCTTCTATGTTTGGAATTTTTGGTTACTCAGCAATTTGAAATTCTAAGTTTATGGTGATTTTGTGATGCTTTTGCGAATGAGAACTTAAAACCTGTTTAGGAGGGATTGAGAAATGTAAAATGTGAACAAATGAAGAAAGTTATTGTGGAAGGTCATTTCCTAGTGTCGGTCGTATCGGCTTCTAATTTGAGTGTTTAGAAGGTCTGAATCTGATCATGTTTTTTAGATTTTGTGGTTCTCTGCTACGAATCCAATCCAACACATGTTTTAATGATTGTTTTGAAATATTCGTTACTCATTCCACTTAGTCAATTTCATTAGTGCAGTTGTATATTGTCCATTGCGCACCTAAATGCAAATGACTGGGTGTATCTTACTACATTGAGTCAGAGATATCGTGATTAATACTATAAAATAAGGAGAACTGTAACTATACAAACTCAGGTCTGCTTTAATGGAGCAAAACCTGAATATCAAGCAATGATCCTTCTAATTTTATAGAATAATGTCATTATCCAACTTAAGTTTCAGCTTTGCTTTTCTTTTCTTGGATTGTCCTGCGGCCCCTTGCACATGTTAGACATGATTCTAAGACTGTTATCTTGCATGCATATCAATACTTTCATATCTTTCATTGCAATGTAGCTGTGACCTGTGACTATTGAGTTTTTAGCAGGGCCTTTCAGTTCCTTTGGAAATTATCTTGGTACCCAGTGTCTAACAAGAAGTTTCACTTGTGTTATTTTCTATAATGTTGTGAACATGTTGTTTGAAGTATTATCTCTAGGTTTAATTAGAGCATGTAAATTGATCCAATTAGATTTTTTTTTTTCTAATCTAGATATGGGTGGAGTTACCCGTAAAGTCATCATAATTGACAGTAGTCGCATAATAATTTACTCAAACTTTACAGCCACTTGTCCGTGGCCCAAGTGATTATGCTATTTGAATTTGGGTGATAATAGACTAATTTTGTAGCATTAAATCGAGCGAGTGGAAGGGTTTGGTCCATGTAAATGACCGCAACTAATTTAGGAGACAAGGTTTGTTGTTGTTCTTTCATTTAGTGCTTTGTTTTTGCTAAGCGCTCAATAAAATATAGATAGTTTCTAGTTGTTATACACTTACACCAACTGAATGTTTTCTCCACGGGCTAGCAGTAATATTTTTGGATTCAAATGGTTCATATTAGGTATTATATATCATGAAGAAGTGTCAGTATGATCATTATCCTGTTTAGCTGTGTTAGTGTAGGCTCCAACTTATTCGAATGCTCTTATTCAAATGCTCTTTGATCTCCAATGGCTGGTTTAGTGGTGAAAGTATTGGTGAACGATGGGATGAGAGTGGCAGAAGGACAACCTGTCTTGGTTTTAGAAGCAATGAAATGGAGGTGCGAATGATTTATCTGTCCTTTCTTCTAACTTATTCAAATGCTCTTTGATCTCATGATTTCCTTCATTTTCAGCATGTTGTCAAGGCACCACGTTCTGGCTGTGTTCATCAGCTCAAAGTCAATACTGGCCAATAAGTTTTCGACAACAATGTGCTCTTTGTTATCAAGGTACGTTTCCTCAACATCGTAGAAAGAAGCTGGGGAGAAAGATCCAAGTGCAAGCATTGAGTCAAACTGATCCAGGTATAGCAAGATAGTTCTTGTCTCTGTCTTCTATTCTTTATAGCACTTCTAGCCTTGAAAAGAGAATCTTTCTTAGTTGTACAATTACTTTATGTGGAATTTAGCGTCTCACACATTCTTATTCCCTTGTCTGAGGAAGATTGCATCCCCCTTTAGACCTCTAGGTTCATCAAGTATTGCCACATTATTCCCAAGAAAAACCATGTCCTTCCTTGAAGTAACTAACCTTTATCAAAGTGAAAAAGGTTTACATTTAGCTTTAGAGGCATGCCAGTTTAGTTAGGTGTATCTTTTGGCAAAAAACCGAATCAAAGTCCAACATAATTTGCTCACATTTTCTTTTCTGCACTAGTGATACTGATACCGGATCAATTGCTCTAGAAATTGAACTTGACAAAATCAGATCTAGTTCGATTTGTTTTTATCGGTTTAATTTCCACTATTAATTGAATTTTACCCAACCTAATAGGTTCAACCAAGGAATTGCTTTACTTCTACTTCCAGCCAAAGTTTTTTTGCAATCCAAAATTATAACGATAAGAAAAGAGACCCATGATGAGTCTATTCTGGGTAGTCGAATTTATCAGCTGATTCATAATGGCATTTTCATCCTCAAATAGATCAATTTGGTACTGTTTTTCCAGAGTTGAAGTACCTAACCCGAATTCTGACCAAACATCTAGTTTAGGTTTTAAGTGTCCATAAGTTAGATTGATGTCCACTTGCAAAAACCTAATTGAACTGATTAGGGTGGTTAGATTTGTTTGTCTATTTTTATTTGAATGATCTATTTATTCGATCTTATTGCTCGCTAAATAAGTATAACACCATGTGTTTAAGAATAGTATGAAATTATGAAATTATAAAGCTCAAACTTACATTTATAGATTGAACTAAAAACTGAACTGAATTGAAAACATGCACCTAATAATAAGCTATGACCAAGTACAAAGGAATAAAGAAACTAACTCCTGAAGGCTAGGAAATTCAAAGAATAACTGCAAGACAGTTTTACATGAAAACATTTACTTATATGCAGTCTTGAAGACTAACATACTGAAATGTTCACAGATAAAAGTTTGTCTTGCTCATTGTTATTCTCAAGTGGAGAATTTTTTTTTTTTTTTTTTTTTTTTTTTTTTTTTTTTTTTTTAGCTAAGTTGGGTTGTACTTGTATGTAACTGTAATATTGTTTAATTCCGGATGGGACATATTGTATGTAGAAGTTAAAGAGGCATTGAAAAGAATGAAAATCGGGAAAGCATGTGGCCCAGATGAAATACCCATAGAGGTTTGGAAATGCTTAGGAGAAATTGGATTGACTTGGTTAACAAAACTTTTCAATATAATTTTAAAATCAAAACGGATGCCAATGGATTGGAGAAGAAGCACGCTTGTGCCAATCTTCAAAAACAAAGGAGACATTCAAAGTTGCTCAAACTATCGGGGAATTAAACTTACGAGTGACGCTATGAAACTTTGGGAGATGATAATTGACAATAGGCTAAGGAGAGAAACAACAATATCAGAGAACCAATTTGGTTTTATGCATGGGAGGTCAACTATGGAGGCGATTTTCCTTGTAAGACGATTGTTAGAAAAATATCGAGAAAAGAAAAAAGATCTTCATATGGTATTCGTAGATTTAGAAAAAGCATATGATAGGGTCCCTAGAGATGTTCTTTGGTGGGTTCTAGAAAGAAAAATAGTGCATGCTAGATACATAGACACTATTAAGGATATATATGAAGGAGTAGTAACGAAGATAAAGACATTTGGATGAGCTACAAAAGAATTTCCCATTACGATAGGACTACATCAAGGATCGGCTTTAAGCCCATATCTATTTACTTTAGTTATAGATGAACTAACTAGGCATATTCAAGAGATTATACCATGGTGTATGCTATTTGCAGATGATATTGTCTTAGTGGATGAAACTAAAGATGGAGTGAATAGGAAATTAGAACTACGGAGGAATACATTAGAATCTAAAGGCTTTAAGTTGAAGCGGGACGAAAACCGAATACATGCACTGTGAGTTTAGAAACACTAGACATCGAGATGACGGAGTGGTAAAATTAGGGGAAGTAGAAGTTCCTAAGGTAAACCACTTTAGATACCTAGGATCAATCATACAACATGATGGTAACATTGGGAATGATGTCACACATAGAATTCAAGCTGGATGGAAGAAATGGCGGAGTGCAACAGGGGTGATTTGTGATCGAAATGTTCCTACTAATTAAAAAGAAAATTTTATAGGACCGCAATTAGGCCATCTATGCTCTATGGAAGTGAATGTTGGGCGGTAAAGCAACAACAATTACATAAAATGAACGTAGCAGAAATGAGGATGCTTAAGTGGATGTGTGGTAAAACTCGTAAAGATAGAATAAGAAATATAGAAATTCAAAGACAAGTAGGAGTAGCACCAATTGATACAAAGATTAGGGAATGGCGGTTGCGGTGGTTTGGTCACTGCAAAGGCAGTAGACAAATGCCCCAACTAGAAAACTTGACTCAATAGAAAGCTGTAGAAATTCGACGAGGTAGGGGCGGACCAAAGTTAACATGGGATGCATTAATTAGGAGGGATTTGAATGGTTTGGAAAGCTCACCATCAATTGCACTTAATCGAGCACAATGGAAAAGTTTGATCCATGTAGCCAGGCCCCGGATTAATTTGGGAATGAGGCTATGTTGTTGTTGTTGTTGTAGTTCTCTATGAGGAATACCTATTTTTATTCCTTGTGGAAGCCTTGTATTATATTACAATTACAATTCTTTTAATGAAATTAACTATAAACCAATCAATAGACAACATCATAGAGCATATTAAATGTTTTGTGTTTGATATATACATTTTTTTTTTCCTAATTATAAGAAAATGAAAGCTATCCTTTCTTGTAAAAATCAAAATCCGAAATTTGAATTCAGGATGTCTATCTTAAAACCAAAAAAAAAAAAGAAATCAAAAATAGATTTAAGAAACATTATGTTTATATTTCTATGAAAACAAGTATAAAATTGAGGAAAATGAATGGCTTAAGGACATCCCTGCACTGATCCTCTGAGCACTTATGGAAGAGCCTTCTTTACCATTATTTATATTTCTAGATTGTGTGGAATATTTTTATCTGACTTATTTAGCTTGCTATTCCATGGCAGGGAGCAACAACTTAAACTCATTGTGGCTCGCTCTTCCACCATTTCGGGTTCATCATGATGCATCAGAAACAATGGAACTTTAGTGGGACAATGAAGATGCTAGCGACTCAAAGCAAATAAAACTTTTTGTGACTCAACAATCAAATGGAAACTATTTGGTTAAGGTAATTTTTTGTCTCTTTTGTCAATACGAGGTAATATGTTATTCGTATATGTAGAATGGGTAAAAAGCTATATTGCTTCATTTGGCAACCCGTTTGTGTGGACAACATTGTGATACACACTCATGTTAAGTCATAATATACTTTCCCCTGCACCTCAACTTATGGTTTGTTATTGTCCTGCAGATCGTTGATAGTAGTTCATCTAGGCATGAAGTCAAAGTGACACCTTTAGGTCAGAATGATTTCAGAACTGAAATTGATGGCTTAAGCATCGATATCAATGTTTATATATGCAATGTTTTTTAAATTTCAGACGCCGGGAATATATTTAGAATAGACATTGTTTTCAGCCCAGCTGCGTAATAGGGTTCCAAAATCGCTCTCTTCCCAAAATTGAAAAAAATGAAGCAAAGGGATTTGTATTTGGTATGCAGATCATATTGGATTACGTTGGTGCATGCCTTACAGCACACATCTTGAAGTTTTATATCATGTTATGCTTTGCGTTTTGGTTTTAAGTTGAATGCCTCATATTGAGGTTTTAAAACTATTACAATTTTTACTCTTTCTTCTTAATAACTTAATATACTAATTTACTTCTACTCCTCAAAAAAAAAAAAAAAAAAAAAAAAAAAAAAAAAAACTAATTTACCTTTCCTTGCATATAAATTAATTTGGGGTTTGTGATTGATGTGTGCAGGATTATAACAAGCATATTCATGTACGACAACCTGTGTTGGTTTTAGAAGCAATGAAAATGAAGGTGCCAATGATTTATCTCTCTCCTCGCATCTAACTTATTTTCAAATGCTCTTTGATCTCATGATTTCCTTCATTTTCAGTATGTTGTCGAGGCACCACGTTCTGGCCATGTTCATCATCTCAAAGTCAATACTGGCGAACAAGTTTTCGACAACAATGTGCTCTTTAATATCAACTACAATTACTTTATGTGGAATTTAGTGTCTCACACATTCTTATTCCCTTGTTTGAGAAAGATTGCATCTCCTTCTAGACCTCTAGGTTCATCATGTATTGCCACGTTATTCCTAAGAAAAACCATGCCCTTCCTCGAAGTAATTAACCTTTATCATAGTGAAAAGGATTTACATTTAGCTTTAGAGACATGCCAGTTCAGTTAGGTTTACCTTTCGGCAAAAAACCTAATCAAAGTCCATCATAATTTGCTCTCATTTTCTTTTCTGCGCTAGTGATACTGATACCAAACTCAATTGCTTTAGAAATTGAACCTGACAATATCAAATCTAGTACGGTTTAATTTCCACTATTAATTGAATTGTACCCAACCTAATAGGTTCAACCAAGGAATTGCATAACTTCTACGTCCACCCAATGTTTTTTTTTTTTTTTTTGCAATTCAAAATAATAATGATAAGAAAAGATACCCATAATGAGACTATTTAGGGTAATTGAATTTATTAGCTGGTTCAGAATGGCATTTTCATCCTCAAATAGATCAGTTTGATCTTGTGTTTCTTATTTGGAGTACCTAACCAAATTCGACCAAACATCTAGTTTATGTTTTAATTATCTACAAGTTAGATAAATGTCCACTTGCGAAAATCAATTTGAATTGATTAGGGTGGTTAGATTCGTTTGTCTATTTTTATTTGAATGATATATTTCTTCGATCCTATTGCACGCTAAATAAGTATAACCCCATGTGTTTAAGAATAGTATGACTTTATGAATTATCGTGACTTGAACTTGAACTTGATATTGTACTTGAAATTGAAGACTAGGTGAAGCCTTTGCAATGTTAGAAAAGCCTTGTCTCAACCATATGGTGTTTGAAAAACTTCGGGGAGATAGTTAGATTTTGTTGGTGGATTTTCTTTACCTTATTAAACTATCTTTTTGAAATGCACAAATGATTCTGCTTGCTTTAGATCAAACTGATGATCAGAGTACTAAAAATTGATTTGTGCAAATGGTTGAATGATCTGAGTTCTAAAGATGAAATTGGTCGTTGAAAGATTTTACACTAGCTTGGGTTTGAAAAACTTCGATTGAAGATGATTGCTTTTGCGCAGGTAAACTCTTCGGGAAGTCTTGGATTCGTTATGCCACAAGCATGAAGAAGCGAAATGATTGTGCGTAGGGGGCAACAAGATGATAAGGCAGAGGTTGTGGGTTTGCATCGTGGTAGCTGTCACGGGGCTATTAAGTGAGGGGTTTACCACTAAGGAAATTTTCTCGCTTAACCCGATCAGCGGTGCCTAAAGGCCACCTTAGTTCAACACTACCAATACTTAAAGTAAATGAACAGCAAACAACGGCACCAAAGAAACGTTTTACTAAGCTCTTAATGGGAATACAACACTGATACTCTATGCTTCCCCAAGCTTAGAGCCCATGACTTTATAAATCTGCCAACAAGTAGTTACATAACAGTCAAGGACACATGTCCTGATTACATTGATTCGTAGACTAAGTAAAACCCCTCCTTGTGGTCAAGGCAGTTACTCAACTACCTTATTCCCTAACTGCCACATGGTTCCACAACCGCACAACTGCTTGGTCAATTACCACATGCTTCATGTGTTCGGGACATTCTCGGACATGCCTTGGTCATGCCAGGGGCTATGATCAAGGTAGTTACCCAACCGTTTGGAACCACCTTGACTTGGTCCATCCGTGCCTCAAGGTGACTTGGTCCGTGTTTCGTTTAGGGACATGGACTGCTCGGTGGTCCCAGCTTAGGTCGGGGTGGCTCGGACCATGGGTCCCAGTGAGTCTTGCCTTGACATGGTTGCCCAAGACATGCTCGAGGTCTTCCTTGCTTCTATGCCAATCGCCCAGTAGAGGACACACCCCTCCTTATAGTAGATGTTAAGTTGTTCCTCGAACTCCGATAGGAAACATCAAGAAATGAGACAAATCGTACTTTGACTTGGTCGACGCCCAAGTCAAGCTTTGTTAACCCTTATCAAGGTATGCATTGCCGTGCCAAGGCGCGACCTTTCTCGTCTTGAAGGAATCTGTCAAGGTGTTGCCTTGCTCGTGCCAAAGGAACATGCCAAGGCGCGACATTGCTCGTGCCAAAGGAACTTGCCAAGGCGCAGCCTTACTCGTGCCAAAGGAATCTGTCAAGGCGTGCCTGTACCTGTGCCAAGGCACGTGCCAAGGTGCAACCTCGTCTGCGCCCAGGCGCCGTGCCTATGCGCGACCTCGTCCATGCCTGTGTGTCGCATACCAAGCCTCATGGAACCATCCGAGTCCTTCGAAACTCGGTTATTTGTTAGGTTTCTCGCTGCCCAGCCCAGCCTACTTGGGTAATGCTATTGAGGGGCTGATAGTAGCTATATTGCATTTCTTTGTTTTATCTCGAGTTATTAGTGGGTTGGGGTTTATGTCTAACTTCCATTGGATTAGCTGAGCTGAAGAAATTAAAGAGAGTCCGGAAAAGGTTCGAACACCCATTGATTTGAAAAAAAAAGTGAAACGATTGTGCAACACATTTTTGGCTGACATTTTGAACAGTTTTTTAGGAGTTCTCTATATGCATATTGAGATGTTTATCCATAGACATCGAAAAAATTACAAAAGTACATATATAATTACTTTAAATGAGGGAAATGAGGTGAAAATGGTGTTTTTCCCAAAATAGGCAATAACGCCTAATCAAAAGGCGTTATCATAATGGGTTGGTTTTGGTTGCTGACGTGGACACATGGATAGTGCCTTTTGAAAAGGCGTTATCCATGTGTCATGGCCACGTGGGACGAAGTACACTGATAGCGCCTTTTGAAAAGGCGTTATCAGTGTACATGCCCACGTTGACAGTGTGCATCGGGGTACACAGATAGCGCCTTTTGAGAAGGCGCTAGCTGTGTACCATCCCTTCTTCCTCGCGCAGACCGGGACGCAGAGAATATATTCTCTGCGTCCCGGTCAACGCGAGGAAGAAGAATACAGGCTAGGGAAGTAGGGTAGGGTAGGTCACGGGTGTGTTGTAGGGGGGTGGGTCGGGTATTTAAGGAGCGGAGGGGCAGAGGCCGGTGAAGGAGAAAGTGTGGTTGTTGTTGGCGAGAGAGAGGAAGCGACAGGTCGGGAATTGGCAAGAGAGACGTGAGGTTGTCGACCAGCAGTGGAGAAGGAGGAGAGGGAGTTGACGGAGCAAGGAGCTGCGACAGGGTGTGTGTGGAGCGATGGCAGTGAAACGAAGTGCGGGAAGCGAGGCGAGTGCGCGAGTTGCGCGAGTCTACGCGGAGGCTGCGACAGCGTGAGGCAAAAACGTCCCACGGAGGAGAAGGAGGAGGAGGTTAGTTTAGTTTCGTTTAGTAGTTCAGTTAATCGTTTTTTGGTTGTTTGTTTAGTTAAGTTATTTTAGTTTAGTTTAGTTAGTTTGTTTAGTTTAGGTGGTTAGGTTAGTTAAGGTTAGTTAGTTTAGTTTGGTTAGTTCCATTTAGTTAGTATGTTTAGTTTGCTAAGTCAATTAAGTTAGTTTATTTTTGATCTTTAGGTTAGTTTAGTTAAGGTAGTTTGTGTGAGATTCTTCACGGCCTTCATTGAACCTCGACACAAGAAACACCACAATGTCATACATAAAGTTAGGTATGCATCAATGCAGCTACTTTTGATTATTTTCACCTAAAACATACCCTTCAATTAAACCAACAATATAGGTGGCAGGGAAGTCACGCACATAATTCATATAAAAAAACAAGCAAATACAAAGCAAATACCAATTCCTTGATTTCACAACATCCTTTCAAATGTGCTCTACTACAATTTATTTAATTTTTTTGTATACGGTTTTCCAGTGCCCGGGTATTCGAGACTTCGCCGTGACTAGTCTTGAACTCGGGGTTGATAGTGATACATATAAATGTGCGATATAGGCCAATTTTCATTCGTGTGGGAGATTGTTGGAATAATGACACATTATTTAATATATGAATGGGAAATAAGTGGACTATTAGCCACGTACACTCAAGTGAGGTTGTTATATGAAATGTTACAACTCGGATAGAAAAGTAGCTATTATAGAGGTGTAATGTTTTATAACATGACGGGTAATTGATAATAATAGCCTAAATTGATTGATTGGTGGTTGATAACGACAAATGCATAGACCAATGCAACGTTCGCTTTGTAAACACATGTTGGTTTGGAAAAGTAGAGATGCATGATTGCATGCGTTTGAAAGCCACCGTCAAAGAGGTACATGTAATTAAGTTACATTTGGGTACATTAATTACATGTATCCTAAGCAATTGGTTTCAGTGAAACATTGTGGCAAATATGAATCGTTGTATAACGTGTACACTGTACATTCATGTAATCAAGTTTAGGACAAGTACACATGCACAAGCATGAAACATTGCACTTGTAGATATTGTTGGATAAACACAAATATGAAGCAATATGTATTTTCATATCATTGCACAAGCATGAAACACAAACATTGCACAAGCATGAAACAATGTACAATAACGTCAATTCAATGAATTCAACAAGCGAAGCGATGAAGACTCGAGACCCCAATAAGATAAAAGTGAAGTTGAGAATCAACTTAATATATAAATAAAGTAACGAGATAATTTGTTTATTGCATGGTTATTAAATTGCTAACAAAAAGAGGAGGAAAATAGTTAGTTTTTGTGACTTTAATACTTTCATCATTATATATTTTGATTTGTTATAATTTGTGTGATATGTAGTGACATATGTATTTTATTTTTGAAAAATGGTTGATATAATTATTTAATGGTATGTCCGCTAAATACATTCATTAAGTCAAACTCAAATGAATGAGTATGCTCTGTAGTTGCGTTATTAATGCGATCTTCTACATCAGAAAGTTCCTTATGAACTAGTTCAGTAGATTTGATCGTTTGACATGTAAGTATGACTTAGTACGTGATTGGGAGTGCAAAGAAATGAGTATGCTCTGTAGTTGTGCTGTTATGGCGATCTTCTACATCAAAAAGTTTGTTTTGCGCGTTAAATCCATTATTAACCAACTATTGCACTTAATATATTTGTGCATTTGTGTGTATTCCTTTTACATCATTGTTCAATAACTTATGTAGGTCATGAAAAATAGGAACATCTCTTTTCTATTCTATGTGTACGGTGAAATTGTTAATGGGTTAAATGGCATTGCGTACAGCGCACCCCAATCAGTAGTGGTGATGGTTAAGTTTGGGACGAGTTGCCGTCAATTGAAGCATGACGTGTGTAACGCGTTCAATATCTCATTGTCGGAGACTCTAGTTGAGATGACATATCGCCATGTAATAATCCTCCCCGGAGGTTCACATTATTATGTCCCTGTATTGTTGCACAATACGACACACTTCGACTTAATGTGAGAGATGGTGGTCAATTTATCAATAACTGCAACGGTAGAAATCTATGTGACATTTGAGTCAATCGACTTAGTTCAAAATCGTACGGTTCATGTCCAAGTTCGTGATGAACATGTCGGCACGCCAGACGCAGCATTAATAAAGGAAAGGCTGCATATACAATCCCCACATGGTGAGGTCGTGGAAGAGGGGTTCGTTACTCCATTACGTGAAGATATTAATGCCTATAATGACGATGAAGATAACGACGACACCAATAATGAAACTGATGAGAACATACGTCCCAACGAAGAAGCTCCAGCAGCTGTCGTTTGGGATAACGTTAATGTTTGCATGGATGATCCAAGATATGAACTTCCGGGTGCGGAGAATGTAGAAGATGATTACCAATTTGCTATTGATGAAGAGATTTTGTTGGATGAATCAAGTGATGATGAAGTTCACTAACCAATACCGGGATATAACGAAATCGTTTGGAAGGTGGCTAATTCAACTGCGACCCAACATTCCCATCAGCAAACTCGGGGGGACATGTCTAACTTCGATTTGGAGATAGGGATGTACTTTGACAATAAAAAAGACTTACAACATGTCGTTAAAGTGTGGCATGTTAATAGACATTGTCAATTCCATGTGATGGAATCGACTACAACTACGTAGGCGATTAAGTGCAGAAGTGCGCAACACGGGTGTATGTGGCGTCTTCGTGCTTGTTTGCGAAAGAAAACACTGTTATGCGAGATAACACAATTAGACGTACCGCACACGTGTATTAATCCCGACGTAGAACGCGGTCATGCCCAACTTGACGCCAACATGATTGCGCGAGAGATCCAAAGCGTCGTCAAGAGCGATCAATGTATCACGATCAAAGCGTTAGTACAAATAATTAAGGAAAAATACGGACACGAAGTCAACTACAAGCGAATGCGGGATGTCAAAAGGAAAGCAATTGCAAGTGCATTTGGAGATTGGGATGAGTTGTACGCTCAATTACCAAGACGGTTGGCGGTTGTAAGGAGTAAGAGTCATGGGACAAGAATCGAGTGGTCACATAGACAATGGCATGCTGATGAATTAAGAACTGCGTCTCCTCAATTTCGTCGTGTGTTTTTTGCATTTGAAGCTTCAATACATGCTTTCAAATTTTGCAGGTTAATGCTTCAGATTGACGCGACATTTTTATATGGTAAATACAGTGGGAAGCTAATGATTGCGATCTCTGTTGATGGCAATGGACACATTTTACCGGTTGCATTTGCCGTTGCAGAAATCGAATCAACTGATTCGTGATGGTGGTTTTTGCGGATGTTGCGCAAACACGTGACAGATAGAGAAGGCGTTTGCGTGATTTATGATCGTCACCTTGTCATTTTGGAGGCGGTCAACACCCCAAGCAACGGCTTTTGTCCCCCAAAAGGGTACCACCGTTATCGCTTGCGACACTTGCTTAGTAATTTTGGCACCCAATTCAAAAATGACCCATTGAAAGTACTCCTTAGTCGAGCTGCTGTTCAACATCAATAACGAAAATTTAATGCGTGAATGAAGCGTTTTACATACTTATCATCACGAACGCCTCAATGTCTGCAATATGTCAATGTCATCCCCAAAGAACTTTGGACTCAATCGCACGACAGAGACATGGGTACGGATGGATGAATTCTAATGGTGTTGGTATGTACGAAATACAATTTATGTTTTGCACTCAAATACACAAAGTTATCGCCGAACCAATATTACTTACCCGAATTTCATCGTCAATTGCAGAGTGTTTTAACGGTGTGTTGAAGGGAGCTCGATTCTTGCTAATAACAGCGTTGACTCATATGATATACTACAGATTGATGACATACCACGATCAACGCAACCATGAAATCAATGAAGCAATCTCAAACGGACAATCGTACACGAAATATGTCAGGGACAAACTCACGAAAAATGAAAAATCCGCAATGAGGCATCAAGTCACGTTGATCAATCGAGACATTGGTGAGTTCGAAGTGCGAGCTTGGAAAACATGGAGATCGCATGCATAAAGGGAACAACACCCAGTCGTCATCCTAAAGGACCGGGTGTGCAGTTGTAATAAATGGCAGTCGTTTGGTTTTCCTTGCTCACACGTGTTAGCTGCATGTGCGTTTATTCGAGTGAGCTACGCACGGTTCATCGAGCCATACTATAAGATAGATGTCTACGCACAATGCTACTCCTACAATTTCAAGGCCATCCCAGATGAGAAGTATTGGCCGACTTTTGGGACGAAGATCATACCCGACCCAAGGTGTAGACGTGGCCGAGGGAGACCTAAGGGATCGCGAAGACATAACAAGATGGATCTTCCTAATGTCCAAAGTCCTTTGCGATGTGGCATATTTCATCAAGAAGGACATAGAAGAACAACATGTCCAAATAAAGACCGTGAACGAGTCTCAATTAAGAAGAACCGGTGTGGTATTTGTCGTTCAAATGGATATAACAAAAAAAATTGTCCAAACAGACCACAACCTTCCAACGAAAACTTATAGTCGATTTTCTATAATGTTTGAAATAACTTAAGTTCGCGCTTATGTTGCTTTTGAGCATTTACACATTTGTTTTTGTGTGAACATTTATGAAATAGTTATTGTTTGCTTTCGAACAACACTCTAATTATTTTTATAACATTCATTTGTAGTTGTGCAACAATGGATCCATCCTTCAGATCCATCACTTTTGCAACTCCAATCTACACACAGATCATCGCGAACCTGGAGGGGTGAGGTAAATTGTTTTACATGTATACGTCAAATTTACAATAAAAACGTATCAAAAATATAGATTAATACATTAACAATTATAAGGTGTACGAAACAATGCGCGTACGTCGAAGACGTGGGGTCGTTGATCGAACGGTGCAGTATCATTCGAGGATGATCACATACCTTCGTTCCAGTGGTTCTATGAGATTTCCCGGGTAGCATTTTTCAGCCTTGATTGGGCTTTGATTACTGCGTTCGTAGAGAGATGTCGCCCTGAGACGCATACATTTCACATGCATTGTGGGGAGTGCACAATTACACTCCAGGACGTGCAGGTACAGCTTGACTTACCTATCGAAGGTATGTATGTGACGGGAACGACAAATACAGACTATGCTGATGTCTGCGAGAGGCTACTTGGTCGAACTCCTGTTGGAGATGACGTTGTTGGTTGTAAACTTAAAGTCGATTGGCTTGAGCGTAACATACCAGCTATAGATGATGATAGCGACAAGGAGTCGGTGCAACGTTATGTTCGATCGTACATACTACAACTTATCGGTGGTTGTCTTTTCGCCGACAAGTCCAATCGATTCGTACATTTGATGTTCCTACCATTGCTGAAGGATTTCCAAGTAGCCGTACAATATAATTGGGGGAGTGCATGTTTGGCTTATTTGTACAGGGAGTTGTGTCGCGGATCTCGCGCGGGGGCACATGAGGTTGAAGGCGCGTCAATTCTTGTACAACTGTGGGCATGTGCCAGATTTTCATTAATAGCACCGCGGCGCCGGGATGTTTCTAGAGTTCAACCGCGAACTGTAGATGGAGAACATATGCTGATGGACGTTCCACTGGGACACAAGTAATACAAATATTTTTCATTAATTTGCTAAAAAATCTTATCAAATTTCATTTATCTTAACTTATTGTTTTCTACACAGATGATTCGATGCATTTTCGGTAACACAAAGTGCGACGCACGTCGTATCGGCTTACCGTGATTCACTCGACTCGCAAAAGCACGAGGATGATGTGGTTTAGCAATCATATATTGAAGTCATGGGGTCTCTTCCCGATTACTTTACTAACGGTCACGGTAGTTGACTTTCTACGTGTCCCCTTATTTGTTTCCACATAGTCGAGTGACATCGACAAGAAAAGGGTTATGAGACAATTCGAAATGGTACAAGCGGTACCACCAAATTGTGCTTATGACGTCCAACCGCACCTCCTCGAATTGCTTGGACATCATCATGAAAATTGGGTGACTTTTCACGCAAGCTATATACACATGTGGAAAAATCGTGGTGACACCATTGCCACAGCGCCACATAATGAAGGGCACGATCATCAAGACTACATGACGTGATATCGCTCGGTCACTAGGAGATTCAATCGACACGACGAGGCTTTACGTGACTACTCGGTAAACTTCTAACTCTTACTTTTTCTCGAACAACTAATATCTTATATTGCGTGCTTTGAGCTCATGTTTTTATATCAGTGTAACTTGGTGCATCGATTGAGGCGAGTGTTTATTGAGGATGGGTACGAGCAAGGTCTTGCTGCGCTTGATGAAGGGATTAAAATTTTAGACGAACATGAAAGACAAAGGTCTACTCTTTCGCATGACGGAATTGACGTCGAACAAGACATAAATGAGGATAATGAACAGGAAGTTGAAGAAGACGATCAGGGCGAAGCAAACAGAGAGGTGAGAAGAAGACGAACACAACCAAAGCCTGTGCGGGAACGCACCAGACGTCCTCGTCCACCACGTCCATCTACTTAGGCGAGATTGCTGCGAGAGAGTAGCGAGACGTTCTCCTCCGACACGTTCATCTCGCCAGAGAAGCGAGTAGAAACAGAGGCGATGGCGAGAGTAGCCAACGATCATCCCCACCAACTCATTCTTCTCATGGGTACATTCTGCATCGTCCACAATGCAACCAGAACCTCAAATGTTTGTACCTAGGCGCCATCGTGAATCTTCCTCCTTACCATTTTGATCCTTACGCACCGGGCCGTCGTCTTCATATGTGGACCATGGAATGCCTAGACATCAATTGTATCTGTCACTGCCTCAATACATGCCGAGTCCATATACTCCACCATGTTACTATATGCCATATAGTGGAGATGGCTCATTCGTGAACTTGTTGACCATGTCGCAGCCTCGTGTTCCTTTCCCCCAGCCGCATACAGGAAGCCAGTATTTTGGGATAGTTCCACCTCTATTTTGGGAGCATCAGTAGCAGAGGTGAGTCGAGTGAAGCACCAGAGGAAGAGCATCAATCTACTCGACGTCATTCAATGCAAGACCAGCAACCTCAACAACCTCAACCGGATGTACAAACATATCGTCTTACTAGACATAGAGTACGTCCGATTTGCATCACCGAGCAACAACGTCAACGTAACCGTCGTAATAGACCTGCGTGATGAGTTTTCTTGATGTCATGGTGATTTGTTTCATCTTATATTTTATGTGAACAAAGTTGATGTATAACAACATTCTCATGGAATAAACTTATTTCTCATGTTTTTCATATTATTTTAATGTGGTATATGTGATTACTCTAGAATATTCCATAACAAAAACTCATCAACTGAAAGATATATATATATATATATCTCGAAAAACTAGAAGATTCGAACTTATAACCTTAAGGAAATTCAATTAATTAAACAACTAGTAGCTAGCTAGGTCCTAACCAATGCATGAAACCCAGGGTTGGTTCATTGACATCCAAGTTGGTTGATGCTTTACTTATTTATTTTTGGTGAGTTTTAAGTACTAATTTTAAGAGTCTAGGGTACGGTATCCAAGTTCTTGAAGTGATTGACTTAAAGTTCGGTGCTTAATCAATAAACTTAATCAATCTTATTGATATTATAATAATTTAATTGAAGAAAAATCTCAAGCCGAATCATATGAAAAAATATAAAGAGAGGGACGTCAATGTGAGTATGGCTAGGGCCGAGCTTTACCAAGTTAGGTGTTTTTGTAATTTGTTTATACACCTTAATTTATTGCAGTTTTTTGAGGTTAAAAGTAATTTCTTTTGTACAGGATCCTATGGAGTCTTGGCATTTGCAATCTATAAATTTGAATTGATTGCCCTAAGGCCTATATAGAACTATAATATATGGTTAGTTGTTTTATTTTACATTTTAGCAGTAACTATTTGGAAGTATTGTAATTACTTATGTGCAAATTTACTTTAGTAGCTTGAAAGTGTCAACTTCATATTTTTGATATTTTGTCACTAATTAATGAGAAAAAATTACAAAAGTACTTTACCTTTTAGTTTAAACGCATGAAAAATAAGTGTGGTTTTCTTTTTTCCTAAGACTAAGTATGTCGCCTTTCCAACAGGCGCTATTAGTTGGGTAGATTTTTTCCGCTGACGTGGGTGTTATCCATTAAACACAGTCCACGTATGACGCGTGAACATGAGCGGCCCGAATAGCGCCTATGGGTTGCACGGGTTGCACGTGTTGTCCGCCTCGCAATACGTGCGTGACGTTTACATTGGCTTTATCACCTCGAGACACGTGCGTGACGTTTGCACGAGGTTGCATGGGTCACCCACCTCATCAGACGTGTCTGAGATTTGCATGAAATCTCCACCTCGGCATACATGGGTGACGTTTGCATGGGTTGTCAACGTCGATAGGCATGCGCGTTGTTTACATTGGTTGTCTACCTCGAGATACGCGAGTGGCGCGGGTCATCCATCTTCATATGCACGTGGTGGTCATAGGGGGATAGAGTTTGTATAGATAGCTCCTTTTCAAAAGGGGTCATACATAGAGTGTAAAGGTTTGTATATATAGCTCATTTTCAAAATGAGCTATCTATACATTTGCCCCGCTACCTCACCACCACCTCACACCCTTCATAAGTGATAACACCTTTACAAAATGCGTTATTGCATATTTTTGTGAGTTCAAAGTACACTACCATATTTTGTGAAATATAATGTAAATGTGCCTTACTTTTTGAAAAACACCCATAGTCATCCATGGACTTTTACAAGCTGTGTAAAACTATTGTCATAAGTATGCCATTTTAAGAGAATTATTAATCTTTTGGAGAGTGAATTATTACCCCTTCTCATAAGGGGGCAAAGTAAAGGTGTTCCCAGTGAGCTTCTAATAAAAAAATAACAAATAAAATGAATCCTTCTATTTCTACCAAACCGCTTATTGAAATTTTCAATGAATCCTTCAATTTCTACCTAATGATAATAAAAAATTGAAAATTATTAGGTGACCACTTTTGACACCGCAATTAATGGCATGTCTTGATGTGTAATATGTGCACAAAAATCAATGTGTAGTTAAAGAACACTTGTTTGTAGTTAAAGAACACCAACACCAACAAGTGCGGATCAAATTTGCTGCGTCAAAAGTAGGGGCGGCAAAAATTTGGATCCGGACGTATCCGGGTCTAGACAACCCCTGCTAAAAGAAATAAATTTATTGTCCAGATCCGACCTGATTTTAAATTTGGACAAAACTAGCTTGTCCTTATCCGTTTTGCGAAAAAGTCGGGTTGTCTGATTGTTCGGATTTGTTGCAATTTTAAAAACTAACTTTTTATATTAAAAGCATATTCAAATATTAAAATACCCACGTATTATAATCTCACGTGCTGTAATTTAAAAAAGTACCATCGAATTCATGTAATTAAACATTTAATGTCCATAAACAATTATTCAAGTATAAAAAAAATATGATTCTTTCTACAATCAAAAGATATCTTTAATACATTAAATTTTATATGTATTAGAGTATATTAATGTTTGTTAATCTATTTAATAAGTAGTAAGTGTTTAATATACTCTTTCATCAAAGATATTTTTAACACTATTTAAAATTCAAATTGGGTTTGAAGCGGGACTGAGTATACAAGGCATTGTCGGACACTGCTTTCGATTTTAAATTCGGACAACATGTCTTTGTCAGATTTGACCCGAATTTATTAAAACATTATGCGTGTTGTCTAAAGCTGATCTACATAACATTTTGATTCAATTATAAAACATATACATACATCCTTCTATTGCCTTTAAGTTTGATAATGTTTTCCTCTCTTTGTCTTCTTCCTTTAGGCGAGATTTCCTTGATGATGAGAACTCTTGTGTTTAAACAAATCATATCTCAATAAGCTGTTTTTTGATTATTGGGTCCGTTATTTTGATGAAAGAGGAGATGGAATTAAAATTACATACTCTACTCACTTATATTCAAACTACCATCAAGTTGTGGGCCCAAAACATAGAGTACGTAACAAATATAATATGGGTCACAATTAATAGAGATTAATTAGGAAAAGATAATCTAACAATCTTCAATTTGACCCATGTTATGACTTGGTGATTCAAAATAAAATATAATTACGCACTTTATTGAATCTAGCAAATTAATGTTCACTGAATTAAAATGATCAGATCATGGCGGTTACAAGTCATTTAATCTATGCGGTTCCTTCCATGTATCACAATCAACTCATATTTCACTGAAACATAATGAAGATAACAAGTACATAAGCAAAAACAAAGCTTTAATTGGATTCACAAGTGTCACGACAATAATATGAGCAATACAATTATAAATGTATGTATACATACCACAGTATTATGGTAACAAGGACTTGTCTATGATGCCCATACGTTCAATATGGCAATAAACATTTTGGGCGGTAATCTCTTAGTTAACAGATTCGTTATCATCAGATCAGCACCAATATGCTCAATCGACACTTCATGTTTTTGCACTTCTTTGACAGACAAGTACTTCAAATCTATGTGTTTCACGTCCTTTGAGTACTTGTCAATCTTCGAAAAGAAAACTGTTGTGGAATGTTATACTATCAACAATAGCAAGTCTGACACAAAATTTCGCAACCATAATGTATGAATAGTGGCATCAAAACATGCCACAAATTCAGCCTCCATAGTAGATGTAGCAATTAAAGTATGCTTCACACTCTTCCATGAAACTGCTCCTCCAGCCAACATGAACGTAACCGAATGTAGATTTCCTCGAGTCCATACATCGGGCAAAGTCTGAATCTGAATACCCAATCACTTCGAGATGACCCGACTATTTATAGGTCAACATGTAATCCTTAGTGTCTCGTAAGTACCTAAGTACTTTCTTTGTGGCTTTCCAATGATTCATTCTAGGATTACTTTGATATCAACCCACCATTCCAATAGTAAAATTGATATCCGGTTGAGTACAAGTCTGCACATACACCCAACTACTGACGTATAAGGAATACATTGCATTTGCTGACGTTCCAAATCATTCTGAGGACATTGCATTAAACTAAACATGTACCCTTTCTGAATTGAAACTATTATTGCGGAGCACTTATCCATTTGAAATCTCTCTAATAGCTTATTGATATGTCCTTTCTGAGACAAACCTAACAATATTTATGATCTATCATTGAATATTTCTATTTCTATTACGGAATATTTCTATTTCTATCACATAAGATGCCTCACCCATATCTTTCATTTCAAAGTTTATAGAGAGAAATCTCTTTACATCATGTAAAAAACAACATCATTCGGAGCAAGAAGAATATCATCAACATATAGAACCAATAAAATAAACTTATTCCCACTTATCTTCATGTATATACATCGATCAACAGTGTTTACTACAAACCATATGACGTAATGGTATTATTGAACTTCATATACCATTGTCTGGAAGCTTGTTTCAATCCTTATATTGACTTCTTCAATTTACACACCAAGTTTTTTTTCCTGTGGTACTCAAGAAACCTTCGGGTTGGTCCATCTAAACTTCATCTTCTAAGTGTCCATTCAGAAAGGTAATTTTCTCATCCATTTAATGAAGCTTAAGATCATAATGAGCTACCAAAGCCATTATAATTCTTAAAGAGTCATTTGAAACTGGAGAAAAGGTATCCTCATAGTCAATGCCATCCTTTTGATTGTAACCTTTGGTGACAAGTATGGCTTTATGTCTTTCAATGTTGCCTTGTGAGTCTCGTTTGGTTTTGAAGACTCATTTGCAACCAACTTGCTTTGCACCTTCAGGCAACTCGACTGATTCTCAGACTTTGTTTTCATCCATTGATTTCAACTTGTCCATCATAGCATTAAACCATTTATAATAATCATCACATTTCATGGCTTGTTTGAATGAGATTGGATCTTTGTCAATGCTCAAATCACATTCATGTTCAAGTGAATAAACCACAAAGTCATTTGAAACCGCTGGTCTTCTTGTCCTTACAGACCTTCGTAATGATATTTCTTGTGGCTCTACTTTATCATTTACATCTTGCACATCATTAGCTAGTTCATTAACAATAAGTTCATTTTCCTCATTTGGAACAATGATTCATTGTTCGGGTTTGTTGCGTAACTGTGATACAACGAGAGGAACAACAATTATAGAAAAAAGCTAGATGTGGGAGTTTTCAATTGAACTTCATGAATATTCACATTTTGTGGTTCTTCACTCCTCCTGATTTGACCATTCTCAATGAACCAAACATTATCAGACTCAACTATTCTCGTACTATAGTTTGGACAGTAAAATATGTACTCTTTAGACTTTTCAAGATACCTAATGAAGTAACCACTAATAATCCTTGCATCAAGTTTTTTTCATGTGGATTATACATCCGTACTTCTATTTGACATCCCCAAACATGAGGATGCCTCAAACTAGGTTTCCTACCAGTCCAAAGCTCATAAGGAGTCTTCGAAACTGATTTACTAGGAACCATATTCAACAGATATGCAGCGGTCTTTAAGACATGCATCCAGAATTATGAAGGCAAAGTGTTACAACTTAATATACTCCTAACCATATATCCATAAGAGTACGATTCCGCTGTAACGACCCAAATTAACTAAATTAGGATTAGTATTGATCTCGGGGATTAACGGTCGTAATTCGAGCATTACATGGATAATTCGATTTACTCGGACAGGAGAATCGAGAGAATATATTATTTGTGGATGATGGTTGCTTACGTGTGATGTTTAAAACATTATGTTATTGTAACATCTCATGTGTGTACGTTGCTATCGTGTGAGGTTGTGTGACAGGTAAATGCCTCGTAAAGCGTGTCAACGGGGGTACCAGGTAGATGTAGTATGGGTACACTATGTCTTGTAATGCTAATTTAAATAAAATGACTAGAATTAGGGTGAATATTGTATAAAATAGACAATCAAACTTTAGGCTAAGTCATAATAATCGGGTACAACAATGATTGGTGCGTCTCGGGATGCGTGTCGAGATGCGGGGCACTAGATGCCGAGTAATTAGGTACTGGGGGAAGTGGTAGTACACCAATTTTAAGACCCTAAATAGCCTACATATGTATAAAAGTGACTAAGTTAAGTTAATTGAATCAATTGATTACAAATGCTTCTAGTTGGATGAAAAAAATAGATGTCATAGATTTGCCTCAAGATTCACACTAGAATAGAATCCTAGGAGATTTAAGTTGAAAATTTGTGCCAACAAGATGGATGTTAGTGGAGTAGGAGCTAATAAGGACCATTAGATTGACCTCGAGATACGTGAACACAATTGATTTTAACATAACCTACATATAGCTAAGTTAGTGGGAAATCTCTTCATGCAAAAATAACAAATTTTGTTCTTGTGATGGAGTGCTTTGGAGAACTCAACAAGAACAAGGAGGAAGGGAGGTTATCTTCTAGAGGAATCAAGCTAGGAAAATCAAATCCAAGAGTTCATGTCACGACCCAAAAATTTAAAATACCCACATCGGGGGTATTTAGGTAAATTCACAAATTTTATTTGTGTGAAACCCTAATTATAAAAACCCACCATAAACCCTAGCCACCACTTTGGTTCAAAATTCAAGAAAAACAAAAAAGAAATGAGAGTTTGGGTGGTGTTGGTGACACAAAGTGGTAGTGGAAGGTACAAATCATGTCCTTATTTGTTTTGTTTTTTTTTTTTTATTTAAGTTGGTGTTAGAGAACCTCGCGGAGGGTGGCCTTTGCCACGACATCGTCGATGAGGGCAACGGTAGTCCACTTTGTCGTCGTCGGCGACGAGGGGCGGCGACTGCATGCGCCGCCGGCTCCATAAAGGGAAGGGAGGGGGTGGCCATGAGGCCACCCTACCAACCTATCACAACCCTCGGGCAGATGCCCAAGGGAGTGATGGAGGGTTAAAGGGGAGGGAGTTGGCCTCTATACAATAAAAAATAATAATAATAAAATAAAAATATATTAAAATAATATATATAAAGTAAAATGAAATAGAATATAAATAAAACAAAAACAAATAATTGCCTTCAAACGAGGTGTTATCGCGCGAGGGAGACTAACCGGGTCCCACCCTTCAACCCTTGCATTAGGCGATGAAGGACCAGCGGGACCCACATCAGTGGGACTAAAAGTATTAAATGGCAAATTGGAATTTAAAATGTGACTTGTCGTTGATGTAATGTGTATTAATTGTTTAGATTCGCGAGCGCGCAAAGATCGAGAAATGATATCACGGCGAGTTAAGGTAAGTGGTGAGCTTACTCAATTATCAAACATGACATGCTATTAGATATTGTTAGGTCTCATGATTTTAATTCAAGACTTAGGGAATGGTTTGCGACTTATTATTGACTCGAGTGTGACTATCTATGGATTGTGAGTGTTTCCCTTTGCTCATGTTGTCTTTATCTCATATTCGTGGTTATCGCCACTATTTGACAATTGCGTAGTCGATGCCACTACTTGAGTATTTTATGGTCGTCGTCATTACTCGAGTTATACCTTGAGATCGATACATGAGATTGGTGCACACATCGGTGATGGCTTTGGCCAAACCTACTGTGGACTTGATGGGGCTAGTTAGGGGCATAAAGACATTTATGTCAACTAACAGTTACATCAATTCGATAGTAGGTGAATCGATCATCGGATTCTTGTCAATAACTAGTACGCATTGAATGGAACCCGACTTACTATATTATCATGCTTTTATGATATCTCTATTGAATCACCTTTGCATGATGATTTTATTTATAAATGCTTTTATGTTATCTATGATATGTTTTATGAAGTCGACTAAAGATAATCGTGAAATACTTTTTTTTCTTTGTCTTTACTTTCAATTTATGATAGATTCGCACGATTAGTAGGTATTACTTGTATGTTTGATAGTTGAGCGGATTTTCGCCTTGCTTGAAACTCAGTTGGTTCTTTTAGCTAACCCCACTTACTCTTCAGATCCATTTTCATCGATATCAGCACGGGATAAAGGGAAGGCGATAGCGTAGAGCTTAGCCTTCGATGTGAACTTTGCATGCTATTTATATTATCAGTATTCAAAACATCTAAACATAGGTTGTATTAAATACTCAATGGGGTAGATTCTAATCCCCGAGACTTGTTGACTTAATACCTTGGTAGTATACATTTACAATTACTTAGGGATTGTGACGGCCCTAATTTCCCATAAAATTGGGCCCCGCCCAGCCTAAGCCCACGTGGACCCCCGAGCCAGTCTCGCAAGGTCAACGCAGGCCTAGTCAGCCTTCCAATCCATTATTACAAGTAATTTCCCATAAAATTTTAAGTTGAGTTATTAGTATTTTTCAAGATTTAAAAATTTAGCGGAAGCAACTAATACATTTAATAACTCAACAAAAAGATTAGGGAGTTAGGCAACCTAATTGTGGAACCCAGTAAATATCATCAGATGAGAGTAAATACAAAATATACAAAAAATCACCTAGCTATGAAGTCTTCCCTCTGCTACTCGTCTGCGGCTCTGCACTCAGTCAAACATAAGAATGACGAGCCCAGATAAGTAAATCCAGTAGGACATATACACAACATTTCACAATATACAAAGCAGTCAAATTCATGCAAATAGAACGAAAGGAATAAAGAACGCATGAATATACAAGACTGTAAACAATCCATCAATGAGTAAGGCCAAATAACAAGGAGTCCCGACCAAAAAGTCGTTGAGTCGCGGAAAAATCCCGACGGACTCGGGTTAGGGCGAGCCTCATGCCTCCCGACCACAACCACTTGCGACTATGAGACATTCATAGACCGGATAGTATCGACGGACGACTATGAACCATCCATGGACCGGATAGTATCAACGGACGACCATGGAAGACATCGGATTTAGGACGAGGCCCTGCCTTCCGGCCCCCAACCTGCTCATATCGCGAGATAAACGGTAACCATGACTCACTTGCCAATGGACTCACTCAATCGATAACAATTTCAACGATAGCTATCATCACAAAGCAGCGAACAACAATAAAGTTATCACAAAACAGTAAACAACAACAACCAATGGAGAGAAATGAAATATTGTATAAGTCCCTAGCTGGTTTACTTACCTCGAGAAACGCGAACCTCAAAACGTCGCTCGCGTCTCGATTTGCGCACCCGACTCCTAAGTCCCTGGTGTCCATTTAAACATTTGAGGGCTAATTTACTTCAAATCATACAAAATTAGGTGAAATAAATCTCACCTCCATCGCGTCGTCGCGATTTCGTCGAAATCGCGCATCCGACCGGTCGACAACGCGCCACCGCGCCATTCACCGCGTCGCCGCCGCAGCTCCGTCGTTGCCCTTGCCCCTCCTGCCGCCATCATAAGCCAGCGCATGGCCGCCATCGCCGTGCGCGCTCTCGCGCGCCATCGGCTGCCGTCCAGGCCGCTCGTTCGACCCTCACCACCGTGATCCGATCATGGTGCCCGCCGCCGTCCGTCGCGCCGATCTCTCCGTCGTGATGGCATTACACTGGCTCGTCGTCCGCCGTCTTGCGGCGCTCTCCGCGCCGTCTTGCGACCTGCTTGCTTGCGCGGAGCCGCTGCTCCACGCCTCGCGTCGTGATGTTCGAGGTGGCGCCGATCTCGTCGGATCTGCTATGCGCCGATCCAGTGGAGCGCCCTTGCCGCCGACCTCCGCGCTGACTGCGTTGCTCGCGTCGGCCCCCGCGCGATCACGCCATCCAGCGCGACTACTCGCCGGGGGACTTGTCGGCTGCGTTGCGCCGCCAGCCGCCGTCGTCGCCGTCGCGTCCGGCTCGTCCTCGCGGGAACTCGACCACCTCCATCGACCCCTCCGCCCTCTCTCCTTTCTTCCTCTCTTCGCCGTCGTCTCTCTTGATCTCCCCTTTTTTTTTATCCGATCTCTTCTTTTTTCTTTTCTTTTTTTTCTCTTATCCCTTTTATATATATATTTTTTCATTTCATTTTTTTATTTCATTTTTTATTTCAAATCAAAAGTGTCCTCGAGATTCGTGCAATGCGCATCTCGAGGCACCAACCCGCCTTATTTCAAAATCTCGATACTCGCGCTGCACGCATCACGAGGCGTATCCCTCGTCGGCACGCGACTCGAGGTGCGTCCCTGTTCGTGTTTCGGCTCAACGAATTCCTCGCATAGTTAGCATTATCATCCCAAATTGGATTCGGATATACGCATTTCGACGAGTGGGTCCCACATACGACCTTGACTCGACACGTGGCACAAGTAAAATTTTCGGGTCGTTACAGTCTTCCCAACGAATTAGGATTTCATCCTCGAAATTGAAGCAAGTCTCAAAGGACAATGGTGTTTTATGAATGAAGACCCAGAGCCATACCGCGAGGCCATACTCGCCCGAGCCATACCCCCATCTTACTCTGTAGAATTGGGCTCCTCCCGCGACAAGTGGGCTCCTCCGTGATGGGCTGGGCTCCTCCGCGACCTCTAAGCAAAGAACACACCATCTGTCTCCCCCTATCAATATATGTCAGGGCAACATCCTCGCCACATATATTGGAATACAAATGAATATTTTAATTTTAATCTCGATCCACTGTCACTAACATACGTATATCTGCTATATGCCCGCGAGAAATGTAAATCGGTCTCTCATCGAGTGAGTTTTAACCCAACTCGTACCCTCTATCAGGTTACGATGGATAGTAGTCGGACATGACGTGGCAGTAGCATGAATTTGTTTCTGGCTGTCCTCACGCCCATACAGGTACGTTGAAATCTCGCTCCAACTGGAACATGTCCATGTCCTTGCCCCTGTGCATGACTAGATCGCTGTCCCTGTCTGTGCACTCGACTGGATCTCTGACCCTGTCTCTGGCCACTGTCTCCTTATGCTAAAGATCTGACGGTGCTGGATGTTGTACTACACTAGCGTAACTCTGCGCTAGTCCATCTAACACTGGCGTCATACACGCCGCACATGGTGGAAACGCACTACGCTCTGAGGTTGATCTATTTGCCACGGCCGTCTAACCGCCGTTTTCCTCTAATCATCTCAGGACCCTCGCAGAATGTAACGATCACGAGAATGCGGCGGTACTCTCGACGCGTGTGCTCCCACGCTCTCACTCACCATAACACAGCGCACTCAGAGCGTCCACATTGATGCCACCGTAGTGCACAACCAAACATCGGCCTCGCCAGAACAACGAAACGATACGATGCTCGACCTCATATGATCGGTGTGGCCAAACGTCATGAATCTTTCTTGCTCAGAGATTCGTACCACCGTGAAACTTTTCGAGGATACGCTAAAACTTGTGAGACTGCCTCGCTTGAGTCGTCACGCTAATTCCCGTATCAGTTGGCACGCTCAGCATTTCCTTATGTAATTACGAGTTCAACTCGTTCGCTCGAACACGTTCACTTTTTGACTTTCAAAGTAAATGTGTCCTCGAGATTAGTACGACACGAATCTTGAGGCACCGCCTGTCTCGAATCTCGCAAATTTCGCATCTAGAGGTCGTGCGATCATCGACACTCGCAAACCGCGAACCTGCAGCCTCACAATCATTTTTCTGAAACGTCGTCGCGTTTTCCAAAGCCTCGAATCGGCATATATTTCCTCTATTGTATATAGTATATTACCACACCACAAATATACCATATAAAATCAAGTGCTACTCTTTTCGTAGCAACTTTAAACGCACCCCTTTTTTTATAGGTGAATTGCTAGTCTTAGCAACTTTACAAAGTCTCCTTACTTTTTCATTCTATTCAAAGGTGCTTGTTCTTTTCCACATGCACTACTCGCACGAGAATTCCCTTAAATACGCCTACTAACTCATATGAACAAGCATGTGAGGATTCTTGAGATATACAATCTCGTAGGGATTATACTTAAGTGCTCACTAAATGTTAGAATGATCCGCGGACTCTACCTCAGCTCGTAACGCTTAACTCATTTATAAGTCCCCAAAGGTGGTGGTCGACTTCACCAATCCTGAGACTATAAATACTTAGCGTCACTAAAGTGGAGTTACTTGGGCTTTTGATCCAACACTACTACTCCAAAACTTTCGTCAAAGCTAAGGAGTCTGTATATGATGTAATCATTAGCTCTCAAGTCATCTCAACACTCTGCTCCCTTAGAGTATGCTCTTCGTCATTTTTTTCTTCCATTTTCTTCTCTTTTAAAAAAAAACTTTTTAAATACTTCCATTGCAAGTCTCCATATTACCCATTTAAAATTATTTAGAGACTTAAACTTTCATTTTTAAACTATAGTAAAAATGAAACAACTTGAAATAAATAACTTTAAATGGCTTGAAAACCAATTCACAAGTTTGTTTGAGTCCTAAATATCTCATTTTACTCAAAATGAATTGCTTCATTTTCCATTGGCTTCACCAAACCAACCCTGCTATTATCTCAATTTATCAATTGAACTAACTCAATTCTTAAGCCACTATCATGAGTGAATTGAGTTTAACAACTCGCATTTCCAAGGCACGAGTACCCACTATCTCCAACATTGTTACATTCGAGCGTGCATGAAGACAACTGCAATACGACCTCATATCGAGATGGAAATATAACCCTTAAACCTTTTCCTTCTTTGTTGTCTGCACCACCTCAAAGGCCTAGTAAAGGATTATCAAGCAAAGACAAGATCATCATCGCAGCCTCGTTTAAGTGAAATAGGTTGCCATTCTACCATTTTCCACTTTTATCAACACGTTCCAAACAACTGGAAAAATTGTTGATTGACTAAACATGAAATCAAGTAGGCCAATGAAACATCAATCACTAAGCGATTCCATTTAATTTCTATCCACTTAAATTAAGTTACTCATCGTGTCTCGCGTGATACACAAGTGAATATCGTATATATATCGATAGTTGTATAATACAACACATCAAATAGTTCATATATCCTCAACTCTCCTCACTTCCCAACGAAGACTTAAGTCGAGATCACGGGGTTCCACTCTAAGTTCAACAATTCCTAACTTAAATTGGTTTTGTGTCTTAATTTCAAGAGTCGAGTTTTTTAAAACGTCGGCTCTGATACTGCTTGTGACGACCCCAATTTCTCATAAAATTGGGCCCACTTGACTAAGCCTAAGCCCACGTGGACCCCAGAGCCGGTCTCGCGAGGTCAACGCAGCCTAATCGACCTTCCAATCCATTATTACAAGTAATTTCCCATAAAATTTTAAGTTGAGTTATTAGTATTTTTCAAGATTTAAAAATTTAGCGGAAGCAACTAATACATTTAATAACTCAACAAAAAGATCAGGGAGTTAGGCAACCTAATTGTGGAACCCAGTAAATATCATCAGAGGAGAGTAAATAAAAATATACAAAAAATCACCTAGCTATGAAGCCTTCCCTCTGCTACTCGTCTGCGGCTCTGCACTCAGTCAAACATAAGAATGACGAGCCCAGATAAGTAAATCCAGTAGGACATATACACAACATTTCACAATATCCAAAGCAGTCAAATTCATGCAAATAGAACGAAAGGAATAAAGAACGCATTAATATACAAGACTGTAAACAATCCATCAATGAGTAAGGCCAAATAACAAGGAGTCCCGACCGAAAAGTCGTTGAGTTGCGGCAAAAATCCCAGCAGACTCGGGTTAGGACGAGCCTCATGCCTCCCGACCTTAACCACTTGCGACTATGAGACATTCATAGACCGGATAGTATCGACGGACGACTATGAACCATCCATGGACCGGATAGTATCGACGGACGACCATGGAAGACATCGGATTTAAGGCGAGGCCCCAGCCTTCCTTCCGGCCCTTTTAACTCTCTCATATCGTAGATAAACAATAACCATGACTCACTTGCCAATGGACTCACTCGATCGATAACAATTTCAACGATAGCTATCATCACAAAGCGATGAACAACAATAAAGTTATCACAAAACGATAAACAACAACAACTAATGGAGATAAATGAAATCTTGTATAAGTCCTGGTGGTTTACTTACCTCGAGAAACGCGAACCTCAAAACATCGCTCACGTCTCGATTTGCGCACCCGACACCCGACTCCTAAGTCCCTGGTGTCCATTTAAACATTCGAGGGCTAATTTACTTCAAATCATACAAAATTAGGTGAAATAAATCTCACCTCCATCGCGTCGTCACGATTTCGTCCAAATCGCGCATCCGACCGGTCGACAACGCGCCACCGCGCTATTCACCGCGTCGCCGCCGCTACCGCGTCGCTGCCGCTGCCTCGCCGGCGCCGTCGCCGGCCGCTCACCGGCGCCGTCGCCGGCCGCTCACCGGCGCCGCCGCCGACCGCTCGCCGGCGCCGCTCTCGCGCGCCATCGCTGCCGATCCGACCCGCTCGTTCGACCCTCCGCGCCGCTGATCCGCGAGCTGGCCGCCGCCGCCGTCCGATCGCCGCCGATCTCTCAGTCGTGCTGGCGATGCCTGGCCGCCGTCCGCGCCGTGCTGGCAGCGCTCTCCGCGCCGTGTCGCGACCCTGCTGCTTGCGCAGAGCCGCTGCTCCACGCCTCCGCGTCGTGATGTTCGAGGCTGGCCGCCGATCTCGTCGGATCTGCTATGCCGCCGTCCAGCTGGAGCGCTGCCCACCGCCGGCCTCCGCGCTGCGTTGCTCGCGTCGCTGCTTCGCGCGATCACCGCCATCCACGCGACTGATCGCCGGCCGGCCTTGCCGCTGCGTTGCGCCGCGCCGGAAGCCGTCGTCGCCGTCGCGTCCGGCTCGTCCTCGCAGGAACTCCGGCCACCTCCATCTGCCCCTCCGCCCTCTCTCCTTTCTTCCTCTCTTCGCCCGATCAGTCTCTCCTGATCTCCCCTTTTTTTTTATCCGATCTCTTCTTTTCTCTTTTCTTTTTTATTCTCTTATCCCTTTTATATATATTTTTTTTTTCATTTCATTTTTTTATTTCATTTTTTATTACAAATCAAAAGTGTCCTCGAGATTCGTGCAATACGCATCTCGAGGCATCAACCCGCCTTATTTCAAAATCTCGATACTCGCGCTACACGCATCACGAGGCGTATCCCTCGTCGGAACGCGACTCGAGGCGCGTCTCCGTTCGTGTTTCGGCTCACCAAATTCCTCGCATAGTTAGCATTATCATCCCAAATTGGATTCGGATATACGTATTTCGACGAGTGGGTCCCACATACGACCTTGACTTGACACGTGGCACAAGTCAAATTTTCGGGTCGTTACAGGGATACTTGAAAACCTTTGCTTAGAATTATTTGTTTAACATATTAAATCTTTTAGTTCTAAATTTCGCAATTATTGTTTCATATGTACAGTTGTGTAGTTTCACAAGTTGAATTAGGCATGTCAAGCTGTTATTTAGGCTTGGTTCAAGTATCGGGTAACGATTTGGGTCGGGCAACCCGATCCTAAGTCGGGGGAAGGTCATCATAGTTCATCACCTAGGTACAAAAACTCACTCTTTATTTGCTTAAATTCGTCAAAATATGTACATGAAAACTCAAGTTTGAGGGGTTTTGTGCAAAAATGAATTTCAAAGATTAAGCCACTATTTTCTTGTCTAAATGAGAGTTCCAAACTGATCTTGATGATCAATAAGGTTTCAAACTAGTTTTGACAAGAAATTGGAGTTTCATGAATTCATGATGCATACATGATTAGTTCTTAACAAATTTTTTTACCCAACCTTTGTAAATTGAGCATAACTTTCTCATACAAACTCTAAATGAGGCAGATCATATGCCGTTGGAAAGCTTACCTACAGATCTACAACTTTTATCACTGGAGAAAATCCAAAATTCAAACGCATTCTAGCTAAAAAAATGCTCCACAAATAGGATGTGGAAGTGCTAATATGAGATTTTTAAAATGAATTTTGACAAGGCAAAACTCTCTAAATTCTTATCGGAATGAGCTCATCTTTAATATGTTGTTGTTGGGTATGTTAGCTATCTTATGACTGAAAATCATGAGTTTTGGAGCTATAAATTTGGAGAAAAGATTTTTACAATATTATTGGTCGATTTGATTCCAATTTGGGTTGTTTCGGGAAATAGAAATTTAAACTTAATTTAAATACCTTAAGTCACTCTAAAACATAGGAAATGGATCTTAGAGGACTCGAGGCTATGGTACGCTAGTTGGGAGCATAGCGGGGTCAGATTCAAGAGTCTGAGGAAGTCGAAATGTGTATTGAGGTGCATAAACCCATTGGAATGCCTCACAGAATTCATGATTTTGCTTTATCGATATCGGGTTACATGTGTGACTGCTGGTGGGCACATATGGGTTTTTTACTCTTATCTCGATTTGCGTATATATTGGTTGTGGCTAAATTACTTGCACGGGTTACTTGTGTCGACGGCAGTAGAATATATCTACGATCATCGGGAATGATGTAAGGTTTTCCCTTGACTTGAAATAGCGTCATCCGTTAACCGTAGTTGAGGTTTAGTCATTGTATGAAATGACCCTCACCTGAAATAGGGTCGGGTCGCCCGGCCCAGACCGTTACTCAAGCCCGATACATGAACCATGCCCAAATAACAGTCTGGCACGCCTAATTCAACCTGCGGAACAACATACTACCATATAGGACAATAAATGCGGAATTTAAATCAACACTAAAATTCATGAAATCACCAAATCAGCGTGATAGGTATCCAACAGTCTGATCATCTCAATAAGTATCCAAATCAACCTTAAAGCTTACGTAATAATCCGAAAATAGATAAGGAGGGTTCAACTCTACCCCGAGTAAAACTACCTAGAGTTACAACCCAATTTATTGTTATGAAAATCAAATAAATATACATATAAAAAATAATCATGCAAATTCTCACAAAGCAATGAGACTTCAAGCAATGGCCTTCCCCTTGTCAAGATCGATCGCACTCGTAGAATGACATGTATTGTAAGTGGGGTGAGTTAAAGAACCAATGGAGCCCAATAAGATAATAACTACGCTCAAATATTAAACATGCAAGTAATAAAAGCAAAATAAAGCTAGTATGCATTTAAAATCAGGATAACATTGAAATATGTAGCATGACATCAATTTCATATAGAGTAAGCATATCATAATCATAGAGCAGCTTGAACAGATATACGGAGTATCAAGGATTGTAAAAACATGAGAAATTCAACTTTTTGCATGCAAAGGGGTTCCAAGAGATATACATAGAATGTAATATATATAAATGCAAGTTCGTGGTCACATTTGTCATTACTTTCCCTTGTTGACCAAACATCATAATATAATAAATATGCGTTGGTGACTTGATTCCACCGTGTGTCAACGGCTCCTCAAGAGGCCTGGGTGACTTGGTTCCATCGTGCATCCATGACTCCCAAGAGGCCCTTGCGAGAAATGGGTGACTTGGTTCCACCGTATTACTACGGCTCCCTAAGAGGCCCTTAAGCAAGTAAGGTGACTTGGTTCCACCATATGAGTATGGCTCCCCACGAGGCCTTACATGAAGTCAACCAAGGTAGATAACGGCCCCATCGCAAGTCATTTTTGCTAAAATCATGAATTCCTAATTATACTAATAGCATGCCATATTTAATAAATGCGCGGAGCTCCCCATTTACTTCGACTTTAGTGATGCCTATAACAACTCCTGGTACGCTCGGGATCTGATGCGAACCTTCACGCGACGCTATACAACCATAATACATCACATCAGTAAATACTTTAATTTAAGTTAATTAAATTTTTCATTAATTGGTCGTTGGGATCCACTAGTGTGGGTCCCGCGGGTCCCCCGTCGCCCGATGTGAGGGTCGAGGGGTGGGACCTGATCGGTCTCCGTCGAAGACGTGATAGCGTCCCGTTCCAAAGCATTCACTTGCTTTTATTTTGTTCTAAATATATATGTATATTTATTATTTTATTTCATTATATATATAATTAATTTTTTTTTGGTTCAGGGCCAGTTCAGCCCTTGGTCCCGGTCCAAGGGGCGTTTGACCCCCGGTTGACCAGGGGTCAAACGACCCCTGGTACGTTGGGCTGCTCTGCCCAGCGCTGCGATAGGAGGAGCAATGATCCCCCTCACTGTCCATAAATCGGGCGGCGTTAGTGCGCCACCGTCGGGGTTGTCCGTTCTGGCCAACCCCACGGTGGGTGCGACGGGAGGGGGCAGTGAGCCGTCCCCCTCTCTCGAGCTTCCTATCAGGGGGCCTCCTAGTGGAGGCCCCACTATAGGTAGCGGTGGTGATGCCGCTGCTGCCTTTCTCCAGCGGTGGCCACGACTCCTCGTCGTCCTCTTCGGCGGCGGCGACGCTACTCCACCTCCTCTCCATTTTGTGTACATTCTTCACCAAAACTTCAAACAAAGAGAACTTAAAATAGAGATTACCTCTTTTTGAGATCTGTGCAGTTGTTGTCTTCTCCTCCACCTTCTCCTCAACTCAGAGGTTTTGAACACAAAAAGGGATATGGTTTTAAAATCAATTTATATTAGGGCTACATTGGTTTAAGGTTTATGAATTTACTAATTTTCCCCTAGGGCATGTTTATTTAGTTTTGGGTCGTCACACTGTAAGCCTGTAAGTATATACGTGGTTCCTGTCCTATTTTATCGATTACTGGCTGGTTTAGGTCAGGGTTTTCTCGTGATTATATTGTTGTTTATTTATTAATGCTTTATTTCTGAGCTTGTTTATTTAGTATGTGTTGTTCATTAAACGCTACTATTTTTGTTTATCGTATGCTGCCTACATTCATGGAAGTATGACTTACTGTTGCTAAAGGTCATATTCACATGTCTTGTAGTTTATCAGTCTTATTTCATGAATATTGTATGGACTTTTCTTAGGATTTTACTCACTGAAATCGTCACTGTATTTGTTGGGTGATCGAGTGCAGAGCTTTCGACGAGCAAGGGCAAGGGTAAGGAGGTATTGGGCGGCTACCTTTGAGATAGTGATGACACGAGCTCGTGTTTGATTACAGTATATATATATTTACTTTTTTTGGGTTTTAGGGACTGTAGAACACTGAATACGTGTATATAGATCTTTTGTTATACTTATTTCGCCTTTGATATATACATGGTATCTTTTTACCGGGTTTTTCACTACTTAGGATTGTTAAATATTGCATAATTTATTTACTTAAAGACTTTCGCTGTAAAATTGTAATATAACTTGATAAATTGATTAACTGATTAATTAAATCATTAATACTTATATGGAGATTAATTAGCTAAACTAGTGTTAGTTGGAAAAGTGTAAGCAACCAATTAGGTCGCAAAGCGTCATAGGTAAGCAGGCCATGACGTAGCAGAGTTTGGTGACATGTGATGCGACATGGCGAGTCCCAAGGTTGCCTCGATATTTGGAGCCGCTATATCCGCCTTTTCATCTACATTATTTTGTTAAGGTGTACCAAGCATTGTATATTCCACACAAATACCTCAAATTTTAAGGAAATCTGCAAATGGACCTTGACATTGTCCACTTTCATCATACTTTCCAAAGTATTCACCACCTCTATCAGATCTCACAACTTTTACCTTTCTATCTAGATGTTTTTCCACCTCATTAATGAACACTTCTAAAATGTCCACTGACTAAGACTTTTCATGCAACAAGCATAGATAACAGTATCGTGAGTAGTCATTAATAAATGTGATAAAATACTTTTGACCACTCCAAGATGTAGTATCAAAATGACCACAAATATCGGTATGTATCAATTCAAAAGGCTCATTATTTCTTGTTGTTGGATGTTTTGATATATGTTTGGTTTGCTTTCCCTTAATACAATCCACACATACGTCTCAATCAACAAAATCCAATTGAGGTAAGATATTAGTTTCCACTAACCTCTTTACCCTTTCTTTGGATATGTGACCTAATCTTTGGCCTTGAAGAAAAGCGAGAGAACTCATCGTGTACACTACGTTTATTTTCAATAACATGCTTAACATTAAACAAGGATTCAACAAACATACTATCAAGATTGAAACGATATAAGCTGTCAATTACAATACCAGAACCATAATAGTATTTGTGCTTTAAAAAACTAAAACAATCGTTTCCAATCTTAAAATTAAAACATACACAATCCAACTTTCATATAGAAACGAGAATCCTAGAACATTCAGGAACATAAAGGCATTTTTCTAAATCCAAGAAGCATCTGGTATCCAGGATCAATCTGTAAGTCCTGATCCCTTCTATGTGTGCCTTCATTTTGTTCCCCATAAATAAGAACTTTTCGGTTCCGCTTATGGGTTGGATTTGTAGCGGCCCGAATTTAATTCTCCCTTATTAATGACGTGGTTGCAGACGTGGCTGACAGCTCAGACGCTCGTGAGACCCGCAGCTAGGCTAGTGCGTGCTTGGAGCTAGGTAAATAGTTATTTTGCGTGTTGATTTGTCTAATTTACGATGTTTACGTTGAAATAGATTAAACGGCATCATAATGTGTGTATTTATCTTACGTTTGACGTGCAAGACTGTGTGATAAGTATTCGCCTTAATATGCATGTTAACGCGGTACCGGGTAGTCTAAAAGACTAAATACTAGGCACAGGGTAATACACACATGAAATGAATAAAATGAGTTAAATAATAATATGTAATGTATATTTGGTGGTTAGGATCATGGTAGTACGCGTATGTAGCGTTTCGGGACGCGAAATCGGGCGTCAGAACACCCGAAAGATGACTTTTTGGGTTAAGAACAAGGGCAAGTGTGCCATCGGTGTCACTTTAGGAGTCATTAGGGGTTGGAAAATGGGGCAATTAGTGCTCATTGGATGGCATAGGGATGCACAAGTGAGGAGAGATCATATAAGTGTATAAAAAAGTCACCTTGACTTTGTTTCACCACCTTTTCCTTTCCTTATCAAGAAATCCGAAAATTAAGATCAAAAACAAGGGTTTTGGAGTTACAAACTTGGTGATTTGAGAAGCTTGGAGTGGTTGATTCATCAAAGCAAGGTGAGATTGACAATCACCTCAACTTTCTTCATCTTTTGGTACCATTTTTAGATGTTTAAATGAATCCAATATGGACGTTAAGTGGTTGTTAAGTGGTTGTTTTGGTGCGTTTCAAGTGCTACGAAGTTGAGTAATATATGTTGTTGTTGTTGGTGGAGGTGATGGTGGTGGTGGTGGTGTAAATGGACGGACGTTGAGGCTCTCCCTCCGTGCCATTCATGTGTGTATGTCCACTAAACCAAAACACGTGTCATTCGGGGTCTCGGTGAATAGTGCGACCCGATGATCTTTTCAGTGTACGTATCGGTGCGCCGTTGGGACCACGCCGGCCATCGAGAGGACCCGGAGGCTGGCCATGCTGGAGTGTGACTCGCTGGCGGTGCTAGTGAAAGAGTCCGGAGTATGGTGCTAATCTGACCCTAGGCTCTAGGAACACACTTTGAGCTGTCACTATTACTTATCCATGCGATGATCACAGTTGCATGTATTTATTTCCGCATGTTTATTTAAAAGCTTTGTTTAAATTTCAGTATTTAATTTCAGTATTGCCCACTTAATTTCCTTGGGAATACTCACTCTAGACTTGTCATATGGCTTTTTGTGATGGCTTGAGTGCAGATCCTAGTACGAGTTGTGGCAAGGACAAGCTTCCGGAGTACCGGCAATTCAAAGATATTGAGCGAGACTTGTACGTTTGTATTATATATTTTTTGTTTTCATTTTGGGAATTTGGGATTGAGAGACACTTCAGGACCCTATATGTTTTTATATTTTGAGACCTTTAAGGTGTATTTTGGTGAACAATGACAAATGAGTTTTACACACTGGGTATCAGAGTTAAAGGCATGATTTCTATAGTTTAATATTTTATTTGTCATGATAAAAGACTTACGTTGTGATTATTTATGGTTTGAAACGATATTAACAGATGACTTGAGTTCATTAACAATTTAAACAGTAAATTGTTGTTCATTGAGGTTAATAATGATTAAATGGTGATGAGATAGCATGTGGAATACAGCTGGCGCTGGTAGGCCAGGTTATGGGCCCGCATTGGCTCCCGTGGCGTGAAAGGAATCCATGCATAACATGTGAACACATGAGTCATTGCACCAGTATCAAGCCACCAGGTATAATTAGGCACTTCAATAAGGTTTGATTTAAAACATACAGAAATGTAATATATACATTTTTTTTATCAAACCATGTCTTTCATTTTGAACAGACTTTCTTGAAATGTCCACTCTTCCTATAGAAGTGTCACCTCAGCTCTTTATGGATTCAACATTCATTGACTTTCATTGGGGCTCTATCCTTCTTTCTATCCTTCCAAGTATCGCTTTGTTGCTGCTAGCTCCATCATGTAGAGTGAGATGAGCCAGAGTAGCCACTTGAACTTCTTTAATATCTCTTCCTCCGGTACGAGCATGGCCTTGATTTCTTGCAAGTTCCATTTTTTAATGCTGTTATAATTCACTTGGAACTGACCAAACTCAGGAGAAAGCGAATTAAATATAAATTGAACTAGAAATGATTCACTTTCATGAACCATTCTCATCGTTTTGAGCTTCGTTGCCAAGTTAGACATACTGGTCACATGATCGTTGTAACGACCCATTTTCCAAATGGACCGCCACGGGGGCCAATGTGGGCCCACAACCTAGCCTACCAACGCCAGTCGTGTCTCACATGCCATCTCAACCACTATTTAATCATTATTAACCTCGAATTACAACAATTTACTGCTTAAATTGTTACAGAACTCAAGTCATCTGCTAAGATCATTAAACCCTTAATAAATCACAACGGAAGTCTTTTAACATGACAAACAATATATAAAATGTTAAAGTCATGCAATTAACTCTGATACCTAGTGTGGAAAACTCATATATCATTATATACCAATAATGTACCTCAATGAATATAAATATTAAAAATATGGAGTCCTGAGGTATCTCACAATCCAAAATCTCAAAATAAAACAACATATGTATATACAAACGTACAAGCCTGGCTATATGTCTCTGAATCACAAATATTTCGGTAGCTTCCCCTTGACACGGCTCGTACTAGGATCTGCACTCAAGCCATCACAAAAAAGACAGATAACGAGTCCAGAGTAAGTATTTCCAAAAAAATTAAGTGAGCAATACGGAAAGAAAAATACTGGAATTCGAACAAAACTATTAAATAAACATGCGAAAATAAAAACAAGCAACTATGCTCATCGCATACATATGTAATAGTGAAAGCTCAAAGTGTGTGTTCCTAAAGCCTAGGGTCAGACTAGCACCATACTTCAAACTCCCAACAGACTACTGCCGACGAGTAGCACTCAAGCAATGCCAGTATCTGGATCCGCTAGGTGGTCGGCATGGAACCTACGACGCACCCACACGTGCCCGACACGACTCTCGGGAAGCCCTATTCACCGAAATGGCGCACGTGTTATGGCCTAGTGGACGTACACACAAAAATGGAACGGAGGGAGAGCCTCAACTTCCGTCCATTATAACACACCAAGAATAGAGTAATAAAACAAAGAATGTGAATTCAAAAGCAAAATAAATTACTGCTCAAAAAATTTCAGTTGGGATACTACACACCTCAAACCGCACTCTGCGTCCTGTCAATAACCTCGGTCGGCTCACTAAATCCCGAGATATCCCAAATTACTGCCGAAATAACCTATTTCCATTTATAGTTGATTTTTAGTCATTTGGGTGTGTTTTAAGTCACTTAAATAATATAATGTCAAAACGCAATGAGAATCTAGCGTCTTTGGGTTTGGGAATTAGCGCGCTGATTCCCAGACAGTTATACGTTCTTCATCAGAAAGAACGTTAGCGCCCTAGGTGATGTCATTAGCACTCTAATCGCATTCTAGACAGCAAAACTGCTGAAAATTCTGGGTTTTTAACAACCCCTCCAAACCAACAACAACCACAACACCAACAACAAAACTTCAAAGCACTACAAACCCATCAAAACAATACCCAACAACCACCAAACCATCACCAACACCTCTAAAATTGAGATCAAAAGATAGAGAAAGTTGAGGTGTTTGTGGTTCTCACTTTGCTTTTGATGTTTTCACCCCTCAAGCTCCTTGAATCACCAAGTTTGATCTCCAAACATTTGTTTCTTCTTTTCGGATTTTCGGATTTTAAGATGAGGAGAGAAAATGTGGTGGTTTGAAGTCAAAGTGACTTATATAGGTGACTTTGGCATCTCATCTCACTTACACATCTCTAGGAAATCAAATGAACCCTATTGGCTTCTTTTCCAACCTCTCATGACTCCAATTGTGACACCGATGGCACTCTCACCCTTGTATTTAACCCAAAAAGTGGTGTTTCGGGTGTTCCTACACCCGGTTTCGCATCCCGAACCGCGACATACACGTACTACCATGTCCCTAACCACCAAATATACATTCCATTTTATTATTTAACCCATTTTATTCATTTTATGTGTGTGTTATTTCCCACGGCCTAGTATTTAATCTTTTAGACTACTCGATACCCGCGTCGACACGCATATCGAGGTGAATACTTAACACACGGTCTCCCACGTCAATTGTAAGATAACTACACATATTGTGATGTCGTTTACTCTATTTCAATATAACATCGCAAATTAACCAATTTAGCACACAAAATTAACTATTTACCTAGCTCCAAACGCGCACTAGCCTAGCTGTGGGTCCCACGAGCATTAGAGCAGTCAGCCACGTCTGCAACTACGTCATTAATAACGATGAATTAGGTTCAGGTCATTACAGTTCTTCCCAACTAGGTGAAATCTCGTCCCGAAATTTAAATTAAACGTAAATACTTACTGACAAATAAGTGGGGATACCGTCGTCGCATAGTAGACTCAAGCTCCCAGTTAGTCCCTCGGTCTCGTGATGCTTTGTCATCTAACCAAAACCTTCGGGATCTCCATATTTCTCAAAATTTGAGTCCTCCTATCCATAATTTCCACAGGCTGTTCCTCGTATGACACGTCAAGTCGCAGCTCAATCTGACGTATATCAATCATAGGCCTCGGTCCCGACTTAGCCGGCCTCGACATGGAAATATGAAACATTAGGTGTACCCACATGCCAAGCTGCGGTGGCAACTCTGAGAACGGTATGCCACTCTGTAAGCGCGTTCCTCAAATACGAACGACCCATGAATCTTGGTACCGGTTTCCCTCGATGTCGAACCTCGATGACCTTTCCAGGGCGAAACTTTCAAATACACCAAGTCTCCAACCTCGTAGCTCAGACCCTCAAGATACTTGTCCGCATATTGCTTATGTCTATCCTGCGCCACCTGAAGTCTCTGTTTGATCTTTCTTACCTTCTCCATATGGTCAACAACAACCTCAGGTCCTATAGCCGTTGTATCATGCGGTGCCGCCCAACATGCTGGTGACCTGTAGGGGCCTACCATATAGTGCCTTAAACGGTGGCATCTCGATACTAGCCTTACAGTTGTTGTTGTAGGCAAACTCACACAAAGGTAAGTAATCTTCCCACGATCCACCAAACTATAATATACACGCCCTAAGCATATCCCGAGAATCTGAATCAATTGCTCTGATTGCCTGTCAGTCTGAGGATGGTACGTCGTGCTAAAGTGTAAACGAGTGCCAAACTGCTCCTGCATACTTTCCCATAGTCTCGATGTGAACTTTGGATCTCTGTCAGAAACAATGGAGACCACCGGTACACCGTGCAATCTGACAATCTCTCTCTCGAAGATAGTACTCAGTTATGTAACAGAATATTTCATAGCGATCGGTATAAAATGTGCCGACTTCGTCAACCTGTCGATAACCACCCAAATCGCATCGTGTCTCCTTGTCGTCTGAGGTAGGCCACTGATGAAGTCCATGGTCACGTGTTCCTACTTTCACTGAGGAATGGGCAGCGGTTATAGCAACCCAATTGGTCTCATGTGCTCAGCCTTCACCAGCTGGCATATATGACAACTACGGACGTATCTACCCACGTCAGCCTTCATCCCTGGCCACCAAAACAATCTCCTCAAATCGTGATACATTTTGGTCCGACCAGGATGAATTGTATACGCGAGAGCGGTGTGCGTCCTTGAGAATGTTGTCCGCGAGCTCCGATACCCCTGGTATCCATAATCGACCCCTGTGTCTCAAGCACCCGTCTGACCCCCTCAGACCACTCAATGCACCCCGAATCCTGAGCCAGGCCACTGATCCGCAAATATCGGTCATCAGCTCTCTGCAACTCGGCAACGCGCTCTAAAGATATCGTAGGAACTCTCATCTAACAGCAAATCTGTAGCTTAACAATAACCTCATCAAAACACAACACCAACACTTGCTTCAAGCAACCGTGCTCATGTGTCATATGACGCAGTATTGTCTGGCTCTCGATGTCGCTCCTGCTCAGCACATCAGCTACAACATTCGCCTTACTTGGATGATATTTAATGGCGAAGTCATAGTCCTTCAGTAATTCAACATCGTCGTTGTCGCATGTTCAACTCCTCATAGTGAACAGGTAACTCAAACTCTGGTGGTCTATGTACAACACGAACTTCTCACCATACAGGTAATGCCTCCAGGCCTTCAGTGCAAACACGCTCGCTGCAAGCTCCAAGTCGTGCACTAGATAGTTCACCTCATGAGTTCTCAACCGTCAAGATAAATAGGCCACTGGGTGTCCATCTTGCATTAACACGTCACCCACCCGATGCACGATGCATCGGTATAGGCGAAAATCCTTTACACACGCAAGTAAAACCAAAACCAAAGCGTGCGAAGTCAATTTCCTCTTCAGCTCCCAGAAAGCATCCTCACACTCTTGTGACCATTCAAATCTAACATCATTCTTGGTGAGCCTCGTCAACGGCGCTGCAATCATCGAGAAGTCATGTACAAAGCGCCTCTAATATCCTGTAAACTTAGGAAACTCCGGATGTCGAATCTGAGACTCGGATGTCTTCAAGTCAATAATTGCTCGAATCTTGTCACCATCAACAGATATACCCTGATCACTGATGACATGGCCCAAGAATTTCACATCACTCAGCCAGAATGCGCACTTGCTGAACTTGGCATAAAGTTTGTGCTCTCTCAGGGTTTGCCAACACATCTCTGAGATGTCTCTCATGCTCCACACGAGTCTTACTATATATCAGGATGTCATCGATAAACACAATGAAATATCGATCAAGGTAGGGCCTTAGCACCTTGTGCATCAAATCCATAAAGATTGTCGGTGTGTTAGTCAGTCCAAACGGCATGACTGTAAATTCAAATAGGCTGTAACGCGTACTAAATGCGGTCTTCTCTACATCCTCCTCTCGAATCCTCAACTGATGGTATCCTGATCATAAGTCGATATTCGAGAAGAACTTGACCCCATCCAACTGATCGAATAAGTCATCAATTCTCAGAAGTGGATAACGATTTCGAATCGTCACCTGATTCAGCTTACGGTAGTCCACACACATACGCATCGAGCCATCCTTCTTCTTCATAAAAAGGACTGGAGCTCCCCAAGGTGACATGCTAGGGTAAATAAAACTCTTCAGCAGTAAGTCCTCTAATTGGGTCCTCAACTCCTCGTGCTCTGATCCTGACATCCTATATGGTCTGCTGTAGATTGGCCAGAGTCCCCGGAATCAGCTCAATGATGAACTCCACAGCTCTCGGTTGTGGCACTCTTGGCAAATCATCAGGGAACACGACTGGAAACTCGCAGACAATAGGGACATCATCAACCTTAACCACCGTCTTACGCTCCGGCTCAACCATAGCCCCATACGCCTCTATCTCCTGCAACGTTGTTAATATGCCTCGAGTGATAGGTAATGCATATGCAACTCCGGCAAATGTAAACCTTGGAATCCCCTCGATGTCAAATGTCACAGTCTTACTGAAATAGTCGATTTGTGCGTGATGAAATGATAACCAATCCATCCCGAACATTACGTCGAACTCCAAGTACTCTAGCACTCTCAAATCAGCCGGTAGTTGATGTCCTTCAATCTCAACAATACAATTTAGGCAAATTCGGTTATGGTAAATCTTATCCCCAGCTACCGTGCTGAGAACAAGATGTGTATCTAAGGTTTGTGTAGGTAACCCTAACTCTCCTACCATGCGTCCAGAAATAAAAGACAATGTACTACCAGAATCCATCATAACATGCATATGAATACCACAGATAGATAACGTACCCTCAACTAGCTGTCTGGTCGCCTCCCTATCCGGTTGTGCAACCCCAAATCTGCTGAGTGTGAGCCTATCTGGCTTGCTCGATCTGTGGTGGTAGTGGTCTTTGATGCAGTAAAATATGCCACAATATGCCCCACTTGACCACATCGGTAACATGTGCGAGTCTCTGATCTGCCAGAACTCATCTGACTCTGCGTCTGACTCTGGCCTCTCGGACCTCTATCCTGCCTCTACTTCCTAGGCTGATCAACAGGTGCAGAAGTCGTGGAATATGCCAACTAACGATCATCATGTCGATCTATGTCATCACGACGATCTTTGTCGCCTCTACGACCACGATCATCTTGTCGATCACTTTGGCGAGGTCTCTGGCCTTGTCTCTGCTGATCCTAGTCTCTCATTTGTCTCTTCGGCCTCTGATCAGACCGAGAACTCAATGCTGGCTGACTCTGCTGACCCCGTAGTGCAGCCCGAATCGCTAGTCGACTGGCCCTCTGAACCAGGTATGTCTCATGTGCGAGGGCCATGTCGTAAATCTCAGCCAACGTACGAGCTCCACTAGATTACATTGTGCTCGCAATCCTCTCATCCAGACCTCGGACAAAATAGTATATCTGCAGTCGATTTGTACCAGCTATGTCCATGGAGTACGACAACAGATATCGGTACCTCTCCATGTATACTATGACCGACATATTCCCCTAGATCATGGACAAAAACTCTTCCCTCATAACCTCCATCGGTATATAATCATCCATAAACAACATCCGGAACTCTGCCTAAGTATAACGGCAGGATGAGTTGCAGTGTAGGTAGTCCACCATATCACAGCATCGGCTCTCAAGCAGAAACTAGATAACCTCGGTCGATCAATCTCCTTGACCCGAAGCAAGTCTGTAGCGACATTTCGGCTGAGAAGCAAGTCGTGTAGTCACTCATGAGATAACGACCAGCAATAAAAATATCATGTAGAAAGTCCTCATCTTCTTAGCCTCAAGTGTCATTTGACTCTCTCGTAGTAGCGGTGTAAGATAACGACCCCTCCTGCATCTCTAGGAGCTACACTGCTAGTCGTCATCGGTGCCTATCTCCATAAAAAATATCATGGCGAGAACTTAAGAAAGTCCCTCATCTTCTTAGCCTCAAGTGTCATTTGACTCCTAGAAGTCGATGCCACTGTTGGCTGCTCGGTAGTAGCAGGTGTAAACACCACTGCAGCCTCCATTGGTACTGCTGCTGGTGTAGCCCTCTTTGCCAATGTCTCGAATATTGTTGCATGCACCTGAGACTCGACGTAGTAGGAGCTACGACTACCTGAGTAGTCGTCATCGGTACAGCCAAAACAGTAGTTGGAGCTGTCGTAGTCTCCCGAGCATCCCGAGCTCTCATCATCTCTATCAGCATCGCGAACCTATCATCAACAGTTTACGCCAATGACTCCAATGTCAAGGTCGGTCTCGTCGGATCACTAGTATCTCCGACCTCAGGCTGAGTGGTATCTGATGGTTATCCTTCCATCGGTATCTGCATCGAAGAACGGGTATCCAGTCAGCCTCAATACCAATATACGTGTCTCGTATATATATTACAACCAAAACATAACATGTATATCCCCTGATTTCTACTCGTCTCACCTCACTCCCCAACTAGGACTCTAAGCAAGTCATTTGGGTTTCCACATCTACAATTTGTTCATCAGGTTTATCCTCAAATTATACCACAAATGTAATCGTATCAGAGTTAATTTCCAATTTCTCTAGGTTCATTAACCTTGCTCTGATACCAAAATGTAACAGCCCATTTTCCAAATGGACCGCCATGGGGGCCAATGCGAGCCCATAACTTGGCCTACCAGCGCCAGCTGTGTCCCACATGTCATCTCAACCACTATTTAATCATTATTAACCTCGAATTACAACAATTTACTGTTAAATTGTTACTGAACTCAAGTCATCTGCTAAGATCATTAAACCCTTAATGAATCACAGCGGAAGTCTTTTAACATGACAAACAATATATAAAACATTAAAATCATGCAATTTACTCTGATATCTCAAGTGGAAAACCCATATATCATCATATACCAATAATGTACCTCAATGTATCTAAATATCAAAAATATGGAGTCCTGAGGTATTTCACAATCCTAAAACCCAAAATAAAACAACATATGTATATACAAATCTACAAGCCTAGCTATATGTCTCTGAATCATAAATATTTCGATAGTTTTCCCTTGTCACGGCTCGTATTATGATCTGCACTCAAACTACAAAAAGACAGATGACGAGTCCAGAATGAGTATTCCCATGGAAATTAAGTGAGCAATAAGGAAAGAAAATACTGGAATTTAAACAAAACTATTAAATAAATATGCGAAAATAAAAACAGGCAATTGTGCTCATCGCGTGCATATGTAATAGTGAAAGCTCAAAGTGTGTGCTCCTAGAGCCTAGGTCATACTAGCGCCATACTTCAGACTCCCAACAGACTAATGTCGGCGAGTAGCACTCAAGCAAGGCCAATATCTGGATCCGCTAGGTGGTCAGCGTGGAACCTACGATGCACCCACACGTGCCCGACACGACTCTCGGGTAGCCCTATTCACCGAGATGGCACACGTGTTATGGCCTAGTGGACGTACACACATAAATGGCACGGAGGGAGAGCCTCAACGTCCGTCCATTATAACACACCAAGAATAGAGTAATGAAAGACATAATGTGAATTCAAAAGCAAAATAAAGTACTACTCAAGAAATTTCAGTTGGGATACTATACATCTCAAACCGCACTCCGCGTCCGTCAATAACCTCCGTCCGAGGCTCGCCTAGTCCCAGATATCTCAAATTACTGCCTGAAATAACCTATTTCCATTTATAGTTGATTTTTAGTCATTTGGATGTGTTTTAAGTCACTTAACAAAAATAATGTCAAAACAGCAGAATCTAGCGCGTTGGGTCTGGGAATGAGCACGCTGATTCCCAGACAGTAATACGTTCTTCATCGGGAAGAACATTAGCGCGCTAGGTGATGTCATTAGCGCTCTAATCACATTCTAGACAGCAAAACTGCTGATAATTTTGGGTTTTTAACAACCCCTCCAAACCAACAACAACCACAACACCAACGACAAAACTTCAAAGCACTACAAACCCATCAAAACAATAACCCAACAACCACCAAACCATCACCAACACCTCTAAAATTGAGATCAAAAGATAGAGAAAGTTGAGGTGTTTGTGGTTCTCACTTTGCTTTTGATGTTTTCACCCCTCCAAGCTCCTTGAATCACCAAGTTTGATCTCTAAACCCTTGTTTATTCTTTTCGGATTTTCGGATTTTAAGATGAGGAGAGAAAATGTGGTGGTTTGAAGTCAAAGTGACTTATATAGGTGACTTTGACATCTCATCTCACTTACACATCTCTAGGAAATCAAATGAACCCTATTGGCTTCTTTTCCAACCTCTCATGACTCCAATTGTGACACCGATGGCACTCTCATCCTTGTATTTAACCCAAAAGTGGTGTTTCGGATGTTCCTACGCCGGTTTCGCGTCCGAACTACGACATACGCGTACTACCATGTCCCTAACCACCAAATATACATTCCATATTATTATTTAACCCATTTTATTCATTTTATGTGTGTGTTATTTCCCCGGCCTAGTATTTAATCTTTTAGACTACTCGATACCGTCGTCGACACGCATATCGAGCGAATACTTAACACACGGTCTCCCACGTCAATTGTAAGATAACTACACATATTGTGATGTCGTTTACTCTATTTCAATATAACATCGCAAATTAACCAATTTAGCACACAAAATTAACTATTTACTTAGCTCCAAACGCGCACTAGCCTAGTTACATGTCCCACGAGTGTCTGAGCTTCCAGCCACATCTTCAACCACGTCATTAATAACGGTGAATTAAATTCAGGCCCTTACAATCGTGAATGGGCTGTGAGCACTCAAATTTCTTAGTGGCCAGCTTGCTCCTTAAGCTTCCCATAACGGACTTGTCATCAATGTCCGATTATGAGTATTCTTTTAGCTGGATCATAAACTCCTTTGTGTCGCTTGTCTTGGACCTAGATGGTTTGACATTTTCAGCAATCATCATGCGCATCAAGTTCAAACTTAGCCTATTAGACCGCTCCAAGCCTTGTATACAGACCGTTCCTCTTCGGAGCTAGTTTCGGTAATGGCTGCGGGCTTGTCATCTACAATGATTGCCAGATCAAGGTCCATTACACTCAGATGGAAATGGATATGTTCAGAGCAATCATTGTAGTTGAGTCCGTTAAACTTAACAATCATATTATCCAAAGCAAACATATTAGAGGACGCTGCAAATATAACATAAATCATTCACATTAATGCTTTGAGTTAAACCTAATAGATTCAGACATACAATACTTTTATTATGTATATAAGTTCACATTTAGGTAGTACTTAAATACATAATTCATGTTATATCTAAGTATACTTTCATAGACAATCAATGATACTCAGGTTAATAAGTAAGATATTTTTGAATAAAACATATATATTTCTCAGTATGAAGATAAATTTCTCAAGTTTCATTAATTTTAATCAATGGTCCACCTTTGGGTGACCTCCTAGCATTATAATTAATGGTCTTACTTAAACATTTAACATCCTTTCGAGGTAGGACACTTTAGTGACTAACAAGCTTTCTATTAAATAAATACGTTTAATTAAGCATACTTTAATTTTAATTTTAAAACCTTAAATTCTAATGTATATATATATTTCATGCAAATTGATTAAGGTCGTAATTCTTTCATGCATCCATTTTCATATCAAGATATACATGCCAATCATATCCACGATAATAAATTAATCAATTAATAATATAGCATACATTAATATGCATATATTAAATAATATATATACAAGTATAGCACAAACTTACTATTAATATCATGTAATATATGTACTGTGCACGTGTATAATTGATAGCAATGTAAAGAAGTCACGTGATAAGCATGACGTCTACATGAATTCCAAATTTGTGTTTATCTACAAACACCAAATTTGTAGACTTTACAAACACGTATGTAGATATACACGTACTAGTGATTTCGGCAATAAGGCCAAATAAATAGGAATCGAAATCACATTGAAATTAAAAATTCTATTTCGCACATAAATAGAACTCGAAATAGGCATCAGAAAAGGAAAAATTAAAATTGGTAAAATATATTTTATACCCTTTTATACCCAAATTGAAGAATAGACTAGGGGTGCACACGGATTGAATCCAGTCTAATTAGGGTCAATCCACAATCCAATCCAATTATTGCGGATTGAAAAATTACAGTCCAATCTAATCCAAAAATAATTCATCAATCCAACTCAATCCAACTTGCAAAATGCGGACCGGACTGGATCAAGTTCCGCGGATTGACGTTTTTCTATCCAAAAACTCATGAAATTAAACTTTATCATATGAATCACAAAAACCATGCATATCTCGTGAATGACAAATTTATAACATACATCCCACAAATTTATGTATAGCATATTTTCCACAAATATGTCATCACAATAACTTTTAAAATGCAAGTTCCTACATAAATAAATATGTTATTCGCAAATCCGCACCATACATCCTTACAAAAGCACATAAAAGATGCACGTTGCAACATACAACCTACAAAAAAGATATGAAGTGTAGTTAAAGAGTTAAGAACAAGCATAGTCTTTAAGATACGACAGTTTCTACTTGATAGTTTAAGTTAATGGTATTTGAGATACTATAGTACATATGATCAGATATGTATATGTATTGATGTGATAAACAAATTGGATTGGATTGGATCCTCGAATTTTTAATGTAGGATCCGCAATCCGATCCAGTCCACCTGGATTAGTGATTTTTCGATCGATCTAGTCGAAGAGATCAAGAAATTGATCCAACTAGTGATAATTGATTGATTGAATGGATCCATGGATTAGTGCAATCCGTGTGCACCACTTAGAATAGACTTTAAAAATATTTTTACGTAATGTCGATTGAAATTTTAACAATACTGCGGAAATTAAAAATCGACTTAAACCACTCACATGAATCAAAAGTGTTTAACCTTGCTCTGACACAAATGTTCTTTGAACTGATCTACATAACATTTTGATTCAATCATAAAACATATATATACCTCTTTCCATTGCCTTTAAGTTTGAGAATGTTTTTCCTCCCTCTGTCTTCTTACGTTAGACGAGTTTTCTTTGATGGTGAGATCTATTGCATTTAAACAAATCATATTCCAATAACTGTTTTTCAGTTATTGGATTTGTTTATTTTGAAGAGAGAGATGAGAGAATTAAAACCTCATACTCTAATCACTTATGCTCAAACTACCATTAAGTTGTGGGTCCAAAATATAAAGTACGTAACAATATAATATGGGTCACAATTACTAGAGATTAATTAGAAAAAAATAATCTAACAGTTCGAACCTTTTTCATTTCAGGACGGACAAAATTGGGCTGGCGAGTTTGGACACTAAATTGTCAGCCTTAGTCAAAAGTCACCAAACCATTTTTTGGCCGCATCAAAAGTCACCAAACCATCTTCTATAGTACTAAAGGCATGTTCGATTTATATGATTAGGTCGGATTAACCAGTTGAATTGATTAATCCAATTGTTCACTTTGTTGGATTAGGTAGTCAAGTGGATTAGTTAGTATACAATCCAACATGTTAATCTAAATCATGGTTTCAACCTTATTAACTAGTATGAATGAGTGTACTTGAAAAATGATGACTTTACCAACAACATCAACATGTTATCCCAATGTTAATACTTCTAATTGAATAAGTCACTCACTTCGAACTAATTAATTAATCCAAGTTACAATCCTATGTAGTATAAGCTAATCTCATGAAATTAGGATCGCAAGGTACCTGAACTGAACAAATGTAAGTAAATTATTAGATTAGATTTTTTTTTAATGTCTGTAGTATCCCCCCTTAGCCCCTCTCAATTAAGCCCAATCAACGCAAGCACCCTACCATTATCTTAAAAGACTCAACAGGGTGTATTCAATTGAGATTTTAATAGACTTTTTGTTACTTTTATTAGTGAATGATTTTTATGAAGTTTTAGATTTTGGTAGACTTTTAAAGACTTTGATAAACTTTTATGTAGATTTCATTATAATGACTTTTATCAACATTTAAGATTTTTAGTGACTTTTGTGAACTTCTTAAACATGATTTTGATGATACTAATAGATTATTGTGATTTTTAAAATGAAACATGTATTTTGCACTTTATTATAAAAAATAAATAATTATGTTTTTTCTTAAGAACTATTACTAATTTTTTAAAAAGTACTTTTGTATTTTAGTAAAAAAAAAACATATAAACATATTAATGAATTACTCTAAAGGTAATAGCATAACAAATAAGTAAATAAATATCAACATAATAAATAGGTAAATTAATCATCCTTTAGTGGTAGAAAAGAATCAAGTAAGATCATTGGAAATATTAGTGTAAAAATTTTGCACTTTATTTTTTTGTTTGACTTAAGCAAAAAAAGTATATTTTTTCCTTAATAATGATAATTTAAATTCTAAAAAAATGCACTTCTTGCATTTTAAAAAAAACTATACAATTATTTTCTTCAAAAATAATAATACTACAATTTTTGATATTATAATAATACACTAAATAAACGAAACTTCTTTGTTAAAAAAAAAAATATCAAAAATGTATAGTGATGCAAGAATGAGATTTTGTTAATAATGACATCAATTCATTTTCATCAACATAGATATTAGAGTATTATGGCTGAACAATGAAATCCAAGAGTTGTGGAGTGATTGAAGAAGTTGATAAAAACAATTGATAAGAAAAAGACCTCTTGTGAACAATGAAGTCCTTATTGAAAAATGTAACCAACAAAAATTAGAAGTCTCTAAAAGTTTCTGGGTTGAGGTGAGAAGAAGTTGAAGACTTCTTTATATGTATTTTTATATAAAAAGTCTACAAAAGTCAAGATTTGTAATCAATCTACAAAAGTCACCAAAAAATTAAATACACATTACTTTTATAAACTCTCTAAAAGTTTAAATTGAATACCCCAAAACTTTAGTAGACTTTTTAAAAGTCTATAAAAGTCCACATTGAATACACCTTACTTTTATAAACTCTTTAAAAGTTTTAAATGAATACACCTAAACTTTTTTAGTCATTAAAAGTAGCCAAAAATTTATTAAAATCTCAATTGAATACACCCATGCAAATGTCAAGGATAACAGCTCAGTTGCTGCAATTTCGGCGGGAATTGAACTCATGAAGTCAAATGATGCTTCTTCCATCTCATGCTTGGCAACGTTTCTTTCGCTTTCACAAGCTTGAGTTTTGAACTTTAAAATCTTTCATCCTATTCGATTAGTTGATGCTGTCGTTTGATCAAATTAGCTTAATCGATTGTTGATGATGATGTTGGTTTCCGCCATTTCCACACCATGCCACCCCTCACCCCAACCGCCCTCGCCGCCGCCATCGAATCCGCCGTGGCCTCCCACTCCCCTCTCCACGGCCGCTCCGTCCACGCCCAAATCCTCAAAACCCTAACAACCCCCACCAACCTCCGCCATTCGCCGCCTCTCCATCCAACCCAACCACTTCACCTTCCCCTGCACCCTCAAATCCTCCGCCGCCGGCCGCCAGATTCACGGCCTTGCCGTCAAGTCTGGATTGATTGACGATGTCTTTGTTGGGTGCAGCGCTTTTGATATATACTGTAAGAGCAACTCCAATGGTACTCTATTTAAACAACTCCAACTATACTCGATTTCCTCTCCATTATGGAGTTCATTCAACTCTATAATGACGTTGCTTACTTTTTTTTATTTATTTATTAATTTTTTCTTTTAAAAAATTATCAATAATTATTTTTTTTTTTTTAAAATATGAATGTGTTTTTTTCTTAATTTTTTATCGATTAAATAATTTATTAAAATTAATACAAATAAATAACAAAAAAAACTAAAAATAAGAAATAGAGTTTTGGAGTAAAAATAGAGTTGTAGTTGGAGAAGAAATAGAGTTTGATGTGACAGAACTGTAAAATAGATGGGAAAATAGAGTATTGTGGTTGGAGATGGTCTAAATGCGGGTGTTGAAATAATGTCGGAAGGTGATTGATGAAATGCCTGTAGGAAATGTGGTGACTTGGAATGCTTACATTTCGAATTCAGTGTTTCAGGGGAGGATGTATGATGCTTTTTGCGCGTTTGTGGAGTTTCGGGGCGCGGGCGAGGAGGGGAATTCGATTACTTACTGCGCGGTTTTAAGCAGGTGTGCTGATTGTGGGAATGTGGTGTTAGGGAGGCAGGTTCATGGGGTTTTGATTCGAAGCTGCGGGAGGAACCTGAGTTGACTAGGGAGGTTGGAAGTGAGTCATGTCTTGTTTGCTGTCGAGAATTACGACGATTTTGTCGACACTTTGAAGGTGATTTGAATGATTGAATCTCTCTAACTTTTGGTTTTAATCCTAAATTAGTTGTTGGATTGAATGCAGTTTTTGATTATTGACCTAAAGCTCCAAACTTTATAATTTGAAAATGAATCCCTTATATGTAGAAAAGTATGAGAGCACCAAATCCCCTTAAGTGAGGTCTCGAGTTCGAGTGTCTTGAATGGAAAAAATTGGGTTGGGAGGGTCGCGCCTCTTATGGGCCGACAGTGCGGGAGTGTGGATCAGTCGGTGCAGTTAGTGCCAGGCACCTAGGGGTGGCAAAATGTGCCCGGACCCGTTTGTCCGTATTTGACGGGTCCGGACATAATTTTTTGAAAATTAATACGGGTCTGGACATGTTTTCTTGTCCGTTTTAAAAAATGGGTCTGGGTCCGGACAATTTTTTTAAAAAAACGGGTACCCGTTTCTATATGGAAACTTGTAAGACTTGAATTTTGAATTTATAACATTTCTTTTTTGTAGTGATGGAATGCATGACAACATAAAAATTATGTATTTTTGTTAATAATTAAGTGAAAAAATTTATTTTATTTTATTAAAAAACGAGTCCGGACAAAAAACGGGACTTGTATATTTTAAAAACATACTGGTCCGGACAAAAAAAAATGTCCGTTTCAAAAACGGGTACGGGTACGGGAACTATTTTTAGTCGTTATTAAAAGGGGTGTCCGGTTCCGTACCCGTCCATACCCGTTTTTTTTTCCACCCCTACAGACACCACATAGGAAACCAAAAACTAAGATAAGTTTGATAGCGAAAGCGATGACATCGTCCATATTCGATGGCAAAAACGTTTACAATGTTTGCATTGTAATCCACTGTAGTGACAATGCAGGTTGTAAGGCTTTCATTGTTGTAATACCTCCTTCACATTCATGATTCAACCTGTGTCGTGCAATCGGCCAATGTAAAATTTGAACCTTGACAGGCACCTTGGTTTCCCATGAATTTAGCAGCGCCTGAAGCAGCCTGCGAATCATCCTGTCGGATACGGGCTCGACTTTGAGTCGAGGAGTGTAATTGCTGCAAAGTGTAATTAGATGACTTTGGTTTGCGTTGTGGTGTTCTCTACTAAAGCTGCGATGATTAACCAACCTTGTTCACCAAAAACTTAAATGTATTTCTGGATGGATTTTAGTGAAGACATGACTTTGAAGGATCTGATAGGCTTTGCTTTCCATTGGTTTGCATTAGTTGAAAATTTTTCTCTTTGCTTTTACTCCCCATTAATCCGTGCTCTGCAACAATAAATCTGAAAAGTTCCTATTGTATAAATCTAGTCGAACTTCCTTTGTGTTGTTGGTAGTATTGCTTTTACTGTTGATTATTTACATATCACTTAACTGAACTTAATTACGCAGGAGAAAGGAATTGGGTTTCTCAAGTTTAGTATTGGGGAGAGGAGGCAAGGATTCTTCTCTCTTCCAGATGGTTAGTAAAACCTTTTTTTTTGCGCAACCTCAGTGTAATTTTCAATCGGGTGCTGATAGGTAAATTGTGATTGGATTAGGATTGTTTTGATACGCACCCAATGGTGATTACTCTTCTGATCTTGGACTCATAAGCTTTGGTGGATTGAAATCTCAAGGGAAAAGAGATCATTAAATTTGGTTCAATCTTCTATAGAAACTTGCACATATAGCTAGTTTTTTCAGTTTGGAATAATGCCTTCTTATAATAGAAAAGTTTATACCATAGAGACGTACATGTTGATGGATATGTAATGCTTGTTTCGTTGTATATTTCATGCTTTTAAGTTTTAGCAACTGATTTTAGCAAGTATGGTACTTTGATGTGTCATCTGGCTTGATATCCGATTTGAAAACCACCATTATAAAGTAATACATTTTTTTTAATACAACAACAACAACAACAACAACAACAACATAGCCTTAGTCCCAAATTAATTGGGGTCGGCTACATGGATTAAACTCTTACATATTTTTAATACATTTTTTTTAGTATGCATCTTTATTTCCTATTTAAAATTTTTCTTTACATATGTCATATATCTTTGTGTTTTAAGACTTGGACTTGCTATTTATACTTGAAATTGAATTTCTCTTTGAAGATCAGCATAAGCCATTGTAGTAGGTAAAAAAAAAAAAACCCATCTCAACTATGTTGTTTTTTCAGTGTCCAGATTCACACATATAGTCATATTGCGCGCATGATCCAAAAATAATTATCATTCAACTTTTACCCACCTAACATCCAACATCTGAAGTCAATGTATCCAAAATTTGGATTAAGCTCCCTATTTCGGTATAGAAATAAAGGAGCTAAACTTTGAGGAGCCACTTAGATTTTTTTTTCAGCTACTCTAAGTATTTTCTTTACTCAATTTTTATTTGGTAGGATAACTGTAAAATGTCTTGTATATTTTACTTTGTGCTTAGGATGATTCACATTGATGACTGGTATTTTGCATCTATAAACTTCTTAAATGTCTTTTTTTTGTTTCAGCAGGAATGCATAATTAATTTATATTTTTGTTGGAAACTGTGCAAAAAAAAAAAAAAAAAAAAAATCAAAGAAAGTATCAAATTGTTGGTTTGAACTGAACTAAACGAAACTGCTGTTATTGGTATTATGTTGTTCGATTTTACATGTTTACTGGTTTGGTGCAGAATTTGCAAGAACCTCTAACCGCCTAATCTAGTTTAATTTTAGTGTCATTTCCCTGTTTATATTGGCAATTATGCTGTTGACTGATCATTATCAAACAATTGCTTGTTTTGATCAGACAGATGACTGCTTTTGTGCCGGTAACTGCTTGGAAGTGATGGAATTGTGAGGTCCCATGAGGATGTAGAAGTGAAGTGATTGTGGAGCGCTCTTTTTACACACATTTATCACTGTTTTTAAATAGACTCCAACATAAACTGTATAACGGATGTGTGTGTCAAAAGTAGCCCAATCGCTATTGCTTTAGTAGACAAGTCTTTGCATGCGTGAATTATGTTGTAGGCAAAAGTCTCATGAATAACGTATATGTAATTAACATAAATTATGTTCCTAATGTTTTTATGACAGTGAAGGCTAGTTCATTGTTTGTTTCCTCACTTAACATGATCAGTTTTTCTACATATCTGTATTCTCCCTTTTCAGAATCATGCTTTTACTTTTACTGAAATGTTCACAGATAAATATTGTCTTGCTCTTTGTTATTCTCAAGCGGAGATTTTTTTTTTTTTTTTGGGTAAGAGCTAAGTTGGGTTGTACTTGCATGTTACTGTAATATTGTTTAGTAAAATGCTTTTGTAACTCACTTTGGAAAATCTATTTTTATTCCTTAATATAAGAAAATGAAAGCTACCTTTCTTGTAACTGTAATATTGTTTAGGAAAATGTTTTTATGACAGTGAAGCCTTATATTATATTACAATTACAATTCTTTTAGTGAAATTAACTATAAACTAATTAATAGACAACATCATAGAGCATATTAAATGTTTTGCGTTTGATATATATATATATATATTGATGTTTTTCTTAATATAAGAAAATGAAAGCTACCCTTTCTTTAAAATCATAATCCAAAATTTGAACCTTTCTCTTCGGGATCAAAACAAGACCACAAGTCTATCTTAAAACCAAAAAAAATGTAATCAAAAATAGATTTAAGAAACATTATGTTTATATTTCTATGAAAAGAGTATAAAATTGAGGAAAATGAATGGCTTAAGGACATCCCTGCACCACTTGATCTTGCCACAGCGTGTTGTTTCTTAGATTGCCAAGAAACTAGATTCGAACCAAAGTACACTGCATACCCAGCAGTTGATTTTCTATCATCAGGAAAAGATGTCCAATCTGCATCAGAATACCCAGTGAGAACCAATTTGTTACCAGGTCTAAACGAAATCCCAAATTGAGAAGTACCCTTCAAGTACCTCAGAACCCTCTTAAGAGCTTGCCAATGAAGAATGGATGGAGATTGCTGATACTGACTCAGCTTATTAACTACAAAGGCAATATCAGGTCTTGTGTTCACCACATATTGAAGGCCGCCCAATAAACTTCTGTACAAGAAGATATCATGAAAAGGAGGAGAAGCATCTGAGTACAGTTGTTTTCCCATGACAGCAAGAGTTTCAACAGATTTGGCATTAGACATCCCAGCTTTATGTAGCAGTGCATTGATGTAACTTGTTTGTATTAAATACAAATCAGTATTGTCTCGGTGAACTTCAAATCCCAAGAACAAATTAAGCTCCCCACTGTCTTTCAGTGCAAAAACCTGATGAAGAGACTGAATAAACTGCTGGATCAATGTTGTATTATTACCAGTTATGAAAATGTCATCCGCATACACCAGGATATACAATATAGAGCCCTGATTATTGTATATAAAGAGAGAATTGTCACACTTAGAATTCACAAAACACCAGTCCAATAGAGTCCCTTTTAATCTATCAAACCAGGCTCGTGGAGCTTGTCTCAAACCATATAAAGCACGATTTAGTTTGCAGACACGAGTAGGATGATTGGAATCAATAAAGCCAGCAGGTTGAGTAGTATACACCTCCTCAACGAGATTTGCATTTAAAAATGCACCAATCTTTTATGCCATAAGGACGCTGAAGACCTATGTGCTGCCATGAAAGCTGAAGAACTGCAAGACTCAGCTGATTGTGTAGGTGGTCCAAAGAACTGGTACAATCCATCTTTCAGAGTTCCAACCAGCAATATATTCTTTGTATTAGAATCCTTCACCAAACATTCATGGTCATTAAACTCAATTACCACATATTGTCTTTAGTTAATTGAGATATACTAATGAGGTTCTTCTTCACCTGAGGTACACATTAGGTATTAGGAAATTTCAGTGCAGAATTAACCTTAGCATTTCCAACATGTGTGATATTCAAAGATTGAGCATTACCAACAAGTAAAGAGTTTGTACCTGTGTAAGGAGAGAAACCAGAAAGTTGAGAGGTATCTGGGGTTACATGTGCAGTTGCACCACTGTCTGCATACCATGTGTTATCACCAGAACCTTCACCTTCAAAGAAGGGATTTCCAGCAGCTTGAGTAAAGAATGCTTGAGAATTTTAAGAATTCTGAACACCAGATGTGTTATCCCCATGAAATCCCCCTCCTTGAGAACTATGAAGGCCACCGCTAAAGACTCCTTGATTCAGACCTGAATTTCCATTATGCATTCCTCCTCCATTTGAAGGAGTTGATCCCACATATGCAAAATCTGCCCTATAGTAACAATGAGCAGTTGAATGTCCAATCTTTGAACAAATCTGACAAGAAGGTCAATGACCTATGTTCTTGTAATTTCCTCTTCCTCTATTACGCCCTCCTTTACCTCTGAAATTGCCAAAACCACGACCACCTCCATTGTTCTGGTTGAAATTACTCTGATTCTTTGAGAAAGTGTTCCCGTTCCTGACCTCTGCTGCATCAGCATATGGATTTGAACCTTGCAACGAAAGAGAGTTCAAACCAGCCAGATTTTGAAGCTGAGAAACCTTTGTCTCAAAACTAAGAAGAGCAGACTGTAACTCTGTCCATTTTAATCCTTGTTGATACTGAAGAACTGAAACGATAGGTAGATATTCAGTATCTAACCCTGCTAGAGTGCAAGAAATCAATTCCTTAACAGGTAATGGTGATCCTGCAATGTTCAGACAGTCTGATAATTCCTTCATCTTCTTGAGATATTCCACCATTGAATGAGAGCTTTTCCTATATGTTTGCAGCATTGTTCGTTGAACTTGAATCTGAGCCTTATTGTTTGCTCCACACAGTTCGTCAATGGCTAACCGCAATTCATTTGCTGAGGATATGAACTCTGTAACTTGTCCTGGAATTGCATTATCCAAAGATCCATAAAACCATCCCAACAGGATTTGATCCTTTGAGTACCAATCATCATATTCCGGATTTACCTCTCCAGATTCATCAAGAAATTTAGGAGGACACTCTTTAGTACCAAACAAATAACCATCAAATTTACAACCTTTAATCAATGGTAGTATTGCAGATCTCCAAATGATGTAATTTGAACCATCAAGCTTCACTGAACAAATTTGATTGAATGAATTACCGAATGGAGCCATTTCCTGAGCAAAATTGGTATGACTCATGACTTGTCTGGATGTTGGAGACGATCCAGGTGTTGAAGACGATCTAGGATTTGCCATTCTTGCTTGAGCTTTCAACAGCTCTGATACCATGTAAGTTTCGGAAATGAAAAGTAAAAACAAGAAAACCAAGAAATGAAGGTTTCATCATAACAACCTTCACTGTTTCATTTCCATCATCTGTACAAACAAAGTGTGTGTGATCTCTTCTATTTATAGAGAGTTTCTTCTCATTACAACCCTCAGATTCACTTCTTTCTTATTCAATCTCAGCCCTCTGTTCCTAACAACCTGAAGGCTTTACCTACATATTACAGTAAATCAGTTTGCTTAACTAATTCTTTGTTCACACTTGTCTCACCATTACATCCATACAACTCTATTACAACCTACTCAATGATTATCAACTTATGGTTTGTTATTGTCCTGCAGATAGCTGATAATAGTTCATCTGGGCGTGAAGTCAAAGTGACACCTTTAGGTCAGAATGATTTCAGAACGGAAATTCATGGCTTAAGCATCAATATCAATTAGCAGTTTATACCAAGGTAAGTTAGCTCATATATGCAATGTTTTTAAATTGCAGGTGCTAGGAATGTATTTTAGAATATACATTGTTTTCACTCCAGCTGTGTAATAGGGCTCCATAATCGCTCTCTTTCTAAAATTGAAAAAAAATGAAGAAAAGGGATTCATATTTGGTATGCAGATAATATTCACACATCTTGAAGTTTTATATCATATTATGCTTTGCGTTTCGGTTTTAAGTTGAATGCCTCATGTAGAGGTTTTAAAACTACTACTGTTTTTACTCTTTCTTCTTAATAACTTAATATACTAATTTACTTCTACCCAAAAAAAAATTACTAATTTACCTTCAATGTATATAAATTAATTTGGGGTTTGTGATTGATATGAGCAGGATCATACCAAGCATATTCATGTATTGCATGGTAAGCATCATCATCATTTCAGGGAGAGCAAGAAAATTCATTTGCCTGGTGACGATGATTCTAGCCACGGGCCAAGTTTTGAGATTGCTTCCCATCCTCCTGGGACGGTCATAGCTCCAATGGCTGGTTTAGTGGTGAAGGATGGGATGAGAGTGGCAGAAGGACAACCCGTGTTGGTTTTAGAAGCAATGAAAATGGAGGTGCCAATGATTTATCTCTCTCCTCGCATCTAACTTATTCAAATGCTCTTTGATCTCATATTTTTTAATTCCGGATGGGACATATTTTTCCCCGTTTAGTTCTCTATGACGAATACCTATTTTTATTCCTTGTGGAAGCCGCATTATATTACAATTACAATTCTTTTAATGAAATTAACTATAAACCAATCAATAGACAACATCATAGAGCATATTAAATGTTTTGTGTTTGATATATATATATATATATATATATATATATATCTTTTCCCTAATTATAAGAAAATGAAAGCTACCCTTTCTTGTAAAAATTAAAATCCGAAATTTGAATTCAGGATGTCTATCTTAAAACCAAAAAAAAAAAAAAAAATCAAAATTGATTTAAGAAACATTATGTTTATATTTCTATGAAAACGAGTATAAAATTGAGGAAAATGAATGGCTTAAGGACATCCCTGCACCACTGATCCTCTGAGCACTTATGGAAGAGCCTTATTTACCATTATTTATATTTCTAGATTGTGTGGAATATTTTTATCTGACTTATTTAGCTTGCTATTCCATGGCAGGGAGCAACAACTTAAACTCATTGTGGCTCGCTCATCCACCATTTCGGGTTCATCATGATGCATCAGAAACAATGGAACTTAAGTGGGACAATGAAGATGCTAGCGACTCGAAGAAAATAAAACTTTCTGTGACTCAACAATCAAATGGAAACTAGGTTAAACAAGGTAAGTTAGCTTATATATGCAATGTTTTTTGGCAAATTTCAGACGCTGGGAATGTATTTTTGTTATTGTCCTGCAGATCATAGTAGTTCATCTAGGCATGAAGTCAAAGTGACACCTTTAGGTCTGATTTCGTAATAGAAATTCCAAAATCGCAATCTCTTAACCCTTAATATGCAATGTTTTTAAATTTCAAAATGTATTTAGAATAGACATTGTTTTCAAGGGATTTCCAAAATCGTATTTGAAAATGCAGATCATATTGGATTACGTTGGTGCATGCCTTACAGCACACATCTTGAAGTTTTATATCATGTTATGCTTTGCGTTTTGGTTTTAAGTTGAATGTCTCATATTGAGGTTTTAAAACTATTACAATTTTTACTCTTTCTTCTTAATAACTTAATATACTAATTTACTTCTACTCCTCAAAAAAAAAAAAAAAAAAAAAAAAAAAATGTATAAAAATAATTTACCTTCCATGTATATAAATTAATTTGGGGTTTGTGATTGATGTGTGCAGGATTATAACAAGCATATTCATGTATGACAACCTGTGTTGGTTTTAGAAGCAATGAAAATGAAGGTGCCAATGATTTATCTCTCTCCTCGCATCTAACTTATTTTCAAATGCTCTTTGATCTCATGATTTCCTTCATTTTCAGTATGTTGTCAAGGCACCACGTTCTGGCCGTGTTCATCAGCTCAAAGTCAATACTGGCGAACAAGTTTTCGACAACAATGTGCTCTTTAATATCAAGGTACGTTTCCTCAACTACAATTACTTTATGTGGAATTTAGTGTCTCACACATTCTTATTCCCTTGTTTGAGAAAGATTGCATCTCCTTCTAGACCTCTAGGTTCATCATGTATTGCCACGTTATTCCTAAGAAAAACCATGCCCTTCCTCGAATTAATTAACCTTTATCATAGTGAAAAGGATTTACATTTAGCTTTAGAGACATGCCAGTTCAGTTAGGTTTACCTTTCGGCAAAAACCTAATCAAAGTCCATCATAATTTGCTCTCATTTTCTTTTCTGCGCTAGTGATACTGTTACCAAACTCAATTGCTTTAGAAATTGAACCTGACAATATCAAATCTAGTACGGTTTAATTTCCACTATTAATTGAATTGTACCCAACCTAATAGGTTCAACCAAGGAATTGCATTACTTCTACTTCCAGCCAATGTTTTTTTTTTTTTTGCAATTCAAAATAATAATGATAAGAAAAGATACCCATAATGAGACTATTTAGGGTAATTGAATTTATTAGCTGGTTCAGAATGGCATTTTCATCCTCAAATAGATCAGTTTGGTACTGTTTTTCTTATTTGGAGTACCTAACCCGAATTATGACCAAACATCTAGTTTAGGTTTTAAGTATCTACAAGTTAGATAAATGTCCACTTGCGAAAATCAATTTGAATTGATTAGGGTGGTTAGATTCGTTTGTCTATTTTTATTTGAATGATCTATTTCTTCGATCTTATTGCACGCTAAATAAGTATAACCCCATGTGTTTAAGAATAGTATGACATTATGAATTATCGTGACTTGAACGAATTCGAACCGAGCTTACTTTTACTTTTTCTTTTTCTTTTTCTTTTTCTTTTTTCTTTTTGGATACTCCTTGTATAGGATGAATAGAGTAGAAAAAATTTCTCTTATATCCCAGTTTAACTACGCAGTTTCCAGGAGCTGGTTTTGCTGAACCCACTCACAGAAAATAATTTCAGAAGATGCATGCCTTTGATTAAATTCTCAGTATATTTTTGTGATTAGAATGTTGGCATTATCCTTGAAAATTCTAAGAAATCATGTAAATCTTAATCTCCATCTTCAATAAATAAGTTATATCATAATTTCATTCTTTTTTGGCTCTCTATTATTCTTCTTCTTTATTTCCTACTTTCAACTTCATGTTGAGGCATATGCTGATGTTATCTCGGACAATGCCTTTTTTTTTTGCTCTCTATTGTTTCATTTTTTTTATAAGAAGCCTTCCTTTATACCCTGCCTATGAACCACCACTGCTCTCACGCGGAGACTCAAACTCTCAACCTTCGCTAAAGTCTAAAAGTGAGGATGTTTTATGTCTTTTTTTTTTCAAGGTAAGAAAACAATTTAATCACAACACTCTTGACTCCAACATGAGTCGAACAACCAAACCTTGCCTTTGGCAAATGATGTCTTAAACAACTCAATGATACCTAAATGTTTATTAAATTCAAAGAAAAAGGGAAATAATAGTTAAAAATTTCTTGTGCTCTTAATGCAATAAGGTAACTTTAAGATAAAATTGTAAAACATATATTCATTAATGTAAAAGGAAAATTTACAATATCTTGTCTAACAAAATGCCTTTATACAATTATTATTATTATTATTATTATTATTATTATTATTATTATTATTATTATTATTATTATTATTAGAAGGAAAGGAGACAGTGCTCCTGAAATTTTATTGATCGGCAAAAAAAGAAAAATAAAAGAGATTACATATCGGAGGGATTGTGTACCCTCGAGTTAGTTTGTCTGGTTGATCGATTTACAATTATGCATCAACCATGTAAAAGTCAACATCTTTGTCTAAACATAAACTACACCAAATGAAGTAGAAAAAATATGAAAGTTTATCTACAATGTTGTCCTCTCGTCTCTCCTCCACACGGACCAGGCCTTCATCTCTGCATTACAGTGTCTCCTTGGGTGTGGGTAGTAGTAGCCCCTCTGTCTCTGTGTGAATTTCTATGACCAACAACAAGAATAAGGGAATTAGAAAAGATTGATCATGAGAGGTAAATTTTGAAGTTTATTTCAATGGTAATTATAAAAATAAGTGACAATACGATGCACAGTTAAAAAAATGTAGCAAATGTATGCATAAAGATTGATCATGGGTACATTTCTGTGACCAACAACAACACTTGACAAACAATATATAAATAGATTTTAATATACAGATATCATCAAACACTATATTAAGGTGCACGTACTGAGGTGACAAACCTAGAATACATAAAAATGCAATAACAACTACATATGCATGCATCCGTCAACTTGTAAACTGTTAAGCTTGGGGTACGCAAGTCATTGATCTCAAGACTGCTATGAGTTATAAGATATTGGTGGGATATGATACACAAAAAGCAAAACTTGAACACTCTGGTATTTATCGGTCGCGCATCCGAAGAAAAGCGATAAGATGTACAATGTCGTGTTCAAGCACTTTGCGTTTCGTGTTGTAAGCTACCAATAACTTAACATGCGTAACATTAATTAGAATTTTTTTTTCTTTTTTTAACTCTAGCTTGAGTCGAACCTACAACCTCTCTAAACTTAGCCTTTTAGCAAGCGACGTTTCTTCTATCTCACGAGGGATGCAATGGCTAAATATTCCCCATAACATATGCGGTCATGGCAACATCAATAGGGAGCAATGGTGTTGACAGAGAATATTATAGACAAGTTGTAAGATCAACCTAACTAACAAGCATATTCCAACAAAATCATTGAAGTTCTCCTCCCTTTGGTGAAACATGAAAATCAATACATCAAATTTTAAGAAACACCAAATGTGCAAGGAATTCGCTCTCAAAACAATACAAAGGATGTTCTCTTTCAGTCGACGCAAGAAATAGACATAGCGTTCTCTTGCCGAACAGTAGTAGTAGCACCCTTTGCCAGTACACGAGCAAAAATGACGCGAAAAATGAAACACATACACTTGCTAATTTCGACGAGGCAACATCTTCACTGCCTATCAATCCTCTGTCTATGTCACGAGCCTTCCCGAATTCCCTGTTATATAGAAGAGATACTTTTACTGTAAGTAAGTGCAATAGGTTAAATAAGGCATACGTTCTACAAAAAAATTGATCTCAACCTCATATAAGAAATTATGTCAACAGACTGCTATAATGATAAATGAAAGGCTAAAGCATGCAATGCATTATTATAAATCAAAGTTCAAATCAATTTCAGATGGAGGATTGGACAAAGAAGAAAGCACTTGTAAATAATGTGTTCAATTTCACGCTTTCTCTTCAAGTCTGCAGAATGAGATGGCAATGGAGGCTTGGCAAGTTGACAAGATTCTAATAAATCTCTCACATTCTTGTTTGGAACAAGATCATCTGCAAGTATGTTTGTCGCTCCACAAGCACACATCGACTTCGAGATGATGCAGTCCCTAATACCTGATGATTATGATCCAAAAAAAGGTATATTAACGTGACAAATATACTATACAATCAAAATGAATAAATGGATAAATCAAAAGAAGAAAGACTATTAAATAAAATAGAACAAAAACTGATTAACACAACAATAGAACTTAACAGAAACATCAAACTTGTATTTTTTGGAAACAAAATAGACGTAAGGATATGTAATGATTTTTTTTTCTTTCAAAAAACTAATTTCAACTTAAGCATGGCATTATAGACAAGTTAGTGAAAACATAAGAAAACTTTTGCATGTGTGGTTAACATGAAGAAAGAGGACAATCAGATTATGTTTAACATGAAATCCTTAGCACTGTCTAGTGTACAATTAATAAAACACTTACACTTATCGCAGAAACTCCTATAGCAACATTTGCCTGTCATGACGGCATCTTTCATTACTCCTTTGCACAACGGACAATGAAGTTCTGCTGGAATGTCGATTGCAGATCGAGTTGAAGGTAATCCCTCTATCTCCCTTTCAAAAGTGGCCCTATTTCATGCAAAAAAAAAAAAAAAAAAAAGCCAAATGAATTCCGGAAACTATAAAAAACCACATAATACTAGTTCAACCAAGGAACTACAAACAAATCAAGCTAGAAGTAAAATTAGATTAGCTTACTCATCAGGCTTCAGAGCAGCGACAACTCCACCGGTCAATGCATAAGAGCCATTTGAAGTTGTCATCAGCATTGACTTCGGAATGCCAGTTGGAGGCTTCAACTTCTTAATGTCGTAATTAGGATCACCATTAGTCGGGCAATCCCGAATAAAATGCCCCGGAATATTGCACCGGCGACAAATATAGCCTGCAGGAGGTGCTCGGTCCCTGGTACTCATTCTTCCATCCATAAATCCTCCAAAACACTGATAAGCTCTTGATGAGGAATCCTGAATTTGCCTGCAAGTGCATTTAAGTTTCACAATTCATTAGTAAAGGATAAAAAGGAATCCAACCAAACAAATAAGTTGAATGACAAGAATTGATCCGCACTAATGTACTAACCAAGTATTGATTAAAGCCTTAATCCTCCTCTCCTCCTCAACCTTGTTGATCATAGAGGCCGAGGGGGCATCTTGCATCGTATTGGTTGATTGCACTTCAAATGCATCAATGGTACACAAATCACCAAAATCGTGCCAATCATTCTCCTCCGGCTGCAAGACCAACTAGAAAAATTAAACATATATACAATATAATTCCAACAGAAGTTTCAACCATCAAGTTTCACCAAATGAAACCTCAAAAACTAATTTTTATGAATCTCATATCACATGCATTTAGCCATTTACCATTGTTGGACTGCTCTTTGATGATTGATCAAAATCCTTCTCCTTATTGTCTACAACAATGTTTGCTCTACACCACAAACATATATATCTTAGCTAAAATGATCTAGATCTAGCATTTCAACCAAAAGCATCTGATACACATAATCAGATTGAACTTAATACTGGTACAAGACTTAAAGGCTAAAACAATGACCCTCGGCAAGGTTAATGACTGCACAATATCAAATTGGGAAGCAAAACTTTTCTCTTTTGGTTATATAAAAGAAATGTTTAAAGACTTGAAAATTGAAACTTGTACCCTTTTCGTTCGATTACGATAGGCATGCGAAGTCCTCTTGGAACGCGGTGAACTATAACTGAGGTATCCCTCGGGATCAAAGTAGCTTCATCAAGGTACTCTGGAATTGCAACGACAAAAAGAAGTGTTTAATATTTTATGAAAAAGATAATCCAGCCATGTAATGTATGTAGACAAATCAAACAAACTCCTGTATTCGAAACTTTATACATCACTACTTCATAACAAGATATATACGAAATACATGCCGACTCCGTCTATTAATGATTTACATCCAACCAAAGTGTTAGTAGTCAGGGAATGAAAAGTATGCAAAGAGTTATTCAGTTTAATTTGAAGACTGATTTTCTTTTAACCAAAATAGCAACAAATTTACTTCATTCATTGAAGAGTTTTAGTAAAGTGTATAATATGTCCCTCGACAAAGCACGCCATCAACTGCATTAGCTTTTAATCCATGTAACGAGTCTCGACTAATTGGCGGGGACTAGACTCAAGAGTAATCACTAAATAATTAGGAAATTAACGAGGACCAACCTTCATTGGTCTGAGCGTCGAAGACCATAAGGATGAAATCAGCGTGTCTCTTCAAATGCATGGACTCAACAATTCTTAGCTTCAAGTCCGTGACGGATATTGAAGGACCTTCTATGACCAAAGATTTATAATCTTTGGAGCTCTTGAATTTGTAGTGCACAGCCGCCATCATCTCTGCTGCAGATGATTCCTCTAGTTGATCAAATAGAGAAATCAAGGGTGCTTCTTGAATCTTTGGTTGGAATCTTCAAATGCCAAACTTAACCGTCCAAAAAACTGAACCTGCAATGATGAAACTATGTTATGCACTTCAACTAATTAAACCATAATTATGGATGAGAAATTAATAACTGTGCACAGTAACAGTTTCCATATGACAGCAGTGCGCCAAGAAATTGACTATATAGATCAGAAGCATCAGCTTAGATTTATAAACATGCTTTGAATAAGAAAAAAAGTTATTATCATGTTAGGTAAAACTTGTTCACATTCAAAAACTTCATGTTGAGTAAGTTTTTGACTGCAGTGTGCCAAAAAAATTATTATCATGACTGTACAGATCAGAAGCATGGACTTTATTTTTAGGGAACACATTGTTTCTCGCCAATTTTTTCTGTAAAAAGTGTACATACTTGGCTATGATAAAATAAAGTCTCGTTCCTATCCAAAACAAAAAAAAAAAAAAAACTTCATGTTGTGTAAAACTTCTTGATATTCAAAAGCATTGGGTTTTGAATCTTTGATTGGTCACACATATACTTTGATTTTATTGTAACTAATTCATCATTGCGATTGTGATTCCCTGGTGAGTGACTAAGACCTAAAAAGAATCCCAAGTTGGTCATATGTAAATGGTAACTATTTTTTGTTTTTTTTTTCACACGCCCCCCAACAATAGCAAACAAATCTTGAAACAAATAAGAAGATGAACACCGATTGAAAACTTGGAAATTTCAACCAAAATCGACAATGATAACGGAATTAATTCTTAAAAATTTCAACCAAGAACTTAACTCTAAAAGAAAAATAATCTAAACCTTCAATAAAATGTTTATCAATCTCCTGCTCTCAATTCTCTTCTTCCGAATCTTTAAATCTTCTTACACTCATTTTTTTGGGTTAGGTCTATTTATATAGGAAAAGATAAGATAGAGAGGGCTTGGGCCACAAGTATAGGATTGGAATGGATAAAGACAAATAAAATGAATACTTCTATTTAGATTACCTTTAATCATCAATAGCCAACTAATCAAATGGGACGTAATCCAACTATCAAGACAAGCCTATCAACCCGATGGAGAACACCGTTAATTTTTTTCACTTTCACAGTGCCGTTGATCTTCAAAATGAGTTCATCGAATAGTGATAATGAAATCTGGAAAACGTTGGACGATCTAGACACCGAAGAAGAAGAAGAAGAAGAAGTAATCTCTCTCAACATTCTCCACAACAATCTCATCCTCACTAACCTTCTCCTCCAACAAGTAAGCGAAGAAGAACTACAACAACAACTCCAGAAACTCCATCTACATCTACATCTGCATCTACATCCATGGCGGCGGCGAAGGGGGTTTCGCTCAGCTACATCGCCAGAGTCTCGAATGACGTCAAGCGACTCGCCAACTTCGGAGCGGAGCGGATCCGAAGAGGCTTCCCAGAGGGCACCACGTCTGCTTCTCTGTGACGAATTTCGATGAGTTCGTTCGATCTCTGAAGGTAATATTCAGTAATTGGAGGAAACAAAGCACTTAGTTCTGCATTTGCACACAATTTGAAGGCTCAAAATCGAGTTTTTTGCGACGAGTTTCGATAAGTCTCTTGTAGACAATTCAAAAAGATGCATTTTGTTGGCTTACTTGAATTAGATTTGAGATTCAAAGGCAAACCATTGAATTCCATCCACTAATTGCAGTGCTTCTATGTTTAGAATTTTTGGTTACTCAGCAATTTGAAATTCTAAGTTTATGGTGATTTTGTGATGCTTTTGTGAATGAGAACTTAAACCTGTTAAGGAGGGATTGAGAAATGTAAAATGTGAACAAATGAAGAAAGTTATTGTGGAAGGTCATTTCCTAGTGTCGGTCGTATCGGCTTCTAATTTGAGTGTTTAGAAGGTCTGAATCTGATCATGTTTTTTAGTTTTGAGGTTCTCTGCTACGAATCCAATCAACATGTTTTAATGATTGTTTTGAAATATTTGTTACTCATTCCACTTAGTCAATTTCATTAGTGCAGTTGTATATTGTCCATTAACTTTATTTTAGATTATTATTTTAGCCTTACCAGTGTTGTTAAACCATGGAAAAACACTGAGTTGAAAGTAATCTAAATGCAACCTGATGAAAAACAAAGCAAGTGATCCAGATGGTGTATCTTTTGATCTACACATTTACATTGCCTCCTCAGTCTTTTCTTAGAACCTGAAATGACTGGGTGTATCTTACTACATTGAGTCAAAGATATCGTGATTAATACTATAAAATAAGGAGAACTGTAACTATACAAACTCAGGTCTGCTTTAATTGAGCAAAACCTGAATATCAAGCAATGATCTTTCTAATTTTATAGAATAATGTCATTATCCAACTTAAGTTTCAGCTTTCCTTTTCTTTTCTTGGATTGTCCTGCGGCCCCTTGCACATGTTAGACATGATTCTAAGACTGTTATCTTGCATGCATATCAATACTTTCATTGTTACTGGAGAAGTCCTGAGGTGTTTGCCTTACATATATTTTAGTCACAACTGCTGTGCTGGTCAGTCAAATTCATATCTTTCATTGCAATGTAGCTGTGACCTGTGACTATTGAGTTTTTAGCAGGGCCTTTCAGTTCCTTTGGAAATTATCTTGGTACCCAGTGTCTAACAAGAAGTTTCACTTGTGTTATTTTCTATAATGTTGTGAACATGTTGTTTGAAGAATTATCTCTAGGTTTAATTAGAGCATGTAAATTGATCCAATTAGATTTTTTTTTCTAATCTAAATATGGATGGAGTTACCCGTAAAGTCATCATAATTGACAGTAGTCGCATAATAATTTACTCAAACTTTACAGCCACTTGTCCGTGGCCCAAGTGATTATGCTATTTGAATTTGGGTGATAATAGACTAATTTTGTAGCATTAAATTGAGCAGAGTGGAAGGGTTTGGTCCATGTAAATGACCGCAACTAATTTAGGAGACAAGGTTTGTTGTTGTTCTTTCATTTAGTGCTTTGTTTTTGCTAAGCGCTCAATAAAATATAGATAGTTTCTAGTTGTTATACACTTACACCAACTGACGATTGATTGATTGATTGATTATCATGTTGGTGGTGTCCAGATCTTCGTATTTGTCCAGATCTTTTGCCCTATTAATTGAATAAGAAAGAATTTAACGTATTTAATGATAACTTTTTTTTTTTTTTTGTCACTCGTCCCAATAGCACCAAACAATCCACACTACTCCAGGTTCGGTACTAATGAGTTTTTCGATCTAGATCACTGTGATTTTTGGGTTCATGGTGGAGTTTTGAAACAATTAACAAAAGACGAATATCGTTTGAAAACTTGGAAATTTCAACCAAATCGACAATGATAGCGGAATTCTTAAAAGTTTCAACCAAGAACCGAACTAATTCCCTGAAAAGTGTAATCTAACCCTAAAAAAAAATAAACATAAACTAAACCTTCAATAAAATTTTTTATCAATCTCCTGCTCTCAATTCTCTTCTTCTAGATCTTTAAACATTCTTACACTTATTTTATTTTTTTTGGTTAGGTCTACTAAACTCCATATTTATATAGGAAAAGATAAAATATAGTGGGTTGGGCGACAAGTACAAGTTTCGGTTATTATTGCTATGATAGATAAAAACAAATAAAATGAATTCTGTTATAAATGTAATAAGTGGATGGATGACCCTTCGTATCCCCGCCTTTTGTAAGACCCATTTACTTGTAAGTTATTGTTATGAGTGTAACTTGTGCCTTTTGATCTTCATCTCATTATGACCAAAATGGCTATATAAAGGGTCCTCTCAATGTAATTTGTACACCAAGTTGAATGAAAGATTTCTCTATTTTTCTCTCATTTACTATCTTCTCTAAGTTTTAGTTCATAGTCTTTACTTTCTTTGCTTTAGTCTTAGTTTTACAACACGTTATTAGCACGTATTTGATTGGATCGAAGGAGTCTTAAAAAATTGAGAAGATTTTCAAAGAACATAAAGCTTGGATGGTATAATTTTTACCTTAAATCTCATTTTGGTATTATGGTTTCTTTTATGATTTTTAGGTTGCGTGTATGTTGTTAATTGATGTCAATCTCTTCAACGTATCGTTCATCATACATTCGTCGCCTACAAATACACTAGCTCATATATAATTTTTATGAATATGATTTTTTTTTTACTTAAATCATTTTGAATTACATATATATGTATTATTCGCACTAGCCGATGAGCACACACTAGTCACGTGAAAACAAAAATATTTTACTATGAAAGCATTAATTTTATGTGCGTTCTCAGATTATATACTTAACTCACAAGTTTTTGTTTTAGTGCATGAGAACAAAAGAGAGTTTTCTCTCATCTTATCTGTCTCAATGAGACATATTTTTCATTCCTTGTATTTATACGAAGTACAAAAGTTAGTTACATAAGTGTAGACACACAATCTCACACTTGAACTCATACACACATACAAACACATTACATATGTACAATGACTACAATACCCTTAGTGATTAATCCTAATAATATCCCCCCTCAAACAAAGGGGTACAGAAAGTACACCAAGTTTGTCTCGCAAGAACTAGAATCAAGACGCAGTAAAACCCTTAGTGAACACATCAGCTATCTGATCCCGAGTAAGAACATGATGAATTTGCAGTTGACTAGACAGAACTTTATACCGCACATAAATGTCTAACTCTATATCCTTGGTGCGAGCATGATACACAAGGTTTTTAGCTAAGGCTGCAGCACTCAAGTTGTCACACCAGATAGTAGGAGAAGCCAGTAAAGGGATGTGAAGTTCAGCAAGCAAAGAGAGTAACCAAGAGATTTTCGCTGTCACCTGTGCTAAAGCACGATATTCTGATTCTGTAGAATACCTAGACATAACTGCCTGCTTTTTAGACTGCCAGGCAACCAGATTTGATCCCAGAAATATTGCATAACCAGATCCTGAACGTCGGTCATCTGGTGAAGAAGCTCAGTCTGTATCCGAGAACCCTGTAACAAACGACTAGGAACCCGGACGAAAGGTAATACCCATGTCAACTGTACCTTTCAAGTACCACTGTACTCGCTTTAATGCCTGCCAGTGATTAACAGTTGGAGCCTACTGATACTGACTCAGACTATTAATGATATAAACATTGTCTTCCTTGCTATCTTTCTGTGGCTCCTCTGACATTTCTGAAATAACTTCAATTTTCATCTCATTTTCCTCCTCTTCATCTCATGCAATGATAATTTATGGCTCAGTTTGAAAGACTTCATGTCTTTCCTCTGTTTCGCTCCAATATTCCTCCACCTGTGTATCATCATTCACCTCAACACTTTTTAGTGCATCAACACTCATATTCTCATCGGGGTGAAAAATTGGTTGTGTACTACACAACTCTTGCTCGTCAATCATATTCTGAAGTGTGGTATTGATTTGAATAAATTGACTTTCTAAATTTTGCAACCCTGGATTCACATGCTGAAATTGTTGAAGCTCTTCATGAAGACGTTGTTGACCATCTATTAATTGTTTCATCATATCTTCCAATGATGTGTTTTGCTGAAGTTGTTGGTTCTTTTCGTGACATCGTTGATGAACTTGTTGAAAATGTAGTTATCTGAAGATCAAGTCATTCATCATGTCTTGTATAGACTTCTCTTCATGTTGAGGAATCAGTGGACTTGACATGAGCTCAAAGAAGTCGGGTTGTGGCGATGCATAGCTAGAATAGTGACGATTCTCATACTTTGGATATTAAGGATAATCATACGAGGAATGAGAATATTTTTCACAAAATCCATAAACCTCGACCTGTTGCACAAAATAATGCATGTTAGAAAATTGATGTCCATTATGTGACATACTTACCTCATTCACATTGTAATAATGCAGGTCTTCGAATCGACCATAATCGTAAGAATAAGAGGCCATCGCGGAGTAGCCGACATATATGTTAAGAACAAGGGACTAGATAAACAAATAAAATAAATAAATAAATAAAAGAATACTAAAGAAAGAAAGAAAAATCAATCACCGGCAACGGCGCCAAAAACTAACGCTTGTCGAACGCGTCAATAAAACAATTTTCTTAAACCAACTATTTTGTAGATAATGGTAAATGTCAATTCCACAGATATTGGTATCTTTCTAAGGTCAAAAAGAAAAGAAAAGAGAAAAACAGGGGTTTTGAGAGAAAGAACAAATTAACTAATCTAAATAACAATAAAATAAATAAATCAATGGAAATTATTTTAAAATCAATTAATGAAAAATACCTAGGTCAAGACATACAAGTTCAATTCGATAAAATATTGGATTTGGTAATCAATCTATGTAAAGTATGCAAATCAAAATGTCATAGTGTAGCTATAGACCCGATAACGTACGCGGTTTCTCGCACTTCCTGTTCTCGATAGCCAAGGTACAACAATTACTTCCCTAACCAATCGTATAACTCTATACTTAAGTGCATTGGGTTTAACACGATGAGCGCAATGAGTTTTGTGAAGGCATTACACATAGACAACCAGATCACTAGTATGTCCGATTTAGCCTAGATCCTTAAAGTATTTGATCGATCCCCAAAAGGGTTGAATCAATTGGTATGGTTAATTGCCACTAGTGTGGTCTTATTGCATAACGACGGATGCTTACGACTCACTGGCAAAAGAATCAGGGTTTAAATCAAAATTTAACCCTAATTATTTAATCTATAACAAGTGGAATAAAATAACAATGAAAAGCAATGAAATTAAGATAAATAAATCTCACAAATTCATGGATGAAAAATGTCGAACCTCCTCGCAGCCTTGCCTATACCATAAAATTAGCGTCTCATATTTTGAACAAAAATAAAAAAACAAAAGAAGCAAAAAGGAAGAAGAAAATAAAAGTCGAGAGAGAGATCTCCAATTCGGTCCTCTCTGCTCTTCTTTATGTTTGTCTCTCTCGTCCTACTATGTTGCTATATCTATCTCCCTCCTCTATTAATTGATCAACACACGTTTTAAGTATGTGCCGTTGTCTGCCACATCATCACCCTTGTTCCTCACGTGTCAACTCCACCAATTCTGCATCGAGATGCGTGTTAGCACGATTTTCGATGTAAAACATATATGGGCATATAAATACTTAATTTTGCGTAGTTTTTCATCCCGAATTCAACCGCGCACTCCAATAACCCTGAAAATAATAAGTAAGGACAATTAGACTAATATTTTGGAGACTCAACAATAAAAAATATATAAAATCATATATAATTACATAATTAACAACTTATCACTGGCTATTTATCTGATCCTCATAAGGCTTATTCGCAAACGGGTTATGTATTCACTTGTGGTGATACTGCTATATCATGGAAGTCAGTGAAACAAACTATGGTTGCTGCTTCTTTTAATCATTCAGAAATACTTGCAATTCATGAAGCAAGTCGTGAATGTATATGGTTGAGAAACATGATTCAGCATATTCAAGAATCAGCTGGATTATCTTCAATAAAATATTCTCCAACCATATTATATGAAGATAATTCAGCATGCATTACACAATTAAGTGAAGGATATATAAAAGGGGATTAAACAAAACATATTTCACCAAAATTCTTTTATGCACGCGAGCTTCAAAAGAGTGGTGAAATCGATATCAAGCAAATTTAATCATGTGATAATATTTCTGATTTATTCACAAAAGCTTTGTCAACTACAACATTTAAAAGGCTTACATATGGTATTGGCTTGCATCGACTCAAGGATATTGCAAGCAATGAAACATAACAAATTCCACCCATGTTAACATGAAGGGGAGTTATTTACTAGTGTATTGCATTTTTTTCCCTTAATTATGGTTTTATCCCACTGGGTTTTCCTAGCAAGGTTTTTAAATGAGGCAATCTTATCAATATCATACTCTATATAAAGATTGATGAGAACGATTTTGCTAGATTTTCTCCCATCGAGTTTTTTCTAGTAGATGTTTTAACGAGGCATATTCTCTCAACAAGTGTTATCCAAGGGGGAGTGTTGTAAATGTAATAAGCGAATGACCCTTCATATCCAACTTAGTTCTCGCATTTGCACACAATTTGAACGCTCAAAATCGAGTTTTTTGCGACGAGTTTCGATAAGTCTCTTGTAGACAATTCAAAAAGATGCATTTTGTTGGCTTACTTGAATTAGATTTGAGATTCAAAGACAAACCATTGAATTCCATCCACTAATTGCGGTGCTTCTATGTTTGGAATTTTTGGTTACTCAGCAATTTGAAATTCTAAGTTTATGGTGATTTTGTGATGCTTTTGCGAATGAGAACTTAAAACCTGTTTAGGAGGGATTGAGAAATGTAAAATGTGAACAAATGAAGAAAGTTATTGTGGAAGGTCATTTCCTAGTGTCGGTCGTATCGGCTTCTAATTTGAGTGTTTAGAAGGTCTGAATCTGATCATGTTTTTTAGATTTTGAGGTTCTCTGCTACGAATCCAATCCAACACATGTTTTAATGATTGTTTTGAAATATTTGTTACTCATTCCACTAAGTCAATTTCATTAGTGCTGTTGTATATTGTCCATTGTGTACCTAAATGCAAATGAATATTCTAGTTATCTCGTCACAACACATTGACAATGTGAGGAAAAGAGCATGGTAATTTTAATTTGGTTTCGAAAGTTGTTTTGTTGAATACATTTGTTAAAACGCGATCTAATTATCATTGCTATTCACTAATGTTTTCTGTTTGTCGCTTGCACGTTGCTTAGGTTAACTTTCTTTTAGATTATTATTTTAGCCTTACCAGTGTTGTTAAACCATGGAAAAACATGCTGAGTTGAAAGTAATCTCGCAGGAAAAAGGAATTGAGATGTTTGAGAAGACTCAACCTGATGGAAAAACAAAGCAAGTCTTCTTCTTTGATCCAGATGGTAAGCTTTTATCTTTTGATCATACCCTACATAATTACATTGCCTCCTCAAGTTCTTTCCTTAGCGAACCTGAAATGACTGGGTGTATCTTACTACATTGAGTCAAAGATATCGTGATTAATACTATAAAATAAGGAGAACTGTAACTATACAAACTCAGGTCTGCTTTAATTGAGCAAAACCTGAATATCAAGCAATGATCCTTCTAATTTTATAGAATAATGTCATTATCCAAGTTAAGTTTCGGCTTTCCTTTTCTTTTCTTGGATTGTCCTGCGGCCCCTTGCACATGTTAGACATGATTCTAAGACTGTTATCTTGCATGCATGTCAATACTTTCATTGTTACTGGAGAAGTCCTGAGGTGTTTGCCTTACATATATTTTAGTCACAACTGCTGTGCTGGTCAGTCAAATTCATATCGTTCATTGCAATGTAGCTGTGACCTGTGACTATTGAGTTTTTAGCAGGGCCTTTCAGTTCCTTTGGAAATTATCTTGGTACCCAGTGTCTAACAAGAAGTTTCACTTGTGTTATTTTCTATAATGTTGTGAACATGTTGTTTGAAGAATTATCTCTAGGTTTAATTAGAGCATGTAAATTGATCCAATTAGATTTTTTTTTTCTAATCTAGATATGGGTGGAGTTACCCGTAAAGTCATCATAATTGACAGAGTCGCATAATAATTTACTCAAACTTTTGATGTACCGCTTGTCCGTGGCCCAAGTGATTACGCTATTTGAATTTGGGTGATAATAGACTAATTTTGTAGCATTAAATCGAGCAGAGTGGAAGGGTTTGGTCCATGTAAATGACCGCAACTAATTTAGGAGACAAGGTTTGTTGTTGTTCTTTCATTTAGTGCTTTGTTTTTGCTAAGCGCTCAATAAAATATAGATAGTTTCTAGTTGTTATACACTTACACCAATCGAATGTTTTCTCCACGGGCTAGCAGAATATTTTTGGATTCAAATGGTTCATATTAGGTATTATATATCATGAAGAAGTGTCAAGATGATCATTATCCCGTTTAGCCGTGTTAGTGTAGGCTCTAACTTATTCGAATGCTCTTATTGAAATGCTCTTTGATCTCCAATGGCTGGTTTAGTGGTGAAAGTATTGGTGAACGATGGGATGAGAGTGGCGTAAGGACAACCCGTCTTGGTTTTAGAAGCAATGAAATGGAGGTGCGAATGATTTATCTGTCCTTTCTTCTAACTTATTCAAATGCTCTTTGATCTCATGATTTCCTTCATTTTCAGCATGTTGTCAAGGCACCACGTTAAATTTGTGTTCATCACCAAAGTCAATACTTGCCAATAAGTTTTCGACAACAATGTGCTCTTTGTTATCAAGGTACGTTTCCTCAACATCGTAGAAAGAAGTTGGGGAGAAAGATCCAAGTGCAAGCATTGAGTCAAACGATTCGGGTATAGCAAGATAGTTCTTGTCTCCTCTTCTATTCTATATAGCACTTCTAGCCTTGAAAAGAGAATCTTTCTTAGTTGTACAATTACTTTATGTGGAATTTAGCGTCTCACACATTCTTATTCCCTTGTTAGAGGAAGATTTCATCCCCTTTAGACCTCTAGGTTCATCAAGTATTGCCACATTATTCCCAAGAAAAGCCATGTCCTTCCTTGAAGTAACTAACCTTTATCAAAGTGAAAAAGATTTACATTTAGCTTTAGAGGCATGCCATTCGCTTAGGTGTATCTTTTGGCAAAAAACCGAATCAAAGTCCAACATAATTTGCTCACATTTTCTTTCGCACTAGTGATACGATACTGACTCAATTGCTCTAGAAATTGAACTCGACAAAATCAGATCTAGTTCGATTTGTTTTTATCGGTTTAATTTGCACTATTAATTGAATTTTACCCAACCTAATTGTTGGGGCATGTGCCATAGGTCAATCCATTAACTGTCTTTATGAATACTTTTAGGTAATAAAATAGAGGATTTCATTTGTTGTTTATTATAATTAATTTGCATGTTTACATTATAATAAGATCCATGGGTATTTACAGTAAATATCCTAAATGTCCATAGTCGATCATTATACTCGAACTATGATGAATTAAAACTAGTGTGAGTTTTGATTGATGATCATATGATGATTATACGTATAGGGATACGAATCAAGATAACGAGTACTTGTTAGGGAACAAAGTAATCTTTGACCAACCCGCTATGAGAACATCACATGGATTAAGTCATAGTTGTTTCTCATGATATGTATATTTTTTCGAGTCCTCGACTTGCGATTACTGTGAGACTTCAACATTAGGAACACAAGTGATTTGACACAATCAAACGTTGTCTTTAACCTGGACGATTATAAAGGTTGTGATTGGTTACTTGTGTGAGCAATGTGATGAAGTTGTGTAATCAAGATATAATTTGTCCTCTCATATAAAGAGAGATATCCGGTGGATCCCTCGATGTGTTAGACTCGTTAAAAGGCCTAGTCTAAGTGAATTGATATTGATCAATGTCACTTGGATGTTTTCAAATACCTACCTAGAGATCGAGACTAGTACGATCGAACATGTTGGATGACAATTCTATGCCTTATGTTTGATCAAAAGGATATCGTGTGACAAAAGGATGTTATATACATTATTGATTAGGTTGTATCGATTTGATATTCGTACAACTTGGGTAGTCATAATGTCTTGCTAGAGGTCTTATGACTTGTATACCAAAATGAGTTTTGGTACACTACCAACGTTGTATGAGCCTATTGGGTCGCACACTAAGAATGGATTTGCGAGATTTTAAGATGGTTCGAAAAAACGAATTTTATATGATAAAATTCGTGATGAAACGTCCTTGTAAGTGTATTACACTTATACTTCTTTAAGTAGGGGTATATGTGTAATTTACTTAACCGTCTATATACAAGGGTTGTATAAATAGACGTTTTAAGTAAGAACCCATATAGGAAAGAAAAAAGGCCGAAACTCTATTTTTCGTTTAGAAACGAATTAGGGTTTTCTCAGTACGCTCTGATCGTTTTAGAGAGAAACAAAAAGGTTTGGTATTCACTTGAAGCTAGCACTTTGAATCTCGGCCTACGCCGTTCGTGTATATCACTGGCTCTTTTAGTAGAGGCGTTCGTCGTTATGCGGTAATCGCTTTAGAGATCGATCAACCTTCGAAAATGTATATTGCGTAATCGAGGTATGATTAAGTTTTCATCGTTTAAACGTTTTTAATGGAATTAGATTCGGATCCCTGTTGGGTTTTTGTCAAAATTGTTTTGTAATTTCATGCGTATGAACCCCAAAACCCAACACTAATAGGTTCAACCAAGGAATTACTTTACTTCTACTTCCACCAAAGTTTTTTTGCAATTCAAAATAATAACGATAAGAAAAGAGACCCATGATGAGTCTATTCTGGTAGTCGAATTTATCACTGATTCATAATGGCATTTTCATCCTCAAATAGATCAATTTGGTAATTTTTTCCAGTGAGTTGAAGTACCTAACCCGAATTCTCGACCAAACATCTAGTTTAGGTTTTAAGTGTCCATAAGTTAGATTGATGTCCACTTGCAAAAACCTAATTGAACTGATTAGGGTGGTTAGATTTGTTTGTCTATTTTTATTTGAATGATCTATTTATTCGATTTTATTGCGCGCTAAATAAGTATAACACCATGTGTTTAAGAATAGTATGAAATTATGAAATTATAAAGCTCAAACTTACATTTATAGATTGAACTAAAAACTGAACTGAATTGAAAACATGCACCTAATAATAAGCTATGACCAAGTACAAAGGAATAAAGAAACTAACTCCTAAAGACTAGGAAATTCAAAGAATAACTGCAAGACAGTTTTACATGAAAACATTTACTTATATGCAGTCTTGAAGACTAACATACTGAAATGTTCACAGATAAAAGATTGTCTTGCTCATTGTTATTCTCAAGTGGAGAATTTTTTTTTTTTTTTTTTTTTTTTTTTTTTTTTTTTTTGGGATAGAGCTGAGTTGGGTTGTACTTTTATGTAACTGTAATATTGTTTAATTCCGGATGGGACATATTTTTCCTGTTTAGTTCTCTATGAGGAATGCCTATTTTTATTCCTTGTGGAAGCCTTGTATTATATTACAATTACAATTCTTTTAATGAAATTAACTATAAACCAATCAATAGACAACATCATAGAGCATATTAAATGTTTTGTGTTTGATATATACATATTTTTTTTCTAATCATAAGAAAATGAAAGCTACCTTTTCTTGTAAAAATCAAAATCCGAAATTTGAATTCAGGATGTCTATCTTAAAACCAAAAAAAAAAAAAATCAAAAATAGATTTAAGAAACATTATGTTTATATTTTTATGAAAACAAGTATAAAATTGAGGAAAATGAATGGCTTAAGGACATCCTTGCACCGATCCTCTCGAGCACTTATGGAAGAGCCTTCTTTACCATTATTTATATTTCTAGATTGTGTGGAATATTTTTATCTCGACTTATTTAGCTTGCTATTCCATGGCAGAGGAGCAACAACTAAAACTCATTGTGGCACGCTCATCCACCATTTCGGGTTCATCATGATGCATCGTAAACAATGGAACTTAAGTGGGACAACGAAGATGCTAGCGACTCAAAGCAAATAAAACTTTATGTGACTCAACAATCAAATGGAAACTATTTGGTTAAGGTAATTTTTTGTCTCTTTTGTCAATACGAGGTAATATGTTATTCGTATATGTAGAATGGGTAAAAAGCTATATTGTTTCATTTGGCAACCCGTTTGTGTGGACAACATTGTGATACACACTCATGTTAAGTCATAATATACTTTCCCTCGCACCTCAACTTATGGTTTGTTATTGTCCTGCAGATCGTTGATAGTAGTTCATCTAGGCATGAAGTCAAAGTGACACCTTTAGGTCAGAATGATTTCAGAACTGAAATTGATGGCTTAAGTATCGATATCAATGTAGCTGTCTATAACAAGTTAAGTTAGCTTATATATGCAATGTTTTTTAAATTTCAGACGCCGTGAATATATTTAGAATAGACATTGTTTTCAGTCCAGCTGCGTAATAGGGTTCCAAAATCGCTCTCTTCCCAAAATTGAAATAAATGAAGCAAAGGGATTTGTATTTGGTATGCACTATATTGGATTACGTTGGTGCATGCCTTACAAGACACATCTTGAAGTTATATATCATGATATGCTTTGCGTTTGGTTTTAAGTTGAATGCCTCGTATTGAGGTTTTAAAACTATTACAATTTTTACTCTTTCTTCTTAATAACTTAATATACTAATTTACTTCTACTCCAAAAAAAAAAAAAAAAAAAAAACTAATTTACCTTCCATGTATATAAATTAATTTGGGGTTTGTGATTGATGTGTGCAGGATTATAACAAGCATATTCATGTATGACAACGTGTGTTGGTTTTAGAAGCAATGAAAATGAAGGTGCCAATGATTTATCTCTCTCCTCGCATCTAACTTATTTTCAAATGCTCTTTGATCTCATGATTTCCTTCATTTTCAGTATGTTGTCAAGGCACCACGTTCTGGCCGTGTTCATCAGCTCAAAGTCAATACTGGCGAACAAGTTTTCGACAACAATGTGCTCTTTAATATCAAGGTACGTTTCCTCAACTACAATTACTTTATGTGGAATTTAGTGTCTCACGCATTCTTATTCACTTTATGTTTCGGCTTTCCTTTTCTTTTCTTGGATTGCCTCCTCAAGTTCTTTTCTTAGCGAACCTGAAATGACTGGGTGTATCTTACTACATTGAGTCAAAGATATCGTGATTAATACTATAAAATAAGGAGAACTGTAACTATACAAACTCAGGTCTGCTTTAATTGAGCAAAACCTGAATATCAAGCAATGATCCTTCTAATTTTATAGAATAATGTCATTATCCAAGTTAAGTTTCGGCTTTCCTTTTCTTTTCTTGGATTGTCCTGCGGCCCCTTGCACATGTTAGACATGATTCTAAGACTGTTATCTTGCATGCATGTCAATACTTTCATTGTTACTGGAGAAGTCCTGAGGTGTTTGCCTTACATATATTTTAGTCACAACTGCTGTGCTGGTCAGTCAAATTCATATCTTTCATTGCAATGTAGCTGTGACCTGTGATTATTGAGTTTTTAGCAGGGCCTTTCAGTTCCTTTGGAAATTATCTTGGTACCTAGTGTCTAACAAGAAGTTTCACTTGTCCGTGGCCCAAGTGATTATGCTATTTGAATTTGGGTGATAATAGACTAATTTTGTAGCATTAAATCGAAGCAGAGTGGAGGGGTTTGGTCCATGTAGATGACCGCAACTAATTTAGGAGACAAGGTTTGTTGTTGTTCTTTAATTTAGTGCTTTGTTTTTGCTAAACGCTCAATAAAATATAGATAGTTTCTAGTTATTATACACTTACATCAACTGAATGTTTTCTCCACGGGCTATGGCTTGGAGGTAGGAAGCTGGGCAGCACCACAACAGTAATATTTTTGGATTCAAATTGTTCATATTAGGTATTATATATCATGAAGAAGTGTCAGTATGATCATTATCCTGTTTAGCTGTGTTAGTGTAGGCTCCAACTTATTCGAATGCTCTTATTGAAATGCTCTTTGATCTCCAATGGCTGGTTTAGTGGTGAAAGTATTGGTGAACGACGGGATGAGAGTGGCGTAAGGACAACCTGTCTTGGTTTTAGAAGCAATGAAATAGAGGTGCAAATGATTTATCTTGTCCTTTCTTCTAACTTATTCAAATGCTCTTTGATCTCATGATTTCCTTCATTTTCAGCATGTTGTCAAGGCACCACGTTCGCTATGTTCATCACCAAAGTCAATACTGCCAATACGTTTTCGACAACAATGTGCTCTTTGTTATCAAGGTACGTTTCCTCAACATCGTAGAAAGAAGTGGGAGAAAGATCCAAGCGCAAGCATTGAGTCAAACCGATTCAGTATAGCAAGATAGTTCTTGTCTCCGTCTTCTATCCTTTTTAGCACTTCTAGCCTTGAAAAGAGAATCTTTCTTAGTTGTACAATTACTTTCTCAGTGAATTTAGCGTCTCACACATTCTTATTCCCTTGTCCGAGGAAGATTGCATCCCCTTTAGACCTCTAGGTTCATCAAGTATTGCCACATTATTCCCAAGAAAAACCATGCCCTTCCTTGAAGTAACTAACCTTTATCAAAGTGAAAAAGATTTACATTTAGCTTTAGAGGCATGCCAGCTTCAGTTAGGTGTATCTTTTGGCAAAAAACTTAATCAAAGTCCAACATAATTTGCTCACATTTTCTTTTACGCACTAGTGATACCGATACCAGCACTCAATTGCTCTAGAAATTGAACTTGACAAAATCAGATCTAGTTCGATTTGTTTTTATCAGTTTAATTTCCACTATTAATTGAATTTTACCCAACCTAATAGGTTCAACCAAGGAATTGCATTACTTCTACCAGCCAATGTTTTTTTGCAATTCAAAATAATAACGATAAGAAAAGAGACCCATGATGAGTCTATTCTGGGTAGTCGAATTTATCAGCTGGTTCATAATGGCATTTTCATCCTCAAATAGATCAATTTGGTACTGTTTTTCCAGAGTTGAAGTACCTAACCCGAATTCTGACCAAACATCTAGTTTAGGTTTTAAGTGTCCATAAGTTAGATTAATGTCCACTTGCAAAACCCTAATTGAACTGATTAGGGTGGTTAGATTTGTTTGTCTATTTTTATTTGAATGATCTATTTATTCGATCTTATTGCGCGCTAAATAAGTATAACCCCATGTGTTTAAGAATAGTATGAAATTATGAAATTATAAAGCTCAAACTTACATTTATAGATTGAACTAAAAACTGAACTGAATTGAAAACATGCACCTAATAATAAGCAATGACCAAGTACAAAGGAATAAAGAAACTAACTCCGAAAGACTAGGAAATTCAAAGAATAACTGCAAGACAGTTTTACATGAAAACATTTACTTAAATGCAGTCTTGAAGACTAACATACTGAAATGTTCACAGATAAAAGATTGACTTGCTCATTGTTATTCTCAAGTGGAGAATTTTTTTTTTTTTTTTTTTTTTTTTTTTTTTTTTGGGATAGTGCTGAGTTGGGTTGTACTTGTATGTAATCGTAATATTGTTTAATTCCTGATGGGACATATTTTTCCTCGTTTAGTTCTCTATGAGGAATACCTATTTTTATTCCTTGTGCAAGCCTTGTATTATATTACAATTACAATTCTTTTAATGAAATTAACTATAAACCAATCAATAGACAACATCATAGAGCATATTAAATGTTTTGTGTTTGTTATATACATATATATTTTTTTTTTCCTAATTATAAGAAAATGAAAGCTACCCTTTCTTGTAAAAATCAAAGTCCGAAATTTGAATTCGGATGTCTATCTTAAAACCAAAAAAAAAAAAAATCAAAAATAGATTTAAGAAACATTATGTTTATATTTCTATGAAAACAAGTATAAAATTGAGGAAAATGAATGGCTTAAGGACATCCTCGCACGATCCTCTCGAGCACTTATGGAAGTGCCTTCTTTAGCATTATTTATATTTCTAGATTGTGTGGAATATTTTTATCTCGACTTATTTAGCTTGCTATTCCATGGCAGAGAGCAACAACTTAAACTCATTGTGGTCGCTCATCCACCATTTCTCGGTTCATCATGATGCATCAAAACAATGGAACTTAAGTGGGACAATGAAGATGCTAGCGACTCAAGCAAATAAAACTTTCAGACTCAACAATCAAATGGAAACTATTTGGTTAAGGTAATTTTTCGCCTCTTTTGTCTATACGAGGTAATATGTTATTCGTATATGTAGAATGGGTAAAAAGCTATATTGTTTCATTTGGCAACCCGTTTGTGTGGACAACATTGTGATACACACTCATGTTAAGTCATAATATACTTTCCCTTGCACCTCAACTTATGGTTTGTTATTGTCCTGCGATCGCCGACAGAGTTCATCTCGGCATGAAGTCAAAGTGACACCTTTAGGTCGAATGATTTCAGAACTGAAATTGATGGCTTAAGCATCGATATCAATGTATCGCCTATAACAAGGTAAGTTAGCTTATAGATGCAATGTTTTTTTAAATTTCGACGCTGGGAATGTATTTAGAATAGACATTGTTTTCATCCAATTGCGTAATAGGGTTCCAAAATCGCTCTCTTCCCAAAATTGAAAAAAATGAAGCAAAGGGATTTGTATTTGGTATGCAGATCATATTGGATTACGTTGGTGCATGCCTTACAAGACACATCTTGAAGTTATATATCATGTTATGCTTTGCGTTTTGGTTTTAAGTTGAATGCCTCAGTATTGAGGTTTTAAAACTATTACAATTTTTACTCTTTCTTCTTAATAACTTAATATATTAATTTACTTCTACTCCTCAAAAAAAAAAAAAAAAAAAAAAAAATTTACCTTCCATGTATATAAATTAATTTGGGGTTTGTGATTGATGTGTGCAGGATTATAACAAGCATATTCATGTATGACGACGTGTGTTGGTTTTAGAAGCAATGAAAATGAAGATGCCAATGATTTATCTCTCTCCTCGCATCTAACTTATTTTCAAATGCTCTTTGATCTCATGATTTCCTTATTTTCGCATGTTGTCAAGGCACCATTTATCGGCCGTGTTCATCTCGCTCAAAGTCAATACTTGGAGAACAAGTTTTCGACGAGAATGTGCTCTTTGTTATCAAGGTACGTTTCCTCAACTACAATTACTTTATGTGGAATTTAGTGTCTCACACATTCTTATTCCCTTGTTTGAGAAAGATTGCATCTCCTTCTAGAGCTCTAGGTTCATCATGTATTGTCACATTATTCCCAAGAAAAACCATGCCCTTCCTCGAAGTAACTAACCTTTATCAAAGTGAAAAGGATTTACATTTACCTTTAGAGACATGCCAGTTCAGTTAGGTTTACCTTTCGGCAAAAAACCTAATCAAAGTCCATCATAATTTGCCCACATTTTCTTTTCTGCGCTTGTGATACTGATACCAAACTCAATTGCTTTAGAAATTGAACCTGACAAAATCAGATCTAGTTCGGTTTAATTTCCACTATTAATTGAATTGTACCCAACCGAATAGGTTCAACCAAGGAATTGCATTACTTCTACTTCCAGCCAATGTTTTTTTTTTTTTTTTGCAATTCAAAATAATAATGATAAGAAAAGATACCCATAATGAGACTATTTAGGGTAATTGAATTTATTAGGCGGTTCGAATGGCAATTTCATCCTCAAATAGATCAGCTTGGTAATCGTTTTTCTTATTTGGAGTACCTAACCCGAATTATGACCAAACATCTAGTTTAGGTTTTAAGTATCTACAAGTTAGATAAATGTCCACTTGCGAAAATCAATTTGAATTGATTAGGGTGGTTAGATTCGTTTGTTTATTTTTATTTGAATGATCTATTTCTTCGATCTTATTGCACGCTAAATAAGTATAACCCCATGTGTTTAAGAATAGTATGACATTATGAATTATCGTGACTTGGACGAATTCGAACCGAGCTTACTTTTACTTTTTCTTTTTCTTTTTCTTTTTCTTTTTTTCTTTTTGGATACTCCTTGTATATGATGAATAAAGTAGAAGCAATTTCTCTCATGTCCTGCTTAACTACGCAGTTTCCAGGAGCTGGTTTTGCTGAACCCACTCACAAAAAATAATTTCATAAGATGCATGCCTTTGATTGAATTCTCAAAGATATTTTTGTGATTAGAATGTTGGCATTGTCCTTGAAAATTCTAAGAAATCATGTAAATCTTAATCTCCATCTTCAATAAATAAGTTATATCATAATTTCATTCTTTTTTGGCTCTCTATTATTCTTCTTCTTTATTTCCTACTTTCAACTTCATGTTGAGGCATATGCTTGATGTTATCTCTGGACAATGCCTTTTTTTTGGCTCTCTATTATTTCATTTTTTTTATAAGAAGCCTTCCTTTATACCCTGCCTATGAACCACCATTGCTCTCACGCGAGACTCAAACTCCCAACCTTCGCTTAAGTCTAAAAGTGAGGATGTTTTATGTCTTTTTTTTTCAAGGTAAGAAAACAATTTAATCACAACACTCTTGACTCCAACATGAGTCGAACAACCAAACCTTGCCTTTTGCAAGTGATGCCTTAAACAACTCAATGATACCTAAATGTTTATTAAATTCAAAGAAAATGGGAAATAATAGTTAAAAATTTATTGTGCTCTTGATGCAATAAGGTAACTTTAAGATAAAGTTGTAAAACATATATTCATTAATGTAAAAGGTAAATTTACAATATCATGTCTAACAAAATGCCTTTATACAATTATTATTATTATTATTATTATTATTATTATTAGGAGGAAAGGAGACAAGTTTCCCGGAATTTTATTGATCGGCAAAAAAAGTAAAAAAAAAAAATTACATCTCGGAGGGATTGTGTACCCTCGAGTTAGTTTGTCCGGTTGATCGATTTACAATTATGCATCAACCATGTAAAAGTCAACATCTTTGTCTAAACATAAACTACACCAAATGAAGTAGAAAAAATATGAAAGTTTATCTACAATGTTGTCCTCTCGTCTCTCCTCCACACGGACCAGGCCTTCATCTCTGCATTACATTGTCTCCTAGGGTGTGGGTGGTAGTAGCTCCTCTGTCTCGGTGTGAATTTCTGTGACCAACAACAAGAATAAGGGAATTAGAAAAGATTGATCATGAGAGGTAAATTTTGAAGTTTATTTCAATGGTAATTGTAATGTATATAGGTTAAGCGTTGAGATGTTGACAATACGATGCACAGTTCAAAAAATGTAGCAAATGTATGCATAAAGATTGATCATGGGTACATTTCTGTGACCAACAACAACACTTGACAAACAATAGCATTAGCTACAACCTCTCTAAACTTAGCCCTTTAGCAAGCGACGTTTCATCCATTTCACTAGGGATGCATTAGCTAAATATTCCCCATAACATATGCGGTCATGACAGCATCAATAGGGAGCAATGGTGTTGACAGAGAATATTATAGACAAGTTGTAAGATCAACCTAGCTAACAAGCATATTCCAACAAAATCATTGAAGTTCTCCTCCCTTTGGTGAAACATGAAAATCAATACATCAAATTTTAAGAAACACCAAATGTGCAGACGGAATTCGCTCTCAAAACAATACAAAGGATGTTCTCTTTCAGTCGACGCAAGAAATAGACATAGCGTTCTCTTGCCGAACAGTAGTAGTAGCACCCTTTGACAGTACACGAGCAAAAATGACGCGAAAAATGAAACACATACACTTGCTAATTTCGACGAGGCAACATCCTCACTGCGTATCAATCCTCTGTCTGTGTCACGAGCCTTCCCGAATTCCCTGTTATATAGAAGATATACTTTTACTGTCAATAAGTGCAATAGATTAAATAAGGCATACGTTCTACAAAAAAATTAATCTCAACCTCATATAAGAAATTATGTCAACAGACTGCTATAATGATAAATGAAAGGCTAAAGCATGCAAGGCATTATTATAAATCAAAGTTCAAATCAATTTCAGATGGAGGATTGGACAAAGAAGAAAGCACTTGTAAATAATGTGTTCAATTTCACGCTTTCTCTTCAAGTCTGCAGAATGAGATGGCAATGGAGGCTTGGCAAGTTGACAAGATTCTAATAAATCTCTCACATTCTTGTTTGGAACAAGATCATCTGCAAGTATGTTTGTCGCTCCACAAGCACACATCGACTTCGAGATGATGCAGTCCCTAATACCTGATGATTATGATCCAAAAAAAGATATATTAACGTGACAAATATACTATACAATCAAAATGAATAAATGGATAAATCAAAAGAAGAAAGACTATTAAATAAAATAGAACAGAAACTGATTAACACAACAATAGAACTTAACAGAAACATCAAACTTGTATTTTTTGGAAACAAAACAGACGCAAGGATATGTAATGATTTTTTTTTTTTCTTTCAAAAAACTAATTTCAACTTAAGCATGGCATTATAGACAAGTTAGTGAAAACATAAGAAAACTTTTGCATGTGTGGTTAACATGAAGAAAGAGGACAATCAGATAATGTTTAACATGAAATCCTTAGCACCGTCTAGTGTACAATTAATAAAATACTTACACTTATCGCAGAAACTCCTATAGCAACATTTGCCTGTCATGACGGCATCTTTCATTACTCCTTTGCACAACGGACAATGAAGTTCTGCTGGAATGTCGATTGCAGATCGAGTTGAAGGTAATCCCTCTATCTCCCTTTCAAAAGTGGCCCTATTTCATGCAAAAAAAAAAAAAAAAAAAAAAAAGCCAAATGAATTCCGGAAACTATAAAAAACCACATAATACTAGTTCAACCAAGGAACTACAAACAAATCAAGCTAGAAGTAAAATTAGATTAGCTTACTCATCGTGCTTCAGAGCAGCGGCGACAACTCCACCGGCCAATGCATAAGAGCCATTTGAAGTTGTCATCAGCATTGACTTCGAATGCCATTGGAGGCTTCAACTTCTTAATGTCGTAATTAGGATCACCATTAGTCGGGCAATCCCGAATAAAATGCCCCGGAATATTGCACCGGCGACAAATATAGCCTGCAGGAGGTGCTCGGTCCCTAGTACTCATTCTTCCATCCATAAATCCTCCAAAACACTGATAAGCTCTTGATGAGGAATCTTGAATTTGCCTGCAAGTGCATTTAAGTTTCACAATTCATTAGTAAAGGATAAAAAGGAATCCAACCAAACAAATAAGTTGAATGACAAGAATTGATCATGCACTAATGTACTAACCAAGTATTGATTAAAGCCTTAATCCTCCTCTCCTCCTCAACCTTGTTGATCATAGAGGCCGAGGGGGCATCTTGCATCGTATTGGTTGATTGCACTTCAAATGCATCAATGGTACACAAATCACCAAAATCGTGCCAGTCATTCTCCTCCGGCTGCAAGACCAACTAGAAAAATTAAACATATATACAATATAATTCCAACATAACTTTCAACCATCAAGTTTCACCTCAAAAACTAATTTTTATGAATCTCATATCACATGCATTTAGCCATTTACCATTGTTGGACTGCTCTTTGATGATTGATCAAGATCCTTCTCCTTATTGTCTACAACAATGTTTGCTCTACACCACAAACATATAAATATATATCTTAGCTAAAATGATCTAGATCTAGCATTTCAACCAAAAGCATCTGATACACATAATCAGATTGAACTTAATACTGGTACAAGACTTAAAGGCTAAAACAATGACCCTCGACAAGGTTAATGACTGCACAATATCAAATTGGGGAAGCAAAACTTTTCTCTTTTGGTTATATAAAAGAAATGTTTAAAGACTTGAAAATTGAAACTTGTACCCTTTTCGCTCGATTACGATAGGCATGCGAAGTCCTCTTGGAACGCGTGAACTATAACTGAGGTATCCCTCGGGATCAAAGTAGCTTCATCAAGGTACTCTGGAATTGCAACGACAAAAAGAAATGTTTAATATTTTATGAAAAAGATAATCCAGCCATGTAATGTATGTAGACAAATCAAACAAACTCCTGTATTCGAAACTTTATACATCACTACTTCATAACAAGATATATACGAAATACATGCCGACACCGTCTATTAATGATTTACATCCAACCAAAGTGTTAGTAGTCGTGGAATGAAAAGTATGCAAAGAGTTATTCAGTTTAATTTGAAGACTGATTTTCTTTTAACCAAAAGAGCAACAAATTTACTTCATTCATTGAAGAGTTTTAGTAAAGTGTATAACATGTCCCTCGACAAAGCGCCATCAACTGCATTAGCTTTTAATCCATGTAACGAGTCTCGACTAATTGGCGGGACTGGACTCAAGAGTAATCACTAAATAATTAGGAAATTAACAAGGACCAACCTTCATTGGTCTGAGCCGAAGACCATAAGGATGAAATCAGCGCGTCTCTTCAAATGCATGGACTCAACAATTCTTAGCTTCAAGTCCGCGACGGATATTGAAGGACCTTCTATGACCAAAGATTTATAATCTTTGGAGCTCTTGAATTTGTAGTGCACAGCCGCCATCATCTCTGCTGCATATGATTCCTCTAGTTGATCAATAGAGAAATCAAGGGTGCTTCTTGAATCTTTGGTTGGAATCTTCAAATGCCAAACTTAACGGTCCAAAAACCGAACCTGCAATGATGAAACTATGTTATGCACTTCAACTAATTAAACCATATTTATGGATGAGAAATTAATAACTGTGCACAGTAACAGTTTCCAAATGACTGCAGTGCGCCAAGAAATTGACTATATAGATCAGAAGCATCAACTTAGATTTATAAACATGCTTTGAATAAGAAAAAAGTTATTATCATGTTAGGTAAAACTTGTTGACATTCAAAAACTTCATGTTGAGTAAGTTTTTGACTGCAGTGTTCCAAAAAATTATTATCATGACTGTACAGATAAGAAGCATGGACTTTATTTTTAGGGAAAACATTGTTTATCGCCAATTTTTTCTGTAAAAAGTGTACATACTTTTGGCATTTATGATAAAATAAAGTCTCGTTCCTATCGAAAACAAAAAAAAAAAACTTCATGTTGAGTAAAACTTCTTGATATTCAAAAGCATTGGGTTTTGAATCTTTGATTACACACATATACTTTGATTTTATTGTAACTAATTCATCATCGCGATTGTGATTCCCTTTTTTTCACACTATTCCCAACAATAACAAACAAATCTTGAAACAAATAAGAAGATGAACACCGATTGAAAACTTGGAAATTTCAACGAAAATCGACAATGATAACGAAATTAATTCTTAAAAATTTCAACCAAGAACTTAACTCTAAAAGAAAATTAATCTAAACCTTCAATAAAATGTTTATCAATCTCCTGCTTCTCAATTCTCTTCTTCCGAATCTTTAAATCTTCTTACACTCATTTTTTTGGGTTAAGTTTATTTATATAGGAAAAGATAAGATAGAGAGGGCTTGGGCCACAAGTATAGGATTGGAATGGATAAAGACAAATAAAATGAATACTTCTATTTAGATTACCTTTAATCATCAATAGCCAACTAATCTAATGGGACGTAATCCAACTATCAACCCGATGGAGATCACCGTTAATTTTTTTCACTTTCACAGTGCCGTTGATCTTCGAAATGAGTTCATCGAATAGTGATAATGAAATCTGGAAAACGTTGGACGATCTAGACACCGAAGAAGAAGAAGAAGAAGAAGTAATCCTTCTCCTCCAACAAGTAAGCGAAGAAGAACTACAACAACAACTCCAGAAACTCCATCTACATCGCCAGAGTCTCGAATGACGTCAAGCGACTCGCCAACTTCGGAGCGGAGCGGATCCGAAGAGGCTTCCCATAGGGCACCACGTCTGCTTCTCTGTGACGAATTTCGATGAGTTCGTTCGATCTCTGAAGGTAATATTCAGTAATTGGAGGAAACAAAGCACTTAGTTCTGCATTTGCACACAATTTGAAGGCTCAAAATCGAGTTTTTTGCGACGAGTTTCGATAAGTCTCTTGTAGACAATTCAAAAATATGCATTTTGTTGGCTTACTTGAATTAGATTTGAGATTCAAAGACAAACCATTGAATTCCATCCACTAATTGCAGTGCTTCTATGTTTAGAATTTTTGGTTACTCAGCAATTTGAAATTCTAAGTTTATGGTGATTTTGTGATGCTTTTGCGAATGAGAACTTAAAACCTGTTTAGGAGGGATTGAGAAATGTAAAATGTGAACAAATGAAGAAAGTTATTGTGGAAGGTCATTTCCTAGTGTCGGTCGTATCGGCTTCTAATTTGAGTGTTTAGAAGGTCTGAATCTGATCATGTTTTTTAGATTTTGAGGTTCTCTGCTACGAATCCAATCCAACACATGTTTTAATGATTGTTTTGAAATATTTGTTACTCATTCCACTTAGTCAATTTCATTAGTGCAGTTGTATATTGTCCATTGTGTACCTAAATACAAATGAATATTCTAGTTATCTCGTCACAACACAATGACAATGTGAGGAAAAGAGCGTGGTAATTTTAATTTGGTTTTGAACTAAAGTTGTTTTGTTGAATACATTTGTTAAAACGCGATCTAATTATCATTGCTATTCACTAATGTTTTCTGTTTGTCGCTTGCACGTTGCTTAGGTTAACTTTATTTTAGATTATTATTTTAGCCTTACCAAGTGTTGTTAAACCATGGAAAAACATGCTGAGTTGAAAGTAATCTCGCAGGAAAAAAAGGAATTGAGATGTTTGAGAAGACTCAACCTGATGGAAAAACAAAGCAAGTCTTCTTCTTTGATCCAGATGGTAAGCTTTTATCTTTTGATCGTACCCTACATAATTACATTGCCTCCTCAAGTTCTTTTCTTAGCGAACCTGAAATGACTGGGTGTATCTTACTACATTGAGTCAAAGATATCGTGATTAATACTATAAAATAAGGAGAACTGTAACTATACAAACTCAGGTCTGCTTTAATTGAGCAAAACCTGAATATCAAGCAATGATCCTTCTAATTTTATAGAATAATGTCATTATCCAACTTAAGTTTCAGCTTTCCTTTTCTTTTCTTGGATTGTCCTGCGGCCCCTTGCACATGTTAGACATGATTCTAAGACTGTTATCTTGCATGCATATCAATACTTTCATTGTTACTGGAGAAGTCCTGAGGTGTTTGCCTTACATATATTTTAGTCACAACTGCTGTGCTGGTCAGTCAAATTCATATCTTTCATTGCAATGTAGCTGTGACCTGTGACTATTGAGTTTTTAGCAGGGCCTTTCAGTTCCTTTGGAAATTATCTTGGTACCCAAAGGTTCAACAAGAAGTTTCACTTGTGTTATTTTCTATAATGTTGTGAACATGTTGTTTGAAGTATTATCTCTTGGTTTAATTAGAGCATGTAAAATGATCCAATTAGATTTTTTTTCTAATCTAGATATGGGTGGAGTTACCCGTAAAGTCATCATAATTGACGTAGTCGCATAATAATTTACTCAAACTTTACAGCCCACTTGTCCGTGGCCCAAGTGATTATGCTATTTGAATTTGGGTGATAATAGACTAATTTTGTAGCATTAAATCGAGCGAGTGGAAGGGTTTGGTCCATGTAAATGACCTAGCAACTAATTTAGGAGACAAGGTTTGTTGTTGTTCTTTCATTTAGTGCTTTGTTTTTGCAAAGCGCTCAATAAAATATAGATAGTTTCTAGTTGTTATACACTTACACCAACTCAATGTTTTCTCCACGGGCTAGCGGTAATATTTTTGGATTCAAATGGTTCATATTAGGTATTATATATCATGAAGAAATATCGGATGATCATTATCCTGTTTAGCCGTGTTAGTGTAGGCTCCAACTTATTCGAATGCTCTTATTCAAATGCTCTTTGATCTCCAATGGCTGGTTTAGTGGTGAAAGTATTGGTGAACGATGGGATGAGAGTGGCGTAAGGACAACCTGTCTTGGTTTTAGAAGCAATGAAATGGAGGTGCGAATGATTTATCTCATCCTTTCTTCTAACTTATTCAAATGCTCTTTGATCTCATGATTTCCTTCATTTTCAAAGATGTTGTCAAGGCACCACGTTCGTGTCGTGTTCATCACCAAAGTCAATACCGGCCAATAAGTTTTCGACAACAATGTGCTCTTTGTTATCAAGGTACGTTTCCTCAACATCGTAGAAAGAAGTTGGGAGAAAGATCCAAGTGCAAGCATTGAGTCAAACTGATTCGTAGGTATAGCAAGATAGTTCTTGTCTCTGTCTTCTATTCTTTATAGCACTTCTAGCCTTGAAAAGAGAATCTTTCTTAGTTGTACAATTACTTTATGTGGAATTTAGCGTCTCACACATTCTTATTCCCTTGTCTGAGGAAGATTGCATCCCCCTTTAGACCTCTAGGTTCATCAAGTATTGCCACATTATTCCCAAGAAAAACCATGTCCTTCCTTGAAGTAACTAACCTTTATCAAAGTGAAAAAGATTTACATTTAGCTTTAGAGGCATGCCAGCCTTAAAGCTTAGGTGTATCTTTTGGCAAAAACCGAATCAAAGTCCAACATAATTTGCTCACATTTTCTTTTCTCGCACTAGTGATATCGATACCGGATCAATTGCTCTAGAAATTGAACTTGACAAAATCAGATCTAGTTCGATTTGTTTTAATCGGTTTAATTTCCACTATTAATTGAATTTTACCCAACCTAATAGGTTCAACCAAGGAATTGCTTTACTTCTACTTCCACCAAAGTTTTTTGGCAATTCAAAATTATAACGATAAGAAAAGAGACCCATGATGAGTCTATTCTGGTAGTCGAATTTATCAGGTGATTCATAATGGCATTTTCATCCTCAAATAGATCAATTTGGTACTGTTTTTTCCGAGTTGAAGTACCTAACCCGAATTCTCGACCAAACATCTAGTTTAGGTTTTAAGTGTCCATAAGTTAGATTGATGTCCACTTGCAAAAACCTAATTGAACTGATTAGGGTGGTTAGATTTGTTTGTCTATTTTTATTTGAATGATCTATTTATTCGATCTTATTGCGCGCTAAATAAGTATAACACCATGTGTTTAAGAATAGTATGAAATTATGAAATTATAAAGCTCAAACTTACATTTATAGATTGAACTAAAAACTGAACTGAATTGAAAACATGCACCTAATAATAAGCTATGACCAAGTACAAAGGAATAAAGAAACTAACTCCTAAAGGCTAGGAAATTCAAAGAATAACTGCAAGACAGTTTTACATGAAAACATTTACTTATATGCAGTCTTGAAGACTAACATACTGAAATGTTCACAGATAAAAGATTGTCTTGCTCATTGTTATTCTCAAGTGGAGAATTTTTTTTTTTTTTTTTTTTTGAGCTAAGTTGGGTTGTACTTGTATGTAACCGTAATATTGTTTAATTCCGGATGGGACATATTGTATGTAGAAGTTAAAGAGGCATTGAAAAGAATGAAAATCGGGAAAGCATGTGGCCCAGATGAAATACCCATAGAGGTTTGGAAATGCTTAGGAGAAATTGGATTGACTTGGTTAACAAAACTTTTCAATAAAATTTTAAAATCAAAACGGATGCCAATGGATTGGAGAAGAAGCACGCTTGTGCCAATCTTCAAAAACAAAGGAGACATTCAAAGTTGCTCAAACTATCGGGGAATTAAACTTACGAGTCACACTATGAAACTTTGGGAGAGGATAATTGACAATAGGCTAAGGAGAGAAACAACAATATCAGAGAACCAATTTGGTTTCATGCCTGGAAGGTCAACTATGGAGGCGATTTTCCTTGTAAGACGATTGTTAGAAAAATATAGAGAAAAGAAAAAGATCTTCATATGGTATTCGTAGATTTAGAAAAAGCATATGATAGGGTCCCTAGAGATGTTCTTTGGTGGGTTCTAGAAAGAAAACTAGTGCATGCTAGATACATAGACACTATTAAGGATATGTATGATGGAGTAGTAACGAAGATAAAGACATTTGGAGGAGCTACAAAAGAATTTTCCATTACGATAGGACTACATCAAGGATCGGCTTTAAGCCCATATCTATTTACTTTAGTTATAGATGAACTAACTAGGCATATTCAAGAGGATATACCATGGTGTATGCTATTTGCAGATGATATTGTCTTAGTGGATGAAACTAAAGATGGAGTGAATAGGAAATTAGAACTCTGGAGGAATACATTAGAATCTAAAGGCTTTAAGTTGAGCAGGACGAAAACCGAATACATGCACTGTGAGTTTAGAAACACTAGACATCGAGATGACGGAGTGGTAAAATTATGGGAAGTAGAAGTTCCTAAGGTAAACCACTTTAGATACATAGGATCAATCATGCAACATGATGGTAACATTGAGAATGATGTCACACATAGAATTCAAGCTGGATGGAAGAAATGGCGGAGTGCAACAGGGGTGATTTGTGATCGAAATGTTCCTACTAAGTTAAAAAGAAAATTTTATATGACCGCAATTTGGCCAGCTATGCTCTATGGAAGTGAATGTAGTTCTCTATGAGGAATACCTATTTTTATTCCTTGTGGAAGCCTTGTATTATATTACAATTACAATTCTTTTAATGAAATTAACTATAAACCAATCAATAGACAACATCATAGAGCATATTAAATGTTTTGTGTTTGATATATACATATTTTTTTTTCCTAATTATAAGAAAATGAAAGCTACCCTTTCTTGTAAAAATCAAAATCCGAAATTTGAATTCAGGATGTCTATCTTAAAACCAAAAAAAAAAAAAATCAAAAATAGATTTAAGAAACATTATGTTTATATTTCTATGAAAACAAGTATAAAATTGAGGAAAATGAATGGCTCAAGGACATCCCTGCACTGATCCTCTGAGCACTTATGGAAGAGCCTTCTTTACCATTATTTATATTTCTAGATTGTGTGGAATATTTTTATCTGACTTATTTAGCTTGCTATTCCATGGCAGGGAGCAACAACTTAAACTCATTGTGGCTCGCTCATCCACCATTTCGGGTTCATCATGATGCATCAGAAACAATGGAACTTAAGTGGGACAATGAAGATGCTAGCGACTCAAAGCAAATAAAACTTTCTGTGACTCAACAATCAAATGGAAACTATTTGGTTAAGGTAATTTTTCGTCTCTTTTGTCAATACGAGGTAATATGTTATTCGTGTATGTAGAATGGGTAAAAAGCTATATTGTTTCATTTGGCAACCTGTTTGTGTGGACAACATTGTGATACACACTCATGTTAAGTCATAATATAATTTCCCTTGCACCGCAACTTATGGTTTGTTATTGTCCTGCAGATCGCTGATAGTAGTTCATCTAGGCATGAAGTCAAAGTGACACCTTTAGGTCGAATGATTTCAGAACTGAAATTGATGGCTTAAGCATCGATATCAATGTAGCAGTTATAACAAGGTAAGTTAGCTTATATGCAATGTTTTTTAAATTTCAGACGCCGGGAATATATTTAGAATAGACATTGTTTTCAAATCCAGTGCGTAATAGGGTTCCAAAATCGCTCTCTTCCCAAAATTGAAAAAAATGAAGCAAAGGGATTTGTATTTGGTATGCAGATCATATTGGATTACGTTGGTGCATGCCTTACAAAGACACATCTTGAAGTTTTATATCATGTTATGCTTTGCGTTTTGGTTTTAAGTTGAATGCCTCATATTGAGGTTTTAAAACTATTACAATTTTTACTCTTTCTTCTTAATAACTTAATATACTAATTTACTTCTACTCAAAAAAAAAAAAAAAAAAAAAAAAAAAAAAAATTTACCTTTCCATGTATATAAATTAATTTGGGGTTTGTGATTGATGTGTGCAGGATTATAACAAGCATATTCATGTATGACAACCTGTGTTGGTTTTAGAAGCAATGAAAATGAAGGTGCCAATGATTTATCTCTCTCCTCGCATCTAACTTATTTTCAAATGCTCTTTGATCTCATGATTTCCTTCATTTTCGCATGTTGTCAAGGCACCACGTTCGGCCGTGTTCATCACCAAAGTCAATACTTGGCGAACAAGTTTTCGACAACAATGTGCTCTTTAATATCAAGGTACGTTTCCTCAACTACAATTACTTTATGTGGAATTTAGTGTCTCACACATTCTTATTCCCTTGTTTGAGAAAGATTGCATCTCCTTCTAGACCTCTAGGTTCATCATGTATTGCCACGTTATTCCTAAGAAAAACCATGCCCTTCCTCAAGTAATTAACCTTTATCATAATGAAAAGGATTTACATTTAGCTTTAGAGACATGCCAGGTTCGCTTAGGTTTACCTTTCGGCAAAAAACCTAATCAAAGTCCATCATAATTTGCTCTCATTTTCTTTTCTCGCTAGTGATATCGATACCAAACTCAATTGCTTTAGAAATTGAACTCGACAATATCAAATCCAGTTTGGTTTAATTTCCACTATTAATTGAATTGTACCCAACCTAATAGGTTCAACCAAGGAATTGCATTACTTCTACTTCCAATTTTGTTTTTTTTTTTTTTGCAATTCAAAATAATAATGATAAGAAAAGATACCCATAATGAGACTATTTAGGGTAATTGAATTTATTAGGCTGGTTCGAATGACATTTTCATCCTCAAATAGATCAGTTTGGTACTGTTTTTCTTATTTGGAGTACCTAACCCGAATTATGACCAAACATCTAGTTTAGGTTTTAAGTATCTACAAGTTAGATAAATGTCCACTTGCGAAAATCAATTTGAATTGATTAGGGTGGTTAGATTCGTTTGTCTATTTTTATTTGAATGATCTATTTCTTCGATCTTATTGCACGCTAAATAAGTATAACCCCATGTGTTTAAGAATAGTATGACATTATGAATTATCGTGACTTGGACGAATTCGAACCGTGCTTACTTTTACTTTTTCTTTTTCTTTTTTCTTTTTGGATACTCCTTGTATAGGATGAATAGAGTAGAAGCAATTTCTCTCATGTCCCTGCTTAACTACGCAGCCTGTGAGCTTGTTTTGTTGAACCCACTCATTAAAAATAATTTCGAGAAGATGCATGCATTTGATTGAATTCTCAAGATATTTTTGTGATTAGAATGTTGGCATTATCCTTGAAAATTCTAAGAAATCATGTAAATCTTAATCTCCATCTTCAATAAATAAGTTATATCATAATTTCATTCTTTTTTGGCTCTCTATTATTCTTCTTCTTTATTTCCTACTTTCAACTTCATGTTGAGGCATATGCTTGATGTTATCTCGGACAATGCCTTTTTTTTTTTTTTTGCTCTCTATTATTTCATTTTTTTTATAAGAAGCCTTCCTTTATACCCCGCCTATGAACCACCACTTGCTCTCACGCGAGACTCAAACTCTCAACCTTCGCTAAAGTCTAAAAGTGAGGATGTTTTATGTTTTTTTTTTAAGGTAAGAAAACAATTTAATCACAACACTCTTGACTCCAACATGAATCGAACAACCAAACCTTGCCTTTGGCAAGTGATGCCTTAAACAACTTAATGATACCTAAATGTTTATTAAATTCAAAGAAAAAGGGAAATAATAGTTAAAAATTTCTTGTGCTCTTGATGCAATAAGGTAACTTTAAGATAAAGTTGTAAAACATATATTCATTAATGTAAAAGGTAAATTTACAATATCTTGTCTAACAAAATGCCTTTATACAATATTATTATTATTATTATTATTATTATTATTAGGAGGAAAGGAGACAAAGGCTCTCTAAATTTTATTGATCGGCAAAAAAAGTAAAAAAAAAAAAGATTACATCTCGGAGGGATTGTGTACCCTCGAGTTAGTTTGTCCGGTTGATCGATTTACAATTATGCATCAACCATGTAAAAGTCAACATCTTTGTCTAAACATAAACTACACCAAATGAAGTAGAAAAAATATGAAAGTTTATCTACAATGTTGTCCTCTCGTCTCTCCTCCACACGGACCAGGCCTTCATCTCTCGCATTACAAAGTGTCTCCTTGGGTGTGGGTAGTAGTAGCTCCTCCGTCTCGGTGTGAATTTCTATGACCAACAACAAGAATAAGGGAATTAGAAAAGATTGATCATGAGAGGTAAATTTTGAAGTTTATTTCAATGGTAATTGTAATGTATATAGGTTAAGCGTTGAGATGTTGACAATACGATGCACAGTTAAAAAAATGTAGCAAATGTATGCATAAAGATTGATCATGGGTACATTTCTGTGACCAACAACAACACTTGACAAACAATATATAAATAGATTTTAATATACTGATATCATCAAACACTATATTAAGGTGCACGTATTGAGGTGACAAACCTAGAATACATAAAAATGCAATAACAACTACATATGCATGCATCCCTCAACTTGTAAACTGTTAAGCTTGGGGTACGCAAGTCATTGATCTCATGACTGCTATGAGTTATAAGATATTGGTGGGATATGATACACAAAAAGCAAAACTTGAACACTCTGGTATTTATCGGTCGCACATCCGAAGAAAAGCGATAAGATGTACAATGTCGTGTTCAAGCACTTTGCGTTTCGTATTGTAAGCTACCAATAACTTAACATGCGTAACATTAATTAGAATTTTTTTTTTTTTTTTTTTTTTTTTTTTATAGCATGAGTCAAACCTACAACCTCTCTAAACTTAGCCTTTTAGCAAGCGACGTTTCATCCATCTCACTAGGGATGCATTAGCTAAATATTCCCCATAACATATGCGGTCATGGCAGCATCAATAGGGAGCAATGGTGTTGACAGAGAATATTATAGACAAGTTGTAAGATCAACCTAACTAACAAGCATATTCCAACAAAATCATTGAAGTTCTCCTCCCTTTGGTGAAACATGAAAATCAATACATCAAATTTTAAGAAACACCAAATGTGCAGACGGAATTCGCTCTCAAAACAATACAAAGGATGTTCTCTTTCAGTCGACGCAAGAAATAGACATAGCGTTCTCTTGCCGAACAGTAGTAGTAGCACCCTTTGACAGTACACGAGCAAAAATGACGCGAAAAATGAAACACATACACTTGCTAATTTCGACGAGGCAACATCCTCACTGCCTATCAATCCTCTGTCTATGTCACGAGCCTTCCCGAATTCCCTGTTATATAGAAGAGATACTTTTACTGTCAGTAAGTGCAATAGGTTAAATAAGGCATACGTTCTACAAAAAAATTGATCTCAACCTCATATAAGAAATTATGTCAACAGACTGCTATAATGATAAATGAAAGGCTAAAGCATGCAATGCATTATTATAAATCAAAGTTTAAATCAATTTCAGATGGAGGATTGGACAAAGAAGAAAGCACCTTTCAATAATGTGTTCAATTTCACGCTTTCTCTTCAAGTCTGCAGAATGAGATGGCAATGGAGGCTTGGCAAGTTGACAAGATTCTAATAAATCTCTCACATTCTTGTTTGGAACAAGATCATCTGCAAGTATGTTTGTCGCTCCACAAGCACACATCGACTTCGAGATGATGCAGTCCCTAATACCTGATGATTATGATCCAAAAAAGATATATTAACGTGACAAATATACTATACAATCAAAATGAATAAATGGATAAATCAAAAGAAGAAAGACTATTAAATAAATAGAACAAAAACTGATTAACACAACAATAGAACTTAACAGAAACATCAAACTTGTATTTTTTGGAAACAAAATAGACGCAAGGATATGTAATGATTTTTTTTTCTTTCAAAAAACTAATTTCAACTTAAGCATGGCATTATAGACAAGTTAGTGAAAACATAAGAAAACTTTTGCATGTGTGGTTAACATGAAGAAAGAGGACAATCAGATTATGTTTAACATGAAATCCTTAGCACCGTCTAGTGTACAATTAATAAAACACTTACACTTATCGCAGAAACTCCTATAGCAACATTTGCCTCATCATGACGGCATCTTTCATTACTCCTTTGCACAACGGACAATGAAGTTCTGCTGGAATGTCGATTGCAGATCGAGTTGAAGGTAATCCCTCTATCTCCCTTTCAAAAGTGGCCCTATTTCATGCAAAAAAAAAAAAAAAAAAAAAAAGCTAAATGAATTCTGGAAACTATAAAAAACCACATAATACTAGTTCAACCAAGGAACTACAAACAAATCAAGCTAGAAGTAAAATTAGATTAGCTTACTCATCAAGCTTCAGAGGCTTCGAGCAAACACAACTCCACCGGTCAATGCATAAGAGCCATTTGAAGTTGTCATCAGCATTGACTTCGGAATGCCAGCTTGGAGGCTTCAACTTCTTAATGTCGTAATTAGGATCACCATTAGTCGGGCAATCCCGAATAAAATGCCCCCGAATATTGCACCGGCGACAAATATAGCCTCAGGAGGTGCTCGGTCCCTAGTACTCATTCTTCCATCCATAAATCCTCCAAAACACTGATAAGCTCTTGATGAGGAATCCTGAATTTGCCTGCAAGTGCATTTAAGTTTCACAATTCATTAGTAAAGGATAAAAAGGAATCCAACCAAACAAATAAGTTGAATGACAAGAATTGATCATGCACTAATGTACTAACCAAGTATTGATTAAAGCCTTAATCCTCCTCTCCTCCTCAACCTTGTTGATCATAGAGGCCGAGGGGGCATCTTGCATCGTATTGGTTGATTGCACTTCAAATGCATCAATGGTACACAAATCACCAAAATCGTGCCAGTCATTCTCCTCCGGCTGCAAGACCAACTAGAAAAATTAAACATATATACAATATAATTCCAACAGAACTTTTAAATCTTTCAACCATCAAGTTTCACCAAATGAAGCCTCAAAAACTAATTTTTATGAATCTCATATCACATGCATTTAGACATTTACCATTGGTGGACTGCTCTTTGATGATTGATCAAGATCCTTCTCCTTATTGTCTACAACAATGTTTGCTCTACACCACAAACATATATATCTTAGCTAAAATGATCTAGATCTAGCATTTCAACCAAAAGCATCTGATACACATAATCAGATTGAACTTAATACTGGTACAAGACTTAAAGGCTAAAACAATGACCCTCGACAAGGTTAATGACTGCACAATATCAAATTGGGGAAGCAAAACTTTTCTCTTTTGGTTATATAAAAGAAATGTTTAAAGACTTGAAAATTGAAACTTGTACCCTTTTCGTTCGATTACGATAGGCATGCGAAGTCCTCTTGGAACGCGGTGAACTATAACTGAGGTATCCCTCGGGATCAAAGTAGCTTCATCAAGGTACTCTGAATTGCAACGACAAAAAGAAGTGTTTAATATTTTATGAAAAAGATAATCCAGCCATGTAATGTATGTAGACAAATCAAACAAACTCCTGTATTCGAAACTTTATACATCGCTACTTCATAACAAGATATATACGAAATACATGCCGACACCGTCTATTAATGATTTACATCCAACCAAAGTGTTAGTAGTCAGGGAATGAAAAGTATGCAAAGAGTTATTCAGTTTAATTTGAAGACTGATTTTCTTTTAACCAAAATAGCAACAAAATTACTTCATTCATTGAAGAGTTTTAGTAAAGTGTATAATATGTCCATCGACAAAGCACGCCATCAACTGCATTAGCTTTTAATCCATGTAACGAGTCTCGACTAATTGGCGGGGACTGGACTCAAGAGTAATCACTAAATAATTAGGAAATTAACGAGGACCAACCTTCATTGGTCTGAGCGTCGAAGACCATAAGGATGAAATCAGCGCGTCTCTTCAAATGCATGGACTCAACAATTCTTAGCTTCAAGTCCGCGACGGATATTGAAGGACCTTCTATGACCAAAGATTTATAATCTTTGGAGCTCTTGAATTTGTAGTGCACAGCCGCCATCATCTCTGCTGCAGATGATTCCTCTAGTTGATCAAATAGAGAAATCAAGGGTGCTTCTTGAATCTTTGGTTGGAATCTTCAAATGCCAAACTTAACCGTCCAAAAAACTGAACCTGCAATGATGAAACTATGTTATGCACTTCAACTAATTAAACCATAATTATGGATGAGAAATTAATAACTGTGCACAGTAACAGTTTCCAAATGACTGCAGTGCGCCAAGAAATTGACTATATAGATCAGAAGCATCAGCTTAGATTTATAAACATGCTTTGAATAAGAAAAAGTTATTATCATGTTAGGTAAAACTTGTTCACATTCAAAAACTTCATGTTGAGTAAGTTTTTGACTGCAGTGTGCCAAAAAATTATTATCATGACTGTACAGATCAGAAGCATGGACTTTATTTTTAGGGAAACACATTGTTTCTCGCCAATTTTTTCTGTAAAAGTGTACATACTTGGCTATGATAAAATAAAGTCTCGTTCCTATCCAAAACAAAAAAAAAACTTCATGTTGAGTAAAACTTCTTGATATTCAAAAGCATTGGGTTTTGAATCTTTGATTGGTCACACATATACTTTGATTTTATTGTAACTAATTCATCATTGCGATTGTGATTCCCTGGTGAGTGACTAAGACCTAAAAAGAATCCCAAGTTGGTCATATGTAAATGGTAACTATTTTTTGTTTTTTTTTTCACATAGCCCCAACAATAGCAAACAAATCTTGAAACAAATAAGAAGATGAACACCGATTGAAAACTTGGAAATTTCAACCAAAATCGACAATGATAACGGAATTAATTCTTAAAAATTTCAACCAAGAACTTAACTCTAAAAGAAAATTAATCTAAACCTTCAATAAAATGTTTATCAATCTCCTGCTTCTCAATTCTCTTCTTCCTAATCTTTAAATCTTCTTACACTCATTTTTTTGGGTTAGGTCTATTTATATAGGAAAAGATAAGATAGAGAGGGCTTGGGCCACAAGTATAGGATTGGAATGGATAAAGACAAATAAAATGAATACTTCTATTTAGATTACCTTTAATCATCAATAGCCAACTAATCAAATGGGACGTAATCCAACTATCAAGACAAGCCTATCAACCCGATGGAGAACACCGTTAATTTTTTTCACTTTCACAGTGCCGTTGATCTTCAAAATGAGTTCATCAAATAGTGATAATGAAATCTGGAAAACGTTGGACGATCTAGACACCGAAGAAGAAGAAGAAGAAGAAGAAGTAATCTCTCTCAACATTCTCCACAACAATCTCATCCTCACTAACCTTCTCCTCCAACAAGTAAGCGAAGAAGAACTACAACAACAACTCCAGAAACTCCATCTACATCTACATCTGCATCTACATCCATGGCGGCGGCGAAGGGGGTTTCGCTCAGCTACATCGCCAGAGTCTCGAATGACGTCAAGCGACTCGCCAACTTCGGAGCGGAGCGGATCCGAAGAGGCTTCCCAGAGGGCACCACGTCTGCTTCTCTGTGACGAATTTCGATGAGTTCGTTCGATCTCTGAAGGTAATATTCAGTAATTGGAGGAAACAAAGCACTTAGTTCTGCATTTGCACACAATTTGAAGGCTCAAAATCGAGTTTTTTGCGACGAGTTTCGATAAGTCTCTTGTAGACAATTCAAAAAGATGCATTTTGTTGGCTTACTTGAATTAGATTTGAGATTCAAAGACAAACCATTGAATTCCATCCACTAATTGCAGTGCTTCTATGTTTGGAATTTTTGGTTACTCAGCAATTTGAAATTCTAAGTTTATGGTGATTTTGTGATGCTTTTGCGAATGAGAACTTAAAACCTGTTTAGGAGGGATTGAGAAATGTAAAATGTGAACAAATGAAGAAAGTTATTGTGGAAGGTCATTTCCTAGTGTCGGTCGTATCGGCTTCTAATTTGAGTGTTTAGAAGGTCTGAATCTGATCATGTTTTTTAGATTTTGAGGTTCTCTGCTACGAATCCAATCCAACACATGTTTTAATGATTGTTTTGAAATATTCGTTACTCATTCCACTTAGTCAATTTCATTAGTGCAGTTGTATATTGTCCATTGCGCACCTAAATGCAAATGACTGGGTGTATCTTACTACATTGAGTCAGAGATATCGTGATTAATACTATAAAATAAGGAGAACTGTAACTATACAAACTCAGGTCTGCTTTAATGGAGCAAAACCTGAATATCAAGCAATGATCCTTCTAATTTTATAGAATAATGTCATTATCCAACTTAAGTTTCAGCTTTGCTTTTCTTTTCTTGGATTGTCCTGCGGCCCCTTGCACATGTTAGACATGATTCTAAGACTGTTATCTTGCATGCATATCAATACTTTCATATCTTTCATTGCAATGTAGCTGTGACCTGTGACTATTGAGTTTTTAGCAGGGCCTTTCAGTTCCTTTGGAAATTATCTTGGTACCCAGTGTCTAACAAGAAGTTTCACTTGTGTTATTTTCTATAATGTTGTGAACATGTTGTTTGAAGAATTATCTCTAGGTTTAATTAGAGCATGTAAATTGATCCAATTAGATTTTTTTTTTCTAATCTAGATATGGGTGGAGTTACCCGTAAAGTCATCATAATTGACAGTAGTCGCATAATAATTTACTCAAACTTTACAGCCACTTGTCCGTGGCCCAAGTGATTATGCTATTTGAATTTGGGTGATAATAGACTAATTTTGTAGCATTAAATCGAGCAGAGTGGAAGGGTTTGGTCCATGTAAATGACCGCAACTAATTTAGGAGACAAGGTTTGTTGTTGTTCTTTCATTTAGTGCTTTGTTTTTGCTAAGCGCTCAATAAAATATAGATAGTTTCTAGTTGTTATACACTTACACCAACTGAATGTTTTCTCCACGGGCTAGCAGTAATATTTTTGGATTCAAATGGTTCATATTAGGTATTATATATCATGAAGAAGTGTCAGTATGATCATTATCCTGTTTAGCTGTGTTAGTGTAGGCTCCAACTTATTCGAATGCTCTTATTCAAATGCTCTTTGATCTCCAATGGCTGGTTTAGTGGTGAAAGTATTGGTGAACGATGGGATGAGAGTGGCGAAGGACAACCTGTCTTGGTTTTAGAAGCAATGAAATGGAGGTGCGAATGATTTATCTCCTTTCTTCTAACTTATTCAAATGCTCTTTGATCTCATGATTTCCTTCATTTTCAGCATGTTGTCAAGGCACCACGTTCTAAATTTGTGTTCATCACTCAAAGTCAATACTCGGCCAATAAGTTTTCGACAACAATGTGCTCTTTGTTATCAAGGTACGTTTCCTCAACATCGTAGAAAGAAGCTGGGAGAAAGATCCAAGTGCAAGCATTGAGTCAAACTGATTCCGGGTATAGCAAGATAGTTCTTGTCTCTGTCTTCTATTCTTTATAGCACTTCTAGCCTTGAAAAGAGAATCTTTCTTAGTTGTACAATTACTTTATGTGGAATTTAGCGTCTCACACATTCTTATTCCCTTGTCCGAGGAAGATTGCATCCCCTTTAGACCTCTAGGTTCATCAAGTATTGCCACATTATTCCCAAGAAAAACCATGTCCTTCCTTGAAGTAACTAACCTTTATCAAAGTGAAAAAGATTTACATTTAGCTTTAGAGGCATGCCAGTTCAGTTAGGTGTATCTTTTGGCAAAAAACCGAATCAAAGTCCAACATAATTTGCTCACATTTTCTTTTCTCGCACTAGTGATACGATACCGGATCAATTGCTCTAGAAATTGAACTTGACAAAATCAGATCTAGTTCGATTTGTTTTTATCGGTTTAATTTCCACTATTAATTGAATTTTATCCAAACTAATAGGTTCAACCAAGGAATTGCTTTACTTCTACTTCCAGCCAAAGTTTTTTTGCAATCCAAAATTATAACGATAAGAAAAGAGACCCATGATGAGTCTATTCTGGGTAGTCGAATTTATCAGCTGATTCATAATGGCATTTTCATCCTCAAATAGATCAATTTGGTACTGTTTTTCCAGAGTTGAAGTACCTAACCCGAATTCTGACCAAACATCTAGTTTAGGTTTTAAGTGTCCATAAGTTAGATTGATGTCCACTTGCAAAAACCTAATTGAACTGATTAGGGTGGTTAGATTTGTTTGTCTATTTTTATTTGAATGATCTATTTATTCGATCTTATTGCTCGCTAAATAAGTATAACACCATGTGTTTAAGAATAGTATGAAATTATGAAATTATAAAGCTCAAACTTACATTTATAGATTGAACTAAAAACTGAACTGAATTGAAAACATGCACCTAATAATAAGCTATGACCAAGTACAAAGGAATAAAGAAACTAACTCCTAAAGGCTAGGAAATTCAAAGAATAACTACAAGACAGTTTTACATGAAAACATTTACTTATATGCAGTCTTGAAGACTAACATACTGAAATGTTCACAGATAAAAGTTTGTCTTGCTCATTGTTATTCTCAAGTGGAGAATTTTTTTTTTTTTTTTTTTTTTAGCTAAGTTGGGTTGTACTTGTATGTAACTGTAATATTGTTTAATTCCGGATGGGACATATTGTATGTAGAAGTTAAAGAGGCATTGAAAAGAATGAAAATCGGGAAAGCATGTGGCCCAGATGAAATACCCATAGAGGTTTGGAAATGCTTAGGAGAAATTGGATTGACTTGGTTAACAAAACTTTTCAATAAAATTTTAAAATCAAAACGGATGCCAATGGATTGGAGAAGAAGCACGCTTGTGCCAATCTTCAAAAACAAAGGAGACATTCAAAGTTGCTCAAACTATCGGGGAATTAAACTTACGAGTCACACTATGAAACTTTGGGAGATGATAATTGACAATAGGCTAAGGAGAGAAACAACAATATCAGAGAACCAATTTGGTTTTATGCCTGGGAGGTCAACTATGGAGGCGATTTTCCTTGTAAGACGATTGTTAGAAAAATATCGAGAAAAGAAAAAGATCTTCATATGGTATTCGTAGATTTAGAAAAAGCATATGATAGGGTCCCTAGAGATGTTCTTTGGTGGGTTCTAGAAAGAAAAATAGTGCATGCTAGATACATAGACACTATTAAGGATATGTATGATGGAGTAGTAACGAAGATAAAGACATTTGGATGAGCTACAAAAGAATTTCCCATTACGATAGGACTACATCAAAGATCGGCTTTAAGCCCATATCTATTTACTTTAGTTATAGATGAACTAACTAGGCATATTCAAGAGATTATACCATGGTGTATGCTATTTGCAGATGATATTGTCTTAGTGGATGAAACTAAAGATGGAGTGAATAGGAAATTAGAACTCTGGAGGAATACATTAGAATCTAAAGGCTTTAAGTTGAGCAGGACGAAAACCGAATACATGCACCGTTTGTGAGTTTAGAAACACTAGACATCGAGATGACTTGAGTGGTAAAATTAGGGGAAGTAGAAGTTCCTAAGGTAAACCACTTTAGATACCTAGGATCAATCATACAACATGATGGTAACATTGGGAATGATGTCACACATAGAATTCAAGCTGGATGGAAGAAATGGCGGAGTGCAACAGGGGTGATTTGTGATCGAAATGTTCCTACTAATTAAAAAGAAAATTTTATAGGACCGCAATTAGGCCATCTATGCTCTATGGAAGTGAATGTTGGGCGGTAAAGCAACAACAATTACATAAAATGAACGTAGCAGAAATGAGGATGCTTAAGTGGATGTGTGGTAAAACTCGTAAAGATAGAATAAGAAATATAGAAATTCAAAGACGAGTAGGAGTAGCACCAATTGATACAAAGATTAGGGAATGGCGGTTGCGGTGGTTTGGTCACCTGCAAAGACGGCCTACAAATGCCCCAACTAGAAAACTTGACTCAATAGAAACTGTAGAAATTCGACGAGGTAGGGGCAGACCAAAGTTAACATGGGATGCATTAATTAGGAGGGATTTGAATGGTTTGGAAAGCTCACCATCAATTGCACTTAATCGAGCACAATGGAAAAGTTTGATCCATGTAGCCGACCCCAGTTAATTTGGGAATGAGGCTATGTTGTTGTTGTTGTTGTTGTAGTTCTCTATGAGGAATACCTATTTTTATTCCTTGTGGAAGCCTTGTATTATATTACAATTACAATTCTTTTAATGAAATTAACTATAAACCAATCAATAGACAACATCATAGAGCATATTAAATGTTGTGTGTTTGATATATACATTTTTTTTTTCTAATTATAAGAAAATGAAAGCTATCCTTTCTTGTAAAAATCAAAATCCGAAATTTGAATTCAGGATGTCTATCTTAAAACCAAAAAAAAAGAAAGAAATCAAAAATAGATTTAAGAAACATTATGTTTATATTTCTATGAAAACAAGTATAAAATTGAGGAAAATGAATGGCTTAAGGACATCCCTGCACTGATCCTCTGAGCACTTATGGAAGAGCCTTCTTTACCATTATTTATATTTCTAGATTGTGTGGAATATTTTTATCTGACTTATTTAGCTTGCTATTCCATGGCAGGGAGCAACAACTTAAACTCATTGTGGCTCGCTCATCCACCATTTCGGGTTCATCATGATGCATCAGAAACAATGGAACTTAAGTGGGACAATGAAGATGCTAGCGACTCAAAGCAAATAAAACTTTTTGTGACTCAACAATCAAATGGAAACTATTTGGTTAAGGTAATTTTTCGTCTCTTTTGTCAATACGAGGTAATATGTTATTCGTATATGTAGAATGGGTAAAAAGCTATATTATTTCATTTGGCAACCCGTTTGTGTGGACAACATTGTGATACACACTCATGTTAAGTCATAATATACTTACCCCTGCACCTCAACATATGGTTTGTTATTGTCCTGCAGATCGTTGATAGTAGTTCATCTAGGCATGAAGTCAAAGTGACACCTTTAGGTCGAATGATTTCGAACTGAAATTGATGGCTTAAGCATCGATATCAATGTAGCAAATCTATAACAAGGTAAGTTAGCTTATATATGCAATGTTTTTTTAAATTTCGAACATTATTTGGGAATATATTTAGAATAGACATTGTTTTCAGGTCAGCTGCGTAATAGGGTTTTAAAATCGCTCTCTTCCCAAAATTGAAAAAGCTGAAGCAAAGGGATTTGTATTTGGTATGCAGATCATATTGGATTACGTTGGTGCATGCCTTACGGACACATCTTGAAGTTTTATATCATGTTATGCTTTGCGTTTTGGTTTTAAGTTGAATGCCTCATATTGAGGTTTTAAAACTATTACAATTTTTACTCTTTCTTCTTAATAACTTAATATACTAATTTACTTCTACTCCTAAAAAAAAAAAAAAAAACTAATTTACCTTTCCATGTATATAAATTAATTTGGGGTTTGTGATTGATGTGTGCAGGATTATAACAAGCATATTCATGTATCACAACCTGTGTTGGTTTTAGAAGCAATGAAAATGAAGGTGCCAATGATTTATCTCTCTCCTCGCATCTAACTTATTTTCAAATGCTCTTTGATCTCATGATTTCCTTCATTTTCAGTATGTTGTCAAGGCACCACGTTCGGCCGTGTTCATCACCAAAGTCAATACTGGCGAACAAGTTTTCGACAACAATGTGCTCTTTAATATCAAGGTACGTTTCCTCAACTACAATTACTTTATGTGGAATTTAGTGTCTCACACATTCTTATTCCCTTGTTTGAGAAAGATTGCATCTCCTTCTAGACCTCTAGGTTCATCATGTATTGCCACGTTATTCCTAAGAAAAACCATGCCCTTCCTCGAAGTAATTAACCTTTATCATAGTGAAAAGGATTTACATTTAGCTTTAGAGACATGCCAGTTCAGTTAGGTTTACCTTTCGGCAAAAAACCTAATCAAAGTCCATCATAATTTGCTCTCATTTTCTTTTCTGCGCTAGTGATACTGATACCCAAACTCAATTGCTTTAGAAATTGAACTCGACAATATCAAATCTAAGATGCGGTTTAATTTCCACTATTAATTGAATTGTACCCAACCTAATAGGTTCAACCAAGGAATTGCATTACTTCTACTTCCAGCCAATGTTTTTTTTTTTTTTTTTTTTGCAATTCAAAATAATAATGATAAGAAAAGATACCCATAATGAGACTATTTAGGGTAATTGAATTTATTAGTTGGTTCGAATGACATTTTCATCCTCAAATAGATCAGTTTGATACTTGTTTTTCTTATTTGGAGTACCTAACTTAGAAATTATGACCAAACATCTAGTTTAGGTTTTAAGTATCTACAAGTTAGATAAATGTCCACTTGCGAAAATCAATTTGAATTGATTAGGGTGGTTAGATTCGTTTGTCTATTTTTATTTGAATGATCTATTTCTTCGATCTTATTGCACGCTAAATAAGTATAACCCCATGTGTTTAAGAATAGTATGACATTATGAATTATCGTGACTTGGACGAATTCGAACCGTGCTTACTGTTACTTTTTCATTTTCTTTTTTCTTTTTGGATACTCCTTGTATAGGATGAATAGAGTAGAAACAATTTCTCTCATGTCCCTACTTAACTATGCGCTTCAGGAGTAATTTGTTTTTGAACCCACTCACAGAAAATAATTTCAGAAGATGCATGCATTTGATTGAATTCTCGGTATATTTTTGTGATTAGAATGTTGGCATTATCCTTGAAAATTCTAAGAAATCATGTAAATCTTAATCTCCATCTTCAATAAATAAGTTATATCAAAATTTCATTCTTTTTTGGCTATCTATTATTCTTCATCTTTATTTCCTACTTTCAACATCATGTTGAGGCATATGCTGATGTTATCTCGGACAATGCCTTTTTTTTTGGCTCTCTATTATTTCATTTTTTTTATAAGAAGCCTTCCTTTATACACTGCCTATGAACCACCACTGCTCTCACGCGGAGACTCAAACTCTCAACCTTCGCTAAAGTCTAAAAGTGAGGATGTTTTATGTCTTTTTTTTTAAGGTAAGAAAACAATTTAATAACAACACTCTTGACTCCAACATGAATCGAACAACCAAACCTTGCCTTTGGCAAGTGATGCCTTAAACAACTTAATGATACCTAAATGTTTATTAAATTCAAAGAAAAAGGAAAATAATAGTTAAAAATTTCTTGTGCTCTTGATGCAATAAGGTAACTTTAAGATAAAGTTGTAAAACATATATTCATTAATGTAAAAGGAAAATTTACAATATCTTGTCTAACAAAATGCCTTTATACAATTATTATTATTATTATTATTATTATTATTATTATTATTATTATTATTATTATTATTATTATTATTATGAGGAAAGGAGACGGTGCTCCCGGAATTTTATTGATCGGCAAAAAAAGAAAAAAAAAAGAGATTACATCTCGGAGGAATTGTGTACCCTCGAGTTAGTTTGTCTGGTTGATCGATTTACAATTATGCATCAACCATGTAAAAGTCAACATCTTTGTCTAAACATAAACTACACCAAATGAAGTAGAAAAAATATGAAAGTTTATCTACAATGTTGTCCTCTCGTCTCTCCTCCACACGGACCAGGCCTTCATCTCTGCATTACAGTGTCTCCTTGGGTGTGGGTAGTAGTAGCTCCTCTGTCTCGGTGTGAATTTCTATGACCAACAACAAGAATAAGGGAATTAGAAAAGATTGATCATGAGAGGTAAATTTTGAAGTTTATTTCAATGGTAATTGTAATGTATATAGGTTAAGCGTTGATATGTTGACAATACGATGCACAGTTAAAAAAATGTAGCAAATGTATGCATAAAAAAAATGTAGCAAATGTATGCATAAAGATTGATCATGGGTACATTTCTGTGACCAACAACAACACTTGACAAACAATATATAACTAGATTTTAATATACTGATATCATCAAACACTATATTAAGGTGCACGTATTGAGGTGACAAACCTAGAATACATAAAAATGCAATAACAAGTACATATGCATGCATCCCTCAACTTGTAAACTGTTAAGCTTGGGGTACGATAGTCATTGATCTCATGACTGCTATGAGTTATAAGATATTGGTGGGATATGATACACAAAAAGCAAAACTTGAACACTCTAGTATTTATCGATCGCGCATCCGAAGAATAGCGATAAGATGTACAATGTCGTGTTCAAGCACTTTGCGTTTCGTATTGTAAGCTACTAATAACTTAACATGCGTAATATTAATTTGAATTTTTTTTTTTTTTTTTTTTTTTTTTTTTAACTCTAGCATGAGTCAAACCTACAACCTCTCTAAACTTAGCCTTTTAGCAAGCGTCGTTTCATTTATCTCACTAGGGATGCATTGGCTAAATATTCTCCATAACATATGCGGTCTTGGTAGCATCAATAGGGAGCAATGGTGTTGACAGAGAATATTATAGACAAGTTGTAAGATCAACCTAACTAACAAGCATATTCCAACAAAATCATTGAAGTTCTCCTCCCTTTGGTGAAACATGAAAATCAATACATCAAATTTTAAGAAACACCAAATGTGCAGACGGAATTCGCTCTCAAAACAATACAAAGGATGTTCTCTTTCAGTCGACGCAAGAAATAGACATAGCGTACTCTTGCCGAACAGTAGTAGTAGCACCCTTTGACAGTACACGAGCAAAAATGACGCGGAAAATGAAAACACATACACTTGCTAATTTCGACGAGGCAACATCCTCACTGCCTATCAATCCTCTGTCTATGTCATGAGCCTTCCCGAATTCCCTGTTATATAGAAGACATACTTTTACTGTCAGTAAGTGCAATAGATTAAATAAGGCATACGTTCTACAAAAAAATTGATCTCAACCTCATATAAGAAATTATGTCAACAGACTGCTATAATGATAAATGAAAGGCTAAAGCATGCAAGGCATTATTATAAATCAAAGTTCAAATCAATTTCAGATGGAGGATTGGACAAAGAAGAAAGCACTTGTAAATAATGTGTTCAATTTCACGCTTTCTCTTCAAGTCTGCAGAATGAGATGGCAATGGAGGCTTGGCAAGTTGACAAGATTCTAATAAATCTCTCACATTCTTGTTTGGAACAAGATCATCTGCAAGTATGTTTGTCGCTCCACAAGCACACATCGACTTCGAGATGATGCAGTCCCTAATACCTGATGATTATGATCCAAAAAAGATATATTAACGTGACAAATATACTATACAATCAAAATGAATAAATGGATAAATCAAAAGAAGAAAGACTATTAAATAAATTAGAACAGAAACTGATTAACACAACAATAGAACTTAACAGAAACATCAAACTTGTATTTTTTGGAAACAAAATAGACGCAAGGATATGTAATGATTTTTTTTTTTTCTTTCAAAAAACTAATTTCAACTTAAGCATGGCATTATAGACAAGTTAGTGAAAACATAAGAAAACTTTTGCATGTGTGGTTAACATGAAGAAAGAGGACAATCAGATTATGTTTAACATGAAATCCTTAGCACCGTCTAGTGTACAATTAATAAAACACTTACACTTATCGCAGAAACTCCTATAGCAACATTTGCCTGTCATGACGGCATCTTTCATTACTCCTTTGCACAACGGACAATGAAGTTCTGCTGGAATGTCGATTGCAGATCGAGTTGAAGGTAATCCCTCTATCTCCCTTTCAAAAGTGGCCCTATTTCATGCAAAAAAAAAAAAAAAAGCCAAATGAATTCCGGAAACTATAAAAAACCACATAATACTAGTTCAACCAAGGAACTACAAACAAATCAAGCTAGAAGTAAAATTAGATTAGCTTACTCATCGGGCTTCGAGCGAAACGACAACTCCACCGGTCAATGCATAAGAGCCATTTGAAGTTGTCATCAGCATTGACTTCGGAATGCCAGTTGGAGGCTTCAACTTCTTAATGTCGTAATTAGGATCACCATTAGTCGGGCAATCCCGAATAAAATGCCCGAATATTGCACCGGCGACAAATATAGCCTGCAGGAGGTGCTCGGTCCCTGGTACTCATTCTTCCATCCATAAATCCTCCAAAACACTGATAAGCTCTTGATGAGGAATCCTGAATTTGCCTGCAAGTGCATTTAAGTTTCACAATTCATTAGTAAAGGATAAAAAGGAATCCAACCAAACAAATAAGTTGAATGACAAGAATTGATCATGCACTAATGTACTAACCAAGTATTGATTAAAGCCTTAATCCTCCTCTCCTCCTCAACCTTGTTGATCATAGAGGCCGAGGGGGCATCTTGCATCGTATTGGTTGATTGCACTTCAAATGCATCAATGGTACACAAATCACCAAAATCGTGCCGGTCATTCTCCTCCGGCTGCAAGACCAACTAGAAAAATTAAACATATATACAATATAATTCCAACAGAACTTTTATGAATCTCTTATCACAAATCACCAAAATGGTACAAAATGCATCAAGTTTCACCAAATGAAGCATCAAAAACTAATTTTTATGAATCTCTTATCACATGCATTTAGACATTTACCATTGGTGGACTGCTCTTTGATGATTGATCAAGATCCTTCTCCTTATTGTCGACAACAATGTTTGCTCTACACCACAAACATATATATATATCTTAGCTAAAATGATCTAGATCTAGCATTTCAACCAAAAGCATCTGATACACATAATCAGATTGAACTTAATACTGGTACAAGACTTAAAGGCTAAAACAATGACCCTCGACAAGGTTAATGACTGCGCAATATCAAATTGGGGAAGCAAAACTTTTCTCTTTTGGTTATATAAAAGAAATGTTTAAAGACTTGAAAATTGAAACTTGTACCCTTTTCGTTCGATTACGATAGACATGCGAAGTCCTCTTGGAACGCGGTGAACTATAACTGAGGTATCCCTCGGGATCAAAGTAGCTTCATCAAGGTACTCACGAATTGCAACGACAAAAAGAAGTGTTTAATATTTTATGAAAAAGATAATCCAGCCATGTAATGTATGTAGACAAATGAAACAAACTCCTGTATTCGAAACTTTATACATCACTACTTCATAACAAGATATATACGAAATACATGCCGACACCGTCTATTAATGATTTACATCCGACCAAAGTGTTAGTAGTCAGGGAATGAAAAGTATGCAAAGAGTTATTCAGTTTAATTTGAAGACTGATTTTCTTTTAACCAAAATAGCAACAAAATTACTTCATTCATTGAAGAGTTTTAGTAAAGTGTATAATATGTCCCTCGACAAAGCACGCCATCAACTGCATTAGCTTTTAATCCATGTAACGAGTCTCGACTAATTGGCGGGGACTGGACTCAAGAGTAATCACTAAATAATTAGGAAATTAACGAGGACCAACCTTCATTGGTCTGAGCGTCGAAGACCATAAGGATGAAATCAGCGCGTCTCTTCAAATGCATGGACTCAACAATTCTTAGCTTCAAGTCCGCGACGGATATTGAAGGACCTTCTATGACCAAAGATTTATAATCTTTGGAGCTCTTGAATTTGTAGTGCACAGCCGCCATCATCTCTGCTGCAGATGATTCCTCTAGTTGATCAAATAGAGAAATCAAGGGTGGTTCTTGAATCTTTGGTTGGAATCTTCAAATGCCAAACTTAACCGTCCAAAAAACTTAACCTGCAATGATGAAACTATGTTATGCACTTCAACTAATTAAACCATAATTATGGATGAGAAATTAATAACTGTGCACAGTAACAGTTTCCAAATGACTGCAGTGCGCCAAGAAATTGACTATATAGATCAGAAGCATCAGCTTAGATTTATAAACATGCTTTGAATAAGAAAAAGTTATTATCATGTTAGGTAAAACTTGTTCACATTCAAAAACTTCATGTTGAGTAAGTTTTTGACTGCAGTGTGCCAAAAAATTATTATCATGACTGTACAGATTAGAAGCATGAAGTTTATTTTTAGGGTTTCTCGCCAACACATTGTTTCTCGCCAATTTTTTCAGATAAAAAGTGTACATACTTGATATTATTGATAAAATAAAGTGGTCATATGCTCCTATCCAAAACAAAAAAAATCTTGAAACAAATAAGAAGATCATGTTGAGTAAAACTTCTTGATATTCAAAAAATCGCATTGGGTTTTGAATCTTTGATTAACTCACACATATACTTTGATTTTATTGTCTCAACTTCTCAATTCTCTTCTTCCAATCTTTAAATTCATTACATCATTTTTTTTGTGATTCCCTATAAGGAAAAGATAAGATGACTAAGACCTAAAAAGAATCCCAAGTTGGTCGTATGTAAATGGTAACTATTTTTTGTTTTTTTTTACACAGTTAATCAACAATAACAAACAAATCTTGTAATCAAATAAGACAGATGAACACCGATGGAGAACACCGTTAATTTTTTTCACTTTCACAGTGCCGTTGATCTTCAAAATGAGTTCATCAAATAGTGATAATGAAATCTGGAAAACGTTGGACGATCTAGACACCGAAGAAGAAGAAGAAGAAGAAGAAGAAGTAATCTCTCTCAACATTCTCCACAACAATCTCATCCTCACTAACCTTCTCCTCCAACAAGTAAGCGAAGAAGAACTACAACAACAACTCCAGAAACTCCATCTACATCTACATCTGCATCTACATCCATGGCGGCGGCGAAGGGGGTTTCGCTCAGCTACATCGCCAGAGTCTCGAATGACGTCAAGCGACTCGCCAACTTCGGAGCGGAGCGGATCCGAAGAGGCTTCCCAGAGGGCACCACGTCTGCTTCTCTGTGACGAATTTCGATGATTTCGTTCGATCTCTGAAGGTAATATTCAGTAATTGGAGGAAACAAAGCACTTAGTTCTGCATTTGCACACAATTTGAAGGCTCAAAATCGAGTTTTTTGCGACGAGTTTCGATAAGTCTCTTGTAGACAATTCAAAAAGATGCATTTTGTTGGCTTACTTGAATTAGATTTGAGATTCAAAGACAAACCATTGAATTCCATCCACTAATTGCAGTGCTTCTATGTTTGGAATTTTTGGTTACTCAGCAATTTGAAATTCTAAGTTTATGGTGATTTTGTGATGCTTTTGCGAATGAGAACTTAAAACCTGTTTAGGAGGGATTGAGAAATGTAAAATGTGAACAAATGAAGAAAGTTATTGTGGAAGGTCATTTCCTAGTGTCGGTCGTATCGGCTTCTAATTTGAGTGTTTAGAAGGTCTGAATCTGATCATGTTTTTTAGATTTTGTGGTTCTCTGCTACGAATCCAATCCAACACATGTTTTAATGATTGTTTTGAAATATTCGTTACTCATTCCACTTAGTCAATTTCATTAGTGCAGTTGTATATTGTCCATTGCGCACCTAAATGCAAATGACTGGGTGTATCTTACTACATTGAGTCAGAGATATCGTGATTAATACTATAAAATAAGGAGAACTGTAACTATACAAACTCAGGTCTGCTTTAATGGAGCAAAACCTGAATATCAAGCAATGATCCTTCTAATTTTATAGAATAATGTCATTATCCAACTTAAGTTTCAGCTTTGCTTTTCTTTTCTTGGATTGTCCTGCGGCCCCTTGCACATGTTAGACATGATTCTAAGACTGTTATCTTGCATGCATATCAATACTTTCATATCTTTCATTGCAATGTAGCTGTGACCTGTGACTATTGAGTTTTTAGCAGGGCCTTTCAGTTCCTTTGGAAATTATCTTGGTACCCAGTGTCTAACAAGAAGTTTCACTTGTGTTATTTTCTATAATGTTGTGAACATGTTGTTTGAAGTATTATCTCTAGGTTTAATTAGAGCATGTAAATTGATCCAATTAGATTTTTTTTTTTCTAATCTAGATATGGGTGGAGTTACCCGTAAAGTCATCATAATTGACAGTAGTCGCATAATAATTTACTCAAACTTTACAGCCACTTGTCCGTGGCCCAAGTGATTATGCTATTTGAATTTGGGTGATAATAGACTAATTTTGTAGCATTAAATCGAGCAGAGTGGAAGGGTTTGGTCCATGTAAATGACCGCAACTAATTTAGGAGACAAGGTTTGTTGTTGTTCTTTCATTTAGTGCTTTGTTTTTGCTAAGCGCTCAATAAAATATAGATAGTTTCTAGTTGTTATACACTTACACCAACTCGAATGTTTTCTCCACGGGCTAGCAGAATATTTTTGGATTCAAATGGTTCATATTAGGTATTATATATCATGAAGAAGTGTCAAGTATGATCATTATCCTGTTTAGCTGTGTTAGTGTAGGCTCCAACTTATTCGAATGCTCTTATTCAAATGCTCTTTGATCTCCAATGGCCGGTTTAGTGGTGAAAGTATTGGTGAACGATGGGATGAGAGTGGCAAGTAAGGACAACCTGTCTTGGTTTTAGAAGCAATGAAATGGAGGTGCGAATGATTTATCTGTCCTTTCTTCTAACTTATTCAAATGCTCTTTGATCTCATGATTTCCTTCATTTTCAAGATGTTGTCAAGGCACCACGTTCGGGCCGTGTTCATCACCAAAGTCAATACCGGCCAATAAGTTTTCGACAACAATGTGCTCTTTGTTATCAAGGTACGTTTCCTCAACATCGTAGAAAGAAGCTCGGGAGAAAGATCCAAGTGCAAGCATTGAGTCAAACCGATTCAGTATAGCAAGATAGTTCTTGTCTCTGTCTTCTATTCTTTATAGCACTTCTAGCCTTGAAAAGAGAATCTTTCTTAGTTGTACAATTACTTTATGTGGAATTTAGCGTCTCACACATTCTTATTCCCTTGTCTGAGGAAGATTGCATCCCCCTTTAGACCTCTAGATTCATCAAGTATTGCCACATTATTCCCAAGAAAAACCATGTCCTTCCTTGAAGTAACTAACCTTTATCAAAGTGAAAAAGATTTACATTTAGCTTTAGAGGCATGCCAGTTCAGTTAGGTGTATCTTTTGGCAAAAAACCGAATCAAAGTCCAACATAATTTGCTCATATTTTATTTTCTGCACTAGTGATACTGATACCGGATCAATTGCTCTAGAAATTGAACTTGACAAAATCAGATCTAGTTCGATTTGTTTTTATCGGTTTAATTTCCACTATTAATTGAATTTTATCCAAACTAATAGGTTCAACCAAGGAATTGCTTTACTTCTACTTCCAGCCAAAGTTTTTTTGCAATCCAAAATTATAACGATAAGAAAAGAGACCCATGATGAGTCTATTCTGGTAGTCGAATTTATCACCGATTCATAATGGCATTTTCATCCTCAAATAGATCAATTTGGTACTGTTTTTCCAGTAGTTGAAGTACCTAACCCGAATTCGACCAAACATCTAGTTTAGGTTTTAAGTGTCCATAAGTTAGATTGATGTCCACTTGCAAAAACCTAATTGAACTGATTAGGGTGGTTAGATTTGTTTGTCTATTTTTATTTGAATGATCTATTTATTCGATCTTATTGCTCGCTAAATAAGTATAACACCATGTGTTTAAGAATAGTATGAAATTATGAAATTATAAAGCTCAAACTTACATTTATAGATTGAACTAAAAACTCAATCGAATTGAAAACATGCACCTAATAATAAGCTATGACCAAGTACAAAGGAATAAAGAAACTAACTCCTAAAGGCTAGGAAATTCAAAGAATAATCGCAAGACAGTTTTACATGAAAACATTTACTTATATGCAGCTTGAAGACTAACATACCGAAATGTTCACAGATAAAAGTTTGTCTTGCTCATTGTTATTCTCAAGTGGAGAATTTTTTTTTTTTTTTTTTTTTTTTTTTTAAGTTGGGTTGTACTTGTATGTAACTCGTAATATTGTTTAATTCCTGGATGGGACATATTGTATGTAGAAGTTAAAGAGGCATTGAAAAGAATGAAAATCGGGAAAGCATGTGGCCCAGATGAAATACCCATAGAGGTTTGGAAATGCTTAGGAGAAATTGGATTGACTTGGTTAACAAAACTTTTCAATAAAATTTTAAAATCAAAACGGATGCCAATGGATTGGAGAAGAAGCACGCTTGTGCCAATCTTCAAAAACAAAGGAGACATTCAAAGTTGCTCAAACTATCGGGGAATTAAACTTACGAGTCACGCTATAAAACTTTGGGAGATGATAATTGACAATAGGCTAAGGAGAGAAACAACAATATCAGAGAACCAATTTGGTTTTATGCCTGGGAGGTCAACTATGGAGGCGATTTTCCTTGTAAGACGATTGTTAGAAAAATATCGAGAAAAGAAAAAAGATCTTCATATGGTATTCGTAGATTTAGAAAAAGCATATGATAGGGTCCCTAGAGATGTTCTTTGGTGGGTTCTAGAAAGAAAAATAGTGCATGCTAGATACATAGACACTATTAAGGATATATATGATGGAGTAGTAACGAAGATAAAGACATTTGGATGAGCTACAAAAGAATTTCCCATTACGATAGGACTACATCAAGGATCGGCTTTAAGCCCATATCTATTTACTTTAGTTATAGATGAACTAACTAGGCATATTCAAGAGATTATACCATGGTGTATGCTATTTGCAGATGATATTGTCTTAGTGGATGAAACTAAAGATGGAGTGAATAGGAAATTAGAACTCTGGAGGAATACATTAGAATCTAAAGGCTTTAAGTCAGCAGACGAAAAACCGAATACATGCACTGTGAGTTTAGAAACACTAGACATCGAGATGACGGAGTGGTAAAATTAGGGGAAGTAGAAGTTCCTAAGGTAAACCACTTTAGATACCTAGGATCAATCATACAACATGATGGTAACATTGGGAATGATGTCACACATAGAATTCAAGCTGGATGGAAGAAATGGCGGAGTGCAACAGGGGTGATTTGTGATCGAAATGTTCCTACTAATTAAAAAGAAAATTTTATAGGACCGCAATTAGGCCATCTATGCTCTATGGAAGTGAATGTTGGGCAAGGTAAAGCAACAACAATTACATAAAATGAACGTAGCGTAAATGAGGATGCTTAAGTGGATGTGTGGTAAAACTCGTAAAGATAGAATAAGAAATATAGAAATTCAAAGACAAGTAGGAGTAGCACCAATTGATACAAAGATTAGGGAATGGCGGTATGCGTGGTTTGGTCACCCGCAAAGACGGCCGACAAATGCCCCAACTAGAAAACTTGACTCAATAGAAACTGTAGAAATTCGACGAGGTAAAGGCACCAAAGTTAACATGGGATGCATTAATTAGGAGGGATTTGAATGGTTTGGAAAGCTCACCATCAATTGCACTTAATCGAGCACAATGGAAAAGTTTGATCCATGTAGCCGACCCCAGTTTAATTTGGGAATGAGGCTATGTTGTTGTTGTTGTTGTGGAGTTCTCTATGAGGAATACCTATTTTTATTCCTTATGGAAGCCTTGTATTATATTACAATTACAATTCTTTTAATGAAATTAACTATAAACCAATCAATAGACAACATCATAGAGCATATTAAATGTTTTGTGTTTGATATATACATTTTTTTTTTCCTAATTATAAGAAAATGAAAGCTATCCTTTCTTGTAAAAATCAAAATCCGAAATTTGAATTCAGGATGTCTATCTTAAAACCAAAAAAAAAAAAGAAATCAAAAATAGATTTAAGAAACATTATGTTTATATTTCTATGAAAACAAGTATAAAATTGAGGAAAATGAATGGCTTAAGGACATCCCCGCACCGATCCTCTCGAGCACTTATGGAAGAGCCTTCTTTACCATTATTTATATTTCTAGATTGTGTGGAATATTTTTATCTCGACTTATTTAGCTTGCTATTCCATGGCAGTGGAGCAACAACTTAAACTCATTGTGGCTCGCTTCTTCCACCATTTCTGGGTTCATCATGATGCATCGAAACAATGGAACTTTAGTGGGACAATGAAGATGCTAGCGACTCAAAGCAAATAAAACTTTTTGTGACTCAACAATCAAATGGAAACTATTTGGTTAAGGTAATTTTTTGTCTCTTTTGTCAATACGAGGTAATATGTTATTCGTATATGTAGAATGGGTAAAAAGCTATATTGCTTCATTTGGCAACCCGTTTGTGTGGACAACATTGTGATACACACTCATGTTAAGTCATAATATACTTTCCCCTGCACCTCAACTTATGGTTTGTTATTGTCCTGCAGATCGTTGATAGTAGTTCATCTAGGCATGAAGTCAAAGTGACACCTTTAGGTCGAATGATTTCAGAACTCAAAATTGATGGCTTAAGCATCGATATCAATGTTTATATATGCAATGTTTTTTAAATTTCGTACGCCGGAATATATTTAGAATAGACATTGTTTTCAAATTTCACTGCGTAATAGGGTTCCAAAATCGCTTCTCTTCCCAAAATTGAAAAAAATGAAGCAAAGGGATTTGTATTTGGTATGCAGATCATATTGATTACGTTGGTGCATGCCTTACAAAGACACATCTTGAAGTTTTATATCATGTTATGCTTTGCTTTGGTTTTAAGTTGAATGCCTCATATTGAGGTTTTAAAACTATTACAATTTTTACTCTTTCTTCTTAATAACTTAATATACTAATTTACTTCTACTCCTCAAAAAAAAAAAAAAAAAAAAAAAACTAATTTACCTTTCCTTGCATATAAATTAATTTGGGGTTTGTGATTGATGTGTGCAGGATTATAACAAGCATATTCATGTACGACAACCTGTGTTGGTTTTAGAAGCAATGAAAATGAAGGTGCCAATGATTTATCTCTCTCCTCGCATCTAACTTATTTTCAAATGCTCTTTGATCTCATGATTTCCTTCATTTTCAGTATGTTGTCGAGGCACCACGTTCTGGCCATGTTCATCATCTCAAAGTCAATACTGGCGAACAAGTTTTCGACAACAATGTGCTCTTTAATATCAACTACAATTACTTTATGTGGAATTTAGTGTCTCACACATTCTTATTCCCTTGTTTGAGAAAGATTGCATCTCCTTCTAGACCTCTAGGTTCATCATGTATTGCCACGTTATTCCTAAGAAAAACCATGCCCTTCCTCAAGTAATTAACCTTTATCATAGTGAAAAGGATTTACATTTAGCTTGTGAGACATGCCAGTCAGCTTAGGTTTACCTTTCTAAAAAAACCTAATCAAAGTCCATCATAATTTGCTCTCATTTTCTTTTCTGCGCTAGTGATACTGATACCAAACTCAATTGCTTTAGAAATTGAACCTGACAATATCAAATCTAGTACGGTTTAATTTCCACTATTAATTGAATTGTACCCAACCTAATAGGTTCAACCAAGGAATTGCATAACTTCTACGTCCACCCAATGTTTTTTTTTTTTTTTTTGCAATTCAAAATAATAATGATAAGAAAAGATACCCATAATGAGACTATTTAGGGTAATTGAATTTATTAGCTGGTTCAGAATGGCATTTTCATCCTCAAATAGATCAGTTTGGTACTGTGTTTCTTATTTGGAGTACCTAACCCGAATTCTGACCAAACATCTAGTTTATGTTTTAATTATCTACAAGTTAGATAAATGTCCACTTGCGAAAATCAATTTGAATTGATTAGGGTGGTTAGATTCGTTTGTCTATTTTTATTTGAATGATATATTTCTTCGATCCTATTGCACGCTAAATAAGTATAACCCCATGTGTTTAAGAATAGTATGACTTTATGAATTATCGTGACTTGAACTTGAACTTGATATTGTACTTGAAATTGAAGACTAGGTGAAGCCTTTGCAATGTTAGAAAAGCCTTGTCTCAACCATATGGTGTTTGAAAAACTTCGGGGAGATAGTTAGATTTTGTTGGTGGATTTTCTTTACCTTATTAAACTATCTTTTTGAAATGCACAAATGATTCTGCTTGCTTTAGATCAAACTGATGATCGTAGTACTAAAAATTGATTTGTGCAAATGGTTGAATGATCTGAGTTCTAAAGATGAAATTGGTCGTTGAAAGATTTTACACTAGCTTGGGTTTGAAAAACTTCGATTGAAGATGATTGCTTTTGCGCAGGTAAACTCTTCGGGAAGTCTTGGATTCGTTATGCCACAAGCATGAAGAAGCGAAATGATTGTGCCGTAGGGGGCAACAAGATGATAAGGCAGAGGTTGTGGGTTTGCATCGTGGTAGCTGTCACGGGGCTATTAAGTGAGGGGTTTACCCTAAGGAAATTTTTCTCGCTTAACCCAATCCGCGGTGCCTAAAGGCCACCTTAGTTCAGCACTACCAATACTTAAAGTAAATGAACAGCAAACAACGGCACCAAAGAAACGTTTTACTAAGCTCTTAATGGGAATACAACACTGATACTCTATGCTTCCCCAAGCTTAGAGCCCATGACTTTATAAATCTGCCAACAAGTAGTTACATAACAGTCAAGGACACATGTCCTGATTACATTGATTCGTAGACTAAGTAAAACCCCTCCTTGTGGTCAAGGCAGTTACTCAACTACCTTATTCCCTAGCTGCCACATGGTTCCACAACCGGCACAACTGCTTGGTCAATTACCACATGCTTCATGTGTTCGGGACATTCTCAGACATGCCTTGGTCATGCCAGGGGCTATGATCAAGGTAGTTACCCAACCGCCTGGAACCACCTTGACTTGGTCCATCCGTGCCTCAAGGTGACTTGGTCCGTGTTTCGTTTAGGGACATGGACTGCTCGGTGGTCCCACCGATTCGGGGTGGCTCGGACCATGGGTCCGTGAGTCTTGCCTTGACATGGTTGCCCAAGACATGCTCGAGGTCTTCCTTGCTTCTATGCCAATGCTGCCCCTAGTAGAGGACACACCCCTCCTTATAGTAGATGTTAAGTTGTTCCTCGAACTCCAATAGGAAACATCAAGAAATGAGACAAATCGTACTTTGACTTGGTCAACGCCCAAGTCAAGCTTTGTTAACCCTTATCAAGGTATGCATTGCCCGTGCCAAGGCGCGACCTTTCTCGTGCCGAAGGAATCTGTCAAGGTGTTGCCTTGCTCGTGCCAAAGGAACCTGCCAAGGCGCGACATTGCTCGTGCCAAAGGAACTTGCCAAGGCGCAGCCTTACTCGTGCCAAAGGAATCTGTCAAGGCGTGCCTGTACCTGTGCCAAGGCACGTGCCAAGGTGCAACCTCGTCTGCGCCCAGGCGCCGTGCCTATGCGCGACCTCGTCCATGCCTCTGTGTCGCATACCAAGCCTCATGGAACCATCCGAGTCCTTCGAAACTCGGTTATTTGTTAGGTTTCTCGCTCAAATTCCACCAAATTTACTGGGTAATGCTATCGAGGGGCTGATAGTAGCTATATTGCATTTCTTTGTTTTATCTCGAGTTATTAGTGGGTTGGGGTTTATGTCTAACTTCCATTGGATTAGCTGAGCTGAAGAAATTAAAGAGAGTCCTAAAAGGTTCGAACACCCATTGATTTGAAAAAAAGTGAAACGATTGTGCAACACATTTTTGATCGACATTTTGAACAGCTTTTTAGGAGTTCTCTATATGCATATTGAGATGTTTATCCATAGACATCGAAAAATTACAAAAGTACATATATAATTACTTTAAATGAGGGAAATGAGGTGAAAATGGTGTTTTTCCCAAAATAGGCAATAACGCCTAATCAAAAGGCGTTATCATAATGGGTTGGTTTTGGTTGCTGACGTGGACACATGGATAGTGCCTTTTGAAAAGGCGTTATCCATGTGTCATGGCCACGTGGGACGAAGTACACTGATAGCGCCTTTTGAAAAGGCGTTATCGTGTACATGCCCACGCGACAAGGTGTATCGGGGACACGTATAGCGCCTTTTGAGAAGGCGCTAGTCGTAGACATCCTTTTTCTCAGCAGACGGACGCAGAGAATATATTCTCTCGCGTCCCGGCCAACGCGAGGAAGAAGAATACAAAGCTAGGGAAGTAGGAGGGTAGGTCACGGTGTGTTGTAGGGGGTGGGTCGGCATTTAAGGAGCGGAGGGGCAGAGGCCTATGAAGGAGAAAGTGTGGTTGTTGTTGGCGAGAGAGAGGAAGCGACAGCCTGGGAATTGGCAAGAGAGACGCGAGGTTGTCGACCAAAGCAGCGGGAGAAGGAGGAGAGGAGTTGACGGAGCAAGGAGCCGCGATGGGTGTGTGTGGAGCAAAGGGTAAATGAGGCAGGGGTGCGGGAGCCGAGGCAGGGGTGCGCGAGTTGCGCAGTGGGTACGCTGAGCCGCGCAATGGGCAAAAGACGTCCCAACGGAGGAGAAGGAGGAGGAGGTTAGTTTAGTTTCGTTTAGTAGTTCAGTTAATCGTTTTTTGGTTGTTTGTTTAGTTAAGTTATTTTAGTTTAGTTTAGTTAGTTTGTTTAGTTTAGGTGGTTAGGTTAGTTAAGGTTAGTTAGTTTAGTTTGGTTAGTTCCATTTAGTTAGTATGTTTAGTTTGCTAAGTCAATTAAGTTAGTTTATTTTTGATCTTTAGGTTAGTTTAGTTAAGTAGTAGTTTGTGTGAGATTCTTCACTACTTTCATTGAACCTCGACACAAGAAACACCACAATGTCATACATAAAGTTAGGTATGCATCAATGCAAATACTTTTGATTATTTTCACCTAAAACATACCCTTCAATTAAACCAACAATATAGGTGGCAGGTGGAAGTCACGCACATAATTCATATAAAAAAACAAGCAAATACAAAGCAAATACCAATTCCTTGATTTCACAACATCCTTTCAAATGTGCTCTACTACAATTTATTTAATTTTTTTGTATACTTTTCCAGGTTCCGGTATTCGAGACTTCGCCGTGACTAGTCTTGAACTCTGGGTTGATAGTGATACATATAAATGTGCGATATAGGCCAATTTTCATTCATGTGGAGATTGTTGGAATAATGACACATTATTTAATATATGAATGGGAAATAAGTGGACTATTAGCCACGTACACTCAAGTGAGGTTGTTATATGAAATGTTACAACTCCTGATAGAAAAGTAGCTATTATAGAGGTGTAATGTTTTATAACATGACTGTAATTGATAATAATAGCCTAAATTGATTGATTGGTGGTTGATAACGACAAATGCATGACCAATGCAACGTTCGCTTTGTAAACACATGTTGGTTTGGAAAAGTAGAGATGCATGATTGCATGCGTTTGAAAGCCACCGTCAAAGAGGTACATGTAATTAAGTTACATTTGGGTACATTAATTACATGTATCCTAAGCAATTGGTTTCAAAGAAACATCAGGCAAATATGAATCGTTGTATAACGTGTACACTGTACATTCATGTAATCAAGTTTAGGACAAGTACACATGCACAAGCATGAAACATTGCACTTGTAGATATTGTTGGATAAACACAAATATGAAGCAATATGTATTTTCATATCATTGCACAAGCATGAAACACAAACATTGCACAAGCATGAAACAATGTACAATAACGTCAATTCAATGAATTCAACAAGCGAAGCGATGAAGACTCGAGACCCCAATAAGATAAAAGTGAAGTTGAGAATCAACTTAATATATAAATAAAGTAACGAGATAATTTGTTTATTGCATGGTTATTAAATTGCTAACAAAAAGAGGAGGAAAATAGTTAGTTTTTGTGACTTTAATACTTTCATCATTATATATTTTGATTTGTTATAATTTGTGTGATATGTAGTGACATATGTATTTTATTTTTGAAAAATGGTTGATATAATTATTTAATGGTATGTCCGCTAAATACATTCATTAAGTCAAACTCAAATGAATGAGTATGCTCTGTAGTTGCGTTATTAATGCGATCTTCTACATCAGAAAGTTCCTTATGAACTAGTTCAGTAGATTTGATCGTTTGACATGTAAGTATGACTTAGTACGTGATCGGGAGTGCAAAGAAATGAGTATGCTCGTAGTTGTGTCGTTATGGCGATCTTCTACATCAAAAAGTTTGTTTTGCGCGTAAATCCATTATTAACCAACTATTGCACTTAATATATTTGTGCATTTGTGTGTATTCCTTTTACATCATTGTTCAATAACTTATGTAGGTCATGAAAAATAGGAACATCTCTTTTCTATTCTATGTGTACGGTGAAATTGTTAATGGGTTAAATGGCATTGCATAAAGCCGCACCCCAATCAAGAGTGGTGATGGTTAAGTTTGGGACGAGTTGCCGTCAATTGAAGCATGACGTGTGTAACGCGTTCAATATCTCATTGTCTGAGACTCTAGTTGAGATGACATATCGCCATGTAATAATCCTCCCCGGAGGTTCACATTATTATGTCCCTGTATTGTTGCACAATACGACACACTTCGACTTAATGTGAGAGATGGTGGTCAATTTATCAATAACTGCAACGGTAGAAATCTATGTGACATTTGAGTCAATCGACTTAGTTCAAAATCGTACGGTTCATGTCCAAGTTCGTGATGAACATGTCGGCACGCCAGACGCAGCATTAATAAAGGAAAGGCTGCATATACAATCCCCACATGGTGAGGTCGTGGAAGAGGGGTTCGTTACTCCATTACGTGAAGATATTAATGCCTATAATGACGATGAAGATAACGACGACACCAATAATGAAACTGATGAGAACATACGTCCCAACGAAGAAGCTCCAGCAGCTGTCGTTTGGGATAACGTTAATGTTTGCATGGATGATCCAAGATATGAACTTCCTAAAAGTGAGAATGTAGAAGATGATTACCAATTTGCTATTGATGAAGAGATTTTGTTGGATGAATCAAGTGATGATGAAGTTCACTAACCAATACCGGGATATAACGAAATCGTTTGGAAGGTGGCTAATTCAACTGCGACCCAACATTCCCATCAGCAAACTCGGGGGGACATGTCTAACTTCGATTTGGAGATAGGGATGTACTTTGACAATAAAAAAGACTTACAACATGTCGTTAAAGTGTGGCATGTTAATAGACATTGTCAATTCCATGTGATGGAATCGACTACAACTACGTAGGCGATTAAGTGCAGAAGTGCGCAACACGGGTGTATGTGGCGTCTTCGTGCTTGTTTGCGAAAGAAAACACTGTTATGCGAGATAACACAATTAGACGTACCGCACACGTGTATTAATCCCGACGTAGAACGCGGTCATGCCCAACTTGACGCCAACATGATTGCGCGAGAGATCCAAAGCGTCGTCAAGAGCGATCAATGTATCACGATCAAAGCGTTAGTACAAATAATTAAGGAAAAATACGGACACGAAGTCAACTACAAGCGAATGCGGGATGTCAAAAGGAAAGCAATTGCAAGTGCATTTGGAGATTGGGATGAGTTGTACGCTCAATTACCAAGACTACCGGTTGTAAGGAGTAAGAGTCATGGGACAAGAATCGAGTGGTCACATAGACAATGGCATGCTGATGAATTAAGAACTGCGTCTCCTCAATTTCGTCGTGTGTTTTTTGCATTTGAAGCTTCAATACATGCTTTCAAATTTTGCAGGTTAATGCTTCAGATTGACGCGACATTTTTATATGGTAAATACAAATGGGAAGCTAATGATTGCGATCTCTCGTTGATGGCAATGGACACATTTTACCTATTGCATTTGCCGTTGCAGTAAATCGAATCAACGATTCGTGATGGTGGTTTTTATGCGGATGTTGCGCAAAACACGCGATGATAGAGAAGGCGTTTATGCGATTTATGATCGTCACCTTGTCATTTTGAGGCGCCAACACCCCAAGCAACGGCTTTTGTCCCCCAAAAGGGTACCACCGTTATCGCTTGCGACACTTGCTTAGTAATTTTGGCACCCAATTCAAAAATGACCCATTGAAAGTACTCCTTAGTCGAGCTGCTGTTCAACATCAATAACGAAAATTTAATGCGTGAATGAAGCGTTTTACATACTTATCATCACGAACGCCTCAATGTCTGCAATATGTCAATGTCATCCCCAAAGAACTTTGGACTCAATCGCACGACAGAGACATGGGTACGGATGGATGAATTCTAATGGTGTTGGTATGTACGAAATACAATTTATGTTTTGCACTCAAATACACAAAGTTATCGCCGAACCAATATTACTTACCCGAATTTCATCGTCAATTGCAGAGTGTTTTAACGGTGTGTTGAAGGGAGCTCGATTCTTGCTAATAACAGCGTTGACTCATATGATATACTACAGATTGATGACATACCACGATCAACGCAACCATGAAATCAATGAAGCAATCTCAAACGGACAATCGTACACGAAATATGTCAGGGACAAACTCACGAAAAATGAAAAATCCGCAATGAGGCATCAAGTCACGTTGATCAATCGAGACATTGGTGAGTTCGAAGTGCAGACTGGAAAACATGGAGATCGCATGCATAAAGGGAACAACACCCAAGTCGTCATCCTAAAGGACCGGGTGTGCAGTAGTAATAAATGGCAGTCGTTTGGTTTTCCTTGCTCACACGTGTTAGCTGCATGTGCGTTTATTCGAGTGAGCTACGCACGGTTCATCGAGCCATACTATAAGATAGATGTCTACGCACAATGCTACTCCTACAATTTCAAGGCCATCCCAGATGAGAAGTATTGGCCGACTTTTGGGACGAAGATCATACCCGACCCAAGGTGTAGACGTGGCCGAGGGAGACCTAAGGGATCGCGAAGACATAACAAGATGGATCTTCCTAATGTCCAAAGTCCTTTGCGATGTGGCATATTTCATCAAGAAGGACATAGAAGAACAACATGTCCAAATAAAGACCGTGAACGAGTCTCAATTAAGAAGAACCGGTGTGGTATTTGTCGTTCAAATGGATATAACAAAAAAAATTGTCCAAACAGACCACAACCTTCCAACGAAAACTTATAGTCGATTTTCTATAATGTTTGAAATAACTTAAGTTCGCGCTTATGTTGCTTTTGAGCATTTACACATTTGTTTTTGTGTGAACATTTATGAAATAGTTATTGTTTGCTTTCGAACAACACTCTAATTATTTTTATAACATTCATTTGTAGTTGTGCAACAATGGATCCATCCTTCGATCCATCACTTTTGCAACTCCAATCTACACACGTATCATCGCGAACCTGAGGGGTGAGGTAAATTGTTTTACATGTATACGTCAAATTTACAATAAAAACGTATCAAAAATATAGATTAATACATTAACAATTATAAGGTGTACGAAACAATGCGCGTACGTCGAAGACGTGGGTCGTTGATCGAACTGCAAGATCATTCGAGGATGATCACATACCTTCGTTCCAGCTGGTTCTATGAGATTTCCCGGTAGCATTTTTCACCTTTGATTGGGCTTTGATTATCGCGTTCGTAGAGAGATGTCGCCCGAGACGCATACATTTCACATGCATCATGGGAGTGCACAATTACACTCCAGACGTGTGTGCACAAACTTGACTTACCTATCGAAGGTATGTATGTGACGGAACGACAAATACGTACTATGCCGATGTCCGCGAGAGGCTACTTGGTCGAACTCCCGTTGGAGATGACGTTGTTGGTTGTAAACTTAAAGTCGATTGGCTTGAGCGTAACATACCAGCTATAGATGATGATAGCGACAAGGAGCTTTGCAAACGTTATGTTCGATCGTACATACTACAACTTATCTGGTTGTCTCTTTTCGCCGACAAGTCCAATCGATTCGTACATTTGATGTTCCTACCATTGCTGAAGGATTTCCAAGTAGCCGTACAATATAATTGGGGGAGTGCATGTTTGGCTTATTTGTACAGGGAGTTGTGTCGCGGATCTCGCGCGGGGGCACATGAGGTTGAAGGCGCGTCAATTCTTGTACAACTGTGGGCATGTGCCAGATTTTCATTAATAGCACCGCGGCGCCCGGATGTTTCTAGAGTTCAACCGCGAACTGTAGATGGAGAACATATGCTGATGGACGTTCCACTCGGGACACAAGTAATACAAATATTTTTCATTAATTTGCTAAAAAATCTTATCAAATTTCATTTATCTTAACTTATTGTTTTCTACACAGATGATTCGATGCATTTTCGGTAACACAAAGTGCGACGCACGTCGTATCGGCTTACCGTGATTCACTCGACTCGCAAAGGCACGAGGATGATGTGGTTTAGCAATCATATATTGAAGTCATGGGGTCTCTTCCCGATTACTTTACTAACGGTCACGGTAGTTGACTTTCTACGTGTCCCCTTATTTGTTTCCACATAGTCGAGTGACATCGACAAGAAAAGGGTTATGAGACAATTCGAAATGGTACAAGCGCTACCACCAAATTGTGCTTATGACGTCCAACTGCACCTCCTCGAATTGCTTGGACATCATCATGAAAATTGGGTGACTTTTCACGCAAGCTATATACACATGTGGAAAAATCGTGGTGACACCATTGCCACAGCGCCACATAATGAAGGGCACGATCATCAAGACTACATGACGTGATATCGCTCGGTCACTAGGAGATTCAATCGACACGACGAGGCTTTACGTGACTACTCGGTAAACTTCTAACTCTTACTTTTTCTCGAACAACTAATATCTTATATTGCGTGCTTTGAGCTCATGTTTTTATATCAGTGTAACTTGGTGCATCGATTGAGGCGAGTGTTTATTGAGGATGGGTACGAGCAAGGTCTTGCTGCGCTTGATGAAGGGATTAAAATTTTAGACGAACATGAAAGACAAAGGTCTACTCTTTTTCGCATGACTAATTGACGTCGAACAAGACATAAATGAGGATAATGAACAGGAAGTTGAAGAAGACGATCAGGGCGAAGCAAACAGAGAGGTGAGAAGAAGACGAACACAACCAAAGACTGTGCGGGAACGCACCAGACGTCCTCGTCCACCACGTCCATCTACTTAGACTGAGATTGCTGCAGAGAGTAGCAGACGTTCTCCTCCAGCACGTTCATCTCGCCCGAGAGCGAGTAGAATAGAGACTGTTGGCGAGAGTAGCCAACGATCATCCCCACCAACTCATTCTTCTCATGGGTACATTCCTGCATCGTCCACAATGCAACCAGAACCTCAAATGTTTGTACCTAGGCCGCCAATCGTGAATCTTCCTCCTTACCATTTTGATCCTTACGCACCCGGGCCGTCGTCTTCATATGTGGACCATGGAATGCCTAGACATCAATTGTATCTGTCACTGCCTCAATACATGCCGAGTCCATATACTCCACCATGTTACTATATGCCATATAGTGGAGATGGCTCATTCGTGAACTTGTTGACCATGTCGCAGCCTCGTGTTCCTTTCCCCAAGCCGCATACAGGAAGCCGGTATTTTGGGATAGTTCCACCTCCTATTTTTGGGAGCATCAGTAGCAGAGGTGAGTCGAGTGAAGCACCAGAGGAAGAGCATCAATCTACTCGACGTCATTCAATGCAAGACCAGCAACCTCAACAACCTCAACCGGATGTACAAACATATCGTCTTACTAGACATAGAGTACGTCCGATTTGCATCACCGAGCAACAACGTCAACGTAACCGTCGTAATAGACCTGCGTGATGAGTTTTCTTGATGTCATGGTGATTTGTTTCATCTTATATTTTATGTGAACAAAGTTGATGTATAACAACATTCTCATGGAATAAACTTATTTCTCATGTTTTTCATATTATTTTAATGTGGTATATGTGATTACTCTAGAATATTCCATAACAAAAACTCATCACTGTGAAAGATATATATATATATATATCTCGAAAAATTAGAAGATTCGAACTTATAACCTTAAGGAAATTCAATTAATTAAACAACTAGTAGCTAGCTAGGTCCTAACCAATGCATGAAACCCAGGGTTGGTTCATTGACATCCAAGTTGGTTGATGCTTTACTTATTTATTTTTGGTGAGTTTTAAGTACTAATTTTAAGAGTCTAGTGGTACTAGATCCAAGTTCTTGAAGTGATTGACTTAAAGTTCTATGTGCTTAATCAATAAACTTAATCAATCTTATTGATATTATAATAATTTAATTGAAGAAAAATCTCAAGCCGAATCATATGAAAAAATATAAAGAGAGGGACGTCAATGTGAGTATGGCTAGGGCCGAGCTTTACCAAGTTAGGTGTTTTTGTAATTTGTTTATACACCTTAATTTATTGCAGTTTTTTGAGGTTAAAAGTAATTTCTTTTGTACAGGATCCTATGGAGTCTTGGCATTTGCAATCTATAAATTTGAATTGATTGCCCTAAGGCCTATATAGAACTATAATATATGGTTAGTTGTTTTATTTTACATTTTAGCAGTAACTATTTGGAAGTATTGTAATTACTTATGTGCAAATTTACTTTCCGTAGCTTGAAAGTGTCAACTTCATATTTTTGATATTTTGTCACTAATTAATGAGAAAAAATTACAAAAGTACTTTACCTTTTAGTTTAAACGCCGAAAAATAAGTGTGGTTTTCTTTTTTTTCCTAAGACTAAGCTGTCGCCTTTCCAACAGGCGCTATTAGTTGGGTAGATTTTTTCCGCTGACGTGGGTGTTATCCATTAAACACAGTCCACGTATGACGCGTGAACATGAGCCGCCCGAATAGCGCCTATGGGTTGCACGGGTTGCACGTGTTGTCCGCCTCGCAATACGTGCGTGACGTTTACATTGGCTTTATCACCTCGAGACACGTGCGTGACGTTTGCACGAGGTTGCATGGGTCACCCACCTCATCAGACGTGTCTGAGATTTGCATGAAATCTCCACCTCGGCATACATGGGTGACGTTTGCATGGGTTGTCAACGTCGATAGGCATGCGCGTTGTTTACATTGGTTGTCTACCTCGAGATACGCGAGTGGCGCGGGTCATCCATCTTCATATGCACGTGGTGGTCATAGGGGGATAGAGTTTGTATAGATAGCTCCTTTTCAAAAGGGGTCATACATAGAGTGTAAAGGTTTGTATATATAGCTCATTTTCAAAATGAGCTATCTATACATTTGCCCCGCTACCTCACCACCACCTCACACCCTTCATAAGTGATAACACCTTTACAAAATGCGTTATTGCATATTTTTGTGAGTTCAAAGTACACTACCATATTTTGTGAAATATAATGTAAATGTGCCTTACTTTTTGAAAAACACCCATAGTCATCCATGGACTTTTACAACTGTGTAAAACTATTGTCATAAGTATGCCATTTTAAGAGAATTATTAATCTTTTGGAGAGTGAATTATTACCCCTTCTCATAAGGGGGCAAAGTAAAGGTGTTCCCAGTGAGCTTCTAATAAAAAAATAACAAATAAAATGAATCCTTCTATTTCTACCAAACCGCTTATTGAAATTTTCAATGAATCCTTCAATTTCTACCTAATGATAATAAAAAATTGAAAATTATTAGGTGACCACTTTTGACACCGCAATTAATGGCATGTCTTGATGTGTAATATGTGCACAAAAATCAATGTGTAGTTAAAGAACACTTGTTTGTAGTTAAAGAACACCAACACCAACAAGTGCGGATCAAATTTGCTGCGTCAAAAGTAGGGGCGCCAAAAATTTGGATCCGGACGTATCCGGGTCTAGACAACCCCTGCTAAAAGAAATAAATTTATTGTCCAGATCCGACCTGATTTTAAATTTGGACAAAACTAGCTTGTCCTTATCCGTTTTGCGAAAAAGTCGGGTTGTCTGATTGTTCGGATTTGTTGCAATTTTAAAAACTAACTTTTTATATTAAAAGCATATTCAAATATTAAAATACCCACGTATTATAATCTCACGTGCTGTAATTTAAAAAAGTACCATCGAATTCATGTAATTAAACATTTAATGTCCATAAACAATTATTCAAGTATAAAAAAAATATGATTCTTTCTACAATCAAAAGATATCTTTAATACATTAAATTTTATATGTATTAGAGTATATTAATGTTTGTTAATCTATTTAATAAGTAGTAAGTGTTTAATATACTCTTTCATCAAAGATATTTTTAACACTATTTAAAATTCAAATTGGGTTTGAAGCGGGACTGAGTATACAAGGCATTGTCCAGACCTGCTCGATTTTAAATTCGGACAACATGTCTTTGTCCAGATTTGACCCGAATTTATTAAAACATTGTCTGTGTTGTCTAAACTGATCTACATAACATTTTGATTCAATTATAAAACATATACATACATCCTTCTATTGCCTTTAAGTTTGATAATGTTTTTCCTCTCTTTGTCTTCTTCCTTTAGACGAGATTTCCTTGATGATGAGAACTCTTGTGTTTAAACAAATCATATCTCAATAACTGTTTTTCAGTTATTGGGTCCGTTTATTTTGATGAAAGAGGAGATGGAATTAAAATTACATACTCTACTCACTTATATTCAAACTACCATCAAGTTGTGGGCCCAAAACATAGAGTACGTAACAAATATAATATGGGTCACAATTAATAGAGATTAATTAGGAAAAGATAATCTAACAATCTTCAATTTGACCCATGTTATGACTTGGTGATTCAAAATAAAATATAATTACGCACTTTATTGAATCTAGCAAATTAATGTTCACTGAATTAAAATGATCAGATCATGGCGGTTACAAGTCATTTAATCTATGCGGTTCCTTCCATGTATCACAATCAACTCATATTTCACTGAAACATAATGAAGATAACAAGTACATAAGCAAAAACAAAGCTTTAATTGGATTCACAAGTGTCACGACAATAATATGAGCAATACAATTATAAATGTATGTATACATACCACAGTATTATGGTAACAAGGACTTGTCTATGATGCCCATACGTTCAATATGGCCAATAAACATTTTGGGCGGTAATCTCTTAGTTAACAGATTCGTTATCATCAGATCAGCACCAATATGCTCAATCGACACTTCATGTTTTTGCACTTCTTTGACAGACAAGTACTTCAAATCTATGTGTTTCACGTCCTTTGAGTACTTGTCAATCTTCGAAAAGAAGACTGCCGTGGAATGTTATACTATCAACAATAGCAAGTCCTGACACAAAATTTCGCAACCATAATGTATGAATAGTGGCATCAAAACATGCCACAAATTCAGCCTCCATAGTAGATGTAGCAATTAAAGTATGCTTCACACTCTTCCATGAAACTGCTCCTCCAGCCAACATGAACGTAACCGAATGTAGATTTCCTCGAGTCCATACATCGGGCAAAGTCTGAATCTGAATACCCAATCACTTCGAGATGACCCGACTATTTATAGGTCAACATGTAATCCTTAATGTCTCGTAAGTACCTAAGTACTTTCTTTGTGGCTTTCCAATGATTCATTCTAGGATTACTTTGATATCAACCCACCATTCCAATAGTAAAATTGATATCCGGTCGAGTACAAGTCTGCACATACACCCAACTACTGACGTATAAGGAATACATTGCATTTGCTGACGTTCCAAATCATTCTGAGGACATTGCATTAAACTAAACATGTACCCTTTCTGAATTGAAACTATTATTGCGGAGCACTTATCCATTTGAAATCTCTCTAATAGCTTATTGATATGTCCTTTCTGAGACAAACCTAACAATATTTATGATCTATCATTGAATATTTCTATTTCTATTACGGAATATTTCTATTTCTATCACATAAGATGCCTCACCCATATCTTTCATTTCAAAGTTTATAGAGAGAAATCTCTTTACATCATGTAAAAAACAACATCATTCGGAGCAAGAAGAATATCATCAACATATAGAACCAATAAAATAAACTTATTCCCACTTATCTTCATGTATATACATCGATCAACAGTGTTTACTACAAACCATATGACGTAATGGTATTATTGAACTTCATATACCATTGTCCTGAAGCTTGTTTCAATCCTTATATTGACTTCTTCAATTTACACACCAAGTTTTTTTCCCGGGTACTCAAGAAACCTTCGAGTTGGTCCATCTAAACTTCATCTTCTAAGTGTCCATTCGTAAAGGTAATTTTCTCATCCATTTAATGAAGCTTAAGATCATAATGAGCTACCAAAGCCATTATAATTCTTAAAGAGTCATTTGAAACTGAGAAAAGGTATCCTCATAGTCAATGCCATCCTTTTGATTGTAACCTTTGGTGACAAGTATGGCTTTATGTCTTTCAATGTTGCCTTGTGAGTCTCGTTTGGTTTTGAAGACTCATTTGCAACCAACTTGCTTTGCACCTTCAGGCAACTCGACTGATTCTCAGACTTTGTTTTCATCCATTGATTTCAACTTGTCCATCATAGCATTAAACCATTTATAATAATCATCACATTTCATGGCTTGTTTGAATGAGATTGGATCTTTGTCAATGCTCAAATCACATTCATGTTCAAGTGAATAAACCACAAAGTCATTTGAAACCGCTGGTCTTCTTGTCCTTACAGACCTTCGTAATGATATTTCTTGTGGCTCTACTTTATCATTTACATCTTGCACATCATTAGCTAGTTCATTAACAATAAGTTCATTTTCCTCATTTGGAACAATGATTCATTGTTCGGGTTTGTTGCGTAACCGTGATACAACGAGAGGAACAACAATTATAGAAAAAAGGCTAGATGTGGGAGTTTTCAATTGAACTTCATGAATATTCACATTTTGTGGTTCTTCACTCCTACTGATTTGACCATTCTCAATGAACCAAACATTATCAGACTCAACTATTCTCGTACTATAGTTTGGACAGTAAAATATGTACTCTTTAGACTTTTCAAGATACCTAATGAAGTAACCACTAATAATCCTTGCATCAAGTTTTTTTCATGTGGATTATACATCCGTACTTCTATTTGACATCCCCAAACATGAGGATGCCTCAAACTAGGTTTCCTACCAGTCCAAAGCTCATAAGGAGTCTTCGAAACTGATTTACTAGGAACCATATTCAACAGATATGCAGCGGTCTTTAAGACATGCATCCAGAATTATGAAGGCAAAGTGTTACAACTTAATATACTCCTAACCATATATCCATAAGAGTACGATTCCGCTGTAACGACCCAAATTAACTAAATTAGGATTAGTATTAATCTCGGGATTAACAATGAATTCGAGCATTACATGGATAATTCGATTTACTCTGACAGAGAATCGAGAGAATATATTATTTGTGGATGATGGTTGCTTACGTGTGATGTTTAAAACATTATGTTATTGTAACATCTCATGTGTGTACGTTGCTATCGTGCGAGGTTGTGTGATTGTAAATGCCTCGTAAAGCGTGTCAATCTGGGGTACCAGTAGGTGTAGTATAGGTACACTATGTCTTGTAATGCTAATTTAAATAAAATGACTAGAATTAGGGTGAATATTGTATAAAATAGACAATCAAACTTTAGGCTAAGTCATAATAATCGGGTACAACAATGATTGGTGCGTCTCGGGATGCGTGTCGAGATGCGGGGCACTAGATGCCGAGTAATTAGGTACTGGGGGAAGTGGTAGTACACCAATTTTAAGACCCTAAATAGCCTACATATGTATAAAAGTGACTAAGTTAAGTTAATTGAATCAATTGATTACAAATGCTTCTAGTTGGATGAAAAAAATAGATGTCATAGATTTGCCTCAAGATTCACACTAGAATAGAATCCTAGGAGATTTAAGTTGAAAATTTGTGCCAACAAGATGGATGTTAGTGGAGTAGGAGCTAATAAGGACCATTAGATTGACCTCGAGATACGTGAACACAATTGATTTTAACATAACCTACATATAGCTAAGTTAGTGGGAAATCTCTTCATGCAAAAATAACAAATTTTGTTCTTGCGATGGAGTGCTGGAGAACTCAACAAGAACAAGGAGGAAGGGAGGTTATCTTCTAGAGGAATCAAGCTAGGAAAATCAAATCCAAGAGTTCATGTCACGACCCAAAAATTTAAAATACCCACATCTGGGGGTATTTAGGTAAATTCACAAATTTTATTTGTGTGAAACCCTAATTATAAAAACCCACCATAAACCCTAGCCACCACTTTGGTTCAAAATTCAAGAAAAACAAAAAAGAAATGAGAGTTTGGGTGGTGTTGGTGACACAAAGTGGTAGTGGAAGGTACAAATCATGTCCTTATTTGTTTTGTTTTTTTATTTAAGTTGGTGTTAGAGAACCTCGCGGAGGGGTGGCACTGCCACGACATCGTCGATGAGGGCAACGGTAGTCCACTGTCGTCGTCGCTGACGAGGGGCGGCAGACCGCCGCCGCCGGCTCCATAAAGGGAAGGGAGGGGGTGGCCATGAGGCCACCCTACCAACCTATCACAACCCTCGGGCAGATGCCCAAGGGAGTGATGGAGGGGTAAAGGGGAGGGAGTTGGCCTCTATACAATAAAAAATAATAATAATAAAATAAAAATATATTAAAATAATATATATAAAGTAAAATGAAATAGAATATAAATAAAACAAAAACAAATAATTGCCTTCAAACGAGGTGTTATCGCGCGAGGGAGACTAACCGGCTCCCACCCTTCAACCCTTGCATTAGGCGATGAAGACCAACGGGACCCACATCAGTGGGACTAAAAGTATTAAATGGCAAATTGGAATTTAAAATGTGACTTGTCGTTGATGTAATGTGTATTATTTGTTTAGATTCGCGAGCACGCAAAGATCGAGAAAGGATATCACTACGAGTTAAGGTAAGTGGTGAGCTTACTCAATTATCAAACATGACATGCTATTAGATATTGTTAGGTCTCATGATTTTAATTCAAGACTTAGGGAATGGTTTGCGACTTATTATTGACTCGAGTGTGACTATCTATGGATTGTGAGTGTTTCCCTTTGCTCATGTTGTCTTTATCTCATATTCGTGGTTATCGCCACTATTTGACAATTGCGTAGTCGATGCCACTACTTGAGTATTTTATGGTCGTCGTCATTACTCGAGTTATACCTTGAGATCGATACATGAGATTGGTGCACACATCGGTGATGGCTTTGGCCAAACCTACTGTGGACTTGATGGGGCTAGTTAGGGGCATAAAGACATTTATGTCAACTAACAGTTACATCAATTCGATAGTAGGTGAATCGATCATCGGATTCTTGTCAATAACTAGTACGCATTGAATGGAACCCGACTTACTATATTATCATGCTTTTATGATATCTCTATTGAATCACCTTTGCATGATGATTTTATTTATAAATGCTTTTATGTTATCTATGATATGTTTTATGAAGTCGACTAAAGATAATCGTGAAATACTTTTTTTTCTTTGTCTTTACTTTCAATTTATGATAGATTCGCACGATTAGTAGGTATTACTTGTATGTTTGATAGTTGAGCGGATTTTCCGCCTTACTGAGCTCCGTTGGTTCTTTTAGCTAACCCCACTTACTCTTCAGATCCATTTTCATCGATATCAGCACGGGATAAAGGGAAGGCGATAGCGTAGAGCTTAGCCTTCGATGTGAACTTTGCATGCTATTTATATTATCAGTATTCAAAACATCTAAACATAGGTTGTATTAAATACTCAATGGGGTAGATTCTAATCCCCGAGACTTGTTGACTTAATACCTTGGTAGTATACATTTACAATTACTTAGGGATTGTGACGGCCCTAATTTCCCATAAAATTGGGCCCCGCCAAGCCTAAGCCCACGTGGACCCCCGAGCCGCCTCGCAAGGTCAACGCAGCCTAGTCACCTTCCAATCCATTATTACAAGTAATTTCCCATAAAATTTTAAGTTGAGTTATTAGTATTTTTCAAGATTTAAAAATTTAGCTAAGCAACTAATACATTTAATAACTCAACAAAAAGATTAGTGAGTTAGGCAACCTAATTGTGGAACCCAAGAAATATCATCGATGAGAGTAAATACAAAATATACAAAAAATCACCTAGCTATGAAGTCTTCCCTCTCGCTACTGTCATGCGCTCGCACTCACCAAACATAAGAATGACGAGCCCAGTAAGTAAATCCAAAGAGGACATATACACAACATTTCACAATATACAAAGCAACCAAATTCATGCAAATAGAACGAAAGGAATAAAGAACGCATGAATATACAAGATCGTAAACAATCCATCAATGAGTAAGGCCAAATAACAAGGAGTCCCGACCAAAAAGTCGCTGAGTCGCGGAAAATCCCAAGCAGACTCGGTTGTGGCGAGCCTCATGCCTCCCAACCCTAACCTCATGACTATGAGACATTCATAGACCCGATAGTATCGACGGACGACTATGAACCATCCATGGACCCGATAGTATCAACTGACGACCATGGAAGACATCGGATTTAGACGAGGCCCCCGCCTTCCACTCCCCTAACCCTCTCATATCGCAGATAAACAAGAACCATGACTCACTTGCCAATGGACTCACTCAATCGATAACAATTTCAACGATAGCTATCATCACAAAGCAAATAACAACAATAAAGTTATCACAAAACAGTAAACAACAACAACCAATGGAGAGAAATGAAATATTGTATAAGTCCCTAGTCGGTTTACTTACCTCGAGAAACGCGAACCTCAAAACGTCGCCGCGTCTCTTTGCGCACCCGACTCCTAAGTCCCCGGTGTCCATTTAAACATTTGAGGGCTAATTTACTTCAAATCATACAAAATTAGGTGAAATAAATCTCACCTCCATCGCGTCGTCGCGATTTCGTCGAAATCGCGCATCCGACCGGTCGACAACGCGCCACCGCGCCATTCACCACCGTCGCCGCCGCTACCGCGTGCCGCCGCTGCTGCCTCGCGCCGCCACCGACGCCGCTGCCGACCGCCGCGATCGCACGGCGCGCTCGCGCGCTTATCGCTGCCGATCCGACCCGCTGTTCGACCCTCCGCACCGCCGATCCGCGAAGCCGCCGCCGCCGCCGTCCGATCGCGCCGATCTTCTCGTCGCGATGATGGCGCCGCTCGCGCCGTCCGCGCCGTGCCGGCAGCGCTTCTCGCGCGCGTGCCGCGACCCTATCGCTTGCGCGGAGCCGCCGCTCCACGCTCCGCGTCGTGATGTTCGAGGCCGCCGCCGATCTCGTCGACTCGCTATGCCGCCGTCCCACTGAGCGCGCCCACCGCCGCCCCGCGCGCTGCGTTGCTGCGCGCTGCTGCTTCGCGCGATCACCGCCATCCACGCGACTCGTCGCCGGCCGGACTTGTCGTTGCTGCGCTGCGCCGCGCCGAAAGCCGTCGCCGCCGTCGCGTCGCGTCCGGCCGTCCTCGCAGAACTCCGCCACCTCCATCGCCCCTCCGCCTCTCTCTCCTTTCTTTCCTCTCTTCGCCCGATCGCCTCGATCTCCCCTTTTTTTTTTATCCGATCTCTTCTTTTTTTCTTTTCTTTTTTTCTCTTATCCCTTTTATATATATATTTTTTCATTTCATTTTTTTATTTCATTTTTTATTTCAAATCAAAAGTGTCCTCGAGATTCGTGCAATGCGCATCTCGAGGCACCAACCCGCCTTATTTCAAAATCTCGATACTCGCGCTGCACGCATCACGAGGCGTATCCCTCGTCGCACGCGACTCGAGGCGCGTCCTCCCGTTCGTGTTTCGCCACCGAATTCCTCGCATAGTTAGCATTATCATCCCAAATTGGATTCGGATATACGCATTTCGACGAGTGGGTCCCACATACGACCTTGACTCGACACGTGGCACAAGTAAAATTTTCGGGTCGTTACAGTCTTCCCAACGAATTAGGATTTCATCCTCGAAATTGAAGCAAGTCTCAAAGGACAATGGTGTTTTATGAATGAAGACCCAAGGCCATACCCGCCCAAGGCCATACTCGCCCAAGGCCATACCCCCATCTTACTCTGTAGGGCCGGGCTCCTCCGCGACAAGCCGGGCTCCTCCGTGATGAGCCGGGCTCCTCCGCGACCTCTAAGCAAAGAACACACCATCTGTCTCCCCCTATCAATATATGTCAGGGCAACATCCTCGCCACATATATTGGAATACAAATGAATATTTTAATTTTAATCTCGATCCACTGTCACTAACATACGTATATCTGCTATATGCCCGCGAGAAATGTAAATCGGTCTCTCATCGAGTGAGTTTTAACCCAACTCGTACCTCTATCGTTTACGATGGATAGTAGTCTGACATGACGCGCAAAGAGCATGAATTTGTTTCTGGCTGTCCTCACGCCCATACAGGTACGTTGAAATCTCGCTCCAACTGGAACATGTCCATGTCCTTGCCCCTGTGCATGACTAGATCGCTGTCCCTGTCTGTGCACTCGACTGGATCTCTGACCCTGTCTCTGGCCACTGTCTCCTTATGCTAAAGATCTGACGGTGCTGGATGTTGTACTACACTAGCGTAACTCTGCGCTAGTCCATCTAACACTGGCGTCATACACGCCGCACATGGTGGAAACGCACTACGCTCTGAGGTTGATCTATTTGCCACGACCGTCTAACCCTTCGTTTTCCTCTAATCATCTCCAGACCCTCGCACTGAATGTAACGATGCCGAGAATGCGACTGGTACTCCGACGCGTGTGCTCCCACGCTCTCACTCACCATAACACCGACTGCACTCGAGCGTCCACATTGATGCCACCGTAGTGCACAACCAAACATCGGCCTCGCCGAACAACGAAACTGATACGATGCTCGACCTCATATGATCCGGTGTGGCCAAAACGTCATGAATCTTTGCTGCTCCGAGATTCGTACCACCGTGAAACTTTTCCGAGGGATACCGCTAAAACTTGTGAGACTGCCTCGCTTGAGTCGTCACGCTAATTCCCGTATCAGTTGGCACGCTCAGCATTTCCTTATGTAATTACGAGTTCAACTCGTTCGCTCGAACACGTTCACTTTTTGACTTTCAAAGTAAATGTGTCCTCGAGATTAGTACGACACGAATCTTGAGGCACCGCCTGTCTCGAATCTCGCAAATTTCGCATCTAGAGGTCGTGCGATCATCGACACTCGCAAACCGCGAACCTGCAGCCTCACAATCATTTTTCTGAAACGTCGTCGCGTTTTCCAAAGCCTCGAATCGGCATATATTTCCTCTATTGTATATAGTATATTACCACACCACAAATATACCATATAAAATCAAGTGCTACTCTTTTCGTAGCAACTTTAAACGCACCCCTTTTTTTATAGGTGAATTGCTAGTCTTAGCAACTTTACAAAGTCTCCTTACTTTTTCATTCTATTCAAAGGTGCTTGTTCTTTTCCACATGCACTACTCGCACGAGAATTCCCTTAAATACGCCTACTAACTCATATGAACAAGCATGTGAGGATTCTTGAGATATACAATCTCGTAGGGATTATACTTAAGTGCTCACTAAATGTTAGAATGATCCGCGGACTCTACCTCAGCTCGTAACGCTTAACTCATTTATAAGTCCCCAAAGGTGGTGGTCGACTTCACCAATCCTGAGACTATAAATACTTAGCGTCACTAAAGTGGAGTTACTTGGGCTTTTGATCCAACACTACTACTCCAAAACTTTCATCAAAGCTAAGGAGTCTGTATATGATGTAATCATTAGCTCTCAAGTCATCTCAACACTCTGCTCCCTTAGAGTCTGCTCTTCGTCATTTTTTTCTTCCATTTTCTTCTCTTTTAAAAAAAAACTTTTTAAATACTTCCATTGCAAGTCTCCATATTACCCATTTAAAATTATTTAGAGACTTAAACTTTCATTTTTAAACTATAGTAAAAATGAAACAACTTGAAATAAATAACTTTAAATGGCTTGAAAACCAATTCACAAGTTTGTTTGAGTCCTAAATATCTCATTTTACTCAAAATGAATTGCTTCATTTTCCATTGGCTTCACCAAACCAACCCTGCTATTATCTCAATTTATCAATTGAACTAACTCAATTCTTAAGCCACTATCCGCGAGGCTGAATTGAGTTTAACAACTCCCGCATTTCCAAGGCACGAGTACCCACTATCTCCAACATTGTTACATTCGAGCCGTGCATGAAGACACTGCAATACGACCTCATATCAGATGGAAATATAACCCTTAAACCTTTTCCTTCTTTGTTGTCTGCACCACCTCAAAGGCCTAGTAAAGGATTATCAAGCAAAGACAAGATCATCATCGCAGCCTCGTTTAAGTGAAATAGGTTGCCATTCTACCATTTTCCACTTTTATCAACACGTTCCAAACAACTGGAAAAATTGTTGATTGACTAAACATGAAATCAAGTAGGCCAATGAAACATCAATCACTAACTGATTCCATTTAATTTCTATCCACTTAAATTAAGTTACTCATCGTGTCTCACGTGATACACAAGAGTGAATATCGTATATATATCGATAGTTGTATAATACAACACATCAAATAGTTCATATATCCTCAACTCTCCTCACTTCCCAACGAAGACTTAAGTCGAGATCACAGGGTTCCACTCTAAGTTCAACAATTCCTAACTTCCGCTGGTTTTGTGTCTTAATTTCAAGAGTCGAGTTTTTTTAAAACGTCGGCTCTGATACCAACTGTGACGACCCCAATTTCTCATAAAATTGGGCCCCGCCCGGCCTAAGCCCACGTGGACCCCCGAGCCAGTCTCGCAAGGTCAACGCAGGCCTAGTCAGCCTTCCAATCCATTATTACAAGTAATTTCCCATAAAATTTTAAGTTGAGTTATTAGTATTTTTCAAGATTTAAAAATTTAGCTAAGCAACTAATACATTTAATAACTCAACAAAAAGATCGTGAGTTAGGCAACCTAATTGTGGAACCCAAGAATATCATCGTAGGAGAGTAAATAAAAATATACAAAAAATCACCTAGCTATGAAGCCTTCCTCTCGCTACTGTTCATGCTCCGCACTCACCAAACATAAGAATGACGAGCCCGTATAAGTAAATCCAAAGAGGACATATACACAACATTTCACAATATCCAAAGCAAATCAAATTCATGCAAATAGAACGAAAGGAATAAAGAACGCATTAATATACAAGACTGTAAACAATCCATCAATGAGTAAGGCCAAATAACAAGGAGTCCCGACCGAAAAGTCGTTGAGTTGCGGCAAAATCCCAAAGCAGACTCTGTTAGACGAGCCTCATGCCTCCCAACCTTAACCCTCACACTATGAGACATTCATAGACCCGATAGTATCGACGACGACTATGAACCATCCATGGACCCGATAGTATCGACGGACGACCATGGAAGACATCGGATTTAAGACGAGGCCCCCGCCTTCCAGCCCTAACTCTCTCATATCGTAGATAAACAATAACCATGACTCACTTGCCAATGGACTCACTCAATCGATAACAATTTCAACGATAGCTATCATCACAAAGCAGTGAACAACAATAAAGTTATCACAAAACAGTAAACAACAACAACTAATGGAGATAAATGAAATACTGTATAAGTCCCTAGCTGGTTTACTTACCTCGAGAAACGCGAACCTCAAAACATCGCTCACGTCTCGATTTGCGCACCCGACACCCGACTCCTAAGTCCCTGGTGTCCATTTAAACATTCGAGGGCTAATTTACTTCAAATCATACAAAATTAGGTGAAATAAATCTCACCTCCATCGCGTCGTCACGATTTCGTCCAAATCGCGCATCCGACCGGTCGACAACGCGCCACCGCGCTTATTCATTCACCGCCGCCGCTGCCGCTGCGCTCGCCGCTGCCGTCGCCGCCGCTCGCCGGCGCCGTCGCCGGCCGCTCACCGGCGCCGCCGCCGACCGCTCGCCGGCGCCGCTCTCGCGCGCCATCGCTGCCGATCCGACCCGCTCGTTCGACCCTCCGCGCCGCTGATCCGCGAGCTGGCCGCCGCCGCCGTCCGATCGCCGCCGATCTCTCAGTCGTGCTGGCGATGCCTGGCCGCCGTCCGCGCCGTGCTGGCAGCGCTCTCCGCGCCGTGTCGCGACCCTGCTGCTTGCGCAGAGCCGCTGCTCCACGCCTCCGCGTCGTGATGTTCGAGGCTGGCCGCCGATCTCGTCGGATCTGCTATGCCGCCGTCCAGCTGGAGCGCTGCCCACCGCCGGCCTCCGCGCTGCGTTGCTCGCGTCGCTGCTTCGCGCGATCACCGCCATCCACGCGACTGATCGCCGGCCGGCCTTGCCGCTGCGTTGCGCCGCGCCGGAAGCCGTCGTCGCCGTCGCGTCCGGCTCGTCCTCGCAGGAACTCCGGCCACCTCCATCTGCCCCTCCGCCCTCTCTCCTTTCTTCCTCTCTTCGCCCGATCAGTCTCTCCTGATCTCCCCTTTTTTTTTATCCGATCTCTTCTTTTCTCTTTTCTTTTTTATTCTCTTATCCCTTTTATATATATTTTTTTATTTCATTTTTTATTACAAATCAAAAGTGTCCTCGAGATTCGTGCAATACGCATCTCGAGGCACCAACCCGCCTTATTTCAAAATCTCGATACTCGCGCTACACGCATCACGAGGCGTATCCCTCGTCGGAACGCGACTCGAGGCGCGTCTCCGTTCGTGTTTCGGCTCACCAAATTCCTCGCATAGTTAGCATTATCATCCCAAATTGGATTCGGATATACGTATTTCGACGAGTGGGTCCCACATACGACCTTGACTTGACACGTGGCACAAGTCAAATTTTCGGGTCGTTACAGGGATACTTGAAAACCTTTGCTTAGAATTATTTGTTTAACATATTAAATCTTTTAGTTCTAAATTTCGCAATTATTGTTTCATATGTACAGTTGTGTAGTTTCACAAGTTGAATTAGGCATGTCAAGCTGTTATTTAGGCTTGGTTCAAGTATCGGCTAACGATTTGGGTCGGGCAACCCGATCCTAAGTCGGGGGAAGGTCATCATAGTTCATCACCTAGGTACAAAAACTCACTCTTTATTTGCTTAAATTCATCAAAATATGTACATGAAAACTCAAGTTTGAGGGGTTTTGTGCAAAAATGAATTTCAAAGATTAAGCCACTATTTTCTTGTCTAAATGAGAGTTCCAAACTGATCTTGATGATCAATAAGGTTTCAAACTAGTTTTGACAAGAAATTGGAGTTTCATGAATTCCTGATGCATACATGATTAGTTCTTAACAAATTTTTTTACCCAACCTTTGTAAATTGAGCATAACTTTCTCATACAAACTCCAAATGAGGCAGATCATATGCCGTTGGAAAGCTTACCTACAGATCTACAACTTTTAACACTGGAGAAAATCCAAAATTCAAACGCATTCTAGCTAAAAAAAATGCTCCACAAATAGGATGTGGAAGTGCTAATATGAGATTTTTAAAATGAATTTTGACAAGGCAAAACTCTCTAAATTCTTATCTGAATGAGCTCATCTTTAATATGTTGTTGTTGGGTATGTTAGCTATCTTATGACTGAAAATCATGAGTTTTGGAGCTATAAATTTGGAGAAAAGATTTTTACAATATTATTGGTCCGATTTGATTCCAATTTGGGTTGTTTCGGGAAATAGAAATTTAAACTTAATTTAAATACCTTAAGTCACTCTAAAACATAGGAAATGGATCTTAGAGGACTCGAGGCTATGGTACGCTAGTTGGGAGCATAGCGGGGTCAGATTCAAGAGTCCGAGGAAGTCGAAATGTGTATTGAGGTGCATAAACCCATTGGAATGCCTCACAGAATTCATGATTTTGCTTTATCGATATCGGGTTACATGTGTGACTGCTGGTGGGCACATATGGGTTTTTTACTCTTATCTCGATTTGCGTATATATTGGTTGTGGCTAAATTACTTGCACGGTTACTTGTGTCGATTTAAGCAGAGAATATATCTACGATCATCGGGAATGATGTAAGGTTTTCCCTTGACTTGAAATAGCGTCATCCGTTAACCGTAGTTGAGGTTTAGTCATTGTATGAAATGACCCTCACCTGAAATAGGGTCTGTCGCCTACGCCTGCATCACACTCAAGCCCGATACATGAACCATGCCCAAATAACAGTCTGGCACGCCTAATTCAACCTGCGGAACAACATACTACCATATAGGACAATAAATGCGGAATTTAAATCAACACTAAAATTCATGAAATCACCAAATCAGCGTGATAGGTATCCAACAGACTGATCATCTCAATAAGTATCCAAATCAACCTTAAAGCTTCCGTAATAATCCGAAAATAGATAAGGAGGGTTCAACTCTACCCCGAGTAAAACTACCTAGAGTTACAACCCAATTTATTGTTATGAAAATCAAATAAATATACATATAAAAAATAATCATGCAAATTCTCACAAAGCAATGAGACTTCAAGCAATGGCCTTCCCCTTGTCAAGATCGATCGCACTCGTAGAATGACATGTATTGTAAGTGGGGTGAGTTAAAGAACCAATGGAGCCCAATAAGATAATAACTACGCTCAAATATTAAACATGCAAGTAATAAAAGCAAAATAAAGCTAGTATGCATTTAAAATCAGGATAACATTGAAATATGTAGCATGACATCAATTTCATATAGAGTAAGCATATCATAATCATAGAGCAACTTGAACAGATATACGGAGTATCAAGGATTGTAAAAACATGAGAAATTCAACTTTTTGCATGCAAAGGGGTTCCAAGAGATATACATAGAATGTAATATATATAAATGCAAGTTCGTGGTCACATTTGTCATTACTTTCCCTTGTTGACCAAACATCATAATATAATAAATATGCGTTGGTGACTTGATTCCACCGTGTGTCAACGGCTCCTCAAGAGGCCTGGGTGACTTGGTTCCATCGTGCATCCATGACTCCCCAAGAGGCCCTTGCAGAAATGGGTGACTTGGTTCCACCGTATTACTACGGCTCCCTAAGAGGCCCTTAAGCAAGTAAGGTGACTTGGTTCCACCATATGAGTATGGCTCCCCACGAGGCCTTACATGAAGTCAACCAAGGTAGATAACGGCCCCATCGCAAGTCATTTTTGCTAAAATCATGAATTCCTAATTATACTAATAGCATGCCATATTTAATAAATGCGCGGAGCTCCCCATTTACTTCGACTTTAAGTGATGCCTATAACAACTCCCGGTACGCTCGGGATCCGATGCGAACCTTCACGCGACGCTATACAACCATAATACATCACATCAGTAAATACTTTAATTTAAGTTAATTAAATTTTTCATTAATTGGTCGTTGGGATCCACTAGTGTGGGTCCCGCGGGTCCCCCGTCGCCCGATGTGAGGGTCGAGGGGTGGGACTCGACGGCCTCCGTCGAAGACGTGATAGCGTCCCGTTCCAAAGCATTCACTTGCTTTTATTTTGTTCTAAATATATATGTATATTTATTATTTTATTTCATTATATATATAATTAATTTTTTTTTGGTTCAGGGCCAGTTCAGCCCTTGGTCCCGGTCCAAGGGGCGTTTGACCCCCGGTTGACCAGGGGTCAAACGACCCCTGGTACGTTGGGTCGCTTCCGCCTGGGCACGCGCGATAGAGGAGCAATGATCCCCCACCGTCCATAAATCGGCGCAGCAGCATATGCCACCGTCTGGGTTGTCCGTTCTGGCCAACCCCACGGTGGGGTGCGACGGGAGGGGGCAGTGAGCCGTCCCCCTCTCTCGAGCTTCCTATCAGGGGGCCTCCTAGTGGAGGCCCCACTATAGGTAGCGGTGGTGATGCCGCTGCCGCCTTTCTCCAGCGGTGGCCACGACTGTCGTCGTCCTCTTCGGCGGCGGCGACGCTACTCCACCTCCTCTCCATTTTGTGTACATTCTTCACCAAAACTTCAAACAAAGAGAACTTAAAATAGAGATTACCTCTTTTTGAGATCTGTGCAGTTGTTGTCTTCTCCTCCACCTTCTCCTCAACTCAGAGGTTTTGAACACAAAAAGGGATATGGTTTTAAAATCAATTTATATTAGGGCTACATTGGTTTAAGGTTTATGAATTTACTAATTTTCCCCTAGGGCATGTTTATTTAGTTTTGGGTCGTCACACTGTAAGCCTGTAAGTATATACGTGGTTCCTGTCCTATTTTATCGATTACTGACTGGTTTAGGTCAGGGTTTTCTCGTGATTATACTGTTGTTTATTTATTAATGCTTTATTTCTGAGCTTGTTTATTTAGTATGTGTTGTTCATTAAACGCTACTATTTTTGTTTATCGTATGCTGCCTACATTCATGGAAGTATGACTTACTGTTGCTAAAGGTCATATTCACATGTCTTGTAGTTTATCAGTCTTATTTCATGAATATTGTATGGACTTTTCTTAGGATTTTACTCACCGAAATCGTCACCGTATTTGTCATGATCGAGTGCAGTAGCTTTCGACGAGCAAGGGCAAGGGTAAGGAGGTATCGGCTACCTTTGAGATAGTGATGACACGAGCTCGTGTTTGATTACAAAGATATATATATTTACTTTTTTTGGGTTTTAGGGACTGTAGAACACTGAATACGTGTATATAGATCTTTTGTTATACTTATTTCGCCTTTGATATATACATGGTATCTTTTTACCGGGTTTTTCACTACTTAGGATTGTTAAATATTGCATAATTTATTTACTTAAAGACTTTCGCTGTAAAATTGTAATATAACTTGATAAATTGATTAACTGATTAATTAAATCATTAATACTTATATGGAGATTAATTAGCTAAACTAGTGTTAGTTGGAAAAGTGTAAGCAACCAATTAGGTCGCAAAGCGTCATAGGTAAGCAGGCCATGACGTAGCAGAGTTTGGTGACATGTGATGCGACATGGCGAGTCCCAAGGTTGCCTCGATATTTGGAGCCGCTATATCCGCCTTTTCATCTACATTATTTTGTTAAGGTGTACCAAGCATTGTATATTCCACACAAATACCTCAAATTTTAAGGAAATCTGCAAATGGACCTTGACATTGTCCACTTTCATCATACTTTCCAAAGTATTCACCACCTCTATCAGATCTCACAACTTTTACCTTTCTATCTAGATGTTTTTCCACCTCATTAATGAACACTTCTAAAATGTCCACTGACTAAGACTTTTCATGCAACAAGCATAGATAACAGTATCGTGAGTAGTCATTAATAAATGTGATAAAATACTTTTGACCACTCCAAGATGTAGTATCAAAATGACCACAAATATCGGTATGTATCAATTCAAAAGGCTCATTATTTCTTGTTGTTGGATGTTTTGATATATGTTTGGTTTGCTTTCCCTTAATACAATCCACACATACGTCTCAATCAACAAAATCCAATTGAGGTAAGATATTAGTTTCCACTAACCTCTTTACCCTTTCTTTGGATATGTGACCTAATCTTTGACGCCAAAGAAAAGCAGAGAACTCATCGTGTACACTACGTTTATTTTCAATAACATGCTTAACATTAAACAAGGATTCAACAAACATACTATCAAGATTGAAACGATATAAGCTGTCAATTACAATACCAGAACCATAATAGTATTTGTGCTTTAAAAAACTAAAACAATCGTTTCCAATCTTAAAATTAAAACATACACAATCCAACTTTCATATAGAAACGAGAATCCTAGAACATTCAGGAACATAAAGGCATTTTTCTAAATCCAAGAAGCATCTGGTATCCAGGATCAATCTGTAAGTCCTGATCCCTTCTATGTGTGCCTTCATTTTGTTCCCCATAAATAAGAACTTTTCGGCTCCGCTTATGGGTTGGATTTGTAGCGGCCCGAATTTAATTCTCCCTTATTAATGACGTGGTTGCGACGTGGTCGATAAATTTCGACGCTGAGACCCGCAATAGGCTAGTGCGTGCTTGGAGCTAGGTAAATAGTTATTTTGCGTGTTGATTTGTCTAATTTACGATGTTTACGTTGAAATAGATTAAACGGCATCATAATGTGTGTATTTATCTTACGTTTGACGTGCAAGACTGTGTGATAAGTATTCGCCTTAATATGCATGTTAACGCGGGTACCGGGTAGTCTAAAAGACTAAATACTAGGCCTGGGAGTAATACACACATGAAATGAATAAAATGAGTTAAATAATAATATGTAATGTATATTTGGTGGTTAGGATCATGGTAGTACGCGTATGTAGCGTTTCGGGACGCGAAATCGGGCGTCAGAACACCCGAAAGATGACTTTTTGGGTTAAGAACAAGGGCAAGTGCACCTGGTGTCACTTTAGGAGTCATTAGGGGTTGGAAAATGGGGCAATTAGTGCTCATTGGATGGCATAGGGATGCACAAGTGAGGAGAGATCATATAAGTGTATAAAAAAGTCACCTTGACTTTGTTTCACCACCTTTTCCCTTTCCTTATCAAGAAATCCGAAAATTAAGATCAAAAACAAGGGTTTTGGAGTTACAAACTTGGTGATTTGAGAAGCTTGGAGTGGTTGATTCATCAAAGCAAGGTGAGATTGACAATCACCTCAACTTTCTTCATCTTTTGGTACCATTTTTAGATGTTTAAATGAATCCAATATGGACGTTAAGTGGTTGTTAAGTGGTTGTTTTGGTGCGTTTCAAGTGCTACGGTTGAGTAATATATGTTGTTGTTGTTGGTGGAGGTGATGGTGGTGGTGGTGGTGTAAATGGACTGACGTTGAGGCTCTCCCTCCGTGCCATTCATGTGTGTATGTCCACTAAACCAAAACACGTGTCATTCGGGGTCTCTCGGTGAATAGTGCGACCCGATGATCTTTTCAAAGGTACGTATTTGCGCTCATTGGGACCACGCTCGCCATCGAGAGGACCCGGAGGCTGGCCATGCTGGAGTGTGACTCGCTGGCAGTGCTAGTGAAAGAGTCCGGAGTATGGTGCTAATCTGACCCTAGGCTCTAGGAACACACTTTGAGCTGTCACTATTACTTATCCATGCGATGATCACAGTTGCATGTATTTATTTCCGCATGTTTATTTAAAAGCTTTGTTTAAATTTCAGTATTTAATTTCAGTATTGCCCACTTAATTTCCTTGGGAATACTCACTCTAGACTTGTCATATGGCTTTTTGTGATGGCTTGAGTGCATCCTAGTACGAGTCAGGCAAGGACAAGCTTCCGGAGTACCAACGAATTCAAAGATATTGAGCCAGACTTGTACGTTTGTATTATATATTTTTTGTTTTCATTTTGGGAATTTGGGATTGAGAGACACTTCAGGACCCTATATGTTTTTATATTTTGAGACCTTTAAGGTGTATTTTGGTGAACAATGACAAATGAGTTTTACACACTGGGTATCAGAGTTAAAGGCATGATTTCTATAGTTTAATATTTTATTTGTCATGATAAAAGACTTCCGTTGTGATTATTTATGGTTTGAAACGATATTAACAGATGACTTGAGTTCATTAACAATTTAAACAGTAAATTGTTGTTCATTGAGGTTAATAATGATTAAATGGTGATGAGATAGCATGTGGAATACAGCTGGCGCTGGTAGGCCAGGTTATGGGCCCGCATTGGCTCCCGTGGCGTGAAAGGAATCCATGCATAACATGTGAACACATGAGTCATTGCACCAGTATCAAGCCACCAGGTATAATTAGGCACTTCAATAAGGTTTGATTTAAAACATACAGAAATGTAATATATACATTTTTTTTATCAAACCATGTCTTTCATTTTGAACAGACTTTCTTGAAATGTCCACTCTTCCTATAGAAGTGTCACCTCAGCTCTTTATGGATTCAACATTCATTGACTTTCATTGGGGCTCTATCCTTCTTTCTATCCTTCCAAGTATCGCTTTGTTGCTGCTAGCTCCATCATGTAGAGTGAGATGAACCGAGTAGCCCTTCAGCTTCTTTAATATCTCTTCCTCCGGTACGAGCATGGCCTTGATTTCTTGCAAGTTCCATTTTTTAATGCTGTTATAATTCACTTGGAACTGACCAAACTCAGGAGAAAGCGAATTAAATATAAATTGAACTAGAAATGATTCACTCACAACCATTCTCATCGTTTTGAGCTTCGTTGCCAAGTTAGACATACTGGTCACATGATCGTTGTAACGACCCATTTTCCAAATGGACCGCCACGGGGGCCAATGTGGGCCCACAACCTAGCCTACCAACGCCAGACGTGTCTCACATGCCATCTCAACCACTATTTAATCATTATTAACCTCGAATTACAACAATTTACTGCTTAAATTGTTACAGAACTCAAGTCATCTGCTAAGATCATTAAACCCTTAATAAATCACAACTGAAGTCTTTTAACATGACAAACAATATATAAAATGTTAAAGTCATGCAATTAACTCTGATACCTAGTGTGGAAAACTCATATATCATTATATACCAATAATGTACCTCAATGAATATAAATATTAAAAATATGGAGTCCCGAGGTATCTCACAATCCAAAATCTCAAAATAAAACAACATATGTATATACAAACGTACAAGCCTGGCTATATGTCTCTGAATCACAAATATTTCGTAGCTTCCCTCGACACGGCTCAGTACTAGATCCGCACTCAAGCCATCACAAAAAAGACAGATAACGAGTCCAGAGTAAGTATTTCCAAAAAAATTAAGTGAGCAATACGGAAAGAAAAATACTGGAATTCGAACAAAACTATTAAATAAACATGCGAAAATAAAAACAAGCAACTATGCTCATCGCATACATATGTAATAGTGAAAGCTCAAAGTGTGTGTTCCTAAAGCCTAGGGTCAGACTAGCACCATACTTCAAACTCCCAACAGACTACTGCTGACGAGTAGCACTCAAGCAATGCCAATCTCTGGATCCGCTAGTGGCTCGGCATGGAACCTACGACGCACCCACACGTGCCCGACACGACTCTCGGGAAGCCCTATTCACCGAAATGGCGCACGTGTTATGGCCTAGTGGACGTACACACAAAAATGGAACGGAGGGAGAGCCTCAACTTCCGTCCATTATAACACACCAAGAATAGAGTAATAAAACAAAGAATGTGAATTCAAAAGCAAAATAAATTACTGCTCAAAAATTTCAGTTGGGATACTACACACCTCAAACCGCACTCTGCGTCCCGTCAATAACCCTCGGTCCGGCTCCGCCTAATCCCATATATCCCAAATTACCGCCCGAAATAACCTATTTCCATTTATAGTTGATTTTTAGTCATTTGGGTGTGTTTTAAGTCACTTAAATAATATAATGTCAAAACAGCAGAATCTAGCGTGCTGGGTTTGGGAATTAGCGCGCTGATTCCCAGACAGTTATACGTTCTTCATCAGAAAGAACGTTAGCGCCCTAGGTGATGTCATTAGCACTCTAATCGCATTCTAGACAAAGAAATCAATGAAAATTCTGGGTTTTTAACAACCCCTCCAAACCAACAACAACCACAACACCAACAACAAAACTTCAAAGCACTACAAACCCATCAAAACAATACCCAACAACCACCAAACCATCACCAACACCTCTAAAATTGAGATCAAAAGATAGAGAAAGTTGAGGTGTTTGTGGTTCTCACTTTGCTTTTGATGTTTTCACCCCTCCGAGCTCCTTGAATCACCAAGTTTGATCTCCAAACATTTGTTTCTTCTTTTCGGATTTTCGGATTTTAAGATGAGGAGAGAGAAAATGTGGTGGTTTGAAATCAAAGTGACTTATATAGGTGACTTTGGCATCTCATCTCACTTACACATCTCTAGGAAATCAAATGAACCCTATTGGCTTCTTTTCCAACCTCTCATGACTCCAATTGTGACACCGATGGCACTCTCACCCTTGTATTTAACCCAAAAAGTGGTGTTTCGGGTGTTCCTACACCCGGTTTCGCATCCCGAACCGCGACATACACGTACTACCATGTCCCTAACCACCAAATATACATTCCGTATTATTATTTAACCCATTTTATTCATTTTATGTGTGTGTTATTTCCCCCGGCCTAGTATTTAATCTTTTAGACTACTCGATACCCGCGTCGACACGCATATCGAGGTGAATACTTAACACACGGTCTCCCACGTCAATTGTAAGATAACTACACATATTGTGATGTCGTTTACTCTATTTCAATATAACATCGCAAATTAACCAATTTAGCACACAAAATTAACTATTTACCTAGCTTCAAACGCGCACTAGCCTAGCTGTGGGTCCCACGAGCATTAGAGCTGTCAGCCACGTCTGCAACTACGTCATTAATAACGATGAATTAGGTTCATGTCGTTACAGTTCTTCCCAACTAGGTGAAATCTCGTCCCGAAATTTAAATTAAACTTAAATACTTACTGACAATAAGTGGGGATACCGTCGTCGCATAGTAGACTCAAGCTCCCAGGTGAGTCCCTCGGTCCCGTGTTGCTGTCATCTAACCAAAACCTTTCAGGATCTCCATATTTCTCAAAATTTGAGTCCTCATATCCATAATTTCCACCGGCTGTTCCTCGTATGACACGTCAAGTCGCAGCTCAATCTGACGTATATCAATCATAGACATCGGCCCCGACTTAGCCAGCCTCAACATGGAAATATGAAACATTAGGTGTACCCCTGCCAACTGCGGTGGCAACTCTAGACGGTATGCCACTCTGCCGACGCGTTCCACAAATCTGAACGGCCCAATGAATCTTGGTACCAGTTTCCCCTCAATGTCAAACCTCTGATGACCTTTCCAGGGCGAAACTTTCAAATACACCAAGTCTCCAACCTCGTAGCTCAGACCCTCAAGATACTTGTCCGCATATTGCTTATGTCTATCCTGCGCCACCTGAAGTCTCTGTTTGATCTTTCTTACCTTCTCCATATGGTCAACAACAACCTCAGGTCCTATAGCCGTTGTATCATGCGGTGCCGCCCAACATGCTGGTGACCTGTAGGCCTACCATATAGTGCCTTAAACGGTGGCATCTCGATACTAGCCTTACAGTTGTTGTTGTAGGCAAACTCACACAAAGGTAAGTAATCTTCCCACGATCCACCAAACTATAATATACACGCCCTAAGCATATCCCCGAGAATCTGAATCAATTGCTTCGATCGCTCGTCGCCCGAGGATGGTACGTCGTGCTAAAGTGTAAACGAGTGCCAAATCGCTTCGCGCATACTTTCCCATAGTCTCGATGTGAACTTTGATCTCTCGTCGAAACAATGGAGACCACCGCACACCGTGCAATCTGACAATCTCTCTCTCGAAGATTGTACTCAGTTATGTAACAGAATATTTCATAGCGATCGGTATAAAATGTGCCGACTTCGTCAACCTGTCGATAACCACCCAAATCGCATCGTGTCTCCTTGTCGTCTGAGGTAGGCCACTGATGAAGTCCATGGTCACGTGTTCCTACTTTCACTGAGGAATGGGCAGCGGCTATAGCAACCCAATTGGTCTCATGTGCTCAGCCTTCACCAGCTGGCATATATGACAACTACGACGTATCTACCCACGTCAGCCTTCATCCCTGGCCACCAAAACAATCTCCTCAAATCGTGATACATTTTGGTCCGACCAGGATGAATTGTATACCGCGAGCGCTGTGCGTCCTTGAGAATGTTGTCCGCGAGCTCCGATACCCCTGGTATCCATAATCGACCCCTGTGTCTCAAGCACCCGTCTGACCCCCTCAGACCACTCAATGCACCCCGAATCCTGAGCCAGGCCACTGATCCGCAAATATCGGTCATCAGCTCTCTGCAACTCGGCAACGCGCTCTAAAGATATCGTAGGAACTCTCATCTAACAGCAAATCTGTAGCTTAACAATAACCTCTGTCAAACACAACACCAACACTACTTCAAGCAACCCGTGCTCATGTGTCATATGACGCAGTATTGTCTGGCTCTCGATGCCGCTCCTCCTCAGCACATCAGCTACAACATTCGCCTTACTTGGATGATATTTAATGGCGAAGTCATAGTCCTTCAGTAATTCAACATCGTCGTTGGCGCATGTTCAACTCCCTCATAGTGAACAGGTAACTCAAACTCTGGTGGTCTATGTACAACACGAACTTCTCACCATACAGGTAATGCCTCCAGGCCTTCAGTGCAAACACGCTCGCTGCAAGCTCCAAGTCGTGCACTAGATAGTTCACCTCATGAGTTCTCAACAGTCAAGATAAATAGGCCACTGGGTGTCCATCTTGCATTAACACGTCACCCAACCCAATGCCTGATGCATCAGTATAGACTGAAAATCCTTTACCTGTCACAGTAAAACCAAAACTGGCGCCGAAGTCAATTTCCTCTTCAGCTCCCAGAAAGCATCCTCACACTCTTGTGACCATTCAAATCTAACATCATTCTTGGTGAGCCTCGTCAACGGCGCTGCAATCATCGAGAAGTCATGTACAAAGCGCCTCTAATATCCTGCTAAACTTAGGAAACTCCAGATGTCAGATACAGACTCGAATGTCTTCAAGTCAATAATTGCTCGAATCTTGTCACCATCAACAGATATACCCTGATCACTGATGACATGGCCCAAGAATTTCACATCACTCAGCCAGAATGCGCACTTGCTGAACTTGGCATAAAGTTTGTGCTCTCTCAGGGTTTGCCAACACATCTCTGAGATGTCTCTCATGCTCCACACGAGTCTTACTATATATCAGGATGTCATCGATAAACACAATGAAATATCGATCAAGGTAGGGCCTTAGCACCTTGTGCATCAAATCCATAAAGATTGTTTCAGTGTGTTAGTCATCCCAAACGCATGATCAAATTCAAATAGGCTGTAACGCGTACTAAATGCGGTCTTCTCTACATCCTCCTCTCGAATCCTCAACTGATGGTATCCTGATCATAAGTCGATATTCGAGAAGAACTTGACCCCATCCAACTGATCGAATAAGTCATCAATTCTCAGAAGTGGATAACGATTTCGAATCGTCACCTGATTCAGCTTCCGGTAGTCCACACACATACGCATCGAGCCATCCTTCTTCTTCATAAAAAGGACTGGAGCTCCCCAAGGTGACATGCTAGGGTAAATAAAACTCTTCTGCAGTAAGTCCTCTAATTGGGTCCTCAACTCCTCGTGCTCTGATCCTGACATCCTATATGGTCTGCTGTAGATTGACCGAGTCCCCGGAATCAGCTCAATGATGAACTCCACAGCTCTCAGTTGTGGCACTCTTGCAAATCATCAGGGAACACGACTGGAAACTCGCAGACAATAGGGACATCCACAACCTTAACCACCGTCTTACGCTCCGGCTCAACCATAGCCCCATACGCCTCTATCTCCTGCAACGTTGTTAATATGCCTCGAGTGATAGGTAATGCATATGCAACTCCGGCAAATGTAAACCTTGGAATCCCCTCGATGTCAAATGTCACAGTCTTACTGAAATAGTCGATTTGTGCGTGATGAAATGATAACCAATCCATCCCGAACATTACGTCGAACTCCAAGTACTCTAGCACTCTCAAATCAGCCTGTAGTTGATGTCCTTCAATCTCAACAATACAATTTAGGCAAATTCGGTTATGGTAAATCTTATCCCCAGCTACCGTGCTGAGAACAAGATGTGTATCTAAGGTTTGTGTAGGTAACCCTAACTCTCCTACCATGCGTCCAGAAATAAAAGACAATGTACTACCTGAATCCATCATAACATGCATATGAATACCACAGATAGATAACGTACCCTCAACTAGCTGTCTGGTCGCCTCCCTATCCGGCAAATGCTGCAGACTGAGCCCTATCTCTGGCTTGCTCAGTCTGTGGTGGTAACGGTGCTGGTCTGGTAAAATATGCCACAATATGCCCCACTTGACCACATCGGTAACATGTGCGAGTCTCTGATCTGCCAGAACTCATCTGACTCTGCGTCTGACTCTGGCCTCTCGGACCTCTATCCTGCCTCTACTTCCTAGGCTGATCAACAGGTGCAGAAGCCGTGGAATATGCCAACTAACGATCATCATGTCGATCTATGTCATCACAACGATCTTTGTCGCCTCTACGACCCTGATCACACTGTCAATCACTTTGGCGAGGTCTCTGGCCTTGTCTCTGCTGATCCTAGTCTCTCATTTGTCTCTTCGGCCTCTGATCAGACCGAGAACTCAATGTCGGGCGACTCACGCTGACCCCAGTAGCAATGTTCCCGAATCGCTAGTCGATCGCCCTTCGAACTGTGTATGTCTCATGTGCGAGGGCCATGTCGTAAATCTCAGCCAACGTACGAGCTCCACTAGATTACATTGTGCTCGCAATCCTCTCATCCGCACTCTGACAAAATAGTATATCTCGTAATGATTTGTACTCACCTATGTCCATGGAGTACGACAACAGATATCGGTACCTCTCCATGTATACTATGACCGACATATTCCCCTAGATCATGGACAAAAACTCTTCCCTCATAACCTCCATCGGTATATAATCATCCATAAACAACATCCGAACTCGCCAAGATAACTACAGATGAGTTGCAAAGTGTAGGTAGTCCACCATATCACAAAGATCGGCTCTCGCGTAAACTAGATAACCTCGGTCGATCAATCTCCTTGACCCGAAGCAAGTCGTGTAGTCACTCATGAGATAACAGCCACCTCCCAGCTACCTCTGGATCTCCAGCTCCATAAAAATATCATGGCGAGAACTTAAGAAAGTCCCTCATCTTCTTAGCCTCAAGTGTCATTTGACTCCTAGAAGTCGATGCCACTGTTGGCTGCTCGGTAGTAGCAGGTGTAAACACCACTGCAGCCTCCATTGGTACTGCTGCTGGTGTAGCCCTCTTTGCCAATGTCTCGAATATTGTTGCCTGCACCTGAGACTCGACCGTAGAAGGAGCTACGACTACCTGAGTAGTCGTCATCGGTACAGCCAAAACAGTAGTTGGAGCTGTCGTAGTCTCCCGAGCATCCCGAGCTCTCATCATCTCTATCAGCATCGCGAACCTATCATCAACAGTTTACGCCAATGACTCCAATGTCAAGGTCGGTCTCGTCGGATCACTAGTATCTCCGACCTCAGGCTGAGTGGTATCTGATGGTTATCCTTCCATCGATTCGCATCGAAGAACGGTATCCAACAAATTTCAATACCAATATACGTGTCTCGTATATATATTACAACCAAAACATAACATGTATATCCCCTGATTTCTACTCGTCTCACCTCACTCCCCAACTAGGACTCTAAGCAAGTCATTTGGGTTTCCACATCTACAATTTGTTCATCAGGTTTATCCTCAAATTATACCACAAATGTAATCGTATCAGAGTTAATTTCCAATTTCTCTAGGTTCATTAACCTTGCTCTGATACCAAAATGTAACATGTACCATTTTCCAAATGGACCGCCACGGGGGCCAATGCGAGCCCATAACTTGGCCTACTACCAATACCACCGTGTCCCACATGTCATCTCAACCACTATTTAATCATTATTAACCTCGAATTACAACAATTTACTGTTAAATTGTTACTGAACTCAAGTCATCTGCTAAGATCATTAAACCCTTAATGAATCACAGCTGAAGTCTTTTAACATGACAAACAATATATAAAACATTAAAATCATGCAATTTACTCTGATATCTCAAGTGGAAAACCCATATATCATCATATACCAATAATGTACCTCAATGTATCTAAATATCAAAAATATGGAGTCCTGAGGTATTTCACAATCCTAAAACCCAAAATAAAACAACATATGTATATACAAATCTACAAGCCTAGCTATATGTCTCTGAATCATAAATATTTCGATAGTTTTCCTTGCACACGGCCGTATTATGATCTCGCACTCAAACTACAAAAAGACAGATGACGAGTCCGTAATGAGTATTTCCCATGGAAATTAAGTGAGCAATAAGGAAAGAAAATACTGGAATTTAAACAAAACTATTAAATAAATATGCGAAAATAAAAACAGGCAATTGTGCTCATCGCGTGCATATGTAATAGTGAAAGCTCAAAGTGTGTGCTCCTAGAGCCTAGGTCATACTAGCGCCATACTTCAGACTCCCAACGTACTAATGCTCTGGCGAGTAGCACTCAAGCAAGGCCAATATCTGGATCCGCTAGGTGGTCGGCGTGGAACCTACGATGCACCCACACGTGCCCGACACGACTCTCGGGTAGCCCTATTCACCGAGATGGCACACGTGTTATGGCCTAGTGGACGTACACACATAAATGGCACTGAGGGAGAGCCTCAACGTCCGTCCATTATAACACACCAAGAATAGAGTAATGAAAGACATAATGTGAATTCAAAAGCAAAATAAAGTACTACTCAAGAAATTTCAGTTGGGATACTATACATCTCAAACCGCACTCCGCGTCCCGTCAATAACCTCCGATCCGACTCCGCCTAGTCCCAGATATCTCAAATTACCGCCCGAAATAACCTATTTCCATTTATAGTTGATTTTTAGTCATTTGGATGTGTTTTAAGTCACTTAACAAAAATAATGTCAAAACAGCAGACTCTAGCGCGTTGGGTCTGGGAATGAGCACGCTGATTCCCAGATAGTAATACGTTCTTCATCAGGAAGAACATTAGCGCGCTAGGTGATGTCATTAGCGCTCTAATCACATTCTAGACAAAGAAATCGTATAATTTTGGGTTTTTAACAACCCCTCCAAACCAACAACAACCACAACACCAACGACAAAACTTCAAAGCACTACAAACCCATCAAAACAATAACCCAACAACCACCAAACCATCACCAACACCTCTAAAATTGAGATCAAAAGATAGAGAAAGTTGAGGTGTTTGTGGTTCTCACTTTGCTTTTGATGTTTTCACCCCTCCAAGCTCCTTGAATCACCAAGTTTGATCTCTAAACCCTTGTTTATTCTTTTCGGATTTTCGGATTTTAAGATGAGGAGAGAGAAAATGTGGTGGTTTGAAGTCAAAGTGACTTATATAGGTGACTTTGACATCTCATCTCACTTACACATCTCTAGGAAATCAAATGAACCCTATTGGCTTCTTTTCCAACCTCTCATGACTCCAATTGTGACACCGATGGCACTCTCATCCTTGTATTTAACCCAAAAAGTGGTGTTTCGGATGTTCCTACGCCCGGCTTCGCATCCCGAACCGCGACATACGCGTACTACCATGTCCCTAACCACCAAATATACATTCCATATTATTATTTAACCCATTTTATTCATTTTATGTGTGTGTTATTTCCCCCGACCTAGTATTTAATCTTTTAGACTACTCGATACCCGTGTCGACACGCATATCGAGGCGAATACTTAACACACGGTCTCCCACGTCAATTGTAAGATAACTACACATATTGTGATGTCGTTTACTCTATTTCAATATAACATCGCAAATTAACCAATTTAGCACACAAAATTAACTATTTACTTAGCTCCAAACGCGCACTAGCCTAGTTACATGTCCCACGAGTGTCTGAGCTTCCAGCCACATCTTCAACCACGTCATTAATAACGGTGAATTAAATTCAGGCCCTTACAATCGTGAATGGGCTGTGAGCACTCAAATTTCTTAGTGGCCAGCTTGCTCCTTAAGCTTCCCATAACGGACTTGTCATCAATGTCCGATTATGAGTATTCTTTTAGCTGGATCATAAACTCCTTTGTGTCGCTTGTCTTGGACCTAGATGGTTTGACATTTTCAGCAATCATCATGCGCATCAAGTTCAAACTTAGCCTATTAGACCGCTCCAAGCTCAGATACAGACTGCTCTCTCTTCTGAGCTAGTTTCGTAATGGTCGGTTTTGTCATCTACAATGATTGCCAGATCAAGGTCCATTACACTCAGATGGAAATGGATATGTTCAGAGCAATCATTGTAGTTGAGTCCGTTAAACTTAACAATCATATTATCCAAAGCAAACATATTAGAGGACGCTGCAAATATAACATAAATCATTCACATTAATGCTTTGAGTTAAACCTAATAGATTCAGACATACAATACTTTTATTATGTATATAAGTTCACATTTAGGTAGTACTTAAATACATAATTCATGTTATATCTAAGTATACTTTCATAGACAATCAATGATACTCAGGTTAATAAGTAAGATATTTTTGAATAAAACATATATATTTCTCAGTATGAAGATAAATTTCTCAAGTTTCATTAATTTTAATCAATGGTCCACCTTTGGGTGACCTCCTAGCATTATAATTAATGGTCTTACTTAAACATTTAACATCCTTTCGAGGTAGGACACTTTAGTGACTAACAAGCTTTCTATTAAATAAATACGTTTAATTAAGCATACTTTAATTTTAATTTTAAAACCTTAAATTCTAATGTATATATATATTTCATGCAAATTGATTAAGGTCGTAATTCTTTCATGCATCCATTTTCATATCAAGATATACATGCCAATCATATCCACGATAATAAATTAATCAATTAATAATATAGCATACATTAATATGCATATATTAAATAATATATATACAAGTATAGCACAAACTTACTATTAATATCATGTAATATATGTACTGTGCACGTGTATAATTGATAGCAATGTAAAGAAGTCACGTGATAAGCATGACGTCTACATGAATTCCAAATTTGTGTTTATCTACAAACACCAAATTTGTAGACTTTACAAACACGTATGTAGATATACACGTACTAGTGATTTCGCAATAAGGCCAAATAAATAGGAATCGAAATCACATTGAAATTAAAAATTCTATTTCGCACATAAATAGAACTCGAAATAGGCATCGGAAAAGGAAAAATTAAAATTGGTAAAATATCTTTTATGCCCTTTTATACCCAAATTGAAGAATAGACTAGGGGTGCACACGGATTGAATCCAGTCTAATTAGGGTCAATCCACAATCCAATCCAATTATTGCGGATTGAAAAATTACAGTCCAATCTAATCCAAAATAATTCATCAATCCAACTCAATCCAACTTGCAAAATGCGACCTGACCGATCAAGTTCCGCTGATTGACGTTTTTCTATCCAAAAACTCATGAAATTAAACTTTATCATATGAATCACAAAAATCATGCATATCTCGTGAATGACAAATTTATAACATACATCCCACAAATTTACGTATAACATATTTTCCACAAACATATCATCACAATAACTTTTAAAATGCAAGTTCCTACATAAATAAATATGTTATTCGCAAATCCGCACCATACATCCTTACAAAAGCACATAAAAGATGCACGTTGCAACATACAACCTACAAAAAAGATATGAAGTGTAGTTAAAGAGTTAAGAACAAGCATAGTCTTTAAGATACGACAGTTTCTACTGATAGTTTAAGTTAATGGTATTTGAGATACTATAGTACATATGATCAGATATGTATATGTATTGATGTGATAAACAAATTGGATTGGATTGGATCCGCGAATTTTTAATGTAGGATCCGCAATCCGATCCAGTCCACCTGGATTAGTGATTTTTCAGTCCGGTCTAGTCCAAGAGATCAAGAAATTGATCCAACTAGTGATAATTGATTCAGATTGGACTGGATCCGCGGATTAGTGCAATCCGTGTGCACCCTTAGAATAGACTTTAAAAAATATTTTCTGTAATGTCGATTGAAATTTTAACAATACTGCGGAAATTAAAAATCGACTTAAACCACTCACATGAATCAAAAGTGTTTAACCTTGCTCTGACACAAATGTTCTTTGAACTGATCTACATAACATTTTGATTCAATCATAAAACATATATATACCTCTTTCCATTGCCTTTAAGTTTGAGAATGTTTTTCCTCCCTCTGTCTTCTTCCGTTAGACGAGTTTTCTTTGATGGTGAGATCTATTGCATTTAAACAAATCATATTCCAATAACTGTTTTTCAGTTATTGGATTTGTTTATTTTGAAGAGAGAGATGAGAGAATTAAAACCTCATACTCTAATCACTTATGCTCAAACTACCATTAAGTTGTGGGTCCAAAATATAAAGTACGTAACAATATAATATGGGTCACAATTACTAGAGATTAATTAGAAAAAAATAATCTAACAGTTCGAACCTTTTTCATTTCAAAGTCGATAAAATTGGGTCAAGTAGTTTGGACACTAAATTGTCAGCCTTAGTCAAAAGTCACCAAACCATTTTTTGGCCGCATCAAAAGTCACCAAACCATCTTCTATAGTACTAAAGGCATGTTCGATTTATATGATTAGGTCGGATTAACCAGTTGAATTGATTAATCCAATTGTTCACTTTGTTGGATTAGGTAGTCAAGTGGATTAGTTAGTATACAATCCAACATGTTAATCTAAATCATGGTTTCAACCTTATTAACTAGTATGAATGAGTGTACTTGAAAAATGATGACTTTACCAACAACATCAACATGTTATCCCAATGTTAATACTTCTAATTGAATAAGTCACTCACTTCGAACTAATTAATTAATCCAAGTTACAATCCTATGTAGTATAAGCTAATCTCATGAAATTAGGATCGCAAGGTACCTGAACTGAACAAATGTAAGTAAATTATTAGATTAGATTTTTTTTTAATGTCTGTAGTATCCCCCCTTAGCCCCTCTCAATTAAGCCCAATCAACGCAAGCACCCTACCATTATCTTAAAAGACTCAACAGGGGTGTATTCAATTGAGATTTTAATAGACTTTTTGTTACTTTTATTAGTGAATGATTTTTATGAAGTTTTAGATTTTGGTAGACTTTTAAAGACTTTGATAAACTTTTATGTAGATTTCATTATAATGACTTTTATCAACATTTAAGATTTTTAGTGACTTTTGTGAACTTCTTAAACATGATTTTGATGATACTAATAGATTATTGTGATTTTTAAAATGAAACATGTATTTTGCACTTTATTATAAAAAATAAATAATTATGTTTTTTCTTAAGAACTATTACTAATTTTTTAAAAAGTACTTTTGTATTTTAGTAAAAAAAAACATATAAACATATTAATGAATTACTCTCAAGGTAGCATAACAAATAAGTAAATAAATATCAACATAATAAATATGTAAATTAATCATCCTTTAGTGGTAGAAAAGAATCAAGTAAGATTATTGGAAATATTATTGTAAAAATTTTGCACTTTATTTTTTTGTTTGACTTAAGCAAAAAAAGTATATTTTTTCCTTAATAATGATAATTTAAATTCTAAAAAAATGCACTTCTTGCATTTTAAAAAAAACTATACAATTATTTTCTTCAAAAATAATAATACTACAATTTTTGATATTATAATAATACACTAAATAAACGAAACTTCTTTGTTAAAAAAAAAAATATCAAAAATGTATAGTGATGCAAGAATGAGATTTTTGTTAATAATGACATCAATTCATTTTCATCAACATAGATATTAGAGTATTATGGCAACAATGAAATCCAAGAGTTGTGGAGTGATTGAAGAAGTTGATAAAAACAATTGATAAGAAAAAGACCTCTTGTGAACAATGAACTTATTGAAAAATGTAACCAACAAAAATTAAAGCCTCTAAAAGTTTCAAGTAATCGTTGAGGTGAGAAGAAGTTGAAGACTTCTTTATATGTATTTTTATATAAAAAGTCTACAAAAGTCAAGATTTGTAATCAATCTACAAAAGTCACCAAAAAATTAAATACACATTACTTTTATAAACTCTCTAAAAGTTTAAATTGAATACCCCAAAACTTTAGTAGACTTTTTAAAAGTCTATAAAAGTCCACATTGAATACACCTTACTTTTATAAACTCTCTAAAAGTTTTAAATGAATACACCTAAACTTTTTTAGTCATTAAAAGTAGACAAAAATTTATTAAAATCTCAATCGAATACACCCATGCAAATGTCAAGGATAACAGCTCAGTTGCTGCAATTTCGGCGGGAATTGAACTCATGAAGTCAAATGATGCTTCTTCCATCTCATGCTTGGCAACGTTTCTTTCGCTTTCACAAGCTTGAGTTTTGAACTTTAAAATCTTTCATCCTATTCGATTAGTTGATGCTGTCGTTTGATCAAATTAGCTTAATCGATTGTTGATGATGATGTTGGTTTCCGCCATTTCCACACCATGCCACCCCTCACCCCAACCGCCCTCGCCGCCGCCATCGAATCCGCCGTGGCCTCCCACTCCCCTCTCCACGGCCGCTCCGTCCACGCCCAAATCCTCAAAACCCTAACAACCCCCACCAACCTCCGCCATTCGCCGCCTCTCCATCCAACCCAACCACTTCACCTTCCCCTGCACCCTCAAATCCTCCGCCGCCGGCCGCCAGATTCACGGCCTTGCCGTCAAGTCTGGATTGATTGACGATGTCTTTGTTGGGTGCAGCGCTTTTGATATATACTGTAAGAGCAACTCCAATGGTACTCTATTTAAACAACTCCAACTATACTCGATTTCCTCTCCATTATGGAGTTCATTCAACTCTATAATGACGTTGCTTACTTTTTTTTATTTATTTATTAATTTTTTCTTTTAAAAAATTATCAATAATTGTTTTTTTTTTAAAAAAATATGAATGTGTTTTTTTCTTAATTTTTTATCGATTAAATAATTTATTAAAATTAATACAAATAAATAACAAAAAAAACTAAAAATAAGAAATAGAGTTTTGGAGTAAAAATAGAGTTGTAGTTGGAGAAGAAATAGAGTTTGATGTGACAGAACTGTAAAATAGATGGGAAAATAGAGTATTGTGGTTGGAGATGGTCTAAATGCGGGTGTTGAAATAATGTCGGAAGGTGATTGATGAAATGCCTGTAGGAAATGTGGTGACTTGGAATGCTTACATTTCGAATTCAGTGTTTCGGGGAGGATGTATGATGCTTTTTGCGCGTTTGTGGAGTTTCGGGGAGCGGGCGAGGAGGGGAATTCGATTACTTACTGCGCGGTTTTAAGCAGGTGTGCTGATTGTGGGAATGTGGTGTTAGGGAGGCAGGTTCATGGGGTTTTGATTCGAAGCTGCGGGAGGAACCTGAGTTGACTAGGGGTTGGTTGGAAGTGAGTCATGTCTTGTTTGCTGTCGAGAATTACGACGATTTTGTTGACACTTTGAAGGTGATTTGAATGATTGAATCTCTCTAACTTTTGGTTTTAATCCTAAATTAGTTGTTGGATTGAATGCAGTTTTTGATTATTGACCTAAAGCTCCAAACTTTATAATTTGAAAATGAATCCCTTATATGTAGAAAAGTATGAGAGCACCAAATCCCCTTAAGTGAGGTCTCGAGTTCGAGTGTCTTGAATGGAAAAAATTGGGTTGGGAGGGTCGCGCCTCTTATGGGCCGACAGTGCGGGAGTGTGGATCGGGCCTAAGTGCTTAGTGCCAGGCACCTAGGGGTGGCAAAATGTGCCCGGACCCGTTTGTCCGTATTTGACGGGTCCGGACATAATTTTTTGAAAATTAATACGGGTCTGGACATGTTTTCTTGTCCGTTTTAAAAAATGGGTCTGGGTCCCGACAATTTTTTTTAAAAAACGGGTACCCGTTTCTATATGGAAACTTGTAAGACTTGAATTTTGAATTTATAACATTTCTTTTTTGTAGTGATGGAATGCATGACAACATAAAAATTATGTATTTTTGTTAATAATTAAGTGAAAAAATTTATTTTATTTTATTAAAAAACGAGTCCGGACAAAAAACGGGACTTGTATATTTTAAAAACATACTCTGGACAAAAAAAAATGTCCGTTTCAAAAACGGCACGGTACGGGAACTATTTTTAACGTTATTAAAAGATACCCGTTTTTTTTTTCCACCCCTACAGACACCACATAGGAAACCAAAAACTAAGATAAGTTTGATAGCGAAAGCGATGACATCGTCCATATTCGATGGCAAAAACGTTTACAATGTTTGCATTGTAATCCACTGTAGTGACAATGCAGGTTGTAAGGCTTTCATTGTTGTAATACCTCCTTCACATTCATGATTCAACCTGTGTCGTGCAATCGGCCAATGTAAAATTTGAACCTTGACAGGCACCTTGGTTTCCCATGAATTTAGCAGCGCCTGAAGCAGCCTGCGAATCATCCTGTCGGATACGGGCTCGACTTTGAGTCGAGGAGTGTAATTGCTGCAAAGTGTAATTAGATGACTTTGGTTTGCGTTGTGGTGTTCTCTACTAAAGCTGCGATGATTAACCAACCTTGTTCACCAAAAACTTAAATGTATTTCTGGATGGATTTTAGTGAAGACATGACTTTGAAGGATCTGATAGGCTTTGCTTTCCATTGGTTTGCATTAGTTGAAAATTTTTCTCTTTGCTTTTACTCCCCATTAATCCGTGCTCTGCAACAATAAATCTGAAAAGTTCCTATTGTATAAATCTAGTCGAACTTCCTTTGTGTTGTTGGTAGTATTGCTTTTACTGTTGATTATTTACATATCACTTAACTGAACTTAATTACGCAGGAGAAAGGAATTGGGTTTCTCAAGTTTAGTATTGGGGAGAGGAGGCAAGGATTCTTCTCTCATCCAGATGGTTAGTAAAACCTTTTTTCTTTGCGCAACCTCAGTGTAATTTTCAATCGGGTGCTGATAGGTAAATTCTGATTGGATTAGGATTGTTTTGATACGCACCCAATGGTGATTACTCTTCTGATCTTGGACTCATAAGCTTTGGTGGATTGAAATCTCAAGGGAAAAGAGATCATTAAATTTGGTTCAATCTTCTATAGAAACTTGCACATATAGCTAGTTTTTTTTTCAGTTTGGAATAATGCCTTCTTATAATAGAAAAGTTTATACGATAGAGACGTACATGTTGATGGATATGTAATGCTTGTTTCGTTGTATATTTCATGCTTTTAAGTTTTAGCAACTGATTTTAGCAAGTATGGTACTTTGATGTGTCATCTGGCTTGATATCCGATTTGAAAACCACCATTATAAAGTAATACATTTTTTTATAATACAACAACAACAACAACAACAACAACAACAACATAGCCTTAGTCCCAAATTAATTGGGGTCGTCTACATGGATGAAACTCTTACATTTTTTTTAATACATTTTTTTTAGTATGTATCTTTATTTCCTATTTAAAATTTTTCTTTACATATGTCATATATCTTTGTGTTTTAAGACTTGGACTTGCTATTTATACTTGAAATTGAATTTCTCTTTGAAGATCAGCATAGGCCATTCCAGTAGGTAAAAAAAAAAAAACCATCTCAACTATGTTGTTTTTTCAGTGTCCAGATTCACACATATAGTCATATTGCGCGCATGATCCAAAAATAATTATCATTCAACTTTTACCCCCCTAACATCCAACATCTGAAGTCAATGTATCCAAAATTTGGATTAAGCTCCCTATTTCAGTATAGAAATAAAGGAGCTAAACTTTGAGGAGCCACTTAGATTTTTTTTTCAGCTACTTAAGTATCTTTCTTTACTCAATTTTTATTTGGTAGGATAACTGTAGAATGTCTTGTATATTTTACTTTGTGCTTAGGATGATTCACATTGATGACTGGTATTTTGCATCTATAAACTTCTTAAATGTCTTTTTTTTTGTTCAGCAGGAATGCATAATTAATTTATATTTTTGTTGGAAACTGTGCAAAAAAAAATAAAAATAAATAAAAATCAAAGAAAGTATCAAATTGTTGGTTTGAACTGAACTAAACGAAACTGCTGTTATTGGTATTATGTTGTTCGATTTTACATGTTTACTGGTTTGGTGCAGAATTTGCAAGAACCTCTAACCGCCTAATCTAGTTTAATTTTAGTGTCATTTCCCTGTTTATATTGGCAATTATGCTATTGACTGATCATTATCAAACAATTGCTTGTTTTGATCAGACAGATGACTGCTTTTGTGCCGGTAACTGCTTGGAAGTGATGGAATTGTGAGGTCCCATGAGTATGTAGAAGTGAAGTGATTGTGGAGCGCTCTTTTTACACACATTTATCACTGTTTTTAAATAGACTCCAACATAAACTGTATAAGGGATGTGTGTGTCAAAAGTAGCCCAATCGCTATTGCTTTAGTAGACAAGTCTTTGCATGCGTGAATTATGTTGTAGGCAAAACTCTCATGAATAACGTATATGTAATTAACATAAATTATGTTCCTAATGTTTTTATGACAGTGAAGGCTAGTTCATTGTTTGTTTCCTCACTTAACATGATCAGTTTTTCTACATATCTGTATTCTCCCTTTTCAGAATCATGCTTTTACTTTTACTGAAATGTTCACAGATAAAGATTGTCTTGCTCTTTGTTATTTTCAAGCGGAGATTTTTTTTTTTTTTTTTGGGTAAGAGCTAAGTTGGGTTGTACTTGCATGTTACTGTAATATTGTTTAGTAAAATGCTTTTGTAACTCACTTTGGAAAATCTATTTTTATTCCTTAATATAAGAAAATGAAAGCTACCTTTCTTGTAACTGTAATATTGTTTAGGAAAATGTTTTTATGACAGTGAAGCCTTGTATTATATTACAATTACAATTCTTTTAATGAAATTAACTATAAACCAATCAATAAACAACATCATAGAGCATATTAAATGTTTTGTGTTTGTTATATACATATATATTTTTTTTTCCTAATTATAAGAAAATGAAAGCTACCCTTTCTTGTAAAAATCAAAATCCGAAATTTGAATTCAGGATGTCTATCTTAAAACCAAAAAAAAAGAAAAAGAAATCAAAAATAGATTTAAGAAACATTATGTTTATATTTCTATGAAAACGAGTATAAAATTGAGGAAAATGAATGGCTTAAGGACATCATTGCACCACTGATCCTCTGAGCACTTATGGAAGAGCCTTATTTACCATTATTTATATTTCTAGATTGTGTGGAATATTTTTATCTGACTTATTTAGCTTGCTATTCCATGGCAGGGAGCAACAACTTAAACTCATTGTGGCTCGCTCATCCACCATTTCGGGTTCATCATGATGCATCAGAAACAATGGAACTTAAGTGGGACAATGAAGATGCTAGCGACTCGAAGAAAATAAAACTTTCTGTGACTCAACAATCAAATGGAAACTATTTGGTTAAGGTAATTTTTCGTCACTTTTGTCAATACGAGGTAATATGTTATTCGTGTATGTAGAATGGGTAAAAAGCTATATTGTTTCATTTGGCAACCTGTTTGTGTGCACAACATTGCGATACACACTCATGTTAAGTCATAATATACTTTCCCTTGCACCTCAACTTATGGTTTGTTATTGTCCTGCAGATCGCTGATAGTAGTTCATCTAGGCATGAAGTCAAAGTGACACCTTTAGGTCAGAATGATTTCAGAAATGAAATTGATGGCTTAAGCATCGATATCAATGTAGCAGTCTATAACAAGGTAAGTTAGCTTATATATGCAATGTTTTTTAAATTTCAAACGCTGGGAATGTATTTAGAATAGACATTGTTTTCAGTCCAGCTGCGTAATAGGGTTCCAAAATTGCTCTCTTCCCAAAATTGAAAAAAATGAAGCAAAGGGATTTGTATTTGGTATGCAAATCATATTGGATTACGTTGGTGCATGCCTTACAGCACACATCTTGAAGTTTTATATCATGTTATGCTTTGCGTTTTGGTTTTAAGTTGAATGCCTGATATTGAGGTATTAAAACTATTACAATTTTTACTCTTTCTTCTTAATAACTTAATATACTAATTTACTTCAACTCAAAAAAAAAAAAAAAAAAACTAATTTACCTTCCATGTATATAAATTAATTTGGGGTTTGTGATTGATGTGTGCTTGGATTATAACAAGCATATTCATGTATGACAACCTGTGTTGGTTTTAGAAGCAATGAAAATGAAGGTGCCAATGATTTATCTCTCTCCTCGCATTTAACTTATTTTCAAATGCTCTTTGATCTCATGATTTCCTTCATTTTCAGTATGTTGTCAAGGCACCACGTTCTGGCCGTGTTCATCAGCTCAAAGTCAATACCGGAGAACAAGTTTTCGACAACAATGTTCTCTTTGTTATCAAGGTACGTTTCCTCAACTACAATTACTTTATGTGGAATTTAGTGTCTCACACATTCTTATTCCCTTGTTTGAGAAAGATTGCATCTCCTTCTAGACCTCTAGGTTTGTCATGTATTGCCACATTATTCCCAAGAAAAACTATGCCCTTCCTCGAAGTAACTAACCTTTATCAAAGTGAAAAGGATTTACATTTACCTTTAGAGACATGCCAGTTCAGTTAGGTTTACCTTTCGGCAAAAAACCTAATCAAAGTCCATCATAATTTGCTCACATTTTCTTTTCTGCGCTAGCGATACTGATACCAAACTCAATTGCTTTAGAAATTGAACCTGACAATATCAGATCTAGTTCGGTTTAATTTCCACTATTAATTGAATTGTACCCAACCTAATAGGTTAAACCAAGGAATTGCATTACTTCTACTTCCAGCCAATGTTTTTTTTTTTATTGCAATTCAAAATAATAATGATAAGAAAAGATACCCATAATGAGACTATTTAGGGTAATTGAATTTATTAGCTGGTTCAGAATGGCATTTTCATCCTCAAATAGATCAGTTTGGTACTGTTTTTCGTATTTGGAGTACCTAACCCGAATTATGACCAAACATCTAGTTTAGGTTTTAAGTATCTATTAGTTTGGTACTGTTTTTCGTTTGTCTATTTTTATTTGAATGATCTATTTCTTCGATCTTATTGCACGCTAAATAAGTATAACCCCATGTGTTTAAGAATAGTATGACATTATGAATTATCGTGACTTGGACGAATTCGAACCGTGCTTACTTTTACTTTTTCTTTTTCTTTTTTCTATTTGGATACTCCCTGTATACGATGAATAGAGTAGAAGCAATTTCTCTCATGTCCCTGCTTAACTACGCAGTTTCCAGGAGCTGGTTTTGCTGAACCCACTCACAGAAAATAATTTCAGAAGATGCATGCCTTTGATTGAATTCTCAATATATTTTTGTGATTAGAATGTTGGCATAATCCTTGAAAATTCTAAGAAATCATGTAAATCTTAATCTCCATCTTCAATAAATAAGTTATATCAAAATTTCATTCTTTTTTGGCTCTCTATTATTCTTCATCTTTATTTCCTACTTTCAACTTCATGTTGAGGCATATGCTGATGTTATCTCGGACAATGCCTTTTTTTTTGGCTCTCTATTATTTCATTTACAATATCTTGTCTAACAAAATGCCTTTATACAATTATTATTATTATTATTATTATTATTATTATTATTATTATTATTATTATTATTATTATTATTATTATTAGGAAAGGAGACAGTGCTCCTGGAATTTTATTGATCGGCAAAAAAAGAAAAATAAAAGAGATTACATATCGGAGGGATTGTGTACCCTCGAGTTAGTTTGTCTGGTTGATCGATTTACAATTATGCATCAACCATGTAAAAGTCAACATCTTTGTCTAAACATAAACTACACCAAATGAAGTAGAAAAAATATGAAAGTTTATCTACAATGTTGTCCTCTCGTCTCTCCTCCACACGGACCAGGCCTTCATCTCTGCATTACAGTGTCTCCTTGGGTGTGGGTAGTAGTAGCTCTTCTGTCTCGGTGTGAATTTCTATGACCAACAACAAGAATAAGGGAATTAGAAAAGATTGATCATGAGAGGTAAATTTTAAAGTTTATTTCAATGGCAATTGTAATGTATATAGGTTAAGCATTGAGATGTTGACAATACGATGCACAGTTCAAAAAATGTAGCAAATGTATGCATAAAAAAAATGTAGCAAATGTATGCATAAAGATTGATTGTGGGTACATTTCTGTGACCAACAACAACACTTGACAAACAATATATAAATAGATTTTAATATACAGATATCATCAAACACTATATTAAGGTGCACGTATTGAGGTGACAAACCTAGAATACATAAAAATGCAATAACAACTACATATGCATGCATCCCTCAACTTGTAAACTGTTAAGCTTGGGGTACGCAAGTCATTGATCTCATGACTGCTATGAGTTATAAGATATTGGTGGGATATGATACACAAAAAGCAAAACTTGAACACTCTGGTATTTATCGGTCGCGCATCCGAAGAAAACCGATAAGATGTTCAATGTCGTGTTCAAGCACTTTGCGTTTCGTATTGTAAGCTACCAATAACTTAACATGCGTAACATTAATTAGAATTTTTTTTTTTTTTTTTTTTTTTTTTTAACTCTAGCATGAGTCAAACCTACAACCTCTCTAAACTTAGCCTTTTAGCAAGCGACGTTTCATCCATCTCACTAGGGATGCATGGGCTAAATATTCCCCATAACATATGCGGTCATGGCAGCATCAATAGGGAGCAATGGTGTTAACAGAGAATATTATAGACAAGTTGTAAGATCAACCTAACTAACAAGCATATTCCAACAAAATCATTGAAGTTCTCCTCCCTTTGGTGGAACATGAAAATCAATACATCAAATTTTAAGAAACACCAAATGTGCAGACGGAATTCGCTCTCAAAACAATACAAAGGATGTTCTCTTTCAGTCGGCGCAAGAAATAGACATAGCGTTATCTTGCCGAACAGTAGTAGTAGCACCCTTTGACAGTACATGAGCAAAAATGACGCGAAAAATGAAACACATACACTTGCTAATTTCGACGAGGCAACATCCTCACTGCCTATCAATCCTCTGTCTATGTCACGAGCCTTCCCGAATTCCCTGTTATATAGAAGAGATACTTATACTGTCAGTAAGTGCAATAGATTAAATAAGGCATACGTTCTATAAAAAAATTGATCTCAACCTCATATAAGAAATTATGTCAACAGAGTGCTATAATGATAATTGAAAGGCTAAAGCATGCAATGCATTATTATAAATCAAAGTTCAAATCAATTTCAGATGGAGGATTGGACAAAGAAGAAAGCACTTGTAAATAATGTGTTCAATTTCACGCTTTCTCTTCAAGTCTGCAGAATGAGATGGCAATGGAGGCTTGGCAAGTTGACAAGATTCTAATAAATCTCTCACATTCTTGTTTGGAACAAGATCATCTGCAAGTATGTTTGTCGCTCCACAAGCACACATCGACTTCGAGATGATGCAGTCCCTAATACCTGATGATTTTGATCCAAAAAAAGGTATATTAACGTGACAAATATACTATACAATCAAAATGAATAAATGGATAAATCAAAAGAAGAAAGACTATTAAATAAAATAGAACAAAAACTGATTAACACAACAATAGAACTTAACAGAAACATCAAACTTGTAGTTTTTGGAAACAAAATAGACGTAAGGATATGTAATGATTTTTTTTTTCTTTAAAAAAACTAATTTCAACTTAAGCATGGCATTATAGACAAGTTAGTGAAAACATTAGAAAACTTTTGCATGTGTGGTTAACATGAAGAAAGAGGACAATCAGATTATGTTTAACTTGAAATCCTTAGCACCGTCTAGTGTACAATTAATAAAACACTTACACTTATCGCAGAAACTCCTATAGCAACATTTGCCTGTCATGACGGCATCTTTCATTACTCCTTTGCACAACGGACAATGAAGTTCTGCTGGAATGTCGATTGCAGATCGAGTTGAAGGTAATCCCTCTATCTCCCTTTCAAAAGTGACCCTATTTCATGCAAAAAAAAAAAAAAAAGCTAAATGAATTCCGGAAACTATAAAAAACCACATAATACTAGTTCAACCAAGGAACTACAAACAAATCAAGCTAGAAGTAAAATTAGATTAGCTTACTTATCAGGCTTCAGAGCAGCGACAACTCCACCGGTCAATGCATAAGAGCCATTTGAAGTTGTCATCAGCATTGACTTCGGAATGCCAGTTGGAGGCTTCAACTTCTTAATGTCGTAATTAGGATCACCATTAGTCGGGCAATCCCGAATAAAATGCCCCGGAATATTGCACCGGCGACAAATATAGCCTGCAGGAGGTGCTCGGTCCCTAGTACTCATTCTTCCATCCATAAATCCTCCAAAACATTGATAAGCTCTTGATGAGGAATCTTGAATTTGCCTGCAAGTGCATTTAAGTTTCACAATTCATTAGTAAAGGATAAAAAGGAATCCAACCAAACAAATAAGTTGAATGACAAGAATTGATCATGCACTAATGTACTAACCAAGTATTGATTAAAGCCTTAATCCTCCTCTCCTCCTCAACCTTGTTGATCATAGAGGCCGAGGGGGCATCTTGCATCGTATTGGTTGATTGCACTTCAAATGCATCAATGGTACACAAATCACCAAAATCGTGCCAGTCATTCTCCTCCGGCTGCAAGACCAACTAGAAAAATTATACATATATACAATATAATTCCAACATAACTTTCAACCATCAAGTTACACCAAATGAAACCTCAAAAACTAATTTTTATGAATCTCATATCACATGCATTTAGCCATTTACCATTGGTGGACTGCTCTTTGATGATTGATCAAGATCCTTCTCCTTATTGTCTACAACAATGTTTGCTCTACACCACAAACATATATATCTTAGCTAAAATGATCTAGATCTAGCATTTCAACCAAAAGCATCTGATACACATAATCAGATTGAACTTAATACTGGTACAAGACTTAAAGGCTAAAACAATGACCCTCGACAAGGTTAATGACTGCACAATATCAAATTGGGGAAGCAAAACTTTTCTCTTTTGGTTATATAAAAGAAATGTTTAAAGACTTGAAAATTGAAACTTGTACCCTTTTCGTTCGATTACGATAGGCATGCGAAGTCCTCTCGGAACGCGGTGAACTATAACTGAGGTATCCCTCGGGATCAAAGTAGCTTCATCAAGGTACTCTGGAATTGCAACGACAAAAAAGAAGTGTTTAATATTTTATGAAAAAGATAATCCAGCCATGTAATGTATGTAGACAAATCAAACAAACTCCTGTATTCGAAACTTTATACATCACTACTTCATAACAAGATATATACGAAATACATGCCGACACCGTCTATTAATGATTTACATCCAACCAAAGTGTTAGTAGTCAGGGAATGAAAAGTATGCAAAGAGTTATTCAGTTTAATTTGAAGACTGATTTTCTTTTAACCAAAAGAGCAACAAATTTACTTCATTCATTGAAGAGTTTTAGTAAAGTGTATAATATGTCCCTCGACAAAGCACGCCATCAACTGCATTAGCTTTTAATCCATGTAACGAGTCTCGACTAATTGGCGGGGACTGGACTCAAGAGTAATCACTTAATAATTAGGAAATTAACAAGGACCAACCTTCATTGGTCTGAGCGTCGAAGACCATAAGGATGAAATCAGCGCGTCTCTTCAAATGCATGGACTCAACAATTCTTAGCTTCAAGTCCGCGACGGATATTGAAGGACCTTCTATGACCAAAGATTTATAATCTTTGGAGCTCTTGAATTTGTAGTGCACAGCCGCCATCATCTCTGCTGCAGATGATTCCTCTAGTTGATCAAATAGAGAAATCAAGGGTGCTTCTTGAATCTTTGGTTGGAATCTTCAAATGCCAAACTTAACCGTCCAAAAAACTGAACCTGCAATGATGAAACTATGTTATGCACTTCAACTAATTAAACCATAATTATGGATGAGAAATTAATAACTGTGCACAGTAACAATTTCCAAATGACTGCAGTGCGCCAAGAAATTGACTATATAGATCAGAAGCATCAGCTTAGATTTATAAACCTGCTTTGAATAAGAAAAAAAGTTATTATCATGTTAGGTAAAACTTGTTCACATTCAAAAACTTCATGTTGAGTAAGTTTTTGAATGCAGTGTGCCAAAAAATTATTATCATGACTGTACAGATCAGAAGCATGGACTTTATTTGTAGGGAAACACATTGTTTCTCGCCAATTTTTTCTGTAAAAAGTGTACATACTTGGCTATGATAAAATAAAGTCTCGTTCCTATCCAAAACAAAAAAAAAAAACTTCATGTTGAGTAAAACTTCTTGATATTCAAAAGCATTGGGTTTTGAATCTTTGATTGGTCACACATATACTTTGATTTTATTGTAACTAATTCATCATTGCGATTGTGATTCCCTTATGAGTGACTAAGACCTAAAAAGAATCCCAAGTTAGTGGAATTGATTTTTGTCCAGATCTTTCGCCCTATTAATTGAGTTTTAATTTGTTTCCATTCAAGGCTGTATTTCAAATCATTAGAAGCGAGTTGGTCATATGTAAATGGTAACTATTTTTTGTTTTTTTTTTTCACACGGTCCCAACAATAGCAAACAAATCTTGAAACAATTAAGAAGATGAACACCGATTGAAAACTTGGAAACTTCAACCAAATCGACAATGATAACGGAATTAATTCTTAAAAATTTCAACCAAGAACTTAACCCTAAAAGAAACATAATCTAAACCTTCAATAAAATGTTTATCAATCTCCTGCTCTCAATTCTCTTCTTCCGAATCTTTAAATCTTCTTACACTCATTTTTTTGGGTTAGGTCTATTTATATAGGAAAAGATAAGATAGAGAGGGCTTGGGCCACAAGTATAGGATTCGAATGGATAAAGACAAATAAAATGAATCCTTCTATTTCTACCCAACGATTTTCAATGAATCCAACGGATTCGGTTATTAGATTTCTTTCGTTTTTAACTCAAAAAAAAAAAAAAAAATTCTCTCATTTTATTGACCGTGGTATCTGCCGCCTTGAACCCTGTTAATTTAATCCGACTTAGTTCTTCTATTGTATGTCACAATAGTTAGTAAGCTGATCACCACTTGTTAATAGCAGATCTTGTGCAGTTATTTCTCTTGCTAGTCATGATCCCAATTTAGTTTCAATGTCAACATGAACTTTCATGGGGCCGTTCTCTTGTTAGTAGCAGCTACACTATTTTTCTTCAATATTTGAGGTAGTGATAGGGGCGCCCTTCTAGCCCTGCGGGATTAGTTGTGTCTTAATTGGGAGAGGCTGATGCAATTTGGACACCTATAATTGTAAAAAAAAGGTCATCATAGTATTTTATTTTTTTTTCGATTTCTCGCGTGCTGTTAGACGCCAATTGTCTATCGAGTCCCATATGGGGCACCTAATTTTCCATTTACTAGCATTTTCCATTTTTTCTATGCATGAGACTTGTTCAAGGGAAATGAAGTAGCATTTTACAACAACAACAACAACATAATCTTAATCTCAAATTTATCGGTGGTCGGCTATATGGATCAAACTCTTCTATTGCGCTCGATTTAATGTAATTGATGATGAACTTTACAAACAATTTAAATCTCTTTTAATTAATGCGTTCCAAGTTAATTTTGCAAACAATTTAAATCCCTTATAATTGACGCGTCCCAATTTAACTCTTCCATTGTGCTTAATTTAATTAGGCCATGGCTATTTGGACCCCATGTTGATTACTTCATAGTAACCTATTTTGAAATTTTTTTACTGCTTTTAGTCCTCCTTTTTGTAAATAATTTCAAAACTGCTACGCACCCTCAACAAATGTTAACCCATCCTCTAACTTCATTCCTTAATCCTCTCTATTTCTCGGTTTTATTCATTGTAGAGCACCTGTACTAGGTCACCAAATGTCGTAGGAGTGTTTTTTCGTTGAACAAGGTTGGATGTGGTCACTTCATGTCTAAGAAGTAAAGAAGTGTCGCCCGCGAGGTTCGGTCAGAGTCAGCCGCGCCCGACTCCGACCGATACCTCTAACTCTTTGGAGGTATCGGCCGACTTTGACCGATAATGCGAAGTGAGCTCGGTTTTAGTTGGTCACATAGGGGTCCAGCCAAGACTTTAAAGAGGTGTTGGCCATGTGTGTCTGACGCTGACACTAGCCGGTAACAAGAACGAAAAAACAAATTTTCAAATAGTGATAATGAAATCTGGAAAACGTTGGACGATCTAGACACCGAAGAAGAAGAAGAAGAAGAAGAAGAAGTAATCTCTCTCAACATTCTCCACAACAATCTCATCCTCACTAACCTTCTCCTCCAACAAGTAAGCGAAGAAGAACTACAACAACAACTCCAGAAACTCCATCTACATCTACATCTGCATCTACATCCATGGCGGCGGCGAAGGGGGTTTCGCTCAGCTACATCGCCAGAGTCTCGAATGACGTCAAGCGACTCGCCAACTTCGGAGCGGAGCGGATCCGAAGAGGCTTCCCAGAGGGCACCACGTCTGCTTCTCCGTGACGAATTTCGATGATTTCGTTCGATCTCTGAAGGTAATATTCAGTAATTGGAGGAAACAAAGCACTTAGTTCTGCATTTGCACACAATTTGAAGGCTCAAAATCGAGTTTTTTGCCACGAGTTTCGATAAGTCTCTTGTAGACAATTCAAAAAGATGCATTTTGTTGGCTTACTTGAATTAGATTTGAGATTCAAAGACAAACCATTGAATTCCATCCACTAATTGCAGTGCTTCTATGTTTAGAATTTTTGGTTACTCAGCAATTTGAAATTCTAAGTTTATGGTGATTTTGTGATGCTTTTGCGAATGAGAACTTAAAACCTGTTTAGGAGGGATTGAGAAATGTAAAATGTGAACAAATGAAGAAAGTTATTGTGGAAGGTCATTTCCTAGTGTCGGTCGTATCGGCTTCTAATTTGAGTGTTTAGAAGGTCTGAATCTGATCATGTTTTTTAGATTTTGAGGTTCTCTGCTACGAATCCAATCCAACACATGTTTTAATGATTGTTTTGAAATATTTGTTACTCATTCCACTTAGTCAATTTCATTAGTGCAGTTGTATATTGTCCATTGCGCACCTAAATGCAAATGACTGGGTGTATCTTACTACATTGAGTCAAAGATATCGTGATTAATACTATAAAATAAGGAGAACTGTAACTATACAAACTCAGGTCTGCTTTAATTGAGCAAAACCTGAATATCAAGCAATGATCCTTCTAATTTTATAGAATAATGTCGTTATCCAACTTAAGTTTCGTCTTTCCTTTTCTTTTCTTGGATTGTCCTGCGCCCCCTTGCACATGGTACACATGATTCTAAGACTGTTATCTTGCATGCATGTCGATACTTTCATTGTTACTGGAGAAGTCCTGAAGTGTTTGCCTTACATATATTTTAGTCACAACTGCTGTGCTGGTCAGTTAAATTCATATCTTTCATTGCAATGTAGCTGTGACTTGTGACTATTGAGTTTTTAGCAGGGCCTTTCAGTTCCTTTGGAAATTATCTTGGTACCCAGTGTCTAACAAGAAGTTTCACTTGTGTTATTTTCTATAATGTTGTGACATGTTGTTTGAAGAATTATCTCTAGGTTTAATTAGAGCATGTAAATTGATCCAATTAGATTTTTTTTTTCTAATCTAGATATGGGTGGAGTTACCCGTAAAGTCATCATAATTGACAGTAGTCGCATAATAATTTACTCAAACTTTACAGCCACTTGTCCGTGGCCCAAGTGATTATGCTATTTGAATTTGGGTGATAATAGACTAATTTTGTAGCATTAAATTGAGCAGAGTGGAAGGGTTTGGTCCATGTAAATGACCGCAACTAATTTAGGAGACAAGGTTTGTTGTTGTTCTTTCATTTAGTGCTTTGTTTTTGCTAAGCGCTCAATAAAATATAGATAGTTTCTAGTTGTTATACACTTACACCAACTGAATGTTTTCTCCACGGGCTAGCAGTAATATTTTTGGATTCAAATGGTTCATATTAGGTATTATATATCATGAAGAAGTGTCAGTATGATCATTATCCTGTTTAGCTGTGTTAGTGTAGGCTCCAACTTATTCGAATGCTCTTATTGAAATGCTCTTTGATCTCCAATGGCTGGTTTAGTGGTGAAAGTATTGGTGAACGATGGGATGAGAGTGGCAGAAGGACAACCTGTCTTGGTTTTAGAAGCAATGAAATGGAGGTGCGAATGATTTATCTGTCCTTTCTTCTAACTTATTCAAATGCTCTTTGATCTCATGATTTCCTTCATTTTCAGCATGTTGTCAAGGCACCACGTTCTGGCTGTGTTCATCAGCTCAAAGTCAATACTGGCCAATAAGTTTTCGACAACAATGTGCTCTTTGTTATCAAGGTACGTTTCCTCAACATCGTAGAAAGAAGCTGGGGAGAAAGATCCAAGTGCAAGCATTGAGTCAAACTGATTCAGGTATAGCAATATAGTTCTTGTCTCTGTCTTCTATTCTTTATAGCACTTCTAGCCTTGAAAAGAGAATCTTTCTTAGTTGTACAATTACTTTATGTGGAATTTAGCGTCTCACACATTCTTATTCCCTTGTCTGAGGAAGATTGCATCCCCCTTTAGACCTCTAGGTTCATCAAGTATTGCCACATTATTCCCAAGAAAAACCATGTCCTTCCTTGAAGTAACTAACCTTTATCAAAGTGAAAAAGATTTACATTTAGCTTTAGAGGCATGCCAGTTCAGTTAGGTGTATCTTTTGGCAAAAAACCGAATCAAAGTCCAACATAATTTGCTCACATTTTCTTTTCTGCACTAGTGATACTGATACCTGACTCAATTGCTCTAGAAATTGAACTTGACAAAATCAGATCTAGTTCGATTTGTTTTTATCGGTTTAATTTCCACTATTAATTGAATTTTACCCAACCTAATAGGTTCAACCAAGGAATTGCTTTACTTCTACTTCCAGCCAAAGTTTTTTTGCAATTCAAAATAATAACGATAAGAAAAGAGACCCATGATGAGTCTATTCTGGGTAGTCGAATTTATCAGCTGATTCATAATGGCATTTTCATCCTCAAATAGATCAATTTGGTACTGTTTTTCCAGAGTTGAAGTACCTAACCCGAATTCTGACCAAACATCTAGTTTAGGTTTTAAGTGTCCATAAGTTAGATTAATGTCCACTTGCAAAAACCTAATTGAACTGATTAGGGTGGTTAGATTTGTTTGTCTATTTTTATTTGAATGATCTATTTATTCGATCTTATTGCGCGCTAAATAAGTATAACACCATGTGTTTAAGAATAGTATGAAATTATGAAATTATAAAGCTCAAACTTACATTTATAGATTGAACTAAAAACTGAACTGAATTGAAAACATGCACCTAATAATAAGCAATGACCAAGTACAAAGGAATAAAGAAACTAACTCCTAAAGACTAGGAAATTCAAAGAATAACTGCAAGACAGTTTTACATGAAAACATTTACTTAAATGCAGTCTTGAAGACTAACATACTGAAATGTTCACAGATAAAAGATTGACTTGCTCATTGTTATTCTCAAGTGGAGAATTTTTTTTTTTTTTTTTTTTTTTTTTTTTTTTTTTGGGATAGAGCTGAGTTGGGTTGTACTTGTATGTAACTGTAATATTGTTTAATTCCGGATGGGACATATTTTTCCCTGTTTAGTTCTCTCTATGAGGAATACCTATTTTTATTCCTTGTGCAAACCTTGTATTATATTACAATTACAATTCTTTTAATGAAATTAACTATAAACCAATCAATAGACAACATCATAGAGCATATTAAATGTTTTGTGTTTGATATATATAAATATATATATATATATATTTTTTCCTAATTATAAGAAAATGAAAGCTACCCTTTCTTTTAAAAATCAAAATCCGAAATTTGAATTCAGGATGTCTATCTTAAAACCAAAAAAAAAAAAAATCAAAATAGATTTAAGAAACATTATGTTCATATTTCTATGAAAACAAGTATCAAATTGAGGAAAATGAATGGCTTAAGGACATCCCCGCACCGATCCTCTGAGCACTTATGGACGAGCCTTCTTTACCATTATTTATATTTCTAGATTGTATGGAATATTTTAATCTGACTTATTTAGCTTGCTATTCCATGGCAGGGAGCAACAACTTAAACTCATTGTGGCTCGCTCATCCACCATTTCGGGTTCATCATGATGCATCAGAAACAATGGATTTTAAGTGGGACAATGAAGATGCTAGCGACTCGAAGCAAATAAAACTTTCTGTGACTCAACAATCAAATGGAAACTATTTGGTTAAGGTAATTTTTCGTCTCTTTTGTCGATACGAGGTAATATGTTATTCGTATATGTAGAATGGGTAAAAAGCTATATTGTTTCATTTGGCAACCTGTTTGTGTGGACAACATTGTGATACACACTCATGTTAAGTCATAATATACTTTCCCTTGCACCTCAACTTATGGTTTATTATTGTCCTGCAGATCGCTGATAGTAGTTCATCTAGGCATGAAGTCAAAGTGACACCTTTAGGTCAGAATGATTTCAGAACTGAAATTGATGGCTTCAAGCATCAATATCAATGTAGCAGTCTATAACAAGGTAAGTTAGCTCATATATGCAATGTTTTTTAAATTTCAGACGCTGGGAATGTATTTAGAATAGACATCGTTTTCAGTCCAGCTGCGTAATAGGGTTCCAAAAGCGCTCTCTTCCCAAAATTGAAAAAAATGAAGCAAAGGGATTTTTATTTGGTATGCAGATCATATTGGATTACGTTGGTGCATGCCTTACAGCACACATCTTGAAGTTTTGTATCATGTTATGCTTTGCGTTTTGGTTTTAAGTTGAATGCCTCATATTGAGGTTTTAAAACTATTACAATTTTTACTCTTTCTTCTTAATAACTTAATATACTAATTTACTTCTACTCCTCAAAAAAAAAAAAAAAAAAAAAAAAAAAAAAAAAAAAACTAATTTACTTTTCTTGTATATAAATTAATTTGGGGTTTGTGATTGATGTGTGCAGGATTATAACAAGCATATTCATGTATGACAACGTGTGTTGGTTTTAGAAGCAATGAAAATGAAGGTGTCAATGATTTATCTCTCTCCTCGCATCTAACTTATTTTCAAATGCTCTTTGATCTCATGATTTCCTTCATTTTCAGTATGTTGTCAAGGCACCACGTTCTGGCCGTGTTCATCAGCTCAAAGTCAATACTGGAGAACAAGTTTTCGACAACAATGTGCTCTTTGTTATCAAGGTACGTTTCCTCAACTACAATTACTTTATGTGGAATTTAGTGTCTCACACATTCTTATTCCCTTGTTTGAGAAAGATTGCATCTCCTTCTAGACCTCTAGGTTCATCATGTATTGTCACATTATTCCCAAGAAAAACCATGCCCTTCCTCGAAGTAACTAACATTTATCGAAGTGAAAAGGATTTACATTTACCTTTAGAGACATGCCAATTCAGTTAGGTTTACCTTTCGGCAAAAAACCTAATCAAAGTCCATCATAATTTGCTCACATTTTCTTTTCTGCGCTAGTGATACTGATACCAAACTCAATTGCTTTAGAAATTGAACCTGACAAAATCAGATCTAGTTCGGTTTAATTTCCACTATTAATTGAATTGTACCCAACCTAATAGGTTCAACCAAGGAATTGCATTACTTCTACTTCCAGCCAATGTTTTTTTTTTTTTTTTTGCAATTCAAAATAATAATGATAAGAAAAGATACTCATAATGAGACTATTTAGGGTAATTGAATTTATTAGCTGGTTCAGAATGTCATTTTCATCCTCAAATAGATCAGTTTGGTACTGTTTTTCTTATTTCGAGTACCTAACCCGAATTATGACCAAACATCTAGTTTAGGTTTTAAGTATCTACAAGTTAGATAAATGTCCACTTGCGAAAATCAATTTGAATTGATTAGGGTGGTTAGATTCGTTTGTCTATTTTTATTTGAATGATCTATTTCTTCGATCTTATTGCACGCTAAATAAGTATAACCCCATGTGTTTAAGAATAGTATGACATTATGAATTATCGTGACTTGGACGAATTCGAACCGAGCTTACTTTTACTTTTTCTTTTTCTTTTTCTTTTTCTTTTTTCTTTTTGGATACTCCTTGTATATGATGAATAGAGTAGAAGCAATTTCTCTCATGTCCCTGCTTAACTACGCAGTTTCCAGGAGCTGGTTTTGCTGAACCCACTCACAGAAAATAATTTCAGAAGATACATGCCTTTGATTGAATTCTCAGTATATTTTTGTGATTAGAATGTTGGCATTATCCTTGAAAATTCTAAGAAATCATGTAAATCTTAATCTCCATCTTCAATAAATAAGTTATATCATAATTTCATTCTTTTTTGGCTCTCTATTATTCTTCTTCTTTATTTCCTACTTTCAACTTCATGTCGAGGCATATGCTGATGTTATCTCGGACAATGCCTTTTTTTTTGGCTCTCTATTATTTCGTTTTTTTTATAAGAAGCCTTCCTTTATACCCCCTTATATGAACCACCATTGCTTTCACGCGGAGACTCAAACTCTCAACCTTCGCTAAAGTCTAAAAGTGAGGATGTTTTATGTTTTTTTTTTGAAGGTAAGAAAACAATTTAATCACAACACTCTTGACTCCAACATGAGTCGAACAACCAAACCTTGCCTTTGGCAAGTGATGCCTTAAACAACTCAATGATACCTAAATGTTTATTAAATTCAAAGAAAATGGGAAATAATAGTTAAAAATTTATTGTGCTCTTGATGCAATAAGGTAACTTTAAGATAAAGTTGTAAAACATATATTCATTAATGTAAAAGGAAAATTTACAATATCATGTCTAACAAAATGCCTTTATACAATTATTATTATTATTATTATTATTATTAGGAAAGGAGACATTGCTCCTGGAATTTTATTGATCGGCAAAAAAAGTAAAAAAAAAAAGATTACATCTCGGAGGGATTGTGTACCCTCGAGTTAGTTTGTCTGGTTGATCGATTTACAATTATGCATCAACCATGTAAAAGTCAACATCTTTGTCTAAACATAAACTACACCAAATGAAGTAGAAAAAATATGAAAGTTTATCTACAATGTTGTCCTCTCGTCTCTCCTCCACACGGACCAGGCCTTCATCTCTGCATTACAGTGTCTCCTTGGGTGTGGGTAGTAGTAGCTCCTCTGTCTCGGTGTGAATTTCTATGACCAACAACAAGAATAAGGGAATTAGAAAAGATTGATCATGAGAGGTAAATTTTGAAGTTTATTTCAATGGTAATTGTAATGTATATAGGTTAAGCGTTGAGATGTTGACAATATGATGCACAGTTAAAAAAATGTAGCAAATGTATGCATAAAGATTGATCATGGTTACATTTCTGTGACCAACAACGACACTTGACAAACAATATATAAATAGATTTTAATATACTGATATCATCAGACACTATATTAAGGTGCACGTATTGAGGTGACAAACCTAGCATACATAAAAATGCAATAAAAACTACATATGCATGCATCCCTCAACTTGTAAACTGTTAAGCTTGGGGTACGCAAGTCATTGATCTCATGACTGCTATGAGTTATAAGATATTGGTGGGATATGATACACAAAAAGCAAAACTTGAACACTCTGGTATTTATCGGTCGCGCATCCGAAGAAAAGCGATAAGATGTACAATGTCGTGTTCAAGCACTTTGCGTTTCGTATTTGTAAGCTACCAATAACTTAACATGCGTAACATTAATTAGAATTTTTTTTTTTTTTTTTTTAACTCTAGCATGAGTCAAACCTACAACCTCTCTAAACTTAGTCTTTTAGCAAGCGTCGTTTCATTCATCTCACTAGGGATGCATTGGCTAAATATTCTCCATAACATATGCGGTCTTGGTAGCATCAATAGGGAGCAATGGTGTTGACAGAGAATATTATAGACAAGTTGTAAGATCAACCTAACTAACAAGCATATTCCAACAAAATCAATGAAGTTCTCCTCCCTTTGGTGAAACATGAAAATCAATACATCAAATTTAAAGAAACACCAAATGTGCAGACGGAATTCGCTCTCAAAACAATACAAAGGATGTTCTCTTTCAGTCGACGCAAGAAATAGACATAGCGTACTCTTGCCGAACAGTAGTAGTAGCACCCTTTGACAGTACACGAGCAAAAATGACGCGGAAAATAAAACACATACACTTGCTAATTTCGACGAGGCAACATCCTCACTGCCTATCAATCCTCTGTCTATGTCACGAGCCTTCCCGAATTCCCTGTTATATAGAAGAGATACTTTTACTGTCAGTAAGTGCAATAGATTAAATAAGGCATACGTTCTACAAAAAAATTGATCTCAACCTCATATAAGAAATTATGTCAACAGACTGCTATAATGATAAATGAAAGGCTAAAGCATGCAAGGCATTATTATAAATCAAAGTTCAAATCAATTTCAGATGGAGGATTGGACAAAGAAGAAAGCACTTGTAAATAATGTGTTCAATTTCACGCTTTCTCTTCAAGTCTGCAGAATGAGATGGCAATGGAGGCTTGGCAAGTTGACAAGATTCTAATAAATCTCTCACATTCTTGTTTGGAACAAGATCATCTGCAAGTATGTTTGTCGCTCCACAAGCACACATCGACTTCGAGATGATGCAGTCCCTAATACCTGATGATTATGATCCAAAAAAAGGTATATTAACGTGACAAATATACTATACAATCAAAATGAATAAATGGATAAATCAAAAGAAGAAAGACTATTAAATAAAATAGAACAAAAACTGATTAACACAACAATAGAACTTAACAGAAACATCAAACTTGTATTTTTTGGAAACAAAATAGACGTAAGGATATGTAATGATTTTTTTTTTCTTTCAAAAAACTAATTTCAACTTAAGCATGGCATTATAGACAAGTTAGTGAAAACATAAGAAAACTTTTGCATGTGTGGTTAACATGAAGAAAGAGGACAATCAGATTATGTTTAACATGAAATCCTTAGCACTGTCTAGTGTACAATTAATAAAACACTTACACTTATCGCAGAAACTCCTATAGCAACATTTGCCTGTCATGACGGCATCTTTCATTACTCCTTTGCACAACGGACAATGAAGTTCTGCTGGAATGTCGATTGCAGATCGAGTTGAAGGTAATCCCTCTATCTCCCTTTCAAAAGTGGCCCTATTTCATGCAAAACAAAAAAAAAAAGCCAAATGAATTCCGGAAACTATAAAAAAACCACATAATACTAGTTCAACCAAGGAACTACAAACAAATCAAGCTATAAGTAAAATTAGATTAGCTTACTCATCAGGCTTCAGAGAAGCGACAACTCCACCGGTCAATGCATAAGAGCCATTTGAAGTTGTCATCAGCATTGACTTCGGAATGCCAGTTGGAGGCTTCAACTTCTTAATGTCGTAATTAGGATCACCATTAGTCGGGCAATCCCGAATAAAATGCCCCGGAATATTGCACCGACGACAAATATAGCCTGCAGGAGGTGCTCGGTCCCTGGTACTCATTCTTCCATCCATAAATCCTCCAAAACACTGATAAGCTCTTGATGAGGAATCCTGAATTTGCCTGCAAGTGCATTTAAGTTTCACAATTCATTAGTAAAGGATAAAAAGGAATCCAACCAAACAAATAAGTTGAATGACAAGAATTGATCATGCACTAATGTACTAACCAAGTATTGATTAAAGCCTTAATCCTCCTCTCCTCCTCAACCTTGTTGATCATAGAGGCCGAGGGGGCATCTTGCATCGTATTGGTTGATTGCACTTCAAATGCATCAATGGTACACAAATCACCAAAATCGTGCCAGTCATTCTCCTCCGGCTGCAAGACCAACTAGAAAAATTAAACATATATACAATATAATTCCAACATAACTTTCAACCATCAAGTTTCACCAAATGAAACCTCAAAAACTAATTTTTATGAATCTCATATCACATGCATTTAGCCATTTACCATTGTTGGACTGCTCTTTGATGATTGATCAAGATCCTTCTCCTTATTGTCTACAACAATGTTTGCTCTACACCACAAACATATATATCTTAGCTAAAATGATCTAGATCTAGCATTTCAACCAAAAGCATCTGACACACATAATCAGATTGAACTTAATACTGGTACAAGACTTAAAGGCTAAAACAATGACCCTCGACAAGGTTAATGACTGCACAATATCAAATTGGGGAAGCAAAACTTTTCTCTTTTGGTTATATAAAAGAAATGTTTAAAGACTTGAAAATTGAAACTTGTACCCTTTTCGTTCGATTACGATAGGCATGTGAAGTCCTCTTGGAACGCGGTGAACTATAACCGAGGTATCCCTCGGGATCAAAGTAGCTTCATCAAGGTACTCTGGAATTGCAACGACAAAAAAGAAGTGTTTAATATTTTATGAAAAAGATAATCCAGCCATGTAATGTATGTAGACAAATCAAACAAACTCCTGTATTCGAAACTTTATACATCACTACTTCATAACAAGATATATACGAAATACATGCCGACTCCGTCTATTAATGATTTACATCCAACCAAAGTGTTAGTAGTCAGGGAATGAAAAGTATGCAAAGAGTTATTCAGTTTAATTTGAAGACTGATTTTCTTTTAACCAAAATAGCAACAAATTTACTTCATTCATTGAAGAGTTTTAGTAAAGTGTATAATATGTCCCTCGACAAAGCACGCCATCAACTGCATTAGCTTTTAATCCATGTAACGAGTCTCGACTAATTGGCGGGGACTGGACTCAAGAGTAATCACTAAATAATTAGGAAATTAACGAAGACCAACCTTCATTTGTCTGAGCGTCGAAGACCATAAGGATGAAATCAGCGCGTCTCTTCAAATGCATGGACTCAACAATTCTTAGCTTCAAGTGCGCGACGGATATTGAAGGACCTTCTATGACCAAAGATTTATAATCTTTGGAGCTCTTAATTTGTAGTGCACAGCCGCCATCATCTCTGCTGCAGATGATTCCTCTAGTTGATCAAATAGAGAAATCAAGGGTGCTTCTTGAATCTTTGGTTGGAATCTTCAAATGCCAAACTTAACCGTCCAAAAAACTGAACCTGCAATGATGAAACTATGTTATGCACTTCAACTAATTAAACCATAATTATGGATGAGAAATTAATAACTGTGCACAGTAACAGTTTCCAAATGACTGCAGTGCGCCAAGAAATTGACTATATAGATCAGAAGCATCAGCTTAGATTTATAAACCTGCTTTGAATAAGAAAAAAAGTTATTATCATGTTAGGTAAAACTTGTTCACATTCAAAAACTTCATGTTGAGTAAGTTTTTGACTGCAGTGTGCCAAAAAATTATTACCATGACTGTACAGATCAGAAGCATGGACTTTATTTTTAGGGAAACACATTAATTGTTTCTCGCCAATTTTTTTTTGTAAAAAGTGTACATACATGGCTATAATAAAATAAAGTCTCTGTTCCTATCCAAAAAAAAAAAAAAAACTTCATGTTGAGTAAAACTTCTTGATATTCAAAAGCATTGGGTTTTGAATCTTTGATTGGTCACACATATACTTTGATTTTATTGTAACTAATTCATCATTGCGATTGTGATTCCCTGGTGAGTGACTAAGACCTAAAAAGAATCCCAAGTTGGTCATATGTAAATGGTAACTATTTTTTTTTTTTTTTTTCACACAAATCCCAACAATAGCAAACAAATCTTGAAACAAATAAGAAGATGAACACCGATTGAAAACTTGGAAATTTCAACCAAGAACTTAACTCTAAAAGAAAAATAATCTAAACCTTCAATAAAATGTTTATCAATCTCCTGCTCTCAATTCTCTTCTTCCGAATCTTTAAATCTTCTTACACTCATTTTTTTGGGTTAGGTCTATTTATATAGGAAAAGATAAGATAGAGAGGGCTTGGGCCACAAGTATAGGATTGGAATGGATAAAGACAAATAAAATGAATACTTCTATTTAGATTACCTTTAATTTTTTTCACTTTCACAGTGCCGTTGATCTTCAAAATGAGTTCATCAAATAGTGATAATGAAATCTGGAAAACGTTGGACGATCTAGACACCGAAGAAGAAGAAGAAGAAGTAATCACTCTCAACAACAATCTCATCCTCACTAACCTTCTCCTCCAACAAGTAAGCGAAGAAGAACTACAACAACAACTCCAGAAACTCCATCTACATCTACATCTGCATCTACATCCATGGCGGCGGCGAAGGGGGTTTCGCTCAGCCACATCGCCAGAGTCTCGAATGACGTCAAGCGACTCGCCAACTTCGGAGCGGAGCGGATCCGAAGAGGCTTCCCAGAGGGCACCACGTCTGCTTCTCTGTGACGAATTTCGATGAGTTCGTTCGATCTCTGAAGGTAATATTCAGTAATTGGAGGAAACAAAGCACTTAGTTCTGCATTTGCACACAATTTGAAGGCTCAAAATCGAGTTTTTTGCGACGAGTTTCGATAAGTCTCTTGTAGACAATTCAAAAAGATGCATTTTGTTGGCTTACTTGAATTAGATTTGAGATTCAAAGACAAACCATTGAATTCCATCCACTAATTGCAGTGCTTCTATGTTTAGAATTTTTGGTTACTCAGCAATTTGAAATTCTAAGTTTATGGTGATTTTGTGATGCTTTTGTGAATGAGAACTTAAACCTGTTAAGGAGGGATTGAGAAATGTAAAATGTGAACAAATGAAGAAAGTTATTGTGGAAGGTCATTTCCTAGTGTCGGTCGTATCGGCTTCTAATTTGAGTGTTTAGAAGGTCTGAATCTGATCATGTTTTTTAGATTTTGAGGTTCTCTGCTACGAATCCAATCCAACACATGTTTTAATGATTGTTTTGAAATATTTGTTACTCATTCCACTTAGTCAATTTCATTAGTGCAGTTGTATATTGTCCATTGCGCACCTAAATGCAAATGACTGGGTGTATCTTACTACATTGAGTCAAAGATATCGTGATTAATACTATAAAATAAGGAGAACTGTAACTATACAAACTCAGGTCTGCTTTAATTGAGCAAAACCTGAATATCAAGCAATGATCCTTCTAATTTTATAGAATAATGTCATTATCCAACTTAAGTTTCGGCTTTCCTTTTCTTTTCTTGGATTGTCCTGCGGCCCCTTGCACATGTTAGACATGATTCTAAGACTGTTATCTTGCATGCATGTCAATACTTTCATTGTTACTGGAGAAGTCCTGAGGTGTTTGCCTTACATATATTTTAGTCACAACTGCTGTGCTGGTCAGTCAAATTCATATCTTTCATTGCAATGTAGCTGTGACCTGTGACTATTGAGTTTTTAGCAGGGCCTTTCAGTTCCTTTGGAAATTATCTTGGTACCCAGTGTCTAACAAGAAGTTTCACTTGTGTTATTTTCTATAATGTTGTGAACATGTTGTTTGAAGAATTATCTCTAGGTTTAATTAGAGCATGTAAATTGATCCAATTAGATTTTTTTTTTTTCTAATCTAGATATGGGTGGAGTTACCCGTAAAGTCATCATAATTGACAATGTAGTCGCATAATAATTTACTCAAACTTTACAGCCACTTGTCCGTGGCCCAAGTGATTATGCTATTTGAATTTGGGTGATAATAGACTAATTTTGTAGCATTAAATTGAGCAGAGTGGAAGGGTTTGGTCCATGTAAATGACCGCAACTAATTTAGGAGACAAGGTTTGTTGTTGTTCTTTCATTTAGTGCTTTGTTTTTGCTAAGCGCTCAATAAAATATAGATAGTTTCTAGTTGTTATACACTTACACCAACTGAATGTTTTCTCCACGGGCTAGCAGTAATATTTTTGGATTCAAATGGTTCATATTAGGTATTATATATCATGAAGAAGTGTCGGTATGATCATTATCCTGTTTAGCTTTGTGTTAGTGTAGGCTCCAACTTATTCGAATGCTCTTATTGAAATGCTCTTTGATCTCCAATGGCTGGTTTAGTGGTGAAAGTATTGGTGAACGATGGGATGAGAGTGGCGGAAGGACAACTGTCTTGGTTTTAGAAGCAATGAAATGGAGGTGCGAATGATTTATCTGTCCTTTCTTCTAACTTATTCAAATGCTCTTTGATCTCATGATTTCCTTCATTTTCAGCATGTTGTCAAGGCACCACGTTCGGCTTGTGTTCATCACTCAAAGTCAATACTTGGCCAATAAGTTTTCGACAACAATGTGCTCTTTGTTATCAAGGTACGTTTCCTCAACATCGTAGAAAGAAGTCAGGAGAAAGATCCAAGTGCAAGCATTGAGTCAAACTGATTCAGGTATAGCAAGATAGTTCTTGTCTCTGTCTTCTATTCTTTATAGCACTTCTAGCCTTGAAAAGAGAATCTTTCTTAGTTGTACAATTACTTTATGTGGAATTTAGCGTCTCACACATTCTTATTCCCTTGTCTGAGGAAGATTGCATCCCCCTTTAGACCTCTAGGTTCATCAAGTATTGCCACATTATTCCCAAGAAAAACCATGTCCTTCCTTGAAGTAACTAACCTTTATCAAAGTGAAAAAGATTTACATTTAGCTTTAGAGGCATGCCAGTTCAGTTAGGTGTATCTTTTGGCAAAAAACCGAATCAAAGTCCAACATAATTTGCTCACATTTTCTTTTCGCACTAGTGATATCGATACGACTCAATTGCTCTAGAAATTGAACTTGACAAAATCAGATCTAGTTCGATTTGTTTTTATCGGTTTAATTTCCACTATTAATTGAATTTTACCCAACCTAATAGGTTCAACCAAGGAATTGCTTTACTTCTACTTCCAGCCAAAGTTTTTTTGCAATTCAAAATAATAACGATAAGAAAAGAGACCCATGATGAGTCTATTCTGGGTAGTCGAATTTATCAGCTGATTCATAATGGCATTTTCATCCTCAAATAGATCAATTTGGTACTGTTTTTCCAGAGTTGAAGTACCTAACCCGAATTCTGACCAAACATCTAGTTTAGGTTTTAAGTGTCCATAAGTTAGATTAATGTCCACTTGCAAAAACCTAATTGAACTGATTAGGGTGGTTAGATTTGTTTGTCTATTTTTATTTGAATGATCTATTTATTCGATCTTATTGCGCGCTAAATAAGTATAACACCATGTGTTTAAGAATAGTATGAAATTATGAAATTATAAAGCTCAAACTTACATTTATAGATTGAACTAAAAACTGAACTGAATTGAAAACATGCACCTAATAATAAGCAATGACCAAGTACAAAGGAATAAAGAAACTAACTCCTAAAGACTAGGAAATTCAAAGAATAACTGCAAGACAGTTTTACATGAAAACATTTACTTAAATGCAGTCTTGAAGACTAACATACTGAAATGTTCACAGATAAAAGATTGACTTGCTCATTGTTATTCTCAAGTGGAGAATTTTTTTTTTTTTTTTTTTTTTTTTTTTTTTTTTTGGGATAGAGCTGAGTTGGGTTGTACTTGTATGTAACTGTAATATTGTTTAATTCCGGATGGGACGTATTTTTCCCTGTTTAGTTCTCTATGAGGAATACCTATTTTTCTTCCTTGTGCAAACCTTGTATTATATTACAATTACAATTCTTTTAATGAAATTAACTATAAACCAATCAATAGACAACATCATAGAGCATATTAAATGTTTTGTGTTTGATATATATAAATATATATATATATATATTTTTTCCTAATTATAAGAAAATGAAAGCTACCCTTTCTTTTAAAAATCAAAATCCGAAATTTGAATTCAGGATGTCTATCTTAAAACCAAAAAAAAAGGAAATCAAAAATAGATTTAAGAAACATTATGTTCATATTTCTATGAAAACAAGTATCAAATTGAGGAAAATGAATGGCTTAAGGACATCCCTGCACTGATCCTCTGAGCACTTATGGACGAGCCTTCTTTACCATTATTTATATTTCTAGATTGTATGGAATATTTTAATCTGACTTATTTAGCTTGCTATTCCATGGCAGGGAGCAACAACTTAAACTCATTGTGGCTCGCTCATCCACCATTTCGGGTTCATCATGATGCATCAGAAACAATGGATTTTAAGTGGGACAATGAAGATGCTAGCGACTCGAAGCAAATAAAACTTTCTGTGACTCAACAATCAAATGGAAACTATTTGGTTAAGGTAATTTTTCGTCTCTTTTGTCGATACGAGGTAATATGTTATTCGTATATGTAGAATGGGTAAAAAGCTATATTGTTTCATTTGGCAACCTGTTTGTGTGGACAACATTGTGATACACACTCATGTTAAGTCATAATATACTTTCCCTTGCACCTCAACTTATGGTTTATTATTGTCCTGCAGATCGCTGATAGTAGTTCATCTAGGCATGAAGTCAAAGTGACACCTTTAGGTCAGAATGATTTCAGAACTGAAATTGATGGCTTAAGCATCAATATCAATGTAGCAGTCTATAACAAGGTAAGTTAGCTCATATATGCAATGTTTTTTAAATTTCAGACGCTGGGAATGTATTTAGAATAGACATCGTTTTCAGTCCAGCTGCGTAATAGGGTTCCAAAAGCGCTCTCTTCCCAAAATTGAAAAAAATGAAGCAAAGGGATTTTTATTTGGTATGCAGATCATATTGGATTACGTTGGTGCATGCCTTACAGCACACATCTTGAAGTTTTGTATCATGTTATGCTTTGCGTTTTGGTTTTAAGTTGAATGCCTCATATTGAGGTTTTAAAACTATTACAATTTTTACTCTTTCTTCTTAATAACTTAATATACTAATTTACTTCTACTCCTAAAAAAAAAAAAAAAAAAAAAAAAAAAAAAAAAAAAAAAAAAAAAAAAAACTTATTTACCTTTCCATGTATATAAATTAATTTGGGGTTTGTGATTGATGTGTGCAGGATTATAACAAGCATATTCATGTATGACAACCTGTGTTGGTTTTAGAAGCAATGAAAATGAAGGTGTCAATGATTTATCTCTCCTCGCATCTAACTTATTTTCAAATGCTCTTTGATCTCATGATTTCCTTCATTTTCGGTATGTTGTCAAGGCACCACGTTACGCCGTGTTCATCACTCAAAGTCAATACTGGCGAGAACAAGTTTTCGACAACAATGTGCTCTTTAATATCAAGGTACGTTTCCTCAACTACAATTACTTTATGTGGAATTTAGTGTCTCACACATTCTTATTCCCTTGTTTGAGAAAGATTGCATCTCCTTCTAGACCTCTAGGTTCATCATGTATTGTCACATTATTCCCAAGAAAAACCATGCCCTTCCTCGAAGTAACTAACATTTATCGAAGTGAAAAGGATTTACATTTACCTTTAGAGACATGCCAATTCAGTTAGGTTTACCTTTCGGCAAAAAACCTAATCAAAGTCCATCATAATTTGCTCACATTTTCTTTTCTGCGCTAGTGATACTGATACCAAACTCAATTGCTTTAGAAATTGAACCTGACAAAATCAGATCTAGTTCGGTTTAATTTCCACTATTAATTGAATTGTACCCAACCTAATAGGTTCAACCAAGGAATTGCATTACTTCTACTTCCAGCCAATGTTTTTTTTTTTTTTTTTTTTGCAATTCAAAATAATAATGATAAGAAAAGATACTCATAATGAGACTATTTAGGGTAATTGAATTTATTAGCTGGTTCAGAATGTCATTTTCATCCTCAAATAGATCAGTTTGGTACTGTTTTTCTTATTTGGAGTACCTAACCCGAATTATGACCAAACATCTAGTTTAGGTTTTAAGTATCTACAAGTTAGATAAATGTCCACTTGCGAAAATCAATTTGAATTGATTAGGGTGGTTAGATTCGTTTGTCTATTTTTATTTGAATGATCTATTTCTTCGATCTTATTGCACGCTAAATAAGTATAACCCCATGTGTTTAAGAATAGTATGACATTATGAATTATCGTGACTTGGACGAATTCGAACCGAGCTTACTTTTACTTTTTCTTTTTCTTTTTCTTTTTCTTTTTTCTTTTGGATACTCCTTGTATATGATGAATAGAGTAGAAGCAATTTCTCTCATGTCCCCGCTTAACTACGCGTTTCCGCTTTCAGAGCCGGTTTTTTTGAACCCACTCACAGAAAATAATTTCAGAAGATACATGCCTTTGATTGAATTCTCAGTATATTTTTGTGATTAGAATGTTGGCATTATCCTTGAAAATTCTAAGAAATCATGTAAATCTTAATCTCCATCTTCAATAAATAAGTTATATCATAATTTCATTCTTTTTTGGCTCTCTATTATTCTTCTTCTTTATTTCCTACTTTCAACTTCATGTTGAGGCATATGCTGATGTTATCTCGGACAATGCCTTTTTTTTTGGCTCTCTATTATTTCATTTTTTTTATAAGAAGCCTTCCTTTATACCCTGCCTATGAACCACCATTGCTCTCACGCGGAGACTCAAACTCTCAACCTTCGCTAAAGTCTAAAAGTGAGGATGTTTTATGTTTTTTTTTTGAAGGTAAGAAAACAATTTAATCACAACACTCTTGACTCCAACATGAGTCGAACAACCAAACCTTGCCTTTGGCAAGTGATGCCTTAAACAACTCAATGATACCTAAATGTTTATTAAATTCAAAGAAAATGGGAAATAATAGTTAAAAATTTATTGTGCTCTTGATGCAATAAGGTAACTTTAAGATAAAGTTGTAAAACATATATTCATTAATGTAAAAGGAAAATTTACAATATCATGTCTAACAAAATGCCTTTATACAATTATTATTATTATTATTATTATTATTATTAGATTATTATTATTAATTTTTATTGATCGGAAAGGAGACAGTGCTCCTGGAATTTTATTGATCGGCAAAAAAAGAAAAAAAAAAGAGATTACATCTCGGAGGGATTGTGTACCCTCGAGTTAGTTTGTCTGGTTGATCGATTTACAATTATGCATCAACCATGTAAAAGTCAACATCTTTGTCTAAACATAAACTACACCAAATGAAGTAGAAAAAATATGAAAGTTTATCTACAATGTTGTCCTCTCGTCTCTCCTCCACACGGACCAGGCCTTCATCTCTCGCATTACAATTGTCTCCTTGGGTGTGGGTAGTAGTAGCTCCTCTGTCTCGGTGTGAATTTCTATGACCAACAACAAGAATAAGGGAATTAGAAAAGATTGATCATGAGAGGTAAATTTTGAAGTTTATTTCAATGGTAATTGTAATGTATATAGGTTAAGCGTTGAGATGTTGACAATATGATGCACAGTTAAAAAAATGTAGCAAATGTATGCATAAAGATTGATCATGGTTACATTTCTGTGACCAACAACGACACTTGACAAACAATATATAAATAGATTTTAATATACTGATATCATCAGACACTATATTAAGGTGCACGTATTGAGGTGACAAACCTAGCATACATAAAAATGCAATAAAAACTACATATGCATGCATCCCTCAACTTGTAAACTGTTAAGCTTGGGGTACGCAAGTCATTGATCTCATGACTGCTATGAGTTATAAGATATTGGTGGGATATGATACACAAAAAGCAAAACTTGAACACTCTGGTATTTATCGGTCGCACATCCGAAGAAAAGCGATAAGATGTACAATGTCGTGTTCAAGCACTTTGCGTTTCGTATTTGTAAGCTACCAATAACTTAACATGCGTAACATTAATTAGAATTTTTTTTTTTTTTTTTTTTAACTCTAGCATGAGTCAAACCTACAACCTCTCTAAACTTAGCCTTTTAGCAAGCGACGTTTCATCCATCTCACTAGGGATGCATTAGCTAAATATTCCCCATAACATATGCGGTCATGGTAGCATCAATAGGGAGCAATGATGTTGACAGAGAATATTATAGACAAGTTGTAAGATCAACCTAACTAACAAGCATATTCCAACAAAATCAATGAAGTTCTCCTCCCTTTGGTGAAACATGAAAATCAATACATCAAATTTAAAGAAACACCAAATGTGCAGACGGAATTCGCTCTCAAAACAATACAAAGGATGTTCTCTTTCAGTCGACGCAAGAAATAGACATAGCGTTCTCTTGCCGAACAGTAGTAATAGCACCCTTTGACAGTACACGAGCATAAATGACGCGATAAATGAAACACATACACTTGCTAATTTCGACGAGGCAACATCCTCACTGCCTATCAATCCTCTGTCTATGTCACGAGCCTTCCCGAATTCCCTGTTAGATACTTTTACTGTCAGTAAGTGCAATAGATTAAATAAGGCATACGTTCTGCAAAAAAATTGATCTCAACCTCATATAAGAAATTATGTCAGCAGACTGCTATAATGATAAATGAAAGGCTAAAGCATGCAATGCATTATTATAAATCAAAGTTCAAATCAATTTCAGATGGAGGATTGGACAAAGAAGAAAGCACTTGTAAATAATGTGTTCAATTTCACGCTTTCTCTTCAAGTCTGCAGAATGAGATGCAATGGAGGCTTGGCAAGTTGACAAGATTCTAATAAATCTCTCACATTCTTGTTTGGAACAAGATCATCTGCAAGTATGTTTGTCGCTCCACAAGCACACATCGACTTCGAGATGATGCAGTCCCTAATACCTGATGATCATGATCCAAAAAAAGGTATATTAACGTGACAAATATACTATACAATCAAAATGAATAAATGGATAAATCAAAAGAAGAAAGACTATTAAATAAAATAGAACAAAAACTGATTAACACAACAATAGAACTTAACAGAAACATCAAACTTGTATTTTTTGCAAACAAAATAGACGTAAGGATATGTAATGATTTTTTTTTTCTTTAAAAAAACTAATTTCAACTTAAGCATGGCATTATAGACAAGTTAGTGAAAACATTAGAAAACTTTTGCATGTGTGGTTAACATGAAGAAAGAGGACAATCAGATTATGTTTAACATGAAATCCTTAGCATTGTCTTGTGTACAATTAATAAAACACTTACACTTATCGCAGAAACTCCTATAGCAGCATTTGCCTGTCATGACGGCATCTTTCATTACTCCTTTGCACAACGGACAATGAAGTTCTGCCGGAATGTCGATTGCAGATCGAGTTGAAGGTAATCCCTCTATCTCCCTTTCAAAAGTGGCCCTATTTCATGCAAAAAAAAAAAAAAAAAGCCAAATGAATTCCGGAAACTATAAAAAAACCACATAATACTAGTTCAACCAAGGAACTACAAACAAATCAAGCTATAAGTAAAATTAGATTAGCTTACTCATCAGGCTTCAGAGAAGCGACAACTCCACCGGTCAATGCATAAGAGCCATTTGAAGTTGTCATCAGCATTGACTTCGGAATGCCAGTTGGAGGCTTCAACTTCTTAATGTCGTAATTAGGATCACCATTAGTCGGGCAATCCCGAATAAAATGCCCCGGAATATTGCACCGACGACAAATATAGCCTGCAGGAGGTGCTCGGTCCCTGGTACTCATTCTTCCATCCATAAATCCTCCAAAACACTGATAAGGTCTTGATGAGGAATCCTGAATTTGCCTGCAAGTGCATTTAAGTTTCACAATTCATTAGTAAAGGATAAAAAGGAATCCAACCAAACAAATAAGTTGAATGACAAGAATTGATCATGCACTAATGTACTAACCAAGTATTGATTAAAGCCTTAATCCTCCTCTCCTCCTCAACCTTGTTGATCATAGAGGCCGAGGGGGCATCTTGCGTCGTATTGGTTGATTGCACTTCAAATGCATCAATGGTACACAAATCACCAAAATCGTGCCAGTCATTCTCCTCCGGCTGCAAGACCAACTAGAAAAATTAAACATATATACAATATAATTCCAACATAACTTTCAACCATCAAGTTTCACCAAATGAAACCTCAAAAACTAATTTTTATGAATCTCATATCACATGCATTTAGCCATTTACCATTGGTGGACTGCTCTTTGATGATTGATCAAGATCCTTCTCCTTATTGTCTACAACAATGTTTGCTCTACACCACAAACATATATATATATATATATATATATAGCCGACCCCAGTTAATTTGGGACTGAGGCTATGTTGTTGTTGTATATATATATATATATATATATATATATATATATATATATATATATATATCTTAGCTAAAATGATCTAGATCTAGCATTTCAACCAAAAGCATCTGATACACATAATCAGATTGAACTTAATACTGGTACAAGACTTAAAGGCTAAAACAATGACCCTCGACAAGGTTAATGACTGCACAATATCAAATTGGGGAAGCAAAACTTTTCTCTTTTGGTTATATAAAAGAAATGTTTAAAGACTTGAAAATTGAAACTTGTACCCTTTTCGTTCGATTACGATAGGCATGCGAAGTCCTCTCGAACGCGGTGAACTATAACTCGAGGTATCCCTCGGGATCAAAGTAGCTTCATCAAGGTACTCTGGAATTGCAACGACAAAAAAGAAGTGTTTAATATTTTATGAAAAAGATAATCCAGCCATGTAATGTATGTAGACAAATCAAACAAACTCCTGTATTCGAAACTTTATACATCACTACTTCATAACAAGATATATACGAAATACATGCCGACACCGTCTATTAATGATTTACATCCAACCAAAGTGTTAGTAGTCAGGGAATGAAAAGTATGCAAAGAGTTATTCAGTTTAATTTGAAGACTGATTTTCTTTTAACCAAAAGAGCAACAAATTTACTTCATTCATTGAAGAGTTTTAGTAAAGTGTATAATATGTCCCTCGACAAAGCACGCCATCAACTGCATTAGCTTTTAATCCATGTAACGAGTCTCGACTAATTGGCGGGGACTGGACTCAAGAGTAATCACTTAATAATTAGGAAATTAACAAGGACCAACCTTCATTGGTCTGAGCGTCGAAGACCATAAGGATGAAATCAGCGCGTCTCTTCAAATGCATGGACTCAACAATTCTTAGCTTCAAGTCCGCGACGGATATTGAAGGACCTTCTATGACCAAAGATTTATAATCTTTGGAGCTCTTGAATTTGTAGTGCACAGCCGCCATCATCTCTGCTGCAGATGATTCCTCTAGTTGATCAAATAGAGAAATCAAGGGTGCTTCTTGAATCTTTGGTTGGAATCTTCAAATGCCAAACTTAACCGTCCAAAAACTGAACCTGCAATGATGAAACTATGTTATGCACTTCAACTAATTAAACCATAATTATGGATGAGAAATTAATAACTGTGCACAGTAACAATTTCCAAATGACTGCAGTGCGCCAAGAAATTGACTATATAGATCAGAAGCTTCAGCTTAGATTTATAAACCTGCTTTGAATAAGAAAAAAAGTTATTATCATGTTAGGTAAAACTTGTTCACATTCAAAAACTTCATGTTGAGTAAGTTTTTGAATGCAGTGTGCCAAAAAATTATTATCATGACTGTACAGATCAGAAGCATGGACTTTATTTGTAGGGAAACACATTGTTTCTCGCCAATTTTTTCTGTAAAAAGTGTACATACTTGGCTATGATAAAATAAAGTCTCGTTCCTATCCAAAACAAAAAAAAAAAACTTCATGTTGAGTAAAACTTCTTGATATTCAAAAGCATTGGGTTTTGAATCTTTGATTGGTCACACATATACTTTGATTTTATTGTAACTAATTCATCATTGCGATTGTGATTCCCTGGTGAGTGACTAAGACCTAAAAAGAATCCCAAGTTGGTCATATGTAAATGGTAACTATTTTTTGTTATTTTTTTTCACACAGTCCCAACAATAGCAAACAAATCTTGAAACAAATAAGAAGATGAACACCGATTGAAAACTTGGAAATTTCAACCAAGAACTTAACTCTAAAAGAAAAATAATCTAAACCTTCAATAAAATGTTTATCAATCTCCTGCTCTCAATTCTCTTCTTCCGAATCTTTAAATCTTCTTACACTCATTTTTTTGGGTTAGGTCTATTTATATAGGAAAAGATAAGATAGAGAGGGCTTGGGCCACAAGTATAGGATTGGAATGGATAAAGACAAATAAAATGAATACTTCTATTTAGATTACCTTTAATCATCAATAGCCAACTAATCAAATGGGCCGTTGATCTTCAAAATGAGTTCATCAAATAGTGATAATGAAATCTGGAAAACGTTGGACGATCTAGACACCGAAGAAGAAGAAGAAGAAGAAGAAGAAGTAATCACTCTCAACAACAATCTCATCCTCACTAACCTTCTCCTCCAACAAGTAAGCGAAGAAGAACTACAACAACAACTCCAGAAACTCCATCTACATCTACATCTGCATCTACATCCATGGCGGCGGCGAAGGGGGTTTCGCTCAGAGGGCACCACGTCTGCTTCTCTGTGACGAATTTCGATGAGTTCGTTCGATCTCTGAAGGTAATATTCAGTAATTGGAGGAAACAAAGCACTTAGTTCTGCATTTGCACACAATTTGAAGGCTCAAAATCGAGTTTTTTGCCACGAGTTTCGATAAGTCTCTTGTAGACAATTCAAAAAGATGCATTTTGTTGGCTTACTTGAATTAGATTTGAGATTCAAAGACAAACCATTGAATTCCATCCACTAATTGCAGTGCTTCTATGTTTAGAATTTTTGGTTACTCAGCAATTTGAAATTCTAAGTTTATGGTGATTTTGTGATGCTTTTGCGAATGAGAACTTAAACCTGTTAAGGAGGGATTGAGAAATGTAAAATGTGAACAAATGAAGAAAGTTATTGTGGAAGGTCATTTCCTAGTGTCGGTCGTATCGGCTTCTAATTTGAGTGTTTAGAAGGTCTGAATCTGATCATGTTTTTTAGATTTTGAGGTTCTCTGCTACGAATCCAATCCAACACATGTTTTAATGATTGTTTTGAAATATTTGTTACTCATTCCACTTAGTTAAATTCATTAGTGCAGTTGTATATTGTCCATTGTGTACCTAAATGCAAATGAATATTCTAGTTATCTCGTCACAACACAATGACAATGACAATGACAATGTGAGGAAAAGAGCGTGGTAATATTAATTTGGTTTCGAAAGTTGTTTTGTTGAATACATTTGTTAAAACGCGATCTAATTATCATTGCTATTCACTAATGTTTTCTGTTTGTCGCTTTCACGCTGCTTAGGTTAACTTTATTTTAGATGTTTGAAAGTAATCTCGCAGGAAAAAAGGAATTGAGATGTTTGAGAAGACTCAACCTGATGGAAAAACAAAGCAAGTCTTCTTCTTTGATCCAGATGGTAAGCTTTTATCTTTTGATCGTACCCTACGTAATTACATTGCCTCCTCAAGTTCTTTGCTTAGCGAACCTGAAATGACTGGGTGTATCTTACTACATTGAGTCAAAGATATCGTGATTAATACTATAAAATAAGGAGAACTGTAACTATACAAACTCAGGTCTGCTTTAATTGAGCAAAACCTGAATATCAAGCAATGATCCTTCTAATTTTATAGAATAAGGTCATTATCCAACTTAAGTTTCGGCTTTCCTTTTCTTTTCTTGGATTGTCCTGCGGCCCCTTGCACATGTTAGACATGATTCTAAGACTGCTATCTTGCATGCGTGTCAATACTTTCATTGTTACTGGAGAAGTCCTGAGGTGTTTGCCTTACATATATTTTAGTCACAACTGCTGTGCTGGTCAGTCAAATTCATATCTTTCATTGCAATGTAGCTGTGACCTGTGACTATTGAGTTTTTAGCAGGGCCTTTCAGTTCCTTTGGAAATTATCTTGGTACCCAGTGTCTAACAAGAAGTTTCACTTGTGTTATTTTCTATAATGTTGTGAACATGTTGTTTGAAGAATTATCTCTAGGTTTAATTAGAGCATGTCAATTGATCCAATTAGATTTTTTTTTTCTAATCTAGATATGGGTGGAGTTACCCGTAAAGTCATCATAATTGACAGTAGTCGCATAATAATTTACTCAAACTTTACAGCCACTTGTCCGTGGCCCAAGTGATTATGCTATTTGAATTTGGGTGATAATAGACTAATTTTGTAGCATTAAATCGAGCAGAGTGGAAGGGTTTGGTCCATGTAAATGACCGCAACTAATTTAGGAGACAAGGTTTGTTGTTGTTCTTTCATTTAGTGCTTTGTTTTTGCTAAGCGCTCAATAAAATATAGATAGTTTCTAGTTGTTATACACTTACACCAACTGAATGTTTTCTCCACGGGCTAGCAGTAATATTTTTGGATTCAAATGGTTCATATTAGGTATTATATATCATGAAGAAGTGTCAGTATGATCATTATCCTGTTTAGCTTGTGTTAGTGTAGGCTCCAACTTATTCGAATGCTCTTATTCAAATGCTCTTTTATCTCCAATGGCTGGTTTAGTGGTGAAAGTATTGGTGAACGATGGGATGAGAGTGGCGTAAGGACAACTGTCTTGGTTTTAGAAGCAATGAAATGGAGGTGCGAATGATTTATCTCGTCCTTTCTTCTAACTTATTCAAATGCTCTTTGATCTCATGATTTCCTTCATTTTCGGCATGTTGTCAAGGCACCACGTTCGTTGTGTTCATCACTCAAAGTCAATACTTGGCCACTAAGTTTTCGACAACAATGTGCTCTTTGTTATCAAGGTACGTTTCCTCAACATCGTAGAAAGAAGGCTGGGAGAAAGATCCAAGTGCGAGCATTGAGTCAAACTGATTCAGGTATAGCAAGATAGTTCTTGTCTCGCCTCTTCTATTCTTTATAACACTTCTAGCCTTGAAAAGAGAATCTTTCTTAGTTGTACAATTACTTTATGTGGAATTTAGCGTCTCACACATTCTTATTCCCTTGTCTGAGGAAGATTGCATCCCCCTTTAGACCTCTAGGTTCATCAAGTATTGCCACATTATTCCCAAGAAAAACCATGTCCTTCCTTGAAGTAACTAACCTTTATCAAAGTGAAAAAGATTTACATTTAGCTTTAGAGGCATGCCGATTCAGCTTAGGTGTATCTTTTGGCAAAAAACCGAATCAAAGTCCAACATAATTTGCTCACATTTTCTTTTCTCGCACTAGTGATATCGATACCGCACTCAATTGCTCTAGAAATTGAACTTGACAAAATCAGATCTAGTTCGATTTGTTTTTATCGGTTTAATTTCCACTATTAATTGAATTTTACCCAACCTAATAGGTTCAACCAAGGAATTGCTTTACTTCTACTTCCAGCCAAAGTTTTTTTGCAATTCAAAATAATAACGATAAGAAAAGAGTCCCATGATGAGTCTATTCTGGGTAGTCGAATTTATCAGCTGATTCATAATGGCATTTTCATCCTCAAATAGATCAATTTGGTACTGTTTTTCCAGAGTTGAAGTACCTAACCCGAATTCTGACCAAACATCTAGTTTAGGTTTTAAGTGTCCATAAGTTAGATTGATGTCCACTTGCAAAAACCTAATTGAACTGATTAGGGTGGTTAGATTTGTTTGTCTATTTTTATTTGAATGATCTATTTATTCGATCTTATTGTGCGCTAAATAAGTATAACACCATGTGTTTAAGAATAGTATGAAATTATGAAATTATAAAGCTCAAACTTACATTTATAGATTGAACTAAAAACTGAACTGAATTGAAAACACGCACCTAATAATAAGCTATGACCAAGTACAAAGGAATAAAGAAACTAACTCCTAAAGACTAGGAAATTCAAAGAATAACTGCAAGACAGTTTTACATGAAAACATTTACTTATATGCAGTCTTGAAGACTAACATACTGAAATGTTCACAGATAAAAGATTGTCTGCTCATTGTTAGTCTCAAGTGGAGATTTTTTTTTTTTTTTTTTTTTTTTTTGAGCTAAGTTGGGTTGTACTTGTATGTAACTGTAATATTGTTTAATTCCGGATGGGACATATTGTATGTAGAAGTTAAAGAGGCATTGAAAAGAATGAAAATAGGGAAAACATGTGGCCCAGATGAAATACCCATAGAGGTTTGGAAATGCTTAGGAGAAATTGGATTGACTTGGTTAACAAAACTTTTCAATAAAATTTTAAAATCAAAACGGATGCCAATGGATTGGAGAAGAAGCACACGCTTGTGCCAATCTTCAAAAACAAAGGAGACAAGTTGTAAGACGATTGTTAGAAAATATAGAGAAAAGAAAAAAGATCTTCATATGGTATTCGTAGATTTAGAAAAAGCATATGATAGGGTCCCTAGAGATGTTCTTTGGTGGGTTCTAGAAAGAAAAAAGAGTGCATGCTAGATACATAGACACTATTAAGGATATGTATGATGGAGTAGTAACGAATATAAAGACATTTGGAGGAGCTACAAAAGAATTTTCCATTACGATAGAACTACATCAAGGATCGGCTTTAAGCCCATATCTATTTACTTTAGTTATAGATGAACTAACTAGGCATATTCAAGAGGATATACCATGGTGTATGCTATTTGCAGATGATATTGTCTTAGTGGATGAAACTAAAGATGGAGTGAATAGGAAATTAGAACTCTGGAGGAATACATTAGAATCTAAAGGCTTTAAGTTGAGCAAGACGAAAATCGAATACATGCACTGTGAGTTTAGAAACACTGGACATCGAGATGACGGAGTGGTAAAATTAGGGGAAGTAGAAGTTCCTAAGGTAAACTACTTTAGATACCTAGGATCAATCATACAACATGATGGTAACATTGAGAATGATGTCACACATAGAATTCAAGCTGGATGGAAGAAATGACGGAGTGCAACAGGGGTGATTTGTGATCGAAATGTTCCTACTAAGTTAAAAAGAAAATTTTATAGGACCGCAATTAGGTCAGCTATGCTCTATGGAAGTGAATGTTGGGCGGTAAAGCAACAACAATTACATGAAATGAACGTAGCAGAAATGAGGATGCTTAAGTGGATGTGTGGTAAAACTCGTAAAGATAGAATAAGAAATATAGAAATTCAAAGACAAGTAGGAGTAGCACCAATTGATACAAAGATTAGGGAAGGGCGGTTGCGGTAGTTTGGTCACCTGCAAAGACGGCCTACAAATGCCCCAACTAGAAAACTTGACTCAATAGAAACTGTAGAAATTCGACGAGGTAGGGGCAGACCAAAGTTAACATGGGATGCATTAATTAGGAGGGATTTGAATGGTTTGGAAAGCTCACCATCAATTGCACTTAATCGAGCACGATGGAAAAATTTGATTCATGTAGCCGACCCCAGTTAATTTGGGAATGAGGCTATGTTGTTGTTGTTGTTGTTGTAGTTCTCTATGAGGAATACCTATTTTTATTCCTTGTGGAAGCCTTGTATTATATTACAATTACAATTCTTTTAATGAAATTAACTATAAACCAATCAATAGACAACATCATAGAGGATATTAAATGTTTTGTGTTTGATATATACATATTTTTTTTTTTCCTAATTATAAGAAAATGAAAGCTACCCTTTCTTGTAAAAATCAAAATCCGAAATTTGAATTCAGGATGTCTATCTTAAAACCAAAAAAAAATAAAATAAATCAAAAATAGATTTAAGAAACATTATGTTTATATTTCTATGAAAACAAGTATAAAATTGGGGAAAATGAATGGCTTAAGGACATCCCTGCACTGATCCTCTGAGCACTTATGGAAGAGCCTTCTTTACCATTATTTATATTTCTAGATTGTGTGGAATATTTTTATGTGACTTATTTAGCTTGCTATTCCATGGCAGGGAGCAACAACTTAAACTCATTGTGGCTCGCTCATCCACCATTTCGGGTTCATCATGATGCATCAGAAACAATGGAACTTAAGTGGGACAATGAGGATGCTAGCGACTCAAGGCAAGTAAAACTTTCTGTGACTCAACAATCAAATGGAAACTATTTGGTTAAGGTAATTTTTCGTCTCTTTTGTCAATACGAGGTAATATGTTATTCATATATGTAGAATGGGTAAAAAGCTATATTGTTTCATTTGGCAACCCGTTTGTGTGGACAACATTGTGATACACACTCATGTTAAGTCATAATATACTTTCCCTTGCGCCTCAACTTATGGTTTGTTATTGTCCTGCAGATCGCTGATAGTAGTTCATCTAGGCATGAAGTCAAAGTGACACCTTTAGGTCAGAATGATTTCAGAACTGAAATTGATGGCTTAAGCATCGATATCAATGTAGCAGTCTATAACAAGGTAAGTTAGCTTATATATGCAATGTTTTTAAAATTTCAGACGCTGGGAATGTATTTAGAATAGACATTGTTTTCAGTCCAGCTGCGTAATAGGGTTCCAAAATCGCTCTCTTCCCAAAATTGAAAAAAATGAAGCAAAGGGATTTGTATTTGGTATGCAGATCATATTGGATTACGTTGGTGCATGCCTTACAGCACACATCTTGAAGTTTTATATCATGTTATGCTTTGCGTTTTGGTTTTAAGTTGAATGCCTCATATTGAGGTTTTAAAACTATTACAATTTTTACTCTTTCTTCTTAATAACTTAATATACTAATTTACTTCTACTCCTCAAAAAAAAAAAAAAAAAAAAAAAAAAAAAAAAAAAAAACTAATTTACCTTCCATGTATATAAATTAATTTGGGGTTTGTGATTGATGTGTGCAGGATTATAACAAGCATATTCATGTATGACAACGTGTGTTGGTTTTAGAAGCAATGAAAATGAAGATGCCAATGATTTATCTCTCTCCTCGCATCTAACTTATTTTCAAATGCTCTTTGATCTCATGATTTCCTTATTTTCAGTATGTTGTCAAGGCACCACGTTCTGGCCGTGTTCATCAGCTCAAAGTCAATACTGGAGAACAAGTTTTCGACAACAATGTGCTCTTTGTTATCAAGGTACGTTTCCTCAACTACAATTACTTTATGTGGAATTTAGTGTCTCACACATTCTTATTCCCTTGTTTGAGAAAGATTGCATCTCCTTCTAGACCTCTAGGTTCATCATGTATTGTCACATTATTCCCAAGAAAAACCATGCCCTTCCTCGAAGTAACTAACCTTTATCAAAGTGAAAAGGATTTACATTTACCTTTAGAGACATGCCAGTTCAGTTAGGTTTACCTTTCGGCAAAAAAATTAATCAAAGTCCATCATAATTTGCTCGCATTTTCTTTTCTGCGCTAGTGATACTGATACCAAACTCAATTGCTTTAGAAATTGAACCTGACAATATCAGATCTAGTTCGGTTTAATTTCCACTATTAATTGAATTGTACCCAACCTAATAGGTTAAACCAAGGAATTGCATTACTTCTACTTCCAGCCAATGTTTTTTTTTTTTTATTGCAATTCAAAATAATAATGAGAAGAAAAGATACCCATAATGAGACTATTTAGGGTAATTGAATTTATTAGCTGGTTCATAATGGCATTTTCATCCTCAAATAGATCAGTTTGGTACTGTTTTTCGTATTTGGAGTACCTAACCCGAATTATGACCAAACATCTAGTTTAGGTTTTAAGTATCTATTAGTTTGGTACTGTTTTTCGTTTGTCAATTTTTATTTGAATGATCTATTTCTTCGATCTTATTGCACGCTAAATAAGTATAACCCCATGTGTTTAAGAATAGTATGACTTTATCAATTATCGGGACTTTGACGAATTCGAACCGAGCTTACTTTTATTTTTTCTTTTTCTTTTTCTTTTTTCTTTTTGGATACTCCTTGTATAGGATGAATAGAGTAGAAGCAATTTCTCTCATGTCCCTGCTTAACTACGCAGTTTCCAGGAGCTGGTTTTGCTGAACCCACTTACATAAAATAATTTCAGAAGATGCATGCCTTTGATTGAATTCTCAATATATTTTTGTGATTAGAATGTTGGCATAATCCTTGAAAATTCTAAGAAATCATGTAAATCTTAATCTCCATCTTCAATAAATAAGTTATATCAAAATTTCATTCTTTTTTGGCTCTCTATTATTCTTCATCTTTATTTCCTACTTTCAACTTCATGTTGAGGCATATGCTGATGTTATCTCGGACAATGCCTTTTTTTTTTGGCTCTCTATTATTTCATTTTTTTTTATAAGAAGCTTTCCTTTATACCCTGCCTATGAACCACCACTGCTCTCACGCGGAGACTCAAACTCCCAACCTTCGCTAAAGTCTAAAAGTGAGGATGTTTTATGTCTTTTTTTTTCAAGGTAAGAAAACAATTTAATCACAACACTCTTGACTCGAACATGAGTCAAACAACCAAACCTTGCCTTTGGCAAGTGATGCCTTAAACAACTCAATGATACCTAAATGTTTTTTAAATTCAAAGAAAAAGGGAAATAATAGTTAAAAATTTCTTGTGCTCTTGATGCAATATGGTAACTTTAAGATAAAGTTGTAAAACATATATTCATTAATGTAAAAGGAAAATTTACAATATCTTGTCTAACAAAATGCCTTTATACAATTATTATTATTATTATTATTATTATTATTATTATTATTATTATTATTATTATTATTAGGAGGAAAGGAGACAGTGCTCCTGTAATTTTATTGATCGGCAAAAAAAGAAAAAAAAAAAGAGATTACATCTCGGAACGATTGTGTACCCTCGAGTTAGTTTGTCTCGATTTACAATTATGCATCAACCATGTAAAAGTCAACATCTTTGTCTACACATAAACTACACCAAATGAAGTAGAAAAAATATGAAAGTTTATCTACAATGTTGTCCTCTCGTCACTCCTCCACACGGACCAGGCCTTCATCTCTGCATTACAGTGTCTCCTTGGGTGTGGGTAGTAGTAGCTCTTCTGTCTCGGTGTGAATTTTTATGACCAACAAGAAGAATAAGGGAATTAGAAAAGATTGATCATGAGAGGTAAATTTTAAAGTTTATTTCAATGGCAATTGTAATGTATATAGGTTAAGCATTGAGATGTTGACAATACGATGCACAGTTCAAAAAATGTAGCAAATGTATGCATAAAAAAAATGTAGCAAATGTATGCATAAAGATTGATCGTGGGTACATTTCTGTGACCAACAACAACACTTGACAAACAATATATAAATAGATTTTAATATACAGATATCATCAAACACTATTAAGGTGCACGTATTGAGGTGACAAACCTAGAATACATAAAAATGCAATAACAACTACATATGCATGTCATTGATCTCATGACTGCTATGAGTTATAAGATATTGGTGGGATATGATACACAAAAAGCAAAACTTGAACACTCGGGTATTTATCGGTCGCGCATCCGAAGAAAACCGATAAGATGTTTAATGTCGTGTTCAAGCACTTTGCGTTTCGTATTGTAAGCTACCAATAACTTAACATGCGTAACATTAATTAGAATTTTTTTTTTTTTTTTTTTTTTTTAACTCTAGAATGAGTCAAACCTACAACCTCTCTAAACTTAGCCTTTTAGCAAGCGACGTTTCATCCATCTCACTAGGGATGCATGGGCTAAATATTCCCCATAACATATGCGGTCATGGCAACATCAATAGGGAGCAATGGTGTTAACAGAGAATATTATAGACAAGTTGTAAGATCAACCTAACTAACAAGCATATTCCAACAAAATCATTGAAGTTCTCCTCCCTTTGGTGGAACATGAAAATCAATACATCAAATTTTAAGAAACACTAAATGTGCAGACGGAATTCGCTCTCAAAACAATACAAAGGATGTTCTCTTTCAGTCGACGCAAGAAATAGACATAGCGTTCTCTTGCCGAACAGTAGTAGTAGCACCCTTTGACAGTACACGAGCAAAAATGACGCGAAAAATGAAACACATACACTTGCTAATTTCGACGAGGCAACATCCTCACTGCCTATCAATCCTCTGTCTATGTCACGAGCCTTCCCGAATTCCCTGTTATATAGAAGAGATACTTATACTGTCAGTAAGTGCAATAGATTAAATAAGGCATACGTTCTACAAAAAAATTGATCTCAACCTCATATAAGAAATTATGTCAACAGAGTGCTATAATGATAATTGAAAGGCTAAAGAATGCAATGCATTATTATAAATCAAAGTTCAAATCAATTTCAGATGGAGGATTGGACAAAGAAGAAAGCACTTGTAAATAATGTGTTCAATTTCACGCTTTCTCTTCAAGTCTGCAGAATGAGATGGCAATGGAGGCTTGGCAAGTTGACAAGATTCTAATAAATCTCTCACATTCTTGTTTGGAACAAGATCATCTGCAAGTATGTTTGTCGCTCCACAAGCACACATCGACTTCGAGATGATGCAGTCCCTAATACCTGATGATTATGATCCAAAAAAAGGTATATTAAAGTGACAAATATACTATACAATCAAAATGAATAAATGGATAAATCAAAAGAAGAAAGACTATTAAATAAAATAGAACAAAAACTGATTAACACAACAATAGAACTTAACAGAAACATCAAACTTGTATTTTTTGGAAACAAAATAGACGTAAGGATATGTAATGATTTTTTTTCTTTTCTTTAAAAAAACTAATTTCAACTTAAGCATGGCATTATAGACAAGTTAGTGAAAACATTAGAAAACTTTTGCATGTGTGGTTAACATGAAGAAAGAGGACAATCAGATTATGTTTAACATGAAATCCTTAGCACTGTCTAGTGTACAATTAATAAAACACTTACACTTATCGCAGAAACTCCTATAGCAACATTTGCCTGTCATGACGGCATCTTTCATTACTCCTTTGCACAACGGACAATGAAGTTCTGCTGGAATGTCGATTGCAGATCGAGTTGAAGGTAATCCCTCTATCTCCCTTTCAAAAGTGGCCCTATTTCATGCAAAAAACAAAAAAAAAAGCCAAATGAATTCCGGAAACTGTAAAAAACAACATAATACTAGTTCAACCAAGGAACTACAAACAAATCAAGCTAGAAGTAAAATTAGATTAGCTTACTCATCAGGCTTCAGAGCAGCGACAACTCCACCGGTCAATGCATAAGAGCCATTTGAAGTTGTCATCAGCATTGACTTTGGAATGCCAGTTGGAGGCTTCAACTTCTTAATGTCGTAATTAGGATCACCATTAGTCGGGCAATCCCGAATAAAATGCCCCGGAATATTGCACCGGCGACACAAATATAGCCTGCAGGGAGGTGCTCGGTCCCTGGTACTCATTCTTCCATCCATAAATCCTCCAAAACACTGATAAGCTCTTGATGAGGAATCCTGAATTTGCCTGCAAGTGCATTTAAGTTTCACAATTCATTAGTAAAGGATAAAAAGGAATCCAACCAAACAAATAAGTTGAATGACAAGAATTGATCATGCACTAATGTACTAACCAAGTATTGATTACAGCCTTAATCCTCCTCTCCTCCTCAACCTTGTTGATCATAGAGGCCGAGGGGGCATCTTGCATCGTATTGGTTGATTGCACTTCAAATGCATCAATGGTAAACAAATCACCAAAATCATGCCAGTCATTCTCCTCCGGCTGCAAGACCAACTAGAAAAATTAAACATATATACAATATAATTCCAACAGAACTTTCAACCATCAAGTTTCACCAAATGAAACCTCAAAAACTAATTTTTATGAATCTCATATCACATGCATTTAGCCATTTACCATTGTTGGACTGCTCTTTGATGATTGATCAAGATCCTTCTCCTTATTGTCTACAACAATGTTTGCTCTACACCACAAACATATATATCTTAGCTAAAATGATCTAGATCTAGCATTTCAACCAAAAGCATCTGATACGCATAATCAGATTGAACTTAATACTGGTACAAGACTTAAAGGCTAAAACAATGACCCTCGACAAGGTTAATGACTGCACAATATCAAATTGGGGAAGCAATCCTTTTCTCTTTTGGTTATATAAAAGAAATGTTTAAAGACTTGAAAATTGAAACTTGTACCCTTTTCGTTCGATTACGATAGGCATGCGAAGTCCTCTTGGAACGCGGTGAACTATAACTGAGGTATCCCTCGGGATCAAAGTAGCTTCATCAAGGTACTCTGGAATTGCAACGACAAAAAAGAAGTGTTTAATATTTTATGAAAAAGATAATCCAGCCATGTAATGTATGTAGACAAATCAAACAAACTCCTGTATTCGAAACTTTATACATCACTAATTCATAACAAGATATATACAAACTACATGCCGACTCCGTCTATTAATGATTTACATCCAACCAAAGTGTTAGTAGTCAGGGAATGAAAAGTATGCAAAGAGTTATTCAGTTTAATTTGAAGACTGATTTTCTTTTAACCAAAATAGCAACAAATTTACTTCATTCATTGAAGAGTTTTAGTAAAGTGTATAATATGTCCCTCGACAAAGCACGCCATCAACTGCATTAGCTTTTAATCCATGTAAGGAGTCTCGACTAATTGGCGGGGACTGGACTCAAGAGTAATCACTAAATAATTAGGAAATTAACGAGGACCAACCTTCATTGGTCTGAGCGTCAAAGACCATAAGGATGAAATCAGCGCGTCTCTTCAAATGCATGGACTCAACAATTCTTAGCTTCAAGTCCGCGACAGATATTGAAGGACCTTCTATGACCAAAGATTTATAATCTTTGGAGCTCTTGAATTTGTAGTGCACAGCCGCCATCATCTCTGCTGCAGATGATTCCTCTAGTTGATCAAATAGAGAAATCAAGGGTGCTTCTTGAATCTTTGGTTGGAATCTTCAAATGCCAAATTTAACCGTCCAAAAAACTGAACCTGCAATGATGAAACTATGTTATGCACTTCAACTAATTAAACCATAATTATGGATGAGAAATTAATAACTGTGCACAGTAACAGTTTCCAAATGACTGCAGTGCGCCAAGAAATTGACTATATAGATCAGAAGCATCAGCTTAGATTTATAAACATGCTTTGAATAAGAAAAAAGTTATTATCATGTTAGGTAAAACTTGTTCACATTCAAAAACTTCATGTTGAGTAAGTTTTTGACTGTAGTGTGCCAAAAAATTATTATCATGACTGTACAGATAAGAAGCATGGACTTTATTTTTAGGGAAACACATTGTTTATCGCCAATTTTTTCTGTAAAAAGTGTACATACTTGGCTATAATAAAATAAAGTCTTTGTTCCTATCCAAAAAAAAAAAAAAAACTTCATGTTTAGTAAAACTTCTTGATTTTCAAAAGCATTGGGTTTTGAATCTTTGATTGGTCACACGTATACTTTGATTTTATTGTAACTAATTCATCATTGCGATTGTGATTCCCTTATGAGTGACTAAGACCTAAAAAGAATCCCAAGTTAGTGGAATTGATTTTTGTCCAGATCTTTCGCCCTATTAATTGAGTTTTAATTTGTTTCCATTCAAGGCTGTATTCCAAATCATTAGAAGCGAGTTGGTCATATGTAAATGGTAACTATTTTTTGTTTTTTTTTTTTCACACGATTCCAACAATAGCAAACAAATCTTGAAACAATTAAGAAGATGAACACCGATTGAAAACTTGGAAACTTCAACAAAATCGACAATGATAACGGAATTAATTCTTAAAAATTTCAACCAAGAATTTAACCCTAAAAGAAACATAATCTAAACCTTCAATAAAATGTTTATCAATCTCCTGCTCTCAGTTCTCTTCTTCCGAATCTTTAAATCTTCTTACACTCATTTTTTTGGGGTAAGTCTATTTATATAGGAAAAGATAAGATAGAGAGGGCTTGGGCCACAAGTATAGGATTCAAATGGATAAAGACAAATAAAATGAATCCTTCTATTTCTACCCAACGATTTTCAATGAATCCAACGGATTCGGTTATTAGATTTCTTTCTTTTTTAACTCAAAAAAAAAAAAAATTCTCTCATTTTAATGACCGCGGTATCTGCCGCCTTGAACCCTGTTAATTTAATCCGACTTAGTTCTTCTATTGTATGTCACAATAGTTAGTAAGCTGATCACCACTTGTTAATAGCAGATCTTGTGCAGTTATTTCTCTTGCTAGTCATGATCCCAATTTAGTTTCAATGTCAACATGAACTTTCATGGGGCCGTTCTCTGTCATTTCTGAGAGGGGGAAGTTTTAATGTATGTTTTTGCAAATTGAGGATCTTTGAAAAACAGTGATGCCATTTGCATTTAATTTCTCTTATAGATCTTATCACTTCTAATGTTGTTGGTGCAAACACTTCCAACGTAACAATCCTAATTATACATGCACGTTGTCATCGAACTTTTCAAACTGCAAGTAATTTTGGATACTAAACTTACATTTGCAAGGATAAGGTCACCTTACTTAGCTAACCTTATCTAGAGGACACCAACAATTGAGTATTTTTTATATATAAAAAAGCTCATCACTGCCGCGAGGGGTGTGATAGAGTGGCTACAAATAGGGCTTTATTACTCTCACTAAGGCAAGTTGATGGGTTCGATTCGTAGCAGCTACGTTATTTTTCTTCAATATTTGAGGTAGTGATAGGGGCACCCTTCTAGCCCTGCGACTAGCTTCTCCGTCGGGTGGCTTGGTAAGCAAGCTACCTTCAGCATCGGTTGTGTTTTAATTGGGAGGCGCCGAATCAATTTGATCGTAAAAAAAAAAAAAAAAAAGGTCATCAAAGTTTTTTTTTTTTTTTTTCGATTTCTCACGGGGTGTTCGACGCCAATCATCTATCTAGCCCCATTTGGGGGCACCTAATTTTTCCATTTACTAGTATTCTCCATTTTTTCTATGCATGAGACTTGTTAAGGGAAATGAAGTAGCATTTTACAACAACAACAACAACAACATAATCTTAGTCTCAAATTAATCGGGGGTCGACTATATGGATCAAACTCTTCCATTGCGCTCGATTTAATGTAATTGATGATGAACTTTACAAACAATTTAAATCTCTCATAATTAATGCGTTCCGAGTTAATTTTACAAACAATTTAAATATCTCATAATTGATGCGTCCCAATTTAACTCTTCCATTGCGCTTGATTTAATTAGGCCATGGCTATTCGAACCACATGTTTTGGTCCCTTTACCCCATTACTTCATTGTACCCTATTTTTGAAATTTTTTTACTGCTTTTAGTCCTCCTTTTTGTAAATAATTTCAAAACTGCTCATCACCCTCAACAAATGTTTACACCATCCTCTACCTTCATCTCTCAATCCCCTCAATTTCTCGTTTTATTCATTGTAGAGCATATGTACTAGGTCACCAAATGTCGTAGGAGTGTTTTTTTTCATCGAAGAAGGTCGGATGTGGTCGCGTCATGTCCAAGAAGTGAAGAAGTGTCGCCCACGGGGTTCGGTTGGAGTCGGCTGTTACCTCTAAAAAGGTAACGAACGACTTCAACTGATACCCTTAAAGAGGTAATGCTCGACTCCGACCGATACCTTTAACTCTTTAGAGGTATCGACCGACTCTAGCCGATAATGCGAAGTGATCTCGGTTTTAGTTGGTTACAGAGGGTTCCAGCCAAGACCTCTAAAGAGGTGTTGGCCATGTGTGTCTGACACCTCTTTAGAGGTGTCAGTCATGTGTGGTCGACACTAGCGGGTAACGAGAATGAACAACAAAGTTTCAAAACTCCTAAAAAATGCATGATAATAACAAAAAAAATAGTGGGTTTTACTAAAAATTGCTTGATATTAACGATTTTATCGAGAATTTGTATCAAATGTAAAATTTAACCCCAAAATAGAAGCCTTAAACTCAACAACAAAATCACAAACAATAGACTCAAAAAAAAAAAAAAAAAAAAAACTTCAAAAAACATCAAAAGTCAAATCGATGTTATTTTTCTCGGATTTCGACGGATAAGAGTTGGTGGGGATAATGCGATTTTGAGAGATAATGAAATCTGGAAAACGTTGGACGATCTAGACACCGAAGAAGAAGAAGAAGAAGTAATCTCTCTCAACATTCTCCACAACAATCTCATCCTCACTAACCTTCTCCTCCAACAAGTAAGCGAAGAAGAACTACAACAACAACTCCAGAAACTCCATCTACATCTACATCTGCATCTACATCCATGGCGGCGGCGAAGGGGGTTTCGCTCAGCTACATCGCCAGAGTCTCGAATGACGTCAAGCGACTCGCCAACTTCGGAGCGGAGCGGATCCGAAGAGGCTTCCCAGAGGGCACCACGTCTGCTTCTCTGTGACGAATTTCGATGATTTCGTTCGATCTCTGAAGGTAATATTCAGTAATTGGAGGAAACAAAGCACTTAATTCTGCATTTGCACACAATTTGAAGGCTCAAAATCGAGTTTTTTGCGACGAGTTTCGATAAGTCTCTTGTAGACAATTCAAAAAGATGCATTTTGTTGGCTTACTTGAATTAGATTTGAGATTCAAAGACAAACTATTGAATTCCATCCACTAATTGCAGTGCTTCTATTTTTAGAATTTTTGGTTACTCAGCAATTTGAAATTCAAAGTTTATGGTGATTTTGTGATGCTTTTGTGAATGAGAACTTAAACCTGTTAAGGAGGGATTGAGAAATGTAAAATGTGAACAAATGAAGAAAGTTATTGTGGAAGGTCATTTCCTAGTGTCGGTCGTATCGGCTTCTAATTTGAGTGTTTAGAAGGTCTGAATCTGATCATGTTTTTTAGATTTTGAGGTTCTCTGCTACGAATCCAATCCAACACATGTTTTGATGATTGTTTTGAAATATTTGTTACTCATTCCACTTAGTCAATTTCATTAGTGCAGTTGTATATTGTCCATCGTGTACCTAAATGCAAATGGATATTCTAGTTATCTCGTCACAACACAATGACAATGTGAGGAAAAGAGCGTGGTAATTTTAATTTGGTTTCGAAAGTTGTTTTGTTGAATACATTTGTTAAAACGCGATCTAATTATCATTGCTATTCACTAATGTTTTCTGTTTGTCGCTTGCACGCTGCTTAGGTTAACTTTATTTTAGATTATTATTTTAGCCTTACCTGTGTTGTTAAACCATGGAAAAACATGCTGAGTTGAAAGTAATCTCGCAGGAAAAAAGGAATTGAGATGTTTGAGAAGACTCAACCTGATGGAAAAACAAAGCAAGTCTTCTTCTTTGATCCAGATGGTAAGCTTTTATCTTTTGATCGTACCCTTACATAATTACATTGCCTCCTCAAGTTCTTTCCTTAGCGAACCTGAAATGACTGGGTGTATCTTACTACATTGAGTCAAAGATATCGTGATTAATACTATAAAATAAGGAGAACTGTAACTATACAAACTCAGGTCTGGTTTAATTGAGCAAAACCTGAATATCAAGCAATGATCCTTCTAATTTTATAGAATAAGGTCATTATCCAACTTAAGTTTCGGCTTTCCTTTTCTTTTCTTGGATTGTCCTGCGGCCCCTTGCACATGTTAGACATGATTCTAAGACTGCTATCTTGCATGCGTGTCAATACTTTCATTGTTACTGGAGAAGTCCTGAGGTGTTTGCCTTACATATATTTTAGTCACAACTGCTGTGCTGGTCAGTCAAATTCATATCTTTCATTGCAATGTAGCTGTGACCTGTGACTATTGAGTTTTTAGCAGGGTCTTTCAGTTCCTTTGGAAATTATCTTGGTACCCAGTGTCTAACAAGAAGTTTCACTTGTGTTATTTTCTATAATGTTGTGAACATGTTGTTTGAAGAATTATCTCTAGGTTTAATTAGAGCATGTCAATTGATCCAATTAGATTTTTTTTTTCTAATCTAGATATGGGTGGAGTTACCCGTAAAGTCATCATAATTGACAGTAGTCGCATAATAATTTACTCAAACTTTACAGCCACTTGTCCGTGGCCCAAGTGATTATGCTATTTGAATTTGGGTGATAATAGACTAATTTTGTAGCATTAAATCGAGCAGAGTGGAGGGGTTTGGTCCATGTAGATGACCGCAACTAATTTAGGAGACAAGGTTTGTTGTTGTTCTTTAATTTAGTGCTTTGTTTTTGCTAAACGCTCAATAAAATATAGATAGTTTCTAGTTATTATACACTTACATCAACTGAATGTTTTCTCCACGGGCTATGGCTTGGAGGTAGGAAGCTGGGCAGCACCACAACAGTAATATTTTTGGATTCAAATGGTTCATATTAGGTATTATATATCATGAAGAAGTGTCAAGTATGATCATTATCCTGTTTAGCTGTGTTAGTGTAGGCTCCAACTTATTCGAATGCTCTTATTGAAATGCTCTTTGATCTCCAATGGCTGGTTTAGTGGTGAAAGTATTGGTGAACGACGGGATGAGAGTGGCGGAAGGACAACTTTGTCTTGGTTTTAGAAGCAATGAAATAGAGGTGCAAATGATTTATCTGTCCTTTCTTCTAACTTATTCAAATGCTCTTTGATGTCATGATTTCCTTCATTTTCAGCATGTTGTCAAGGCACCACGTTCGGCTATGTTCATCACTCAAAGTCAATACTTCGCCAATAAGTTTTCGACAACAATGTGCTCTTTGTTATCAAGGTACGTTTCCTCAACATCGTAGAAAGAAGCTGGGGAGAAAGATCCAAGCGCAAGCATTGAGTCAAACTGATTCAGGTATAGCAAGATAGTTCTTGTCTCCGTCTTCTATCCTTTTTAGCACTTCTAGCCTTGAAAAGAGAATCTTTCTTAGTTGTACAATTACTTTATGTGGAATTTAGCGTCTCACACATTCTTATTCCCTTGTCTGAGGAAGATTGCATCCCCCTTTAGACCTCTAGGTTCATCAAGTATTGCCACATTATTCCCAAGAAAAACCATGCCCTTCCTTGAAGTAACTAACCTTTATCAAAGTGAAAAAGATTTACATTTAGCTTTAGAGGCATGCCAGTTCAGTTAGGTGTATCTTTTGGCAAAAAACTTAATCAAAGTCCAACATAATTTGCTCACATTTTCTTTTCTGCACTAGTGATACTGATACCAGACTCAATTGCTCTAGAAATTGAACTTGACAAAATCAGATCTAGTTCGATTTGTTTTTATCAGTTTAATTTCCACTATTAATTGAATTTTACCCAACCTAATAGGTTCAACCAAGGAATTGCATTACTTCTACCAGCCAATGTTTTTTTGCAATTCAAAATAATAACGATAAGAAAAGAGACCCATGATGAGTCTATTCTGGGTAGTCGAATTTATCAGCTGGTTCATAATGGCATTTTCATCCTCAAATAGATCAATTTGGTACTGTTTTTCCAGAGTTGAAGTACTTAACCCGAATTCTGACCAAACATCTAGTTTAGGTTTTAAGTGTCCATAAGTTAGATTAATGTCCACTTGCAAAACCCTAATTGAACTGATTAGGGTGGTTAGATTTGTTTGTCTATTTTTATTTGAATGATCTATTTATTCGATCTTATTGCGCGCTAAATAAGTATAACCCCATGTGTTTAAGAATAGTATGAAATTATGAAATTATAAAGCTCAAACTTACATTTATAGATTGAACTAAAAACTGAACTGAATTGAAAACATGCACCTAATAATAAGCAATGACCAAGTACAAAGGAATAAAGAAACTAACTCCGAAAGACTAGGAAATTCAAAGAATAACTGCAAGACAGTTTTACATGAAAACATTTACTTAAATGCAGTCTTGAAGACTAACATACTGAAATGTTCACAGATAAAAGATTGACTTGCTCATTGTTATTCTCAAGTGGAGAATTTTTTTTTTTTTTTTTTTTTTTTTTTTTTTTTCCCTGTTTAGATAGAGCTGAGTTGGGTTGTACTCGTATGTAACTGTAATATTGTTTAATTCCGGATGGGACATATTTTTCCCTGTTTAGTTCTCTATGAGGAATACTTATTTTTATTCCTTGTGCAAGCCTTGTATTATATTACAATTACAATTCTTTTAATGAAATTAACTATAAACCAATCAATAGACAACATCATAGAGCATATTAAATGTTTTGTGTTTGTTATATACATATATATTTTTTTTTCCTAATTATAAGAAAATGAAAGCTACCCTTTCTTGTAAAAATCAAAGTCCGAAATTTGAATTCAGGATGTCTATCTTAAAACCAAAAAAAAAAGAAATCAAAAATAGATTTAAGAAACATTATGTTTATATTTCTATGAAAACAAGTATAAAATTGAGGAAAATGAATGGCTTAAGGACATAATATACTTTCCCCTGCACCTCAACTTATGGTTTGTTATTGTGCTGCAGATCGTTGATAGTAGTTCATCTAGGCATGAAGTCAAAGTGACACCTTTAGGTCAGAATGATTTCAGAACTGAAATTGATGGCTTAAGCATCGATATCAATGTAGCTGTCTATAACAAGTTAAGTTAGCTTATATATGCAATGTTTTTTAAATTTCAGACGCTGTGAATATATTTAGAATAGACATTGTTTTCAGTCCAGCTGCGTAATAGGGTTCCAAAATCGCTCTCTTCCCAAAATTGAAATAAATGAAGCAAAGGGATTTGTATTTGGTATGCAGACCATATTGGATTACATTGGTGCATGCCTTACAGCACACATCTTGAAGTTATATATCATGTTATGCTATGCGTTTTGGTTTTAAGTTGAATGCCTCGTATTGAGGTTTTAAAACTATTACAATTTTTACTCTTTCTTCTTAATAACTTAATATACTAATTTACTTCTACTCCTCCAAAAAAAAAAAAAAAAAAAACTAATTTACCTTCCATGTATATAAATTAATTTGGGGTTTGTGATTGATGTGTGCAGGATTATAACAAGCATATTCATGTATGACAACGTGTGTTGGTTTTAGAAGCAATGAAAATGAAGGTGCCAATGATTTATCTCTCTCCTCGCATCTAACTTATTTTCAAATGCTCTTTGATCTCATGATTTCCTTCATTTTCGGTATGTTGTCAAGGCACCACGTTCGGCCGTGTTCATCAGCTCAAAGTCAATACTGGCGAACAAGTTTTCGACAACAATGTGCTCTTTAATATCAAGGTACGTTTCCTCAACTACAATTACTTTATGTGGAATTTAGTGTCTCACACATTCTTATTCCCTTGTTTGAGAAAGATTGCATCTCCTTCTAGACCTCTATTCCTAAGAAAAACCATGCCCTTGTGAAAAGGATTTACATTTAGCTTTAGAGACATGCCAGTTCAGTTAGGTTTACCTTTCGGCAAAAAACCTAATCAAAGTCCATCATAATTTGCTCTCATTTTCTTTTCTGCGATAGTGATACTGATACCAAACTCAATTGCTTTAGAAATTGAACCTGACAATATCAGATCTAGTTCGGTTTAATTTCCACTATTAATTGAATTGTACCCAACCTAATAGGTTCAACCAAGGAATTGCATTACTTCTACTTCCAGCCAATGTTTTTTTTTTTTTTTTTTTTTTTTTTTGCAATTCAAAAGAATAATGATAAGAATAGATACCCATAATGAGACTATTTAGGGTAATTGAATTTATTAGCTGGTTCAGAATGGCATTTTCATCCTCAAATAGATCAGTTTGGTACTGTTTTTCTTATTTGGAGTACCTAACCCGAATTATGACCAAACATATAGTTTAGGTTTTAAGTATCTACAAGTTAGATAAATTTCCACTTGCGAAAATCAATTTGAATTGATTAGGGTGGTTAGATTCGTTTGTCTATTTTTATTTGAATGATATATTTCTTCGATCTTATTGCACGCTAAATAAGTATAACCCCATGTGTTTAAGAATAGTATGACATTATGAATTATCGTGACTTGGACGAATTCGAACCGTGCTTACTTTTACTTTTTCTTTTTCTTTTTTCTTTTTGGATACTCCTTGTATACGATGAATAGAGTAGAAACAATTTCTCTCATGTCCCTGCTTAACTACGCAGTTTCCAGGAGCTGGTTTTGCTGAACCCACTCACAGAAAATAATTTCAGAAGATGCATGCCTTTGATTGAATTCTCAGTATATTTTTGTGATTAGAATGTTGGCATTATCCTTGAAAATTCTATCATGTAAATCTTAATCTCCATCTTCAATAAATAAGTTATATCATAATTTCATTCTTTTTTGGCTCTCTATTATTCTTCTTCTTTATTTCCTACTTTCAACTTCATGTTGAGGCATATGCTGATGTCGTTATCTCGGACAATGCCTTTTTTTTTGGCTCTCTATTATTTCATTTTTTTTATAAGAAGCCTTCTTTTATACCCTGCCTATGAACCACCACTGCTCTCACGCGGAGACTCAAACTCTCAACCTTCGCTAAAGTCTAAAAGTGAGGATGTTTTATGTCTTTTTTTTTTAAGGTAAGAAAACAATTTAATCACAACACTCTTGACTCCAACATGAATCGAACAACCAAACCTTGCCTTTGGCAAATGATGCCTTAAACAACTCAATGATACCTAAATGTTTATTAAATTCAAAGAAAAAGGGAAATAATAGTTAAAAATTTCTTGTGCTCTTGATGCAATAAGGTAACTTTAAGATAAAGTTGTAAAACATATATTCATTAATGTAAAAGGAAAATTTACAATATCTTGTCTAACAAAATGCCTTTATACAATTATTATTATTATTATTATTATTATTCTTATTATTATTATTATTATTAGGAGGAAAGGAGACAGTGCTCCCGGAATTTTATTGATCGACAAAAAAAGAAAAAAAAAAGAGATTACATCTCGGAGGGATTGTGTACCCTCGAGTTAGTTTGTCTGGTTGATCGATTTACAATTATGCATCAACCATGTAAAAGTCAACATCTTTGTCTAAACATAAACTACACCAAATGAAGTAGAAAAAATATGAAAGTTTATCTACAATGTTGTCCTCTCGTCTCTCCTCCACACGGACCAGGCCTTCATCTGTGCATTACAATGTCTCCTTGGGTGTGGGTAGTAGTAGCTCCTCTGTCTCGGTGTGAATTTCTATGACCAACAACAAGAATAAGGGAATTAGAAAAGATTGATCATGAGAGGTAAATTTTGAAGTTTATTTCAATGGTAATTGTAATGTATATAGGTTAAGCGTTGAGATGTTGACAATACGATGCACAGTTCAAAAAATGTAGCAAATGTATGCATAAAGATTGATCATGGGTACATTTCTGTGACCAACAACAACACTTGACAAACAATATATAAATAGATTTTAATATACTGATATCATCAAACACTATATTAAGGTGCACGTATTGAGGTGACAAACCTAGCATACATAAAAATGCAATAACAACTACATATGCATGCATCCCTCAACTTGTAAACTGTTAAGCTTGGGGTACGCAAGTCATTGATCTCTCTGAACTTAGCCTTTTAGCAAGCGACGTTTCATCCATCTCACTAGGGATGCATTAGCTAAATATTCCCCATAACATATGCGGTCATGGCAGCATCAATAGGGAGCAATGGTGTTGACAGAGAATATTATAGACAAGTTGTAAGATCAACCTAACTAACAAGCATATTCCAACAAAATCATTGAAGTTCTCCTCCCTTTGGTGAAACATGAAAATCAATACATCAAATTTTAAGAAACACCAAATGTGCAGACGGAATTCGCTCTCAAAACAATACAAAGGATGTTCTCTTTCAGTCGACGCAAGAAATAGACATAGCGTTCTCTTGCCGAACAGTAGTAGTAGCACCCTTTGACAGTACACGAGCAAAAATGACGCGAAAATGAAACACATACACTTGCTAATTTCGACGAGGCAACATCCTCACTGCCTATCAATCCTCTGTCTATGTCACGAGCCTTCCCGAATTCCCTGTTATATAGAAGAGATACTTTTACTGTCAGTAAGTGCAATAGATTAAATAAGGCATACGTTCTACAAAAAAATTGATCTCAACCTCATATAAGAAATTATGTCAACAGACTGCTATAATGATAAATGAAAGGCTAAAGCATGCAATGCATTATTATAAATCAAAGTTCAAATCAATTTCAGATGGAGGATTGGACAAAGAAGAAAGCACCTTTCAATAATGTGTTCAATTTCACGCTTTCTCTTCAAGTCTGCAGAATGAGATGGCAATGGAGGCTTGGCAAGTTGACAAGATTCTAATAAATCTCTCACATTCTTGTTTGGAACAAGATCATCTGCAAGTATGTTTGTCGCTCCACAAGCACACATCGACTTCGAGATGATGCAGTCCCTAATACCTGATGATTATGATCCAAAAAAAGGTATATTAACGTGACAAATATACTATACAATCAAAATGAATAAATGGATAAATCAAAAGAAGAAAGACTATTAAATAAAATAGAACAAAAACTGATTAACACAACAATAGAACTTAACAGAAACATCAAACTTGTATTTTTTGGAAACAAAATAGACGTAAGGATATGTAATGATTTTTTTTTTCTTTCAAAAAACTAATTTCAACTTAAGCATGGCATTATAGACAAGTTAGTGAAAACATAAGAAAACTTTTGCATGTGTGGTTAACATGAAGAAAGAGGACAATCAGATTATGTTTAACATGAAATCCTTAGCACTGTCTAGTGTACAATTAATAAAACACTTACACTTATCGCAGAAACTCCTATAGCAACATTTGCCTGTCATGACGGCATCTTTCATTACTCCTTTGCACAACGGACAATGAAGTTCTGCTGGAATGTCGATTGCAGATCGAGTTGAAGGTAATCCCTCTATCTCCCTTTCAAAAGTGGCCCTATTTCATGCAAAAAAAAAAAAAAAAAAAAAAGCCAAATGAATTCCGGAAACTATAAAAAACCACATAATACTAGTTCAACCAAGGAACTACAAACAAATCAAGCTAGAAGTAAAATTAGATTAGCTTACTCATCGGCTTCAGAGCAAGCGACAACTCCACCGGTCAATGCATAAGAGCCATTTGAAGTTGTCATCAGCATTGACTTCGGAATGCCAGTTGGAGGCTTCAACTTCTTAATGTCGTAATTAGGATCACCATTAGTCGGGCAATCCCGAATAAAATGCCCCGGAATATTGCACCGGCGACAAATATAGCCTGCAGGAGGTGCTCGGTCCCTGGTACTCATTCTTCCATCCATAAATCCTCCAAAACACTGATAAGCTCTTGATGAGGAATCCTGAATTTGCCTGCAAGTGCATTTAAGTTTCACAATTCATTAGTAAAGGATAAAAAGGAATCCAACCAAACAAATAAGTTGAATGACAAGAATTGATCATGCACTAATGTACTAACCAAGTATTGATTAAAGCCTTAATCCTCCTCTCCTCCTCAACCTTGTTGATCATAGAGGCCGAGGGGGCATCTTGCATCGTATTGGTTGATTGCACTTCAAATGCATCAATGGTACACAAATCACCAAAATCGTGCCAGTCATTCTCCTCCGGCTGCAAGACCAACTAGAAAAATTAAACATATATACAATATAATTCCAACAGAACTTTCAACCATCAAGTTTCACCAAATGAAACCTCAAAAACTAATTTTTATGAATCTCATATCACATGCATTTAGCCATTTACCATTGTTGGACTGCTCTTTGATGATTGATCAAGATCCTTCTCCTTATTGTCTACAACAATGTTTGCTCTACACCACAAACATATATATATATATATCTTAGCTAAAATGATCTAGATCTAGCATTTCAACCAAAAGCATCTGATACACATAATCAGATTGAACTTAATACTGGTACAAGACTTAAAGGCTAAAACAATGACCCTCGACAAGGTTAATGACTGCACAATATCAAATTGGGGAAGCAAAACTTTTCTCTTTTGGTTATATAAAAGAAATGTTTAAAGACTTGAAAATTGAAACTTGTACCCTTTTCGTTCGATTACGATAGGCATGCGAAGTCCTCTTGGAACGCGGTGAACTATAACTGAGGTATCCCTCGGGATCAAAGTAGCTTCATCAAGGTACTCTGGAATTGCAACGACAAAAAAGAAGTGTTTAATATTTTATGAAAAAGATAATCCAGCCATGTAATGTATGTAGACAAATCAAACAAACTCCTGTATTCGAAACTTTATACATCACTACTTCATAACAAGATATATACGAAATACATGCCGACTCCGTCTATTAATGATTTACATCCAACCAAAGTGTTAGTAGTCAGGGAATGAAAAGTATGCAAAGAGTTATTCAGTTTAATTTGAAGACTGATTTTCTTTTAACCAAAATAGCAACAAATTTACTTCATTCATTGAAGAGTTTTAGTAAAGTGTATAATATGTCCCTCGACAAAGCACGCCATCAACTGCATTAGCTTTTAATCCATGTAACGAGTCTCGACTAATTGGCGGGGACTAGACTCAAGAGTAATCACTAAATAATTAGGAAATTAACGAGGACCAACCTTCATTGGTCCGAGCGTCGAAGACCATAAGGATGAAATCAGCGTGTCTCTTCAAATGCATGGACTCAACAATTCTTAGCTTCAAGTCCGTGACGGATATTGAAGGACCTTCTATGACCAAAGATTTATAATCTTTGGAGCTCTTGAATTTGTAGTGCACAGCCGCCATCATCTCTGCTGCAGATGATTCCTCTAGTTGATCAAATAGAGAAATCAAGGGTGCTTCTTGAATCTTTGGTTGGAATCTTCAAATGCCAAACTTAACCGTCCAAAAAACTGAACCTGCAATGATGAAACTATGTTATGCACTTCAACTAATTAAACCATAATTATGGATGAGAAATTAATAACTGTGCACAGTAACAGTTTCCAAATGACTGCAGTGCGCCAAGAAATTGACTATATAGATCAGAAGCATCAGCTTAGATTTATAAACATGCTTTGAATAAGAAAAAAGTTATTATCATGTTAGGTAAAACTTGTTCACATTCAAAAACTTCATGTTGAGTAAGTTTTTGACTGCAGTGTGCCAAAAAATTATTATCATGACTGTACAGATCAGAAGCATGGACTTTATTTTTAGGGAAACACATTGTTTCTCGCCAATTTTTTCTGTAAAAAGTGTACATACTTGGCTATGATAAAATAAAGTCTCGTTCCTATCCAAAACAAAAAAAAAAAAAAAAAAAAAAAACTTCATGTTGAGTAAAACTTCTTGATATTCAAAAGCATTGGGTTTTGAATCTTTGATTGGTCACACATATACTTTGATTTTATTGTAACTAATTCATCATTGCGATTGTGATTCCCTGGTGAGTGACTAAGACCTAAAAAGAATCCCAAGTTGGTCATATGTAAATGGTAACTATTTTTTGTTTTTTTTTTCACACAAATCCCAACAATAGCAAACAAATCTTGAAATAAATAAGAAGATGAACACCGATTGAAAACTTGGAAATTTCAACCAAAATCGACAATGATAACGGAATTAATTCTTAAAAATTTCAACCAAGAACTTAACTCTAAAAGAAAATTAATCTAAACCTTCAATAAAATGTTTATCAATCTCCTGCTCTCAATTCTCTTCTTCCGAATCTTTAAATCTTCTTACACTCATTTTTTTGGGTTAGGTCTATTTATATAGGAAAAGATAAGATAGAGAGGGCTTGGGCCACAAGTATAGGATTGGAATGGATAAAGACAAATAAAATGAATACTTCTATTTAGATTACCTTTAATCATCAATAGCCAACTAATCAAATGGGACGTAATCCAACTATCAAGACAAGCCTATCAACCCGATGGAGAACACCGTTAATTTTTTTCACTTTCACAGTGCCGTTGATCTTCAAAATGAGTTCATCAAATAGTGATAATGAAATCTGGAAAACGTTGGACGATCTAGACACCGAAGAAGAAGAAGAAGAAGAAGTAATCTCTCTCAACATTCTCCACAACAATCTCATCCTCACTAACCTTCTCCTCCAACAAGTAAGCGAAGAAGAACTACAACAACAACTCCAGAAACTCCATCTACATCTACATCTGCATCTACATCCATGGCGGCGGCGAAGGGGGTTTCGCTCAGCCACATCGCCAGAGTCTCGAATGACGTCAAGCGACTCGCCAACTTCGGAGCGGAGCGGATCCGAAGAGGCTTCCCAGAGGGCACCACGTCTGCTTCTCTGTGACGAATTTCGATGATTTCGTTCGATCTCTGAAGGTAATATTCAGTAATTGGAGGAAACAAAGCACTTAGTTCTGCATTTTGCACACAATTTGAAGGCTCAAAATCGAGTTTTTTGCGACGAGTTTCGATAAGTCTCTTGTAGACAATTCAAAAAGATGCATTTTGTTGGCTTACTTGAATTAGATTTGAGATTCAAAGGCAAACCATTGAATTCCATCCACTAATTGCAGTGCTTCTATGTTTAGAATTTTTGGTTACTCAGCAATTTGAAATTCTAAGTTTATGGTGATTTTGTGATGCTTTTGTGAATGAGAACTTAAACCTGTTAAGGAGGGATTGAGAAATGTAAAATGTGAACAAATGAAGAAAGTTATTGTGGAAGGTCATTTCCTAGTGTCGGTCGTATCGGCTTCTAATTTGAGTGTTTAGAAGGTCTGAATCTGATCATGTTTTTTAGTTTTGAGGTTCTCTGCTACAAATCCAATCACATGTTTTAATGATTGTTTTGAAATATTTGTTACTCATTCCACTTAGTCAATTTCATTAGTGCAGTTGTATATTGTCCATTGCGCACCTAAATGCAAATGACTGGGTGTATCTTACTACATTGAGTCAGAGATATCGTGATTAATACTATAAAATAAGGAGAACTGTAACTATACAAACTCAGGTCTGCTTTAATTGAGCAAAACCTGAATATCAAGCAATGATCTTTCTAATTTTATAGAATAATGTCATTATCCAACTTAAGTTTCAGCTTTCCTTTTCTTTTCTTGGATTGTCCTGCGGCCCCTTGCACATGTTAGACATGATTCTAAGACTGTTATCTTGCATGCATATCAATACTTTCATTGTTACTGGAGAAGTCCTGAGGTGTTTGCCTTACATATATTTTAGTCACAACTGCTGTGCTGGTCAGTCAAATTCATATCTTTCATTGCAATGTAGCTGTGACCTGTGACTATTGAGTTTTTAGCAGGGCCTTTCAGTTCCTTTGGAAATTATCTTGGTACCCAGTGTCTAACAAGAAGTTTCACTTGTGTTATTTTCTATAATGTTGTGAACATGTTGTTTGAAGAATTATCTCTAGGTTTAATTAGAGCATGTAAATTGATCCAATTAGATTTTTTTTTTCTAATCTAAATATGGGTGGAGTTACCCGTAAAGTCATCATAATTGACAGTAGTCGCATAATAATTTACTCAAACTTTACAAAGCACTTGTCCGTGGCCCAAGTGATTATGCTATTTGAATTTGGGTGATAATAGACTAATTTTGTAGCATTAAATTGAGCAGAGTGGAAGGGTTTGGTCCATGTAAATGACCGCAACTAATTTAGGAGACAAGGTTTGTTGTTGTTCTTTCATTTAGTGCTTTGTTTTTGCTAAGCGCTCAATAAAATATAGATAGTTTCTAGTTGTTATACACTTACACCAACTGAATGTTTTCTCCACGGGCTAGCAGTAATATTTTTGGATTCAAATGGTTCATATTAGGTATTATATATCATGAAGAAGTGTCGAGTATGATCATTATCCTGTTTAGCTTTGTGTTAGTGTAGGCTCCAACTTATTCGAATGCTCTTATTGAAATGCTCTTTGATCTCCAATGGCTGGTTTAGTGGTGAAAGTATTGGTGAACGATGGGATGAGAGTGGCGGAAGGACAACTGTCTTGGTTTTAGAAGCAATGAAATGGAGGTGCGAATGATTTATCTGTCCTTTCTTCTAACTTATTCAAATGCTCTTTGATCTCATGATTTCCTTCATTTTCAGCATGTTGTCAAGGCACCACGTTAAAGGTTGTGTTCATCAACTCAAAGTCAATACTGGCCAATAAGTTTTCGACAACAATGTGCTCTTTGTTATCAAGGTACGTTTCCTCAACATCGTAGAAAGAAGCTGGGGAGAAAGATCCAAGTGCAAGCATTGAGTCAAACTGATTCAGGTATAGCAAGATAGTTCTTGTCTCTGTCTTCTATTCTTTATAGCACTTCTAGCCTTGAAAAGAGAATCTTTCTTAGTTGTACAATTACTTTATGTGGAATTTAGCGTCTCACACATTCTTATTCCCTTGTCTGAGGAAGATTGCATCCCCCTTTAGACCTCTAGGTTCATCAAGTATTGCCACATTATTCCCAAGAAAAACCATGTCCTTCCTTGAAGTAACTAACCTTTATCAAAGTGAAAAAGATTTACATTTAGCTTTAGAGGCATGCCAGTTCAGTTAGGTGTATCTTTTGGCAAAAAACCGAATCAAAGTCCAACATAATTTGCTCACATTTTCTTTTACTCGCACTAGTGATACTGATACCAGACTCAATTGCTCTAGAAATTGAACTTGACAAAATCAGATCTAGTTCGATTTGTTTTTATCGGTTTAATTTCCACTATTAATTGAATTTTACCCAACCTAATAGGTTCAACCAAGGAATTGCTTTACTTCTACTTCCAGCCAAAGTTTTTTTGCAATTCAAAATAATAACGATAAGAAAAGAGACCCATGATGAGTCTATTCTGGGTAGTCGAATTTATCAGCTGATTCATAATGGCATTTTCATCCTCAAATAGATCAATTTGGTACTGTTTTTCCAGAGTTGAAGTACTTAACCCGAATTCTGACCAAACATCTAGTTTAGGTTTTAAGTGTCCATAAGTTAGATTAATGTCCACTTGCAAAAACCTAATTGAACTGAATAAGGTGGTTAGATTTGTTTGTCTATTTTTATTTGAATGATCTATTTATTCGATCTTATTGCGCGCTAAATAAGTATAACACCATGTGTTTAAGAATAGTATGAAATTATGAAATTATAAAGCTCAAACTTACATTTATAGATTGAACTAAAAACTGAACTGAATTGAAAACATGCACCTAATAATAAGCAATGACCAAGTACAAAGGAATAAAGAAACTAACTCCTAAAGACTAGGAAATTCAAAGAATAACTGCAAGACAGTTTTACATGAAAACATTTACTTAAATGCAGTCTTGAAGACTAACATACTGAAATGTTCACAGATAAAAGATTGACTTGCTCATTGTTATTCTCAAGTGGAGAATTTTTTTTTTTTTTTTTTTTTTTTTTGGGATAGAGCTGAGTTGGGTTGTACTTGTATGTAACTGTAATATTGTTTAATTCCGGATGGGACATATTTTTCCCTGTTTAGTTCTCTATGAGGAATACCTATTTTTATTCCTTGTGCAAACCTTGTATTATATTACAATTACAATTCTTTTAATGAAATTAACTATAAACCAATCAATAGACAACATCATAGAGCATATTAAATGTTTTGTGTTTGATATATATAAATATATATATATATATTTTTCCTAATTATAAGAAAATGAAAGCTACCCTTTCTTTTAAAAATCAAAATCCGAAATTTGAATTCAGGATGTCTATCTTAAAACCAAAAAAAAAGGAAATCAAAAATAGATTTAAGAAACATTATGTTCATATTTCTATGAAAACAAGTATCAAATTGAGGAAAATGAATGGCTTAAGGACATCACCGCACCGATCCTCTGAGCAGCTTATGGACGAGCCTTCTTTACCATTATTTATATTTCTAGATTGTATGGAATATTTTAATCTGACTTATTTAGCTTGCTATTCCATGGCGAGGGAGCAACAACTTAAACTCATTGTGGCTCGCTCATCCACCATTTCGGGTTCATCATGATGCATCAGAAACAATGGATTTTAAGTGGGACAATGAAGATGCTAGCGACTCGAAGCAAATAAAACTTTCTGTGACTCAACAATCAAATGGAAACTATTTGGTTAAGGTAATTTTTCGTCTCTTTTGTCGATACGAGGTAATATGTTATTCGTATATGTAGAATGGGTAAAAATCTATATTGTTTCATTTGGCAACCTGTTTGTGTGGACAACATTGTGATACACACTCATGTTAAGTCATAATATACTTTCCCTTGCACCTCAACTTATGGTTTATTATTGTCCTGCAGATCGCTGATAGTAGTTCATCTAGGCATGAAGTCAAAGTGACACCTTTAGGTCAGAATGATTTCAGAACTGAAATTGATGGCTTAAGCATCAATATCAATGTAGCAGTCTATAACAAGGTAAGTTAGCTCATATATGCAATGTTTTTTAAATTTCAGACGCTGGGAATGTATTTAGAATAGACATCGTTTTCAGTCCAGCTGCGTAATAGGGTTCCAAAATCGCTCTCTTCCCAAAATTGAAAAAACTGAAGCAAAGGGATTTTTATTTGGTATGCAGATCATATTGGATTACGTTGGTGCATGCCTTACAGCACACATCTTGAAGTTTTGTATCATGTTATGCTTTGCGTTTTGGTTTTAAGTTGAATGCCTCATATTGAGGTTTTAAAACTATTACAATTTTTACTCTTTCTTCTTAATAACTTAATATACTAATTTACTTCTACTCCTAAAAAAAAAAAAAAAAAAAAAAACTAATTTACCTTTCCATGTATATAAATTAATTTGGGGTTTGTGATTGATGTGTGCAGGATTATAACAAGCATATTCATGTATGACAACCTGTGTTGGTTTTAGAAGCAATGAAAATGAAGGTGCCAATGATTTATCTCTCCTCGCATCTAACTTATTTTCAAATGCTCTTTGATCTCATGATTTCCTTCATTTTCAGTATGTTGTCAAGGCACCACGTTCTGGCCGTGTTCATCAGCTCAAAGTCAATACTGGCGAACAAGTTTTCGACAACAATGTGCTCTTTAATATCAAGGTACGTTTCCTCAACTACAATTACTTTATGTGGAATTTAGTGTCTCACACATTCTTATTCCCTTGTTTGAGAAAGATTGCATCTCCTTCTAGACCTCTAGGTTCATCATGTATTGCCACGTTATTCCTAAGAAAAACCATGCCCTTCCTCGAAGTAATTAACCTTTATCATAGTGAAAAGGATTTACATTTAGCTTTAGAGACATGCCAGTTCAGTTAGGTTTACCTTTCGGCAAAAAACCTAATCAAAGTCCATCATAATTTGCTCTCATTTTCTTTTCTGCGCTAGTGATACTGATACCAAACTCAATTGCTTTAGAAATTGAACCTGACAATATCAAATCCAGTACGGTTTAATTTCCACTATTAATTGAATTGTACCCAACCTAATAGGTTCAACCAAGGAATTGCATTACTTCTACTTCCAGCCAATGTTTTTTTTTTTTTTTTGCAATTCAAAATAATAATGATAGGAAAAGATACCCATAATGAGACTATTTAGGGTAATTGAATTTATTAGCTGGTTCAGAGTGACATTTTCATCCTCAAATAGATCAGTTTGGTACTGTTTTTCTTATTTGGAGTGCCTAACCCGAATTATGACCAAACATCTAGTTTAGGTTTTAAGTATCTACAAGTTAGATAAATGTCCACTTGCGAAAATCAATTTGAATTGATTAGGGTGGTTAGATTCGTTTGTCTATTTTTATTTGAATGATCTATTTCTTCGATCTTATTGCACGCTAAATAAGTATAACCCCATGTGTTTAAGAATAGTATGACATTATGAATTATCGTGACTTGGACGAATTCGAACCGTGCTTACTTTTACTTTTTCTTTTTCTTTTTTCTTTTTGGATACTCCTTGTATATGATGAATAGAGTAGATGCAATTTCTCTCATGTCCCCGCTTAACTACGTTAGCTTCCGAGAGCCGGTTTTTGAACCCACTCGTAACCCACTCACAGAAAATAATTTCAGAAGATGAATGCATTTGATTGAATTCTCAGTATATTTTTGTGATTAGAATGTTGGCATTATCCTTGAAAATTCTAAGAAATCATGTAAATCTTAATCTCCATCTTCAATAAATAAGTTATATCATAATTTCATTCTTTTTTGGCTCTCTATTATTCTTCTTCTTTATTTCCTACTTTCAACTTCATGTTGAGGCATATGCTGATGTTATCTCGGACAATGCCTTTTTTTTTGGCTCTCTATTATTTCATTTTTTTTATAAGAAGCCTTCCTTTATACCCTGCCTATGAACCACCACTGCTCTCACGCGGAGACTCAAACTCTCAACCTTCGCTAAAGTCTAAAAGTGAGGATGTTTTATGTCTTTTTTTTTAAGGTAAGAAAACAATTTAATCACAACACTCTTGACTCCAACATGAATCGAACAACCAAACCTTGCCTTTGGCAAGTGATGCCTTAAACAACTTAATGATACATAAATGTTTATTAAATTCAAAGAAAAAGGGAAATAATAGTTAAAAATTTCTTGTGCTCTTGATGCAATAAGGTAACTTTAAGATAAAGTTGTAAAACATATATTCATTAATGTAAAAAGAAAATTTACAATATCTTGTCTAACAAAATGCCTTTATACAATTATTATTATTATTATTATTATTATTATTATTATTATTATTATTATTATTATTATTATTATTATTATTATTATTATTATTATTATGAGGAAAGGAGACAAATTCTTATTGATCGGCAAAAAGAAAAAAAAAAAAGAGATTACATCTCGGAGGGATTGTGTACCCTCGAGTTAGTTTGTCTGGTTGATCGATTTACAATTATGCATCAACCATGTAAAAGTCAACATCTTTGTCTAAACATAAACTACACCAAATGAAGTAGAAAAAATATGAAAGTTTATCTACAATGTTGTCCTCTCGTCTCTCCTCCACACGGACCAGGCCTTCATCTCTGCATTACAGTGTCTCCTAGGGTGTGGGTGGTAGTAGCTCCTCTGTCTCGGTGTGAATTTCTGTGACCAACAACAAGAATAAGGGAATTAGAAAAGATTGATCATGAGAGGTAAATTTTGAAGTTTATTTCAATGGTAATTGTAATGTATATAGGTTAAGCGTTGATATGTTGACAATACGATGCACAGTTAAAAAATGTAGCAAAAAAAAATGTGTGCATAAAGATTGATCATGGGTACATTTCTGTGACCAACAACAACACTTGACAAACAATATATAAATAGATTTTAATATACTGTTATCATCAAACACTATATTAAGGTGCACGTATTGAGGTGACAATCCTAGAATACATAAAAATGCAATAACAACTACATATGCATGCATCCCTCAACTTGTAAACTGTTAAGCTTGGGATATGATACACAAAAAGCAAAACTTGAACACTCTGGTATTTATCTACGCACATCCGAAGAAAAGCGATAAGATGTACAATGTCGTGTTCAAGCACTTTGCGTTTCGTATTGTAAGCTACCAATAACTTAACATGCGTAACATTAATTAGAATTTTTTTTTATTTTTTTTTTAACTCTAGCATGAGTCAAACCTACAACCTCTCTAAACTTAGCCTTTTAGCAAGCGACGTTTCATCCATCTCACTAGGGATGCATTAGCTAAATATTCCCCATAACATATGCGGTCATGGCAGCATCAATAGGGAGCAATGGTGTTGACAGAGAATATTATAGACAAGTTGTAAGATCAACCTAACTAACAAGCATATTCCAACAAAATCATTGAAGTTCTCCTCCCTTTGGTGAAACATGAAAATCAATACATCAAATTTTAAGAAACACCAAATGTGCAGACGGAATTCGCTCTCAAAACAATACAAAGGATGTTCTCTTTCAGTCGACGCAAGAAATAGACATAGCGTTCTCTTGCCGAACAGTAGTAGTAGCACCCTTTGACAGTACACGAGCAAAAATGACGCGGAAAATGAAACACATACACTTGCTAATTTCGACGAGGCAACATCCTCACTGCCTATCAATCCTCTGTCTATGTCACGAGCCTTCCCGAATTCCCTGTTATATAGAAGAGATACTTTTACTGTCAGTAAGTGCAATAGATTAAATAAGGCATACGTTCTACAAAAAAATTGATCTCAACCTCATATAAGCAATTATGTCAACAGACTGCTATAATGATAAATGAAAGGCTAAAGCATGCAAGGCATTATTATAAATCAAAGTTCAAATCAATTTCAGATGGAGGATTGGACAAAGAAGAAAGCACTTGTAAATAATGTGTTCAATTTCACGCTTTCTCTTCAAGTCTGCAGAATGAGATGGCAATGGAGGCTTGGCCAGTTGACAAGATTCTAATAAATCTCTCACATTCTTGTTTGGAACAAGATCATCTGCAAGTATGTTTGTCGCTCCACAAGCACACATCGACTTCGAGATGATGTAGTCCCTAATACCTGATGATTATGATCCAAAAAAAGGTATATTAAAGTGACAAATATACTATACAATCAAAATGAATAAATGGATAAATCAAAAGAAGAAAGACTATTAAATAAAATAGAACAAAAACTGATTAACACAACAATAGAACTTAACAGAAACATCAAACTTGTATTTTTTGGAAACAAAATAGACGTAAGGATATGTAATGATTTTTTTTTTCTTTCAAAAAACTAATTTCAACTTAAGCATGGCATTATAGACAAGTTAGTGAAAACATAAGAAAACTTTTGCATGTGTGGTTAACATGAAGAAAGAGGACAATCAGATTATGTTTAACATGAAATCCTTAGCACTGTCTAGTGTACAATTAATAAAACACTTACACTTATCGCAGAAACTCCTATAGCAACATTTGCCTGTCATGACGGCATCTTTCATTACTCCTCTGCACAACGGACAATGAAGTTCTGCTGGAATGTCGATTGCAGATCGAGTTGAAGGTAATCCCTCCATCTCCCTTTCAAAAGTGGCCCTATTTCATGCAAAACAAAAAAAAAAAGCCAAATGAATTCCGGAAACTATAAAAAACCACATAATACTAGTTCAACCAAGGAACTACAAACAAATCAAGCTAGAAGTAAAATTAGATTAGCTTACTCATCAGGCTTCAGAGAAGCGACAACTCCACCGGTCAATGCATAAGAGCCATTTGAAGTTGTCATCAGCATTGACTTCGGAATGCCAGTTGGAGGCTTCAACTTCTTAATGTCGTAATTAGGATCACCATTAGTCGGGCAATCCCGAATAAAATGCCCCTGAATATTGCACCGGCGACAAATATAGCCTGCAGGAGGTGCTCGGTCCCTGGTACTCATTCTTCCATCCATAAATCCTCCAAAACACTGATAAGCTCTTGATGAGGAATCCTGAATTTGCCTGCAAGTGCATTTAAGTTTCACAATTCATTAGTAAAGGATAAAAAGGAATCCAACCAAACAAATAAGTTGAATGACAAGAATTGATCATGCACTAATGTACTAACCAAGTATTGATTAAAGCCTTAATCCTCCTCTCCTCCTCAACCTTGTTGATCATAGAGGCCGAGGGGGCATCTTGCATTGTATTGGTTGATTGCACTTCAAATGCATCAATGGTACACAAATCACCAAAATCGTGCCAGTCATTCTCCTCCGGCTGCAAGACCAACTAGAAAAATTAAACATATATACAATATAATTCCAACAGAACTTTCAACCATCAAGTTTCACCAAATGAAACCTCAAAAACTAATTTTTATGAATCTCATATCACATGCATTTAGCCATTTACCATTGTTGGACTGCTCTTTGATGATTGATCAAGATCCTTCTCCTTATTGTCTACAACAATGTTTGCTCTACACCACAAACATATATATCTTAGCTAAAATGATCTAGATCTAGCATTTCAACCAAAAGCATCTGATACACATAATCAGATTGAACTTAATACTGGTACAAGACTTAAAGGCTAAAACAATGACCCTCGGCAAGGTTAATGACTGCACAATATCAAATTGGGGAAGCAAAACTTTTCTCTTTTGGTTATATAAAAGAAATGTTTAAAAACTTGAAAATTGAAACTTGTACCCTTTTCGTTCGATTACGATAGGCATGCAAGTCCTCTTGGAACGCGGTGAACTATAACCGAGGTATCCCTCGGGATCAAAGTAGCTTCATCAAGGTACTCTGGAATTGCAACGACAAAAAGAAGTGTTTAATATTTTATGAAAAAGATAATCCAGCCATGTAATGTATGTAGACAAATCAAACAAACTCCTGTATTCGAAACTTTATACATCACTACTTCATAACAAGATATATACGAAATACATGCCGACTCCGTCTATTAATGATTTACATCCAACCAAAGTGTTAGTAGTCAGGGAATGAAAAGTATGCAAAGAGTTATTCAGTTTAATTTGAAGACCGATTTTCTTTTAACCAAAATAGCAACAAATTTACTTCATTCATTGAAGAGTTTTAGTAAAGTGTATAATATGTCCCTCGACAAAGCACGCCATCAACGCATTAGCTTTTAATCCATGTAACGAGTCTCGACTAATTGGCGGGGGACTGGACTCAAGAGTAATCACTAAATAATTAGGAAATTAACGAGGACCAACCTTCATTGGTCTGAGCGTCGAAGACCATAAGGATGAAATCAGCGTGTCTCTTCAAATGCATGGACTCAACAATTCTTAGCTTCAAGTCCGTGACGGATATTGAAGGACCTTCTATGACCAAAGATTTATAATCTTTGGAGCTCTTGAATTTGTAGTGCACAGCCGCCATCATCTCTGCTGCAGATGATTCCTCTAGTTGATCAAATAGAGAAATCAAGGGTGCTTCTTGAATCTTTGGTTGGAATCTTCAAATGCCAAACTTAACCGTCCAAAAAACTGAACCTGCAATGATGAAACTATGTTATGCACTTCAACTAATTAAACCATAATTATGGATGAGAAATTAATAACTGTGCACAGTAACAGTTTCCAAATGACAGCAGTGCGCCAAGAAATTGACTATATAGATCAGAAGCATCAGCTTAGATTTATAAACATGCTTTGAATAAGAAAAAACGTGATTATCATGTTAGGTAAAACTTGTTCACATTCAAAAACTTCATGTTGAGTAAGTTTTTGACTGCAGTGTGCCAAATAATTATTATCATGACTGTACAGATCAGAAGCATGGACTTTATTTTTAGGGAAGCACATTGTTTCTCGCCAATTTTTTCTGTAAAAAGTGTACATACTTGGCTATGATAAAATAAAGTCTCGTTCCTATCCAAAACAAAAAAAAAAAAAAAACTTCATGTTGAGTAAAACTTCTTGATATTCAAAAGCATTGGGTTTTGAATCTTTGATTGGTCACACATATACTTTGATTTTATTGTAACTAATTCATCATTGCGATTGTGATTCCCTGGTGAGTGACTAAGACCTAAAAAGAATCCAAGTTGGTCATATGTAAATGGTAACTATTTTTTGTTTTTTTTTCACACAAATCCCAACAATAACAAACAAATCTTGAAATAAATAAGAAGATGAACACCGATTGAAAACTTGAAATTTCAACCAAAATCGACAATGATAACGGAATTAATTCTTAAAAATTTCAACCAAGAACTTAACTCTAAAAGAAAAATAATCTAAACCTTCAATAAAATGTTTATCAATCTCCTGCTCTCAATTCTCTTCTTCCGAATCTTTAAATCTTCTTACACTCATTTTTTTGGGTTAGGTCTATTTATATAGGAAAAGATAAGATAGAGAGGGCTTGGGCCACAAGTATAGGATTGGAATGGATAAAGACAAATAAAATGAATACTTCTATTTAGATTACCTTTAATCATCAATAGCCAACTAATCAAATGGGACGTAATCCAACTATCAAGACAAACCTGTCAACCCGATGGCACAAAAAATTAACGCTTGCCGAAAGCGTCAATAAAATAATTTTCTTAAACCAACTATTTTGTAGATAATGGTAAAGGTCGATTCCACAGATATTAATATCTTTCTAAGGTCAAAAAGAAAATAAAAGAGAAAAACAGGGGTTTTGAGAGAAAGAACAAATTAATTAATCTAAATAACAATAAAATAAATAAATCAATGGAAATTATTTTAAAATCAATTAATGAAAAATACTTAGGTCAAGACATACAAGTTCAATTCGATAAAATATTGGATTTGGTAATCAATCTATGTAAAGTATGCAAATCAAAAAAATCATAGTGTAGCTATAGACCCGATAACGTACGCGGTTCCTCGCACTTCTTGTTCTCGATAGCCAAGGTACAACAATTACTTCCCTAACCAATCGTATAACTCTATACTTAAGTGCATTGAGTTTAACGCTTCATTGAGTTTAACACGATGAGCGCAATGAGTTTTGTGAAGGCATTACACATAGACAACCGGATCACTAGTATGTCCGATTTAGCCTAGATCCTTAAAGTATTTGACCGATCCCCAAAAGGGTTGAATCAATTGGTATGGTTAATTATCACTAGTGTGGTCTTATTGCATAACGACGGATGCTTACGACTTACTGGCAAAAGAATCAGGGTTTAAATCTAAATTTAACCCTAATTATTTAATCTATAACAAATGGAATAAAATAACAATGAAAAACAATGAAATCAAGATAAATAAATCTCACAAATTCATGGATGAGAAATGTCGAACCTCCTTCGCAGTCTTGCCTAGACCATAAGATTAGTGTCTCATATTTTGAACAAAAATAAAAAAACAAAAAAACAAAAGAAGCAAAAAAGGAAGAAGAAAATAAAAGTCAAGAGAGAGATCTACAATTCGGTCCTCTGCTCTTCTTTATGTCTGTCTCTCTGTCCTACTCTGTTGCTATATCTATCTCCCTCATCTATTAATTGATCAACGCACGTTTTAAGTATGTGTCGTTGTCTGCCACATCATCACCCTGGTTCCTCACGTGTCAACCCCACCTGCCTCGAGATGCGTGCTAGCGTGATGTTCGATGTAAAACATATATGGGCATATAAAATACTTAATTTTGCGTAGTTTTTCATCCCGAATTCAACCGCGCACTCCAATAACCCTGAAAATAATAAATAATGACAATTAGACTAATATTTTGGAGACTTAACAATAAAAAATATATAAAATCATATATAATTACATAATTAACAACTTATCATTGGCTATTTATCTGATCCTCATAAGGCTCATTCTCAAACGGGTTATGTATTCACTTGTGGTGATACTGCTATATCATGGAAGTCAGTGAAGCAAACTATGGTTGATGCTTCTTTTAATCATTCAGAAATACTTGTAATTCATGAAGCAAGTCGTGAATGTATATGGTTGAGAAACATGATTCAACATATTCAAGAATCAGCTGGATTATCTTCAATAAAAAATTTTCCAACCATATTATATGAAGATAATTCAGCATGTATTACACAATTAAGTGAATGATATACAAAAGGGGATAGAACAAAATATATTTCACCAAAATTCTTTTATGCACGCGAGCTTCAAAAGAGTAGTGAAATCGGTATCAAGCAAATTTAATCATGTGATAATATTTCTGATTTATTCACAAAAGCTTTGTCAACTACAACATTTAAAATGCTTACATATGGTATTGGCTTGCGTCGACTCAAGGATATTGCAAGCAATGAAACAGAACAAATTTCACCCATGTTAACATGAGGGGGAATTATTGACTAGTGTATTGCACTTTTTTCCCTTAACTATGGTTTTATCCCACTGGGTTTTCCTAGCTAGGTTTTTAAATGAGCAATCCTATCAATATCATACTCTATATAAAGATTGATGAGAACGATGTACTCTTTTTCTTTTGCTAGATTTTCTCCCACTGAGTTTTTTATAGTAGAGGTTTTAACGAAGCATATTCTTTCAACAAGTGTCATCCAAGGGGGAGTGTTGTAAATGTAATAAGCGAATGACCTTCCTATCCCCACCTTTTGTAAGACCTATTTACTTGTAAATTATTGTTATAAGTGCAACTTGTGTCTTTTGGTCTTCATCTCATTATGACCAAAAGAGCTATCTAAAAGGGTAATCTCAATGTAATTTGTGCACCAAGTTGAATGAAAGATTTCTCTATTTTTTTCTCATCTAATATCTTGTTCAAGTTCTAGTTCATAGTCTTTACTTTCCTTGCTTTAGTCTTAGTTAGTTTTACAACAAATCCTTCTATTTCAACCCAACGATTTTCAATGAATCTAACGGATTCAACTATTAGATTTCTCTATTTTTAATGACCGTGGTATCTGAACCGCCTCGCCCCACTCAATTAGACCCGACTAATCAAAGTTAAGGTCTAGAAATGCACCCCACCAACTCAAATGCCAAAGGAAAAGTGTAGTTGCTGTTAGACCTGTTCACTAGGTCAGGGGCCCGCCCAACCTAGGCCCAAGCAACATGGGTCGGGCTTGGGTTTTGAAATTTAATAAAATTTTAGCTTGGGCCCGCAAAAGCCTGACCAACTAATGAGCAAGTGGTCTTGGCACGAGCCCGACCCGCAATTAGGATTGTTACAATTTTTATATATAGTCTTGTAAAAATAAATGTCATTTGTATGTTTTGAACCCCCAAGACCTTTTGGTATTAATACACGTCCTAACCATTACACCACCTTCTTCTTGTTTGTAATTTTCAATATTTAATAAATACATCTAGTTTTAAAAAATTATAAACAACCACATTTATGCTCGCCAAAGCCCGTCCAAGCTCGACCCGTAGTGGGCTCAAGCAGGCTTGAGCCCACCAAATAAAAAAGCTGGCTTGAGCGGGCTTGGACAAGGCTTTCAAAAAAAAAAACACGCCTAGGCGGGCCCAGGCTCGCCCGTTGAACAGGTCTAGTTGTCGTGATTTTCTAATGTTTCTTTCACTTTTTTGTAGATAACTTGCAGCTCATTTATTGAAGGCACGCTACTACTCGAATCAGCACTTCTTTGAGGCAACAAAGGGAGAAACCCAAGCTATATTTGGCAAAGCATAATGGAGTGTAACGACCTACCTTAATTAATTTCAATTAATTGGTTAAATACAAATTTAGACTTTAAGTTCGGACCCACGTGGATGTCGTGGAAAAACTTAGGGCACACCTGACGAGATAAAATTATAGTTGTTTTTGTGTGATGCGTATTAACTTATTGTATTATTAATAAATATTCGCGTCACATCGGTGTTAAGATTTTCACTAGTCGCGTAGTGTACGTGTAGTGACGATAGCATAAAACGTCACGGGGGCGCGTAACGCGGGTGTATGAGGTAGTCAAGGGGTTTAGAGAATAAACACACTCAACCACTCACATCTTGACAACACGTCACTCACTTTTTTTCTTGGCTTCGACATTACCACCTCTCACTCCGGCGATCTTCTACTCCGAGGTAAGTGGTGGTTGTGTGTTGTGAATTTTTGAAGAAATTGGGAGCTTTAATGGTGTTGTCTGTGAATACTTATTGAATTTCTCTAGGATTTACTCACAAAGACTTGTCATGGTTTTTGGTGACAAGTTGTAGCTCGTATAACGAGGCGGATCTAAAGAGTCACAATAGCTTCACTTGTAGGTGTATGTATTTATGTATAAAATACTTTTGGGATCATTTTGAGAGACTTATTACCTGATATATGTATCTTGACACTTATCATACATTTTTTATCGCCTTTATTGATATACATGATATTTTTTGTCGGGTTTCCACCCCATAGGTTTGTTAATCAATGCAAAATTCATTTACATTACTATTAAGACTTTCGCTATTAAAATGACTTAAATAAATCAAAACAAACAAACTAAATTGTAAAACTCCATAACTTTGTATATTTCGACAAAATAATCGTTTTAACATCGAAAATGGATAAGTTGGATTATTATATGTGTAACGGCCCGTTTTCCAAATGGACCGCCACGGGGGCCGATACGGGCCCACAACCTTGCCTACCAGTGTCCAGTTGTGTCTCACATGCCATCTCATACACCATTTAACCATTATTAACCTCAAATGACAATAATTTACTGAACTCAAGTCATCTGCTAAGATCATTTTAAATCACAGTGGAAGTCTTTAGCATGACAAAATATATATATATATATATATATATATATATAATACAAACGTACAAGCCAAGTTAAACGTCTATGTATTCCGGTAGCTTGCCCCTGCCCCGGCTCGTACTAGGATCTGCACTCAAGCCATCACAAAAAGACAGATGACGAGTCCGAATGAGTATTCCCAAGGAGATTAAGTGAGCAATACTGAAAGTAAGTACTTGAATGTAAACGAAACTATTAAATAAACATGCGAAATAAAATAATGCCAACTTTGCTCATTGCATGCATATGTAATAGTAAAAGCTCAACGTGTGTGTTCCTAGCCCCTAGGTCAAACTAGCGCCATACTTCGGACTCCCAACAGACTATTGCCAGCTAGTAGCACTCAAGCAAGGCCAGTATTTGGATCCGCTAGGTGGTCGACGCGGAACCTACGACGCACCCATACGTGCCCGTCACTCTCTCGGGTAGCCATATTTACCGAGATGGCACACGTCATATGGCCTAGTGGACGTACACACAGAAATGGCAGGGAGGAAGAGCCTCTGCTGCCTAGGCAGATCAACGGGTGCAGAAGACATAGAATATGCCAACTGACGGTCATCACGTCGCTCTCTATCATCACGACGATCTCTATCACCTCTGCTACCCTGACCAGTCTGCCAATCTCCTTGGCGAGGTCTCTGGCTCTGTCTCTGTCGGTCCCGATCCCTCCTCTATCTCTTCGGCCTCTGATCAGACCGAGAACCTGATGCCGGCTGACTCTGCTGACCCTGCAGCGCAACCTTGAATTGCTCGTCGACTGGCCCTCTGAACCATATATGTCTCGTGTGCGAGGCACCTGTCGTAGACCTCAGTCAGAGTACGAGCTCCACTAGATACAACCGTACTCGCTATCCGCTCATCCAGACCTCGGAAAAAATAGTAGATCTGCAGTCAATCGGTACATGTTATGTCCATGGAGTACGACAATAGATATCGGTACCTTTTCATGTATACCGTGACCGACATATCACCCTGTACCAGGGACAAAAACTTCTCCCTCAAGCGGGCCCTAACCTCCAACGGTATGTACTCATCCATGAACAATGTTTGGAACTCTGCCCAAGTAGAAACAATAGGATGAGTCGCAGCGTAGGTAGTCCACCAGATCACAACATCGGCTCTCAAACGGAAACTCGATAACCGCGGCCGATCAATCTCCTCGACTCGATGCAAGTCGTGTAGCTGCTCATGTCATGATAAGCATCTCCCGGCTACCTCATGATCTCTAGCCCCATAAAATATCCTGGAGAGAACTTGAGAAAATCCCTCATCTTCTTCGCCTCCACTGTCATCTGGCTCCCTAATGACAGTGTCGCTGCTGGCTGCTCGGTCGTAGCGGGTGTAAGCACTACTGTAGCCTCTACGGTATTCGCTTTGGTGTGTAGCTCTCTGTCTCGATCATCTGTCGTCTACACTCGAGCCTCGGCCATAATAGGAGCTACAAGTGCCTGTGTAGTCGTCGGTGCAGCCACACGACGGTGGTAGGAGCAACAATAACCTCCCGAGCACTCAACATATCCATCGCAATGCAAACCTATCGTCCATAGTCCCCGCCAACGACTCAAGCGTCAAAGTCGGTCGCATCGGATCACTAGTATCTCCGACCTCAGGCTGTGTGGTATCTGATGGTTGTCTGTCCATCGGTAATTGCATCGAAAAATGTGCATCTTATCAGCTTCAATACCAATATATGTGTATCGTATATATATAATACAACCAAAATATAACACGTATATCCCCTGATTTCTACCCGTCTTATCTCTCTTCACAACTAGGACTCTAGGCACTTCCTTTGGGTTTCCACATCTAAATGTTATTCATCAGTTTTATTCTAAAATTATACCTCAAATGTACCCGTATCAGAGTAAATTTTCAATTCCCTAAGGTTCCCTAACCATGCTCTGATACCAAAATGTAATGGCCCATTTTCCAAATGGACCGCCACAAGGGGCCGATGCGGGCCCACAACCTGGCCTACCAGTGTCAGATGTATCCCATTTGCTATCTCATCCACCATTTAACCATTATTAACCTCAAATGACAACAATTTACTGAACTCAAGTCATCTGCTAAGATCATTTTAAATCACAGAGGAAGTCTTTAGCATGACAAAATATATATATATATATATATAATACAAACGTACAAGCCTAGCTAAACGTCTATGTATTCCGGTAGCTTGCCCTTGCCCCGGCTCGTACTAGGATCTGCACTCAAGCCATCACAAAAAGACATATGACGAGTCCAGAGTGAGTATTCCCAAGGAGATTAAGTGAACAATACTGAAAGTAAGTACTGGAATGTAAACGAAACTATTAAATAAACATGCAGAAATAAAATACAGGCAATTGTGCTAATCGCATGCATATGTAATAGTGAAAGCTCAAAGTGTGTGTTCCTAGCCCCTAGGGTCAAACTAGCGTCATACTTCGGACTCCCTACAGACTACTGCCGACGAGTAGCACTCAAGCATGGCCAATATCTGGATCCGCTAGGTGGTCGACGTGGAACCTACGACGCACCCACACGTGCCCGTCACTCTCTCGAATAGCCTTATTCACCGAGATGGCACACGTGCTATGGCCTAGTTGACGTACACACAAAAATGGCACGGAGGGAGAGCCTCAACATCCGTCCATTACAACACACCAGGAATAAAGTAATGAAAGACAGAAAATGAATTCAAAAGCAAAGGTAAATACTGCTTAAGAAATTTCAGTTGGGATACTACACACCTCACACCGCACTCCGTGTCCCGTCACTAACCCTCGGTCCGGCTCCGCCTAGTCCTGGATATCCCAAATTTACAGCCCGTATTGAACTATTTCCATATATAAGTGATATGTAGTCATTTGTATGTGTGTTAAGTCATTTCACATAAATTATGTCAAAACAGGGGTACATTAGCGCGCTAGATGCCCAGACAGCTATACGTTCTTCGCCCGGACGAACATTAGCGCGCTAGATGCTGCGATTAGCGCTCTAATCGAGTTTTGGACATCAAAACTGCTGAAAATTTTTGGGTTTTACACACACCCAACAACAATCACAACACCAACAACACTTCAAAACACTTTAAACTCATCCTAACAACAACCCAACAACCTCCAAATCTTCACTAACACCTCTCAAATTATGATCAAAAGATAGAGAAAGTGAAGATAGGTGTGATTCTCACCTTGGTTTTGATGTATTCCTCACTCCAAGCTCCTTGAATCTTCAAGAGAAATCATCAAAATTGTTTCTTGGTCTCCAAACTCGGATAAGAAAATGAGGAGAGAGAAAAGGTGTCGAAAAAAAGGTCCGACTTGACTTTTATAGTCAAATGTCATCCCATCTTACTTGTGCATCTCAAGGCCATCAAATGAACCTTATTTGCTCCTATTCTAACACCTTATGACTCCAATTGAGACACCATTGGCACACTCGCCCATGTATTTATCTCAAAAAGTGGCCTTCCGGGTGTTCCGACGCCCGGTTTCACGTCCCGAACCGTGACATACGCGTACTACCATGTCCCTAACCACCAAATATACATTCCTTATTCATTATTGAACAAGTTTTTATTCAGTTTATGTGTTTTAGTTCCCTCGGCCTAGTGTTAAGTCGGTTAAACTACCCGGTACCAGCGTCGACACACATATCGAGGCGACTACTTAACACACGATCTCGCACGTCAAATAGACTATAATTACACACATTACGATGTCGTTTAATCTATTTTAACGTATACACCGTAATTTAGACAAATCAACATACAAAAATAACTATTTACCTAACTCCAGGCGCACGCAAGTCTAACTGCGGGTCCCACGAGCGACTGAGTTGTCATCTACATCTGCAACCACGTCATTAATAACGACGAATTAAATTCAGGCCGTTACAATATGGATAGTTCGCGGGCCGTCATGGATAGGTGTACAAGTGACGTGGCATGACCTGGCGACATGTCCGGTGACGTGGCGGTGCCCAGTTTGCCTCGAAATTTAGGGCCGTCACATGGAGGCACACAAAAAATTGGTGGTGGAATGTAGATGGAAAGTGCGTGATGAAAACATATCGACATATACAATGATCCTTGGCTATCGAATTCGTCAAATGGGAGAACTCACACTGATGTACCTGCAGATTTGGCGAGTGCGAAGGTGGAGTCTTTAATGTGTACTGGAAGAAAAGAATGGGATGCAGACATATTGAGGGATCTTTTCAATGATAGAGACCGTACCTTGATAAAAAAAACCTTTTGAGTCACTGTAATGAGGAGGATATGTGGATGTGGTATGGCCTGTATATACAATTGGAAGTGGCTACAAATTGCTAATGGGGTCAAGGCGACCCGAGTAGTTTACCTCACCAATTTCCATTGTGACCCCCCGGTCATTGTGACGGCCCCAGTTCCCATAAATCTGGGCTCGCCTAGGTATTTTCTCATTAAATTTGTATTTTAACATAAACCCACGTAGACCCCTCGAGTCGTTCCTCGCAAAGTCCATAAACATGCATATTTTGTGGTGGCCTCTCTCCGTAGGTACTTTCTCATTAAATTTGTATTTTAACATTAAGTTATTATGTTATGTCTTTTAAAGAATAGTTTGCAGCGGAATTAAAACTGTGACAAGGTTAAATAACTCTGATTTAAATAAAGGTGAAACAACCTATGGTGTGGAACCCTGAAATCAACGGATAAACATGCATATTCTATATCACTCGATCTCAATATGTCCCAGTGTAATCAAAAGCAATAATATACAATAATTACAACCGAAAATGGCAAAACATACTATCTTGCAAAGGAATGAACCGCTCCTTAAATCCTCAAAGGAAGTCACCAATCACCGGTCATTTCCCCTTGCTCGTCTCTGTCCGATCTGCACCCACTGTCACAAACTAGACAGTGAATACAGTAAAGCAGAAAGAAATAACCAAAATGATATAAACAGTAATTCATGAATCATTTAAAAATAGTCAAAATATCATGTGGGTATTTAAAGACAGATAAAAATAAAGAAAGTGCATGATAAACAAACTGACAGATATTCACGAAGAAAATGAGTGCCTAAGAATCAAAAGAGGCATACTAAGTTGTCTTAAATCCACAACAATCCACAACAATCCACAATAATCTAGTACTCGGGGAAAACTCACGTTTGGTTGGGTAGCTGCACCTCCGAAGGTAGTGTTCACATTTACCCAACTAGCTATAATCCCAGGAGTACCTTCCCGACACACTTAGGCCATAGACTCAACCAAGGAAATAACAATAGAACTCCAAGAAAATGCATTTATCAATAAAGACAATAAAAACGAAATATGAATCACTATGCATTCCCTTAATTGGTTTACTTACTTCGGAATCACGCTATTCTGCCCTAACGGCACAGACACGCTCCCTAAATCAAACACTCGAACTCCCAAGACCTCCCCTTAGGTTTGCGGGGACCTAAAACATGTTTTAGATCGACTTATAATGTTTTGGAGATTTTGAAAAATTTCAACTTTATGTTCTGCCAGGGTAATTAGCGCGCTACCTCATACATCTAACGCGTTAATCAATATTAGTGTGCTAATTTTTGACATTAGCGCGCTAACTCTGATATCTAGCGCGCTAATATTGATTAGCACGCTAGATTTCTCACCTAGCGCACTACGTGCAGCAGAACCCGGAATTCTGCATTTCGAATTCTGGGTTTCCTCCATACATAGGCCATGGTAATGCCTTGGGGACCCTCATACACGTTACTAGAGGTCCCTAACATCAACCACAACTCAAAACAACACTTTACAACATCAAATACATGAATTCATTAAATTGACCAAGCTATGTTAATGGAATACCTAGCTTGATGAACTTGATCTGCTTCACCAACTTCACTGAATTCTTGAGTCTTCCCCCATTTTGATCACTCCAATAGCCTATATTTTTCTCTTCTTGCCAAATCGATGAGATCAAAAGTGATAAGCGATAAGTTTGGTTGACCAAAGTTTTATATATGATTGAAGTTAATTAAACATTAGCCACACATCTCTTTGCACTTACGTATCCCGAGGCTTATCTTGTGGGCCACCTTCACACACTTGTCCTACAAGTCATGCTTAAGTGACTCCAAATATATACTCACTTGGTCTCTAGATAGATCATTACGTGTCTCGATGCACATCATAAGGCCTTTGTTTTATTTCACTAACTTAGGCTTCCTATTTGAATATTTAAAATGGCCACATTAAAGCTATATACACAACTACAGTTGGTTCCAATTTCACTCACGCCATAAGCCGCTACCTCAGTCTCACGTCGACACGCAACTCGAGGTACGTCCCCGCTCATGTCTCGACTCACCGAATGCCCCGCGTAAACTTTACTCGTAAATTCGGCATAACAAAATAAACATACATTTGAACATTATAAATTCACATTTGGGTATAAATAAGTACTACATACACCATAGAAAAAAAAATACCTCGGTATCAACTCCAGAGGTTTGGTCAAGTACTTCAAGTCATGACGGTCCAGTCAACGGTCTTGAAACGTGACACGTGGCACGTTTAAATTTGAGGGTCGTTATAGCCGTCCCACTTTATTAGAATTTCGTCCTCGAAATTGAAACTAATAGAAAATTGCAATTGTAAACCTTACCGAAATCAAAATAGGTAGGGAAAGTGCTCGCGCATATACGACTCCAACTCCCAGGTCAGTTCCTCGTTCCCGTGATGTTGTCATTTGACGAGAACTGAAGGTATTTTCTTGTCCCTCAATACCTTCACCTTTCGGTCCAAAATCTGAATCGGCTGCTCCTCATATGTAATATCATCTCTCAAGTCAATCTAACTCAAGTCTACCGTCGGTCATCGTCCTTCTTTCGACTTGTCAAGTCGAAGCATAGAGATGTAAAACACTGGATGAACTCTGGCGAGCTGAGGTGGTAATTCCAACTCATAAGCAACCTTACCGACTCTTCGCGTAACTCTAAACGGACCAATAAACCTAGGCGCAAGCTTTCCTTTGATTCCGAACCGTTTGTGACCCTTCAGAGGCGAAACTTTCAAATATACATAGTCCGCCTTTCTACGTGTACTTGTCGTAGTACTTTTTCTGCCTGTCTTGTACATTATTCAGTCTTTAACGAATCTACCGTATCTTCTCAGTGTGATCCACAATAATCTCCGGCCCAACAATCACCGCATCCTCAGGCTCTGCCCAACACAATGGCGATCTACATGGCCTACCATATAATGCCTCGAATGGTGCCATTCCGATACTAGCATGAAAACTGTTGTTATAAGCAGATTCACACAAATGAAGATACTCTTTCCAATACCATCCATACTCCAAAACACATATTATGAGCATGTCCTCTAACATTTGTATCAGCCTCTTGGACTGCCCGTTTGTCTGTGGATGGTACGCAGTACTCATGTCAAGCCTAGTGCCAAACTGTGCATGCATGCTCTGCCACAACAATGAAGTAAACTGTGGTCCTCTATCTAACACTATAGACAATGGTACTCTGTGTAATCTGACTATCTCTCGCTCGTAGAGACTGCTCAATCTATCAACTCTGTGTGTAGTGGAAACTGGTATAAAATGTGCAGACTTCATCAACCTGTCCACAATCACCTATATATTGTTATGTCCGCGAGGAGATCGAGGTAAACCACTGACAAAATCTATAGCAATATGTTCCCATTTCCATTGCGGAATGGGAAGTGGCTGCAACAAACCTCCAGGTTTCTTATGCTCAGCGTTAACACTGTGGCATATCTCAAATGCTCGAATGAACTCCGAAACATCGTCTTTCATCCCCGGCCACCAAAAGAGACGTCGCATGTCTGCTTACATATTGGTCCAACCCAGATGAACAGAAAATCGTGAACAGTAAGCCTCCTGAAGTATCTAAGTGCGCATCTCAGCCACTGATAGAATCCACAATCGTCCTCGAAACCTCAAACATGAATCTGTCGATCGACTCCAGTCTAGATGATCTGAACTCTCAACCATATCACTGAATCACTGGTACAACTCATCGGCCTACTGTCCGTCACGTACAGCCTGAATCGAAACCGTCTGCATCCTCATTTGACCACAAATTTGTGTCCTAGTAGTAGCCGGTATATCATCTGAACTCATCACCTCGACGGCCTCGAGTAACGTATACTTGTGAGGCATATGACACACTACTACGTCAGCATTAGACCATTTCCTACTCAAAGCATTAGCAACGACATTGGCCTTCCTTGGATGATACTCAAATGCAAAGTCATAATCCTTCGGGAACTTCAACCAACGTCTCTGTCTCATATTCAATTCTTTCTGAGGGAATAGGTGCTTCAAGCTCTTGTGATCAGTGAATAAAGCGAACCGCACACCATACAAGTAATGTTGCTAAATCTTCAATGCAAACACCACAATGGCTAACTCTAAATCATGCGTCGGATAGTTCTTTTCATGAATCGTGAGTTGTCGAGATGCCTATGCAATCACTTTGCCATCTTGCATCAATACACAACCCAAACCAACCTTCAAAGCATCTGTATACACAACCAAATCATTCCCTGATTCAGGCAACGCCAGCACTGGTGGTGTCGTCAGCTTCCCTTTCAATGTAGAAAATGCATGTTCGCAACTCTCATCCCAGTCAAATTTCACGTTCTTCTGAATCAATCGGGTCAATGGTGCATCAATTCGAGAAAAATCTTGCACAAAACAATGATAATAACCAGCTAAACCCAAAAAACTGCGCATCTCAGTCACTGTAGTTGGCGTAGGCCAATCGATCACTGCTCTAATCTTAGCGAGATCCATAGATACTCCACTTGCTCCTACTACATGTACCAAAAATCTGACTTCTTGAAGCCAAAACTCGCATTTACTAAACTTGGCATATAACTGGTGTTCCCTCAAATTCTGCAGAACTGCCCGGAGATGTTCCTCGTGATCCTCACGAGTCTTGGAATAGATGAGAATATCATCAATGAATACAATAACAAATCTATCCAGATAAGCCTTCAATACTCTATGCATGAGATCCATAAACATAGCTGGTGCGTTAGTCAAACCAAACGACATGACTGTAAACTGATAATGGTCATATCTCGTACTAAACGCAGTCTCCTCCCTGTCTTCAGCTCTAATTTTGAGCTGATGATAACCTGAACGCAAATCAATCTTGGAAAACCACTGAGCTCTAGTCGGCTGATCAAACAAATCATAAATACGAGGAATCGGATACTTGTTCTTCACAGTCACCCGATTCAGTTGCCTATAGTCGATGCACAACCTCAGGCTGTTGTCTTTCTTCTTCACAAATAAGACCGGCGCGCCCCATAATGACATGCTCGGGTGAATGAACCCTAACTCCAACAACTTGTCCAACTGAGTCCTCAATTCCTCCAACTCTCGATGAGCCATCCTATACAACGGTATAGAAATAGTTTTAACCCCATGGACTAAGTCGATGAGGAAGTCAATCTCTCGCGGCGGTGGTAATCCCGGTAGCTCCTTCGGAAATACGTCAATAAACTCGCACACTACTGGCACGTCTCTAATACAAATCTCAAATCTCTTAGCGGTAATCATGACACTCGTAAGCGTCTCCATCTTACTACTAGTGGCTATCATTCCTCTGGTGATCGGAAGTAAAGCAGCTATCCCCTGAAAACTTATCTCTGTCCCATCTAAGAATGGAATCGTAATTGACTTGCCATAGTAATCAATATGAGCATGATACGCATCCAACCAGTCCATACCAAGCAAAGTATCAAACTCAAGAAACTCTAAGACTCTCAAATCTGCAGGCAAATTATGACCCTCTATCTCTACCGAACAGTCGACACATAACAAGTTCGGATATATCTTGTCCCCAGCAGCTGTGCTAAGGATCAAGGGTCTACTAAGCCTAGTGGGTCTCAACCCCAATGCATCTACCATGCGTCTAGAAATAAATGAAATAGTCAAACTAGAATCAAACATGGTATGCATCAAAGTATCAAAATCATACCCTTAGTGAGATTTCGGGAAGCTCCCTGATCTGGCTCACAACAACATGAACTATTTCTCTCTACTGCTGATAATGTTGCGTCTGCACTTGACCTAGCTGTGGACAGTAACTCTGAAGATGACCTATCTGACCGTATTTGAAACAAGTACGTTGCTCATTCAATTCCGAAGACATCCCCTATGTCTGACCCTGTCCACGTCCATGTGTAGGTCTCTGACTCTATGTATGTGCCTGTCCAGACCTCTGTGTCCGTCCACTACCTCTACCCACATCCTTACTCTCAGAATGTGGCCTCTTTGGCTGCTGTACGGATCAGGTATCATGTGGTGATCGGCTAGCAAAACTCGGTGCTGGTATAGGTGAAACATGAGTGGTCTGAGCAGGTCGTGCTGGTGCTGTAAAAGATCTAACACTGTGGGCTCTACTGTCTCTAAAGCCTTGTCTGGTCTTTTTCCTCTTCCTGTCCCTATCAGATCGACGGTCAGATTGTGTCTTCGGTCGGGTAGGTCTAACCTCATCGAGATGTATACGTAAGTAAACCTCCCTAGCCAAACTCATCTCATAAGCCCTCTGCAATGTATATGGCTCAGTGGAGACAATGACACCTCCAATCTCAGATAGCAATCCTTCAGTGAAATAGTACACCTAGTCGGCGTATGAATCTGACACCTCTCTCGCATACGAAATGAGTTGTAGGTAACGTCCCATATAACCCATGACAGACTCATCAGCATACTGTCTCAATGAGGTGAACTGATTCATTTTCTCCCTCAGTACAGTAGTAGGAAAATACTTCAAGTTGAACTGCCTCTTGAAGTCTGCCCAATCTTTGGGTACTCCTCTGGTAGCCACCATTTTCGTCCACCAGTCGTCTGCCTCTCCCAGAAGCATCGATGAAAAAATAAAGGCTTTCATGTGTTCCTCAGTAGCAATGATACTTTGCACCTTCTCATGGCTCTTCAAGAACTTCTCAGCAGCCTCTAGATTTGTACCACCGTAAAACTCCGTAGGATTATGCCTCTTAAACTCTCGCAACTGCCTAGCCTCCTCTGTCGCCTCAGTGCCATTCTCTACTGATGTAGCTGGCACTATCTCAGTCTGTACATGAGGTACAACTGTAGTATCTGGTATGGATGCAATAATTGTAGTAGCCGCAACAGTAGTCGCTACAATCGGTGTATCCGTCTCCTGAATAACAGACAATGTCGATGAAGCTAGTGGTGACGGTGTACCCGTAGTTGGTACGAACCTCCTCAGCACTCGTAAAGAAAGAACCCCACAGCCCCACTATCATCACTAGGTCCCGTCTGATTCATCATCGCAAGTTGCAATAGAAAGAGAATCCTCGAATCAGTGGATAGGTACCGATATAGTATATTACAACACAACAAATATAACATATAAGATCAAGTTTTAATTTTTCCTAAATTGTTGCGCCATTGACCCGATTGACTCAGAAGAACGTGAAATTTGACTGGGATGAGAGTTGCGAACATGCATTTTATACTTTGAAAGAGAAACTGACGACTTCACCAGTGTTGGCGTTGCCTAAGTCATGATCATAGGGTTCCACTCTAAGTTCTAATTGTGTCTTATGGTGCATACATTTAAACTTCTCTGATACCAACTGTGACGGCCCCAGTTTCCCATAAAACTGGGCACCGCCTGGCCTAAACCCACGTAGACCCCTGAGTCGTTCCACGCAAAGTCCACGCAGGCCTAGTCAGCCCCCAATAAGTATTTTCTTATTAAATTTGTATTTTAACATTGAGTTATTATGTTATGTCTTTTACAGAATAGTTTGCAGCGAAACTAAAACTGTGACAAGGTTAAATAACTCAGATTTAAATAAAGGTGAAACAATCTACGGTGTGGAACCCTTAAATCAAGGGATAAACATGCATATTCTATATCACCCGATCCCAATATGTCCCAGTGTAATCAAAAGCAATAATATACAATAATTACAACCAAAAATGGTAAAACATATTATCTTGTAAAGGAAGGAACTGCTCCACAAATCCTCAAAGGAAGTCACCAATCACCGATCCTTTCCCCTTGCTTATCTCTGTCCAATCTGCACCCACCATAACAAACTAGACGATGAGTACAGTAAAGTAGAAAGTAATAACCATAAGGATATAAACATCAATTCATGAATCATTTAAAAATAGTCCAAATATCATGCGGGTATTTAAAGACAGATAAAAATAAAGAAAGTGCATGATAAACAGACTGACATATATTCACGACGAAAATGAGTGCCTAAGAATCAAAATAGGCATACTAAGTGGTCTTAAATCCACAACAATCCACAACAATCCAGTATTCGGAGAAAACTCACGTTTGGTTGGGTAGCTGCACCTCGCAGGTAGTGTTCACGTTTGCCCAAGTAGCTATAATCCCAGGAGTACCTTCCCGATACACTTAGGCCATAGACACTCAACCAAGGAAATAACAATAGAACTCTAAGAAAAGGCATTTATCAATAAAGACAATAAAAACGGAATATGAATCACTATGCATTCCCTTAACTAGTTTACTTACTTCATAATCACGCTATTCTTCCCTAGCGGCTCGGACACACTCCCCAAAACGAGCACCCGAACTCCCGATGTAATGACCCATTTTATTAATGTCTATTAAATTTACAGACGTGGACGCCGCGGTAGGCTAGGACACACGGGGACTTAGGTATGTAAGTTTATGGTGTGTTGGTTGCTTATTTGCGGTGTGATTTATTCAAATACATCGCATGTGTGTATATTGCAAAATAATACGTGTGAGGGTGTGTGAACTGTATTCACCTCGATACGCGTGTCGACGCGGGTACCGGGTAGTTGACGGGACCGAATATTAGGTCGGGGAAACTAAAACACACAAATTATATAAAAAATGACAAAGTAACTAATATGGAATGAGTATTAGGTGGCTAGTGACGCGGCGGTACGCGTATATCGCGGTTCGAGACGCGAAACCGGGCGTCGAAACGCCCGAAAACACGGGCGAGTGTCTTAGCTGTGTCACATTTTGGTGTCAAGACACAAACCCAACAACACTTGTCTATATAAGCCAAACTCAACAGCAACACTTGTCCAAATTGCACACCACGTGTCCACTCACCTCGCCTACACCTACACCTCACACACATACTCCATGCACACAAACACACCGATCGGGCCGAAAGGAAGAGGAATAAGAAACAGAGAGGATGAGGAGGAGAAAGAGGAGCAGGGAAGGAGAGAAGAGAGGGTGGAAAAGCCGGGAAGGAGGTGAGTCGTTGCTTTTGTTGTTGTTTGGTGCGTCGGCCATGAAGGCCGAGAGGGGGTTCGGTCTCCATGGCCGAACCGGACCAAAGTGGAGATGGCAGGGGCGTCTACCCTGCCATCGACTCCACTGGGGTTGGGGTGGAGAGCAACCCCAACCCAATCAATAGCAAGGAATTAAAAAAAAAAAAAAGATTCCGATCGAACCGCTTTTCACTGGTTCGATCGGATGAAGAAGATGCACACACGTGCGCGCGTGTGCACCCAATTCATGGGTCGGGCCTAGAACGGGCCAGGCTTGGCCCATGGGCCGAGCCTGGACCTGTTCTGGTCTAGGGCCGGGTCGGGTCCGACCCATTTGGGTCGACCCACCCAAACGAAAAAAAAAAAGAAAGAAAATGAGAAGAAAAATGAAGGAAAAATTTGGAAAAATTATGGAAAAATTGGGAAAAATTGGGAAAAATTATATTTTGATAAAATAAATAGAAATTGATAAAGTTCTATGAAAAAACATATATGGGAATGTCGGACGCGACTTTTTGCGGGGTTTTGCATCGAAAAGCGCGAAATGGGTAATTTAGCCTAAATTTTTTTTAGAAATTTGTGGTAAATGGTCATGCTAACTTAAGTTACTAATAAATGGACATAGGTTGACACGGTGATCAATTGGTGACCAAGGACTCAGTGGACTTGGACCCGGGGATTGATTACAGGGTAATGGCGCTCGTTGTGAGATCCTAGTACAAGTAAGGGCAAGGGGATCTTACGTGACCACCTCTGACTGCCTACCGTTGAGAATTACTTGTACGTGTGTTTTTATTTTGATATTTTGATTCTTTTGGGAACTGGGGAGTATACCTCCTAGGGTACAGTTGTTTATTTATACATAATACTTTTCAGGGTTTTTCCACAGTAGGATTTGTTGAATTAATTAATATTTCTTGCATTTACGTATAACTTCCGCTGCATATGTCATTTATACGATGTATACACAAGTGGATGCAAAATTCGAGACAGAAAAAAGACGGGCAGGTGCCGTACACGTGTAGTATGGCCAACTGGCAAGGAGTACACGGAGACACGCCACCCCGGGGCGGCGAGGGCCGCCACACCCGAGACCACCACTTAGGTTCGTGATGACCTAAAACATGTTTTAGATCGACTTATAGTGTTTTGGAGATTTTGAGAATTTTCAACTTTATGTGCTGCCAAGGTAATTAGCGCGCTACCTCATACACCTAACGTACTAATATATATTAGCGTGTTGATTTACATATTAGCGCGCTAACTCTGATATCTAGCGTGCTAATCAATATTAGCGTGTTAGATTTCTCACCTAACGTGCTATGTGCAGCAAAACAAAAAACTATGCATTTCGAATTATGGGTTTCCTCCACACATAGGCCATGGTGATGCCTTGGGGGCCCTTATACATGTTACTAGAGGTCCCTAACATCAACCACAACTCAAAACAACACCCTACAACATCAAATACATGAATTCATTAAATTGACCAAGCTATGTTAATGGAGTACCTAGCTTGATGAACTTGATCTTCTTCACCAACTTCACTAAATTCTTGAGTCTTCCCCCCTCTTGATCACTCCAGCAGCCTTTCTTCTTCTCTTCTTGCCAGATCGATGAGATCAAAAGTGGTAAGTGATAAGTTTGGTTGACCAAAGTTTTATATATGATTGAAGTTAATTAAGCATTAGCCTTACATTTCTTTGCACTTACGTATCCCGAGGCTATCTTATGGACCACATTCACACACTTGTCCTACAAGTCATGCTTAAGTGACTCCAAATCTATACTCACTTGGTCTCTAGATAGATCATTACGTGTCTCGATGCACATCATAAGACCTTTGTTTTATTTCACTAACTCAGGCTTCCTATTTGAACATTTAACATGGTCACATTAAAAGCTATATACACAACTATAGTTGGTTCCAATTTCAATCACCCCATAAGCCGCTACCTCAGTCTCACGTCGACACACAACTCGAGGTACGTCCCCGCTCATGTCTCAACTCACCGAATGGCCGCGTAAACTTTACTTACAAATTCGGCACAACAAAATAAACTTACACTTGAACATTAGAAATTCACATTTGGGTATAAATAAGTACTACATACACTATAGAAAAATAAAATTTTACCTCGGTATCAACTCCAGAGGTTTGGTCAAGTACTTCAAGTCACGACGGTCCAGTCAACGGTCTTGAAACGTGACACGTGCCACGTTTAAGTTTGAGGGTCGTTACAGTCACAACTTTGGAGATTGAAGGTACCCCCAAATATGCTTAATTTCTTATGGAGAGCGGTAATGAATACCCTGTCAACAAAAACAAATTTAAACAGTAGAAAGGGTGTTTGTGGACATACTATGAGTAGTGTGCAAAGAGGAGGCCAAGAACACACTACACACATTGGTAGGGTGCGGAGTCGCGAAGCAATGTTGGATGGAATCGGGATTAATTCCTAATCAACAGGATCAGACTTCTTTTGATTGTTTCTTAAGGGATTTATTAAAGAGAAATACGGCAGCAGTAATGGAACTTGTAGTGGTTATTGTTGGGTTTTGGGGTTCATACGCAGCGGAAATTACAAAACAATTTTGACAAAAACCCCAACAGGATTCGAATCTAATTCCATTAAAAACTTTTAAAACATGAAAACTTAATCATACCTCGGTCACATAATACCTTTCGAAGGTTGATCGATCTCTAAGGCGCACGCAATGACGAACGCCTCTCTATCCAGAAATGATCACACGAACGGCGGCCGAGATTCAAAGTGCTAGCTTCGAGAGAATACCAAACCTTTTTGTTTCTCTCCAAAACGATCCAGAGCGTACCATAAAACCCTAATTCGTTTCTCAAACGAAAATAGAGTTTCGGCCCTTAATTTTTCCTCTGTGTGTTCTAACTTAAAGCGTCTATTTATACAACCCTTGTATATAGACGATTAAGTAAATTACACATATTCCCCTACTTAAAGAAGTATAAGTGTAATACACCACAAGGACGTTTCTGTCATGAATTTTATCATATAAAATTCATTTTTTTGAACCATCTTAAAATCTCGCAAAACCATTCTTAGTGTGCGACCCAATAGGCTCATTCAACGTTGGCGATGTACCAAAACTCATTTTGGTATACAAGTCATAAGCGGCCTCTAGCAAGACATTATGACTACCCAAGTTGTACGAATATCAAATCGATACAACCTAATCAATAATGTATATAACATCCTTTTGTCACACGATATCCTTTTGATCAAACATAAGGCATGAAATTGTCATCCAACATGTTCAATCGTACTAGTCTCGATTTCTAGGTAGATGAAAACATCCAAGTGACATTGATCAATATCAATTCACTTAGACTAGGCCTTTTAACGATCTAACACATCGAGGATCCACTTTGGATATCTCTCTTTATATGAGAGGGACAAATTTTATCTTGATTACACAACTTCATCACATTGCTCACACAAGAACCAATCACAACCTTTATAATCGTCCGATTAAATACAACGTTTGATTGTGTCAAATCATTGTGTTCCTAATGTTGAAGTCTCTGGTAATCTCAAGTCGAGGACCTAAAAATATACCTATCATGAGAAACAACTATGACTTAATCCATGTGATGTTCTCATAGCGAATCGGTCCAAAGACTTTGTTCCCTAACAAGTACTCGTGATCTTGATTCGTATCCCTATACGTATAATCATCATATGATCATCAATCAAGACTCACACTAGTCTTAATTCATTATAGTTCCCGAGATAATGATCGATAGGGACATTTAGGATATTTATGTAAATACCCATGGATCTTATTATAATGTAAACATGCAAATTAATTATAATAAACAACAAATGAAATCCTCTATTTTATTAACTAAAAGTATTCATAAAGACAGGTTAATAGATTGACCTAGGGCACATGCCCCAACAGCTTATTGTGTGTGGAATATATGAAATAATCGCAATGCGGTAGTGTGAAAAAAAGGTGGCCAAAGTCCTATTGTGTTACATATGTTCGGAGATCAATGAACTTGGTTGCTCATAATGTTGCAAGAGAGGCTAGTTCTTTGCCTGGTTGAAGCGAGTGATGTGTTGTACCACCGTTTCTTAGTGATGTACCGGCTAATGACTTGCAATATAATTAGCTAAGTGGTTTTCAAAAAAAAAAAAATCAATTGACCCACATTGTCATTGAGATTTGGCACCTACCCATTATACTTGAGGTGTATCACGAGGGCACCAAATGGCTAAATGCCCAATCTCGATGCCCAAAGTAAGTAAATTTATCAGGAAAATGCTAGAATGACACTCCAATTGACACCCCAAGTGACACCCTTAAGACGTGGCGCGCGGGCCAACCATGGGAGCAGTCCGAGTGTGTCTCGAGATACACACCACGCGTGTTATGCATCAAAAACTATTTTGCGCACATTCATTTTTTCGTGGGGCCCGCGCGCCACCCTACAGGGGTATCACTTGGGGTGTCAATTAGAGTGTCATTCTAGTATTTTCCAATTTATCATACTTGTTTTTTATTTCCGAACATTAGCGGGAGTGAACCTTTAACCTTTGAGCAACATTTCCTTCGCTTTCATAAGATTGAGTTTTGAAGTTCAAGATCTTCCATCCTACTTGATTAGTTAATGTTTATTTGGTGATTAGGGACATGGTAGTACGTGTATGTCGTGGTTTGGGACGCGAAACCGAGCGTCGGAACACCCGAAATACCACTTTTTAGGTTAAAGACAAGGACAAGTGTGCCATTGGTGTCATTTTCAGAGTCATTAGAGTTTGAAAATGGAGCAAATGGAGTTCATTGGATTGCATTGTGATGCATTGTGAAATGAGGAGATGTCGTTTGACTATAAAAAGTCATATGACTTTCAAAACCACCACATTTTCTCTCTCCTTATCTTCACATCCAAAATAGAGAAGAAGAAACCAGGGTTTTGGAGTTTTAACTTGGTGATTTGAGGAGCTTGGAGTGGTGGAAATCATCAAAGCAAGGTGAGATTCACAAACACTTCAACTTTCTTTATCTTTCGATCTCAATTTTTGAGGTGTTGGTGTGAATACAATTGGGATTATTATGTGGTTGTTGAATAGTTTTTTGGTAGGTTTTAAGTGCTATGAAGCTCAATGGTTGGTGTTGTGGTTGTTGTTGTTGTTGGTGGAGGGGTTTAAAACCCAAAATTTTCAGCAAATTTGTTATCTAGAGCGTGATTAACGCTCTAATGACGTCATATAGCGCGCTAGATGAAAATTAGCGTGCTAGACAAAAATATAGCGCGCTAATGTTCTTCCTGACGAAGAACGTATAACTGTCTAGGAATCTAGCGCGCTAATTCTCAAACCCAGCGCTAGATATTAGAGTTTTGACGTTATTTTTGCTAAGTGACTTAAAATACATCCAATTGACTAAAAATCAATTATAAATGGACATAGGTCATCTCGGGCTGTAATTTGGATATATAGGATTAGGCGGAGCCGGACCGGGAGTTATTTACGGGACATGGAGTGCGGTTTGAGGTGTGTAGTATCCCAACTGAAATTTCTTGAGCAATACTTTATTTTGCTTTTGAACTCATATTCTATCTTTCAATACTCTATTCTTGGTGTGATTTAATGGACAGACGTTGAGGCTCTCCCTCCGTGCCATTTCTGTGTGTATGTCCACTAGGCCATAACACGTGTGTCAGGGATCTCGGTGAATAGGTCGACCCGAGAGTCGCGTCGGGGCACGTGTGGGTGCGTCGTTGGTTCCACGCTGACCACCTAGCGGATCCATATACTGGCCTTGCTTGAGTGTTACTCGCCGGCAGTAGTCTGTTGGGAGTCTGAAGTATAACGCTAGTCTGACCCTAGGCTCTAGGAACACACTTTGAGCTTTTATTATTACTTATGCATGCGATGAGCACAATTGCCTGTATCTATTTCCGCATGTTTATTTAATAATTTTGTTTAAATTTCAATATTTACTTTCCGTATTACTCACTTAATTTTCTTGGGAATACTCACTCTGGACTCGTCGTCTGCCTTTTTGTGATGGCTTGAGTGCAGATCCTGGTACAAATCGTGGCATGGACAAGCTTCCAGAGTACATTTGATTTAGAGATATTGAGCCAGAATTGTACGTTTGTATTATATATATTGTTATTATTTTGGGAATTTGAGATTGTGAGATACCTCATGACTCTATACTTTTGATATTTTGATAAATTGAGGCATATTTTTAGTTTATGATGGTATATGAGTTTTCCACATTAGGCATCAGAGTTAAATGCATGACAATGATGTTCATATTATAGTTTGTCATGATAAAAGACTTCCGCTGTGGTTTATTGTGGTTAAAATGATCTTAACAGATGACTTGAATTCAGTAACAATTTAAATAGTAAATTATTGCTTATTGAGGTTAATAATGATTAAATGGTGGATGAGATAGCATGTGGGACACAATTGGCGCTAGTAGGCCAGGTTGTGGGCCCGCATTGGCCCTCGTGGCGGTCCATTTGGAAAATGGGCTGTTACATGTACGTTGGATTATTATATGGTTAGTTTGCGGTGACGTGACATGACCTGGTGACGTGTCCGGCGACGTGGCGGTGCCCGGTTTGCCTCGAAATTTGGGGTCGTCACACGGAGACACACAAAAAATTGGTGGAGGAATGTAGATGGAAAGTGGGTGATGGAAGACATATCGACATATACAATGATCCTTGGCTATCGAATCCGTCAAATGGGAGAATTCAAACTGATTTACCTGCAGATTTGGCGAGTGCGAAGGTGGAGTCTCTAATATGTACTGGAAGAAAAGAATGGGATAAGGACATATTGAGGGATCTCTTCAATGATAGAGACCGAACCTTGATAAAAAAAATACCTTTGAGTCACTGTAATGTGGAGGATAGGTGGATGTGATATGGCCTGTGTATACAATTCGAAGTGGCTACAAATTGCTAATGGGGCTGGCGACCCAGAGTAGTTTACCTCACCAATTTCCAGCATGGTCACAACTTTGGAGATTGAAGGTACCCCCAAAGATGCTTAATTTCTTATGGAGAGCGGTAATGAATACCCTGTCAACAAAAACAAATTTAAACAGTAGAAAGGGTGCATGTGGACATACTATATATGAGTAGTGTGCAAAGAGGAGGCCAAGAACACACTACATGCGTTGGTAGGGAGGGTGCCGAGTCGCGAAGCAATGTTGGATGGAATCGGGATTAATCCCTGATCGATAGGATCATACTTCTTTTGATTGTTGCTTAAGGGATTTATTAAAGGCAAATACGGCAGCAGTAATGGAACTTGTAGTGGCTATTGTGTGGAATATATGAAATAATCGCAATGCGGTAGTGTGAATAAAAGGCGGCCAAAGTTCTATTGTGTTTCGTATGTTCGAAAATCAACGAATTTGGTTGCTCATAATGTTACAAGAGAGGCTAGTTTTTTGCCTGGTTGAAGCGAGTGATGTGTTGTACCACTGTTTCTTAGTGATGTACTGGCTAATGACTTGCAATATAATTAGCTAAATGGTTTTCAAAAAAAAAATAAAAAATAAAAAATCAATTGACCCACTTTGTCATTGAGATTCGTCACCTATCCATTATACTCGAGGTGTATCACTCGGCACCAAATGGCTAAATGTCCAATCTCCATGCCCAAAGTAAGTAAATTTATGATACTTGTTTTTTATTTCTGAACATTAGCGGGCGAGCAAAATTTCCTTCACTTTCGCAAGCTTGAGTTTTGAAGTGGAAAATCTTCCATCCTACTTGATCAGTTGATGTTGTTGTTTGATCAAATTTGCTTGATCGATTGTTGACGATGTTGTTGGTTTCCGCCATTGCCAAACCATGCCACCCCTCACCCCAACCGCCCTCGCCGCCGCCATCGAATCCGCCGCCGCCTCACACTCCCCTCTCCGCGGCCGCTCCGTCCACGCCCAAATCCTCAAAACCCTAACAACCCCAACCACACCCACCACCCTCTCCAACCACCTCGTCAACATCTACTCCAAACTCGACCTCCCCGACTCCGCCCTCCTCGCCCTCCGCCTCACCTCCCACCCCTCCGTCGTCACCTGGACCGCCCTCATCTCCGGCGCCGCCCTCAACCACCGCCACCTCTCCGCCCTCCGCCACTTCTCCGCCATGCGCCGCCTCTCCATCCAACCCAACCACTTCACCCTCCCCTGCACCTTCAAGTCCTCCGCCGCCCTCCGGGACCCCCTCGCCGGCCGCCAGCTTCACGGCCTCGCCGTCAAGTCTGGATTGATTGACGATGTCTTTGTCGGCTGCAGCGCCTTTGATATGTACTGTAAATGCGGGTGTTGGGATGATGCCAGGAAGGTGTTTGATGAAATGCCTGTGAGAAATGTGGCGACTTGGAACGCTTACATATCTAATTCGGTGTTTGAGGGGAGGATGTATGATGCTTTTGGCGCGTTTGTGGAGTTTCGGGACGTGGGCGGGGAGGGGAATTCGATTACTTACTGCGCGGTTTTGAATGGGTGTAGTGATAGTGGGGATGTGTTGTTAGGGAGGCAGGTTCACGGGGTTTTGATTCGGAGCGGTTGCGATCGGGACGTTTCGATTGGGAATGGACTTGTGGATTTTTATGGGAAATGCGGGGAGGTTGGATCGGCGGAGGTGGTTTTTAAGGGGATGGGGGTGAGGAATGTGGTGTCGTGGTGTTCGATGATTGCTGCTTATGAGCAGAATTATGAAGAAGAGAAGGCTTGTGTTGTGTTTATGGATGCGAGGAGGGAAGGGGCGCGACCGACGGATTTCATGGCGTCGAGTGTGTTGAGTGCTTGTGCCGGAATTGCGGGGCTTGAAGTAGGGAGGTCTGTGCATGCTCTTGCTGTGAAGGCATGTGTGGATGAGAATGTGTATGTGGGGAGTGCATTGGTGGACATGTATGGGAAATGTGGGAACATAGAGGATTGTGAGAAGGCATTTGATGAGGTTCCGGAGAGGAATTTGATCACTTGGAATGCAATGCTTGGCGGCTATGCTCACCAAGGTCACGCTCACATGGCTCTTGCATTGTTCAAGGAGATGACAGAAGGTTGCGAGCGTGAGGTTTCGCCGAATTATGTGACGCTAGTGTGTGTACTTTCAGCTTGTAGTCGAGCTGGGGCTGTTGAGGAGGGGGTGAAGATATTTTGGTCAATGAGAGAGAGGTATGGGATTGAGCCTGGGCCTGAGCATTATGCTTGTATGGTGGACTTGTTTGGAAAAGCTGGAATGGTAGAGCAAGCATACGAGTTTATCAAGGGAATGCCAATTCGTCCAACGATATCTGTTTGGGGGGCGCTTTTGGGGGCTTGTAGAGTGTATGGGAAGCCTGAATTGGGAAAGATAGCTGCTTCCAACTTATTTGAGATTGATCCAAAGGACTCTGGCAACCATGTCTTGCTATCTAACATGTTTGCTGCTTCTGGCAGGTAGCTTTCATTACTTCTATGAGTCAACTAAAATCATAGTAACTAAAATGGCTATTGTGCACTTTTTTTTTTTTTTTTTTTTTCGGACTTAAGTGGGAGTCGAACTCACGACCTCCGCAAATCTTGCCTTTTGGCAAGTGATACATCTTCCATCGCCAGAGATGCTTTGGTGGTATCGTGCACTTATGATACATAAAAAACACTCGTTTTTGTGATATAGCATCGTAACTTATATGGCTAGTGCACTAACCTTAAAAAAGAGAGGCTATCGTGCACTTATGTTCTTATTTTCAATTGATTGTGCATGTCAATTGATACAGATGGGAAGACGCCACGGTTGTAAGGAAGGAGATGAAGGAGGTGGGAATCAAGAAAGGTGCAGGGTGTAGCTGGATTTCAGTGAAGAACGTCGTTCATGTCTTCCAAGCAAAGGATGCCTCCCACGAGAGGAACTCTGAGATTCAAGCAATGCTAATGAAACTAAGAACATATATGAAGGCATCAGGCTACATTGCAGACACCAATTTTGCTCTTTACGATCTAGAGGAGGAAGAGAAAGAAACTGAGGTCTGGTGCCACAGTGAGAAGCTTGCCCTCGCCTTTGCACTCATCTCTATTCCTCCTGGTGTCCCTATAAGAATAACCAAGAACCTCCGTGTCTGCGGTGATTGCCATAGTGCGATTAAGTTCATCTCCAAAATAGTTGATAGAGAAATCATTGTAAGAGATAACAATCGGTTTCATCGGTTCAAGGATAACCAGTGTTCTTGCCGGGATTATTGGTAAATCATATTCTTTGTAGTTGTACATTAAGTTTGGGGAATTCCCCTTCAATATTAATCAATTGGTCATTGCTCTTGACTAAAGACTTTATCTGAAGAATTAGGAAATTTCGCAGCATTTAATCACTAAGTATTCGATGGTGTGATTCGCTAGTTTTAGTCCCTCAAAGATTACAGAACCTTGCCTCTCTTGAGTCTCTAAGTATCTGTTCTTGCATTAGTTTAGTATTGTTGCCAAGATGCAGCTCACGAGTTATTTTAAGAGTCTTTATTGAATGATGCTGCTCTCAACTGAGCTTTATGTTTGACGAATTGACATATCCTATATCCATTGGAGAAACTATGGATTCAAAGATGTCCAAGGTTGGTATGACCAGAGGGGGAAATGGACTTAATTATTGCTCTTCGGGGTCCATCTCTTCGTGTGCATGTCGATGAGAATATCAATGATGATATCGACCGATTGATGGAGCTTGGTCGCTGAGAATACTCAGCCAAGAGGATCCGCTTTCGTAGCTTCTATGGTGCGCTTTCACAATGAAATCATGATACATCAAGGTAGGATATTACTTTAATTTATAGATGTTTCTTTTTATTAATTTTTTCACGTGTTCACTTTTATGTAAACTAGTCGGTTTCAGTTGCAACTTTGTCATGTCCACTTCATGGTTGATCGCATTTCGCTGTCAAATGTAATGGTTTATATATATATATAGATATTGCAAGCCATCTGAATTGCCGGGTTGACAAATTTTGCCATTAGTCAATATCTGGCATGCTATTTTTTTTCCCCAAACCATGCTAATTGATTTTAGTTTACACTTTTCTCATGCGTATAACAAAGAAATTAGTCAGGGATTGTAGGAAAGCATGTGTGTTCATAATCTTGATTAGCTGTGGGAATTTGAAACCGTAACTATCAATTTATAGTTTAAAATAGTGATTTCGATCATTTAGTAGAAGCCGGATTTTTCAACCAACGCACCTCTCTCAGGTTGTTATTTTGGTGGAAGTACGTTTGAAAGAATCAACATGAGATTTTTCTTCTGTCTTATTTCTATTTGCTTAGTTGATTGGATGGTGTTCGAGTGTAGTTTGATGAATCTTTATTTTTATTTAGTTAACTAGTCTGAAATAGCGATACTAAATGATTTCAGAGTATCTCGGTCTTGTTCTTTTGGTTGCATAGGCATGTAAGTGTTTCGTGCTCCAGACTTTTGCTGCATTGAATGAGAGGAAGATTTATTGAAGTGTAAACATTTTTTTAAGCTACGCAAATGCCGGGTTGGTATCTCTGTTGCAATATATAATATATTGCGCGCATGAAAACTTATTTGAACACATTTCCGGTGACTTCAGAATCTTCTTTTTTAAAAAAAAAAGATTAGGACTTTTCTTTTTAACCTTTTCTGTCAATTGTTTCATAGTGTCTTAAAACTTTGGCCATCTGTGATATATTTTGTTTTTTGTAAAATGTTTCATTTTACATCACGACAGTTTGGAATGTTTTCATACCATAAAGACGGCTTGGAAAGCCATAGACACTGATCAAAACAAAGATGGTTGCTTGCTTTACTTCATTAAAAAAATCCTCTTCTGCTGGTTAGAATTGATGAATCATGTAGCCACTTCTTCTATATTACAAAGTTTTGTTCTTTACTATTTCCTCGGTTTTTGTCTCAAACATTGACAGAATCGAATTACAATGCAGGAATTTGAAGCATGGAATAAATCTTTCCCCTGGAATTTTACTTGGGGACTGTTGTCTTTACCTCTTATCCTCTTGCTTGCAAGTGTGCGCGAGGTCTTGTGTGGACTTTAAAGCTGATCGCTGCCTGCAATATATATAAAGGATGGTAACTTTTTTTACCTTAAGCAAAAGGTTTTAAGATGTTTTTTGGTTGATGCACTATCCTGGTTGACAAAGTCAGAAAATCACAAGATATTAGGAGGTGATCATTTGTGCCTTTTTTTTTTTCCTAATCTTTCTTTGTTCTAGTAGATTTTTATGTTCATTTACAGTGTCCATTTTATTGAAGGTAAGGTATTGAAACCATCTGACCCAGTCATCAACCACTCGGAGGACAGCTGCCTCATTGAAGCATTTCGTATGAATCGAATCTTTCCAAACCAAGATAGCACAAAAAATCGAATCTGTAAGTTGCAACCAAGGCCCTTTTCAACTTAACCATTTTATAACATTACAAAGCCCATCGATTGCGTTTTTCCTCATTGAATTCTCTGCAATTTTCACTTGGAAGCTTCATCTTAAAGCCTCATCTCTTTTTGAGATCATTCTTTAATCCTAAGGAGAAGCCTCAACTTCAACAATTAATTAGGCTTCCTACACAGACTCTCTTGGTGCATCTGCAGTTTTAGAAAATAAATTAATGAAGCAGCATTATCAACAACTAACTCTTGAGAAAATTGTTGGTGTGACCGAAGCAAACAAGCATGCCTTTGCCTTTGATTTCATTTTTTGCTTTCCTTGTCATTCTTGATTTGTGCCATGGTGGGATTATTTGGCAGTGGAAGAATGTTGAAGTCTTCTTCAACTGCTTCCCGAAGACCCAACTCATTCAAGTAGGTCTCCATCTTCACAGCTCAGATGTGGTAACTGTCTCCATCGAAGTCAGGGGGAACAAGTTGTGCAAAACAGTTCTCTTTCTCCATTTCTGAGTTTTGAAAACCACTCACAGATCACTCAAGAAACAAAGCTCTGATACCAAATGTACTTTAAAATTGAGGGGCAAAACACTAGAGAGAATTGAGAAGAGCAATAGAAAGTTGAATAGGATATGAAAACACAGAAATTCTGTATTGCTCATATGTATTTTATGTAGCTCATACTTACATTTATAGACTGAACTAAAAACTGAACTGAATTGAAAACATGCTAGTATGCTACTAATAATAAGCTATGACCAAGTACATATGAATAAAGAAACTAACTCCTAAACACTATGGAATTCAAAGAATAACTGTAAAACAGTTTTATATGAAAACATGTGCTTTAATGCAGTCTTGAAGCAAACAACTAACATACTGAAATGTTCACAGATAAAAGATTGTCTAGCTCATTGTTATTCTCAAGTGGAAATTTTTTTTTGGGTAAGAGCTAAGTTGGGTTGTACTTGTATGTAACTGTAACATTGTTTAATCCCCGATGGGACATATTTTTCCCCGTTTGAATACCTATTTTTATTCTGATAAGGTCCCACATAGAGTCTTGTAGAGTTAGTTAGTGGAGAATACTATATAAATAGGGGTAGAGAAATATTGTAAGGCATTCAGTACATTTGTCTTGGCTTAGAAACTCATTTGAGTTCTTGGAGAGTCCAACCTCTTGAATGTTGTGGGATTGCTTGTTCTGTGGTTCAGTTCAGCAATATATCTTCTTCTTCTCTCACATTTCTCCTGTCTTTATCTTTTCTTTGTTAGTTCGATCCATTAAAGTTTGGGGTTCTATCATTGGTATCAGAGCACACTTTCAAACATGGAAGCTCGATTAGATCGAATGGAAGCTCGATTAGATCAAATTAAAGAGGAGCTGAAGAAGATTTCAACCATTGAAGTGTCGATTGGAGAGCTTAGATATGATTTGAGGTTTATGTTTAGAGGGTTGCATCAGAAGCTTGACGAACTTCTTCGTCATCGCGGGATCGAATCAAGCGGCACAAGGGAGCATCAAATCGAAGAGTCTTGCGGTACGAAAGCACCTGATCCGCCAGATCCCATGACGTTTGAGTTGATTCGGGTAGTTGGAGATTCAGATCTAATGGCGATTGAGGTGTTTCCAACTGTTGACGCTTCAGATCTGGTGAAAAAACAGTCACCCAACCTCAATCCAAGGCAAATTCAGAGATCCAAGGGTTGGTGTTGCGGATTGAGATCGAATTGCACTCGTCAACCAAATTTTTGTCTAGATCTAGCTACGAGTCACCAAATTTCAGTAAGATCCTCACGGTTTTCATTCTCGATGACGCGTCTACATATCCAAGATTTGTAAGTATGGATGACTAGTTCTTTGAAATCGATCCACCGCCATGGCCACCGCCTTGCCCTCTTTATTTGCTGCATTTTCTTTCACTAGCGATCTGCATTTTTGTTCTCTCTGGTACGCGCAAGTTTTTTGAAACAAGGGCTCGTTTGGAGATGATTTTGTTTAGAGAATGACATTCTCAAGGTGCTTTCATGGTGGGATCGTTGACAACACATAAGAGTATGGGTGGTGGGATCATTGACTGTAAGACGATATTTGCACCACAATATCATGTTGTGGCCTTTGATTTTTCTAGTTGGATGCACACTCCATTTTACAATTCTCATTTGAAGTTGCTAGATCGATCGACTAACTCAACATTCAAGGAGAATCAAATGGTCGTTGTTCTGTCTTCCATTTGTGGTAGCTCTGCACTTCTTCACTGTTTCCTTATTGTGCAACCATGCACTTTAGTGATGGGCTTTTTCTCATTTTTGACTTTTGCTCAGGGAGATGTCTTTGATACTTTGTGGGTACTCCATCCTCTACAACTCGCTTCCTCTTCATTTACTGTGGCTTTATGGTATTTCCTAGCACAATTTTGGGTGTCTCCTTGGAATATACAGTCAGCTCAAGACGATAGGGCAGTCATGAAGGCGCCTTCGGTAAATCCTGCAGAGCATTTGGTATTCACAACAATGCTTATTGTGTTTACCACTTACACTATGGAGAAAGTGATTGAGTATGTTATCTTTGATCCTACAATAGTTATTCCTCATCATTTTTGGACATTTATTGATCACTTACATCCAATCACTACTTCATTTTTTATGATAATCTTGTTGTGGTCTACATCTGGAGGAGTTTTTCATGTTGTCTTCAATGTGTTTGAAGAAATGTCTGCTAACTTGAGTAGTGCGATTAGTCATTCTATGAAGTCTTTTCCCCTCATTTTTCCTATTACTAGTGTTGGGGATCTTCATCACGCTCTATTTGACTTTCATTACATGGGTCATACTTTGTTCGGGCAGCTTGTGGATTCCTCTTTGACATTGGAGTGAGTTAGTCTGCTATTCCTTCTTGATGATGATATGGTCCAAGGGGAGTGGGGTTTGGCTTGCTCAGTTAAGACAGCTGCATTCAGTTTGGTCGTGCTTCTTCACTTTTGGACTGATGTAACTATCAGTATGGATTGGTTGAGCATCAGGTTGATGAATGGTGTAGGTTGTTATTTAGCTGCAAGGTTCATATGGATCCTGGCATGGTCATTTCATCGCACTCATTCACATACCTTCCACCACGAGGGTTCACGTTCGGGCATATTCATCTTCTTCGGTGATCACTTCTTTAGCTACCACCTTGATGACAAGGTGGATTTTAAAGGGGGGAGTAATGATAAGGTCCCACATAGAGTCTTGTAGAGTTAGTTAGTGGGGAATACTATATAAATAGGGGTAGAGAAATATTGTAAGGCATTCAGTACATTTGTCTTGGCTTAGAAACTCATTTGAGTTCTTGGAGAGTCCAACCTCTTGAATGTTCTGGGATTGCTTGTTCTGTGGTTCAGTTCAGCAATATATCTTCTTCTTCTCTCACATTTCTCCTGTCTTTATCTTTTCTTTGTTAGTTCAATCCATTAAAGTTTGGGGTTCTATCATATTCCTTGTGGAAGCCTTGTATTATATTACAATTACAATTACAATTCTTTTAATGAAATTAACTATAAACCAATCAATGGATAGCATCATAGAGCATATTAAATGGTTTGTGTTTGATATATATATATATATATATATATATTTTGATGTTTTTCTTAATATAAGAAAAAGAAAGCTACCATTTCTTTTAAAAATCAAATCCAAAATTTGAACCTTCCTATTCGGGATCAAAACAAGACCACAAGTCTATCTCAAAACCAGAAAAAAAACAAAATCAAAAATAGATTTAAGAAACGTTATGTTTATATTTCTATGAAAAAGAGTATAAAATTGAGGAAAATGAATGGCTCAAAGACATCCCTGCGCCACTGATCCTCTGAGCACTTATGGAAGAGCCTTCTTTACCATTATGTTTATATTTCTAGATTGTGTGGAATATTTTTATCTGACTTATTTAGCTTGCTATTCCATAGTAGGGACCAACAACTTAAACTCATTGTGGCTTGCTCATCCACCATTTCAGGTTCATCACGATGCATCGGAAACAATGGAACTTAAGTGGGACAATAAACTCGAAGCAAACAAAACTTTATGTGACTCGCCAATCTAATGGAAACTATTTGGATAAGGTAATTTTCATCTCTTTTGTCAATATGAGGTAATTTGTTATTCGTGTATGTAGAATGGGTAAACAGCTATATTGTTTCATTTGGCAACCGGTTTGTGTGCACCACATTGTGATACACGCTCATGTTAAGTCGTAATATACTTTCCCTTGCTCCTCAACTTATGGTTTGTTATTGTCCTGCAGATAGCTGGTAGTTCATCTGGGCATGAAGTCAAAGTGACACCTTTAGGTCAGAATGATTTCAGAATGGAAATTGATGGCTTAAGCATCGATATCAATGTAGCAGTCTATACCAAGGTAAGTTAGCTCATATATGCAATGTTTTCTAAATTTCAGACGCTGGGAATGTATTTAGAATAGACATTGTTTTCAGTCCAGCAGCGTAATAGGGTTCCAAAATCGCTCTCTTTCTAAAATTGAAAAAAATGAAGAAAAGGGATTCATATTTGGTATGCAGATCATATTGGATTATGTAGGTGCATGCCTTGCAGCACACATCTTCAAGTTTTATATCATACTATGCTTTGCGTTTTGGTTTTAAGTTGAATGCCTCATATAGAGGTTATAAAACTATTACAGTTTTTATTCTTTCTTCTTAATAACTTAATATACTAATTTTCTTCTACCCAAAAGAAAAATTACTAATTTACCTTCAATGTATATAAATTTAGGGTTTCTGAATGATGTGTGCATGATCATGCCAAGCATATTCATGTATGAAAACCTGTGTTGGTTTTAGAAGTAATGAAAATGGAGGTGTGAATGATTTATCTCTCTCCTCGCATCGAACTTATTCAAATGCTCTTTGATCTCATGATTTCCTTCATTTGCAGCATGTTGTCAGGGCACCACGTTCTGGCTGTGTTCATCAGTTCAAAGTCAATATTGGCCAACAAGTTTTCGACAACAATATGCTCTTTGTCATCAAGGTACGTTTCCTCAACTGCAATTATTTTATGTGGAATTTAGCGTCTCACACATTCTTATTCCCTTGTCTGAGAAAGATTGCATCCACCTCTAGACCTCTAGGTTCATCATGTATTGCCACATTATTGTCAAGAAAAACCATGCCCTTCCTTGAAGTAACTAACCTTTATAGCGAAAAGGATTTACATTTAGCTTTAGAGGCATGCCAGTTCAGTTAGGTGTACCTTTTGGCAAAAAACCTAATCAAAGTCCAACATAATTTGCTCACATTTTCTTTTCTGCACTAGTGAGATACTGATGCCAGACTCAATTGCTATAGAAATTGAACCTGACAAAATCAGATCTAGTTTGGTTTGTTTTTATCGGTTTAATTTCCACTATTAATTGAATTTTACACAGCCTAATAGGTTCAACCAAGGAATTGCGTTACTTCTACTTCCAGCCAATGTTTTTTTGCAATTCAAAATAATAATGATAAGAAAATAGACCCATGATGAGACTATGTAGGGTAATTGAATTTATCAGCTAGTTCAGAATGACATTTTCATCCTCAAATAGATCAGTTTGGTACTATTTTTCTTGGTCGGAGTACCTAACCCGAATCCTGACCAAACATCTAGTTTAGGTTTTAAGTATCCACAAGTTAGATAAATGTCCATTTGCAAAAACCAAATTGAACTGATTAGGGTGATTGGATTTGTTTGTCTATTTTTATTTGAATGATTTATTTCTTCGATCTTATTGCGCGCTAAATAAGTATAACCCCATGTGTTTAAGAATAGTATGACATTATGAATTATCGTGACTTGGACGAATTTGAACCGTGCTTACTTTTTCTTTTTCTTTTCTTTTTGGATATTCTTTGTATAGGATGAATAGAGTAGAAGCAGTTTCTCTCATGTCCCTGCCTAACTACACAGTTTCCAAGAGCTGGTTTAGCTAAACCCACTCATAGAAAATAATTTCAAGAGATACCTTTGATTGAATTCTTAGTGTATTTTTGTGATTAGAATGTTGGCACGATAAAAGTTATCCTTGAAAATTCTAAGAAATCATGTAAATCCTAATCTCCATCTTCGATAAATAAGTTATATCATAATGTCATTCTATTTTGGCTCTCTGTTATTCTTCTTCTTTGTTTCCTGCTTTCAACTTCATGTTGAGGCATGTTGATTATGACAAATGTGTGTACATTAAAGAAATGAAAAACTTTTGTGTCATAGTATGCCTATATGTTGATGACATGTTGATTATGAGCACAAGTAAGGATGTCATAATGTCGACCAAAGAGATGTTGAATTCCAGTTTTAACATGAAAGACTTAGGTGAAGCAGATGTTATACTGGGAATTCAAATTAAAAGAAATAAAGATGGTTATGTTCTTACACAATCTCATTATGTTGAGAAAATCTTGAAAAGATTTAATCAATTTGACTTTATAAGCTGCATAGTAACTCCTTTTGATGCAAATTGTCATCTTAAGAAAAATAATGGAGAAGCAATTTCTCAATTGGAATATTCTCAAATAATTGGAAGCTTGATGTACTTGATGAACTCTACTAGACCTGACATAGCTTATGTCGTTAGCAGGCTGAGTAGATACACAAGTAATCTTAATGATGTTCATTGGACAGCATTAATAAGAGTCCCAAGGTATCTTGAATATACCTTAAATTTTTGACTTTTTTATACAAAATATCCACCTGTACTTGAAGGGTATAGTGATGCAAATTGGATTTCTGATAATACAGAAACCAAATCAACAAGTGGATATATATTCACATCAGGTGGAGCAGCGATTTCTTGGAAATCAACAAACAAACGTGTATAGCACGTTCCACCATGGAATCCGAATTCATTGCTCTTGACAAGGCAGCTGAAGAAGCTGAATGGCTAAGAAATTTCTTAGAAGATATTCCTTGCTGGCCAAAACCAGTCACAGCAATATGCATACATTGTGATAGTATGGCAGCACAAGCAAGAGCTAATGGTAAGTCGAGACATATAAGGCGCCAACATAATACTATAAGACAATTACTCACAAGTGGAGTAATTAATATTGATTATGTTAAGTCTAAGGAAAACATTGCAGATCCTTTGACTAAAGGCTTATCAAGAGATCAAGTGAAGATATTATCGAGGGGAATGGGCTTAAAGCCTATAGAGTAAGTCAAGTCTAGCGAAAACCTAACCTAGCTGATTGGAGATCCCATGGTCTAGGTTCGATAGGCAAACTGGTTAGACTTGACTTAACAAACAGGACACACAATTACCTGTTCCTATGATAAAGTAAGTGTGTTGATAAGACGCTTAGGGTATGCAGTATTGCATTTAATGACTAAATATAAGTCACCTATATGATAGTAAATGTGGGATCGCATTTATGAGAATGAATAGGCTAAATTCTCTAAAGCTATCATGAACCCATGATATGTTCAGGACCAAAATGAACAACATAGAATAAAGTGCATCAGGAATCATGTCATAAGTGAGACATATTGTCTTAGTTTACTATAAAAAGTGAACAGTTCAAGATACATGCATCACTGCGTCACGAAGTGAACTCGATATGATCTTACTAGGGTAAGTTCAAGTCTATACGACACTTTCCTGATTAACATGACATGATAATCTCTCTCAATTGTTTTTAAAATAATGTTTGTTCTTTAAATTTTGTGTTTGTGATTTGGCAAAGTAAACTCAGTCAGGGTTGCCGATGGTTACAATACAAATGTGGGGTATTGTTGAACTTTAAAGGTGTTGAACTTTAAAGGTTTTTTGAGTTTGTATTGTATCCAATTTTTAGTCCGACATGGGAAAAAAAAATTTTGTTTCTTTCCTTATAAGAGATCTTCCACTTGAAGTAAGTGGTTAAGTGAATGTGGGGTTGGAGGAAAAGACCATGGGTATTTTCCATTGATTAATACACATTAAATACTTGATATTTAATATGTCTTTGATAGGGCATTGGGCCTTGAGGGCTAATGATTACATAACTTAGCCAATTCACAACAATTTTTATTTTTATTTTTTAGTTAATTTCGTAGTTGTAATTAGTGGTGAACAGTTACAACCTTTAGCTTTTTAAAAGTTGTTTAATTAGTGGGATAATTGGTGGTTAATGAACCACACCACTAATAACCTCGTTTTGAACAGTTGTAACTGTTTAAGAGAGGCAGTTTTTGGTTTATAAATGAAAATGGTTTTAATTTCATAGGAGTAAAATAAAAAGAAAAAATTTCGAAATTGAGATTGTTTTCTCTGGTTTTTGAGAGAGATTTTCGCTGTTGCAGAAGAAAGGATTTTTGGTTGGCGTGTAATCAAAGATCAATCCGGTTGTATTCTGGAGACGAACCTCTTGGAGCATTCATACACCGAATTGGAGGAAATTTCGTCTTAGAACATTGCCATTAAGTGCAAGCCTCTGGTATTATTTTATTTAGTTCTTTGTAATTAAATTCAAGCATGATATATTATAGTTAAGTAATATGCATGTTTTTGTGTATGTTCTAACAGTTTCAATGTCAACATGAACTTTCATGGGGCTGTTCTCTGTCATTTCTGAGAGGGGAAAGTTTTAATGTATGTTTTTGGCAAATTGAGGATCTTGGAAAAACAGTGATGCCATTTGTATTTAACTTTCATGTGTCGATATTATAATTGATGCTTGCAGAAAAATGAAAATCCCTAAAGTATTTCATTCATGTGGGTTCTAAAGGAGAAGTTTAAAGTTTGTGTTTTTTTTGTTTTTTGTTAAAAAAAAAAAAAGCTCATTTAGATCTTATCACTTCCAATGTTGTTGGTGCAAACACTTACAACGTAACAATGCCAATTATACATGCACGTTGTCATCGAACTTTTGAAATTGCAAGTAATTTAGATACTAAACTTACATTTGCAAGGATAAGGTCACCTTACTTAGCTAACCTTATATAAAGGACACCAACAATTACGTATTTTTTATATAAAAAAAGCTCATCACTACCCCGAGGAATGTGGTAGAGTGGCTACAAATAGGGCTACAAATAGGGCTTTATTACTCTCACTAAGGCAAGTTGATAGAGGTGTGTCTTAATTGGGAGGGGCCGAAGCAATTTGGACACCTATAATCGTAAAAAAAAAAGGTCATCATGGTATTTTTTTTTCAATTTCTCACGTGATGTTCGATGTCAATCGCTTATCGAGCCCCATTTGAGGCACCTAATTTTTCCATTTACTAGCATTTTCCATTTTTTCTATGCATGAGACTTGTTCAAGGGGAACGAAATAGCATTTTTACTTGTACAACAACAACAACAACATAGGCTCAGTCTTAAATTAATTGGGATCGACTAAATAGATCAAACTCTTCCATTGCGCTCGATTAATGCAATTGATGATGAACTTTAGAAACAATTTAAATCCCTCCTAATTAATGCGTCGTAAGTCAACTTTGTTTTACCTCCACTTCAACGAATTTCTTTAGTTTCTATCATGCAAAGTTTTTTAGTGGTGACATTTGCAAGCTATTTTTGTAGGTGTCAAAACCACCGCAACCGCCTTTTCCTGATCTTTGTGTCTATTGGTGTTACTTCAACTTTTCTTTGAATTTTTATATTTTTTTTTTATCTTTACAAATTTTATCATACATCCACCTAACAATCCTCATTTCTCGTACATTTATTTTACTTGTATAAATATCAAGTAAATTAGATTTCCTACCAACATTGGGAGCTACCTCTACCTATGCGCGACTTGGGACGAACCTGAAATAGTCGAATAATTCAGATACCGGGTAGTTAGACCGGAGAAAAAAAATAGATTTCCCTCCTGCCCTCCTACTCTTTTACCCTTATGGTGTGTTCGATTGATATGACGAAAAGGTTAATCCTAAAATTATCTTTTTGTTCAATGTTCGCTTAAGAGGACTAAGTAGTGAAACGGATTACATAGTCTTGTATCCATGGGACTAAATAAAGTAAACCTCAACCCACTCACTAATTAATCCAACCTAAAGGAAAACGTTATTTCCCTTTTTGCCCTCACTTGTTTTAAAACACTTCACACAATATACTTCATCGACGTTTTCGGCCTCCCCACCTCAAAATCGAAATCGATTTCTCCTCAAAATTGAAAACACTAAGCATTTCCTCTTCTCTCATTCAGCTATGAAATTAATTTTACGGTTCACCAATTCTTGATTATTGAGCTTTTTTTAGGGGTTTGAGATCACGTGTGAGGTGAGTTCAGTTGCGATGAGATATTTATATATAGAGGGGTAAAAAAGTCATTTGGATGAAACCACTTAAACTCCAATCAACTCAATCAAACAAAGTCCCCAAATTTAGATTACCTTTAATTGATAGTCAACTAATCTGATGCTACTTAATCCAACTATCAAGACAAGCCTATCAACTCAATCGAGGACACCGTTAATTTTTTCACTGTCACAGTGTTGTTGATCTTCAAAATGAGTTAATCAGATAGCGACAATGAAATCTGGAAAACTTTGGACGATCTAGACACAGAAGAAGAAGAAGAAATAATCACTCTCAACATTCTCCACAACTCCAGAAACTCCATCTACATCTACATCTGCATCTACATCTACATCCATGGCGGCGGCGAAGGGGGTTTCGCTCAGCCACATCGCCAGAGTCTCGAATGACGTCAAGCGACTCGCCAACTTCTACGAAGAGGTATTCAAGTGATTCATTGCTTGATTGATTGATTGATTGATTGATTGATTGATTATCATGTTGGTGGTGTTGGGATGGATTTGTGGTTGTTGTGTGCAGGTTTTAGGGTTTGAGAGGATTGAGACTCCGGCGTTCGATGGAGGCGAAGTGATTTGGATGAGACTGCCGAATTCGAAGACTACGATCCACATTTCTCAGAGAATGGAGGCGGGGCCGCGGCTGGAGGAGCGGAGCGGAGCGGATCCGAAGAGGCTTCCCAGAGGGCACCACGTCTGCTTCTCTGTGACGAATTTCGATGAGTTCGTTCGATCTCTGAAGGTAATATTCAGTAATTGGAGGAAACAAAGCACTTAGTTCTGCATTTGCACACAATTTGAAGGCTCAAAATCGACAATTCAAAAAGATGCATTTTGTTGGCTTACTTGAATTAGATTTGAGATTCAAAGACAAACTATTGAATTCCATCCACTAATTGCAGTGCTTCTATGTTTAGAATTTTTGGTTACTCAGCAATTTGAAATTCTAAGTTTATGGTGATTTTGTGATGCTTTTGTGAATGAGAACTTAAAACTGTTAAGGAGGGATTGAGAAATGTAAAATGTGAACAAATGAAGAAAGTTATGGTGGAAGGTCATTTCCTAGTGTCGGTCGTATCGGCTTCTAATTTGAGTGTTTAGAAGGTCTGAATCTGATCATGTTTTTTAGATTTTGAGGTTCTGTGCTACGAATCCAATCCAACACATGTTTTAATGATTGTTTTGAAATATTTGTTACTCATTCCACTTAGTCAATTTCATTAGTGTAGTTGTATATTGTCCATTGTGTACCTAAATGCAAATGAATATTCTAGTTATCTCGTCACAACACAATGACAATGTGAGGAAAAGAGCATGGTAATTTTAATTTGGTTTCGAAAGTTGTTTTGTTGAATACATTTGTTAAAACTCGATCTAATTATCATTGCTTTTCACTAATGTTTTCTGTTTCTCGCTTGCACGCCGCTTAGGTTAAATTTATTTTAGATTATTATTTTAGCCTTACCAGTGTTGTTAAACCATGGAAAAACATGCTGAGTTGAAAGTAATCTCGCAGGAAAAAGGAATCGAGACGTTTGAGAAGGCTCAACCTGATGGAAAAACAAAGCAAGTCTTCTTCTTTGATCCAGATGGTAAGCTTTTTATCTTTTGATCGTCACCTTACATAATTACATTGCCTCCTCAAGTTCTTTCCTTAGTGAAACTGAAATGAATGGGTGGATCTTACTTCATTGAGTCAAAGATATCATGATTAATCTAAAGTAAGGAGAACTATAACCTATACAAATTCAGGGCTGCTTTAAGACCTGAAAGTGAAGCAACGATCCTTATAATTTTATAGAACAATTGCTGCTGAGAAATAACCATTGTCATTATCCAACTTAAGTTTCGGCTTTCCTTTTTTTTTTTTTTTTTTTTTCTTGGATTGTCCTGCAGCCTCGTGCACATGTTAGACATGGTTCTAAGACTGTTATCTTGTATGCATGTATATACTTTCATTGTTACTAGAGAAGTCCTAAGGTGTTTGCCTCGCATTTATTTTAGTCACAACTGTTGTGCTGGTCAGTCAAATTTACTTCTTTTATTGCAATGTAGCTGTGAGTCTGTGACTAAGAGTTTTTAGCGGGGCCTTTCAGTTCCTGTGGAAATTATGCTGGTACCCAGCGCGTAACAAGAAGTTTCATTTGTGTTCTTTTTTTATAATGTTGTGAACTTGTTGGTTTAAAATTTTTCTCTAGGTTTATGCCTTAACTGGAGCATGTATATTGATCCAATTAGATTTTTTATATATATAATTTAGATATGGGTAGAATTACTCGTAAAGTCATCAAAATTGACGATAGTTGCATAATGATTACTCAAACTATACAACCACTTGTCAGTGGCCCAAGCGATTATGCTATTTGAATTTGGGTGATAATAGACTAATTTTGTAGCATTAAATCGAGCAGAGTAAAAGAGTTTGGTCCATGTAAATGACCGCAACTAATTTAGGAGTCAAGGTTTGCTGTTGTTCTTTAATTTAGTGCTTTGTTTTTGCTATACGCTCAGTAAAATATAGATAGTTTCTAGTTATTATACACTTACAACAACTGAATGCTTTCTCTACAGGTTATGGCTTGGAGGTAGGAAGCTGGGCAGCACCACAGCAGTAATATTTTTGGATTCAAATGGTGCATATTAGGTATTATATATCATGAATTAGTGTTAGTATGATCATTATCCTGTTTAGCTGTGTTAGTGTAGGTTCTGTAATTTCTGTTATGCTGTCTAACCTATTTTCTCTCGTCAGTCTGTTATGTTATTTGCTCTTAGAAGCTTTTAGGTCATGCAAGAGTATATATATGTAATCAGATCTGAAACTGATGAGAATTAGTTAAGTGACTGCCTTTTCTTACATTGCATATCTTTATCTTTTCTTTAAAAAGAAATCGAGCAGAATGCAAGTGTTTAATTCATGTAGTCAACTTCAACTAATTTGTGATGGAGTCTTTGTTGCCATAAGTTGTTAAAAGGTTCAAAGAAAGTGACATTGGTTTCACATGTATGTCTTCTCTGCTTCCTTTATGCTCAACAACAACATTAGCCTCAGTCCCAAATTAATTGGGGTCGATTACATGGATCAAACTTTTTATTGTGCTCGATTTAGTGCAATTGATGGTGAGCTTTTCAAACTATTCAAATCTTTCTTAATTAATGCGTCTCAAGTTAACGTTGGTCTACTCTTACCTCGTCGAATTTTTTTAATTTTTATTGAGTCGAGTCTTTTAGTGAGGCATTTGTAGGTGACTAAATCACATCAACCGTCCTTTTCATATTTTTTTTGTGTCAATTGTTGTTACTTATACTTGTCTTTAAAGTTTTGTTGATAGTAATACCTCAATAATTAATGATAAGGGATGATCTTTTGCAATTGACATCATCTCGGCCAATATCTCAGTGTTTTGCATCTCAAAACATTTAGAGTATCTCCAATCGAATGTCGATTGAATATCAATGTGCATTGTCTATGATTAAATTGACATTGAGATGAAAAAAATGTCTCCAATGAGAATGTGTATTTAGATAGTCAAATTGACAGCCACATAATATTCTATTTCTTTTTTTTAGATTTTTAATTCATAAAATTATAAAAAAAAAAAATCATCTCATCAATTGACGTTCAATCCATATCTATCATTGGAGATCAGTTTTGAAATTTAATGTCTATTTGAGCCACATAAGATGACATCTTCTTCACGTTGATGATGTGACAAGAATCCACGTCTACAATTCACATTTACCATTGGATATGCTCTTAATTCGTATCCAATGTGAAATCGAACCGTAAAAAAGTTGCCACGTATATCATTAACCCTTCCCTGGCCTGCCACGTCTCTCACACGTGGCAACTCCTCCACTTAAAGTCCATCCATGCATGCCAAACGATCTCCAACTCACTAACATCCTAAATATGCATGCATGCGCTTCATGTCTATTAATTCTAAACAAGCTCAAGAGACCATCAACAAGAAAGCCAGCCAAGATCATGAGTCAACAACAACAACAACTACAAAGAGAAGGTGATGCTCATGAGGCCGAGCATCCCCAACCCATCAAGTATGGCGACGTCTTCCCCGTCTCCGGCGAGCTCGCGACGAAGCCCATAGCTCCACAGGACGCAGCCATGATGCAGACAGCCGAGAACTTGGTCCTCGGCCAGACGCAGAAGGGCGGCGCCGCCGCGACCATGCAGGCCGCCGCCACCCTCAACGAGAGAGCCGGTCTGGTCAGCCACAAAGACACCACCGACATCGCCGGAGTTGCCGGCGTCACCGTCTCCGAAACCGACCTCCGGGGACATCGTATCGTAACAGAGTCCGTCGCCGGCCAGGTTCAATCCATCAACTTCAACTGATTATATATTTAGTTTGTGTGCTTAAAGCAGCTTAATTAATTAATAGAAGTGTCAGAATGACAACAACGCTTAATTAGAAGAGCCATCCATGCTTGTGCTCAGGATGTGGGTGTACACATATCCCGACGCATAACATGCGGGTCGAGGTCGCATAGAAAGATTTTGTGAGCCAATGTGTTTTGTGACCTGACATTGTCGTTGTTATTCTAGTATTTTCCATTAATTCATTAATGAACATTTATGTGATCAATTAAGGTCGTTGACGAGCATTACCGGTTGATACCGGTAGTGGCGAGGTCTCCGGTGAAGGCATTAGACAGAGACGCGATAACTATAGGTGAAGCATTAGAAGCAACCGCGTTGATGGCAGGAGACAAGCCTGTCGAGGTTAGTGACGCCGCGGCGATACAGGCGGCGGAGGTGAGAGCCGCGGGTACTAACATGGTGGCTCCGGGAGGAATAGCTGCCTCTGCTCAAGCTGCTGCCAGCGCCAACCAGCGGTCTAGTGGTCAGCAGGGCAAGACCACACTCGCTGATGTCCTCTCAGTAAGTACAAATTTATATACCAAGGCAAAACATATTTTTTGGTCTTTGAACTTTGAGATTTTTATGCTTTTAGTCCCCTTAACTTTTATTAATGTATATTTTGTCCTTGAACTTTCATTTTTGTACATTTGGTCTCTGAACTTTTTAGTGTTTTATGCTTTTGGTCCTTGAACTCTGAGTTTTTTATGTTTTTAGGGAAATTAATTTTTTTCGGCTTTTGTTGATTGATGTGAGTCGTTTGGCTAAACCACTTTACTCTTCTTGACTAGTCACACGTCACTTTTACTACCCACATTGTCGGAATTTAACACTTTAAATGGTGGAAGAACTGAATGTAGATCTTTGTGAAAGTTCAAGGACCAAATGTGTAGTAATAATAGTTTATGGACCAAAAGCATAAAAAACGCAAAGTTCATGGACCAAATTATGGGTTTTGCCTAATTTTAACTTATAAGTGATCAATCGATCAACTAGTAAATTAAAGATTATATAGATATAGAGTGATGATCTGATTAAATTTTGGGACCCCCTGCGGAGGGGTGTACGTAGTGGCAAAGAAAGGAGTGTCATAACACTGTGTGGCTTAAGTAGTGGTCATGCATTGGATTCGTCGTAGCTTCATTTTATCTTCTTAGTTTCTCTTAGTTAGGACAACACTAAGTCACAACGCATTGCATAACAGCTGATGTGGTTTTGAGCTTCCCATCAAAATCCCATAAAAAGACACACTGAACATCCGATTTTGATGTAGATCCCCACGCCACATGAGGAGGAGTTGTGCAATATGTTGTGATTTAGTGTTATCATTCTAACTAGCATTTCTCGAATAATAATTAATAATTAATGAACGGCGGATTGCTAAATATGTTAGTGGTTTGGTGCACAAATGTAGGATGCATCTTTGATGCTACCGGCGGATAAGGTGGTGACGGGGGAGGATGCAGAGAGGGTGATCGCAGCGGAGGTGAGGAACGAGCCTTACGTCGGTGTCAAACCCGGAGGTGTTGGGGACTCCATGGCTGCAGCTGCCCGACTTAACCAGAAGCCCTGATGATGCCACCACAATTATGTAGCTAGATAGAGATGTGGAGATCCGAGTCCCTGTAAATATATGCACACATGTATACCAACATTGTTGGGTGGTACGTGATCGATAGAGTACGTACTAGAGTAATAGTAGTAGCATATATACTTTTGTTTCTACGGATGTACATTCTTTTGCTGTGGAGCTGCTGAATTTTGATGGGGATCGAGTGTTGTCAGTTGTTTGGGTGATAGTAGCTCTTACTTTTGAAGGGAGTCATAGAAGTTCGGTAGTTCGGTAGTTCGGTTCGAAATCCTTGGATTCGATGGTGGTGTTATATATATATATATATATATATATGATGTTTAATGTTGTGGACTTATCAATTTGGTTACCTTTTGTTGTAAAATTACTTTGAACAAAACTAGGAAAGTAAAGACAACTTAATACATGAATTAAGTAAGTGTTATATGGAGTTAGTGGAATACAAAGAGGATGAGTCATCCACTCTCATTACATTTACAACAATCCCCTTGGATGACACTTGCTAATAGAATATGTCTTGTTAAAACTTTTACTAGGAAAAATCTTGTGGAAAAAAAATTTAGCAAAGAAAAAAGAGTACATCGTTTTCATAAATGTTGATTCGGAGTTTTGATATTAATAGGATTGTCTCATTAAAAATTTTGCTAGGAAAATCTAGTGGGATAAAATCATAGCTAAGGGAAAAAGAGTACAATACAGTAATAAATTTTGTTAATATGATTGTCTCATTAAAAATCTTGCTAGGAAAATCCAGTGGGATAAAACTATAGCTAAGGGAAAAAGAGTGCAATGCACTAATCAATAACTTTTTTTTATTCTCCCCCTCATGTTCACATAGGTGAGACATCTTATATTACACTGCAACAAATCATTGCAAGTAATTTAAAAATACAATATCTTGTCTTTTACACTTTAAGCATTTGGTGGTTCTTGTGCATTTTATTGCACGAGGATATCATTTCCTATATGAACTTTTAATGCTGGAACATATGATTTTGTCACTCTTTTATATTAACAATTGCATCTTGTTGCTAATCAATGATCCTTTGAACTTCAAGTTCATATGTAGTCGCCAAGACCCATTTACCCCTGGCTCGTCGTAGATCTCATACGATTTGTCACCAAAAACAATGACAAATCTCTCGGTAAGTAAATCCCGAGAAACGTTAGCTAATATTCACGAAATCAATAAAACGACTACAATTCATGCAATTTAAATAAGGAACAAGAATAAAGTAATCGCATGAAAATAAGTCGTTGAGAAGTCGAATTTGGACACGAGTGTAGCGTGATGAGAGAACCATGGTCGACATCAGGAATCGTCTTAGCTAAACCGAGAGGAACCATTGACGATCACATCGTCAAACATCTCACGGTCGAATGAGAGGAACCATTGAACGGGAGAAACCCCATCCAAACATCTCTCGAGAGGAACCCATGACAGAGACTTAGGCCTTCGTCAAACATCTCTCAACCTATGGGTCTCGCGGAGAATAGTCACCGCGTAGCCCTAACATGACCAATTACTCGAAATGCGGGGTAGCTAGCCCGGGGTGTGAGTCCGTCCATGCCCGACCCCCGTCGACAAACACACATACACACGAACAAAGAATAATAAATAACACAATGGAATAATTGAAATGCAAAATAAAGTAAGTGTCATAAAAGAATTTTAACTAATTTTCTCGTGAGTAACAATCTCAATTGCCTTCAAAACACCCGCACACGCCTCGAGATACGTACTCGACACTCGACTATGGTATTCTAAGTCCCTAGTGTCCAATTATGCAATTTTTTATCATTTTAGAGTCTCATTAAATGAATTTATAGTGTGAGACCAAAATTTGTAAAATTCTTATTCCAAAAAGTTTAATACTTTGCACACTTTTCGAACCATACCAATGATTGATTGTTCCGGCAACGCGCCACCGCGCCGCTACCGCCGCCGCCGCCTCGCCACCACTGCTGTCGCGCGCGTCGCTGATGCGCTCTGCCGCGCCACGCTGGCGTCGCTGCCGCGCGCCGCCGCTGCCGTGCGCCGCCTGCGCCGCTGCTGGAGCGCGTCGCCGCCCAACGATCCGCGGCCTTCCGCCGCCGCCGCTGCCGCCGCTCTCTCTCTTCCCTCTCTCCTCTCTTCCCTCGCCGCTGGTTCTCCGCCGTCCGCGAGGTGCTGTCCACGGGCTGGCCGCCATCCGCCGCTGCCGGTCGCCGCGCCACTGCAGGCCGCCGCGCCGCTGCAGCGTCGCGCCGCTGCCGGCTCCTCGTCTGCGGCTTCGCAGGTGCTTCTGCCGCCACCATCTCCCGCCGCCCTGACTGCTCGTTCCCGGCGTCCGTCGTTGCCGCCCCGCCGTCCACGCCGCCGCTGGAGCTTCGCCGTCCGGAGCTCCCTCCACCTCTCTCTCCCTCTCTCTCTCTTGCTGTCTCTCTCTCACACTATTTTTTCTTCTCTCTCTCCTGATTTAAGAAAGATTTTTTTTATTTGGAGAAAAAGAAATAAATGATGAGGGATGTGCTTGATGTGATGTGTGATGTGATGGGATGGGTGATGTGACAACTCAATCACATACTACCCCGAACACCCGTGTTACGCGTACACCGCGACGTCGTACACTCTCGTCACTACACACGCACAACGCGATCAAGCGAGATTCTCAATTAACGCGGCGCGAACTATTTAATAATAGTAAAATAAATAAACACTCACACACAAAAATAACAAGTTTTACCTCGTTAAGCGTGCCTCGAACTTTTCTACGACGTCCACGTGGGTCTGAGCTTACGTTCTTAATTTGTAATTTGTCGATTAATCGGGATCGATTAGAACGGTAGTTAAAATCTTCCCAACTAAAAGAAATTTTGTCATGAAATTGATTTAATTCGATCTTTACCTTGGAACAAGTGGGGTATCGCCTCGCACGGTAGACTCTCTCTCCCCAATGATGCCCTTTAAGGGACAAACCTTGAAGTAGACTCAATCATCCACTTCATAACTTTCACCCATCGCGATATTTGTTCACGTACTTCTTTTGTCTGTCTCCGAGCGACTACAACCAGTTTGACGAATCGTCTCCTCTTCTCTGTATGGTCCACAAAAATCTCAGGGCCCATAAATGTCTTTGTATCATCGGCTCTGCCCGAACAAGCCGATGATCTACATTATCTACCGTACGAGCTTCAAATGGTGGCATCCCAATACTAGCTTTGATAGTACGTTGTTATAAGCAAATTCATAGAGCGGCAAGTACTCCTCCCAAGACTCACAAAGCTAAAAGCACACATGCCCTAAGCATATCCTCGAGTATATGTATTAATCTCTCTCGATCGTCCGTTTGTCTCGAGGATAGAATGCGATCTTAAAGCGTAATTTAGTACCAAATCTCCTGCATAGCTTGCCACGATGATGATATAAGGCAGTATCTCGATGCAGAAACAATCGAAATTGGTACTCCGTGCGATCGTACAATCTCTTTTTCGAATAATATGTTCAACTGTGTGAAATTATACTTCATAGAAATTGGTAGGAAATGAGCGATTTCGTCAACCCGTCCACGATCACCCATATTGCATCGTGTTTCCGCGTGAGTTCTGCGGTAATCCACAAACGAAATTCATCGTAATGTGTTCCCATTTCCACTTTGAAGGATGGATGGCGGGTACGCAATAACCCTCAAGGCCTCATGTGCTCGGCCTTAACTCCGCTTGGCACACCTCGACCCCTAACATAGGCGCCGACGTCCGCGCTTCATCCCCGACCACCAAAATAATCGTCGCATATCGTGATACATCTTGGTCTGCCAGGGATGCACGGTATCCCGGGACTGTGAGCCTCCCGGAGTATCCCATCGCGTATCTTTGCCATCTTGGAATCCATAACCTTCATCGGTGCCTCAAACACCGATCCACGGACTCGCTCCAATCCGGGGTGATCGGAACTGCGTGCCATCTCACCGAATCTCGAGTACATCTCGTCGATCCTCGACACTCCAACACTCGCGGAATAGAAATAGACGGCACACCAATCGTCCACGAATCTCATGTGTCTGCGTAGCGAGAACCTCTGTCAAACTCAATGTTGTCGCCGCCTCAAGTAAACCATACTCGTGCATCATATGGCAAACAACTGTCTCGAAATCGGTCATCTCCTACTCGATGCATTTGTTACTACGACATTTGCCTTCCCGGTGATATTCGATGGAGAAGTCGTAGACCTTGAAGAACTCTACAGCCAACGTCGTTGTCTCATGTTCGGATCTTTACGAGTGAATAAGTATGTCAAACTCTTATGATATGTATATAATGTGAACCTTTCACCGTAGAGGTAATGTCTCTATACCTTCGGTGCAAATACAAACTGCCCGAGCTCCAGTCGTGCCTTTGGATAATTCCTCTCATGGGTCCTTAATTGTCGGGATAGGTAGGCGATTACGTTGTCTCCCTGCATCGCACACAACATAGCCCCGTGTGCAAGCATCGGTATGAGCTGTCAATTCCTTACCCGCTCACGGCAACACTAATCTTGGTGCGTAGTCGGTCTCATCTTCAATGTATGTGGCGGCCCTCGCCGCCCAGGTGACGTGTCTCCGTGTACTCCTTGCCACCTGGCCCAACTACACGTTTACGGCACATGCCCATCCTTTCCTCTCGTCTTAAATTTCGTATCCACGTGTGTGTACATTGTATATATGACATATGCAACGAAAGTTGTACGTAAATGTAGAAAAATATTAATCAATTTAAACAAAACCTACTTGTGGAAAAACCCTAAGAAATATTCTATTACTCCCGGTTCCCAAAAGAATCAAAATATCAAAATAATCACACGCGTACAAGTAAACCTCAACGGTAGGCAGTCAGAGGTAGTCACGTAAGATCCCCTTGCCTTTACTTGTACTCGGATCTGCACTCAATCATCACAGAAGAAATTGGATGACGAGTCCAGTCAGTAAAATCCCAAGGAACTCCTTTGAGCATTCAAATAAGCAAATGGAATTAAATAAATACTGTTAAATAAACATGCGGAATGTAAACAGGCAACTGTAAGTAGGACATCGCATGCATAAATAACAATAAAGTGCAAATGTGTGTGCCTGTTCCTGTCAGACTAAACCATACTTCGAGATTCCCTTCCAAGATCCCACTAGTGGCGCACCCAACTAGCTATCACACGATCTCTCTCGGTGGCCGGCGTAGACCTACGACGCACCGACACATGTAGCAGTTCCTTAGCTAGGGTCGTTATCCACCGAGAACTCCTGATACAAATGTTATGGTCTAGAATGCATAGACATACAACGGAAAATCCGGTGGGAGGCTGGGAGTGCAAACAACGACAAGATATAGATATAGGAAAAATCACAAGGAAATACTTTGGAATTGAATGGAATTTTAAAGCAAAATAAATACTCAAGAGTTTTTTCATTGGGTTTTACAAACCTCACAACACGCTCCACTACCCCTAATCAATCCCCTGGTCCAAGTCCACCGAGTCCTTGGTCGCCAATTGATCACCGTGTCAACCTATGTCAATTTATCAATAATTTAATTTAGTATGAAAATTTACAACAAATTTCTAAAAAAGTTAGGCCAAATTGCCTATTTCGCGCTTTTCGAGGCAAAACTCTGCAAAAAATTGCATCCGACATTCCCACATATTTTCTTTTCATAGAACTTTATCAATTTCTATTTATTTTATCAAAATATATTTTTTTTTCGAAATTTTCCCAATTTTTACGAAGTTTTTCCAAATTTTTCTTTCATTTTTCTTCTATTTTTCTATTTTTCTCTTTTTTATTTTATTTTATTTGGTTTGGGTCGGGTCGGACCCGACCCGACCCTGGGACTGAACAACAGTCCGAGCTCGGCCGTTTTGGGCCCGACCCAGCTAGGGGGTGCCCACGCGCGCATCGCGCGCAGTGCGCACTTCCTCTTCCCATCCGATCGAACCGCGCCGGTTCGCTAGTTCGATCGAACTCCATATTTTTTTCCTTTCTATTGATTGGGTTGGGGTTGCTCTCCACCCTAACCCCAGTGGAGTCGATGGTAGGGAAGACACCCCTGCCATCACCACCTTGACCCAGTTCGGCCCCTATGGCCGAACCCCACTCTCGGCCAACCCACAAAAACCCAACAAAAACCACTAAAACGCACTTCGATCGTGATGTTTCCTCCCTCTTCTCTCCTTCCTAGCTTCTCCTCCTCCTTTCCGCGTTCCTTCTTCCCTCTTTCGGCCTCTCGATCACGGTGTGTGCGGCGTGTGTACGGGGGGTGTGTATGTGTGAGGTGAGAGGAAATGTGGTGGAGTGTGGTTTAGATAAAGATAAATGATTTTGATTTTGTGTCCTTGACGTCAAAGTGTGACACAAATTGGGATACTCGCCGTTTTCGGGTGTTTCGACGCCCGATTTCGAGTCCGAACCGCGATATAGGCGTACAAAGAGTCACTAGCCGCCTAATACCCATTCCATATTAGTTATTTGGCCATTTTTTATTTAATTTGTGTGTTTTAGTTTCCCAGACCTAATATTCGAACCCGTCAACTACTCGGTACCGCGTCGACACGCATATCAAGGCAAATACGATTCACACAATCTCGCACGTATTTTTATGCAACATACACACATGCGATGTATTTCAATAAATTTCACCACAAATAAGCATCCAATACACAATACCTAGAATGCCTAAGTCCCCGTGTGTCCTAGCAACTTTATCGCGACGTCCATGTGGATCCGAGGCGTCCCACGTCTCAAATTGAAGAGACATTTATAAAATGGGCCGTTACAGTTCTTCCCAACTAAATAAAATTTCGTCCTGAAATTTCACTGTAACTAAAGTCCCATACCAGAGAATAGCTGAGGGTATCGTGTCCTCATCATCGACTCGAGCTCCCAGTGGAGTCCCTCCATCCTATGATGATGCCAACGAACTAGGACCTTCGAGAGTTCTCTGTTCTGGAGAATCTGTACTCGACGATTGACGATCTCTATCGGTCTCTCCTCATAGGTCACGTCAGGCTGTATCCCCACCTGTCCCAACTAAATCGTCGATCTCGGCCCTAACCTAGCGAGTCTTAACATGGAAATGTGAAATGTCGGATGAACCCCGACTAACTTGGCAGTAACTCCAACCGATATGCAACAGTGTCCACTCTCTGTGCAATTCGGTATGGCCGAATGGCGCCAATTTCTCCTTATTTCCAAATCTATGTTGACCTTTCCAATGAGAAACCTTCGATACATCATATCGCCTCGCATAGCTTCGGACCCTCGCGATATCTATCTGCGTATTTTTTGTCTATCTTGTGCGGCTCGCAGCCTTCGACGAATATGTTAAATTTTCTGTGTGATCAACAACTATCTCGAGCCCTACTTGTGTATCGAGACCGGTGTGCATCTTTTAGAATCTCGTCCCGTATCTCTGATCTGCAGGTATCCACAATCTTCATCGGTATCTTAAACACCGATCTGTAGTTTCGCCCAATCGGTGCATTTCGAATTCGTGACGGACCACTGACCCGCTCATAGAGCCCATCAACCCTCGACACTCGGCAACCGTTCAATCGATACGGTCGGTATTCTCAATCGCGACAAAATCCCGAACCATCGAACGTCTTCAATCCGGACCTCCATTCGAACCTCCATTTCAACTATCGTCGCAACCGCCTCCATCTCCCGCCACGTTAGCTAGTCGGCCTCTCGCGATGGGTAAGTCAGTTGTCGATCCAAATAATACGAACTCCGGTATGGCAGGAATATGAAACTCTATCATCTTGCCGTAACAATCTATCAGTGCATGATAGGATGCTAACCAATCCATCCCGAGCAGTGTGTCAAACTCTAAGTACTCCAATACTCGAAGATCCGCTGGTAGCTGATGTCCATCCACCTCTATCATCACGTCTCGACATATTCGGTTATGGTATATCTTATCCCCAACAGTAAATCGAGGATAAGATGTGGCTCTGTCCGTGTAACTAACCCTAACAACCCAACAATACGTCCGTAAGAAGAAACAATAAAGTATTACTTAGAATCAAACATAGCATGCATGTGGCGACCAAATATAAGTAATGTACCTTCACGGGTTGCCTAGTCGCCTAACTATCGGTTGTGCTAACGCATGTACTACTATCTCTGTGCAGGTCGATGCTCGCGGTGGCGATGGTGGTGTCCGACGATCCACCCTCGAAGTGTCCCATCTGCCTACTGGCTTGAGGTGGCATCTGCGACTCTCCAGTTACCGTCTGTCCGTCTCCAGGATCTCGGACCACGACCCCGTCTTCCCGACCCATGTCATGTCCCCTCGATCTCGACCACCCGATTGTACTCGTATGTGTGTGCCTCTCGTCGATCCACTGGTGCTGAGGTGATAGCATGAACTGGCTGTGGCTCCTCATATCGGAACTGACTGCCCTGAAACTCGTCCCGACGGCCCCTCTCCCGTCTATCATCTCTTCGGCCTCTATCCGGATGATCCATCGCTCTCTCGATACCAACCGAGAACTCGCACTGATCGTACCTCCCTACCAGTCACACGTCGACCGACCTGCGATAGGGTATGTCTCGCATGAGCCAATGCCCTGTCAAAGATCTCCTACAGATGTCGTGGCTCCGGTTGAGACAATCTAGCGACGCAATCTCATCATCAACCCCCTGGTGAAGTAATAGATACGTAAGCGCTATGTCCGTCGACATCCGAGAAGCGAAGCGATGTCGGAACCTCTCCATATACTGCATCGAGGTCCGACTACCCTGTCTCAAGGATAGGAACTCCTCCCTCAGTCTCAATCTAACCTCCATAGGTATATATTGATCGTAGAATAGCTCCCTAAACTCAGCCCATGTCGTCGGTTCCGGATGAGTATCCGTATATGTCGTCCGCCAGACTGTCGCATGCCCTCTCAAATAGGCTCTCGAAAGTCGTGCATGTCTTGTCTCATCGTTCCTCATCGAAGCATGGAAACGCGATGAGATACTATCCATCTCTTTGCGGCCTCGCCACCTCCATAAAAGAATCCAGTGAAACTTCAAAAACTCCTCAATAACCTCGCTTTATGGTGCTTTGGGACGTATACCGATGTAGTAGGAATATTAGCGAAGTGGGGGTGGCGATAACTGGTCCGTCGTCGTGAGTGGAGGCGTAAGAGTCGATGTCTCCAAAGAACAACAATTGCGGTAGTGTCTCTGTAGGTGCCTCTGCCTACCCCTTGAACCGGCGTCGGGGTACCACCGGAACAACACGGTCCGCCGATATGGTCACGACATCGACTCTCTCGCTGAAGTGAGTGCCGCCAAGATCTTGCGGGATGCGCTTTCTCGTAGTAGCCGTAATACCTCGGCCATCTGTGTCTCATGTGTCGAGAGCCTATCCACCACACTTATCGTAACCGAGTCATCCCTAGCCGCATCGCTCGTCTGTCCAGTCTCAAAAGGCGTACCAGACTGTCCATCCATAATCTTGATCGAGAATGTGCTCCGGATCAGTCTCGAAGTATATACGTATATCATATAGTAGCATGAAAATATAACACATATATAAGTTATAACTCTACCCACCTCACATCACTTCCCAACTAAAGTTTTAAGGCACTAACTTCGGTTTTCCACATCTAAGTTTGTTGATTAAGTTTTATTGTCTTAGGACTTCCTCTTTGCTCGATACAAAAGCCGTGGCGGCCTCGCGCCTTGGGTGACGTGTCTCCGTGTACTCCTTGCCAGGTGGCTCAACTACACGTGTACGGCACATGTCCGTCCTTTCATCTGTCTCGAATTTCGTATCCACGTGTGTGTACAGTGTATATATGACATATGCAAAGAAGTTGTACGTAAATGCGAGAAAATATTAATCAATTTAAACAAAACCTATCGTGGAAAAATAAATACTCAAGAGTTTTTCATTGGGTTTTACAAACCTCACAACGCGCCCACTACCCCGTAATCAATCCCCAGGTCCAAGTCCACTTTGAGTCCTTGGTCGCCAATTGATCACCGTGTCAACCTATGTCCATTTATCAATAATTTAATTTAGCATGAAAATTTACAACAAATTTCTAAAAAAAATTGAGCCAAATTGCCTATTTCGCACTTTTTCGAGGCAAAACCCCGCAAAAAGTTGCATCCGACATTCCCACATATTTTCTTTTCATAGAACTTTATCAATTTCTATTTATTTTATCGAAATATATTTCTTTCTAAATTTTCCCAATTTTTCTGAAATTTTTCCAAATTTTTCTTTCATTTTTCTTCTATTTTTCTATTTTTCTCTTTTTTTTTATTTTATTTGGTTTGGGTCGTGTCGGGTCGACCCAAACCAGGTCGGACCCGACCCTACCTGGACCAAAATAGGTCCGGCTCGACCACATGGGCCGAGCCTCGCCCGTCTCGGGCACGGCCCACTAGGGGTGCGCACGCTGTGGAACATCTGATCGAACCGGCGCCGCCGTTCGACGGTTCGATCGAACTCCATATTTTTTTTTCCTTTCTATTGATTGGGTTGGGGTTGCTCTGCTACCCCAACCCCAGTGGAGTCGATGGCAGGTGCCATTACCACCTTGACCCGATTCGGCCCCTATGGCCGAACCCCTCTGGCAACGCACAGAAACCCAACAAAAACCACTAAAACGCACCTCAATCGTAATGTTTCCTCCCTCTTCTCTCCTTCCCGGCTTCTCCTCCTCCTCTCCGTGTTCCTTCTTCCCTCTCTCGACCTCCCGATAACGGTGTGTGCGGCGTGTGTACGGGGTGTGTGTGTGTAAGGTGAGAGGAAAGGTGGTGGAGTGTGGTTTAGATAAAGATAAGTGATTTTGACTTTGTGTCCTTGACACCAAAGTGTGACACAGCTGGGATACTCGCCCGTTTTCGGGTGTTTCGACGCCCGATTTCGAGTCCGAACCGCGATATACGCGTACTTCTTAGAGTCACCGTTAAACCAGGGGACTTGCGAAGACTTCAAAGCGTGTAACATCGCCATTTTCCTAAAGAAAGTTTTGCTCTCTACGCTACAAGAGTCAGCAAATATCCTAAAGGATACGATGAAGTAAACTCACCTTTCACTTTGCAGTAGTGAAAGATGAAAACAAGAGCAATTCTTTGGTGAATTTCGAGATGATTTCTTCCTCCCCAAACCTCCCCTCTTATAGAGCACTGGTCATGACCAGTTAGAGTGAAAATGGGGTAGTGGAGTAGTGGAACAGTCAAGCATTGATGCAATGGGGTAATGGAGCAGTCAAGCATTGATGCAATGGAGTAGTGGAGCAGTAATTCCTTAATGGAGAGCAGTTTCAACTGCACCCACTCAGCCACTCTACTAACTACCCATTTAATCTCGAAAATGGTAAAAAATTTTACCCATGGTTAGCTTGCACACATATTCACACACGCGCACGTGCCTCGTGCTAAGTGCTAAGTGCGCCTATAAAAGCGCCTAAAATGCGCTATATGTGCCGCATCGCGCGAGCGCGCGTGTGGCTCATTGTGCATAGCACTTGTATTTTATTTTACACACACTATGGTGCAAGAGTACATATATACTCTTTAAACTTGAAGTTCTAACAAATGTGGGACTAAACATTTAATTTGAAAATGTTCAACAATCCCCCGCCATTTTCAAAATAATCGAGATCATTCAATCCACGAAATCTCAAACATTATATGCATAACTAATGGTATCTTGCGATTTGAACCACTAACTTGTGAAAAGTTCATTACATCATATCGAATTACATGGTAGATAAACTTTGAACCAATGATTCTATTCGATATGTAGCATAAACATATCTCGCATATAACTTACACCAAAAAAGCCATAAATATCCCGACACATTCAACATTGGCCTTGTGTCCGTATCTTCTCGTGAATGTCTTTGGAGCCAAGCCCTTGAACTCCTTGAAGCGGCCGCACTTCACATTCACATAGGTAGTCTCCATTCTAGTACCCCATGAATTTAAGTACCTTTAGAAGACTATTAAGAGATCATCTCAACCTCCTCTCTTTACATGCGAGTACCGAGCACTAACAACCTTGGGATGGTTATAAAAATTTAGTGCTCACGAGTCACTCTTATAATGAAATTGACGCATTGAACTCGAAGACTTAACGTAATGTTAGGCGTCGAGTTGAGTTTCCACTATTGGTGACATGTAATTTATGGGCTTGAGACACATCCCTCTTGATGTTTTATTCACCAAGTCTCTTGGCAATCCTTTAGTAAGGGGATCTGCCAAGTTTTGACTAGATTTCACATAGTCAATCGTGATAACTCTCTTGTTATCAATTCTCTCGACACAACTATGTCTCGGTCAATATGTCTGGACTTACCATTGTACATTTGGCTATAAGCCCTTGCCAATGTGGCCCGACTATCACAATGGATAGAGATTGGAGCTACCGGTTTAGGCCACAATGGTATCTCGTGTAATAATTCACGTAGCCATTCAACTTTTGAAGTTTGAGGCCAATGCAATAAACTCGATTCCATGGTAGAACCCATTAAAGTTTGCTTCTTTGAAGCCCACGAGACACACTCCAAAGAAGTGTGAAAATCCACCCACTTGTAGATGCATGATTTTGATCTTTCACAATCCAACTTGCATCTCGAAAACCCTTCTAAGACCGAAGGATATCCACTATAGCATAAACCATAGTTAATTGTTTTCTTCGATATTTCAAAACTCTTCGAATTGCAAACCAATGCAACTCGCTTGGATTAATTGTAAATCTACTCAACTTGCCTACTGCCAAGGCAATATCCGGCCTAGTGCATGTCATTGCATGCATTAAGCATCCAATTAATCTAGAATACTCCAGTGTGAAACTGGATTGCCTGTATTTTTCACTAGCTCAATACTTGAATCTAGTGGGGTAGAAACAGGGGCACAATTCAAGTGATTGAATCTATTGAGAACTTTCTCAATATAATGAGATTGAGTTAGAGTAATACTCCCCTCATCTCTTACAATCTGAATTCCGAGTATGACATCAACTGCCCCATATCTTTTATTTCAAAGCGGCTTGAAAGAAACATTTTGGTCAATCGAACTTGTTCCAAGTCAGTTCCAAAATCGCATGTCATTTACGTAAAGACGAGATAATGACACCATTGCCTTTTCCATCAAACTTGCTATATGCGCATTTATCGATTCATTTATTTTGAATCCAAAAGCAAGTACAACCTGGTCAAATTTTTGGTGCCATCTTTGTTTTGGTGCTTGCTTTAAACCATACAATGATTTTATGCAATCTGCACACTTTATTCTCATGACCAGGCATAATAAACCCTTCAAAGTTGTTCCATGTATATTTCCTCATCCAATTCTCCATTTAGGAACGCTGTTTTAACGTCCATTTGGTGGATGACCAGCTTGTTTATAGCCGAATTGCAATAAGCAATCTGATAGTAGCAATTCTAGCTACTGGTGAATAGGTATCGAAATAGTCTATTCCATGCTTTTGGGTGAAACCCTTAGCAACCAGTCTCACTTTGTGTTTTTCAATGGATCCATCAACTCTTCTTTTCCTTTTGAAGAGAAATTTGCATTTAATGGGTTTACACCCATGAGGTAGATCAACTAGCTCCCAAGTGTTATTTCCCATTATTGAATCCATCTCATCATTTAATGCCTCTTTCCGAGAAGTTCGCATCTCTTTCTTTCATTGCCTCATCTATCTTGTTTGAGGATCGAACCTTCCGTATTAAAACAATACGGAATTTGTCTAGCTACTTGTTTCTCTACTTCCTTCAACTAGGAATGTATATAAATCAGAACCAAATGACTTAATTTTCCGAGCTCGTTTGCTCCTTCAAGTTCGGGAACTTCTACTAATTCTTTGTCATTTTCAATTTCTATGACTTCCTTCCTTTTTGGTTTTCTTCGGGAATACTTTTGGTGACAGATTTAAATCTTGTCTCGTCAAAGATTGCATCCGCTTGATTCAATTACGGTGTTTACTTGAAATCAAATTATTAGGCTCGATTACCATGAACCTATAGGCCTTCTTGTGTTGTGCATATCCAATAAATATGCACTCCACTCCCCTTTCACCCAATTTCCTCTTTTTGGGTTTATGTACTTTTACTATCTTTCTACCCCCCAAACTCTTAAATAATTAAGATTTGGTTTTCGCTTTATTCCAAAGCTCATATGGGGTGACTTTATTCCTCTTTTGTGGAATTGTTCAAAATATGGCATGCGATCGAATGCCTCTCCCCAAAATCCACTACTTAAACCGAGTTTGATAGCATAGCATTAACCATTTCGGTTAAAACACGATTTTACGCTCACCACACCATTTTGTTGTGGTGTATAAGAAGCGATAGTCTCATGGACTATTCCAAAGTGGATTCAAAGTACTTTAGATCATAGTACTCTCCTCCCCTATCAGACCTTAAACATTTTATAAAGGTCTCACATTGCAATTCAGTTTCTGCCTTATAGGCCCGAAACTTGACCATTGCCTCATCTTTGGAATGCAACAAATAAACATAACAAAATTTGCTATAATCATCAATAAATGTTATAAAATATTTATTGCCTCCTATTGAGGGTGTACTATGTATGTCACATACATCAGAATGTATCAAGTCTAGCAACTTTGAATTTCTTTCAACATTAGGAAATGGATTTCTAGTTATTTTTGTTTTCATGCATGTATTGCAATTTCCTTCATATTTATCAAAATAAGGCAAGAATTCCAGTTTACCATATCATATAATTTTCTCGAAATGAACATGTCCTAATCTATGATGCCATAAAAATGAAGGAGACTCAACAAGATACGCGAAACAACATTCTTATTAGATAAAGCGATTACATTGAGCTTAAACATGCCCTCATAAGCATACCCTTCCCTACATATACCCCTCCTCGAGAGTACAAACTTGTCGACCTCAAAGACAAGCCTAAATCCAAACTTATTCAAAAGACCACCCGACACAAGATTCTTCCTCACTTCTGGTGCATAATACACGTTAGTGAGTGTTACAATTTTGCCAGAAGTAAACTTCAGATCAACACTACCTATGCCTTTAACAGGGACAGTAGCATCATTTCCCATGTACAAGACAGTATTTTCATCTACTGCCTCCATGGTCTTGAAGAACCTCTTGTTCTTGCAGACATGTCGAGTAGCACCAGAATCAACCCACCAAGCCATATCATTTTCAACGACGTTGATTTCAGATATCATAGCAATGAGATCATCATTGTCGTTACTGCACCTTTGGCAGCGCTAGAGGAAGCATGATTTTTTCCTTGCTTCCTCTTCCAATGATAACATTCGGACTTGAGGTGGCCATCTTTCCCGCAGAACCAACAAGTGACTTTCTGCTTCCTTTGATTCTGATTTTGGTTGTTCGGTTTTCCCGAACCAGCAGGCTTTTTGAAGCCACCAGGCTTGTTAGGCTGGTTCAGGAAGGGCTTTTTGAACTTAGCTGCTTCCATCACATGCACCTTTGAAATCTCCTGAGCATTCTGCTCTTTTTCATTTTCCTGCATGCGACAATCCTCTTCTACACGAAGATGGTTAGCAAGTTCATCAAGAGATATGTCCTCTTTTTTATGCTTAAGAGTTCGTTTGAACTCCTTCCAGGATGGGGGCAGTTTATCAATAATAGAAGACACAACAATTGTTTCATCCATAACAAGATTGTGTTGAGAGAAGTTATTTCTAATCCTCTCAACTTCACGGAGTTGTTCTATGACAGACCTTTCATCAACCATTTTAAAATTAATAAACTTTGATATAAGGAATTTCTTACTTGTCGCATCGTCCTTATGGTACCTTGCCTCCAATTTCTCCCACGAGGCTCCTTGCGGAGAGAACGTCATGGTAGAGGTCAAACAGGTGAGTCCTTCATAGCGTTCGAATGTGACCTCTGCAGAGGTGTGGTCATTCGTCTCCCATTTCGCTCTTCCCGATCTGCTCAACGGTTTCATCGTCGGACTCCATAGGTTTTGGTGTATCCAAAACATACACCGAATGAAGCGCCACCAACAGAAATGTACTCGCTTCTCACCACCTCGGAAATCGCCTCCATCGAAGCGATCCAACTTCACAATGTTAGCCGACAGTTCTTTGATTGAAGCCATTGCAACGACAGACAAAAACTTCATTTAGATTGTTAAACCAGGGGACTTGCAAAGACTTCAAAGCGTGTAACACTGCCACTTTCCTAAATGAAGTTTTGCTCTCTACACTGCAAGAGTCAGCAAATATCCTAAAGGATACGATGAAGTAAACCCACCTTTCACTTTGCAGTAGTGAAAGATGAAAACAAGAGCAATTGCTGGTGAATTTCGAGATGATTTCTTCCTCCCCAAACCTCCCTCTTATAGAGCATTGGTCATGACCAGTTAGAGTGAAAATGGGGTAGTGGAGTAGTGGAACAGTCAAGCATTGATGCAATGGAGTAATGGAGCAGTCAAGCATTGATGCAATGGAGTAGTGGAGCAGTAATTCCTTAATGGAGAGCGATTTCAAGCGCACCCACTCAGCCCTCTACTAAATACCCATTTAATCTCGAAAATGGTAAAAATTAATGGTAAAATTTTTTACCCATGGTTAGCTTGCACATATTCACACACGCGCACGTGCCTCGTGCCAAGTGCTAAGTGCGCCTATAAAAGCGCTAAAATGCGCCATATGCGCCGCGCCGTATGCTGCACATGTACATGGCTCACCGTGCATAGCACTTGTATTTTATTTTACACACACTATGGTGCAAGAGTACATATATACTCTTTAAACTTGAAGTTCCTAACCAATGTGGGACTAAACATTTAATTTGAAAATGTTCAATGTACGATCACTAGCCGCCTAATACCCATTCCATATTAGTTATTTGGCCATTTTTTATTTAATTTGTGTGTTTTAGTTTCCCGACCTAATATTCGGTCCCGTCAACTACCGTGCCGCGTCGACACGCATATCGAGGCGAATACGAGCTTCACACAATCTCGCACGTATTTTTATGTAACATACACACATGCGATGTATTTCAATAAATTTCACCGCAAATAAGCATCGAACACACAATACCTAGCATACCTAAGTCCCCGTGTGTCCTAGCCTATCGCGACGTCCATGTGGATCCGAGAAATTGGCGTCCACGTCTCAAATTGAATAGACATTTATAAAATGTACAGTGTAAATGCGTCCTCGCACTCCTTTGACCAATTGAAAGGCGCATCCTTCTTTGTCAATTTAGTCATCGGCGCGGCGATCTTCGAGAAGTCCTTCACAAATCGCCGATAGTATCCCCGCCAACCCTAGGAAACTCCCCGATATCTCGTCACATGTCTCGGTGTCGGCCAATCTATGACAAAGCATGGATTTTACTTGGATCCACCGATATACATGTCACGATCACGTGTCCCAAGAATTTGACTTCGATGACCCAAACTCGCACTTCGCACTTACTTGAACTTAGCATACGAACATGTGTTCTCTCGGCGTCATCAATATCTGCTGAGATGTTGCTCGTGATCTTTGTGAGTCTTCTTTGTAGATCAATATGTCGTCAATGAAGATTATGACTAATTTATCCAATAAGTACGGCTTCAATACTCTGTGCATCAAGTCCATGAACATGGCTGGTGCATTCGTCAGTCCGAACGACATCACTGTAAACTCAAATAACTCATATCTGGTGCTAAATGCAGTCTTAGGTATGTCTCCATCTCGAATCCTAAGCTGATGATAACCCGATCTCAAATCGATCTTAGAGAAGACACGGGCTCCGCCAACTTGGTCAAACAAATCGTCGATCTTGGGCAAAGGGTAACGATTCCGTATTGTCATCTGGTTCAACTTCCTATAGTCAATGCACATCCTCAAGCTACTATCCTTCTTCTTAACGAACAAGATCGGTGCTCCCATGGTGATGTGCTCGGGTGTATAAACTCATTCTTCTCTAAGTCTTCCAGTTGAGTCTTCAACTCATCCTGCTCATTCCGTGCCATCCGGTACGGTGCTCTGCTAACTATCGGTGTGTGCTCGACACTAACTCAATAACGAACTCAATCTCTTTGTGTGGGGGCAATCCCGGTAGATCCTTGAGAAAGACATCGGAAACTCATGACAACTGGGACATCCTCAAGTCTAAACTCTGGTGTCTCGGTTGACTCTGTGTTCGATGATCCGGTGATAAGTGTTGCAATAGCCGCTGTCTAAGCACGAAGCAAGGACATCATCTGCTCGAACTGTCGATTGTGTGCCGCGATCCGATCAAGTACACTCTGATCGGTTGCGATAGGCGTAGTACCACTCGTCTGTCCACCATCCTCCGAAGGTGGAGTCGGCTCTCCGTCCATGTCGTATTTGCGATAGCGAAGGTCCGTATCAGCCTCGTATACGCATATATACTATTACAAATCAAAATATATAACGTATAAGCCTTGGTACTACCCGTCCCATGTTCGCTTCCCAACTAAAGTTCTAAGTCAGGATCTTCGGGTTTCCACATCTAAGTTCATTTGTTAAGTTTTATTCAGTTTCATTAAACTTTTCCCCTAGGTTCGCTTGAACCTAGGCTCTGATACCAACTGTGATCCCCCAAACTCCAAGGCAAGGCCGGGTACATACCACGTCGCCGGACACGTCACCAAGCATGCCATTAAATTGACTAAGTTAAGTTGTTCATGATTTATTAAATTATTATAAATTAAACATCAAGCGGAAGTCTTTGAAGCATGCAAACACGGTAGAAATAAAAAAGTTTGCATAGTATAAATAACCCTAAAGTGTGGAAACCCAGCATGAGATACCATGTATATCAAAGAAACGACAAAAGTACAAAAGATGAGCATATACATGTATCAGGTATACAAGTCCTCCCAAAAATTTCATGAAAGCAGTAAATTATGCATACAAACACTTACGCAAAAAGCTGACGGGACTCTCCTAACTCAGAGGTAGTCGCCTGAGACCTCTTTGCCCCGGCTCGTCGTAAGATCTGCGATTTGTCACCAAAAACAATGACAAATCTCGGTGAAGTAAATCCGAGAACATTAGCTAATATTCACGAATTCCAATAAAACGGCTACAATTCATGCAATTTAAATAAGGAACAAGAATAAAGTAATCGCATGAAAATAAGTCGTTGAGAAGTCGAATTTGGACACGAGTGTAGCGTGACAGAGAACCCTGGTCGACATCCGGGAATCGTCTTAGCTAAAACGAGAGGAACCATTGACGATCACCTAGCCAAACATCTCACGGTCGAATGAGAGGAACCATTGAACGGGAGAAACCCCATCCAAACATCTCTCGAGAGGAACCCATGACGAAGACTTAGGCCTTCGTCAAACATCTCTCAACCTACGGGTCTCGCGGAGAATAGTCACCGCGTAGCCCTAACATGGCCAATTACTCGAACAATGCGGGGTAGCTAGCCCCGGGGTGTGAGTCCGTGCCATGCCCGACCCCGTCGACAAACACACATACACACGTGGGAGTGGATGAACAGTAAATGAACATCAATAAAAAGCACAATGGAATAATTGAAATGCGAAATAAAGTAAGTGTCATAAAAGAATTTTAACTAATTTTCTCGTGGGTTTACTTACCTCAAGCAATCGCAATTGCCTTCAAAACGCCCCGCACACGCCTCGAGATATGTACCCGACACTCGACTATGGTATCCTAAGTCCCTGGTGTCCAATTATGCAATTTTTATCATTTTAGAGTCTCATTAAATGAATTTATAGTGTGAGACCAAAATTTGTAAAATTTTTATTCCAAAAAGTTTAATACTTTGCACACTTTTCAAACCATACCAAGGATTGATTGTTCCGGCAACGCGCCTTGCCGCGCCTTGCTGACGCGCCAGCCTGCCATGCTCACCATCTCTGCTGTCGCCGTTTGCTCGAGCCGCACGCACTTCGCGTCCGTCGTTGCCGCCGTCCGCCTCCTTCGCCATCCGAGCTCCCTCCACTCTCTCTCTTTCTTGTTGTCTCTCTCTCTCACTATTCTTTCTTCTCTCACTCTCCTGATTTAAAGAAAGATTTTTTTTTGGAGAAAAAGAAAGAAATGATGAGGGATGGGCTTGATGTGAAGTGTGATGTGATGGGATGGGTGATGTGATAACTCAATCCCATACTACCCCGTACACCCGTGTTACGCGTACATCGCGACGTCGTACACTCTCGTCACTACACGCGCACAACGCGACCAAACGAAATTCTCAAGTTACGCGGCGCGAACTATTTAATAATAGTAAAATAATTAAACACTCGCCACACAAAAATAACATATTTCACCCATTAGGAGTGTCATAAATTTTTCCACGACGTCCACGTGGGTCTGAGCTTATGTTCTTAATTTGTAATTTGCCAGTTAATCGGGATCGATTAGAACGGGCCGTTACATTTTAATACATATATTACATAGAGGTTTTTTAAAACTCCTATCAATTATGTGTTATTTAATAACACCCCCTTTAATAGGGGTTTAAAAACCTCTATTAAATACCGAAATTGTTCTACATTTGATGCGCTTCAAACAATTTCATGCCATTACTTTCTTTTTTTTTTAATTGGCTTATATCACCCCCTAATTGAGGGAAAATTGCTTGAATAAAGTGACAATTATCAAGATATGCTATAAAATAAATCCCTTATTAGGCCAAGTAAGGGTTTATGGCATCTTATAATATGATTGATGAAGAGTTAAATCAATATAAGTCTCCTATTAATTTGCCTTGAGATAATCACCAGCTGATAAGAAATAAGGTTTCATAAAAGATGTCCATGCGAATTTATAATATTTTTCACATTATTGATGATTATGGATAATAAAAAAACGATCACTCCACATTATAAATGTCATTAGATCATTTGATTTATGACGACGTTTGTTTTAATATGTCTTTTATATTCCAGAAGCTAAAGCTGAGAATTTCATTCTCAGATTAAATCATAATCATATAAAAAAATACTATATTATTTTGAGTATATTTCTTCTGGATAAAACATTAATAATATAATTGTTGTACCAGATATTGTCTGAACGTTAGCCTTCGCTAAGTTCAAATTCGAGAAATATTCTCTTTTTATATTATAATGTGCACGTAGCTAAATGAGCAAGACATGCAATATTCGCCTTTATTTAGGTCATGATTTGAGCATATCTCAATGTGTCAATTATAATGAGTCATAAAATTCATAATTTAGCCTTTGATTGGCATGGTAAATGTCATCAAAATATTTGGGCATATATGACATTGACAATATATAATCAATATGGCATAATGCCCTTTCATATGTGACATTGCTTGTCATGATGTCGAGCACGCTCATTGTCAATAACTTTACGCATTTATATTTAATTTGCTCCACAACTTTTATTCCACTTTCGGTGGAATACGACATTTACTAGATCCTTTCACCTTTTTCGCGTCCATAATTTTATCATTTCGACCCTGCGTGATCTTTATATAACGCAACATATGTTTTTGAAGCTAGACCAATTGGACGGAAGTGATAGTATATGTATAATATTTCATTATTTTGCTCATAAGATCATAAGAAATGCCTTTAATTAATAGTAAAGTAGGTCGTGCAAAATAAAATGCGTGAGAATTTTTAATTAATCATGTACAGTTCTTTATATGTCAATAAATCACACCAAAATTTGCAACTATTCAAATTCATAATTTCATTTCTCGCACGTACGCAAGCAAGAAAATTATAAGCAATTTTTTAAAATGAATTATATATTAAAAAAACTAATCTAACTTTTAATCTAGTTGAAAAATATTTTGTGCTTGTCAAGCACACACTATAATAAATTTAAAATATACATTGATCAATGTAATTTATTCAAGTAGTTCATACAAGGCCAAAAGTTACACTTCATATATACATGCGGTGCTAATTTGTTGGACTAGTACTACTTGATGTACTGTTTAAAATTAAAAGTTGCTTCACAATATGTATCTCAGTGATGCACCGAGTCATAGGTATGTTTTAATTGATTAAGAAGCATATATTTGAAAATTTATAATCTCCACTACTGTGCACATGTATATTGGCTAAGTTGTCTTATAGCAAGTGTTTTAGGGGCATTACTTCATTGAACAATATTTAATTAATTAAGTTTACGAAGGGTGTGATGTGTTATTTGAGAAAATAAATTAATGAAGTTAAAAAAAAAAAAAACATTGATAATTTATATAATCCAATAATGATCCCATTTGGCATGACTTTATCTCTATGGCTTATTTATCAAATAAGAGCAAAAATTTGTAATCTCTTTATTAACTTAACATGTTGGTTATTAAGTTAAGGCTATGACCATGTTTATTCACACAAAACCAATAATGACCATTTGAACTCGAATGATGTTTATTCACAAACAAATGGGTGTGGTACCAATAATGACCATTTGAACTCGAATGATGTTTAACTTTGCTACTCCAAACATTGTAATGGGTGTGTCTATGTATGTGTTGTATGACTTGTGGTGTATGTATAACTGATAACTTGGTATTTTAAAAATTCACACAATATATATTCCAGTATTCATTTCTTCTCTTCTCCTTTGTAGCATGCAGTAGTATCAAAAAGAACTATTTTCATATTTAGGTTGCTCAACATGATTTATATAGGCCAACTCCAAAAAATTGAATTTATGCAAAATCATTTTTCATAGGTGAGATTTGGAAAACCGTTCCCTTCCAAAATCATGTTTCTTTTAAGTAATGAAAAATGAATATGCATTCAACTCAAAACTTGAAAATTAAATTAAATCAAGCAATACCTTATCAAAATCATAAAATTAAATTTATAAGTTATACCTTCCAAGTAGCTTTTGTAGATCTCCTTAGAAAAATCTTCTTGAATTAATTGAAGACTTTTCTTCGCCTATGGTAGAGACTCGTGCTGATAACGTGTTGTAAAACTAATTCGGACTAAAGCATAGAAAGTAAACAAAGAACTAAAAAATAGAACAAGAGAAAAGATAGAGGAGAAATAAAAGAACTTTCATCTCAACATGGTGTATCTCATTACATGGGTGTGACCCCTTTATATAGGTCCTTGGTAAGACCAAATGGCACAAGTTACATTTTCATATAATTACATAAATAAATAACATTAAGGCTAAGTAATTACAAAATTAAAGTGGGTGTTACATCATGTGAATAGTTGAAAGAATAAGAGGTGGAATATGTAGATGAGTTGTCAACCCATATTATTTATAATAAGTACGTATTTTTTTAACTTAATTTACCTTTATATAATCCAAACATTTATTACAATTAAGATTCTTCAGTTCTTCAATTTATTTTATGTTGAAAGACATATATGTAAGTTTACTAAAGTTTATTGAGTCACACTTAATCGATGTAGGACTATATTTTGATTCACACGCAACACATCCCAACAATTGCTATCTCACAAATAGCAATTCTAATTTTACTAAAGTTTAGTGGAAAAACATAATCGGTAATAGCAAATTATAAAATTAATTAAGGTGATCACAACGAGATCGAATTGGGAAAAGAGAGAAAAAACTGTGGGAATGCAATGCCATCACCACTACATACCCTACTAATTTCTACAAGAGTCTGTGATCATAGATTCAAAGTTTTGAAAGTTGTTCACTGGTGCCCACCAACAGATTATGCAGATTCGTATGCCCATCTACTGCTTAGCGTGGTGCCCATTTGTACACTCTTTTTGTTGTTTGGTGTCCAGCCAAGAAGAAGAGAAGAACAATAACCCTACCACCTTCACCTTTACACAGTTGAAGGAACAGAAAAAAGAACTCACAAGTCACACCACCACGCCCACTAATATCCACTTCACTCACCTTTCTCACCATTGAGAACTAATTAAAATGAAAGTGACGCGTTTGAGGTGTGTTAAAGAAAATTATAATAGTTGCTATATTTCGTAGTTTAAGTATTTAAGATGTTTCTATATTTTGATATCTAGGTAGTTTTGATAATTTTCTTTATTTTATGATTTGTTCAGTTCTATAAATAAGAGCACTCTATTGTACTCGGTTTACACACATCAATACAATTTTTAGACTCTTCTTTGAAATCTATCATGATATCGAGCTTGGTTTCTAGTGCTAAGTCGATCGACTTTCGAGTCGGACGCAGCCGTCTCCGTGTGTTCTCTTCTGCTTGTGCTCATTTGTTTTTGTTTCTCTCTTTCGTCGTTTTCACTCTTTGTTGTTTTTCTTTAATCGCCTCTCCCAACACTTGTACACAAAACTCTTCTTTCTATCAAGATGTTTTTCAAACTAACCGATTTTATCGCAATATTGTCGAGTTGTGCAGGGTAAAGCAACTACCACAATACCACCTATTACTAAAGTGAGTTTCATAAGTTAACAATTTGATTCGCGTTTTTGTCATGAAGGTTTCTCGTGCTACCAGAAATTAAGTGATCTATGTTGTAAATCTAGGTACATTGTGATATCTGAGGACCAGATAAAGAAAAAGGAGCATACATTTCTGAAGATGAACAAAGGGCTGTACCCTTCTTGGCTGATAATGAAAGCATGGCATGTGATAGCAAATGCTCAACCATATACTTGTCATTCAAGCTATTTGGAGATTTTCAACCAAAAAAAAAAAAAAAAGGTCTGAAAGGACTTCAAGCTTACCAAACAAGTTTTAGCTTATGTGGTACAGGAAGCAGCACATGTCAACATATCAATGTGCTGTTGAGTAGATATCATAACACCTTCAATGACACACCGCATGCCTAAAAGCATGCCAGAGTTGCTGGGATTTTAGGCTGTTTGGTGCTTGCCTTCTAAGAACCATCAAAGCATGAACACTGTGTCAGAAAATAAGGTAACATGCATGCACCAAGAGTATTAAAGTGATAAAGAGCATGTTGAGCAAGCAAACACCTGCAATGAAAAATCAAAAATGTAATATTTGAGATCAACTGCAACATCAACAACATACAAGTCACTTCAAAGTGTCATCGGATGCGCTTCAAATAATGGCTGTGCAACTCGTCGGAAAAAAGGGGTCCAACCTGCATATGCTATCAGCATTAGTTTCAGATTCTACAAAGTAAAACTTAGCAGCATATAAGAGATGAAGAGTCTTTAAAACTGATTTACTTTTCACAATCACCTAATACGGTTTCAACGACGAGTAGGAAATACAAGTCCACCTAAAGCAAGGGCATAATAAACACACACATCATGGGAGCTACCATAAGTAATTAGTGATTAGTTACAACAAACCATTCACAGCACTGAGTCGTCAGGGTTGGGGTCATCATCAGTGTTACTGTCTTCCGAGAGTTATATCGATCCTGTGTGAAGTTGTAGTCATCGTCTCAGCTTGATCAGTAATCATTGTCATCTATCGGTAGTATGCCTGCTGATAACCTGCTGCTAAACCATTGCCGTATCCTCCATAAGCGGCGTAACTCAAGGGAGCTCCAGGATAGGCTCCGCCAAGCATGGGTGGAGGAGCAGTCTCTTCTGGAGAGTATACAACAGCCGGCGGGCTCCTGCTGCCGTATATGGGCCTATCATATGGGTAAGATGGTACCACAGCTGGATACTGACCATGTGATGGTGAACGAACGAATGTGGGAGCTGCAACAGGGAAAGAGGAGACGTATGCATTTGTTAGACGTCCAGCCTTTGCAGGAGGCATGGGGCCACCATTGCTAGCTCTTGTTCTCTTGGTAGCTGGGGCTGCAGCTGGCTTTTTCTTTTCAACCTTGGCTTTCTCTAGCTGTTCAAGACGTTTTCGCAGGCTTTCAGGGGGGAATTCAGCCTCAAGCTTGTACTCCTCAATGCACTTAATAACAGCTCGCAATGCTGACTGCTCTTTACGCCCCGCAAGGTTCTGCATTCCACCACAACATAAACATTTTATATCACCAAGAATTTGGGCACAAAATTATACAACCGATGACAAATCTTTTCCCATTCGGATACTTTAAAAGTTAAACGAACTCCTAAAACTTAAGTTTCTACCATGTTAAGCATTTAGAATCTCCCTCCCCCTTCAGGACACTGCAAACTAACCCCAACGGCTAAACACTTCACAAAATTTTGTCTTCACAAAAGGAAAGGGATGCCCTTCTAATCACTGACACCATCTGTAGGAATATACTTGCCACCAACACTTTCTCTCATTCCAGTCAAAGTTAGGACATTTGTGGTAAAACGAAAACTAGGTCATATGCTTCACTTGCTGCACAACGTTATCACATTTGAACACGACTCATGAGCATTAAAAAAAGGGCCTAACAAACTAGCCTAGTTCCAAAAATAGCTCTCTCTTTAATAAGGGCAACAGCCACTCAACTTGCTTATGATAGGAAAAGATGTACAAAAATTAGGGAAATCAAGAAGCAATACTTACACCAGCTCGACCAGAATTGTTCTTGTCCTCCAAAATGGAACTTGCGACCTTCTTCGACTCCCTCAGATAAGCTTTCAGCAAGGGAACTGGTGGGAACTTGTCCACAAGACCCACTTCATGAGTAAAGTGAACGGCATCAACCTGCTGGCCCTTGTTTATTAATTCCTGAATCATGTCTGCAAGGAACAAACACCACAACCCTTAAACCAAACTAGTCCATCCGTCAAAAACAAATCTACGCACATTATGAGGGAAAATCAGATCACCTGCTAAAAGAACCTACTATCTAAGATATGAAATTATTTCAGCGTATTGGGAGAAAAACTTGCAAGAGAACTAAACCGCCCCCTTTAAACATCAACTTCTGGGCTAACAACCAACACAGATATGGTCGAGTATCGGCATATTTAAGAAATCGCCCTATTTTCGCTATCTTTTTTATGGAAAACTTAAATAGTTCCATCCAAATTTCGACTTACACAAAACATGCCTCTAAGTAAGAGAAAAGGCAAAGTAATTAATCGCATTGAGAGACATCACTCCCATTTTTGTTCTTTATGTCAATCAAAATACACTAGCACATTTTACTTGCCAAACATATTAAGTTGTTTATATATTGTATACAAAGATGATTCTTATTGAAGTTCCTTCTGCATACAAGCCAAAGAAATGGATCTGTACGCATTAAGCTAAAGTTCCATACGAATAGAAAAAATTCTAAAAAACGAAAAAGGAAAATTACCTTCATGCTTGTTCACAAACTCCCAAAGAAAAACATTGTTCCACCAACTTGAAAAATGAATTACACAATTAATAGGTCACACTGACTCGAACATAAACCAAATAGAGCGCTACAACATTTAAGATCACAAATACATACAATAAAAACAGTTAATAGAAACATGTAGCGTGGTAAAGTAATTTAACAGGGATGGCAAACCACAAACTAAAATTTCAGAACTATACTAACAGTATAAGCTAGAGCTAACTCTTAAGTTGAGTACATTGCTCGCAAAACTTGATGATGTCCAGAATTTCAAGTTAATCTAAGACTAGTAGCAAATCAGTAAGGAAACTCCCTGACAAAGTCGAATACAAATAAAAATTGCATAGCTTACTAGAGGGGCTATCAATTTAAAAAGGGCAACATAAAAGACCTAACACTCGCCATATCTACTCAGAAATTGGAAGATCCTTTCAGTAAGCATGGTGAATCAAAATCAAATCAAGCCGCTAAAATGCGGAAATTGTGCACGACTTCACCATGAACAAACAAAAAAAGCTCATAACAAGAGAAAGCGGCCCTTCTCACCATCAAGTGAAGCTGAACACAGCAAAGCCCAAAAAATCCCAAGCCCCTCCTGCCATATTTTGTGCATGTCTTTGTTTGTTTGTGTGCGTGTCTGTGTGTGTTGTGCGAGCAACAAAGCAGAGATAGTGATTCCTTGTCCTATAATTCACTTTGAGCAACCCACTCGATTCCATAAAACACACTCTCCTCAGCTCATTTCAATCTAAAAACTAACAAAAGGCTCAATCTTGGAATTACATCAAATTAGACGAAAAAGATAACAGATTCCTCATGTAGATCCACAACATACCATCTCTATCATATCACAACTACTTATCCTTGCCTAGCCATTTTCCAAAGTAATGAATCACTTGCAACACAAGACATTAAAATAGGACTGGGCATACCTTCCATGTTGTCTCCCAGGCCGAGAGAAACCGCGAGCTTAGGCATCTGCTTCCTCCACGCAGAACCCACCACAAGCTTCCTATACAACCCAGCGTCCTCCTTAGAGACAATCCCAAAAGTGACCAAATGTTGCAGGAAAGTGTGAACATCAGGCGTCTTCACATTCTCAATCCCACCACGCTGATCCAAGCTCTCCTTCCACACCTCAGCAATCTCCTTCGCCCTCTGCTTCATCTTCGGCGTCACCAACGGCCTCGAATTACCGAAAACCGGATCAGCCACAACAGGAATCAACGACTCCAGAATCAGCACACAAGCCCACCCCAAATCATTCGACCTCTCGCTTTTCCCTTCCCTCTTGTCCACCGGAAACACCTCCGAAATCGCCTCCAGCACGAACTTTGGCGGATCGACTGCGTTCGCCAACGCCACAGGAATCTGAGCCCTCATCACATCGATCTCCTTCTTCCTCCCAATCACAAAACCCCAAAACCCTAAACTATCCATCTTCGTGCAAAACCCCTTCAACTTCTTCACACAATCAACAGATTCCTCCTCCTCGTCCTTGTTCTAATATTATTATTAGAATACAACCAATTTATTACAAACTAAAACAAATAAATAAATAAATAAATTGGTGGTATTCTAATAATTTACCTCTTTCTCAAGCTTTATAGCTATCAGAGCCGCCTCCTTACTCTCTTCAACTTTCCCGATCGCCTGATTGACGTTCCCCACGATCGTCTCCTCGCGCTTCTCGAGCACGTCGAGGGACTCCTTGGTCTTGCTGTCCAAGCTCTGGATCTGGTCCTTGAGAGCTTCAGATTTCCTGCGCAGATCTTGCTCGAGAGAGGTGAAGTGGTCGGAGAGCTCCTTCCAGAGGAGGGTGCAGCTGGCCATGAGAGAGGTCTGGCGCTGGAAGTCATCGAAGCTCGTCTGCAGCATCTCCTCGCCTGTAATGGCGACCGACCCCATCACTGCTGATGAGATCTGTAGAGAGAGTGAGAGATAGAGAGAGAGAGTATGAGATATTGAAACCCTAGATAGAGAGAGAGGGAGATGGGGAAAGTGGGGTGAGGTGGGGCGAGCGATAAAGCGAGGGAGTGTAGACTGTTGAGAGAGACGAAGAGAGAGAGAGAGAGAGTAGAAAATTCTACAATCACTAAAACTCCAACACAATCCTGAACGTCTCACTGGCTACCGTGTTATGTGTCTCGAGATAGGCGTTGACGGTTTACGTGAGATTTGTACGTCACGTTGTGTATTAGTGGCGTTATTGTACTATTTTATAGAGAGATGAGAAATGTAAAAAAGTGGTTACGTGGACGAGCGAGAGTGGGACACGTGTAGGATGGCGATGGAGGTAGTGGGCTTGGTCTGAAAAAGAGGCGGCAGATGGAGGAGAGAGGTTGGTACCGAGCTAACGTGCGCTTTTGGTGGGCATGCGTTAAGGTGCTCATCTGGGTTCACTACATTGCGCTGGTGGGTGAAGTTTGTGTTTTAGGAAAATAATTGGGTTTTGACACGTATGTGGTTCTTTGAATCTTGTATCGAGATATGTCTCAACCGTACTTTTACAATTTTACAATGCCCTTTGTTGCAAGAGTTTTTTCATGCATAGTGATGTTGGGATTCCTAACTCAATATATATATATATATATATATATATATATATATATATATATATGTCTAAAAAAAATTAATAATTTTGTGTTAAACATATGAATGAAAAGTGTTGATTTATCATTTGAGTTTCATCCTGGCAATTATGAAACTTATATAATATGACTTGAATGAAAAATGCAATCGACGACACTAGACATGAACATACTCAATTTTAAGAATCAAAGAAATGAAAAATCATTGTTAAGCTTAATTAAGGTTGTGTAAATAAAAAAAAGCTTAATTAAAATTGTGACAAAAAAAAAGTTATATAGTACTTTTACTTCAAAAAAAAAAAAAAAAAAGTAACCGACACTTGCTTGAGCAAGGGTTTGAAAGTTTTAAAAAATGGAGAAAATGTTAAATGCTTATGATAGATTTTTGTCAAATAAAATTTGTGATAGATATTTTTATAGATATAGATTTTTCGATAAAATTAGGTGATAATTTAGTTGAAAGAAAAAAATTCAACAATAGTATCCTTGGTAAAAATATCGAAGGGACTAACGTGCACGCCGAGGCGCTAACGTGCGCTATACTTTGTTAACGAAAAAAAACTTGGTAGTTTTTATGGGGATGTGGTCCAAAAACATTCTTTTGGTTTAAGATTAAGTTAGTTATAACTGTTGTCATTAACCGTTGATAGCACGTGGCGAGCACGTGATGTGAAGTCGTGTCAGTGCTTGTGTGAGTCGATGGTGGGTGCGGCTCGTGCAGGCCCACGTGATTGGGTGCCGACACTTGCTATGGATGACATGATGCGTTACATAGGATCGCACGTGTGAGAGTCTTTTTTTTCCCTCCTCTACTCTTCAAGCGCATGTGGGCCCCACTACCAAAAAAGAAGTGCATGTGGGCCCTACCCTCCATCTGTGCCGTTTTATTAGGGGTGCCGTTTTATTAGGGGTACCCAACTTTGGGAGTTTTTGCTTGATTAATATAATTAAGAGGAATAATTAACAAAAGAACATATCTTCTGAAATAATTTCCAATATAACACACTTAGTGCCACGTATGCTGCCACATCACGCGCCATGTGGAAACCAAGTGACTGTGAAGGTGGAAATCGTGAGTGGAAATCACGTTTTGTGAAAGTCGTGATTTCCACTCACGTTTTCCATATTAGTGGAAGTCGTGACTTGCGCAGAAATCGCGATCGCAAGTCACGACTTCCTTCACAGAAATCGTGATCGCAAGTCACGTTTTCCTTCTGACAACAGAAAAAAAAAGGAAAAAAGTGGTCACTATAAATAATTGCATTGACTTGCGATCAACTATAAATAGTTTGCAAAGTTGGCCTAACAGAGTCCAAAGTGTGTATAAACCTGGGCTTTACTTGTTGTACACTATAAATAGTTGCATTGGGAGGAAAGGCAAATTAAATTAAGTATTTAGATAGTTCGAGCTTAAATCCTCAATTTAATGACTAACTTTTCATCGTACTAATGATAATCATCCGTCAACCGGATGAAACAAACCCAAATCAAACTTAGGAGGTTCTTTTCAAAAGTCCAAACATTGAGTAATTATAATCCTTTGAGGTCCTTGCATGCCTCTAAGAACCAAAGACTTGCAATTAGAATTGTTTGTTGAGATGGCCTAAGTCTACATTTTCGAAGGATTGCAAGTCACGTTTTCCTTTATAGCAGAAAAACAAACCAAACATTGAGTAATTATAATCCTTTGAGGTCCTTAAATTCACAAAAAAGATTTGCTATAAATGAAGCACTTGCAATTTGAATTGGTACAAATGAAGATATTGCAAGTTGATTGAGTACAAAGCAATAATAAAAAGAAGTCTTATTATTGTTAAAAACAAGTCATATTCCGACCCCAAATAATGACTTACAGTCTCACAACGTGTTCTCTTTACGACTCGGACATTACGATTTAACGCTAATGGAACATTCGAATGCCCCATATCAGTAGGATTTTGAGCATCTTCTCTCTGAATATCATCGATATCACGCATTCCACCTTCATGCGTACTTGTACTCTCAGAGAAATTCATCATTATTGGAGTTGCATTGAAATGGCGCGAAGATGTAGGTGCTCTGTCAAATGGAAAGCCTTCCGTAGCCTCGAATGCCATGTAGGGAGGAACTGATGGAGTACGTGGAGTCTCAAACTCATTGAGAGGTACTGATGGAGTATACATTGGAGTGTTATGCCTCGAACGCGTATCACCATGAGAAGTTTGATGTGAAGCTTCAAATGGTGTGGGCACATTATGCATGCGATAATCTGCTCGTACTGCAGTCAAAGTCGATGCAGCTACATCTCTAATACGTGCAATCGACACATCATCACCCAATGTCAACTGATGAATCGATGTCATTTCATGTGCCTACATATAAAATATGTAAGAACTTGTATGCGAAAGTAAAATGAAAACAACTATTTGAAAATTTATGACTGGAAAAAATAAAATTGCACTTACCAATGCCTCAGCAATAGCTCCACGACGAGACATGAATCGTCGTGTAATGCGACGAAACCATAGCATATACGGGTCGTAAAAGTCCAATGGCTCGTCTAACATTTCATCAGTTGCTATGTTGGAGGCACGTTCGTTCCACAAGCAAACATAAGCACTATGTTCTGCACTCCAATCCTTATCCGTTTTCCCTCTCAAGTCAATCTTATGTAGCTCCATACTTGTGCTATGTAAATGAGGTATCCTTTGTTTCATACCGAATTGTCGCATGACTCTATCGATTGTACGCTTCGACAACACAGAAGAAAAGCAAAGGTGCCCTCGTTCGCCAAATTGCTCGACCACTGCTACAATATGCAGGCAGGTCCCTTATCACTGTTTCAGGATACGGTTCCCAAACAACCTGTAGTCATAAAAAACAACATTAAATGAATAAAATGGTGTCATCAACAAGATGTCGACATAAGCACTAGTTGGAGAGAATGATTAAGTATATTTATTACTTCATCAAGTGCTTGCATGTCAATCATTTCTCTGTATTTTGTCGGCACGTGCATCGATGTTCCTGTGGTCTCCAACGCATGTCTCCACCTTTCCAAATGTACCGAACAACACAGAGCATGCATGAAGAAATGGAGGTAAATATACTCAAATTGAAATTGTAATGTTAAAAAATATTAATTACCTATGACCAAATGGAGGAGGTGGAAATAATTCTTCATTTTGTATGAAATCATCTCGTAGGTGGTTTCCCATAATTGGTGCGAGAAAAGGCAACCTATCCCATGCCCACAATTGCAATAAGATGACCGGTCCTGCTATCTTTGCTCCATCAATGTCGGCTGCAAGACATAATTGTCTATATAGGTGAGCCGGAGTTGCACTACCCCAACTGTATTGTCCCGCCGCCTCAAAGTCCTACAAAAATTGCAAATACGTGATGTGAACGAGATTGTTAGACTTGTCAGCAAATAAAGTTCCTCCAAGAAGTTGTAGGATGTACGCTCTCGCATAGCGTTGCATTTCCACATCATCAGCATTATTTGGAAGGTTTGGAAACCATCTTGACAGTTGGCGAATTTGAATCCGCCCACCAGTCCTGTTATTTTCGGGGAATGGGAAGCCCAACAGTGTCAAGCATAAGGCATTGTAATCTTGCTCTACACGACCAAAGTGATAGGTAATCCATCGACGGGCAACCCTAAGATGATTTGTACATCTTGAAGGGTAATAGTCATCTCGCCAACAGAAAATGGAACGTGTGAGTTTCGGCCTCCACCTCTCTACAAGGGCGGTGATTAGATGCCAATCAATTGAGATGAAACCTATTCGCGCCGTCCCATAAAAGCCGGCTACGTGAAGATGCTCAACAATTCGTTCATCCAACTTGGACCAACCGATGTATTGCAGCTGAATTACGCCTGATAGTCAATATAACATGCTACTATGGAAATACGAGATATAAGTTACATTAGTTAAAATATAGATACGAAGATATAAAATATATATACGAAGCTATAAAATTATGCAAATCGGCAAGAAGTCCTACCGGTCCATTCCAAACTCGGGTAGATCTATGGAGAGCTTGCGTAGTCAAAACCGAGTCATTTATAGGGCCAGGATCCATATCGCGCTTCAACCCCAAATCATTACCAATGAAGGAACATGAGAAGTAGCAATACATTCCTTTCAAGAAACATTTCAAGCAAATATGCAATAAAACATTTTTAGATTTGAGTTTAAGTACTTTGATCATTTTCTTCAATTGGATGAATTCTCTGGTGGGTGCCTTTGTTTTTCTCTATTTTCTTTGTTAATTCATATGTTTTTCTTTATTTTCATGCTCCCACACATGCATAGACATCATTAAAGCTGAGATTAAAAAATACATACTCATATGCAAACTACCAATAAATGCAACATTCATAAGTAGGAAAGGTTTAACAAAATTATGGAAATAAATCATCAACTACATTGACACAACTCATGAAAATATATCAAAAGTTAGTCATTAAATTGACCCTCAACGGTAAGTAGGCATAGCTTAACTAAATGTCAGAGTACTTGAATGAGCATGTCACTATGAAGCACTCGGTGGTTGTTGTTGCTGACGACGAGAGCAAGTGCGTCTATTGTGTCCATCCTGCTTACACAAACTACATCGCAGCGTGGTTGGGGTTTCTCTCCATTCCTTCTCTCGCTGCATATGACGTGGCTGTTTCTGATTGCTTCTCCAATCCATCTCTGTGCGCAAACGTCGTTGTTGAGGACGACCTTTTTTTACTCGCTTTCGAGATGGATCAGCCAGCAACGAGTGTGGAAGTCTAGCGCTTGGCCAATAATCTTCGTGAGGAATGGGTTGAAAATTCGCAGCATAACATTGACTGTACACAAACAATCTGTAGTATGACTTGATGTACTGACAGTGATCTATGGCAACACTGGCGCAGACTGCTTGAACATGGGAACATGGAATGCCAAAACACTGCCATTTCATACAAGTGCATCTACGTGCCTCCAATTTCGCTACTTGCTTGTTAGACCCTTTTCTCAAATGATAGCCATGTGGCGCAGTGACGACTTCAAATGTACCATTCTCGCGATTCACTAATGTCACATTGTGACCTCCAGCAGACTTTCCCCAATGTGACAACTTCTTCAATGCGTAACTTGTGTACACTTCGCCCCTTCCTAGGGTTGCACCTATTTCGTCTCGCCTTTTGTTAAAGTACTCCAAGACACGATAGAATGTCAGTTGCACTAAAGCGGTGATGGGGTAAAATCGCGCGCCTTTAAGGACCCCGTTAAAGCATTCTACGGTAGTGACAAAATATGCATATATGTATTAGCTTCTAAACGTAATAAATCAAACATATTAAATAAATAATGGTAAAAAATTATAGACACAATGAATACCCGCTAGATTTGTAGTCATCCATTCGTATCGATGTCCTTTGTCGTATGCGTTCGTCCATTGTGCTCGATCAAGGTCATTAAACCACGCAATACATTCCGCATTCATTTCTTGAAGTTCAGTCATGACTGCCTTAAATTTTCGTGGTTGATGTTGTGCACCACTAAGTACACCATATCCTTTAATTCTTTGCTCCCGAATCTCATGTTAAAATTACTGCATATGTGACGAGACAAAATCTGTGGTGAGCTCTTTCATGGGTCCATCCATTTTGAGGATTGTTCATTGCCAACAATATATCGGGGTGTCGATCAGAAATGACACATATACCATCTCTATCGGTCACATGATATCGCAAGCAAGTCATAAACCATCCCCAGCTGCCTTGACTTTCCTCATCAACAATGGCAAATGCTAAAGGAAATACATGACTATTACTATCAACAACAAGTGGCTATTAGGAGTTTATGTTTGTATTTTCAATACAAGAATGTGCCATCAATCTGTATCATTGGTCCGCAATGTCCGAAGCCCGCAATAGAAGGTGCAAATGCCCAAAAAACCCATTTGAATATAACCTCATTGTTGGCATTAGGCTCGCCATGCCGCCATTCCACGCGTGTCCCCGGATTGCTTTCTTGAAGAGCGACCATCCACCGCGGCAACATTTTATACGATTCTTCCCGCCTCCAAAGACTTTAGCAATTGCTTTCTTCTTCCCCAACCACACTTTCTTATAACGAACGTCATAACTGAATTTGTCCTTGATCATCTGATGAAGCACTGGAACTGAGATGGACGGATCTCTTCTCACCACATTTTCAACTTCACGACATATAACGGTGGAGTCCAAATGCGCATGATCTTTGGACAGTTTGGCGTAGATGCATGTATGTGGTCCTGCATATTTACTAATCTCAAACATTCCATGCGATTTTCTTCTCGAACAACGCAACCTCCAAGTGCATCCATCTAAATATTTCTTACAACGAACAATCCATACATTAGGTGTAGAATGAGTCACCACAAATCGCATGTGTCCTTTGATGCTATACAATTTCACGGCATGCTGGATATCTACTTTACACATGAACCGCATGCCCTTCTCAAATTATGATGCCTCATTCCATAAAGACCTAGAAGGGATCATAACATTCTCATGGAGGGGTTGCATTGCCTCACTACTCAATTCCATAAATGCAGGAGAAGGTACGACAAATTCACCTACACCCACGTGCGCACCATCAATTCCAGCAGCCTCTTCATCGAAAAAATCATCGTTCCCAATTTCGTTCAAAATTGGAGGACAAGATAATGAGCCATCATCGGCTATGACTCGATTTAATGTGTTTCGAATCATGTCATCATCAACATGATGAGCATCAACCCCTTCATCGTCTACATCATCATCGCTACTCTCTTCACTAGTATCTTCGTCACTACCGCAATAGTCACCATCTTCACTAGTATTCAAATCATCACAGGAACGAGGATCCTCGTCCATTTCGGGATTTGCAGTCATCAAGGGCGATGCACAATGACTATGTTCATAAATTGGTTGAGTGATAGGTCCAACTACAGAATCTAACACCATATTACAGTTTGAACTATTATACGATTGCCTCGGAAGTAAATCGATATAAAGCTCCATGCACTTTGGTGGTGGTAATTCTGCCACAATTTCCCAAACATATTTGAGACTCGACTCATCATCTATTCACACAGGGACGTAGTTGGCCGTTCCACTACCAATGTACGCTGGATATCGATATGTGATGTTCAATATCATCTTTTCATTGTCTATCTCCAATGAATTACATATAAAACTCATAAATTCCTCGTACCCTAAACACATTTTCGATCTAAGATGTCGAACAGGCGGTTTCGTGTACGAAATCCCTGATGGTCCATCGACCATGTCTCCATTCATATAGCACAACAAACTTACTCTTCGATCAGCCATTATTGAATCTATATATGTAGAATACAAAGCATGATCAATAGAAGTGATAATAATTAATACACTCAATTCGGACATGTAAACATAACAAGCTCCATCGTATACACTCAATTTCACGTGAAACATGCATGCCTCATCTTAGTGAATGCAACACTATCAACATTTTTACAAGTTTAGTTTTTCAATTTCAGGTTCCGCGAATGCAAGTCTGCATAACACTAGGGTTGCCAAAGGCTTTATAATTTGCAATTACGACCACATCTTAGTGAATAGCAATATGAAAACATTTATTCTAAAAATCTTGATGTTCCAATTTTTCTAATGGAGCTTTACTTATTAGGCCTCTATTATTGTTTTTCAACTAAAAATAGATAAACGAGACCGAGAAAATGTCAACATTTTCCAAATTTATCGAATTTTTTTTCCTAAGAGCTTATGAGCTCTGTGAATACAACTTAATTGCCTTTTCCTAAGAAACATTGCTTTTGTAATGGATTTGGTTTAGTAATTGTCAAAAGCATCTTTGGATTTGGTAAATAGATTCTTCACATTTATTTGAGTAGTTTCAAGGAAAATATGGCAGAGCTATCCAGATTTTCTATGTTGCCTAAATGAGGGTAAAATAATGCTTTCCTACAAAGTTCCAAAGGGCGTGAAAGCAATATCTTTACATTTTATAGTAATTTTATGCCTAAAGGCTTTGAATTGTAGAGTTTTTCTTAGATTTTTGTATTGAGCATTTTTAAGAAGGATTACATCATCGAGAAATTTGTACGTGATCTGTTTCTTGAATAGGAACATTAACCCAAATCTTTAGTTTTCTTATTTATTGCAGATTTACTTTCAATTTACATTATCATTGTTTAATAAGTTCTATTATGAAGCATGAACTATTTCGGATTTTCAAATTTCACTCTTCCATGGCCACTGTTTACAATCATGAATATAATTTGTAATTAATCCCAAATATAAGGTACCCAAACTTTGATCACCGAGGACCCACCCAGAAGTTGTGTAATACACATCTGCGAGGACGTGGATCACAAGATCTATCAAATTGTTAGATACACCATGCAAACAGAGGAGATATCTCGAGGTATATTGAAAAGCAAACGAGGATTTTTTACTTAAGTGGATCAATGCTCAATTTCACGACTTTTGTTTCTTGGCACAAATGTAGACACTCCTAGCATTTTCCTTAGAACGTTTTCTAATTTCTTTGAGTTGATAAAATAATTGTTTTTTTTTCATTCTTTTTTTTCGGGTCAATTGGAAAGTATACATATTTCAATTTCCAATTTCTATTTTTTTTTCCCGAAAATTTTCAATTTCTTGAATTCATAGTTCCATGGCGCATCATATTAACCATTATACATAAAAACTTGTCAATAATAAACATTTATTTAATAATCACAAGGCTTATTTTAACAACATGATTCTTCATTCCTGAAAAAAAAAAATAAATAATGATTCTTCATCAAAAAAAAAAAACAACAACAATAACAACACGATTCAAATGAAAATATTTGAGTTTATAAAAACAAAAACAAACATTTGATTTTTTGTCAAATTAAATATTTTTTTCATCAATCAAATTAGATATTTGGTATGAACATTAAATTAGTGGCAAATTACACCTTCAAAATTATTTGATATATCAATCATATACTCTTCGATAGCACACACTGTTACATATAACTCTCTTATTTCTACCATGAAATAGGAAAGATAAGACTACATATTACCGTCTTATTATGAATATGCTCTTAATTATCAAGCTATCTTGGTATAAGTATTCAACAGATAGAAAAGTTTTTTTTTTTTATAGGGTATATAAAAAATTTCATGTTCAATAAATGTGGAGAACCAAAACCTAATTTCTCAAGTTCACCAAGGATAGAAGCAAAATAAACAACTGATAAAGTCATGTTCCTCCATCCAAATTATGACTTCTAAGGGTGAGATTGTCTCTCAAGAATGATAGTTAACGATAATACCACAGTTCAAAAAAAAAAAAAACATGTTTAATTAAAAATTACCTTATAAAATGTGGGAAAACTTATATATAAGCAAATATACTTTTAATTTATTTCAATTGTATTTACTAAACATCTCCACCTTCCATTACTAAAAATCAAAGAATGAAATTTCTAGACATGCTAAAAACTAAAAAAATTTATACCAAAAAAAAAACTAAAAATTCAATTGTATTTACAAAAAGTAAGGGTTAATTATTATATGATAAGCAGAATATCAAATTTTAAGTGTTCCAGTGGTAAGCCATTTTTATTTATTTGAGCAGGAAAACTAGAAATCTAGCAGAAGTCATGAGGTGTATTGATTGCTACATGTGGCGATCTTACAAAATAATGATAGAGTAATTTTTTAACATATATAGTCATCATTTTTATTTTTATTTTTTTCTCAGAAACATATAGTCATGATCGTCTGCTAGTAACACTCTCTAAGAGCCTTTTTTTTTTACTTTTAAGAATGCTAAGGTACAAAATTGAAGTGTCCTTTGATACACATCGTAGTGTGCGTTCACAAGTATCAATGCACCATTTAAGGGATATTAACAACATGTATATGCCAATACCTTCATTTTCCTTTATTTTTATTGGTTCTTTGTTTTTTTATAAATACCTCAAGGAATTTTTTTTTAGAGAACTATGGGTATTCACGTTTGACTTCTGTCACAAGGCTAGAATTAAACCCAAGATCTTGATCTCAATTAGTTATGTGTTTTTTTTTTTTTATTTCCTACTTGGTGTTCGACGTCAACTGCATCGACTTAGTGGTGCACACGGATTGCAATAATTCGTAGATCCAATCTAACTTGAACCAATTATCGCTAATTGGATCAATTTTTTATCCCTTGGACCGAATCGGATTGAAAAATCACTAATCCGCATGGATTGGACCGGATTACAGATCCTACAATAAAAAACCGCGGATCCAGTTCGATCAAATCCGTTTATAACATAAACACACACACACACACACACACACACACACACACACACACACACATATAATTATATGTACTTAGTGTCTTGAAGAGCATCAACCACAACTATCAACTCTAAATTAATACCCTGACTTACTTAACCGTAATAGACGACAGTCTCCCTTCCTTCATTTCGTCAGCGGTACCGCTCCCCCATTTTGTATGAGAATTTGGGAACCCTTTCTCCCTCTTTTTCATTCAAGAGCTCCGACGACCCTTTTCTCTCATCTTAGCACACTTTCCAAGGCTCCGATTTTTTTTTTCCAAATCCACTCAATAGTCGCAATCAACGATCGCAATCGCATCAAAAAGTGATATTTTGTTTAGCTACGAATCAATCTTTCATATATGTGTCGATCCTCGTGTTTAATTTTTTCTCATCGTTTTTTGATCATTATTGTTGTTATTTTTTGAGTTTTTTATAATTTGGTTTGATTTGTTGGAAATATGGTATAAATTTATGAGATGTATGTTATAAATTTGTCATTCATGAGATGTATGTGTGGTTCAAATTTTTGTAGTTCATTTGATTAAGTTTAAATTCATGAACCTTTCGATAGAAAAACGTCAATCCGCGAAACTTGATCCAGTACGGTCCGATGCAAATTGGATTGATAAATTATTTGGACATGACCGGACTGTGATTTTCCAATCCGCAATAATTGGATTGGATTGCGGAGTGACCCTAATTGGACTAGATCCAATCCGTGTGCACCCCTACATTGACTAACCTATGTTCGGAGTCAAGCCTCATATGGAGGGCGATCCTCCTAATTCAATTCTTTTCATTCACGAAATTCGAACTCGAGACCTTGCGTATGGGGATCAAGTCCCTTACTACTTGGATCAACCAATTGTTGATCAGTTCGGTGTTCTTTGCCGATGCACCAAACGCCTTGCTCTACAACTCTAAAGTTTATTAGTATCTTTCTGAAAAAAAAAAAAAAAAAAAAAAAAAAAAAAAAAATCACTCCTAAATTAGTTTAACTTGGCAACGTAGGTTTCACTCTCTCAATTTAATGCACAATGTCGTGCTTTTAGAATCTTTTAAATCTTTTAATGCGCAACAAATTGTCTTTAAGTTCATTCTATACTGTAACAAGAAAGTCTAATTCATATTATTAAGGTTTTTTAATTTTTTTAGGGATTTTTGGACCATCCATAAATTAGTTGTCTCAAAAATAATGGTCTAAACATGACCTACAAATGCTATTAGTTAGAACTTGGGATGCAAATGCGGAGGGTAGGGGATGGAGACCTCATCTCCATCCACATCCTCATCTCCATCTCTGCTTAAAAATTCATCCCCCATCCCCGTACCCATCTTCATGCGGGGATAAATTTTCATCCACGTCCTGTACCTATCTAATCCTCGTCGGGATGAGAAATCCCCGTGAGTAAAAAAAAATTCTATTTAATTCCTCATTGGGGATCCCCGCTGAAAATATTTCTACCTACTTAATTTGTCTTAAAAAAGAATTATAAAAAATAAGGTGTCAAAGACACACGCGCGCACACACACACACACATATATATATATATATATATATATATATATGCATATTGATATTTTTAAATAATATATATACACGTAATATACATAGGCATATAGTTAATGTAGTTTGATAATTTGTACAATAAAATTTTGCAATTTTTTCATTTAATTCTAAATTTATATAATATAAATATAGTTGCAAATAATTCAAAACAAAATATATAATTAATGTAATTTGGTGATAAAAAAATATTTAACTTATTTAGAAACCATGGAAGAGATATAAAATTAATATATGAAGATCCCCATGGATCTCTTTTAATGGGATACTCGTAGGGATCCCCATGAGTATCCCCACCAATGGAGATTCCCCACGGAGATCCCTGCAGACTTCTTTACCTATCCTCATACTCATACCCGCGCGGATATGCGATTTTCTCCCCATCCCCGCCTCCATCCCCATTTAAATTTTACATACCCGTTTCCCACGGGGATTCCCTGCCTCACTTGCATCTCTAGTAAGAACATCTGACACAATAAAAAATATAAAAAAAGAATAGTACAATAATAGACTTGAATTACCACCACAACAACAAAGCCCAATTTTAAATTTGATGTATCAGCGCAATGGATCATACACTTTCATTATGCTCGAATAAATAAAAACTTAAGATACCATTGCACGGATTAATAAAAAAGATTAAACAGATTATTAAATCAAACATAGAATTTAAGAATCACAAAATTGACCCAACTCAACTAATTTAAAATCGACGCGCCCTTTTTTTCTTTGAAAACTGGAATCCAACATTCCCCCAACCTAGCTTTTAGCATGAGATCCATCTCACCAGACTCACTTTGTTTTTCTCCGAATGTCAACCGAGCTAAACAACAAAAATTAAACTTAAAACAGGTTTCGCTACAAAACCAAACCACTGAACTAGCACCCCATGCCATCTTAAGAGCAGGACTTACAACATTAGTATAAAAGAGACTCATTAATATGGTATAAAGTTTGCATTTCTTAATCCTTTTTTTTTTTTTCATGAACTAGATTGATCTTAGTATTCAAACTCCTATTTTAAAACTATGCTCGCTCATGCATCTGTTCACCCAAATCTATCCAAATGACTCCAAGAATTATGTAGCAAATACAAATCAAAAGTTTACCATCCTTTATGTCCATCATCTACCCACCAATCATCCACCAAACTTAATGACACATCAACTGTCAGCTCACCACTCCACCCTCTACATGTGATGGCCTAGATTCTCTTCTACTTCAATCAATGAGCTTCCAACCAAGCAGATTCTCCAAAAACTACACAGTTGTGTAGTAGCAAGAGAGGTCCAATGATAGCACCATTTCACGCTCGCAAACACTCAAAATGGGTCCCCTATATCCAATTCCTTCATAAACTAGTAGTCTAATACTGCATTAACTATGTTGCTCACACTGATAAAACTAGCCAGTAAGTGGAGCCAGATGTGAGTCACATCATAACCAATGATATCCACATGAACCAAGCCTTAATGAAATCTCAACCAGTTATTCAGATACCCGACAAGTATTTCTCTAAAGATAAGATGAGAGCACCCACAACAAATGGTCCTTAAAATCACTTCAACAACCATTAGTTGACAAAATATTAACCAATCAAAGTTTTTTTTTTTTTTTTTTTACCAAGCAACATGAAGTCAGCTACCCTATCTCTTTGTTTTTAAGACGAAGTATTACCCTCATGTAACAATAAGCAAAATCTGCAACAAGCGCAAAATCCCGAGAAAAGACAGCACTGAATGGGATGATGATGATGATGAACTTATCGCTTCTTGGAGACACCAACAGTCTTTCCTCTACGGCCGGTGGTTTTGGTGTGCTGCCCGCGCACCCTCAAGCCCCAATAGTGTCGAAGACCACGGTGGTTCCTGGTGAATTGAAAACGTTAGAGAAAGATCAAAGACTATCTATATGATTAGTTTCCTTGTCTCCCTTCATTCCCCATTTGCAAATCAATAATACCAAAATTTGGGCAGCAATAATGAGTAAAAAAAGTTCTAATGCGGGGGTCTATTTACACGACAAGTTTGCCAATGACATCTCTCGGATGTAAGTTGCGACATGCAGCCATGGAAAGTGAGACACTAGAAAATTCAAGAGACAGGAGGAATTAAAGTTATTAAACTATAACTGAGGTCTAGTTTTGTAGTCATTTATTTCGTTGAAAGTTAAGGTGATTACAAACCTATTGGCAAATAGCAAGAGAACCAAGCCTCGAAACATCTCAATAACTAATGAGAAACACTGCAACCTACTTCCATTATGCAAAATATGTCCTAAAGAGAGCAGATGTCCCTACCCTAACAATTTGTTCACCCTCTCGTTGAAAGGCTGCTTGTTTCACGTTACTCTTTGAAACAGAAAAAGGAACATTTTGAAATGTAACTAGACAACACAATACATATATTATAATTCCAAGTCTGGCAGAAAAAAAAAGAACAAACCTTATCTTCTTCAATCGCTCCAGATCATCTCTAAGTTTCATGTCCAGGGCATTGGAGACAACTTGAGAATATCTTCCATCCTTATAATCCTTCTTCCTGTTCAAAAACCAGTCAGGGATTTTGAATTGGCGGGGATTCGCCACAATCACCATCAAGTTCTCAAGCTCTGCAGCAGAGAGCTCACCAGCTCTGCAATAACCCAGAGATTAGAACATCAGTTCACAATAAATAATATTTTCAACCCCACCAGTACATCAACTAACCCCAAATCAAGCCAAGCTCCCAAGCAGAAGAAAGATTATCAGGATAAATATATTTCAAATGCTGGTAAAAGAAACAGTAAAAATGCAAATGGAAAATCAACAAGCACCATTCCAGAGCCCATAAGAAGATATATAGATAAGATCCTAAGCACCAGGGCAGACTCACAGACAAGTAAATTTAGTATCAGGTACCAATACTTAAGTAACAGAATAAGAGAACAAAAAATCTGTCCTTTCCTATTTCACCTGTTCACTTACAAGCCCTATTTCAACTTAATATATCCATGAAGATATATGTATAAGCAGTAAATACAACAGATTTAACAGTCACATTAAAAAATGTGAGTCAACAGAAATAAAAGTTCAAAGCACTAATAAAAAAGTAGAATTTGTATAAAGGAAGAGTAAGTGGCCTTAAAGTACATTTTTGTGTAAGAGCTACATTTGAACTTCTCAACCTTCACAATATAGAGAACTTAAAAGGACAATAACATGTCAATTTCTCAAACCAACAATTCAATGAAAATTAACTTTATCATGCTTGATTGGTGCAAAAACTTCAATAAAACCCAAGGCAAAAAAATGTTAAGACTTACAAATCTAATGGCGTAAAAAGATAAACCTGAAGATTCATCACTCATCCGAAATTAATTTTTATAGGATCAACAACTAAATATCAAAGTATTGAAAACTATCTCCAAAGCAAAATACAAGAACTACAAGCCTCGATTGAAAATTTGTTGGGGTTGCCAAAATGGATCAAACCCAACATTTTTGCAATGACAGGTTCTAGAAGAGATTTTTTCCACAAGAAATTAGCAATAATTTAATACTCCTACTTGGCTTCCAAGGTTGGACTTGATCAGGCTCATAAACTTAATTTTGTATTCATAAAAATGCCATCAAGAAGTGATCTATGAATCATTCATATGGCCACGGAGACATTTCTAAACAGCATCACCTAGGTCGTCCTCTGGGCAAGATTGCTACTTCTCCATGACATTACTAAATAAATTGGAAGTTAGAATAAATATAACAACCGCAAAACACAAAACGTGCACATGCTTAGTTTGCCCAGCAATTCAGCTCATTTTTCTTACACAAAATCCAACCCAACTCACATAAAATCATCTTTGAAATCATATAAAATGTTTATCTAGTCTCTTATGCCTTAATTATAATAAAAATTTAAAACCAGATAAAGGATTTAAAAAGTTTTCAACAATATCTTTAATAAGTTGGTTTCGAAATTAAGCTACAATTCCATGCAAGTTTAGTCTGCAATCTATTAAAATTTTCGCTTTAACTTCGTGTATAGAGTCTAGACGACCTAGGCATTAAAGCGCCTAATGATGGAAAATAAGTTACCAATGGTGCTAGGTTTCGTCTGAAACCTTATCACCCTAAAATTACAAGACACAAGATCTCATCGAGGACAAGTTGCCTCTCACAAACTTGGCATAGAGTTAGTTAAAAATCGGAACCAGAGGCTTTCCAACTCAAATTCAAATGCAGCTAGAATAGAAGTTGAGTCCTGAACTAATGACTAGTTTATTTAGTCTAAATTGGAAGGGGAAGAGCAATTCCCAATAAGTTACTTCCTATAATTGGTTTGCATTTTAAAGGTTGAAGTGTTGGCTCAAATTCAAATAAGTTACCATGAACCAACTTTTCAATATTTCTCACTTAAAAAAATCATAAGCATCATGGTCAACTATAATAACTTGTTCTACTTTAAAATTTCAAATTTTTAAAAAATCGAATTTTCGAGCAAACACATACATTACTAACTTCTCAAAAGGTATACTTCTTAGAAGAAATAGAGAAAAACTTAAGTTCATTTGGCAACTTAATACGTCTTAAATCTTTAGAGAAGTACACTTCTCAAGAAGTTGATATTGTATCGTTTGATTGAACATTCTACTTCTTGCAAAGTTGGGAATTGAAAAATATAATAAATTGTTGTAATTGACTATAGCACCCTTTAAAAGACTTTTAAGTTAATTCTATCCAAAGATATTTTTGTCCATAAAACGCAATTCCCTAAAGAAGTGCACTTCCTTGGTTCCCCTCAAGGAAGTGCAATTCCCCTCTAAGAGAGTTTTCAGCTCCAACTTTTCGAGAAGAAAGCCAAAATTGCAAACCAAACAAGGAAAGTTGTCTATTTCTCGAAAAGCACACTTCCTTGATGTTTGGTCAAGGGCAAGTGAGAGAAAGGAGAAGCGATTTCTCACTAAGTAAACAAATTCCCTTATTTGATTGGCAATTTTGGCTCACATTCTCAAAAGTGTGAGGCGTTGACTTTCTCCCTAAAGGGAAAGTGCACTTCCTTGTGGGGACCAAAAAAGTGCACTTCCTCATGGAAATTACTTTTTTTGGACAAAAATATCTCCAAATGATTAAACTTAAAAATAAGTCAATCATAACAATGCATTCTTACAAGTACTAATCTTATCATTTCTTAGCAACTTTGATGGAAGTCTCATAAAAATCTGTTAACATCTGATTATTAATTCAATGCTTTTAAAAACCTAATTAATTTAGGGGAATTTGGAGAACTATGGAGAACTTTCGAACCATGACAGCTAGAATAGAGGTCGATAGAGGTTGATTTAAGAACTAATGATTTGTTCGGTTAGGGTTGATTGGTAGGGAAAATGCAATTCCCAATAAGTTACCCATTTCTCATGTTTGGTTTGTATTCCAATGGCAATTCCCAAAAATTGGATAATGTCAACTTCTCCTCTAGATGGGAATTGCACTTCCTTTGGAGGAAAAAAGCTTTTAGAACGAAACTCGTGCAACACTTCCATCTTTCTCACTTATAAAAATCAATAGTATCATGGTCAGCCATAATAACATGTTTTACTAAAAAAAACTTCAAACTTGTCAAAAAATAGAATTTTTCAGTAAAACACATACATTATAACAACTTCTCAAAAAAAGTAACTTCTCATATGAACTAGGCAATGCCTTCAACATTGTAACTAGAGCATCATTTGGTTCATTTGGACAACTTCACTAGAAGTTAGACTTCTTGGGAAGTATACTTCTAAAGAAGTTGAAATTATAATATTTGGTTGAGCATTTAACTTCTCAAGAAGTTGGACATTTAAAAATTTATATATAATAAATTCTTGCAATTGACTATAGCACCCTTGAAAAAAAATTTAAGTTAATTCCCCAAGATATTTTTGTCCAAAAAAATGCAATTCCCTTAAGAAATACACTATCTAAATTTCCCCCAAGAAAGTAAATTTCCCTCCTAGGAAGGAAGTTGTCGACTCAAACTTCTCAAGAAGTAGGCCAAAATTGCAAACCAAACAAGAAAAATTGTCCACTTCCCGAAAAGTGCACTTCCCTCCTATGCTTGGTTGGGGCTAAGTAGGAAGGAAGAAGTGAACTTCTCAAGAAGCAAGCAAATTCCCTTATTTGGTTGACAATTTTGACTCACATTCTCAAAAGTGAGAGGTGTCATCTTTCCTCCTAGAGGAGAAGTGCACTTTCTTATGAGGACCAACGAAGTACACTTCTTTGCGAGAATTACTTTTTTGAACAAAAATATCTTCAAATGAATTAGCTTAAAATCTAGTCAATCACGACAATTTATGTATATATATATAAATTTAAATACCTTACTCAATCATACGAATGTAAAAAGCTCAACCAAACACATAAATATCAACTTCCTAAGAAGTACACTTCCTAAGAAAGTAACTTTCAACGAAGGTGTCCAAATGGAGCATATCAAGCCTCACCCAACCAAATAGTGCCTAAGGCCTTTTTTGTTCAATTGTGTAACGTCAACAATGGAAAATGTTGATCCATGTAGCCGACCCCAATTAATTTGGGACTGAGGCTATGTTGTTGTTGTTGTTGTTGTTGTTGTTGTTGTGTAACGTCAACAATGATAATGTATGAATTGGTTGAACATTCAATTTACTGAAAATTGGATACGCTTATGTTTATTAAAAATATATAATAATTATTATGATTGACCATAATGCCACTACATGAGATTTGCTTGCTTCATTTTTTCGGTGGCAATTTTATAGAATTCCATATCCAAAATGGAAAATATACAACATCCAATTAACCTACGGAGCCACAAACATGACAAGTGGACAACTACTTAAGATTTGCACTTCTTCCACCAACTCACCCACGACCAAACAAGACCTAAATTTATTGTTCTCTCTCGTATAGTTAATGAACTCCAAACATCACTCCACAGAAGCCGAAAACAACGACATGGACATTTTTCCACAAAACGAACTGAAGAAATGCCTCCACATTACACAGTTAACAACGCACGTAGTTCAAAATTGATGAAAATTTACCATTTTAGATGAACAAAACTTAAAACCAGATACTGGTACTGATCGAAGGCATCACAATATCAAGCTCTAAACATTCAAACACCAGATCAAATCGAAAACCAAAACCGAAAAAAAAGAGCAGCAGAATCGCAAACCGAGCGAACCTCTTGTTCATGTCGACATCGGCTTTCTTGCACACAATGTTGGCGAAGCGGCGACCGATACCTTTGATCGAGGTGAGAGCGAACATGATCTTCTGCTTTCCATCGACGTTCGTGTTCAGAACACGAAGAATGTGCTGGAAATCCTCGTTCGCGACTAGAGACTGCAACGCAACACAGATCAACACGTTAGTGCGATTGAAGAGCAACAGAGATCGAAAACAGTGTTGGTAGAGACTCAGATCTCGCTCACCATGGCTAGGATTTCGCTTGCTCACTCTCTCTCTCTCTCTCTCTCTCTCTCTCTCGTGCGACCTCGCTCGGCTAAGTCTTCTTCGGTGATGGCTTTATATGGTGACCGAGAGTGAGAGCGAAACCCTAAACATTGTTTACTAGTATAGAGATTTGGGGTGAGATCTCGAGGTGTGTTGTTGGAGATGAATTAATCAATGGACTAAACTGTCCTCTCGCTTCTTTAGCTTATTTTTCGTGTTTTTTGATTAGTACATGAGTTATTAAGTTTTATATAATAGAGATGATTTTAAACAAGCCACCAAACATAATAAGTCAATACAATCAAATCACCGAGTAGATTCAAAAGCCTTTACTTCCTTTTTTCCTACCTTCTTTGTTCCTCAACTATCTAATTACTCTTTAAAAATATAAAACCGAGTTAAGCGTGCGCAATTTTTCAAGTTCGACGAGGGCAATGCCCCTTGGTTCTTAAAATCATTATAATAACATAATTTACATGACAATAACATGAGCTGAACTGAAATTTTTTAGAACTCAAATTAACTTGTTTAGAACACACTCCTACACAAAAGCTAATAAAATCAAATTGCAATTTTTGAGGGTAAAAGAGTCATTTGAAGTCTAAGCATCCCACTGTCACGTGGCACTCTACTGACCGTTATCTTTAAATTGCCTAGAGATACGCATATATCCTCAACTAGTCACCTGTAGCACAGAGACTAATAAGCAGAACCTCACAAATACTGAAGCACAGTCAAGGTAAACTCTCTCCAAATCTCATCTCTTGTTGTCACTTCTCTCATCAATTCTTGTTTTCCCTCAATAATCACCAATGCAATTCAACAGAAATTCTACAAACAAAGATAGTTCATTTTTGTTAGAGAAACCCAAAATTTGTTTGTGTTTGATTTTGATATACTGAACTGCGATTTTGTACAGGCTACTGTGTTGTGCACTGAAAGGGTTTTCTTGATTTGCTTGAGCTCCATCAACAATGATGGGTTTTTCTTTAACAGTAAGCCACTCTATGCATTCCCTTGAAAAGGGTTTCAAAGCATTCCCCAAGTGTACGTCACCACTGCTTTAATGTATTTGGTTGAATTCAATTTATAACCCCAAAAGAAATAAAGGGTCATTCATAATGTATAGTTTTGCATCTCAAAGAATTAGTCTCCTAATCCAACATTTCCTAATGGGAGGAATTAAATTTGGGTATTTGCTAACCCGGACCGGTTGGCCTAACGGCAAGGGTGAGCTTGGGATAGTGTGGGTTAGGTGCACTGTCTCTGGTTTGATTCCCTCTGTGGCAAGATTGTCCGAGTCATTGAGGTACACTTAGGCTAATTGCACCAAGGCCTCATGGGAATAGTTAGGCACCCACGGATATCCAAAAAAAAAATTGGGTATTGCTCATTGGTCGATATTGTGCATCGAAAGCTCGAAATTGGGTGGTGTCTTCTTAGTTCATGATGGTTTGCCTTAATATGATCTTATTTATTATTTAGCTATCAGTGTAATTACCCATCACCTGCCTGGTTGATAAATCGGGCTAATGAAACTCATGTTCCTATAATCAAGTTGATTCCCCAATTCAATTGGGGCGAATGCCGAGTAAAGGATTGCTTTGATTTGGAAGGTGTTTAGATTTATGTGTTTGATGCAACAAAAAAAATAAAGCCTCAATCCCAAATTAGTTGGGGTACATGGATCCAACTCTTCCATTGAGCTCGATTTAGATGTGTTGATGTAATGATGAGCAAATTATATGGGCATTCATTATTGCTTAATAATTGTCCTTGTGTTGCAACAGAGCAGATGAACAACAATGGAGACCTGCTTTAGTAGTGTCTTGCCATGGAACTTCATATGGAAGAAGACATGCTATTCTTTGCAATGGAGCATCATTGGTTGCCTTTTTTACTCTTACTAATGGCTTAGCGCCATTAATGGTTAGGGCGGAGGATGTGAAAAAAGAGGACGACGAAGGTGATAAAGGGGTTCTAGGGGCGATTACATCGCTGTTAGATCCAAATGAAAAAACAAGTTTGGGAAAGGTGCTGCCGAAGGCGTACTTGAAATCTGCTAGAGAGGTTGTGAAGACTCTGCGCGAATCACTAAAAGAAGAGACAAAGGATATTTCAAAATTTAGAAGGAATGCGGACGCAGCAAAAGAGTCAATTCGTGAATATCTAAATGGTTGGAGGGGACAAAAAAGGGTTGTTGGAGAGGTATGTACCAAACTTCACTGGCTTTTACAAGTTTGGAGGTGTTAGTTTGACTAGTAGTTGTGTGGTCTGCTCTTTTATTTCTTTATGAATTGCAACGGCAACGTGCTGATAACATTGAATTTATACTTGAACTTGCATGCATATGGATAGAACTCAATTTATACTCGGAACAGTGTAATCAGAGAGAAATCATGGATGACATAAATAGAAAATCAAGAATTGATGACCTAATTGAGTTTTTCCATCTCTGTCTGAATACAGAGACAACCTTGATATTTATAGTGCTTAAGAGCGATCTTAGCCGTTAGATGTATACACACGTGTCTTGATCTTGTTAACACTCACTTAACAAACTTACACACTTATCTCGTGCTTACATTTAGCCTCTCTGTTATACAAAGCAACTACACTCAACTTCCTTATTACATATGACACATCATATTAATGATTGTGTCTTACAAACAGGGAAGTAGTAATTAAGATGCTGAGGGCTTGCGGAAACAATTCTGCTATTCAGGTGTAGAATAGGAGGGAGTAATTTCACTTCGAAACAAGTATTTGATAAATAAAAGATATTCAATCAGTACCCTTGTCATAGAAAATTCTTTGTTCAAAAGGATGGAGTATATGGTTGGTTATTAGCTTCCAATCGGATCAAACTGTTCAAATGCTTGTGCAACACAAAGTTATGGGTAGGAATCCAATATTATCAGGTGAGTTTAAAGAGAATATCTTACTGATTGGCAATCACCAAAATTATGGAATTCATTGATTGACAATCAATCACCAAAATAGTGGGATTTGATTGCCAAGATACCTTTTATGTATATGCTATATATTGTGTATAGATTATGATTGATGTAATTCAAAAATTCAAATTTGAATGTCAAAGCTTTTAGTAGTAATTGCCAATCAATAAGATATTCTCTTTAGCGTTAGGACTCTGATTGATCGAAGTTATATCTTAGTTATAAATATGAAGTTTTACTTTATAGAGTGCTGATTTATGACATTACTATCACAAATCAAAGCGAACTCTTAAAGTCCGTGATCGAGATAGTGTTTGATGAATCCTGTATCTTGATATAATCATCAATCCTTGGTCATGCCATGCTTCATGCTGTAAAGACCCGTTTGTCATCAGTACCTCTAGTTTGTTATGTTTCTGTGGTTGATGATATATGTCAGCTGAGTTGATAACTTCTTAAGTGCAGTCACCTTGACATTTACAGTGAAATTCATTCTTCTTATCAAGATATATATCTTAATTTTCTTTATAGACAAAACATTCAACATTCAAGTTATTGACCGGTTTTTTTGGCAGAATTAATCAATTTTGGCTTCTTGCCCTTTTTGTTTATCTTGTTGTTTTAGTCATTAACACTGCTTCTTTAGATATGTAAACCAGCTTATATATTAATACTGAAATGTTCTATATTTTTGTTGCTTTTTCAGGAGTCCTACATTGCGTTGGAGAAAGCGATTAGATCGCTCGCTAGCTTCTACTCAAAAGCAGGTCCATCGGCAGAACTTCCTCAAGATGTGAAGTCCAGCATTTTGGAAGACTTGAACAATGCAGAAGCCTTTCTGTAATGTGTTTCGACTTTCAAAACTCATTTAGCCAGATCAAGTTCTGTGCAAAAAGTTAATGCTGTATCAGAAATATGTTACTACTGCCAAATTTATCGGCTATATGTTTTTTCTTATTTGACTCTTGACTTCACTAGTTATGTTATCCTCAAAAATAAAAATAAAAATAAAAATAAAAAAATCACTGGTTATATTTGGTGCTTCGCTCGCGTTATTCATGCATTGTCTTTAATTGTTCTCGAAGAGAAACTACTAATCTTCATCCCTAATTTGTTGTCGCCATTGATGATTATTATTCAATACTTCCAACTTGGTTTGCCATTTCTTTTCTTTTTTTTTGACGTTGTGTTGTTTAAAATTACCTTTGACTATTTCAAAAAAGACACTTCACCCTACAAGAGATCTGCCTAAGAGAATTAAGAGATTTTAAATTGAGACGTCATAGAGGCTCAAGTGAACGACTAGTAAGTCTTAATCACTACATAATTAGTGGTTTGTCAATTCTTAGATGTTTCTCGAGTTAGTCAATTTGGTACCTTGTTTCAAGGCATTTCATTCTTAGCATCCTTTTTTTGTCTAGGGCGTTAGATCTCAAAAATCAATCGTTTTTAGGTACATGATTGAGTTTCTCACCCCTACTAATTTTGATGGTTTTGTCACAATGGATGACCATTTTGTCTGTGTTTCCTTTACCACTGATTGATCCCCATGGTACAAACACTATATTTCTTTGAAAATGAAAGGGTGACATACTTGATACAAGCATTTTTTGTTTTTGTTTTTATAAGATACAAACATTTTTTCATTGGATAATGCTAAGATAACTACTACGAACACGCACTATGAGCGCGCACCTTAATTTTTTTATTTTTTTACAATTTTGTCCTTACCTCCCACACACCACCTCCTTCCTATCTACATACACCATCACCTTTATCAACTACGAAATTATAAAAAGAAATTTAAAAAATTAAAAAATCAAAGCGCTTGCTCACAGTAAGTCATCTTAGCATTACCCTTTTTGTTTGTGCACTTTGGACAAATATTCAAGCACCAAATAGTTCAGGTGTTGAGAATGCTAATTGTTGCTGCACAAGCTGATTACAATTGCAATGCAACCCCATGTAACAATATCTACCGTCAATTGACCAAATAAAAAGTTGTAGGGTACACATTATAGTTAGAATCTAGAAGAATAAACATGTTACTTCAATAAAACACTGGTTATTCTATTGGGAAAAAAGTTGCCAAAAGCTCCTATATGATCAACACTTGGTTTCTGCCTCGAATAAAATGTTAGGGAGTTACACGTTACAAGTTCCATATATATCATAAACTATAAAGCAACAAAAGCACCATCAACTCACAATTCGCCACATCGAACTTGAAAACTTGAAATATGGAAGAAGAAGAAGAAGAAACAATAGCACTAGACAAAGTTACAGATCCCATTAATTGTTACGGGGTTCCTGCTGTCCTTGTCTTCTAATTTGGTAACCTTGTTGAGCTTGATTTAGAGTTGTTCCACCAGGCAAGCCACTTTCATTTTGTCGAACATACGGTTCGACGTTTCCATTGACTAATTTATCGATCCAGTTGTTGGGTGGCCGCGGCAATTGACCTGTATTATGGACGGGTTGTCGCTGCGGCTGTTGTTGGTACATTGTTGACGAGGGTCTAACATTATTTGGAACCCACTGCGGCGTCCTAGAATGTGGTGGGTTGAGCGGTCCTTCTTGAACTGTCAAAGAAGACATTCCCATCTGCACATTGTATCGCCCGTGATAGAAAGATGGATCCTGTTGTGGCCTATAGTTCGGCTTATTCCCTTGCCACTCGTTGAAAGATGGCGCCGATCTTGAGTTACTGATGGCAGGTCTGGCATAATTATTTTGATGCTCATATTGATAATTAGAGTTCTGCACAAACCCTCTTTCATATCCTGAAGGTCCTGCTGGTCTCTGCCGGTTCAGAGTGTGGTTGTTTGGAAAATTGCGGCTTGGCCCCTGGTCGAAAAACCCAGAGTTGTTGGGTTTGATATTGAGAGCGTTCTTGAGCAGTCGATGAGCTGCTTCTCCCAAATGAGCACCGGATATGGCCTGGGATACCTGTGGCCTGCAAAGAAATTTCACAAATGTCACGAAATTGTTTTCTTTACAACAAAGTAACTAGCTGCTAATAATTTCAATTTGCCCACGTCAAACAATGTTTATTGTGAATTCAATCAGTCCATGTTTGGAACACAAAATGAAATCTCATGGCAAACAAGTTATGAACCAACAGCTGGTTGGTCCGAGTAGTTCGGCACCAAGTCCCTTAAGTTGTGGTTCGAGTTCAAGCCCTGCTGATGGAGATGCCACCCACTTGGAGCTCTTTACCTCAATTGGCCGACCCAGGGCAAGCCCGAAATAGTTGGGGCCACTAGGTTTCCAGATACCGGGTGGTCTAAAGACCAAATAAAAATCTTGAAACTCTGGCTGTAACAAGTGCAGGTGCCCGCAATCCGGAGCAAGATGATACATCAAGGTGAGTGACAGTAGTAAACTAGTAATACCTACGGAATTTTTTTTCAGAGAAGAAACCAACTTAATTACGACGCAATTGACTCCAACTAGAGTCGAACCACCAACCTTGCCTTTGGCAAGTGGATCATCCATCTCACTACAAATGCTTTGGCAGTAATACCTACAGAATTAGTAAATGTTCACCAATATCCGTCTACACAGACATGAGTAGAAATGTATTTAAGTACCAATTGGACCTTTAAATTTTAGCACTAAAAGAAGTATAGGTGACGGAATTTTCAATTCTGGACAAATTTAAAAATCATCTCCACCAAAAGTTTTTAACTTTATTTCACAAGAGCTAAAGCTCCAGGGAAGAATAGAGGTTTCATTTAATGGAGAAGTGAAACAACCAACAGATATCTCAGACTGCATTTTTTATTCCCGGGCTGTTTTCAAAGTGCCCAAAATAGTAGAGTGGGATGCAGTTCAAAATTTCAAAAACGTCGGTTGAATTTCTTAATCTTTTGGGGAAAACAGCTTGAACAGGAAAGAACTCAAAAACAATTTTCTTTTTATTTCTTTTTTCAAGGAATATGATTTCACTCTACTAAAACTGAAACAAACTGAAAACAGCAATGGGTTTTCCTAGCATGAATCTAATAGAAGTTTATCATAACATGAATTTAAATTGGTATGGCTATGTTCTGACCTCTCTCTATATTGATGGCGCCGGCTGCTGTTGTCTTCATGCCACAAAATAGGGAAAGGCTTTACATCTGTAGGACTCACAACCTGTAATTGCGTCCCAAGAAAAATCAATATCATTTCAGCCATGCACCATAGAACAGATGGGCCAGAAAATGTGCATTTAAGCTGATAGGAAGACGCAAAATGCAAAAAAAAAAAAAAAAAAAAAAAAAAAAAAAAAAGCCCTTTCTAAAAATGCAAATAGAATTTTCCTATTTATTTTAATTCTTTCATTGAACAACTATTCAACATTGTATGGTTAGACCGAAGATAACTTGGGGCGCATTAAATAGAAAAATTTAAACGATTTGGAAAGCACACCATCAATCGCACTAAATAGAGCGCAATGGAAGAATTTGATCCATGTAGCTAACCCCAACTAATTTGGGATTGAAGTTTTGTTGTCGTTTCATTGAACAACTACACAAGCAACAGATCTGGCCTCCAAGTGACACTAGCATATCCTTAAGTTGGTTCATTTACCTTTTTGGGTATAATGACACCTTTGGGAGGTTCTAGGATGCGTTGGTGTACAGGAGGATACCGATAAGTGATATTCCTGCAATAACACGTACTTAGCATGCTTCAAGTGAGATAGTTTACAGAGAGATACGTGTAGAGAGAGAGAGAGAGAGACATACAAGACCAAATTGTTCTCAATGTTTTTCAATCCTTTGACAGGCGAAGGAAACACCCTCCAGATGCCGTTCCTCTCACACAAACATAGATAGCCGTTCATTCCGCCACTTGCAACATTGAACAGAAATCAACATCAACATATGTACATGATGTATTGACTAAAAAATGTATATGATGGGCTACATTCACAGCATAATTGTCGAACCAACCTGGCAGTGGCATCAATAACACAAAGGACTCTCTTATCTGTGGAAAGTTGAGGGCACACTTGATAGTACCACCAAATTTGTTTGGCCAGGGGATGATTCATATGAACATAAAGCAAATCAAACATCACACTGTTCCGCATTCTTTCTTCGTCCTGTATAAACCAAATGCTGGTCATTATATGATCTAAAAGGATAACAAAGTTAAGCAAAACATGTACTGAAAGAAGACGACTTGAGACGAGTAATAAATTTTGACAAAAAACAAAATCAAGTCACTAGAGCTTATCTCTCTTGTCCCAACCCAACTGAACGACATAAGAAAACCTATAAAATGAAACAGAGGTTGAAAACCTACAGAAGCAATAAAGGATTATCACTCTATTACAAGAAGCAAATTGACGCGTGCCAAAGGCGTCAATAAAATATATTACCTAAACCAACTATTTTGTAGATAGTGGCAAAGGGTCGATCCCACAGAGATTTGGTTATCTTTCCAAGGTCAAAAAGAAAAGAAAAGAGGGTAGCAACAAAATAAATAAGGCAACGGAAATTGTTTTAAAACCAATTAATGAAAATACGTAAGTCAAGACATACAAGTTTGATTCGACAAAAGATTGGATTTGGTCTTCAATATATGTAAAGTATGCAATTCAAAAGTATCATAGAGTAGCTATAGACCCGATAACGTACACAGTTCCTCGCACTTCCAATTCTCAGTAACTAAGGTACAACAGTGACTACTTCCCTAACCAAACACACAACCATGGACTCAAGCGAATTGGGTTAATGCGTTGATTGCATAAGGCTTTGTGAAGCACTAAACCTAGACAATCGGATCCCTAGTGCTTCCGATTTAGCCTAGATCCCTAAAGTACTTGACCGGTCCCAAAAAGGTCGAATCAATCGGTATGGTCAATTGCCACTGGTGTGGTCTTCTTGCATAAGTATGGATACGTTGATTGCATAGGGCTTTGTAAATCAAGGTTTAACCCTAATTAATAATGCAATACCAAAAAAAAAAAAAACAATAGAATTAAATTAAAGTAGATCTCAGAAATCCATGAATAATAATGGTCGAACCTCCCTCGTAGTCTTGCCTAGGCCATGAGATTAGTGTCTCATGGTTGAAAAAAAATACAAAATAAAGAAAAGCAGAGGGAGAGAATAGAAGTCGATTATGTAGAGTCTCTAATTGAAAACCTAAATTCTATATAAATAAAATCTCTCAATTTGGTCTCTAGAAGAGAGAGAAAGTCAATTTCGTTGGTTCTTTTGTGTATCATCCGCCTAGGAAGATCTGAGGGTTGTTGTGGCTTAGATTTTGCATCCAGGACATGTGGCAGGTGTTAATTGGCTGAACCGTTGCTGGTTGCTGACGTGGTGAGCAAGGATTGGTGGAGAGGACGTGGTTAGCGAGTGAGAACTCGACACGTGGCAGCTCAACTGGGGATATTCGCACGTCAAGCATTAGATAAGGAATAAGGGACTTGATCTACCTCGGGATCCGTGTTGCACATACTCCTAGATATTCACACGATTCATCCCACCCGTTTTCTCTTCATCAAGAACCTCTAATCTTCATCGAGATGTGTGACAGCACAGACTCCCATGAATTTACCGATTCTTGAGACGAGTTTTCCTCACTTCAACAATCGTCGATTTGCCTCGAGATGTGTGTGGTGTCATCTCCCATATTGACGTCGATTCATTCTCCGCATTCTCTCTCCAGTCGAGTTCTCACTCGCTAACCACGTCCTCTCCACCAATCCCTACTCACCACATCAGCAACCAGCAACGGTTCAGCGAATTAACGTCTGCCACGTATCCTGGATCCAAAATCAAAGCCACAACAGCCTTAAGATCTTCCTAGGCGGATGACACACAAAAGAACCAATGAAATTGACTCTCTCTCTCTTCTATAGACCAAATTGAGAGATTTTATTTATGTAGAACTTAGGTTTTCAATTAGAGACTCTACATAATCGACTTCTATTCTCTCATGCTTTTCTTTATTTTGTATTTTTCTTCGACCATGAGACACTAATCTCATGGCCTAGGCAAGACTGCGAAGTAGGTTCGACCATTATTATTCATGGATTTGTGAGATTTACTTTATTTTAATTCCATTGTTTTTTTTTTTTTATTTTATTCTCTATGTATTGCATTATTAATTAGGGTTAAACCTTGATTTATTGCTAGTGAGTCGTACGCATCCGTACTTATGCAAGAAGACCACACAAATGGCAATTGACCATTACTCGATTGATTCGATTCGACCCCTTTTAGTCTTGGGTACCGAGATTCGAAGTACCTTTCTGGAGGTACCTTAGGGATCTAGATTAAATCTGAAGCACTAGCGATCTGATTGTCTAGGTTTAGTGCTTCACAAAGCCCTACGTAATCAACGCATTAAACCCAATTTGCGTGAGTCCAGGGTTGTGCGTTATCCTCCTATTAGCCAGCCACGTCTTCACAACTTGTTCTCCACCAATCCCTGTCTACCACGTCAACACGTGTCCGGGACCCAAAAACCAAATCAACCACATCCATCAGATTGTCCTCGGCACACGAGACACTAAAGAACCCACGAAATTCACTCTCTCTCTCTCTCATCCAGAGACGAAATTAAAGGGGTTTTTATATATAGAACTTAGGGTTTTATTTACTCTCTCTCTCTTTCTAGACTTTTCACAATCAACTTCTATTCTCTCCCTCTGCTTTTCTTTATTTTGTATTTTTCTTCAACCATGAGACACTAATCTCATAGCCTAGGCAAGACTATGTAAGAACTTATTTATACTTAGTCATTTTTGATCAACTAATGTGCCACCAAACTTCTTCTAAACCACCATATCATCAACACGGACCAATGTTGGGTCCCACCAAGCTGTCTCGAAGCGTGTGCAAGCTCACTTTCTAATGTCAAACACCAAGAACACTTCAAAAGACCCCGATTTATCACTATTTCACCAAATTGCCACTGAAACACTGAAAATATAATTAAATGAGAATTAGTTAATAATAATAGACATTGAGATTTAAAAACACATAAAATAAACCTTAAATATAGTACAATTATCGACTTGTCACAAATCAAAAAGTTGCAAACTACTAACTAACCAAAAAGTTTGAAAGACACTCAATTTCATAACTAGTCCTTCACATATATTCTAGCGCTTATCTAAAGCCATCAATAATTGAACTTGGCCAAATTGCAAACTACATTTGCTGTATTGTCTCAATTCTCATATTGCTCATCCTTAAATCAATTTTATGACTAGTCCTTCGCAGAAATTCTAGCGCTTATCTAAAGCCATCAATAATTGAACTTGGCCAAATTGCAAACTACTTCTGTTGGATTGTCTCAATTCTCAAATTACTTATCCTTAACTCTTCCAATGCGCCAAAGCACCAACAAAAGAATTGCTTACAACACATGGTTGAATGCGGAGCAAACATGCGCAAGCGTTTCTATGAAAAGTGTGATCTCATTACTAGATAGAACGACCAAGTTGATTTTTGGCATTTTCTTTCATACGAGATGCATATTATCATTCTCTAAATAATAAAATTGTATAGTATATCCTTACGTTGGATCATTTTATTTTGATTTTTTCTTCTCGAAATTTTGTTAGACAACGAAAGCACAGCATGACAGAATCCTAACAGTGATTGAACGTTGCAAAGCCCATTTAATGAGATGACAAGAAGTTCTTTATATAAGAAACCAACTTAATTACAACAACTTTGACTCCAACATGAGTCGAACCCCAATCTTGCCTTTCTTGCCTTTGACAAGTGATGCTTCAGCCATCTAACTAGAGATGCTTTAGTAATGACAAAGAAGTTCTAATATCTAGATCTTTCTCATTGCCCCACTGTTACAAACAAGTGTAAATATGAAAGGATTAAGTGTGAAACCATCATAGATTCATAACAAATAGCACACTCATATGACGTAATTCACAAAAAAAGACTAAATTATAGGCATAATAATCTTATGCAATACCCATGATATGTTTTGATTTCACCCTAAAAAGTAAAAACCTCAATCTGTATTGCAGTAACTAATCAAAAGAATCACACACTTAAAGCTAGGCTGAATAATTACCTGTAACTTCTCAAAAAAAAAAAAAAAAAAAAGGAAAGCTCAAATGTTCCATCTTCCATGATTTGAGAACTCACTATAACCTAAAATAACATTATAACAGTTTGCAGTTCCATGGTTACATGAACTCCTTAGGGTCAATAGGCTTAATCAAACCCTTTAAAACACCAGAAATTTGACCAACGAAGCATCAGTGAAAAACAGTAAAATGATGACTTCTCTTTCTTTCTGAAATCATAAATCAGCAGTCTAGACACATTTCAGTGATTAGGAGAGAATACCCAAATCTATCAATGGACTAGCTTTCCTTCCCAGAAAATAAATTAAATAAAGCAAACAAATAGTCCAGAAGTTAAAGAGAATTTTAAGGAGCTTCACACCGTTAAAGTTTCCGCAAGCTTCTTTGTTTCAGCAACCAACTTCCTCTCGTTAATAAATGGCAATTTCACAACTGCCTGGGTTCCACGGAAGCAACAATTGTCATCTGTTAACAAGATTAAGCAACCAAAAAATGACAACATATCCAAGAGAATGGAGAACACGTTACCTGCCACGCAAAACGTTTACCATTCATGTCAAGCTCCACATCTGGTCAAAAATCACATAGGTTAGTCTGCAATATAGGACCTTGGGGTAGTTTATGACATTCATTCGAACAAAGTCTACCGGAAGGGTAAAAAGAACTTATTGGTGATGATGGATCAGTCATCAGTGTTCTGTAATGTACTGGTAGGGCATTTGAACTGCAACAATACAAGGATTTATCATTATAAGGGAAAAAAAAAAATGTTTCAGTAGTCAAATTGCAATACAATGAAAAGTTTATCCTGTTTTGGAGTAACACAACCACCTGGCAGCTGGAAGAGTTCCCAGGAGCTGATCAAAGGGCTTAAACGGTTCTCCCAAAAAAAATGTGATTTCCAGATCCACCAAATCTTTAAGATCAGAAGCAAAAGGAGCATAGTGGTATGGGTAAAACCTAAAAAAAAGGATATAAGATGTAAGTTTTAGTGTCATTTAATCATAATGTACATATTCCACCAGTAAAGTGGAAGCTGATCACAGGTTGGTACCAGATAGGCACACTAAAAGCAAAGAACTGTAAAATCAGGTCCTGATTTTTATGAAGATTTGGTTCCCGATAGAAACACTGGACTGTAGCAGTTTGGTCCGCAGTAAATCACAAACCATGAGATGCTTTTTTCTTGTCATACATTGTCAACCCCCCTTACCCAATTACATCCGTGGATCTCTTACAGTGTAAAATTTTATAAGGTAATTGTAATTGGAAACAGATCAATATCAATTGCTAATGTCAAACTCATATTCTTCATTTCTTCTCATTTCAATTCCCTCGCATCCACAAAAAAGCTTCTAGGTTCATTTCAACGCATATTATCTAGATGGATCCAGAAAAAAAAAAAAAAAAAAAAAAAAAAAAAAAGTTGGACAGTGTCATGATAAAGATTAATAGACAATACATTATATAAGTTTGAAGTTTGAACTCTGAATATAGTTTTAGTACAGCACATCATCTCATTGTTAAATCCTATAGTATAGCCAAAGAAAGTCATTTGGGAAATGAACCACAAAATTTTAGAAGGAATTGTGGCATACTAATTTAACATGCACGTAGTTTAACTATTTTCTATTGTCTAATGTAATAGAAAACTAGAAGACAAATGAATCCTCTCAGACCCTGAGGTCATACCCACCACAGCCAGGAGCAGACACCTTGGTAGTAATATCGCATTACCCAACAAAGACCCTCAACATACTTCAAGACCTGCAAGAATTCATTCTAAGTCAGAAATCAACGACTGGCATACAGCTATGCTCCAACTATTATTGATGTATGCATGAATCTTGATCAGAGGAATTGTACTGGAAACAAAAAATAATAATGAACCATTGTGTTTTTTTTTTTGAAATAATGGACCATAAAATGCTTGATTATCATTAAAAAAATAAATAAATAATGAATCGTAGTCTCCGAAAATGCTAGCAATTATCAAGATAATTGGAAGATAAATAAAGACATTCAAAAATCCCATCGGCCTAGCTTCGTTTAAAAGAAATCTCTGCATCCCAACTACTCCAAATAGTGCCAGATAATTATGCAACCCCTCTAATGGTATCAATAGTAGCAGGATTAATAAGTGTACACTGATAAAGAATCTTAATGAACTAAAAAATGCTTTGATATATGATTGATTAAAACCACCTCTGCATGTTAAGATGAGAGTCGATATCATGAAATAACAAACTCTTCCCAGTATTACTTGATCCCAACTCCCAAGTAGTCTCATCTTTTCCCCCCAAGCAGATGCGAATCAGCTTGTGATGCCCCTCTCTAAATCTTCAACATTGTTTTTTTGGAAGGAAATATGACTCTAAACCCTCTACATCAAACCACACACTTCCCAGCCTACAAGTTTTTTCCATAAGATTCCACAGAAATTCCTAGATTCACCTTGAGTTACTATTCCAACCCAACACGCCATATAAATCAAACCCCAAGAAGAAAAAAAATAACAAGAGATGTATACCCTTAAGCTTAACAAAGATGTTAAACCAGGTACCACGACATGTGATTAGCTAGTGGCAGTTAGATAATTTATCAACAACACATCTCTGGTCAAATTGAAACAGTAAGAGAATTTTTTTAATTGGAAAACTGGCTTTTTCATATTAGTAAAAAAATTACAATTCCAACACCTTGTGATGTCTTGCATTGAGAACCAAGAGAAGGATCGTGAAAATACCACTAGCCAAGGAAAACAAGAACAACCTACAATCATACGTTAATATCTTGTCCAATCATCCAAGGAGAAACCAAAGGACCAATTATAAATCATTGACAACGCTTCCTTGGCTTTTGATGTTATCCCACATCTCAACCTAATGTCTTAAAAAATTCTAGCATTCATTTCCATCCATAATACCATAGAATAGCCAGCGGCCAGGCACTGGAACATTTTGTACTACGTAGAAGATTTTAGAAGATCTACAAATGCCTCTACTAGCGAAAATTGCTTTCTAGGAAATTAGTAATTGATCCTAAAACTTGGTAGCCTAAAGTCATATTTCATACATTTCCGAATCTCTTGCATTAATCTGCAAAGGAGGAAAAAGTAGTTTATCGTTTCATGGTCTCTTCAGCAAAAGGAGTGCACCAACTTGAGATTTGAAAACAATGAGAAGTGAGGCAATCTGTTTCAATAAAAAACATTTATTCACGTATATGCCACAGGACCACATTAAAAATGTCCAGAGCAGAAAACTACACAATCTACGCACAGTTTACATAGGGAAAACAATTACCAACATCAATAGCAACATTCACCGTAAAAGAAGAAGTAATGAACTTACAACGTCACTTCTGACTTCATCTATTTTCTCAGGGGATGACAAGTTAAATTTCTCCATGTAGTACCTCTCTTTATACCCTGGCTCCCCCAATTTCACCTGGAAAATAGGAGAATCATATAATCAATCCATTATATATTTGGCTCTATTACGGTCCATAAAAATATCATGACATCACTTGTTTAATACGTAATGCAACATCATAAGCAGTCATCAATTGTTGAAGAACCTAGCAATCACTTTAAGTCTCTAGATGCAACAGCAAGCTCGTTTCCCATAGCCTAACTTATCGGCAGTTTTTAATAAGGGATAAGAAAATAAATTAAATAAAATTCTTGAGCAGGTATAGACTCCCCAGCTATGTGCATTTGAAATGGCATCTTTGTACAATGGTGAATATAGATTCCCCAGCTAAAAAGTAAAGCTAAATTGGTTAAAATATCCTAACCTTTTAGGACTTTTGTTATTATATCCTAATCTTTTTGAATTTGTAACTATATCCTAACCTTTCTAAATTGTTTGATTTCTATAAGTCATTTTTTAACTCTAAATTTGATGAGGTGGCACCTAAGTAATGAACTTAAATAATAAATTTAGTAATTATAGGCGATGAGGTGACTTTTTAAAGTCATTATTTAGGTATCAACTCATCAAATTTGGAGTTTAAAAGTGACTTATGATACAAATTTATCAATATAGAAAGGTTAGGATATAATAACAAATTTTAAAAAGGTTAAGGTTGGGATATAATAACTAAAGTTGTAAAAGGTTATGATATTTTAACCAATTGACATATATCCTCACATTCAAAGAATTTGGAAAGCATGCCATCAAGATAGAATGGAATGGAAGAGTTTGATCCATGTAGCCAGTTTTAAATCCTCACATTTCACTGGAGTTGTTTTGTTCAATTAACATTCCATAAAATTAGTTCAAGAAGGAAAACAAATTGGACGTGGAGTACAAATTGGCCACCATTAATGCTCATCAAATATTTAAGCATAATTTTATTCATATGTAAAGTGAAAAGAAACCTTGTCCACCACTGTGACACGGGCTTCATCAGAATTCTCCCTCCTTGCCCTCCTCTCTTCATTATTTTCATGTGCCTGAAAAGCAGAAATTAACAATCAACAAATTTCGTTCTATCATAGATTAATATTTATTTAAAATCCAAATCTTCTTAAACCAAGGCATAGATCCAGAATTGAAGTTGTGCTTTGGTTTTTTGAACTTTGAAGTCTATGCCTGGCAATAAAATATCTAAAAGCAGTAACATCATGTCGCTTCCAAGTTCTCGATTCTTTGAATAATTGCTTTAGAACAGTTTATATTTTTATTTACAGAGAAAAAGATGGGTATGCACATGCATACTCCTCTAATTGATTATCAGTGAAGAAATTTACAGCTAAACACATGTGCTAACTATTAAAAACTGAAAACTGATGAAAAAATATAACACGTTATATGTATTCAAAATTTTGTAATCACACCCAACATGTAGCAGTTCAAGTATAGCATGCAGAAGTTTTAAAGGTGACTTGCACGAAATACTCCAAGCAGAAACAGAAATACAAGCTCCATCTCAACAAATGAATATAAAACAAAATTAAACTGTAAATAAGGAAACAGACAATACCCCACGCGAAATACATTAAGTGTAAGTGAGTAACTCCAATTCAATGAATCATTATAAAACAAATAGATCATAACTCTGGAATGCATTGAAAGGACAAATATTATCTAGTTGAATTGCTACATATGGTACTTCTATGATTCTATCATTAATAGGAGATAATATCAGCAATTAGGTACTACAGCTAACTCTTCCAAACAATCATTTCTGTGACTCAGATTAATAATAACTGACTTTTTTTCCTCTCAATGAAAATAAAAATGATCCTAAAATTACAGAACATGTCAAAAGCATTAACAAAAGATAAAACCTGTTGGATGCGTGCACGCTTCTGAAAGATTTGGTCCTCATGCACCGCAACTGACTGAATGAAGTATTCTACCCTCTCCAAGATAACCTGAACAAACCAAGAAAATGAAAAAAAAAAAAAAAAAAAAGGGCCTAATTATCAAAAATATCCCAACCTTTACAAAGCGTATCAATTATATCCTAACCTTTGAAATTTATCAATTATATCCTAACCTTTTTTATTTGCTATCAATTCTATCCTCAATTAATTATGGGCACTTTTTTCTTTCATAATATATGCCCACACACCATTGTCTTCAACTTTCTTGCCACGCCCTTCAAGGATTTATTCATACATATGCATTAGAACTCAATATTCATGATAAATATTCATGCATACAATACACATAGTTGCGTATACATATGCCTACTCAATCACATACATAATCTAACTATCTAAGTACATATTTTTTTGTCAAATTAAACAACTATGAGCAACCTTCTAATTAGTTTTAGATGACATTTTCATATGTATATAAAAATGATTTCCAACTTATCATTGGTGATCTACGAATAACTAAATTTGAGTTAGAGTATTAATATGTCGTTGATTTATAAATTATTGTTTTGGTGAGTCTTCATAAACTTAATTAATACATGAAGCTTAAAAAACTTCGATATAAATTGATCAATGTAGGTGATCATGAAAAGAAAGTTAAAAGATTTAGTAGATTTTGAATAAGTTAAAAGTGCCCCAAACTAATTGAGGACACAATTGATAGTAAATTTTAAAGGTTAGGATATAATTGATAAATTTCAAAGGTTAGAATTTAAGATGTTTTTTTATCATTAGGCCAAAAAAGAAAGAAGAAGAAAAGAATAGAAACTATTGCATTTAGCCCAGTAGTGTCAAAGTCATGCATGAACCACAAAAGAAACTAATTGCATTCATAGAATCTTACAACTCACAATCCTTAGATTAAGGAAAATGTTGTCGTGCTCCAGGTGGGACACGCACCTTGTCAGTGCCCTTGATCACACCATCCCGAGGTGTATCAAGGGCGTTGACAAAGTGCGTGCCCCACGCTAGCATTCTCCATATATTAATTTTCTTTATCATAGTTTTTGCAATTCAAGCCGAAGCATATTCCTCAAAAAAAAGGCGTCACATCTTGAACCTAATTGCATTCATAGAATCTTACAACTCACAATCCTGAGGCACGTGCTTCAAGGCTTATACCCCTCATTGAAATTTATGCAGATATTCTATTTCATTTTGGAAGAAAGTAAACCTAATGCAATATAATTCCCGTTCAATTTACATTTGCTCATGTACCCAAAAGAAAAACTTAAATTTGTTCACAATAATGATAATTTTTGAGATTCAAAGAGAAATCCAAAATGAACCTGCCGCAACCACAAAATACAAATCAAAGCTTTACAAATATAAATTAGAGAAACTGGTTAATATTTTTTACAAAGATCTTTTCTATCCTTTCAACCAAATACAAAATTGTAACTTGGCAAGTTGAATTTGGTAATTTGTCCTTGACAATTTGCAAGGCTCCTGAAAGGTCAAGAGTAGACTTTACCTCATTAACAATTGATTTGCCAATCTTCATAATTTGCTCACCTTATTTTGTATATTCTTAATTATGCAGGTTGTTAAACCATATTGAGAACTCAATTGCAGCCACAAATATCAAATTCATCAAAGCTCTAATCACATTTCATTTTAGCTCTCAAGGGATATCTATATTTTGATGCAAGACTAAAGAGTTTAATAGATTTTGTCCGATCATCATATCTACACACGAGCATGAATCATTTAGTACTCTGTGGGTCAAGCTGGCGTGAGTATCAAATTACCAATTGATGAGGAGCGAACAATGTTCTTTTGTGAAGAAAGGCGGGGGACCAATGAAGAACAGAATAATAGAGAATATAGGGGAGAAATTAGAATCAGGATTGCCACAAATCAATCTTTCACATCAGCAATTGAACAAGGAACAAAATAAAGATAATAAAATATTATCGACATGACAAATTATACGACTAAAGAAACATAAACATTAACGAAGGGAGACGACGTTACCTCACCCCCGTCTGTAAGATAACCACCCATAGCATTAAACTCTCTTCTATAGATATGCATTAGAAGAGTTATTGCACCCTAGAGAGACAAGTACATAAATAAATTATGTTAGAAGAAAAATGCTGAGAAGTATATTTCAGAAATGCTATTCATCCCGTCTTCATTAGCTATGAACAGAGACCGTTGAACTCAACTATTATAGCTAGTATTAGGAGCCTATTGCATACCTCACGTATTTCCAGGGTTGGCATGTGAGGCAGGAAGTCATTGCCAACAAAGAAACACAAGAAAACAAAATCATCAACCAGCCGTTCAAGATTTATCTCAATTGGAGAATTTGGAATCTCCATATCATACTGTAAATACTCCCGCAATACCCAGATGTGGAGGAACTGCAAATTAATAATGAGATCTAGAGTAATTCCAGAAACTCAGCAACAACTATTGAAGAGAAGTTCTAGAATGGAACCATATAGGAAAAAATTTAGCGTGCTGGTATATCAAGCCAGGTCAACAAAATATATCTAACCTGATATTTCTTTTTATGAATTGGGGTTTCATCTATAGCTTTCCCACTTGAATCTTCACCTTTTCCGCCAGGTTGACCTTCACATTCAGCGGCAAGATGGCCGATTTGGCCACAGAGGAAGCATTTTTCTTGTTGTCCAGGCAGAGATATTACCTGTAAAGTAAGTTGAGAATTTCTTGAGAATTATCACAGTTAAAATGTAGCCTTTGGATTTGAAAAGAAAGAAAAAATAGCAACAAACCTCTCTTAAAATAGAGAAATGAATCTCATGAGTAGCTAAAGAAAGCATGATTAAATCGGCATCCTACAAAAAGATTTAAAAAGGGGCAATTATGACTAAATTCGTAAAAAGGGAAATTTTAAGTTCCCATAAGCAATAAAAAAGGATAAGCAGGTAATTCAAACACCCACCAAGCCATACAGACAATGTCGTGTGTTTGGATTGAAACCAGGAAGATTTCGTTGCGACCGGATGTAGGACATGATTTTGTGTTCACCCTCACCAGGAACATTTGAATCAGAAAGAATAACCTTCAAATAATCACCCAATGTAGCCCCATGAATAAATTTAGACAGAGAGAAGTGTCCTGAAAACAGAGATATTCAGGAACAAGGACAAGGGAGGATTACAATGCGAAGGAGGAACTATTGAATCCTAAGAATTTAAGGAAATGGTCTGATCAAAGAAGAATTTAAGGAAATGACATCCCGACCTTAACAGAACTCCAGCCATGGTAAAAATTCAGTCTGGAGTGAATATAATACTGAAGTGCAACAGAGAGTGAAGACATAAATTGTGTTCCAGGAGTAATAACATTAGAATCCGACGTTTCAGGTTTCTCTTTCGCCACCAGCAATTTACCTTCTTCCTCGAGCTCCTTTCTCAATCTTTCCTCTTCAGCTTCCTGAAAAAACTGAAGTTTGAACAACCCCACCACCACTATTCACCAAAATATTCAATCAAACAAGAAACTTACAGCCTCGGCAGCATCTTTTGCAGCTCTAAATCGCCGTGAACGCTGCTGGTTCATTTTAGCCCTAGGCGCAACCCCATCTGTAAAAATTATAACTTTTAAGGGAACATATAGTCCAATACAGCAGTCACTATAAACAACAATACAATTGAATAAAATGTTCACCTATAGCCATATAGAGAAGCTTCCTCGGGCGAACCAAAGTGAAAAGATGATCAATGTAGTCAAATATCGATTTAAACACGTCGTCATACGTAGCAGGCAAACGCTGCAGTTACAAACAAATTTGATCATTCAATTGAATCGGCATTTCTAGATAACACATCACCCATATCATCTACATTACAACTTGTTTCAATTCTTTGCAGAAATTATTCAAATTGTCATCTTCCCGAATTCCCCAATAAGATTTCAATCTGTTAACTCAAACCCTTAATCAGAGATAAATCGGAGATAGACAAAATTCACCCAAATCATCAACACTAGAACTTGTTTCAATTCTTTGTATGAATTATACCCAATCCTCATCTTCCCTAATTTCCCAATAAAATCCCAATCTGTTAATTCAAACCCAAATCATCTACACTAGTACTTGTTTCAATTCTTTGCAGGAATTATACTCAATCCTCATCTTCCCTAATTTCCCAATAAAATCCCAATCTGTTAATTCAAACCCTAATCAGAGATGAACAAATTTCACCCAAATCATCAACACTAGAACTTGTTTCAATTCTTTGCAGGAAGTCAAATCTTCATCTTCCCTAATTTCCCAATAAAATCCCAATCTGCCCATCCAAACCCTAATCATAGATAGACAAATTTCAAGACTAACAAAACCCTAACACAAGCTCTCCAAAAATTTCCCAAAACCACAAATCCAACAACGAAAACAAACACCAAACAATCCAAAACAAAAAAATATGAGCAAGTTTTGCGGCGAAATCGATCGAGGCCGAACCTTCCCGTCGGGGTGGAAACAGGGATGGATGATCCCGTTCATGTCCAAGTAGAGGTTGTCGAATTCGAGGCCGTTAGGGTTTCGCTTGGAGGGATCGACGGGGCCCTCGGAGGGTTCCTCTTCGATCACGTCGGAGATCGAGAGAGGGTATCGATCGGCCAACCATCTGTAGAAGGCAGGGACTCCCATGGAGGTAGATCGGAGATTCCGAAAACTAGGGTTTGAGAGAGGAGAGAGAGAGAGAGAGGAAATTGGGGGAGTTCAAGTGGGAAAAGATGAGGTGAGGTGAGTGAGTGACGTAACTGATTTTTAATGCCAACTTGGTTATCTTGTTGGGGGTGTGTTGGTTGTATTTGCATGTTGTTGCAGAGTTGCATATGAACACTTGCACCTTCCATTTGGTTTTAAATGGTTAAACTATCGAACTCGCCCACGCATAAATTTTTGGCCGCGTACATATCCCAAGGTATATTAAAAGGCGAGGAGAGCGTATTCAGTCACCCTTAATTTTTAGCCGTATATATATCTTGAGGTATATTGAAGGGCGAGCAAGAAGTGCGTATCAGATTAGCGTGTCCCGCACACGAACATCTCCAAATGCAATATGGATTAGATGTCAATGTGTGACATATATGATTAAATAGACATTGTGATGAAAAAAAAAAAAACCTCTAATTGAAACGTGCATTTTGAATGTGTGGTGATGTGACATGTAAGAAATAGACATTGTTTATTTCAAATGTTTACTTCTAGACGATGTAATTCATAGCAGCGTCACCAATTCTTTTCAAAATATATAAAAAAAATAAATTTTTAAAATGAAAAGTGTAATCCATATTGATTATTAGAGATCACTTTTGAACTTTAATGTCTATTCAAGCCACTTAAGATAGACATCATTTTTATGTTGCTGACGTTGCATCAATATGCGCCTACAATCCACATTTAATCATCAGAGATGCTCTAACATTTCTCTAATTTTATTTTGTTGTTTTTAGTTTTTGTTTGGTTTTTTTTTATTCTATGGGAGGGCAGGATAGGAGAGATGGTGGAGGGAGGTGGAGTGGTTGGATGACATTTAGTTATGTAGTTTGACTTAGGATACTAAAGGTATACTTGTTCAAAAATTTATAGCGATTGCAAATATAATACTTATACACAATGGCGGAACTAGAAACGTTCACCGAAGAAGCGGAAGCCCTTGTGAAGGAAGCTATTCAGGAGCAGTTGGAGCGGTTTCTACCTCCGGAACAAACCTAAAGAAATAGGAACAAACATAAAGAGATTGATGATTCTTAAAAGGAAATCATTGATAAATGCCAAAATTTTGTTAGGGGGCGAACTTTAGACGGAACTACAAGAGGTCTCGAGGTTTAGGAGGGGCGACCATATGAAAAACTAAGCATAATTTTTATTTTTATTTTTTACTATACGTAGGGATACTATTGGGGTCTCGAGGGTTAGGGGGCGGTCGCCCCCTGCCCCCTAGATCCGCCCCTGCTTATACATATCTTGTGTTCAATAGTGAAAAGCCACATAAAGTAGCGAAAAAAAAAAAAAAAGTATGCCCTACCTTGCTCATGTTAACCCGTTGGCACATAGCTTTGGTGTCAATTTTTGCCGATTCGCATAAACGTAAACTGAACGCGCATGGCCTCTTCAAAGAAATTCACTTCTCTAAGACGTAAAGTTAGCATCTTCTAAGGAAGCATACTTTATTACTAGAAGTAACACAAAATTCCCAAGCAAACGATGCGCTTTGCCACCCTAACATCCTCTAACCAAACATATGCCTTTAATCTTTAATTTTTTATTTTTTATTTTTTATTTTTCTAAAGAGTTTCTCCAACCAACGCTATTTTGACGCTGGTTGGTGAACAGTTTTGGCAATTTGGGGGGGCTTCAATAGAATGCCAAATTGCTAACGCTATCCCTTTATGATAGCATTGAGCCAACAGTGGCGCACCAAAATATCAACATTGTTCATGCTGTTTTTTTATTCTTTTTTATTTTTATTTTTATTTTTTGTATTATTTATCTTTAAAAAATTAGAATAAAATAATGATATAAAGTAGAATAGTGTAAAAGATAATATTGATAAGTTGGAGAGATAAATAGTGTTAGTGTCACTGTTTACACTAAAATAGTGTTAGTGTTACTCTATTTTAGAGTTAATGGGTTGGAGATGCCTTAAGTATCTTATGGCATGTTCGATTCATGTGATTAGGCCGGATTAAACATTTGGACTGCGTAATGTGGGTGTTCGGTTTGTAAAACTCTTATAAAGTAAACATTAATTCAAGATCTTCTACAAATATGATTTCACATCAATTAAAGTAAAATACTTACAAAGAGATGTCATTGCTATATCTTTAGACTACAACAATCTTTTCGCTCTCCTTAACCATAAGCTTTTTAGGATGCACTACAATGGGATAGCTTCCTTTTTTATGGGCTGGAGAGAGAGGGAGGGGTTACACAATTAATTGAGAGCAATTGATGGTAGATGCTATTGCTAGAGCAGTTATGCATCCATCCATACCCTTCTTTGTAACTCCTATTTCCCATAAAAAAGGAGTCATTATTCGTAACCATTTGATCAATCACATAATGGTCATGTGGATGTGTGACACATAAATTTTGAAACGTTAACATTCTCCCACTTGGACGACATGATTATAATTTCTATCATGTGGGACATTAACATGATACATTATCTCCCACTTGTCCCACATGACCACCAATCATAATTTTGACAAAAATTATCATAAGTGCGCACATATCAGTGTCAAATACTTAAATGGTGGTCATTATTTATGATCATCATAAAACTATTATTAAATAATTCACTAATGAGAGTCATAATGGTTATATATCTATATAAGACATATTCCATTCTATGTACTATAGCATCACTTACATATTTAATTATAATACATAATTTTAAACATTATGTCCGTGTCTAAGACATTCTCGATCATGATCACTCAAATCATAATATGTACATAACTTAATTATAATATCAGGAATAATATATAAGCATACTTTAATTTAATGAGATATCTCATACAATAAATGTACAAAAACAGATCTAACATTTCTCGAAAAACATCATTGATTACAATTAAGACTCATCCTATGAACATGTTCCTTAAATGACTTAGGAGGCATTCCTTTCGTTAAGGAGTCTGCAATCATAATATATGTGCTTATATGCTCTAAAGACACTTTCCCCTCCTGAACTTCTTCTTTCACTACAAAGTATTTAATCTCCAAATGGTTTGCACCAGTAGAGTATTTATCATTCTTGAAGAAAAATACTACAGCAGTGTTGTCACAATAAATCTTCAAATGCTTGAAAATTATTTTAACAATACCAAGTCTTAAAATGAAGTTCTTTAACCATAAACCATGATTTGTGGCCTCAAAACAAGCCACAAATTCAGCTTCCATATTGGATGTAGCAGTAATAGTCTTCTTTGCACTTTTCCAGGAAATTGCTCCCTCAGTTAAGAGAAACATATATCCAATAATAGACTTTCTGCTATCAAGACATCCAGCAAAGTCTGAATCCGAATACCCGAGGACTTCTAAATGGTCCGACTTTCTATATGTGAGCATGTAGTCTTTTGTTCCTAGCAAGTACCGCAACACTTTCTTCGCGGCTTTCCAGTGATTCATGCTAGGATTACTTTGGTATCTCTCAAGCATACCCACTGCATAGCTGATATATGGTTTGCTACAAGTTTGTGGATACATTATGCTTCCTACAACAGAAGAATAAGGAATTATTTCCATTTGTTGACATTCCCATTCGGTTTTGGACATTGCATAAGACTGAACTTGTATTCTTTTTGAATAGAGCTACATTGGCTAAACATTTATCCATATTAAATCTCACAAGAACTTTTTCTATGTAGGCTTTTTGAGACAATCCTAATAATCCACGTGATTGGTCTCGAGAGATCTCGATACCTATCACATAGCGCGCCTCACCCATATCTTTCATTTCAAAGTTCTTTGAGAGAAAATTCTTGGTGTTAAATAAAAGACCGAGATCATTAGTGGCAAGCAAAATATCATCAACATATAATATCAAAAAATAAACTTACTCCCACTAATCTTAAGATATATACATCGATCAACAATGTTTTCCAAAAAAGGTTATGGTATCATTAAACTTGAGATACCACTGTTGAGAAGCTTGCTTAAGTCCATATATTGATGTGACGACCCAAAAACTCAAAAAACATGCCCTAGGGGCAATTAAGTAATGTCATAAACCCTACACAAAATAACCCCACTATATAAATCAAACTAGAAACCTTAGTCTCCTTTTTGTTTAAAATTTTAACTACATGAGGAAAAATGGAGATTGAGGTGTTGAAGGTCTAACTCAAGAAGAACCCAAATCAAAGGTACACGCATCACCCTCACCCTTTTAATCTTGTTTTAAATGAAGATCAAAATTGAAATTTGACAAAAAATGGTGAAAATCACCTTGTGGGTGGTTTGTGGTGCCGACAAGACAGAGTGACGACCGAAGCGACTGGCGCCAGCCCCACTGCCGAGCGCCGGTGACTTCCCTGTCGCCGCCACCGGTAGGGTGGGGGCGCCACCAGGCTGCCCCACCAACAAGGTGGAAGAGGAAGGGAGGGGTGGTGAATGACCACCCCCACCCCCCATTGACGTCCCAGCCGAGGACTAGGCAGGGGCTGCCGGGGAGGCACCGACGCTTGCACCCCCCCACCACCACCACCACCACCACCACCGGAGTCGGGGGGGGCCCCTCCCCGCCCACCAACGAACCGAGGTTGTTGGCCCCGGTTGATAATCAACAACATAGTTGACAAGGTCGGTCCAAAAAAATATATATAAATAATAAATAAAAAATAAAAAAAATATATATAACAAAATCAAAGCAAAATATTTGTGTTCAAATGGGTTACTACCACGTATCCGAGGGGGACCGATCAGGTCCCACCTTCGACCCTCGCATCGAGCGACGAGAGACCCACGGGACCCACACTAGTGGATCCCAAAATCAATAAATGAAAGATTTAATTAATTTAAATTAAAGCATTTATTGATGGGATGTATTATGATTGTATAGTGTCGCGCAAAGAGCATACTAGGAGTTGTTATAGGCGTCGTTGCGAGTCGAGGTAAGTAGGGAGCTTTGCTCACGCATTAAGTATGGCTTGCTATTAGATATTTAAGTATCATGCTTTGAATGAAAGACTTGGGTTAAGGGTTGCATCGGGGTATTGGTTTGAATTTCCAAATCTATGGAATGTGAATGCATTTGTTTCCCCATTTATGTCATTTATTGCCTCAGGATGTTTGTGGAGTTCCCACCAAAGGCTTGATTAGCAAGTTATCATATTTAAATGCCCCAGGATGTTTGTGGTGCCACCGAGGGCTTACTATTTAATGCCCCAAATGTTTGTGGAATTCTCCACCGAGGGTTTTTACTTGGCTAATTGAATGCATAAATGTGTCACATAAGTGTAAGAGTTGGAATTCCTACTCGTGTAACTTGGTGATAGCGGGACATGTATCGGTGGCGACTTTGGATGAACTCACTTTGTTGTGATGCTACTAGTTGGAGGACGTAACGACCATTGCATCCAATAATGGTTTGCATCAAATCAAACGTGAGGGATTCGGTCACCAGATTCCTATCAATACCTAGCATTCATTGAATGAACCAATGACTTATAATTATTATTATCTTTTATGGTATATCTCTTGTGGACCCCTTGCATGAATGATTTGAATTCAGTTATGCTTTAAATGATTCTTGAAACTCATTTTAGAAGTTTTGAATGCATGACTCTTTCCTTGTTTATGAAGATGAACAATGCTACCATTTTCCTACATGTCTTTATATCTTATCTACATGCTTGAATTTGAATTTGATCAATACCTACGTGCTTTCTACTTAATGTCTAGATTTAATTTTCAACTTCATGTTAGGTTTTGCATAATTAGTAGGTAGTACTTGCGTATTTAATGTTTGAGCGAGATTTTCCTCTTATTGAGCTCTGTTGTCCATATTAGCTCACCCCACTTACTCTCCAAGTGCGTCCACATCCGTTTAGCTCGTGACAAGGGAAAGACACCCGCTTGAAATCTTTCCTTACTTTGTGAGAAGTTGCATGTTCGTATTATTTTTATTTATTTGATTTTGAGAACAATAAACTTGGGTTGTAACTTAAAGTAGGTTATTTGGGTAGTTTGAAACCCTCCTTATTCATTTTGGACTATTTGGAAGCTTTATGGTAGTATTAGAAGCTATTTGGGATGATTGAACCTACTTAGACAATTAAACTCTTATCATGTTGATTTTATAATATATGAAATTCTAGTTTTGATTTTTACTTCGCATTTATTATTCCATATGGTTAACATGTTATTCCACAGGTTGAAATAGGCATGCTAGATTGTTATTTGAGCATGTTTCGGTATTGGGCTCGAGTAATGGTTTGGGTCGGGCGACCCGACCCTAGTTCAGGTGAGGGTCGTTTCAGTTGGTATCAGAGCATAAGTATTAGAACCTAGGGAAAATGGTTAGGTTAGAGAAACCTAAGTATATAGAGCCTTTAAGTTTAAAGGTCGAGTTTAAGTCGAACAACTCAATGGTATGAGACATTGTTTCAATTCGACTTAGAGTGCACAAAAGACCAATCCTATGATGGGGAAGGATTGAAAACATGAAATAAAACATTAATATAATGTTATTTGTTTTATAATATAATATTTATAATGTTTAGATATTCTTGCCTACTCTCTTAACTTGTGGGACTAATCTCATTTTTCCATTGCTCCACAATGTACGATGAGTAACCACGGAGGGACATCCTACAACTCGAGGGAAACTCAGGAAAGAAAGGAAAGGCAATGGCGCAGCTAAATGGAACAGCGTATATCTGCTATGACCGAGGCACATAAGAAAGCCATACACGACTTGACCACCACATAAGAAAGGAACATGACACGATATTAGAACTACTGCAAAATCAGAGGAATGACGGAGTAGCCGGACATGCACCAGTGGGGTCAGGTCCTGATCCTCCGTTGGTACCGATACACGAGCACCACCCCATAGAGAGGGTGTAATTTTGTTACGGCTGCAGCTGCAGTGGCCGTACCCACAGTCGATGGAGAGAACGAGGCATGCCGGAGAGGCAGGATCCAGAAAGAATTCATGAAGTACGATGTGCCACACTTCTATGATGACCCTGACCTATATAGGCGGAAGCTTGGATACTGAACATGGAAAATAGGAAAGACATTTTGGGCATTGATGAGAGGACCATGGTACCATTGGTGGCTTTCTTGTTAGAACACAAGGTGCACAAATAGTGGTTGTCTGTCTCAAGAACTCGGGGACCAAATATGAGTTGGTCATAGATCAAACATTTGTTCTATGATGAGTGGTTTCCTGATACCGTCAAGGCAGACAAGATAAGGGAGTTCCTTGCTTTGGTACAAGGCAATATGACCGTGGCTGAGTACGCGTCGAGATTTAATGAGTTGGCCTAGTTTGCATATGATTATGTTCCATCTGAGACGACTCGTAGGAGACGATTCATCGATGGATTGAAGAGAGACATACGTGCTATGGTGGCAGCATCAGGATCAGATACATACTAGCAGGCTTACCATCGGGCACTCGAGTGTGAGTCAGCACTTCGTGATGAGGATAAAAGCAGTTTCGGGTGGGATCCGATCGGTATAGTCAGGGAAAGCGCAGTTTCGACAGTTACCAAAGAGGTCAGGATGGAAGTTTTAAGAAGCATAGATTTGAGGGATCAGCCAGTAGCCGTGCATCATCTGGTGGGACTTCGAGAGTACCACACACTCCAATGGGGACCACCATACATTCCCGTGTCCCTGCCCCATCAGTTTCATAGAGTATGACATTCAGACCACCACGTCCACCACAAAGAGCGCAATGCAGAGCAGGGCATAGGGCCAACGAGGCCAAGGCCAAGTGTGTGCATCGGCGAGTACAGCAGTGCCCACCCCGACCTACCGTAAAGCGCATATAATATGCTATGACTTTAATCATAAGTAAGTAAACAACCTTTAGCCAGCCATTTATTCTCCTTATATCAGTGGACAAGTGACGTTCTAATTTTATTGAGCTAACCTTTTTGAATACACAAAGACATTAACCTCACGCAATAAAACCGCATTACACGTAATAGAACCGCATTAAACTTTATGAGAACTTCGAACTACTAAATCTAACATCTTTGGAAAGCCACCTCAACACTTGATTTAAATCCCAAATTCACTTAGGATATTTAAACGGTGTTTGCATTTCAAACAATTTTGGGACTGTTGGGCATCATAAAAGTCAGTGCCCTAACCTTTCACTATCAGAAGGGAGTGCCGCTCTAGCTGCTCGAGGGAGAGTCCATGCCATAGCCGAGCAGGATTAGGAAGTCACGCGACAATTGGTCGTAGGTATGGTTTCAATTAATGGTCGAGATATGCATACATTGTTTGATTTTGGTTCTACCGTTTCGCTCATATCAGGGTTGTAGTTCATACTTTGGGGTTGACACCGGTTAAAGCACACATTTACTTGATTTTGAGCACAGTTTCTACTGAACGGATTTATCCTAACATGGTATGTGAGGGTGCAAAATTAAAATTGGGGATCACACGATGATATTTGATTTACGGGTCTTAGAGTGTCTTGAGTTTATATATTATTAGGCATGGATTGGTTAGCGGCGTAACACGCCAAGATATATTATTTTCATAAGACTGTAACTTTCCAAATCCCGGGCATTTCCCCATTTGAGTTTAAAGGTTGTACACCGACCAACGCCACCACCTGTAGTAGGGTCGCAAGTTTGGCTGAGATAAAGACCATTGCGAGCTTGACTTCTATGGGAGAGGAAGGACAAGAAGTTTTGATTGAGAAAATCCCAATGGTTAGAGATTTTTTGGATGTTTTTCATTCAGATCTTCCGGGAGTCCATCGCCATCGGGAGATTGACTTTATGATTGAACTCATATCCGTACGAGACCAGTTTCCAAGACACCTTACCGTATGACGGCTACTGAGTTGAAGGAGTTGAAAACGCAGTTAGAGGAGTTGACTCAGAAAGACTTCATTACACCAAGTATATTGCCGTGGGGAGCACCAATGTTATTTGTGAAAAAAAAAATGGCAGTTTGAGGATGTGTATTGATTACCTGCAATCGAATAGGGTGACTATCCAAAACAAGTATCCACTTTCCAGGATTGAAGACTTGTTTGACCAGTTGAGGGGATCAAAGTTCTTCTATAAGATAGATTTGAGATCGAGCTATCATCAGTTGCGTATATAGGAGGATATACCGAAGACAACTTTTAGCACCCGCTATGGGCACTTTCAATTCACTGTAATGTCGTTTGGGCTCACCAATGCCCCGACAATGTTTATGGACTTGATGCACCTTGTCTTCAAGCTGTTCCTTGACCAATTCGTGATTGTGTTCATCGATGACATCATGATATACTCCAAGACTGTGTTAGATCATAAGAAGCACCTTAGGAAAGTGATGCAAACTTTGAGGGAACACAAACTTTATGCTAAGTTGAGCAAATGCGAGTTTTGGATTTCAGAAGTGAAGTTTTTAGGGCACGTGGTGAATACAGAAGGGATATCAGTTGATCCCGCGAAGATTAAGGCGAACCCACTAATGCATCAGAGATTCAAAGTTTTCTAGGCTTGGTAGGGTACTATCGATGATTCGTTCAAGGTTTCTCGTCGATCGCTTTGCCGCTCACCAACTTGACTATGAAAGATGTTGCCTATGAATGGAATGATTCATGTGAGGAGGCCTTTCAGTTGTTGACGAATTGTCAAACTATCACACCAATTATGATTCTACCAGAGGCTGGCAGGGAGTTGTCAGTGTATACTGATGCGTCGGGAACTAGTTTGGAAATGTATTAATGCAAGACAAGAAAGTAATTGCTTACGCATCCAGGCAATTGAAAGTACATGAGAAGAACTATCCAGTGCATGACTTGGAGTTGGTTGCAGTTGTGTTTGCCTTGAAATTATGGAGGCACTACTTGTATGGGGAGAAATTCACTATCTACTCGAAGATCACAAAAGTTTAAAGTACTTATTCACTCAGAGCGAGTTGAACATGCGACAAAAGAGATGGTTAGAACTCTTGAAAGACTATGATTTCACGCTCGAGTACCACCCAGGGAAGGCAAATGTAGTGGTAGATGCTTTGAGCCGTGTACGACTAGAGACAGAGTCCGAAACCATAATGAATGTACATGAAGTACCCATAGATGACTCAGTTGTTGGCTCAGATGTCTCAGAGGGTCAGACACGAGTTCAATAAGAGCAAAACCAGTGGCTTGTGTTTAGAGTGGTTGACTATCGAAGAGTTGATTCAGAGTACGAGAAGTACATGTCACTTGCGGATATCACCAATGACGTGGATTGGAGACTTTCAGCTGATGGAGCATTGGGATTTCGAGATAGATTATGGATACCATCTCATAGACAACTGAGAGATGACTTACTCCGGGAGGTGCACAATCTTGGTTCACCATCCATCCCGGGGTAACAAGATGTATCAGGACATGTGGAGGATGTATTGGTGGCCAGGAATGAAAGTGGACATCGCTACTTACATCCAGGATTGCGAGATTTGTCAGCAAGTGAAAGCAGACCACCGCAAGTCGGGGGATTGCTGCAACCATTACCTATTCCCCAGTGGAAGTGGGAACACATAGCCATGGACTTTGTTTCGGGGTTAGGCGTGATGCGGTTTGGGTGGTTGTAGATCGTTTGACTAAGTCAGCCCACTTCGTCCCTATTTCCATGAAATATTTGGCATACATGTTAGGAGGCATATATGTAGATGAGATCGTCAGATTACATGGACTCCCGGTGTCTATTATATCGAATTGCGATCCGAGATTTACCTCACAGTTTTGGAGTGGGTTTCAGCACCAGATGGGGACTCAGCTTAATCTTCGTACGAACTTTCACCCTTAGACATATTGGTAGACCGAGAGATTGATACAAATACTTCAGGATATGCTCCGAGCTTGTGTGCCTGATTTCTGTGGAAGTTGGAAGAAATATATCGCGTTGTGCGAGTTTGCGTACAACAATACTTTTCAAGCAAGTATTGACATGACACCGTTTGAGGCACTTAATGGGGGACCGTGTAGATCTCCAGTTTGTTAGACCGAGGTCGGAAACGCTTTGTTGATCAGTCCAAAACTTGTGCATGACCAAACAAAGAGGATAAAACCGATTAGGCAGCGATTGGAGACCGCCCAGAGCCGCTAGAAAAAGTATGTTGACAAGGACCATAGAGAAGTTATGTTCAAGGAAAGAGAATTTATACTATTGAAAGCGTCACCAATGAAAGGGCATTACCTATTCGGATTGAAGGGAAAGTTATCTCCCAGGTTCATCGGGTCATTCGAGATCAAAAAATGAATAGGCCCGGTAGCATATCACCTCGAGTTACCACCATAACTAGTTGGAGTTCATAATGTCTTCCATATTTCTATATTGAGGAAGACACATAACAAACATGCACCGATGATCGATTGGAGGCAAGTTGATTTGAGGGAGGATGTGTCCTACGACGAGCAGCCGATTCAGATCGTGGATAGGAAATGCATAAGCTTCGAAAGAAAGAAATCCAGTTGATGCAAGTTCAGTGGCAATTCCATGGAGAACAAGGGTTGACCTGGGAGCAGGAGGACTATTGTGACGGCCCCAAGTACTAAACAGAGCACCGCGCGACCTAATCCCGTAATCAAGGCTTAATCCAAATCACATAAGACTTAATTACGTATTAGTCAGCCTTTCGTCCCTATATTACTCTAAATCCATGTATTAATCTATATTATCATTTTCATTTAGTTTAAAGATCGTGCAACAGCTATAATGATTCAAAATTTCTAAGTGTGGAAAACCAAGAAAATACAACATCACATGCATGTATATATATAGGACAATATTCACTCAACCCAATGTACAACCCAAAATGACATAATAATAAGACAACAAAAGTCGAGACATACAAATGAGCGAGGAGAGTCGCCGAACTGCTCAGAAGAAGTCGCCGATTTTCTCCTTCCCCGGTCTGCTGCTACTCGACGGACCTACACACCACCGTCACAAACTAGACGGTGAGTATAGTGATATTTAATTACTAACTAGAGAATTCTATGTCACATTCCCAAAATAAACGAATGGTATTTAAAAGCATAAAGTAGCGAAATAAATTGTTGAAACAAGTAATGCAAGTAAATACCACAGTTAAAAATATAGAAACAGACACAGGCTAAGTCGAGATGATCTATGTCCGGTCGGCGGTGAGATCTATCACATATCCTTTCCCACTATTATATGGAGCTGCGCTCAACATATCTTACATAAAATAGCGGAGCTGCGCTCAACATATCTTACATAAAATAGCGGAGCTGCGCTCTACGCTTTACAACATCAATCTCATGCTTGCCGACCACCCCGAGTCCCATAACTCGTGTGCCGCGCAAGTGTAGTGGTGAGTGCCGGAACCCCGGTAGACCATGTCCCCGCGAACCGCGCATCTCTCGTGCAATGGACACTAGATAATCCCTACTTTAATTTCAAAGACAAATAATTTCAAAATTCTAGGATACAAAGATAAGTTAGGCTACAAAGCCCAAAGAAAATCGAATACAAGTCTGCTTAAATCCCCATTATTCCATTAGCATGCTTTTTTATCAATATTGTTTAAGAATGACATCAAGTGTAGGAATAAGAGGCAACGAAACAATTCACAAAACATCATGTCACAATATTCATCCATGAATAGATACAAGAACAACATGATGTGCGAGTTCAAGTAGGACTGTCTACCAATAGACCAATAAATTAATAAAGAAGAATGAAATGAAATATAAAATTCTCACAGTTGTACTTACAATTCACACGTTTATCCTAGTTTATCCGATCTCTCGACAAGTCGAAATGCGTACCCAAACGTCTGAGTTCTCCCCTTAGTTCTCTAATATTTTATAATGTAGCATTTTAGACTAAATCGAAGTTGAAACAAATTTCTAAAAAAAATTATTTATTTTCGGCCAATCGGCCCATTTCGCGCTTTTCGATGTAAAACCCCTGTAAAATGCTCGTCCGAGATTCCAAATATTTTATTTTCATAGAAATTCATTATTTTCTATTTATGTTGTCGAAATATAATTTTTCGGAATTTTTTTTCCAATTTTTTTTTTTTTTCTCTCTTCTTTTCTTTTAATTTTTATTTTTTGTTTTGGGTCGGGTCGACCCGACCCTGGCCAAGGCGCTGGGCCTGGCCCGTTGGGACATTTCTTCCCCAACGAACCAGGGAGTCCTTGGTTCGTTGGGGAGGAAACTTTTTTTTTCTTGGTTTTATGTAACGAGTTGGGGTTGGCAATCCACCCCAGCTCGTGTAGGGAGGGGAGATGACTCTCCCGAGTCGTCTCCTTCCTCGGGAGCACGGGAGCTCCCAAGCTCCCGAGCTCCCTCCAAATACCCCACCGACACCACTATACCCCAATCAATGGAACAACAAACTCACATTGATTCGTCTCGGGTTCTCTCATTCTCCATTTCCTTCTCCTTCTCCAGCGATTCTTCTTCTTTCCTTTCTTCCTCTCCCGATTTGCTATGTTTTTTTTTTGTGAGGTGGTGAGGATAAGAAGATGATTTTTATATGTGGTCACTCACTTTAAACCATAGCCTTTGATCTTGGTGTGCATACGTATCCCGAGGCTCATCACATGGTGCACATTATCTCACTTGTCCCCCAAGTCACTTGAGAGTGACTAAAAAATGTGACACCTTGCCTCATCATGGGTTAACGTGTGTCTCGATGCACATCAAATGCCTCATGATTTATTTTCTTAACTATAGGCCATTTACTTATTTAATTACATGTGACCACATTAAAACCACACATTACCCAATAAATTCACATTTTATTTAAATAAATTAAACTTACCCTAATATGCCTCTACCTCGGTCCCACGTCGACACGCGACTCGAGGTACGTCCCAGCTCGTCTCGATACCTACACACCCGTAGAAAATTAACTTAATTGTCTACACAAATACAATACACTAGGCATACATCACAACAAATATAAATGTACCTCGACCCTTGCCTCGGTAAACGGACATATCATGGTGTGGGTCCCACAGTACGGGTCGTTGAGTCTGTTTCAAGACGTAAACACGGTTAGAAATTTTGGGCCGTTACAACTCTTCCCAACTAATGAAAATTTAGTCCTCGGAATTTAAAAATCGAACCAACATGTATGCCTTACTCGAAGAGGTACGAAAACCTATCTCGCATATAATCCTCCCGTTCCCAAGTGAGTTCTGTATCATCGTTAAATTGTCACTTGACAAGTACTTTTGGGATAGACTTATTTATCAACTGTTGTACCCTTCGATCTAGGATCTGAACAGGCTGCTCCTCGTATGACATATCCTCAGTCAAGTCTATTTGGCTCAAATCTACAGTCGGACGATCACCTGCTCTCGACTCAGCTAATCGAAGCATGAATATATGAAAAACTGGATGAACTCCTGACATCTGTGGAGGTAGCTCAAGCTCATACGCAACCTTTCCGATCCGTTTCTTAATTTTGAAAGGTCTGATAAATCTTGGTGCAAGTTTACCTTTCACTCCAAACCTCTGAAGACCCTTCCGAGGGGAAACCTTTAAATAGACAAATGATCCCTCGGTGTACGTGATATTACCGCGATATCTGTCCGCATACTTCTTATGTCGATCCTGGGCTCCCTTGAGTCTCTGACAAATCTGTCGTGTACCTTCTCCGTGTAATCGACAACAATCTCAGGCATAGCGGTCTCCCGGTCCTCTGGCTCAGCCCAACACGATGGCGAACGACACGATCTACCATACAAAGCCTCAAAAGGAGCCATCTCAATACTGGCCTGATAACTGTTGTTATATGCAAACTCACATAATGGTAAGTACTCATCCCATGATCCGCCAAACTCCAAGACGCGCGCTCGTAACATATCTTCGAGAACTTGTATCAATCTCTCAATCTGCCCGTCAGTCTAAGGATGAAAAGTCGTACTAAACTGTAGGCACGTACCATACTGCTCCTGCATACTCCGCCACATCCTGGACGTATACATATCATCTCTGTCTGACATAATAGTCACTGTGTTGGGTTTTAGGGTTCATACGTAGCGGAGATTACAAAACAATTTTGACAAAAACCCCAACAGGATCCGAATCTAATTCCTTTAAAATGTTTAAACCAAGAAAACTTAATCATACCTCGATCGCAAAATACCTTTATGAAGGTTGATCGATCTCTAAGGCGCTGCCAACGACGAACGCCCTCTACCAGTAGTCCACACACGAACGGCGGCCGAGATTCAAAGTGTTAGCTTCAAGAGAATACCAAACCTTTTTGTTTCTCTCCAAAACGATCCAGAGCGTACCGAAAACCCTAATTCGTTTCTAAACGAAAATAGAGTTTCGCCTTAAATTTCATACGTGTGTTCTAACTTAAAGCGTCTATTTATACAACCTCAGTATATAGACGGTTAAGTAAATTACACATATACCCCTACTTAAAGAAGTATAAGTATAAAGGATGTTTTTGTCATGAATTTTATCATATAAAATTCATTTCTCTCAATCATCTTAAAATCTCGCAGGCAATTCTTATAAGCGACCCAATAGGCTCATACAACGTTGGTAGTGTACCAAAACACATTTTGGTATACAAGTCATAAGAGGCCTCTAGCAAGACATTATGACTACCCAAGTTGTACGAATATCAAATCGATACAACCTAATCAATAGTGTATGCAACATCCTTTTGTCACACGATATCCTTTTGATCAAACATAAGACATGGAATTGTCATCCAACATGTTCAATCATACTAGTCTCAATCTCTAGGTAGACTGAAAATATCCAAGTGACATTGATCAATATCAATTCACTTAGACTAGGCCTTTTAACAGTCTAACACATCGAGGGATCCACTAGATATCTCTCTTTATATGAGAGGGACAAATTCTATCTCGATTACACAACTTCATCACATTGCTCACACAATAACCAATCACAACCTTTATAATCGTTTGGTTAAAGACAACGTTTGATTGTGTCAAATCACTGTGTTCCTAATGTTGAAGTCTCTGGTAATCTCAAGTCAGATGACTGAAAAATATACCTATCATGAGAAACAACTATGACTTAATCCATGTGATGTTCTCATAGCGGGTCATTCCAAGATTTTGTTCCCTAACAAGTACTCGTGATCTTGATTCGTATCCCTATACGTATAATCATCATATGATCATCAATCAAGACTCACACTAGTCTTAATTCATTATAGTTCACAGTATAATGATCGACTAGGAACATTTAAGATATTTCTGCAAATACTTATGGATCTTATTATAATGTAAACATGTAAATTAATTATAATAAACAGCAAATGAAATCCTCTATTTTATTAACTAAAAATATTCATAAAGACAGTTAATGGATTGACCTAGAGCACATGCCCCAACACACTGGTACCCCATGTAGTATAATAATCTTTCGCTCAAATAGTATACTCAACTAATCAAATGTATAATGTGCAGTCACTGGTAAAAAATTGGCTGACTTTGTCAGTCTATCAACAATTACCCCGATGGAATCATGTATCCGGGCGGTTCTCGGCAATCCTCTCACAAAATCCATAGCAATGTCTTCCCACTTCCACCGTGGGATGGGAAGAGGCTGTAGCAATCTTCCAGGTCTGCGATGTTTAGCCTTCACTTGCTGACAGATCCCACAATTCCTAATAAACGTTGACGCATCCGCTTTCATCCCAGACCACAAAAAATGCCTCTTCATGTTGTGGTACATCTTGGTCCTGCCTGGATGAATAGTGAATCGGGAACGGTGTAACTCCTGAAGAATCTCCTCTCTCAACTCTGGTATTGACGGTATCCACGGTCTGACCCTGAAGTGCAAGCACTGGTCATACTACTCCGTCCAATCAACATAATCTGAACTCTGTGCTAACTCACTAAACCTGGAGTACAACATGTCGGTCATTTGACCCTCTGACACTCTTTGTGTAGATATGGTATGTACTCTTATCTGTGCGCAAATCTCTACTCGAGTTTCAGTAGGAACCTCCGCATCTCCAATAGGTACCCTACTCAGTGCATCCGCGACTACATTCGTTTTTCCCCGATGATATTCCAAGGAAAAGTCGTAATCTTTCAGAAATTCTAACCATCAGCGCTGCCGCATATTCAGATCCTTTTGTGTGAAGAGATACTTCAAACTCTTATGATCCGTAAAGAGTGTAAACGTCTCTCCATACAGATAGTGTCTCCATATCTTCAACGCAAACACTATTGCTGCAAGCTTTAAGTCATGCGTCGGATAATTTTTTTCACGTACCTTCAACTGTCTAGATGCATATGCTATTGTACCAGTACTCTACATCAACACACATCCCAGACCTCTATGAGACGCATCAGTATAGACGGAGAATCCCCGTCCAACCTCTGGTAACACTAATACTGGCGCAATAGTCAATAACCTCTTCAACTGAGCGAATGCCTCCTCACGTTCCTTAGACCAATGAAATCTCACATCTTTCTGAGTCAATTTAGTAATCGGTGAAGAGATTTTCAAAAGATCCTTCACGAATCGGCGATAATACCCCGCCAAACCCATAAAACTTCTTATCTCAGTCACTGAAGTCGGTGATGGCCAATCGATAATCACCTGAATCTTGGTTGGATCCACTGATATCACTGCTTGCTCCGACAACATGCCCCAAAAATTTGACCTCTGACAGCCAGAATTCACATTTACTAAATTAGGCGTATAGTTTATGCTCCCTCAAAGTCTGCAACGTCTCTCTGAGGTGTTGTTCGTGATCTTTCCTCGTCTTCGAGTATATCATCGATGAAGACTATCACGAATCGGTCAAGAAACGGTCTGAAAGCACGATGCATCAGATCCATAAACACTGCTAGAGCATTGGTCAGCCCAAACGGCATGACTATGAACTGAAAATGTCCATATCTGGTGTTGAAAGCTGTAATGGACATATCCTCATCCCTGATCCTAAGCTGATGATACCCTGATCGCAGGTCTATCTTGGAGAAAAAACTGTGCTCCTCTCAGCTGATCAAATAAATCATTTATCATCGGGAGTGGATATTTGTTCCTAATTGTGACTTTGTTCAACTGTCGATAGTCGATACAAAGTCTCCACGTACCATCATTTTTCTTCACAAAAAGGACGGGTGCTCCCCATGGCGACATAGAAGGTGTGATGACTCCCTTATGTACTAAATTCTGGTGCTGAGTCTTCAACTATTCTAGCTCTCGTGGTGCCATCCGGTATGGCGGTATGGAAATCGATTTCGTACGTGGTACCAACTCGATAGTGAAATCGATAGTGAAATCGATCCTTCGCGGCGGCGGTAAACAAGGTAAATCTTCTGGAAAAACATCAGGAAATTCTCTAACAACCGATATATCTTCCACCCTAGGTCCATGACTATCTGGTACAGTGTACAGCGAAATCAACGCTTCCATCTCCTCATTAGTCGCAGGTCGGCCTCTCGGTCCTACAGTCCTCGCTGCACTACCTTTATAAGTAAATGGCGGACGCCCTAGGATCTCAAATATCACTGTCTTGTTGAAACAATCGATATGAGCATGATATGCAGCTAACCAATCCATTCCTAAAATCGCGTCGAACTCCAAACATTTGAGGACTCTAAAATCAGCAGGTAGCTCTACTCTATTTATCTCAATAAGACATTTCTCTACAATACTATTTGGGTAAACTCTATCCCCGACTGCAGTATTCAAGATCAAATGTACGCTAAGCCTAACAGGTTTCAACCCTAGGATGTCTATCATGCGATCAACAATAAAAGATACGGTAGAGCCATAATCAAATAAAACATATAAATCTCGATCGCGAATAGAAACCGTACCCTTAATAAGACCTCGTGTAGCGTCGGCGTCTGGCTAGGCTACCATGTGAACCTCCTTTCGGGCCTGCTGTGCGTACACTGCTTCAGGATGCAAGCACTCTCTCATGATGTGTCCGACCAGTCCACATCTCTAGCATGTCAACTGTCTGCGCTGACCCTAAGTTTGAGACTGCTTGATACTGACCTTGTCTCTGCACCTGTTCCAGCCTCTGTCTCATATCTTGGCCTCTGTCTCTGCCTCGACCTCTACCACCCTGCGGCTGCTGCCGTGAAGCCTGTGGGGTAGGAAGTGCAGGAACAACATGAGCTGGTAAGGCTGGTCTGATGGGAGGTGGCAAGGGAAGTCTTGCCGACTGTGCTCTGTGCTGGAGCAATGGATGATACATGAGGCACAACTAGTGGATGCGTAGCTGTCCTCGAACCCTGAGATCGTCGATTCTAGCCCCTTGTTCCCTTACCCCTCTGTCTCCTCCTCTCATACTCTAAGGCTTGATCTGCAGATAAAATCTGGACCCGGTGCTCTGCCATCAGCAACTCTGCCCAGATAGTATGTCTCATGCGCTAGGGCTCGCTCATAGATCTCGGTGAGTGTCCTCGCGCCTGAATAAGCAACGTAATACCCAATATCGGGTCTGAGTCCATCGCCGAAGTGATACACATCCTCGGACTCCTCTCTCACCAAGTCCCCATCAAACTGGCGCAGATAATCGTATCGGTCCATGTAGTGCATCACAGGCTTCATCTGGCCCCTGTCTCAAGTCAATGAACTCTCGTCTCAATCGCTTCATGACTGAACGATGGAAAATAATGATGATAGAACTTCTGCTTGAAAGCATCCCATGTCTCGAACTCTCCGTGAGTGGCCACTGTCATACGCCATCACACGTCAGCGTCTCGCTCGATAGTATATGATAAGATCTCTGCCCAAAGTCTATCCTCAATTCTCAGTACCCGATGAAGCTTCTCCTGAGACATGATCCATTTCTCAATCTTCTGAAAATCCCTGACTCCATCGAAATGAACTGGTTTGAGTCTGATGAAGCCCTTCACTAGCTGAACTTCCACTGAAGTGCTGAAAGATGCGGGCGTGGGAGACGATACTGCCTTAACTGTCTCCACCACTGGTGCGGACACGCCTATCGGTGCTGCTAAAGTTGTAGTAGGAAGTGCTGACGCTTGGAGAGTCGGTGTAGCAGTCGTAGGAATTGATGTCGATGCCGGTGGAGCAAAACGAGCGGTCATCATAGCAATGAAATCGATCAATCGCGGCCCCGAGCATCACTTGCTCGAACGTCATTGTAAATCCTCCGCTGGAGTAGGAGGCTGACTGCCACTAGGCTCTGCATCTCCTCCCCCGCGTGTATCAGCCATCAGGGTCTGCAATGGATAGCGAACGCGAATCAACTTCTACGTGACATAGTGCATACATAGATATATTCATCTAACAATTAACAAGTACATATAAGAAATCCCTCATTTCACTGTCACTCACTTCCCAACTAATGGTGTCTAGGCAATGAGTATCTGGTTTCCACAACTAAGGTTTATATTTTATGCATTTTGGTCTCTAAACCTATACTCTGATACCAACTGTGACGACCCCAACTACTAAACAGGGCACCGCCCGACCTAATCCCATAATCAAGGCTTAATCCAAATCACATAAAACTTAATTACGTATTAGTCAACCTTTCATCCCTATATTCTCTGAATCCATGTATTAATCTATATTATCATTTTCATTTAGTTTAAAGATCGTGCGACAAACTATAATGATTCAAAATTCTAAGTGTGGAAAACCAAGAAAATACAACATCACATGCATGTATATATATAGGACACTATTCACTCAACCCAATGTACAACCCAAAATGACATAATAATAATACAATAAAAGTCGAGACATACAAATGAGCGAGGAGAGTCACCGAACCGCTCGTAAGAAGTCGCCGATTTTCTCCTTCCCGATCCTCTGTTGCTTTGCTGACGGACCTACACCCACCGTCACAAACTAGACGGTGAGTATAGTGATATTTAAGTACTAACTAGAGAATTCTATGTCACATTCCCAAAATAAACGAATGGTATTTAAAAGCATAAAGTAGCGAAATAAATTGCTGAAACAAGTAATGCAAGTAAATACCACAGTTAAAAATGTTGAAACAGACACAGGCTAAGTCGAGATAATCTATGTCCGGTCGGCGGTGAGATCTATCACATATCATTTCCCACTACTATATGGACTGCACTCAACATATCTTACATAAAATAGCGGAGCTGCGCTCTACGCTTTACAACATCAATCTCATGCTTGCCGACCACCCCGAGTCCCATAACTCGTGTGTCGCGCAAGTGTAGTGGTGAGTGCCGGAACCCCGGTAGACTCATGTCCCCGCAAACCGCGCATCTCTCATGCAATGGACACTAGATAATCCCTACTTTAATTTCAAAGACAAATAATTCCAAAATTCTAGGATACCAAGATAAGTTAGGCTACAAAGCCCAAAGAAAATCGAATACAAGTCTGCTTAAATCTCAATTATTCCATTAGCATGTTTTTTATCAATTTTGTTCAAGAATGACATCAAGTGTAGGAATCAGAGGCAACGAAACAATTCACAAGGCATCATGTCACAATATTCATCCATGAATAAATACAAGAACAACATGATGTGCGAGTTCAAGTAGGATTGTCTACCAATAGACCAATAAATCAATAAAGAAGAATGAAATGAAATATAAAATTCTCACATTTGTACTTACGATTCACACGTTTGTCCTATTTTATCCGATTTCTCGACAAGTCGAAATGCGTGCCCAAACGCTTGAGTTCTCTCATAGGTTCCCTAACATTTAATAATGTAGCACTTTAGGCTAAATCGAAGTCGAAACAAATTTCTAAATTTTTTTTATTCATTTTCAGCCAATCGGCCCATTTTGCGCTTTTCGAGGTAAAACCCATGTAAAATGCTCGTCCGAAATCCCAAATATTTTATTTTTCATAGAAATTCATTATTTTCTATTTATGTTGTCGAAATGTAATTTTTCGAATTTTTTTTTTCCAATTTTTCTTCATTTTTTTCTTTTTTTTTTTTTCTTCTTTTCTCTTCATTTTTTTTTTTTTCTTTTTGTTTTGGGTCGAGTCGGCCCGAGCCTGGCCAGGCCCTTCGCCCGAGCCCGTTGGGGCACTTCTTCCCCATCCCCGGTTGTTGGGAGGAAACTTTTTTTTTCTTTTCTTTTCCTGGTTTTATGTCACGAGCTAGGGTTGGCAATCCACCCCAGTTCGTGTAGGGAGGGGAGACGACTCTCCCGAGTCGTCTCCTTCCTCGGGAGCACGGGAGCTCCCAAGCTCCCGAGCTCCCTCCAAACACCCCACCGACACTAATCCACCCCAATCAATGGAACAAAAAACTCACCTTGATCCGTCTCGGGTTCTCTCCTTCTCCTTTTCCTTCTCCTTCTCCAACGATTCTTATTCTTTCCTTTCTTCCTCTCCCGATTTGCTATGTTTTTTTTTTGGTGAGGTGGTGAGGTTGTGAGGATAAGAAGATGATTTTTATATGTGGTCACTTTAAACCATATCCTTTGATCTTGGTGTGCATACGTATCCCGAGGCTCGTCACATGGAGCACATTATCCCACTTATCCCTCAAGTCACTTGTGAGTGACTCAAAAATGTGACACCTTGCCTCATGATGGGTTAACGCGTGTCTCGATGCACATCCAATGCCTAATGATTTATTTTCCTAACTATATGCCATTTACTTATTTAATTCCATGTGGCCACATTAAAACCACACATTACCCAATAAATTCACATTTTATTTAAATAAATTAAACTTACCCTAATATGTCGCTACCTCGGTCCCACGTCGACACGCGACTCGAGGTACGTCCCCACTCGTCTCGATACCTACACACTCGTAGAAAATTAACTTAATTTTCTATACAAATACAATACATTGGGCACACATCACAACAAATATAAAATGTACCTCGGCCTTTGCCTCGGTAAACGGACATATCTCGGTGTGGGTCCCACAGTACGGGTCGTTGAGCCTGTTTCAAGATGTAAACACGGTTAGAAATTTTGGGCCGTTACAACTATATGATGGAGAACTTTCCATTTCTTTTCGAACCTTAAGGTGTTGACGGTCTAACTCAAGAAAAACCCAAATCAAAGGTCGTGACGGCCCCAAATTCCGAGGCAAACCGGGCACCGCCACGTCGCCGGACACGTCACCAAGCCATGCTACATCACCTGCACACATGTCTATGACGGCTGCGAACTATCCGTCTTGTAATTCGACTTAGTAAATTTCGTTGTTTTAAAAGATTAATATTCTATCGAAATATGCTAAGTTAAAAAGTTTTACAACTTAATTTGTTTATTTTAATTCCTTTCAGGTTATTTTTAATAGCGGAAGTCTTAATAACATTCATATAATTAATGTAAACAAGTTATGCATTAATTAACAACCTATGGGGTGGAAACCCAGCAAAAGGATACCATGTATATCAGTTAAGGCGACAAAAATGTATAATAGGTGTAAATATACATGTATCAGGTGAAAAAGTATCCCAAAATGATCCCAAAAAGTATGTATATGTTAATACAAACACCTACGAGTAAGCTAGTGGAGGCGCTCCAGATCAGAGGTAGTCGTCAATCACTGCCTTCCCCCGGCTCGTCATAGGATCTGCAACTTGCCACCAACAAACAATGACAAGTTCTAGTGAGTAAATCCCAGAGAAATTCAGTTAGTATTCACAAGTAATCTAAGAAAATGGCTACAATTCATGCATATAAAGTAAATGAACAAGAATGTAAAGTATGAATATAAGTCGTGAGATAATCAAGAATATGGAATGCGAGTGTGGTGTATAGCTGTCGAGCCCTAGGACAAAAATACTAAACCGAGAAGGCCCTGGAGGTGAGGAAATCCACACCCCCTATTCACGGTCGAAACGAGGAACTCTGTTGGTCGGAAGGTAGACTTCCGCCCAATGCCTCAAAGGAGATGAAATATGTGACGGAGGTGAGCCTCACGTCAACTCGCTCTCGAGATCATCGACTCGCTGAGAGATATCTCACGCGTAGTTTAAGGTACGACCAACACCGTAACAACAATTGGATCATCATCAACGAGAGCGTCGGAAAGGGGTCACACCATCCTTTCGACCATACACAGACACATGCGGGAATATAGTAAATATGCAAGTTGAACTGGCAAAAAGTAATGGGAAATAAATAATTTACAAGAAAAATAAGTAAATTATAAGCTCACTTTCTCGTGGGTTTACTTACCCTAAACAATCGCAAATATCTCTCCAAAATGTCCCGCTCACGCCTCGCGATATGCGCCTAATACCAGACTATAGTCTCCTAAGTTCCCGGTATCCAATTATACCACTTTTGTTATTTTAGAGTCACATTAAGTGAATTTATTATGTGTGACCAAAAATTTGAGATTTTGTTTCGAAAAGTTTAATTTCGGCACACTTTTCGAGTTATACAGGGGTGCCGATGTCCCAAAAAGTCCTCAAAAACTACTTTTTTATATTTTTCCCATTTTATTATATTTTTCTTGATTTTTTGGATTTTTCCATAATTTTCTAGTTATTTTTCATATTTTTCTGATATTTATTTGATTTAAAAATGTATTTTATTTAATTTTTTAAGATTTTTAATTAATTAAAATTAATTTGGAGTAGGTTGGGCCAGAACCGGGCCCGGTTTGGCCCAACCAGGGCCACCCGGGTTCGGGCCGATTCGGTCCGACCCTCTAGGGTCCAGCGGCTCGGCCGCCACGCGGGCACAGGGCGGCAGGCCACTTGGGCTGGCGACCAGGTGCCCAACTGCGATTCTTCTTCCTCAATCGTCTCTGCAGAGCATAGACGATTTTTTTTTTTTTTTGTTTTAAACACAACAACAACAACATTTACAACAACAACCTCATCACCATTAAACTCTAAATTTATCCACAAAAGTTAACAAAAATTGACACATTCACCTCGATTCGGAGATCTTCGCGAGCGTTGCCGAGTGGAAAGAGCGCCGCGAGAGATGTGCGACCGAGTTGAGAGAGTGATGGAGAGCTTGGTGGTGAGGAGTTGGAAGTGGAGAAGAAAATGAAAACGAGAGGGGGAGCAGAAGAAGAAGCTCGGGTAGAGAGGGAGTGAATGACGAGAGAGAGATTTTTTTTTGATTTTGGAGGAGAGAGAAAAAGTGGGGAATGGGTTGAAGTATGGTGATTGGATAAGTGATGTGATGGGATGTATGTTGTGACAACTAAATCCCAGGTTGTCCCATACACCGCGACGTCGTACACTCTTGTCACTACACGCGCACAACGTGACCAAGCGCAATTCTTAATTAGCGCGGCGTGAATTATTAAATAATAGTAAAATAATAAACATTATCCACACAAAAATATCATATTTTTTACCTCATTAGGCTTGCCCTAGACTTTTCCGCGACTTCCACGTGGGTCTGAGCTTAGGATCTTAATCAGTAGTTTGTCAGTTAATCAGGATTAATTAAAGCGGGCCGTTACAAAGGTACATGTGTCTCCCTCACCCTTTTAATCTTGTTTTAAATGAAGATCAAACTTGAAATTTGACAAAAAAAAATGGTGAAAATCACATTGTGGGTGGTTTGTGGTGCCGAAAAGACGAGCGAAGACGGAAGCGACCGACCGCGGCCTCACTGCTGCCGCTGCCGGCGACTTCCCTGTCGCCGCCGCCGGCAGGGTGGGGGCGCCACCAGGCTGCCCCACCAACAAGGTGGAAGTGGAAGGGAGGGGTGGTGAATAGGGTTGCAAGTGGGGCAGGGCGGGGCGGGGATCGTAATTATCGTCCCCATCGCCGCGGGATATGGGGCGGGGATTTAGTCTCGCAAATTCCCCCAAATTCCCCGCGGGGGAACTTTGCGCCCCATGCCCCACCCCGCGGGGATCTTCGCGGGGCGGGAATCCCCGCGGTGCCCCATCAATTTTGTAAAAAATATATATTTTGATCTTCATTCCTTGGTTATTTTGACAATTAAGTACTATTTTCTCAATTTTTTTAAGAAACTATTTTTCTCAAATTGAATGATTAATATGGATTTGTTTAATTATTTGAGTTACAAGTTATCATACTTAATTAAATATATAAGATTTCCAAATCTAGTATGGCAAATATTTTTCAATGATGTTCTAAATATAATTTTATATATCTTTATGATATAACATACATATATATATATATATTATATAATTAATTTAATAGCAAAAATAAATTTTTATTGTTGGAGATCTTGAGTTTCATTCCATATATTACGTATGTTTTAAGTAAAAAAAGTTATATATTTTTTTTGTAAAAACATAAAAAAATTGAGAATTCTATGCAAGGGATGCGGAGCGGAAATCGCCGCGGGGCGAGAACAATTACCGTCCCCGCCTTGCCCCATGCCCCGCCCTGCGGGGAGCAAAAAGCGGGGATTCCTTGCTCTACTTGGGTGGGGCACCGCGGGGCTGGCAGGGGGCTGCTAGGGAGGCGCCACCCCCCCACCACCACCACCACCACCACCACCACCACCACCAGTCGGGGTGGGGTAGCCCACCAACAAACCAGGGGCTAAACATCCCCTAGTTGACCGGTCAACCCAAAAAAAAATTAAAAAAAAAATATATATAAATAATAAATAAATAAAATAAAATAATATATATATATAACAAAATAAAAGCAAAATATTTGCGTTCAAACAGGGCACTACCACGTCTCCGAGTGAAACCGACTGGGTCCCACCCCTCGACCCTCGCATCGGGCGACAGGAGACCCACGGGACCCACGCTAGTGGATCCCAAAGATCAATAAATTAAAGATTTAATTAATTTAAATTAAAGCATTTATTGATGGGATGTATTATGATTGTATAGTGTCGCACGAAGGTTCATATCGGGCCCCGAGCGTACAAGAAGTTGTTATAGGTGTCGCTACGAGTCGAGGTAAGTGGGAGCTTCGCTCATGCATTAAGTATGGCTTGCTATTAGATATTGAAGTATCATGCTTTGAATGAAAGACTCGGGTTAAGGGTTGCATCGGGTATTGGTTTGAGTTTCCAAATCTATGGAATGTGAATGCATTTGTTTCCCCATTTATGTCATTTATTGCCTCAGGATGTTTATGGAGTTCCCACCGAGGGCTTAATTAGAAAGTTATCATATTTAAATGCCCCAGGATGTTTGTGGTGCCACCGAGGGCTTACTAGTTAATGCCCTAGGATGTTTGTGGAATTCACCACTGAGGGTTTTTACTTGGCTAATTGAATGCATAAATGTGTCACATAAGTGTAAGAGTTGGAATTCCTACTCGTGTAACTTGGTGATAGTGGGACATGTATCGGTGGCGGCTTTGGATGAACTCACTTTGTTGTGATGCTACTAGTTGGAGGATGTAACGGCCATTGCGTCCAATAATGGTTTGCATCAAATCAAACGTGAGGGATTCAATCACCGGATTCCTACCAATACCTGGCATGCATTAAAGGAACCAATGACTTATAATTATTATTATCTTTTATGGTATATCTCTCTCCCCTTGCATGAATGATTTGAATTTCGTTATGCTTCAAATGATTCTTGAAACTCGTTTTAGAAGTTTTGAATGCATGACTCTTTCCTTGTTTATGAAGATGAACAATGCTCTCATGTTCCTACATGTCTTTATATCTTATCTACATGCTTGAATTTGAATTTGATCAATACCTACGTGCTTTCTACTTAATGTCTGAGATTTAGTTTTCAACTTCATGTTATATTTTGCATAATTAGTTGGTAGTACTTGCGTATTTAATGTTTGAGCGAGGTTTTCCTCTTATTGAGCTCCGTTGTCCATATTAGCTCACCCCACTTACTCTCCAAGTGCGTCCACATCCGCTTTAGCTCGTGACAAGGGAAAGACACCCGCTTGAAATCTTTCCTTACTTTGTGAGAAGTTGCATGTTCCTATTATTTATTTATTTGATTTTGAAAACAATAAACTTTGTTTGTAACTTAAAGTAGGTTATTTGGGTAGTTTGAAACCCTCCTTATTCATTTTGGACTATTTGGAAACTTTATGGTAGTATTAGAAGCTATTTGGGATGATTGAACCTACTTAGACAATTGAACTCTTATCATGCTGATTTTATAATATATGGAATTCTAGTTTTGATTTTTACTTTCGCATTTATTATTCCATATGGTTAGTATTTTATTCCGCAAGTTGAAATAGGCGTGTCAGACTGTTATTTGGGCTTGATTCAAGTATCGAGCTTGAGTAATGGTTTGGGCCGGGCGACCCGACCCTAGTTTAGGTGAGGTCGTTTGAATTGATTTCTTATGTTTGCATATCGTATGTTCAGTACCAGTAATCTTAAATCCTTCAAGTTGATCTGTGTAAACTTTTTCATCTAAACTCCTATTTAGAAAAATTGTCTTTACATCCATTTGGTGTAACTCTAAGTCAAAATGAGCCACCAATGCCATAATTATTCTGAAAGAGTCTTTTTTGAAACTGGAGAAAATGTTTATATATAATCAATAGCATATTTCTGAGTAAAACATTTGGCTACAAGTCTAGCTTTATATCTCTCAATATTGCCACTTGAGTCGCGTTTGGTCTTAAAGACCCATTTACACCCGACTTTCTTATAACGATTCGGCAATTCAATAAGATCCCAGACTTCATTCTGAGCCGTCGAGTTCAACTCATCTTTCATAGCATCGATCTATTTATCAGAATCAACATTATTTATGGCTTTTGAGTAAGAAACTGGATCATTAGTAGTTACTATATCATAATCAATTTCTTTCAAATATACCACAAAATCATTTGGAATAGCTGATTTTTTCTGTCTTTCGGACCATCTTAATGTTATTTCTTGTGGTTCGTCTACAACTGTCTTATTAGTGTCAATAATATCAGAAGAATGACCATCGTTCTTAGAAGTAATGGGCATACGGACTTGATCCCTTACTTCTTGAATATCCATATTTCGTGGCATAACACTCCCACTGATTTCACTATTCTCAATAAATTTTGCATTTTCAGTTTCTACAATTCTCGTATTATGTTTCGGATGGTAAATTCTATAGCTTTTAGATTTTGCAGGGTAACCCATAAAGAAACTACTGATCATTCTAAAATTCAATTTACTTTCTTGTGGATTGTAAATTCTAGCTTCTGCTGGACATCCCCAAACATGAAGATGTCTTAAGCTAGGTTTCCTTCCAATCCATAACTCAAAAGGAGTTTTAGGAACTGACTTACTAGAACCCTATTCAATAAGTATGTAGCAGTCTTTAAGCCTTCCATCCACAATGACTTAGGCAATGTAGATACTTAGCATGCTCCTAAACATTTCCATCAAAATACGATTACGCCGTTCAGCTACACCATTTTGCTGAGGCATTCCTGACATTGTGTATTGAGCACAAATAACATGCTTTTCTATGAGTTTAGCAAATGGATCTGGACATTGTCCTAAGCCATCATATTTACCATAGTACTCACCACCTCTATCAGATCTTACAATTTTCATTGTTCTGTCTCATTGCCTTTTAACCTCAGTGATGAATACTTCAAGAGCATTCACCGCTTGAGATTTTTCATGCAATAAGTAGACATATTTATAACATGAAAAATCATCGATAAAGGTGATAAAATACTTATCTCCAATAATTTATGGAATATCAAAAAGGTCCACAAATATCTGTATGAATAATTTGAAGGAGCTCATTACTTCTTGTAGTACCTTTCTTAATGTGTTTAGTTTGTTTTCCCTTAATACAATCTAAACACACATTGAGATAAGTAAAGTCTAAATGCGGAAGTATATCATCCATTACCAACCTCTCTAATCTTTCTCTAGATATATGACCTAGATATTTATACCACGAAAAAAGAAGAAATATCATTTATGCGACCACGTTTGGTCCCAACATTATGATGCAGAGTGAGAATGGATTCAACAAATTGATCATCAAGACACAATTTGTATAAGCCATCACAAAGAATGCCAGAACCAATGAAAGATGACTTATTAAATAAACTGAAACTTTTATTATCAAAACAGAAGGAATAACCTTCACAATCAAGTATGGATAAATATATTAAGTTTCTGTATAAAGTGGGAACATAAAAAATTTCATATAAATCTAAAGTAGAGCCTGAAGCGAGAAATAGGCGAAAGGTTCCAACGGCTTCAACGGGAGCTTTGACCCGATCTCCCACGAGAATGAACTTCTCGTTTTCCTTTATGGTTTGGGTCATAAGAAATCCATGCATCGTATTAGAAATGTGGACGGTAGCACCCGAGTCAATCCAAAAAGTGTTAGAAGGAACTTCTGTAAGATTTGATTCGAAACATACAAAAGCACTAGGCTTACCTTTCTTTTCGAACCATGCCTTTCGCTTTCGACAATCACTTTGATAATGTCTAGGCTTCTTACAAAAACGACAGAGGTCCTTCATTTCCTTCTCTTTATTTTGAGATGATTCATGGTGCTTCGGTGGACTAAGCAATCCACTATCCTTAAGACTATTCTGAACCATGGTTTTGATGGTATTAGTTAGTCTGGATGGTCTCACTTACTGAAAGATGATTTTTCCTCATCACTAACACTCAAACCACACACAATTACTACCATTACTAACACTACCAATTTCTTCCTTCAACTTCCCAAACAAGTCCCTTGCTTTCTTCACTGTCCTGCTCCACACAATCACTCTCTTCAAACTGGGCAGGACAGATAAGTGAGCTCTCACTATATGTGGAGCTAGTGCTCCAGCTCCTATGACTAGTAACACTTCAGAGTCCTCTCTAGCCGAAAACTTAGCACCTAGAGCGCACACACACAATAAGTCCTCCATAAAGTCAATTCATTCCCATCAACAACAGCCAATGTACTTCTTGTAATTGAATAAAAAAGGATATAACTTGTCCAGGGTAAGTGATGACAACCTTGACACCTATGTAAGGAAGTCAGGGAGAGGGACCAACAAGGCATTAGGAGGAGAAATGATGATGGGGTGATTGAGTGGTGCTAGCGATTTTAGAATTAAGTTTGGGTGGAAACTGAGAAATCCTAAAACCCAAGTCACAGAAGCGTCGGTTGAAGAGAGCCAGGGAGATCGAAAATGGTAAGGTTGGATTTTAGGGGTTTATAAAGGGAGGAACACTTTCGTAACTTTACCCGTTGCAATCACATTTAATTCAACCATCAATCCTGCCAACTGAACAAGTTACCCTAAACGAGCTAATACCCTAACTCAAGTCACAATCTTAGGATAAGCTAATCTCATGAACTGAGGAAACTTAAGTATGTGAATCCAACATGCCATTGTAATTCCATCAAGGCTTCTTAGTCAATACTATAATTTAAGTTTTTAGAGTTTGAGTTTAGGTTTTTCAGAGTTTCTCACTTGTCTCACACCAATGGGCGAATCAAGTGCCTCCACGTATCAAACTGCACAAACTGTATCAAATCTGGTCTGCTTCGTAGGTTTCTTGATGGTTTTCATTACATGAACAGTAATTGAATTACCATGTAAGCATAGGCATAAATACAGATGCCATGAGACTTGCTTTCATTATAGTGAACACAAACAACTTTTTACCAGTTAACATTAACATTTACAACGTTGAAGACCAAGCAGAATGCATTACGACAGTGCGGTCCTCGAAACTAAGAAATCTCGGCCTATGGGATAACTAACAATATTTACAACAAAATTGGAGACGAAAAGGCGAAAAATAATACAGATCAACTAACCGAACTCCAACTGCTTCTAGTCCAGATTTAGCTGGAGCAAATCCATACAAAACTGCAGCTTGTACCAAAGGCGTTCCTCGTGTGCTCCAGACGCCGGATTCCAACTCCATCGTTGATTACATAGAAAACACCTGTTCACGCTCAAAAAGAAAAAAACGCACAACGAATTATAGGAAGAAACCACACAACGTAACATTCTGCGGAGCAATGAACAGTAGAAAGACATTGCCTTTGCTAGAGCAGTGAAAATAAGCTTCCAAACTACATAATTACAATTAGACTGACTGGAGTTGATCTTATCAGACAATTCCTTTCAAGCGAATGGAATAGAGGGAGAGAGTTGGAAGAAGTGCAAGTAGAACTTGACAGATTTACCACACGTCATAAATTCAACAGGCATCTTCTAGGACGGCTTACGACTGAGAGTTTCAACTAGAGGTTGCGCATATCAAAATAGAGCATGCAGTAAATAACATGAGAGGATTGCATAAAAAGATGGGGACTGCATTTGCTGCCCATATGTCAAATAAGCTTTGGAAACAAAAAGATACTGCATGATGACAACCTAAAGCACAATTTAGACAAATGCCACCTATCAATTTGGATCTCGATCATGACAACATCACGAGGACGTGTTTTATCTAATTGGAGAATCATAGATTTCAGATGTTCAAGTGAGTAGTTGAATACAACCGTTTTCACTTCCATTTGGGTGAATTTTTTGCATTAAAAATGAATAAAAGATTCTCTGAACACAACGAGAGGGAGCATTATGAAGTTAGGAACCAAAAAAATACGCGAAAAGCATTATTATAAACCACAATTCCTACTCACATCAATCAAAATCCTAGCTCAGAGAACAGAAGCATTAATGCAGATTGGGTCTTGGAGATATGGGAGAGATCCAAAATGCATAGAATTCTGAGTCATAAACTCCAAATCCCAGTCTTGTGAATAAAAAATCCAACCAAACTACAAACCAGGTACCTTATTAAGCAGTGCATTAATGTGTAATGGGACCATTTTATCATTCATTTCGACAGGAGGTGCACATCAACAACAGCATTTGAAAAAACGATTGCGCTCGATTAAGTGCAAAATAAAATCGATGTAGTGCACAACAGCAATTGAAAAAACAAAATCACCCCCACCGATAAGATCTTCTATACTAAAGGTACAAATGCAGGGAAAAAGAAGAATAACAAAAGAAAAAAGACAACATACCTCCAAAAAATATTGAGCAGCATCTTCAGCTACTAAACTTCCACAGATGGGAAAGATGACAATCTAATGCTACGTTAGTTTAGTAATTTCTCATAGCAGGTAATTTTTATGCTGCTAAAGTTGCGCGTGAGAAAAATCTCTTGCGACGTGTGTTGTAGATTACAAGGACCAAGCAGGCCTCCAGCTAACAGCGCTTGACATGTTTTCTCCCTATGCAAGCAAGGAACTTCCGCTCATTTTTTCCAGCTTCCAGAGTACATGCACAATTTCCTCTCCAAATCAGTCACAGCAGTTCCTCCTCATAAGCAAAACATCTAAAAACTGCATTTTATAAATGGCCAAATGATCAAAAATATCATAACCTTTGCAAGTCGTATCAATTATATCCTAACCTTTGGAATTGATTAATTATATCCTAACCTTTTCGATTTAGTATCAATTTTATCCTCAACAAATTTGATCTAATTTTTCCTTCATAATATGTGTCCACATCATTCTCTTCAACTTTTTAGTAACACCCTTTAAGGATTTATTTATACATATGCATTAGAGTTCAATATTCATGATAAATATATGTCTTCATGTATATAATACACAGTTGTGTGTACATATGCCTACTCAATCACATACATAATAGGTACTTAGTTCTTTTATCAAATTAAACAACTATGGGTAACCTTAATCTAATAAGTTAATTTACGTCATTTTCATATGAATATTTACACATAATTTTTAACTTATTATTGGTGATCTATGAATAACTAAATTTGAATTAGAGTATTAATGATCATATATTGATTTATAAATTATTATTTTTGTGAGTCTTTATAAACTTAATTTAAAGATGGGGCTTAAAAGATTTTGATGTAAATTGATCAATATGGATGATTATTAAAAGAAAAGTTAGAAGATTTAAGTTGATTTCAAAGAAAAAGTGCCCCAAACTAATTGAGGATAGAATTGATACCATATTGGAAAGGTTAGGATATAATTGACAAATTTCAAATGTTAGGATAGAATTGATACAACTTGTAAAGGTTAGGATATTTTTTATCATTAGGCCTTCATAAATTTCTAAATGTAATTAAAGCTAGGAATTGTTAATGAACAACAAATGCCACCAAAACTGATGTAATCAAATACAAACAAGAGCGCGATGCATAGAATATTCATGTCACTTATCAAATACATTTCTGTTACTCTGCAACTCATAAGGACATAAAATCTAAATAAAAAATTGGACACCAATTAGCTGTCAATTCTACCCCTTCCCAACAAAACAAGTAAACAGACACCAACCAAAATATACAAAGGATGAACAATTTATGTGGTGTTCAGCATGAAAAGAGAAGAATGAGAGAAGGAACAAAAATAAAGCAAAGTTTATAACAAGCATAGAAACATATTGCCCTTACATCCTCTATGAGAAAATTTTGACACCCAACTAACAAGCAGGCACCAATTATTGCATTGAATGGAAAGAAATATGAAGAGAAGCTAGAATGAAAGAAAGAAAGAAGAGAGCTTAATACCCTTGCATGGGAGGTTTCCTCGCTGTTATGCTTCTACAACTACGTAAAAAACCACCATCTTGAGAAACTGGACATCAGATATTTTGCAGTTTATGCAGCAACTATAATCAAGATGATTTTCATAAGAACCGCTAGAATCAGATCTGATATTACCCGATCTTCATCAGCCATCAAAGACTTCAAATCCTACTAGGCTCAGCAGCAGATTCAAGATCATTAGCATGGATGCTTCACCTAAATATGAGGTCCCTTGGGTCAATAAATGTAAAGACTATAGTAAACAAATGCAAATCCAATTTTGGCATTGCATGCGTCAAGCATGCTATCTTGATTGGGGGATGTGAAGAGAGGACCCATCACAAAATGCTATATCAGAGTCGGATACCAAATTGTCGATGTTCTGATCATCAGCCTCTGAAGCAGGGAGAAAAGCTAAATCAGCATATGTGTTGTAATTGTTTGGCAGTAACTGACAACTTTCAAATTCACCAGATGGTACAGTTACAGTTAGAGCATCATATGAAGACTCACCCTCCACCTTAAGAGTAGCTTCTGATGCATCCTTCCGTGTTACTTGAAATATATGTCCCCCATTACAAGCTTCATCTTCGGCCTGAGAATTACCTGGTTCAGAAGCATTTGCAAGAGCACGTTTCTGAACATGATGCAACATGCAGGATTCATTGTGATGCACTGTAGTCTTAATAGAACTCTCAGACATGTAATCTGAAATTCTATGAAGTTGGTCAGCACGCTCTTTATCCTGAAACAGATCATTGTGACCTGAACATTGAGAACTGTTTACAGGAATAGCACCCTCAAGTTGAGAAATCACATCAGGAAGACAGCCCATACAGTCCTTGTCACGCTGAATCTCATCAGGTAAGATGGCAACATCTTCAGATTTCAACTCACAAGAATCCTGATCCATGAACTCGGCACAAGCACCAGAAGCATGTTCTTCACAAACATATGGACCGGACACAAAATGACGGACCTCATCATAGTTAAGTTCTGCTCCTTGCACTTCATGACGAGCCATGTCAGAGTTAGATTGCAAAATGTTCCGGTTTGTTGCCTGCAGATTACAACCACAGGATGCATCCAAGTATTTAGTGTTTTTAGTAGTCCAATTCTGTAAAGAAGACTCAGCCGAATGAAATTCAGTATCACCATCAGAAGTTTCTACATTTATTTTTACCACATCCTCCTCAAAAGATAGAAACTTGGATGCACTTGAAGAACTAGGCATATGCCCATTTTCTACTATGAATTCATCATCATGAGTCCCACTAGAATTTGGTGGCAATTTTACATCGGGAGAAGCTTCTTTCCCTCTAGCATGAAAAATGAGCTCGTGATTGCTTAACTTGTCAGAAATGTCAGCAAAGGTCGAACCACCAAGACCATGAGGGCTAGTTTCAGGATGAACTATTTCATTGTTAATACCCTGTGGATGGTGGATCGCTCCCTCATCAGAAGAATGAATGTCCTCAGATGAACCAATTTCACATATAATTGTGTTCTTAGTAACAAGGTGGCAATTACTTTCCAGTTCAACGGCCCTGGCAACTACACAGAGAGAGCGAGAGAGTCAAATATCGAAGTACGAGAATTGATGGGTGTATATCAGAAAACATAAAAGAACGTTACCTGAAAAATCAGACATATTTTCCCTGGCCAAATTTTCCATCAGCAATTGCTTTTGTAGTAAACCAGTAGCAGGGAATACTAACATATTCATGGACCTAATTTCTTGCATGTGTAATTCCGCAAGAGGCTTAAAGTTAAAAACCTTAGTCCAAGTGTCCATAAGGGCAGAAATAGCAGGTATTACCAGTTTTTCAACATTCAAAGAACACAGAGCCTGAAGGTAGACGAATGCCAATTAAAAGATAGAAACAAATTGCAAAAGTTGAAAATATTGAAAGCATAAGAAAAAGAAAGAAGCAGAGCTTCTTTATGAGGCATAAAGATGGAAGAAACCGGAAAGTCAATAACAACTAGAAAAACCACAAGAATCACGATCTTTTCATCCAAGAGCTATTCATTTACTTGTTAAATTCACATGATCATATCAGCAACTATGATTTTGAGCTTTGCAGAAAGAACTATTTCATTCCTGTTGGTAAGCATGTAAAAAAAAAACAGAAGCCCAACCAGCTAATTAACAAGGATCCGCAAATCCTAAGCTTCCAGTTTGGAGATCTGAATTTTTTTCAGGGAAAATGAGTCCCCAAAATGCAACAGTAACAAAGAGACATTCTGATGTCCAAAGTTTTAAAGTAGAGACACAAATTCCAAGTAGCAAAGACTTTAGACTAAAACCTTTAAAACTAATCCATAACAGTAAAATATCCATTCATCATTTTCCTCCAAAAAAACCATAAATAATTTTTAAAGGGATGAAAAGAACTTGATACGTACAACAACAGTAGATAAAAAAATCTCATAAAACCTACTGATTCAATAGCATTTAAAAGCCGGCGGCACATTCCTTGACGCCTATAGATGTGGCGGGTTCCAATGAATGGCATCTCCGCTAACTTGCTCCCGTGGATCCTATTTTAACAAGTAGACAATGAAAGATAAACAGACTTAAAAGAAAATTAAGCATTAATTAAAAGGAAGATGATTAGCTGGCATTCTTTTGCTACATTTGCTACATAGTTGTTGAGATCTTTTGAATCATGCAATAAGATGTGTGTGCGGCGTGCGCACATTGCAATATGTCCAAAGGACCACAACGAGACAACTGCGTAGCAAAAGTATGTCACCCTAGCAATCTAGCATTACCCAGATTGAAATATCTCATATTACATCACGCTAGTGTAAAAAGTTAAAAACTTCGACAACTAGGTTTGGTAAATGATAAGAACTGCAGTATGCACATACTGCAGGTAAGCTAAACTTAAAAGAAAATGCATATAAATGTGCATCACTTATTTTCTTCTGAAAATACATGTTCTACTGAGCTATTTGATGGAATGGAAACATCTTTAACAAGTACATGAAGACAAGTTTTTCCCAGTAAAAAAAGTTAAACATAGAATCAAAGATGAATGTGAAGTAGAGAATTACCCTGGCGGCTCTCTAAACCCTAGTTTTCCCTTCAATGGTTCTCCTTTCTGTTTTCGCCTTTTGAACCACCGCCGATCTATGCTTTTGATCGCCGGGGGTTCCAATTACCTTTTATACTCCACACTTATCAAATAAGTTTCAGATCTATTCAGATCAGACGAGGTGATCAGTTTCATCCCCGTTGCGATCATCAAATTCACAGTTGGCAACTGTCACTTTTCTGCGTCTCGTCATTTTCAAAGACAGTGCGTGGATTTGCATTTATGAGGTTTGTACTTGTCACTAAATTTTATTTCTTAGGAAGGTTTAGATTGTCTTCCCTAGTTTGAAGTTTTTGTGTTTATTTCCCTTGTCAGAAGTAGTTTTTTTTTTTTTCTTCGCTTGTATTTGTGCGCTTTTGTGTTCCAGACGTTTGTCAAGAGAAGTCAATGATTGCCAAACCGTTCCATTGTTACAATCGCAGTTCTCAAAAGGTAACTTTATGGTAGTTGAATGTTCATTTGAACAATTAGGATTAGCGAATTAATTTGCCAAGGTGATTGATTTTATGTCTCGTCATGTTCCGTTGAATGTATTGAGTGTCAATGATGATTAATGAAATTTCTATTTCTTCAAAAAAAAAAAAAAAAAGATACATGTGAAGCTTGATAGATGCAAAAATATACTTGTTGAAGCATATACATAGTTACTAAATTTCAGAATCAAACATAGTCAATAGTAAATATAACACGCATCAATTAAATATCAATCTGACACCAACTCCACAGACAGTTGTAATTATTTCACTTTGCAAGACTTTTTATAGAACAAGACCTGAAGAGTCTGTTCAAAATATTGCAGCTTTCAAATTCACGTGATATGAAACCACAAAATATGTTCATGAGAGCTTAGGAGTGTACGATATTAGAAGTATCAGTAGGCGTGTCTTACTATAAGACAACTATGTGTTTTCATGAGAGTCTAAGAGTGTTTGCTATAAGAAGTACCAAAAGAAGTTCAGATGTTTCCACATGTGCACTTGCTAGTTTAGATATTAACACATGACACTTTCTTATGTAACACCAGATACAACTTTTATTACATAAAAAAAGAGTAACAAACACGTACCATGCTTGAGAAAGGAGCTTATCAAATTAAAAATAGAATTATATGCCTTCACCTTCCAAAATAAGAAGGAAACCATTATTTTTAGGAAAGGTAGTTGACTGGAATTGTATGAACCGCGGGGAAAAAGAGCATAGTTATAACGACCTGAAAATTCAAAATACCCACATCGGGAGTATTTTTGTAATTTCACAATTTATTTGTGTTTGGCGTGATTAATGCATGTATTATAATTACTATTGAGGAATTTATGAAATTACAAACTTTAGGTTGATTTTCTAAAGTAATTAGAAAAATAAATAAAAACTTAGGGTTATTAAATCATAATTAAAAATATTAAGTTGGATGGGCCTCGGGAGCACAAATCCCAAGGCACATCAGGTGGTGGAGAGGTATGTTTAGGTTGTAACCCTAGCCCCCATTGGAGTCAAAATACAAATTGAAAAGAGGAGAGTGTAGGAGAGTTGAATGTGGTGATTTGGGTTGGATTTGGTGATCAACACAAGGGAAGCTTTGATTTTGGTAAGCACACATTTTCCCTCATCTCTAATCTTCTCTCTCTTATAGGTGCTTTGGTTAAATCAAGCTTTTTTACCCTTATAATGTTGGCTAGTGGTGAGATTGGGGGTACCACCACCGATTGATGGTGTTTTGGTGCCCCAATAGTCCTAATTTGTGCGAATAGAGGCCAATCAATTCAGCGGAGCCACAAGATTTACTTCGAAATGCATAACAATACTGATAGAGTTGATTTTGACTATGGTGAGGGCGCCGAAGTGGAGTTATGTTAGTGGACTTAATGGGGGTTTCAACATTTGGGAGTTGATCAAAATAAAAGTTGAAAGGCTCAAATCATAGTCTAGGGGCCAAATCTAAAAAAAAAAATGAAAGTTTGGGGGTCGCTTAATTAGTTTTGCCAAATTAATAAATTATAGTAATCATTTGTCAATTGATCTCTAGCAAGAATGTTCTATCGGAACAATGTGAAGCATTATGAAAAAAAAATTAAGTTAAAAAATTCAAAATTCTCTGGAAAACATGCAATTTTCAGGGAATAAATTTTATTAATCTAGAATGCCTGTCTTTCGCCGCTACTTTCACCATTACAATATGTTTGAATAAGTAGATATATGATAAGAGTTTTACCTGATGGATGCGGCTGAGATTATTTCATCACCTCTCTCCAAAACAGCAGTGTAGAACCCAGTAAAATTTAGACGACGAAAGTTTGACCTGGACATAAAAGAAATACATATAGTGAGAATAGAGAATACGTTATCCCCCTACTTTGGATTAGCAAAAGAAGTGCAATAAATCGTAGAAATAAAGTTCCAACTCTTAAGTGTACCCCTTCTTGTTTTTTTTTTTTTTTTTTTTTTTTTTTTTTTTTGAAATCCCCTTCTTGTTCTATAGAAAAGGACAAGGAAAATAACTTTCTTCTTAAATCACAACCATACACTGTATGATGTGCACAAGTAAAAAGACCACTAGCTGAAGATTTGAAAAGAAAAAAGGTCGCATAGCAGATAAAATCATAAAAACAACAGACGACAATGCCAGAGAAACCACAGCAACCTGGCCAACCATTAGCATAGAGATCAATTTAAAAAAAAAAAAAAAAAAAAAAAAAAAAAAAAAAACATCCAATGCTCCATCACAGAGTCCGTAAGTGAAAGCACGTCTCTAAAAGATAATAGATATATTTATTTCAAATGTTTGAATCTTACCCACAATTATATAAAACTCCATTAATCAAATTAATTCCACTCCTCCGATCGATGATAGGCAAAAAACATTCATCCATTATAGATAGTGCAACGGCTAATCTGGAATTGCATTCTGCTTTCTGAGCTAGACTATGGTCAAATGTATCACTGTCTAGATTGGAACGCTGTATAAGAGTCCATGAAAATCCTGCATCAAGTTCCTGTTTAACTGCAAGGAGCTTCTGCAATTTCTGAAAGATCTGAAGAAATAAAATGCAAAAGCGCAAATTTCAGCATTTAAAAGAAATCACAATTCCAAATGCAGAGGATGATAACTAACATTTATGACAAAAGAATCACCAGAGAAATGCATAGAAGCAAGAAAAATGTGTACAGCACTAACTAAAACAATGTCTCATCCAAGAAAATTAGAAAATAAGATTACTAGCCAACTGCCTTGAAGCAATGGCAAAAGTGCATATACAAAGGAAACTTGAAAACACTCAGTAGGATGATAGAGTGCACTATCTCTAAACAAAGTTCAGTTCCCTTATTGGCATCATGAAAACTTTGATGCAAGGATTAGGATATCAACTAAAATCAGCACAAAAGCCCCAAAATTACATCTTCAAGAGCCTGAATAAAATTAATAAAACTGACAACAAAGGCCTACAAATTACATAAAATGAACGTAGCAGAAATGAGGATGCTTAGGTGGATGCGTGGTAAAACTCGTAAAGATAGAATAAAAAATATAGAAATTCAAAGACAAGTAGGAGTAGTACCAATTGATATAAAGATTAGGAAGGGTGGTTGCGGTGGTTTGGTCACCTGCAAAGACGGCCTACAAATGCCCCCAAAGAAAACGGCCTACAAATGATTACCCCCCTAGACTAGACCCCTTTAAAAATCCACCTTGTCCTCAAGGTGGCCATAGAAAATGAGACAAAATTTGTGATGCCAGTCATGAAGCAAAAGAGAAATATGTGAGGGAAGATGAAAGCAGGAGACCACGCAAGAATCCAAATCCATCTCATAATTTTGCATGTGAGCAACAGCCAACGATGCGCCCATTGAGGCAATTGTGCAAGAAAGCGCCAAGTGCATCAGCCACACTGTGTTACCAAAAGTTGCCTCAAATTGCATTGTGTCCATGAGAGCCAAAAAAACGAGCGAGCTCTATCCAAAATTTCCTCGTTGTAAGCAAACCTAATGCAAGAGGCACCCAAAAACTCTCAAGAACATATCATCAAACACTTGGAATACAACATCAATATATGCACCATTGCCCCTGGTACAACGTAAACTACAAGCGGCCACTGCCTACCGTGAAGCAAAAGTTGATAGATGATTGACCCTCCGAAAAAGGACAAGTGCACCAACAACCAATGAGCAAAGTGCTCCATAGCCCCCAATTGTTCAAGGACATTACAAACACCACTTCACATGAAACCAACAGATAAGCATATTGCACCAACATGCTTTGAAGAACACCCACAATGTGAGGGAAACCGCAAGTTTGTGATGTAGGCAGTGGAGAAGTAAAGTGATAGTAAATCCAAATACAATCAATCATGAAGGCAAAGGGGATGGACCTGAGCTTCAGTGCACCAGTCCAATCCAAAGAGAAATGCGATGCCATAGCAAACAACTCATCGTGGGAGTAAACTAGTAAATAATGAGTTGACAGTTGAACTGCCATCCATTGCCTAGGCCTTACAAAGCATATAACGATCCCCTTCCCATGAGCTTCAGCATATATGCAAACAAGCTTCATGCAAGGTGCAATAACTAAGAGATTGGCATTACATATGACAATGTATGCCAAGTCCAACTTGTGAAATGGAACAAGGGTACCTCGTTAAGAACACCAACTCCATATACCAAGAACCAAAAGCATCACACAAAAATGTGTCACCACAACCATCGCATGCTCGAAAGCCTTATGAAACAAGTGTAGGAATCGCGACCATCGAAAATTTCTCCAAACAAGAAGTTAGTGTTTGTGATAACAACAAGAACAACCACAATGCACGGAAGAATAGAAGACAAAACAGGCACCCTTGGATGATTCTCGAATGTCACACCACAAGAATGGCCCACCCCATTAAGCGAAATAAGAAGCACGCAAGTTGAGAATAATCTAATGGCAAGATGCAAAGGATATGAAGGTTTGAGGAGCAATCGTACGCATAAATGGTGTAATTGATTGCTTGATGAGTTGTTGTTCCTCCTATCATCCGATATCCTCGAACGTCGTGTTGATCACTGCAAGTCATCTTCACTAAATTCAAAGTCGTGCGAACAGGAAGAAAGAAGAGAAGATCAAATCCGTCGAAGTCGAATGCGAAATCAACGACAATGATCGCTGGTTTTAGTGATGATGGCGGCGCCAAGGAGGTGGTGCAATCAAACAATGATCCTTCACATGCAAAAGCAAATTGTACAACCCTAACATATTCTTTCCTACACGAGATTGCACAAATCTTGAATCGGGATCAAATGAAGCAAGATCTCGAAAATATCGAGACCTTCGATTGTTAAATTCAATGGAAGGAAGTTGAATCTGTCGAAATCCTTGTGTGGTAGGTGGTGGATCTGTTGGGTCGAGGCTCGGCAACACCTTGGACAACTCAAGATCCGCGCTGGATCTAGGAGTTGAAGGAAATGACTTTTCATCTCGCAACACCACCTCTCGGATCTCGATTTCACGTCGGATCCGAAATCGAATGATTGTATCGTCACCAAATTTGGATCACCAACCAATCGAAACAAACTTGGATGCCGCTAGATCCGGCGGATTGGCACAGATCCGATGTGCTTGGCCCATGGCTTCGTCAATCTGCAAGATCTAGTCGTAAGCATGTTGGGATGAAGACACATGGACTTGATCCGATGCAACTTGACTCAATAGAAACTGTAGAAATTCGACGAGGTAGGGATAGAGCAAAGTTAACATGGGATGCATTAATTAGGAGGGATTTGAATGGTTTGGAAAGCTCACCATCAATTGCACTTAATCGAGCACAATGAAAAGTTTGATCCATGTAGCCGACCCCAATTAATTTGGGACTGAGGCTATGTTGTTGTTGTTGTTGTTGACAACAAAGGCCTCATAAGTTTTTTGAATTAAATGAGAGTAATGAGAAAGGAGCAATTTCTAGCAGTATTCCCTTTCTTTTTTCTCGATTGCACTAAATCGAGCACAATGGAAGAGTTTGATCCATGTAGCCGACCCCAATTAATTTGGGACTGAGGCTATGTTGTTGTTGTTGTTCTTGTGTTCCCTTTCTTTTTCTCAAAATGAAGTACGTATTATTTCATGATGCACCACCTCATCTGGATCAGTAACACCCCAAAAGATCACTACAGATTTTTTCGATATGCTTGAAGTTGTTATCGATTCTTTAACTGTACTTGAAACAGACCAACCGAGTGGTAGCTCAATGGTTTGGTATGTGGTTACTTAGGCAAGAGGTTGAGGGTTCGAGTCTCATTGAGATTACGAGTTGATTTCTTCCTTTTATATATATATATATATATATATAAATTTAAAAAAAAAAAAAACTATACTTGTGACTGAAAATATTTCTGAAGACTGCTCAAGATTCTGGTTTTGAAGTCAAAAGACACTTGCTAGCTCATCTTCACCTATTTCAATGGATATGAATCAGAAACTACCATAAAACAGCTCGTCAAGTGTTCATCAGCATGCGTCAATCACTCAATCAGAAACAGAAAGATTTCCAGGGAATTCAACACAACCCTTTTCTACTTAACCAGCCCTTGGTCTGAAATTCAATTCTTCCAATTGATCGGTAAATATATTGTGCCAAGTTACACATTTGCGATTTTGCCATTTTCCATTGAAAAGCTAAAATCCTAATGAAAAGAGTGATGGTTAGAGAAGTAATAAACCCTATTCTTCTCATTACAAAACCAATGCAACAACAAAGACTCAATCCCAAATAAGTTGGGGTTGGTTACATTGATGAAACACTTGCATTCAGCTCAATTAAAATCAGATGATGAGATCCTTTCATAATCCTTTAAATCCTTCACAATTTAATGTATCCCATGTTATCTAAGGCCTATCTTCAATACCTTCAATTTTTATAGTGTTGATTTTTCTAACTAGGGCTTACAAAACCAACAACGGAAAAAAGATAAATTATTCTATGAAAGAGTATTGCAAGCCAACTAGAATTGTGCTTGTGAAAAACAAAGAGTAATCGACGATGAAAAAGAGAACCCAAAATTATAAGAGTAGTGCAAATTCTGCAGAACCAAATCTCTTGATTCTTACACAAAGATAACATCAAACTAGAATTGTCTAGTAACTCATGTGGAACTTGAAATGTCTTCCTTGTTAGAATCACAATTTTTCAGATAAATCTCTTAAAGAATTAGAAGGCCTTCTACAGTATATTATCAGTTCTAAGAGAAACTGTAGTCCCACTCAATCCAATAGGGATGACCTGGCTTTGGCATGTCTCAATAGAAGGAGTAATATTTTAATGCTTGCTAAATATAGAAAGAAAATAAAGAACACTCGTACTATAAGTCCAGCAAGACGAATTAGAATTGCGATGCTTGAGTATATACAGTCCAATAATGCATAAACAACAATTCCAAATGGCACTGTAATTGGGAATCACAAAACCAACTCTTATAGCAATCAAAAACGTGCAGCCTACAAGTTCCACGAAATCAATGGTTAACCATTTTAAAGAAAAAAAACAATACCTTGTTGCAACTTTGGTCACAAAAGGATGTGGAAGCAGAAGGATCAACAGGTCTAGTTTCAATATCTTGACAACACAACTGGTGATCTGAAACAGTCAATAGTTCTGAACGACATCAGCTCCAGTAGCAAAATCTTAGGAAATCATGTATGCAGCAGCACAAAGCAACTATTTCGTCCTCCACCTTTCACCAATAAACACACACCCACACCAAGAAGGAGAAAGAATCAAGGAGAAAAAATGATGCGACATAGAAAACAAAATAAATACATTTTTCTTCACAGAGACTGCAAGTACGCAATGATGAGGTTGAATCTTTCCCTTGGCCAGTAGTACCACCTAAGCCCTGACAAAATTTGCAAGAGCAGTTTGGGCAGTGCCAATCACCAGGTGGAAGCATCTGAAATGTTGAAAGAAAATTAATTGTGATGTGAATAACCCATCTGCTATATATAATCAATTCTATGCTCTTTATGAAGAAACAAAGCCAGATCATGCCAAGGCTACATGGATACCAGAATCCGGATAGCTCTAGTATGACCTCAGACTTTCATGCCATGGCTACATGGATACCAGAATCCGGAAGCTAAAGTAAGTCTGACAAAATGAATGGTTGCAGCACCTTGGACAAAAGATGTTGAGCCAAGAGTTTCCAATAGCAAAATAAGTATTATAATACCTACTTATATGTCACTAGAACTACAAGCAACCTTCAAAGAGAATAAAAGCTTATACTGATAGACATAGAGGTCAATTTTTCCTCAAATATATGTACAGGTATAGCCTCCATAAAGGCAAGAGGAAGAACCAGGCTTGCTACAGAAGAGCTAAAATGATGCAGTAGCCATATAAAGCTTCAATTATTTCATTAAGATGGAGCGCAGGTAGGGTGCCATTAAAAAGCAGGGAAAACCCCAAGTAAAGAAGATAAACAAAATTACAACACAAAATTATTAAGTTTTGGGATTTAGTGTAGAGTAAGAAGCGGAACACCTTTTTTTTTATGTGCCTCCAGTTCTTTTTATCAGGGATCTATAGACAGAAGTTGTCAACTTTTCTGCCTATCTTTTTGTGAATTTTAGCGATGTGGCACTTGTTAGGTACAAGTTCATGTTTCATTGAAAAAATATTTTTTGCACTGGCTTCTTATTAAATGAAATAATAATAGCAGCAGAGAGAGTTCTATAAAACTTTGTACCGATATATTTAAGCAGCTTTGATGGAAAGTTGAAGGACAGCCATCACAACAGATCAAGTCCCCACCGTCTCCACATAAGGTACAGGTATCATCATTTGGATCATCACAATCACAGTCTACTAAACAAAACCCACTGCTTTCACGTTTCTCTTGCTTATTCCAAGCATCAATATGGCACTGTAAAAGGGAAACTCCATCCTCTAAAAAGATATACTGGAATGGTTGGCGCAACTTGCTTCCTGCATGAATCTCAAACTTGGATACCGTGAGAATTTTACTACAACAACCACAGTGAATGCCGTCCTTCGTAATCCAGCCCTCCAGCAACGTTCGTGTCCGCCTCTTGTTCATATATTGCACTTTTCCACTCATGGGAATGGCGCCCATGTCTATTAGCCAGGATAGAATGGTCCGTTTTCCAGAATAAGGAACAAAATCACTGTCGCCAGAATGTGCCCCTTTTTTGGAACCGCGTACCAACAAACCACGTCCAGGTTGTTTTTTATGTTTTCTTCCTAGAGAATTGATACGCGAGGACTCTGTTTTTTCCTTTCCCAAAGTTCCACTTGAAACATCTTCTAATTGGAGAAGGGATTCTCCTTCTCTGAAGCCAGCATCGTCTGAAAGCTCATAAGATTTTTTGTTATTTACACCGATAGAATTATTGTCCTTTATTCTGAACTTTAGTGACTTGCCATCCTTCCTCCTGAAAGAATTCAACTCTTTTCCATTGACACTACATCCCATTCTCGCTTTGGCCTGCTTTTTCTGAAACTCATTTTCTAAGGATTTTAATCTTCTATGTCCTTTTTGTTTCGAGATCTCTTCTCTTTCCATTTTCTTGCGTGTTTGCCTTGTCAACTGACTAAGGACTTCCTCTGGTATTGGTTTAAATGAAGAACCAAACCCATCTCTATTGTCAAAGACAGCATCATCATAGTGGCTTTTAAGAGCATCATATGCCTTGATGATTGACCAATACTCAGTTCCTGAAGGATTAATGTACACTGCATCCTGGTAATTTCTGTTCTTCCTAGGCCGAAAATCAATTGTCCATCCCGCATCTAAGAGCAAACGCCTAATCCGCTCCCTTAGCAATTGCTTTTCTGTGGCATTGCCACGCCTTACTTCTCTTTCCTTTCCTCCAATAGAGACAACGGCTTTGGATGTCAAAGAATTCTTTCCCTTGTTCTTTTTTTTGTTCTCGGAAACAGATATAGCAACACTTTTCAAACCCATCAACGACGAATTGTTGCTGGTCCAGGCTTTATTATTCCAGGATCCTCTATTTCCTGACAAATCATCCTTTGCATTTTCCTTATTTTTCCGCACAACAACTGAACGCGGTCTTCCATGAAACTTCGGTTCCAACCACAATGTAGGAGAAATGGGCGCTTCCCAGTTTAAAGCTTTCGTACCCATAGAAGCCTTCCTAGGAACTCTTGCTTCCCCGTGATCATAGTTTCCGTCGGACGCGCCCAACTTATTATTACCGTTGAGCATCACCTTCAATACACCATTTTTACCCTGAACCCTAATAGGTTGGCTGTAAGAACTCCCAAACTTCTCCTTCATTGAACCATCTAAATTAAACCTTCTATCTTCGCTCGTCTCAAATTTTCCGCCGAAGTTAAAACCTTCTTTCGTGCGCAATTTGATGCCTCCACCTCCGCCGCATTCAGCTCCAACGTCCCTACATTTTCCATTTGCTACTTCTACACTAGATCCCACAACATTACTCCTTACAACCACTCCTTCGTCTTCCTCATCATCGTCGTCATCCTCATCATCATCATCATCATCATCACCATCATCCAAATCCTCCTCCTCCTCCATCGAGAGCTCATTATCATCATCATCATCGGAACAATCCAATTCACACATTCCACTCCTCTTCCTCTCAACTCCAACCTCCTCCTCCTCCTCCTCCTCCCCTAACTCCAAACCCTCATTCCCAACAGCGACGACGGCGGCACCGCCATTACCAGACTCCGATTCCTCCACCGCCACACGCCGCCTCTTCCTCACCACCAAACAACCAGATCTACACCCCTCTCTCATCTCCAAAACTCGAACCCTAAAAGGCTAAAACCCACCAAAACTCAAACCCTAACACACAATCAAATCCATCAAAACTCGAACCCTAACCGCAAAAACAAACAGAAATCAAACAACCACAAATTCCAACCAATCGATTGTTACCTCGCCAGAAGATTGTTCGATCGATCGATCTTCTTCGATGGGATCGAGATTCGATAAATACGTTGTTCGATGAAGAGGCCGAGATGATTCGTCTGCAGCTCGACCTGCAGCAATGGCTATCTGTAGACCCTCGTTTTATTGTGTGTTTTGATCTTGTTGAATTTTTTGTTTTGGTTTTATTATTTTTTTTCACTTTTTTTTTTTGGTGGATTGTTCGTTTTTTCCCACCAAATCGTCGTCATCAGTGTAAATAAGGGAAAGTGCTAGGCTGATCTAATTTTATGCACGAGATGGAGCACTTATTAGGTGGACGCCGCACGATGTAACTCGCGATGCGCATGTGGCTTGCATTAGACTACGCACGAGTGGAAGATGTCCCTATCTCAGTGCCCAAAAGTGTCAACTAAATATTTTCATATAAGACGTCAACGGAGACGACGCCTGCGCCTTTACGTTTGTGAGATGGCGACAATTAAATTAACGTAGTTGGTGACTGTGACTTTGACGATCGTTAGAGTTACAAGTGGGGTGGGAATCCCCATCCCACCGTGGGGTGGATCGTGGGGCGAAAGTTTGCCCCGCCATGCGAGGCGGGCGGGGACAGGGGTTACCCTTGCCCCGCGCGGTTTCCCCGGCCCCGTACCCCGTACTCTCGTCCCGCGGGAATCCCCATCCCCTCGCCCCGTGAGGTTCTCCGTGGGGATTCCTCATCCTCCGCATAGGATCATAGGTTTTTTAGAGTTTTAAAAACTTATCCAAAAGTCAATTCAAATGAATCGAATCGAACCCTCACAATCAACTCAACCATCTAACAGGTGAACCATTGCACCAATCATCTGTAATTGTCATGAGTTTGTATAGAATAATATTTATTCTTTACTATATTTGGTGGGGATAATATCTAATAATTTGTAAATAAATGAAGATAATATTTTCAAAATTAATTTAATCTAACTAAAACTTTTATTAAGACTAAATTACCATATATACTTTATAAATGTAATATGATAGATACTATTTTATATTGGCAATTAACATAGTAGATGGTGTACACCACTACAAAATATAGAATTATAATCAAATTTACCTTACTAAATAATTTATTATAATAAACTATAAATTTAAATATAATAAAATGCATGATTATTTAATACATGATACATAATATAGTCATAAAATTGAGTATTTAATATATTTGCAAATCATTTTAATTAAATATTTTCGATCAATTATCATGATTCATTAATATAATACAACACATTTAGAAGCCATAAATTATATGATTATATAGTTTATTTTTTAAGTAATAAAGTTTATTTTAGTCAACTATAGAAGTAATTAAATTAATTCAAGTAAGAAATACTATATATATATATATATATATATTCAGCCTTAATTTATCAATATGATGATAAAATTATATATGATCAAATAACTGTAATTTATTAATTCAAAAGGTTACATTAAGTTATAACTACATCTAATTATACATGTAGTAAGGATTTTTATTTTGAAAATGTCACATGGATATGGTTATAACTTATATGTTATTTTTATGGTCGTGTTTCTTTAGATAATGTAAGTTGTTCTAAAAAAAATATAAGTTATCATCACTTTTTAGAAAGATAATAAAATCTATCTAAACTAGCAAAATTATATAACAATCCTAAAGAATGGGAGGAAGTTCCAATTGATAATGGTGATCTTATTTCTTCATTTGTAATTAAAAAAAAAAGATAATATAAAAATAAAATTAACATAGCTTATATCTAATATCAATACATACCATGTATACTTTATAATTGTGATAAGTAGGAGATGATTATTATACAAATATATTAAATAATATATTACATTATATATGAATTTTACGTTTAATATTTTTTTCTTGATAAACTTAGTTACATTAATTAAGGATATATCATATATTAGATCTAAATAACATATTGCATTAAAATCCTAAATCATAAAAAATCCATTGTTATTGTTTGCTTATATTAATTTAGCTATAATATTATAATATGAGAGAGATTATATTATTAAAAGTGTTATCATATTTGATCTATATAAAATGTGTATATTATATTATTTATGACTATATCTCGTAAGGTTTAAAATTGTTCTACTAAGGTTCTAGTCCATGGCTGAAAAAAAAAATGATATCACTACTATAAGTCTACAACTAACTTTGGTTTTGATTGCAAAAGAATATTTAATGATTTTAAAAAAAAAAAAAAAAACAAATTCCCATATGTAAAACAAAAAAAGCCCTAAAATCACATTTCATCACAACCCTCATCTTCAACTTCAACACACACATCCTCATCCTTCTCTGCCTCACACACATCCTTGTCCTTCTCTGCGCTCGTCTTCTCTGTGCTCGTCTTCTCCGCCCTCCTCATCCTTCGGACGTTCGACGACAGGGGTGCATCTGCGCATGCTTTCCTCCTCCTTCAACTACTATGACTTGTGTTTTCTTCCTCCTTTGACGACTGCGGCTCGTGCTCTCCTTGTCCTTCTGCGACTGCCACTCATGCTCCCCTCGATCGTCCTTCCGCGACTGTCGCTCAAGCTCTCCATTATTGCCCTTACATAATCTCTTACCTTTCCCCTTGTTCAAATAATTGCCCTCACATAATCTCTGACCTTTCCTCTCTATTAAACTAATTTGGGTAAGCTAAGATTTTTATTTGTCATGGCCATAAATATAGTATTTGTTGAGAAAATAAAGTGGGATTGTTTTATCATCTCTAGAAGCATATGTTCTTTCAATTGGGGCTAATATTCCCTTTCTTTCTTTAATTTAATCAATTGAAAAATATATAAGATGTGTTGTTTGGGATGTGAGCAATTAAATGTCACATGTGATTTCTTATTACGATTAATTTTGTTTTTATTAACTTTTTATAAATTTATTACTTAACTTGTTCTTAATTTTTTAATTTGAATTGAAGTTGACTGATAAAAGCCCAAAGTTGAAATCAAAAGTATGGACTCACTACAAGATAGAGGTTATTGATGGCAAGAAGAATGCCATATGTAAGTATTGCCAAAAACCACTAGGCAGAGACCCAAGAAATGGAACAACACATCTACATGATCATCAAAGATGTTGTCCAGGAGAAAAAAATAGGATATAAAGCAACAATTATCGAAATCTAAGGTGGACACCAATGGTAAAACATCACTTGAAAGCTTTACTTATGATCAAGAAGTTGCAAGGAAAAGGATAGCAAGAATGATTGTTATGCATGAGTATCCTATGAGAATGGTGGAACATTTTTACTTTAAAAAACTTGTAGGTGATATTCAACCATTATTCAAGTTTATTTCAAGGACTACAACAAGAGCCGATATCCTCAAGATTTATGAACACGAGAATGCCAAAACAATGAAATTGTTTGATCAAAATAAGAGTAGAGTTACAATTACTACCAATATATAGACATTGAACAATCAAAAGAAAGGATACATGGCTGTCACGACACATTATATCGATGATGATTGAGTTTTAAGAAATCGAATTATAAGGTATTATTTCTTGACAACTATTTTTTTATCCATACAATTGTTTCAAATAGCATGTTTCAACTTTATCATTTATAACTTTAAATATTATTTTTTATATATAGGTTCATTTTTGTGCCATGTCTTCACGCCGCCGATGTTTTATGTGGTGAGCTTATCAATTGTCTAATGGATTGGAACTTAGAAACTAAGTTATCTACTTTGACTTTGGACAATTATAATACCAATGACTTGCTTGCAAGATTGGTTACATATAAGTTGTCAAGTAGTAATTTTTGGATGGGTGGACATCTCATTCATATGCGTCGTTGTGCGCACATATTGAATTTGATTGTTAAAGATGGCTTAGATGTGATTAAAAAGACAATTGAGAATGTTCGTGATAGCATTTCATATTGGGGTTCTTCACCGAAAAGAAATGAGAAGTTTGAAGAAACTGTGCGCCAATTGAAAATGAATGTCACAAACGATTTAGTTTTGGATTGTCTGACTAGGTGGAATTCAACATTTCTTATGTTAAACGTTGCAATTGAATATAAAGATGTCTTTAAGGGCTTGAAACAACGAGAGACTCGTTATTTATGTTGTCCATCTGATGAAGAAAGGGAAAGAGCTAAACAGATTTGTGATAGACTAAAGGTGTTCTTTAGTGTCACTGAGTTGTTTTCAGGTACCAAATATTCTACAACTAACTTGTACTTTCCCAAGATATGTCAAATTTGTATAGAATTGAACAAATGGGTTTGTTGTGGAATTGATTATATTGAGTCAATGGTAACGAAAATGAAGCTCAAATTTGATAAGTATTGGAATACGATTCATGCCATTATGGGTGTAACAATTATTTTGGACCCTAGATTCAAGTTGAAGTTTATGGAAATGTATGTTCTTGTCATCTACGGTAAAGACAAGGGGAAGGATGAAACTCAAAAAATTCGAAATCTTTGTTATGATTTAGTAAATGAATATGCATCCTTAGTGAAGTCGAATGAACCTCAAGGTTTGGTGGATGAAATGTCCACACAATTAGAAGATAATGGAAGGGATACATATCTCATTAATGGTTTTCAAAAGTTTGTTGCTTCTTCCGATATATATATGAAACCCACAATGCGGAGTCGGAGTTCGATAACTATCTTTAAGAGAAATTGGTAAGGATTGGGGTAGATTTTGATATTATGAGTTGGTGGAAAGATAATTCAAAGTATCCTGCACTTAATTTGATTGCAAAAGACATTTTTGCAATTCCAATTTCAATAGTGGCTTCAGAATCAACTTTCAGCACAAGTGGAAGAGTTATAAGTCTTCATCGCAACAGACTTAAAGCAAAAACAATAGAAGCATTGATATACATACAAAATTGGATAAAATGTGTGTATTTTAATATTAATATCATTATTCATTTATATGAAGTTAGTTTTTTTATTCTAACAATTATTGACATGTACTTTCAAGATTCTTGTCCATTAACTGGAGATGAACCTATTTGTGGAGCTTTTTGATGAGGAAGAAGATGAAGATGAAGATGATGAGGTAAAATAATTATATTTCTATCAACTTTATTATCTCCATATAATATATTTATTTTAAATTTTGTTAATTTATACTTTCTTTTGTTGAAGGAGGAATCATTACATCATGATGCAAGCATTGTTGGATTGGATGCACATGCTTGATAGATATGACAACTTAATTGAAGTTACAGAATGTTGCGGCCCTCGCCGCCCCGGGGTGACGTGTCTCCGTGTACTCCTTGCCAGCTGGCCCTACTACACGTGTACGACACATGCCCGTCCTATTTTATGTCTCGAAATTCGTATCCACTTGTGTGTACAACGTATAAATGACATATTCAACAGAAGTTAAAGGCAAGAAATATTAATAATCAATTTAACAAATCCTAATGTGGAAAAACCCTGAAAAGTACGAGGTAGACAATTGTACCATATAAGGTATAGGCATGTACAAGGTCATAATATTCTCCAGTTCCCAAAAGAAACAAAATGTCAAAATAAAACACACGTACAAGTAATCCTCAACGGTAGACAGTCATAGGTAGTCGCGTAAGATCCCTTGCCCTTACTTGTACTCGGATATGCACTCAATCGTCACAAAAGAAAATGGATGACGAGTCCAGTCAATAAAATCCCAATGAACTCCTCCGAGCATTCAAATAAATAAGTGGAATTCAATAAATATTGTTAAATAAACATGCGGAATGTAAACAGACAACTGTAAGTAGTAGGGGTGGGCAAACCGCGGTTTGATGGTGGAAACCATCAAACCGCGACCAAGCCGAGGGTTCGCGGTTTGACCTATTTGCAAACCACCACCAAACCGCGAACCATCAAAATCGCACCCAAACTGCCCGCGATTTGCGCGGTTTGGTCGGTTTGGTTTCGCGGTTTTCATGCGACCCATTTTCAAAAAAAAAAAAAGAAGAAAACAATCATACATATTACATACCATAAAGTCCATACATGTTTAATGTTCAATTGTTCATCAAAAATTCAACATAAGATACAACAAAACATATATAACCAATCATTCACCAAAAAGAACTTAATCAAAGTTAGAAATCCAAGTTCATCTCAAAAGTTACAACAAAAACAAAAAGATTAGAACAAATAAATTCAACAAGCAAGAAAGGCTTCAACTCCATTCCAAGTTCCAATTTCTTTATTTGTTCCTACAATAAAACAACAATTGAAAATAGAAAGTTAGCAACATGATAAAAGTGTTATAACAACAAAACGTTTCGATAATATTTACTTAACAAGTCAATGATTCCATGCATTTTGCTATTACAACAACAAAAACAAATAGATTCAACAAGGAAAGACTTCAACTCAATTCCAAGTTCCAATTTCATTCGTTATATCTAAAATAAAACAACAATTGAAAATAGAAAATTAACAATATGATAAGAGTTTAATAACATTTAAAAGTTCAAATAAGATTTACTTACCAAGTCAATGTCTCAATGCATTTCGCTAATCATCTCAACTAATCATCTAAAACAAGTTGGTCCTAAATGCCTAAACAACATTTCAAAATGTAATATGATTAGATGATGATGGTAAAAGAAAGAAATAAATTTAGTTAATAATTAACAAAATTAAAAGAAAAGTATAACATGTTTCAAACTCTTCAAGTTCCTCTAAGTTTTCTTCAACTTCTAAATTTATTGTACCATGTAACCAATCCCGGGTACAAATAAGAGCTTCAACAATTTTTGGAGTCAATGAGGTGCGAAACTGATCAAGCACGTGTCCACTGGCACTAAAAGCGGACTCTGAAGCAACGATAGAAACTGGAATGACAAGTACATCACGTGCCATCATTGAAAGTATTTTGTACTTAGAGACATTATTTTTCCATCAACTAAGAATGTCAAAGTCTCTATATTGCTTCTCACATCCCTCATCCAAATATATATATATATATATATATCTATCTCCGACTTGTTTGTCGTATTTGCCTCCTCTTCTAAAAATCTTTGAAATCCAACCACTGCCCTTTTAGCTCTGACATTACCAAACAATGAGTCTTCCGCCTCTTTACGTACACTAGACAATGATCTAGTTTCATTAGACCACATAGAAATGTAAGTGTTGGAATGATTCATATTTCATGTATAAATGATCCAAAGCCTCTCTCACTTTCCTTATCATCTCAACAACTTGCTCGTTCAGATACAATGTACCGTAACAATATTTCAGAAACTTCAACTTGTACCTAGGATCAAGAACCACAGCAACCAACAAGATCATGTTCACCTTCGATATATCTCCCCAATACTTGTCAAATTTCACCTTCATTTTCATTCCCATCGAATGCACATATGAATCATTACTTGCTAAGCATTCATTGATAAGTGTTTCAACTGCATGCACCTCATGAAAATATGCATTAGCTGTAACACATTTAGATCTTGAAAGTCGAAGAGTGACCCAATAAAAAAGTTCCAAGAACTGCAATAATACACGTGCAACACTCCAATCTTCTTTGTTGTGAACTCCCTTCTTCAACTCACTTGAAACCTTATCATATGACTCATACAATCTCTCAAATGCTCTTTGATACTTCACCGCTGAATCCAACATCAAATAAGTGGAATTCCATCTAGTTGATACATCTAAAGACACTGAAGCTTTACATGGTATTTTTTCAAGTTCAACACATTGCTTAAACTTTTTCTTCTTTAATGGAGAACTTCTCACTTGTTTCACTGCTTCTCGTATTCGACTAATGGAGTCTTTCACCTCTTTCAAACCATCACTAACAATGAGATTCAAAATGTGTCAACAACATCTTACGTGAAGGTATTTCGCATTTAACACGCTTCCACCCCAATTATTTATTTTTCTCCTTAAGTATCCAATTGCCAAATCATTAGTTTTAACATTTTCTACAGTTATTGTAAACACTTTCTCAATTTTCCAGTGAAGCAAACACATCTCAACAGCCTTACCAATATCATCAGCCGTATGGCCTTCAACCTCACAAAAATTAATGATTTTCTTTTGCAATTTCCAATCATCATCAACATAATGTGCAGTGAGACACATATAGCTAGTATTTTGTAAAGAAGTCCAAGTATCAGTTGTCAAACAAACTCTTTGAGAATTCTTTGTTAAGATCTTTTTTCAATTTTGCCTTCTCAACATTATACATATCCAAACAATCTCTAGTTATAGTTCTCCTCTTCACTAACTTGAGTTTGGGTTGTGTAACATTGCAAAACTTAACAAAACATGGATGATCCACAAAAACAAAAGGCAATTCAGCTCCTATTATCAATTCAGTAAGGGCTTCACGACTTAATATTTGATCAAACTTCCAAAGTCCTATTTTACTTTCACCCTCCGACCCTTTAACTTGTAATTCTATTATTTTTTGTTTCTTACACACTGAGTTCACTTGATTATGTGGGTACTTGGGGCATTTATTTAAATGAGCTGCTATTGTGCTTGTACCATTCTTGCTAGGACAATGATACTCTTTACTACAATAATTGCAAGTTGCAAGTGCCACTTTTCCATGCTCATCTAACGTTTTAGAATAATGGTCCCAAACTCTAGAGGTTGTGCGATTACCTTTCGATTCTGCCCTTCTTTGTTGATGATGGCAAACTAGATGAGTTTGGAGGAGCAACAATAGGTTCACCACTTTCAAACTCCATTGGTGTAGAACTTGCATCTGTTGATAATGTTCCGGTTGTTGCTTGATATGAATCCATCTAGACAAAAAAAAAACATACGATCAATGTTGGAATGAGAATGAACATTAAATAACTAACAACTCAAGAGATCAAAACACGGTTCTAGCTTTGGAGTTTATATTCTTTAATGTATAACACCTACTTCTTAAACACCAAACACCGAAAAAAGTGGAACTATAACAACAACCGATCATCATCAACATCATCATTACAAAAAAAAGTACTACTACTACTACTACTACTACTACTACTACTACTACTACTACTACTACTACTACTACTACTACTACTACTACTTGCTGCTACTGCTACTGCTACTACTACTACTACTACTATTGCTTTGGCTTTATCAGCTGCTAACTACTACTACTACTACTACTCATCATCATCATGGCTTCAACAACTAGAACATTTAAAGTGAACCGTTCAAAGCAACAACTAGAACATTTAAAGCGAACCGTTCAAAGCTACAACATTCAACATTCAAAGCCAAACTCAAAAATTTGTCAAGTGAGACCAATTATTTGGTATTCAAAGTTAAAACATTAGAGATAATTACCTATCTTGCGATGTGGTGGTGGGACTCGCAGCGATCGAGGCGTGACTAATACGAGGCGACGGTGGAGGCGGGATCGGTGGGAGGAGGTAGTGCGAGGCGGTGGTGGAGTTGGACGCAGCAGTGGAGGAGGCTGTGGGCGCAGCAGTGGTTCGCGCGGTAGGAGGCGACGACGACAGGTGGTGGTCGGAGCCGACCGGGAAGGGCGATGTGGTGGCGGGACTCGAAGCTCTCGAGGCGTTACTGGTATGAAGCGGTGGTGGAGGCAGGACTGGTGAGAGGAGGCGGTGGACGCATCAGTGGAGGTAGTGGATTGTGGATGCAGCAGCAGTTCGCGCGGTAGGAGGCGGCGACGACTGATAAGAGGCGACGGCTAGTCGGCGACAGGCGGTGGTCAAAGCCGACCGGGAAGGGCGATGTGGTGGTGGGACTCGCGGTGATCGAGGCTTGACTGGTATGAGGCGGCGGCGGAGGCGGGACCGGTGAGACGAGGCGGTGCGAGGTGGTTGTGGACGCAACATCGGTTCGCGCGGTGGAAGGCGACGGTGATAGCGACGGTCGGAGCCGACGGGAAAAGCGATGGGTTCGGCGGCGGCGTTGAGACGGGGAGTGAGGAGGATGAATGGCGGCAGTGAGGCGGGCACTCGTCACTTCGGAAGGTAGAGACTAGAGACGTAGAGTGGTAGAAAGAACAGAGAAGAGACTAGATAGTAGTTTTTTTTTTTTTAAGTTTTAGGGTTTTGAGTTGGAAATGTTGGGTATTTACTAAAATACCCTCGGTTTGGTGAAACCGTGGTTTTTGAAAAATGAAAACCGCGATCAAACCGCGATTCCGCGATTTTTAAGTTTTTTAAACCGCCCCCAAACCGCAAGTTCTAAAAACAAGACCAAACCTTACGGTTTACACGATTTGGGCGGTTTGGGCGGTTTTTCGGAAATCGTTGCCCACCCCTAGTAAGTAGGGCATCGCATGCATAAATAACAATAAAGTGCAAATATGTGTGTCTGTTCCAGTCAGACTAAACCATACTTCGGGATTTCCTTCCAAGACCCCACTAGTGGGCGCACCCAACTAGCTATCACCTGGTCCCTCTCGGTGGCCGGCGTAGACCTACAACGCACCGACACATGTAGCAATTCATTAGCTCGGGTCGTTATCCACCGAGAACTCCTGATACACATGTTATGGTTTAGAATGCATAAACACACAACGGAAAATCCGGTGGGAGTAACTCAACCAACCGTCTAAAAATTGACAAGATATAGATGTAATAAAGACCACAAGGAATACTGGAAGTGAATGGAAATACGAAGCGAAATAAATACTCAGAGTTTTTCAATTGGGTTTTACAAACCTCACAACGCACTCCAATACCCCATAATCAATCCCCGAGTCCAAGTCCACTGAGTCCTTGATCGCCAATTGATCACTCGTGTCCACTTATGTCCATTATCAATAATTCCGAATTAGTATGACAATTTACGACCAATTTCTAAAAAATTTAGGCCATAGTGCCCATTTCGCGCTTTTCGAGGCAAAAACCCTGCGAAAGTCGCTTCCGGAATGTCCAAATATTTTATTTTTCATAAAAATTCATAATTTTTTATTTATTTTATTGAAATATAATTTTTCGGAATTTTTTCCAATTTTTCTGAAATTTTTTCCCAATTTATCTTCCTTTTTTTTATTTGGTTTGGGTCGGGTCAATCGCCGGACCCGACTCGACCCTGGGCCGAGCCTGGACTGTTCTGGGCCTGGCCCATGAGGGGGGGTGCACACTGGTTCGATCATTTTTTTTTTTTTTTTTTATAACTTTGCCTTTGTTGTTTGGGTTGGGATTGCTCTCCACCCCAACCCCGGTGGAATCGATGGCAGGGGACACACACCTGCCATCACCATCGCGACCCGGTTCGGCCTCCATGGCCGAACCCCTGTCTCGGCCACCACGGCCAACCACCGAAACCAACAACCAAAAACCACTAGAACTCACCTCGATCGTGACGTCTCCACCTTCTCTTCTCTCATTCATCCTCCTCCTCCTCTTCCTCTCCGGTTCCTTCTTCTTCTGTCTCGGCCTCCCACCTTGATCGGGTGTGTGTGTGCGTGGGGTGTGTGTGAAAAGGTGGTAATGAAGTATAGATAAGGATAAGTGATGTTGACTTTGTTACTTGACTCCAAATTGTGACAATACTGGGTCACTCACCCGTGTTTTCGGGTGTTTCGACGCCCGGTTTCGCTTCCGAAGCGCGATCTACGCGTACCGCCCCGTCACTAGCCACCTAATACCCATTCCATATTAGTTACTTTGCCACTTTTTATGTAATTTATGTGTTTTAATTTCCCAGGCCTAATATTCAGTCCCGTCAACTACCCGGTACCCGCGTCGACACGCATATCGAGGCGCATACGGGTCACATAATCTCACACGTATTGTTATGCAACATACACACATGCGATGGATTTCAATAAATTGCACTGCAAATAAGCATCCAACACACACTAAATAACGTACCTAGGTCCCCGTGTGTCCTAGCCTACCGCGACGTCCATGTAGATCTGAGCTGGCGTCCACGTCTGTAAATTTAATAAAATTTGTCGTTACATTTCTTCCCAACTAAATAAATTTCGTCCCGAAATTTAACTGTAACTAAAGTTCCATACCAGAGAATAGCTGAGGGTATCGTGTCCTCATCATCGACTCGAGCTCCCAGGTTAGTCCATCCGTCTTATGATGCTGCCAACGAACTAGGACCTTCGCGAGTTCCCTGTTCCGGAGAATCTGTACTCGACGGTCAACGATCTCTATCGGTCTCTCCTCATAGGTCACGTCAGGTTATATCTCCACCCGTCCCAACTCAATCGTCGGTCTCAGCCCTGACCTAGCGAGTCTCAACATGGAAATGTGAAATGTCGGATGAACCCCAGCTAACTCGGCAGGTAACTCCAATCGATATTCAACAGTGCATACTCTCTGTGCAATCCGGTATGACCCAATGTATCTCGGTGCCAGTTTCCCTTTCATTCCAAATCTCTGTTGACCTTTCTAAGGAGAAACCTTCAGATACACCATATCTCCCTCGTCATAGCTCAGACCCTCGCGATACCTATCTGCGTATTTCTTCTGTCTATCATGTGCAGCTCGCAGCTTCTGATGAATTTGTCGGATTTTCTCTGTGTGATCAACAACTATTTCAGGCCCTACTGTCACTGTATCTTCCGGCTCTGCCCAACACGCAGGTGATCTACAGGGCCTCCCAAACAGTGCCTCAAATGGTGGCATACCAATGCTCGTCTGATAGCTGTTATTGTATGCAAACTCACACAGAGGCAGATAATCCTCACATGAACCCCCAAACTGTAATATACAAGGCCTGAACATATCCTCCAAAATATGGATCAATCGCTTTGACTGTCCGTCGGTCTGAGGATGATAAGCCGTACTAAACTGCAACCTGGTGCCAAACTGTTCATGTATTGCCTCCCATAGTTTCGAGGTCAATCTGGGATATTTGTCCGACACAATGGAAATTGGCCCCATGAAGCGTAATAATCTCCCGCTCAAACAATATGCTAAGCTGGGGAAACGTGTATTTCATCGAGGTTGGAATAAAGTGAGCCGACTTTGTCAGTCTATCAATCACTACCCAAACTGCATCATGATGCCTCGATGTCAGCGGTAGCCCACTAACGAAATCCATAGTTACATGTTCTCATTTCCACTGTGGAATAAGTAACAGCTGTAATAATCCACCAGGTCTCCTGTGCTCAGCCTTCACCTGCTGGCAAATGTGACAACTCATAACGTACGCACCTACGTCAACCTTCATCTCTGGCCACCAGAATAGTCGCCACAAATCATGGTACATCTTGGTCCGACCAGGATGAACCGTGTAACGAGACCGGTGTGCGTATTCCATAATCCCATCCCGTATCTCCTGATCCGCATGTATCCACAATCTCCCTCGGTATCTCAAACACCGATCTGTGATTTCTGCCCAATCAGTGCATTCCGGATTCCGTGACAGACTACTGACCCGCTCATAGAGCCCATCGGCCCTCTAACACTCGACAACCCGTTCACTCGATACGGTCGACATCCACATCTGACAACAAATGTGTTGTTCCGCCGTAGTCGACAACTCAGCCATGCACATAACTGATGCTGCCTGTAATAAGCCATGCTCATGTGTCATCTGCTGGAGAACAGTATGGCTGTCGAGTCCACTCCTGCTCAATGCGTCTGCTACGACGTTCACTTTGCCAGGGTGATACTCAATAGCGAAAGCGTAGTCCTTCAGCAACTCCAGCCATATCCGCTGGCGCATATTCAGATCCCTTTAAGTGAAGATGTATCGTAAACTCTGGTGATCTGTATACAACACGAATCGCTTTCCATAGAGATAGTGCCTCCAAGCCTTTAGTGCAAAGACGACCACTGCAAGCTCCAGGTTGTGCACTGGATAATTTCCCTCGTGGGGTCTCAACCGTCTGGAAAGATAGGCAACTGGTCTACTATCCTATATCAACACACATCCAAGACTAATGCCCGACGCATCTGTATATACTGTCAAGGTCTTGCTCGGCTCCGACAATGTCAATACTGGTGCAGATGTCAATCTCCACTTCAATTCACAAAAGGCCTGCTCACACTCATCTGACCAATCAAATCTGACATCTTTCTTAGTCAGTCTCGTCATCGGCACTGCGATCGAGGAAAAATCCTGCACAAATAGCCGGTAGTAGCCGATCAGTCCAAGGAAACTCGGTATATCAGCTACAAACTCAGGCATCTTCCAATCTATGATCATCCGAATCTTTTCTGAATCCACTGAGATACCCTGCTTACTGATGACATGGCCTAGGAATCTCACCGTACTTAGCCAAAAGTCACACTTACTAAACTTGGTGTACAGTCGGTGCTCCCTCAGTGTCATCAAAACTATCTTAATAAGTCCCTCGTGATCTCACGAGTCCTGCTCTAGATCAAGATATCGTCAATAAACACGATGACGAATCTGTCCAAATATGGCCTCACGACCCTGTGCATCAAATCCATGAAAATCGCTGGAACGTTCGTCAGCCCAAACGACATGACTGTGAACTCAAATAACTCGTATCTCGTGCTGAAAGCGGTTTTCTGGATATCCTCTTCTCGAATCCTCAACTGGTGATAACCTGAGCGAAGGTCAATATTCAAGAAGAATCTGGCACCCGTCAGCTGATCAAATAGATCGCCAATCCTAGGAATTGGGTAACGGTTCCTCATAGTTACCTAATTCAGCTTCCCATAGTCAATGCACATCCTCATCGTACCATTTTTCTTCTTCACAAACAGTACTGGAGCTCCCCAAGGTGACATACTAGGGTGAATGAAACCCTTATCCAACAGCTCATCCAACTGTCGTCTCACCTCCTCCTGCTCCGCTCGTGCCATCCTGTAAGGTCGACTGGCAATTGGTTGCATCCCTAGTATCAGCTCGATTATGAACTCAACAGCTCGTGGCAATGGCGATCCGGGTAAATCATCCGTAAATACATAAACAAAATCCCTAACCACCGGGACGTCCTCAAGCCGTACCCCCGTCCAAACCTCCGGCTCAACTATCGCCGCAAACGCCTCCATCTCTGTGTGCTGTAGCTAGTCGGCCTCTCGTGATGGGTGAGTCAGTTGCTGATCCAAGTAATACGAACTCCGGTATTCCAGGAATACGAAACTCTATCCACTTGCCGTAACAGTCTATCCGTGCATGATAGGATGCTAACCAATCCATCCCGAGTAGTGTGTCAAACTCTAAGTACTCAAATATTCGAAGATCAGCTGGTAACTGATGTCCCTCCACCTCTATCATCACGTCTCGACATATTTGGTTAGTGTATATCTTATCCCCGGTAGTCGTACTGAGGACAAGATGTCTAGTGTTTGTGTAACTAACCCTAACAATCCAATAACGTCCAGCAAGAAACGATAACGTGCTTCCAGAATCAAACATATCATGCATATGGCGACCAAATATAAGTAATGTACCTTCAATAAGCTGCCTAGTCGCCCCGCTATCTGGTAGTGCTAACGTATGGGCGCTATCTCTGGCTTGGTCTGCCTCTCGTCGTGGCGATAGTGGTACCCGGCAGTCAGCCCTCAAGTGTCCCCTCTGCCCACACCGGTGACATCTACGGCTCTCCAGTCTACCCGTGTGTCCGTCTCCAGATCTCGGACCCTAACCCCGGTCTACCGACCCCTGTCATGTCCCCCCTGATCTCGACCCTGACGGTACCCCAGTGGCTGTGACCTATGTCGTTCCACTGGTGCTGAGGTGATAGCATGAACTGGTTGTGGCTCCTCATATCTAAACTGATTGCCCCGATAATCGTCTCGGCGGCCCCTCTCCTTCTATCATCTCTCCGGCCTCTATCCAGACGGTCCATCTGCCTCTCTTCGCCTCGATTCGACCCGAACTCGCCCGATCGTACTCTCCATACCGAGCACCCGTTTGTCGACCCTCTACAGTATGTATGTCTCATGAGCCAATACCCTGTCAAAGATCTCCTGCAGAGTCGTGGCTCCGGTCGAGACAACTGCTTACGCAATCCTGTCATCAACCCCACTGGTGAAATAATATATTTGTAAGTGCTTTGTGCCGGCGACATCTTGAGAGAACTGAAGCAAATGTCGAAACCTATCCATGTACTGCATCAAGGTCCGATTCCCCGTCTCAAGGCCAGGAACTCCTCCCTCAGTCTTAACCTAACCTACATAGGTATGTACTGATCGTAAAAGAACTCCCTAAACTCAGCCCATGTCGTCGGTTCCGGATGAGTATCCGTATATGTCGTCCACCAGACTTCCGCATGCCCTCTCAAACAAGCTCCCGAAAGCCGTGTCTGTACAGTCTCGTAATTCCTCATCAGCTTATGGAAACGCTAATGGGACACTACCCATCTACCTGCAGCCTCAGGGTCACCGCCTCCATAAGAGAATCCAGGCTGGAACTTTAAAAACTCCCTCAATAACTTTGCCTCTGGTGCTAGGACGAATGTCGATGTAGTAGGAGTATCAGCAGTGGGGGTGGCAATAACCTGGTCCGTCGTCATAAGTGGAGGCGTAAGAGTCGACGTCTCTAAAGGAACGACAATTGCGGTAGCTGTCTTCGTGGGTGCCTCTGCCGCTACCCCCTGAACTGGTGTCTGGGGTACCACCGGAACAACAGATGTCCCCGTCGGTACGGTCACAACTACCGCTCTCTAGGCGAAGTGAGTGCGCCAAGATCATGGATCTGCTCTCGTAATAGCCGTAATACCTCGGCCATTGTGTCTCATGGGCCGAAAGTCTATCCTCCACACTCTTCATAACCGGGACATCCCTAGGAACATCACTAGTCTGTCCAGTCTCAAAAGGCGTACCGGACTGTCCGTCCATAATCCGCATCGAGAATGTGCTCCGGATCAGTCTCGACGTATATACATATATCATATAATAAGATGAACATATAACACACATATAAGTTCTAACTCTACCCACCTCACATCACTTCACAACTAAAGTTCTAAGGCAATAACTTCGGGTTTACACATCTAAGTTCATTGATTAAGTCTTTATTGTCTTATGACTTCCTCTTTGCTCTGATACCAACTGTGGCGGCCCTCGCCGCCCCGGGGTAACGTGTCTCAGTGTACTCCTTGCCAGCTGGCCCTACTACACGTGTACGACACCTGCCCGTCCTATTTTCTGTCTCGAAATTCGTATCCACTTGTGTGTACAACGCATAAATGACATATTCAGCGACAATTAAATGTAAGAAATATTAATAATCAATTTAACAAATCCTAATGTGGAAAAACCCTGAAAAGTACGAGGTAGACAACTGTACCATATAAGGTATAGGCATGTACAAGGTCATAATACTCCCCGGTTCCCAAAAGAAACAAAATATCAAAATAAACACACACGTACAAGTAATCCTCAACGGTAGGCAGTCAAAGGTAGTCGCGTAAGATCCCCTTGCCCTTACTTGTACTCGGATCTGCACTCAATCGTCACAGAAGAAAATGGATGACGAGTCCAATCAGTAAAATCCCAAGGAACTCCTCCGAGCATTCAAATAAATAAGTGGAATTCAATAAATACTGTTAAATAAACATGCAGAATGTAAACATGCAACTGTAAGTAGGGCATCGCATGTATAAATAATAATAAAGTGCAAATGTGTGTGTCTGTTTCAGTCAGACTAAACCATACTTTGGGATTTCCTTCCAGGACCCCACTAGCTATCACCTGGTCCCTCTCGGTGGCCGGCGTAGACCTACGATGCATAGACACACAACGGAAAACCCGGTGGGAGTAACTCAACCAAATAAATCTAAACAATGACAAGATATAGATGTAATAAAGACCACAAGGGATACTGGAAGTGAATGGAAATACGAAGTGAAATAAATACTCAGAGTTTTTCAATCGGGTTTTACAAACCTCATAACGCACTCCAATACCCCGTAATCAATCACCGAGTTCAAGTCCACTGAGTCCTTGGTCGCCAATTGATCACCCGTGTCCACTTATGTCCATTTATCTATAATTTCGATTTAGTATGACAATTTACGACCAATTTCTAAAAATTTTAGGTCAAATTGCCCATTTCGCGCTTTTCGATGTAAAAACCCTGCGAAAGTCGCTTCCGGAATATCTAAATATTTTATTTTTCATAGAAATTCATAAATTTCTATTTATTTTATTGAAATATAATTTTTTGGAATTTTTCCCAATTTTTCTTCCCTTTTTTTTCTTTTTTTTTTAATTTGGTTTGGGTCGGGTCAACCCAAATGGGTCGGACCCGACCCAACCCTAGACAAGAACAGGTCCAGGCTCGGCCCGTTCTGGGCCCGACCCATGAGGGGGGTGCACACGCGCGCGCTCGTGTGCATTTTCCTCATCTGATTGAACCACTTTCACTGGTTCGATCAGAATTATTATTTTTTTTATAACTTTGCTTCTGTTGTTTGGGTTGGGTGACCCCAACCCCGGTGGAATCAATGGCAGGGGAGACACCCTTGCCATCACCACCGCGACCCGGTTCAGCCTCCATGGCCGAACCCCTGTCTAGGCCACCACGACCAACCACCGAAACTCACAACCAAAAACCATTAGAACTCACCTCGATCGTGACGTCTCCACCTTCTCTTCTCTCCTCCTCCTCCTCCTCCTCCTCCTCCTCCTCCTCCTCCTCCTCCTCTCTGGTTCCTTCTTCTTCTCTCTCGGCCTCCTACCTTGATCGGGTGTGTGTGTGCGTGGGGTGTGCGTGTGTGTGAAAAGGTGGTAATAAAGTATAGATAAGGATAAGTGATGTTGACTTTGTTGCTTGACTCCAAATTGTGACACAAATGGGACCTTCGCTCGTGTTTTCGGGCGTTTCGACGCCCGGTTTCGCGTCCGAACCGCGATCTACGCGTACCGCCCCATCACTAGCCACCTAATGCCCATTCCATATTAGTTACTTTGCCATTTTTTTATGTAACTTGTGTGTTTTAGTTTCCCCGGCCTAATATTCGGTCCCGTCAACTATCCGCTACCCGCGTCGACACGCATATCGAGGCGCATACAGGTCACACAATCTCGCACATATTGTTATGCAACATACATATATGCGATGTATTTCAATAAATTGCACCGCAAATAAGCATCCAACACACACTAAACAGCGTACCTAGGTCCCCGTGTGTCCTAGCCTACCGCGGCGTCCACGTAGATCTGAGCTGGCGTCCACGTTTGTAAATTTAATAAAATGGGTCGTTACACAGAATATTCTCTTATGAATTTTGTATTATGGAGTTATTTATGAACTTGTATATTTTATTAGTTTTGTGGGTTGATTTGATAAATGGTAGGTATATATAGATATATATGAAAATATGTTGGCTAGTTAGCATAGTTTGCTATTTTGTATCTATATGCCACATAGTTTATACTTTTGGGTGTTGTATCTATATGCAACATAATTTATTCTTTTGAAAATATATAAGGATGCTCTTATTTAAGTGTTTTTTGTTTGGAATGAAATGAAGATTCTTTTCTTGCATTTAAAGTTGATTCTATTTGTAATTATTAATATTTTTGGGAGATAGTAGTCTAAGATAGTATATCTATCATATTATAAAGTAGTCAAGTGAAAAAAAGATCAAAGATTGAGAATAAAATATGCACTTATATAAATTTAGTGGGGCGCGGGGATCCCCTTGGTAAGGAATGAATATCAAAATAGTTAATTTTTTATAAAATTGATGGGGCACAACAGGGATTCCCCGCCCAGCGGGGTGGGGCAACAAAGTTAGCCCCGCGGGGGATTTTTGGGAATTAATCTTCGCCCTACGCCCCCTCGGGGCGGGGACGGTAATTACGATCCCCGCCCTGCCCTGCCCCATTTGTAACCCTAATGATCGTGGAGTCAGATGGATATACTATTGACGTGCATCTCGGTGCGTAAGGAACATACAAGAATGTGGGTTGTGAGTTGTGTTTTTATCAAAGCGTTGTCTTTGGATTTTATATTTTGTTTTCTGTCAGTCGGATGATTTTCTAGCTGCCATATATTCTGAGATGCCAGTGTCACCATTTGACCAACGTTGACCAAGTTTGATTATCAGTCGTGGGCTTTTTTTATTGAGAAGTGCTAAAATGACAACATGTCACACCATGAGACATGCTAGCTCACAAGAGCCGTTCATATGTGTATCGAGATACAGGCATACATAGATCTTGATGCATAACATGTGGGTCGAGGCTGCATGGAAGGCTCTTGTGAGTCAATGAGTCTAGTGGTATAACATTGTAGTTGTCATTCTAATATTTTTCATTTTCATTTGTCCATTACTTGTTTACTTTTTATCTTAAAATAATGATTTTATTGAAGTTATAAATCCACAATTTTACATTAAAAAAATTCACGATGACATAATCACGTAAATCACTATAATGTTGTACTCTTGCATGACTTAACAACAATTTTGTCATTTGATGGGCAATTTCATCTGTGTATCGTTTGACATGACATAACTTCTAACTACTTTACCTCTTAGTTAGCATCTTGCATTCCTTGAAAGGCCGAGCCTAATTTGAAATATTTAAGGGTCTCATTCATGATACCTTCCACTGATTACAAATAATATGTCTAAAAAATCATCATCTGCAGTCCCAGTTCATCGGTCCAACTCACTGCTTCCATGATCAGGCACAGAGCCACGTTTTGGGTTGCCCTAGATCATAGCCCAAAGTAGCCACCAAAAAACAAATTTTTTTAGTAATACCTAACCCATAATTAGTTTTAGCCCAACTCATATTTTTTATTCGGCCTAAGGCGGACACCAATGAACATAATTTTTTTAGAAATACTCAACCCATAATTTGCTTTAGTCGAACTTATATTTTTTATTGAGCCCACCCATACGTAGAGCCATGTTGTGGGCTGCTTTCGGTTGTAGCCTAAGACAGTCATCAAAAAACAAAAAAAATATTTTAGTAGTACCTAATCCAAAATTTGATTTAGCCCAGCCCATATTTTTTAGAGGGCCGCTAAGGGCACCCCACCGTTTAATGAGGGCACCCAAAGTATTTGTAAAAATTTCAGCAAAACTGGAAAATACCATTTTGCCCTTGTATATATAGTGATTCAAACCCCACAAATCATTTTGACAAAGAAAAAAAGGCACCCCACCACAAGGTTGAACCACAAAGCCACATTGCGTTTGGCGAGCGTTGATCGATTCTTGCGGATTGACATCATCCGACAGCGAGGTAACAATGTTTGACAACCATATGATGGTTTTTTAGAACTGTTTAGTTGTGTAAAACTGTGAAAATGATGATTTGTTTGTCAACATAGGGTTTGGTAATTTCTTCAAATCCGAACTTGTTTCCACTATATAATGGAGGATTGTACTGCTACTGTGTGCAGAGGAGGTCGAACTCACGGTAATTTTGCAAATTTATTGTGTTTTTTATGCGGTTATCCGAAGTTTCTGTAGATGTGCGCGATTGTATCGGCCTCGCAGGACCGAGATGTATGGTGATGTCTCGGTCATAGAGGACCGAGAGGTGTACGTAGGTCACGGAATGGTACAACCGAGAGTACTCTGTAACTCTCGGTCGTACGTGAGCGAGACTCAGAAGAAAGTTTCGGACCTGTACAACCGAGAACCTATTTTTTGGGTCTTTTTGTGTTTGTGCTGTACATTTTGGTTGATTATAATGTTACACTGTTCGTATTGCAGGTAATGCCGGTTTGTACCCTATTTCCAGACTACAAGGACACGTTTACACCTTGTAGGCCCTTCCCATCTAGAGAAGCGGCTGTTTCATGGCTTCAAATGATATGCCGTGAGAACATGTTTGTGCTAGTGACAAAGAACTCTGACGCCGGGGCATTAAGCGCAGGGGAAGGGTGAAACTTGCCTGTGAGAGGTCTGGGACATATAGGGGAATGTCACAAAAAGTTGGGAAGGGTAAAGCAGCAAAAATTGCTTCGAAACCAAGAAATGTAAAAGAAGAAGAGGAAACGGCGATGACTCAAACTGGTACCAAGAAATGTGGATGCCATTTCCTTATCAACGTAAAGGAAAATGCTGACTCCTTGTGGTATGTAATCGTTATATGTGGAGGCACAATCACGAGCCCGCAAAAAACTTGGACGACCATTCATTTGTCGGGAGATTGGATAAGGGGGAGCAGGAAGTTGTGGTGCAAATGACAAAGGGGAATGTGAAGCCAAGAGACATCCTAAATACGTCGAAGCAAAGAGATGTTAGAAACGTATCGACAATGAGGACAATATATAATGCAAGACAAAAAGTCCGAAATGAGGATGCGGGTGGGAAGACTCAAATGCAACAACTGTTGCACATATTGGAGAAGAATAAGTGGATGTCATGGCATAGGAAGCATCCCGTTACGAATGTTGCCACCGAGTTATTTTGGTCACATCCCGACTCAATAAAGTTGCTAAGGTGTTTCCCATCGGTTATTTTGATGGATTGCACGTACAAGACAAATAGGTACCGAATGCCTTTGTTGGAGATTGTTGGCATCACTTCTACGCACTTGACGTTCTCCGTTGGGTTCACATTCTTATCATCAGAGAGTCATGGGAATTATGTTTGGGCACTTGAGAACTTGAGATCCATATTGGATGGGTGGCCTAAGCTTTGACGTGTTCGTTACGATAGGGACTTAGCCCTTATTAGTGTCATAGAAGAAGTTTTTCCGCCCTCGTTCACCTCCTTTGCTCTTGGCACATCAACAAAGTAGTATTGGCCAAGACTAAGAAGATGTTTGGGGAGAATGATGGTTTTGCACGTTTTATGGATAGGTGGACGAGCGTGATGTATGCCAACTCGGATGCCTTATTCGAAGTTAGGATGAATGACCCAGTTGTGAGTTTGGGAATGTCAAGGGTCTTACGAGTACTTGGACAACACATGGTTAAAGAACTACAAGGAGAAATTTGTCTCCGCTTAGACAAATAGAATTATGCACTTTGGGGAAACGACAACGCAGAGGGTGGAGTCTGCGCATTCTATTATGAAGCTACACCTTGGGAACAATCAGGCCAATTTTGAGACTCTGTGGAATGTGGTTGATGGCCTCCTTAGAATCCAACACAACAATATCAAGGCATCGTTTGAGCTAAGTTTTAATGTGGTCCAACATGAGTACATTGATGAGTTGTATCGACGATTGCGTGGTTATGTCTCTCAACGGGTGCTTAGGCTAATTAGAGATGAATTGACACGTGGAGAGGATGTTGGTCACGACTCCACTCGTTGTGGTTGCGAGATACGCACCACACATGGCCTTCCTTGTGCACATGAGCTAAACCATCATATATTTGCTCGGTCGCCCATCCCTCTCGAGGACATTCATGTTTACTGGCGAAAGTTGAGTATGATACCTGAGAATCCGGTGGACCCGTCTAGCGAAAGTTGAGTATGATACCTGAGAATCTGGTGGACCCGTCTGGGTACAACGTGCACGATGAGATTGAACGGGTGTTGGAAGAGTTTCATGCTTGCACTGATGAGGACGATCGACTCAGGATTATTCAGCAGCTCAGGGAGATTAGTCGACCTTCGTCTACACCGGGAGTTGTGCCGCCGGCGAAAATTAAGACAAAGGGAAGGACACCGGGGTCTTCGAAGAGAAAACACGATGGTGACAATTCTTCAACGAGACGGTTGCCGAGCGGATTTGAGTACGTGCTATCGACTCAGGAGGCCTCCAGTTCTAGGCAGAAGAAAAGTAAAGTTGTTCCTAAAATGCGTCGTGGCAGTCGACGCACGCAAAGTGCAACTAACATGGCTTACGGTCATTGCGTAGAACCGGATTGGTTGCCACATGTTGAGGGCATCATCGATGTGGTTGCCGATGGAAATTGTGGATATCGGTGTGTTGCGTATGGGCTTCGACTTGCCGATGTAGACGGGTGGAGGATTGTCCGTAGAAGGATGTATGATGAAATTATCGGGCATGAAAACCTTTGGCGGGAATTGCTAGGCTCGAGTTACGAGAGTGTCAAGATTGCGGTGCATTGCCAAGAGAATCAAGTTGGTGCATCTTTCAAAGAATAGTTGACACTTCCAGACATGGGATTGTTGGTATCCACTGCATTCAATGTCATTCTCGTCAACCTCTCGCATGGGAGTGCTACCACATTTCTACCTCTACGTAGTGCTCCACCGTCGTCGTTGCACAACGGACTTGTCATTGCCATGGTAAATGACATGAATATACATTGGGTTAGGGTAAGTGCTATGAATATTGTTAAATTGTTATTTTTTCCCCCGGAGCGGGGTTGTGACAATATGTTTATGTTATATTGTTCACTTTGACAGGTGAAGTTGCGTGTGAATGCACCATTGCCATCCTTATATCCTTCGTGGGACCGGTATGTTGAGGACTGCGCGAAAGGTTGGCGTGATGGATTCGTCTTTCGAGACATCGCGCCCATTGCAACTATTGATGATGCCACCATATCCGTTGTAGATTTAGGTACACCGTAGTGCTAAACTTGTACCTAGAATTCTTGATGCCTGTAAATTTACCAATTTTGAAAGTTAGTTGTCAAGTTGTACGGATATACAATGAGTGTAATTTCGTACCACCTTTGGGGTATTGTTGTATAGTTTGATTCTTGTATAGTGATTTTATCCTAGTACATTAATATATAATTACTTTTGTTTTCGTGGCTATTGTCGTGCTGGAATTTCATTCGTGCGAAGTTAGTTGGAAAGTTAGTTGTCGAGTTAGTGGGAAATTGTTGTTGGAACAGACGTGTCGGCCTTGAATGACCGAGACATACGGTACAGTGTCGGCCATACACCACCGAGAACTAACGTTAAGGTTCGGTCGCGCAATACCGAAATTACCGCTTCTCGTCGACCCATGCGCGACCTTACCCATGGCTTCTCGGCCATCAGTAACCGACACATATTTAAATACTGGAATCAGCGACATTCTCGGCCGGGTAAGACCGAGAATCCTGTATTTGTCTCGGTTGTTCAGTACCGAAAATTGCACATGATTGTCGGCCTTGCTTGACCGAGACACCCTCATAATCAGAAAAAAACAAGTATCCTAGAACAAAAAAATACCAAAATAGAACGATAGGCAATGTAACATTATAAACTGTCATAAAAATGTCGTCAACAGGCAACAAGTACTCATCAAACATTTAAAAATGTCGTAAATCATGTAGTCAATACGCACCATATAAGCGCAACACAACAAGTACTCATCAAACATTACAAACTGTCATAAAAACATCTCCGCAAACCTCATAAAACTTAAAGAATGTCATACAAATGTCTATCCCTCCGCAAAACGGTCATTGCTTGGGTTTCTTCAAATTCTTCCTTTGATACTCCTTCCCATGCATTCTCTTCGGAGGGCGAGCATCGACCGTGCAAGTGGCGAGCTCTGGCTGTGGCGGGGTGGAGTGTGTGGAAGTGCTACCATGCTTTGGGGCCGCCTCGGCCTGCTTCGGTAGGGCCGAATGTTGCGGTTGTGCTTGGTTGCGATCGCCGGAGTCGTACTCGTGGGGGTGGGACCTATACTCCTCCCCGAAAGAAAGTTGACGATGTCACTCGCCATTGTCCTCGCCGACTCATTCGTACGCACCTCCGGCGGGAGGTCCATCCATCGCAACACCGCGTCCAACGCTCGCCTATTACGCTGATGAAAAAAATCGGGTTAGTGTCAATGTAAAACATATCGAAATTAATAATAAATGCATAATACATATAACCATTTCAATACCTCAAGTAGCTCGTTGTCTGCGATGGTTGTGGCGACCATGTCATGGTCCTGAAAGCTCGGATTGCTGATAAGGGGATGAGACACTTTGAGGAACCAAGGCAGGTAGCTGGTGTAGCCAAAAACTCAAATTCTGCCTTCTCGCCCCGTACTTCAGGAGCCAACAAATGGTTCCTCCATCGCTCCCAATTGTCTTGTTGGAACCCATACTTGACGGAGTACTTGTTCGCATATGGGCCTCGGTGTGCTTCCAATGGACGGTACGGAGGATCTGATATAGATTGCACATGGCCAAATTGTCTCAGAATCCTCTCCGGGTGGTAGGGCTCCACCACATCCATGTACTTGATCGTCCCACTGTAAAAGGCCATCGCGTGCACAACGCCATTTTCCCTTAAATTCACATATGGGTCCCAAGTGACCTGCAACAAATACAACAACCATTGTTAGCAAAAAAAAATTTACTAAAACATCAATCATCAGAGGATATGGATAACCATCTCACCTCACTTGGGCGCAACCTATCCAAGGTTCTCCTAATGGCCCCGACCTTGTCAACATTCGCCACCGTCTCGTGCTTTTGAATCCATCTGGAGACACGAGGTTGCACGTAGTCCATGTACTTCGCATTGGGTGTGGCCAGACCAAGTTTGAAATGGTCGTACACCCATCCCTGCAAATACATACAATGTTAGTTAGTCCACAATTGCAAGTTGGCCTAATTGAAAAACAAAATGAAAATTAAGTCTATTTCACTAAAATACCTCAAGCAATGTGAGGTAGCCAACAATCTGAGACACTTGCTGTCTCGTGGCGGACCCCAAGTGTCGATACAAGTAGGCCAACGCAGCCGCACCCCATGCGTAGTTTCGTACGTCGTCCAAGTCCTCAAGAAGCTTCAGCAGCGCGATCGACACCCGAGACCCACTCTTATCGGCAAAAAGAGTGCAGGACAACAAGTATAACAGGTACGCTCGGGCGGTGCATTCCACATGAAGATAATTTCTAGGTCTCGAACCAGCTTTGGGGCACCATCGACTCTTCAACCAATGTTTGCGCACTGTGAGCCCCTTGTTGATATTCACCTCCTCCTCAGCCTCCTCGACGCTAACCCCAAGTAGGTTCGAGACCATCTTGATAGCGTCCGAGCAAGATTCCTCCGTGTACCTCGCAAAGTTCTCCACTGCAACAACTTTGCCCGTCACAGGAATCTTCAGGAGGAAGCTGACATCCTCTAATGAGATAGACATTTCACCAAAAGGTAGGTGAAATGTGTTCGTCTCCGGCTGCCACCGCTCCACAAATGCAAAGATCACCTCCTTGTTGGCCTTGTGGTATGAGCAGTCTATGAGTGTATTCAACCCGGAACGCTGAATAATCCTCTGAAGTCCCGCCGTGTCCGGGTGGCACGACTGTAAATCCCATTCCTGTATTTGAGCTCTGTGATTGATACACTTAAGAACGGGCCGCTCCTGCAAATGTAAAAACATCTCGTCATTATGTGAAGACCATGAGTATTAAGTGAATCCGTTCAATGAAATTGAAATTACCTCATTGCTCCAAATCGATAAAGCCACATGATCCTTGAAGCTCTTCAACAACGCCCCGTCTATAGGACCACCGGGGAATGGAGCACGCGCTTCAACAGACACTTCTGGCGCTCCACCACTACTGCTCCCGCCCACATAACGATCTGTTTCTATCGTGTTCCCCGCCTCTGAAGAGTCACTGCTACTAGACTTCGATGCATGCCCCTCCTCTTCCCTCGGCAACAACAAGATCCTCGGTCGCCGGCATCGAGGGTCGAACCCTCATCGTGCAAATGTAACCTTCCACGAGTACCATCTACCTTCGCCTTGCCCTTAACATCCTCATTCTCCTTCTCTTTCACTTTCCGGTACGATGCTGTCGGGGGTCTCCGGCCACCTCGCCCCCGGTTAGGCCTCGAGACCTCAACTCCAGCCTCCTCCCTAGTCACCGGTACTTTGGACGAGCCATACCTGAAAAAATTACAACATATAAGCGCATGGAACAGAACCCAAAAAAAATTTACAAAAAAATGTTCAAATTCATCCATTTCTAATGTCTCGGTCAAGCAGGTCCGTCAAACAACCCATATTTTCGGTCACCCATTACCGACAATTCCTCCAATATATCGGCAGGGTACAACCGAGTCCAATGAAAATGTCTCGGTTATGCCCCACCGAGATTGCTTGACCATTTCAATTCGCCTTGCTCTCGGCCAATCACGCCCGAGGCTACTCTAACACTCTCGCCAGTGTACAACCGAGAGTATGAGCAAATTCTTGGTTGTACACCACCGCCACCACATTACCTAGCACTAATTCTAGCTCTCGTCACATCTCGGGCGAGACAACTAGAGTACTCTCGGCCATGCGTAACCGAGCCACTGTGAGCTTTTCCACCCTTTGTGGCCGAGACTTCGACTTCCCAAAAATGTAGCTTCTCTCTCGGCCATGCTTGGCCGAGACAGTTAGCACATTCTCTGGCCTGTGTGGCCGAGAACCGCGAATTCCCATTTTTTTAACTATTGAACAAACCACCACTGCAAATCACAACTACTCTACCAAATGTAACTTAATTACACTAAAAACGTACCTTCAACCGAGCGATTTCGCGCAAATAATGTGTGTTCGACGAACTTCAACCGAACCCTAACTTGGAGACGAAATCGGCTCACACCACGACCCTACGAACTGCAAAAAGCCGTAAACCGAAGGAGAAACACAAGGCGAGACACGGGAGACACGATTTCGGAGATTCCTTTCACTGGTCGGTTCAAACCAAATGGGTTCTTCGAGTCAAGATCGGTGAAGGTGGTGCTGGGGGTGGTGGGGTGCAGCGGGATTTCCACGAGGGGTATTTTCGGTATTTCGGGTCTAATTTTTGGGTGCCCTAGGTAAATCGGTTTGTGCCCACATTAACTGGGTGCCCTCATTAAACGGTGGGGTGCCCTTAGCGGCCCTCATTTTTTATTCGGCATAGACATATACCAAATAATAAAAATTTGTTTAGTAATAATCAACCCACCAAAGAACATGTACGATCGCACTGAGTCATGTTGTAGGTTGCTCATATGTTGTAGCCCATGGCATCCACCGAAAAACAAAAAATATTTTAGTAGCACTTCACCCATAATTTGATTTAGCTCAACATAATTTTTTTCGTAAATACTCAACCCACCAAAGAACAGGCATAGAGCCAGAGACAGAGCTAGTTAGAGGGTTGCCTTAACCTACAAGCCTTGGAAAAAATAAGTTTTTTAGTTGTAATTTAGCCCAAAATTGAATTAAGCCTAGCCCAATCCCAACCCAAAAATGCCACATTTGAGTCATTTTTAAAAGGTGAAATGCTATCTTGACACTATTAAAGTCACACACCATATAAGACCCCAGTGGTTGGTTTTCGTGTGATACACTTCGTCGTAGATGCGCGCATATCTTGAAAAATATATCGTGTGAATTTATAATAGGTGTGTGGCTTTAAGTGTGTCAAAACATTACATTTTATTTTAGAATTGAACATAAATCACCCAAAAACATCTTCCAAATTCAACGAAATCTCTCAAAATTAATGTGTATATAAATCTTAAAAGATCGATTTTTTTTAAAAAAATATATTTAAAACTTTCCATTACAATAAGAATAAAAATCAAATAAAATCTCCAATTTTTAAACTTTTTTCCATTTTTTTATAAATTTATTTTTTAATCCATAAAGTTTGTGATACTTTTATGGTAGTTTTTTTATCAAATCATAATTTTATTTTTGAAGTATAGTGTTTTTTAACATTGTAATTAATTTGACCTTTATATAGTAGTTTTATTTAATAAAATCTTACTACAAAATATTGATATAAAAAAGTTATTGGTTTTAGCTTAGGGGACAAAAAATCCTAGCTCTGCCCCTGCATGGAGCCGTGTTGTGGGCTGCCCTCGGTTGCAGCCCATGACAATCATCAAAAAACAAAAAAATATATTAGTTGTAACCAACCCATAATTCGGATTTAGCCAAATCCATATTTTTTATTCAACCCAGGTCAGCCACCAAAGAACATTAATTTTTGTAGTAATAAAAAACCCATAATTTGCTTAAGCCCATTGCATATTTTTGATTGAGCTCACCCAACTTATAAAGAACAATTTAAAAAAGAACTTCACTAGGTTGTACGTCACACATATATTTGAGTGTAAGTATATAATTTAAAGAAGAACCTCCCCGAGCAAAGCAATTAGTACCCGAGGGTGCAGGGGTGTGCCATCTAATTCAGCATTGGCAACATTCCGAGCGTAACTGGTTTAAGGTTAATGTGGATGGCTCTAGTAATATCTGGAATGGGGAAGCTCGAGCAGGGTGTGTGGTTCGTAATGTATACGAAAGTCTTATGAAGGTGTTCGCCAATTATTGCCGAGTTGTAGGCTATATTGGGGGGTTTCCAGCTGTGTGCCCAATTGGGGTTTGAAAGAATTATGGTGGAGGCGGACTCCAGGGAAGTTTGGGATATGACCTTGGTAGAGAATTATAGGGTCCAGTATATATGTTCATTTCTCCAACAAATCAGGGTACTTCTTTGACAAGCTTGAGATGTGTCGGTTGTTTGGATACCAAGGTTTGCGAATATGTATGCTTATAGAATGGCAAAAAGAAGGTTAGATGGTCCTTCTAAAAATGTAATTTATTTCGTTGCTCAACATGATCAGGGCATTTTGTTGTCCCAAGACTCAATGTATTCCTTTGTTTCCCCAGTTGCAATGAATAACTTGTTGAAATTTTGCCAAATAATTTAGTCATATACTTTAACATATGAATGGAAATAAAGCAAAAAGTGATGATATACGAGACAATAGCATGTGTGTCCATTAAGTAGTAATACGGATGGACCGATTGTGTCGATTGGTAATTGTAAGCTCGTCCGTGTGAACGTTGCACTGATTTACGTACATTGGTGTTTAGACATTGAATTAACCAAAAAGTGGTTATTTGATACATGAAATGGTGCCATACGTGCAGATGTATTATTTGTATGCAATACATGCATGCATGCAATCTGTGGTGGCTCCAAATCTCGAGGCAAAACAAGCACCGCCACGTCGCCAGATACATCACCAAGCCCTGCCACGTAGTGGTCTACTTATCTATGACACCCCGCGGCCTAACTGGTTGCTTACACGTTTTCCAATAATCTCTAACCTAGCCATTTATTAGTCAAGTAATGATTAGTAAGATTATTTAGCCAGTTCGTTAATTTACGAAGTTCCAATAAGTTTTACTGCATAAGTCTTTAAATATATGAGTATTTTATGCATATTTAATAATCATAAGTAGTGAAAAACCCGGCAAAAAGATATCGTGTATATAACACATGCAAATTAAATACAAAAGATCCATATACATGTATCAGTGTTCTACAAGTCCCCAAAACTCAACAAAACGCAATATATACATATTGTGAGTCAGCACACGGGCTGGCATCAGATAAACTCAGAGGTAGTCCCCTAATACTCCCTTGTCCTTGCTCGTCGAAGGATCTACACTCGGTCATCCAACAAATACAATGACGAGTCTAATGAGTAAAATTCCAAGAGAAGTCCATACAATATTCATGAATAAAATTGATAAAACTACAAGACATCCAAGTAATACATCCGACAACAGAAAGTCATACTCATATGAATGTAGGCAGCATACGACATGCAAAAACAACAGCGAGTAAGGTAACAACACATACAAATTAAGCAGGTTCGGAAGTAAAGCAGTAGTAAATAAACAACCGAATAATACGAGAAAACCCTGACCTAAACCAGCCGATACATTGATAAAATAGGATAGGAACCGCATATATACTTGCAGGCTTACAGTGATTAAGCCCCAACTACAGTTAATGGGTGAACATTTCCAAACGCTATTTCAAGTCAAGGGAACACCGTAAATCCCTCCCGACAGTCGTATGTACATTCAACTGCCGTCAATACGAGTGCTAAACATAAGCAACCCGTGCAAGTGATTTAGCCACAACTAATGTATACGCAACCGAATTTAGAGTAAAAACCCATGTATGGCCACCAACAGTCACACATGTAATCCGATACCGATAAACGACGCCAGGTATTATATGAAGTTTTTCAATGGGTTCTACGCACCTTAAATACGCGCTCCAACTTCTCCAGACTCCCGAATCCGACCCCAACTGGCTCCCCGATACTTAAGCTACGGTCCCTTTAGTCCCCTGATGTCGATTATATGTTTTAGATTGATTACAAGTGTTTTAGGTTGAGTGCACAAGTCAGAGAATACAAGACAACCGATAAAAATTGGACTGTCAACTGTCATTAGCGCGTTAGGCTGCCCTCATAGCGCGCTATGTCTGAGTAGCGCGCTAGGGAGACACCTAGCGCGCTACTGTTCTTCAGGATGAAGGAGAGTGGCTTGCCCAAACTAGATAGTGTGATGTCCAGCCTGGGTAGCGCGGTAGGCGTGTCGGGTAGAGAAATTCTCAACTTGCGAATTCTGCGTACGGCACCCCAATTGGCCTACTCCAAACGTCGTCGAACACATCTTAAACTTGTGGGAGAAATCAAACACCAACAAATTGACCATATTACAACATATCAGAGAAATTTCTATCAATTCATGCATTCATTCAAAATTGATCAAAAACCCAATTTCCATGAAAATCATTTTAAAAACACAAAAATGTAGTTGTAATTGATCTAATAAGCTATGAAACTCCTCTAAAACAAAGATCTACACTTGAAAATCCGTTTTTTTGTCTAAGAACTTTAATTTGAGCTCATTTTGTCAATAGGAAGAAGTTGAAGATGATGTTGATGTCATCTTAGCTTAGATTCCCTTGATTTTGATCTTGAACACCAAATTCTTTCAAGATCGAATTCCAGCCAAGCCACTCCAATAACACTGATTTTTCTAAAATTTGCATGGATTACGTAAGCGGGTTTCTTGAGAAATCCATTAAGTGGGTTTATATAGTTGTTGATAAAATCAAGTGTGAGTTCGTATCTGGAGGACCATCATAAGGCTTCCCTTTAAGCTGTCCACACACAATTTAATGACTCCAATATGACACTAATCAATTAATTTAGCACTAAACTCATACCCAAATACCCGATATTCGGTGCCTCGCGCCTTGGCACGCATTTCGGTGCACGCTATAACTTGTCTTATCGATGCATTTGACTTAGCCTTTAATTTAATTACCTACTATATATCATTTCCTAACCTAGTCTAGCATCTCTGGTTCACTCCTACTTGATACCTGCGTCGACATGCTTCCCAGTGTAACTACCCGTCACACCAACTCGCCCGATAACAACGTACACACATGTGATGCAATATAATAATATAATGATTTTAAACATTGCACAGAACACAACCATCATCCATAAATAATATTTTCCATCGATTCTCGTGTCAAAGTCAACCGAGTTGTTCACGTAAGGCCCAAATTACGATTGTTAATCGCTAAAGTTAACATTAATCATAGTTTAATTAATTTGAGGTGTCACATAATCTTTCTTTCAAACATCACAAGTTAATACATGCATGTACAATGAACGGTTAATCAGTGACATCACTGATACATTCATGATTGTTGATAAACATGCATGACGTCACTGACACATTCAATGTTTCTTCAACATTTTAATGTATTGGGCTTATGTGTTGAAACGTTTTAACTTAATAAGAAGATACAATCTCAATTGCACGTAACTATATATACTCTCCCATAGATGAGGAAAACACAATTTTTCATTTCCTTTTTTTAAAAGAAAAACAGTCCTATTTTCCTTTGAATTTTATTTTTTAAGCATTATTTTAGTATAGAGTGAGTACAACAATGTGAAATCCGAGAATTTCATAAACTTGATTAGCATGCTAATTAAGGATTTTCGGGTTTTAAATTATAATTAAGTATCTGAGGTGGGACCCGCGTATTACGGATCAGAGATCATAAGTTTTAAAATATTATTTTTATTAGTTATGTGCATAGTGGACTTATTATACTCTATTTGACATAAAATATGGTTAAGTTGAGGTGTAGACGCGGTGTCAGTGAGTTTTGGAGTACGTTTGAGATTTTCTTAATTTTTGACGAAATTAGAGTATTGTTCGGGGTTTGATTTGGATTTAAAACTGGGGATAAACATGAAAATAAAAAGGAAAATGACAAATGACCATGGCAGGGCTCCCCTAGCTCTATTGGGCCCTATAAAGCAGGGCATTGCCCTGTCAAACCCAAGGAAGGCCTGGGTTATGTCCAGGCTGATCCTTGGGATAACTTAGGGACTGACTTGGGGAGACACAGGGCAGTATACTAAGTGCTAGGCGAGGCCGAACTGATACCGTAGCCTGAAGACAAAAAATGATGAGAATTTCGAAATAAAATTTGAAAAAGAATGGAAAATTGAGAAAAAATTACGAAAATATAGGAAGTTTGGCTAAGTTAAATAAATTGATTTCATTATTGATTAAGTGAAGTAATTAGGACTTTTCGAGACTTCTTAGTCAAGGTTATAAATTTTGTAAGGCGTACAATTGTAAATTAAGTTTTATATCTTAATTTAGGATTTGAAAGAGTTTGTAAACTAGTTTGCAAGTCATTTAGACAAGTTATAATTAAAGTTGAGGATTTAATGTAGAAACGAGACTTCAAATGGAAGTTTAAGTCTTGAAAAGACTTTGTCGGTATGTTAAAATGGTTTGGGGATTTAGAGGAATTATTTGGAGTTTTGAAATACTTTTATTAGAATTTTAAAGGATTGAAGTACTAACTTGACTTGAAAACTATGTGAAGTTGTTTTAAAATATCAAATTGAGTTAAGACTCTAAGTTGTGAACTTTGTTGATTCAATAGGACTTGTGGAGGCTCATGAGATTCGAGAAACACGTGAGTGAGGCTTCGCTATAAATTTTGAGTCGGCTTGGTTCTAAGTAAACCATACAGTGGTCTTTACTATTTATGGAATTTATGTAGCATCCCCTAACCCGATTAGGGCGATACTCGGCCTGAAACCCCAATTAAGCCTTGATAATCCCGCAAGACTTAAATAGAGCCAGCAACCTCTCTTTCTATCTCCTGATAAACATAATTGTATATCGAATATCGACGTAAAACAAATATCAAACGCAATGAAAATTAAAGTTTTTCTCGATATTAAATACGATATACAAAACCAAATCCAACCAGAATAAATCTCAATTATACAATACCTCCCATTCCTTGTGATTTTACAAAAATGTAATTAAATACAAATATATAAGACAATAGGAGATTCATTACATCGAAAAGAAGATCAAGACTCCTAAATCTTCTCTATCACATAGTCGTAGCGCTCGTCGATTTTCCTGAAATGTTAATTGGGGTGAGCACTCCAATTTGCTTAGTAAGTAGGGATTCACAAAACCATCAACATTCCATATAATAATTAAGAATGATATGCAATAACAATATGCATAATAAATAGCTAACGAGATTATGAACAACACATAATCAAATAAGCAATTGAAGCAAGTCCGATTGTCAATGATTATTACACTGCAATTCCCATTTTGTTTGTAAAACTAGGGTCGATTACCCATTGAGACCATTAATGCTATTACTAGTCCCACACATTGGCCAATGCAATGTCTAGTTAATCTATTAATGTCCAATGGTTCTATCTGAAACCCTCTAGTGAGTATGTAATCCATGCAACCTATCTAACTGAGTAGGAAGTTAAATAAAGGCCGAGAAGGTAACCCATCTCCTATATAACTTAATCTCAGTTCTAGGAGTTACTCTCGCGAATCACATTAAACGTCGTTTTCCATTTATTAAAAACATCACAGTGTACATAGTTCCCTCTATTTAGTCCATAAACTATATGAGCTACATATACTAAAATAGCCAAAAAACATTGATAAATAAGTGAATCTATACTTACTTCGGTTTAGGTTTCCGTTTCCAAACTTCCTAAGTTTTTGGGTCACTCACGTTTTCCCTATGTTTTAACACAAATCACAAACCATTTGTGATTAATATAGGTCTAACACCCTATGTTTAAAACCCCCCAAGTCAGTCCCTGATACCTAAGGAAATTCTAAGTAAATTACAACAAAATTGATGTTTTCTAGGGTAGGAGCACGCTCCCTCAATTGGTGGAGTGCGCTCCATCAGCTGAGTTCATCTCAACTGATGAAGTGAGCGCGCTGCTATGCTAGGTAGATCGCGCGTCACCCTGCACTGTCTCGACAGTGAATGGGGCAGTAACCACTGTTCCATTACCAACTCATCAAAACAACCTCAAACACTCTGCCAAAACATTAGGGAGAACCTCTAGTGAGGTATGAACTCATTTCCTGTGATCAAACACAACAATTCACATAGAAATCATCACCAATCATTGATTTTAACTTATAACTCAAAAATCAACTTACCAAGATGATGATCTCTGATCTAACAGCTGTTTGATCTTTTGAATCAACTCAATTCCCTCATGGATCAATCGTCACAAGATCAAACCCTCAACTGCTTGGTTCCTCTCACTCTCTCGATGAATCGATGCAACAGTGAGGATAAACTTGAGATTTTTGATTTAAATATATGGATTTCATCGAGATACGCATTGTGCTATCTTGAGGCTGATCAAACGATTGATGTGTTAATAAGACACATCCTAAAGTGACACACATGTTGACACCATCAATACTTACGCTCATCTCGAGGTGATCTAACGATCCATATTCAAACCAAACTTATAATGTTAATATATACATTTATATATTAAATATATATATAAATATTTCGTGTATTTTCTCACCAATAAATTCACTAGACATGCCAATGAGTGTTCTCGAGTGTGCATATTTATTTCACGACCCCCTCGTCGCACTTGGTGTACCGACAACTTATTGTTTAATTACTTAATTTTTGTTTATAGGCTTGTATATAAATTCTCTTTGTATACTACAAACTATAAATTCACCAAACATTCCAAACAAACACAAATCTTCACACAAACCCATGCACACGTTGATTGAGATACGTCAAACTTAACCACAAGTCTAACTCGAGTTAATTAAGATTTATATTAGCACTAATCACCAGCTTAAGGCAATGGGTCGTTATAGTCTCCTAAATTTAAAGCAATTTTATTCTCGAAATTAAAGTAAACGTAAAATTACTTGTAGTTTTGAAGAGAAATGGAAACTACCCCTTCATATAAGACTCGTGGTCCCAAGTTAGGTCCTCATCTCCGTGAAATTGTCATTTCACATTAACCAAAGGAATCTATTTGGTTCTCAGCTTCTAAATCTTACGATTAAGTGTCTAAATTGGGTGCTCATAAAAAAATAAGTCTTCTCGAAGATCAAATTCATTCCAATCAATTCTTGGAGTAAACTAAGTCTCCATTTTGCGAAGCATAGACACATGGAAGACATTATGAACTCTGACTAATTGAGGAGGTTACTTTAACCTTTAAGCAACATGACCAAGTCTTTCCTGCACTCCGAACGACCCAATATACCTTGGAGCTAGCTTATTTCACAATCCAAACCTATACAATCCTTTCATAGGTGAGACTTTCAGCAGGACGAGATCGTCCATTGAAAACTCCAACAACTTATGACGTTTATCAACGTATCTCTTTTGTCTTAGTCGTGCTGTAGTTAAACGCTAGCGAATATGCTGAATTCTCTCTGTGTAGTTCTGAATCAACTCACACAGAGAAATGTATTTCTTCCAGTTACCACCAAAATCTAAGACACAAGCTCGAAGTATATTCTCTAGCACCAAAATCAACCGCTCAGGCTACTTATAAGTCTGCGGATGGTATATTGTACTAAGGTTGAGAATAGTTCCCAACTGTCTCTACAATTCACTCCATAGTCTAGACGTGAATCTCAGATCTCTATCTAAAATAATCGACACTGGAGCTCCATGAGATCTCAACACCTCACATACGTACACCTCATATAATCGATCAAGATGATCTCACATGGAAACTAGTAAGAAATGTACAGACTTCGTCAACCAGTCAACTACAACTTATACCATATCATGCTTACGCTGACTCAAAGGTAGACCGAAAATAAAATTCATCGATATTGTGATGCATCTTAGTGTTACATGGATGAATAAAGTAAAGAGATCTATAGGATTCCTACAACAACTCATACCTCAACTGATCCTGAGCTGGAATCCATAATCTATCATTGAACCGTAACGCACCATCATCAGAAATTGACCAATCAGGATGATCCATACTTAACTGCTAATCTTTGATGTGATATATAATCCTAATCAACTTTTTGATAACTAATCACCAATTGAATCATCTCTTGTTCAGTCCGAATCTAAGCTCTGAAGAACAGATTAATAGCTATGGAATTAGCTCTGACAGTTGATGATGTATCATTTAAATTCACATGAATCATCCTTATAGATGATTCATCAAGAAGTTTAAACTGAGAAGCTCTAGTAGTAACTACATTTTCTCAGCCTGTTCTTTTCCTACTCAAAGCATCCACAACCCCATTTGCCTTGCCTGTGTGATACTCTAGAGTGAAGTCGTAGTTCTTGAGAAACTCAAACCATCTACACTTCCTCATATGTTTTTTTTAATTATTTGAGTTGTAATTGAATACTGACAATATGTTAATACTTTTATGTGTAGTTCTAAATTATCCATACGCTAATTAACTTGTATATTTACTTCTCGTCCTACACCAATCGACGACGAAGTTAAGCATACAATCTTTTAAGGGAAGCATCCCAATGTTTATATCCTGATAAATTAATACTAGAGAACTTACACAACAAACTATTTCTTCCAATAACTATCACCTTCTGAGACACAAGCTCGAAAATTATATTCTCGAGAAGTAAGATTAGTTGTAGATATATTGTGTTAAGATTGAGAAAGGTCCCTTCTACTATTATATATTTATTCCCCACTTGGAAGTAAACTTTTGGTTCCTCACCGAAATAATAATCTTGGTTCTCCATAAAATCTCAACTTTTTTTACATATATATATATATATATATATATATATATATATATATATATATATATATATATATATATATATATATATATATATATATATCTCAGTGATGACCACTTCTCAAATTAGGGCACCACCCAGCCTAGTCCCGTCATTAAGCCATAATCTCGTCACAGACTTAAACACCGAATTAGTCATCCTTTTTTCAAAATTCTCCTACTTACAAGTTTTTTTTTTCAAATAAGAATTTTTTTATTTTATGTCAATTAATAAATCAGAGTTAATTAAAAAATTACAAGATTAAAATTTATTCAGCTCAAGTTTTAACAATTTAGCGAAAGCTTTTAATAAGATACCTAATAATGTGGAAAAACCAGGAAATAAAGATCACATGCATATATATATATATGTATAACCCATAATATATACAACCCCAAAAGTATCTAGTCAGGGTGCTATCTCTCAACCCATAATATATAAAACCCCAAAAGTATATGAAAGACATATAAAAGTCATACAACAAAGTCAAAAACCTACAAAATTTGGTGTAGCAGCACTCCACTGGCTAAAAGGTAGTCGTCGATCTTCTCTTTGCTTGGTCTGCTACTCGATGGATCTACACTGTGACATCCAAGAATTTTATAAACTTGATTAAGCGGCTAATTAATTATTTTCAAATTTAATTTGGATTTAGGTATCTTAGGTAGGACCCACGTGTTACGGATAAAAGATCATAAATTTAATAATATTTTTGTGTATCATATGCCTATTTGATGTATTATAAAGTATTTCGACGCGAAATAGAGTCAAGTGGAATGTATACGCGATGTCCGCGAGTTTTAGAGCGCAATGAGAATATTTCTCCAATTTTGGTGAAATTGAGGTATTTTTCAGAATTTAATTTGGATATAAACTGAAAAGATAATCACAAAATTAAATAAAATAATTAATAAATTGGTGGACCTCTAGTGACACGCGGGGTCAAGGGTGACACGCGTGGGATGTACAATAGTGTGCACCCTCGAGGGTAGTCGTTGGCGCGCGTGGCAAGTTTATATCCGCGAAAATACATAGGTGTTTATATATTTATATATATATAATATAGTTTATATATATATAAATCAATCCTATAGTTTAAATCAAATAAAAGTAAGCATTGGATTCGCCTCGAGAGAGCTTAACGTTAGCATCGAGGAAGAGAATGGGTGATATGTTAACTACTGAAGAGGATTTGTCCACACCTCGAGATGCGCACCGTCCAATTTCAAGGAAAATCGAAGGTGCATGATTTATATATATAACCATTTAATCTACCTCGAGATACGCGATACGTGTCTCGAGGAGACCAAAATAATTGATTTCATGTAAGTCAATTAAGATAAGAGGTGGTGGTTATCTTGTTAATAGCCACAAGATCGCCTCAAGATATGCAGCAATATCTCGAGGAAGATCAAATTAAATAATGAAATGAATCATTAGATTTGCATCGAAATTCGTGCAATGCGAATCTCGAGAAAATCTAATATATATTTTCAAATCAATACACCGCCTCATTCAATTTTTTTTGAGATAAAGATTAACCTCGATACGTAGTATGTATCTCGAGAAAGATCAAATTTATATTATGAAATTGGAACCATTATATTTGTCTTAAGATTACTGCGATGCGAACCTCAAGAAAATCTAATATATATATATATATATATATATAATTAAACACAACAAAACTAATTTCTCATTCAATTTGGTTTCGACAGTGGAGATCGAAATAAGGTAAGACTAAGTGGGAGAGAGAGAGAGAGAGATCAAACGAGAGAGAGTCAGAGGGATCGAGACCAAGGTGAGTGTGTTGTTGTGTTGGTTGTCATTGTAGTTGTGTTCTTGGAGTTTGTTGGCTGTTGATGTTGTTGGGTCGTTGTTGATGTATGTTGATGGAATGGTGGAAGCTCGGTTGTCTGGGAGGGAGACGGTTAGGGAGCCGTCTCCTTTGCCCAAATGCACCTTGGGGTTGGGCCAAACCTAACCCCAATCAATCGCGAAAATTAAAAAAAATGTTGGTTTGTTAAAATAGGGGCTACTGGAGGAAGAAGAAATGGGGGATTGACCCAAACCGTACTAAATCAGATCCGGTTCAACTGAATCGGATCGGCTCGTTTAAGGGGTCAAACCACCTTAATAATAATAATAAGTTAAAATAAGGAAAAATAAGGAAAAATCCTGAAAAAATAATATTTTGACCAAATAAATAGAAATGAGAGATTTTTATGAAAAATGAGGATTTCGAAGTTTTCTCGAGGATTTATACTGAGGTTTTCCTCGTAATGCGGGTTGTGATACCCGAAAATGCCCGAGATTTGAAAAATTGTTTTAACGAACCATAATTTGTAGTCAAAATTGAGATTCGGACATTCGATGATAAGATTTGGAGGGATTCTGGGGTTTTCAAGTCGAGGAGAACCAAATAAAATATAATAAATTAGAAAAATTATATGTAAGCCTTGACAACGTAATTTTCGATGCCGAACAATAATTTTGAGTCAAAAATGAAATCCAGGCATCAAAGAATTTATTTTGAAAGTATATTAGGGATTTTGGGAATCGATTAGGTCAATTAAATTGCAACTAATTGAAAAAAAATTATGCGATTGTTGTGGAGACTTATTGAGCTTATAAATGAATTGTAGGATTGTAATTGGAGCCCTATATGGACTAGTTTACCGACTCAGAGCATAAGGGAGTTGCGGTATCGTGTTTGTAAGGTTAAGTAAATCTTATGGTAACCTTTACATTGATCATTTAACGACCAAAATTAATTAAACTAGGATTAGCGTTAATCTCGGAGATTAACGATCATAATTCGGACGTTACGTGGACAACTCGGTTGACTCGAACACGAGAACTGAGGAAATATGTTATTTATGGATGGTGGTTGTGTATATATGGTGTTTAAAAAATTATTATTATTATATTGCACCACATGTGTGTATGTTGCTATCGGGCGAGTTTGTGTGACGGGTGTTCGCCTCGAAAGGCGTGTCAATGAGGGTGTCGGATAAGCGAACTACATGTACACTAGGAAACTCGACTAATTCACGTTAGGAAGACTAATTAATCAATTAAAATGGGTAATATGATCATAGGCCAAGTAAACTTCAATTAAATCAATAGGTTATGGCGTATCTCGAATTGCATGCCGAGACGCGAGGCATCGAGTGACGAGTAGTCGAGGGTTAGTGGGATCACAAAATTCGTCAATTTGGTGAACAAAAACACTAACCATATATATTATAATGGGTCTAAGCTAATGTAATTGAATCAAATAAATCAATGCCTATAGTTTGGTTATTTAAATTAGAAACTATGAGATTGTCCTAGAGATATATGTTGACACATCTATGAACCATGTGAGTAGCAAATTAGTGTCACTTTAATTGGGTTAGTGGGATACATGTCAAGGTGTGGATCATTAGGCGAGTTTTGAGATACGTAAATACATAGATATCAATAGCTAAGAATCAATATTACCTTAATATATAAGATCAACACATGCAAGGAAACCATTTTTATTTTCAACTTATGAATCAAAAGAACTTGTCGGAGAAGAAAGAAGTTGATGGAGAGAAGGAATCCATGGAAGATTGGTGAGAATTTCTCAAGATAGGTGGTACATCAACTAGGTACACATCTATTTATGTCAGATTGAAATCATTTTTGGTTTTTAGCTAATTCGAGAAGGTAGATGATTGAATATTTGCAATAGGTTTATATATTTGGATTCCTCATTTGAAGCTGATAATCCAGCTATATTGAAGTTCTTAATTTGGATTTGAAATAAAAAAGATATGAATTTTTGAATTTGCAAGACCAAAACTAGAATTCCGCATGTTAAAATTAGGAATTAGCCTATGTAATTTGGACATAACTTGCTCATTTTAGGTCCGAATCGACCCAAACTGGTGGAATTTGAAAGCTTACTCAAAGGATAACAATTTTGCTTAACTGGAGATGTTGTAATTCAATTGTTTTCATGTCTAAAAGTGCTCTACAAATAGGTGTTGGAACTCCGAAGAAAAGTTTTGAAACTAAACTTGTTAAAGACATAACACCCCAACTACTAATCCAAATGAGCTTATCTTTTAGTATGTTGTATTTAGGTATGTTTGCTACCTTGTGACCAAAAATCACCTTTTTTGAAAATATAGATTGGGAGGAATAGATTTTCTAAGTCCTCTGATCGGATTAGGTTCCAATTAGAGCTATGTTTAGTATAATCATGATATCTCTTTCGTTTTAAATCAGAATTTTGCAAACTAAACCTTTTAGGAAAGCTAAAATAGAGACCGACGATCTTTATATTGGCGGAAGATTTCGAGATTTGGACCATTTCATGCCTAAAAATGCATTGTAGCATAAGACTGAAATCGAGGCTTAATTTAGTCTTTAGGGCTGATTTGGGAAGATCGATTTGAAACATATTCAACCAATTTGAATACACAAGAAACACACTTAACTAACTTCAGGGACTTAGGGGACTGTAGCTCCGATATCGGGGAGCTTGTCAAGTTGGATTCGGGTGTCCGGGGGAGTCGGAATTGGTGTTGAGGTGCGTAAAAATGCCTCACATAATTCATGATTTAGTTTATCAACTTCGCTTTTCATGTGTGACTGCTGGTGGGCACACATAGGATTTTCACTCATATTTCAGTGTGCGTATATATTGGTTGTGGCTAAATCGCATGCACGGGTTACTTGTGATAGTGCTCGTGTCGATGACAATAGAATATATTTACTACTGTCGGAAGGGATTAGGGTGGTCCTGATGTGTAATAGCGTCGAGAAGGGACCATGTCGTTTACTGAAGTTGAGGTTTAGCCACTGTAAGCTTGTAAGTATATACGAGGTTCCTATTCGATTTATCGATTACTGGCTGGTGTAGGTCATGGTTTTCTATTGATTATACGGATGTTTATTGATTAATGTTTTATTTATGAACTAGTTTAATTGGTATATGTTGTTTATTTATTTCACGCTACTGCTTTTGCTTGTCATATGCTGCTTACATTCATGGGAATATGACACACTGTTGCCAGGTGTTATATTTGCATGTCTCGTAGTTTATCAGTTTTATTTCATGAATATTGTGTGGACTTCTCTTGGGATTTTACTCACCGGACTCGTCACTGTGATGGAGTGCAGATCCTTCGACGAGCAAGGGCAAGGGCAAGGGCAATGAGGTACTGAGCGACTACCTTTGAGATTGTAGAGTCAGCTAGTGTGGTATCAGTATGTATTTATTTTACTTTTGTTGCGTTTTGGGGACCATAGAACACTGATTACATGTATATGAAACTTTTGTTATACTTAACTCGCCTTGATATATATATGGTATCTTTTGCCGGGTTTTTCACTACTTAGGATTGTTGAATACTGTATAACTTACTTGAATTAAGACTTTCGTTGTAAAATCTCATTATAACTTGATAAATTGATTAACTGGCTAATGAAATCATTAATAATTATATGGAAATTAATTAGCTAAGTTATGAATAAATGGAAAGTGTAAGTAGCCAAGTAGGTCGCGTAATGTCAAGGATAAGCGAGTCATGACGTGAAAAGGCTTGGTGACGTAGGATGCGACGTGGCGGGTAGCAAGGCGACCTGAAATTTAGGGCCGCCACAGATCATGCATTCACGTACACGAGAGGAAAGAGGCAGGGGTCCCATTGTGTTCATTGGCTATATATGTGGTAGGATGAACATCGTGATGCTCTGCGATTGGGTCACTAATCGTTGTAGACACTTATTTAGGATGAGTTGGGTGGGGGCCCCAGGCCCCGAGGCTGCCCCGGGGTGTCGTCATGTCGTGCGGTCCTTGCCTAGTAGGCTCAACTAAACGTGTCCGACACCTGCCCGTCTACCTTATGTCTCGATTATCGTGTCCACGTGTGTGTTATCCAGTAGTTAGTTAATAGTTTTATATTTTCTTGAGTTATTTCCTTAAGTATTTAAAGTTCCTTAAGTTCAACAATTTTTAGTTTATTCGAGTAGTCCTAGCCATACTGATGGTTTGTATTTTACAAGTTAACATAAAGTCATCGAAAGTCTTAATTTGATGCAAATAAAGTATTAAATTAGCATGATAAGAATTATTCATAAGAGCATGTCCTACGGTGGAAAACTCGAAAAAATGCTCTGTATATAGGCGACAATACCATAAAATTGTATATATATACAAGTACAGTGTCAATCTAGTCTCTCAATACCCAAAATAATACAAAATATCAAAAGAAACACATACTAGTATGTAACGGTCTAATATTTATTGACTTCTTTATTTAAATTATTTTCTGACTTAGACGCCAACTCAGGCCCACGTGGACGCCTCGAATAGGCTAGGACACGCCCGACTAGGCTTGAATAGTAATTTTTGTTTGTTGGGTGCTTATTTGCGATGGTAATTATTGTTTTATTCATTATTGCATCGCATGTGTGAGTTGTATTGACGTATCATGTCAAGACATGAGATGGGTATTCACCCTTGAAAAGCGTGTCGACACGGGTATCAGGTAGGCGAAGCACGGGTACACTAAGTCTAGACAAATATTAAATAAACTAATATGACAATAAACAAGGCGAATGTGACATTTAATGATAATAAAATCATAGGCTAAGTCGAAATAATTGGGTACATCAAGGATTGGCGCGCTTCGAGATCCGTGTCGAGAGGCGGGGCACTGGTTGTCGGGTAGTCGAAAGTGAGTGAGACCACAATTGGGTTAATTATGCATCAAATATATTAACTATATTATTGTTTTACCTAAGTTAGCTATTTAAAAAGAGTTAATTTGATTTGCCTATAGTTTGATCAAATAAAATAAATACCATTGATGGGCATTAGGATGATCTTACAATGTGTGATACTAGGCCATTTAGTGTCTCCATAAAGTCACTAGTTGGTGGTTGACAACTCAATTAGTAGCATTTAGATCGTCATCGAGATACGTGTATACAATTGATTTTATCACAAACTATAAATACCCACTTGGTGGGATTTCCATCAAAACCACTCACAAATCTCATGCAAAATTGGAAAATCTCAGCAACTTTGGGAGGAATTTCAGCTCAAATTGAGGATTTAGAGCTGAAATTCAGAGATCAAACAAGGTAATGCACTCTCTCTCTCTCCCTCAATTTAATCTTCTTCAATTTGTGTATGTTTATCCATGGAAGTGAGCTTGAAATTAGAGGTTTTAATGGTGATTTTTTTTTTAAATTTGTTGTTGTTATCGTTATTTTTGTTGAATTGTTGTTGTGAAGATGATGATTAAAAGAGAAAAGAAGAGAAGAGAAAATGAAAAAAAAAAAAAAAAAAAAAAGTTGTTCAAAGCGGAGACGATTTGCTTCTGCATGTAACGAATTTGCCGGGGGGGGGGGAGGGAGGGTGTGCGTGGGCGTGTCCTTGGGCCGAACCCCCATTAGACAATAAAATTTATTTAAAAATTAATTTAAATACAAAATAAATATAATAAATTAAAAAATAGATAAAAATTATAGAAAATTACAAAAAATTACAAAAAATCCAGAAAAATTAATGGAAATATAAAAAAAATCGAAACAGGTAGAACATTTAATTTTTAGAATTTTTTTTCGGGCGTTTGGCACCCCGATATAACTCGAAAAATGTGTCACAACTAAAAATTGGAATAAAATACTAATTTTTAGTTTAATATTAGTAATTTAACTTAATGTCGCTATAAATCAATTAAAATGATATATTTGGACTTCAGGGGACTAAAGGGACTGTAGTTCGGATACCGGGAGCTAGGAGAGGTTAAATTAGGGAGTCCGGGAAAGTCAGAGCGCATGTTTGAGGTTTGTAAAACCCAATGGAACGCCACTTGGGTATTTACTTGCTTTCATTACCCTTTTTCTCTATCATGTTCAATATATTCTTGTTCTATTCCTTATTTACTTCAGTTATCTATGTTTGTGTCACTGTTTGAACAGTTGGTTGAGTTTACTCCTGCCAAGAATTTCGTTGTGTGTCTACGGCACACTAGACTATAGCATGTGTATCAGGAGTCCTCGGTGAATAATGACCTGAGCTACTTTGTTGGCACATGTGTCGGTGCGTCGTGTGTCTACGCCGTCCACCGAGAGGACCAGGTGATATGCCATTTGGGTGCGCCCACTGGTGGGATCCTGGGGAGGGTGTCCGAAGTATGGTCTAGTATGATCGGGACGGGCATACATGTTTGCGCTTTATTGTTATTTACGCATGCGATGATCCATTTACAGTTGTCTGTTTACATTCCCCATGTTTATTTAATAGTATTTATTAGATTTCTTTTGCTTTATCATATGAATGCTCAGTAAATTTCCTTGGGATTTTACTTACTGGACACGTCATCTGTTTTGTTGTTATGGCTGAGTGCAGATCCTTCTACGAGTAAGGGTAAGGGGATTCTTGGCGATTATCTATGAACTCGCCCACTGTTCGACACACTACTCGTAGGTGTTTATTTTGGTAGTCTGTTATATATTTTGGGTTTATGGGAGACTTTTGAGACACTTGTACTTTTATATGTTTACTTTTGTCCCCTTATATACAGTGTACTCTATTCCGGGTTTTCCACAATAGGATTGATGCTCTATAAAACTTAAAAGTTAATGAAAATTCATGTTTATGCACTTTAAGACTTCCGCTGTAAATTTATTTGTTACCTACTTGCAACTCTGAAAAACACAAGCCATACTTGTAATTTGATGTATATCTCAAGTAATTAGCAAATAATATAAAGAATACGATGAATGGCACGTATACTGAGGCGCGTTGACGTGGGTACGAACGTCGGCAACGCTGCGGGACCCGCGCAATAGCTCGTTCAACTGCCTCGGTGCGCGGGGCCGCCATATACTACGTCCTCGACGACGGGCAATCAAATGTAGTCGTCTAGGATCCCCTTACCCCTACTGGTACTAAGATCTGCACTTTATCATCATAAAAAGACAGATGATGAGTCCAATAGATAAAATCTTAAGGAACCCTTATGTGACGGCCCCGAATTCCGAGGCAAACCAGGCACCGCCACGTCGCCGGACACGTCATTAAGCCATGCTACGTCACCTGCACACCTGTCTATGACGGCCCGCGAACTATCCTTTTTGTAATCCGACTTAGTAAATTTCGTTGTTTTAGAAGATTAATATTCTATCGAAATATGCTAAGTTAAGAAGTTTTACAACTTAATTTGTTTATCTTAATTATGTTCAAGTTATTTTTAATAGCGGAAGTCTTAATAACACGCATATAATTAATGTAAATAAGTTATGCATTAATTAAAAACCTATGGGGTGGAAACCTAGCAAAAGGATATCATATATATCAGTTAAGGAGACAAAATGTATAATAGGCGTCGATATACACGTATCAGGTGAAAAAGTCTCCCAAAATGATCCCAAAAAAAAATATGTATACGTAAATACAAACACCTACGAGTAAGCTAGTGGAGGCGCTCCAAATCAGAGGTAGTCGCCAATCACCGCCTTCCCCCGGCTCGTCGTAGGATCTGCAACTTGCCACCAACAAACAATGACAAGTTTTAGGTGAGTAAATCCCAGAGAAATTCAGTTAGTATTCACAAGAAATCCAAGAAAACGGCTACAATTCATGCATATAAAGTAAATGAACAGGAATGTAAAACATGAATATAAGTCGTGAGATAATCGAGAATATGGAACGCGAGTGTGGTGTATAGTTGTCGAGCCCTGTGACTAAATACTAAACAGAGAAGGCCCTGGAGGTGAGGAAATCCACACCCCCTCTTCACGGTCGAAATGAGGAACTCTGTTGGTCGGAATGTAGACTTGCGCCCAACGCCTCAAATGAGAGGAAATCTGTGACGGAGGTGAGCCTCACGTCAACTCGCTCTCGAGATCATCGACTCGCTGAGAGAAATCTCACGCGTAGTCTAAGGTACGACCAACACCATAGCAACAATCGGATCATCATCAACGAGAGAGTTGGAAAGGGGTCACACTGTCCCTTAGACCATACACAGACACACGCGGGAATAGAGTAAACATGAAAACTGAACTAACGAAAAGTAATGTGAAATAAATAATTTACAATAAAAATAAGTAAATTCTAAGTTGACTTTCTCGTGGGTTTACTTACCTTAAACAATCGCAAAATGCCTTCGAAACGTCCCGCACTCACCTCGAGATACGTACCCGACACCGACTATGGTAGCCTAAGTCACGAGGATCGATTGTGCCGGCAACGCGCCACCGCGCCGCTGGTGGAGTGTGTCGCCGCTGCCGACCTGCTGGAACTGTCGCCACTGCAGGAGCTACCGCCGCTGCTAGTTCACCGCGTCGCCGCTGCCGCTCGTCGTGTTTCATCCGCGGCCTCGCTCCTCGCCGCGAGCCGTCCCCGATCTTCCGCCGCCGCCGCTGCTCTCTCTCTCTCTCTTTCTCGGCGACCTCTCTCTCTCTATCTCTCTCTCTCTCATATCTTCCCTCGCCGCATTCTTTAACCGTCGTGCGTCGCGCTGAGTGAGCTCCGCCGTCCGCGCCATTCTTTGAGTCTGTCGCGCGCTGGTGCTCCTCGTCGAAGCTTCTCCACCTCTCTCTCTCTCCCTCTCTTGGTTGTCTCTCTCTCACTCTCTTTCTCTATCTTCTCTGTCCGTTTTAAAGAAAAAGAAAAAAAAATTATTTTGGAGAAAGAGACAAAATGAATGATGAGTTTAGGTATGGTGAGGTGATGTGTGATGTGACAGCTAAATCCCAGGCTATCCCATGCAATTAAATGTCTATTAAATAGGTGTCTATCTAAATCAAAACTATATACAAATAGAAAACGGTGGTACTAAATAGCTATTAAATAGCTATCTAAATAAAATTATTTCCAAATACATCCGGTGGTATTAAATACCTAAATATAACTTTTCATCAAATTAGAATCCGATTCTAAAAAAAGAAATAGAGTCCTAACAAACATTGTTTTCATATTGCTATTAAATATCTATTAAATAGAATCGATGCAATTTAATATCTATTAAATAGCTATCTAAATCAAAACTTTATACAAATAGAAAAACGGTGCTACTAAATAGCTATTAAATAGATATCTAAATCAAAATATATCCTAATACAACCGGTGGTATTAAATAGGTAAATAAATTTTTTAATCAAATTAGAATCAGCTAGCTATTAAATAGCTATCTAAATCAAAATATATCTTAATACAACCGGTGGTATTAAATAGATAAATAGATTTTTTAATCAAATTAGAATCGGCTTCCAAAAACATTAAGAGATATGAGTCCTACCTAAGAACGGTTGATTTCATATTGTATTAAATAGCTATTAGAATCGGCTTCTATTGCTAACAAATATGAGGATAAATCGAAAAGGGTAATCACTTTTTGCTTCATAAATCTTCAACGCTCTTAATTTTTTCTTTTTTGTCTCCTTGCCAGGCTTGATTGTTCTCTTCCTTTGGTGTCTTGTCCTTTGTGTTCTTTTTATTGTATTATGTCTTTTCTTTTTTATTCTTTCTATCTGCAAATACTTATATATCTATATTTTTTAAATATCTTATATTTTTATAAGGCAACAATAGTTACTTAGATGTTATAATTTTTGTTAAGAAAAATTCATTACTTAATAGATACATATATTACTAAATAAAAAAAACAAGTTGATTATTTTTAATTGATATTCTTTTACACCAATTGAAAGTTGTTTACTCCTAATCACGTATAAATTTTAATATTTTTTAACAATTAATCTCGCGTTTCATTACTAAATTTAAAATTATATTTTTATATGCATTACATCATCATTTTTAATACTTACTTATTTTCTCTTGCTTGAAAGAATTTCTAATGGAGATCACTCTAATAAAAGATATCGGCAAATCAACAAATGCTTTCAAAGTGAGAAAAAGTTATACGAAAATGGAACTCGACGAATACGAAAATGGTGCACTACTATAATTAGATATTATTTTAATATATGAGAATGTGGGTAACTATAAATTTTTTGTTTCTTTGTTTTATTATTTATTTTTTAAAGGCTTTTTAAATACTTGTAAAATAAAGGTCTGATTAACAAGGTTTTTTTTTATAGGAAGATCACATACAAGGATCCATAAACATTAGTTTGGTTCCAAATTTCAACCACTTAATGGAAGGGGGAATATACGGAATATCAAACTTTGAAGTACAAAGAAAAAAAGACTTCAAGGTAGTGAGCCACGACTTTCTCATCAATTTTACATTGAGTACATCCGTAAAAGAATATTCAGGCAACATACGATTTATAGATAACAAGTTTGAGATTGTACCGTTCAACGAGTTGTATCGACGAATAAGCAAAAACACTCAATTTTTCAGGTAAGAAAAATAAAACACATATTTAAATTTTTCTACCTTCATGATTTATACAACTTTTTATGTTTCTATTATTTTCTTTCCAGATATATTCGGACGTGTGATCGGTATAGGCGATATAGAAGATCAAAAACTACCCGGCAAGGATAAGATTGTGAAAAAAATGGTTTTGCAAATTCAAGATATCATGTATGTTTTTCTTAATAAATAAATAATTTTTTACGTAAGTTTACTTCATTATTTTTTATATTTGTCTTTCGTAAAATTTGTAGGAACAATGAATTCAAAATTACCTTCTGGGACCAAAAAGCTATCGAGGCGAAAAGTATAATTAATGTTGACGAGTCATCCGAGGCACCAACAATTATCATCACGTCAAAGTCAGTTAAACCAATATATAAAGGAAATTATAAATCTATTATCTATATATTTTATTTCAAAACAAATTGTCCTATTTTGTTTCACTTTGTACAATGACTTTTTTTTTGTTACATTGTAAAAATTATGGTATCTGGTCAACTATCACTTTCATATTCGGATGCAACAAAAATTTACATGAATCCAAAATTTGTAAAAGTTGAAACAATAATGAAAATGTAACATTTTTTATTTACTTTAATATTATTAAATAATGAAAAGCACATGGCATAATTTATTTATTTTTCATCTATATGTTAATTGCAAAGATGCACCGAATAAGACAAAAGTTCAAACAAATGAAGAACAAAATAAAGAACTTGAAGTTGATGATGTGAAAATGGAAACCATGACTATCGCATAAATCAAATCCCAAAGGTCAAAAGACGAAAAGGTATATAATGCTAAATATTTAAAATAAATTTATAATATGTCGATTTAATTTTCTTCACACATTAACTCTATTGCTTACAACTTAATTGATTCATGCAGCTGGTGTTGACGTACTTTGTAAAGTTTATATTACTTCAATACGAAGTCCATGGTATTACGACTCTTACAAAAACTATAATAGGAGGTTGAAGATGACATATGATGGAACATATTATTGTACTAATTGCAACATCAATACGGCAACACCTGTGCCGAGGTATAAATAATTTTTTTTATCAATATAATTCTACTTTTTAAAAATCATTTGTATTTGTGTTTTTCAACTATTCTGCAAGTGAAAATTAAATTTCTCCAGGGTTAAGCTATAAGTGCAAGCGCAAAATGATTCGGGATCTGCAACATTCGTCTTATTTGAAAATATACTACATAAAATCATAAGTAAGGAAGTCGTAAATGACGAATTAGAGAAATTACCCAAGGTACGCTTAAAATTCTTAAACGTTTAATTAAATTTGGTTCGAGCATTATATTAAAGTATAACCTTCATTAACTTTTTACCTTTTTTTTCTTCCATTAATTTCTTGCATTAAATTTTCTCTTTTTATTTGAATTAGGATACGATACTCAAAAATAATGTTCCACATGAATTTAAGAAAATTGTAGGAAGAAGTTTTACATTCGTTGTAAAACTAACTTCCTTCAATTTCAATAAAGGGCAAGAAGGTTACACAGTGACAAACGTATGTCATTCAAAGCCTCAAACAAATCAATAAGACGTTGTGGATAAAGAAATTAAAAAGAAGAGAAGTGACACTTATTTGGAAGATTCATAGAGTAAAAAAGAACAAAGAAAATACTATTTGATCAAGTAAGTTATTTCAACTTTAATTAAATAAATACTTCATCGTATAAATTATTTTTGCTAAATAAATGTAATGTGGTATACTAACTCTAAATTTTTTTATTTTTAGGGAGGATGATGATGTTGATAGAAAATCAATATCGGCGGAAATATGATTCTTTTATCTAGATTTTTATTAGGATGCATAATTTTTCTTTTTGAATTATAAAGTTGTTCGAATATTCGATTGCTTACTTTAAAATGTTCATTATCTACTTTATTCATTTATAATTTGGTCATTTCGGCTAAATTTTAAATTTAAGTTATAATTTTATATTTACTTAGTAAATTGTTAAAAATATATTCCCGCGAGCGTAGCGAGCGGCACGATCGTGCGTAACACATACCTGAAACTAGTATATGTATATATATATATATATATATATATATATATATATATATATATATATATATCGATAAGGTTGTTTGATAGCCACTGATCTTAACGTACATACGTATCTCGAAACTAATTTAACAGCCTACATCTTGACATAATTCAACTAACTCTATCTAACTAATACCAATTGAAATGCAATTGGTCTCTTGACGTGTCAACACGTATCTCGAGAAATATCAATGACTAATATTTTACCTTGCTAACTTATGTTACATTCAATATAAAATCAACCATAGTCCTATCAAATTCAACTAATTAAGCTATATCAACTTAAATTAACTTACCACATCACAATCTACCTCGGTCTCACACCAACACACATCTCGAGGTGCGTCGTCGCTCACATCTCGACACCTAAATACCAGTAGGAGTGACTTAATAGCCTACACATATACAATATACTAGGCATACATCACAAAAAATCTAACATATACCTCGGTCACATCACCTCGGTTAGTGCACGTATCTCGATGCGGTCAATAATCGTGATTAAGAAACTAAACTAGGATTATGAATTCAGTCGTGACATGAGTTATATTTTACAGATTAATCTTTCAAGTAATGGAGAAGAGGCCGAAAAGGAAGTCGAAGTTATCTTAGAATGACCATATGAACCATATGAAGAGGTGAAGGAAAACCAACCCCTAGTGTTGATGAATTCACCTCCTATTTCACACATACTTGTAGAATTTGAAACAAGGATGGAACAAAAAGGGCACTTGGAAATTTTATGTAGTGTTGATGACTATGTGTTAGACGGTCAAGACTATATGGATACTTATGTGTTAGAACTTCATTTAAAGGCTTGATATTATTAACTCACTTTTCAAGCCTTTAACGATTGAACGTAACAATTCTGCAATTATATTTTTTGTCCAAAAAAGGACTAATTTTCAACTCCTATAAAATGTACGGAGATAAATTACTTCGGAGTTAAAGAAGAAGTTCAAAAGAAAAGTGTCAATTAAACATATTAATATATGTGCACACTTATGTTAAAGATGATTCTAAGTGAATTTAGTCTTTGACACGGACATTATGTTTTATGAATCATTTAAAATGAATTAGTAATGCTCGTAGTACATGGAATGAAATATGTTCTATTTTGATGTGTAATCGTTATGACTCTCATTGTTATTTTATTTTGAAATGATTTAAAGATACCAAATATATATGTGCGTTGATATAAAAGTTATGTGATATTTGGTTGTGTGGGTCAAGTGAGAGAACCATTAAGCTATATGTGACCCACATATTAAAATGAAATATGAGACAAGTGGGAGAATGTAAGACCATCATGTGTCTCATAAATTACATAAGTTACTAAAAACCTAAAGTCTTTTGACTTCCATTGACGTTACAAATTTGACGGGAATTTGTAACGTCAATGGAAGTCAAAAGACTTTAGGTTTTTAGTAATTTATATAATTAAGTCATAGGTTTATGAGACACATAATGATCTTACATATATTGCACGACGTCCGACTAGGTTGACACGACATTCGACTAGGTCGACACCCAAAATCAATGTCCAAAGTATGTTACTCTAATAGTTTCCTTTAAATTAATTTACAAGTTGTCGACTTTGTATAACCTAAGATGCGATTTGGTACATGCTTACAACTTATTGTTTAGTACTACTAACGGTTACATTAATGTCGTTGCTATAACACATTTTATTTATTTATTATTCTTTTATCTTTATATGAAATTTTCAAAAATAAAATAAAATCTTTGTTTAATTTTTTTGTCTAACTACCAAATATTCAGAGTATTCAACTATTATGAAATTGGCCCGAATCGTGTATTATATAAATGAGAGGAACTCAAATTACTATTTACAAGATAACAACATGCTTCTAGTTGTGCCAACGAAACGTTGGTAAATCTTTATTTAGATACTTTTTTGTTTAAACCACTTAATATTCGGATTATTCAACTACTCCAAATTCGCCCAGAGTACTACATTGTATAGGTAGGGGAGTTCCGAACATTGTTTTTCCTTCCCAAGATTCAAACTTCGGTCACTTATTATGCGGAGGGAAATTGGAAAGTCCCACAATACAGTAAAGGCCAAATCCATACATCAAATCGAGGCCCAAGCCCAACAATCCATCGAAACGAAGCCCTAAAAATGAGCTATAAATTCCGAACGATAGCTTCGGCTCGTCTCCTCTTCCGCAACGCAGTCATCATCTCTGAAGATCCGAAACCCTAGCTCTCGATCCAGTCGCAGCAATGGTAAGCTCGCTTAATTCCAGCTTCTCGGCTTGTCGATGTCGTTTTTTGGATCTCTACCGAAGCATTTGTGAAATTAGGGTTGATTAGAAACTGTGGAGCTTGCAATGTTTTCGATTGTTGTTGGTCGAGTCGAATTTTAGGTCTTTTAATGGCGAGAAGAGAAATTGAATGTCTTTCTTGGTTGCCTTGTTTGAGTTATTGGTTTGTTCGTGTGTGGTTGATTACTGCATTTGTTTGAAATCGCACTTGAAAGAAAGTAGATTGTATGTGTAGAAGATTTTATGTTGTTCAGTTACAATGTTGATGGAAAAAAGTTGTTTGATTCGGTAAAGAAGCAATTTTTGAGGTTATATTAAGTAAGAATTAGTTGTTTGGTCTTGATTAGACAATTTTTCATTCATTGAGGAAGAATTATTGAAAGAAAAAGAATAGCAACAACAACAACCAGGAGGATTCTGTGTGTTTTGCACCGATGTCGGCTCTCTTACTTTTGTTTATGCGCCCATTGTACTGATTAATCCACGCTCGGACACTGTAGGGCCTCACACGGGGGTGGTACTCCCAACTCCTTTTTTTCCATTCACGAGACTCGAACTGCAGATGTCGGCTTAAGAGGAGCCGAGTCTCTTACTACTTGTTGTTGGTGCTTCATTCCTATATTTATTGATTTGATTTACTTAGTAATAACTAAGAACTAATAAACTTGGCATATTGTATTATGTTTTGTTCTCTCGCACATGCTGTGTAGAAAAGGTGTTCCTCCTCCTATGTAAATTTGTTTTAGTTGATCAACCTCCCAGTATATTTGAGATTGTTTGTGAACTTCACAAGCTTTTCTTGATTATAAAATGATTGGATGCTTGGACTTCTATGGCCCTCCTAGAAGACAGCATCCAATCATTAGGTTGAGTGTAGAAGTTCAGGGTAGGGTTTTGCCATCTACAGAAAGTTCATTAGGGTTTCTCTCTTCGTTGATTGTTTATTCTCTGCCAAATTATCTTTTGTTTCTTTGATTGGAAAAGAAAATCTAGTATTACAGTCGTTTGATTTTCTGTTCTTACAAACAGATTTTAATTATAAGTATTGAAGAATAATGGGCTCTAAATCTGAGTCAACAGCAGGTGCCCTTCCAATGGCAGCCCGTCTGCCGCTTGGAGCCCAAATTAATTTTGCCTGATGAAGATGGCTTGAAACTCATTGTTGTTTCTGGTCACAATATCTGGCTACATGTAAAATACGTTTTTTTCTTGTTGTGTTCTATCAAAAGAAAATGTACAAGTCCAGGGTGAAGATATGATTTTTGCTGTTGTATATTGTGAAGATGTTAGAATTGTTAGCCTTTTAATTCCTTGAGTCTTTTGTGGTAATTGGAGGGTGACCGAGTAAAAGTATGAAATGAAGAAGCGTTGCGATCCTTGAAAAGATATGGAAAATTTGAGGCCTTGCTTTTTAAGTTTGCTTGAGCAAAGTTTTTTCTGAGCCTTCTGTTTTTGGAAGTCAATAATGTAACATCATTACTTTTTACTTCACATTCTTATGTGGCAATTGCTTGTTGATGCAGACAAAGCGCACGAAGAAGGCTGGAATTGTGGGGAAATATGGTAAGGCTAAATGAACAATATGATGAAGTATTGCTTTTAATTTGTCAATATTATGTTCCAAAGCTTATGTGTCTTGTAGATTAGATTTTATGTCATCAATAACATGATATCCGCTATTTCAGGTACCCGGTATGGTGCCAGTCTGCGGAAGCAGATTAAGAAGATGGAAGTCAGTCAGCACTCGAAGTACTTCTGTGAGTTCTGTGGCAAAGTAAGTTGATATTTATTTCTGCAACTTTGCTTGGTTCAACTCTTCATTCCAGCTTACTCGTGACTTTGATTTTCAATGCACCTAATCAATTAAAAATGTTGCCGTGATACAGTTTTCGGTGAAGAGAAAGGCTGTTGGAATCTGGGGCTGCAAGGATTGCGGCAAAGTTAAAGCGGGCGGTGCTTACACCTTGAAGTAAATTCTCATACTATACATTTTTTTTTTTAATTGCCAACTTGTTTTGTGATTGCTAACGTGGTATGCTTGATTTTTTTGCAGTACTGCTAGTGCTGTTACGGTCAGAAGCACGATCAGAAGGTTGAGGGAGCAAGTTGAAGGATGAGTTACTCGCCACTTATTGTTATTGTTTTTTTGACGTTAGAGTTTCATCTCCTTTATGGTTATTGTGGAAGTTGTTTGTCTTAAACAAGTAGGTTTTCTTCTTGTTTCTTTAATTGTTGTTCAATCTTGAATCGGCTAAAGCTTTAAAATTAGTTGACCTACTCTTCAATGAATTGTGGTTTATGAGAAATATTTGAGCACTGCCCTAGCAAAACCGCTAAACCAGCATTGTTATTGGACTGTAACAATTTCTATTGAGGTTTGCCCTGCCCAGTCAATAGGTGCTCAAGTTGAATGGATGCAATGCCAATGATTTCTCTACTTGAATGTTTTCTGGATAGATGAAACCGTTGCTATCGAAATCTGTGCGAATCGGAGCTTGTGCGCTGTACAATATTATTGACGAGAAACCACTTTAATTACAACACTCTTGACTTCAACGTAAGTTGGTCTCCCAACCTTGGCATGTACTTTGGCAACTAGTACGATACTTTTGTCTATCAGAATGAGTGTTTTATTAGACATTGTTAGCACTGCCCACCTCTTCATAGTTGAGCAGTCTGGTCTTCCTATTTAAAACCTATGCATTGCAACAACAATTTCATTAAGTTCATCCTCGCCTTAAAAATAAAAAATAAAAAAAAATACAGCTCCACGAGAAACGGCGATGCTTGCGTACGATTGGAGGTAGACTTGATTTTGTCGTCGCAGATTTTCAGGTGCGCATCTGGTGTTGTATCAACCCCATGATTATATGATTATATAGAAATGGTTCTGTTGTCAAAGATATCAAACACAACACAAATAAAAAATCAAAGGCTTAATTGGCTAAAATATCCTAACCTTTCTCAATTTTTGTTATTATATTTTAACTTTTTGAGATTTGTTATTGTATATTAACATTTATGAATTGTTTAATTTTGTAACCTAAGTCAATTTTTAACTTAAAATTTGACGAGGTACACTTTAATATGAATTTAAAAAGTCACTTAACCATTTCATGAAAAGTGACAAAAGTTTTACGTTGGCTGTCAACCTATAGCAACCCTCCTCCATTTTACAAGAATGGAAAATGAGCTTGAAGCTTCATAGTTATCAAAATGATTATTAATTTTATGATTTAAACTTATTATTTTAAGTGCCACATCATCAAATTTAGAGTTCAAAATTGGTTTAGAATACAAATTTAACAATCTAGAAAGACTGATATAATAACAAAAGTTGGGAAAAGTCGATATTTTAGCCAATTTGGCCAAAACCAAAAGAATCCAATACTTAGCAAATGTTTGTCACCATTTGTTTCTATCCTCATCCAAATCAAACATGTCCCAAATACCACCAATGATAGTTCTTCCTAATTGCAAGATAGGTATAATAATATGATCGATGATATGCGTACTAATCGAAATATATAACCTTCTTCAAGAACAAATAAAGATCACAATCAGAGCACTAAAATTCAAGAACATTAGTTGCTTTAATGTTGTTGGGCACCACTAAATTTCCAATAGCTAAAAGTCGAAAAAAAAGAAGAAAAGAACAGAACAGAACATGAGACTGTATCCAAAATTGACATAAGAAAAAAAGATGAGAATAAAGAAAAGAACTAGGGTTGCCGTTGTCGTCACAATCCTTCGAAGTTCATTTCTTCTTTCCTGCTTTGGCAGCATCTCCAGCCTTTGTCTGCGAAAAATGATATCAAATGCAGAAACGTTAGTAGGGTGGACTGCAGAAGAAAGACATGAAAACAATATGGTAAAAAATTATTGCTCACCTTCTTCACACCGCGAATCTTCTTGGCCCTGTTCTTCCTCTCCTTCATCTGCTTCCTTGACTTCTCCACCTTTGTAGCAAGTCCATTCTGCGATTTCAAATCACCAACTAAAGGGTTAGTTATGATAAATTATGCCCAACATACAAAAGGTACGCTAACCTCGAAATCAAAAGTTCAAATCCAATCAATAACAGGAGTCCAGAAAAAAAACATTTGACAAAGGCTACATAAATCTTCGTCTACTTGCACTTCAATAAGTACAAACCTTTAATCACAATTAATAATCTTATTACTATAAGGTCCAGACATCGGTAGAATCCACGAATACAAGCTAGACTATTGCTATTAAAGCTACATCCTATGTGTCACGTATAACATATGCAATGAAACGAGGAGTCTCCAGGTATATACAAAAAAGCTTCAGTCGATAAAAATGCTAACTGCACATCAGCTTTTACCAAGAAAAGATATGGCACAATACTTATCTATAGCATGGTGCCACATCAGACAACACCATGCTGGATATGCAAAATTGTGACGACCCAAAACCCAAAACAACTGCCTCAGGGGCAATTTGGTAATTGCCACGACAATCATTTGTTTGCTTAAAGAATATCACGACCTCGGAAATCATATGCTTTACTAAGGGCATCTCCAATGCATTACACTAAAATGGTGCGACTTTTACACCATTTTAGTGTAAAAAGTACAAAAAAAACTATTTCCATCTCCAACCCAATACACTATCTTTTACAACAAATCACATTAATCTTCTTTTCCTTTATTTGTTCATTCCATTCCATATTGTGGGGCCCATCAGCAATAACAAAACAAATATTGAACATTGTGGGGGCCCATCAAAAAAGTCTCCACACCATTTTGGTGTGGAGTTCAGCGTTGGATTGGAGCACAATCCACACTCCTCCCAATGTCATTTTGGCATTGAATTGGAGGCTTGGCGATGGATTGGTCTCCAATCCAGCGACCAACTCCACACCATTTTGGTGTGGAGCAACAGTGCCGCGCTATATAGTGCGACACTGTTTGCTCCACACAAAAATGGTGTGGAAAGTTTCAGACACATATTTGGTGGGGCACATGATTTTTTTTTTTTTTTTTTTTTGGTGGGACTCACAATATAAAATGGAATAAAAAATAAAGGGAAAAAATATTAATGTGATTTAGTGTAAAAGATGATGTATTGAGTTGGAGATGGAAATAGTGTTTTTATACCATTTACACCAAAATGGTGCAAAGTTGCACCATTTTAATGTAATGCATTGAAGATGCCTCAAGTACATCAAGATTCGTGAGTCTTGACTTTGAACACAAAAGATCAAGGTGAGACTAGAAGTCCAAGGACAATGAGAAAGTTTGTTTCTAATGTCCAAACATCGCAGATTTACCAATTACCACAAATCAACATTAGAAATAATTCAGACTGCACTACGAGAGAAACATTTTCATAAAAATTAACTTGTTTTAAATTCTGTATCTATGTACATGGTGTAGGTAGAATTAGCTTCTTTATAAACCCATAAATAATTCTTGATACAATGTCTTCTTCCTTGAGTATATCATCATTTTACTTAACAGTGTTACAATGCCTATTATTCTAATTTTGTCAAACAACCTCAATTACTTCTATCCAATAGGTACATGGCATGTGTTAAATACACCGCTGTTTATTTCATTTCCAACTAAAGTTTTGTACACACTATAGAAACCTAAAAAAGTCATGAAGTTGTCGGACCAAACTTTCAGTTTTTTTTTTTTTCTTTTTTATTTCATGATCAGTCCCTAAAATTAATTTGAGACTGAGGCTATGTTGTTGTTGTTGTTGTTGATCAGTCCCTAAAAATGCAAATTATTTTCTCCATTTCTAACTATCTTCATAACACCAGAGGTTGGAAAATTTTTGGCCAATGCCAACAATCAAAACTGACTCAGAATACTAAATTCAAAATAATCTATTGCTCATTCACCTAGGGCAATCAAATTGAGTCTTAGGTTTAAGCTATGCAGTATTTTCTTGGCTTCTGCTAACAATGTCAGTTCTTTTGGCTTCTCACCCTATTGAAGGGTTGTGAACAGGAACAAGGTCATTGAGGGTTGCACTCTTCACCCTGAACAGGGAAATGCTCACTTACGTGATGTTCCAGTTAAGTAGAGTGATACGGCCACAATATCCTGTATGACTCAGATCTTCTAACATCAAATTAGAAAAAAATTAACCCAACATTTGCACTGGCTTATATCATCTGGTCAAACAGCATGCTAAATTGCTAATCCTAGCAGGGTTGAAGAACCAATAAAAATTGGACTTCCAAAAGCTTCAACAAAAAATTATTTTGCTTCCCACGACTTCGTCAAAATTCTAAACAACTAGCTACAACACTATGGACTACTATTCCTTATGGATGAATACCCAAGTTTTATAAGCCAATTTATACTCTCTACAATCCTATATCAGCTCTAAAGTCTTGGAAACAATTATAAACTCAAAGGAACACCCTACAAGCCTCAATCCCAAATTAGTTGGGGTCGGCTAAACGGATCAAACTCTCCCATTGCGCTCCATTTCATGCAAACGACAAAATGCAATGCAAGAAAACCTGAATGACAACACAATCAAACAAATACTAACAAAACTTGAAAAAAATAGTAATGTTGATCATTTCTTTTACCCTGATGAGCCTGTACTTCGGTTCGTACTTCTTTGCATTCTCGACAGAGTCGTAAATCAACCCAAACCCAGTAGATTTCCCCCCTCCGAAATGGGTCCTAAACTTGAACACAAATATCGAATTCACATCCTTCACATCATACATCGTCCCCAATTTCTCCTTCAAATCGGCCTACACAACAAACCAATCATCATCAGCAACCAAACAACACCACGAACTCGAAAGAGATCAAATATTTCCCATCCAACTGCACTGACCTTGGAAACATTGGCTCGCCCGGGATGAAGAACATCGATAACCTAAACAAAAACACCACAAATCACATAAAGGTCAGTTTTTGGACTCGCGAAACCCTAATTTTGACATAAAAGTTCAAAATCAATGAAAGTGCGATCGATCGGATCGCGAGAGACTGACGAATTGCTTCCTGGATAGAAGCCTGTTGGTCATGAACTTCCTCGTCCGGATCGTCACTGCTTTGTCCGCCATGATCGCAAAACTAGATGAAACAATTAAACCCTAATTTTCGAGCCTGCGCGTTGAGAGAGAGAGAGAGAGAGATTGAGAGAGGTGGTTTTAGGGTTTTGGTGAGTTTAATAACCAGGCATAACGAATGGGGCAGTTACGGCCCACCCACGCCCCGCCCTCATTGACTCATTGAGTATCCTCGAGATAGACATGTGTCTATTCATTCGAGCATCGGAATTTGTTCGCACACACATCGATGTGCGAATAGATGCTGAAAAAAAGTTATCCTAGTATTTTCTTTATTTTTTTGTGAAATCTAATTATAAAATTGAAATAAGAAAAATGAAATTCGGAGATTGCAAAATAAAGTTTTTGCAAAGAAAAAAAGAAATAGCATGGGGACTCGTCAACTATTGTTAAATAAAAATAAGATTCAGCTTCAAATGAATTGAATAGTTGATTTTTTTTTAATTAAAAGTTAGAACATTGAAAAAGAATAAATTACGCTCCCCTATTCCACAATATAGGTTATGATTTGCTTGTTCATAAGAATTAAGGTGATGATTGAGTCACAATTAAGATTTTATAGCAAGATTAAATTACCCTCACATAAATAATCGTATTTATTATATGTATTGTGTAAAAAAAAGTGTTTGATGGTGCCATTAACTAAATACAATAGGGTTAGAATTGAAAATGAAACAATTAATGTTTTTTTCATATTGTGACACTTAAAACTAAAAAGTGCCAAAAATGTGACACATATTGTGGAATGAAGTAATAAACAAATTTTTATTCTTAAACAAGTGAATTAAGTAAAATAAATTTAGTTTCATTTTTATACAGAAGAGATTTGAACGTTAGCGTTTAATATGATAAATATTTGATATTTTTATCTTTTGTATTTTTTTGAAACCTAAAAGGCACATTGATTATCGTTCATATCCCAAGAGGGTAAGCCAACCTATTACAACATTTCAACGAGTGAAATGTAAGAGATGTTGCATTGAATTCTGAAACCCCAAAACTGTGATGACCCCGGTTTCCCACAAACTGGGCCCCTCCCGGCCTAAGCCCACATGGACCTTTGAGTCAGTCTCGCACGCAGGCCCAATCAGCCTTACGATCCATCCATATAAGTAAATTCATAATTTTAAGTCGAGTAATTTGTTTTTTTTTTCAAGTTTTACAAGTTAGCGGAAGCAATTAATACGTTAAATAACTCAGAATAAAGTAAAAGAGTCGGACATCATAAATGTGGAACCCTATAAACATGTATATTCATGTATATCTTGTGTCAAGTGTTATAACTAAGCAAAAATGATATACAAGTCATGTGTATCTCTCAACCCAAACAAGTATCCAAAGTGTGATAGCAACATATATAAATAATACAAAAAGTCAAAAACCTACAAAAGTATGTAGAGGAGTGCCGCTCTGATATCCTCAGAGTAGATCGCCAAGTGTCGGTGTCTTGCCCTTGCTCGGCTGCGGATCTGCACTCGGTCAAACACAAGAATGCCGAGTCCAGTAAGTAAAAGCCAGTAGAATCTAAACAATAATTCAAAATAAAAATAAAGCAGTCTAAAAGTTATGCGGATAGAAAGAAAGCTATATGGAATGCGTGATAATAAGACTGTAAAAATGAAAGTGCAATGAGAAATGAGTGTCAAAGGAAACAATAGAGAGGTGCCCAAGTAGTCTAAGACCACCGAGTACGGGTTCCACATGGTCGGGGTCATAGAGTCGCGGCAATGCCAAACTGACTCGGGTTATAGGACGCGATGTCGCCTGCTGTACCTAGACCGTCGTGAATGAGGGATATCAACGGTGCCCCATATAAAACACATCTTATTCCTACCAAATACTCAAGTGACTCGAGGTCATAGCCCCGGTTGCAAGCCGGTAACTACTCCAATCAGAGACACTCGCATGACTCACATAGCCCTCGGACACTCATAGATGGGTGGGAATTCTAAGAAAGTGACACAATACAATAACGATAAAATATAAGCTCAAATGAACTATTATGCATTTCCTAGCTGGTTTTACTTACCTAAAGCAATCGCAAATCGCCTTCAAAACGTCCCGCTCGCGCCTCAAAATGCGCACTCGACACCCGACTATGGTCTCCTAAGTCCCTGGTGTTTAATTAAACCATTTTAATTATTTTAGAGTCACATTAAGTGAATTTATAATGTAGGACCACAAATTCGTAATTTTATTACAAAAAAGTTTGATTTTTGGCACACTTTTCGAATTATACCAGGGTGCCAAATGCCCGAAAAAGCCTCGAAACTCATTTTTCTAGCTTTTTTCTAGTTTTTCATATTTTTCTGGAATTTTTTGAATTTTCTCCATAATTTTTATCTATTTTTATCTATTTTATGTGATTTTTATTATTGAAGAACCTGTTTTATTTAATTTTTTTAATTAATCATTTTTTAATTAACTATACATATTTTTAATGGGTTGGGCTCGGGTCGGCCCGACTCGATCCACATGGGGGTAGCCAAGCCCGACCCGCTTGGCTATTCCCCTCCCTCTCCTTTTGGACGTCATCAATTTCATTTTTTTTCTTCAACAACAACAACATTATCCACAACTACTAAAACAACAACATCAACAACCCAACACCAACACCATTAAAGTTCCAAACATTCTCCAAGAATTTCAACAACAAAACTTGTCAATAACCTCGATTTTGGAAGCTGCCGGTGGAAGGCACCAAGTGGGAAGACTTCGCGAGAGAGATTACCGACCACTTGAGACTGTGGAGTGTGAGGAGAGCTTGGTGATGGAGGAAAAATAGAAGAGATGAGATGAAGAATAAGAAGGTCGTTGGAGAAGGGGGAAGGTGTGTAACGACCCATTTTCCAAATGGACCGCCACGGGGGCCAATGCGAGCCCACAACCTGGCCTACCAACGCCAACTTTGTCCCACATGCCATCTCATCCACCATTTAATCATTATGAACAACAATTTACTGTTTAAATTGTTACTAAACTCAAGTCATCTGTTAATATCATTTTAAACCCATCATAAATAACCACAGCGGAAGTCTTTTATCATGATAATCTATAATTTTAAAACATTAAAGTCATGCATTTAACTCTGATACCTAAAGTGGAAAACCCATATATCATCAAAAATATAAGGTCCTGAAGTGTTTCACAATCCCAAAATAAAACAAAATATGTATAATACAAACGTACAAGCCTAGCTAAATGTCTCTGAATCACAAGTATTCCGGTAGCTTGCCCTTGCCACGACTCGTACTAGGATCTGCACTCAAGCCATCACAAAAAGGCAGATGACGAGTCCAGAGTGAGTATTCCCAAAGAAATTAAGTGAGCAATACAGAAAGTAAATACTTAAATTCAAACAAAACTATTAAATAAACATGCGAAAATAAAAAAACAGTCAACTGTGCTCATCGTATGCATAAGTAATAGTGAAAGCTCAAAGTATGTGTTCCTGAGCCTAGGGTTAGAGTAGCGCCATACTTCAGATTCCCAATAGACTACTGCCGACGAGTAGCACTCAAGCTAGGCCGGTATCTAGATCCGCTAGGTGGTCGGCGTGGAACTTACGACGCACCCACACGTGCCCGACACGACTATCGAGTCGACCTATTCACCGAGATGGCACACGTGCTATGACATAGTGGACGTACACACAGAAATGGCACGAAGGGAGAGCCTCAACGTCCGTCCATTATAACACACCAAGAATAGAGTATTGAAAGACAGAATATGAACTCAAAAGCAAAATAAAGTAATGTTCAATAAATCTCAGTTATGATACTACATACCTCAAACCGCACTTCGTATCCCGTCAATAACCTCGGTTCGGCTCCGCCTAGTCCCAGATACCCAAAATTACCGCCCGAAATGACCTATTTCCAGTTATAGTTGATTTTTAGTCAACTGGATGTGTTTTATGTCTTTTAACAAAAATAATGTCAAAACTGCAAGATCTAGCGCGCTGGGTTTGAGAATTAGCGCGCTAGATTCCCAGACAGCTATACGTTCTTTATCAGGAAGAAAATTAGCGTGCTAACTATCATTTAGCGGGCTAGATGACGTCATTAGTGCGCTAATTGCGTTCTGGACAGTATGTCTGCTGAAAATTCTAGGTTTTAAACCCATCCACCAACAACAACAACAACCACAACACCAACCACTAAACTTCATAGCATTTACAACCTAATAAAACAACAACTCAACAACCTCCAAACAACCTTATTGGACACCAACGCTTTAATAATTGAGATCAAAAGATAGAGAAAGTTAGGGTGTTTTGTGATTTTCACCTTGCTTTTGATGATTTCACAACTCCAAGCTCCTTAAATCACTAAGTTGAATCACTCAAAACCCTTGGTTTCTTGTCTCAATTTTCGGATAGAAAGATAGGAAAGAGAAAAGGTGGTGGAAAAATGTGGTCCATTGACTTTTTATAGTCAAATGCCATCTCTTCTCACATGTGCATCTCAAGGCAATCTAAAGCGCACCATTTACTCCATTTCCAACCTCTAATGACTTCGAAATTTACACCAATGACACACTCACCCTTGTATTTAACCCAAAAAGTGGTGTTTCGGGTGTTTCGACGCCCGGTTTCTCGTCCCGAACCGCGACATACGCGTACTATAGTACGCGTATTATTTAACCCATTTTGGTGGTTTGGGACATGGTAGCTACCATGTCCCAAACCACCAAATATACTTTCCATATTATTATTTAACCCATTTTATTCATTTTATGTGTGTATTATTCCCCCGGTCCAGTGTTAAATCTTTTAAACTACCCGATACCCGCGTCGACAAGCATATCGAGGCGAATACTTAACACACGGTCTCGCACGTCAAATGTAATATAATTACACACATTGCGATGTCATTTACTTTATTTCAATATAAACATCGCAAATTGAACAATTCAGCACATAAAGTAACTATTTACCTAGCTCCAGGCGCGCACAAGCCTAGCTGCGGGTCCTACGAGCGTTTGAGCTGTCAACCACGTTTGCAACCACGTCATTAATAACAGTGAATTAATTTCACGCCATTACAATTCTTCCCAACTAGGTGAAATTTCGTCTCGAAACTTAAATAAAACTTAAATACGTACCGACAAATAAGTGGGGATATCGTCGTCGCATAGTAGACTCAAGCTCCCAGGTGAGTCCCTCGGTCCCGTGATGCTGCCATCGTACCAAAACCTTCGGGATCTCCTTATTTTGAAAAATCTGAGTCCTCATATCCATGATTTCCACAGGCTGTTCTTCGTATGATACGTCAAGTCGCACCTCAATCTGACGTATATAAACCATAAGCATCGGTCCCGACCTAGCCAGCCTCAACATGGAAATATGAAATACTAGATGTACCCCTGCCAACTGTGGTGGCAACTCCAGACAATATGCTACTCTGCCGACGCGTTCCTCAACTCTGAACGGTTCAATGAACCTTGGTGCAAGCTTCCCCTTAATGCCAAACCTCTAATGACATTTCCAGGGCGAAACTTTTAAGTACACCAAGTCTCCAACCTTGTAGCTCAGACCCTTAAGATACTTGTCCGCATATTTTTTCTGCCTATCCTACGACGCCTGAAGTTTCTGCCAGATTTGTCGTATCTTTTCACTATGGTCAACAATAACCTCAAGTCCTATAGCCGTCGTATCCTCCGGTGCCGCCCAACTTGCTGGTGACCTGTAGGGCCTACCATAAAGTGCCTCAAACGGTAGCATCCCAATACTCGCGCGATAGCTGTTGTTATAGGCAAACTCACACAAAGGCAGGTAATCTTCCCACGATCCACCAAAGTATAATATACACGCCCTTAGCATATCCTCGAGAATCTGAATCAATCACTCGACTGCCCGTCAGTCTGAGGGTGGTACTCAGTGCTAAACTGTAAACGAGTACCAACCTGCTCCTGCATACTCTCCCATAATCTCGATGTAAATCTTGGATCTCTGTTAAAAATAATGGAGACTGGTACACCATGCAATCTGACAATCTCTCTCTCGAAGATAATACTCAGCCGTGTAATAGAATATCTCATGGCGATCGGTATAAAATGTGCCGACTTCGTCAACCTATCGATAACCACCCAAATCGCGTTGTGTCTCCTCGTCATCTAGTATAGGTGACTAACGAAGTCTATGGTTATGGTTCCCACTTCCATCGAGGAATGGGCAGCGGTTGTAGCAACCCAGTCGGTCTCCTATGCTCGGCCTTCACCTGTTGGCATATATGACAACTCCGGACGTATCTACCTACGTTAGCCTTCATTCATGGCCACCAAAATAGTCTCCGCAGATCGTGATACATCTTGGTTCGACTAGGATGAACTATATATCGGGACCGGTGTGCGTCCTCAAGAATTCTGTCCTTGAGCTCCGATACCCCTGATATCCATAATCGACCCATGTGTCTCAAGCACCCGTCTAACCCCTCGGACCACTCAGTGCACCCCGGATCCTGAGCCAGGCCACTGACCCGCAAATATCGGTCATCAACTCTCTGCAAATCAGCAACCCTCTCTAGAGACACCATAAGTACTCGCATCTGACAGCAAATATGTAACTGAGCAATAGTCTCTATCAAATACAACACCGACGTTGTCTCGAGCAACTCGTGCTCATGTGTCATATGCCGCTGTACTGTCTGACTCTCGATGCCGCTCCTGCTCAGCGTATCAGCTACGACATTCGCCTTACCCGGATGATACTCAATGACGAAGTTGTAGTCCTTCAGTAACTCGAGTCATCGCCGCTGTCGCATGTTCAACTCCCCCTGAGTGAACAAGTACCTCAAACTCTGGTGGTCTATGAACAACGTAAACTTTTCACCATATAAGTAATGCCTCCAGGCCTTCAATGCAAACACGACCGCTGCATGCTCCAAGTCGTGCACTTGGTAGTTCACCTCGCGAGGTCTCAACCGTCGAGATAAATAGGCCACTGGATGTCCATCCTACATCAACACGCCACCCAACCCAATGCCTGATGCATCAGTATAAACCAAAAAACCTTTACCTGTGGCAGGTAATGCCAAAACTGGTGCCGAAGTCAATTTCCTCTTCAGCTCCCAAAAAACATCCTCACACTCTTGTGACCATTCAAATCTAGCATCCTTCTTGGTCAGCCTCGTCGACGACACTGCAATCATCGAGAAATCTTGCACGAAGCGCCTGTAATATCCTGCCAAACCCGAGAAACTCTAAATGTCAAATACAGACTCGGGTGTCTTCTAGTCAATATTCGCCCGAATCTTGTCACCATCAACAGATATGCGTTAATCACTGATGACATGGGCCAAGAACTTCACCTCACTCAGCCAGAATACACACTTGCTGAACTTGACATAAAATATGTGCTCTCTCAGTGTCGTCAACACATCTCTGAGATGCCTCTCGTGCTCCACACGAGTCTTACTGTAAATCAGGATGTCGTCGATAAACACAATGACATATCGATCAAGAAATGACCTCAAAACCATGTGCATCAAATCTATGAAGATCGCCAGAGCATTAATCAGCCCAAACGACATGACTGTAAACTCTAATAGGCTATAACGCGTACTAAACGGGGTCTTCTCCACATCCTCATCTCAAATCCTCAACTGATGGTATCCTGATCGTAAGTCGATCTTCGAGAAGAACTTGACCCTAGCCAATTAATCGAATAAATCATCAATCCTCGAAAATGGGTAACGATTCCGAATCGTCACCTGATTCAACTTCCGGTAGTCCACACACATACGCATCGAGCCGTCCTTCTTCTTCACAAAAAGAACCGGAGCTCCCCAAGGTGACATGCTAGGGTGAATGAAACCTTTATGCAATAACTCCTCTAATTGGGTCCTCAACCCCTCGTGCTCCGATGCTGACATCCTATACGGTCTGCTGTAGATTGGCTGAGTCCCCAGAATCAGCTCAATGATAAACTCAGTGGCTTTCCGTAGTGGCAATCCTGACAAATCATCAGGGAACACGTATGGAAACTCACAGTCAATAGGGACATCTTCAACCTTAAGCATTGTCCTAAGCTCTGGCTTAACCATAGCCGCGTACGCCTCCATCTCCTGCGACGTCACTAATCAGCCTCGAGTGATAGGTAATGCAGACGCAACTCTGGCAAACGTAAACCTTGGAATTCCCTCGATGTCAAACGTCACAGTCTTGTAGAAACAATCGATATGTGCGTGATAGGACGATAACCAATCCATCCTGAACATCGCTCGAACTCAGAGTACTTTAACACTCTCAAATCACCCGGTAGCCGATGTCCCTCAATCTCCACAACATAATTTTAGCAAATCCGGTTAGGGTAGATCTTATCCCCAACTGCCGTACTAAGAATAAGATGTGTATCTAAGGTCTGTGTAGGTAACCCTAACTCTCCTACCATGCGTCCAGAAATAAAAGACAATGTACTACCAGAATCCATCATAACATGCATAGAAATACCACAAATAGATAACATTCCCTGATCGCGTCGGTAACAAGCACGGGTTTCTAATATGCCAGAACTCCTCTGAATCTGCGTCTAACCCTAGCCTCGACTCTGTCCTCTCTGACCTCTATCCTGTCTCTGTTGTCTAGGCTGATCAACTGGTGCAGAAGCTGTAGAATATGCCAACTGACGATCATCACGTCGATCTCTATCATCACGACAATCCATATCGCATCTGCGCCTGATCAGACTGCTAATCACCTCGGCGAGGTCTCTGGCCTTGTCTCTGCCGATTCGGGTCTCTCATCTGTCTCTTCGGCCTCTGATCAGACCGAGAACCTAATGTTGGTTGACTCTACTGACCCTGCAGCGCAGCCTGAATTGCCTGTGGACTAGCCCTTTGAACTAGGTAGGTCTCGTGTGCGAGGGACCTATCGTAAATCTCTGCTAGTGTACGAGCTCCATTAGATACCGCCGTGCTTGCAATCCTCTCATCCAGACCTTGACAAAGTAATATATCTGTAGTCAATCTGTACCAGCTATGTCCATGGAGTAAGAAAACAGATATCGGTACTGCTCTATGTATATCGTGACCGACATATCACCCTGAACCAAGGACAAAAACTCATCCCTCAAGCGGACCCTGACCTCCGTAGGTATGTACTTATCCATAAACAACGTTCGAAACTCTGCCCAAGTAGTAACGACAGGATGAGTCGCAGTGTAGGTAGTCCACCATATCGCATCATCGGCTCTTAAGCAAAAACTCGATAACCTCATCTGCTCAATCTCCTCGACCCGAAGCAAGTCATGTAGCCGCTCATGAGATAATAGCCACCTCCCGGCTACCTCTGGATCTCCGGCCCCATAAAAATATCCTGGTGAAAACTTTACGAAGTCCCTCATCTTCTTCACCTCAACTTTCATTAGGCTCCCAGAAGTAGACGCCACTGCAGGCTGCTCAGTAGTCGCAGGTGTAAGCACCACTACAACCTCCACTTGTCCTGCTATCGGCATAACCCTCTCAGCTAATGTCTCGGATACTGCCGCCTATACCTGAGCCTCGGTTGTAGCAGGAGCTACGACTGCCTGGGTAGTCGTCATCGGTGCAACCAAAGCGATAGTCGGAGCTGTCGTAGCCTCCCGAGCATCCCGAGCTCTCATTACCTCTATCAGCATCGCGAACCTATCATCCATAGTCTGTGCCAATGACTCTAGCGTCAAAGTCGGTATCGTCGGATCACTAGTATCTCCGACCTCAGGCTGAGTGGTATCTGCTGGCTATTCGTCCATCGGTATCTGCATCGTAGAACGTGCATCCAATCAGCCTCAATACCAATATATGTGTATCATATGTATAATACACCCAAAATATAATATGTATATCCCCTGATCTCTACCTATCTCACACTTCTTAATTAGGACTCTAGGCGATTCCTTTGGGTTTCCAAATATAAAGTTTAGTCATCAGGTTCTAATTATACCACAAAAGTAATCATATCAGAGTAAATTTTCAATTCCTCGAGGTTCACTAACCTTGCTCTGATACCAAAATGTGACGGCCCATTTTCCAAATGGACCGCCACGGGGGCCAATGGGAGCCCACAACCTGGCCTACCAACGTCAACTGTGTCCCACATGACATCTCGTCCACCATTTAATCATTATTAATCCTCAATGAGCAATAATTTACTGTTTAAATTGTTACTGAACTCAAGTCATCTGCTAAGATCATTTTAAACCCATCATAAATAACCACAACGAAAGTCTTTTATCATGATAATCTATGATTTTAAAACATTAAAGTCATGCATTTAACTTTGATACCTAAAGTGGAAAACCCATATATCATAAAAAATATAAGGTCCTGAAGAGTTTCATAATCCCAAATCCCAAAATAAAACAAAATATGTATAATACAAACGTACAAGCTTGGCTAAATGTCTCTGAATCACAAGTATTCTGGTAGCTTGCCCTTGCCACGGCTCGTACTAGGATCTGCACTCAAGCCATTACAAAAGGCAGATGACGAGTCCAAAGTGATTATTCACAAGGAAATTAAGTGAGCAATACGGAAAGTAAATACTGGAATTTAAACAAAACTATTAAATAAACATGCGGAAATAAAAAACAGGCAATTGTGCTCATCGCATGCATAAGTAATAGTGAAAGCTCAACGTGTGTGTTCCTAGAGCTTAGGGTCAGACTAGCGCCATACTTCGGACTCCCAACAGACTACTGTCGGCGAATAGCACTCAAGCAAGGCCAGTATCTAGATCGGCTATGTGGTCGGCGTGGAACCTACGATGCACCTACACGTGCCTGACACGACTCTCGGGTCGACCTATTCACAGAGATGGCACACGTGATATGGCTTAGTGGACGTACACACAGAAATGGCACAGAGGGAGAGTCTCAACGGTTGTCCCTTATAACACACCAAAAATAGAGTAATGAAAGATAGAATATGAATTATAAAGCAAAATAAAGTACTACTCAAGAAATTTTAGTTGGGATACTACACACCTCAAACCGCACTCGTCTCCCGTCAATAACCCCTGTTACGGCTGCACCTTGTCCCAGATACCTCAAATTACCGCCCGAAATGACCTATTTCTAATTATAGTTGATTTTTAGTCAATCACATGTGTTTTATGTCATTTAACAAAAATAATGTCAAAACTGCAAGATCTAGCGCGCTGGGTCTGGGAATTAGCGCGCTAGATTCCCAGGCGGTATACGTTCTTCATCAGGAAGAACATTAGCATGCTATCTTTTTACCTAGCGCGCTAACTGTCATTTAGCGCGCTAATCACGTTATACACAACATGTCTGTTGAAAATTCTGGGTTTTAAACCCCTCCACCACCAACAACAACAACCACAACACCAACCACTAAACTTCATATCATTTACAACCTACCAAAACAACAACTCAACAACCTTTAAACAACCCCTATTGGATTCACACCATCACTTCCATAATTGAGATCAAAAGATAGAGAAAGTTAAGGTGTTTGTGATTCTCACATTGCTTTTGATGATTTCACCACTCCAAGCTCCTCAAATCACCAAGTTGAATCAGTCAAAACCCTTGGTTTCTTGTCTCAATTTTTGGATATAAAGATAAGAGAGAAAAACGTGGTGGAAAAATTAGGTCCATTGACTTTTTATAGTCAAATGGCATCTCTTCTCACATGTGCATCTCAAGGCAATCCAAAGCACACCATTTACTCCATTTCCAACCTCTAATGACTCCAAAATTTACACCAATGGCACACTCACCCTTATATTTAACCCAAAAAGTGGTGTTTCGGGTGTTCCGACGCTCGGTTTCTTGTCCCGAACCGCGACATATGCATACTACCATGTCCCAAACCACCAAATATGCTTTCCATATTATTTAACCCATTTTAGTTATTTTATGCGTGTATTATTTCCCCCGGCCTAGTGTTTAGTCTTTTAAACTAACCAGTACCTGCGTTGACATACATATCGAGGCGAATACTTAACACACGGTCTCACACGTCAAATGTAATATAATCACACACATTGCGATGCCATTTACTTTATTTCAATATAAATATCACAAATTGAACAATTCAGCACACAAAGTAACTATATACCTAGCTTCAGGCGCGCACAAGCCTAGCTGCGGGTCCCTTGAGTGTCTAGGCTGTTAGCCACGTCTGCAACCACATTATTAATAACAGTGAATTAATTTCAGGCCGTTACAGGGTGTGTTGGGTTTGGTTTGGAGAAGAGAGAAAGTATGAGAAAGAAAAATGAGGTATGAGTGATGTGATAGGTAGGTGTGATGTGACAAGTGATGTGACTTATAAACCCCTTACTACCCCGTACACATGCGTTACGTGTACCCCTCGACGTCGTACGCTCTCGTCAACACACACGCACAACGCGATCAAATAAAACTTTAACTAGTGCGACGCGAATTAAATAACAATATAACCAATTAACACGCATCACATGAAAATAACTATTTATACATTTATTGGCGTGCCCTGGACTTATCGATGATGTCTACGTGGGTTCGAGCTATGGGTCCTAATCTCGGTGTCGACTCATGAGGGTTGACCGAGTATGCCACATCACGAGAGGTCCATGTCACTGTCTGAGATGCCACGCGACACGGGTTAAAATCTTAGGGTCGTTACGGTCTTCGTAACTAATAAGAATTTCGCTCTCGAAATTAAAATAGCTTGGATTAAGACTTACCAGAATCAAAAATAGATATGGAAAGTGTTCGAGCATATATGACTCTAGTTCCCAAGTCAACTCCTCGTCCCCGTGATGTTGCCATTTGACGAGGACTGACGGGATGTCCTTATTCCTTTGTCTCTTCACCTGACAGTCCAATATCTGAATAGCCTGCTCCTCGTATGTGATGTCCTCCTTCAGATCTATCTGACTCAGATCAACCATTGGTCGTACGCCTTCTCTCGACCTCCAGGCGAAGCATCGAAATATGAAATACAAGGTGGATCCCGGCTAACTGAGGCGGTAACTCTAACTCATATGCAACCTTGCCGACTCTCCTCTTGACCTTGAAACCAATAAATCTCGGCGCGAGTTTTTCTTTGATTGCAAATCTCTTGTGACCCTTCGAATGCGAGACTTTCAAGTCTATATAGGCTCCCTCATCATACTCTAACTCACCATAGTACTTGTCGTAATATTTATTTTTTCTCTCTTGTGCACCCTTCAGACGTAATCCGATCTGTCGTATCTTCTCTGTGTGATCCACCACAATCTCTAGCCCAATAACTACTTCATCATCGGGCTCTGCCCAACATGATGGAGATTTGCATGACCTACCCGTAAAGTCCCTCAAACGGTGTCATCCCAACACTAGCCGATAACTGTTATTATAAGCAAACTCACACAAATGAAGATACTCCTCCCTAGAACCATCATACTCTAGCACACACATACGAAGCATATCCCCTAACACCTGAATTAATCGCTTCGACTGACCATCTGTTTGTGGGTGATAAGCCGTACTCAAATCTAATCTGGTGCCAAATAATGCATGCATGCTCTGCCAAATCTGCGATGTGAACTATGATCCTCTATCTGATATGATGGATGATGGGACTTCGTGTAACCTGATAATATCATGTTCATATAAAGCAGCTAATTTATCCACCCTGTGTGCCATCAATACTGGTAAAAGTGTGCAGACTTAGTCAGCCTATCCACAATCACCTAGATTCTATCATGATCGCGCTAAGATCAAGGTAATCCACTGACGAAATCCATGGCAATATGCTCCCACTTCTACTGAGGAATGAAAAGTGGTTGTGATAATCCTCTGGGTCTCTGATGCTCAGCCTTAATTCGCTGGCATATCTCACACGATCGAACGTAATCACTAACATCAGTCTTCATCCTCGGCCACCTGAATAGACGACGCATATCCGCATACATCATGGTCCGACCCGGATGAACCTTAAAACTTGAGCGGTGAGCCTCCTGAAGTATCTCGTTGCGAATCTCAGCCACTGACGGAATCCACAGTCTTCCTCTAAATCTCAGGCATGAGTCTGTCGACTAACTCCACTCCGGGTGATCAGGACTTCGAGCTAACTCGCTAAACTTCTGCTGCTCATCTGCCTGCTGACCCTCAACAGTTTGTAAAGACACTGTCCGAGTCCTCATCTGCCCACAAATCAACACTCTGGCAGTGGTCGGTATATCAACTGATTCATCAACTCGGCTGCTCGAGTAGCCCTTGTTCGTGTGTCATGTGGCAAGTCACTATCTCTAGATCTGGTCCTCTACGGCTCAATGCTCTGCTACGACATTGGCCTTATTTGGGTGATACTCCAAAGAGAAATCATAATCCTTAAAGAACTCGAGCCAACGCCTATGTTTCATATTCAACTCCTTCTGGGTAAAAAGATACTTCAAACTCTTATGGTCAGTAAACAACGTAAATCTCTCTCCATATAGATAATGACGCCAAATCTTCAATGCAAAACCACTGTCGCTAACTCCAAGTCATGAATAGGGTAATTCTTCTCATGAATTTTTAGCTGTCGGGACACGTAAGCTATCACTTTACCATTTTGCATCAAAACACAATCCAAAATAACTTTAGAAGCATCAGTGTTCACCTCAAAACCTTTTCCTGACTTTGGTAGTACCAATACTGACGCAGTCGTTAATCGTTCCTTAAGAGTCTGGAAAGCCAGCTCACAATTGTCATTCCATTGAAATCTGACTTCTTTCTTCGTTAACTGTGTCATCGGCGCAACGATCTTGGAAAAATCCTGAAAAAATCGTCTGTAGTAGCCAGCCTATCTTAGAAAACTACGAATGTCTGTCATTGACATCGGTGTAGGTCATTTGATCACTGCTCTAATCTTAGCGGGGTCCACTGATACTCCACTGGCTTCGACAATATGCCTAAGAAATCCAATTTCAGTGAGCCAAAACTCGCACTTATTGAACTAGCGTACAGTCCCTGCTCCCTCAAAATCTGTAAGACTATCCGGAGATGTCTCTCGTGATCCTCACGAGTCCTGGAATAAATGAGAATGTCGTCGATGAACACTATCACGAATCTATCCAAATACTCTCTCAATACTCAATGCATAAGATCCATGAACATCGTCGAGGCATTCGTCAGCCCAAACGGCATGACAATAAATTAGTAGTGCCCATATCTCGTGCGGAAAGCCGTCTTCTCCCTATCCTCATCTCGAATCCTCAATTGGTGGTATCCCAATCTCAAATCAATATTCGAGAACCACTGGTCCCCAGTTAGTTGATCGAACAAGTCATCAATACATGGGAGTGGATACTTGTTCTTCACTATGACTCTGTTGAGCTGTCGGTAGTTAATGCAAAGTCTCAAACTGCCGACTTTCTTTTTGACAAACGGTATTGGTGCACCCCAAAGCGACATGCTCGGACGTATGAATCCTAACTCTAACAACTCATTTAGCTGGGTCCTTAGCTCCTCTAACTCCCTAAAAACCATCCTGTACGGCGGAATCAAAATAGGTTTGGCCATCGGTACCAAATCTATTATGAAGTCGATCTCTCTGGGTGGTGGTAATCTTGGTAGCTCTGCGGGAAAAACATCTATAAATTCGTATACAACAGGCACCTCCTCAATCCTCGTCTCAAATCTCTCGGCCATACTTAAAATACTAGCAAATGTCTCTAGATCTGCTCTGGCTCAGGTGATCGGTAACGTGGTTGAAGTCCCCTGAAAATTAAACTTCGCTCCATCCGGAAGCCGAAACGTAACCACCTTGCTAAAACACTCAAGCTATACGTGGAACGTGGCTAACCAGTCCATGCCTAATAAGGCATCAAACTCTAGGAGCTCAAATACCCTCTAGTCTGCGGGCATCTCTTATCCCTCTATCTCAACTGGGCAGTCAACACATAATAAGTTCGGGTATATCTTGTTTCCAACAGCCGTGCTGAGGATCAAGGGTCGCTCTAGCCTAATAGGTCTCAATCCTAACTCATCAACCATACGACCCGAAATAAAAGATACCGTATAACCTGAATCAATCATAGTATGCATAAATCGACTGCAAATATAAATCATACCCTCAATAAGGTTACAGGTGGCAACTGGATCTGGTCAAGCGATGGCATGAACTTGCTCTCTGCGCTGCTGTGGCTGAGCCCTGCCTAGTCGTGGACATGTACTGACGAAGTGCCCTGTCTGTCCACATTCAAAACATGTTTGATATGGTCCTGGCCCTAGTGGAATTCGCTCTATGTCCCTGCTTCTGACTGGACCTATGTCCCTGTCCCTGGTCATATCTTTATCCCTGACCATGTCCGTACCTCTGCCCCTGACCACCGGCTCTGCTTCTACCCTCAGTCTGCTGATATTGTTGTGGCGGCCCAGACTGTGATGGCTGCTGTGGTATACTGGCATAACTCCGTGACGAAATAGATGGTACTGGTGTGGTGCACGCTGGATGGGATGGTGGCGCCACAGACCCTATACTCTGTGCCGTGTCATCTCTTAGCCTGAACGGTCGTTGTCTCTTTCTCTTCCTGTCACCGTTTGACCTATAATCTGACTGTGCTGGTGTTGGTGCTTTGGGATGATCTCATCGGGGTGTGTGCTCAGGTATGTATATCTGGTCAGGCTCCTCTCATATGCCGCCTGTAAACTCCCTAGCTCAGTAGTCACCAAGGTGCCTCCAATGTCCCTCAACAGACCCTCCATGAAATAGTGTGCCTGGTCGGCGTCCGTGTCAGCTATGCCTCCAGCATAATCCAACAGCTGCAAATACCTACCCATATACTGCATCACCGACTCCCTAGTGTACTATCGGATGCTTAAGAACTCAACCCTCTTCATCTTCAGGACCGAAGGTGGAAAGTACTTCTAATTAAATCGCCATTTGAATTATGCCCAATCCTTGGGCTTACCTTGGGTAGCCACCATACTGCGCCACCACGCATCGACCTCTTCAAACATCAGCCCTGATGATATGCTCGGTCGCATATGCTCCGGTGTGACCAGGATGTCATTTATCTTCTCGTGGCTTTTCACAAATTTCTCTGCCGCCTCGAGATTCGTGCCACGTAGAACTCAGCTGGTCTATGTCTCTGGAACCCTCGTGACTGTCTTGCCTCGGCTGTCGCCCCAGTGCTCGTCTATGTAAGCGTAGTCGGCGTAATCTCTACCGGAGTAGGGGTGTAATTAATACTATCTGTGTCTGTACCGGCATTATTTCAGCTATCACGGGTGGTGTCGGTACAACGAGAGCCGCTGGAGTGGCCTGTACGGTAGGCACACTCCTTTCCTGAGCTGTAGGCACTGTCGACGAAGATGGTGATGGTGTAGCTGTGATATGTGCCTTGAGTATCCTCAGGATCTCGTCCAATCACTGATCCTGAAATGTGACCCTCTGAGTCAAGGACTGTACCTCCTCAATACTCAAAAATTGAGGACCTGCGGCCCTACTATCATCATTCAAACCAGGCTAATCTGCCATCGCGATATGCAATAGCAAACGAGTCTCTAATCAGCGTATAGTTACTGGTATAATATAGTACAATACAACAATTATCATATATAGGACCTAAGTTTTTATTTTCCTAACTTTTCTCACTTCCCAACTAAGACTCTAAGTTAGGATCATATGGTTTCACTCTAAGTTCCAATCGTGTTTTAACTCTATTTTTAATTTGTGTTTTATATTGGCTGTGGGTTAATCACGAGCTAGACATAAAAACTTAGTCTCTGATACCAACTGTGACTACCCCAGTTTCCCACAAACTGGGTCCCGCCCATCCTAAGCCCACGTGGACACTTGAGCCAATCTTGCAAGGTCAACGCAGGCCTAGTCAGCCTTCCGATCCATCCATATAAGTAAATTCATAATTTTAAGTCGAGTTAATTGTATTTTTTTTTCAAGTTTTACAAGTTAGCGGAAGCATACGTTAAATAACTCAAAATAAAGTAAAAGAGTCGAACATTCTAAATGTGGAACCCTGAACATGTATATTCATGTATCTCTTTTGTCAAGTGTTATAACTAAGCAAAAATGATATATAAGTCATGTGTATCTCTCAATCCACACAAGTATCCAAAGTGTGATAACAACATATATAAATAATACAAAAAGTCAAAAACCTACAAAAGTATGCAGAGAAAGGCCGCTCCGATATCCTCAGAGTAGATCGCAAAGTGTCGACGTCTTGCCCTTGCTCGGCTGCGGATCTGCACTCAGTCAAACACAAGAATGTCGATTCCAGTAAGTAAAAGCCTGTATGATCTAAACAGTACTTCAAAATAAAAATAAAGCAGTCTAAAAGTCATGCGGATAGAAAGAAATCTATATGGAATGCATGATAATAAGACTGTAAAAATGAAAGTACAACGAGAAATGAGTGTCAAAGGAAATAATAGAGAGGTGCCCAAGTAGTCCAAGACCACCGAGTGCGGGTTCCACAGGTTGGGGTCATAGAGTCGCGACAACGCTAAACAGACTTGGTTATAGGACGCGGCGTCGCCCTCTGTACCTAGACCGTCGCGAATGAGGGATATCAACGGTGCCCCGGATAAAATAAATCTCATTCCTACCAAATAATCAAGTGACTGGAGGTCATGGCCCCGATTGCAAGCCGATAACCACTTTAATCAGAGACACTCGCATGACTCACTAGGCCCTCGGACACTCATAGATGGGTGGGAATTCCAAGAAAGGGACATATGTGACGGCCCCAGTTCCACAATCCTAAAACGGGCCCCGCCCGGCCTAGACTTACGTGGACCACCGAGCCCGTCTCGCTGAGTCACGCAAGCCTAGTCAGCCTTCCTTTATCATTTACCGTTTATCAAACAATTAAAGTTGAGTTAATCAATTAGTGACTTATCATAGTTATAGCGGAAGTAATTAAACCTCAAACTAACTGAAAAACCTCAAAGACACAAGTCAAGACAACCTGAGTGTGGAAACCCCGAATATGTATATCATCGTCAATAAACATTCAGAGGAGAGTAACCGCAAGATATACATGCCCAAAATCTCTCAAAAATCCAACTCCCAGTATTTCAAAACAAGTATATCTAATAATACAAAAAAAATCACCTATATCAGACAAGTAGTAAGGAGTACTCCGGTATCCTCAAATGATATCTCATAGCTGTAGAGCCTTCCCCATGTTGGACTGTGGGTCTGCACTCCGTCAAACACAAGAATGATGAGCCCAGGTAAGTAACACACGTAGGACATATGTACAACATTTCGAAATAAATAAATCAGTCGAATCCGTGCAAATAGAAAGAAAGGAACATGAAACGCATGACGCATGAATATAAAAGACTGTAAATAAATCAATCGATAAGTCCGGAATACGAAAAACCAAATAACAAGGAGTCCCGACCAAAAGGTCGTTGAGTCGCGGCAAAAGCCCAGCAAACTCGGGTTCAGGACGAGACACAGCCTACCAGCCCTAACCCTTGCGACTATGAGATATCCACAGACCCGGATAAGTGCCCCCAACGTACACTCAATTGGGATATATCAACGACGTCCATATAAGAGCTCATATCACAGATAAATAATAACCATGACTCACTTGCCAATGGACCACTCAACCAATAGAAATTCAAAAGAAATGATGAACATAGCAATAACAACAAATTTAAAGCTCAAGAAATAACTATAATATTTCCTAGCTGGTTTACTTACCTCGATCCACACGCTTATTCCTAACCTATCCGGCCTCCTAACACTCCAAAACGCGTTCTCGAACCTCCGTATCTCTTCCTTAGCTTTCCTGATATCATTTAGTATCAATTCAGGTCCAATATCCTTGGTTTAGAACTCTTAAACCATACAAATACTGCGACCAAAGTACGCTCGAGAGCTATTTCTAAAATTAACACTTTATAATAATTCCAAAGTCTTATCAACTAGAAAATGTCTCCAAATCAATATGTTCGCGATTAAGTCCGCAAAATTCCATAATAAAGGCCACGAAATCACTCGATGCCAACACCAAAATATGGTTTAGGACCTCACCATGGCCTTCAATGGAGGTCTCAACTCCAAAATCCATTTGAAGGACGCAAACTTAGCCATGATCTACGCCTTTCGTTTTCTTCGCGAGCAATCCATCGCGTCGTCGAGCTTCGTTGAAGTCACGCCTCATTGTCCACTGTTGTTGTGTCTCGTCGGGGACCGATCGGTCCGGCAACTCGCCACCGCGTCGTTGCTCCACGCCATTCACCGCGCCGCTGCCGCTGCCGCTGCTGATTCACCGCTCCTCCTCGCCGGCGTCACTGCTCCTCGTCGGCGTCCTGGTGGACCGTGCCGTGCTGCTCGTCATCTTCCCCACAGGCGCGCCACCTCCTGGTCTGCCGCTGCTGCTGGCCGTCCGCCCGCCTGCTGGTGCAACGGAGGCTCGCCAAACCCTCGCCAGTATAGCCACTCACCGTCGCCGCTGTCAACACGCCACCGCGTCTAGCTGCTACAGCTCGTCCGCGAGCTCCCTTGCGCGCCGGTCTCCTCGTTGGCTCGCCGCTGCACCGAGCCGCAGTCTGCACCTTCGTCACTGCGAGACGCTGCCGTGAGCCGGAGCTTCGCCGCGCCCGTATCTTCCCAGGAGCCGCTGCTCCTCGCCACCGTCTCCGCCCTTCTCTTTCTTGGCGGCTCCTCCCTCCCTCTCTCTCTATCTCTCTCTCTCTTATCCGTTCCAAGCTCATTGCCTTTTTTTGTAATTTTGCCAATTTATTTATTTTGTCATAATTATCTCCTTGATTTTGTGTCCGAATTAAACCCCGAAAAATACCTCATTTTCGCCAAAAATTGACGAAAATACAATTGCACTCCGAAACACGGGGACACTGCGTCTAAACCTTAACTTGACTCTATTTCGCATCGATTAAATTATATTACATTCACTAAGCACATGACCCACAAAATAGCATACCTTGGTGTCTACACACAAGATTTGGACATACGGATCACGACGAATGGGTCCAACATACAACCCTGAAATGGCACGTGGCACGAGTTAGATTTTTAGGGTCGTTACAACATAGTACAATAACAATAAAATATAAGCTCAAATGAACTACTATGCATTTCCTAGTTGGTTTTACTTACCTCAAGCAATCACAAATCGCCCTCAAAAAGTCCTGCTCGCGCCTCGAGATGCGCACCCGACTATGGTCTCCTAAGTCACTGGTGTCCAATTATACCATTTTAATTATTTTAGTGTCAAATTAAGTGAATTTATAATATGGGACCACAAATTTATAATTTTCTTCTAAAAGAGTTTGATTTTTAGCACACTTTTCGAATTATAGCAGGGTGCCAAATGCCCGAAAAGCCTCGAAACTCATTTTTCTAGCTTTTTTCTAATTTTTCATATTTTCAAGAGTTTTCTCAAATTTTTTCACAATTTTTATCGATTTTCCGTGATTTATTTTATTTAAAAATATGTTTTATTTAATTTTTAAATTAATCATTTTTTATTAATTATATATTTTTTAATGGGTTGGGCCCGGGTCGACCCGACTCGGTCCAACCGGACCCGGGTCGATCCGACTCGGTCCACTCGGGTCAGGGTCGGCCTGACCCGGCCCACATGGGGGTATTCATGCCCAACCCGCCTGGCTACCCCCTTCCATCTCCATTTGAACGTCATCAGTTTCATTTTTTCTCTTCTTCAACAACAACAACATTATCCACAACTACTAAAACAACAACATCAACAACCCAACACCAACACCAACACCATTAAAGTTCCAAAAATTCTCCCAAAATTTCAACAAAACTTGTCACTAACCTCGATTTTGGAAGCCGCTGGCAGAAGGTGCAAGTGGGAAGACTTCTTGAGAGATTACCGACCTCTTGAGACTGTGGAGTGTGAGGAGAGCTTGGCGATGGAGGAAAAATGGAAGGGATGAGATGAAGAAGAAGAAGCTCGTTGGAGAGAGGGATGGTGTGTTGGGTTTGGTTTGGAGACGAGAAAGAAAATATAAGAGAAAAATGAGGTAGGGGTGATGTGATGGGTAAGCGTGATGTGATAAATGATGTGACTTATAAACCCCGACTACCCCATACACCCGCGTTACGCGCACCCTGCGACTAGGGCTAGCAAAAATACGGGACCGGACATAAACGGGACCGGACACCCCTTTCTATAATGATTAAATTTAGTGTCCGGACCCGGTCCCGTTTTTAAAATGGGCACTTTTTTTTTGACCAATACCGTATGTTTGTAAAACATACGGCTCCCGTTTTGTCCGATTTTTATTGGCGGACTGGCGGAGTGACCACGAAGTCGGGAGAGTGAGAGGCAGAGCCGGCGAGCCGCGACGGATCGAGTAACCACGGGTCCACGAAGCCGGGAGAGATGAGAGTAGGGAGAGTGAGAGGCAGAGCCGGCGAGCGTCGCCGACGCCCGACTGGCCGTGAGCTGCACTGCTGCGGAGAGTGGAGCTCGAGACACGATCGCCGACACCCGACGAGGCCGAAAAGCGCGAGCGAGAGCTGAAGACTAGAGAGGGGTGACGACACAGGCAGATGCGAGAGCTGGAGAGGCGACATGCCGACGGCACGACGGGAGAGGGTGACGGCACGGGTGAGGGTTTGGACTTGAGAGGCAGAGGCGAGCGCGAGAGCCGGAAGGAGAGGGTGACGCACTCGCACGCACCCAGCACGAGCGAGCGCGAGGCCGCGAGAGAGAGAGCGACGACGACGGTGAGGCCGCACGAGCGGTGGCGAGTGCGAGAGCTGGAGGGAGAGGTGACGACACTCGCACGGCCCCAAAGACAGCGAGGCGATGCCTCGAGAGCCGGAGAGGCGACGGCGGTGAGGCGATGAGGCCGCACAGGCGGTGGCGAGCGCGAGACCGTATTTTTAAACGGACTTAAAAAATTGTCCAGACCCGTATGTTTTTCACAAAAATATTGCCCGAACCCGTTTAAAACGGGTCCGGACAAAATCGGACAAACGGGTCCAGGCACATTTTGCCAGCCCTACCCGCGACGTCATACACTCTCGTCAATACACACGCACAACGCAACCAAATAAAACTTTAACTAGTGTGACACGAATTAAATAATAATACAACCAATTAACGCGCATCATACGAAAAATACTATTTATACCTTGATTGGCGTGCCCTGGACTTATCGATGGTCCGAGTTACGGGTCTTAATCTCGGTGTCGTCTCCCGAGGGTTGACCGAGCGTGCCTCATCACGACAGGTCCAGGTCACAGTCTTGAGATGCCACGTGACACGGGTTAAAATTTTATGGTCGTTACAGAAACTATCTTAATTTTAATTAAGGAAAACTACCTCCACAAAAGGGGAGAACAACCTCAATTTGGCGCCCGCTCGTACTAAACCTAGAATAAAACCAAAATTGAATCTTGAAACCATACTAAACACTAATAAAAGAGGCGGTTTGATGCGTGTATGTTGAAACACTTTTCTCACTAACCACCCCTAATTGACACCAATAGTTAACTCGTTTTGTCTCTAGATTATTCAATGCGTGTTTCGATGCACATCATGTGGCTATTTAATTTGCTACACTAACTTAGGCACATTAATTGTATACCAAGCATAGCCACATCAAAGCTACTATAAAATCATATTTAGCTCAATTAAAACTTACTCCATAAATCTCTTCCTTGGTCCCACGTCGACATGCAACTCGAGTTACGTCTTCGCTCATGTCTCGACACCTATCTGCCTCGCGTGTACCTAATTCGAAATTTTTTAAATCAATTAATTTAAATTTTCCAATTATTATATAATAAATAATATAAGCATCAATCAAAAATAACATACCTCGGTGTCGACGCCCGAGAATTGGACATGCGTATTACAACAATTAGGTCCCAAGTACGAACCTTAAATGACACGTGGCACAAGTTAGATTTTAGGGTCGTTACAGTCTTCCCAACTAATTGAAATTTCGTCCTCGAAATTGAAACAAATTACAAGGGAAGAACTTACTAAAACTCAGAAGAGGTAGGGAAAGTACTCGCGCATGTATGACTCGAGCTCCCATGTCAGCTCCTCATCTCCGTGATGCTGCCATTTGACAAGGACTGATGGAATCTCTTTGTTCCTAAGAATCTTCACCTTACGGTCCAGAATCTGGATAAGCTGCTCGTCATAAGTAATGTCCTCCCTCAAGTCTATCTGGCTCAAGTCCACTGTCGGTCGTCGGCCCTCTCTCAACCTATCCAGTCGAAGCATAGAAATATGAAATACAGGGTGGATCCCAGACAACTGAGGTGGCAACTCCAGCTCATGCGCAACCTTGCCTATTCGTTTCTTCACTCTAAACGAGCCAATGAACCTCGGCGCAAGCTTTCCTTTAATTCCAAACCTCTTGTGACCCTTCATCGGAGAAACCTTTAGATACACATGACTCTTGACATCATACTCTAACTCGGCGTGATACATGTCATAATACTTTTTCTGCCACTCCTGCGCACCCTTCAGCCTTTATCTGATTAGTCGTATATTCTCTTTGTGATCCACTACAATCTCTGGCCCAATAATTGCTACATCATCGGGCTCCGCCCAGCAAGATGGAGATTTGCATAGTCTACCGTAGAGTGCCTCAAATGGTGTCATACAAATACTGGCCAGATAACTGTTATTGTAGCTAGGTAAACTCACACAAATGCGGATACTCTTCCCATGATCCATCGTACTCTAACACACACATCCTCAGCATATCCTCGAGAATCTGAATCGGTCTCTCTGACTGTCCGTCAGTCTGCGGACGATAGGCTGTACTGAGATCCAACCGTGTGTCGAACCGTGCCTGCATGCTCTGCCAAATCTGAGATATAAATTGTGGCCCTCTGTTTGACACAATCGATAACGGAACGTCATGTAGTCGAACAACCTACCGCTCGTACAAACTCACCAACCTATCCACCCAAGATGTGGTAGAGATCGGTAAAAAGTGCGTAGATTTCGTCAACTTGTCCACAATCACCCAGATACTATCATGTTCGTGCTGAGATCGAGGTAGGACACTGACGAAATCCATTGCAATATGTTCCCACTTCCACCGAGGAATGGGAAGTGGCTGTAACAACCCACCGGGCCTCCGATGCTCAGCCTTAACTAGCTAGCATATCTCACACGCTCGAATAAAATCAGAAATAGCGGTATTCATCCCCGACCACCAGAAAAGACGACGCACATCAGCATACGTCTTGGTCTGATCTGGATGAACCGTAAAACGTGAGCGGTGAGCCTCATCAAGTATCTCATCGCGTAACTCAGCTACTTATGGAATCCACAGTCGACTTCTAAATCTCAGGCATGAGTTTGTCGACTGACTCCAATCTGGATGATTCAGACTCTGAGCAAATTCCAAGAACCTCTGATACTGCTCATATGCCTGCTAACCCTCAAGTACACTCTAAATCGACACTGTCTGAGTCCTCATCTGCCCACAAATCAACACCTTAGTATTGGTCGGGATATCAACATAATACATCGACTTGACCGCCTCGAGTAACCCATACTCGTGTGTCATGTGGCAAGTAACAATATCTGAGTCTGCCCCTCTGCGGCTCAATGCGTCTGCAGCAACATTGGCCTTCCCCGGGTGGTACTCCAATGAGAAATCATGGTCCTCGAGAAACTCAAGCCAACGTCTATGTCGCATTTTCAACTCTTTCTGAGTGAAGAGATACTTCAAACTCTTGTGGTCAGTAAACAACACAAACTTTTCTACATAGAGATAATGACGCCAAATCTTCAATGCGAAGACTACTGTAGCTAACTCCAAATAATGGGTAGGGTAGTTCTTTTCGTGAATCTTCAGCTGTCGGGACGCGTAGGCAATCACTCTACCGCCCTGCATCAAAACACAACCCAAACCGACCTTAGAAGCATCGGTGTTCACCTCAAAACCCTTCCCTGACTCAGGTAGTACCAAAACTGGTGCAATAGTCAATTTTTTCTTCAAAGTCCCGAAGGCTTGCTCACAATTGTCATTGCACTAAAAACTCGTATCTTTCTTCATCAATTGCGTCATTGGTGCCGCAATCTTCGAGAAGTCTTGAACACAACTCCTGTAATAGCTTGATAACCCAAAGAAACTGCGGATGTCTGTCACTGACCGCGGTGTAGGTCAATCTATCACAGCTCTGATCTTAACGGGGTCTATTGACACTCCGCTGACACTGACGATGTGCCCAAAAAATCTGACCTCTGTAAGCCAAAACTCACACTTGCTGAACTTTGCATACAGTCTGTGCACCCTCAAAGTCTGAAAAATCATCTTGAGGTGCTCCTTGTGATCCTCACTGGTCTTGGAGTAGATAAGGATGTCGTCGATGACCACAATGACGAACCTATCCAAATACTCTCTCAACACTCGATGCATGAGACACATGAACATCGCCGAGGCGTTACTCAACCCAAAAGGCGTGATTGTAAACTGGTAATGCCCGTATCGTGTGTGAAAAGCAGTCTTCTCCCTATCCTGTGCTCTAATCCTCAGCTGATGGTACCCGGATCTCAAATCAATCTTCGAGAACCACTATGCTCCTGTCCGCTGGTCGAACAAGTCGTCAATGCGAGGAAGTGGATGCTTATTCTTCATTGTAACCCTGTTGAGCTGTCTGTAATCAATGCATAATCTCAGGTTGTCGCCTTTCTTCTTAACAAACACGACTGGCGCGCCCCAAGGTGACATGTTTGGGTGGATGAACCCTAACTCCAACAACTCATCAAGCTGTCCTCTCAGCTCCTCTAGCTCATTCGGAGCCATCCGGTATGGCGGAATAGATATAGGTTTGGTCCCCGGGACCAAGTCATTGATGAAGTCAATCTCTCTAGGCGGTGGTAATCTTGGTAGCTCTGCAGGAAAAACATTAAGGAACCCACACACGAAATATACCTCCTCCAACTTAGTCTCGACCCTCTCCGTCGTACTCAAAACACTAGCGAATGTCTCAACATCTATGCTAGAAGCTACTCTACCTCTGGTAATCGGTAAACTAGTAGAAGTCCCCTGACAACTGATATCGGGATATCCGAGAATCTGAAACGTAACTCTCTTGCTGATACAATGGATCTATGCATGATGAGCATTCAACCAATCCATGTCCAATAATACACCAAACTCTTAGAATTCCAACACTCTCAGATCTGCTGGCAAAACATGACCCTCTATTTCTACCGAACAATCAACACACAACGAGTTCGGGTATATCTTGTCCCCAGCAGTTGTGTTAAGGATCAAAGGTCTCTTTAGTCTAATGGGTTTCAAACCCAACTCATCCACCATGCGACCGAAGATAAAAGATATCGTAGAACCATAACCCAACATTATGTACATAAAATGACTGCAAATGTAAATCATACCCTCAATCAGGTTACAAGTAGCAGTTGAATCTGGCGCGACAACAACATGAAACCGCTCCTAGCGCTATTGTGGCCGCCCTCTGCTCAGTCATGGACACGTCCTGACGAAGTGATCTGACTGTCCACACTCACAACAAGTACGCTGAAATCCCGATCTAGATGGTTCACTCTGTCCTCGTCTCTGTACCTGACTAGAACTATGACCCTATCCAAACCTCGCCTTGACCATCTTGCCCTTCCTTCATCGCTCGCTCGCCTCGGCCTCGATATCTGCGTCGTCGAAGACCTTACTGTGTCGTCTGTTGTGGTGTGTTGGCATAACTCCGCACTGGAGCATATGGTATTGACGCAATACGCGATGTATAAGGTGGAGATGCAACATATCCTACACTTTGAGCTCGATCCCTCGACCTCCACTGTCTAGATTTCGTCTTCCTCCCGTCACCTCTCGGTCTGACATCTGACTGTGATGGTGGTGGAGCCGCGACTACTGCACTAATGCGCAAGCTTAAAAAGGTCTCACTAGCCATACTCCTCTCGTAGGCATCCTGTAAAGTTCCTGGAGCTGTGGTCACCACCATAGTCCCGATCTCACTCAGCAGGTCATGCATGAAATAGTAGGCCTGGTTAGCATCTGTATTAGCTATGCCCTCGGCATAGTCCATCAACTGCAAGTATCGACCCAAATGTTGCATCACTGTCTCGTCGGTAGCCTGCCGAATATTCTGAAAATTGGTCATCTTCATGTTCCTGACCCAATTCTGGTTGAATCTTCACTTGAACTCAGCCCAGTCCTTGGGCTTCCCCTTCGTAGCCACCATGCTACTCCACCAAACATCCGCCACTCTGAACAACGAAACTGACGAAATGCTCGGTCTCATATGATCTGATGTAGCAAAAACATCGTAGATCTTCTCATGACTCCTAATAAACTTCTATGCCGCCCCGAGATTCGTACCACCGTGAAACTTCTCCGGTGATGTATCTGAAACTCGCGAAACTGCCTAGCCTCAGTCGTCGCCCAAGTACTCACATCAGTGGTGTGCTCGACGTATCCTCCGCCGGTGTATCAGGAGTAAGTGGTACTCTCTCAACCTAAACTTAAACCCCTATCATCAATCATAGGTCTTGTTGGCGCTGTAGGAGCCGTAATAGTGTCTTGTACTGTAGGCGTACTTCCACTCTGAGTGGCTGATGTTGCAGACGTAGAAGGTGATGGTGTAGCTTGTGCCCCCAACAGTCGGAGAATCTCCTGAAGTTGCTGGCCATGTGAGGTAACCAGCTGGGACATCTCATCTAACCTCTTATGAACGTCACCCGTACCGCAATCATTGATCTCGGGCTGATCGGCCATTGCAATCTGCAAAGAATGCGATTCCTCGATCATGACATAGCTATCGATAGTAGTAATATACAATACATCAAATAGCTCATATAGTCCAATTTTAATTTCTCCAACTCCCTTCACTTCCCAACTAAGAATTAAGTCAGGATCATAGGGTTCCACTCTAAGTTCCAACCTTGTCGTAACTCTATTATTGATTTGTGTCTTATGTTGGTTGCGGGTTGTTATTGAGTTAGGTGTAAAGACTTAGGCTTTGATACCAACTGTGATGGCCCCAGTTCCACAACCCAAACTGGGCCTCGCCCGCCCTAGACTTACGTGGACCCCGAGTCAATCCTCGCGACGTCAACGCAAGCCTAATAAGGCTTCCTAACCATTTTTCATTACAAGGCAGCGAAATTTAACATTTATAGTAAGTTATTCAAATTTGTAAGTTATCAAAGGTTATGCGGAAGCGATTTCAACTTGAACAAATCTAAACAACTTTAAACCAATCAGTCAGGACATCCTAGAGTGTGGAAACTCCGCATAACTCAGTCAACATGTATAATAAACAAAGGAGATAGAAATAATATCATATACATGTCCCAAAGTATCTCACAAAACCCATATACCCCATGTGATAAAAACAATATATATATATAAGTAATACAAAACCTACAAAAATGCGAGAGGGAAAGCCGCTCCAAAGTCCTCATAGTAGATCTCCCATAATTGGCCCCTTTTCCTTACTCGATTGCGGGTCTGCACTCAGTCAAACACAAGAATGACGAGCCCAGGTAAGTAACGCCAGTAGGATACTAAACAACATTTCAAAATAAATAAATTTTTTTTACATGCAGATAGAAAGAAAGGTATAAGGACGCATAAATAAATAAAAGACTGTAAATAAATCAAAAGCAATCGATACATGAGTGTCTGGGGATGCAAACAGAGAGGTGCAACTAGTCCCGACCAACAGGTCGTTGAGTTTCGGCAAACCATCAAGACTCGGGCTCTAGGACTTGGTACACTCACGAGCCCTAAACCCACGCACTACAAAAAAACAGCCGATCAGAAACGAAAATCTTCGTTGCTGATTAACATAAATTCCGTCTCTAATTCAATTCTGCAACGGAACAGAGGCGGAATCTATTTCGTCTCTAAAATTGTCGTCGCTGATTTAGTCGGCAATGAAAATGTGTTTCCGTTGCTGATTAGAGACAGATTAGAGACGGAATTTAGAAACGGGACAGAGACGGAACATAAATGCACATTCTTCCAAATTGAATGGTTTTACTTGCATTCCGTTGCTAATCCGTCTCTAATTAGCAACGGAACTTATAAATTCCGTTGCTAATCCGTTGCAAATCAGAGACGGATTAGCAACGGAATTCATAAATTTCGTTGCTAATCCGTTGCTAATTAGAGACGGATTAGCAACTGACTTTACGAATTCCGTTGCTAATCCGTCTCTATTCCGTTTCTAAACTCTGTTTACCCAGTTTTTTCATTCTATTTCTTCGCAAATTAGAGACGGATTAGCAACGGAATTTATAAATTCCGTTGCTAATCCGTCTCTATTCCGTTTCTATGCCCAGTTTTTTTTTAAAATATTCACAAGAATCAAATTGGTTCTCCAAAACTTCTAAAACTAAAAATAACAACAGGACCTGCTCCATCGCCTGCACCCCCTCCAACAACTCATTGGGGGTGCTAACATCCCAAAAAAAACAAAATTTCACATACATACACTAATCAACAGTATATATCAACAACAAAGACTCAAATGAGAAAAAAACATACAATTCGATATTAAAAAAGATTTATATATTCACGAAACGTAGTCAAGTATAATAAATGTCTAAGATACCAAAGTATCCACAAAAAAACCACAATTCTCATTGTTTTACAACAACCATAAAAATACCTAAGTATCATAAAGTTGCCCATCCCTCCCATCCCTCGTTGTGCTAGCACTTGGGATGTGCTAGCATCAGCATCTGCGTATCTTCTCTTCTTTCTCCCTAACGACCCGAGATCGTAGACACGTCCTTTGGGACACTCACCCGCCACCTTGTAGTACACCGCCTCATCATCCACCGCTAGTCCGGTGTAGTCAGTCGCCTCTGACGTCTCCTTTGGAGCTTAGCCTGCATGGATCAACAATAAGCAACTAAAATGATATGCTTGTAAGATCAAACAATGGCGGCTACCACAGATCACAATTTACACAAGTTGAAACAATTCTCTCCTATGCACATCTACGAGCCCTCAAAAACATTCAAATCAGTTATAGCTTAGATTACATCTATTAACATTATTTAAGTCTTCTTTTCCACTATTGTTACCGTGAATTGATGGTATTTGTTGTCTTTTACATTAATTCACTACCAATATTGAAAAAAAAAAAAAAAAAACACACAAACACACATAATGGTAACAATATAATAGTAGCATTAAATTTGTTTTCTTAAGTAGGGGTACCTTAAGCTTTACTGCTCATTTTCGTGATTTCAATAACTCAACTTTTGATATACGTCTTCCTGCATAGAAAGATCAAATGTATAAGTAATTACTTACAAAAAAAATCATAAATGCACAAAGAAAAAGAAATAAAGATTTGAGGAATGCCCGCGTGACCCTTAGAGAGGCATTGCAGTACAAACAGTCCAAAATAATTATGTTACTAAATAGCAACTCGAGTGGCTGTTGGCATGTGAAGCTTACAAATGATCAATGGCATCACTCAGTTAAACAATTCCATTATAGTTTTCTACCATAGGCAACCCTTGGCCAAAGCCCAATCTACACGGTCACCTAAACAACAAAATATATGTATTTAACTAGTTATGAAACATGAAACTGACTCATACTATAAAACATAACCAATAGATAAGACAACCAACATAATCAAGAGACATTGGATAATAGAAATGCATTTTGACTAAAATGCATACATGATCATAAAGACATGAATTAAATCAAGATGTGTTTTTTCATCAGGAAGAACTACTATGACATAACAAAATAACCCCCGTAAAGTCACACAAACACAAGTGCATTACTTAATGTGAAAATCACATGCCGGCATTGAGGTAAAAGCTTTCCAAAAATCTTGCACGCAATAGAAGGCATAGAGAAGGTGGCACATAGCAACGAAAACTGTCTCAATCCAAGAAAATATAATAGGCATATCAAAGTAGAGAAAATAAACTTTGTAAGAAAAAGGAGCATAATGCGCCGAAGAAAGGGTGAGGACCGAATTTTATAAGCAACTACTCTCGAAGAAAAAACAATGCTAAGATTACATAATAAATATGGAAAAATAACAAGAAAATCCTTTCAAATATTCAAATCCACGTATTAAACTTATTATATGCTTTCAAAAGATAAAAAATTGGTAAGATCGCAAGAATATCCTATAAAATCGATGCATTAAACTGAAGAAAACTAAATAAAAACATTGTATCAATAATCTAAAATAAAACCTACAGCAGAAATTTGAAAAAATATTTAAAAAAATGTGCCTCTCGAATACATACATAGAACCACCTTTTGTTGGCTTATGTTCCTTTTGTTGATTTCAACTTCCTAATTTGCACTTGCTTCTAAAAAAATTGTCTAACTTCGAGTATGTTTGTGGCTTATGTTCCTTTTGTTGATTTCAACTTCCTTAAGGCCCAACACCTAGTATTTCATTTCCAACAAATCATGAATAGATGTACCTACATTACTATCAGCCATAACACATTGCAACTCATTAAGTAAGGGCAAGTACAAAGGTTGGCTCCTTAAATCATTCATATCGAAGACTTCATGTTTTGGAATTTACAAACAAGCATCACACCATAAACATATTGACATATGTGTGTACATTCACCAATAAATACAGTAACACAAATCATAGTACGTTAGCCAAAGAAATCATAGTATGTTATATAGAAAGAAATTCGATATCTCATAGATCAACGACATTAAAGTAATTCAATCATAGAATGAAGTCAAGACAAAGAATGCTATGCGGCAATTTTTTACACGATTATTTTAGCCAAAGAAATCATAGATAGTAATACACAATGCATGACATTACCAATATAAGATCAGTAGTAAAACAATCCAAATGATTTAATGTCAACTCATAAATGGAAATGAAATAAAGAGAATTGCCTCAAAGGGTTTACTTACCTCAAATGCACGCAATTCGTAACCTATACCCACTCTCGGCCACTCCAAACTCGCGTTCCACACCTTGTAAGTCCTCTTCAAGCTCCAACAGTGTCCTAACAAAATTAATTGTAACTTTTTTTTAGGTTAGTCATGTGGTTTTTAATACTAAATATTAGCTTTAAAACTCATGATTTTCTAACCAAAGCCTAATAATATTTCCTTCAACAAGTTGTTGACTTTCTCATCAAATCTCTTTTTTGTTGAATTTACAAAGTGATGTGTGAATGAGTACAAACATGAGCGGTTGCCTATGTATGCTAAATGAACCTTAATTTATAGAAAATGACAACTAGGCCTTAGAGTGTACTTGAGATTTTGATGAACTAAAACATTATGCAATGCAAAGACTTAGTATACAATTCAACATATAGTAAATGTACTCAGGGTAATCTATTTACTTTTGACAACAACAAAGGATGATTCAACCGAAAGCCAGTGGTTTGTTATTTGTGGTTAAAATGCTTTTGTTGATTGTCAAGTTTAATTGTATAAATTTATAAGAATAATTAATATAAACGCTAGACTCATTTTCTGTAAAGGGCTTGTTGCGCTAACCATGATTTTGGAATGAGGTTTAGTTTAGGACATTGAATGGTTTACCAGATATTACAATGATTGATTAAGTTTAACCAAATGTTCAGTTGTTTCTTAACATGTTATCCTCATATATTTCAAGATATAAGTGTATTTAGGATTCTTAAGGGATCTAATTAAAAAAAACTTATGCAAGTGTTTGCTTAAAATGAACCAATCTTCATTACAAAATAACAGTACATTTAAAGTCATTGTTAATGACTCCAAAACTAATGTGTACATCGAAAGTAGGCTTAAAATTGTAAAGAACTTATCATCATTTCCTCTTTTTTTTTATCTTATTCAGTTGCTTTCTCTTAACATGATTGACAAAGGGGCACAAGGGTATCAAAAATTCTATAGTGTAGCCAAAATATATGAACAAAAAATTTTGGTTCTATTATTTGCGAAACTAATCGAAAAGGGTATAACAATGGAGAGATTACCTCACTTTGGCAATGACGAAATGCGACGAAGCGCGCGAACACGGCGATCGATCGGCGATTTAACACGGCGACAACGGCCGGCCATGCGACGATGGTTGCCGAGCAGGCAGCGAAGAAGCGACGACGACAATGCAGAGATCAGACAGCAGCAAATGCGGCAGATCGGGCAGCTAGCGGTGAGGGTTTCCGACGCGGCAAACAAATGCCGCGACAACGGCATGCAGCAGCACAGGAAGCGGCGACGAGGACCCGACAATGACGATCGGCGATTTAACACGGCGACCGATGGCGAACACAAAAGAATCAACGATTTAACACGGCGACCACCCAATACGCGGTGATGGTTGTCGATTCGGCTACGAAGAAGAGCGGCGACAGCGCGAGGGGGCTACACGACGGCGACGGTAGATGGGCACCGACTGCGCGAGGGTTTCCGACGCGACGACGAACAAATGCCGCGACGACAATGGCGCGGCGTGGCTGCACGAAGCAGCGGCGGAAGAGGCGATGTAGACGGCGATGGCGTATTCTCGCGCGGCGGCGACGATCGACGACGACCCGGAGGCGCGAGGGCGACAAAGACCACCTCCCTCGGCGGACGCGCGACGATTCGCGGCAGACGACGGCGACAAGGCAACGATTTATGGGTTTCGAGAGAGATTTCGGCGGCGGCGCGAGAGGTCGAAGAGAGTTGCCGTAGGGCGGTTCTAGTGAGAGATCCAAAAAGAGAGAGAGAGAGAGAGAGAGATTGAGAGAGGGAAATCGGTCGCGAGAGAGAAAGAGAAATCGATGAGGTTTTGAGAGAGAGATTTGAGGAGGGAGAGAGGGGTCTCGTGGAGGAGAACGTGGTGGGTTGAGAGAGAAAGGGGGGTTGAACATCTATCTCATTTTTCAATTCTTCGCATCGACGCATGCACGAATCTCGAGACGTAACAGACGGTTACAAAAAAATTAAAATTTTGGTGGGAATGTTGGCGCCATTATTTAGAGACGGAATTTAATTCCGTCTCTATTCCCGTCTCTGATCTCTCTCTATTCCGTCTCTGAATGATTCCGTCTCAATTCCGTCTCTAGCCATTTATCTGTAGCAACGGAACTAAATTCCGTTGCTAATTCCGTTTCTGATCACCTGTTTTTTTGTAGTGACGAGATAGTGAGACTTCTTGGAATAACCACGCTAAGAACTCACACCCCGTCAAGAATCAATATCCAGTGCAGTGCATCCCAAGGTCATGACTCTGGTATGTTACCTCAGCCAACCACTCCTTCCAAGGATCACCATTGACTCACTTGCCCTCAAACAACTCAATCAGAATGGAATTCCAATGATAGAAAACGAAACAATGAACAACAACATTCAATAGCTTAAAATGAAATACTGTAAATTTCCCAGCTGGTTTACTTACAAGTCACAAAGCTTGTTCCTAGCTTGTTCGGCCTCCCGACACCCCAAAACGCGTTCCCGAACTCTCGAGACCTCCCCTTAGTTCCCTAGAGTTGTTTATTATGTTTTATAGTGGATTAGAGTTGCTAGGGTTGGATTAAAACTGATTTCATTGGGTTTAATAAGTTTTCAAAATTTTCAAAAGTTTATGTCCTGAGCCTTGGTAGCGCGCTAGGGAAGTCACATAGCACGTTACATAACTTTAGCACGCTAGATGAAAACATATAGCGCGCTAGTTTTCTTCCTTGTCGAAGAACACTTAGCTGCCCAAAACGTCTAGCGCGCTACCTAGAGGTCGTAACGCTCTAGACATTGCAGAACCCAGAATTCTGCAGGTGCAAAATTCTGGTTTCTTGGATGTCTAGGCCTCCTCCACGCCCCGAATTCCTCGTTCTCCTTCGCCAAGGGTCCGTAACAGACTTCCCATCAACAACCATCAAATTCATGAATTTATCAAGTTAAATTAAGTGAATTAATGTATGAACTTACCTAGTTGATGCACACACCATGCTTGATCACCAAAGCTTCACTAATCTCACTGGTTTTTCTCCACCTCTCTTCCTCTTTGATGACTCCAGCAAACTCTCTCTTCTTGCCCAAACGATGAGATGGAAAACTTAGCTTATAAGTTTGGTTTGTGATCTTTATATGGGAATGAATATGGTTGAACTATAGCCACACATCCATTTCCACATACGTATCCCGAGACATGTCTAATGGTGTATGTTGAAACACTTGTCTCACTAACCACCCCTAATTGACACCAATAGTTAACTCTTTTTGTCACTAGATTATTCAATGCGTGTCTCGATGCACATCATGTGGCTATTTAATTTGCTACACTAACTTAGACCCATTAATTGTATACCAAGCATAGCCACATCAAAGCTACTATAAAATTATATTTAGCTCAATTAAAACTTACTCCATAAATCTCTTCCTCGGTCCCACGTCGACACACAACTCGAGATACGTCTCTGCTCATATCTCGACACCTATATGCCCAGCGTGTACCTTACTCAATTTTTTTTAAATCAATTAATTTAAATTGTCCAATTATTATATAATAAATAATACAAGTATCAACCAAAAATAACATACCTCGGTGTCAACGCCCGAGAATTAGACATGCGTATCACGATAATTGGATCCTACGTACGACACTGAAATGACACGTGACACGAGTTAAATTTTAGGGTCGTTACATCAAACTTATTAAATACATAACTAACAATTTTTGTTATTTATTGTTAATTTGTAGGTTCGCTAGGTTTTTAATTGTCATATCCTTTGAGCGCATTTGTGAAGAATCAAAATAAGATATACAAAATCCTCTACTATAAAACAATGATTTTTAAGTGAGGTATCTGAGGCGTAGAACTGAGTAATCCCCGACAAATGTGTGTAATTTTTATTTGATTCAAAGAGTACAAAAATAAAGATATAGAGAAAAGATTGAGGTGATTCTGAAATTGCGATGACAAATTTGATAACAAATGAAGTGAAGGTTAAAGAAAACAAAGTGATGACAAATAAGTTTTGACAAGAATAGAAGTTACACTTTAATTGTATTGTTTCAAATCTCAATTCTCTCACTAAATTTTATTTGGATAATGTAGTAGCAAATATTTTAGTTGTGAAGTTTAATCAAATACTTACAAGCAAGAGTTTTTTTTTTTTTTTTTTTTTTTTTTTTTTTTTTTTTTTTTGTAAATTATATTTAGTAATATAAATTTAAAATGACGTAATAAATATTTTTTAAAAAAATATCAAATTTACTAAGTAAAAACAATACAATAAAACTACATTGTACATAAAGAATAATAAATTTAAGCAGAAGAAATATATATAAATAATTATAAAATAGATTAAACACTATTGAATATATATATATTTTTAAAAAATTTGACATCTTTTACTATTCACTACAAGAACAAATAACTTATTTTTTTGTCAAAACCACCCAATATCTTAAGGTCGACGGGCCCCGACTATTTCGCCCTTGAGCCGAAAAAGCATATTTCACAACATCAAATAATGTAGTTAAAAATATGGTATCAAAACATATTAATTACATAATTAACAAACTTTTTTGTTTATCCTTAATTTATAGGTTTCTTCAAAAAAAAATCTTTAATTTGTAGTTTAGTTGGTTTTTTAATCGTTATATCTGTTTGAGTGCATTTGTTGAGAATCAAATGAATAAATGTAGTAATAGGTTGGCTTAGCTACTAGCGGGTTATGAATGGATCAACGTGCCTATTTAGGCTTAAAAAAATAAAGAAATAAAAACCACGTACTATGAAACAATAGTTTTTGAGTGAGGGTTTTCACAAACGAATTCGTGAGCTCCATCGATTGTGCTACTCTCATTATCTAAGCACAAATTTTTCACTTGGGCGTTTTTGACGTCAAAGTTCATATTTTGATTTGTTAAGATCAAGATATATCTTTTATAAAGTAAAGTGTCTCTCAAGAACTAGTTCAGAGCAAGCTTACATATTCGAGTATAAAATAAGAAAAATGCTTTTGCATTCTAACAACTACTCAGTGAGAGCAACAAAGACAATATGAAGAGGCAAGTTGATATACCACGATGAAGATAAATGCGCACACACTCATCTCGATGTGTATTTACATTGCGGAGATGATGACACGTGCGTATCGCTCATTTGGTGTTCATTTTGACTTACAATAGCAGGCTCCATGAAAAAATAGGCGCTCGTTCCCTAAGCGGACGATATTTTCGGTTTAGAAGACAATGTTGACACTCGAAATCTCCACCTGAATGCGAGGTCGATACGCACCAGTGCTCGAACCCCCTGGACCCACACCAGATATCTCCACACCACATATGGTTACCCACAAACCATCTAAAACGAACAACACTCAACACTCAGTTGTTTTCCTCCCTTGGATACACATCGAGAAACCCCTTTACAACCATCTATGACCAATCACGGGACACCAACAACTGAGTTCCGTTTGTGTATTACATCATAGCCACTTCACCATTTTTACCCAAAAAAAACCCCAAAACAAAAAAAAAACCCTAAAAATCCGATCTTGAAATCCCAAATCACCAATTTTCGATCCCAAATCACCAATTTTCGATCCAATCAAACCTCAAATTCATGGCGACAGCTTCGTTTCTCGAACCAATCACTCTCAATTCAATCACAAACCCTAAACCCCCTTCATTGAATCCACTATCGCTCTCAATTCCTCTCCACAATCGTCTTCTGAAGCTCGCCAAAAAGGCTAAATTCGGTTCCTATTCGACCAATTCGTGCAAATTCGGTGCACGAGCTGGTCGATTAAGCGTGAAATGTTCAATTGGCGATGAAGATCACAGCAGTGTGATTGGAGCGGTTGTGGACGCAATCGTTGAAGCGTTGAAGTCGCTGCGAAAGCCGGTGATCGCCGCGGTGGTGATAGGGCTGTTGATGACGCAGATTCCCAATTCGGCGTTTGGGGCTTCGGGAGGGAGAGTGGGCGGGCGGGGGTTTTCGTCGTATTCGTCTTCGTCGTCGAAGGGGTACTCGATGAGGGCGCCGTCTGGGGCGGGTGGGTTTGTGTTCTCGGCGCCGTATTTCGCGCCGTCGCCGTTCATGCCGGGGGTTGGGGTGGGTGTGGGGCTTGGCGGAGGGTCTGGGCTGTCCCTGATTTTGTTGGGGTTTGCTGCGTTCGTTTTGGTGTCTGGGTTCTTGTCTGATCGGTCGGAGGGGAGTGTTCTGACCGCGACGCAGAAGACAACGGTTCTTAAGCTTCAGGTGTGATGTATTTGATTTCTATTGAGCTCAATTTAGTTGTTTTTCTCGATTGGTGTGAGTGCAATGTTAGATGGGTTCTTGATAGTATGTTACTATGTATTGAATTTGGTTTGTGAAAAAGTTAGTTCTTAAGGTAGGAATTGAGGCTTTGAAGTGAATTTTCTTGAGTGGTTATTTTAGAGTGTTTTTTGAAGTAGCACCATTTGACACTGAGATTGGGGAAGGACAGTTGCCGTGGTTTGGACACATCCAAGGACGGCCCACAAATGCCGCCACTAGAAAACTCGACTCAATAGAAACTGAAGAAATTCGATGAGGTAGGGGTACACTGAAGCTAATTCGGGACACCTTAATTAGGAGGGACTTAAATGGTTTGGAAAGCTCACCATCAATTGCACTAAATCAAGCACAATGGAAGAGTTCCATCCATGTCGCCGACCCCAACTAATTCGGGAATGAGGCTATGTTTATGTTGTTGTTTGAAGTATTAAATTTGATTGTGTGTTACTTAGGTTGGGTTATTGGGCATGGCGAGGTCGTTCCAGCGAGATCTTGATCGGATTGCTGAAAGCGCAGACACATCTACCCCAGCGGGTTTGCATTTTGTTCTAACAGGTAAAGAGGTTCTGCTTTTTCTGTTTTCTGTATTATTGATCTATAATGACTTCAAAAGACAAGTGCTTCTGATTACTTACTTGTTCATCGACTTTAGGTCAATTTGTACATTAAGATTTTGCAGCCAATACCTTCATTGGTTATCTCAGGCTTGTCTGTTGGGTGTACACTGAAGTGTGGCTATGATTTGGAAATATAAATTATTGAGTGAAAGACCATGCATTTTTATTTTCTCTTCCCATTTCTAACACTCAATAGAGTTATATTTTGTTGTTACTAACTGATCGAATGATATATTATGTTGTTCTAGACATCTTGCCTGCTTACAGTAAGTTAAGTTTCAGTTTGACGTTGAGTTGTTCTTAACACTGAGGTGGTTGGCTCGGTGCCTATTTCATTTTGTTGAGTTGAGTTTCTGTTGGTTTATCACTATTCTCATGTATTGCTCATTTTGCTATTTTGTTGCAGAGACCACATTATCATTGCTTCGGCACCCAGATTGGTGCATCTCAGGTCACTCATATGTAAGCACAGTTTATAATTTGTTTAATTTATGAGCGTACTACTGCATTTTATAGATCGATATGATGGCAAAAATCAGAAATTTATGAACGTTTAAATTTTAATACTTCCAAATTAGTTCATCAAAACCCATGCCATGATGTAAAATTGGCTCTCCTATCTGAAAGATGCCTTGAAGTGGTTGTGCATCGTTTGAATTCTGCTGTCTATATATATTTAACTTCACATTAGGGCGTTGGAGGAAATCAGACGAGGATTTATGTATTCACTATTTATACGTGAAAGTCATAAATGCTGACTGGTGCATTTGTGCGGATGTGAACAATCTACTTTTTCAGTTAAAAAAATGGTCATGATGGTAGAGTTACATGTATAGTCCTTCGATTGCAGTGGTTGTTCACTTGAATCACTTCTATATAGAAAAAGTGAAGTCCATGGTATTGTTTGTTTGGCTTCATATTTAATGGATTTTTGACTTTCACATCTAGCAGTGTTCTACTGTCAAATCATGTTGTCAAGATTGCAGTATTCCTTAAGTGATTGGCCGAATCTAGCCATGATGGTGTCGAGGTCTAGGTATGTTGAATTGTGATGCCTACTTTTCCATGACTATTATAGCTCCTCGTGTATGTTAATCTTTTTTTATGAAAAATTCTAAAAAGGGCATAAATTTTTTCTTAATCTCAAAGAGACTTAATTAATAACAAGTTAGGGTAATTACTTAAACAAGAAAACCTAAGTCATAGTCAAACTTAAAGAAACAATCCTAAACCTAATAAAATACTAATATCTAATTTAGATTATAATGTTAGCATCTCCCATCATCTAAATTACCTATTTTTACTAAAAATTATCATTCCCCTTAATTCAATTTGTCTTCTTATTATGCACTCGGTCTTAACCTAATTATCAAATTTACATATTGGTTTGGCTTCAACCCAACAGAGCTCTTGAAAAGCTTCCTCAAAACTAGTGAGGTTGAATATGCAAGTATCACATAATGAATCTATTATCAACAACATTATTAGGTGTGACTTGAAGTCGAATTGGTTGCTCATTTGGGGCATGTCATCAGTTTCAGTTGAAATTGAACTAGCATTATGGGGCACAGTATTTGACGTAGAAGCCTACAACAACAACATAGCCTCAGTCCCAAATTAACTGGGGTCGGCTAAATTAACTGGGGTCGGCTAAATTTTAGTTTTGTTAGGGTTTATCTGATTGAGTTTGAATTATATATAGAATTTATATTTGAGTTAGATTTAAGATCGGTTTGTCTATGAATTAGTCATATCACGTTGTTATTGTTAAGTTTTTCTTAGAATAATAAAATTTTTACATTTCAATTTTAAATCTTTTATGGTATCAGAGCAAATTGATCTTGGGGGTGAGAGTTAGTTTTTGAATTTGTTGAAGAAGAAGAGATTTGGGTCTGCTTTGCTAGAAGAACAAAAAACACAATGGTTTCTTGAAGCAAAGAAGAAGACATCTTTGATAGAAGTGGTGCAGTTTGGGTGCTCTATTTTGCTTCCATGTGTTGTAAAGGAATTGAAAAAAAAAAAAAGCAAAATTGCATAATCGGTTTTATTGAAGAAGAAGATAAATAGTTGTTTTGTTATTACGATCCAAATCCACCACTCAACAATAGGTTGTTGTGGATTACTTATTTGGTGGAGAAAAAAAAAATTTTGTGGGGCCTAGGCACGAATTTTCTTCAACTTAAGGAATTTGTGTAATATGAGTGAAATACGTTCTCATTAGGAGGTTTTGAAAGTTAGTATGTGTCCACTTGTCATTATAATTAATTCCGCTTGTCATAAAAACCAAAACAAAATTTTTTGTGATGATTTTCACGGGCATTGTTCTATAAGTGTGCGCTTCAACTCCCTTAGGTGGAATTACTACAAAAATCTATTTGCGATTCTTGTTCTTTGTTCTACCTTCTTCAATCTTCCATAACAAAATCACATTTCAAGGTCAAAGTGCTCTGATACCATGAAAGGTTTCAAAAATTGGAATGTCAAAATTTTGTAACTTTCTTAAATTTAACATCAACGTGATTCGTCCTTATTAAACTTAAATTAATAAATCCTAGACCTATTAAAAGACTAAATCTTAATCTAGATTATAATGATTAACATTTTACACATATTACATATGAACTCTTTGATGCACAATTACGTCCATATTTCTCCGTATAAACATTAGGAAAAAAGTAAATAAGATTTCTGCTTGACATTGATCTGAAAAGGAATAAAACCTCTTAAGTTATTTGACATAGGTTTGGCATAGAGTTATGCGGTGTAATGTTGTCCTTAATTCTTTGAACATTAATTCCTTAACATATTTGGTGATTTGTCAAAGAAATTCATTTGTTGTAAACAATGGTAACATGAAGAAAATCTGTATGATTTTGTTAGAAGAGATTAAATGTTGGTTTTACATCAATTGTAAGTAGGCAGGTACTAGGTGTAGGAGCCATTGATGGCCTCCTCTATTTTGCAATTTCTTTCCAAAATGGCTATTCATTTCTGGGTTGACTAGGGTACACGGACACGGTTTCACTATCTCTATTGGAACTCTTATCCTCGGCCGCATCCATACTCATAGTTACCTTAGGGGTATATGTATATATTTCCTTGTTATCTCTATTTATGTTATTCTAGATTTCTGTTTTCTACTAGTGTTCACTGTTCTCTATTTGTTTTTTCTAATATTCTCATTTATTGTTAGTAGGCTGTTGTTTTATAACCAATGCATCTATCAGTCTTTCTTGTAGATAATTCACAACCATTTCAATTGATTTTCTTCCTTCTTTTAGGTGCAGCCATTGCCGTATTTTGTGTGTGTGGGATTGTCTTTAAAGATTTTACCTCCTGTCCACTGCAATATTCTCATATTGATGATGCTTATATTTTATCGTTGTTGTTGTTGTATATTTTTCTACCATTCAAACAAAGTTATACATGATTTGATGGAGGATGTAAACATGGTTAATGGCACATCGTTACAGAGAAGTATTGAAACCATACTTTTGATAACATGTGCATGCCATTCTACTATAGACAAGTGTTCAAGCCTTAAAATGCGAATACATCCACACATTATATATAGGAAAATGATAAAATAACACACTTTGGGCGCACACTTGGGGCGCACACTTTGTTTTTTAGCCATTTATGGCTCTTTCTTGTCTCCCAAGGTGTGGGCCCCACATCTAACAAAATATCATAAATGGCTAAAAAACAAAGAGTGCGCCCCAAGCGTGCGCCGAAAGTGTGTTATTTTATCATTTTCCTTATATATATGGATGTGGACCTTGGTGAGAAAGTTGAGGATGTATCGTTAACAATTTTAAAACATGTTATTCTGCCTTGGGAAAGTTTATTGAATCTATTGCCCAGGATGGATTTATAAATGAATTGAGAAGTTTGCATTAGCCGCATTCCTCCTTTTCATCCAAAATCTATAAAGAAAAATGCTAGGGTGACCTTTTGACACTTGAAGATGTACATGCAAACATCTTAATCCATCCTTTCCATCCAAGTTTCTCTCGGTTCTCATCTTCCTTCACTAGATTCATCTTGAAATTAGCCTTGAAAACTTAAAATGACCTGAGTTAGAATATCTTATCGCATGCATATCTCTGAAAGAAAGTTATTTCAGTCCTAAAGTGTTTCCACATGTTCAATACCTGTTAAAAACAATTTTCTTACCTTTTCAAATAATTTATTTATTATTCTTTGGATTGAATGTTTGGCAGCAAAGAAACGAAAGCTATATAAAATGAGTGTAGCATAAATGAGGATGCTTAGGCGGATGTGTGGTAAAAGTCGTAATGATAGAATAAGAAATACGGAGAGTCAAAGAAAAAGTAGAAGTAACACCAATCAATTGAACTACTAGGAAGGGGTGCTCATGGTGGATACATCCAAAGGCGATCTGCAAATGCCCCAGTTAGAAACCGGACACTAGAAATTGAAAACATTCGAAGGTACAGTCATCAACCTAAGATAACTTACTTGTGATACATCTATTAGAAAGGATTTAAAGGATATGAAAGCACACCATCACATGCATTGAATCGAGAAATGTGAAAAGATCTGATCCATGTAGCCGACCCCAACTAATTTTGGATCGAGGGCTTGTTGATGTATTTTGTTTTGGTATGTGGGTGACCAAGGTAATTTGTGATAAGAGTTTGAGTCATTCATTTTTATCATCAACAACAAAGCCCCAATCTCTAATTAGTTGGGGTCCACTAAGCATGGGCCATTCATTAATGATTTAAATTTGGCTTTGCAGGTTGATGTGAAACGAAGTATGGAAGAAGGAGAGAGTCGGTTCAATCAGCTTTCTATTGAAGAACGTGGAAAATTTGATGAAGAGACTCTTGTAAATGTTGATAGCATTAAAAGGCATAAATCAAGGAGCCAGAAGGATAATGGTTTCAGCAATGAGTACATCGTGGTATGGACTGTGTTTTAATGCATTTCTTTTACAGAAATGATCAAAACCATTAAATGAAATGCTCTTCCCCCAACCAAACATTGCCTAAGTATTATAATTTGTGTATGCCAACAATTGGGGAAAGGAGAAATTTGGGGCATGCTTGGTGGATTGCATGACCTTTGCTTTTTTTTTTTTTTTCTTTGCCATATTCTGTTTCTTTTCAAACTCGGTTGCCTTAAGGACTATTCTGCTATCACCTAGCTGATTAGCCAGGAATGTGGCAATCTTTTTTAATCATCTAATTCTGAGTGTCTCAACAGCACCAACTCGTTCTTTAATTTCTTTAGGTAACCATCCTGGTAGCTGCTGAGGGGGTTCACAAACTTCCTGCCATCAATAGCAGTGCCGACTTGAAGGAGGCGTTGCAGAAGCTTGCTTCCATCCCCACCAGTAAAACTTTGGTAATCTTCTATTCTACTTCTACATCGTTAAATCACAGTTGATGTATTAATCAAATTTATCGTGATTTGAGCAGAATTGCTGTATTTTTAAACCGCTTGTGAAACCCTTAATAATGTGGTGGCCATCTATGCATTTTGTTTTTCTGCACCTTTACCGATTATATTTACTTCTTTGATCTATCGTGTTACTAAAGGGTTTTGTTTTGACATATGAAACAATTACTATGCAATTCGCTTATATTTACCTACACCAACTTTCTCTTATGTTTTTGTCCAATCAAAAAAAAAAAAAAAAAAAAAAAAAAAAAAAAAAAACTCTTTATGTTTTCTGTTTGCTGTTTTCTTTCTTTATTCGAGTACCTGCCTGATACATAGACATTAAATAGTGTTACCTTATGGTCCTTAGACTCGGAATCACTTTCCTACTTTCTTGTGCCACCAACTCTTGAATGTGTTCTTGTATATATACAGGCAGTTGAGGTGTTGTGGACTCCACAGAATGAAAATGATACACTGTCGGAGCGGCAACTACTTGAAGATTACCCTCTTTTGAGGCCTCTATGAGGATTGGTAAATGGTTTTTGATCTTGTATTTGGTTGTAAAATTTAGTTCCCTTTATAGAGTAGAAAAATTCAAACAGAAGTCTCATCAATAGAAGTTAGTGTACAGAATGTATCGTCTACATTTGTATATGCTAAGAGAAATGCTTTCATAACTGCAGAAGTGCAATTAAATGTCAAATATCTCTGGATTTGTTTGTCTTATAAAGATGCATTTCATAACTTTCGGTCTCGACTGTTCCCTCCAGCCAACTCGAGCACTTAACTTTTTTTGAACCCGCGAATCTGTTGACAGACTCTTCCTTTGCAGTTTCTTCTTGTTATTGATTCAGTTATCACTTGGTTAATTGAGGGCAGAAAAACCAAGTTTCACCTTCAATACACAGAATTGAATGATGTGATTCATCTTGTATTTGTCATTCCATTGTTGTTTTTTTTAACGTTTTTTTGGTACATACATTTGCAATACAGTGGCGTAGATTCCTTTTTGAATTCGTGCGGCATACATCTCGATCAAATCTACATCATTGTGTAGCAAATGTATGTCTCATAGAATGTTAGATTATCGTCTTCCTTTTAAAATATAGTAATCTAGAAACAAAAAGTCAGATGCAGGTACATGGGTCCCAAATTTTTGGTGCTTTGGTTAGATTTGCTAGTATGCTTCTAGAACATTAAAGGAGTGGGATTCAGCCTTATCCTTGAGAAGTCACCACTGTCCCTTGAAAAGGCTTTATTCTGGTACAGAAGGGATTTCAACTTAACCTTGTCAACCAAATGGATAAGGGATAAGTTACCTTCCAATTGACATGAAATCAATTTTGACTTCCTTAAAAGATCTGTTAAGTGGCTTTTAAGAGGCTATATATAGTTCACATGGGAAATGGTAATGTTAGGAATTTAAACTTAATTGGTTAAAATATATTTAACTTTTCATCATTTTTGTTATCATATTCTAACATTGTGAGATTTGTTATTATATACAGAGTGTTTAATGAAATCTAATTACATAATATTTATTGCGCATTTAATATGTTTTGCATTAAATGCACTGCATCAATCACCATTAGATTGAAATCCCGCAGTAATCCAATAGCGAGATATGTAGTACTCATGACATGAGTATATATTTGAACTTCATTGTAAAACTTTTATATATATAATATATATATATATATATATATATATATATATATATATATATATATATATATATATTTGTAAAAAATATGGTCGCATACCAAGATTAGAGCTTATTAGCTTCTACATTGATTAACATAGAGATACTAGTAGGAATATGATCTAAAGTCCTAATTGCCTCATAATCCAAAGCTTCTTTAGCAAGCAAGTCGACACACGTGATGTTTGATCTGAAAACGTGTCGCACAGTAACGTGCTTCTCCTGGTTTAGGGTTGCCTTGATATCTCGAACCAGGGGGTCGAGATTATTTGTTGATGTCCGATCGCAGAGTATGCTCACAAGGTTCCAGTGAGTCCGTTTCCACAATTAGCCGTTTGAAACATCGACTCACTGCTAGATCCAGCCCAAGCTTCACTCCTCACAACTCCGCCGTCAATGGAGGGCATCCACCCAGAAAACGCTAGAAACCCACTTGGAAGATACCTTTCTCATCGCGGATCAATTCCGCTGCTGCAGCTTGTCCAGACTCAAGCTCCATCGCACCGTCACAGTTTAGCTTCATAAACTGTGGATCTGGTGGGATCCATTTGCAATCCATTCTCAACTGGGCTAAATCCCCTGAGCTATGTCTCATCAGGGAGGCCTTGATCATATCCTCCGTCCTTGATTCGACACTCCGCACCAGTTCATAGGGTTTTTCGGCTCTTGACCCGAATAAGTAGTCATTTCTCTATTTCCAGATCGACCAACAAGTAATACCAGAGAGGGTTCTTCACTCCATATCTTTGTGATTCAGATGAAAATCCACCCACTGTACCAAATTCTTCTCAAAGAATTGCCGATCTTGTCTCACCAGGGAAAGCTGAGTGCATATTTCTTTTGTTATTATATCTTACCATATATAAATTCTTTGGTTTTTATCCCAAAGACTTTCTTATGTCTTGTTTGGTAGGAGGTGAAGATATTTTCAAGGTGATAACTTACAGGGAGTTGAGAACTAATCTTGTTTGGTTGCCGACCTGCAAGTTATTTTTCAATTTACACTCTAGGGTGTGAGATCTCTCCATCACTTTCCAGGGAGTTATCTCCCAGGAGTTATGGACAAAATCACCATCTCATTAATGACCATTTTATTACTTATCTCTCTCATCTCTCTCTTGTTTGAAAGTCATTTTTGTCAATTCATATTTTTTATTGTTTAAAAACTCGAAACTTCCTACAAGAAAAACTTGAAACTTTCCTTTTAGAGAGTCTCTAAAAGTTTGGTGTATTCAATGCAAAGTTTAAAGTTGAAAATTCCAAAATATTATTAACTTCAAGAAGTTAACTCCAATGAGATAACTCTCAATTAACGCTGTAAGTTATCAAAAATAAATCAAACGATGCCTTAATCATCGGCCCAAGTCATCATTAGCTAGTGAATTTACCTAATTGTTGGAAGCTTATTAAGGAAATCCCAGATTTGACTGATAGTACTCGTTTCAAGGTCCTCGAGTTGTTGAACACAAGAGCTAAAAGATTGATTTTATGGAAATGTCTTCGAAGAACGTTCTAAGTGGATAGCGTTTCGATTAATGAGAATAAGTAGTTATTTATTTTAGAATTTTTCTTGACTTGCACTTAAATTTTATTATATTATTTTATTAATGACTACATTCGTATTTTATTACTTAGAGATTGTTTTTTTTTTCAGACTCCGCCATAATGTTGGATTGATGAATGATATTTTGTTTGAAGTTAATAATATTTTTTTAGTATTATTCAATATTGTCCTTGTCGACCATGATTTAAAATTCCACATGTTGAATGTTATATTTTTCGGCATGTTTAATTTTTTTTTTTTGATTTTAGGTGATATTATTTACATGATGTCTCATTTAAACATGCAAAGATATGATGAATCGAGAGAAGTGGAAATGGAAGAGAACGAGGTGGAAGAACTAACGAGATATACTTGAATGTTTGTTGGTTTCTATGCAAACAATTCTACAAACATTGCATGAAGTTATACTTTCTATGTATTGTGCGCCGTTACCACGACCAAGTTAACTGGGACGCTCTGTAACTAGAAATGGGTCCGAATACATAGAAACAATATTGAACGAGGATGCGAACACTTTCGACAAATTTATAGGATGTATCCCGACGTGTTTCGAAAGTTATGCAAAATTATTAGAGAAAAGCTCGGTACATGATACACGATTTGTAACTATTGAAGAAATGTTGGCTACATTTTTACTCAATGTGGGTCAAAATTCTCGATATTGTTTGATTCGAAAAACCTTCAATAGATCGCATTTTAGCACTAGCCAAAGTTTCAACAAAATTTTAAGGGCTCGAACGTAATTGCAGTAGATATGATGGCGAAGCTAAATCAAATCATCTACCCCACAAATCATAAGAGATAGTACAAGATTTTATCCTTACTTCAAAGTAAGTTCTAATTATTGTTAGAGTTGTTATAATAGAATTAATTTTTTCTTGTTGTTGATGATGATGATGATGATGATGATGATGATGATGATGATTGTTGCTCTTTATTTTTAGTCGTAGAGACTTACAAAACCTACATGGTCAAAATAAACCTAGAAAAACCTAAGTGACCTTAGTGGAGCTGACAACCCCACATAACTATCAAGTTCTACAGCGGGCTTGAATTAATCTACCAATATGTACAATATATGGACTTAGATTAAATATCTTTTAAAGATTTAACATTAGTTATAATGTATTTTACAAGACTCGAACACTAGCTCTTCAACGTGGAAAGCTAGGCATTGGCCTCGGTGTGGTGGTTATATTTAGGTTCATTGAAATTCTACTTTTTTTTTGTAAGAGCCCAATATGCACAATTTATTTTATCAACAGAGATCCAAAAATGAACATTAGAAGAAATAACCTTGTGCATGTCATCTCTATTATTGAGGTACTTTAAATAATTTATAATAAATATTCTTTATGGAGAGTATTATTTTGATTGTTTTTTATTCTTTTTTCACTTTAAAAGAATAAAAACGATCAAATAATATTCTCCATAAAGAATTTAATTTAAATTGTGAAGAAATGCAAAAAATAATTAGGAAGTAGATTAAATATTTTTGAATATTTAACTACAAATAAAAAATGTATGAATATGAAACAAGGTTGTTCACAATTACATTGTCAAAACTTATTAAATACATAATTAATAGATTTTATTACTTTTCCTTTATGAACAAAACGAGAGTAGAAATTGAGCCAAAGTCCTAAAACTTTGTGAAACTGTATAAACGGGTCAAGCCTTATCGATGGATTGCCTCACTGATATAGACTAAATAAAGGAACTTGAGCCCAAAGTCCTAAAACTTAAAGATTTGATGAATTGCTTTGACAAAAAAAAAAAAAAAAAAAAAAGATTTGATGAATTGAAGAAATCGAAGGCTTTGTTTGTTTGTTTTTGTTTTTTGTTTTCTTTTTGACAAATGAGCTAAATGCTTTTGCTACCCAGTTTTTGGGGGTCTATTGAATCCCCATTGAAATGTGGGTTCATATATCTCGATGCATGATTCATTGAACCCAACAATATGCAGCGAAAGTACATCAACTATTCTCCTCAATATTAGGTTGTCAACTTGACTTCTCTTTCTCAAATATTTAAGAGATTTTTATTGAGGGTTTTTTTTTTGGAATTAATCAATTTTGTTGTGGCGTTGTTGAGTTGCCCCAAAGATGCTCGTTGACGAGTGACAAGAGTACTAGTTTTGGAGGGCGTTACTGTTGCGAGTTGTAACAGTCGTCCCATTGTTATGAAGTTGTTCAATAATGTAGACTTGGGTTCTTTGTATCTCAAAGTTGCAACCAGTGTAATGTTGGAAAGAATTTAGGAGTAATGATAAAAAAAATTGGGTTAATTTCTCCGACGGTTGCCCAACTTTATAAATTATAACATTTTGGTCACTCAAGATTTTTTTTTTAGTCCTTTTCTGGCGAAATCGCCAACGTGGCAATGATGTGGCGACATGTTGGCAATTAAAGTTCAAAAATATCCCTCACTCCAAATTAATCAACTTGTTTAATTTTGCTAAAAAAATCGAGAAATCCTTAACCCAAAAAAAATAAATCTTGAAATGTATTCCTAAAAAATCTTAGAATTTATATATTTCCAATCTCTAGAAATTAAACCTCCTAAAATGTTTTATTTCTATAATGTTAATAATTTACATTTGATGTTTTGAAATTAATTAATCATTTTGTTTATAATTGATATTTGTTTGCATTGGATTGCAATTTTCTTTTTTGAAACATTGTAGGTGATGTGTTGCTGCAAATTAATTTGTAGGATTTGTTGTTCCGAGTGAAAAGGGTTTATCTATATTTGTTAATTATAAATTTTCATACACTTTTAAAAAATTTATGTTGTTGCACCAAAAAACTGCAAAGATAGATCACATTCGTATAAAAGAAAATTAATGTTTAGGATGATGTAGAGATAGTTCAGCATCAAAACTAAAATGTCGTCTTTTTTCTTGAGTTCTTAATTTTCTTTTTGGGGTGAATAATGTTTTGAGATTGTGAAATAAAAACTAGTTGTCTGATTTAGAGCGAGGGGTATTTTTGACCCTTAATTGTCAACATGGCGCCACATCATTGCGACGTTGATAATTTTGCTAGAAAATGATTAGAAAAAAGCTTGGGTGACCATTGTTGTAAGATTTTTAAAAGGTTTGTGATTTTTATGTTACAAAGATAACTTTTATGACCAAAAAGTTATAATTCATAAAGTTAGGTGACCGTCAGAGAAATTAACCCAAAAAAATATCATAACTTTTCAAGTTGTAACAATTATATTCTAACATTTGAAATTTACTATCAATTATATTCTCAATTAATTTGACACATTTTTTCTTGGAAATCGACTTAATCTTCTAACTTTATTTTCATGATCACCCACATTGATCAATTTATGTTGAAATCTTTTAAGCTTCATGCATAAATTAACTTTATAGGACTCACAAAAATATTAATTTGTAAATCAATGATACATTGATACTTTAATTCAATTTTAGTTCTTCGTATAAATCACCAATAATAAGTCAAAAATCATTTGTACATAAGAAAATACATCTAAAACTTATTAGAAGGTTGCTTATAGTTGTTTAATTTGACAAAAGAAATATGTACTTAGATTATATATGTGATTGAGTAAGCACATGTACATGCAATTATGGTATAGTATACATGAATATTGAGCTCTAACGCATATGTATGAATAAATCCTTGAAGGGTGTGATAAGAAAATTGAAGAGAATGATGTGTGGGCACATATTATGAAAGAAAAAATGTCTCAAATTGATTGATGATATAATTGATAGTAAATAAAAAATGTTAGGATATAATTGATAAATTTCAAAGGTTAGTATATATTGATAAAATTTGTAAAAGTTAAGATATTTTTTTTATCATTAAGCCAAGAATTTAAAATAAAGCTTTATATTTCAAAGCAACTCAAAATAAAGTACATTCTAGGCCTACATTATATAAGGGGTTATAGAAGAAGGAAGCATCTATTCGCACCTAACTTTTTGCTTTCGTACCCCATTTTTGAATTTTTTTCAGCCCCTAGTGAAATGACCCAACTACCCTCCATATAAAAGGATTTTTATTCACCCATACCCCAATCACTTCACTCACATATACCCTAGTCACCATTTTCTCAAATCGTATTTTCACCACCAACTCAAATCTGACGAAATCCAAGCAAAACCATATCGTTTTGACGATATGGGTGCATTCTTCAACTCTTGTCGATTTAGAGAATTTTTTTTAGAGTTTCTTTTTTGTTTTTTTGAATTGGTATTGTTTGTGGTTTTGCTGTTGGGTTTAGGGCTTCCATTTGTTGGTTAAATCTTGCATTTAATTTGGGTACAAAGTCACGATAGAATCGAAAATATCAAGCGATTCTGAGTAAAACGCACTATTTTTTTGTCATTATCATGTATTTTTATAGGAATTTTGAGATTTTTTTGCTCGTTCTTGTTGCTCGGGGGTGTCGGACACACAAGGCCGACAACTCTGAAGAGGTGTCAGACACATGAGGCCAACACATTTAAATAGGTCTCGGACACACACGACCGACACCTCTAAAGAGTACTTGGCTGGATCCCTCCGTCACCCATTAAGATCGAGTTCTCTTCTCAATCTCGATCGGAGTCGATCGTTACCTCTTTAGAGGTCTCAATCGGAGTCGACTGATAACTATTTAGAGGACTTGGCCTTGTGTGTCCGAATTCTGTAGACGACACTTCTTAATTTTTAGTACACGAAGTGTGACGGCCCCAGACCCCACAACCTGGGCCCCGCCCGCCTAAACCTACATGGACCCCCAATCAACTCCCGTAGAGTCAACGCAGGCCTAGTCAGTCTCTTATCCAAGTTATTCAATCATTTGTTGCTTATTTGATTTGTTATTTAGTCTAACAAGTCTTAATGTTTACGCATCGAAATTTAAGAAATATTTAAAGCAACTTAAATAAATAAATGGTAGTCGGGACATGCATAGGTGTGGAAATCCTGCAGAAGTAGATCTCATGTATATATTTGGTGATAAACAGTTTGAAGAAACGTCATATACATGTATCAAACATCTTAAAACCCAAAATGAACCCCGAAGTAACCAACATAAATATATATATATATCATATGTACAGTCCAAAATATCAAAATGAACCTACTGTAGTAATAGAGAGGAACTAACTCTGAGGGAAGCTCAGAGGAAGTCACTGATCACATGCTCCTTGCCTCTGCTACTATAAGGACCTGCAATTGTCACCAAAGACGGAGATAATCTCATTGAGTAAATCCAAAAGAAGTTCAACATTAATTTAGATTAAACAATAAACGAGTCCATAAATCATGCTGGAAAGAAATAAGATGCTGAGAAAGAATCAATAAAATGCATGATAGACAAACTGCAATGGTCAACGGTACGGACCAAATGACTCCGAAGCAAAGGATAGGGAGTAAGTGGTCTTGACATTCTACACTTGGGCTTAAAGCCACTTAAAACATGTAAGTGTTTAACACTGGTACGAGGGGGTCAAAGCCGTATCGGCTGCACCTAATCCGTTCGACACTGTCGGCTCGCTTGAGCCATAGCTCTAGAAAACATTCCAAAAGGAGCCACAGACTAAACTGGATGCTCAACCACAATGGAACTCGAATACCTGAAAGGAGCCACGACACATGGCGAATGCTCATTCAAAGGATTCAGGCCCGTCGGGCAGCCACGAGAGCTATTTAGCAGCTCAACCCGCGAGTGGACACAACTAGACCAGACCACTTAGACCTTAGGTCACTCGGCAGAGAAGTAGAGTCCAATAATAATAATAATTCCATCAAATGTAGTAAGTGTTGGGGCATGTGCCCTAGGTCAATCCATTAACTGTCTTTATGAATACTTTTAGTTAATAATATAGATGATTTCATTTGTTGTTTATTATAATTAATTTACATGTTTACATTATAATAAGATCCATGGGTATTTACAGAAATATCCTAAATGTCCCTAGTCGATCATTATAATGGGAACTATGATGAATTAAGACTAGTGTGAGTCTTGATTGATGATCATATGATGATTATACGTATAGGGATACGAATCAAGATCACGAGTACTTGTTAGGGAACAAAGTACTGGACCGACCCGATATGAGAACATCACATGGATTAAGTCATAGTTGTTTCTCATTATAGGTATATTTTTCAGTCCTCGACTTGAGATTACCGAGAGACTTCAACATTAGGAACACAAGTGATTTGACACAATCAAACGTTGTCTTTAACCTGGACGATTATAAAGGTTGTGATTGGTTACTTGTGTGAGCAATGTGATGAAGTTGTGTAATCAAGATAGAATTTGTCCCTCTCATATAAAGAGAGATATCCAAAGTGGATCCTCGATGTGTTAGATCGTTAAAAGGCCTAGTCTAAGTGAATTAATATTGATCAATGTCACTTGGATGTTTTCGGTCTACCTAGAGATCGAGACTAGTACGATCGAACATGTTGGATGACAATTCCATGCCTTATGTTTGATCAAAAGGATATCGTGTGACAAAAGAATGTTATATACATTATTGATTAGGTCGTATCGATTTGATATTCGTACAACTTGGATAGTTATAATGTCTTGCTAGAGGCCGCTTATGACTTGTATACCAAAATGAGTTTTGGTACGCAGCCAACGTTGTATGAGCCTATTGGGTCGCACACTAAGAATGGTTTTCCGAGATTTTAAGATGGTTCAGAAAAACGAATTTTATATGATAAAATTCGTGACAGAAACGTCCTTGTGGTGTATTACACTTATACTTCTTTAAGTAGGGGTATATGTGTAATTTACTTAACCGTCTATATACAAGGGTTGTATAAATAGACGCTTTAAGTTAGAACACATATAGGAAAGATTAAGGGCCGAAACTCTATTTTTCGTTTAAGAAACGAATTAGAGTTTTCTGGTACGCTCTGAATCGTTTTGGAGAGAAACAAAAAGGTTTGGTATTCTCTCGAAGCTAGCACTTCGAATCTCGGCCGCCGTTCGTGTGTGGATCTTGATAAATGGCGTTAAATCGTTGGCGATGCCTTAGAGATCGATCAACCTTCGAAAGGTATTATGTGACCGATGTATGATTAAGTTTTCTTAGTTTAAACGTTTTTAATGGAATTAGATTCGGATCCTGTTGGGGTTTTTGTCAAAATTGTTTTGTAATCTCCGCTGCGTATGAACCCCAAAACCCAGTGGTATCAGAGCCTTCGAGTTCGATTCCATTAAATTCATTGCATGTTTTCTTCTGATATATACATGATATATGATTGAAAGCATGTTAATAGTTGATGTATATGTGATATACATAAGTTTTCTGTGAGATTTATTATCATGTTTTGTGTATATGATACATATATTCGTGATTGAATTGAAATTAGTTTCGTACATGCTAGTAACCATGTTAGCTTAATTCGAATAATTTTAATGAATGAGTTTCGTGTTCTGTCATCCACGACACCATTAGGTTCGATTGGGATAGTAGTTCATGATTCAATTACATGTTTGTGATTATTTGGATGAGGACCGAAATTGCAAATAATTAATTTTTGAAATTATTTATTTATCTTGTTATATCTATTCTGTTATGAAGTTTCTATTTGATAAAAATAGATAACAAATTAGATTAGGAGATATAAGCAAAATCGGTTTCGTTATCCCTATTGGATATGAGATAAATATCAAGAATCTTGTTATTGGTGATATACTAGGATTCAAATATCTTAAATCCAAAATAAATAATTAATTTTCAAAATTATTTATTTATCTTGTTATATCTATTCAGTTATGAAGTTTCTATTTGATAAAGATAGATAACAAATTAGATTATGAGATATAAGCAAAATCGGTTTCGTTATCCTTATTGGATAGGAGATAAATATCAAGAATCTTGTTATTGGTGATATACTAGGATTCAAATATCTTAAATCCAAAATAAATAATTAATTTTCGAAATTATTTATTTATCTTTTTATATCTATTATGTTATGAAGTTTCTATTTGATAAAGATAGATAACAAATTAGATTAGGAGATATAAGCAAAATCGATTTCGTTATCCCTATTGGATAGGAGATAAATATCAAGAATCTTGTTATTGGTGATATACTAGGATTCAAATATCTTAAATCCTAATTGGATTAGGATAAGATGATTAGTTAGATGTGGGCCCGGGTTAATTAAAATGTTTTAATTGACTTAATTTCGGATAAATTAAGAGGTTAATTTAGGATAATAAAAATCAGCGAAAAATATGATTTTCTATAGCGAATTTTAATTTTCGGAATTGAGATTCGTCTCCTAAAAAAAAAAAAAAAAAAAAAAGCGCGCTATTGCTTGTTCTTGTTCCATACATTGACCGGATGGCCAAATGGACCGGCTGCCTAACTAATCCTAGCGCACGGAAATTCTTTTATTAGTGAACAGTATAAAAATTTTCAAATTGTTTAGTGATTGAACAAATCAATAGGATATATGATATTTCATTGTTTACATAAAAATCACTAAAACCGAATAAAATCTCTCTATTAAATTTTAAGTCTCGTGCCATCCATTTTAAACACTTGTCAAAAGCCTCGATCACACTAATATAGTTTCAGCCATAGCTGGGTGTATTGTGTTATCTTGGTGAGACAAGTTGGGTAAGAGTTACCTAAATGTTTAAAATGGTCCGACTTAATAAAGCTATCAAAATAGTTTTGAGCTTTAGGCACATGATGAGATAAAAAACAAGATAAGACATAAGATGTCCCGTATCTCATAAAAGTATCTAAAATTACATAAGATGTAATTGGTAACTGTTACCTACCTAAATAATCTAGTTCTGTGTTTCATGCCATAACTGTCATAGAATTAGGTGAAATATGAATTTTAGTCCCCTAAATAAACAATATGTTTTAGGAGGGTTGTTAATTTAGTGGGAGTCTATTCCTCTATACTAAAATAAACTTTGCATAATCTTTATTGAAGATCAATGGCCTCTTCAAGTAACAATAATCCACTGTCACTGCGATCCATCCTTGAGAAGGATAAGCTATATGGGACTAACTTTCTTGACTGGTTCAGAAACTTGAGAATTGTTCTTAAGCATGAACGCAAGTTGTATGTCTGGATGCTCCAATCCCCGATGACCCACCACCAATGCTTTGCGAAAGTTTGTGAAGGATGAGCATAATAAGCATGTCAACGATTCTACGATGTTGCATGTATTATGCTTGACAACTATGGTTCCCGAACTTCGGAAGGACATGGAACTAATGGAAGCCTACGACATGACTATAACGCTGAAGGAAATGTTCCAACAGCAAGCTAGGCAAGAAAGGTTCGAGACAGTCAAGAACCTACATTCTTGCAAGATGACTGAGGATGCGACAGTTAGTCCTCATGTTCTGAAGATGAAGGGCTATGTTGACCAACTTGATAGACTCGGATTTCCCATAAGCCAAGAGTTGACAACGGATTTGATCATGAATTCATTACCAGAGAGTTACTCACAATTTGTGATGAACTACAATATGAATAATATGGAGAAATCAATTTCGAGTTGCATTTGATGCTCAAAACTGGTGAACAAAATATCAAGAAACCTCTAGTAATGAGTTGATGGTCCAAAAGGGAAAGGGAATGAAGAAGAAAGGCAAAGGCAAGGCTAGAGTTGCCAAGGCATTTGTCACTTTTTGTCCGCAAAGCCTATGGAACAAGTCAAGCCCCGAAAGATGTTCCCCGCTTCAAAACACCCAAAAGAAAAGGAAGGAAATTGTCATTTCGTAATCAAACCTATCTTTGGCATTGTCGTCTCGGGCACATAAACGAGAACGCATAACGAAGCTCCATAAAGATGGGCTTCTAGATTCATTTGATTTAGAAACATATGAAACGTGCGTATCTTGTTTACTAGGCAAGATGACTAAAAGTCCCTTTACTTGGACACGGTGAAAGGGCAAGTGATTTATTTGGTCTAATACATACGATGTATGCGGTTCTATAAACACAATGGCTAGAGGAGGTTATCGAAGACTTCATTACATTTACCGATGATTTCAGCAGATATGGTTATGTATATCTTATGAAACATAAAGCTGAATCATTTGAGATGTTTCGAACGTTTCAAAACGAAGTGCATAATCAACTTGGTAAAACTATCAAAACACTTCGATCGGATCGAGGTGGTGAATATTTAAGCCAAGAATTTGATGATCATCTTAGAAATTGTGGAATTGTCTCCCAATTGACTCCACCAACAACTCCACAATGGAATGGAGTTTTTGAAAGGATAAATCAAACCTTATTAGATATGGTTCGATCTATGATGAGTCATGCGGATCTTCCATTATCCTTTTGGGGTTATGCATTACAAACTGCAGCTTTCGCTCTAAATCGAGTTCCTTCTAAAGCGGTTGATAAAACACCATATGAGATATGGTACGGGAATATACCTAGTTTGTCTTTTCTTAAGATTTGGGGTTGTGAGGCTTACGTAAAGCGACAAGTCTCAGAAAAACTAGCACCTAAATCTGACAAGTGTTTATTTGTGGGGTATCCTAAGGAAACAAAAGGATATTACTTTTATAATCCCGTTAAGAACAAAGTGTTTGTTGCTCGGTATGGTGCCTTTATGGAAAAACAGTTTATTTCAAAAGACACTAGTGGGAGAGAAATAAATCTTGAAGAAGTTCAAGAATCACAGATAAACATCAACCAGTTCTTGGAAGTTCAACAACGTTCGAACCGATTGAACCTCCACAAGTGACACAAGGCCCACGTAAATCTGGTAGGGTAAGATATGAGCCAGAGAGATTCGAATTTCTCATTACTGATAGTCGTGATGTGTTGCTTATGGATCAAAATGAGCCCACCACTTATCAGGAGGCTATGTCTGGACCAGATTCAGATAAATGGCTAAGTGTCATGAACTCTGAGATGTAATCCATGTATGATAACCAAGTTTGGAACTTGGTTGATTTACCTGAAGGTGGTAAGACAATTGGATGTAAATGGGTTTTCAAGAAAAAAACCGACATGGATGGCAAAGTGCATACTTTTAAAGCAAGACTTGTAGCAAAAGGTTTCAGGCAGACTCAAGGTGTTGATTATGATGAAACTTTATCGCCAGTAGCCATGCTTAAATCTATAAGAATTTTAATCGCCATTGCTGCATATTATGACTATGAGATATGGCAAATGGATGTAAAAAACAACATTTTTTAATGGAAAACTGCTTGAGGACGTGTATATGACACAACCTGAAGGTTTTGTACATCCTGAGAATTCTAGGAAGGTATGCAAGCTTCAAAGATCCATTTATGGATTAAAGCAAGCTTCTCAGAGTTGGAATCTTCATTTTGATAAAGCAATCAAGGATTTTGGTTTTATTAAGAACGAAGATGAGCCTTGTGTATACAAGAAGGTCGATGGGAGTGTAGTTTTTCTCGGTACTCGTATGTTGATGATATATTACTCATTGGAAATGACATCCCAACATTGCGAGATGTCAAGTCTTGTTAGGGAAGTGTTTCTCAATGAAAGACTTAGGAGATGCGCCTAAATCCTAGGGATAAGGATCTATATGGATAGATCTAAAAGGCTAATCGGCCTAAGTCGAGTGCTTACATAGACAAGGTGCTGAATAAGTTCAGCTTGCAAGACTCTAAAAGAGGATTGTTGCCAATGTCTCATGGCATAAGTCTCAGCAAGATTCAATGTCCTAAGACAAATGATGAGCGAGACCGTATGAATAAGATTCCATATGCATCAGCTATTGAATCTATCATGTATGTCATGCTATGCACTCGACCTGATGTATCATATGCTTTGAGCACTACAAGCAGATATCAGTCAGATCCTGGTGAGAGTCACTGGATAGCAGTAAAGAACATTCTTAAATACTTAAGAAGGACTAAGGAAGTGTTCTTGGTCTATGGAGGTTTTGAAAATGATCTAGTTGTAAATGGTTACACAGATGCAAGTTTTCAAACTGATATAGATGATTTTAGATCGCAATCTGGATATGTGTTTACTTTGAATGGGGGTGCATGAAGTCGGAAAAGTTCGAAGCAAGATATCGTGGCGAGATTCTACAATGTGAGTATATTGCGCGTCCGATGCAACAAAGGAGGCAGTTTGGATCAAAAAGTTCATTTCTGAACTAGGTGTGGTTCCAAGTATTGCTAACCCTGTTTGTTTGTATTGTGACATTAACGGGGCAATAACACAGGCCAAGGAACCTAGATCACACCATAGATCCAAACATATACTCAGGCGTTTTCATCTCATCAGAGAAATTATTGAGAGGGGAGACATGAAGATTTGCAGAGTACCTATCAAGACAACGTTGCGGATCCATTGACAAAAGCTCTTCCACAAGCAAAACATGATGGTCATGTTAGATCATTAGGCATTAGATGCATGTATGATTGGCCCTAGTGCAAGTGGGAGATGTTGGGGCATGTGCCCTAGGTCAATCCATTAACCTAACTGTTTTTATGAATACTTTTAGTTAATAATATAGAGGATTTCATTTGCTGTTTATTATAATTAATTTGCATGTTTACATTATAATAAGATCCATGGGTATTTACAGAAATATCCTAAATGTCCATAGTCGATCATTATAATGGGAACTATGATGAATTAAGACTAGTGTGAGTCTTGATTGATGATCATATGATGATTATACGTATAGGGATACGAATCAAGATCACGAGTACTTGTTAGGGAACAAAGTACTGGACCGACCCGCTATGAGAACATCACATGGATTAAGTCATAGTTGTTTCTCATTATAGGTATATTTTTCAGTCATCTGACTTGAGATTACCAGAGACTTCAACATTAGGAACACAGTGATTTGACACAATCAAACGTTCTCTTCAACCGGACGATTATAAAGGTTGTGATTGGTTACTGTGTGAGCAATGTGATGAAGTTGTGTAATCAAGATAGAATTTGTCCCTCTCATATAAAGAGAGATATTCAGTGGATCCCTCGATGTGTTAGACTGTTAAAAGGCCTAGTCTAAGTGAATTAATATTGATCAATGTCACTTGGATGTTTTTGGTCTACCTAGAGATCGAGACTAGTACGATTGTACATGTTGGATGACAATTCCATGTCTTATGTTTGATCAAAAGGATATCGTGTGACAAAAGGATGTTATATACATTATTGATTAGGTTGTATCGATTTGATATTCGTACAACTTGGGTAGTCATAATGTCTTGCTAGAGATCGCTTATGACTTGTATACCAAAATGAGTTTTGGTACGCCGCCAACGTTGTATGAGCCTATTGGGTCGCACACTAAGAATGGTTTTCCGAGATTTTAAGATGGTTCAGAAAAACGAATTTTATATGATAAAATTCATGACAGAAACGTCCTTGTGGGTATTACACTTATACTTCTTTAAGTAGGGGTATGTGTGTAATTTACTTAACCGTCTATATACAAGGGTTGTATAAATAGACGCTTTAAGTTAGAACACATATATGAAAAGAAACGAATTAGAGTTTTCTGGTACGCTCTGAATCGTTTTGGAGAGAAACAAAAAGGTTTGGTATTCTCTCGAAACTAGCACTTCGAATCTCACCGCCGTGTTGTGGATCTGCGATAGAGGCGTTCGTCGTTAGCAGCGCCTTAGAGATCGATCAACCTTCAGAAAGGTATTATGTGACCGAGGTATGATTAAGTTTTCTTGGTTTAAACGTTTTTAATGGAATTAGATTCGGATCCTGTTGGGGTTTTTGTCAAAATTGTTTTGTAATCTCCGCTGCGTATGAACCTCAAAACCCAACAGTAAGGAAATAAAAAGAATTAATATTGAATTTCTTACTTGTTTACTTACCTCGATACGTAAAATCAAGTAAATCACGGCTCCCACGCGCCTCGAAATACGTACCCGATACCCGATACTAGTCCCTTAGGCTCCTGATATCAATTTACAATAAATTATGTGTGGTTGAGCCTATTTGATATGATTTAGTTTTTTAAATCTCAAAATAATTTAAAATAGGGAATTTACAACGTTGACACACTTTTCGAGGAAAATCTCGATGTAAAAATCTCTGAAAAATCTTTAAACTCACTTTTCTACAATTTTCCTCACTTTTCTTATTTTTTCCAGATTTTTATGATTTTCTGTTATTTTTATAAATTAAAATGAAAAATATATAAAAAAATATTTTGTTTTATTTTTATTCGGGGGCTTTTGGGTCCCTCCTGAATCGGGTCCGGGCCAAACTGGACCCGGTTCAGCCATATTGGATTGGGCCTGGCTAGTGCTAGGCGCAATCTGAGGATCGCACGCGTGCATACGTCATCCCCCTTATTCCCCAAAAATCACCGATTTTGGTGATTCTTTTTTTCCTTTAAATCTCTTTTTTTTCTTCAACAAAATCAATAACATTACAACAACAACAACAACATAGCCTCAGTCCCAAATTAATTGGGGTCGGCTACATTGATCAAACTTTTTCATTGTGCTCGATTAAGTGCAATTGATGGTGAGCTTTGCAAACCATTCAAATCCCTCCTAAATAATGCATCCCATGTTAACTTTGGTCTGCCTCATACCTCGTCGAATTTCTACAACAAAATCAATAACATTATTTTTTTTTTTTTTTTTTCTTAAAAATGATCAACAATAACCCTCTTTTTTTGTCCTTTAAATCAACTCCACTAAGATAAACTTACCAACAATGAATTAATCAATTATACTATGTGTTAAGTCCATGACATCAAAATTAAATAAAATTAAAAGTTAACTTACTTGGTTTAATTAGGATCTCCACATAGCAAATAACTTTTTATTTCCTTCTTCTTCCTCACCACCACCTCTACAACACCTCTAACTTAAATAAAACCTCACCCTTCATCTCTCTCTTTTTATACTATCAGTAAGTGGGTGAACCACCACCACACAATTTTCTCTATTTAAATTTTTCTTATTAAATTTGCTATAATCTCTCTATAAACCACAAGAAGTTGACACCTCATAATTCTAATTTATTATTTTTTTAATTCTAATATGTGAAATGACTAAAATGCCCTTTACAACTTAGGCATTTCAATTAAATGGTTCCATTAGACCAACTTAAATTAATATCATTGACCTACCCAAATACCTAATACGCGCACATCTCGAGGACTACGCTCACTTGTTAATTCGAAAACAACATTAATAAAGTTGCGCGTGCACATATAGATCAACATAAAATATTCAAGACATCAGATACAAATAAAATTATTGAATTATTACCTCGGTGTCTACGAGTTTTTGACCAAGTCGCCGTGTAGCATTAGCCGCCACGTCACGGTCCTATTAGGCAACTGATTAGGATTAAATTTATTAGGGTCGTTATAGTCTTCTGAACTAATAAGAATTTCGTCATCGAAATTGAAATATCTAAAACGAAATTACTTACCGAAATCAAAAGAGAAATGGGAAACTCTCGCGCATATAGGACTCCCACTCCCACGTCAATTCCTCGTCCCCGTGGTGCTGCAACTTGACAAGAACTAACGAGATGTCCTTGTTCCCCAAACTCTGTACCTTGCGGTTCAAAATATACACAGTCTGCTCCTCGTAAGTAATATCATCTGCTAGGTCAATTTGAGTCAAGTCCACTATCGTTCTGTCTCCCTCTCTCGACCTGTCCAATCTCAGCATCGATATATGAAACACTAGATGAACGCCTACCAACTACGGTGGTAACTCAACCCTATATGCAACCTTGCCAACTGTCTCTGTGATTCTAAAAGGACCTATAACCTCGGCGCGAGCTTTTCTTTGATTCCGAACAGTTTGTGACCCTTTAGTGGTGAAACTAATAGGTAGACAAAGTGTACCACTTGGTACTTTAACCCGTCTCGATACTTATTAGAATATTTCTTCTGTCTCTTTTGAGCTCGTTGAAGACGTTGGCGTATCAGTCGTATATTCTCTGTGTGATCTACCACAATCTCTGGCCTAACTTTCGCTATATCCTCAGGCTCTGCCCAACACGTTGGTGATCTACATGGCCTACCGTAGAGTGCCTCAAATGTCACGGCGCAATAATTAATACACGTTTAATTCGTTAATTAGGACACAATGACCCGTGACGTGGGACCCGCAGCGCGATACGTGTCACTACCGAGGCATGTGGCCGATGTAAATGTTATATTTGTGTGTTGTTTGCTTAGTGTAATGTATATGTGTAGACTATTAAGTCATTTACGGGTATGCAGATACCGAGACGAGCGGGGACGCGCCTCGAGTCGCGTACCAACGTGGGCCTGAGGTAGCAGCTCGTGGGGTAAGTGTAACTAGTTGAATTTCATTTTTTTTTTAAAAAATGGAAAATGATATAAGTTAGTGGCTATAATGTTGCCACATCTAAATCTTTATTAGTGGACCTATAGTGTGTAAATAAAATCATAAGAGTTGGATTCGCCTCGAGATACGCATTGCATGAGACTCGACAAAAAAAAGTGTAGTCAAACAATAAGGTGGTGGAAATAAATGGATAATGATTGGGATTGCCTCGAGATTCGTGTATCACGAATCTCGAGGACACCAAAAGATCTTATCCTATTTGAGTGGTTGGTGAGGAAGAAAAAAAACGAGAGAGAGAGAAAAAAAATGGCGAAGAAGAAAGAAGAGTCGGGAAGAAGAAATAGAGACGGGAGAGAGAGAGACCGGGAGAAAGATAGAGAGACACCGAGATATCGAGCTCCAAGGTGAGTTGTTGATTTTGTTGTCGTTGATGTTGTTGTTGTTGCTTTCGGTGGTCGTGGCCATGGAGGATCCGCCTCCATGGCTGACCGAGAGAGGAAAGGGAGAGCTGGCAAGGGGATCTCCCTTGCCATCAAAACCCATTGGGGTTGGAGTTAGGAGCCAACCCCAACGCTTAGGAATTTCCGTGTGTATGTAAGTAAATTGATTTAGACATTTATTTACATTTCATTCCATCTATTTATTTATTCTCAGTTATTCAAACTGAATTGCCTTTGAAATCCATATGCTATGACTTGTTCAGTGCTTATTTTATGATATTGTTCATAGCATACTCTGTTTTGTATATCATTGATTCCAATTCCTATACTTTGTCATGTTGATTGTTGTGTGTGGAAGTCAGTGATAGAGCATGCTATTAGGTTAGTTTGTTTATTTTGACTCAAATCCTTTGTGCATTAGTATGCTATTACATCACTTGGATTCCAATGTTGTGTCATTATTGAAAATGAAAGTGGTTCTTGTGGTTAGGGTCATTTGATGATAGAAATTCAGCTTTCATACGGGGTCACTAGACTTGCCGGGATGTTAGGGAAATTCTCCACTACCTTGCATGACACACGGGGTAACGTGCCTCGAACGGGGTAATCGGACCTCTGGGTTTGTTGGCGCAAGAATAACTTGGGTGAACATGACGAGTTTTAAAACTCGGGTATGTTAGCAAGTATACATTCCTAAGTGACGACTAATTCACTTGGAATAGAAAATGCGTATCGTACGTACGACCTTTTGAAATTATGATATAGAGCTCAATGTGTAATAAAATGATATAGAGCGAGAGCTCATATTGTAGTGGAAAGGCTGATGTGATGAAGATCGCGCGGCCGACCGACCCTAATCCATTACTACTTAGCCTTGAGTCGGTTTCATATTTGATTATCTCAAGTATCTCTTTGCACGAGGTTTATTTCAAAGATAGTTTCTATTTACATTATGCAATTTGATACTTGTTGCCTATTTGGGAATGTGGATCGATGTCTCTCGATTACTTAAATAAATTCATGTACTCACCGTCTAGTTTGTGACGGTGGGTGCAGATCACTAGAGTAGCGGACCGAGGCAAAGAGAAGATTGGTGACTACCTCCTGAGCCGTAGAGGACTCAAGCTACGACATACTTTTGTACTTTTTGTATTCTTTGTATTACATTTTTATGTACATGCTTTTACTTTTGGGTTGAGTGATAGGAATACCTCGACTATAGACACATGTTATATATATCACCATTTTTGTTTATATATGCATGTGATCACTATTTCCTGGTTTTCCACAATAGGTTAGGCCTTAGGATTTCATTTACACTAGTAACTAAATAAGACTTCCGAATAATTTGTTAGAAAAAAAAATTTAGTAACTTTGATTTATAAACAACCATGGGTTAGTCATTAGAACAAGTAAGTTAACTGTAGGAGGTATCATAAATGGTAAGTGTGTAGGTGTTTAAATAAGGCTGACTAATTCCTTGTTAGGTCCTATAGGGGAGATTAGGGCTTAATTAAGGGATTAGGCCGGGCGGTGCCCTTATTTGTAGTTGGGGCCGTCACGGTGCCATCCCGATACTAGCTTGGTAACTATTATTGTAAGCAAATTCACATAAATGTAGATACTCTTCCCACGACCCACCGTACTCCAACACATAAGCTCTTAGCATGTCCTCTAACACCTGAATCAGTCTCTTTAACTATCCATCAGTCTGCGGGTGGAATGTCGTACTATATTGTAACCTCGTGCCAAACTGTGCTTGCATGCTCCTCCATAACATGGATGTGAACTGTGATCATTTGTCTGACACAATACATAATGGCACCCCGTGAAGTCTGACAATCTCTCTCTCTCATAAAGAACGCTCAGTTGCTCAAACTTGTATTTGGTAGAAACCGACAAGAAGTGTGCAGATTTGGTCGGTTTGTCTAAAATCATCCAGATGCTATCACGCTTGCGTGGAGATCGAGGTAAACCACTGATGAGATCCATGACAATATGCACCCACTTCCACTTAGGAATGGGAAGTGGCTGTAATAATCCTCTAAGCCTCCGATGCTCAGCCTTAACCTGCTGGCATATCCCGCAACTCCTGATGTATTCCCCTACGTCTGCTTTCATCCTAGGCCACCAAAATAGACGTTTCATATCCTGATACATCTTGGTCTTGCCCGGATGAACAGTAAAACGTGAGTGGTAAGCCTCTTGAAGTATCTCTGTACGTAACTCAGCAACTGATGGAATCCACAGTCATCCCCTATATCTTAAGCCCTAGTTCGTCGACTAACTCTACTCTAGATGATCTGAACTCTCAGCCAACTTATAAAATCTTTGGAATTGCTCATCGGCTTACTGACCCTCTCAAACCTTTTGAATAGAGATAAGCTGAGTCCTCATCTGTCCACAAATGTGTACCTCTCTAGTACTCGGAATGTCAACTGAACCCATCATATATGACGCCCGAGGAGTGCAAACTCATGAGTCATCTGACAAATAACAACCTCTGCATTAGCTCTCTTACGGCTCAATACGTCCGCCACTACAGTCGCCTTCCCTGGGTGGTACTCCAAGGAGAAGTCGTAATCCTTGAGGAACTCTAGCCATCTACGCTATTTCATATTTAGGTCTTTCTGCTTAAAGAGATACTTTGAACTTTTGTGGTAAGTGAATAAAGTAAATCTTTCGCCATACAAGTAGTGTCGCCAAATTTTCAAAGCAAATACCATTGTTGCCAACTCTAAGTCATGCACCGGGTAGTTCTTCTCATGAATCTTCAGCTATCGAGACGCATAAGCAATCACATCGTCCTCCTACATCAGAACATGTCCTAATCCAACCTGTGACGCATCAGTATTCATAACCATGGCCTTTCCTGCCTCTGGCAGCACTAACACTGGAGCAGTCGTCAATCTCTCCTTAAGTGTTATGAAAGCCTAGATCTCATTTCTCGTCCCACTTAAACTTGACATCCTTCTGAGTCAACCTCATCATCGGTGCCACAATCTTAGAGAAATCAAGCACGAATCTCCGGTAATACCCTGCTAGACCCAGAAAACTGCGAATATCTGTCACTAACTGTGGGGTACGCCAATCCATCACTGCTTGGGCCTTCGTAGGATCCACTGATACTTCACTAACTCCAATTACATGCCCCAAAAATATGACCTCTGACAACCAAAACTCACATTCGCTAAACTTAGCATAAAGTCGGCGTTCTCTCAGTATCTGTAAAATTGTCCTGATATGACCCTCATGATCCTTACGAGTCCTGGAGTAGATCAAAATATCATATATGAAGACAATCACGAAATAGTCCAAGTACTCTCTCAACGCGCGGTGCATCAATTCCATGAACATCGCTGGCGCGTTCGTTAGCCTAAACGGCATGACTGGACTATAACGTGTACTGAAGGTTGTCTTCTCTCTGTCCTCATCCCTGATCCTGAGCTGGTGGTACCTTGACCTCAAGTCAATCTTGGAAAACCACACTGCACCTCTCAAATGATCAAACAAGTAATCTATTCGGGGAAGTGGATACTTGTTCTTAATCATAATACGATTCAACTTTCAAACTTCCATCTTTCTTCTTCACAAATAGTACTGGAGCACCCCATGGAGATATGCTAGGATGAATAAATCCTAAATTCTTCAACTCATCAAGTTGGGCCCTCGGCTCTTCTAACTCCTTCGGTGTCATTCTATAAGGAGGTATCGAAATCGACTTCGTCCCAGGGACTAGGTCAATAATAAAGTTGATCTCCCGTGGGGGAGGTAATCCGGGTAAATACTCGGGGAACACATTTGAGAACTCGTACACCATGGGTACCTCCTCAATAGTCGCTACTAATTTCTTTACTGTACTCATAATATTGGCGAATGTTTCCATCTCCTGGCTCCTAATCACTCTACCTCTGGTACTTTGAAGCTGCGTCGAAACGCCGCGTAAACTTAACTCTGACTGCTCAAGAATCTGGAATGTGATTGTCTTACTGAAGCAATCCAACTGTGCGTGATATGCTGCCAGCAAGTCCATCCCTAATAACGCGTCAAACTCTAAAAACTTTAGTACTCCGAGGTTTATAGGCATCTCGTTTCCCTTTATCTCGATGGTATATCTCTTACAGACCATATTAGGGTAAATTTATCCCTGGCAGCCGTGCTGAGGAACAAGTTGGTGCTAATTTTAATGGGACTCAACCCTAACTCGTTTACCATCCACCCAGAAATAAAAGACACGGTCGAACCAGAATCAATCAAAGTATGCATCATGCGACGACAAATAAAAATCATACTGTAACGGCTTAAAATCTCTAACTGTGTTTAATTCCTTAAATAGGATCAACGTCCCGTACCGTGGGACCCACACCGTGATATGTTCATTGATCGAGGCAAGGGCCGAGATATATTTTATATTTGTTGTGATGTATGCCTAGTGTATTGTATATGTGTAGACTATTAAGTCAATTTACACGGGTATATAGGTATCGAGACGAATGGAGACATAACTTGAGTTGTGTGTCGACGTGGGACCGAGGTAGCGGCTTATGAGGTAAGTCTAATGTGAACTAATGTTGAATTTATAAGTGGCTTTAATGTGGTCAAATTAAATGTAACAATAATGTGTCTAAGTTAGTGAAATAAAACAATAAGCACATGATGTGCATCGAGACACGTATTGCCAAATCAAGAGATCAAGTGAGTCAACTATTGGAGTCATTCAATCATGACTTGAGGGACAAGTGTGTGAAGGTGGTCCATTAGTTGAGCCTTGAGATACGTGTGCACACATGAATCAAAGGCTAAGGTTTAAATATATCTAATTAGTCAAATATATATATAAGTCAACAAGTTGGTTTCTTATCCTCATCACAAATCGGTTTGCAAGGAGGGAAGGAGAGAAAATAGAGTTTACAGGAGTGATTTGGTGGAGGAGAAGAGATTCATTGAAGTTTGGGTGAAGAAGAAGAAATTCTTTAAGCTAGGTAACTTCTCCACTCCATTAAGTTGTGAATTCATGGCATTTGATGATGATGTTGTTGTTTTGTGTTGGGTGTGATGTTAGGGACCTCTTGTAGTGTGTATGAGGGTCCCTAAGGTGTTAACAAGGCCTATGTGTAACAAAAACCCAGAATTTGAAATGCAGAATTTTGGGTTCTACTGCACATAGCGCACTAGGAAGATAACTAGCGCGCTAATATTTATTAGCGCGCTAAATATTAGAGGTAACGCGCTAATGTCGAAAACTAGCGGTAAGCACACTAGAGATTTAAAGTAGCGCGTTAAATTTAGGAATTAGCACGCTAATATCAGAATTAGCGCGCTAATTGCCCAGACAGAACAAAAATCTGAAATTTCCAAAAATGGTTTAAACACTATAAATGGTTTTAAAACTCTAAGTAGAGGTCCAAACCGACTCTAAAACTTATCAAACAACTCCAGGGAACTAAGGGGACGTCTCGAGAGTTCGGGGACACGTTTTGGAGTGTCGGGAGGCCATTGGCTAGGACAAGCTTTGTGAATTGTAAGTAAAGTTGTGAAAGTTCTATATTTCATTTCATTCACTCTTATTGTTTTATAGTCTATTTGTAGACATTGCTACTTGTAATCTCACATTATGTTGTTCTTGTTTCTATTCATATTTGAATATTGTTGACATGATGCCTCGTGAAATGTTTCATTGATTCCAATTTCTACTCTTGATGATATTCTTAATAGATAGTTGATGGAAAACATGCTATTGGGATAAGTTGAATTGGATTAGACTTGTATTCTATTCCTTTGGGCTTTGTAGCCTAACTAGTTTTGAAATCATAGAGAATTAGAACTATTGGTCTTTGAAAACTAAAGTAAGGATTATCTAGTGTCCATTATACTAGTGATGCGCGGTTCATGGGGACATGGGTCTACCGGGGTTCCGGCACTCACCACTACACTTGCGCAATACACGAGACATGAGACTCGGGATGATCGGCAAGAATGAGATAAATGATTTATATGCGTAGAGCGCAGCTCCGCTATTTGTATGAAATATGTTGAGCGCAGCTCCATATAGTAGTGGAAAAGGTTAGGTGATAGTTCTCACTACCGATCGGACGTAGATCATCTCGACTTAGCCTGTGTCAGTCTATACATATTTAACTATGCTATTTTCTTGTATTACTTGATTCAACAATTCTTTCGCTACTTTATGTTTTTAAATACCATTCTTATATTTTGGAAAAGTGGCATATAATTCTTCAGTTATTACTTAAATATTACTATACTCACCGTATAGTTTGTAACGGTGGGTGTAGGTCCGTCGAGCAGCAACAGACCGGGAAAGGAGAAGATCGACGACTTTTTTTAAGCATTTTGGCAACTCTCCTATCTCATTTTTGTATGACTCGACTTTTGCTGTATTATTACTGTTTATATTTTTACTGTACATTTTGGGTTGTATAGTGGGTTGAGTGCATAGTTTCTCATTTTTTAGATTCATATATCATACTGTGTTCTTACATTTATGATATATACATGCATGTGATGCTGTGTTAACTAGTTTTCCACAATTAGGATTTTTTAATAATAAAAACTTCCGCATAATCTATAAAATACATAATCATATTAAAACGATAAAAATCTTTTAATTAACTCTGAAATCTAATAATATATGAACACGTTTATTGATGAATATAGGGACGAAAGACTGACTAAGGCGTAATTAAGTCTTATGTGGTCGGATTAAGGCTTGATTATGTGATTAGGCCGAGCGGTGCCCTGTTTAGAAGAAGGGGTCGTCACAGTTGGTATCAGATCATAGGTTTAGAGAACTATATGGGTTAAGGCAATATGATACCAACACAAGCGGAAGGGGTCGTATCGAGCAAAGGTTTAAAAACTATAAGGTTTGTGGCAATAAGATACAAATCTTAGTTGTGGAAACCAGATGACCTTTGCCTAGAAATCATTAGTTGGGAAGTAAGTGAAAGTGAGATGGGGATTTCTTATATGTACTTGTTAATTTCTATATGTATATATACTTATGTGCAATGTCACGTAGAAGCTGATTCGCGTTCGCTATCAATTGCAGACCCTGATGGCTAATATGCGAGGGGGAGAAGATGCAGAGCTTAGTGACAGTCAGCCTCCTTCTATTGCGGAGGATTTACAAAGGTTGTCTGACCGAGTGACAGCTCAGGGCCAGCAGTTGACTAATTTCATCGCCTTGATGACAGCCTGTTTTACTCCACCAGCATCGACATCGACTCCTACGACTACTTCACCGACTGTATAGGCACCAACACTTCCTACTACATATTTAGTAGCGCCGATGGTGCAAACTATTCCAGCTGTGACCGTACCAGTGGTGGAGACAGTTGAGGTGGTACCGTCTCCCACGCCCGCATCCTCTAGCACATCAGTTGAAGTTCAGTTGGTGAAGGATTTCATCAGACTCAAACTAGCTTACTTCGATGGCGTACGAGATTTACAGAAGATTGAGAAATGGATTCTTTCTCAGGAGAAACTTCATAGGATACTGAAGATCGAGGATAGACTTCGGGCGGAGATCTCATCGTACACTCTCGAGAGAGAGAGACACCGATGTGTGGTGGCGTTTGACAGTAGCTACTTATGGAGAGTTTGAGACATGAGATTCTTTCAAGCAGAAGCTCTATCAGTAGTATTTTCCGCGTTCAGTAATGAAGAGATTAAGGAGAGAGTTCATGGACTTGAGTCAGGGACTAGAGGAGCCTGTGATGCAGTACATGGACATATATGATTATCTAAGACAGTTTGCTGGAGACTTGGAGAGATATGAGTCTGAGGATGTGTACCATTTTGGTGATGGACTCAAGCCAGATATTGGTTATTACGTAGTCGGTTCAGGCTCTAAGACACTCACTGAGATCTATGAGCCAACCCTATCATACGAGACATTATTTGGGCAGAGTCGCTGATGGCAGAGCACTGGGTCCAGTCATTTCAGCAGAGCAGGCCATGAAGTATGAGAGGAGGAGACATAGGGGTAAGGCGCAAGAGGATGGAGCAGAGGTTCTCAGGGGTCGGGGACATCCACTCACCCACTGGCTGTGCCTCATATATCTTCCATTGCTCCAACACAAAGCACGGTAGGCAGACTTCCCTTGCCACCTCCCGTCAAGCCAGCGTTGCCACCTCCCATCAGACCAGCGTTACCAGCTCTCACAATTCCTGCACTTCCTGTCCCACATGCTCTACGACAATAGCCGCAGGGTGGCAGAGGCCGAGGCCAAGATACTAGACAGGGACAGGGACACTCGCAGAGACATGGTCAGTATCAGGCACAGGGCTAGTCTCAGACTCAGGGTAAGCACAGCCAGGTTACATGCGACAGATGCAGATATGTCGGACACATTGTGAGAGAGTGCCCACATCCAGCAGCAGTCTACGCCCAGCTGGCTCAAAAGGAGGTTCACATGGTAGCCCAGCCAGACGCTGAAGCCACGCGAGGTCTCATTGAGGTTATGATTTCCATTTGTGGTAGAGATTTATATGCATTATTTGACTCTAGATCTACCGTATCTTTCATTGCTGGCCGCATGGTAGACATCCTAGGGTTGAAACCTGTTAGGCTTAGCGTACATTTGATTTTGAGTACTGCAACTGAGGATATGGTTTACCCTAATAGTTTTGTTGAGGGATGTCTGGTCGAGATAGATAAGGTAGAGCTACCTGTTGATTTTAGAGTCCTCGAATTTTTAGAGTTCAACGCAATTTTAGGGATGGACTAATTAGCAGCATATCACACTCATATCGATTGTTTCAGTAAGACAGTGATATTCGAGATCCCAGGGCGTCCGACGTTCACCTATAGAGGTAGTTCAGCGAGGATAGTGGGTACGAGAGGTCGACCTGCGACTAGTGAGGAGATGGAGGAATTAATCTCTTTATACACTGTACTAGAAAGTCAGGGACCTAGGCCGGAGGACATACCGGTGGTTAGAGAGTTTCTTGATGTATTCTCAGAGGATTTACCTGGTTTACCACCGCCGTGAGAGATTGATTTCATTATTGAGTTGGTCCCGGCTACAAAATCGATTTCCATACCACCATACCGGATGGCATCACGAGAGTTAGAGGAGTTGAAGACTCAGGTTCAGGATTTGGGACATAAAGGATTCATCACATCTTCTATGTCGCCATGGGAAGCACCAATCCTTTTTGTGAAAAAAAGAATGGTACTTTGAGACTTTGTATCGACTATAGACAGTTGAACAAAGTCACCATTAGCATCAAATATCCACTCCCGATGATTGATGATTTATTTGATCAGTTGAGTGGAGCACATTTTTTCTCCAAGATAGACCTGCGATCAGGGTATCATCAGCTTAGGATCAGGGATGAGGATAGGTCCATAACAACTTTTAGCTCGAGATATGGACACTTTCAATTCACGGTCATGCCATTTGGGTTGACCAATGCTCCAGCAGTGTTTATGGATCTGATGCATCGGGTTTTCAGACTGTTTCTTGACCAGTTCGTGATAGTCTTCATCGATGATATATTGATATACTCGAAGACGAGGGATGATCACGAGCAACACCTCAGAGAGACGTTGCAGACTTTAAGGAAGCATAAACTTTACGCCAAATTCAATAAATGTGAATTCTGGCTCTCAGAGGTCAAATTTTTTGGGCATGTTGTCGGAGCAGCAAGGATAGCAGTGGATCAAACCAAGATTTAGGAAATTATGGATTGGCCAGCACCGACTTCCATGACTGAGATCATGAGTTTTTTGGGTTTGGCAGGGTATTATCGCCGATTTGTGAAGGATTTCTCAAAAATCGCTTCACCACTTACGAGATTGACCCAGAAAGATGTTAGATTTGAGTGGACTGAGGAATGTGAGGAGGCATTCTCTCAGTTGAAGAGATATTGACTACTGTGCCAGTGTTAGTATTACCAGATGTTGGACAGGGATTTTCAGTATACACTGATGCTTCTTATAGAGGTCTGGATGTGTGTTGATGCAGGGTGTTGGTACAATAGCTTATGCATCCAAGCAGTTGAAGGTACATGAGAAGAATTATCTGACGCATGGCTTGAAGCTGACGACATTAGTGTTTGCACTGAAAATATGGAGACATTACCTGTATGAAGAGAGTTTTACACTCTTTACTGATCATAAGAGTCTGAAGTATCTTTTTACACAAAAGGATCTGAATATGAGATAGCGCAGATGGTTAGAGTTTCTGAAGGATTATGAATTTTCCTTAGAGTATCATCCAGGAAAGCGAACGTAGTTGCAGATGAACTGAGTAAGATACCTGTTGGAAATGCGGAGATTCCTTCTGAAACTCGGGTTGAGATTTGCACTCAGATGAGAGTACAGATCGTGTCTACACAGAGAGTGTCGAAGGGTCAGATGACCGACATGTTGTACTCGAGGTTTAGTGAGTTAGCGTAGAGTGTTGATTGGATGGAGACGTCTGACCAGTGTCTGCGATTCAAGGGCAGACTGTGGATACCGTCATTACCAGAGATGAGAGAGGAGATTATTCAAGAGTCGCACCATTCTCGATTCACCATTCATCCAGGCGGGACCAAAATGTACCATGAAATAAAGAGCCATTTTTTGTGGCCTGGGATGAAGGCGGATGTGTCTAAGTTTATCAGGAACTGTGGGATTTGTCAGCCAATGAAGGTTGAACATCGAAACCTGGATGATTGCTACAGCCTATTCCCATTCCACGACGGAAGTGGGAGGACATTGCTATGGATTTTGTGATGGGATTGCCGAGAACCACCCGGAGACATGATCCCATCTGGGTTATTGTTGACAGACTGACAAAGTCTTCTCATTTTCTACCAATGGCTGCACATTACACGTTTGATCAGTTGAGTATATTGTTCGAGCGAGAGATTATTGGACAGCATAGGGTACCAATGACTATTACGTTAGATAGAGATGCTATGTATACATCCAGGATGTGGCGGAGTATGCAGGAGTAGTATGGTATACGCCTACAATTTAATACGACTTTTCATCCTCAGACTAATGCGCTGACTGAGAGATTGATTCAGGTTCTCGAGGATATGTTGCGGGCCTGTGTTTTGGAGTTTGGTGGACCATAGGAGGAGTACGTACCGTTGTGTGAGTTTCCATATAACAATAGTTATCAGGCCAGTATTGAGATGACGCCTTTTGAGGCTTTATATGGTAGACCGTGTTACTCCCCATCGTGTTGGACTGAGCTAGAGGACCAAGAGACCGTGGGGCCTGAGATTGCTGTTGATCACACGGAGAAGGTACGACTGATTCGTCAGAAACTCAAGGGAGCCCAGGATAGACAGCGAAAGTATGCAGACAGATATCGCGGTGATCTCACGTACACCGATGGATCCTTTGTATATTTAAAGGTTTCCCTTCAGAAGAGTCTTCAGAGGTTCGGAGTGAAAGGTAAACTTGCACCGAGGTTTATCAGATCTTTCAGGATTAAGAAACGGGTTGGAAAGGTTGCGTATGAGCTTGAGTTACCTCCACAGATGTCAGGAGTTCATCCAGTCTTTCATATCTCCATACTTCAGTTAGCTGAGTCGAGAGCAGGTGATCGTCCGACTGTAGATTTGAGTCAGATAGACCTGAGTGCAGATATTTCATATGAGGAGCAGCCTGTGGAGATTTTGGATCGATTGGTACATAACTTGAAAGGCAAGTCTATCCCAAAAGTACTCATCAAGTGGCAGTTTCACGATGATATGGAACTCACTTGGGAACGGGATGACTATATTGCAAGAGATGTTTCCTTGCCTATTCGAGTTAGGTATTAATCCTAGTCCAAATTTTAAATTTCGAGGACGAAATTTTCATTAGTTGGGAAGAATTGTAACGGCCCAAAATCTCTAACTGTGTTTAATTCCTTAAACATGATCAACGACCCGTACTGTGGGACCCACACCGTGATACGTCCATTGACCGAGGCAAGGGGCAAGGTATATTTTATATTTGTTGTGTGTATGCCTAGTGTATTTTATATGTGTAGACTATTAAGTCAATTTACACGGGTATATAGGTATCGAGATGAGTGAAGACGTACCTAGAGTTGCGTGTCGACGTGGGACTGAGGTAGCAGCTTATGGGGTAAGTCTAATGTGAACTAATGTTGAATTTATAAGTGGCTTTAATGTGGTCAAACTAAATGTAATAATAATGCGCCTAAGTTAGTGAAATAAAACAATAAGCACCTGATGTGCATCGAGACACGTATTGCCAAATCAAGAGATCAAGTGAGTCAACTATTGTAGTCATTCAATCATGACTTGAGGGACAAGTGTGTTAAGGTGGTCCATTAGTTGAGCCTCGAGATACGTGTGCACACATGAATCAAGGGTTAAGGTTTAAACATATTTAATTAGTCAAATATATATATATAAATCAACAAGTTGGTTTCTTATCCTCATCACAAATTGGTTTGCAAGGAGGAAAGGAGAGAAAAGAGATTTTGCTGGAGTGATTTGGTGGAGGAGAAGATTCATTGAAGCTTGGGTGAAGAAGAAGTTCTTCAAGCTAGGTAACTTCTCCACTCCATTAAGTTGTGAATTCATGGCATTTGATGTTGTTGTTGTTTTGTGTTGGGTGTGATGTTAGGGACCTCTTGTAGTGTGTATGAGGGTCTCTAAGGCGTTAACAAGGCCTATGTGTAGCAAAAACCCATAATTCAAAATGCAGAATTCTGGGTTCTGCTGCACATAGCATGCTAGGTAGATAATCTAGTGCGCTAATATTTATTAGCGCGCTAATGTCAAAACTAGCGCACGCTAGAGATTTAAGGTAGCGTACTAAATTTAGGAATTAACACGCTAATATCAGAATTAGCGCGCTAATTACCCAGACAGAACAAAAATCAGCAATTTTCAAAAATGGTTTAAACATTATAAATGGTTTTAAGACTCTAAGTAGAGGTCCAAACCGACTCTAAAGCTTATCAAACAACTCCAGGGAACTAAGGGGAGGTCTCGAGAGTTCGGGGACACGTTTTGGAGTGTCGGGAGGTCGGATAGGCTAGGACAAGCTTTGTGAATTGTAAGTAAAGTTGTGAGAATTTTATATTTCATTTCATTCATTCTTATTGTTTTATAGTCTATTTGTAGACATTGCTACTCGTAATCTCACATCATGTTGTTATTGTTTCTATTCGTATTTGAATATTGTTGACATGATGCCTTGTGAAATGTTTCATTGATTCCAATTTCTACTCTTGATGATATTCTTAATAGATAGTTGATGAAAAACATACTATTGGGATAAATTGGATTGGATTTGACTTGTATTCTATTCATTTGGGCTTTGTAGCCTAACTAGTTTTGAAATCCTAGAGGATTAGAACTATTGGTCTTTGAAAACTAAAATATGGATTATCTAGTGTCCATTGCACTAGAGATGCGCGGTTCACGGGGATATGAGTCCATCAGGGTTTCAGCACTCACCATTACACTTGCTCGGCACACGAGACATGTGACTCGGGGTGATCGGCAAGAATGAGATAAATGATTTATATGCGTAGAGCGCAACTCCGCTATTTGTATGAAAGATGTTGAGCGCAGCTCCATATAGTAGTGGAAAAGGTTAGGTGATAGTTCTCACCACCGACCGAACGTAGATCGTCTCGACTTAGCTTGTGTCAGTCTATACATATTTAACTATGATATTTTCTCGCATTACTTGATTCAGCAATTCTTTCGCTACTTTATGTTTTTAAATACCATTCTTATATTTTGGAAATGTGGCATATAATTCTCCAATTATTACATAAATATTACTATACTCACCGTCTAGTTTGTGACGGTGGGTGTAGGTCCGTTGAGCAGCAGCAGAACGGGAAATGAGAAGATCGACGACTTTTTTTAAGCATTTTGGCGACTCTCCTATCTCATTTTTGTATGGCTCGACTTTTGCTGTATTATTACTGTTTATATTTTTACTGTACATTTTGGGTTGTATAGTGGGTTGAGTGTATAGTTTCGCTTTTTTTAGATTCATATATCATACTGTGTTCTTACCTTTATGATATATACTTGCATGTGATGCTCTGTTTCGAATTTTTAAATAATAAGTGCTTCCGTATAATCTGTAAAATGCATAATAATATTAAAACGATAAAAAGTTTTAATTAACTCTGAAATCTAATAATATATGAACACGTGTATTGATGAATATAAGGATGAAAGGCTGACTAATACGTAATTAAGTCTTATGTGGTTGGATTAAGGCTTGATTACGGGATTTGGCCAGGCGGTGCCTTGTTTAGAAGAAGGGGTCGTCACATATACCCTCTATAAGCTATCGCATCACTTGTAGGTCCGCATGAGCCACTATGTGTGCTCTCTCTCGGGGTCGCTGCTACTGCGAGCTCTGTTGCACGTCAACGAGTTGCGGACAATTAATTTTAATATGCCCCTCCTGTTTGCACTGAAAAACATAGTCTCGGTCCCCGCTGCCTAGACTTTCCGCTCTGCCACTAGCCTGACCTCTGGCTATGTTGTCTTGACCTCTGGCCCTGCTGGCCACTAACTCTACCTCCAGTCCTACCGTCGGTAGCCCTAAACTGCTACCTTGATTGAGAAACTTGCGGTGCTTGTGGAGGTCTACCTGTGAGACTCTATGTCGGAGCAGGCGCAACTGCATAAACTGGATGTAGTGCAACCGAACCTACACTCTGCTCTCTCCCGAACCTCTGATAGTTCATTTTCCTCTTCATATCTCTACCGTGACCCTGCTAAGATCTTCGCCCTGAACTCCGAGCAATCAGTGTCTCTACAGGTCGTAGGGTGCCATCCTCGAAGTGCGTGATAAGATAAGCCTTTCTAGTCAAACTGCGCTCGTAAGCCTTATCAAGGTTACTCGGCTCGGTCGTAACCACTGCTCCCCAATAGTAGGAAACAACCCCTCACAGAAGAAATGGACTTGGTCCCTAACACTGTCAGTAACACCATCAGCAAACGACAACAGCTGCTGGAGTCTCCCCATACACTGAATCACAGACTCTCCCAGCCTTTGTTGCATATGCATGAGTTCCGACCTCTTGGCGATCCTCACTGAGGGCGAAAAAATTCTGGTTGAACAACCTCTTGAAGTCCTTTCATGTATGCGGCTTTCCTTGGGTGGCTACCAGGTTGGTCCACCATATGTCTACGTCCCCTAAGAAGGAAAAAGCTGTCAGCCCAAACGTCTAGCTATCCTATAACCTCAAAAGTATATGGATCTTTTCATGACTCTTGATGAACTTTTATGCCTTTGACACATCTGGATTTCCACTAAACCTGTTGTAGGTGTCAATAGTGATAGCAGCTGTCCTATAAGAAGAGTCAAAATCTCCTCTAGACGTGTATCCTTTGAAGCAACCCTCTGCGTCAAGGTCTGAAAGTCTGCTGGATCAATAGGTTCTGGACCTGTAGCTCTACTCTGATCACCGGTGTCCCGCTGATCGGCCATCACGGTCTGCAAAAGTGAATAGCGAGCTTAGATTAGTTTTCTTAACTACCGTTAATAGTATATAATACATATCAATCAATTAACATGTAAAATCCAAACTTAGTTTCCACCAACTCTCCTCACTTTCCAATTAATACTCAAGTAAGGATCATCGGATTTCCACTCTAACTTCAGCTGTATCCTAACTTTAAATTTTTATTTTAGTCGAGTTGTGGCTTACATAAAGTTTAAGGTAAAAATCTATTATCTGATACCAACTATGACAGCCTTAGACCCCACAACTTGGGCCCTGCCTGGCCTAAACCTTCGTGGACCCTTGGTCAACTCCCACAGAGTCAACGCAGGCCTAGTCAACCTGTTATCCAAGTTATTCAATCATTTGTTTCTTATTTGATTTGTTATTTAGTTAACAAGTCTTAATGTTTACGCAGCGGAACTTAGGAAATATTTAAAGCAACTTAAATAAATAAATGGTACTCGGAACATGCCTAGGTGTGGGAATCCTGCAAAAGTAGATCTCATGGTGATAAACTGTGTGAAGAAGTGTCATATACGTGTATCAAACGTCTTAAAACCTAAAATGAACTTCAAAGTAACCAACAACATAAATATATATCATATGTACAGTCCAAAATATCAAAATAAACCTATTGTAGTAATAGAGAGGAGCTAAAAAGTCACCGATTACAGGCTCCTTCCCTCTACTACTAGAAGGACCTGCAATTGTCTCTTATCACCAAAGGCGGAGATAATTTCATTGAGTAAATCCAGAAGAATCTCAATAGTAATTTAGATTAAACAATAAACGAGTCCATAAATCATGCTGGAAAAAAATAAGATGCTAAGAAAGAATCAATAAAATGCATGATAGACATACTGCAATGGTTAACGGTACGGACGAAATGACTCAGAAGTAAAGGATAGGGAGTAAGTGGTCTTGATACTCTACACTTGGGCTCAAAGCCACTTAAAACATGTAAGTGTTTAACACTGGTACGAGGGGGTCAAAGCCGTATCGGCTGCACCTAATCCGTTAGGCATTGTCGGCTCGCTTGAGCCGCAGCCCGAGAAAACATTCCAAAAGGAGCCACAAACTAAACTGGATGCTCAACCACAATGGAACTCGAATACCTGAAAGGAGCCACGACACATGGCGAATGCTCACTCAAAGGATTCAGGCCCGTCGGGCAGCCACGAGAGCTAATCGGCTGCTCAACCCGCGAGTGGACACAACTAGACCATACCACTTAGACCTTAGGTCACTCAGTAGGGAGGTGGAGTCCAATAATAATAATAATTCCATCAAATGTAGCAAGGAAATAAAAAGAACTAATACGCAAAATCAAGTAAATCACGGCTCCCACACGCCTCGAAATACGTACCTGATAATCGATACTAGTCCCTTAGGCTCCTGGTATCAATTTACAATAAATTATGTGTGGTTGAGCCTATTTGATATGATTTAGATTTTTAAATCCCAAAATAATTAAAAATAGGGAAGTTATAGCATTGGCACACTTTTCAAAGAAAATTTCGATGTAAAAATTCCCTAAAAAATCTTCAAACTCACTTTTCTACAATTTTCCCACGCTTTTCTTATTTTTTTCTAGATCTTTCCCTATTTTTCTTGATTTTTTTTTTCTGATTTTTTGTTATTTTTATAAATTAAAATGAAACAATATATAAAAAAGTATTATTTTTATTTTTATTTGGGGGCTTTTGGGCCCCCCTGAACCGGGTCCCGGCCGAACCGGACCCGGTTCAGCAATATTGAATTGGGCCTGGCTAGTGCCAGACCCAATATAAGCCAGGCCCAATATAAGGACCGCACGCATGCATACGCGTGTGTGCGTCCTCCCCCTTATTCCCCCCAAATCACTGATTTTGGTGATTCTTTTTTTTTCTTTAAATCTCTTTTTTTTTCTTTTCTTCAACAAAATCAATAACATTACTTTTTATTTTTTTTCTTCAAAATGATCAACAATTACCTTTTTTTTGTCCTTTAAATCAACCCAATTAAAATCAACTCCACTAATATCAACTTACCAACAATGAATTAATCAATTATACTATGTATTAAATCCATGACAACAAAATTAAATAAAATTAAATGTTAACTTACTTGAATTAATTAGGATCTCCACATAGCAAATAAATTTTTTTTCCTTCTTCTTCCTCACCACCACCTCTACAACACCTCTAACTTAAATAAAACCTCACCCTTCATCTCTCTCTCTCTCTCTCTCTCTCTCTCTCTCTCTCTCTCTCTTATACTATCATTAAGTGGGTGAACCACCACCACACGATTTTCTTTATTTAATTTTTTTTATTAAATTTGCTACATCTCTCCATAAACCACAAGAAGTTGACACCTCATAATTTTAATTTATTATTATTTTTAATTCTAATATGTGAAATGACTAAAATGCCCTTAATGACTTAGGCATTTCAATTAAATGAGTTCCATTAGACCAACTTAAATTAATATAATTGACCTACCCGAATACCCGTTTATGCGCACATCTCAAGGACTATGCTCACTCGTTAATTCGACGACAACATTAATAAAGTTGCGCGTGCACACATAGATCAACATAAAATATTCAAGACATCACACACAAATAAAATTATTGAATTATTACCTCGGTGTCGACGTCCGAGTTTTTGACCGAGTCGCTGTGTAGGATTAGCCGCCACGTCACGGTCATATTAGGCAACTGATTAGGATTAGATTTATTAGGGTCATTAGACGAAGTGACCACATCCGATCTTGTTCAATGAAAAAAACACTCCTATGACACTTGGTGACCTAGTACAAGTGCTCTACAATGGCTAAAACCGAGAAATGAAGAGGATTGAGAGGTTTTGGGATGAGGATAAATAGGGTCACATTCATTGATGGTGAGGGGTAGTTTTATAATAATTTTAAAAAATGGGGTAAATGCAATAAAAAAATCAAAAATGGGGTACGGAGAAGTAATGGGGTACAAAAAGCAAAAATGGGGTGCGAATAGCCGCTTCCTAGAAAAATTTATAAAACTATCAAGTCTCTACTAAAGTTCTTCACCCTCACTTACTAAACTATAAATAGACAAATACATAAAATAAATACATGTTTCATTTCTTTTTTTTATAAGAGTCTGGTTAAACCAAACCCTATCTATGTTGTAACAACCCCTATTATAAGTTCGCCCCACCTATTTTTTTAAATTGAATTTGCAATCTTTCTAAATTACTTAACCCTAACTTCTTCCTCATGCACGCCCTAATGCTAATAATGTAGGAAGATTGCATTGTTTTTAAGATAATATATCAACTACTTTTTTAAAAAAAAATAGGTAGGGTGAATTTATCAGTATGGATTGTTACAACATAAATAGAGTTTGTTTTAACTAAACACTTTTAATAAAGGAGTTGGTCATGGACACCCTTAGATGACTTGATAGTATGGACTCCAACCAATATATATATATTTATAAAACAACATTTCGTTTTTAAGATTTTCTCAATTTTTTATTTTAAGATACTTATTCATTTGTGTTATTTATTGTTTTAACATATATTCATCCCCCCATGTTTTTTAACAACGAAAAACCAAACTTTGAACAACCAAACGATGGTCTAATTAATAAAGATTTATTCAATGCTTTAAGTCTCCGTTTTGAATCTTAGACATCCTTTTTGCTACCACAACATCATTATACTATTTAGGGCACCAAATTTATAATTAAATGTATTTGAATTATTTTCTTGGTTACTAAAGGGTTGTTTCAATGCATTTAATCTTCGTTTCGAATCTCACACCATCCTTTTGATTACTGCAACATCATTTATACAAAACATTAATCTTCTCTTTATATATATAATAGGTTCATAAGTACTGCAGGTCTAGCATCATCCAAGTACCTCTCTCAGAGTTCTTCACACACGAATGCAATGTTGTGGCGATTGTTGAGCCGTATGACACTCCAAAATGCAGCAGACATCTTGTAGTGCGATTACCAACTTCACATCTCTATATTCGTTTTGAGAATTGTTCAGGATGTTAGCTATGTGCATGATTTATAAGTAAATATTTTTTAATCTTATGTTGTATATTTTTTTTTCTAAGAAATATAGGTTGATTATTGTGAATTGTAACTTTAATTATAAAAATATTACAGTATATTCATGTAAATTAATTTATTAGCTTTCCTTTAAAGTTTTAATAACTCATACGCAAAGTGCAGGAAATCGACTAGTAATTAACTAGAGAGAGTCGTAGGTTTGAACTTTAAATTTTGTGTTTTCTCTTTCAAAAAAAAAAAAAAGAAAAGATGAGGGTGTATGTGTCGCCAGCGCTATCAATGATTTGATGTACTAGTAATTTAAGGTTATGAATTTCTACTTATTGGTTTGTCAAAGCATATGTGGCGAGATGGACAGGGCATGGTTTGAGAAGGTAGTGAGTTCGAGTCTTGGAGAAATAAAAAAGTTATACTATTATCGAAAGACAACCTTATAGTTGTTGAAAAGAGACTCTTTACGTTAACCTTCTCATTATAAATAGAGAAAAAGGGTTGATCATATACCAACCATTGCCTTTCGTATTTACGATCGGTGTCACAAGTTGAAATCTTATGACTTTTAGTCTGAAACAATATATAGTAGACATCATGGTTTTAAAAGAAAAAAATGGTCATGTACCAATAAGGACATATTGATTTGATTGACTCGACACTCTGAAGTAGGGGTGGCAAAAATCCGGGTCCATAATCGAGTCTAGACAACCAACTATAATGAAGCTACATACCAATTTAGACAAGGCTACCTCGTCCATACCCCTTTTGCCTTTAAGTCAAATTGTCCAATTGTTTGAATTTGTTGCAACATTAAAAATTGACTTTTTACGTCAAGAGTCTATTCTAATGTAACACTATTTACATATAATGTAATTCTAACTATTTGATGCAAAGTTACTTGTTGATGCTCTTTTAGGCTCTAGTTCTTGTCCTTGGCAAGTTTGGACTCCCTTAGTAAAGTGAATTCTCTTACAAAATGTTTTGATGATTTCGCTATTAAATATTGCTGGCGCGAGACTAATAGTCACAGACTTTATGGCTTCAAAAAGGAGAGTGGATGGGGAGAAAAAATGGACTATTCATCAACTCTGGCGTGAGATCCTTTTACTCATCAATGAAGACGCGAGTGGTTCTATTTTTGCTAGAAGACATTAATATTGACAGTTTTTTGGTAAATGCTTCGTAATTAATCTTGTACACACTCCTCACATCCCTTACAATGAACCTACATTAACACCCTAACACTATGTCCTTTCACTTAACCATACTTATCTATTTATAGGTGTTACATGCATGTACACATAAACCAAAAAAAAATATTAACTTATAATTGAAATGCAACATATTAACGTAGTTTGTATCCAATTACTAATTAGTCTCATGTGTAAACACCGTGTATGCTTGAATTCATGTAGGACACTAATTTGAGTCCAACTCAAATTACAAGTTTGAGCCACTTGATTCAACAAATCTTCACCACAGTGAAAACTCACCACCTTGCTCTTGGCTCACCGACCTCTCAAGCTGCCATCCTCTACACGGAGAATGACCCAAGTCCAATCCAACCAGTTTGGACTTACCAACAACCGGAACCCACTTCTTGATTAACTTTTGAGGCCTAGACCTTACTCCATGCTCATGCACCAAAATAAATAAATTCTTCTTCCTCACGCCTTACACAACTAATGAAAACTTTCAGAACTTTTTCAATACTCCAACTCGCCTAGAGTACTTATAAACCTCATAATCTAATTCGGAAAGAGAAATTAGATTTTGTGTACAACTCGACACATGTCGAACATTTCGAAGTGTTATAACGCGTCCATAAAATGACTTCAGCTAAACTTCACCGACTTCCAATATCTATCACAAAGTGCCGTCAGCCATCGACATAACTTTGCCACGCGCACAACTTGCATAATTACCGATCCATGCCTTATATACACACACATGTCATGTGGCCCCGCTGTCAATTACTCATTCTCCCTTCTTATCACCAATCATATTCCTTATTAGACACATAAGATAATTACTATCAGTTTTGAGAACTAACAAATTGTCAGCGTCATCACCTTCAACATCATAATCCCCCTTTGTTGAACCAGAGCTTTTTGCCGAACCCGCTCATTTACCTTTCCTATTCCCGTAGTCTCTACTGAGATGCCCTGGTTGACAACATCTCTAACCGATCGCTTTTTTCGCACTTTTTAAAAACCTTTCTCAGCATCTACTAAATAAGAATTTTTAGATGAACCATTTTCTTCACCTTTCATCAATTCCTCCTCATATATTAACATAGTAGTGACCTCTGCTAAACTGATGATTTCCTTCCCATACATCAGTGTTGGCTTCATGTACTTAAACAAAGGTGGAAGTGACAATATGAGTTTGAGCATCTCATCCTCATCACTAACTTGCTATCCCAACTTATGTAGTTCCGAGACAATCTTGTTAAGAGCACTAAGATGATCAGTAATACTCATACCTTCATCCATCTTTAGGTGATGATACTGCTCCTTCAGGTAAAATTGTTTTGACATGCTTTTCATCATATACATAGTCTCCAATTGATGAGTAAAAGGATCTCACGCCAATTCACCGAAGAAATACTCCTCATGTTCGAAAGAACATTCTTTGCCAAATTGAGTCCCACGGCGTTTGCTGCCTTCAAATCCAACTCTTTCCAATTCTCATAACTTTCCTTCCCATAATCCTTCAACGCTTGATGTAGCCACAATTGAATCAACATATTTTTGACTTGAATTTGCCACAAGCCAAAATTCATCTTCCCATTAAACTTCTCCACATATTACTTCATCGCACTTGTGTACTTTGATAAGTCGTTAATTATGTAGTGTTATATAGATTTTTTATATATATTTTATGGTTGAGTCTCCAAAATATTAGCCTAATTGTCCTTATTTATTATTTTCAGGTTTAATGGTGTGTGCAGTTGAATCCGGAACGAAAAACTACGTAAAATAGAGTATTCGTATGCAGTGTGATCAGCTACCAAAGGATCTGCCTTGAGACACGCAATACACAGTGGATCAAGAGAGATGAGCAACTGAGGTAACGCATAACCGTACAAGCTTAAGCCACTGCGCAAATAGTGTCGTTTGATCAAGTCTGGAGATACGCACATTAGATCGGCTGAAATGAGAAACAAAGGTCTCACTTGCCTCGGGATTTGTGCGAGCAAAAACTTCAAAAAATTTGGATGTCTCACGTGCGAGTTCTCTTCTTTCCAGCAGTCATCGGATCTGCATCGAGATGTATGCCAACATGCTCTCACATAATTTTGTCGAGCCTTCCTATGCGTTCCCTTCATCCACAACCATCATTGATGTTCCTCGTGATTCGTGCTGGCGCTGTCTCCCAGATTGATGCACGCTCTCTGGTACGCCCCCTCCATCCCAGCCAGCTGCCACGTGTCCTCATCTGACTTGTCCAATACATCACAACAATAGCTATCTCCTCCAATCATAGTCCAATACGTCAGCATGCAGCAGCAGCTCACCCAATAACCAGCTGACACGTGTCCTGCACCTGCAACAATCTCACAACAACCACCAGAGTTGCCTCGGCAGACGTGTCACTAATGATCCCACCAGAATTAATTTCTTTGTCTTCCAGAGACGAAATGAGATAGTTTTTTTTTTTTTTAATAATAAGACTTAGGGTTTTTACGAAGAACTCTCTTCTACGTATTTTTGTATTTTCTCTACATCTCGACTAGGGCTGGACGAATATCCGTCTACCCGACCCGACCCGACCCGCATTACTTGCCCTACCCGATGAATAACGAGTCGGGTACAAAAGGTAGGTGGGTAGATGTCGGGTAATTACCCGACATACCCGATCTAGCCAGGTCGGGTAACGAGTACCAAAATCTTTTTTTGTTCCTACCCGACCTGACCCACCTTTGATATTTAATTGGCAAAGGACAACAAATACAAGTGGCATCCAATTTAGTGTGCTCATATGGGACACTTAAGTCTAGATAGAAGGCTGAAGTCTCTCTTATATAGGAGAACTTTTATTATACCTACTCTACAAGCAATGTGGGATAAATAGATAGGAGTTTGAGTCTTGTCAAAGCTGCACATAACACTTGTTTCTTACCTTACTCTTTCTATGTGGGACAAATGAGGTGTTTTCATTTCAACTTTTAGTCATATATCGGTTATGACACTAAGGAGGAAAAATCCTCCCATATATAAAAAAGATAATGAAGTTGATAATTCCATAAGCTACACTAGTACGTTTGACAAAGTTTTATGTGAATATCATGCAAGGCTAATAACTTATTACATAGCCATCTTAAGTTAGATTTTTAATTTTTTGAGAACTACATAACCAGCTTATAACATGTTTCTACCATTGACTAATTTAATGTTATTGACTCTATGGCCAGTGGACTAAAGAGACACGCATTAATATTTTGCTAAAATTATTCTTTCAACAAACAAAAAAGTTACTACAAAGAAGTTATTGCTTGTGGGCTTTAACTTCTTTCTCATTTAGTCCCACATCAACTAAACATAAGAGATAAGCTTGAGAATTGGTTTTAAAGTAGTTGAATTTCTCTCCCATTTAGTCCCACATTGACTAAACACAATAGAAAAGTTTCAGAATTGCCTTAAAAATAGCCCTTGCTAGTGGAAATCTCACACTTCGCATCAAGTGAGTTAAAGTTGAGCTTGGTTAAAAAACTTTGGTTTGGCTAAACAAATTTAAAAAGTTTAATTCTTTGGTCGGGTAAGTGGATAAATTACCCGATCCGCCTTACCCGACTGAAAACGAGTCGGATAGGAGTGGTGGGCGGGTAAGTATCGGGTAATTACCCGATTCACCCGACTTTGGTGGGTCGGTGAACGAGTATTATTTTTTGTTGCCCGACCCGTCGGCTCGGATAGAAAAATACGTCGGGTAATGCCCGACCCGACCCATGTCCACCACTAATCTCAACAGACAATTATTTTCTTTTTTTTTAATATTTTAATGGAGTCATTCATCGACATATCTGGCTAATTTCATCAATCTAAACCTGAGGTGGAGCAAACAACTCTTTTGGCATGAAATTTAAGTGAAATCTAATTTAATTCAATTTAATTGCTTTTCATTAGTGTTTTATTCCTTTTGTTATTGATTGATTAATTATGGTTAAATTTAGATTTAAACCTTGATTATTTTGCTAGTGAGTCGTACGCATCCGTCCTCATGCAATAAGGCCACACAAGTGACAATTGACCATACCAATTGATTCATTCCTTTTGGGATCGATCAAATACCTTAGGGATCTATGCTAAATTAGATGCACTAGTGATCCAATTGTCTAGGTGTAGTGCCTTCATAAAGCCCACTACGGTCATCGTGTTAAATTTAATTTGCTTAAGTATAGGTTACACGTTTGATTATAGAAGTAGTCATTGTCGTACCTTGACTACTAAGATTAGGAAGTGCGAGGACCCACGTACGTTACCGGGTCTATAGCTACTCTAAAATACCTTTGAATTGCATGCTTTATCTAGATCGACGATCATAGGGTTGATTATTCCAATTGAGGAAGTTTGTGTCGAGGGTTTAGGTTATTCTTCTTACTTGATTTCTTTACAAAGCATTTTTATGTAGTATTATATAGGTTATTTATATATTTTTTTTATGGTCGAGTCTCCAAAATATTAGTCTAATTGTCCTTATTTATTATTTTCAGGTTCAATGTAGTGCGCGGTTGAATCTGGGGCAAAAAACTGCACAAAATCGAGTATTTATATGTAGTGTGATATGCTACCAGATGATCTGTCTCGAGACACACAATACATAATAGATAAAGAGAGAGGAGCAATTGAGGTGACGCATAAACGTACACACTTAAGCCAATGCGCAACTTGAGTTGTTTGATCAAGTCTCGAGATACACACATCAGATCAGCTGAAATGAGAAATAAAGGTCTCACTTGCCTTGGGATCTGTGCAAGCACAAGCTCCCAAAAATTTGACTGTCTCCTATGCGAGTTCTTTTCTTTTTAGTAGCCCTCGGATCTGCATTGAGATGCGTGCCAGTATGCTTTCCCATAATTTCACCGAGCCTTCTTGTGCGTTCCCTTCATCTACAGCCACCGTTGATGTTCCTTAGGATCCATGCTGTAATGATATGTTACCTTAAGTAGGTAGTGTCAATCTGAGTTCTAATTAACCCGAGTTAGGCTCGTGGTTAAGCCCGACTTGTCTCAATTAGCGTGTGCGTGGATTCGCGTGTCATTTGGTGTTTGTTTGATGTGTATTAGTATTTATTGAAATTAATTAGATTTATTGGCCTACAATTGAATAATTAAAAAACTATGGGATGCCTAATATCGTGTGTGGGTCATGGGTGGCGCACACGAGTCGTGAGGTAGCGTACACGCCCGAGTGTACTCATTGGCGCGCACTGCAAAATTATAAACGCATGAATATATATATATATATATATATATATATATATATATATATATATATATATATATATATATATATGCGTATATATGTTTGTATAATTGTATATATAAATATATATTGGAAACAAATAAATAATTAATAATTGGTGGGCGCCTAGTGACAAGCGGGGCCGAAGGCGACACGCGAGGGATGTACAATAGTGTGCACGCTTGAGAGTGATCATTGGCGCGTACGACAAATTTTTTGGGCGCAAAACACATAAGTGATTATATATTGTGTATATATATGGGTTATATATAAACATATAAATGAATCCTAAATTTTAAATAAAAAAAAGTATATATTAGATTCTCTTCGAGATACGCGTAGCGTGAGAATTATGGAAGTAAATGGAGTGAACGATTGGTTTTTGAAAGATTTTCCATGCCTCAAGATATGCGCTACCACATCATAAGGAAAATCAAGTGGTGCATGCATAAGTAGGTATGTCAAAATTAAAGCTATAGATTTACCTCAAGATACGCGATATGTATTTCGAGGAGATCAATATATATTTGATGCTAAGTATTGCGGTCATCATGTGTTGAGGGCTTGATTGATTTGTTAATAGCCACAAGATCAACCTCGAGATAATTTAATTGAACCATTAGATTTGCCTCGAGATTCGTACGATGTGAAACTTGAAGTGATCTCATCTTTATCTCCAAATACATAATAGAAAAGTCTCCTTCTATTTGATTTAAAAAATCGAAATCGAAGGTGAGATTGAGAAAGGGACCAAGACGGGAGAGGAGGAGAAATCGAAATCAAGGTGAGTCATTGTTGTGTTGGTGTCGTTGTGACTGTTGTTGATGTTGTTGGATGTTGTTGATGGCGTTGATGTTGTGGTTCTTGGTTGTTAATGGTTGTTAATGGTGTGTTGATGAGTTGATTATGGAGAAGGGAGACGAGGAAGGAGACAGCTAAGGAGCCATCTGCCCTGCCCAAGAACGCCCTAGGGTTGGGCCAAACCCAACCCAAGTGGTCGATTTAAAATTAAAAAAAATGCTGGTTTGATCAAACAGACGACAAGGAAGAAGAAAGGGGGAACCGGACCGGTCCGGTTCAAGGTCAAAAACCCAAATAAAAAAAGAGAAAAATGTTGAAAAATGGGAAAAAATGCCAGAAAAATAGAAAAAAATCTCGAAAAAGATTATTTTGATAAAATAAATAGAAATTGATAAATTTTTATTAAAAATGAAGAATTTGGGATTCGTGCAAGACTTTATACGGGGTTTTTACCTCGTAAAGCGTGAAATGGTCACATTGGCCTAAAATTTAATAAATTGGTTCCGGATACGATTAGGACCAGTTTAGGGGTTCTAATTAATGAGTATTGGACCACAATTAAAGAAAATGTGTGTATTTTAGGTTCTTGATCGACGGGGAAAGGTTTATGGATCTCGGGAGTCGTGTAAATCAGTAAAAAGTTAGGAAAGCTCGACATAGGTAAGTGGGACTCGTATTTTTATCAATTATATAACGTAATTAGTATAATTAGTTCATATAACATTATGGACTAGGATTGGGATAATGTACTGTGACTTGAACTGATTTTTATGAGAAATTATCTGGAAAGAGGTACGACGGGCGAATCGAACTGGAGTGACGATGAAGGTGAATGGATAGCTACCGACAACTTCCCTTCAGCTACCTTGGTGTACTCGATTTGTAATGACCTATTACTTTAAGCTGGTGATTAGTACTAATCCAAATCTTAATTAACCTGAGTTAGGCTCGTGGTTAAGTCAAGTGTACCTCGATTAGCGTGTGCGTGTGTTTTCATGGTGATTGGTGTTTGTTTGGTTTGTTTAATGAATTTATATAGGCTGTAATATAATAAAGGAATTATATACAAGCCTATAAACGAAAAGCACACAATAAACAATGAAATACCGGTATACTAAGTGCGACGAGGGGTGTGCACACCCAAAATTACTCGTAGGCATCTCTGGTGAATTTATTGGTGAGAAAATACATAAGATATATATATATTGGATATATAAATATATTTATTCGAAATTAAAAGTTAGTTTGAATTATATGGATTGTCTGATCGCCTTGAGAGAAACGTAAGTGCTTGATGGTGTCAACATGTGTGTTAATTTAAGGAGTGTCATGTTAACACATCACCCCTTGACCGGTCTCAAGATAGCGCGATGCGTATCTCAAGAAAAATCTATATATTTAAACAAAACTCATACTTATCTTATTCATTTGATCAAACAAGAAATAATGGAAAGGGTTAAGGGTTTGATTTTAGATCTTAAGAGGTTATTCATGGAGTCGAATCAACATGAATTGCGGAGCTTAAACGAATCAACAACCAGAGATTGTTACTTTGGTATGATTTGTTTTTGTGTTAGTTGAAGTTTAATTTGATGGTGATGATAGGATCTATGTGAATTATATTATTTGATGATTGAAAATGCTTTATTACCTCATTAGAGGTCTTCCCTGATGAATTTTAGGAGTGTATATTAATGTTTGGTGAATTCGTGGATGGAACAGTGGCTGCTGCCCTGTCTACTATCGAGACAGTACAAGGTGGAGCACGTTCCACCTAGTAGAGGAACGCGCTCCCTTCCTTAATTAGGACGAACCCGTTGGTGGAGTACGCCCCATCTATTGAGGGAGTGCACTCCAACCCCAAAAAAATAGTAGTATTGTTGTTAATTGATTAGGTTTTCTTGAGGACTTAGGGACTGGACTAAGGGTTCTAATTATTGTGTATCGGACCTAAATTGATTACAAATGGTCTATGATATGTGTTGGATCCCTGGGGAAAGCGTTAGTGACTCAAAAAGTTAGGAATTTGGAATGGAAATCTAGACCGAAGTAAGTATGGATTCGCTTATTTATCAATGTTGTCTGGCTATCTTAGTATATGTAGTTCATATAGTTTGTGGACGGAAATGGGGGACTATGTACACTATGATAGTTTTGATAAATGGAAAACGTTGTTTACTGTAATTCACGAGAGTAAGTTCTTGGAATTGAGACTAGGTTATATAGGAGATGGGTTACCTTCTTGACCTATACGTAACTTCCTACTCAGTTTATAGGTCGCATGTATTACATAATCACTAGAGGGTTTCGGATAGAACAATTGGGCATTGATGGATTGAGTAGACAACATATCGACCAATATGTTGGTCTAGCAATCGCATTAATAGCGCCGGTTGGTAACCGACCCTAGTTTTATAAAAAAATGAGATCATAATGTAATAGTCATTGATAATTTGATCTGCATTTGTTATGTATTGATTTATATGCTTTCCATATTCTTGTTAGTTAACATTGGTGCATATTGTTATTGCATAATGTTCTTGATTACTATATGGAATGTTGATGGCTTTATGAATCCTTACTTACTGAGCAAGTTGGAACGCGCACCCAAATTTAATATTTCAGGTTCACTACCCAACGCTTCAGCTAAGGAAAAGAAGAAGATTTAGGTGTCTTATATCTTCTCTACGATGTAATGAGCCTTCTTGTACTTATATACACTATTTCAAATTTTTTGATGTATATAAATAAGGTTGGGAGGTTTATAATTAAGGTTTTGAGTTTTGATAAACTCTGAATTACCGTATATTGTTTATATATCGAAAAAGTTTTAATTTTCCGATGTGTATACTTTGAATTGTTTATTCGATACCAATATACAGGTTGAGTTTATCAGGTACATATGGTGAGGCTGCTGGCTGTAGTTAAGTCTGGCAGGGTTACTAGGGCTTAATTAGGGTTTCAGGCCGAGTATCGCCCTAATCGGGATAAGGGATGCTACAGCTTGGTACCAAAGCTTAAGGTTTATCACTTTTGAATTAAGTGGTAACATTGATACAGTTTGATATCGTAGACAAGGCTTTGACCTTAATTTTACTTTCGAATTGTTTTTGAAAAGTGTGATAGCATATTTCGTTGCACTGAAACCTAAGTTTATTGAATTTGAGAGTTATCTCGAGTTATAAATAAGCTTAGGGTCGATAAACAGTTTTTATCATGTTTTGGAGGGAAAATGAAAATGAAAACATTATTATACATTATTTGCTGCATATATTGTTATTTACTATATAGATATGATTTCCTTATATTCTCTGAATGTTACCTAATGATCTTATCTCTCATTTGACTTCAGAATCTTATGACAGATCGAGGAGAGGGTTCACAGAGGCCCGAACCTCAGGGTAATAGAGAAATTGATGATCAATGGAAATCTAAAATTGAGCAGCAAATGAGGGAATTAATGGAGTCTCAAGCGAAATTGGTGTTTATGCTGATGACACAGATGGGACCACCAACAGTGACCTGAGGCACAGCCTGCGGCAAGTCCTAAGGTTAGCAGAGTTGAGGGAGGAGCTGAGACAATAACAACTCCAGTCCAACCAGTAATACCACATATTCAGGTGCCAAAAATAGTCTGCTAGGGTGCCTGTGGATTCTGAGAAGGCTAGCTATATTTCCCAAAACCCGCAAGGAGTTCATGAAATACAACATTATGAGATTCAATGGCACTATGGAGGAAGGGGTAGCTGAGACCTGGATATTGGAGATGGAGCAACGATTCATTGCTGTAGATGTTGAGGACCGATTTTGTCACAGCCCGAAAATGTAAATCCTAGTTTAATATCTTAATCAAGATTAGTGACCGTGACTTGGGACCTGCATCGAGATACATGTCGTTATAGAGGAAAGAGTGCTGAAGTATATGTTATATTTGTTATAAAGTATGCATAGTGTATTGTATATGTTTAGATTACTAAGTCACTCCTACTTATGTATAGGTGTCGAGACGTGAGTGGAGACACACCTCGAGATGCATGCCGACGTGGGACTGGGGTAGAGAGTGATAGTTGTAAGTTTATTTAGGCTTAATGTAACTTAAATAGTGATTTAAATATGACTATGGTTGATTATACGTTTAATGTACCTAAGTTAGCAAGTTAAAACAATAGCCATGTGATGATCATAGAGATACGTATTGACACATCTAGACACCAAGTGAGTTACACATATATGTTACTTAGATTGAATAAGTGAGAAATGTGTCAATATGTACATCATTAGATAGGTCTCGAGGTACGTGTGCACATGAGAATCAATGACTATTAATCAACCATATCCATTTCATATAAAAGCTAGAGATCAACTCATGTAATCAAACCAATTTCATTTCAATAACTTAGGAACTAAGTAAGCTTGCTTAGGAGAGAAGAAAAGATTACTGGAGAAGAAAGAAAATTAGAGAAGATCAATGAGAGATTAGTGGGTTTGGAGTAGGACATGTTGATCAAGCTAGGTGTTCATCAAACTAGGTACACATCTTTCTATTTAAGTTTGAAACCAGTTCTGATTTTTGGCCATTTTCAAAGGTTAGATGATTAAGTCTTTGAAATTGGTTGATATATTTGGATTTCTCATTTTGAGCTGAAAATCCAACTATTAAGAAGTTCTTAATTTGGTTTTGAAATAAAAGAAATATGAATTTTTGAAGTTTTAAGTCCAAAATGGAAATTCTGGTTGTTATATTATGTACCAACCTATGTAATTTGGTCATAACTTGCTCATTTTAAATCGAAATGAACCCAATTGGTAGCATTTGAAAGCTAACTCAAAGGGGGAACAACTTTGTCCTACTAGAATTTTGTAGTTCAAATATTTTCATGTTCAAAAGTGCTCTACAAATAGGTGATTCAATGCATTATTATTATTTAGTTTTGTTTGCGTAGCATACAAGAAATGAGTTTCAGGGTTGTTGGTAAGCATAAATTGGGTACATAATGGGGTATGGGACCCGTGGTTGTTGGCAAGTATATATCGCAAGTGACTAGCACCAGCGAAATGTTATAAAGGCCGAATAAGAGGAAGATGAGTGTAGTTGGAGCAACTACACAGTTAGGGTCTGCAGGGATGAATTTTCTTAGTGCACCGGTACCACCTATTTCTCAGGCTTCAGTAGCCAAACCACCTTTGCCACCATCTCAGTCTGGAGGTAGAGGTAAGAGCAGAGTACAATCATCACAAGCTGAGTGGATCGGGGGAAATTTCTCAGGCCAGTAGTTTTCTTCAGAGGGCTTTGACGATATGCTATCAGTGTAGACATACGAGGCATATTCAGAGGGAGTGTTCCATACCGTCAGCCACATCAGTGGGTAGTATAGTACTGCCTGCACGAGAGCAGACTCATGTAGTAGCTGAGGCAAACCCAGAGGCTAATAGGAGACTTGTGGAAGGTATATTGAACATTTATGGTCGAGATGTACATGTTTTGATTAATGTTGGTTCTATAGTTTTTTATTGCGGGTCCAATGGTTGATGAGTTGAAATTGAAACCTGTTAGAGCCAGTACGTTGTTGATTTTGAGCACAACAGTGAGTGAGAAATTTTATCCTAACCTGATCTACGAGGGATGTGTAGTCAAAATTGGGGATAATGAACATCCAATTGATTGAGGGTAATGAAGTTCCTGGAATTTGATGCCTTACTAGCATACCATGCCATTATTGATTGTTTCCATAAGATGGTAATCTTTTAGATTCCTAACCTTTCTGAAATTATAGTCTATAAAGGCCATAATCCTTCAAGACTTGCAACTCGTGGAAAAGAAGCTACTCTTCGAGATTTAGAATTTATGGTGGGAGTTATCACATTTGGAGAGCCTGGACATGAACTTAAGGTTAGTGAGATACCCGTGGCTTGTGAATTTCCAGAAGTCTTTCCACCTGACTTGCCTGAACTTCCACCGCCAAGTGTCATTGACTTCATCATTGATATTATTCTTAGTACCAATGTACTGTTTGGCTGAAGGAATTACGTGAGTTGCAGACTAAACTTGAGGAGTTGCTACAGAAGGACAAAACCATACATATGTGCATTGATTATAATCAGGTGACTATCAGGAACAAATATCAATTGCCTAGGATTGATGATTTGTTTGATCAGTTAAAGGGTGCCTGACATTTCTCGAAAATTGATTTCAGGTCTGGTTATCGTCAACTGAGGACTAGGGATGAGGATATCTTGAAAATGGATTTCAATACTCGCTACGGGTACTTCGAGTTTACAGTGATGCAGTTTAGGCTCACTAATGCTCCTGCTATGTTCATGGGTTTGATGCATAAAGTGTTTAATGAGTGTAAGGCTGCCATTAATGGTTCGAAGAATAGGTTAACTATGACACCTGTTCTTACATTACCTTAATCGATGAAGGAATTAATGATTTATAGTGATGCTTCTCATTCAGGCTTAGGCTGGTGCTGATGCAGGAAGGTAGGGTTTTAGCTTATGCTTCAAGGCAACTCTAGATTCATGAAAGAAATTATCCAGTTCATGATCTTAAGCTAGCTACAATTATTTTTGCCTTGAAGATTTGGAGACACTAATTGTATGGTGAAAAGTTTACAGTATTTTCAGATCATAAGAGTCTGAAATACTTATTTACTCAGAGTGAACTGAATATGAGGCAGCTACGTGGCTTGAGTTCCTCAAGGATTATGATTTCACTCTGGAATACCATCCAAGCAAAGGAAATGTGGTTGTTGATGCCTTGAGTAGGAGAAGAAGAGGCAGAGAGAACGTAGCTACTACCAGAACTTCTTAATTAGTTTAGACTTCTTGAGGAAGTTTCGGTGATGATAAATCGTGGAAGTCTAGCTGGCACATCATCAACTGACTGAGCTAGTTCCAAAATACTAACTTGTTCTTTTGTGCTCAGATTCGAGCTCAACCGTAGATGATTCAGCGAGTGGTTCATGGTCAGAAAGCTAATCAAGATTATATAGCACGTCAGAGATTAGTGGCTAATGTAGATCATCCTGATTGGTCAATTTCTGATGATGGGGCGTTACGATTTAGGGATAGATTGTGGATTCCAGCTCATGATCAGTTTAGGCAGGAATTGCTACGAGAGTCTCATAGATCTCTTTACTTTTTTCATCCAAGTAACACTAAGATGTATCACGCTATGAGGCGTGTTTATTGGTGGCCTGGAAACCTAGAGGGTTATTGCATTCGTTGTCTATTCTTGAGTAGAAATGGGAACATATATCGATAGATTTTACTTTCGGGCTACCTCTGAATCAACGTAAGCATGATGAGGTATGGGTTGTATTTGGCAGGTTGAAGTTTGCACATTTCTAGCCAGTATCCATGTAAGATCCTCTTGACCAATTATGTGAGGTGAACGTATGAGAGGTATTGAGATTTCATAGTATATGCCATAAATCATGAATCCCACTTGTTTCCCCTTCGACCTAGGCAAGATTAGTTTAGCCGGACATGGTCTTTACAATCACCAAGTATGAAAAGTTATGTGTGGTGGCTCCAATGTCGACTCCCCGGATGAATACCCTAGTTCCTAATATGAAAAACCATTAAAAATTGCTCTCTAGAGGTGAGAGAAACTAATTTTGGGGTTAGTCCTGTAGTACGTGCACCGAGGAGCATCTAAGGAATTTTTTGGGGTGAAAATGGGTTTTGTACATGTGGCAGCACGCGACTGGAGCGTTTGAGCTGAAAACCGCCATGTGGCAGCCGCTGGTTGGCTGGAAACGGCTGTGTGACGTTACTGGACAAACCGGGTGACTATATGTGGCAACAGGGGGGAGCAATTTGGTTCGGTCAAACGAACGACTTCATTAGACGAATGTGATGTAGAGATCTCAAGGATGATCGTGAAGCTACTGTGTGTGAGATATGAAGGACGTGCTACTGTCCTGCTGGGGAATGGTTGACGTGGAAGTGTCGATTGGTGCAGAGGCCGTCAGTGCAGGTGAGAACGAGTCACGTGTCCGCGTGCAAGGAAACAGTTGGAATGGCTTGGTGAGCTGGACAAATAGATGGCTGACACGTGGAACGTTGAAGCGAGTTGGACCAATGATATGCTGCCACGTGTTAATTAGTCTGTTGATCACCTATTCTACCCATCGCGCCGCGTAACTCGAGGCAAACTGTCCAGTGTCCGATCACTGCATGTAAATACTCCATTTTGAGTATTTTTTCGCCACGAATTCAACCGCGCACTCCATTTCACCTGAAAACGACCAATAAATATAATTAAATATATCTTTTGGAAACTTTCCACATTAAATATACTAAAATAGACTGATAAAAGCATGTAAAAATCAACTTATCAAATACCCCCAAACTTAAACCTTTGCACGTCCCGAGCGAAGGTGTAAATGACAACATAAAATAGACTTATACCCGATTCAAAATTCATGGAGTCCCTTTTATTTACATAGCCACCAAATTAACAAGCAACTCAGAAAATTTCGGAGTTATGATATGTCAAAACTCACAACTCAAACACAATTAAGATCACACTTTAAAGACATAGATCCGGTTAAGACAAAGGCCATCAACTACTCACGAGTTCTCTTAGTTTATACATTCAAGCACGCAAGTTTAAAATCTCACTTAATCAAGTGAAAGCACTCGAGCTAAATCTTTTATTTGAGGAGTTTCACAACTTTCACCTTTATTCATCTTATTTTCTCTATTTTTCCTCAATTTTTCTTTCAAGTAGTATGATCCCTGCTACGTTTCCAGTGGACCGCTTTTCTCATTTTTTCCACCACAAGACTCTCTGCTCCATTCCTATGGAAATCTGTGGGACTCTCTATTTTTTTTTTTGGAAAAACTCCTATTAGCCCTTCTCATTTTCACTATGATCAAGCAAATCCCCCAATGTGGGTTAAAATATTAACTCTTGCACAAGTTTGACCGTCTACTCCCTTTGGTATCTAGCACAAAGCCCAACCATCAACTAAGTCCCTAATCATGAAATCATAAAAATGCTGAACTACGGACTCGATTGAGTGTTTCTTCTAGTTTTCTCTAAGTTTCAAGTCAAAAAGGCAACTACAGTGTACTCGTCCACAATCAAAGGCAGGAAAAAAATTTTGGGTGACTCTAAATAACTAAAAAAATAAATATACTTAATACATGCGTGAAAGTGTATCGAATCCTAATGAAACGAGAGAAAAGTATGAATGGACAAGAAATGAAAGAAATGGAAGAAATGATATAAAACACCACCATTACCATCCGACAACCACATAAAAAATAAACGATCTCACCTGCGATCTTTCGCAAAGAATCCATCCAAATCAATCCACAATTCCTCAAATACCCCCAAACTTATTCTGAACCTTGTCCTCAAGGTTCAAAAAAGTTAAGAGGCCGACACATAGAAAACAAACAAGATGGTGAAAGAACATGATAGATATAAGATGAAGGAAATGATACAAGTTCATGCATAATGATAAAAAATACGAAAATGAATAAACAAAATGATACTTATCAAACTTTGGGTTGCCTCCCAGTAGTGCTTTTGGTTAAAGTTGTTGGCTCGACTTGGTCCGAGGTCGGGCCGCGATGTAGACGACGTTGCAAGTGAGACGACCTCCACATTATTTAAATTCTCCTATTTCATTGTTGTTTTAAGATTTTAAGGAATATGATTTAGATCTAGGGTATGTATGTGGTCGGTGCATGCTTTTAGGGGACAACTTATAATTATTTGGACCATTAGTATCCGTGTAATTGTGCTTTTGGACCAATAAAGTGACAACCACTCACCCGTTTGCCGTCAAACCCTTTCGGTTCTTAAGTGTGCAACAATTGAATATAGGTTAAATCGGAAGCGGATGCGATCCTTAACCAATCCCGGTTATTTAGGATTAGTGTTCCCAGTCCATCCATATAAATGGTGTCTGCGGTTAGTGTGTTAAACCTGATTGGCAGATGTCTAGGGTTATGCATTGATTAGGGAAGTAGTTAGTGGCGGACGTCCTGACTATCGAGATTAGGGGAATGATGAATTTCTGGCGGATGTCGATTTTCTATAGCTAATCTATGAGAACTTAAATTAATAACTTTTTGGGAAAGATTAAATACCATGATTGCCATTGAATCTTGATCTTGATTTGTGGAACTGTAGACCTAGGTGTTACTTAGGTGTTTTCTTGAAACTATTTGAAGTTATTTTTATTATTTTATTTATTTAGTTTAATTAGATTAGTTAGTTAAGTTATTTATTTTAAAACCCCCGATTTTTCCATTTCGTTGTTTTTAACCATAAAAATATCACCAATCTCTGTGGGATCGACCCTTTGCCACTATTCTACAAAATAGTTGGTTTATGAAACTTTTATTTTATTGACGCGTTCGGCGCGTGTCAATAGGACTTACCCATTTACTATCAGAGATGGGGTAGATCATGCCAGCATCAAGGAACTTCAATATCTCCTTATTTATGACATCCATCATAGGCGGATTGAGCCTCTTCTGGGCTTCTCTTGTAGGTTTTGACCCCTCTTCCATATATATATATGATGTATGCAAGTGGAAGGGCTCAAACCTTTGATATCCATTATGGTCCACCCAATAGCCTGTTTAAACTCCCGGAGTACTCGCATGAGTCTCTTTTCCTTTAAATGTGTAAGTTTGGCTGAGATGATCACAGGGAGTGTTCATTCTCACCCAAAAACATGTACTTTAGGTGCTCAGGTAATGGCTTCAATTCAAGTATGGGAGCTTTAACCAAGGTGGGAGAAAGTTCGGAGTCAGAAGTAGGCAACTCCAAATAACACACAATTGGGGGTAGGGGTTGGAATGAATCCAACTCTAAAACAACATCCTCGACATCACTATCGAGGGTCAGAACACTCACGTGGATATGAGCAGTGTCGAGATAATTCTCTAACACTACTTTAACTTCATCATCGCCACTCGTGAGCAAGGTCTGCTCAATGAATGGATCTACACAGTCCATGGTACAAACCACAGACAACACATCACTCATCGCATCATAGATGTTAAACTTGATGACTTCACCATCAAACTCCATGGTAAGATATCCATCATCAACATCTATATTCGTCTTCACCGTTTTAAAAAATGGACGTCCAATGAGTACTGAAGAAGCATTGGGGAATAGTTCCTCTTTCGTATCTACCACGTAGAAGTCAGCAAGAAATACAAACTCATTCACTTGGACTAGAACGTCCTTGAGAACATCCACAGGTCTGACAACTGAACGGTCTGCCAACTGAATGACAATACTGGTCTCCTCTAATAGGCCTGCATGCAATGTCTCATAAATAGAGAATGACATGACATTAATGGAAGCACCAAGGTCGAACATAGCCCTCTGAATGCTTACATCACCTATAACACAAGGTACTGAGAACATCCCAGGATCCTTGAATTTTGGAGGCAACTTCTTCTGTAGGATAGACGTGACGGTTTCTCCTATTTGGACTTTTTCCTTGCCTTTGAGTTTCCCTTTATTAGTGCATAGTTCCTTAAGAAACTTCGCGTACTTATGGACTTGTTTCAGAGTGTCGAGGAGTTGAATATTGATTTCCACTAGTCGAAAGATCTCGAGAATTTCTTTCACTTCCTCATTTTTCTTATCTAAGATGAGTCATTGTGGAAAAGGCGGTTTGACCTTGAATGTGGCGGTGCTTCCTTTTGAGTAGTTATCATCTGTTTAGGGACAGACGGAGTCACTACTAACTCGTGTTCTTCCTTATTTGCTTGGCCTTTGGCATCAGATGACCTATTATTTCTTTTGGGTCCCTCCAGCTCTTTACCACTTCGGAGTGTAACTGCATTAGTACTCGCGTTAGGATTCGGGTAAGGTTGTGAAGGCAACTTTCCCTTATCCTCGAGACGTCCATTCTGTTGTGTCATTTGCTCCATTCGAACTTGAAGAGTTTGAACTGCTGATTTGGTTTCGCTGATGGATTTCTCAGTAGTAGCCTTGAATTGGGCCATCTCACTCATAAATTGGCTTTGTTAACCCATAAAAGCTTTGAACATATCCTCAAGTGAAGAGGAATTATTGGAGGGTGTAGGCAATGGTTGACCTCTAAGGACAAAGGTCTGATAGTTCTGATTTTGAGGCCCATAATTGAAGTTCGGGTTGTTCCTCGCCGTTGCATGATTGCATGAATTCCCAAATGGGACTCTAGGTGGTCCATGGAACTGATTACCCATGGCATTGGCCTGTTAATTGTCCTCAAAGAGAGTAGGACATTCATTAGTTGCATGATTTGTGGCAGTACAGAAGCCACAAGCTTTAACTTGCACTTTGCTAGAGGAAAGGAGGCGCTCCATCATAGAGGCCAGTTGGTCAATTTTCTGGTCAGTACAACTCGAGACACTCCCTATAGTCAGACTTTGGTAAGCAGTAGCATCAAGATCACCATAAAGGCGTGACTGTTATGCGATGTCCTCATACAGTTGCTTCATTTGGGCCAGATTTTTATCTCGAATGTGACCCCTACACGCATTATCAATCATGCGTCGTTTTATGGGCGATATGGCAACATAGAAGAAACTGGCTATGGCCTTCTCAGACTGGCCATGCTGCGGGCAACTAGCAATCAATCGATTATAGGTATCCCAATATGTACCAAATGATTCGCCCGACTTCATTTTGATGCTGCATATATCCTTCATGAGCTGAGCAACTCTATCCTCATGGAAGTATTCATTTAAAAACGCGGTTGTCATCTCATTCCAAGAGTTAATGCAGCGAGACGGAAGGTAGAAAAGCCATTCCTTGGCTTTGTCCTTAAGCTAAAACGAAAAAGATCTGAGTTTAACCATGTCCTCATCCACATTGGAGGGTTTCATTAACTTGCAGTTAGTCTAAAACTCTTTCAGGAAAGCAACGAAGTCTTCATTCTCGCCACCAAGAAAGGATGGTAGGAGGTGAACCCAGACCTCAACTCAAAGTCTCCGGCATTATTCGGATAATTGATTCAAAAGGGGTTGTTGCGCCAAAAGAGCTTGAAGCTCTCGATTGGTGTGACCTAAAGTGATTTGGCGATTTGCAGCCATGTTCAGAGGATTTTGGTCTTCTTGTTGCCTAAACTAGGTCTCTTTAATCCACCTATGAAATGTTCTCTCTGGTTCAGGATCGAAAGGTAACGGTGAACCATCCGATTTTGACCGAGTAAGGTGTGGTAGCATAAAACTAAGAAAAGAAAAAGAAAAATGAAACATAAACTCAGAGTAAGGACTATGTCCTCGGCAACGGTGCCAAAATTTGGTTACGTGTCGTGCATGCCAAATATAACCCACAATAGGATTACCAACCACAAGGGTGTAGTAGTGGTAAATACGGGGTCGAATCCACAGGACTTGAGTTTTACTCTAAGTCAACTAAAAATGGGGGTTTTTAGAAAGTTCAAGGAAACAATTAACTAAACTAGCAAAAATGAAAAGTTTGCAAAATATAATATCAATGAGAGAAAACACCTAAGTCTACGGTTCCACAAGCAAGAATCAAGATTCAATGGCATATTATGGTCCTTAATCTTTCCAAAAAGTTATTAATTCAAGTTCTCCTAGATTAGCTATAGAAAATCGACGTCCGCTAGAAATCACTAATTCCCCTAATCTCGATAGCTAGGACGTCCGCCACTAACTACTTCCTTAATTAATGCATAACCCTAGACACCCACCAATCGAGTTTAACATACTAACCGCAATAATAGAGATCCGTGGGAATACTAATCCTAAATAACCGAATCGCGTCCGCTTTCAATTTAACCTAGATTCAATTGTTGTACACTCAAGAACTGAAAGGGTTTTATGGAAAACGGGTGAGTGTTCGCCACTTTATTGGTCTAAAAATACAATTACGGATACAATCAGTCCAAATAACTATAGATTGTCCACCTAAAAGCATGTACTGGCCAGATACATACCTTAGATCTAAACCATATACTTTAAAAGCAACAACAATGAAATATGAGAAATTAAATCAAATTAAATAAAAATCATATATCTCACATAGTATATGCCATGAATCATGAATCATACTTGTTTCCCCTTCGACCTAGGTAAGATTAGTTTAGTCAGACATGGTCTTTACAATCACCAAGTATGAAGAGTTGTGTGTGGCGGCTCCAATGTTGACTCCCCGGATGAATAACCTAGTTCCTAATATGAAAAACCACTAAAAATTGCTCTCAAGAGGTGAGAGAAACTAATTTTGTAGGTTTAGTCCCATAGTACGTGCGTCGAGGAGCATCTAGGGGCTGTTTTGGGGTGAAAATATGTTTCGTACACGTGGCAGCACGCGATTAGAGTGTTTGAGCTGAAAACCACCATGTGGCAGCCGCCGGTTAGCCCAAGATGGATGTGTGACGTTGTTGGACAAACTGGGTGACGACATATGGAAACAGGGGGGAGCAATTTGGTTCGGTCGAACGAACGACTTCATGAGACGAATGTTATGTGGAGATCTCGAGGACGATCGTGAAGCTGTTGTGCTTGAGAGATGGAGGACGTGTTATTGTGCTGCTAGGGAATGGTTGACGTGGAAGTGCCTGATTGGTTGAGAGCGGTGTTGGTGTGGTGAGAACGAGCCACGTGTCCGCGTGCAAGGAAATAGTTGGAATTGAGCAAATTCTTCCTCAAAAGTTCAAGACAATCTAGAGGTAGAAGTACACGTATTTTGAATGTTATCTAAACATTGACATGTTTCTGATGAACTAATATAATGTCTTCTTGGACATAATTGATTTTCCTTTTATAAGTTCTTAAATGACATTTATTGGCATATTGACCAGGTTTTCCACAGTTGTAACATGTATTTGTTTTATTTTTAGTAGCCTTATTATATTTCGTTTTGTAAGTACGGCGTTTATTAGTCTTATAGTAAGCGTCTTGACTAGCATGTTTCGAAAATCGACAAAGTTTACGGCGGGTTTTTGACTCTTTATGGGATGGTCCAGGTTTAGCATCATGGCCAAATTGATAACAAAAATCACCTAAAGCTTAATGCTTTATTTTATTCTCTTTATTTAGTTGTTTCTTGAGCTTGATATCATTACAGATGGCTAAACCAGTCATTTGAATTGTTTGAATTAAATCTCCATAAGTAAAAGTGTTATAATTTATAGTTCCACCACCTTTTTCGCGTAGAAGGATTTTAACCTTTTCGGCAAAAAATGGAGGTAGACCAACAATGAATCGTTCTTTCCAAAAGGAGGAATTGGTTGTGGTTAAAGTATATACTTTTGATAAGAAGGTATCTTTATACCATCTAAAATTTGTTAGAGTTTGACATCGGAGACTTTGTAATTGATCTCTAGTTTTTTCATCCATAGTGGATATTGTTTTAAGAAATGTCAAATTATATTTGTGGTAAGACACATGACAACATTTTGTTGTTGTTGCCCTTGATCATCTAAAATTGGATTGTTGTTGTCATCGCACATAATAGAATTGATAATTTCTTGACGTTTATGGATATTTAAAGCATAGTTTCACCAGCCATGTAATTGGCTAGTAAAACCAACTGCTATGGCACTAGCTATGTGAGTTTATGGATGACGATGCATTAGACAAGATTTGGCGTATACTAGCATATGTTGAATTACTTCTAGGACTCAATATTCGTATAATCCATCAATATTCCATTCATAAATAGAATTACCATCAAATTTAATTCATTTGGATTTATCTTATTCTAAGAGTAAATCTACTGGTGATGGTCGAGAATAATAATGCTTGGTTTTCTGAACATTATAAGTTGGATGTTTTCTTGGCTTATGTTCGTCATAGGTTTTGTTAAAATTAATTCATTAGTAGAGGCTTTACTAGTAAAACCTATAGCCTTAGAATGGTTTGACAAAGTTGATAAATAAACATTTGTAAAATTATTTTGTTCTATAAGATGATTTAGATCTTTTCTAGATATAGGTTTTTCTTCATCAAAACTTCCTTTTAATGGAACGACTTTAATATGTTCTATTATTTTAATAGGAGCTAATGGAGGATGAGATTGAACGTATTTTTCGCCTCTAGATCCTTCCCATATAGTATTAATTTTATTTATCATTTTGGGGTAGGATTGGGCTAAATAATCAAGAAATTGAATATTTTGTTTTACAGCTCGTATATGAGCAAAATAGTTTTCTCGTATGGATGCTTGTTGTGATTTGGAACAAGTTTTATAGAAGATAGAGGTCAAAGGATGTTTAAGAAATTGTTCTTTTAAGAAAGTATAATCCATTTCAAATATCTCATCTTCTTAGTCATCATGAATCATATGTGTTTGATAGTCTGTAAAATCATTTATACTAACATTATCTTCTGAGGGTGTAACTGGATACGCTACATGTGTTGGGAGGCCAGAAGTTGATACTCTAGCTGGTTGTGTATTAGTTACATAATCATTACTTGTTGGGATCGTAGAACAAGATTTTCGAGAGGCAAAATTGATTTCAACTAAACCTTCATTATGAGTTATAATAATATGGATTTGATCATTTGTATTGACACCAATTCCCCACTCAAATCTCTTAGGATTCATTTTTTTACGAATCTTGAGGCAAATATATGGCATCAATTTTTCCATTCAATTATAGGCATTTGTAATCAATTGATTCAACTAATTTAACTTAGGCACTTTTATACATATGTAGGCTATTTAGCATCTTAAATTTGTATACTACCACTACCCTTAATACCCAATTACTCAACGTCCAATGCCCCGAGTCTCAGCATGCATCTCGAGGCACGTTATAGCCTATTTTTTGATTAAATTAACTTAGTTTATGGTTATATTACTCGTTTTAATTGATCAAATAGTCATCTTAACGTGAATTAGTTGAGTTTACTAGTGTACCCGCAATTCGCCTACCTGATATCACGTTGATACGCATTTCGAGGTGACTACCCGTCACACCATCTCACACAATATAACCATACAACATACACACATGTGATGTATTAGCGAATAAATTCATAATATGCATCACAAATAAGCAATTCAACACACAATTTAACTAGTGTACGTAGGTCGATGTGTGTCCTAGCCTACCCGCGACGTCCACGTAGATTTGAGCTGGCGTTCAAGTCTGAAATTACAAAATAAATAATGGTGTTAATAAAATGGGTCGTTACACGAGAAACAATGGAGAGGGTTAAGGGTTTGATTTCGGATCTTAAGAGGTTATTAAGAGAGTCGAATCAATGTGAATTAAGGAGCTTAAATGAATTAACAACCAGAGATTATCACTTTAGTATCATTTTTTGTGTTAGTTGAAGTTTAATTTGATGGTGATGATAGAATATATGTGAATTATGTTATTAGATGATTGAAAATGGTTTATTATCTCACTAAAGGTCATCCCTAATGAATTTTAGGAGTGTATATTGATGTTTGGTGAATTCCTGGATGGAAAAGTTGTTGATGCCATGTCTACTGTCGAGATAGTACAAGGTGGAGCACGTTCTACCTAGCAGAGCAACGCGCTCTCTTCATCAATTGGGATGAACCCAGTTGGTGGAACGCACCCCACTCATTGAGGGAGCGCGGTCCCACCCCAAAAAATAGTAGTATTATTGTTAATTGATTAGGTTTTGTTGAGGATTTAGGGACTGGAATATGGGTTCTAATTATAGTGTATTGGACCTAAATTGATTACAAATGGTCTATGATAGGTATTAGATCCCTGGGGAAAGCGTTAGTGACCCGAAAAGTTAGGAATTTAAAACGGAAACCTAGACCGAGGTAAGTACGGATTCACTTATTTATTAATGTTGCCTGGCTATCTTAGTATATGTAGTTCATATAGTTTATGGATGGAAATGGGGGACTATGTACACTGTGATAGTCTTCATAAATGGAAAACGGTGTTTATTGTGATTCACGAGAGTAAGTTCCTGGAACTAAGACCATGTTATATAGGAGATGGGTTGCCTTCCCGGCCTATACGTAACTTCCTACTCAGTTTATATGTTGCGTGGATTACATAACAACTAGAGGGCTTTGAATAGAACCATTGGGCATTAATGGATTAGCTAGACAACATATTGGGCAATATGTTGGTCTAGCAATCGCGTTAATGGCACCGGTGGATAATCAACCCTAGTTATAAAATGGGAATCACAGTGTAATAGTCATTGATAATGTGGTCTGCACCTATTATGTATTGACCTATTATGTATTGATTTATATGTTTTCCATATTCTTGTTAGTTAACATTGGTGCATATTGTTATTGCATAATGTTCTTGATTGCTATATGGAATGTTGATGGCTTTGTGAATCCTTACTTAGCAAGTTGGAGCGCTCACCCAAATTTAATATTTCAGGTTCGCAACCCAGTGCTTCAACTAAGGGAAAGAAGAAGATTTAAGTGTCTTGTGTCTCCTCTACGATGTAATGAGCCTTCTTGTTCTTATATACACTGTTTGATATATTTTGATGTATATAAACAGGGTTAGGAGGTTTATAATTAAGGTTTTGAGTTTTGATAAACTTTGTATTACTATATATTGTTTATATATCGAAATAGTTTTAATTTTTTGTTGCATATACTTAGAGTTGTTTATTCGATATCAATATACATGTTGAGTTTATCAGGTACAGATGGTGAGGTTACTAACTCTAGTGAAGTCTGGCAGGGTTACCGGGGCTTCATTAGGGTTTCAGACCGAGTATCGCCCTAATCGGGATAGGGGATGCTACTCGATTATTGCTTTCCTATTATTTTATAGCAAAAAGTGAACTCATAAAGGGAAGTGATGGTGGAATCCGGCTGAGGTTGAAAACTGAGGTATTGAGAGGCCAACCAATATCCTTCCCTTAGATTTGCGACGCTAACCGATTGCTACTTTCCATTTAAGAGTGGGTAGCTACGCTACGCTTTGGATATATCATAAAAATCACACGTCGGCCAACGTGTGAGGTTTTGTGGACTGTAAATCAGGGCAATGGGAGTCTACAACTCTTGTTTTGAATGTAAAAGAAATAAAAAGAATATACAAGTCACGAGTACAGTTGTAATTGATCTATGAACTTGCATTCCATTATCTATTTTATATCATTTTAATACCTAAATAGATATGTTTTGGATTCATATTATTATTCATTGATTCATTAAATTAGTTGATAATTGATACGTGTACGAGCATCACTTACTAAGCAAGTTGGAGCGCTCATTTCCCAATTAACATTTCAGGTTATCGACGTGCGCTTCGACTCAGGAACGGAGAATATTAGGAGTCTATAGTCTTCTCTACGGTGAAGTGTGTAACATCCCATTTCATTAATGTCGTTATTTATTTCGTGATTTCAAACATGGATGCCAGCTCGGATCCACGTAGACGCCGCAGGTAGGCTAGGACACACGTCGACCTAGGTATACTAGTAAATTGTGTGTTGAATTGCTTAATTGCGATGCATTCTATGAATTTACTCTTAAATACATCGCATGTGTATATATTGAATAGTGACTCATGCGAGGTTGTGTGACGGGTAGTCGCCTCGAAGTGCATGTCAATGCTGGTATCAAGAGGCGAGGTGCGGGTACACTAGAAAAACTTGAAAAACTCATATAAATATGACTAAGTAATTCAATTGAAATGGGTAATGTAACCATAGACTAATTAAATTAAAATTTGAATAATAGGCCATGGCGCGCCTCAAAATGTGTGTCGAAACCCGATGCACCAGGATATCGGGTAGTCGAAGGTTAGTGGGACCATAAGTTGGTTAATTTTGATAAATAAAACACTAACCATATGATTGGTTAAGGCTTAATGTAATGTGAGATAAATCAAATAAAGGAAAAGCTTATAGTATGAATTGAATAATGTGGACCATTGATAGACATCTATATGATTTCAAATGAGAGAATCAAGGAAGGGAGTGTGCTATTGGAGTCAATCAAATAGATACCATAGGATGTTTATGAACCACAAGATAATCCTTGGGATACGCACGCACACTTAATCATAACAAAACATATAAATACTAAGTAAGTGGGAGTTTCATCTCCACTAACCTCAATCACATGCAAAGATCAGCGAAAACCAAAGATTTAGAAGTTATTCAAGCTAGAAATCCAACACTTTTGAGGACAAATCAAGTGATCCAACCTAGGTAATCATGTTCTCCATCTCTTACACTTATTAATGAACCAATTTTATGGGTTTTCATGAAAAACGAATTTGATGATTAAGCAACTGGTTTTCTGGGTTTTTATGTCTAAACTAATGTGATTTCATCAACTCAAATTTGTTTAAAACTTATTTTCCAAATGAATTCATGAAATTGGGTTGTTGATGAAATTGGTGAATGCATGTTAATGATGTCAATTTATGCTAATTGTTGATCTAAATCAACTTAGATGGTTAAATTTATGATGATTCATGGTTGTTGATCGCGCTTTGAGGTTGTGGTGTGATTTGTGACCATTTGGAAATGATTTGTAGGGGTTTTGGGATGCAGAACTGCATTTCTGTAGTTCTGCTCGAGCGTGGAGCGCGCTGGAGCGCACTTCCTCTCTTGGGCAGCCCCAAGGTAAGCGATTATCGTAAAACGGCCATATCTCCCTCGTTTTAAGTCGGATTTTGACGTTCTACCTATCGTTAGAAAGCTAAAAGAGAATATAACCACGTAGAAACATTAGTTTTGAAAAAATAAAGTCATCAACTATATCGAAAATGATTCGAAAGTCAAGGGGTTGTTTACAGGGATAGTTTAAAGTTGAATTTTAAGGATTGTTTTGATGATATACAACTAGACATCTAACCGAACACTTGAAAATAGTCTAAACCTATAAAATTGAACTCAGGGACTTAAGAGACCGTAGCTCAATATCGAGGAGCTTGTCGAGTCGGATACAAGAGTCCGGAGAAGTCGGAGAGCATTTTGAGGTTTGTAAAATCCAACTGAAGAACTCTGAGTATTTGATTATGTTTTAAATTTCATTCCAATCATTTCCTTGTTGTTTTTAATATTCCATTATGTTACTTTTGATAAAATGTGCATGCCATTCTACTATAAACAAGTGTTCAAGCCTTAAAATGTGAATACATCCACACTTTATTTATATGGTTCTGGACCTTGGTGAGAAAGTTGAGGATGTGTCTTTAACAATTTTAAAACATGTTATTCTGCCTTGGGCCAGCTATGCTCTATGGTGGGCAGTAAAGCAACAACAATTACATTAACGTAGCAAAAATGAGGATGCTTAGGTGAATGTGTGGTAAAACTCGTAAAGATAGAATCAGAAATATAGAAATTCAAAGACAAGTAGGAGTAGAAATTGACACAAAGATTAGGGAAGGGCGGTTGCGGTGGTTTGGTCACCTGTAAAGACGACCTTCAAATGCCCCCACTAGAAAACTTGACTCAATAGAAACTGTAGAAATTCGACGAGGTAGGGATAAACCAAAGTTAACATGAGACGCATTAATTAGGAGGGATTTGAATGGTTTGGAAAGCACACCATCAATTGCACTTAATCAAGCACAATGGAAGAGTTTGATCCATGTAGCTGACCCCAATTAATTTGGGACTAAGGCTATGTTGTTGTTGTTGTTCTTCTGCCTTGGGAAAGTTTATTGAATCTATTGTCCAGGATGGTTTTATAAATGAATTGAGAAGTTTGCATAAGCCACAACCCTCTTTTCCATCCAAAATCTATAAAGAAAAATGCTAGGGTGACCTTTTGACACTTGAAGATGTACACACACATCTTAATGCAAGATTTAGAGGATCCTAGAACGGTGTAGCAAAAGTATGCATTAAAAGAATGTTATCCAATCATTTTTAATTAAGAAATAGGTAACACAGTAGAAGAGAATTTAAGAAATAAAAAGGACACCGGTTTTGTTGCAAGGGTTAACACCTACATTGTCATTACTACATCAACATATTGATAAGGATTTCCATGAATGAGAGTGAATATTATGTTAAACATATTTTTGTTTGTTTTGTTTTCATGTGTCGAACTTGGAGCTTGTGATATACAAACAGATCATTAATCGAAGCACAATATGCTCGATTTACGTAGCCAAACCTTGATTACAGAGAAAATGCCTCTTCAGTTTTCTTTTTTCAGGAATTTCTTCAGTTTAGTTTAGATATTTTTTTTTTTAAAAGGCCATGTTAAATTGTCAAAATTAATCTGTTGATGTTTCACTCTTTCAAGTTCAACGGTAGTATAGGTAGGAATGGTGGTTCGGAAGCTTCCTTTTTGGACAATGAGATTGCAAAACCTACTTGCAACACACATATGCTACATAATTGTCAGAATTCGTAGGATTCTGCAGAGGTGTGCATGAGCAAGTCTCAGCGCAGGTCCCAATGAACTCCCTTAGTCCCATGTTTGTCAAAAGTATGTGAACTATCATGATTGGGCTTTTTCAAAAATTAAGGCACATTTACATTATATTTCACAAAATAGGTGTACTTTAATTGACAAAAATAGGCAATAACACCTTTAGAAAAGACGTTATCACTTATGAAGGGTGTGAGGTGGTGGTGAGGTGGCGGTGAGGTGGCGGGGCAAATGTATAGATAGCTCCTTTTCAAAAGGAGCTATCTATACAAACATTTACACTCTATGTATGACTCCTTTTGAAAATGAGTTATGTATACAAATTCTCTCCCCCTATGACCACCACGTGCATATGGAGATGGATGACCCGCGCCACTCGCGTATCTCGAGGTAGACAACCAATGTAAACAACGCGCAAGCATATCGACGTGGACAACCCATGCAAACGTCACCCATGTATGCCGAGGTAGAGATTTCATGCAAATGTGAGGCACGTTTGTCGACGTGGGCGACCCATGCAACCTCGTGTAAACGTCACGCACGTGTCTCGAGGTGATAAAGGCAATGTAAATGTCACGCACGTATTGCGAGGCGGACAACCCGTACAACCCGTGCAACCCATAGGCGTTATTCGGGCGGCTCATGTTCACGCGTCATACGTGGACTGTGTTTCACGGATAGCGCCCACGTCAGCGGAAAAAATCTACCCAACTAATAGCGCATGTTGAAAAGGCGACATAGCCTAGTTTTAGAAAAAAAAAAAAGGAAAAAGAAAACCACACTTATTTTTCGGGGTTTAAACTAAAAGGTAATGTATTTTTGTAATTTTTTTTCATAAATTAGTGACAAAATATCAAAAATCTGAAGTTGACACTTCCAAGCTACGGAAAGTAAATTTGCACACAAGTAGTTGCAATACTCCAAAATAGTGACTGCTAAAATGTAAAATAAAACAACTAACCATATATTATAGATCTATATAGGCCTTGGGGCAATCAATTCAAAATTATAGATTGCAAAGGCCAAGACTCCATAGGATCCTGTACAAAAGAAATTACTTTTAACCTCAAAAAGCTGGAGTAAATTAAGGTGTATAAACAAATTACAAAAACACCTAACTTGGTAAAGCTCGCCTTTAGCCATACTCACATTGAAGTCCCTCTCTTTATATTTTTTCATATGATTCGGCTTGAGATTTTTCTTCAATTAAATGATTATAATATCAATAAGATTGATTAAATTTATTGATTAAGCACCGAACTTTAAGTCAATCACTTCAAGAACTTGGATACCGTACCCTAGACTCTTAAAATTAGTACTTAAAACTCACCAAAAATAAATAAGTAAAGCACCAACCAACTTGGAGGTCAATGAACCAACCCTGGGTTTCATGCATTGGTAAGGACCTAGCTAGCTACTAGTTGTTTAATTAATTGAAGTTCCTTAAGGTTATAAGTTTGAATCTTCTAATTTTTCGAGATATATATATCTTTCACAGTGTTGAGTTTCTGTTATGGAATATTCTAGAGTAATCACGGATACCACATTATAATAATATGGAAAACATGAGAAATAAGTTTATTCCATGAGAAGGTTGTATACATCAACTTCGTTCACCCAAAATATAAGATGAAACAAATCACCATGACATCAAGAAAACTTATCACGCAGGTCTATTACGACGGTTACGTTGACGTTGTTGCTCGGTGATGCAAACCGGACGTACTATATGTCTAGTTGGACGATGTGTTTGCACATTCGGTTGAGGTTGTTGAGGTTGTTTGTCTTGCATTGAATGACGTCGAGTAGATTGATGCTCTTCCTATGGTGCTTCAATCGACTCACCTCTGCTACTGATGCTCCCAAAAATAGGAGGTGGAACCATCCCAAAATATTGGCTTCCTGTATGCGGCTGGGGGAAAAGAACATGAGGCTGCGGCATGGTCAACAAGTTCATGAATGAGTCATCTCCACTATATGACATATTGTAATTATAACATGATGGAGTATACGGACTCGGCATGTATTGAGGCAGTGACGGATACATTTGATGTGTAGGCATTCCATGGTCCACATATGAAGACGACGGCCCGTGTGCTTAAGGATCAAAATGGTAAGAAGGAAGATTCATGATCGGCGGCTGGTACGAACATTCGAGGTTCGGGTTGCATTGTGGACGATGCGAGAATGTACCCGTGAGAGAAGAATGAGTTGGTGGGGATGATCGTTGGCTACTCTCGCCAACGATCTTTGTTCTACTCGCTCTCGGACGAGATGAACGTCTTTGGAGGAGAATGTCTGCTACTCTCTGCAGCAATCTCAGTCTGAGTAGATGGACGTGGTGGACGAGGACGTCTGGTGCATTCCCGCACAGTCTCTGGTCGTGTTCGTCTTCTTCTCACCTCTCTGTTTGCTTCGCCCTGATCGTCTTCTTCATCTTCCTGTTCATTATCCTCATTTATGTCTTGTTCGACATCAATTTTGTCATGCGAAAGAGTAGACCTTTGCCTTTCATCTTTGTCTAAAATTTTAATCCCTTCATCAAGCGCAACAAGACCTTGCTCGTACCCATCCTCAATAAACACTCGCCTTAGTCGATGCACCAAGTTACACTGATATAAAAACATGAGCTCAAAGCACGCAATATAAGATATTAGTTGTTCGAGAAAAGTAAGAGTTAGAAGTTTACCGAGTAGTCACGTAAAGCCCCGTCGTGTCCAATGAATCTCCTAGTGACCGAGCGATACCACGTCATGTAGTCTTGATGATCGTGCCCTTCATTATGTGACGATGTGGCAATGGTGTCCCCACGATTTTCCCACATGTGTATATAGCTTGTGTGAAAAGTCACCCAATTTTCATGATGATGTCCACGCAATTCGAGGCGGTGCAGTTGGACGTCATAAGCACAATTTGGTGGCACCACTTGTACCATTCTGAATTGTCTCATAACCCTTTCTGGTCGATGCCACTCGACTATGTGGAAACAAATAAGGGGACACGTCGAAAGATATGGGATCATCCTTGGTGGCACCACTGTGTAATTGTGCACTCCCACAATGCATGTGAAATGTATGCGTCTCATCCAACAATGGCGCCATCTCTCTACGAACGCAAAGAATCAAAGCCCAATCAAGGCTGAAAAATGCTACCCGAGAAATCCCATAGAACCCACTTCCCCGTCACGGAACGAAGAAGATATGGGATCATCCTCGAATGATATCTTGCACCGTTCGATCAACGACCCCACATCTTCGACGTACGCGCATTGTTTCATACACCTTATAATTGATAATGTATTAATCTATATTTTTGATACGTTATTGTTGTAAATTTGATGTATACATTTAAAACGGTTTACCTCACCCCTCCAGGTTCGCGATGATCTGAGTGTAGATTGGAGTTGCAAAAGTGATGGATCTGAAGGACCTAGATCCATTGTTGTACAACTACAAATGAATGTTATAAAAAGAATTATAGTGTTGTTCGAAAACAAACAATAACTATTTCATAAATGTTCACACAAAAATAAATGCGTAAATGTTCAAAAGCAACATAGGCACGAACTTAAGTTATTTCAAACATTATAGAAAATCGACTATAGGTTTTCATTGGAAGGTTGTGGTCTGCTTGGACAATTTTTTTTGTTATGTCCCTCTGAACGACAAATACCACACCGGTTCTTCCTAGTTGGGACTCGTTCACGGTCTTTATTTAGACATGTTGTTTTTCTATTTCCTTCTTGATGACATATGCCACATCGCAAAGGCCTTTGGACATTAGGAATATCCATCTCGTTATGTCTTCGCGATCCCTTAGGTCTCCCTCGGCCACGTCTGCACCTTGGGTCGGGTATGATCTTCGTCCCAAAAGTCGGCCAATACTTCTCATCTGGGATGGCCTTCAAATTGTAGGAATAATATTGTGCGTACACATCCATCCTATAGTATGGCTCGATGAACTGTGCGTAGCTCACTCGAATAAAGGCACATGCAGCTAACACGTGTGAGCAAGGGAAACCAAACGACTGCCATTTATGACAACTGCACACCCGGTCCTTTAGGATGACGACTTGGGTGTTGTTGTCTTTATGCCTGCGATCTCCATGTCTTCCAGTCTGCACTTCGAACTCACCAATGTCGCGATTGATCAAAGTGACTTGATGTCTCCTTGCGGATTTTTCATTTTCCGTGAGTTTATCCATGACATATTGAGTGTACGCTTGTCCGTTTGAGATTGCATCATTGATTTCCTGGTTGCGTTGCTCGTGGTATGTCACCAATCTGTAGTATATCATCTGAGTCATCACTGTTTTTGGCAAAAATCGAGCCCCCTTCAATACACCGTTAAAGCACTCTGCAATTGACGATAACATTCGTGTAAGTAATATTGGTTCGGCGATTACTGTGTGTATTGAGTGCAAAACATAAATTGTATTTCGTACATATCAACACCGTTAGAATTCATCCATCCGTACCGCATGCCTCTGTCGTGCGATTGAGCTCATAGTTCTTTGGGATGACATTTACATATTGCAGACATTGAGGTGTTCGTGATGATAAGTATGCAAAACGCTCCATGCACGCATTAAATTTTCGTTCTTGATGTTAAACTGCTTCTCGACCTAGGAGTATTTTTAAGGGGTCATTTTTGAACTGGGTGCCGAAATTACTAAGCAAATGTCGCAAGCAATAACGGTGATACCCATGTGGGGGACAAAAATCGTTGCTTGGGGTGTTGACCGCCTCCAAAATGCCAGGGTGACGATCAGAAATAAACGCAAACTCCTTCTCTATTTGTCACGTGTTTGCGCAACATCCTCAAAAACCGCCCCCACGAATCAGTTGATTCGGTTTCTGCAACGGCAAATGCAACCGGTAATATGTGTCCATTGCCATCAACAGAGATCGCAATCATTAGCTTCCCACTGTATTTTCCATATAAGAATGTCGCGTCAATCTGAAGCAAATGCCTGCAAAACTTGAAAGCATGTATTGATGCTTCAAATGCAAAAAATACACGACGAAATTGTGGAGACGCAGTTCTTATCTCATCACCAGCCCATTGTCTATGTGACCACTCGATTCTTGTCCCCGGACTCTTACTCCTCACAGCCGCCAACCATCTTGGTAATAAAGCGTATAACTCATCCCAATCTCCAAATGCACATGCAATTGCCTTCCGTTTGACATCCCACATTCGCTTGTAGTTGACTTCGTGGCCGTATTTTCCTTTTATTATTTGAACTAATGCTTTGATAATGATTGCTTGATCGCTCTTGACGACGCTTTGGATCTCTCGCGCAATCATGTTGGCGTCAAGTTGGGCATGACCGCGTTCTACGTAGGGATTAATACACTTGTTCGGTACGTCTAACTGTGTTATCTCTCATAATTGAGTTTTCTTTCGCAAAAAAGCACGAAGACGCCACAAACACCCGTGTTGAGCACTTCTGCACTTAATCGCCCACGTAGTTGTAGTCGATTCCATCACATGGAATTGACAATGTTTATTAACATGCCAGACTTTAACGTCATGTTGTAAGTCTTTTTTATTGTCAAAGTACATCTCTATCTCCAAATCGAAATTAGACATGTCCCCCCCAGTTTGCTTATGGGAATGTTGGGTCGCAGTGGAATTAGCCACTTCCCAATCGATTTCGTGATATACCGGTATTGGTTGGTGAACTTCATCATCACTTGCTTCCTCCAACAAAATCTCTTCATCGATAGCAAATTGCTCATCATCTTCCACATTCTCCGCACCCGGAGGTTCATATCTTGGATCATCCGTGCAAACATTGACGTTATCCCAATCGACGGTTCTGGAGCATCTTCGTTGGGACGTATGTCCTCATCAGTTTCATTATTGGCGTCCTCGTTAACGTCATCGTCATTACAGGCATTAATATCTTCATGTAATGGACTAACAAATCCATCTTGAACGACCTCACCTTGTGGGGATTACATATGCAGCCTTTCAATCATTAATGCTTTGCGTCATGGCGTCTTGACATGTTCATCACGAATTTGGGCATGAACCGTACGATTTTGAACTGAGTCAATTGACTCAAATGTCACATAGATTTCTACCGTTGCAGTTATTGGTAAATTGGCCATCGTCTCCCACATTAAGTCGAAGTGTGTCGTATTGTGCGGCAATACAGGGACGTAATAATGCGAACCTCCGGGGAGGATTATCACGTTGCGATATGTCATCTCAACTAGAGTCTCCGGCGATGAGATATTGAACGCTTTACACACGTCATGCTTCAATTGACGGCAACTCGTCCCAAACTTAACCATCAACACTACTGATGGGGGTGCGCTGTACGCAATGCCATTTAACCCATTAACAATTTCACCGTACTCATATAATAGAAAAGGGATGTTCCTATTTTCCATGACCTACATAAGTTATTAAACAATGATGTAAAAGGAATACACACAAATGCACAAATATATTAAGTGCAATAGTTGGTTAATAATGGAGTTAACGCGCAAGCAAAACTTTCTGATGTAGAAGATCGTCATAATAGCGCAACTACAGAGCATACTCATTTCTTTGCACTCCCAATCACGTACTAAGTCATACTTACATGTCAAACGATCAAACCTACCGAACTAGTTCATAAGGAACTTTCTGATGTAGAAGATCGCATTAATAGCGCAACTACAGAGCATACTCATTCATTTGAGTTTGACTTACTGAATGTTTTTAGCAGACATACCATTAAATAATCATATCAACCATTTTTCAAAAACACAATACCTATGTCACTACATATCATGCAAATTATAACAAATCCAAATATATAATGATGAAAGTATTAAAGTCACAAAAACTAACTATTTTCCTCCTCTTTTTGTCTTCAATTTAATAACCATGCAATAAACAAATTATCTCGTTACTTTATTTATATATCAAGTTGATTCTCAACTTCACTTTTATCTTATTGGGGGTATCGAGTCTTCATCGCTTCGCTTGTTGAATTCATTGAATTGACGCTATTGTACAGTGTTTCATGTTTGTGCAATGTTTGTGTTTCATGCTTGTGCAATGATATGAAAATACATATTGCTTCATATTTGTGTTTATCCAACAATATCTACAAGTGCAATGTTTCATGCTTGTGCATGTGTAGTTATCCTAAACTTGATTACATGAATGTACAGTGTACACGTTATACAACGATTCCTATTAGCCACAATGTTTCACTGAAACCAATTGCTTAGGATACATGTAATTAATGTACCCAAATGTAACTTAATTTGTACCTCTTTGACGGTGGCTTTCAAACGCATGCAATCATGCATCTCTACTTTTCCAAACCAACACGTGTTTACAAAGCGAGTGTTGCATTGGTCTATGCATTTGTCGTTATCAACCACCAATCAATCAATTTAGGCTATTATTATCAATTACCCGTCATGTTATAAAACATTACACCTCTATAATAGCTAATTTTATATCCGAGTTGTAACATTTCATATAACAACCTCACTTGAGTGTACGTGGCTAATAGTCCACTTATTTCCCATTCATATATTAAATAAATGGCTACTAATATGTGCCATTATTCCAACAATCTCCCACATGAATGGAAATTGGCCTATATCGCACATTTATATGTATCACTATCAACCCCGAGTTCAAGACTAGTCACGGCGAAGTCTCGAATACCCGGGCACTGGAAAACCGTATACGAAAAAATTTAATAAAATTGTAGTTAAGCACATTTGAAAGGATGTTGTGAAATCAAGGAATTTGTGTTTGCTTTGTATTGCTTGTTTTTTAGTATGAATTATGTACGTGACTTCCCTGCCACCTATTTGTTGGTTTAATTGAAGGGTATGTTTTAGGTGAAAAGAATCAAAAGCTAGGGCATTGATGCATACCTAACTTTGTGTATGACATTGTGGTGTTTCTTGTGTCGAGGTTCAATGAAGGTCGTGAAGAAACTCACACAAACTACCTTAACTAAACTAACTAACCTAAAGACCAAAAATAAACTAACTTAATTGACTTAGCAAACTAAACATACTAACTAAATGGAACTAACCAAACTAAACTAACTACCCTTAACTAACCTAACTACCTAAACTAAACAAACTAACTAAACTAAACTAAACTAACTTAACTAACTAAACAAACAACCAAAAAACGATTAACTAAACTACTAAACGAAACTAAACTAACATCCTCATCCTTCTCCTCCGTTGGGACGTCATGTGCCCCATTGCCTCGCTCAGTGCTCCTCACAGCCAGCCCTCACGCACCACCTTCGCTTCTACTCAGCGCTTCGCCTCACTCAAGCATCGCTTGCTCCAGACACACCCTGCCGCAGCTCCGTCAACTCCTCTGCTCACAGTGCCAGCAGCTCCTTGCTCCTTGCTCCGCCGCTCCGTCAACTCCCTCTCCTCCTTCTCCACTGTTGGTCGACAACCCCACGTCTCTCTGGCCAAATCCCGACCCGTCGCCTCCTCTCTCTCGCCAACACCAGCCACACTTTCTCCTTCAACCGGCCTCTGCCCCTCCCCTCCTTAAATACCCGACCCACCCCCCCTACAACACACCCGTGACCTACCCTACTTCCCTAGCATGTACCCTTCTTCCTCGCGCAACAGGGACGCAGAGAATATATTTTCTGCGTTTCGGTCTGCGCGAGATGAAGAAGGGATGGTACACAGATATCGTCTTCTCAAAAGGCGCTATCCGTGTACCCCGATGCACAATGTCCACGTGGGCATGTACACACGATAGCGCCTTTTCAAAAGGCGCTATGTGTACTCATCCCACGTGGCCATGACACATGGATAGCGCCTTTTTAAAAGGCGCTATCCATGTGTCCACGTCAGCAAAAAAGGCAACCCATTGTGATAACGCCTTTTGATTAGGTGTTATTGCCTATTTTGGGAAAAAAAAACCATTTTCACCTCATTTCCCTCATTTAAAGTAAATACATATGTACTTTTGTAATTTTTTCATCATGATTTCTCTAATCTAAAAAGATAATAGAGTTCTCTTTGCTCTTATCTGCTTCACAATATGCCACTTGAAATTAGCCTTGACTTCTCAAAATGTCCTTAGTTATTATATCTTATCACATGCATATATCTGAAAGAAAGTTATTTCAGTCCTAAATTGTTTCCACATGTTCAGTATCTGTTAAAAACACTTTTTTACCTTTTCAAATAATTTATTTATTATTTTTTGGATTGAATGTTGAGTAATAAAGAAACAATCATAAAATGTGTGTAGCATAAATGAAGATGCTTATGCGGATGTGTGGTAAAACTCATAATGATAGATAAGAAATACGAAGATTCAATGAAAAAGTAGAAGTAGCACCAATCGATTGAACAATTAGGAAGGGGTGGTCACGGTGGATACATCCAAAGGCGACCTACAAATGCTCCAGCTTAGAAACTAGACACAATAGAAATTGAAAACATTTGAAGGTATAGTGGTTGATCTAAGATACTTGTGATACCTTTATTGGAAAGGATTTAAAGGATTATGAAAGCACACCATCACATGCATTAAATCGAGAAGTGTGAAAAATTCTGATCTATGTAGCCAACTCCAACTAATTTGAGATTGTGGTTTTGTCGTTGTGTATTTCGTTTTGATGTGGGGGTGACAAAGGCGGTTTATGATATGAGCTTGTCATTCATCATCATCAACAACAACAAAGTTGCATGCTCTCAATTTCTAGTTAGTTGGGGCCCGCTAAGCTTGGGCCATTCATGAATTATTTAAATTTGGCTTTGCAGATCGATGTTAAACGAAGTATGGAAAAAGGAGAGAGTCGCTTCAATCAGCTTTCTATTGAAGAACATGGAAAATTTGATGAAGAGACTCTTGTAAATGTTGATGGCATTAAAAGGCGTGAATCAAGGAGCCGCAAGGATAATGGATTCAGCAATGATTACATTGTGGTATGTGTAACGGCCGCTCGACCGACCCGTGGGCTGCTTAGAACGGCCGGAAGGCTGAACACATCGTTGCATTTATTGGCGAGAAACCGTGTTCATTCCCCCTCCCACAACTCGGGCCCGAGCCCCAGGGGACACAGAGTACTCGCGCTCATCGAGTTGTGTACCACCGAGCTAGTGCGGCTCAGTGGTACACAACTCGATGAGCGCGAGTACTGTGTCCCTGTGGGGCTCCTGGGGGTTCGAGTCGTGGGAGGGGGAATGAACACGGTTTCCCGCCAATAAATGCACGATGTGTTCAGCTTCCGGGCCGTCTCGGCAGGCCCATGGGCTGGTCGAGCGGGCCGTTACAAAAATGCTTTGGCTCAATGGTACACGACTTGATGAAACCACGCCTTTCTCCCTCGAGGGCGCGGTTTCGAGTCGTGGGGGAGGAGGGAATGCTCGGATTGGTCCTTTGGGCGGATCGAGTATACTGGGGGTTCGGCAGGCCCTAAGGCAGGTCGTGTGCCCCAACATAAGGTGCTCCTTTTTGTAACGGCCGCTTTCGACCAGGCCCATGGGCTGGGAGAGACGGCCGGAAAGTCGAACACATCGTGCATTTATTGGCGAGAAACCGTGTTCATTCCCCCTCCCACACTCGGGCCCGAGCCCCTAGGGACACAAGTACTCGCGCTCATCGATTTGTGTACCACCGAGCCGCACTAGCTCGGTGGTACACAACTCGATGAGCGCGAGTACTTCTGTGTCCCTGTGGGCTCGGGTTCGAGTTGTGGGAGGGGGAATGAACACGGTTTCTGCCAATAAATGCAACGATGTGTTCAGCTTTCCGGCCGTCTCAGCAGAGCCCACGGGCCGGTGGTCGAGCGGGTCACATACATATGGACTCCGTTTTAATGCATTTCTTTAACAGAAATGATCAAAACCATTAAATTGAAATGCTCTTCCCCAACTTAACATTGCCTAAGTATTATAATTTGTGTTTGCCAACAATTGAGGAAATGAGAAATTGGGGGCATGCTTGGTGGATCGCTTGACCGTTACTTTTTTTCTTTCCCATATTCTGTTTCTTTTCAAACTTGGTTGCCTTGAGGACTATACTCCTATCACCTACCTGATTAGACATGAATGTGGCAATCACTTTCAATCGTCCAATTACGAGTGTCTCAACTGCACCAACTTGTTCTTTAATTTCTTCAGGTGACCATTCTGGTAGCTGCTCACTGGGTTCTTGAAATTGATTTGGTGCATTGTTCGTGGCTTAGTGGATTTTATTCATCTGTCTCTCGAGTTGAAGGGGTTACTTTCTTGTTGTGTAACCCCAACAAGTGGTATCAGAGCCGCGGTTAGTTCGTGTTCCGGGAATCTTTGTGGGAATCAAGATGGTGGATGATGATGATGATAAATCAAGCAATATGGTCAAGTTGACGGCTACGAATTATTCAATTTGGCAACCGATGATGGAAGATCATCTTTATTGCAAGGATTTATTTGATCCAATTGAATTTGGACAAAACAAGCCGGAGAAAATATCGATGTTAATTGGAGGAAGTTGCACCGAAAAAGCTATTGGGACTATTCGAAAGTGGATCAATCTCGGTATTTATCACCATGTCGGCAAAAGAAGTTGATGCACAGGAGTTGTGGAGAAAATTTCAGAATATGTGTGAGAGGAAGGGGGCTCAGAACAAGGCTTCTCTAATTAGAAGGCTTGTTAATATGAAGTACAAAGATGGGCGGTTGATGATAGAGCACTTGAATGATTTCGAAGCATTGATCAATCAATTAAGTGCTATGAAGATTGTGCTTGAGGATGAGTTACAAGCACTTTTACTCTTGAGCTCGTTGCCGAAAAGGCCGGAAACCTTGTGGTGTCTCTAAGTAATTCTGCTCCGTGGCGGTGTCTTGTCTTCATCCATAGTGCGGGATAGTCTCTTTGACGAGTAGACTAGGAGAAAGGATAAAGGCATTGAAACTTCACAAGCTCTTGTTACTACCGCAAACATAGAGGCGAAGTCGATCTAGAGGTCCGAGGGGCGGAGTAAATCTAGAGGCAAGTCTCAAGGAAAAGGAAAATTCTCTTGTTATCATTGTGGCAAGGAAGGACACATAAAGAAAAATTGTAGAGTGTGGAAAAGAGAACAGAATGATGAGAAAAATCAAAATAAAGCGAATGATCGAATACTACGGTACTGCTATATCAGATGCAATTGAAGACTTGGTTGTGCTTTCTTTAGTTGAGGATCAAGGTCATGTCACTAATACAGATAGTGAATGGGTTGTTGATTCCGCAACATCCTTCCATGCTACTCCGAGGAAGGATTTCTTCTCTGTTTATCGAGCAGGGAATTTTGGTAAGGCAAAGATGGGGAACAACAGTTTGTAGATATAGTTGGCATTGGAGATGTCTTTGTGCGAGACAAATATGGGTTGCACGGTAATTCGAAAGATGTGCGACATGTTCCGGATCAAGCGTCGAATTTGATTTCTACTCATGCTTTGGACCTAGATGGTTACTACAACATCTTTGGGGGCAAGGAGTGGAAACTCACCAAAGGCTCAATTGTTGTTGCTAGAGGAAAATTGAGCTATACACTTTACAAGACTCAATTGAAGACCGTCGAGAGGTGACTCGAACGCAATTGAAGATGATTCTTCACCGTATCCGTGGCATAGGCGGCTAGGTCACTGAGTGAGAAAGGGTTGCAGTGTTGGCAAAGAAGTCTCACATTCCCTTTGCCAAAGGTAAATATTTGAACCTTGTGATGATTGCTTATTCGGTAAGCAACATATAGTTTCTTTTTCTTCATCATCTGAAAGAAAAAGAGATTTACTTGAGTTAGTATACTCTAATGTTTGTGGTCCCATTGATGTGGAAACTATGGGAGGTGGCAGATACTTTGTTACTTTTATTGATGATGTTTCACGGAAGGTTTGGGTGTTTGTGTTGAGAACAAAATGTCAGGTTCTTGAGTACCTCAAGAAGTTTCATATGATGGTGGAACGAGAAAAAGGCGTATCTTTGAAGTGCCTTCGTAGTGATAACGGGGGAGAATACACTTCAAAGGAGTTCGAGAATTATTACTCAGAACATGGAATCAGACATGAGAAGACTGTTCCGGTACTCCTCAACATAATGGTGTTGCTGAAAGAACAAACAGAACCATCCTTGATAAAGTCAAATGTATGTTAAAAATGGCTAAGTTGCCCAAGTCGTTTTGGGGTGAGGCTCTCAGTCCTGCTTGCTACTTGATGAATCGCTCTCCTTCAAGACCATTGGAGTTTGATGTTCCGAGAGAGTTTGGTCCAGGAAAGATGTTACTTACTCTCACTTGAAGGTGTTTGGATGCAAGGCATTTATGCATGTGCCAAGGAGCGAGACGAAACTTGATGATAGAACTGTTCCGTGTATCCTCTTGGGATTTGGAGATGCGAGTTTGGTTATAGGTTATGGGATCCGGAGAGAAGAAAAAGATTGTCGTGGTCCGGGGATGTGGCCTTTCATGAATATGAGACCATAGCGATTTGAAGACATCAAAGAAAATCATAGTTGATGATGATGATGTTTCGGATTGGAGTCTTCTTCCATTATCGAAGCCACACATGAGGGAGACTCATTTGAAGAACATGGGGTTGATGTGCCGTAACCGAGTTGATGATGCTTTGAGCGGGGGAGCAAACTCCTCCACCAACAGCTTTAGTTGAACCTTCACTTAGAAGGTCCGAGAGAGGGTTGCTTCCTTCTACTAGGTACCCCGGTTCTAATTATGTTACAATTACAGAAGAGGGGGAGCCAGAGAGCTTCCAGGGAGTTCGATTCACAAAGACAAAGCTCAATGGATGAAAGCAATGCAGAGGAGATGAGTTCTTTAAAGAAGAACAATACTTATGAAATTTGGAACTTCCAAAAGGTAGAAAACCTTTGAAGAATAAATGGGTGTACAAGTTGAAGACAGATGGAGATAAGCTAGTAAAACATAAAGCTCGTTTGGTAGTGAAGGGGTTCAATCAGAAGAAAGGAATTGACTTTGATGAGATTTTTCCCCGTCAGTGAAGATGAGTTCTATTCGAGTGATTTTGGGTCCGATCGCTAGCTTGGATCTTGAGCTTGAGCGCTTAGATGTGAAGACGCATTCCTCCATGGTGATTTGGAGGAAGAGATTTATATGGATCAACCTCAAGGATTTGAAGTAACAGGAAAAACACATTTGGTTTGCAAGTTGAAGAAGAGCTTGTATGGATCGAAACAAGCTCCAAGGCGATGGTATAAGAAATTTGACTCTTTCATGATGGGTCAAGAGTACACTAGAACGATGCGAGATCATTGTGTCTACTTCAAGAAATTTTCGGATGGGAAGCTTGTGATCTCGTTGCTCTATGTTGATGATATGTTGATAGTGGGGCATGATGTTTCCTTGATTGGAAACTTGAAGAAAGAATTATCTAGTTCTTTTGATATGAAAGACCTGGGCGAAAAACAGATTCTTGGCATGCGAGATTATTCGTGACAAGAGATCCAAAAAGTTATGGGTGTCACAGAAAAGTATGTTGAGCGAGTCTTGAAAGCGATTCAATATGAACAATGCTAAGCCTTAGCACACCTCTTGCTAATCACTTCACACTTAGCAAGAAATCATGTCCCTCTACTTCTATAGATATAGCGGAGATGTCGATATTCCTTACTCCTCTGCAGTTGGGAGTTTGATGTATGCGATGGTTTGCACCCGACCGAGATATTGCTCACGCAGCTGGTGTGGTCGACAGATTTCTCTCAAATCTGGAAAAGTTCATTGGGAAGCAAGAAATGGATTTTGAGATATTTGAGAGGTACTTCGAATATGTCTTTATGTTTTGGGGGCTCGAAACCTATTTGGAGGGATATACGATTCGATATGGCAGGTGACCTTGATGGCGTAAAATCTACTTCAGGGTATGTGTTCACTTTTGCGGGGGAGTCGTATCTTGCAAATCAAAATTGCAAAAGTGTGTTGCTTTGTCCACGACAGAGGCATAATATATTGCTTTAGTGAAGCAAGCAAAGAAATGCTTTGGTTGAAGAGATTCCTTCAAGAGTTGGGGTTGAAGCAAGAAGATGGGTATGCGAAAGTGAACTCGTGATAGTCGAGTGCTCTAGATTTGAGCAAGAATGCTACTTATCATTGCCGCACTAAGCACATTGATATCCGATACCATTGGATTCGAGAAGTTGTGAATGATCATGAGATGAGTCCGAAGAAGATTCACACCGATAAGAATCCAAATGATATGTTGACGAAGGTGGTGACTCGTGAGAAGCATCGATCCCGCACCGAGTTGGTGGGGCCGAGTTGTTATTGAGCATCAAATATGATTGAGATCTCCCACGTGTGTTGGAGGGGAGATTGTTGGTTTTTGTGTGGGCCCCACACAAAATGGAAAAGTCCAACACATAAAGCAACGAATTGGTTGTGGAATAGGAATCTGGGAGAGAGAAAATAGGAAAGAAAATTGGAGTGAATTAACGAATTGGGGGATTTCTTCTAATCACCACTTTTGTGTTTTTGGTAATTTTCTTCTCTCTTCTACATTGTGCGTTCAAGGCGGTGAATGCAACAACAATTTTCTCTACATTGAAGATACATCAAGATCTTGAATCTAAAGACTCGCGTACGAAGTCTTTGGTGGTTTCTTGGTGATCAAGAAAGGGTACAATTTGAGGGTGGAGTTCTTCAAGATCTTGGTGTGACCATTTAAGTTCTTTGAAGGAGTTATATTGTATTTTCCTCATTTGAGATTCTTGTACTCTTTATTCATATAGTGGATTTATTCGGAGTTTGGCCCGTGGTTTTTTTTCCCTCTAATTTGGAGGGTTTTCCACGTTAAATCTTGTGTTCTGTGTGGTGTGATTGATTTGGTGCATTGTTCGTGGCTTAGTGGATTTTATTCATCTGTCTCTCGAGTTGAAGGGGTTACTTTCTTGTTGTGTAACCCCAACATCTTGAACTTCCTGCCGTCAATAGCAGTGCCGACTTGAAAGAGGCGTTGCAGAAGCTTGCTTCCATCCCCACCAGTAGAACTCTGGTAATCTTCTATTCTACTTCTACATCGTTAAATCACAGTTGAAGTATTAATCAATTTTTTTCTGATTTCCGCAGCATTGTTTACCCTTGACAATGTCATGGCCGTCTATGCATTTTGTTTTTCTGCACCTTTGACGATTATATTTACTTCTTTGATCTATCGTGTTACTAAAGGACTTTCGTTTTGACATATGAAACTATTACTATGCAATTTGCTTATATTTACTTACACCAACTTTCTCTTATGTTTTCTGTTTGCGGTTTTCTTTCTTTATTCGAGTACCTGCCCAATACACGGACATTAATAGTATTACCTTATAGATCTTAGCATCTGAAATACTTTCCTACTTTCTAGTGTCACGAGCTCTTGAATGTGTTCTTGGATTTCTACAGGCAGTTGAGGTGTTGTGGACTCCACAAAAAGAAAATGATGCACTGTCGGAGCAGCAACTACTTGAAGATTACCCTCTTTTGAAGCCTCTATGAAGATTGGTAAATGGTTTTTGATATTGTATTTGGTTAAAATTTTGTTCCCTCTATAGAGTAGAAAAATCAAAACAAAAATCTCATTGATAGAAGATAGTGTACAGGATGTATTGTCTAATCATGAACCTCCTAAAGAAATGCAATTAAATGTCAAATTTCTTAATTTGCAAGTCTTATGAAGATGCATTTATGGGAATGAGGAGGGAGGTCTCGAGCCTATTTTTCATTCCCCAAAAATGGAGGAAGGTTGCTTTAGGTTGACAGTCTGCGTAAATCATTTGTCTCTCTTTATAAATGGATCAAACAAATGGAGATGCATCTCATAACTTATGGTCTCGACTCTTCCCTCTGGCCAACAACTTGAACACTTAAATTTTTAAGAGTAAGGTTTCGAACATGCAAGTCTATTCGCAAACTCTTCGTTTGCAGTTTCTTCCTCTTCTTCCTTTTTTTTTTGGTACATACGCAGTTTCTTCTTGTTATTAGATTCAGTTATCACTTGATGCCACTGTTTTATAAGTAACTGAGGCCAGAAATACCATTCAATGCACAGAATTGAATGATGTGTACATCTTGTATTTTCTCATTCCACTGTTAGAACACTTGTCCATGTGCTCCCACTGCATCCCACTGTTAGTACACTTGTCCGTGTGCTCCCACTGCATCTTTTTTTAAAATCTAGTAACAAAAAGTCAGATGCAGGTACATGGGGCCCAAATATATTTGGTGCTTTGGTTAGATTTGCTACTATGCATCTAGAACATGAAAGGAGTGGGATTCAGCCTTATCCTTGAGAAGTCATTAGTTTCTTTCCAATTGACATGAAATCAATTATGACTTCCTTAAAAGATATGTTAAGTGGCTTTTTAAGAGGGTTATATGGTTCACAGGGGAAACAGTAATGTTAGGAATTTATTAGGCTTATATGTTTGAGCTCTCGCAATTATTCTGGTTAGAAAACTCGATATGTTAAAAATTAAAAAAAGTTACAAATTACATTATCAACTGCATTAAATTGAACATAATAGAAACGTTGGATCATGTAGCCGACTCTAACTGATTTGAAAGCGAGGCTTTGTTTGTTGCTGTGGACTTGTAGTAGTAGTAGTATGTTAAGCTCTGTACTTCACATAAAACTTAGTAGGTGACATATGGACACAAAAATAATGAATAGTGTTGGCCTTTCATGAAATAGGGGGTACATTCAATGTAGGGTAAAAAGAGAATCCCTTATTAAATAAGGAGATACTAGTGGGAAGTGGGGACAAGACAAAATTTTCGATCTTAAATGGGGGGTACATTCAACTAGGGAAGGCAGATCCATAAAGAGAGACTAACTTTTGAAAGCGTTTGAAAGGAATCTGTGTGCCTAGGTGTGTGATTGAACTCTCCTTTTGCACCCTTTTTTTCAATTCTCACAAGCAACCAATTAAGAAGATGTATATAATACCACATGCATGTAAAGCAAACACCATCTTCATCATAATTTGACAATTAAAGTTTGATAATAAAACCATGAAAAGGAAAAGAGAGATACAACCTTCAACATCAGCTTCATTGCACCACTCAAGAGCCCACCCTATTCTTTTATTGTGCTCATCACTATCAAACTTTTTAGCTCACTTTCTAAGTGACTTGCAATCTCACACTCAACACTCACGAGAAACTTAATTTATAGCATCCTTCTACCCACACGTAGCCTAGTATGCCTTCTTCCCTTTTGATACTAATAACTAGAATTCACTATTAACTTTATTCTTCGCATTTAGAGCTTGTTTGGTATACCTGGAGGTGTACTTATTGTTAATGTGACACTAAAGAAAGCAATTTTTCTATTATTGGTATACGGTTTGATATTTCTTGCAATTGGTTTACACGACATTAATAACTATCCGAAACATTCCAAAGCTATTAAAAGAGTCAGTGATCTTCGTAACCATCTTTCTACAGTATTGCTCAACCAAGATATTAAAGTTCAAGCCTTAAGTAAAAATGAAAAAAAAAAAAAAAATCTCTTTATGAGTCTCATAAAGTCAATCTAAAATAGTCGAGGTAGTTGATCTCAAATATTAGATGTGCACGACACCTCCTTTAAAGGTGAAAAAGGAAAATACTATTGTTGCTTTGTCAAAAGTATGAGAAGCTGCCATACAAAGGAGACATCCAAGGAAGCAAACATGACATATGGCCCAGCATTCAATAATGAGGCATGCTCCAGTTGACAGTGGCCTTGAGATACACTTGTAGTTGCAATTGGCCAGCCACAACTGACATATCCAATAATTCTCTCTAACAGAAGCATATGAAAAAAAAAAAAAAAAAAAAAAAAAAAAAAAAAAAAAGAAAGATTTGCACCAAGTTGCCTGCTTTTGATAATTTATGGTATTGGGAGATAATGTACACAAGACTCAATTTTCATACAAGAGATGCCTCTTCAAGTATACTAGAAGCTTCAAATTTACATCTCTGATCACAAATAAGAGATTTTTCCTTCACAACTCTCCAACAAAAATGTAGCTTTTGCTTGTCTTGAGTGTTGGGGCATGGTGAAAGAATGGACTACAAATTTAGACATCAACAGCATCAACAGGAAGAGAAGTTGTTCTGTGAAGAGAGTTAGTCATGGACGTCCCAGTGTAGAAACTCTTGGCAGTGAAGAAATGGTCAGGGCTAAAGGATGTTGTCGTCGACCCGCAAAGTCGGCCTCTCAAAGCCTCTTTGCTAAGGCAGCCATTGTCAAGATAAGGTATGTCAGATAAAGAACAATGCTTGCTTGAAGAGAGTGGCTTCAATAGACTTCCATTGCTTTCTGCCACTGGACTTGAGACCAAAGAATGCATAATAGGAGACTCCGACGAACTACCCGTATTCGAATTTACCGATTTTCCTTCTAATTGTCTGCTTTTGAGTTCCCTTAGTTCCATTTGATACTTTGCTCTAAGCCATCTCAGTTCCTGAGTTATATCCTTGTCGTAATCGTCTGTGAAGGAGCAAGACCCTGAAGAAAACATGGGGGAAGAGTGGTCACCTGCAAATTGACCCGCCGAGCTTCTCGCATTGTCTTCTTCATTGTGATTGGACATGTCAATGGCGCCTTCACAATTTAGAGTCTCATTTTCAGAAATGCGGTTTTGATCAAATCCCCCACGTACTTTATCGGAACAGGTCCCTCCTGATCCTTGTGAACTAACTTCAGGCCCTTCATGATGTGCCCAGATGTCTGACTCTTGTATCACATTTGATTGAGTTGATACATCAGGTGCCCCATTCGCTAGATGATGCTCCGATCCTTCTACTTGATATGTGATCTCCTCGAACCTTCCATGCATAGCTCCACATCCGTGTCTAGGACACCGAATGTCCGGAAGGTTGTTTGGATCATGGTTGCTCGAGGAAAGATAATCCATTAGCGAACCGTTTGATGTGTGATTGGAAGCGCAATTGTGACAAAAACCTGCACTAGCAAACCGAGGGGTTTCCTCTATTCCGGGTCCTGGCCTCCATTCCGGCACCAGGGCAGCTATCTCGCCATCAATCATATCTGCTATCTTAGTCACATCTTGATCAGTTATATCCAGTTCTGCGACCATTTCGGTTGCAACACTCAATGCTGTATCAGTTTCTATGTCGAAAGGGAAATATATGTTTCGGATTCTACCTGCATATAGGAATGCAGCACCAAGTATAAATTCGTTAACGCCAATCGACAATAATAAGAAAATAACACATAGAGAAAGAAATCAACCAACTCAATTGCCAAAATTCAAACAAGCTAAATTAACTCCAACCTTCTTTATCAGCAATTCTGAGCCTTAAAAAGATGCTATCGTTTTCTCTTCTCTTTCCCTTGATCGAGATGTCCAAATGTTGCCGTTGCTCATCTTCATTGTATGTGAAGAGTTCTATCCCATTGGATTCGCACTCGGTGGGAAGGTAACACCATCCATTTTCAAGGTCAAGGTTAAGGTCAAGGTCATTGCAGTATCCATTCATCAAGGAACTTCTACCATGGTGAAGCTCATAGAATGGCTGCATTACCATTGGACCCATCTCATCAAACTCCCCCAAATACTCAATCTCCTTCAAGTCGCCGCAATAATCGTCAATTTGGAGAAAAGGGTCCTTCAAAAGCTCTCTGGCCGGGAGCCTCCTGGACACCGTCGCCAAGCATTTCTCCACAAATTGCCTCACTTCAGGATCCTTTACTTTGTAAAGCGCATCCGGCTTTCTCCCCTAAATAGAACACATCATACTCAAAACATGAGAGGCGCCGGAGCAAAAAAAAAAACCATGAGTAGCAATTGCAAGATGGTTGAAATATGGAATTCTTACAGATATCACTTTCTTGTAGATTTGCGCCGGATGCGTGCATTCGCTGTAAGGATATTCAAAGGTGACCATTTCCAAGATGCACATTCCAAAAGAATAAATGTCAACTAGTTCATTGTATTCCTCTTCATACACTTCAGGGGCCATGAACTCAGGTGTCCCTTAGAGATTGAACATAGCCAGGAAAACATATAATATGTCAGCTTGATTACATTTCTCCATATAAAGATTATTAAATCACTAAAGGAATCAATATCAGATTTGTTTCTTGCTTTGATGGCAAAGTGACCTCAACGTGTGATTCCATCAATGACCAATCTTTTGAGCTACTAAAAAAAATGTTCCATTGAGCTTACCAACACAATGGGCAGCGTGGGATTTACGGAGGATCGCCGCGAGACCGAGGTCTCCAATCTTCACCTCCCCTTGATTCCCATTGATGAAGATGTTATCACACTTGAGATCTCTATGAATCACAGGAGGATCAAGGCTGTGAAGGTACAAAAGCCCTTTCAAGATCTGTCTACACCAATGCTTCACTGCTCTAATATTAACCCTCTTGTGTTTCTGCCTATACCTACCAAAAACAGTACAAAAAACCAAACAAATTATAAGAAAACACAAACCTAATCAATCTGAAAATCAAAAATCTCAAAAACCCACGTCAATAATCAACAAACAAGACCAAAACTTGAACTTACTGTCTTAGAGTCCCAGAAGTGAACATTTCAGTGACAAAATTGATGTTCCTATTGGTGGTATCAACCCAAGAAGTGTAGAACTTCATGATGTTTTTATGTTTTAATGTCTTAAGGAGATGGATCTCACAGTAAAGCCTCTCGAGGTCTTCAGGGCTTTGTAGGAAATCATAAAGCTTAACTTGATTCCAAGCAACTTCAATCCCTTCATATTCATCAAAAGCTCTGTACCTGCACAAACCAATCCAACAAAACATGAAAATCCATCAAAGATTTTGAAAAACAACAACCACCCATTTCAATTTACACTCAAATCTAAAAAGGGTATGCATAAAAACATGATTTTGTAGATCTTACACAGTCTTTGAAGCTCCCTTGCCTAGGACTTCATTGTACTGAAACAACCAAAAAAAACCCAAAATCAGAAACTAAAATCCAAAACCACTCAACCAAAAAAGGGGCCAAAAAGGCTACAAAGATCTCCAAAGCAACAACAAGAAGAACAGCAACAACAATGCCTACCCTTCCATATCTCCCAGTTGGATCAACTTCAACAAACTCTGAATAGTCTGTCTCAAATGGCTTAGATTCATTCATTCTCAAACCCCAAAACAGAATCAACACAGAAGAACAAAATTGTTTCTTTTTTTCAGATTCAGATGCACAAACAACGCTCAATCAAAACAACATCAACAACAAGAAAGAGAGAGAGAACATCAACAACAAGAGAGAGAGAGAGAGAGAGAGAGAGAGAGGCTCAAATGGGCTGAAAGGACAAATATTTCCAACTCATGTAATGCTGACTAAGAAGAGAGCAATCCAATAGTCCAATCAACAAACCGACCCACATAGTAAAAAGCATCACAAAACCAATCTATGTCATTAACTCCTCCACTGTTCATCATCATTTGGGCCTTGCAATCACACACAACCATTCATTCAATCATTCAATTTCAGCTCACCAAAACTGATAAATATGCTTTAAAGAAAGAGAGAGAGTTCGAGGGGTGGGTGGTGGTGTTGATCTTGGCATGATCATCAACATGGACTACTTTCTTGGAAATTTCCTATGTACCAAAAACGTATAACAACTAGAGACTAGAGAGTGGTCTTTCTCTCTCTTGTGATTTTGTGTTTTGAGGATTATTTATTGATTGCCAAGTGAGACAAGCCATGGTCCAACTACTCATTATCAGCAAATCAGGGCCGTCCAAATGGGTAGGTCTGATGAAAAAAATCTCGACCATCAGTAACTTGGAGATCTAACTTTTGGTCAGTTATGTAAGGTGGACTTGAAGACTGAGTTTTTCAACAAGCGGAAGATCGACAATTATATATATATATAAATAATGAGACTTATAATCAGCAAAGTATATAAACGTGATTAAGTTACTATAAAGAGTTTCAAGAACAGGACGCTTTTGCATATAATGTATTGTGATAGAAAAAATCTAGTCATTTACATTATTAATATTTTGAGGCTAGTCATTTATTATTTCTTAAAAAATAAAAGCACCTACTAAAAAAACTGCCAATTTAGATAAAAGAAATTTTTTTAAAAAAGCATTACCACCACTCGATTATGATGAAATCAATGAATTTCTCATCTTATATGTCCACTCCTTTTTGTTGATTGGAAATTATGCAAGAATTTCTTTTTAAAAAAAAATAAATGGGGATCACATAAACTTGTAAATAGAAATATCTATTAATTAATGATTCTCACCCTCAACTATTATTTTTTTTTTTTTTGAGAAAGAAAAAAAGAAGGAAAGAAAAAAGGGATGCTCGACCAAAGCCAAGTTAAAATCTCTTCTGCACACATAAAAAAGGGGTAAGCAATGCATCTTTTATTTTTATATAATTAATTTACATGAGTTAGCCACTTTTCTTAATTTTTTTAGTTATTCTCTCATTCATATGTTTATATTGTTTTGGACATTAATTATATATCTTTGCATATACAACTACTCAAAAACGCTTGTACTAATATTAGGACAATGCTAGATCAACTATATCCTTAAGTCACACAATGAGGTCAAACCGATGAAAATGTTAGAATGACACCCTAATTGACACCTTAAGTGACATCCCTGTGATAGGGCGTGCGAGTCCATCTATGGGAGTTGTCCGAGTGCGTCTCGAGATACATTCCCTGCGTGTTATGCACCAAAAATCATTTTGTGCACATTCATTTTTTCGTGGGACCCGCAAGCCACGTCACAGAGATGTCACTTGGAGTGTTAATTAAGGTGTCATTCTAGTATTTTTCGTCAAACCCTTACTTAAAAACTACACAATACACGTCCTTTTTTGTGATGTTTGTGATATTAAAATCGTTTCGGCCTCTTTCCGATTAAAGTCTGATTGGTCCCATGAGAAACGATCGAGCGCACCTAATACACATCAAAACATAAATGAACATGTGACTACAACATCATAAGTGTTGTTGTCTTTCTTTTATAGTAATCATGAGTGTTCAAACTTTTTTATAGTACGATCATCTTTACTTAAAGTTTAGTTACTCTCACAAAAGTTAATTGAGTGCCCGTGCCCAATTGAGTGCCCATGCCCTAACCCTAATTAATCTTAACCTATCATTTTTGTTCTTTCTTTACAAAAAAATAAAAATAAAAATTAGTACTAATAATTGGAGTTGGGTATAATATATGAAGATCTGTCACGACTAAACCCTAATTAAATTCTTATTTTAAGGGGTCAAAGGACGACTAAACCCCAAAAGTTTGATATTGAAAAATTGACCTAAGCGTGCTTGTGGGGCCTTAATTATGATAAATATTTGGTACGTACGTACGGATGAGCGCTATGTCACCCACGTGGGCACGGCACAAGCAAGAACATGTCACGTGCGTACGAGACAAAGTTGCATTTGTAGGTCCCTATTGCGTGTGGCGGAGACTCCTTGTCATTAACAACTCACTCCTTTATGCTTCCTTGTCTTCAAATTAATTAACCCCTCTCAAATCTTTTTATTATTATTATTATTATTATTATTATTATTATTATTATTATTATTGTGGGTGTTCCAACTACGTGAGCTCGTCCGGATTAAGACTCGACTAATCTCATGAAATTAAGAGAGTGCCTTTACTGCTAACTCAGATCGATCGAAAGAGAACTAATGCAGTTATGCTGCAAATCAAACAAGTGTATCTTTGTCTTAGTCAAAGTACTAAAGTCATCTTAGAAATCACTACACTTTATAGCTCTCGAATCCTCCTATTAATTTTCTGCATTAAAAATTAAAGAAGAAAAAACCAAATTATAGATTTTAAGAATTATTTGAATTATAGTTAAAAAATTTGTGACGTTTACATTTTTGGACTAATTAATACAACTTAACTACTTCTAACTAAAAAAACATCTTAACTACTTTTAGATTTTGATAAATGTATTCTGATATTTTGTTTTGGTGGTAAATTTTATTGTATATATAGCACCGGACAATTAATTTGTAGAAATAGATGATTGTGACTTGTAAATATATTTTAAGAAACTCAAATGAGCGTTCTCAAAAAAAAAAAAAGAAACTCAAATGAGCTATATGTACATTTATTGATTTTATCTATTGATTTTAGAAAAAATCATACTTATATATATATATGTATATATTGGGACCAATTAATTAATATTGTGGGGCACCATTACTGTTCATATTTCTAAAAATTGAAATCCTTGCAAGCTATGACTTGGGCTAAGTTTATGAATTCAAGTAATTCGAAACTCAAACTTTCTACATAAAAATTTAATGTTTATAATTAATACGTAGATATATTGCCTTCAAAAAATATGTAGATCGGTTCAATTGACGTCATATATCTCAATATTTTCTTTTTTATCAATCAAACCTCTACAACTTTTATTGATCCCTTTTTACCATGCCCATAATTAATCAAACTCAAATTAATGCTAAGATAATTTATATACGAATACTAAGCCAATCAATGGTTGGTAATTAACGTCATAGTATTTCTTGAATTATACTCAAGCATTTTTAAAACCAACTTTATTTTTCTGAGGCCAAAAACCAACTTTATTTTATAACTAATGTTATAATCTTAATGAAAAAGATTAATTAATTGGGTAGGGAGGCCTCGCCTTCTTATGAATTACATGCACGGAGATGATTAAATTGATCAATCATGGACAGGTGATCAATGTTCATACAAAAAAAAGAAAAAAGAAAAAAGAAATCCAAATCATATATATTAATTTTCTTTTTATGAGAAAATAAGGACAATTTTTAAATTGATACCCAGTTTATAAATACCCTAATTAAACCTTAAGATAATACAAAACGATTTTCAATCATTCTAGAGGGTGTCGACTTTTTTTTTTTTTGGTCAAAGAGAGGGTGTGGACTTTATATATCGTATGGATCATCCAAGTATATTGGTGATCAAGATGAACTTAAAAAAAAAAAAAAAAAAAAAAAAAATAGAGATTTCAAAACCTAAAGTGTATATGCATTCAAAGATGATATCACTTTCATAGTTTGGCGAACATCTAAGTTGACTACTACTACTACTACTAATTTAAATATTATGGGGGGTCAATTTTGCGTGGTAGGCTTCAAAATTTCTCTTTCTTTCTGTCTTTTTTCTTTGCATGATCTACACCTTTTCATTAATTTGGGTTTCTTAGAAGAAAATAACTTATATGTGTAATTAAATATGGAAAAAGAAATCAACTTCTTGACTCACTACGTACAAGGCATTCCGTACTTCCATAAAATTTGTTCAACTTTGACTTATCGCGACCAATTAATTCAATACATATATTTTTTATGTAGCTATATATGTAAACGAAATATCTATAGGTAATTACTTTGTTCTCTCTCAAATAACACGTACGTTTAAATAATTGATTATATATAGTATAGGTAATATTTAAATAATGGGACCTTTTTTTTTTGTCAAAGGATTCTAATAGCCAAATAATTTGAGTACAAGATGGTCTATACAAATGAGCTCATTTATCTAATTGATGAGCGACAACGTTGTAGTTCATGGTGGAAACTTGCACTACTCAGTCTATCGGCGCTTCCCCGAATATCTGATGCGAGAAGATCATAGTCACTTATAGGTAGGGGTGGGCAGCGGTTTTCGAAAAACCGCCCAAACCGACCAAACCGCACGGTTTGGTCTGGTTTTTAAAGCTCGCGGTTTGGTCGCGGTTTGGAAAACGACCAAACCGCAGAATCGCGGTTTGGTCGCGATTTTCATTTTGGGAAAACCGCGGTTTAACCAAACCGAGGTCATTTTGGTAAATACAAACCAAAAACCCTAAAAACCAAAAAAAAAACCACTAATCTTCCTCTTCCTCTCGACGCTCATTCGGTCATTCCGCTCTTCACTCACCTCCCTCACCGCCGCTCCTCACTCACCTCTCTCACCGCCGCTCCTCGCTCACCTCCTCTCACCGCCCTCTCACCGCCGCTCTCACTCACCTCCTCTCACCGCTCCTCACCTCCTCTCTCTCACCGCCGGCTCCTCCTCTCACCGCCGTCTCTCCTTTCACTCCCGCACCGCAGCCACCTCTCGAGCACTCTCACCGCCATCGCCTGTCGGCCCGTCGCGGAGTGACGTGTCTCACTGCAGCCGCACCGTCGCCCTTCATCCTCCTCACTCCGCCTCGCACCGCCGCCGCCGAATCCATCGCCATCGTCGTCGCCTTCCACCACGCGTACCGCTGCTGCGTGCACCGCCGCCTCGCACCGCTATTGTTGCTGAGAATAATCAATTGCATCAGGTATTGCATTCAGAAATCCTTGAAAACGTGTGTTGTTTTTTTTTTTTCTTAATCTGGCTCTTGTGTTCTTTTGAGGAGTTGCAGAAATGTTGCAGAGAATAATCCATTGCATCAATCCCCTTTTGTTTTGTTTTGTTTTTTTTTTATTGGTTACTTTTAGTGAATACAATGTCAAATGATATGATTTGGCCAATTTTGGGAGTACCAATACTTTGAAGATAGATTGACATTGTCAAATGATAGTGTTGGTGTTTGTCATGCAATGAGGTATGGTTGTTTCTACGAGTTTTCAATGAATATTCATGGTGTCGTTGCAGAAATTCTTATAATTATGCCATGCTAGCTTGCAGTAACGCCACTTTAAGATGCATGTTGAGAAAATCAATAATGGAATAACGTGCAATATTAGCTCAACTATACTGTAAAAACTTAACAATCATTTACTCTTTAAGAGTGTTTAGGATTAAACAATTGTTTTGCTCATCTTCTTGCGAGACTTTTTTGCGACTATTGCTCTTCTTCTTCGTTCTCCTCCCCGTTTTCCATCGACGCCCGAAGAGAGCGAGGTGGAGGAAAGCGCGCCTCAAGCAACCGCAAGGCGTGAGCAGATGCATCGTTTTTCGTTTTTGTTTCACGCAAGTCGATCACTTGATGTGTTCAAGCGATTCATGCGACGACGAGCGATTTTGACAAACTAAGCGGCGATCTTCTTCATTTTTTTTGGTGTTATTTATCTTACTTTGGTAAATGTACATGTACAACCTCATTTTTAAAACTCCCAACCAAACAAGAATTAAGAGCTTGTTTTTTTTTTTTTTTTTTTTTTTTTTTTTTTTTTTTTTTCTTTTTTTTCTGAAAATAGGGTGTATGAAAACCGCGAAACCAAACCGACCAAACCGCGCAAATCGCGGTTCGGTTTGGTGCGGTTTTGGTGATTCGCGGTTTGGTGGTGGTTTGGAAAATCACCAAACCGTAGACCCTCGGTTTGGTCGCGGTTTGGTGGTTTTCACCACCAAACCGCGGTTTGCCCACCCCTACTTATAGGGCATTCCCTTCTATAAGATTGAGCGCATTCCGTGAGTCCGTAAAGATCGCAAGGTGGCCTTCCTCAAGCTGTATGGTTGATAGGGCATGTCTAATTGTCGTTAGCTCTGCCCAGTCCGAGTCGGGTATATTCAACCATATGACATCCTTGTAAGCATTCTTTAAAATAAAATATAGACCAAATAGAGAATTACCTGCGGAAGCGTTTAGCTGATCTCTTAAAACCAATAAGATTTTATTGCCCTCACAAGCCTTAGAACTTTCGACACTTTGTTTGATGATACAAGTGCATTTTTATAGGCTTGAGGGAGAACCATTCAACTTCCACAATAATTACAAATTCCCATCAAATTTGTAACGTCAATGGAAGTTAAAAGAATTTAGGTTTTTAGTAACTTATGTAATTACGTTATAGGTTTATGAGACACATAATGGTCTTACATTCTCCCACTTTTCTCGTACTTCATTTTAATATGTGAGTCACATGTATTTTAATGGTTCTCCCACTTGACCAACATAACCAAACATCACATAACTTCTATGTCAGCGCGCATATATGTTTGGTATCTTTAAATCATTATAAAATAAAATAGCAATGAGATTCATAGCGGTTATACATCAAAATATGACATATTCCCTTACATGTACCACGAGCATTACTAATTTTTTTTAAATGATTCATAAAGTATAATGTCCGTGTCAAAGACTAAATTCGCTTAGAATCATCATTAACATAAGTGTGCACATACATTATTAGAATTAGCACAGTGAATGAGATCTCATAAACATAAACATAAACATAAACATAATCAAATCCTAAATAAAAAAAAATCATTAGGAATTATAACCAAAGTTCATTATGTCGACATGTTCTTAATGCTTTTAGTGGTAATTCTTTCGTTAAGGGATTTATAATCATAAGATTTGTGCTAATATGTTTAATTGACACTTTTCTTTTGAACTTCTTCGTTAATGGCTTGAAGATTGAGTTAATAATATCAAACCTTTAAATGAAGTTCCTTAACCATAATCCTTGATTTATAGTTTTAAAATACAAACTCATATGTCATAGTAAAAGTAGTCATAATTGTCTGCTTAGCCCTTATAAAGATTTTTTCCATTAGTGAAAAGAAAAATATGCTCAAACGTAGACTTTCTAGTCTAAAGAGTCGATGTCTGACTAACCAATATCTTTAAAGTTATCAGACTTATTATAAGTGAGCATGTAATCTTTTGTCCATTATAAATATCGTAATATCTTCTTTGCAGCTCACCAATGGACCATGCAAGGTTTACTTTGGTAACATCCCAACACCTCTATATATAGTAAAATTGAAATTTAATTTAGTATATTGTTTATTTCAAAGTTCTCAAAGAGAAACTCTTTGATCTCATTGAGCATATTGAGATCACTCTTGTTAGGAAAAATGTCATCAAAGTATCAAAAAATAAACTGGCTCCCAGTGATCTTCAGATATATGGATCGATTGCCAACACTTTTCTTAAGTCTATAGGATGTTATGGTATCATTAACTTAATTTACCATTGACGGGAAGCTTGTTTTAATCCATATGTTGACTTCTTAAGTTTGCAGGCTAGGTGTTTAATTCCTTCTACTATAAATTTCCTTGTATTGATTCATATATACTTCTTCAACTAAACTCCTACTCAAAAAAGCAATCTTTACATTAATTTGACGTAATTCTAAATCAAATAACTAACCAATGTTATTATGATTCTGAAAGTGTTCTTCTTAGATACATAATCAGAGAATATCTCCGTATGATCAATGCTTTCTTTTTGAGTAAAATTTTTAGCTACAAGTCTAGCTTTATATCGTTTAATATTACCTTAATTTACAATCAAGAAATTCATTTTGGTTTTAAAATTTGTAGGTAATTCAACGAGATTCTAGACTTTATTTTGAGCTATTGATTTTAACTCGTCTTTCATGACATCAATCCATTTTAGAAATTCATCACCTTAATGACTTCGTTATAAGAAACTAAGTCTTAAAATATATGTCCCTATATCGTAATTAGGTTCATATAATTATACCATAAAACATCAAGAATTAATAGTATATTTCCTCACTATTCGAGATTTTTGTTATGCGTGCATTCCTAGAATCATTAACGTGTGTATTTAATTGCAATGATCTCAATATTTTCTTAACGAGAATCACTACTAGGAGCAACTACTACTTCATTAAAAGTTATATGTAATGTGATATGTCACTCCCACTAGTTTCGCCATTCTTGATGAATCTAACATTTTAAGTTTCGATATTTTATATAAAATGGCTAGGATAGTAAATTCTATAGCCTTTAGATTTTACAAGTAACCAATAAAATAGTAATTGATCGTTCTATATTCTAATGTACTTTTTTTTGAATTACAAGTTTTAGTCTTAATTTGCTGGACAACCACAAATGTGTAGATGTCTTAAGGTAGGTTTCCTTTTAGTCCATAACTCAAAAGAAGTTTTAAGAATGATTTAGGTAATACAGAATTACTTAACACACCCATAATCATTTTCATCAATTATTTAGTTACGTCATTCAGCTGCATCATTATGCTGAGGCGTTTACCGGGTATTATGTATTGAGCACAAATATCATGTCATTCAATGAGTTTAGCAAATAGACTAGGACAATATTAAGTCAATCATATCTAATAATAATATACACCAGAGAGAGATAGAGTGCCAAATTATCCACGTATGCATATATGAATCATTCATAAGATTGATAATATTGTATTTTTCCTTTGGGTAAAAACACGATCTACTTTATTTTATAAGTAAAATTAAAAATGCATGGTACCTTTGGGTATCCATCCAATTTTTAACTTATCATAAAAATTTACATACATTACTAAAATATGGTACACTTTTGAGTCAACCATAATATTTTAATAATTTTTATATTTATATTATCATAAAATATTAGTTCATACATTACTAAAAATGTGGTGCGCCTTTAGGCTAATTAACCATGATATTTTAGTAATCAATCGAAAATTCAAGAAGATGAGGTACGTACCTTTGGGTATCCTTCATCGTTCTTAATAATCATTAACAAAACTAATATGCATTAAATCATGTTAATCATAAATTGCTAGAAAATGATTTTACCTTTGGAAGTAATCAAGTTTCTAATAATTAACATAAAAGCATAAGAAAATACAACATATATGATAATTCACATAATTTGATGTTAAATTATTAAGTTGGATCACTTTGGTGATTAACACAACTCTATAATATACACATCAATAATATTTTAATTTTTTTATCTATTTTTTAAAAAATTTGCATATAACAATTGTTAGATCACTTTGGTGACAACTAACATAACATAAATTTTTAATCATAACTAACATAAATAAAATAATGATTACACATGACAACATGATGTGCTTTAAAGAAATGTTAATCAACTGTTTTATTTAAACACATTATTTATATGATGATCGAGCATAAGGTAATTTAAACTTAATCATATATATATATAGTATGGCACCATAAATGACGAATTAGAAACATCTTTATTTATAAAGAAATGTTACTAAAACATAATTTTCCTTGAAAATAACTTTACAAGAGAGAATCGACTTATTAATTATTATTTTTTTATATCAAAAGGAGACAAAATGTCTGGTTACAACTGACAAAATCTAGGGAATGATACCCCAATAATATCCTCTCTCAAGATCGTAGACAATGCCGATGGGCAATGTTTAAGGATGTGGCTTCCCATCGCGTGATGTGCCGCATATGACGCCAACCAATCAGCTGCCCGGTTCCCCTCACGATGGATGTGAACGATACGAGTTAACCATCTTCGCTGCAATAGTTTCCGAATAAGAGAAACAATGTGGAGATGTTGATTGATTGGGATATTTTCACCATTCAACAACTCTACCACGCTTTTATTATCCAATTCTAACACTACCTGCCGGAAGCCCATATCCCATGCTAATTGGAGCCCTTGGAGTGCTCCCCAGAGTTCCGCCCCAAAAACCGAGCTCTTCCCGATATTAACCATGAAACCACCTACCCAGTCACCGTAAGCATTTCTGATTAAACCACCCGCACTTGCTCCGTAAGGTTCCTCCTTCAAAGCTCCATCAGTATTAACTTTAACCCAATGCTCCGGTGGACAACTCCAACCAATCAAATGTTCATTCGAGGGAGAATCACGTTTGAGGGGGATGAATAAATCATTGGCCTGTTGGAAGGATTTGGCCTTAGCAATGATCATATGGCAGAGTTCCAAATGAGAGATTGTATCTTCTCCAATTACTATTCGGTTGCGTTTGTTCCATAATAGCCAACACGTAGTGGCAAAGAATATCGACCGTTCCACGCCTATGATCTGGTTACCGCACATCAGATTTTTGACTAGCCATTCATGGAGTGGTAATGTTGGAAGGGATCTCAATTGTTCTATTGAGAGAAAGTGTCCCCAGATTAAGACAAACCTGGGACATTCTCTAAGAATGTGATTGAGGGATTCTGAGTTACCCCCACACAGACCACAACCATCGAATTCAATCATATGTCTCCGATGTCTGACTTCATTCGTGAGAAGTGCATCATTGAAGGCAAGCCAGAGGAACGTCAGTACTCTCTCAAGAACTGCACATTTCCATATGACCTTCCAACCAGCATTCCCTACAGACCAAGGCATATGTGTTAGTGAGGTGTATGCAAAGGATGTAGAGAACTTACCTGATTCTGAATGAGACCAGTAGACCGAGTCCTCATCCGAACTTTGGGGGATCGGGGGTGGTATGGCTGCGATACGTAATAGCACCTCTGCGGGAAGGTATGCTTCGAAATCTGCCCATTAGATTAGTTATGTAGATATAGTGGAAAGTTAGTTGAATTGTGTCAAGATGTAGGCCATTAGATTAGTCTCAAGATACATGTGTACATAAAGATCAATGACTATTAATCAATCTTATCTACATATATAAGATTAAATAGATCAACTCATGCAAACCATTTCATTTTCATTTCTAAAACTTAGAGAAGAAGTAAAGTGCTGGAGAAACAAAGTTAGAGAAGAAGATCAAGAAATCATCTATAACGACTCTAAAAATATTTTATATTTGTTTGGTGAGGTGTACTATCAATGTACATTCGTATTTCGCTGTGTTGAAGTTTTATTATCGATAGTGGGAATGAGGTTCACCTCGAAATGCGTGCATGCAAGGTAATTGGGTAGGCCGAGATAATAGCAAAATTCGGGTTAGGCTATGACTTAGGTTCTAATTATAGTAGTGTGCCAAGGTGATTTAAGTGAAAAAAATATGATGTAAGTGGGTGTTTGTTAAGTAAAATGGATGGGTCTTTATGTATGACACCTTATCACTTGACCCCTTAATCAAATGGCTTACACTCACCTATATGCAATATCTCTATACCACTCAATCTCACCTACCACCCTCACCTCATGTCACTCACTATCTCTACCTCTCTCAAGCATTTTCTTCCCCACTACCCGACTCTCATCTCTCCCCCTCATGGTACTCTCGCTCGCCCACTCTCCTCTCGGCATCACCTCATCACTCCGCCTCCCTTTTACATGACCACTTCTCACGACTTCATCAACTCAGTTGCTCTTGGCTCAAACGGCACGATCTCCCTCATCGACAAGTTTCCTTGACCGAGGTAGGTGGGAGTTGTGGTGATTTTTATATTTGGTGTTGTTGTTAAGTTACTAGAAAAGAACTTAAACCATAGACATTTGTTTTCTTGATTTTGAAAAAAATTATAAAGAAGGGTTGCCAAAGGAGTTATCGAGCTCCATTAATGGTGGCAAAATTGTCGCCATTAACAGCAACAAAGTTGTCGCCATTAATGGTAACAACAATGCCATTAAGGGTAGCAAAGTTGATGCCCTCCATGTTCAAAAATGAAAGAATGATCTTGCTATACATTGTTGCAAAGTTGATCAAATGATCAATGCACATGAATGAAGGGTAGGCCCAAGCCCAATGCCATAAATATATATATATATATATATATAAAGTATATATATATATCTATATATATGTATATATAAGGTATAGATTTATTAATATATATATATATATCCTTACTTGAGAAATAAAATAAAATGATAATAAAGGCTAAATTTGAGAAAAGTAGTCGATGCGAGACTTTCTCGACATAAAAATGTGACCAATGTCGTCGCAACCCGCAAAATTTAAAGTTTTAGAAATGTGAGGTAAATGGAAAGAAAATGAAACTAAATCAATTATTTTTGAAATAGGGACTCTAACACACCTAATTAAATGCAAAATGACACTGGGTGCATAAGGAACTAGTGTCGAGTGCGCGTTGCAGGGTGTGAATGAGCTGGTTCGGAGCTGTTTTGGTGGCATTTTCAAGCGTTACAGGTAAGTAAACTAGTTGGGGCCTTAATATGATTTCATTTGTGCATTTATTGGTTATTATCCATTGTTAATACATGTTGAGCTGCATTCTTTGTTGGCTATTGTTGTGAATTCTCATTCATGTTGTCTTTGTGTTACTTGGCTTCATGGTGAAATCTATTCACATGAATTGTTGTTTTGTGTTCCGAATTATGATATCCTTATTACATCATTGGTTGTGCATTTTTTGGACTCCGTAATGAGTGGTTTAGGGTCTAAGTGGGCGATATTGTACTTACGGGTGCGGTGTAAATGCTTTGTAATCTTTTCCTCCACCGTGACTACATGGACTGTTGGACTTACCTAAGCCCACAATTTAAGATTGAGAAAAGTCAAGCTGGTAGAAGTGGCTCCGGTCTGCTACAGTTGATGGACCCGATCAAAACTGTTAGTCAAGTGACTTAGCTAAGTCCACCGACTAACTTGAAAGTCAAGTTGTGGTACGTTATCGCACTTGATGGACTTGGAGTGATTAGATGCCTTTTTTCTGTACTTAGCACTCAGTTATTCGTTGATATCTCTGTTAAATTGGAAATCATGCTTTGTTCATTATTTCGTGGTAATTCTTGCATGATTATTTGAATAACCATTTATTTGACATTTGAAATATTGTCAAGACTCCTCTGGCCTTACTTACTGGAATTGTCTCCATTTTCGTGACAATCGCAGGTCCTTCTAGTAGCAAAGGCAAGGAATCGATACTTGGTGATTTCCTCTGAGCCTCCCTCAGAGAACGGTTTATACTATTACAACTTGTATATATTTTGTTTAGATATGTATGTATCGATTTTGTTTAAAACTCGTTCAGGTTGAGCGAACACCTGGATACATGTATATCTTATTTCCCTCTTTTTGTCACCTGATATACATGAGATCTATATTGCAGGGTTTCCACACATAAGATTGTCCCAACGTCGTGTTAGTTTAAATTATTGTCGCTTTAATTCCTTTATTTTCCGCTACTTAAATAATTAAGACTTGTTAAACTTAATAACAACTCTAATAGGGACTAAACTGCAAATGAAATGGTAAAAAAAGCAGACTACACTTGCGTTGGCTTCCGCGGGATTAACCGAGGGTCCACGTATGTCTAGGCCGAGCAGGGCCCAGTTTATGGGAACTGGGGTCGTCACATCAGCAAGGGAGTTGAAGTAGAGTGGGTGTTCTGGAGGTGGTGTTCATCAATTAGGTAATTTTAGTTACACTAGTAACTTAGTTTAATTTGACGAATTTAGGAAATAATTGAGATATGGTTGTTATTATGGTTATGGTAAGTGTCTTGGGGTCTCTGGTAGGGTAGAAAGGGGATCCTAAGATGTTGGAGTTGACTATGTATGGAGCAAACTCAAAACTCAAAGTGCAGAATTCTGGGTTTTCCTACACATAACGCGCTAGACGTGCTACCTACGTGTAGCGTGCTAATCAGGTTGACTAACGCGCTAATGAAGTCATTAGTGTGCTAGATATTCCACCCAGCGCACTAAGTGCTTTGACAACATAAAATATGCAATTTCCTAATTATAAATTAAACACTTTAAATAAGTTCAAAACCCTAATTAAAGATCTAAACACACTTTAAACCATATAAAATGATACTGAGAGCCTTGGGAAGATTCTCGAGGGTTCGAATATGTGTTTTGAGGTGTTGGGAGACCAGATTAGCTAGGAAATTGTGTGGATTATAAGTAAACTGATTAGGATATTTATTTACATTTCATTCTTGTTTTGCTATCTATTTTCAGTTATTTGAATTGAATTGTCCTTTGTACTTTACATGCCATGATTCATTGTTTCTTCTCATTTTATGAGTTTGCTATCATGGCATTGGTTTTTGATTAAATGATTTCATTAACTCTAAATCATGTGTTATGTCATTCTTGATTATTTAGATATCTTGTCAAATGAAATATCTTGATATTAGATAGGTGTATGATGGTATTGCAAATCTAATTTCTTTTGTGCATTAAATATGCAATTACATTATCTTGGAGAAATACTGAGCTCCTCTTTGCTGATCAAACAAATTGTCGATCATCGGCAGTAGATACTTATTCATGACCGTGACCTTGTTCCACTATCTGTAGTCGATACACAGTTTCAAAGTATCGTCCTTCTTTTTCACAAAAAGGACGGGTGCTCCCAATGGCGACGTAGAGGATGTGACGAATCCCTTATGTCTCAAGTCCTAAAGCCGAGTCTTCAACTTCTCCAACTCTCGCAGGGCCATACAATATAGAGGTATAGAAATAGGCCTGGTGCTTGGTACTAACTCAATGATGAAGTCAACGTCTCTCGGCGGTAGTAAACTGGGTAAGTCCTTCAAAAAAACACATAGAAACTCTCAAACAATCGGTATGTCCTCAAGTCTGGGTCATTGAATCTCTGCCACTCCATACAACGATACAAGAGTCTTCATCTCTCCACTAGTCGCAAGTTGATCTCTCGCACTCTCGACTCTTGATGTACTACCTCTATATGTAAATATCGGACGTCCTGGGATCTCAAATATCACTGCTTTACTAAAACAGTCAATATGAGCATGATACGCTGCTAGCCAATCTATCCTTAATAACGGGACAAACTCCAATACCTCGAGAACCCTGAAGTCTGCAGGCAACTCTACCCCACCTATCTCAAATGGACATCTCTAAACTAGGCTATTAAGGTAAACCTTATAATTGGCTACGGTAATAAGGGTCAAATGTATTTTAAGTCTAACGGGTGTCAGTATTAGGATGCCTATCATGCGACCAGTAATAAAAGATACGGTAAATCTAAAATCGAACAACACATATGAATCTTTACCACAAATGAAAACCGTACCCTCAATAAGAACTCGTGTGGTGTCGGCGTCTGACTGTGCTACCATATGAACCTCCTCTCGGTCCTATTGTGCGTAGATTGCAGTCGGCGGTGGGCAATCCCTCACTATGTGCCCAACTTGTCTACGCTGAACTTGAGCCTAATACTGACCCTGTGCCTGATGCTGATCATGTCCCTGTGGCTGTCTCTATCCCTCTCTAACATCTCGGCCTTTGCCATCCTGATGTTGCTGTCATGGAGCCTGTGGGGCCGGTGATGTGGGAAGTGCAGGAACAGCAGGAGCTGGCGACGCTGGTTTGATTGGAGGTAGCAAGGGAGGTCTGTCTCACTGTGCTCTACACTGGAGCAAGGTATGATTTATAGGGCACAATTGGTGTGTAATGTGTGGCTGCCTCAATCACTGGGAACCTCTACTCCATCTTCTCTGTCCCTTGCCCCTCTGTCTCCTCCTCTCATACTTTGTAGTTTGCTCTGCTGACAAAATTGGACCTGATATTATCCCATCTACGACTCTGCCCAAGTAGTATGTCTCTGGTGATAGGGCTCGCTCATAGATCTCAGTGAATGTCATGGCGCCTGTGCTGACTACATGAAAATTGATGTCTAGCCTCAGCCCGTCAACGAAATTGTACACATCCTCATAATCATATCTCACTAAGTCCCCGGTAAACTACCTCAAATAATCATATCGGTCCATATACTGCATCACGGATTCCACTGTTCCCTGTCTTAGGTTCATGAATTCGTTCCTCAACCTCTTCATCATTACGGGCGGGAAGTATTGATGATATAACTACTACTTGAAGGCCTACCATGTCTCAAACTCTCCATGAGCAACCACTACGTCTTGTGAGGGCCTAGCTACCAAACATTGACGTCTCTCTCCCCCCCATATATGCCACCACCGTGCATGCATGATGAGATCTATGCTCGAAGTCTATCCTTGATCTCTCTCCGTCTCTCGAAGTCTATCCTTGATCTTCAGTATCCTTTGAAGCATATCCTGATATAGTACATACTTCTCGATCTTTTCAAAGTTCCTTACCTTGTCGAAATAGGATGGCTTAAGTCTGACAAAGTCTTTCATAAGTTGGACCTCGACCGATGTGTTGGAAGATGTGGGCATAGGGGACGGTACTACATCAGCTGTCTCTACTACTGGTGCGATCACAACTGGAAGAGTCTGCACTATCGGTGTTGCTGGGGTCGTAGTAAGAAGCTATGGTGCCGATAGAATGGGTGTAGTAGTCGTAGGGGTGGTGGGTGTATATGCTGGTGTAGCAAAGCGGGCTGTCATCATGGTGATGAAGTCAGCCAACTGCTGCCCCTGAGTCGCGACCCGGTAAGTCAGCCCTTGTAGATCCTCAACAAAAGTAGGGGCTGACTGCCACTAGTGCCTACATCCCTGTCGTCGCGTGTGTCAGCCACCAACGTCTGCAAGTTGACAGTGAACGCGAATCAGGTATTACGTGGATAACTTATATATATGCACATATCGCAATTAACATGTACATGTAATAATTTCCAGCTCACTCTCGTTCACTTCCCAACTAATGGTTTCTAGGCAAGGTTCGTCTGATTTTCACTTCTAAGGTTTGTGTTTTATTCAAGTTTATAGTATACTTATCGAGAACCAAATTCTGTAATTAAGCCTTAATCTCAGCCGCGTATGACTTAACTACATATTAGTCAGCCTTTTTGACCTATTTTCCTCATTAAACGCATTCAAGATAAGTAATACACATGTCGCATTATTTTTGAATTTCAGAGTTAATTAAAACTTTTTAACGGTTTACTAAATGTAGCGAAAGTCTTATCAATCATGCGGAAGCAATGTATAAACAAATCCTAAGTGTGGAAAACCAGAAAACATATATCACATATATTTAAACATCAAAATGACGATAACAGTGTAAATCATGCATCTGGTTGGGAAACTAACCGTTCAACCCAATCTACAACCAAAATGTATAGTAATGACATAAAGTAAGTAATACATCAAAAGTCAAGACCTACGAGATAGGAAGTAGAAAAATCGTCGAATGTTCAAAGATAGTCACCGATTAATAAAGTAGTTCCTGGAGATTCTTATGTACATTTCCAAACATAATTGACTGGTATTTAAAAGCATAAATATAAAGATGAAATGTTGAAATGAAAATATGCTAGGAAATACCACAGCTAAACAAAATAAGTCTGACATACGCTAAGTAGTAATGATCTAGGTCCGATCGTCACATAGGCTTTTTTTCCACTATCTCAAGGTGGAGTTGTGCTCAACACTTTTATCGAAGGTCGGGGTTGAGCTCTACTCCTCCATAATCATTCATATACATATTCTTGTCGACTACCCCTAGTTTCGTTGACCTGCGTGACGCGCAATGTAGTGGTGAGTGCCGACAATCCCGGTAGTCTAGTGACCCCGTGTGCTGCACATCCCATATTGTACAATGGATCCTAGATTCTATCACTACTTAATAATATCAAGAAAGACTCGCATTAAGGATTTCAAGACAAGGCAATATGTCAGCACCCGTACCGTGAACCAGCGATCCCGAACCATTTTTTAAGGCGTCTGGTAACACCATCAACCCCAAAAGACGTTCTAGACCCACTCGTCCATTTTTTTACCGTTAAGTTAAATTCAAGTGTGTGCGAAATTCGATGAACTTATAATAAAATCCTAGAAAGTAAACGAGAACCTAAGTGGAGAAAACGCATGTTATATCATCAATACCGTAAACCCAAGTCAAGGACAATGTCCAAAAGTATCTCATAATCTATACATGAACAAAAATAAGTTTGGTATATAAAATAAAATATATACACAAAAACGATCAATCCTACAGTGAAGATCAGTGCAGTCTGAAGTCGTCGTCTCACTGGCACGCTTTGCCCTTCCTCGATCACTGGAGGATGGATTTGGGTTCCAAAAAGCCCCAGCAAGTGAACAACAATGTTTTATAAAAGTTACCACATAATATAATTCGACAAGGAATAATATAAGTAAATTGCATGAATTAAACATGATTCAATCTTTTTCTAGTATGAAAAGGTGGTTCCCATAAACCCCATATGCATGGACATAGCCTAAATCCCGTTGGCCCGACGGAGTTTAGCATCGACGATCGGGGTAAGTCCTGTCACGCTACTTCGTGAACCCGAGCGGCACCGACATACTCTAACTTGTCGTAAGAAAGGCCGAAGGGCGAAAAACATCCTCCAACTGCCATACTGGCTGGAGGGTAGAAGATCGTTGTATAGTCAACCATCGAAACTGCCCGACTAGCCAGAGGGGGAGATTTTTCGTCATTGAAGCTGCCTCATCTAATTCTCGGAGAAGACTCCTATAGGTCATTATGTCTATATGCATGGTCACATATAATCATGATGCAATGCACACCTAACTTATACAATCATAATATAATGCGTAATAAATTTTATAAATCCCCAGTGTTTACAAACCTCATGTGTGGCATGTCGAAGCCCGACCGCATGTCTGGTACCTCGTAGTACGTGCCGAAAGTCCCGTCGAAGTGTCATCGTCGAACCTTAGTTTGAAAGTTTGGCGTTAGACTCGAGATTTTTTATTTCATTTACCTGGTTACTCCCATGCACTTATCTCGAGGTTTTTAACCCAATTATGTAATTCTTTCAATTTATCAATATACTTTAAATTCCATATACGATGCACTTCCTTGATAGCTTGTTTTGGCAATCAAGAGATTCTTATTTGGCAAGTACATGTAAACAAAGATTTAGGTCTAAATCTTATCTTTTTGAAAAGGTTTAGTATGCGCAACTCAGATTAAAAATGAGGGAGATATCGAAGTTTTACGAACACTGCGCACATTTGAGTATCATTTCGACCAGCAAGGTTATAAATTCGATTTCTCCTAGTTTATAGCTCCAAATACCATGAGATTTTGTCACAAGGTTGTTAACATATCATTTAAGAACATATCCAAAGCTCACTCCAATTGGAGTTAAATTGAGTGAGTTATGCTCATTGCAATGTCATGTCTAATTCTTGAGGTTTAAACATGGTTATTTTAATCTTTTAGGGTTGATTCATCTTGTTTCGACTTCCAGTCCTTTTAGGGACCCCTTAATTGTCACTTGAGGTTCAGTTACATAAGTTTACAAGAATCCCACAATTTAACAACCTATAGCCAATTTCACCATCAAAGAACCTTTAAAGCTTAAGTTATTGAACTTTTTTAAACATGCATTTGATCCACCTCAATTTCTAGTCAAATTTGGCATAAAGTGAGTTGAAGTTGAGTTTTAAAACATTCATATTAGTCCATAAAGCCACAATTTCAAAATCTTAGTTAAATCCCAAAATTCAAATCAAAAATCAAATTTCAAGTCATACAAAGTTTGAATTCTTGATTCTTAGTTCATGCTTGTTAAGAGGCATCAAATTGGAGTTCAAATATAAACACATGCATTATTTCATTGTTATTAAACCACATCAGCCCACATTCATGCTTATGCCATCAAAATCCATAAAACTAAAAGGGAAAAAGAGGGGGGTTACCTTAGGATTATTGTGGATCTAATGTTTCTCCTATTCAAGACTCTAATTGCATTTCAATTGCTCCTTGAATTCTCAATTTCCAGCAACTCATGTTCTTCCTCTCAATTTGTAGGGTGTTTTCATTTGCAACAACAAAACTAAGTGTTCCTTATATACCTTGTACCAACTTAAAACAACGACCCTTATATATGCCTCGAGATACTAATTTTGTAGCACATTTAAGGGTCCAAAGTAGATCCCACACTTCATAATTAGCAACATAATTAGTTTAAGTTAAGTACTTAATTAAGCCTCCAAATCAAGTTGTTTAGTAGTTAATTTAGAGACATAAATTTATTTAGATTGACAAGTGTTGTTTGTAAGTGACAAGTGTCTCATATTGCATAATTATGTCTCCTAACTAGATTTAGAACTTGGTCATTCATCTAGATGTATTCATGAATCTCGAGACTAATCTCATGTCCAACATAAAGTCCATGCACCAAAATTTCTTGTTTGATTGCTATGTGACATATATGTTACATTTTACATAGTTTATAATTTTTAATTTAAAGCATAGGCTATAAGTTGAATTTTATTATATTCCTATCATAGACCACCCTAATTCAAGTTAGTAATTCATTTCATATTTGCCTATGTTGTGTAATCCCAGCCTAAATGTGTATCTCGAGGCAATACCCACGCCTCGTGTTGCCACATGTTATGTGTGAACTTATATTTATTAATTAATTTATTAATTATTACACATACACCAAAAATATTATTTTATTATTTACAGTACATAATCTTCGAGCATGGCCACGTCACCTGGTCGAACCAGGTTCGGGCCTCCAATCTTATCGGATCAGACTAAGTCCAGTTTGGTCGGTGACGAGATGTCACACGATATGCTTCAACGCCAACAATCATAGATTACAAGTCCACATGCATTCCAACTTTATTTTTCTAATCCTAATAGCATGCTATTCTCGATCACACTTTCATCAAAACAGTAAGAAAGACATAGAACACGAGAATAAAGTCAATGAATCTATAAGCAAATGATATCATGATAAAAACACTCATCTAATGAGTAGAATATGAAAGAAATTCATGATATCAGATTTTTAAGGCATTTCATAGTCAAATAGACTGTATAACAAAGCATAATTGGACTAAAATGTAAATAAGAACCTCGATAAGATTAATTCACACGATGTATTCCCTAGCTTAACCGATCTCCCGACATCCAAAACGCACACTTGGACTCTAAAAACTCTTCCCTAGGTTCCTGGTATCATTTAGTACGTATTAGAGTGTATTTAGGCCATTAGTTTGGGTTTTGGAATACGCTAGATAAGTTAAGTGTGTTTTAAAAAAGTGCATATTTTTATGCTGCCCAGCACCCCTAGCGCTATGGAGTTTTCTTTAGCACGTTAGAGTCGTTTAGCGCACTAGAGAGTCTCTCTAGCGCGCACTAAGCGCTCTGGAACCCATAATTCTGCAACCGAAATTCTGAGTTTCCTTTCGTGAATGGCCTCTTCCAAAGCCCCAGAAACCCGTTCTCCGCCACCAAGGATCCGTAACATCCTCCTCCATCAAACATACGCCAAGCACTTCATATAATTCATCATTCACATGAAAATTTGAGATTTGAACATGCATTTTGTTGAAAAACTCAAGAATACTCAAAACTTTGCGAAATTCGTAACTTTATCAAAACAAAATCAATTTTCAAAATTCTTGATAGCTTGACTATTAGAAAATCTAAAGGAGTTCAAATATGCAGATGGATTTTGAAAATAAACACCTCTTGAACATTGATTTTTCAGAAATTCAGTTTCATTGGAACGAACCCTAATTTTGAGTAAAACTTGAAATCTTAAAAATTGAGCTTCAAAACTTAAACCAAAGCTTGCATTTGAACACATATTACTCATGAAATGCTTTGAAACTGATTAAATGAAAAACCCATTTGATTTCATGCCTACAACTCATGAATTTGAATGCATTGATGAGTTCAAAACATTAACTAAAGTTGTAATGGATTCCTAGCTCTTGTTTATCACTTGGTTGATGAATCTCCTTCACTTTGTAGCCTTAACTTGAGTAATTCTAGCCAACAATCAACTCTAAGTTTTTTTGTTTCAAATCATGAAAATGAAGAAAGAGACACTAAGTGTGTCTTTTATAGTTCCTAATTACTCTTGATGTGTTTTCTACATCTCTAGGTGCATCCAATGGTCCTCATTAAGTCCTACCTCTCCACTAATTCATCCTAGCTAACACAATATTCTCACACATGATCCTATTGAGATTGGTTGTGGCACAAAAATCGAGGCGCATCTATGTGTGTAGGATTTATTTCACAACTTTAGGCTTTCTATTTTTGAGTTATGTTGTAGATACAACTTAGGCTAATTAAATTGACTTCATTTAAATCATCATAGACTTGGAAAAATCATTAAGTTGGTCACATTAATACATTCAATTAAATAAGTGACTCACCATGTCCACTATCTACCCGGTCCTATGACTGCACGCATCTCGAAACGGGTCTCCGCTCACGTATCGACACCTATAAATAACAAGTATAGGTGACTTAGTAGTCTACACATGTATGATACACTAGAAAATAATCACACAAATATAAAAGATACCTCAACTACGTGCCTAGGTCAGTGTGCATATCACGATGTGGCTCCCACGTCATGGGTTGGTGTTCCTAATTAAGGATTAGGGCGCATTAGAAATTTTGGCCATGACAAATTTTCATGTATTCATGCAACGACTTTTACCGATTACATTTCGGGATCTATTAAAGGAGGACATATGGATTGCAATCAGCGAGTTTAGCATTTTCTTTAGAGATTTAACAATGAGAAATTTAAAAGATGAGAATCTATGGCTTTTGCATGAAAATATTCCAAAGCTATTGTGCAACTTAGAAAAATATTTCCGCCAAGTTTTTTCGACTCAAAGGAACATCTCCATATCCATCTGGTGCACAAGGCTATCTTTACTGGCCCAGTACAATTTCGGTGGATGTATCCTTTCGAGAGGTAATCAATTATGCTTATTGCCCATCAATTGTTTCTCATACACAATTACAAATGTTTAAAATATATATCTACCTAATTTACCTCTACATATGTAGGTATTTCAAACATTTGATAAATATTGTTAGGAATAAGACAACGGTTGAGGGCTTCATATGCAATGCTTATTTAGTGGAAGAGGCAACTGCATTTTGTTCCTATTTTTTTGAGGAACACGTCTCTACATCGTACAACCATCTGCCCTGCAATTATGGTGGTGGAGTCAGCCTAACTCAAAATTTTGATGGCATCTTCTCAATCTTCACCCACCCAGGTCAGGCCTTTAGGAGATTAAAGAAACGTTATCTCACGGATGATGAGTATAACGCCGCACATGTATATGTGTTGTTAAATTGTCTTGAAATCGCTCCTATAATGAGGTATATATAAATACGTTACAATACACAATTTTCATGTCAATTATTAAAATATCTTTATTCTATTCAATCGTAATCCTTGATTTCTTTCATTTTTTGTTAGGATGTATGTATCGGAGTTGCGTGCCAAACAGTTGAATATCACACAAAGTGCGATCAATGAACATCTTGAGAAATGATTCTCAACTTGGTTCTAATAATTTGTACTTCATTAATAAATGTATTTTAACACAATTCTTCATATTTTGCTATTTAATTAAAAATGAAGTTTATCATAAAAAAAATGTTTCGACTGTAGGCGCCATCGTATATTTAAGATACAACACTTTTAATGCTTTCGTATAACCCTAGTCGATTTTGCACTGTATATCACGCGTATTTTGTCAATGGCTACAAGTTTCACACAGTGTCACATAGCGCAAACAACGATGCACATAGTAGCGAAGTGTGTATTAGGGGCACAAATTATGCAGAATGTGATAACGACTTTTATGGCCAATTGCAAGAAGTGATACAAATTAAATACAGTGGGTTCTTACGTATCGTGTTGTTCAAGTGTGAATGGTTCGATCCCACACCCAACTCGGGATAAGAGTTCACCGCTCCTTAAAACTCGTCGATGTACATCGAAATCTACGATTAAATAAGTACGAGCCCTTTATACTGGTCATGCAAGCTAGTCAAGTCTACTTTCTTTCTTACCCAAGTGTAAGAAGTGCACATAACAATTGGCAAGCCACGTGGAGACTTCAGCCGAAGTTCATCGATGAACACAACTTAGTCGAGAATGGTGACAGTGCGCCCACCCAAGAAGACACTTTTCAAAAGCAGCTACCTGAGCATGATACTGAAGTTGATATACGCAATAATATTGCAATTTCGCTGGCTGATCCTAGTAGCACACACATGTCAGAAGTCGGCGAAGAAGACGATGAAACCGATAATTTCGAGTTTTCATCGGATGATGGGAACAGTGACAACGAACCATGATATAACCATTTGAGTAGGTAAAGGAATACTAAACCTAGTCTTATATTTGTTGACTTGTTACATAATATTTAAAATGTAGGACGTTTATATGTAGCCGTTTTTAACTTAGTTTTATTTTTTTAAAAAAAATCATGTCAGACAAAGGATATAGTCCATCACGCGGTGAGAGATCTGATGGACGATCCGGTAGATGATCCAGTGGCATCAGAGATAGCCGATCTTGTCATTCAGATCGTTCACACTTACGATCTTATGATGATCTTTGCCTCCACGATCTAGTCGGGGCGATGAGACTCACCATCAAGCATCCTCGCAAAGATCATCCCCAAAGCAGGCCCACTTACATCATTCATACTCATATCCACCCTTTCAGCAGGCCCCCTTCTGCCATCAAACATTCCCCTCTTAATTACATCCACCACATCCCCCTTCAACATACGACATATCTTTATCATTTGTATTTGTCGATGATTTGGTTTATATGCAGATGTACTCTATGCTCATTTCATCGCTACCCACACCACCCGTTGCTGGTCACGTTATCATACGCGCAGGTTTTTGCCATACTTTTTCATCGGGGGATCAACATTTCCTTTACATTAGCAGGACCGACAGCACGACCATCAGATAGCCCCACCGGCAGGCCTTTCTGACTTGCATGCCTCACAGTCGCGAGTTCTTCAACTCACCCTTCAAGTGACCCGTCCATCAGTCCTGCCCCACGTGGATGACGACGAGGCGTTCAGGCTGTCAAGGTCTCGATAGGTAACACTTCTACTCAAGTCGTAGGGCGAATATTTTTTGTTGTGAAGGATGAGAGATAGTAAGTATACGTAATTTAATCACGTATACCTATGTTTCGTTAATTTACCAAAATTTCGGTCTAACATAAATTTTTAATTTAGTGGACACAAGTTGCACCCGTCGGACAGAGCTGCATAGGAGATGACCAGGGAATACAAGTACTCCTTACACAAGGATGGCTATTCCTGGGAACATGTTCCTGAACACATTCGAGACGTATACGGGAATCAATGGAAAGAAAAAAAAATCTTTAAGTCAATATTGTTTCTTTTACTTAAGATAAATAGACTAAATTTCAATATTTTGTACATGGCTTTCTTTCGATTGGGATCCATTGGATGACAGGGATATTAGATATGCGTATGATAGGCAGATCGCCACTCGATATGTTGACTTCATCGGCACGATGTGTTCTAAAGATAAAAAACCGAGCCACGTATCTACTAAGATCTTCGATCACTACAAGAAAATGCGGTCCACCCTTGAATTTAAAAGAAGTCAGAGCAAGTAAGCAAGAATCGATGGACAAAGACAGGGGGACCCAGATGTAGTGCGCATACAGTGTGGTTATATATCTATCTATCAAGTGCAGAGACTGGTTATATATCTATCTATCAACATGCAGAGAGACTGGTAAGTCGTGCTATAATAATTAAGTTCATATATATATATATATATATACCTCTTTCTTATACACCTTATAAAATAGTGCTAATTAACTACTCATCAATTGCATATATAGAATCGAGAGGTTCAATTTGTTGGCAATGGAATAGTACATTCAATATTCTCATAGGCATTTCACGAAACATTGACTTTATGGTTTAGACAATTCATCAAACACATAAAATGCATAAACACTCGAAATTCAAAACAACCAAACGTTGACTTTATGGTTTAGATAATTCACCAAACACATAGAATGCATAGAACAAAGAATTACGAGTTCTATAAAAAGTCTCGATCATGGGTATCTAAGAATTTTCAATACCAAATCTAATTAACACAACAAAAAAAATTGGAGAAGAAAGGTGGATTACCTCACTTTGAATCGAAGAGCAAAGGAAAGCAAATAATGAATCGATGAAGGAAAGCATGGAATGAATGATTTGAAGAGGAAGGAGAGTGGTTGATTAGTGAGTTGTTGATCTATTTGAAGAGGTAGTGTTCAAGACATTGAAGAAGTAGCGTTCTATATATATATATATATATGTGTGTGTGGTCATATTTTGATGTATGCACTTATTTAGACTTTAGATTTTTTTTTTCATATTTTGTAGTCATACATGTACATTTTTATACTTGTAAATTTTTTTTCATATTTTGTAAATGTTCATTTATTTCTTTATTTATTTCAATTATTAAATTTAATTTGTTCATATTTATTTATTTTGAAAAAATTAATTTTTTGAAAAATATTGTTTTCACCAAATAAAAAATAAAAAAAGTTTATTTGTAATTAAAAACTATTTTTTTTTCAAAAAAATTGATTTATAATGTTTTAAAATAAAAAAGAAATTGATTTCAATATTAATTTTAATAAAAAATAAAACAATTATTTTTTAGTAATTAAAATCTTTTATAATGTTTTAAAATAAAAAAATTAATTTATTATTAATTTTAATAAAAATAAGTTCTAAAATATATTTTGAAAAACAAAAAAATAAAAATAAAAAAACATTTTTTTAAAAAAAATATTTTTTTTCAGATTCGCAACGGGCTCCCGTCATTATTCTTGTCTTGCGTGGTTGTCGGACAAGCCACATGACAATTATTGGCGACGGGATTAGCGACGGCTACCCATCGCTAATTATGGTGCGCGGTGGTTGGGCATTATTGACCAATTTTAACGTGTCAGAAACAGCGACAAGTTTTGGCGACGGGTACTCGTCGCTATTTCTGACACCCGTTACAAAAAAATAGCGATGGGACTCCCGTCACTAACCATTTGACGGGATGTACCAGAATAGCGACGGGTTTGCCCGTCACTATTCTGGTTCATTTTTGTAGTGTCCCTCGTCATCTTCTATCTTTCTTGGTCAAATCTGGTCTAAAGAGTCGGCCAAATCTGGCCGCCTTCGTCCCACCTCTCTCGTCCACATTTGGTCGCAAGAGAGGGGGAGGAGGGTCGTCGGAGGGCGGCCAGACCATCCTCTCACCGTTGAGAGGTTGAGAAATAGAGAGAGTTGCGGTGGCAGTATGGGGAAGGCGGTGACATTGAGGGTGGCGGCAAGCGGCGGTGACGGAGAGAGTGTCGACGGGAGGCGGACAACGGGCAGCGGCGACAGCGTGTGTAGGGAGGCGGTGGTGGTATGTGGTAGGATGAGGGTAGTTTAGTCAAAAATAAAAAAAAAGTGTGTGATCAGTGGTGTTTGTATGGGCATTCTTTGTGTGCATTTGGCAAGCCCCTAAAAACATATATATAAGGTATTGTTACCATAGGAATCAAATATATACTCATGTCATGAGTAAACTATTTACAATCATTGGATTCTAATCTAATACATTAATCGATGCGTCATAAATGGACAAATCATTTAATGCGTAACATATTTTGAGAGGGTTTCATTGCATGAGTATATATTTGAGCTTCATTGTAGAATATCCCATATATATGTATATGGATGCTTCTACCATGGGTATCAAAAAGATACCCATGGCAAGGGTACCAAATATTCACCGTTGGATTAAATGAAGCTACGATGACTACACACTAATGTGAGAAAATGACAAAATGAAGCTACGATGACTACACACTAATGTGACACTCATTTTGTTTTCCTCTCTGTTTTTTTCCTTTTTGGTTTTCATTTTCTTTCTCTTTCCCGTCCCTTATTTTCCTCTTTCTTCCCCAACAAAATTTCTTGATGAAACTGGAGGCAAAACTCCATTAATGTGTGATATTGAGACTGTGAGTTTGTTGATGAAACAGGCCTCAATATTGATCACGAAGATGTGTTCTGCGAATCCCTTATTCTCTAATCAAGAGTACCTACATGGAGAGGAGGATTGGAAGAATTCGAATGCGAAGAATGGGAGAGGAGGAAGGAATTCGAAAGCGAAGAAGTGGGAGGAGAGTCAGAGGAGATGGAAATGTGAATGGGGGAGGGAAAGATTGGAGCTTGATAGGAAATTGAAGGAGCATTCGAGTTTTTCGAGTCGAAAGGCGGAGGAGGTTCTGCGAATCACGCCGAGTTTTTCGAACTTACAAGAAACTTAAAATTTGTTCTGATTCAATTTGTGAGGAATGGGATAGGATTTCTGTTTCACAGAAATTATGTCTTTAATAATGCAAATACAATTGTGGTTAAGCTGAGTCAATGATGTACACAAATTTGATCTAATTGGTGGTTATGACTTGAAGTGCTGTGCCAACTAAAGATCATATTTGTCAACCCAATCTCATCAGGTGGAGAAAGTGGATTCATGGAGTCCATTGAAGATTTAAGCGACTAAGCGACTAAGCCACAGCCATTCCACAAACTGTGGCTTATAATCAAACAATTATCTATATATGGTCTTATCCGACTGAGTTGGATGTTAATGTGTTGTCGAAAATTATAATCAAACAATTGGAAGATTTAAGCGACTAAGCGAGTGTTGTGTTTTTTTTTTTTTTTTTTTCTTGAGATTCCCATTCTCCACAAACTGCATCACCGAGTAAAGCTGCTCCCGGAGGGAGGTGGTTGTGGTGCCCCTAGTAACAACTTCACTCTTTCCGAATAAATGATCAATATTGAAGCTTGTTTCATCAGCAAACTCACAGTCTCAACACATTAATGGAGTTTTGCCTCCAGTTTCATCAAAAAATTTTGTTGGGGGAAGAAAGAAGAAAATAAGGGATGGGAAAGAGAAAGAAAATAAAAACCAAAAAGGAAAAAAAAACGAGAGGAAAACAAAATGACCGTCACATTAGTGCTTAGTCACCATGGCTTCATTTTGAAAAAATTTACAGATGTACAGCAAAAATTAGTTTAAATGAGTAAAATAAGTGTGTGTTTTTTTTATTCCATAACTAGGGTAAAACGCGTTTTGAAAATGCGCCATTAGTGTGCAATGTTGAAAATACACGAATTGCGCATTTTGACGAATGACGCATTTTGAGAATGCGTCATTCATGTATTATGAACATCTCATGTGGCGTCCACGTGGATTGTCCAATAACATGAATGGCGCATTCTCAAAATGCGTCATTCATCTATTCCGAACATCCCACATCACACGTGGCGTCCACGTGGTTTGTTCCATAACATGAATGGCGCATTCGGAGAATGCGCCATTCGTGTTATGTGCACTGGTCCGTGACATTTGCACGATTTGCATTAATTGGTTTGCCCACCTCGAAAAACGTGCGTAACCTTTGCACGGTTTGCATTGATTGGACGAGGTTGTATGAATTATCCACCTCGAGATACGTGCACGACGTTTTGCATCGATTGCACGAGGTTGCATGAGTTGCACACCTTGAGATACGTGCATGACGTTTGCATGAATTGCACGAGGTTGCATGGGTTGACCACCTCGACATACGAGCGTAGCGTTTGTTTGGCTTCTCGACCTCGAGATACATGCGTGACGTTTGCATGAATTGTTCACGTCGAGATACGTGCATGTCATTTACATGAGTTGTTTACCTCGAGATACGTGCGTGCCGCGGGTTGTCCACCTCGATATGCGTATGTGCCCTTTGCATGAGTTGTATACCTCGAGATATGTGCGTGACTCGGGTTGTCCACCTCGAGATACATACGTGACGCGGCTTGTCCATCTCGATACGCACATATCGTTTGCATGGGTTCTCCATCCCGAGTTGAACAAATAACTCCTTTTGAGAATGAGTAATTAAGACAGTTTTGCATTTTGTATAGATGACTCATTTTGAAAATGAGACATTCATTCCACTTCATCAAATACACCACGTCATACATCTACATCATCATCAATAGCTCATTTTCAAAAGGATACATACTTTACTTTTGTAATTTTAAAGTAACCCCCCTTATTTGATGAATAAAAAAGTAGACTCACCCTATTTTTTGAAAAACACCTTCATTTTGTCATTGTATGGAGAGAGAAAATCATACATGTGGGTCTCACTCCACTTAATACATTTTATATCTCTCTCTCCTTCTCTCTCATGATCATTTAATCCAATGATGAATATTTGGTACCCATGTATCTTTTTGATACCGATAGTAAAAGCACCGCTCTCTCTCTATATATATATATATTCCTGTTCTTGTATGTTTACTCTTATCTATGTTTCAAAAATGATCTACTAATAAATGCTATTAATTATTAAGAAACCTAGCTAGAAATCTATTGATGAGGCGACTGTTCTTTCAATTTAATTTAATGGGAAATTACAATACGATACCTTGAAGTACTTGATAACTTTCGTTCTTCGCTAGTATCCTTCATCATTTGTTTTGCAATTTTAGCTTACTTGCAATAATTAGGAGATGACGACTTCCGATCCTCTATGCAGAAGAGAGTACTACTCATTTTATCAACTATTGCCTTAGTTAGCGTAGTGGTTAAAACTTACTAATTATTTTTTTCGGTCATTTATATAAGTCGTTTTAGCAAAAATTACTTGTTCAAAATTGTAAGTCGTTTTCAGAATCCAAGAATATATTTATTGCATTTTCACCTATATTATCATTATACAATTCAAACATTTATGATTCTTCAATTTTTTAATTCATTTAATATCAAAATACGTATATGTAAATTACACTCGTAATTAAGGCAATTTTAATTTTTGTGTCCTTACCTTAAACGATTTATATAAATGACAAAATAAAGTATTTACTTGGGCCTCTATTACATTTAAAGTTCAAATCTCCTAATTTTAATTTATGTCTCCGGTAGAATTGTTAAAAGCCTAAAAAGAGAGTCGTTTTGGACAAAATTAAACCGGAATAAAGTTAATTAAAAAATTCCTTCAAAGAGTCTGTCCATCACAATCAATGGATGTTAGCTAACCATTTTGAATTGCTTAAAGCATACAGAAACTCAAAGGTATCTCTTCTGTAACCAAAATAAATAAATAAAAACAGTATATCTTCACTCTTTTAAGATTTATTAGACATTAATTAGTAATAAAATCTAAAAACAAGATATAGCTAATAATATAAGATGCCTACATATGTATTTTAAAATAGATACAATAATCAATATGAAAAAAAAAAAAATTCTTACAAATGTTTGCTAATCAATTAATTATTTACATCTACTCATAGTCAATTTGGCTAGGGGATCACAACAATTCGAGACTTCGAGCATAGCCAGTAGGTTACAGGCATGAGGCATGCATGAGACAAGGACCATGCATGGATACATCATGCATGACCAATGACCGCCACATGCGGCATTTCACATGTATCTCACATGGTTATATATCGTAGGAGTCGTAACACATCAATTAATAGTCCTGATTTCATATATACATACGGCATGCTTTATCAAGATTCATTTATTTTACACGTTATGCATATAATAAAAATGTCACGTGGTCGTTACGTTTGTTGGTTTGCAATTCAAGCATCATATCTTTGTTTCTATTCAGTTTCATGCATGTACATACGTAAGAAATTGTTGGCAATGTGTATGCTCAACAATATTGCTTAATTAGAGAAGACCAGATAATGTATGTATTGAGATTTAATTCATAAAAAAATAATAATAAACCATTCCATTCATTAATTTAATGATTAATTAGCAAGATGAAAGCATCATCATGAGATTATGATCTTAAAAAAAAGATTAAAAATCATGATCATCAGTTATGTGCTTATTTTAATTTATTTTGATTATGAAATACTAGGATTAAGATATGATTGTGAAATATTTAAATGTTTAAACATATTAGATTAATGGACCAAATTAATGGAGAAAGATAAGTACATGGTCCGAATTAGTTCTTTAAATGTGATTACATGTCTAAAAGAAGATTCTTAACAAATTATTGGCTATGACCTACGTATGTTATATTGTGTCCTTTTATTTGGAGATGCATTGGTATAAAAGTAATGGATGTGCATATATCTGGTCCAATAACATGACTTGATTTGACTCATAATCGATGAATATACACATGATGATATGTGGTGTGTATAAAAACTAATTTCCTATTTATTTCCGTATAATATTTGAGAAATTGAGATGTGCTATGAAATCTATATGCAAAGAGTTCATGGGCCTATATAAGTAGATATTGAGTTCACCATGCTTTTTAGAGGAGAATGATTTTTTTTTTTCTTTTTTGGTTGGGTCTTTTTTTTTTTTTTTTTTGCACAAAACTCCTAATTTTTATTTTAGTGTGCCCAGCTACCAGTTAATTAGAAAGTCTACTGTTTCAATTAAGTTTCTATTTTTTTATTTAAGAACTTATAAATTAAGTTTATATTTGCTTTCAGGCATGCCTATTTATGTGTTCTTAATTAGTTAAATTAATAAGTTTGTGAAGTGTCACTGTCTATATATATATATAAAGACCTCAAGCTTAGTTTGTAATATAAAAATTTTAGTTAAATTAGTAAGTTGGGCATGATTTTTTTCTTACAAACATAACTTTCTTTTTCTTTTTTTTTTTTTTTTTTTTTTTTTTTACAAGTTACTTTGTTTTTTGTGTACAAATTTTTTATTGATTTTTGGGATGAGTGGATTTTTTGTTTTTCATTTTGGTAAGCAAGGACTAGCCACCATTGTAAATAGTTCGTGCTGTCATGGGTACAATACACTACAAAAAAAATACACTTTTTTGTGGCAGCAATAAAGCTGCCATAAAAAGCCATTTGCTGCCACTAAAGACTTTTTGTGGCAGCTATGTCACAGGATGGCCACTAATGGGTGATTAATGTTTTACACACCTTCCTTTTATCGACACTTAGGATTGACTATGAACTTAAAACATAAGAGAATAATGTACCATAGGTGGAGCTATTTTTTTTTTCATTTGTTTTTTAATATATGTAGATGATCATTAACTAAAGAAGGCATGTCAGCATTTCAACTTGAAAAGTGATCTCAAGGTGAATAGCGGTTTGGGAAGACGAAGAAAAGTAATAAAACACCTTTAAAGCCCGAACTGATTGATGTCCAACAATTTTTGAAAATTGAAGGGCAATCTTCATGTTGCAACAAGCAGTTGAAGTTGGATTGTGGGAGGCATATAAATTTTTTAATATAATTCATGAGGTTTCGTTCCCTAAATTGTATTCATTGTTACTTGAGTTGGTAACCACCCTTTTAATAATAAAAAAGGAGGCATGTCGATCAGCAAAGATTGAGGAGGTTCTCTTAATTCTGAGTTGGGCTAGCATACAATTCTAATGGGCCTTTTTACTCATGGGCTGTATTTAATTTGAAGTAACTTCTTCACTTCAAACAATTCTAAGGCGCACACATGATTTCATTTTATGTACATTATTATAGAGCTGCCTTGTCCCCCACATGTAGCTTATCCCATGATTCATGAAGGACGACATTACAGGGGTTTTTCAAAAACTAAGGTGGGAATAATTTTTTATTCCAAAAATAAAGTTGGCTACTTTTAATTTACAAAACTAAGGTATGTCTCCTTTTGAAAAGGAGTCATTGGTGATGATGTGGCTCCATGTGGCGATGTGTGTTGATGAGGTGGAGTGAATGACTCTTTTGAATGAGTCGTCTATACAAAATGAATGACACCTTTTGAAAAGGAGTCATCTATACAAAATACACAACCTCTATTTTACTCCTCAAAAGGAGTACTTTGTTCAACTCGAAACGGTGAACCCATGCAAACGTCATGTACGTATCGAGATGGACAAGCAGCATCACGTACGTATCTCGAGATGGACAACCCGCATCACGCACGTATCTCGAAGTAGAAAACTGATGTAAAGGACACACACGTATATGGACGTGGACAACTCATGCAAACGTCACGCATGTATCTCGCGGTGGAGAAGTAATGCAAACGACGCGCGTATGTTGAGGTGGCCGACCCATGCAACCTCGTGCAATTCATGCAAACGTTACGCACGTATCTCGAGGGGCCAACTTATGCAAACGACACACACGTATCTGGTCATGGACAACCCTTGCCAACAACATGCACGTATGTCGAGGTTGACAATTCATGCAAACATTACGCATGTATCTCGAGGGGACAACCCATGCAAATGACACGCACGTATCTGGCGGTGGGCAACTCATGCAAACAACACGAACATATCTCAAGGTTGACAATCCATGCAAACGTTACTCACGTATCTCAAGGGGGCAACCCATGCATATCTACTATAAACCATGCAACACAATCGTGATCATAAGAAGAAATTTGTAGATGAAAAACTGTAAAGGCCAAAACCACGTTATATATTTGTCTAGAATTTAAAATTAAAGCAATAAAGAAGTTTTGAAAGTATAATTTCATTCCATAAAAAAAACTTATCATACAAGTCTATCGACGGTTACATCGACGTTGTTGCTCCGTGATGCAAACCGGACGTACTTTATGTCGAGTTGGACGTTGTGTTTGTACATCCGGTTGAGTTTGTCGAGGTTGCTGATCTTGCATTGAATGTCGTCGAGTCGATTGATGTTCTTCTTCTGGTACTAACGCTCCCAAAAATATGAGGTTGAACCGTCCCAAAAAACTGGCTTCCTGTATGTGGTTGGCCGAGAGGAACATGAGGCGGCGGCGTCATGTTTAACATGTTCATGAATGAGTCATCTCCACTATATGACATATTATAATTATAACATGGTGGAGTGAATGGGCTCGGCATGTATTGAGGCAATAAATGATACATTGGATGTCTAGGCATTCCATGGTCCATATATGAAGGCGACGGCCCGGGTGCATAAGGATCAAAATGGTAAGGAGGAAAATTCATGATCGGGGCGCTAAGTACAAACATTTGAGGTTTTGGTCGCATCGGGGACAATGTAGGAATGCGTCCATGAGAAGAATAACGTGGTGGGGATAGGCGTTGGCTACTGTCACCAACAGTCTCTGTTGTTCTCGCTCTCGGACGAGATGAACGTGGTGTAGGAGAACATCTGCTGCTCTCAGCAGCAGTCTCTGTCCGACGAGAAGGACGTGGTGGACGATGACGTCTAGTGTTCACACCCACAGTCTGTGTTTGTGTTTTTCTTCTTCTCACCTCTCTATTTGATTCGCCATGATCATCATCTTCATCTTCATCTTCATTTTCCTCATCTATGGCCTGTTCGACATCAATTCCACTATTCCATAGAGTAACCTTTGCTTTTCATCTTTATCTAAGATTTTGATGCCTTCATCAAGCGCAGCAAGACCTTGCTTGTACCCATCCTCAATGAACACTCGCTGCAGTCGACGCACCAAGTTACACTGATATAAAAACATGAGGTTAGTACACAAAATTTATTATGTAAATCGTGAGGAAAGAAAAATAATAGTGTTAAGGTTACCGAATAGTCACGTAAAGCCCCGTCATGTCCAATGAATCTTCTAGTGACTGACCGATACCACGTCATGTAGTCTTGTTGATCCTGTCATTCTTCTTGTTCCGCTGTGACTATGCTGTCACTACGATTTTCCCACATCTGTATATAGTTTGCGTGAAAAGCAGCCCAATTTTCTTGAACGCGTCCTCGCATCTCGATGCGTTGCAGTCAGGTGTCATAATCACAGTTTGGTGGCACGGCTTGTATCATTCCGAATTGTCTCAAAACTCTTTCTGGTCGATGTCACTCGACTATGTGGAAACAAATTAGGGGACACGTCGATAGCCAACTACCGTGACCGTCGATACGGTATTCGGGAAGAGACCCGATGACTTCAGCATAAGGTTGCCACACCACGTCATCCGCCTTCTGCGAATGGAGTGCATCACGGTAAGCTGATAAAACGTGTGCATGTCGCACTTTATTAACCGAAAATGCATCGATCCATCTGTATAGAAAACTATAAATTAGTAAAATGAAAATGTAGTTAATATTATAGAAATTACGATATAACATTTGTATCACCTGTGTCCCAAAGGGACGTCATTAAGCATCTCTTCTCCATCCATTATTCGAGGTTGAACTCTAGGAATACCCAGCCGCCTTGGTGCTATGAATGGAAATCTGTCCCATGCCCACAGTTGTACAAGAATTGACGCCCATGCAACCTCATGTGCACCTGCGCGAGATCCGCGGCACAACTCCCTGTACAAAAAAGCCAAACAGGCACTCCCCTAATTATATTGTCCAGCTATGTCAAAATCATCGAGCAACGGTAGAAACATCAAATGTACATATCGATTTGACTTATCGGCGAATAGACAACCACCGATTAGTTGGAGAATGTACGATCGAACATACCGTCGCACCAACTGCTCATCGTTGTCGTCATGTATAGGTGGTACGTTACGTTCAAGCCATTCGACTTTAAGTTTATTTCCATGAAGGTCATCTCCAACAGGAATTCGACCAAGTAGCCTCTCATACACCTCAACATAGTATGTATCGGTGGTTCCCGTCACAGGCATACCTTCGATATGTAAGCCGAGCTGCACCTGTACGTCCTGGAGTGTAATAGTGCACTCCCCACATTGCATGTGAAATATATGTGTTTCTGAGCGCCATCTCTCAACGAATGCGGTAATCAAAGCCCAATCAAGGCTGAAAAATGATACGCGCGAAATCTCATAAAACCCATTGGAACGTAGATATGAGATCATTCGAGAATGATACTCCACCGTTCGATCAACGACAGCCTGTCGTCGACGCACGCGCAATGTTTCGTACACCTTGTAATTGAAAATAAGCTGTGATATATATGTATATCATACGTTTATTCATGAACAATGGATGTATCATCTTAAAAAGTTAACCTGACCCGTCCACGCTCGTGAGGATCTGTGTGTAGATTGGAGATGTAATAATGAAGGAACTGATGGACCTGAATCCATTTGTGTACAAACTACAATTTAGGGAGTTTTAAAAGTTAGTCGTGCTGTTCGAAAGGTCGCCACAAATCATTAGTAAATGTTCAACCCACCCTACTCTCTCTCTCGGTCACCCAACTCTCTCTCGCTCTCTCGGTCTGCCGCACCCCACCCTCTCCCTCTCTCTGTCCCTCTCCCACTTTTCTCTGTCGCACCCACTCTCTCTGCTCTCTCCCTCTCTCTGCCTCTGCTCTCTCGACGTCGCTCAACACCTGTTCATTACCATCAACCATAAATAACCCCCCGCCCCCTACAGCCTACCCTCTAGTCTGCACACATCGAGAACGCAGGGAATATATTCCCTGCGTTCTCGAGGAAGAGGACGGTCACGGGTGGTTTACCACGTGGACGCCACTTGGATTTGCCTTACACTAATGGCGCATTCGGAGAATGCGCCATTCGTGTATTTTTACCCCGCCACGTAGGACACTAATGTCGCATTCTGAGAATGCGTCATTAGTGTTTAAATTTTTCCCAACTCAAAACGCATTTGCAAAATGCGACTTACCTTACTTTTGTAATAAAAACTAAACCTAACTTATTTTACTAATTTATTTTATTTTCAACAGTACATTTGTAATTTTTTCAGACATTACAGGTTCATGCATTTCGCAAAACAAGGAGAATACCAGTACATACATTAGCAATTATTCACGCACAAATCAAGGGATATCATCAACTGCGTACCGAAAGTATGTCACATAGGAGACTTCTGCATATAGCAACTAGCTATGTTCAACTGGGTACACTTCTATCGAGCCTGACGTTTTTTAAGTCTTGTGCAAGCTCAATCAAAGTTAGGAAACTTATGCATATAGCAACTAGCTATGTTCAACTGGGTACACTTGTATTGAGCCTGACTTTTTTAAGTCTTGTGCAAGCTCACTCCATTACCACCTATACATTGTTAAAGCCCGCCTAAACCTTATTCGAGTCGAGCTGGGCGGGCTTGGGCTTGGGCTAGGCCTAGTTATGTTTACCACTACCAAGAAATTGGTAATTCAACTTCTAGGCAAGTGCCTAATAGGACCACATGGAGGGGAAGGTGCTTTTCTATATGGTTAGATGAGTTATTATTGAAGTGATAATGTCAACCTCTATTGAATTCTTAGCTCAAGCTTTGACATTATGGGTAGGAGCCCAACTGGCTCGTGAAAATAATTAAAGTTTAAAGAAGAAGAGGTCGAAAAAAACTTAGGACTCCTACAATTATTAAAAAAATAATAAAAATAAAAATTACTCTCTCCATCCATTCCACAATATTTAATTATCACATTTTTGAAACTTTTTTGTCCAACAAATGTGGCATGTTAATAAATCAATGAAGCATTAAATGCTTTTTTTTTCCAATTCCAACCCCGTTCTAGTTAAGTTAATGACACCATCAATCTCTCTTTTCATGCAATATTCATAATAAATGAAGTCATTTGTGACTTCCAAAAAAATGAAGTTACTTATGAGAGTAATTTAGTTTATTATGAAATCTTAATGATAAAGCAATCATTACCTTAATTCTTGTATACAATAAAAAAAAATGTGACAAATACTGTGAAACAACAAAAGCATTTAGAAACATAAAAGAAAGGAAAATGCTTTTGTAAGCCACTTTGGGCACTTAGTGGGCATAAATGGATGTCCCTCCATGTGATACACTTCGAGGAGTGTGAGCACACATCTCGAGATTTTACGCATACACCTCGAGGTGCATTGCACGGCTGAACACCCACTTTGGGCCTACTTAGTGCCCAAAGTGAATTACTCTAGCATCTTCCTAAAAGAAATATTATAAGGTAGTTGCGTGATCATCCATTATAATTTAAACTCAACCAAACTTGTTTACTACCTGAGAAATCAAACTTGGAAAGTCGCCTTATTAAACCAAACAATGACACGTGTGATAAAAAAAAAAAAAAAAAAGAAAGAATGACCTGTTTTGGACACTTGAAACGGTCTCTTGATTGTTGATGTTTATTGATTTGTGCATTGATATTTGTGCGCATATAAATAAATATATATTTAAGGGTCACCAACTACCTGAGTGCCCATGAGTCCATTTCGGGTCACTCTAGAACTAGTCATAAAAAAAATCCTCTCCATAATCTGAAAAGAACAATTCCACGACTGCAAATTCTAGTGTCATGAGTAGTATAATGTTTATCTGATCAAAAGATACTGACCAAGCCAGTTGTGCAGGAAAATTCATACTCAAGCTCCAGACAAAGTGATTATTTCAAATATGAAGGCCAAGAAGACTGAAGAAAACTTTTAACAAATCAAACCAAACCAAGTCCTCATTTCTTTCCTTATCCACAAAAAAAAAAAAAAAAAAAAAAAAAAAACTCTCAAGAAAAAAGTAGGCATGATTCAATCCATGATTATATTACCATCGATTTTCCTCGTGTTTTCAGCACGTGATTCGAGAAACATCGACGGCAAAGAATTAGTGCACCCTCAAATTACGTGCCAAAGAGAATCGCTATGGTAAAGCTTTTAGAAGGGCAAGAAGACCAGTGCAGCACAGCTCATTTGTGAGTGTTGGACAAAAAAGGGTAGAGAAGAGAAGACATAGTCCTATTTTTTCTTCTTTATTAGATAGAATCTCTGTCAAAGGCGCAAATCAAGCCATCAAAGAGCCCACATAACAAAGAAAAACACAAGAATAAAAACCCTATGTCCTAACACACCCCTACTGACTACTAGTGTTATGTATCTCGAGATGTGTACATTCGTAGCTCGAGATACATCGTGACGGTTTGCGGTGGGCATTGTGCGTTTTGTAGTGAGATAATATTGTCATTGCAGCATTTCTCAATAAAAAAGGGTCTCTGCATCTGTTTAAGATGATTCGCTCGCAAAGCATCCAAAGCACCCTCAAAGGCACAAATGAAAACTTTCATCACAACCACCACCAACCTCCCAATTATACCAAAAAACCCATGAATCTATTAAACTTTATAGCCTAAATTTTCATTCTTTCATGAAGAACAACTACACCATGTTTCCTTCATGTTTTAGCAATCCAAGCAGCCCAAAGTTCAAGTCTCATCAAGAGACACAAAGCCTCATAACTACAATTTATCAAACACATCTCTGCAACAACAACACTCCCTCTTATCTAACACTCACTTGGTCCAAAACTTTGCACTCTCACTCCCTCACCATCAATGCCACCAACTCTTTCTCCATCACAATTTCCTTGAAACACCCATCAAAGATTTCATTCTTCAAGAGCAGATCAGGGCACAAACACACTACACTTCATTGCCAACACCATCAAAATCATAAAATTAAGCTCTCTTGGGACTTCACTAGAGCCAAATTCACTTCAAATTCAGCTGAGCCTGACTCATGTTTCTACATTGCCATCTCCTCCAACTCCTACATTGAGTTCTTGTTAGGTGACCTACCCAACGAGGCGGGAGCTAGTCGAGTGCGCGAATATGCCATCCCTGCGATGTTGTCTCGGCGGGAACATGTGTTTGGTAGGAAGAGTACTTACTCAACAAGGGCCCAGTTCTTGGGATCAAAGCATGAAATTGGGATTGAATGCAGTGGTGGGGAGTTGAAGGTCAAGGTGGATGGGAAAGTAGGCCTAGTTGTGAAGAGGTTGGGTTGGAAGTTTAGAGGGAATGAGAGGATCTTGGTGGGAGGATCAGATGTTGAATTCTATTGGGATGTCTATAATTGGATTGTAAGTGGTGGTGGTGGTGGTGGTGGTGGAGGGCATGGAGTGTTTGTGTTCCAAGTGGGGGACGTCGGCATCTGGCCGGAGATAGCGGGGTTGGAGAAGAGATTGATGAGGAAGACAATGTTGTTGTCACCATCATTAGCTTGTTCGCCAGCATCAATGGTGTCGAAGTCCTCGACATTGTCATCATCTTGTTCAAGTGTTCTTCAATGGGCAGAGGAGAGCAGTGATGGCGGGAGGAGTTCATGTGCTTCATCTAGATCATGTGGAAGCAATGGAGGGTTTTCTCTGCTACTCTATGCCTGGAAGAGTGATTGAAGTGTTCCAGTTTGTTTTTTGGTTTTATTTTGTGTAATTTAAAACTTTAAACATTTTTTTTCAGGTATGTAATTTAAATAGAGGCATATTGTATATTTTTGATATTGTGTAATTCAAGACTTCTTGATTTTTTTTCTTTGTTGTTAAAACTTGTTAATTTTTTTACTTTTTTTTAATTCTGTAATTTTTTTACATTAATTAATTAAACTTGTAAATTTATTTTTTGAGCTATTCTTTTGTTTAACTAATTCGAGTTGTCCAACCAGTCATCGACAACAATTAATAGTCGATACATGTAGGTTTTATTCCAAGAGGTTCTAGCTAGTAATACTTAAGTATAGATTCACAATTATATTCATCATTTATACTACTGTTACTGAGACATAATTAATTGATGCATTGAATTTTAAATTTGAATGGATAAAAATAAAAAGTAAGTTAGGACCATGCATTTGTCCAAGGAATATTCATTGCCTAGCTTTTTAGTTCTTACAATGAAATCAGATATATGATTTACTTTGGGAATATTTGGCAAAAAAGTGACAATTTTCCATGACTTCCAACTCATCTTGATGATCATCCACGCTTTTATCAAGCCTTAGCCAATCAAAGCATTATCTTTGGATTCCACAAGTACAAGTTTTCCTCTTTGTTTCATTACGTGTAACTTTATTATAGATTACACAAAAAAACTTTCTTGTGGCCGACTTTAAATAAGTTTAAGGTGTGCAAATGCATTTGGTTTAGGATTTAAAACCAATAAATTTTGCTTTCCTCACTATTTTGAAGAACTTTAGAAAACTATGAAAATTACTTTTATGGAGCTTTCATTCATTTGAGGGATGAAAAAAAAAAAAAGAAAAAAGGAAAACATTCTTAATCTTTCTAAATCAAAACATATTCATTCACTCTCACATTCCGACTGAAGGCTGATGTGTAAAGTAAGAGAAAAATAAAAGAATAGATATTAAGTTGATTAACAACTTATTAAACAATATATGCACTATTTGAAAGAAAAATAGGAGTAGCACCAATTGAAGTAAAATTAGGGAACATAAATTGCAGTGATTTAGACACATCCAACGACACTTGCAAATACTCTAATTGAAAAAACTCAATAAAGTGAAAAATAAAGAAATTCGGCAATACAAGAATTGACCAAAGATACCTTAAGATGCATTGATTACAAATGATTTTAAAGTAAGTCATCATGGGCATTTAATCTAGCGGAATGAAAGAGTTTAATTCATACGTCCGATCCCTACGAATTTAAAATTGTTGTTGTCACACTTTGGGTACATAGTTGTGCGGCTGTTGGAATACGTGTAATTTTTGTGTGCACGCATCTCGATAGAGATCCCCTCCTCGATGTATGTTCAAAGTTAAGCAAGCAATCTATGTTAAAAGATCATTGTCCTCAACCTGGAGAGCACCAATCCTGTAGAGGCTCATTTTCTATTTTGAATGTCCACGTAGGTCTCTATATACTTTTAACATACTATTGACTGCTCACAACCAGGAAAAGCTTTGAAATAAAACCACTGATGAGACCAAAGGAATGTCAAAAAATTTAAGATTCATTGTATTCTAAAGAACACAAAACAATAGTAAATGAAATGTACATATAATATACCTTTGTTTTGAAAAGCTACAGCTCATATGCATGCGAGTGTGCAGGTCCCTAACTTTTGAAACTAGGTCTTCCCCCCTGCCTTTGCTGCAAAGACACTCTTGAAGGGCATGCAGCAGAACACCACAGCCTTTGTACACACTTTAGGTTTCCATGTGGCCTAATAATACATGACAAAGAAGATGCCCACCAATGTCACATAAAAAGAAAAGTTAAGGCTGAAAATGGTTGGTAAAGGCAAAGAAGAGAGCAAAGAAAAACTACGAGGCTAAAAACAAACAAATTGTGGGCACATTATTATTTATTTCTTTCTTTCGGTTCATTTTTTTGGGGTTCTTGTCTGGTATTAGAGGCACAAGCCCCGACTAGTCTAGATCGACTTTTTGCAAGGACCAGAAAGATCAAGGACTCCCAACATAAAAAGAAGTTACAAAGAGAAACATGGCCGAAAATGACATGAAGACGGGAAGAAAACAAGGATGGGATGTATAGCAATAGAATCATTTACAACACAAACTTGGTGGGTTATTATAGCGGAAGCAATATGGAAGCAAGAAAATCAAGAAGAGTTCAAGAAGAGTAAATATGAATTTTGAAATTTAATCATTGATGAAGACCTTATGAGAATGTGTGGTAAAACTCGTAAAGATAGAATTATAAATATAAAAATTCAAAGACAAGTAGGAGTAGCACCAATTGACACAAAAATTATGGAAGGGCGGTTGCAGTGGTTTGGTCACCTGCAAAGACGACCTAAAAATGCCCCCCACTAGAAAACTTGATTCAATAGAAACTAAAGAAATTCGACGAGGTAGGAGTTGACCAAAGTTAACATGGGACATATTAATTAGGAGGGATTTAAATGGTTTGGAAAGCTTACCATCAATTGCACTTAATCGAGCACAATGGAAGAGTTTGATCTATGTAGCCGACCCCAATTAATTTGGGACTGAGGCTATGTTGTTGTTGTATGAAGACCTTCTGGAAAGTACAACTCTAAGAATATATGCATAGACCCTAAACAGATACTTATTGGACTTTTAATACATCAAGGACTCTTAAACTTAACTGCAGTATATACTAAAGATTCTAGATATAATTTGAATGTATCTTACTTACATCAAGAAGGTTCAGTGATTTAATTTGTAATTGGTTATACAAATTATACAAGAGTAAATAACACGAGCAACATTGTAGGTGCAATGTGCCTTTATTTTAGAGATACCACATTAGCTGCCTGAGGCTCTTGTTTTATCAATGACCTACCACCGAATGTTTAATTGAATATTTCTAACCTGGTTTTCTAGCACCAGGAGTGAATATCTGTCCAATTGCTTCGAGTGCAGAAACATTCCAGCTCTCAGCATGCCTAACAATCTGAAAAACAATGCAAACATATAGTTGGTGAAAGTTCAGGTCAATCATACAAACATTCCGGCGATACCTAATGTTTGAAAAAGTTGTTTCTCACTTTTAATTCATCGTCCAACTCGTAAAGTGTTCTTCCTTCAATGGAAATAAGTGGTTTCCATGGGAGTTTCAGATAGGTTCTGCAAGGTGGACCACCAAAGTCAAATTTCAAACATAGGATGTACTGCTTGCACTAAAAAAAAAAGAGAAATTGTCGCTTTACTTAATCTACTTAATCAGCGGAGGGAGCGATTTGATTCCTTAAAGAGCATCTCCCATAAATCTCATCATTCACTTTCTATGCATGCATCATAAATGGGACCGCATAAGAGAAGGATGGTTACAAGGTCATACATATAAAATAAAAATCAATCACCAGATTCGTCAAACAATGCATTAATCAAATGAATCTTATTGGACCCATGTACAAATAATCACAGCCAGGATTATTTCAATGATATCATAATCAACTCCCAACATGTCAAGCTCCACTTTAGCAATGAGAAAAATGATGATTCCTTAGTCTATGCCAAAAGACACTGAATATTTGAGGCCATGCATGCTAAGCAGAAATATTTGTGCTAACTATAGAAATTCTAATAGTTTCTCCCAAGAAACAACAATCTAGCTAAATAAAAAAATTTAGCGGATATTGCAACAATTAAGTTCATTGCCACAATTTTATATTACTTCAAAAAGAAAAATCCATCATCACAAAAACCAATCAATGAGACAAAAAGATGCAGTTCAATGGCTAGCATTCAGATCAAGTGTGAGCATACAGCCAAATCAAATGAGAATAAAAGTCACCAAGTTAGCTACCTTAATTTCCATGTAGCTAATACGGACTTAGCATCAGAATCAGCGCCCTGTTCAGCAGCAGCTACACATTAGCTATAGAAGAAAGTGCTGAGCTTTTACTCAATATTAACATTAACAGACTCAGCATCTTATGCAGTCAAAAGAGTCACAAGACATGGACGTGAGAGGTGAATGCCACTCAACAAGTCCCACTTGAGTAACAATGTGCGTTAAATTTCAGCAAAAAACAATGTGATGTTTAAGGTGATTACAGCATAAAAGGGAGAAAGAACTTAAGAGACAGACCGTACAACCAGGTGACGGCCCAAACTTATATATCTGCAAGTTGTGACCATCCACTAGTTTGGAGAGTCACCAGCATGTCTAATCCGACAAAGGACGAGTAATCTTAAACAAAGAAATGGGATACTAAAACTCTATCTTCAAAGTGGATGGGAGAACAAATCAGCAAGAGTGGGAGATATAACCGAAACCTATCAAGGAAAATCTCCTAAAGATAGAATAGTTTCAGCAAGAACGTAATTCAATACCTTCTCAATTTGTTTCAAGATAAGAGTTGGATGTTCAAAGAAAGGCACAAGCAATTTTATATTCTGTGCATACAGATTCTTACCTGCACAACAAAATAACAAAAAGTTAGATGGCAGCATTGGCAAGGGTATCCAATCACCAATTACTATGAACCGCATCATTGTGGAGTCTAGTCATTTGACTTCACTCAGCTGACTAAGTTATTAAATTTGAAATAACACCTCTACGTATCAGTTCAATACTCATTCATTGCTAGTGGTTTGAAAAAATCGATTGCATATATCAGCCAATCATTAGACACAAATAGCTCTAGATGGATCAAGGGCCCAAGATATTGAATTTTTGAATATTAGAATTTTGTCACAATATGGGTATTATTTACCATAACACCTTTACAAGTCCAACGCAAAGCAGATGTCAAATGAACCATGGCACGCAAATAAAGTTTTCCCGTGCAAGTATCATAAATCAAGGGCTAAAGAATGTTACAACGGAAGCTAGCATTTGATGCTAAGAGGGAACTGGCAAGCGCATAGGGATTGTCACGCTACCCCTGCAAATAGGTTAATGTTCAAAGAGTAAACTGATTAAGAGACTAAAAAAGATCAAGCACTCATGTTAATGTCCTCAGTTTGTTACGACTTGTTGCATTAGTCAGATAAAAGGTACATGCATATCTTTGTCCATCTTTGGTGCATGCCCAGCAACAGCCAACAGGTTCATCCTCTACTTAGCTTAAACAAGCTCTCAAAGGACCACACAGCTCCCCTAAAAAACAACTACTCCAGTAAAGACACAACAAGTGGGCCCATGTAAGGTTGAAGCATGCATCGCATACATCCTTCAATACTTGAAAATGAATAGAACTCTTCACCTCAATAGGAGGAGGATGCCCTTAACAACTAGAGCAACCAATGACTGGCTTTTTATAAATGTTTTAGAAAGTTAAAGCCCATTTTTCATTCTCCTTCACAACTAAACATGGAGATTGAAAAAGACAGAAAGAAGAGAAAATCTAGAAATACATATTCTTTAATGACTATGATCTAAACATTACAAATTTACAACCTAAGAATACATTTACAGACTTTAGGCAATGTCTTATTAGACTTCTAATACATCAAGGACTCTCTATACATTTAATAAAATAACTTTATATGATGACACAAAGTCTCACAACTGATCGAATTGTGTCACTGCTCTATTGATTGTTGCTTGTTAAACTCAATTGCGAGCTCGATAGTTGTCACAAAACCAAGGAGAATCCTTGAGGAACCACTTGTCCAAATCAGCAGGGTCAACGTCACAGAAAGCCCCTTAAATTTGATTAATGGGAAATATGAAAAGATCAATTTTCCAAACCACTCGTTTTAGTTTGAACAATACTATCCTAGACTCCTAGAGAGATTCAGTCCTGATTTGATTTTGAATATTAGAAGAACTTGGTAATTCTCATTAATCAATCAAACTCATAGAACTGATCAGATATAGCTGTCCAAGATGGGATTGTATTAGCATATTCAAACACGTAATGCTGCATAGATGCTTGGCATTAGTCAACCATCAAAGTGTCTTCTGTGTCGTAACAAATTCCTACAACAACTTCTATAGCTCACCCGTATTAATGTATGCAAGCAAAAGATGACATGAACAATCTTATATGCACTAAAATAAGTTCTGATCATACCACGGAACTTAATAGTTGGATCTTCAAAGGCACAGTCTTCAAAATAAACTGACGAGCTGAAGTTTCCTGCCATATACAAAAATCACTCATCATTCTCTCTTATAATTTTTGTTTTCTTTTTTCCTTTGAATTTGTACGAATTTTATCACAATGAGATTGTTCAACATAGTCAAATAGATGTGTTCGCAAAGTATTCAGGACAATTTAATTTCAATAATAATTGTCAAGAATGAATAAAAATAGAACTTTGGAGGAATACATTAAAGTCTAAAGACTTTAAGTTGAGTAGGACGAAGACCGAATGCATGCATTGTGAGTTTAGAAATACTAGGCATCAAAATAGATTAAGTGGTAAAATTAGGGGAAGTAGAACTTCCTAATACAAACCACTTTAGATATCTAGAATTAATCATACAAAATGACGGTAATATTAAAAATGATGTTACACATAGAATTCAAGCTGGATGGAAAAAGTGGAGGAATGTAATAGGAGTGGTATGTGATCGAATATTGGGTGGTAAAGAAAACAACAATCCTGCTATGCTTTATGGAAGTCAATGTTGGGCGGTAAAGGAAACAACATAAAATGAATGTAGCTTAAATGAGGATGCTTAGGTGGATGTGTGTAGGGCTGGCAAAATGTGCCCGGTCCCGTTTGTCCGGTTTCGTCCGGACCCGTTTTAAACGGGACCGGGCGGTATTTTTGTGAAAAACATACGGGACTGGATAATATTTTTTGTCCGTTTAAAAATACGGGACCGGGACTTGACAAAAATTCTTAAAAAACGGGTACCCGTTTATTGATTAATTTGAAGGGCATATAGGTAATTTCACACTCCATAACCTAATTTCACATCTCACCGTCTCACTCTCACTCTCTCACACTCACATCTCACCGTCTCTCTCACTCTCCCTCTCGCTCTCACCGTCTCTCTCACTCTCACAGTCTCACACTCACATCTCACCGTCTCACCGGGTCCGTCTCTCTCACGGTCTCTCTCACCAAACCATCTGCTCTGCCTCTCCCGCCCTCTGCCATCGCCGCTAGCCAGTCGCCAGACTCGCCGTCGCCACCATCTCGCCGTCTCGCGCTCGCCGCCGCCACCATCTCGCCGTCTCGCGCTCGCCGCTCTCGCCGTCTCGCGCTCGCCGGTTGCCATCGCGGCACCGCCGTGCGTGCGCTCATGCTCTCCTCGTTGCTCCACTCGCGATCACCACGCTTTTCAGTCCCATGCCGTCGAGCTAGTTAGCGAGGCCGATTGACTTGGAGACGAGAAAACGAGGGTTTCGTACTTTGGTCTTTGTGGAGGTCGGACTGAGCAAGAGAGAGAGAGACTGTTGGACGGGTCGATCTGCGACCGTTGGATGGCTCGACCCGAGAGTCTGGAGCGCTCCGCGTGGCGGGATCTGACGGTCAGAAGGTATTATTGTTCCTCGGTGGACCTTTCGAGAGATGTCGAATTGGGATATGTTATAGTTGTCAACGTGTTTGGAGAGCATGCTATGATGGAACATACAATTTAGATAAACATAGATCTCTCAAATATAATAGTTTTTTATGTTGATACGTATTAGTTTTTTATATTTTTGAAAAATAAAATGCATGTATGATTGTAATTTAGTTTTTATTGTGATTATTTGTGATGATTGTTTATAATATATTTAATATTTATTTTTTTGGTAATTGGTGACTTGTAGAGTAAGTTGTAGTTGAGGGTTTTTTTAAAAAAAACAATTGATAAATAAAATATTTAATCATATTTAACAATAAAAAACGGACAAAACGGGTCCCGTATGTTTGTAAAACATACGGGACTGGACAAAAAAAAATTGTCCGTTTCAAAAACGGGACCGGGTCCGGGCACCAAATTTAATAATTTTAGAAATGGGTGCCCGGTCCCGTTTATGTCCGTTCCCGGATTTTTGCCAGCCCTAGATGTGTGGTAAAACTTGTAAATATAGAATAAGAAATACAAAAATCCAAAAAAAAGTAGGAGTAGCATCAATTGACACAAGGATTAAAGAAGGGTAGTTGTGGTGGTTTGGACACCTACAAAGACGGTCTACAAATGCCCCCGCCTTAAAACTCGACTAACTTGAAACTGAATAAATTAAACAATGTAGGGGTAGACCAAAGCTAACTTGGGACGCACTAATTAGGAGAGATTTAAAAAGTACACCACCAATTACACTAAATCGAGCGCAATGGAAGGCTTTGATCCATGTAAGCCGACTCATTAGAGGCTTTGTTTTTGTTTGTCAAAATTTATCAAATCAACAATGATCATGCATCCTAGGTTATGTCTGTTGACTCTGTTCATTAAATGAATGGAGCACACATTCAATGATTTCGTTTCCATTAGGTCATTTTTCCCAACTTGCACGGTCTGATTAGACATACTTGATATCATATTTGGTTGGGTTTTGGATGTTCAGTTTTATAATGCAAAACATACTCTTTATATAAATTAATCACCATGAATCATTTAAAATAATTGATTCCGTTAATAATCATTTCCTAAAAACTGGTAGTTACACTCCTAAAGACTTTAAGGTGAACAAACATAGAATGAGAGAATTTAGAAAAAAAAAATAATAATAATCAAGTTTTTGAAAAACCCTAGTTATCTTACCTGTCAGAAAATATGCGTTCTTGTAATCTAATTGGAGAATATCAATTACGTCATCTACACAACTAATAGAAGGTTCTGCATTTGGTACATTACGAATTGTATCCAATCTGTGCGGCAAAAAAAAAATGAGGTTATGTTTCAACTTGGGAAAATAATGGTGTTGCACAAGATCAATTAAAAGCATAGAGACATACTGCGGAGCAACCTCCACAATGCCAGGAAGTCAACTGAGCTTTTTAAGAACAATGGGGAAGTACATGATTTTTTTTTCCATTAAAGAATGTTTGAGAAGACACTTATCCTCAAAACCATGTTATCGAAAGATCATCGATCATCGAATATCTCCATTAGTAAATATTCTAATAAGTATGACACTTTTACAGTTGATGTTGTTACGAGTTTTTTGTGGATTGGTCACCACTAGGAATTGCATAAAATTAGGCTACTGGACAGTCTGGACTGAGCTGGACTACCTAGAAAGTTTTAGCTTCTATAATGGCATGAAGTTGCTTTGGAAATGGGAATCATGGGGAAAGATTTGATTGGTTACAAGTTTCCACTTCTTCTTTTCTCACAAGTGGTGGGATTTGATCTCTTAACCACAAGGCTTGCATGGTGTATCAACAAAAGGTACTGAGAGGCATAATCTCCATATTCAACTTCGCAAATTAAGGTGCTAATCAATGCAACATAAGATTATGTAGAACTGGACCTTCGCCTCATATGCTATATTGCATTTCAAGTATTGCTCGTTTCCGCATCATTTAAGCTTCTTATTCAATTTTTTTGATGGTTATCATTTATCTTTCCAAAGAAAATAAATATTCCCAGGCGACTTTTTCTAAGCAATTCTATAGTCAAATTTATCAAATCAATCTCATGCACAAGCAATGCCACTGGTAAACTCATCCATTATTGATAATTGAGAAACTGGTCAAGCTAGCAACTTCCATCCCTGAAAGATTAGTTTATGAAATAGAGGAAAAAAAGATAACTTTGGGATGCATTGATCAGGAATAGCATTGAATCAACAACCGAGTAACCCAAACCAACCTACAAACCCCCTCACAAACTCTCAAAAAACCTAATTCATCAAAAACTCCTCTACTGTCTACACAGTTCCAATCTTCTCCACCACCCCCACGGGGTGTGGTGTAGTGATAAAGAAAAGAACACTTTAACTTTGACTGAGGCAGAGACCATGAGTTCGATTATGGGGCAACATTATATTTCATTGATTTCTCCCGGGTTATGTCACCTGCAAAGACGGCCTACAATGCTCCCACTAAAAAACTTGACTCAATAGAAATTGAATAAATTCGACGAGGTAGGGGTAAACCAAAGTTCACTTGAGACGCATTCATCAGGAGGGATTTGAATGGTTTAGAAAGCTCACCATCAATTGCACTTAATGGAGCACAATAAAAAAGTTTGATCCATGTCTATGTTGTTGTTGAGGTTTCTCTTAGGTGCCCGACAAGCTATGATGAGATTAGTCGAACCAAAGTAAGAAGGTGCTGAAAAAGGTTAAAAAAAAAAAAACACTCCCACTCCCACTTCAAATCAAACGCAAACCACATTCATCACCAAAAGCCACACCACAACCCCCAAAACTACAACAACAAATAATAAACCCTAACAACCAAACAAGCAACAAAGACGAAACCAAAAGGGGTACCAACCTCCGATTCTTCGCAGAGATGACCCTGAGCAGCTCTGTGACTCCAGCAACCGCGATCTTCACCAGTCGCGGAGTCTCGCTCTTTCTACGCCCGATCCCCGAACAGCGAAGTCCTCGCCGGATCTGAAACAGAGGAAAAGATGAGATTTGACGTTCACAATTCGACGAATTGATGGAAGAGATTAGGGTTTCGAAAGCTCACATTGAGAGGAGGAGGAGAGGAAGAGATTTTTAGGTTACAAATTGCCGCCATTGTCCCTCTTCACTGTGTGCTGAGTGGGCGAGATTTTCAGGACAGTTAATTTTACACGTGGCGTCTCCTGAAGATGACACGGCAGCAGTTTCTTTCCTTTTTTTGTTTTTGAAGGGTAAGGGTAAGGGTTCGTTTGGTTTCAGATATCAAAATGATTTTCTGTTTTCGGAGTTTTCAAAAATCTAGGCCTTATTTGGTAAGGGTGGCAAAATAGGTCATGACACGATAACGCGACACGCCTAACACGAAATATTAGTAGGTTAGGGTTGAGCTTATATGGGTTCGGATAGAAAACGGATCGACCTGTTTATGATACAAAATAAATAAGTCGTGTCATGGGTTGACAAGTTAACTCATTCATTAAATACAATACTTTTGATGTAATAGTTTAAATGAGTAAAGATATTTTAGATTTTTAGCACTTATCCAATTAACTCACATCTTCTTACAACAAAATATGATAATCATTTTTTTTTCAATTTAAATTTTTATTTTTAGAGGAAATATTTTTTATTTTTCAATATATTATTTATGTGTTTACATTTTATTAATAATTATTTATAGAGAAAAAAATTAATTTTTTTCATGAAAATACAATTTAGATATTTTTCGAGGATTCCTATAGTTTTTTATGCATGTGTTATTTTTAATGAGTCATTGAACTCTATTGTTAAGGCTTAAGACTTAAATAAATAAAAAAAGTAAAGTAAAAGTTAAGACTACAACCCCATTATATTTTGTTGACTATTTAATTATGTTTATATTTATTATTTTCATTTAAGTTTATTCATGTAGATATATTTTAAAAAGTTGTACATAAATTGTAAAATTCTAAATAAATTAAAAAAATTAACTAAAATATTTAATAAATAGGTTGCACGAAGACCCGACATGTTTAACGTGATTAATAAATAGGTCGGATTTGGGTTTGCCTTATATGGATTTATGACACGACACGTTTATACACGATAACACGGATTGTCACGCCTATTATTATTAGGTTCCAAAAGTTTTTCAAAGGCCTTAAGAGCTTGTTTGACTGTTCGTCTTATCGACGCTAAAAACTACATTGGTAGACCCCAATTTGTTGTAGACTTGTAGGTTGTGTGGAAAGTCAATAATGATGATTAATGTAATTTGTCGAGATGTGTAGACCGAAATAATATTCACACGTCGATTAAATGAAACTTCATAATAAAGTATATAAATGAAGATCTTCTTTTAATTAGTATTGATACATTTTGAAATAAAACCTCACAAATAAATATTGGAGATGGTTAAGTTGGGGACAATATCAATACTGATCATAGAGATCATAAGCTTTGAATACCGATTGAAGATCACAAATAAGTTAAAAAGGGTCACATTTGAAAAAAAAAAACATTTAATACTAATTATTTCTTTTTTTGGAACCAAATTATAGATACAAATTATACAATGAATAACTGGTACTAGAATCGAAAAATAATTAGTTTATCTTCTTCTTCTTCTTATGGACCCTATCTAATTAATTTGTTTATTTTATGTAAATCTTCTACAAAAAGCTTCTACTTGAGTGACTCTCATTTCACCCATATCTTTCTTTTTTGTAAGATATTTTATCTTTTCTTGTTGGAAAATTATGCACTAGGCTCCAAGGAGGAGTTAATGACTTAATGATACAATGCTAAGTAATTAATGGATAAAAATGAAGTCCTAGGTTCTAGACAACATGATCACTATAAGTAATTAATGATACATAAACTAATGAGAAGTCTAAGATAATGCTCATCCTACAAGAATCTTATCTCTTCCTCCTAATCACATAAATTTCACAATAATTGGTCCATTACTTAACAAAATGACAAATACACATTCCAAACATGCATGGCAGCACTTCATCTTTTTTACCCGTTAAACTTTTTAGATATAACGCTAGAAATACACCACAAGTTTACACTGCCCCTTTGACGACCAAATATATGCATCGAATTACACGCTCAAACATCTCAAGGTACGTACATCACAGTTCATTTTTGTTTTGGAGGAAACAGGTCCATCACAGTTTTCAATTGAATCCAGTTAACCCTCGTATACATAATAAGATTTTTACACATAACTTTCAAATATTGAACAATATTGAGATGATTGGAACTTACATAATTATCCATAAGTTTTAATTAATTCTTAGTTTTATAATCATATTCCTTTTACTATCAATATTAATGAAATGAATGAAATGTTTGTACCAGATGTACGAAGGGCTGGAATAAACCAGAACAGGGTTGGGCAAAGTTAAACTATGATGGGGCTGTAGTTCCTGACTCGATAAAGGCGGCAACGGCATGCATTATCAGAAGCGACCAAGGTTATTTCGTAGGCGGCTTCATGGCGAAATTAGGGGAATGCTATCTCTTAAAGGCGGAGCTTTGGGGCATCAAATTGGGCCTACAAGATACTAGGAGCAGAGGAATTCAACGCCTCATCGTTGAGACAGACTCTCTCGAGGCAGTTCAAATATTGAAACAAAATGCGACAATGATGCAAGCTGAACAATTGATTATGGACATCGTGCATCTCTTATCCCTTGATTGGAACATCTCTATTCGCCACACGTTTTGAGACAACAATGCATGTGCGAACCATTTAGCGAAGGAAGCTTTGATGATGACCGATGACTATAGGAAACTATTTAGTCCTCCACATGAAGTCCTCTTGTTATTGCAGCACGATTTAGCTGCTTAAGTAATTTTTGATCTAATTATAGGGCCATCATGCCTGTGTATTCACCAAAAAAAAAAATTGCAATTTTTAAATCCGTGGTAATTGTATTGAAGTCAATCCTTATAAACTTCCAGTAAAGATACATATTCACTAAGGCTTATGTTATATGAATTATACACTCACCAAAATTAGAATTAAGAATTTAACAATTAATGCACGATACAAAAATAAGAAAGTTTTATAAAATTGAGTTTAACGAAAAAACAATACTTCTCGTGATAACCGAGCGGTAGCTCCATTGATACGGTATGTGATCACCCATGGTCGAGGTTTAAGGTTCTAATTAACCTCCCCATGAGCAAGTTTTGAGGTATAAGCATGTTTGTTAATTATAAAAAAAGGGTTTGGTGAGGAAAAATAAATTTTAATAACTTCAAAACAAATTAAATTGGGTACACATCATTTTTAATGTTTGTTTGTCTTTTGTTTTCAATGGGACAACATATACATTTTGTATAACATGCATGTTAGTCAACTTAATGAATTAATCCTCATATCCTTGACAAAGAAAAAAAATCGTCATAAACAAGTGAAAATGAATACACAACGGCCGTCCCAACTGCCAAACATGGACAGAACAACAGTGGCAATCCCATACTGGGAAATGCATGAAAATCAAAGATAGGTTTAATTTCCTTGAATATGTAGCATTGAAAGAGAAAAGGCAACTGCCATCCCAACTGCCTTGCATGGACAGTGCAACAGTGAAAATCCCTTAAACCTTTTTTTTAGGGTTCCCAATTTCGTCAATGAATATTTTATGATTAATAAAGCTTTGAGAGTACCGTCTCCTTTCATAAAAAAAAATCATTATTCCATGTGGCTTATTAAATTTCTCTCCCTTTATTATGAAAAGTATAAATCCACTTTTACAGTATATACACATGAAATGAAAGGAATTAAGACAAAATATATTGATTAATGCTAAGCCAAATATCAAAATAAAGGACTCAGAGTGCAATACTACTTTACAAGGAATTATAATCCTCCTAAACAAGTGCCTAGTTAAATATCAAAATATAGTTGGGCTTCATTGTAGAATTTTCTTTTATATATATATATATATACAAAAGAAAATACATTTTATGGTGTGTATTTACAAAGCATGATGATATTTATATATATATCATCATCATCATCATCATCATCATCATGGTTTGTAAATACACACCATAAAAAAAGTTTAGTATAATAGTGAGGCCTCCATGATTAATTATAAAATGTAGATATATGTATACATGGACATTATAATAAGATAATCACATTTTTTTCTTCATTTCTTGAATGAGATTCAGGGGCACCCCTCAATAATGCATAGATGGTAATGAAGTGGTGTGAGACTCCACAAGGATTGACCAGAGAATCTGTACATCTTCACAAGGGCATGACTTCACGTCGTCGTATAGAATGTATATCCCCCTCCCTTAAAAAGATCAAGAAGAAGAGAATGAAGAAAATGCAATATATGAACAATGTGAAAAGCGTGGTGTAAGTGATTGAGGTAGAAGTGCGAAAGAAACGAAATCAATGAATGCATTGCAATGCCAATGAGCATGAAAGAACATATATATATCGACGGAATAATAACGAAATGTTTACTCTTTTGATTGGCCATGTGGATATGATCCCAGAGCTTCTTCAATGGAGAGAGGAAGGACTTGATCCACTTCATTTGGAGAAGTACTATGAATGATTCATGTTAGGTGAGAAAATGGGAAAAAAATAGCTAGAGATGAAGCTTTGCTTAGACAAGGGTGGAGTCTATATCACTATTCCTCTCATACACACACATTCTATTTTTTTTTTTCCACTTGAAGGGCAATCATGAAATACACAACAAATTGTCTTGGTGCCTTGTCTTTGTCGAAACTTTTCTTCTTTTTTTTCATCCTTGTGTGACAAGGAGCCCTGTATTAACTCCTATAAGTCACATTCACACTTCACTGGCCCTTCACTTCCTTATATTCCAAGTCACATATATGGTTTGTCACAATTTGCTTTAGTGTGTCCTAAAAGGTTCTTTCTATGTGGCATATATATCTAGCTAGTATAATATCTGTGTTGCCATATTGAGATTTTAGCAGTAAACTTGCAAGTAAGCTTGTGGAATTAGTACCGCTCAAGCTTCGTCGATGAGTGCTAGAAGTGCTGATATTGGATTGGGTTTGCCCGTGTCGATGTCATAACGAGTCAAGATATAATTAATTAAGATGCCTAAGCTTGAAATCAATTATATATTGGCAGTTTTGATTATCTTGAAACAGCACTCAAACTGAAAACATAATTATTTGTTGGATTGGAACTACCTTAAAAATTCAAATTATTCAGTATAGAGCTTGAGCAATTTGGATGATTCTATATATACTCGATCGAGGTTATGAAATAGGCAGTTCTAGTTCTGAACTTTTCAATTAATGAATTGCTTTCTGTTTGGCATGATTGTAGTACCCTGGCTGCCTATGTGCTTTGATTTTTATAGGATCACTATAATGAGTCAAAAGTGTTGTGGAATATGGATGACCATGCATGTACACCAACATATTGTGTAGTCATGTAACTTGTATTTCTCACTTAATAGTACCTTCACTTGTCTATATATTGTCATGTAACTTGTAATCCTCTCCAATGTACACCAATGTTGGAATGGAAAACTTCTCATTCCAACTATCTCAATTATTCTCTTCTCCTTTGTAGTAGTAGTTTGTAGTAATAGAAGTTTTTAGTCTTCTATTTTCCTTTTCTAGTTCTTAGCAAGTTCCAACTCAATTTACAACACGTTATCAGCACGAAGTTGCTCTACAAGAGGAGGTCTTGAAGATCAAGAAGCTTTTCAAAGATATAAAGCTAAGAAGGTATAATTTTTATTAATTTAAATAAGTTCAATTTATTTCCATGTTGTCATTGTTAATTTCTTTTTTGTTACACTAGAACAGTTTTGGCCTTTAATAGAGGTTTTAAAACCCCTATTAAATAGAGTGTTATTAAATGTCATGTGAAAATGTGTTGTGTTTTAATTTTTAATACATGTATTACATAGATGTTTTTTAAAACTCTTATCAATTAGGTGTTATTTAATAACACCCCTTTTAATAGGGGTTTAAAAACCTCTATTAAATACCAAAATTGTTCTAGCGTTACATGCATATTTAATTATGTAAATGTACTTTATTCATACATTATGCATTGTAACGTCACCGACTACGAAAGTATGCTCTGTAGCCTGCGTCTTGTACGATCTTCTACATCGAAATCAAAAGTCAATGTGTGACATATAGTTTTGCTCTTAAAACTACAAACGATTAGTTATTGTTCTATTCTTGATTTCATAATACAAATAATGCTATAAGTTTGAGTTGATAGTGGGTAAGCCTTGTCCCCGGTAAAGCTAAACATTGAAAGGGAGACGGGTTATCCCGTTCGAGGAGGCATGATATTAAGTAGACTATGTCTTGCCACCCAACCTGGAGGTTGTCCCACCAACTCATACGAATAGTACATTTTGTTTATTAATGAATCAAGTTGTGAACATATATTTAATCATATGTTATGTTTTTACATAAAAAGAGAAAAACTATTATATATTAAATTTATTTTCAAAATATTATTCAACCATAGTTGAACTTGTTGCCTTATTATATTACCGACAAGAATTATTTGTCATGACAATTAGATACTACAATTTGTGAATGAAGCATATATGCGAAACTGTGTGTTATACACAATCATTCGCCAATTTCTCGATCTTTAGAGATTTGAAAAGTGAATATTTCACTTTATATATATTTTCACCTTATGGAGTTATATATATACATACCAAAAGGGTAATGCTCCAAAAGCTCAAAATGAGCGGCTGGGTCTCACGCTACAAAATTTAATCAGTCAAATATTAATTATAATTCCACAAATTTTTATTACCTCTATGTTGAGGCTATGTGGAAATATGACTGATGAGACAATAAAAATAAGGTCACGTGGCCCGCCTCGACTTATTGCTGCAACAAATATCGAGTGCGCATGTCAATCCAATAAATATTAAGGATTGATTTCTTGTCTCATGGTAGCTGAGTAAAATAATGAGATATTATAAATATAATATCGCTCCCGTCCAATTAGTTCAGCTTCAAATTAAGAAGCATATGTTGCATGTAATGATCATGATCGCAATAATAAATTTATGGACGTGGAAAATGTGAAAATATCAGGTAAAGGTCGTATTGACAATTCCACAAAAAATTGGAACAAAAGTGGTGCACCACTACAAAGGGCAAATAATTATTGACAATGAGCGCTCATAATTGTGACATTTTTTGGTCATATATGAAAGGCTATTTTGCCTAAATATTGTCATATATATACCCGAATATTTTTTTGACCTTTACCATGCCTTCAAAATCAAAGGCAAAATATTATGAATTTTATCATTGAAAATGGCTCGATAAAACAGGCACATCGAGATCTGTTTAAATCGTGACCTAAATATATGCGATGAGTTTATGTCTTGTGTATCGTGCTACATGCGTGTACATTATAATATAAAAGTGAATATTTCTCGAATTTGAACTTAGCGGAGGCTAATGCTCAGGCAAAATCTGATACAACAATTTTATTGTTAATGTCTTGTTCAGAAGAAGTCTACTCAGAATAATAGAAAATTTATCTATATGAATATGATTTAATCTGAGTATAATATTTCCGGCTTTAACTTCTGGAATATATAAGGCACATTAAAACGAATGTCGTCATAAATCAAATGACATTCATTTTGTGGAAAGATCTATTTGATTATCCATAATCATCGATAATGCAAAAATATCGTAAATTCGCACGGACATCCTTTATCGAACTGAATTTTTTTTATCAGCTGGAGATTATTTCAAGGCAAATCAATAGGAGACTTATATTGATTTAACTCTCTATCAATCATATTATAAGATGCCTTGGATCCATAATAGGGAATTTATTTATAACAAGTTTCGCTAATTGTCACTTTGATGAAGTAATTTTCCCACCATTAGGGGGAGATATAAGCCAATTCAAAAGGAATGGCGTGAAATTGCTTGAAACACATCAAATTGCATTAAATTTGTTGTATTATGATCCATGTATAAATTAATATGAACTCAAAGTTCAAAGGATCATTCAGTAGCAACAAGTTATTAATCAATTACTTGATGCAAGTACTATACACAAAAGAGTGACAATCATATGCTTCAGCATTAAATGGTTCATATAGAAAACGATGTACATGTGCAACAAAATGCACAAGATGTCTCACCCATGTGAACATGAGGGGGAGAATCAAAAGGAGTTATTGATTAGTGCATTGCTCTATTTTTTCCTTAGCGATGATTTTATCCTACTGAGTTTTCCTAGCAAGGTTTTTAATGAGGCGATCCTAACATTATTATACTCCATATAAAAAGAAAAAAATTATGAAAGCAAATAATGTACTCTTTTTTCCTATACTAGATTTTTTTCCCACATGATTTTTCTAGTAAAGGTTTTAATGAGGCATATATATATTCTCTCAAAGTGTATCGATGTGTTGCACTCTTTTCCTTAGCTATGGTTTTATCCCACTGAGTTTTCTTAGCAAGGTTTTTAATGAGGCAATCAATAATATTATACTACAAATCAAGATTGACGAGAACATTGTACTCTTTTTCCTATACTAGATTTTTTTCCACAGGGTTTTTCTAGTACAGGTTTTAACGAGGCACAATCTCTAAGCAAGTGTCATCCAAGGGGGAGTGTTGTGGAATATGGATGACCATGCATGTACACCAACATATCGTATAGTCATGTAACTTGTATTTCTCACTTAATAGTACCTCCACTTGTCTATGTATTGTCATGTAACTTGTAATCCTCTCCAATGTACACCAACTCTTCCATGTATTGTCTATGTTGCTTGTGATGTGTTGTATGACTTGTGGTGTATATATAACTTGTACACATTGTATAAGTACAATTATCATCATCACCAAATGGCCTATATAAAGGGTGTCAACCCCATTGTAATTCACACACCAAGTTGAATGAAAACTTCTCATTCCAACTATCTTATTTCTTCTCTTCTCCTTTGTAGTAGTAGTTTGTAGTAGTAGAAGTTCTTAGTCTTATATTTTCCTTCTCTAGTTCTTAGCAAGTTCCAACTCAATTTATAACAAAAAGTATTATTCTTCTTGTTTTTGGTGATTGATCTGTTTTGTAAATTATGTGATGGGAACTCAAAAGAATATAACCATCTTTAGACAGAACATATCAATTATACAAGATCGATTGCGGTTCGTCTTGTTGAAACTTCGAGCACGACGAGCATGCAGAATCTTTGGATTGACTACGTGATATCATAAAATTAGAGTTGGCATAGGAATTTAGCACTAGTTAAAATTAGTTGCCGAAGAAATAAAAGTAGACGTGATTCTAAGGCACACACTAATAAGGTGAAGACACTAGTTGTTTTCTCCTCCATGAGTTCTGATTATATGATTAGCTAATCTTATACAATAACTAGTTGGCATCCCTGACATGCAAGATTAAGTATCAAAATATTATATAAAAAAAACGTTGAAAAAAATGTAAAAAGAATTATTATGTAATCTCTAATATGAACTCGAAGTCGCTTCTTTTAGATCCCTCAACAATTAATAAAAAAATACTTGCAAATACTATGCATATTTACAAATCTACACAAAACATTAAATATTTACAATATTGCATAGAAATAGCTGAGTTTGAACTCATGACCACTTACTCATAAATCTAATACCATACCATTGCACCACCCAATTGATTGTTCAATTTGGTACGATTTGTGTAATACACAACAATTAGGATGAATGAGGTGCCAAAAGTAGTAACAATGAGTACTTATAATTTGACTCAATCTAAAATACAACACTCACTATAACTCATTTTCTTTTTTGTAGAGATATCACTTTCTTTTTAATAATTTAATATATGATGTACGTAACATCTACAAATAAATATAAAATCACGAAAAAAAATTAAAAACCAAAAATCTTATTTGTATAACAGTTAAAAACATAAAATAATCTAATAAATCATGTACGTAGTATCTAATAAATATGAAATTTCGAAAAAAAATAAAAACCAAAAATCCTATTTGTATAACAATTAAAAACATAACATAAAAATAGCAAAAAAAAAGAAAATTAGAAAATTGAAATTTAAAAACAAAAAACCCAGATATCAATTAAAAATATAACCTAAAAATAGCAAAAAAGGAAAATTAGAAAATTAAAATTTAAAAACAAAAAATCATATTTGTATAACAATTAAAAACATAACTTAAAAAATAGCAAAAAAAAAAACGAAAATTTAAAAACTAAAATTTAAAAACCAAAAATCATATTTGTATAACAATGAAAAACATAACCTAAAAATAGCAAAAAACAAAACGAAAATTTAAAAATTACGAAAAAAACTTAAAAACCAAAAAATCATATTTGTATAACAATTTAAAACATAACCTAAAAAATAGCAAAAAAAATGAAAATAGAAATTATACTTTAATTAATGACGTCACGATGTCACAGTCAAAATCTTATTTTGTGTTTTACTATCCTACCCCTCACTTAAGTGCGAGAAAGATCAATGGCTTGTGTTTTTTATTTTTTTTTCTTATAAATCTCAATTATAATATCATAATGCCACATGTGGAGTGTGAGAAGATGTGACGTTGTGAGAGCTTCTCACATGCCACATGTTGCGTTGTGAGAGCTTCTCATAGAAACTGTTCCTTTATATATATATATATATATATATATATATATATATATATATATATATATATATATATATATATATAGAAGATGGGCATACCATATTCCTTACAATGCATATTTAAACTACCAAAGTTTAATCAATCGGCCTAATTAAGTCATGATATTAAAATGCTTGTTAGGGAAGAATGTAAGACCATTATGTGTCTCATAAACTTATGTTTTGTTTACGTAACTTATGAATTACCTAAAATCTTTTGAGCTTCTGTTAGGTTACCAATTTGATAAAAATTAGTATTAATGTATGAAGCTTAAAGGTTCTCCCTCAAGCCTATAAATAAAGCATCTTGTAGCCATCATACGCATGCTGAAAGTTGAGACTCATGGAGGCTATAAGGTTTTGGTGTAATGCTTAAAGTATTTTAATTAGATAATTATTTTTGCAGGTAATTCTCTTACTGATCTATATTTCTTATGTTTAGAATACTTACAAAGTACGCAAAACATCAAATTTTCACAATAAGAACTCAAATTTTAATGTGTGATGGCCCTAAACCCTACAAACTGGGCCCCGCCTAGCCTAAACCTACGTGGACCGTTGGTCAATTCTCGTTGAGTCAAAAAAAGCCTAGTCAGACTCTTATCCAAGTTATTTAATCATTAGTTGCTTATTACTTTTGTTATTCAGTTTAACAAGTCTTAATGTGCTGGGGTATGTGCCCTAGACCGATTCTGTAAACGTTGATTAACTATTATAAGTAGATGCATGTTTCTTTTATAATAGTATCAATGGATAAATATTGTATTATTCTAAATGTCCATAGTCAGTTATTATTGTGGGAACAATAATAAATTAAGACTACTATGAGTCATAATTGATAATCATGTGATGATTATGTGTATACGGATACGAATCAAGATAATGTGTATCTGTTGGGAAAAAATGCTAGACCAACTCGCTATGAGAACACTACATGGTCAATGTTATAAGTGATTCTCATGAGAGTTATATCATTTAGTCATTTGACTTGAGATCACCAGAGACTCCAACATTAGGAGCACAATGATTTGATACAATCAAACGTTGTCTTTAACCAGATGATTATAAAGATTGTGATTGGTCATTGTTCGACTAATGTGTGGATGTTGTGTGATCAAGATGAAATTTGTCCCTCACTTTTAGAGAGATATCTATTGGGCCCCTCGATATGTTAGATTGATAAATGGCCATGTCTAGTGAATTGATTGGATCAATGTCACTTGAAAATCTCAATATACTCGGAGATCGAGACTAGTAGATTGAACTATAAGGGTGACATTCCATGTCTTATATTCAATCAAAAGATATCGCGTGACAAAGGGATATGATATACACCGTATATTAGGTTGTATCGATTTATTGATCTTCATGCTACTTGAGTAGTCATAATGCCTTACTAGAGACCGCTTATGGCTTGTATACCAAAATGATTTTGGTTCACTGCCAATGTTGTATGAACCTATTAGGTCACGCACAAAGAACGAATTTACGCGATTTATTATTGTCTGGGTTAATGAATTTTATTTGATAAAATTCATTTTGAAGATTCTCATTAAATGTTCTAGTTTGACTAGGATTCAAGATTCTCATACATTTCTAGTGTGACTAGAAATTTTGTCTCTTTGTAAATCCTATTTTGAATATGACTCTAATTGGAATTATAGTATGACTTTAATTATTATTTGAGTTTTAGATAAATTACAACTCTTATTGGATTAATAATTGTAGATTATCTATGACTCTATCCTTTTTAGAGTTGGATTTTATCTAGGACTCTATTTGGAGTGTGACTAGGAGATGGAGTTCTTTTACAACTCGACCTAGTGTACTATAAATACGACATTAGAGTCACATTTGTTGTAGAGAATTCTCGAGAGAGATTTTTTTTAGAGAATTTTTGTGAGAATCTTTGTCTTAGTATTTTTGGGGCTAACACTCCGGATTGTAATCGTCCGTTCGTGTGTGGATTTCTGATAGAGAACGTTCATCTTTGGCAGCGTCTTAAAGGAATCGATCAACACGAAACAAGGCAGACATGAAGTTATTCTTGCTAAGGTATGATTTTTTTATTGACACATCAATTTAATGGAATCAATAGGATCTTGGTTTGAGGATGTTTGAAAAAGGTTTCGAAAACTTCCGCTAAGCATGATCCTCGAAACCCAACATAATGTTTATGCAGCAGAATTTAAAAATATTTAAAGCAACTTAAATAAGTAAATGGTAGTCGGGATATGCCTAAATGTGGAAATTTTGCAAAAGCATATCTCATGTATTTATCTGGTGATTAACAATGTTAAAAAGTGTCATATACATGTATCTAACATCTCACATCCCAAAATGAACCCCAAGGTAACAAAAACATAAGTATATATCATATGTACAGTTCAAAATATCAAAAATAAACCTTCCGTACTAACAGAGAGGAGCTGACTTTAAGGGAAGCTTAAAGGAAATCACCAATCACAGGCTTCTTGCTCCTGCTACTAGAGGTACCTACAATTGTCACCAAAAGCGTAGACAATTCCGGTGAGTAAATCCAGAAGAAGTTCAATAGTAATTCAGATTAAACAATAAACAAGTCTATAAATCATACTAAAAAGAAATAAAATGTTGAGAAAGAACAATAAAACACATGATTGACAAACTACATTGATTAACGGTAAGAACCAAGTGACACGGAAGCAAAAGATAGGGAGTAAGTTGTCCTGACACTCTATATGTGGGCTCAAAGCAACTTAAAACGTATAAGTGTCTAACAATGGTGGGCGAGTCAAAGCCGCTTCAACTGCACCTAATCCATTCGGCATTGTTGGCTAACTTAAGACACGGTCCGAGAAAATTCTAAAGAGAGCCACAGACTTAACCGGATGCTCAACCACAATGAAACTCGAATACCTGAGAGGAGCTGTCATACCCCACCTAATAAGGGCATCTGACCAGCCTAGATTGCCTTAAACCCATGATAATCTAGCAGCCTTAACATCTCCATTAATAAATAATTAAAAATTTATCTTCTTAATTATCAAATATAATTCTTTATCAACCACAAAGGAAAAGTAAATCACAAACCTCAAAGTTCCGCAAGATTGATTAAATAATCATCAAAATTACGTAAAATTTTTTTGATAACACCTCTTCTGTTTCTAAACCTACACCGAAAAATTCGGTCTTCAAAAATCTTCAACTAAACTTGCTCAGCTTGGTGAAACTCACAATCCACCACATAACAATACATATTGCATTAACAAAATTATTCATACATTCTAACCAATCTCAGATTTTCAAAATCCTTAAACCATCATTACCTTAGCTCCACAATATTCCAATCCATCCCAAAACCATTTCAACAATTCCCAAAGAGATCATAATCGCACGCGTATACAAAAACCCATTTATACAATATATTATATCAAAAAATAATACATACAGAGAGAGAAAAGAACCGAGCAAGTCATAAAAATTCAGAAAGCTTTCTTTTTCCCTTGTCGCCGCTAAAACCTGTCATTACCCAATTATAAAAATTCGATAATTTCAGATAGATAAATCTCACACTATCCAGTACACCTATAATAATCAAATGCATAATAATCCAAGAGATTAAATGAAGAATATAATCTAAGAAATTTAAATACAACCGTGAATCCATCCCCTTTTTGTTATTCGACCACGATCATATAACATTCTCCAAAAGTGGTAAGTAAACAATAATAAGGACTTATGCCTAGAGAGGATAACCAAACTAATATCGTTCCTCTAGACTCTGGAGTATGATAATCTAGTTCAGCGTGATCTCATTATAACCACGTGATGCAAAGTATCAGTGACTCCAGCCCCTTCAAGCATTGTGAAATCTGAAAATTTCATAAACTTGATTATGCGACTAATTAAGTATTTTCGGATTTAAGTATCCGAGGTGGGACCCACGTGTTACGGATCGAAGATCATGACTTAAAATGTTATTTTTGTGTGTCGTATTTCTAGTGAATGTATTATACTTTATTTCACGCGAAATATGGTCAAGTTGAGTTGTAGACTCGGTGTCCGTATGTTTCGGAGCGCGTTGATAATTTTTCCAATTTTTGACCAAATTGGGGTATTTTCCCGGGTTTAATTTGGGTTGAAAATATAAGAGATAATTATGAAAAATGGAAAAATAGAAAAGACCAAAAAGGGCATTGATGAGTTTAGATTCGAATGTGTGTTTGATTTAATGAATCCAATGTAAATCAGTGGATTGTGTATGTAGTTATTGAATTGATTATTGTTGATGGTTCAGTTTAAGAAAGTTAGAGGATATGATTGATGATGATGAACTGTTGTATGAGTATTGTAATTGTCGTTGTTGGACTAATTTGTGGTTAGTATTGGTTGAAGTTGCACTGATTACAATAAAAGGTTTGGGTTTTTGAATGAACTCAATTCATAAGTTCATATTTTTCATGTTTTGGACTGTTATGAATTGGGTGTTGAATTTGAAGGATTAATTGATTGTTTAAATCCTAGTTTATGGGTGGAAATCAATGTTTGTGTACTCAATTATATGCCTGAGAATCATTTTTAACTTTCAAAGAAGTTTTGTGGGTCAATTAAAGTTAAATTGGCTGCACTTTTGTAAAAAAACTAGTTGTGCAGTCTTATTTTCATGTCATATTGGGATATAGTTTTGAGGGATCCAACAATCGATTTTGGTTGAACTTTCACATTGGTTTTGAGGTTTATATATCAATCTTATTCTCTTAGAATCAGCTTGAGGTTTTGAGATGGTTTCGTAGGTCTATTGAAGTCGAATTGGTGGCTTAAAAACTAGTTTTGTAGAATTAGTACTGCAGTCCAATTTTTTGGCTACTTTGAGGTAATGATTTGGGCAATTAAACAAATGTTTTTGAGTAAAATAGTCCACACGGGGTTCCAATTGCGGTCTTACAATTCATTTACAAGTTCGGTAAGATTCCGCAATTTTTCTCTAATTCATTTAATTAATTAGTCTCGTCTCGACTAAAAAACTCCAAAATCAAACCGAATCTAATCCTCAGACGTCCGGATCTTAATTTTCACTGGAAATTGTAGTCCGAAATTGAAAATTAACATAGATCAAGCTTTAAACAAATTCCTAAATTTTGAACATTTTCGGGTATCGTAACACGCATTACGATGCAAAATCCATGTTACAAATCCTCGATAAAATCCCAAAATCCTAATTTTTCATAAAAATCCTCAATTACCATTAAATTGTCCAAAAATCCCTTTTTTATTTTTCCTTAATTCTTAAGGTTTTTATTTAGTTTTTTCCAATTAAAACTATATATTTTTAAAAAAAATATGAGAAGGGTTTGATCCCTAAACTGGGTTCGGTTCAGCTCAAGTAAGCCAAATCGGGTTCAGGGGGGTCATCCCCTTCCTCATTACAAAGAGATCGAAAGAGAGAGCATTCTCTGTTTCGATATTTTTTTTCCGGTGCCCAACCTCACCGAGGTTGGGTTTAGGGAGCTCAAAGCTCTCCCCCTCTTCCCTATTGTCTTCCTTGAGACGAAACAGAGCCAAGCTCTGCTTCGTCACAATCGATCTTTCTTTCTTCTTCACGGTTTTACTGTGTACTTTTTATAGACCAAAACTCACCTCTCTCTCTCTCTCTCTTTTCTTCATCAATTAACAAACAAACCATTAACAACGATTTCAAATTCACAACCACAATTCCTACTTGATCACCACAGTTCAAGAATCGAAACTCGATTTACACCAAAACCATTAAACTTACCTTGAATCGTTACCAACAGCAATAGTAACACCAACCATACTCCTATGAAACGATCAATAATAGTGAGAGAGAGTGTGAGAAAGATCGAGAGAGTGACTGAGAGAGCGTGACACAGTAAGGACGAAGGACGATGAAGGCTTGAACGAAGACGAAGAACAACATCCCTGTTTCGATTTTGATTAAAAGGAGTAGCCAAATGACCATTATGCGCTTCAGTATTTATCCTATACAATACAAAACCTATGCCCTTTTTGGTCTTTTGGCCATTTTTTAATTATTTTAATGTTTATCTTAACACTTTTTGTCCAAATTAAACCTCGAAAAATACTTCGATTCAGCCGAAAATCGGAGAATTTACCAAAATGCTCCAAAACTCTCAAACAACCCATTTTGCACACAATTTGAGGTGTGGGACCCACGTTGATTTGTTAAGTCCATTTAAAGTCCAAAATTTGGATTTTCAACTTAATTGCAAATATTTTTCGCGGAACTCGAAACAATAGTTCGGGTCAACATTTTAACTTTCACGGAACTTATTTCAACATGTATCTAGAGACAAGACCTCGCGAATCTCAAATTTACTCAATTAACTCGAATCTCGTAAAATAAAATAATATATAATACACAACATTAGGCAAACATAATACAAAAGTAAAATTACCTGTAAATCACATTTCACCGATCCTCAGCTCCCCACTCGCGGCCTAAACCGTAATTTGAATTCGTCAATCCCGGGTTAGCCGTAATTATTGAATTAAAAACTTTGATATTTGACAATCTTCCCAATTAATAAAAATCTTGTCCTCAAAACTTAAATAAATTTAAATTGAAATCGAATTTACCTGGACTAAAAGAGATCCGAAAAATGCTCTCTCATATACGCCTCTCGTTCCTAAGTCAGCTCCAAATCTCCATAAAATTGCCACTTGACCAAAATAAGTGGAATTTCTTTATTTCGAAGCTTATGGATCTTCCTATCCACAATTAATATAGGTTGCTATTTGTATGACACATCACCCTGCAAATCAAACTGATTTCACTCTACTATGTGATGTGAGTTAGGTTCCTTCCGCCTGAGCATAGACACGTGAAATACATCATGAATTCTGGCTAACTGAGGCGACAATGCAAGTCTATAAGCAACCTACCCAATCCGTTTCACAATCTCATACAGTCCAATAAACCTGCGAGAGAGCTTTCCTTTCAGTCTAAATCTGTAATGGCCTTTGCGAGTGAAACTTTCAAATAAACCCAATCTCCTTCACTATATTCCACAATCTGGTGATAGAGATCATAATAACTTTTATGCCTTTCCTGAGTCGCTTTCAATCTTAGAAGAATTTGTTGCACAATCTCAGTGTGATCTCGAACCATCTGTAGCCGCAACTCTACCAAATCCTCCGGTTCAGCCTAACAGGCTGGAGAACGGCAAGGTCTCCCATATAAAGCCTCAAACGGAGCCATTTTGATACTCGATTGATAACTGTTATTGTAAGAGAACTCACGCAAAAGTATGTATTCTTCTCGTGAACCTCCAAATTTCAGTACACAAATCTTAAGCATGTTCTCCATCACTTGGATCAACCTTTCAGTCTAACCATCCATATATAGATGAAATGCAATACTGAAATGTAACTGAGTGTCGAATTGTTCCTGCATGCTCTGACATAACCACGATGAGTACCGAGTATCATGATCATAAACTATAGTCAACGGTACCCCATGCAAGCGAACCACCTCTCGCTCGTACAATAAGCTCAACTGTGTAAAAGTATTCGAAATGGACATAGGAAGAAAATGAGCAGAGTTCATCAATTTACCAACAATAACCCAAATTGTGTCAGGTTTCCTCCGAAAAGTAGGTAGATGAGTAACAAAATCCATTGCAATATGTTCCCATTTCCACTACGGTATGGGAAATGGCTGCACATACTCCTAAGTTTCTGCAATTCGGCCTTGACCTGTTGGCAAATCTCCCATCTCCTCACATAGCCACCCACATTAGCTTTCATATCTGGCCAATAATAAAATCGCCTCATATCATGATACATCTTGGTCTTGTCAGGATGAATGCTATATCTAGAGAGATGGGATTCTCTCAATATCTCATCCAGAATCTCAACCACTGATGGAATCCACAGTCTGCCTCTACGACTCAAACTCTGATCTATAAAATCAGCCCAATATCGATTATTAGTGTCATTTGCAAACCCCTTGAACTTTTCATAATTCTCTTCACCTTGTTGACACTCTATCACCTTCTGAATAGTGACCGTTTGTACTCTAAGCTGAGCACAAATCGGTTCATCATCGACATTATGAATCTCCAACAAAGTCATAGCGATGACCTTTTTGAGCAAGTCATACTCATAAGTCAATCGACTAGTTGCCTGTAATGTTTCAGTACCCCTCAAACTCAGTGCATCAACAACAACATTTGCTTTACTGGAATGGTATTCAAGACTAAAGTCAAAGTCTTTCAAGTGTATAAACCATTTTCTTTGCCTCATATTCAAATCTTTCTAAGAAAACAAGTACTTCGATTTTCATGATCTAAAAATAGCGTGAAGTTTTCCCCATACAATTAATGTCTCTACAGCTTCAAAGCAAACACAATCACTCAACCATTATGCATTAACATATATCCCAAACAAACTTTCGAGGCATCAATATAAACTGTAATTCCTTTCCTTGGTTCAGGCAATAAAATAACTGGTGCTTAAGTGAAACACTTATTCAGTTCCCCAAATGCACTATCGCATTCCTTTGACCTAACAAATGGAATATTTTTCTGAGTTAATTTAGTAATTGATGTAGCTATCTTAGAAAAATCTTTCACGAATCTACGATAATAGCCAGCTAAACCTGGAAAATTCCATATCTTCGTCAATGTGGTAGGTTCCGGCCAACCAATGATATCCTCAATTTTAGTTGGATCCACTGAGATTCCTTTCATACTAACCACATGGCCTAAAAACTTCACCTCAGACAACCAAAACTCGCATTTGCAAAACATAACATAGACCCTCTAACTTCTCAAAGTTTGGAGATCTGACATGCTGATCATGATCTTTATGAGTCTTATAATATATCAAAATGTCATCAATGAAAACTATCACAAAGTGTTCCAAATACGTCCTCAACACTGTCAAATCCATAAATATTGCTGGAGCATTAGTCAACCCAAATGGCATAACATCAAACTCAAAATGACCATATCTAATACTGAATGCAGCCTTCTGCACATCATCTTCTCGAACTCTCAACTAATGGTAACCAGAACGAAAATCAATCTTAGAAAAGAACTTGGCACCGTTCAGTTGATCAAACAAATCATCAATTCGAGGCAATAGATATTTATTCTGAATAGTAACCCTGTTTAACTGTCTATAACCAATGAAAAGCCTCAAACTATTGTCCTTTTTTTCACAAAAAGGACTAGTGCGCCCCATGATGATATATATCGGTGAATAAAACCTTTATCCAGTAATTCCTCCAACTGATTCTGCAACTCTGCAATTTCTTCAGAGCCATTCTATAGGGAGGAATAAATATTAGTTTAGTTCCAGAAAACTAAATCAATCACAAAATCAATCTCTCTCGGAGGTGGAACTTTGGGTAAATCATCATGAAACACATCACGGAATTCACAAACCACATGAATCACTTCGAGTTTAATTTCAAGTCTTGCCTCTGTACTAATAGTTTCGGCAAGAGTTTCCATTTTTTCCCCAGTGCCTAACCTAATTTGGTCAAATGTAATCTAGACGATGTTCCGTATATGTAAAAACTGAATAGCCCGAAATATAAAAAAACACAGTCTTATGGAAACAACCCAACTGTGCATGATATGTCGCTAGCCAATCCATTCCCAACAACACATATAACTCCAAAACTCTAATACACGGAGATCAATGGCCAGCTTGTGTCTAGAGATCTCAACAACACATTTCTTACATATAAAATGAGGATACACCAAATCCCCAATTACTGTGTTGAGGACAAGATGAATACGGACTCGCACCGGAGTTAACTCTAACTCTGTCACCATACAAGTAGATATAAAAGAAATTGTAGAACCATAGTCAATTAGCACATGCATAGGACAACCACAAACAAAAATAATACCTTCAATAAGATTACGGTTCACCTCAGAATCTGGTTCGACTATCACCTGTACTCGTTCCTTGGTTTGCTACTGAGGCTATGACATGTCAAAGGATGACCCTGTAAGTTGTAGACAATCTTTCTGAATGTGACCCATCTTCTTACACTTAAAACAAACAGGCAAACTCAAAAAATTTGGACATTCCCAACTATAATGACCTTGTTGTCTACAACTAAAATTAGTAACCGTAGGTTTATAGCCTATGGAAGATACCAGACTAGGTGTCGATCTCTGACTCGTACCCTGTCTCTGAGATCCTCAGCTCTTAGCTCCACTCCTCTGCGACTGAGGTGCACCACTACGACATGAAAGCTGAAAAGACAATGATCGTGTATGTTTTGATCATGTCTGTTTCATCTCAGATGGTCTACTATCTGTTCTCAAAAAAGGATTTCGATGTACATATGAAGGAACAACATGTGTCGTAGGCGTAAAAGGTGGTCCTCCATTATTTCCTTTCATCTGAAACTTTGGGTCAAACTGGGATGGAAACCTTTTCTAGCCCTCAGATTTTTAGCTCCATTCCGACTCAACGACGCCTTGATATCATCATGATTTACACTGATAAGTCTATGTAGTCACATAAGCTCGAGCCTTATCTCTAACCTCCCGCAATGTGTTCGATTTATTTGCTAATATGGCAGTGCCAATGTAGCATCCCCTAACTGAGCAGGGCGATACTTGACCTGAAACCCTAATTAAGCTTAAATTACCTAACCCCATTTAACTAGTGCCAGCAACCTTCCTCCTTTACCCGATAAACACCAATGTATAACGAACATCGATATAAAACAAATAATAAACGTAGTAGAAATTTAAAACTTTTTCAATAATTAAAATACGATATACAGTACCAAATCAAACAAGAATAAACCTCTGTTATACAAAACCTCCCATCCCTTGTGATATTACAAAAATGTAATTCAATACAAGTATATAAGACAAGGAAAAACTAATTACATCAAAGAGAAGATCAAAACTTCCATATCTTCTCTATCCCATAGTCGTAGCGCTCGTCGGCATTCCTGAAAAGTTATTTGGGGGTGAGTGCTCCAACTTGCTCAATAAGTAGGGATTCACATAACCATCAACATTCCATATAATAATCAAGAACATTATGCAATAACAATATGCAATAATATTAACTAACAAGAATATGGAAAATATATAATTCAATACATAACAAATGCAAAAGCAAATTATCATGGACTATTACACTGTGTCGATTACCCATCGGCACCATTAATGCTAATGCTAGACCAATATGTTGGCCGATATGATGTTTAGCCAATCCATTAATGCCCAATAGTTCAATATGAAACCCTCTAGTGAGTATGTAATCCACGCAACCTATAAACTGAGTAAGAAGTTACATATATGCCAGGAAGGTAACCCATCTCCTATATAACCTGGTCTTAGTTCTAGGAACTTACGCTCGTGAATCATAGTAAACACCGTTTTCTATTTATTGAAAACCATCACAATGTACATAGTCCCCCATTCTAGTCCATAACTACATGAACTACATATACTAAGATAACCAGACAACATTTATAAATAAGCAAATCTGTACTTATATCGGGTTAAGTTTCCATTTCCAAACTTTCTAATTTTCCCGGCCACTCGTGCTTTCCTTATGTTCCATAACCTATCACAATTCATTTGTGATCAATATAGGTCTATTACCCTATGTTTAGAACCCCTAAGTTAGTCTCTAAGACCTCGAGAAATTCTTCATAAAATACAATACAATTCTTTTTTCAGGGGTGGGAGCGCGCTCCCTTAGTGGGTGGGGCACGCTCGACCAACTGGGTTCATCCCCATTGATGAAGGGAGCACGCTCATCTGCTAGGTGGAACGCACTCCACCTTGTGCTGTATCGACAAAACACCGGGCAACAACCAGTGTTCTATCACCAAATCCACCAAATCACAGTAAAAACTCCCAAAATTCATCTGGGATGACCTCTAGTTAGGTAACAAATCATTTCCAGCCATCCAATAGCATAATTCACAGAGATTCTATCATCACCATCAAATTAAACTTCAACTAACACATAAAATAATCTTACCAAAGTGATGATCTCTAGCTCTTGATCCGTTTAAACTCCTTAATTCATGTTGATTCAGCTCCCCTGAATCATCCATCTCGATCAAAAATCAAACTCAAAGCCTCAACTCACTGTTTCTCGATTGTTCGAATGTGATAACGATGAATTTTGATTTATATATATTTTTCTTTGAGATACGCATCGCGCTATCTCGAGATCGATCAAGTGGTTGGTGAGTTAAATTGACACTCCTTAAAACAACGCAAATTTTAAAACCATCAAACACTTACACTCATCTCGATGTTGATCAAACAATTCATATTATTTAAACCAAACTTTATAGTTTTAATATATATATATATATATTTATATATCAAGTATATATAAATATGTATATTTCGTGTATTTTCTCGCTAATAAATTCACAGGACATGCTTAAGGGTATTCCTGGGTGTGCACATTAATTTCACAACCCCATCATCGCACTTGGTGTACATGCAACTTATTGTTTATTTTACTTATTTTCCAATTATAGGTTTGTATTAATCTCCTGTTAATCCCACAACCTATAAAGTTCATTTAGCATTCCAAACAAATACAAATCATCACGCAATCACAAGCACACGCTAATCGAGGTATGCCAAACTTAACCACGAGCCTAACTTGAGTATATTAGGATTTCGATTAATACTAATCACAAACTTAAGGTAACAGGTCGTTACGGTCTCCCCAACTTAAAGCAATTTCATCCTCGAAATTAAAGTAAACCTGAAATTACTTGTAGTTTCGAAGAGAAATAGAAATTGCTTATTCATATAGGACTCTCGCTTCCAGATTCGTTCCTCATCTCCGTGAAATTGTCATTTCACTTTAACCAAAGGAATCTCTTTAGTTCTCCGCCTCTGAGTCTTATGATCAGGTATCTGAATCGGCTGCTCGTCATAAGATAAGTCTTCCCGAATATCAAATTCATTCCAATCAATCCTTGGAGTGAACCGAGTCTATGTTTTACGAAATATTGACACGTGGAAGACATTATGAAATCCGACAAGCTGAGGAGGCAACTCTAACCTGTAAGCAACATGATTAATTTTTTCATGTACTCAGAACGACTCAATATACCATGAAGCTAGCTTACCTCGCAATCCAAACCTACATAATTCTTTCATATGCGAGACTTTCAACAAAACATAATTGTCTTTTGAAAAAGCTCCAACTACCTATGATATTTATTGGCATATCTCTTCTGCTTTAGCTGTGCTATAGTCAAACGTTGGCGAATCTGCTACATTCTCTCTGTGTAGTTCTAAATCAATTATGCCTCCAATAAACTTGTATCTCAACCTCTACCCAACACTCCGATGAATGACAAGGTTGAACATACATAGCTTTAAAAGAGCAATTGTATAGGAAGTTTACTTTTAAATTCTAAAAGAAGGTGAGGTGGAGATAAAAATTATTTCCAAAAATATGGAAGTTTACTTTTAAATTCTAAAAGTAGGTGATAACTCCTTTTGAAAATGAGTTATCACCGATGAGGTGGCATGCATGGTGGTGAGGTGGTGGTGAGGTGGAAGGCAATTGTATAGATAGCTCCTTTTGAAAAGGAGCTATCTATACAAAACTTGATGATGAGGTGGCATGCATGGTGGTGAGGTGGAAGGCAATTGTATAGATAGCTCCTTTTGAAAAAGAGTTATCTATACAAAACTATACACTCTATGAATGACTCCTTTTGAAAAGGAGCTATCTATACAAATTTTTTTGCCCTATGAACGACACGTGCATATGGAGATGGACGACCTGCGTGGACCCGCGTCACTCGCGTATCTCGAGGAAGACAACCAATGTAAAAAACGCGCACGCATATCGACGTGGACAACCCATGGAAACTTCACTCATGTATGACGAGGTGGATATTTCATGGAAATGGCAGACACGTCTGTCGAGGTGGGCGACCCATGCAACTTCGTGCAACTCATGCAAACGTCACGCACGTGTCACGAGGTGATAAAGCCAATGCCAACGTCAGACACGTATCTCCTGGTTGACAACACATGGAAACGCCACGTACGTATGTCGAGGTGGGTCATCCATGCATATCCACTACAGACCATGGACCCCATGCAAACGTCATGCATGTATCGCGAGGTAGACAACCCGTGCAACTCATAGTAAGCATGCAACTCATCCTTTAAACTTTTGTGTTACTTTTATGTGTGATGATAAGTAGAGATACGAAAAATAAAATAATTGTAGGGCAAAACCACGTTATTTTTTTGTCGAGAGCTTAAAATTAAAACAACAATCATCTGTTGAGAAATAAGTTTATTCCATGAGAAGGTTTTATACATCAACTTTGCTATCTATGCACCCCTACGCCCAGGGGTGCGGCCCATGTCCACGTGGCCATCCCACGTGGACATGTATACCAATAGCACCTTTACAAAAGGCGCTATTGGTGTACAACCCGTCCACGTGGGACGACATACACTAATAGCGCCTTTTCAAAAGGTGCTATCAGTGTATGCTATCCCACGTGGCCCGGACACATGGATAGCGCCTTTTGAAAAGGCGCTATCCATGTGTCCACGTCAACAAAAATTTCCTGCCACTGTGATAACGCCTTTTGCATAGGCGATATTGCATATTCTGGGAAATAAAAACATTTGAACCTCATTTTCCTCTTTTAAAGTAAAAACATATGTAATTTTGTAATTTTTTCTTCCAATACTAGCTTGACAACTTTACTACAATAGAACTCACACAAACGAATGTATTTCTTTCAGTTACCACCATACTCCAAGACATAAGCTCAAAGTATATCCTCTAGCACTGAAATCAACCGCTCAGGCTGCTCATCAGTCTGCCGATAATATACCATACCGAGGTTACGAATAGTTCCCAACTGTCTGTGCAACTCACTCCACAATCTGGACATGAATCTCGCATCTCTATCTCGAAACAGACGACATTGAAACTCTATGAAACCTCACACCTCATATATTTGTACCTCATATAATCGATCAAGAGAATCTCACATGGAAATTGATAAGAAATGCGTAAACTTTGTCAACCCGTTAACTAAAATCCATATATCACCGTGCTTAACCTGACTCATAGGCAGACCAAAAACAAAATCCATCGATATATGTTCAAACTTCAACTAAGGAATAAGCAACGAATCCAATAACCATTCAGGTTTCCTATGCTCAGCCTTAACTTGCTGACATATTTCACATCTCCTTACAAACTCAGTAATATCAGTCTTCATCCCAAGCCACCAATAAATACGCCTCATATCGCGATACATCTTATTATTACCTGGATGAATATAGTAAAAAGATCTATGAGATTTTCGTAGCAACTCCTGCCTCAACTGATCCTGAGCTGGAATATACATTTTATCCCTAAACCGTACTGCACCATCATCAGAAAATGACCAATTAGAATAATCTATACTAGCTGTTAATTTCTGACGCACTATATAATCTTGATTAGCTTTCTGACAACCAATCACCACTGAATCATCTCTAATTTAGTTCAAATCTAAACTCAGAAATCTAAATTAGTAGCTCTAAAATTAGCTCTCTCAATTGATGATGTGTCAGCTAAACTTACATAAATTATCATTATAGACACTTCCTCAAGAAGTCCAAACTGATAAGCTCAAGCAATAGCTACATTTTTTTCCATACAACTAAGTTACAATTACATACTGACAGTCTGTTAACATCTTTCTTTGTAATTCTAAATTTCCCAGGCTCAAATTAACATGTATCTCATTTTCTCGTCCTACACCAATTGACGACGAAGTAAAACATACAAATTTTTAAGGAAAACACCTCAACATCATATATAGCCTGATAACAAAAATACCAGAGAACTCACATAATAAAATATTTCTTTTAGTATTTAACATTTTCCAAGTCAAAAGCTTAGAAATTATATTCTCTGGAACTAAAATCAGTTGCAGATATCTTGTGTTAAGATTAAGAAAGGTCCATCCAAGCTATTATATATCTTTTCCCCTTTGGGAAGCAAACTTTCGGTTCCTTACCAAAATAATAAGTCTGGTTCTCTATAACTCTCATCTTTTTCTACATGCATATATCTCACCTACTCTTCCATGAGAATTTAAACCACAATACTGACAAGAAATTTTTAGACTCTATCAGTCCTACAATTACACCATCAACAACCTTCAGTAGTCATCACAATTTAGGTTAATTCATCATGAATTTTTGAGCATGAATCGTCATTCATATAAGGCAAGAATAATACCTCCAGGTTAATATCACTCAACTTCCACTTGTTGATATATCTCATATTTCTTTATAAAATTGACACCGCCAATTTTCAGTTTAGATCACCAACTATTCATTCTTATCATAATGATTTTGGATTTTGCCTAAATGAATGTTTTAAAGAAATCAATGAGATTCTCATAACATTCTTGCCTCGCTTTTTATTTAAGTTCCAAGAACTTTCCTTACACACTTAATATTTTGGTATGAGATTATCCATATCAAAATATCAAAAACTAGTAGTCAAACCTTGACCTACTTGATAATCTCAATCAATTTCTTCAATAATGCATCAATCAATCAATCATCATTAGCTAAGCTCCAATCTGAGCTCCAAAGAACAGACTTAAAGTTACTAATCCAGACAATTCAACTGATGATGTGCCTGCGTAGGACTTCAATTGGTCACCAGTAAATAACTCACTCAAGAGATTTTACTAAGTAGCTTTTGTCATAACTAGAACCCCTGTCCTTTTCTATCAAGGTGTTGCCAACATAATCACCTAAATGAGTGATGTTTCAGAGTGAATTCCTATCATTTAGGAAATCCAAGGTATCTATCTTACCTTTCATTTCTATCACTTTAACAATTCTAGTTTGAAATTCAATTCTTTAACCTTAAACCAATTCATTGGTTTTATACTTTCAAGTTACCTTTTAATGATTCTTCTAAGACTCTCAGTAATCTCAAAGAATGATTAAAAGACTCTCAACAAAATTTCTTCTTATTTACATATGTCTTTCCATATTTGGTATAACTACCAAAAGAGCTATTTCAAGATTATCAACCTCCAATAGTTCTCCTATCAAATCTGGAACTATATATATAGCTAGAAATATAAGCTACAATTTTACTTTAATGTGTCAACACATATTCTTACCTAAATAAGAAGTCTTAGGATGAACCTCTAACTTCTTCCATAGTTTATGTATCATCTAGCAAACATTGTAGTTAAACTATAATTCTACTTTCCTCTAAGGCATCCTTGTATTTGATTTCAATTTATAACAATTCTCATACTTAAGTTAATTGAATGAATTACACAACGATATCATAGATTCTTGGATCAATCATTTGTAATATTCAATTATTTTAAGCTTATTTTCCTTTTTTACCTCTGTGTTGAATATATGACAATCTCATATAATCTTAATCACAGTCAAATCCCCTGATTTACTATTAACATTCAACACTCTTATAATTAATTAACCTTTGAGACTTAGTACTGGCACTTGCAAAACTTGGTCTGAACCAATTTACCATTACAATTTACAATTCTATATGGTAATGCTCGTGCATCCTCTAGAGTCTTCAAAGACTCCATACTTGTTATTATTGATCACATAATAACAACTTATTAAAAATAGGATTTTACAGCTTAATACCCTTAATTCATGAACATAGCATGAGTTCTAATAAGTTTTAGTTGTTTTCACCATCCACATAAAATGATCCAGCAACCGCCTAAAATCATCTTGTAAATATATCCTGAACTCTAATCATATCACTGTGACAACCATATCTCAATTAACTCTTGAGAACAACTAATTTCACATTATTATCAGAATGAGTTGTCAATTTTGGGGAATGAATACTCATTCCCATTACTACATATTATTTTTTGGATTCCACAAATCCTCAGATTCATTGACCACTCGTTCTCCTCAATTTAGACTATACCAGTCAATAGATCAGACTAGGATATCTTACCAACTCACTGCTATATTCTAGATTAAACTATTCTTCAGTTTAACTAAATTAATTTTTTCAATTTTATCTTTCATTACCCAACAAACTGTTTGTCATTCCAATATGGATTCACTCCATAACTGGAATTGTTACTTTATAACAACTTATGAAGTATAAATACATTAGTGGTTTCCTAACCTCAAAAAGGCTTTTATCATTAACCACTAATTTATTTATTGAATAACTTTCATTACATTTCTACTAGCCTCAATACTAGTACTTAATCTCATATCAAAGTAGTCCACCATCTTTGAGTTTCCCCAAAGTCATTCAGTATTCTTTGTTTCACAATTTCTATTCTCCTAATACACGTCCCAAGGTCTTAATCCAATAGATACTTCTCCACTGACTATTATTTGTCTAATAATATCAGTGAGAACAAAGACCATTAACAACAGTTAATAGGAGAAGTGTTTAATTTCATCTTTGTAACTTTTTCTTATGTTTTTCCTTTTCAGTCTTTTCAAGGTCAAGACTCTTTCGAGCTCTTACCTTCAAAATCTTCTCATATCATGAGAAATTAATGGACTTCAACCATCTTATTATCATTCGGGAAAACCATAACTCTCATATCTACCACGTAGATATAGTATAACACAACAAATAACATGTCTTAGTCTTTTATCTTTTGGTTACCCCCAAAATCACGATAAAAACCCTTTATCAAACCCTAAGCTTAACTTGTGACAACTCCCAGAGTTAATAAACTTAGGTTCTGGTACAAAGGAATATGCTGTCACTTTGAAAATAATCCGAAAGTGAAAACAAAATCAGAGCCTTGTCCATAATACCAAACTGTATTAACATTACCACTTAACTCCAAAGTGATAAACCTTAGCTCCTTAGACTCTGAAGTAGGCTCTGACCAGTCTTCGTTACTAAACTATATTAGAGTTATTAAATATAACAAAGCCCTTAAACTTAGGCTATGTTACCAATACTGTAGCATCCTATAACCTGATTAGGACGATACCCGGTCTGAAACCCTAATTAAGCCCATATTACCTAACCCGACTTAACTAGTGCCGCACTCTTTCCTCGTTCACCTGATAAACACCACTGTATATCGAATATCGATATAAACAAATAATAAACGCAACAAAAATATAAAACTTTTTTCGATAATTAAAATGCAATTTACAGTACCAAATCAAACCGAAATAAACCTCGGTTATATAAAACCTCCTATCCCTTATGATATTACAAAACTATAATTCAATACGAGTATATAAGACAAGGGATAACTCATTACATCGAAGAGAAGATCAAGAATCCTATATCTTATGTATCTCATAGTCATAGTGCTCGTCGGCATTCCTGAAAAGTTATTTGGGGTGAACGCTCCAACTTACTCAGTAAATATGGATTCACATACCCATCAACATTCCATATAATAATCAAGAACACTATGCAATAAAAATATGCACCAATGTTAACTAAAAAGAATATGGAAACATACAATTCAATATGTAACAGATGCAAAGCAAATTATCATGGACTATTACACAGTGATCCCCATTTATCTATAAAATTAGGGTCGATTACCCATCAACGCCATTAATATGAATGCTAGGCTAACATATTGGCCGATATGATGTCTAATTAATCCATTAATGCTCAGTGGTTCTATCCGAAACCCTCTAGTGAGTATATAATTAACATAACCTATAAACTGAGTAGGAAGTTACATATAGGCCAGGAAGGTAACCCATCTCCTATATAACCTGGTCTCAGTTCTAGTAACTTACTCACGTGAATCATAGTAAACACCGTTTTCCATTTATTGAAAACCATCATAGTGTACATAGTCCCCTATTCCAGTCCATAACTACATGAACTACATATAATAAGATAGCCAGACAACATTGATAAATAAGCGAATCAGTACTTACATCTGGTTAAGTCTCTGTTTCCAAACTTTCTAACTTTCCGCGCCACTCACGCTTTCCTTGTGTTCCACAACCTATCACAATTCATTTGTGATCAATATAAGTATATTACCCTATGTTTAGAACCCCTAAGTCAGTTTCTAAGAGCTCAGAAAATTCTTCATAAAATACATCACAATTGTTGTTTTAAGGGGTGGGAGCACGCTCCCTCAGTGGATGATGCGCGCTCCACCCTGTGCTGTCTCGGCAGAACATATGGCAACAACCATTGTTCTATCACCAAATCCACTGAATCAAAACTCCCAAAATTCATCAGGGAGGACCTCTGGCGAGGTAACAAACCATATCCAGCCATCCAATATCATATTTCATAGAGATTCTTCATCACCCTCAAATTAAACTTCAACCAAAACATAAACTAATCTTACCAAAGTGATGATCTCTGGCTCTTGATCCGTTTAAGCTCCTCAATTCATGTTGATTCAGCTCCCCGAATCATCCCTCTCGATTAGAAATCAAACTCGAACCCTCATCTCACTGTTTCTCGATTGTTCGAATGAGATAACGATGAATTTTGATTTGTATATATGGATTTTCCTTGAGATACGCCCTTGAGATACGCATCGCGCTATCTCGAGACCGATCAAGTGGTTGATGTGTTAAACTGACACTCCTTAAAATAACACGAATTTTAACACCATCAAGCACTTATGATCATCTCTAGGTTGATCAAACAATCAATATTATTTTAAATTTTTTTTATAGTTTTAATATATATATATATATATATATATATTTATATATCAACTATATATAAATGTAAATATTTCATGTATTTTCTCGTCAATAAATTCACCGAATATGCCTACGAGTATTCTCGGGTGTGCATATTAATTTTATAACCCCATCGTCGCACTTTGTGTACCGACAACTTATTGTTTATTTTATTTATTTTCCAATTATAGATTTATATTAATCTCCTATTAATCCCATAACCTATAAAGTTCATTTAGCATTCCAAATAAATACAAATCATCATGCAATCACACCCACACGCTAATCGAGGTACGCAGAACTTAACTACGAGCCTAACTCGGGTAAATTATGATTTGAATTAACACTAATTATCAACATAAGGTAACTGGTTGTTACAATCAAGTTCTTCATGTTACCCATACATGTACTTTCACATCTTCTCATTCTCTGTCATTCTTGATTCCCTAACAAACCTCAAAAGGTAACTAAACTAAACATCATACAAAGCCAATGACATGTCTCACCGTACTAGATGTTCAAACTCAAGTTTCTTCTACAAGATCATGCTCTCATCGAAGTATTACTCAGTGAGCTCCTCGAGAAAATCAGCCCAAGTATTGAATACATGATGCCCATCATGAAGAGATCTTCACTAAATCTTAGTATCAGACTGCAGATAGTACAAAGATATTAAAGCTCTTAAATGTTCAGGTCAACATTTTAACTTTCACGAAACTCAGTTCAACACGTATCTCGAGATAAAATCCCGTGAATCTCAAATTTACTCAATCAACTCAAATTTCGCAAAATAAAATAATACATAATACACAATAGTAGGCAAACATCACACAAAAATAAAATTGCTTGTAAATCTCATTTCACCGGTCCTCAACTCCCAACTCACATCCAAAACCATAATTTGAACTCATTAATCAGATTAGCCATAATTATTGAATTAAAAACTATTGGATTTGGCAAGAGCTATGACACATGGTGGATGCTCACTCAGAGCATTTAGACCTATCGAGAAGCCACGAGAGCTAATCGGCTGTTCAACCCGTGAGTGGACAACGACTACACCTGACCACTTAGACCCTAGGTCACTCGGTAGGGAAGTAGAGTCCAATAATAACAATCATCTCATCAAATAAAGCAAGGAAGTGAAATGAATTAATATTGAATTTCTTACTAGTTTACTTACCTCAATAAAATAAAATACCAAGCAAATCGCGGTTCCCACACACCTCGAAATACGTACTTGATACCCGACACTAGTTTCCTAGGCTGATGTTATCACTTTAAAATGAAATAGTTTCGTTTGAGCCTATTTGATATAATTCAAAATAGGGAAGTTATAGTGTTGACACATTTCTCGAGGAGAATCTCGCTATAAAAATCCCCTAAAAACCTCCAAACTCACTTTTCTATAATTTTTCTCACTTTTCTTATTTTTCCTAATTTTTCATATTTTTCTTGAATTTCCCTGAATTTTAAGTTATTTTCATTATTTTATTAATTAAAATATATAATTTATATAATTTATATTTTTAAATAAATTTAGGGGTTTGGGCCCCGTGAAATGGGCCCAGGCTGAACTGGACTCGAGCTGGGCCCAGCCTCATGGGCCAGGGATCGCACGTTTAGCGCGTGCGATCCCTTGCTCTATCTTTCGTGAAAATCAAAGAGAGGGACGCGCTCCCTTGCTCTATCTTTTGTGAAAAAATGAGAGGGAGAGAGAGAGAGAGAGGTCCCCAACCATGTGGCGACTCCGCATCCGGAAGCCGTCAGTAGGGTGTTGCTCCTCACCCTATGGGCCCCGTTTGTTACGCCTTTGCATCTTCGGTGCACGTGCTAACTTGTCTTGTTGTTTCTATATTTTAAACTAATTATGCACATTTCTCTTTTTAATTCATTTATATTTAGAGTTTAGTGTGTCAAGATAAAGATACATACAATCGATATAGAGAAGCTAGAAAATAAGCTAAAAAAATAGCTAGTCAAGTTAAAACAAATTTCATGGAAGATCTATATACAAGTTTAGGTAATAGAGATGGCGAAAAATATATATAGGCTAGCCAAATAAAGAGATAAAAAGAAACAAGACCTAAGTCATGTAAGATGTATTAAGGACAAAAATCAAAATGTTTTAACGCGCGATGATGATATTAAGGAGAGGTGGAGAAGTTACTTCGATAGTTTATTTAATAATGGCCAAGTTGATACTATAGTAGATGAAACACCAAGAAATAAATCTAAACTATACACGCAATATCAGAATTCTAGAAGTTAAAGAGGCATCGAAAAGAATGAAAATAGGGAAAGCATGTGGCCTAGATGAAATACCCTTAGAGGTTTGGAAATGCTTAGGAGAAATTGGATTGATTTGGTTAACAAAACTTTTCAATAAAATTCTAAAATCTAAACGAATGCCAATAGATTGGAGAAGAAGCACACTTTTGCCAATCTTCAAAAACAAGGGAGACATTCAAAGTTCCTCTAACTACCAAGGAATTAAACTTATGAGTCACACTATGAAACTTTGGGAGATGATAATTGACAATAGGCTAAAAGGATAAACAACAATATAAGAGAACCAATTTGGCTTCATGCTTGGGAGGTCAACTATGGAGGCAATTTTCCTTGTAAGTCGATTGTTAGAAAAATATAGAAAAAAGAAAAAAGATCTTCATATGGTATTCGTAGATTTAGAAAAAACATATGATATGGTTCTTACAGATGTTCTTTGGTGGTGTCTAGAAAGAAAAGGAGTGCATGCTATATACATAGAAACTATAAAGGCATTTGGATGAGCAACAAAATAATTTTCCCATTACGATAGTACTACATCAAGGATTGGCTTTAAACCCATATCTATTTACTTTAGTTATGGATGAACTAACTAGGCATATTCCAGAGGATATACCATAGTGTATGCTATTTCCAGATGATATTGTCTTTGTGGACGAAACAAAAGATGGAGTGAATAGGAAATTAGAACTCTGGAGGAATACATTAGAATCTAAAGGCTTTAAGTGGAGTAGGACGAACACCGAATACATGCACTATGAGTTTAGAAAGACTAGACATCGAGATGATGGAGTGGTAAAATTAGGGGAAGTAGAAGTTTCTAAGGCGAATCACTTTATATACCTAGGATCACTCATACAAGATGGTGGTAATATTGAGAATGATGTCACACATAGAATTCAAGCTGGATGGAAGAAATGGCGGATTGCAACAGGAGTGATTTTTGATCAAAATGTACCTACTAAGTTAAAAGAAAAATTTTATAAGACCGCAATTAGGCCAGCTATGCTCTATGGAAGTGAATGTTAGGCGGTAAAGCAACAATAATTACATAAAATGAACGTAGCAGAAATGAGGATGCTTAAGTGGATGTGTGGTAAAACTCGTAAAGATAGAATAAGAAATATAGAAATTCAAAGACAAGTAAGAGTAGCACTAATTGATACAAAGATTAGAAATAGGCGATTGCGGAGGTTTGGTCACCTGAAAAGACTGCCTACTAATGCCCCCACTAGAAAACTTGGATTCAATAGAAACTATTGAAATTCGACGAGATAGGGGTAGACCAAAATTAACATGGGATGTATTAATTAGGAGGGATTTGAATGGTCTAGAAAGTTCACCATCAATTGCACTTAATCAAGTTCAATGGAAACATTTGATCATGTAGACGACCCAAATTAAGTTGGGGCTGAGACTATGTTGTTGTCGTTGTTGTATATTTAGAGTTTATTGTCTTTTAATTTTGAAGTTTTTGAGTTATACATATGGCTTAATAATTTTAGTTAATAAGCAGTAAATTAACAGCGAAAGTCTTAAACTGACATAAAAACATGAAATGTATATATGTCGTGTGTCATAGATCATAAGTCCTAACGTGAAAAACCCAAAAATAGAATACTCTGTATATAAGGCGACGCAATACCAAAAGATAAGCATAAATACATGTACGATGTCTTTCTAGTCTCCCTAATACCAAAATAAATCAAAATATCAATAGCTAAATACATACATGAGTGTCCTAGACATTAGACAATTAGAAATAGTCGCCTAGGATCCCTTTGCCCCTGCTTGTACTATGATCTGCACTCAACTATCACAACAAAACAGATGACGAGTCCAGTGAGTAAAATCCCAAGGAAACTCACTGAGCATTTAAGTTAATAGAGAAGCCAAGGAAAATGTTAAATAAACATTCAAAAATATAAACAAGCAACTGTAAATGGATCATCACATGCATAAATAACAAGTAGATAAACAAAGTATGTGCATGTCCCAGTCAGACTAGACGGTACTGCGGATCCTGAGGATCATGGGTGCCCCTAGAGTGGTTCCTTGCGGTGACTAGCTTATTCATATGCTTCACCAACACGTGCACCAAAGGGCAGCTCGGGTTGCCATTCACCGAGGGCTTGGTCACACATGCTACAGTAATATACCAGTAGGAGTAACCTTAACCAACCATCCAAAATAGTAATGGAATAGAATAGTATACCAAGAGTGGATAAAAGCAATGTAAAACAGTAATTAAATACTCTAGTGATGTTCCAACGGGTTTTACAAACCCCAAAACCGCACTTCGATGCCTTGAAAACACTCCGGTCTGACCCTGACTCGCTCCCAACAGTTGTATCATAGCCCCGTAGCCCCTGGGATAAGTTATAAGTGTTGTAGGTGGAATTACATGTATTTGAGTGGGTTTTATATCTTAAATCCCAAAACAGTCCCTTAACATCTTAATTTTGAAAACCATCCTTTTATGTCTCTAGCGCGCTAGTGGAGTTGCCTAGCGCGCTATGTGTTCATAGCACGCTTAAGGAGTTGCCTAACGTGCTATATGTTCATAGCGTGCTAGGGAGCCACCTAGCGTGCTTGTGTTCTTCAGATCGAAGAACACCATTGTGTCCATGACACATAGCGCGCTAGCGGCACTATCTAGCGCATTAATTGCGTTGAATGACAGAATTTCAAATTCTGAAATCTTGCCATTAAATATTTTAGCCTTCTCCATCACCATCCCTCCTACTCTATCCTCGTAGGGGATCAATAAAATTCCAGCAAAATCCCAGATATATGGATATAATTCATCAATTTAAAGATACATGCATTCATCAACATAACACCCAATATGACAATTTGATGTGGAAATTAGTTTATAACCATCATAGACAATATTAATCAGCTAATGATTCATCATAAACACCTTCAAACTAGAAATCACAGTTGCTAAATTCGTTTTCGTCAAAATCCAAGTTTTTAAACTTACTTTGAAAAATTGTAGGAGATGAGGTTGATTTACCTAATTTAGATATTCAAATAATGAATCTCCTAGCTCGACTTCCCTAAATTCAGTCTTCAATTGCTTTGGATTTTCAATACCTTGCATGAATTTGTGAATGAGAATCCAAAGAAACCACTAAGTGGGGTTTTTATAGTTTTATTGTAATCAAATGTGTACATGTATCTCATGGATGATCTTGCGGTCCTTGTTTATGTTGTCACACAAAACTTAATGACTTTATTAAGACACTAATCAACCTAGCATCACACATTCTAGGATCATCCTAATGTTCATCAATGGTTTAGATGATTTCCTTCTAACTATAGGAAAATCAAATCAAATCTATTAAATTCTTGTTAAATAGCCAACTTAGGTACATAACCTTATAGTTAGTGTATTTGATTGCATAAGTAAACCAATTGTGGTCCTACTATCTCCCGATCACCGGTACCCAGTGCACTACGTCCGGCACGTATCTTGAGGCACGCTAATCCATAGTGTACCATATTATTATGACTTAGCCTAGAGTTTGCCTGTCCATTTTATGTCATATTGGTCTTAGTCATTTAATTCAAGTTAGCATGGAAAAAAATTAGTGTGCATGTACTACGCCTACCCGATACTCGCATCGGCATGCTTTTTGAGGCGTGTCCCAGTTACACAATCTCACACGACATACATGATACATACAAACATGCAATGCATTATGCAATATTAAATAACATACATCGTAATTAGGCAATAAACCAAACAATTATATAATTAGCATCACCTAGTCAGGCGTGGCCCTAGCCTATCTCGGCGTTCATGTGGGCCTGAGGTGACATCCTTGTCTGTAACTAATTAGTAATAATGGTGTAATAAAACGGGCAGTTACAAATCATCTCTTTCATTTTTTTTCATTTTTTTATTTTTCTTCCAACATTTCTTTCTTGCTTTCTTATTTTTTTCTTCCAAAATTCAATAACACCACTTTTTTTTTTTTAATCAAACTAAGATCAACTCCATAAAATCAAATTACAACCAATAATATTAATCAAACCTACCATGCATTAAATCCATAAACATTAAAATTACATGAAATTATGGGTTACTTACTTGGCTTAATTAGGACCTCTATTTGATGTTCAAGAAGCACTTCAATGTGAAGTACTATCTGCCGTCAGTTTTGAACTCTAGAAGAACGAGTTCATGAATATCAAACCGGTGTGAGACGAGTCAATCATGCAGTATATGGGTAAATATCAGTGCCTGTTGCAGTTTGCAGGAGGCATGGAAGATACTAACAGAGATCAAATCCATTTCTTATGCGAGGGATTATTGCCGAGTATCGGAGGGACAATTTTCACTACTAAGCGAGGGACTCTACAAAGAGCCAACAACCGCAGTCCCACTAGAGAGGCGTACCTTCGTACTCACCCCGAGGAAAGTTACGTCTTGCCGAGTATCTAACTATGACTTCAACTTATACCAACTCTGGTTTGCATCACTATGTAACACATTAAATAAACTTTCCTATTCTAACGCGTCTTGATACATATGAAATTAACCCGTCGTTTATCCTTATCCTTATCTTATATTCAACAAGCTGAACGGATTGACCCAACGGTAAGTGCAAGCTTGGGATTGTATGGGTTATGCGCATGGTCCCAGGTTCTAGCTCCTGCTGCGTCATGATTGTTCAAGTCACCAGTATACGCTTAGGTTGATTGCACAAGGGCCTCGTAGGAATAGTTAGACTCACCTAGCTAGATACTCATGGATATATAAAAATCATATATATTCATATTTAGAGGTCTATACGTATCACATGCATACTTGTATTTCATATCCTAATTAATAGGAGATCATTAACTAACGTAATTTTAATATCTTAAACACTTCCCCTCAAGTTGGAACATGGGGACTTGATCGTAATGCTTAACTTGACAAGTAACACCAATTTCAATCAGGATCCTTCGCTCTCAATCGGTCTTGTTTGTTTCTTCTTATTAATTGTGTGCATTGGTTTGATGTCTTGATTAAGCTTTCTGCCAACATAATGGATACCCTCAAAGTATTGATCTTTAATGTCATCAGTCTTTTGACAATGATCACATTCGGTCTCTCTTGTTTGAAGGTTCTTTTAAATCCTTCCAATTGGCTTCCAAAGCAACTTGTTGTTGTCTTCTCGCCCTGTCGTGAAGAATTGTCTCTTATGTATGTAGTATGAGAAAATCGTATTCATACTTTGATTAGACATTTACATAGTATGAGAAAAAGATTCATACATAAATATGAATATGCATGAGAAAACCTTCAATACTAAAATACAAATATATAGTAAAGCAAAATCTCTATACTATAATATAAATATGAATTGTTTTGCATCTCTCTGCTCGGTGAATTGGAATTGAGACACTAGATATGAAATAACTTGCTTTGCCATAATAAATTTTACAAGTTTAACACAAAACATCAAAAACATTCATTAATCTTAAAACTGTTTATATATGTATAATATGATGGGTAACACATTAAATAAAGGAGCGGCGCCTAAGCAGACCTTACTTTTTGTTGATCTTACCTCACCCTCAACCTTCAATACTAAAATTAATGTATATTTTTCCGAATCCCCAAAACGTTCAGACCCCATCACCTTCACCCTCAACCCATCACTCCTCAATCATCTCCATTAATTTCTCAATTTTCGATCATTTTAGAGAATTTAAACTGGTTAGAAGTATTATAGGAGTATTTTTTTCGTCGAACAAGATCGCATTTGGTCTCGAAAGTACATTAGAAGCAAAAAAGTGTCGCCCATGGGTTTTTGTAGAGGTCTTGGCCTAGTGTTGTCAAAACCCAGTGGCGACAAGAATGAACACAAAATTTTTGAAAATCCAAAAAGATAAATGAAAATGGCCACAAATTATTGGTATTGCTTAGAACTCGATTCCATCAACATTTTGTGCTCAAACTGAAATACAAGATTTAAGCCCCAAAACGAAGTCCTAAACCCAACAACAACGCTACGAAATCGACTCATGAAACAACAACAAAAAAGAAACCTAGAAATCAACATGAGAAGAGGTGGGGAATGCATTTACGACGTTAAATTGATATGATTTCGCCCGATTTTATCGGAGTTTAGCCAGAAGGAGTGAGTGCATTGTGGATTGGGTGACTAGTTATGAGTGAATTAGGTCTAGGGTGAGAAAAGCCCATTTATATGTAGGGCATCAAGGTCATTTCACGCAGGGGTAAAACTAGAATGCCCATTTTTTTTTACTGGGGTACATTAAGCAAAAAATGGCTCTAATACCACTCCAACACACCTGCCTCACCAAGAGGTTAATTTCATAAACTTGACCATTTAGTTAGCTTATGTATGAGAAAGTAGTGTCATTACTTGGGTACCCCCTTTGCTTGTGTGGGAACTCCAAGCCAAGAAAAAAAAACTTCGAACAAAAAAAAAATGAAAATCAAACTTCTAACAAATGAATAAAACTACTTTTTTAATGAGACTTATGGAACGAAAAGTCTCAACCCAATAGTTGTTGGCGTGAATCCACAAATAAGGGTAGATAAATGTGTAGACTTGAAGGTTTGACTAGTAACGATCTTGAATCTGACAACTGGAGCACGGATGAAACTATTCATCAATCTTAGATTTTCAATAGATATGCATTATTTAATGAAGCAAAAGATAAAATATGTCATTAGAACCACCATCAATAAAACTAGAAGATTAGCGGTGGTTCAAAAATTAAAATCACAAAAGAAAGTCAAAGACAAAGAAAGGGAGCTTTTAGGATTTTGAGGAAGAATGTCCAACTTATTTAGTACGTTTTGCTATATATATCATGGGAACTACAAAAATACTAATGTCATGGGAACCACATTTACAACTATTAGATTCTAATCCAACACATTAATCTATAAGTCATAAATACACAAAACATTTAAAGCAAATAAGTTTTCTCATTCAGTTTTTTTAGGTTCAGTGAGAGGAACTACAACTGTGACGACCCCAATTTTTTATCTAGGGTCCTCCAGCCGAAACCATCACTTAACCATCGAATACGAGATAAAGTAAAGAGACAGTTTTATTAGTAAGTTTTAACTTGCGAAATACCTTACAAGACAATAACTAACTATTTTCTGGCTAACTTAAGATTTTGTAGAATTAGTTCATGGCCTAAAGCTTGGAGAGTTCTTGATTTCTTTTTTCCCAAGCTCTATCATCAAGTTGCCAACTCGCTCTTCCTTCCTATCGTTTTTTTTTCTCTTCTTCCTCATCGTTTTATTTTCATGTTCTTTCTATTCATTCTGTTGGTGCTCTATTGACCAAAATCAATGGCGGAGCTAAGGAATGGCTGCCATGGGCTACATGCTAATTTGTTTTAGTGATAATTTAACCTTAACACATATTTAGCCCACCCAAACTCAATAAAAACGCACTCATAAACCCAAAATGAAAAAAATTGCTTGTAAGTCATAACCCTATTTGTTTTTATGCTATCGTGCATGCTTTAAAATCTACCATTTGCCACATCTACGCCAATAAAACAAGAAAAAAGACAAATTGTGGTCCCTCGGCAAAAAAGAACAACAACAAATGTCGGTGGTTCTACATTACATTCATCTTATTTTATTTTTTGAAAATCCATTCACCTATTTTGCAAGCTCAAGTAAACTCTTTCATTTTCTTAACTTTTCCATCATGTTTTTTTTAATAATTTATATTTTATATATCTCATTTAATTTGTTTTTGTCTTGTTGTTTTTCTTCTTTTCTCTTCTTTCTTTTAAATATCATCAAAACCCTAAGTCGATATGCTCCATAATTCATGTTGGTAAGAATAAGCTTATATGCATTATCATTCATTTGAATTATGTGGTTCTTTTCAACTTTTTTTTGTCTGGATTGTTAATTTTAAATAATTGTGCTATGTTAATTAACTTGATAGAACATTATAGAAAGAAAAGATCGAAGGCTCTATATTCATTCTTTAAGTTGATAATTGTTAGTGTTTTTTACCTATATAAATTGTGCATTAAACAATACTAAGTTGATGAGTTTAGTGTATAAACATGCATAACTATTAAAGGAGGTGCTAGTGTGCGTGCGAGCACATACACGCGGGTCAAACACGCATTTGTCGTAAACACGCATTTGTCGTTCGTCATTCGATCTCAAGAATCAAGGAATCCGAGCACGCCCAATGTGGCGGCCCTCGCCGCCTCGGGGTGACGTGTCTCCGTGTACTCCTTGCCAGCCGAACCTACTACACGTGTACGACACCTGCTCATCCTTTTCCTGTCTCGAAATTCGCATCCACTTGTGTGTACAGCGTATAAATGACATATGTAGCGGAAGTTGTACTTAAATGCAAGGAATATTAATCAATTTAATAAATCATATTGTGGAATAACCCTGAAAAGTATTCTGTATAAAGGTAGATGACTGTACCATGTAAGTATCTACGTACAATGTTGTGTCACTCCCCAATTCCTAAAAAAATTAAAATATCAAAATAATCATACGTACAAGTAATCCTCAGAGGTAGGCAGTCAGAGGTAGTCGCCTAAGATCCCCTTGCCTTTACTTGTACTCGGATCTGAACTCAATCATCACAAGAAGAAAATGGTTGACGAGTCCAGTCAGTAAATACCAAAGAAACTCCTCCGAGCATTCATATAAATAAGTGGAAGTCAATAAATATTGTTAAATAAACAAGCAGAATGTAAACAGACAACTGTAAGTAGGGCATCGCATGCATAGATAACAATAAAGTGCCAATGTGTGTGCCTGTTCCAGTCAGACTAAACCATACTTCGGGATTTCCTTCAAGGATCCCACTAGTGGGCGCACCCAACTAGCTATCACCTGATCCCTCTCGATGGCCGGCATAGACCTACGACGCACCGACATATGTAGCAGTTCCTTAGCTCGGGTCGTTATCCACTGAGAACTCCTGATACACATGCTATGGTCTAGAATGCATAGACACACAACGAAAAATCAGGTGGGAGTAACTCAACCAACCGTGCAAACAACGACAAGATATATATATAGGAACTACCACAAGGAAATCTGGAATTGAATGGAATTACAAAGCAAAATAAATACTCAAGAGTTTTTCCATTGGGTTTTACAAACCTCACAACGCGCTCCACTGCCCCGTAATCAATCCCCGGGTCCAAGTCCACTGAGTCCTTAGTCGCCAATTGATCACCCGTGTCAACCTATGTCCATTTATCAATAATTTAATTTAGTACGACAATTTACAACAAATTTCTAAAATTTTTAGGCCAAATTACCCATTTCGCGCTTTTTGAGGCAAAACCCCGCAAAAAGTCGCGTCCGACATTCCCACATATTTTCTTTTCATAGAACTTTATCAATTTCTATTTATTTCATCGAAATATATTTTTTTCCGAAATTTTCCGAAATTTTTCTTTCATTTTGCTTCTTTTTTTCTCTTTTTTTTTATATTTTTGTTTAGGTTTGGGTCGGGACGACCCAACCGGGTCGGATCCGACCCTGGGCCAGAACCGGGCCAGGCTCGGCCCATGGGCCGAGCCTGGCCCGTTCATGGCCAACCCATGGGTGGGTGCACCGCGCGCGGGCGTGTGCACCTTCCCCTTCCTCCTGCTCGAACCAGCTACTGGTTCGATCCCAACTTTTTTTTTTCTCCTCGATGATGGGTTGGGGGCTCTCCCCCCAACCCCGGAGGAGTCGATGGCAGGGGAGACACCCCTGCCATATCTCCCTTGGCCCGGTTCGGCTTCCATGGCCGAACCCCACTATCGGTCACCCCACCGCCAACCACCGAAACCCACAACTGAATACCATGAAGACTCACCTTGATCATGACATCTCCACCTTCCCTTCTCTCCTTCCCGCGCGTTCCTTCTTCTCTTCCTCCTCTCATTTTCTTCCTTCTTCTCTCGGTCTCTCGGCTGTGTGTGTGCGCTTGGGGTGTGTGTGTGAGGTGTAGGTGTGGGTGAGGTGGGTGGACACCTGTTAGTGAATTGGACAAGTGTTGTTTGAGTTCGGACAATTGTTGTTGTGTTAGGTGTCTTGACACCTAAATGCGATACAACTAAGACACTCGCACATGTTTTCGGGGTTTTCGACGCCCGGTTTCGCGTCCAAACCGTGATATACGCGTACCGCCGTGTCGCTAGCCACCCAATATCTATTCCATATTAGTTACTTGGCCAATTTTATTTAATTTGTGTGTTTTAGTTTCCTGACCTAATATTCAATCCCGTCAACTACCCGGTACCCGCGTCGACACGCATATCGAGGCGAATACAGTTCGCACAATCTCGCACGTATTTTTATGCAACATACACACATGTGATGTATTTCAATAAATTTCACCGCAAATAAGCATCCAACACACAATAACTAGCATACCTAAGTTCCCGTGTGTCCTAGCCTACCGCGACGTCTACGTAGATCTGAGCTGGCGTCCATGTCTGCAAATTTAATAAAATGGGCAGTTACATTTCTTCCCAACTAAATAAAATTTCGTCCCGAAATTTAACTGTAACTAAAGTCTCATACCAGAGAATAGCTTAGGGTATCGCGTCCTCATCGTCGACTCGAGCTCCCAGGTGAGTCCCTCCGTCTTATGATGTTGCCAACGAACTAGGACCTTCGCGAGTTCCCTGTTCCGGAGAATCTGTACTCGACGGTCAACGATCTCTATCGGTCTCTCCTCATAAGTCACGTCAGGCTGTATCTCCACCTGTCCCAACTCAATCATCGGTCTCGGCCCTGACCTAGCGAGTCTTAACATGGAAATGTGAAATGTCGGATGAACCCTAGCTAACTCAAACCGATATGCAACAGGGCCTACTTTCTGTGCAATCCGGTATGGCCCAATGTACCTCGGCGCCAGTTTCCCCTTAATGCCAAATCTCTGTTGACCTTTCCAAGGAGAAATCTTCAAATACACCATATCGCCCTCGTCATAGCTCAAACCATCGCGATACCTATCCACGTATTTTTTTGGTCTATCATGTGCGGCTCGCAGTTTCTGACAAATTTGTCGAATTTTCTCTGTGTAATCAACAACTATCTCTGGTCCTACCGTCACTGTATCTTCCGGCTCTTCCCAACAAGCAGGTGATCTACAAGGCCTCCCATACAGTGCCTCAAATCATGGTACATCTTGGTCCGACCAGGATGAACTGTGTAACGAGACCGGTGTGCATCCTCTAAAATCCCATCCTGTATCTCCTGATCCGTAGGTATCCACAATTTCCCTCGGTTACTCAGACACCAATTTGTGGTTTCTGCCTAATCTGTGCATTCCGGATTTTCGTGACAGACCACTGACCCGTTCATAGAGCCCATCAGCCCTCTGACACTCGGTAACCCGTTCAATCGATACGATCGTCACCTCATCTGACAATAAATGTGTCGTTCCGCCGTAGTCAACAACTCGGCCATGCACATAATCGATACTGCCTGTAATAAACCATGCTCATGTGTCATCTCGCCGCAACGCTCGATCATTTGAGTCCACTCCTGCTCAATGCGTCTGCTACGACGTTTGCCTTACCAGGGTGATACTCAATAGCGAAGTCGTAGTCCTTCAGTAACTCTAGTCATCTCCGCTGTCGCATATTCAGTTCCCTTTGAGTGAAAATATACCGTAAACTCTGGTGATCTGTATACAACACGAATCGCTCTCCATAAAGATAGTGCCTACAAGCCTTTAGAGCAAAGACGACCACTGCAAGCTCCAGGTCGTGCACTGGATAATTCCCCTCGTGGGGTCTCAACCGTCGGGAAAGATAGGCAACTGGTCTACCATCCTGCATCAACACACATCCAAGACCAATGCCCGTCGCATCTGTATATACTGTCATGGTCTTGCCCGACTCCGGCAATGTTAATACTGGTGCAGATGTCAATCTCCGCGTCAATTCACAAAAAACCTGCTCACACTCATCTGACCGGTCAAGTCTGACGTCTTTCTTAGTTAGGCTCGTCATCGGCACTGCGATCGAGGAAATATCCTGCACAAATCGCTGGTAGTATCCGGCCAGTCCAAGGAAACTCCGTATATCAGTCACAGACTCAGGCGTCTTCCAATCAATGATCGCCCAAAGCTTTTCTGAATCCACTGAGATACCCTGCTCACTGATGACATGGCCTAGGAATCTCACTGCACTTAGCCAAAAGTCACACTTACTAAACTATGCGTACAGTCGGTGCTCCCTCAGTGTCGTCAAAACTGTTCTGTAATGTCCCTCGTGATCCTCACGAGTCCTGCTATAGATCAAGATATCGTCGATGAATACGATGACGAATCTATTCAAATACGGCCTCATGACCCAGTGCATAAGATCCATGAAAATCGCTCGAGCGTTCGTCAGCCCAAACGGCATGACTATGAACTCGAATAACCCGTATCTCGTGCTGAAAGCAGTTTTTTGGATATCCTCTTCTCGAATCCTCAACGGGTGATAACCTGAGCGAAGGTCAATCTTCGAGAAGAATCTGACACCCGTCAGCTGATCAAACCGGTCATCAATCCTAGGAAGTGGGTAACGGTTCCTCATTGTCACCTGATTCAACTTCCTATAGTCGATGCACATCCTCATCGTGTCATCATTCTTTTTAACAAACAGTACTGGAGCTCCCCAAGGTGACATACTAGGGTGAATGAAACCCTTCTCCAACAGCTCATCCAACTGTCGTCTCACCTCATCCTGTTCCGTTGGTGCCATCCCGTAAGGTCGACTAGCAATCGGTTGCGTCCCTGGTATCAGCTCGATTATGAACTCAACAGCTCGTGGTGGTGGCAATCCGAGTAAATCATCTGGAAATACATCGACAAAATCCCGAACCACCGGAACGTCTTCAATTCGGACCTCCGTTCGAACCTCCGACTCAACTATCACCTCAAACGCCTCCATCTCCCGCGCTGTAGCTAGTCGGCCTCTCGTGATGGGTAAGTCAGTTGCCGATCCAACTAATACGAACTCCGGTATTCCAGGAATATGAAACTCTATCCTCTTGCCAAACAATCTATCCGTGCATGATAGGATGCTAACCAATCCATCCCGAGCAGTGTGTCAAACTCTAAGTACTCCAATACTCGAAGATCCGCTGGTAGCTGATGTCCATCCACCTCTATCATCACGTCTCGACATATTCGGTTAGGGTATATCTTATCCCCAGCAGTCGTACTGAGGACAAGATGTGGCTCTAGTGTCTGTGTAACTAACCCTAACAACCCGACAATACGTCCAACAAGAAACGATAAAGTACTACCAGAATCAAACATAACATGCATGTGGCGACCAAATATAAGTAATGTACCTTCAATAAGCTGCCTCGTCGCCCCGCTATCCGGCTGTGCTAACGCATGCGCTCTATCTCTGGCCTGGTCTGACGCTCGCCGTGGCGATGGTGGTGTCCGACAGTCAGCCCTCAAGTGTCCCCTCTGCCCACACCGGTGACACCTACGGCTCTCCAGTCTACCCGTCTGTCCGTCTCCAGATCTCGGATCCTGACCCCGGTCTACCTAACCCCTGTCATGTCCCCTTTGATCTCGACCCTGACGGTACTCCTGTGGCTGTGCCCTCTGTCGATCCATTGGTGCTGAGGTGATAGCATGAACTGGCTGTAACTCCTCAGATCGGAACTGACTGCCCTGAAACTCGTCCCAGTGGCCCTTATCCCGTCTATCATCTCTCTGGCCTCTATCCGGACGATCCATCGGTCTCTTCTGCCTCTGACTAGACTGAGAACTCTGCCCTGACTGTACCTCCCTACCAGTCACACGTCGGCCAACCCTCTGCAGTAGGTATGTCTCATGAGCCAATGCCCTATCAAAGATCTCCTGCATTGTCGTGGCTCCGGACGAGACAACTGCTGACGCAATCCTGTCATCAACCCCTCGGGTGAAATAATAGATCTGCAAGCGTTCTTTCCCGGCAACATCTAGAGAGAACTGCAGCAAATGTCGTAACCTCTCCATATACTGCATCAAAGTCCGATTTCCCTGTCGCAGGACCAAGAACTCCTCCCTCAGTCTCAACCTAACCTCCATCGGTATGTACTGATCGTGAATAGCTCCCTAAACTCAGCCCATGTCGTCAGTTCCGGATGAGTATCTGTATATGTCTTCCACCAGACTACCGCATGCCCTCTCAAACAAGCTCTAGAGAGTCGTGCCTGTACAGTCTCATCGTTCCTCATCGCCATGGAAACGCTTTGTTGAGACACTATCCATCTCCCTGCGCACCTCGTGGTCACCGCCTCCATAAAAGAATCCAGGTGGAACTTCAAAAACTCCCTCAATAGCTTCGCCTCTGGTGCCAGAACGAATGCCGATGTATTAGGAGTATCAGCAGTGGGGGTGGCAGTAACCTGGTCCGTCGTCGTGAGTGGAGGCATAAGAGTCGACGTCTCTAAAGGAACGAAAATTGCGGTACCCGTCTCTGTGGGTGCCTCTGCCGCCACCCCCTGAACTGGTGTACGCGGTACCACCGTAACAACATATGTCCCCGCTGGTACGGTCACAACTACTGGATCTCTAGCGGAAGTGAGTGCCGCCAGTACCGCGATCTGCTCTCGTAATAGCCATAATACCTCGGCCATCTGTGTCTCCTGGGCCGAGAGTCTGTCCTCCATACTTGCCATAATCGGGACATCCCTAGCCGCATCGCTAGTCTGTCCAGTCTCTAAAGGCGTATCAGACCGTCCATCCATAATCTCCATCGAGAATGTGCTCTGAATCAGTCTCGAGGTATATACGTCTATCATATATTACAATGAAAGTATAACACGAATATAAGTTCTAACTCTACCCACCTTACATCACTTCCCAACTAAAGTTCTAAGACACTAACTTCGGGTTTTCCACATCTAAGTTTGTTGATTAAGTTTTATTGTCTTAGGACTTCCAATTTTCTCTGATACCAACTGTGGCGACCCTCGCCGCCCCGGGGTGACGTGTCTCCGTGTACTCCTTGCCAGCCGGCCCTACTACACGTGTACGGCACCTGCCCGTCCTTTTCTTGTCTCGAAATTCGCATCCACTTGTGTGTACATCGTATAAATGACATATGCAGCGGAAGTTGTACTTAAATGCAAGGAATATTAATCAATTTAACAAATCCTACTGTGGAATAACCCTGAAAAGTATTTTGTACAAAGGTAGACGACTGTACCATGTAAGTATCTATGTACAATGTCATTTCACTCCCCACTTCCCAAAAAATCAAAATATCAAAATAATCACACGTACAAGTAATCCTCAGAGGTAGGCAGTCAGAGGTAGTCGCCTAAGATCCCCTTGCCTTTACTTGTACTCGGATCTACACTCAATCATCACAAAAAGAAAATGGATGACGAGTCCAGTCAGTAAATACCCAAGAAACTCCTTCGAGCATTCATATAAATAAGTGGAAGTAAATAAATACTGTTAAATAAACATATGGAAAGTAAACAGACAACTGTAAGTAGGGCATCGCATGCATAGATAACAATAAAGTGCAAATGTGTGTGCCTGTTCCAGACAGACTAAACCATACTTTGGGATTTCCTTCCAGGATCCCACTAGTGGGCGCACCCAACTAGCTATCACCTGATCCCTCTCGGTGGCCGACGTAGACCTACGACGCACCGACATATGTACCAGTTCCTTAGCTCGGGTCGTTATCCACCGAGAACTCCTGATACACATGTAATGGTCTAGAATGCATAGACACACAACCGAAAATCCGGTGGGAGTAACTCAACCAACCGTACAAACAACGACAAGATATAGACAATGGAACTACCACAAGGAAATACTGGAATTGAATGAAATTACAAAGCAAAATAAATACTCAAGAGTTTTTCCATTTGGTTTTACAAACCTCACAACGCGCTCCACTACCCCGTAATCAATCACCGGGTCCAAGTCCACTGAGTCTTTGGTCGCCAATTGATCACCCGTGTCAACCTATGTCCATTTATAAATAATTTAATTTAGTATGACAATTTACAACAAATTTCAAAAAAATTTAGGCCAAGTTACCCATTTCACGCTTTTCGAGGCAAAACCCCGCAAAAAGTTGCGTTCGACATTCCCACATATTTTCTTTTCATAGAATTTTATCAATTTCTAATTATTTCATCGAAATATATTTTTTTCCGAAATTTTCCCAAATTTTTCTTTCATTTTTCTTCTCTTATTCTTTTTTTTTATATTTTTGTTTGGGTTAGGGTCGAGTCAACCCAACCGGGTCAGACTCGACCCTGGGCCAGAACCGAGCCAGGCTCGGCTCGGCCCATGGGCCGAGCCTGGCCCGTTCTGGGCCCGGCCCATGGGTGGGTGCACACGCGCATCTCGATCGAACTAGCTACTGGTTCGATCCCAACCTTTTTTTTTCTCCTCGATGATGGGTTGGGGTTGCTCTCCCCCCAACCCCGGAGGAATCGATGGTAGGGTCACCCCTGCCATCTCCCTCTTGGCTCGGTTCGGCCTCCATGGCCGAACCCCACTCTCGGTCACCCCACCGCCAACCACCGAAACCCACAACCGAATACCACGAAGACTTACCTTGATCGTGACGTCTCCACCTTCCCTTCTCTCCTTCCCGCGCGTTCCTTCTTCTCCTCCTCCTCTCCTTTTCTTCCTTCTTCTCTCGGTCTCTCGGCTGTGTGTGTGTGTGTGCATGGGGTGTGTGTGTGAGGTGTAGGTGTGGGTGAGGTGGGTGGACACCTGTTAGTGAATTGGACAAGTGTTGTTTGAGTTCGGACAATTGTTGTTGTGTTAGGTGTCTTGACACCTAAATTTGACACAGCTAAGATACTCGCCCGTGTTTTCCTGGTTTTCGACGCCCGGTTTCGAGTCCAAACCGTGATATACGCGTACCGCCGCGTCGCTAGCCACCCAATACCTATTCCATATTAGTTACTTGGCCAATTTTATTTAATTTGTGTGTTTTAGTTTCCCCAACGTAATATTCGGTCCCGTCAACTGCCAAGTACCAGCGTCGACACGCATATCGAGGCGAATACAGTTCGCACAATCTCACACGTATTTTTATGCAACATACACACATGCGATGTATTTTAATAAATTTCACCGCAAATAAGCATCAAACCCACAATAACTAGCATACCTAAGTCCCCGTGTGTCCTAGCCTACCGTGACGTCTACGTAGATCTGAAATGGCGTCCATGTCTGCAAATTTAGTAAAATTTACACTCAAGAATCAAAGGGAACTGGACGAGTGCACGTACGATCCGTGTACTACTGAAGGTCACCCAAGAGGGGGTGAATTGGGTTACCGAGTAGTTATTGCCCTTTTAAAACTTTATGCGCAAATTGCAACTATAATGCATACACTATCAATGAATATATATATGCTATGCAAGTGAATGGAATGGAAGAGATGGAAAGTGACACACGATTTATAGTGGTTCGATCCAACGATCTACGTCCACTACCTAACCTCCCTGGTTAGGATTTTTAACCCCCACTTATATTACAAATAAGTGTTACAACCTAAGCATACAAGCCTAGAGTGCCTAATTACAATTAGGACTTCCCACCTAGCCGCAACTAGGATTTGTGTTCTTCCCACCTAGCAACTAGGATTTGTGTTCTTCCCACCTAGCCGCAACTAGGATTTGTGTTCTTCCCACCTAGCCGCAACTAGGATTTGTGCCTAGTCTCAACTAGGTCTTCCCCTTTGACTTAGATTCCACTAAGTCTTACAATCAAACAAATACAATAAGTTGCTGAAAAATAATGAGATACACTTTACAACACAAAGTGGTATCAAATTCAAACACTAGCAAGCCTCCTAGAGCCTAACAACTCTTATGCATGCAAGTATGAGAATAAATGGAATATGCAAATATGTCACTGATTTTGTTGCAAATCCCAAATGTGAAATCGTTTTAAAAACTTAATATATTAGTGTAAAACCGATTTCAAGTCTAAGAACAATAGTTTAACAAAAATCAAGTTTAAGTGCAAAACTTTTGTTCAAATCAATCTTAGGGTTTGATAAAATAAATTTAAGTGCAAAACCCAGGAAGAAGGTGTTCAAACACACAACAAACTGATTTTCAAATCAAATACACAAAACTATGTAGATTAAGCACAAGCAAGATTTTAGATCTAGGACTTTCTTACAAACAAGAGAATGACAAAAGAGATCAGCTTTGAAGAGATTCTTGTACTCCTTTGAAAGCCTCAAAAGTCTTTGGATTAGAGAGCTAAAGAACGACCACAAAGATCTCCTTTTGCTTCTTCACAAAATCAAAGTTCTTCTCTTTGTAGATTTTGAATTTTTGAATGTGTTTCTTCCTTCTTTTTTACAAAACCATGTTCTTGGTGGTTTTATAGTGTTAGGTATTCCATCTTGACGGTTTATGACCGTTCTAGGGATCCAAGGGTCCAAAATAGATCAAGAATTCAAATTAAAGTGTGTTTTCCAGTTTGTAAAAAAAAGTCATCGAGATATGCAATTAGCGCGCTAATCTTTGAGACCTAGCGCGCTAACTCTGCACTTAGCGCGCTAATGAAATCATTAGCGCGCTAACTGCAGGGACCTCAAAACAATTATTTTGTCCCTTTGTGTTAGCGACCCTTAAACTCGTCCGGGACCTAACCAACCCTTATATAACATGTTATACACGTTTATTATGAGTCATTAAGCCTAATTGGGTGGTCCGGATATTTTTACAAATCCCGAAAACGGAAATTCACGATTTCATAATGTATTAGGGGCTTTTCTGCAAATTTACAGTTTTCTTTTCGAAGACCTTTCAAAAACGAGTTTTTCTTTTTCGAAAACATTTACAATGATCTGTAATATGCAAATGACCATCCACACAAAGTTTCACATTGTTTAAACTCATAGTCCTAGTTATGTGTTTAAATTCCACTTTGAAACTTGAAGTAAACTTATAACTTTTGAAGAATGGTTTAAGAAACTTGATATGCATGGACTAATGCATTTGGCTTGCGTGAAAGAATTTGTATACCTTACATTGAAATTACAAATTGCGGTTTGAACTTTCATCTTCATTTCTTCATTAATGCCGAGTCTTGAACTTGTATTTCTTGAGTACCCTTGATATGTTGTTTTGCATCCTTTAACAAAAACTGAAATACACTAGATGTTTATTAGTACATTTTCACCTTGTTTGTTTCCATCAAAATCTCGGTCGGAGTGTGAGTGACTAACCACTTAGTCCAACAATCTCCCCTTTTTGATGATAACAAACAATGTGAACTTTAAAGGTGTAAAACGTAATCTAAATGTATATCGCATTCATGATTTTATATTTCATATATGCAAGTTCAAAACACATCAACCTTTTCAAGTTCAACCACATTTTTCTCCCCCGTTTGATACCATCAAAAAGTGGGGCCAAGCATCCCCATAAATAAACACAAGAGAAACAATACGAGAGAAATATACTCTCCCCCTCACTTTATGCATATCAATAAACAATAGTCGGTAGCGATACGAATGCATAGACGATAAAACATAGTGAAGCAAGAAATATCCATATAGAAAACTCAGAGATACGCAAAAAAAAAAATTCATGATATAGATAGCATAAAGCAATGAGAGCATAGTTGTGGCTTAAACATGAGTTTGACAAAAAAAACGAAACATCTAAGACTGACATATTGGAGCCTAATGCTCATCTAGTGGTGGTGTGTCTAAAAACGAAATTATAGACGCCTGGCCGAACGACATTAGCGCGCTAATGATAAAATTAGCGCGCTAATGGGTCGATTCATATTCTGGGCCAGTACGCTATTAGCGCGCTAATGGGTGTTATTAGCGCGCTAATTTCCCTCTGGAAATTTTTGGTCAGTACATCATTAGCGCGCTAATTCTAACTATTAGCGCGCTAATTCCTCTCTGGAATTTTTTGACAAAAAATTTTGGATTTTTGCAATATAGCTCCGATTGTCCTCAAACTTCATGGACACTTTACTAACACCATATAAAAAGGTTTGGAATAGCTAAAACATATGTAGAAGGTCCGATTCTCGAAACATGCCTAACTCACGCCGAATTTTAGAAAATTGTTCTCTAGGCAAAGGCTTAGTGAATATATCGGCTAGTTAATCCTCTGTGTGCACATGGATGAGTTTAACATCGCCTTTTGGACGTGATCACGAAGAAAATGGTGTCTAATCTACGGTGCCACAACCATGCATCACATTCACTTTGTGCACTCAAACATGAGACATTTTGCATATTCATCTCATCAAAGTTAATGGCATAAACATTTTTATCTCTATATGCAATAAATAAGGTTTCATGCTTCTCATTCCTAACAATGCATTTCGATGATTCAAACATAACATGAAATCCTTTGTCACACAATTGACTAATACTTGAGCAAATTATGTTTCAATCCATCAACAAGATAAACGTTAGAAATAGAAAGTGAATTGTTACCGACGGTTCCGAGACCAATAACTCTTCCTTTGTTGTTGTCTCCAAATGTAACCTTTCCACCATCATGCCGCTTTAGTTTAATAAATTGATGTGCATCTCCGGTCATGTGTCTTGAGCACCCACTATCCAAGTACCATGGGGTGCTCTTCCTCGCATCCTACTCAATGGGAAACACACTAGATTTTGGTACCCAAACACCTTTGGGTCCGAGAATGTTAGTGTAGTAAACATTTTTAACTACCCATGCTAGTCTATCCACTTTGGCCTTTTGTAATGCACATTTCCCGACCACATGAGTCTTGTTGCATTTAGAGCATCTATGATCATCATTTAGCAATTTCTTGTAACTTAACAAGTTTGCTCCATAACCTATGCCTCTTTTGTTGAGTGCACGTCGTTGTGCTCCCAACATCATGTCAAACATTTCTTTACCATTTGTAAACTTATGCACCGTGCTAGTCAAGTCCTCTACTTCCTTGACTAAAGCATCTCTCTCCTCTATGACTTCATTTAAGTCACTTTGGAGATCATTAATGGTCTCATTTTGTGACTCTATTTCACTAATTGCAATGGTCAAGCTCTTTTTGAGTTGTTTGGTCTTTTTGACCTCCTTTTCCAACTCTTTCCTAAGCTCATCAAGATTTGGAACATCATCCAAATCATCAACATTATCAAAGTTAAAAGAGTTAGAATTTACCTCGCCTTGTGCCATGAGACAAAGTATTGCCTTCTCACTTTCCGATTCGGATTCCGAACTTGATGATGATGAGTCATCCCAAGTTGCTTTGAAACTCTTCTTTCCTTTCTTCTTGTCAAACACCTTCTTGGATTTGCAATCCGCCTTGATGTGACCCGGTTTGCCGCAACCGAAGCATATGATTTCATTTGAATTTCCTCCCTTGCTTCCACTTCGAAACTTCTTCTTATACTTGTCTCGCTTGTACATGGCCCTGTTGAGCTTTCTTGAGAGCATAGCTACTTCCTCCTCAAGATCATTGTCATCACATGATTTTTCATTTTCAATGATCTCTACCGATGCACTAGGGGAGCTATTTGCCTTCAAGGCGATATCTTTTCTTGAACTCTTAGTACCTCCACTTAATGCTTCCAATCTTGCTCGGTCTTTAAGTTCAAATTCATGGACTGTTAGCTCTCCACACAATGCATCAAATGTGTAATCTCCAAGATTTTGTGCCGATTGGATAGCATACTTCTTGGCATCCCATTCCTTAGGCAAGCCTCTAAGGAATTTATACACCGAGGGTTTCTTGATCATAATTCTTTCCAAGATTCTTGATCTCATTCAATAGTTTAGTGAATCGAGTGATGGCGGTGGCTATGTCTTCATCGGACCCAACTCGGAAAGTTTCATAGTGCTCCTCAAGAATTCTCAACTTGGTCTTCTTCACTTGCATGGTACCTTCATAGTGTACCCCAAGCTTCTCCCATACTTCCTTAGCCGTTTGACAAGCACTTACTCGGTTAAATTCATTTTCACTTAGCGCACAAAACAAGTGATTCATGGCTTGATCATTTGATAGCTCAATCTTTATCTCCTCGGCGGTGTACTCTTTCAAGGGCTTATCCGGTGGAGTGTAGCCACTTTCAATTGCATCCCATAAGAATCTATTTTGTGCTCTAATGTAGAATTTCATTCTCACTTTCCAATGAGCATAGTTAGTTCCATCAAAATACGGAGGCCTAATCGAAGAGTTGCCTTCCCGAAGGCGAGCCGGATCTAAGGTTTGCATCCTTGCACAAAAAGAACACTCAAAGATACGTTAGTAATACTTTGAGCAATAACCCTCTCTGATACCAATTGAAGGTCACCAAAAGAGGGGGGGTGAATTGGGTTACCGAGTAGTTATTGCCCTTTTAAAACTTTATGCGCAAATTGCAACTATAATGCATACACTATCAATGAATATATATATGCTATGCAAGTGAATGGAATGGAAGAGATGGAAAGTGACACACGATTTATAGTGGTTCGATCCAACGATCTACGTCCACTACCTAACCTCCCCGGTTAGGATTTTTAACCCCCACTTATATTACAAATAAGTGTTACAACCTAAGCATATAAGCCTAGAGTGCCTAATTACAATTAGGACTTCCCACCTAGCCGCAACTAGGATTTGTGTTCTTCCCACTAGCCGCAACTAGGATTTGTGTTCTTCCCACCTAGCCGCAACTAGGATTTGTGCCTAGTCTCAACTAGGTCTTCCCCTTTGACTTAGATTCCACTAAGTCTTACAATCAAACAAATACAATAAGTTGCTGAAAAATAATGAGATACACTTTACAACACAAAGTGGTATCAAATTCAAACACTAGCAAGCCTCCTAGAGCCTAACAACTCTTATGCATGCAAGTATGAGAATAAATGGAATATGCAAATATGTCACGATTTTGTTGCAAATCCCAAATGTGAAATCGTTTTAAAAACTTAATATATTAGTGTAAAACCGATTTCAAGTCTAAGAACAATAGTTTAACAAAAATCAAGTTTAAGTGCAAAACTTTTGTTCAAATCAATCTTAGGGTTTGATAAAATAAATTTAAGTGCAAAACCCAGGAAGAAGGTGTTCAAACACACAACAAACTGATTTTCAAATCAAATACACAAAACTATGTAGATTAAGCACAAGCAAGATTTTAGATCTAGGACTTTCTTACAAACAAGAGAATGACAAAAGAGATCAGCTTTGAAGAGATTCTTGTACTCCTTTGAAAGCCTCAAAAGTCTGGATTAGAGAGCTAAAGAACAGCCACAAAGATCTCCTTTTGCTTCTTCACAAAATCAAAGTTCTTCTCTTTGTAGATTTTGAATTTTTGAATGTGTTTCTTCCTTCTTTTTTACAAAACCATGTTCTTGGTGGTTTTATAGTGTTAGGTATTCCATCTTGACAGTTTATGACCGTTCTAGGGATCCAAGGGTCCAAAATAGATCAAGAATTCAAATTAAAGTGTGTTTTCCAGCTGTAAAAAAAAAGCTGTCAGATATGCAATTAGCGCGCTAATGCTGAGACCTAGAGCGCTAACTCTGCACTTAGCGCGCTAATGAAATCATTAGCACGCTAACTGCAGGGACCTCAAAACAATTATTTTGTCCCTTTGTGTTAGCGACCCTTAAACTCGTCCGGGACCTAACCAACCCTTATATAACATGTTATACACGTTTATTATGAGTCATTAAGCCTAATTGGGTGGTCCGGATATTTTTACAAATCCCGAAAAACGGAAATTCACGATTTCATAATGTATTAGGGGCTTTTACTCGCAAATTTACGATTTTCTTTTTCGAAGACCTTTCAAAAACGAGTTTTTCTTTTTCGAAAACATTTACAATGATCTGTAATATGCAAATGACCATCCACACAAAGTTTCACATTGTTTAAACTCATAGTCCTAGTTATGTGTTTAAATTCCACTTTGAAACTTGAAGTAAACTTATAACTTTTGAAGAATGGTTTAAGAAACTTGATATGCATGGACTAATGCATTTGGCTTGCGTGAAAGAATTTGTATACCTTACATTGAAATTACAAATTGCGGTTTGAACTTTCATCTTCATTTCTTCATTAATGCCGAGTCTTGAACTTGTATTTCTTGAGTACCCTTGATATGTTGTTTTGCATCCTTTAACAAAAACTGAAATACACTAGATGTTTATTAGTACATTTTCACCTTGTTTGTTTCCATCAAAATCTCGGTCGGAGTGTGAGTGACTAACCACTTAGTCCAACAACTACAACATTTTTCAATTGTACATACAAAAAATATACATTAATTTTAGCCTAGGGTTTCAAATCCTGGCTCCGCCCCTGATCAAAATCAAAAGCTAATGTATTTATATCTCGAGCTTCCTCGAGATTTGCATTATGAATCTTGAAGCTGATCTTAGGGCTTTAACACACCGACAACTTAACCTTTTGGGTTAACACATCATGCTCATCATGCAACGCTTAACCCATAGATGGTTATGGAGATGTGCTACACGAAGGGTCGACCCAAGCAGTGGTAGGGCACTTGCCCCGGGCCTCTTTTTTTAGGAGGCCCCACTTATAAATATATCTACTACATACATTTAAATATAAAAAATACAAATCATATGCAAATCATAAACCTATGTAAATGTGTAAAAAAATTTAAAAATATACAATTTTGACTAAAACATTTTAAGCATTTAAATTTAATTAAGAAATTATTAAGTTTCAACTTCCCAACTTTCCTAAATATTGAGAGATATAGACCTAAAAAATATATAGGCCTCGTTCGGTTCGTTTTTGTCAACTTACAGTATAGCGGAGATAACTCTTTGGAATTAACTCATAGTGTAAGTTCATATTTTATGTTTGGTTGAACTTTGAACTTGAAGGGAAGTTGCAAATTTTTTAAAACTGTAAAATGTGGGAATTGACGTAAATACCTTTCAAACATATTTTTAAAATAAAATAGAAAGCATTATTATTTTCACCACATGAACTACTATTTATTTATTCGAAATTAAAAAAACTTGAATTAAATGATAAACATAAGATATTATTTACAAAATATTAAACAACACAACTAATTATAAGTATTTTTATATTTATTAGAAATATTTATTAATAATAAATTCTATAAAATACAACTAATGATAATTCTTAAAAATATTTCACTTGAAAAATACTTTTTGTTTTTATGAATGAATGATTTATTTAACCTTTTATTATGGATTAATAACTAGCATTTGATAGGGTAGGGGCATGCGTAAATATAAATTTGTGAGGAGTAATTGTGTTCATATAACTCCCCTGAGTTATCTCCTTATGGGGGAGGGCTGGGAGATATCTCACGCCCTTCCCTGTAAGTTGGGAGATAACTCGCATGGAGTTGGGCAGCCAAACAAGATTAGTTCTCAACTCCATGTGAGTTATCTCCATGGAGATATCTCCACCTTATACCAAACAAGGTCATAAAAGATATATAGTATATAAACTTTAAAGCAAAGTTTAAAACTCAAACTTTAAAGGGGGCTCATGTGACGACCCAAAAACCTTAAAAACTCATCCCAGGGGTAATTTAGCAATTTTGTAAACCCTACACTAAATTGGTCCCACTATATAAATCTAATTGTAAACCTTAGCTCCCTTTTGTTCACACACAAAAAGAAAGGATACTTTTGTTTGGGGAATCGGGGTAGGTTTGATGTTTTGAAGCCAATGAGACTCCATTAAAGGTAATCCACCCCTATTCCCTTTCTTTTATTGTCTAAACAAATCACGAGCTTGTGTTTGCTTTAATAATGGTGGAAAATATACTTTTTTCTCTCCTTTTTGTTTTAAATTTTTGAAATTTTGGTGGAGAACCCAAAGGGGGTGGCGCAGTCGGCACCGTGAGAGAAGGGCGGCGGCCTTGCTGCCGCCGCCGTTAGTTTAGAGCGGTGGATCCATCGCCGTCGGAGTTAAGTGGCGGCATTGGAGCTCCGCCACCAAAAGGATAAGGGGAGGCCCCCATGTGAGCCGTGCTCACTGCGGAATGGCAGTGAACATGGGAGGGGGATGTCAAGGTTCATTTTGACCACTGACCACCCCAGGGACCAAAAAAAATAAAATAAAATACATATATATAATATAAAAATAAAAATAAAAATAAACTAAAACATTATATATATATGATATATGATATATATATATAGAAGAAATAAATATAATAAAATAAATAGAAACAACACTAGTGGACTTCGGGGCGCACGCACCTCGACGACGCGTAACTTGCGGGACCTACACTAGTGGACCCAAAGAAAATTGCTAATAAATTGAAAATTGAGTAACTTTGAAATGAGAATTGTGAATTAATGCTAATGAGTCTTAAATCGTATAGATTCGCGAAACGATTCATATAGAACCTCGTGCACGCAAGAGGTCAGTGGGGAGCTTCGCTCAAGTACCAAATATGACATGTTATTAGATAATTAAAATTCATGATTTGAAATCAAGACTTGGGAATGGGTCGCATTACGCTATTGACTTGATTTTACTTATGTAAAGGTTGTATATGCGTTGCACCAAAAATTAAGATCACATTATCCTAGACATGGAGATGGAATTATCTACTTCTAGGTAAGAAGTTCAATGACCCTCTTCTGGGTAAGGAGTCGGGATTACCCCTCATGGCTAAGGAGATGGGGTTAAATTATTAAGGACATGACCGGTAATAAACTTCTCATGAAAACTCTAAGTGATCTTGGTGCACATATCGGCGATGGCTTGGACGAACTTACTGTTGGTTTGATGAGACTATAGAGGGGACTCAACGACCATTGAATGGAACAACGGCTTATAATTATTATTATTCTTGAATGGTATATCTTTTGTGGGTCCCTATGCATTAATGCTTTAATTTCATTTATGATTTGAACCTCTTGCTATTATGGTTTAATGAATCTTGGAACTTGTCTTAAATGAATAGAATTGATGGTTTACACTTAATTATAGACATGAATCTTATTTCCATGCTTTTTACTAAATGCTTGATGATTTGATTTCAACTCCACGTTAGATCTTGCATTTTATTAAGTAGTATTTGCGTATTTTATGTTTGAGTGAGGTTTTCCTCTTATTAAGCTCCGTCGTCCCTTTTAGCTCAGCATACTTACTTTCCAGGTACATCCACATTTGCTTTATACTGCGACAAGGGAAGGGAGATAGCTTGAAGTCTTCCCTTGCATTAGGAGCCTCGTATGCTCTTATTATCTAGTTATTTGATTTTGAGAACTTATGAATTTGGGTTGTAACTTAAGACTTGTTGGGAAGTTTAAACCATTCATTGCCGTAATTTAAACTAATTATGGAAGCTTTTTGGGATATCGTGAATTGAATAGACTTTTGCAAATTCATTTCATTGATATTACTTTAATAGTTTTATGGATATTTTTTTCTTTGATTCTGAATTTATTATCCATTTGTATAGCTATAGTCTTTCTGCATGTTTTGTTTAGGCGAGTCAAGCCGTTGCTCGGGCTGGTTCGGTACTTGAGCTTGGGTAATGGTTTAGGTCGGGCGACCAGAACTTAGGTCGGGGAGGGTCGTCACGGCCCATATTATCGAAAAAGGTTTGGGTCATGTAAAATGTAAAATAGATGCTACCTTTTCGTTAATATTTATTCCAAGTCCATCATAATCTTAGTAGAACAATCCAAGTCTACTATTAACGCCTCTTTTTTATTGGCGGCATTATTCAAGTTATTTTCAGACTCGGATGCCTGCTCAGGCCCATATGGATGCCTCAAATAGGTTAGAACACGTCTGACAGTGCATAAATCGTTATTTTTGTCTGTTGGTTGCATAATTGCGATGTTGATTATTATGTATTTCATTAATCATCGAATGTGTGTATTTATATTGTCATACCGTGTGAGACAATGTGATAGGTAAATGTCTCGTAAAGCGTGTTAACGTAGGTACTGGGTAGGCATAGTACGGGTACACTTAAATAAAATGACTAGAACAAAGGTTAATATTGCATAAAATAGATAATCAAACTTTAGGCTAAGTCTATTAAATCGGGTACATCAAGGATTGGCGTGCCTCAGGATGCATGTCGCGACGCGGGGCACTGAATGCCGAGTAATTGGGTACTAGGGGAAGTGGCAATATATAAATTTAAGACCCTAAATAGCCTAAGTATGTATAGAAGTGCCTAAGTTAAATTAATTGAATCAATTTATTACAAATGCATATAGTTGGATGAAAAAATTGATGTCATAGATTTACCTCGAGATTCGCACTAAAATAGAGTCCTAGGAGATTTAAATTGAAAATTTGTGTCAACAAGATAAAAGTTCGTGGAATAGGAGCTAACAAGGACTATTAGATTGACCTCGAGATACAGTAACACAATTGATTCTAACATAACCTATATATAGCTAAGTTAGTGGGAAATCTCTTCATGCAAAAATAACAAAATTTCGTTCTTGTGAGGGAGTGCTGAAAAACTCAGCAAGAACAAAGAGGAAGGGAAGTTATATTTTAAAGGAAATAAGCTAGGAAAATCAAATCCAAGAGTTCATCATCTAAGTACAAAAAATCCACTCATTATGTGCTTAAATTCATCAAAATGTGTACATGAAAACTCAAGTTTTGGGGGTTTTGTGGAAAAATAAATTTTAAAGATTAAGCCACTATTTTTCTTTTCTAAATGAGATTTCTAAACTGATCTTGATGATCAATAATGTTGCAAACTAGTTTTGGCAAGAAATTAGAGTTTCATGAGTTCTGATGAATACATGATTAGTTCTTAGAAAATTTTTTGACCCAACCTCTGTAAACTAAGCATAACTTTCTCATACAAACTCCAAATGGAGCAGATTATATGTTGTTGGAAAGCTTACCTTGATATTTACAACTTTTATCATAGAGAAAATTCGAAATTCAAATTCATTCTACCTCAAAAATACTCGGCAAGTAAGCTATTGAAGTATTAATATGAGATTTTTAAAATGAATTTTGACAAGGCATAATTCTCTCAATTCTTATCAGAATGTACTCATCTTTTAGTATGTTGTTGTTAGGTATGTTAGCTTCCTTGTGATAAAAGATCATGAGCCTCAGAGCTACAAATTTGAGAAATGATTTTTACAATATTACTGGCTGGATTTGATTCAAATTTGGGCTGTTTTGGAAAATAGAACTCTAGACTTAATTTAAACACTTTAAGTCACTCTAAAATACTCGAAATAGATCTCAGGGGACTCAGAGGCTATGTTACGGTAGTTAGGAGCGTAGTGGGGTCGGATTCGGGAGTCCGGAGAAGTTAGAATGCATGTTGAGGTGCGTAAAACCCACGAGAATGCTTCATAGAGTTCAGTTTGTTTAACTTATGTATTTTACGAGTGCCGACTATTTTATTTTGCTATTTTACTCAACTGCAAACTATACTGTGTTATCATGATTCATTGTTGTTTTGTTTATGTTAAATAATTGTGCTTTACGCATGAATTTTAGTTTCACTATGAAGACCGATTGATTTGGTGCACTGTTGCTATGAAGACCGATTGATTTAGTTCACCGAGGTTATATGGTGTTGTTATGTTGGATAGAATGATTTACCAATTGAGTGGTTCACTAGGGCTTTAGAAGACTTAGTATAGGAGTAATTGATTAACCGGTTGAGTGGTTCACCAGAGTTATTTGTGTTTACATATCTGCTTAATTATATAAGTGTTGTTTAATCTTTCGATTATTTATCTGATGTTTGGTTTTCTATTGCCCTACATTCATGGAAGTATGTATGTATGTTGCCAGATAGCATACTTGCATGTTTTGTAGTTTTATTTGATTTCTTGTTGAATATTGTGTGGACTTCTCTTAGGATTTTACTCACTGGACTCATCAGTGAATTTGTTGGGTGACCGAGTGCAGATCCTTCTACAAGTAGTGGCAAAGGGGGATCTTAGGCAACTATCTCTTCCTGCCAACAGTCTCAGACGTACTCGTATGTGTTTATATTTTGATATATTTTGCTTTATTATGGGTATCATGGGATTATGAGAGACATTGTACATGTATATAATTACTTTTGTTTGTCTTGTTGCCTTATATACATTGTACTTTATTTTCGGGTTTCCACTACTTAGAAATTTTGGTAATATGCATAAGATAATCATATATTTTAAAGTCTTCCATTGTAAAATGATAATGAAACCTGATAGGTTAGCTAACTAGCTAAACAAACTCATTAGTAATTATATGAAGAATAAATTTCCAAGCTAGTGTTAGTTGGAAACGTGTAAACAACCAGTTAGGCCGCAGTTCACCATATATAAGCAGGCTATGATATGGCAAGGCTTAGTGATGTGTGATGTGGCATGGCGGGGCCCACGGTTGTCTCGGGATTTGGGTCACAACAGGACAACCCAAAATTTACTAATAGTAAATTAGTCCTAAATCAGGGTCACCGACTCGTGACGTGGCACGAGAGTGGTACACGGTCCCGTTACTCGGCGTGAAGACCGAGTAATATATGATGGATGCCCAGTTTGATATATGTGTGTTCATTATACCTGAGAATATTTATTTATTGTTGTATTTTGTAAGTTCGATGCGAGTGAGGAGACACGCCTCGAGATGCGTTTCGACATGAGACCGAGGTAGAGAGCGATATAGTAAATTATAAATTAGTTAAATGTGATTAAAATAACTAATTTAATGGGTCCTATAGTTGAAAATATATAAATGTGGCCTAAGTTAAGAAAATAAAACTACTAGTATTGATATGCCTCAGGATGTGTGCTATCAACATTACTATATAACTTGGTGTATGAATGGGTATTAACATGACTAAGTTAGTGGATTGTAGGACCAATTTTGAGTCATTAGATTGTTTTAGAGATGCGTGTGTAAAAAAAGATCAAGGGCCTAAATTAGATCCTACCTCTATATGAATAGTTGGTAGTGGGATTTTCATTCAAATCATCCCATTTTCATTCACACAAAAAGATGGGGAGTTCTGGAGAGATGAATTCAACAACTTTGAGGGAATCTGGTGAATTGGATGGAGTTTGATCAAATGAAGGAAGCTTCACAACTAGGTAAGTGTGGCGGCCCCGCTCCCCGAGGCTGCCGTGCGAGCTGCTACGCGAGTCCCGCAGCCCAGTCAATGTCTGTCGCCACATCGACGTCCTTCGATGTGCGTGATAGTCGTTATATTCTCTATATTATTTGTCAATTATTCAAGATATTCATTAAGATACAAGTATGACTTGTGTTTTATAGAGTTGCAAATAGGTAATCGGTAATTTACAGTGGAAGTCTTAACATAGTATAACCATAAATTTTTAATAACTTTCAAGTCATATAGAGCATTAGTCCTACTGTGGAAAACCCGAGAATCAAGTACATTGTATATTAGGCGATGACATACTTTGAAAAGTAAATATATATGTATCATGTCTATCAAGTCTCCCATAAACCAAAAGTAAAACGAAATATTAAAGTGAATACATACTAGTAAGTCCTGGACTGTAGGCAATCAGAAATAGTTGCCTAAGACCTCCTTGCCCTTACTGGTACTACGATCTGCACTCACTCATCATAACAAAACAGATGACGAGTCCAGTGAGTAAGATCCCAAAAGAAAACCACCGAGCATTCAATAATTGAGAGGCCAAGAATAATGTTAAATAAACATGCGGAAATAAACATGCCGCTGTAAGATAAACGCATGCATAACTAACATCATAAAAACCAAATAATTGCGTCACGCTTAGTAAACTAGACCATACTTCGTCAATCCAAATGCTCTCGTGGCTTGTACCACATTAGCTTACATCCGGACTACTAGCAGAGAATCGGTGCGTATCACAACCTACCGAACATGTGCACCGATGAGGTCAGCAACTCGGGTTGCCATTCACTGAGGCGCAAGTGACACGTGATATGGTATAGCATACTAGAGCCTGTACAACACAACATTCGAATAAACCCCAGCGACGAACAAAACTACCGATTATACCGAATCAAATGAGTTATAGAACATGGATAATGAATAGCAAAGAATACAAAATAGCACAATTGAAACAATTAAATACTCAAGATGTGTTTCTTAAGGGATTTACGCACTTCACATCGCAATCAAAGATCTTTAAACACCCCGATCCGACCCCGCTATGCTCACGACTACCGTACCATAGCCCCCGAGTCCCTTGGGATCCATTTCCAGTGTTTTAGATTGACTTAAGGTGTTTAAATTAGGTTTAAATTTCTATTTTCCAAAATAGCCCCTTAAAGACTAAATAAAGTTTCAACTTTCAATTTGAGATCATTTGTTGCAGCACAATTTTAGGCATGAATTTCTCTAAATCTAAAAACCTCCCTTGGCAAGAATTTGTCCAAGAGATATCGCAATTTTATTAAAAACAGCTCAAATTGGAACCTAAAACGACCAACATATTTAGAAGATTTATTTCTCCAAATATATAATTTCAAATATAGTGATTTTTTGTGACAAAGCAGCTAACATCCCCAATAACAACATACTAAAAGATCAGCTTATTTGAATAATTAATTAAGGAGCTATGCCTTTTAAAAATTTAGTTTCAAAAATCCCTTAATGCATTCAATTACCTATTTGTAAAGCACATTTGGACATGAAAACATTCAAATTACAAAAATTTTAGTGAGACAAAGTTGTTCCTCTTTGAGTTAGCTTTCCAATGCCACTAGATTGGATTCATTTCAATTTAAATTGAGGAAGTTATGACTAAATTATATAGGCTGATTCAGAATACAACATGTAGAATTTCAATTTGGTCTCACAACTTGAAAAATTCATATTTTTTTTATTTCAAAACCAAATTAAGAACTTCATAATAGCTGGATTATCAGCTTGAAATGGGAATCCAAATATATAAACCAATTTCAAAGACTAAAAAATTTACCCTTTGAGAATGACTGAAACCCAGAACTGATTTCAAACTTCAAATAGAGAGTTGTGTACCTAGGGTTGATGACACTTTGATTTGAGCTTCAATCTCCTTGATCTCCCTGAACTTTTCAGCCAAGACCCTCCTCAAATCCTTTGATTTTCCAGCTCAAATGTATATGTTGAGCTCCACCATCAAATATAGGCCTTATATACTTATATTAGTAAGTGGATTAATTTGCCAAATATTTGATTTACTATTAGTTAATTACTAGGACATGTGTCCTCCCTCAATGCCACTTGTCCCGCATGAAATCACTTGTCCCACATGAAAGGTACTCATATCGCCTTGTTATATGTATTCTAGGATCATCACTAGGTTGATGAGGGTTCAATTAATTCCTATCCAAATATAAGACTTTATTTTATCCTAAATCAAATTAATTCACCTACGCACATAATTGCATATGGTTAGCGTGTTTAATCATATATTTAACATATTTGCAATAATAATAACCCTTGATTACCCGACATTAAGTGCCCCACATCCCAACACGCATCTCGAGGCACGTCAATCCTTGATGTACCCGATTACTATGATTAGGCCTAAAGTTTGATTCTCTATTTTATGCCATATTCACCTTGATTCTTAGTCATTTTATTCAAGTTAGTATTATTAGACTTAATGTACATATACTACGCCAACCTAGTACCTGCATCAACACGCTTTACGAAGTGTTATCAATCATACAATCTCACATTGTATGGCAATATAAATACACAAATGCAATGAGTTATGAAATACAAAATAATTAACATCACAATTATGCAACTAACAGACAAAATAACCATTTATGCCCATTCAGTCGTGTCCTAGCCTATCTGAGACATCCACGTAGTACAGAGTGGCGTCCAAGTATGAAATTAAATGAAATAACGGCATCAATAAATATTGGGCCGTTACAATAAGCTAATCTACAACTACACTTCGTTAAATTCAACAAAGAATTGTAAGTTTTAGTTCGGTTCTGATTTTTCAACAATTTTAATGGGCAAATGAATTTTTTCAAAATCTAATTTCATATTTGGATTCCTTGTGAAATTCCATTAATTCTACTACAAAGAAGTTATGGATTTTAATTTTTTCATTAAGTTATGAATTTTTGAAGCTATAAGACAAAATTAGAAATTTTGCATGTTATTGTTATGAACCATTCTCTATAATTGGGTCATAACTTCCTTATTTTGAATTGAATTGGACACATTCTAGTGGCATTTGAAAGCTAACTCAAAGGGGAACAAATTTTTCCTACTAAAATATTTTGAAATTCAAATGTTTTCATGTCTAAAATCCTCTACAACTTTAATGATGAATCTGAAATTTCTGCGTTCACAGTTTTGCTAATGTCATGCTATTTTAAGCATAACTCATTTATTATTAGATTGAGCTCATCTTTTAGTATAATGTTCTAGAATATATTTTTAGGCTTCAGTAGAAAAATCATGAGTTTTGAAGCTATGGTTTAGGAGAAATGAAATTTACAAAATTGCTGGTCGAAATCTAAAACTGTTTTAAGTCATTGTGGTAAAACTTCCATATCTCCTCCGATTCTTATGAAAATTTTGCAAACCTTATAGTTCTGGAAAGCTAAGCCATAGCTCTAAAAACTTTTCTTTGGGCTAAAATATATAATTTTAATGTTTTGATAGTTGAAATCAATTCAAGTTGTTGCACCAAAACTATCTCTATTTTAATAAAGTAGATTTGGACATAAACAAATTCTTAATGGGACAGATTTTAAAAATTAGAATTTACAAGCACTTAAGCCAACTCTAATAGCTTGTACAAGTCCTAAAGCACTCTAATTAATGTAAAGAACTTAGAAGAGAGTTTCGGGAGTTCAGGAATGCATCTTGGGGTGTCGAGAGGCTGGATTAGCCAAGGAACTTTGAGTGAATTGCAAGTAAACTGATTAAGATATTTCTTTCCATTTCATTTCAATTATTTGTTTGTATTCAATATGTCATGCATTGAATTTCGTGTTTATGTTAAACATTGATTGTTGTCAAATTAGAACATGTATTTAGGTTTTCTGATTTAATTTGGGGAGTACTTGACACATGAGGAATGGAACCCAGGGGTGTCAATATGTCAAGTAGTTAGCGACACATACCAACTATATGAGGTTGATGAAATGAAAAAAAGGTGACCAATTAGGGTAATACCGAATTACTATGTGTGCTGACCTATTACATGAAGTCAATATGCCCTGATTCATAACCAATAAGGATAGTACCTAAGTGCATTACTAATTAAGCAATTACCTAATATTTATGTGATCTAAAAGGTAATATCTAAGTTAATGTGTAGAACACACAGCTGCTTGGACTTGGTTAATCTTTATCGCTCATGTCAGTCTCACTTTGTTTAACTGTGATGTCTTCTAGCATGTTTTTATTTCATCATTTCTTTGCGATACATATGCTTTTAGATGTCAATCTATATTATTTGGAAATGCGGATGAATGTTTATCAGTGTTACTTTCTACATAATTGTACTCACCGTCCTTTTTATGATGGCGAGTGCAGATCTATTGAGTAGCAGGCTGGGCAAAGTGAGATCAATAACTACATCTGAGCTGATTAGATCATCGACTACTTTTGAGTCGTAGCATTTAGACAAGAGTAGGTGATCACTTTGTGTATTTATTATTTATGTCTATTTGAATGGTTTTGGGTTGTATAGTGGGTTGAGATATTAGATTCGTAACTGATGCATGAATTTTTTTTTATTTGAGTTCATGTGATCGTTTATTTACCTGGTTTCCACGGTATGTGTTTTTATAATGATTCCGTAGATTTTATTAAGGCTTCCGCTGTTAGTTGTAAAAGGTTTTAATTAACCCTGAAATAATAATAATAATAATAATAATAATAATAATAATAATAATAATAATAATAATAATAATAATAATAATAATAATAATGCAAATTGTGTGATGCATATTCTGAACACAAATAACAAGGAGAATATGACAAAAAGGATGACTAATACGTTGTTAAGTTCTACGTAGCTGGGATTATGGCGTAATGACGGGATTAGGCTGGGCGGGGGCCATCATAATATAGGTCCACTGTAATCAATTAGGTCCATCTAATAAACGTCAATAAGTTTGAAATTGCCTCTTATAAGCTTATAATTGAAAAAAATACACAAGAAAAACCACAACATATGGATTATTGACGTGGTTTAGACGTCCCGTCCTACATCTGCAGGGTCACGCTCATGTGTAAAGTCAACTAAGGAAAGAAAATTACAAATTTACATAAAAGCTCTAACTAGTGATCACTCAACTAGCTAGTGATCCCTGAAGTGGTCTCAGTTGGAGCACACCGAAACCTTTGAACAGTCTTCAAAGCTCTCAGGTGGAATAAGTGGAAACCCTTTCAAAGGTCTTGGCCTTATGTGTTTGAGTCATTTTTAGAGATCTCGCCTTGTGTTCCCGAGACCTTTTCAAAGGTCTTGAGCCTGTGTAACCTTAATATTCGAGCACATCCAAACCGAAACCTATGGTCTAGTACAATTGACCAAAACGCACAAAAACACCAAGAAAACATGAGGAACAAAATTCACAAAGTTTTAATGCAAAAACTTACCCAATTATGCCCAAACTCGACTTCGAATGGCGCAGTTTTTCCTCGCTTTCTGCCCACTATTCATGTAATGGCACCAAACTCAAAATAACCGTCGGCCTAATATCGCCATTCAGCCCTAATTACATCCGCGTAGGACTTAACATTGTATTATTCAGCCTTTACTACTCATTCGTCTCGTTACTCGTGTTTAAGATAAGTATTTTTCAATTTTCATTAGTAGCGATTTATTTACGGAAGACTTATAAATTTGCAGCGGAATTTCAATTAAATACTTATGGAAACCAAGTAAATAACATATCACATGTATGTCGAGGGGCAGAAATAATGTGAGTGCATGCATCAAGTCGGGGAGCAAGTCTCTCAACCCAATATATAACCCAAAAGTATATAAAAGACATAAATTAAGTAAATACAACAATAACCTACAAAAATAGCAAAAGATGCTCGCCGAGGGCTCAAAGGTAATCGCCAATTTTCACTTTCCCCAGTTTGCTAATGGTACGCTCTGCAATTGTCACCAAAAATGACAATTCCAATGAGTAAGTAAGTCCTGATACCATCGATTCACATTTCGAATATCCAAATAGAGGTAACTAAATGCATAATTTATAAAGAAAGGGGAAGTACTGGAAAAGTAAATCATGCAGGAAGTTGCCGACTGAACGAAGAAGTAAATGAGTACGGGAAACAAAATTGGTGCAACGGAAAATATCATAAGTTCGTATATTCGGAAGTCTTAGACTCTGAGTCTGATAGATGTCCATCGATGAAACCTCAAGTCATATCTATCTCTCTGAGCCAAGCCTGATAGACGTTCAATAATGAGACTCCTCACCCCTATCTATATCTTTAAACCTGATAAGTGTGATAATTATAGGATCTTTGGCCCTATCTATTTTGGTGTTGACTAAGACTTATTCCCTAAAAATGTTTGTGGGATGCATCTAGTATATCAGCGCTACCGAATCTCATCCCCTTAGATCAAGTCAATTACACAATCACATTCATGAAGATTACCAAGTAAAAGCATGCATCAATACCAACAGTTTCATAAATTAACAATTCAAGGAATCAACAAGAATGAAAAGAAATGAAAATAGATGCTCTACAGGTTTATTACCTCCAATATTACAAAAATCAAATCAAATGTGACTCCCACTCAATTCGAAGTGCAAACCCAACAACCGACACTACTCGTCTAGGCGTCTTGTGTCATATTTGCATCAAATTAAGTGTTTTTGAGTCATTAAGTACATGCTTAAAATCGTTAAATTACATCCGGCCCCAAATTTAATAATAAACAACAATTGTTGTTTTGAACCTAAGGATATAATTTGTTAACCATTTAAATATATTTTTAATCTAGATTTAGTAAAAGACTTCAAGATATAAAATTGCATTCACTAAAATATATGTACTATAAATACATATACCTCACTTATCTCATTAGCCAAACTATACCTACATTTTTATCTAATTTAGAAGTGTTCTCTCCCACTAATTTTTTTATTAATTTCTTAGTTATCATTCTCTTACTTTCTCCAATTTGTTATCTAATATTTTCAATTATTCTATAATTATTAATTATTAACTTATAAATATTCTTCAATACTTTAAAACAAATTAATCGATTAATATTCATCTCCTTTATTAAATGCATACTCATAGATTGTACACAAATTAATAGTGACGCATACATTAGAGAATACCATATTTGCAACATACATCTCAATCATATATATGCTTTAGGATGTAACTCATTCTTCTTTATTAATTGTCGATACTCAATTAATCAAAAAATAGAATACATCTCGACATGCGTGTCGAGTGTCAGACGGTGTACCCGCCTTCAGGCCATGTCACAGGTCGGTGACCCTCGGTTAAGGACAAATCCACTATTAGTGATTTAGGTCGTTTCAATCTTCCCAACTAATAGGAATTTCGTCATCGAAATTAATTTTGACTTAATTTTTCATACTCATCCTTTCATAATCTCTAAAACAATTACACTTGTATAAATTTCAAATGATACTAGCTTTAAAGTCCGTATTTTTCAATTACCATTAGTGGGTCCACTAAAACTTCAACTTGGATTCACATATCACGATGGGTGAGTCCACGCTCCGCGACCACACGTATATCACCACTCTATATGGCACTTTGGTCATAGTACTCAAGAAAAATTTTGCTCAGTGTAAACTTTATAGGAAACTCAAGTGTGCTTATTTAGGCAACACTACTTTCATATCTTACTACTATCTCCTATTCAAGAATTACTAACTTAGGCAAGTCACTATCGTCAGTCTTGTCACCAACTCTATCGCAATCTTCTAGTGGAAGCTGCCTTAGCATTTCAACCATATAGATGTGCAAGATGCGAAAATGAAATAAATCAAAACTTACCCTCGATACGGTCGCGTGTCGTCACTAGATATGACTTTGCCACTACATGGGCTCTCTCTGACCTGGGAATGCGTACATACTGACTGTGTACCCACTAACTGCAGATAGTAACGCACAATGTGTCTACCTGACCACATCTGTAATATGTTGGCAGTCCTCTTAGTGTTGTTGATGTTGTCTTACTTTGTGTCGGCCTCTGCCCCTGTTTCGATGTTTCTCGACCTTTGCCTCTTTCAGCGACCGCAAGTGCACGACAAACGTCAAAGTAATAGTAGCACCAACTCGTGTTGGTGTCGGGAATATCGTATCCACAAATACGGTTATGTGCTAATATTTATTCTAATTAAGAAATATAGTTATGCACTTAAATGTTGGGTTTTGTAAAAATAAATTATTAATTAATTTAAACTAACTAATTGCAAGTAATTAAAATAGGTCTTAAGCAATGAAGAAAATATCCTAGGAAATCCAATTCACCCAAATTGTATCCTTCGAATCCAATTTAATTATAAAGTCTCCCAATTCATTCAATGATATGCGAGTTTCCTACAATTCACTCCATCCCGAGGTCTCGGTGATGGAGATTCTCACATCTCATTTGAATTCTGCCGGTCGGCGTGAATAGCGTAAGTGAGATACCGCATTAAAAACCATATTCAATTGTCTCCCTAGTCAATGACCATCGGTCGATGCGTTATATGTTATAAGGTTATGTTTCCCCTAATCCGGGTTCAAAAGTCCCATTGGTCCTGGCGAATCTCAAACCCTTCAATCTACACCTACTTGATTAAGGTAAGTATATCATAGCAGACAAGAACACAAATCAAAATATTGAATTGAAAGAACAAATATAATCATATTGAAATCAAAAGAATCCAATTTAGGATCCAAAGATCCCTAGAACAAAAGTGATTACCTCATAAGTGGGTTAAATTCAACACAATTCATGATAAGAAAACAAGAAAACATGAAACTAAACCTACAATTAATATAGAATCCAAGATTTTGATCACTATTCTTCAATCTTCACATGTTATTATTGGTTCTCCAAAGCAAAAGATGATGTAAAACCTAATTTTTAAGTTCTCCTGCAAGGACCGAGCTCCAGTGCTAACTACATGATGTGCAATATCTTGCCTTAAACCATCACCGAAGTAGAAAGCATCATAAGCGTCATCAACTATAAGATCCCTAGAAACTGTATCAAATACCCATATCGATCTCTAAAACTCATCATTGTCTATCCCTCCGCTTGTCGCAAATTCATGAACTGTTTCTTTAATCTCTTCATCAACAAGGCGGGGAAATACATCTTGTAGAATTCTTTCTTGAAATCATCCCAAGATGTGAAACTACCCCAACTAGCAATTAAAGTCCTCCACCAAACATCTGCAACATTCTCCAAGGTGTAGTAAGAAAGAACAGGCTGAATTCTATCCTCAATACCCAACAGTAAGTGTAGCTCTCCCGTGATAATATACATGTCTCTATCTTATCGTCGTTTCTCTCTCCAGTAAAGAAAATCGGCCTAAGCCTGATGAACTCCTTCACTGGCTTGGCATCCCTCGACAAGCTAGTGGTCTTAGAAGAAGTAGGTATGGGAATGGTGAGTGGGTGTGTCCTTGGCTTGTACTATTGTCGTTACTATAACAATGAGTAACTCAGGAGGACGGGGTATTGTCTGCTATACCAGTTGCTATGGTATTGGTGGTACGGGTGTCTGTGGCCATGCAGTTGTAGTGTCTTGTATTGTAAGAGTCACTGGTGTCGAAAATGTTGTAGTAGTAGCAGTGGTAGTGGCAAAAGCGACTGGTACAAATGCATTCAAACGTGTAGTCATTAAGGAGATGGAATCGGCCAACTAATGTCCCTGAGCCGCTAATCAGTTATATAGCTCTAAAAGTCGTCAGGAGAAAGAATAGGTGGCTTACTGTAACTGGTGCATGTATCTATGCCCTTGCGTGGATCCGCTATCGGGGTCTGCATGTTGACAGCAAACGCGATATCAGCTACTACGTAGTATAACCTTTATAATATACATACTAAAATTAACACGTACTATAATAAATCCCAAGTTCAATTTCACTCACTTCCTAACTAATGGCTTCTAGGCAAGGATAATTTTGCTTCCACGACTAAGGTTTGTGTTTTATTTAAGTATCATTGTGTACTTATCAAGAACGTGGGCTCCTATACTAATTGTGAAGGCCCCAAACTCAAAATAGGGCGCCGCCCAGCCTTATTTCTCCATTAAGCACTACTTACATCTGCGTATGATTTAACGGCGTATTAGTCAGCCTTTGCTACTCATTCGACTCGTTACTCGTATTCAGGATAAGTATTTCTCAATTTTCATCAATTGTGGTTTTTGAAATTAATTAAAATTCTTTATTTATTTAGAGAAAGACTTATGAATTTGCAGAAGAATTTCAATTAAATATATAACTGTGGAAACCAGGTAAACAACATATCAAATGTATATCGAGTGGCGAAAATAATGTAAGTTCATGCATCGAGTCAGGGAGCAAGTCACTCAACCCAGTATACAACCCAAAAGTATATAAAAGACATAAATTAAGTAAAGACAACAATAACCCATAAAAGTAGCAAAAGATGCTTGCAGAGTATGACGACCCTGCTCCCCAAAGCCGCCCGGGGTGTTGTCGTGTCGTATGTTCCTTGCCTGCTAGGCCCAGCAACACGTGTCCGTTACCTGCCCGTCCATCTCAAGTCTCGTTATTCGTGTCCACGTGTGTGTTATTAGTTTATTTAATTAGCTATTCACATTTTTAAGTTATTTCCTTAAGTCTTTAAATTCCATAGATTCAACTGTATGTGGCTAATTCAAATCCTAGCCCTGCTAGTGGTTTGAGTCTTACATGTTAACAATAAATAAGCGGAAGTCTTAATTTGAACAATTTGAGTATAAGGTTCATCATAATATAACATCATCCATATGAGCATGTCCTACTGTGGAAAACCCGGAAAAGTACTTTGTATATAGGCGACAATACCATAAGACATTATATATATACGTGTACAATGTCACTCCAGTCTCCCAATACCTTAAATAAAATAAAATATCAAAATAAACACGTACTAGTAGGTCTTCGACGGCGGGCAATCAGATGTTGTCACATAGGATCCTGCTCACGTCACGATGCCTATAAATCGCATATGACGACGCTTTAATAATCTACACATATACATACACTAGGCATCTTCAATTCAAAAAATAGAATACATCTCGACAAGTGTGTCGAGTGTCAGACGCTGTACCCACCTTCAGGCCATGTCACAGGTCGGTGACCCTCGGTTAAGGACAAATCCACTATTAGTGATTTAGGTCGTTTCAATCCTCCCATCTAATAGGAATTTCGTCATCAATTAATTTTGACTTAATTTTTCATACACCTCCTTTCATAATCTCTAAAACAATTACACTTGTATAAATTTCAAATGATACTAGCTTTAAAGTCCGTATTTTTCAATTACCATTGGTGGGTCCACTAAAAACTTCAACTTGGATTCACATATCACGATGGGTGAGTCCACGCTCCGTGACCACACGTATATCACCACTCTATATGGCACTTTGGTCATAGTACTCGAGAGAAATTTTGCTCAGTGTAAACTTTATAGGAAACTCAAGTGTGCTTATTTAGGCAACACTACTTTCATATCTTACTACTATCTCCTATTCAAGAATTACTAACTTAGGCAAGTCACTCTCGTCAGTCCTGTCACCAACTCTATCGCAATCTTCTAGTGGAAGCTGCCTTAGCATTTCAACCATATAGATATGCAAGATGCGAAAATGAAATAAATCAAAACTTACCCTCGATACGGTCGCGTGCCGCCACTAGATATGACTCTGCCACTACATGGGCTCTCTCTGACTTGGGAATGCGTACATACTGACTGTGTACCCACTAACTGCAGATAGTAATGCACAATGTGTCTACCTGACCACATCTGTAATATGTTGGCAGTCCTCTTAGTGTTGTTGATGTTGTCTTACTTTGTGTCGGCCTCTGCCCCTGTTTCCATGTTTCTCGATCTTTGCCTCTGACAGCGACCGCAAGTGCACGGCAAACGTCAAAGTAATAGTAGCACCAACTCGTGTTGGTGTCGGGAATATCGTATCTACAAGGACGGTTATGTGCTAATATTTAGTCTAATTAAGAAATAAAGTTATGCACTTAAATGTTGGGTTTTGTAAAAAATAATTATTAATTAATTTAAACTAACTAATTGCAAGTAATTAAAATAGGTCTTAAGCAATGAAGAAAATATCCTAGGAAATCCAATTCACCCAAATTGTATCCTTCGAATCCAATTTAATTATAAAGTCTCCCAATTCATTCAATGATATGCGAGTTTCCTACAATTCACTCCATCCCGAGGTCTCGGTGATGGAGATTCTCACATCTCATTCGGATTTCGCCGGTCGGCGTGAATAGCGTAAGTGAGATACCGCATTAAAAACCATATTCAATTGCCTACCTAGTCAATGACCATCAGTCGATGCGTTATATGTTCTAAGGTTATGTTTCCCCTAATCCGGGTTCAAAAGTCCCTTTGGTCATGGTGAATCTCAAACCCTTGAATCTACACCTACTTGACTAAGGTAAGTATGTCATAGCACACAAGAACACACAAATCAAAATATTGAATTGAAAGAACAAATATAATCATATTGAAATCAAAAGAATCCAATTTAGGATCCAAAGATCCCTAGAACAAAAGAGATTACCTCATAAGTGAGTTAAATTCAACACAATTCATGATAAGAAAACAAGAAAACATGAAATTAAACCTACAATTAATATAGAATCCAAGATTTTGATCACTATTCTTCAATCTTCACATGTTCTTATTGGTTCTCCAAAGCAAAAGATGATTTAAAACCTAATTTTTAAGTTATCCTGCAAGGACCGAGCTCCAGTGCTAACTACATGATGTGCAATATCTTGACTTAAACCATCACTGAAGTAGATAGCATCATCAGCGCCATCAACTACAAGATCCCTAGCAAACTGTATCAAATACCCATTTCGATCTCTAAAACTCATCATTGTCTCTCCCTCCGCCTGTCGCAAATTCATGAACTGTTTCTTTAATCTCTTCATCAACAAGGCAGGAAAGTACATCTAGTAGAATTCTTTCTTGAAATCATCCCAAGATGTGAAACTACCCCAACTAGCAATTAAAGTCCTCCACAAAACATCTGCACCATTATCCAGGGTGTAGCAAGAAAGAACAGGTTGAATTCTATCCTCAAACCCAACAGTAAGTTTAGCTCTCCCGTGATAATATACATGTCTCTATCTTGTCGTCGTTTCTCTCTCCAGTAAAGAAAATTGGCCTAAGCCTGATGAACTCCTTCACCAGCTTGGCATCCCTCAACAAGCCAGTGGTCCCAGAAGAAGTAGGTATGGGAATGGTGAGTGGGTGTGTCCTTGGCTTGTACTATTGTCGCTACTATAACAATGAGTAACTCGGGAGGACGAGGTACTGTCTGTTATACCAGTAGCTATGGTATTGGTGGAACGGGTGTCTGTGGCCCTGCAGTTGTAGTGTCATGTATAGTAAGAGTCTCCGATGTCGAAAATGCTGTAGTAGTAGCGGTGGTAGTGGCAAAAGCGACTGGTACAAATGCATTCAAACGTGTAGTCATTAAGGAGATGGAATCGGCCAACTAATGTCCTTGAGCCGCTAATCGGTTATAGAGCCTCTAAAAGTAGTCGGGAGAAGGAATCGGTGGCTTACTGTCTCTAGTGCATGTATCTATGCCCTTGCATGGATCCGCTATCTGGGTCTGCATGTTGACAACAAACGCGCTATCAACTACTACGTAGTATAACCTTTATAATATACAAACTAAAATTAACACGTACTATAATAAAACCCAAGTTCAATTTCACTCACTTCCTAACTAATGGCCTCTAGACAAGGATCATTTTGCTTCCACGACTAAGGTTTGTGTTTTATTCAAGTATCATTGTGTACTTATCGAGAACGTGGGCTCCTATACTAATTGTGACGGCCCCAAACTCAAAATAGGGCGCTACCCAGCCTTATTTCTCCATTAAGCACTAATTACATCCGCGTAGGATTTAACGGCGTATTAGTCAGCCTTTACTACTCATTAGACTCGTTACTCGTATTCAGGATATGTATTTCTCAATTTTCATCAATTGCGATTTTTGAAATTAATTAAAATTCTTTATTTATTTAGATAAGGACTTATGAATTTGTAGAAAAATTTCAATTAAATACCTAACTGTGGAAACCAGGTAAATAACATATCAAATGTATATCGAGTGGCGAAAATAATGTGAGTACATGCATCGAGTCAGGGAGCAAGTCAATTAACCCAGTATACAACCCAAAAGTATATAAAAGACTTAAATTAAGTAAAGACAACAATAACCCATAAAAGTAGCAAAGGATGCTCGCAGAGTATGACGACCCTGCTCCCCAAAGCCGCCCGGGGTGTTGTCGTGTCGTATGTTCCTTGCCTGCTAGGCCCAGCAACACGTGTCCGTTACCTGCCCGTCCATCTCAAGTCTCATTATTCGTGTCCACGTGTGTGTTATTAGTTTATTTAATTAGCTATTCACATTTTTAAGTTATTTCCTTAAGTCTTTAAATTCCATAGATTCAACTGTCTGTGGCTTATTCAAATCCTAGCCCTGCTAGTGGTTTGTGTCTTACAAGTTAACAATAAATAAGCGGAAGTCTTAATTTGAGCAATTTGAGTATAAAGTTCATCATAATATAACATCATCCATATGAGCATGTCCTACTGTGGAAAACCCTGAAAAGTACTTTGTATATAGGCGACAATACCATAAGACATTATATATATACGTGTACAATGTTACTCCAGTCTCCTAATACCCTAAATAGAACAAAATATCAAAATAAACACGTACTAGTAGGTCTTCGACAGCGGCAATCAGATGTAGTCACCTAGGATCCCCTACCCCTACTCATACTAGAATCTGTACTCTACATCACAAAAGACAAATGACGAGTCCAGTGAGTAAAATCCCAAGGAACCCCTATGAGCATTCGCATGACAAAGAAAATGACATTCAATAAATACCTTTAAATAGACATGCGAAATGTAAAAGACAAACAACTGTAATTAGCTCATCGCATGAATAAATAACATATGAGCTAAACAAAGTGTGTGTGCTCTTTCCAGATGGACTAGATTGTACTTCAGATCCCAAGATCCCTTCGTTGGGTGCCCCCAATCTCTTTCATGTGATCCTTCGAGGTGCTGGCCAAATTTGTTGAGTCACCGACACATGCACCAGAAGCATGCTCGGGTTGCCATTCACCGATGGTTGGGTCACACGTGCTACAATATAGCGCATCATGAACACACAACCAGGAAATCCGGGGGATTAAACTCAACCCAAGTCCAACTAACCGAATAGAGTAATGGAAACAAGCATGAACGATAAATATAGAAGTCAAAATAGAATCAAATACTCAGAGTTTTTCAATTGGGTTTTACAAACCTCAAGCCACACTCCAATGCCCCGCAAACACCCCGATCCGACCCCAACTCACCCCCAACTGTCGCAATAAAGTCCCTTAGGCCCTAGAGTCAATTACAAGTGTTTTAAGGTGATTTAAATTTTGTGAAAAATATATATACACATTAATATACGTAATATACATTAATGTATACCATATAAAAAAACTAAAGTCATATTGATGTGGGCTTTTGTTCATATTTAAAACCCTAAAGTCCAAAGCCTAAAGTCCATAAAATGTGGGCTTTTGTTCACATATAAAAGCTCAAAGTCCATGTAATGTGGGCTTTTGTCCACATTTGAAAGCCAATTCATGTGGCTTTTATGTGTTGTGCATTGACACACCAGTTTATGTTATGCAATTTGTCCCATTTCCTTGTGCGTAAAACACACATTGGATCTCCTCCTATTTTGCGTGAAACACAGGGGAGGCGGTCCCTATCTCGTCCGCGACCTCGTCAACCGCGACACTCTCACCAACTGCAGCGCTCTTGCCGGCAGTGGCGCCCTCGCCAACAGCAGCGCTTTCGCCGATAGCAACATGCATTTCCAACCTTATATCTTTCAAGTTTTACATCACCATCACAACACAAGCTTTGAGTAAAAATTTAAAACAACTATTGTTGTAAATTAAGAGGGTTAATCATCTCAGTTTTATCATAGAAAGAAACCTTTTTTCATCTAAAAAATTTGTTTTGAAAACAAAAACCTCGAATTTTGTCAAGTTCAGCATACATTTCTATGAATCTAGCAAGATGGGGATGAAAATGATGATTACCTTACACTTGATGCCCTTGATTCTTGCTCACCCACGCCCAAAATCACCAATTTCTAGCCTTCTTATCCTCTCTACTTAATGATTATTTTCTGTCAAATGCATGCAAATAGTGGGTTTTCTTGGAAAATTCCACTGAGGCTCCATATTTATATGTTATGGATTTGATAATGAATAACCCCATATCTCTAGGTGATCCTAAGCCTCTCATCACAGCTGTCCAAATCTTTGGTAACTCACATTTATGACACAAATCTTATCTTGTTTCCAATACTTAGGATTATCTCAATTAATTGTCCATGACTATAAGAAATCAACTCAATTAATCAAACTATTTAACTTAGGCATACAATTAATTAAGGTTGGTGTGCTTAGACTCCTTTATTAACAAATTTATGGTCTCACCAACCCTCGGCTTCTCGGTACATGGTGCTTCGCATCTTGGCACGCATCTCGAGGCACGTCATAGCCTATTGTTCCAATTAAATTGACTTATTTTATGGTAATATTACTCGTTTAATTGATCAACTAGTCTCCGTAGTTCGCCTACTCAATACCCGCATTGACACGCATTACGTAGCGAATACGCGTCACACAATCTCGCACGATATAACAACACAAACACAAACATGCGATGTATTAATGAATAAATTCATAAATATGCATCACAAATAAGCAATCAACAGACAAATGGCTAAGTGTACCTTGGTCGACGTGTGTCATGGCCTACCCGCACCGTCCACATAGATCTGAGCTGAAGTCCTAATCTGAAATTACGAAATGAAGAACGACGTTAATAAAATAGACTGTTAAAATTCTGCCTAATTAGGGAAATTGTCGTCTCGAAATTTAAGTAAAACTAATCGTCGCACTATGTAATAGCTGAGGGTATCGCTCTCGATTAGTTGACTCGAACTCCCAGGTGAGTCCCTCTGTTCCATGGTACTGCCAACGAACTGAAACCTTAGAGAACTTCATGCTCCTGAGAACCTGAACCATGCGGTCAAGGATCGTTATCGGCTGCTCCTAGTAAGTCGCTTCAAGCTGAACCTTAATCTGTCTCAATTCAACCATCGGTCTCGGTCTTGACCTGACTTGTCTCGACATAGAGATGAGAAATGTCATATGAACCTCAGCTAACTCAGCATGTAACTCTAAAAGCTATGCAACGATGTCAACTCGTGCTGCGACTTTGATCGGTCTAATAAATCTCGACGCCAATTTCCCCTTAATCCCAAATCTCTGTTGATCCTTCTAAGAGGAAACTTTCAGGTAAACCATGTCGCCCTCCTCATAGCTCAGGTGGTACTTATCCGCATATTTCTTATGTCTATCTTGTGCTGCTCGAAGTCTCTGTCGAATCTATCTAATCTTCTATGTGTGATCAACAACTATCTCTGGCCCAACGATAACTATATCTTGTGGCTATGCCCAACACGCAGGTGATCTACAGGGCCTCCCATACAGTGCTTCAAACGGTGGCATCCCGATACTCGCATGATAGCTATTATTGTATGCGAACTCACACAGAGGTAGATAACCCTCCCACGAACCCCCAAACTGCAATCTACAAGCTCGAAGCATATCCTCAAGAATTTGTATCAATCTCTCTGATTGTCCATCTATCTGAGGATGGTAAGCCGAACTAAACTGCAACCTGGTGCCAAACTACTCCTGCAACGCCTCCTAGAATCTCGAAGTCAACCTGGGGTCTCAGTCCGATATAATAGAGATTGGCACCCCGTGTAATCTAATAACCTCTTGCTCAAACAATATATTCAGCTGTGGGAATGAGCGGGATCGGGCCCCTTCCCAGTGAAATGGAATATGTATCTCATTGAAATAGGAATAAAATGAGACGATTTCATCAGTTTGTCGATCACAACCCAAATGACATCGTCTCGCCTTGATGTCTGCGGTAGTCCACTAACAAAATCCATAGTAACGTGCTCCTATTTCCACTGTGGAAAGGTAAGCGGTTGTAATAGTCCACCAGGTCTCATGTGCTCAGCCTTCACCTGCTGGCAAATGTGACAACTCCTGACATATGCTCCCACATCAGCCTTCATCCCTGGCCACCAAAATAATCGTCTCAAGTCATGATACATCTTGGTCCGGCTAGGATGAACTGTGTAGCGAGACTTGTAAGCATCTTATAGAATCCCGTCCCACAGCTCCTGATCCGCAGGTATCCACAACCTCCCTCGATGTCTTAAACACTGATCCATTAACCTTGCCCAATAAGTACACTTCGGATCCTGAGCGAGATCACTGAACCACTCATAGACCCCCATCAGCCCTCTGACATTTGGCAACTCACTCAATCGATACAGTCGAAACTCTCATTTTACAACAAATGTGCGGCTCGGCTATAGTAAATACCTTTGTCATGCGCATCACTGATGCTGCCTGTAGGAAGCCATGCTCATGTGTCATAAGTCGCAAAACTGTCTGATTGTATATCCAGCTCTTGCTCAATGCGTCAGCTACGATGTTCGCTTTCCTATGATGATACTCAATAGCGAAGTCTAGTCCTTCAACAACTCAAGCTATCTCTTCTAACACATGTTCAGATCTCTTTGAGTGAAGATATAGCGCAAACTCTGGTGATTTGTGTACAAGGTGAATCTATCTCCATAAAGATTATGCCTCCAGGCCTTCAATGCAAAGACGTGTTGCAAGCTCCAAGTCGTGCACTGGATAATTCTCCTCATGGGGTCTCAACTGTCTGGAAAGATAAGCAACTGGCCTACCCTCATGCATCAACACACAACCAACACCAATGTTTAATGCATATGTGTAAACTGACAAACTCTTGCTTACCTCTGAAAATGCCAACAGTGGTGCGGAAGTCAATCTCCTCTTCAGCTCCTAGAAAGACTGCTCGTACTCATATGACTAATCAAATCTAACTTCCTTCTTAGACAATCTAGTTATCGGCGGTACAATCGAGGAAAATTCATATAGGAATCACCGGTAGTATCCTGCCAGTCCAAGAAAAATCTGAATATCGGCAACAGACTCAAGTGTCCTCTAGTCAATGATAGCCTGAATCTTCTCTGAATCCACAGAGATACCCTGATCGCTGATGACATGTCCAAGAAATCTCACTGCACTCAGCCAGAAGTCACACTTACCGATTTTGGTGTATAACCTATGCTCTCTCAATGTCGTCAAAACTGCCCTGAGATGTCTCTCGTGCTCCTCACGAGTCCTGCTATATATCAAGATATCGTCGATAAAGACTATGACAAACCAGTCCAAATAAGGTCTCAAGACCATGTGCATCAAATCCATGAAAATAGTTGGGGCGTTAGACAGCCTGAATGTCGTGATTGTGAACTCGAACAACACATATCTCATGCTGAAAGCGGTCTTCTTGATGTCCTCATCTCGAATCCTCAAATGATAATAACTTGAGCAAAGATCAATCTTCGAGAAAAACTTGGCGCCTGCTAGCTGGTCGAACAGATCCTTTATCCTATGAAGCGGATAACGGTTCCTAATTGTTGCCTGATTCGCTTCCTATAGTCTATGCACATCCTCATCGAACCATCATTCTTCTTCACAAACAACAATGGATCTCCCCAAAATGACATACTAGGGTGGATGAAACTATTCTCCAACAAATCATCCAGCTGTCGCCTAACCTCCTCCTCCTCCTCCTCAGAGGGTGACATCTTGTAAGGTCTATTGGCAAACGGCTAAGTCCATGGTATCAGCTCAATGATAAACTCAATCACTCGTGGGGGTGTCAATCCCGGTAGATCATCTGGAAATACGTCAATGAAATCTGAAACAATCAGCACATCCTCAATCCTGACCTTCGGCTTAACTATCGCTAGGAATGCCTCCATCTCATGTGTTATCGCTAGTCATCCCCAAATGATAGGTAAGTCGGTCGGGAATCTAACTAGTGAGAACTTTGGTATCCCAGGAATACGAAACTCAAATCTCTTACTAAAATGGTCTATCCGTGCATGATAAGGCGATAACAAATCCATTCCGAAAAGAGCATCAAACTCTAGGTACTATAACACTCAGAGATATGTCGGTCACTTATGTTACTCAACCTCTATCATCACGTCTCTACATATTCGATTAAGGTATATCTTGTCCCTAGCGTCCATACTGAGAACAAGGTGTGTGTCTAGTGTTTGTGCAACTAACCCTAACTCTCCAACAATCCGTCCAACAATAAATGATAAAGTACTACCAGAATCAAACATAGTATGCATAGGTCTACCATGAATATGTAACGTACCCTCAACGAGCTGTCTGGTCGCTCTACCGTCTAGTTGTGCTACTGCATGGGCTATCTCTCTGGCCTGATCTGGCTCTCGTCGCGGTGACAGTGGTGCTCTACAATCTGCCCTCAAATGTCCTCTCTGCCGACACCTATGACACCTACATCTCTTGCCTATCGGTTGGTCCGTCTCCAGATCTCTGACCTTGACCCCGGTCTCTCTAACCCCTATCATGCCTTTCTTGATCTATTCCCTAACACTACATGTCATGCCCACACCTATGACACCTACATTGCTCAATCTGTGTTCGTGTCAAAGCGTGAACTTACTGTCTATCATCACACTGAAACTAACTGTCTCGGTGATCGTCCCTACTATCCATGTCCTGTTCCCTATCTGAATGATTCCTCTGTCTCTTCGGCCTCCGCTACGGCCAATAACTCTGTCTAGTGTATACTTTAGTCCCAGTAATATGCCTACCCTCTCTTTGGATCAAAAAGGTATCGTGTGCCAATGCTCGGTCATAAATCTCTGGCAGAGTGGGAGCCTTAGATGACACTACTGCCACAACAATCCTCTCATTTACTCATCCGTTGAAGTAATAGATTTGTAGTCGCTCTTTCCCTGCTACATCCATAGAGAACTGCAACAAGTACCGGTAACGCTCCATATATTGCATCAGAGTGCGGTTACCTTGTCTCAGGGCCAGAAACTCTTCTCTCAAGATCAACCTCACCTCCATGGGTATATACTAATTATAAAATAACTCTCTAAACTTTGCCCATGTCGTATGCTCTGGGTCTGTATCCTGACAGGTTGTCACCAGATTGTTGCATGATCTCTCAAACATGCTCCAAATAGATGTGCTTGCACTCTCCCATTGTTCCTCATTAGTTTATGGAACCGCTAATAGCGAACTATCCATTTCCTTGCCGCCTCACGGTCACCACCCCCTGGCAGAAACTTCATAAACTCTCTCAAAAGCTTCGCCTTTAGTGCCAATACAAATCCTGATGTAGCAACAACAGTAGTAGTCAATTACTTTGTAGTCGTGGATTGAGGAGTAGGAGTCAGAGTATCCCATGGAATGACAACTTTTGTAGCTCCCTCTGCCCGTCTCACCGCAGCTACTCTATAAATCGATGTATGTAGAACAACCGAGGCGACGACTGTCCCCGCGTGTGTTCTGGCAACCACTGAGTCTCGAGGTGCTGTAGCCATAGCTGTAGCGAGTGTTGTAAGTGCAGCGACCTGATCCCGTAACAGTCAGAGTACCTCGGCCATTTGAGTCTCTTGGGCTGCAACTCGGTCCTCCCTACTCGCTGTGATAGGGGATCCCTAGTTGCATCGCTAGTCTGTCCGGTCTCCTGAGGCGTAGTCGACTGTCAATCCATAATCTGCATCGAGAAGCGTTCGTCGAATTAGCTATATGCATATAACAAAAATATAACACGTATATAAACTCTAACTTCCACCCGCCTTACATCACTTCCCAACTAAGGTTTGAAGGCAATATCATCACATTTCCACATCTACAATTTGTTTATTAAATTTTTATGCTCTTTCATTTAAATTTCCTTAGTCAGTCTATGATACCAACTATGGCCAGCCCCTTCCCCAAGGCCGCCTCGGGGTGTCGTCGTGTCGTGCGCTCCTCGCTTGGCGAGCCCAGTTACACGTGTCCGGCACATGCCCGTCCATCTCACGTCTCGTTATTCATGTCTATGTGTGTGTTAGTAGATAAGTAAATTAGTTGTTCACATTTTTTTAAGTTATTTCCTTAAGTCTTTAAATTTATTAGATTAAACTGTATGTGGCTTATTCAAATCCTAATCATACTAGTGGTTTGTGTCTTACAAGTTAACGATAAATCAGCAAAAGTCTTAATTTGAGCAAGTAAAGAATAAAATTCATCTTAATATAATATCATCATATGAGCATGTCCTACTGTGGAAAACCCAAAAAAGTACTATGTATATAGGCGACAATACCATAAGACAGTACATATGTGCATGTACAATGTCACTCCAATCTCTTAATACCCAAAATATAACAAAATATCAAAATAAACACACAGTAGTAGGTCCTCAACAGCGGGCAATCAGATGTAGTCGCCTAGGATCCCCTTGCCCCTACTTGTACTAGGATCTGCACTCGACATCACAAAAGACGGATGACAAGTTTAGTGAGTAAAATCTCAAGGAACTCCTCTGAGCATTCACATGATAAAGTTAAGGAAATTCAATAACTACTGTTAAATAAACATGCAGAATGTAAAAGACAAGCAACTATAATTAGCTCATCGCATGAATAAATAACACATAAGCTAAACAAAGTGTGTGTACTCTTTCTATAGACAGACTATACTTCAGGTCCCATGATCCCTTCATTAGGTGCCCCCAAAACTCTTTCACCTGGTCCCTCGCGGTGCTAGCTAAATTCGCTGAGTCATTGACACGTGCACCAGAAGCAAGCTCAGGTTGCCATTCACCGAGGGTCGACATGTGCTACAATATAGCGCATCATGAACACACAACGAGGAAATCCGGAGGAGTAAACTCAACCCACGTCCAACTAATTGAACAGAATAATGGAAACAAGCATGAATGATAAATATGGAAGTAAAAACATAATCAAATACTCATAGTTTTTCAATTGGATTTTACAAACCTTAAATCACACTCCAGAGCCCCGCAAACACCTCGATCCGACCCCAACTCGCCCTCGACTATCGCACTACGGTCCCGTAGCCCCCTAGAATCAATTGCAAGTGTTTTAGGGTGATTTATATTTTATGAAAATATATATACATTAATATATGTAATATACATTAATGTATATATACAATATAAGAAAAAAAAAAAGAAACTAAAGTCCATTGAGGTGAGCTTTTGTCTACATTTAAAAGCCTAAAGTCATGTTGATGTGGCCTTTTGTCCACATTGCCTATTCGTGTGGCCTTTATGTGTTGTACATGAAACGCACGTACGTGAAACGCATCTCCTCCTCTTTTACGTGAAACGCAGGGGAGGCGGTTCCTCTCTCGTTGGCTCTCTCGTTAACCGCGACGTTCTCAGCGACCGTTGCGCCCTCGCCGGCAGCGGCGCCCTCGCCGGCAATGACGCTTTCGCCAATAGCAACATGCCTTTCCAACCTTGTATCTATCAAGTTTTACATCAAGATTAGAACACAAGCTTTAAGTAAAGATTTTAAACAACTATTGTTGTAAATTAAGAGGGTTAATCATATGAGTTATATCATTGAAAGAAACCCTTTTTCATCTAAGAAATTAGTTTTGAAAACAAAAACCCAAAATTTTGACAAGTCATTTATATGAATCTAGCAAGATGGGGATGAAAATGATGATTACCTTACACTTGATGCCCTTGATTCTTGCTTACCCACACCAAAAATCACCAAATTTCTAGCCTTTTTATCCACTCCACTTGTTGATTATTTTCTCTCAAATGCATGCAAATAGTGGGTTTTGTTGGAAAATTCCACTAAGGCTCCATATTTATATGTCATGGACTTGATCATGAATACCCCCATATCTCTAGGTCATCATAAGGCTCTCATCACAGCTATCCCAATCTTTGGTAACTCACATTTATGACATAAATCTTGTGTTGTTTCCAATATTTAGGATTATCTCAATAAGAATTCAAGGTCCTCATTTCATTGTCCATGACTATAAGAAATCAACTCAATTAATCAAATTATTTAACTTAGGCATGCAATTAATTATGGTTGGTGTACTTAGACTCATTTATTAACAAATTTGTGCTCTCACTAACCCTCGGCTACCCAGTACCTGGTGCCTCACATCTCGCCACGCATCTCGAGGCGTGCCATCGATTATTGTTCCAATTAAATTGACTTAGTTTATGGTTATATTACTCGTTTTAATTGATAAACTAGTCATCTTAACGTGAATTAATCGTGTTTTCGAGTGTATCCGTAGTTTGCCTACCCAATACCCGCGTTGACACACATTACGAAGCGAATACCCGTCACACAATCTCAAATGATATAATAATACAAATACAAACATGCGATGTATTAACGAATAAACTCATAAATATGCATTGCAAATAAGCAATCAATAGAAAAATGGCTAGTGTACCTAAGTCGACGTGTGTCCTAGCATACCCGCAGCATCAACGTGCATCTGAGCTGGCGTCCTGATATGAAATTACAAAATAAATAACAGCGCTAAAAAAGGGGTCGTTACACCGAGGGCTCAGAGGTAGTCACCAATCTTTTCTTTCCTCGATCTGCTACTGGTGGGATCTGCAATTGTCATCAGAAATGGAAATTCCAGTGAGTAAATCCCAATACCATCTATTCACATTTCGAATATCCAAAGAGAGGTAACTAAATGAAAAATTCATAAAGAAAGGGGAAAAACTTAAAAAGTAAATCATACAGGAAGTTGCCAACTAAATGAAGAATTAAATGAGTGTGGGAAACAAAATTAGATACAACAAAGAAATTATAAGTTCTTACACACTGGAGGTCTTAGACTCTGAGCCTTATAGATTTCCATAGAGGGAACCTTAACCCTATCTATCTCTGAGTTAAACTCTAAGTTTAAATCTGAGTCTGATAGTTATACATCGATGAAACCTCGGCCATATCTATCTCTCTGAGCCCAAGCCTGATATGTGACGACCCAAAAACCCAATAGACCTGCCTTAGGGGCAATTAAGTAATTTCATAAACCCTACACAAATAACCACATTATATAAATCAAATTAAAAACCCTGGCCTCTTTTTTGTTTAAAATTTTAACCACATGAGGAAAAAGGGAGATTGAGGTGTTGGAGGTCTAACTCAAGAAGAACCCAAATTGATGGTACACGCGTTTCCCACACCGGTTTCTGCAACAACAAATGCTACCGGTAGTATGTGCCAATTACCATCAACAGAGATGGCAATCAGTAGGTTACCATTATATTTGTCATATAAGAAAGTCGCGTCAATTTGAAGCAGAGGCCTGCAAAACTTAAAAGCTTGTTTTGATGCTTCGAATGCGAAAAACACACGACGAAATTGAGGACACTCAGTCCTTATCTCATCGGAAGCCCATTGTCTATGTGACCACTCAATTGTTGTCCCCGGACTCTTAATCTTCACGGCCGCTAACCAGCTTGGCAATCTAGCGTATGACTCATCCCAATCTCCAAATGCATTTGCAACTGCCTTCCTTTTGGCATCACACATTTGCTTGTAGTTTACTTCGTGTCCGTATTTTCCATTAATTATTTGTATTAATGTCTTGATAGTTATTGCTTGATCTATTTAGACAATGCTTTGGATCTCTCGTGCAAGCATGTTGGCATCGAGTTAGGCATGACCGCGTTCTACGTCGGGATTTATACAGTTGTGCGGCACGTCTAATTGTGTGATCTCTCATAATTGTGTTTTCTTTCGCAAACAAGCACGAAGACACCACATGCACCCGTCTTGCACACTTCTGCACTTGATCGCCCAAAAAGTTGTAGTAGACTCCATCACATGATATAGACAATGTTTGTTAACATGCCACACTTTGACGGCATGTTGTAAGTCTTTTTTGTTGTCAAAGCACATCCCTAATTCCAAATAAAAATTAGCATGTCCCCCTCGAGTCTGTTGATTAGAATGTTGGGCCGCAGTGGAGTTAGCCACCTCCCAATCAATTTCATTATACACCGCAATGGTTGGTGAATTTCATCATCGATTGCTTCCTCCATGAGATTCTCTTCATCGATAGCAAACTGCTCATCATCTTGCACGTTTTCTGCCCCTGGAGGTTCATACCTTGGGTCATCCGCCACAACATTTAGGTTTTCCCAATCGACAGATGGTGCAGCATCCACGTCGTTAATCTCATCATCGTCGTTGGGCTCATCATCACCATGTGGTGATTGCATATGCAATCTTTCCATCATCGATCTAGTGTCTGACGTGCTGACATCTTCATCTAGTAGTTGCGATTGAACTGTATGATTTTGAAAATAGTCGATTGGCTCAAAAGTTAAATAAATATCTACCCTTGAAGTTAATGGTAGATTGGCCACTATCGCCCACATCAAGTCGAAGTGCGTCGCGTCTTCCAGCTATACGGGGACAAAATATTGTGAACCGTGAGGGAGGATTATCGCGTACCGATAAGTCATCCTTACTATAATTCCCGTATATGAGATATTGAATGCGTTACACACGTGATCCATCAATTGTTTTCTACTCGTCCCAAACTTAAACATCAACACCGCTAATGGGGGTGTGTTGTACCTAATGTCATTCCTACCATTTACAATTTCACCGTTCGCATGAAAGAGAAATGGGATGTTCCTATGTTCCATGACCTACATAATTTATTTAACAATGATGATGTAACAAAAATTGCATATATATCAAAGGTCATTCGTTCATCAAATTGAGGATTTAAATCGAAAGCAAACTTTTTGATGTAGAGGATCGCCTTAATAGCGCAACTACAAAGCATACTCATTCGTCTGCATGAAGTATCAATTAATAACTCATATTTAAATCACAATCAAATTAGGGCATATCTACAAAAAAATAACCAACTGAGCATAAAATTTTTGCGTTTTAACAAACAAACTCCACATATTATTTTTTTTAACAAACAAACTCAACAATAATTTAAAATTTTTAACTAAAACACCAAATCAAACATAATAAAACTTAAATAAATAATTTTTCGTACTTACTTATTTCCCTCTTTTCTTTCTTCTTCTTCAATTTGATAATCCCTGAAAAAACAAAAAAATTAGCTTTTACTTATATAAATATTACTAACTTCAATGTAATGACGTAAAAAATAAAAATAAAAAATTCGAACCTTTTCACAACCTTCAACCACAAAAAACCCACTAATGTTTATCTACTATTTGACATTCCCTGAAAAAAAATTAGATTTACCCAACCCACAACTCACCCAACTCTATCACACCAAAAAAAATTGACCACCCCATAACCCAACCGAACCCCCCCCACTCTCTATCGATCACCTCTCTCTCTCTCTCTCTCTCTCTCTCTCTCTCTCTCTCTCTCTCTCTCTCTCTCTCGAATTCTCGATCCCCCAACTCTCTCTCTCTCTCTCGATCTCTCGGTCCCCCAACTCTCTCTCTCTCTCTCTCTCTCTCTCTCGCTTCCGCCGCCTTCCTCCTCCTCTGTCTCTGGGCTCCTCCTCCTCCTCTCGGTCTCGGCTGCTCCTCCTTCCTCTCCGTTTGGGTTGTTCGTCTCTCCTCTCTCCCTCTGCTGGTCTCTCGCGCACCCCACTTTCTCTGCTCTCTTGGTCGCTTTCTCCCACACCTTACTCTCTCTGCTCTATCGGTCGCTCCCTCCCACACCCACCAACAACATCCCATCAACAACCACCATAAATAAGCCACTAATGTTCATCTACTACGCCACTACCTAGCCTGCTGCGTTCTCGAGGAAGAGGACGGTCACGGGTGCACAATACACGAATGGCGCATTCGGAATGCGCCATTCGTGTATTGTGGAACATTATACGTGGCGCCTACATGGAGTGTCCAGAACACGAATGGCGCATTCGGAGAATCCGCCATTCGTGTTAGGGACCGATCCACGTGGACGCCATGTAGATTGTTCCACAATACACGAGTGGCACATTCGGAGAATGCGCCATTCGTGTATAAATTTTGTACACCCGAAAACGCGTTTGCAAAAGACAATTTACCTTACTTTTGTAATTAAAAAAAAAACCTAACTTATTTTACTCATTTAATTTTTTTTACAGTACATTTGTAATTTTTCCGATCGATGCTCTTAAAGAGAGGAAGGGGATGACCCCTGAACCGGGTCCGATTCAGGGATAAACCCCTTCCCTTAATTTTTTTAAAAAAATGTTTAAAAAAATGAGAAAAAAGTGAAATAAAATTCCCTGGAAATTAGGGAAAATTGAGAAATTTTGATTTTGGGACAAATTAATGGAAATTGAGGATTTTTATGGAAAACGAGGATTTTTGGATATTCTTGAGGATGTACACCGAGTTTTTTTTTTCTCGTAATGCGTGTTACGATACCCGAAAAGTTCCAAAATTAGAAAAATTATTTTATGGCCTTGTCTAGGTTAATTATCAATTATGAATCATAATTTGAAGTCAAAATTGAGATCCGGACATCCGAGGATATGATTCGGAGAGATTTCGAATTGAAAAAAATTATATTTCAGCCTAGATATCGTAATTTTCGATGTCGAATATAATTTTAAGTCGAAAATGAAATCTGGGCATCGGATAATTTATTTTGAAAATATTTTAGAGGTTTCGAGACGTGATTGGGTTAATTTAACTACAACTACTTGGAAAACAATTGTGGAATCTTATCGGAGTTATAAATGAATTGTAGGACTGCAATTGGAACCTCGTGTGCATTAGCTTACTGACTCGAAACGTAAGGGAACGTTGGTATCGCGTTTGTAAGGTTAAGTAAATCTCATAGTAACCTTTACATTGTATGATTATAATTTCGTATAAATTACATTGATTCTTGAAATTGCATTTTTGTTGTACATACATACACGGTTTGGGAGGATAAGGCGTTACGAGTCTCCTTATAGTGTCTGCCTGACTGTATTACGGGTTAGAACTATTTAGTGTCTGCTTGACTGTGTGCACAGGGTATATTAAGCTACCTGACTGTGTATTACAGTAGAGCTTGTAGTGTCTACCTGATTGTGTACATCGTAGAACTATATTATACTTGAGGGGCTAGAGTCACTGATACTTTGCATCACGTGATTATCATAAGGTCACAGTGAACCAGATCATACTTTGATAGACTCGAGGAATGAGACTCATTTGGTTATTCTCCCTACACAAGAGTCCTTATTATTGTTTACTTACCACTTTAAGAGGCTGGTCATCTGATTGTGGTCGGATAACAAATTCGGGATGGACTCACGGTTGTATTTAAATTCCTTGGATTATATTGTATGTTTAAATTATTTGGATTATTATGTATTTGATTACTATAAGTGTATTGGATAGTGTGGGATTTACTTATATGAAATTATCAAATTTTTACAATTGGGTAATGACAGGTTCTAGCGGTGACAAGGGAAAGGAAAAGCTTTCCGATTATTGGTGACTTACTCAGTTTCTTCCTCTCTATGTATGTATCATTTTTGAATATAAAATATAGTATAAATAAGTTTTTGGGTTCGTGTACGATTAGGATCTCTTTTGGAATTGTTATAATGGTTTTAGGACGGACTGGAATGCTGCGGAGCTAATTTTTATAGAATTATAAGGATAATGTAATCAATCCAATTAAACTTTGAGGTTTAAGATTCACTTTAGAATTTTTTGTGGTTGATTAAGAATTATATTTGTTAATTGAGACGATAGATCTTAATTATTTATTGATGACATGATTAAGGCTGTTAGATTATCAGTGGATTAAGGTAATCTAGGCCGGTCAATGCCCTAATTAGGTGGGGTCTGACAACAAATGCCTAGGCTCATGATCAATGTCATGTAGTAACAGTGGAGACCAAGAAGAAAGAACTTGAGCCACAAGTAGTATTCCAAACTGAGAAGAAAAAAGAGAAGTTTGATGAAGTCAAGATAATGCATGAGGTAGAAGCATCTGGTACCGCACTTCAAACACAGCTTCCAAAGAAAGTGGAGGATCCAGGAAGTTATCAGCTTCCATGTTCTATTGGCTCATTACATTATGAAAAGGCTTTATGTGGCATGGAGGCAGGCATAAATCTAATGCTACTAGCCATGCTTGAGAAGTTAAGAATTACTAAGTTAAAGCCAGCTGAGTTTAATGTGCACTTTGTCGATGGTTCGATGTCTAAACCGAGAGGTGTAGGGAAGATATACTTGTCAAAGTTTATCGATTTATGTTTCCTTGTGATTTTGTATTATTGGATTTTGAAAAAGGGGAGAATGTGCCATTAATACTTGAAAGATCATTTTGAGCGATTGCTCGAGCTCTCATAGATGTTGAGACTGGAGAAATTACTTTGAGAGTTGGGTCAGAGAGTAGTGTGTTGAAAGTTTGTGAAGACTTTCAACAATTGAAGGCTCATCAACCATGTATTACAATCAAGGAGATCAACACTATCTTTTCTGGCAAAGAGATTAACGAAAAAGCACTTGAATATAAAAAACCACAAGAGAAGTCGAGTCTTGGGCCCCAGAGTTGAGCAAATTAGCACCGTTTTTGCTCAAAAGAAGGAAGTTCAAGAGAAGCCTTCTAAAAAAGTTCAAAAGAACGTCATTAAGGATTCACTTAATATTGTGCTTCCAACTCATACATCAACCAATCATATATCTTGCCAAGTACATAAGAAATAACATGATTTGTTTAAGAAATAACAATTGGTCCTCCTTTCCAAGCACAAATTGAAGACATTAAAAGTTGGTATGAGTCCAAAATGGAAAGAAGCAGTCAAAGTGAAGCAAATTGATAAGGAAGACAATGGAGAGACTCAAAAAAACAAGGGACACGTGTTGATAGTGTCTCAATAGAATTTGAAGCGGTTCCGTGGTCCGCTTGAGAAGAGTGACACTTAGTCACTCCCACTTGCACTTCACAGGCATCAAGCTGAGGACGAAAAATTTAGCACTACTGAGAGGCAACCCAGCGTTCTTTTGTTTACATTTTGATTCTTATTTTGTCTCATTTGCTTGAATAAAAAAAAAACAAAAACAAAAAAGAAGAAAATAATGAATTGGTTTGTTTATGTGGTTGATACAGTTGTGATGGTATTTCTGGGCGAATATCAATTGTCGGGTGATTTTTCATCGAACTATTAGACCGTGAAAGACCACGAAGACCAACGAAATGTGGATGAGATTCAAGTTTGTGGGAGTACCAAGGAAAGGATGGCACGATGGAGAGAAACTTAAAAGGCATTAATACCAGTAATGGGAGTATTTGTTTTCAAAAATTTTTATTTAATTTTACTTCTCCAATGTTGTGATTTTTATGAATAATTATATTTTTATGCAAGTTCTTGTCCTCCTTTTTGCTCATGGTTTGGTTCATTGAGGACAATGAACATCTTAAGTATAGGGGTGCATGACGCCTATTTTTGTTTTTGAGAGGTTTGGTGGTGGAAGCGTCGGATATTTTGTAAGCATGGGTATATTGATTAGTGTTGTTCTCTTTATTTTCTTTTGATGTGGTTGACAATCTAGCATAAAAATTTTCAAAACCAATGAGGCAAGATACTTGGGGATAAGTAAAGGGCACATGCGCTTAAGTGTTTAGCTTAGCTAGATCAAGGAATCTCCGTAGGAGCTCAGTGTGAGGAAGGGCCTATACCAATACAAAAAATGGATAAACTAAAAGTAGGCAGACTTTAAGGAGGATTCGGGGATCTAGAACTTGTTCTAGATTCACTCGAGGCCATAAATTTCGAACTTAAAGGATATAGGAGAGGAGTTAGGCCTTGTTTGAATGTTTTACGCAATATCATATAATTTTTTCCCACACACGAGATCGCTAGTCATCCCATTGAGCGTTGCTTATCATGAATTTTTTGCTCCAAACATTGTCCTGAGCTAAAAAGCCTTAGACCACCTAAAAGTTAAATTGATGAGCAATCCTTATCCATGATGAAAAGAGCTTGTGAGTTTTAAGTGAAGGATTAAATCAACCTGAAAAAAAAAAAGGAATGTCAAGAGAAAATAATTAAATCCACCAAATAAAGTCCAAAGAAAAAGAAAAATATGGACTGGTGTGATGAAAAGAATAGTTATGAATGAACTCATAAGTGAATATGAAAGTTTGAATTTTTGAGAGTTTATTCTTGTTGAGTGCTCTATGTATGTAACGAAAGGGTTTGCGAAATCTAACTTTATTTGAGATTAAATATCTGTTTTTTGATAAACCAACCTGTGGCCCCATTACAACCTATTAAAGACCCAAGGATTCTTGATCTTTTGAGTTTGATGATAATGGAGAGTAGAGCGAAAAATAAGTTTTTGGAATCTCTTGGAAGTTGATGCTTTAAATGAAGAATCATTGATGTTTCAAATCTTTTGTGGTCTATCTTGAGTAGTGGCGGCTATACTCTCATAATTGTACTTGGGTTGTTGAAAGTGGATTCTTGTGAAGGTTGGGTTGAAGGCTGGGTTCGTGGGCAATTGAAAAGCTTTGGGTTGGGTCAATATTTGGTTTAAATTTGAGATTGGAAGATGCCACTAAGGATGAGTAATGAGAATTGCGAAATTTGAAAATAAATTGTATTTGCATATAGTAAATAGTCTCAAACTGTGGATTAATGCCTTTTACGCTTAGGATTGTTGGTTTAAAATAAATTGCATCTCTTGATATGTAATTCTTTTCCTAGGGACTAGGAAAATATCAAGTTTGGGAGTAGCATGGTTTTGATTGTTTTAAGTAGGATTTGCTTAATAATATAGGAAAATAAATGATGATTGGAGACATATTTAGTGCATTTTGGGTGTACTAGGTTCGAAGGACAATGCAATGGAGCAAAATCGGGAGGAGCGAAGCTAGAGAGCAAAGGAAGAGAAAAGCAAAAGACGAACAAATGAAGCACCTGGTTCTAGCGCCACAGTGCCCTACTTGGCGTCGTGGCGCCGACCACAGCGCCCTAATTGGTGTTGTGGCACCTAATGCAGCGGTCGAATTGGTCCTCCTGTTGTCTTTGGCACCTTAGCACCATCCTAGTGCCACAACGCTAGGTCCAGGACATCACCGCACTTTTGCGCCACCCTCGGCGCTAGACCTGGGCACCATGGTGCCAGTAGAGCGAATTCGTCAAGTTGCGGGGTGAGCATGGCAACGCAGTGCCCACCTCAGCGCCGTTGTCAACCAAGGTAATTTTTGGAAGTCTTTTAGGGTTTTGTGCCCATTTTTTGAACCAAATTACCTTCGGGGGTATATAGAGGGATGCTATAAATAGAATGAACAATCATTTGCTTTGAAGAACTTGAAAAAAACTTGTGGAGGCTTGAAGATTGGGTTTTGAATCTTGAATTTATTCTCAACTTTTGGTTTGAACTCATGATTTCTTGCATTTCCATAATGACTTGTGTTGTATTGAACTCATTTATGGGGTAATCCCTTTTGTTTTGGGGGTCTTAATCTCATTCACATATATGTAGGAATCAGTAAGACTTGATTAACTAGACTAATCTAGCTTTATTATTTTCAAATCAAAGACATCTATCATTGTTCCCATGGGGACAAGTCTCGCTCAAAATGTGAAAGGACCATTTTGCCCTTAGATCTTTTAGTTATTTACCTTGCAACTCATGTTCAAAAACTTAACATGTGTCATTATTTTTCATCTTATTTACTACATGAACCATATGAGATTTAACTATTTGTTAATGTCACAAGAGTATAAATCACATCATTTTTAATCAACCCATTATGTGTGACTCTAGGTACATCCTAGGCCTATTGTTTGGTGCTATAACAACTATAGTTTATTTGCTATGCATACACATGATTATTTTCACTTAGTTCATGTACTTTGCATCTTAATTGATTTAGGTTTATTATTTGGCATGTGGTCTCACTACCACCCATCACCCATGACTCTCTACTCTGTTCTCCCGTCTGCATGCATCTCGAGGCGTGTCCCCGCTCGCGTCATGACGGCTACAAATCGCATATGATGATGATTTAATAATCTACATATATACACACACTAGGCATCCACCTTTCAAAAATAGAATACATCTCTACATGTGTGTCGAGTGTCAGACTTTGTACCCGCCTTCGAGCCACGTCACATGTTGGTAACCTCGATTAAGAACAAATCCACTATTAGTGATTTGGGCTGTTACAGTTCACGCCAAATTCGACCTCAAATTGACCAAAGAAACACTAATAGCTAGGGCGCTCCCAAACCTAGTAGAGGTCTTAAAGAGGCAGAAATAAGAGAGGTATGGTGGTGTGTACCTTAGGTTTATACAAGGTTTGATGCGTTGCTTGGGGTGGAGGGGAAGTAGTTTATATTTATTGGATAGAGGGGTATTTCGGGGATTTCAAGAAAAAAAAAGTAGGTGCATTCAACAATTGAAATTTAAAAAGAGGTTACGCTTAAGTAATGGGGTAAGATCAACAAAAATTGGTTCCGCTTAGCCGCTCTATTCAATTATTATTAATTACTCCCTACGTTTCTTTTTAAGTGTCTTTTTAGTCATTTTGAAATATTTCATAATATATGTCATTTGATAGTTTCAATACACATTAATTAGTTAATTGACTTTTATACCCTTCATAAAAAAAGAAAGTCTAATAATTACATATTAATAACTAGTGTATGTAAGCGGTGGGGTTAGGAGAGATAAATGATGATTTAGTCATTCAACTGTCACTTTCTCCTCAATCAAGATAATTAAGTTATTTTTTAAAAAAACTGTGAACAACTTTAAAATGACACTTAAAAAGAAACTGAATGAGTACTTCTTAACTTTTGATTGCCTATATATAAGCACAAAAAATTACAGTTATATATTCTTCCTCCATACCACAAAAAGTGTTGTTTTAGCCATTTTGGAAGATTTCACAATATATGTCATTTGATAGTATCAATACACATTAATTACGCATTTGACTTTTACACCCTTCATAGAAAAAGCAAGTTCAATAGTTACTCATCAATAACTAGTATACTTAGAAGCGGTGAAGTTAAGAGATATAAATGGTGATTTAGTAATTTAACTGTCACTTTCTCCTTAATCAAAATAATTAAATAATTTTCTTAAAGACTGTGAGGAAAGAGAAAACGACACTTACTGTGGTCTGGAGGGAGTAGTAATGTAAGATCAATTAAAGATAATTATACGCACGCCATAAATGATTATGTATGAATTAAAAGGTTATTCATCACACTCAGCTAATTTTAAAAACAATAATGGAAGTATATTAGTTTTATTTCAATTACCTGGCTAAATATATATGTGGAAATATACAATAAACATAATTAATTTTAAAAATTAAATAAGGTAATAGCATGCAAGCTATTAGTTAAATGTAATTATAGATCTTTGATCTCTACAGGTCACTTTAAGGTCTGTCTACAGTATACTGCACTTCAATTGTATTGGAATCGCTTCTCTAGCTTCACAATGCTTAATTATATAACTATTCAAAAAATTTCATAGAAAGGAAAATATGTAGCTTTCCCAATTGTTAGATAAGGCATTTATTGAAATATTCCTGAACTCGAAAACATTCCCAAACTTCTCATAAATTTCAGAAAACTACTAGTTATGATAAAGAAAGAAATATTCCCAAACCATTAACAATTATAGGACAAGAAAACAAAGAAATTAAATGTGGGTAAGCTTTTCCTGAAAAATAAATGTAGGTAGGCTTTAAAGGCTGCTGGCCAAGCCCAATCACGTGAACGTGACAGTGGCACACAGCCTTTTTTGTTGTAGCAAACTCTGATTTCTGATTCTACCATACTCTTCAAATCTGATCACCTGTAGGTTTGTAACGTCAATGATTATTCTTCTCAGTGCATATACCTCACCCAATTAAATGCACTTCTATATGTAGATATATATATATATACACTGATTTCTGATTCTACTATACTCTTCAAATCTGATCACCTGTAGGTTTGTAACGTCAATGATTATTCTTCTCAGTGCATATACCTCACCCAATTAAATGCACTTCTATATATATATATCTACATATACCAAAAATACTAATGTACAACTCCATTTTTTTATCAAAAAACAAAACTTTATTTTAAACATAGCAAATTAAAATATAAAAAATGAAATCTAATTAATCAAGGGTTTTTAAGGAAGTAAAATAGAAGGAAGACCTTGCTATGTTGATCCACTTTGGACTCCAAGCAGGTGGGTGCTGCACAATACATCTCGAGGTACGCACGTAAAAGAGGTTGCATCGAGTGAGTTGATGTGTGCATATCTCAGTTTGGTGCCCAAATTAAGTAGGCCAGAAAATCCTTTTTCATAAAACAAAGCTAAGAAATATAAAAGGGTAAAGGCACGTTGAAGGAGAAAATTGATAATTCATTGTATTATTACCAAATGTATTCTTGTACAAGTGCATGGTTAAGTTCAAAACTTGTCATTATTTCTTCTTCGTGTGTCTCTTCTCTTCAAGGTCAAATGTTTTAGATATGAGGGAAATAATCCCACGTACATTAGCTGCGAAGAAATAAAAAAATTACAAGTTTGGAGTGACTTTAATTTGTATTTCTACTCAACTGGTCGTCATGGAATTATTTCCCTTATGTCTAACAAAATGTACAAATTAATCTTCTATTATTATTTTCTTGTGCAAAGCATCTTCTAGTATTTTTGGCATAACTTGGTGTAGTTGCGGGATTTTCTTCCCCCAACTAATTTGAGATTAAGGCTTTGTTATTGTTTATTATAGTAGACTAATTCACTCCATTAACTAATTCGATACTGAAGCTTGGAGCATTAAACTCAAGTTTTTCAAACATGAAAACATCTTATATAAAAATAAATAAAATAACCCTTACGAATATTGTATAACCTTGGTCTATCTATGTAGAGTTATGTATATTGTACAGCATTGTAGTGTATTGTATCATATAGACTGTTGTATATTGTATTATAGGCTTATGTTAGTTTACTTCAGTTAGTTAAAGCAAGGGTGTGTAATGTGCACCTTCTTTATGTATATATAAACATTGTACACTGTATTTTGTGATCAATGAATGAGAGAATGTTTGTTGATCATATTGATCAATACATTGTTTGATCTTCTGGTTTTTGTTCATGTTTGATTCTTGTTCATGGTATCAGAGCAGGTCTTCATTGTTGTTTGATCTGTTTTTTTTTTTTTAGTTTACTCTTTTGAGTGTGCGATCATGGCTACCATTCATGGTTCCTCAAGTTCCTCAATCCGAAATGGAGCAGGAAGAGCTGTTGATTCAAGAGAGCATGGTGTAGAGAGTCCATACTTTCTTCAGAGTTCTGATCATCCTGGTATGGTATTGGTTTCTAATTCTCTTAATGGTTCGAATTATCTTTCTTGGAGTAGAGCAATGTTGATTGCTTTGGGAGCAAAAACAAAGCTAGGTTTCATTGATGGCAGATGCTTGAAACCAAATCCAACTGATTCCAATGTGGATCAATGGATCAAAGTGGATTATATGGTGACTTCTTGGATTTTGAATTCCATTTCAAAAGAAATTGTTGAAGTTTTTCTTTATACTACTTCATCTTTTGATATATGGAATGAATTGAAAGAAAGATATGGAGAGTGCAATGGACCTCTCTTGTATCAACTCAAAAGAGATATTTCTTCTATCGGTCAAGGAGATCTCTCTGTTTCTCAATATTATACAAAGCTTAAGAAATTGTGGGATGAATTGAATTGTTTGGTTCCTTTACCTTCTTGTGAATGTGGAGCTGCAGCAAAGATAGTTGCTCTTGAATCTAATGACAGACTGATGCAGTTTCTGATGGGTTTAGGTGATATGTATGATCATATTCGTAATCAAATCTTAGTGATGGATCCCTTACCAAATATAAATAAGGCATACTCTATGATTCTTAAAGTTGAGAAACAGAAGGAAGTTCATGTTAGTTATTCACCTGTAATGGATACAACTATGATGTTGAAAACTAACAAAGTTTTTTCTGGTCCATCTGTGGGAAATAAATTTGCTGGTAAATGGAATCACAAGAAATTTGTCAATAAAGATGAACTGTTCTGTGATCATTGTAAGGCAAAAAGGCATACCAAAGATATTTGTTTCAAGTTACATGGAGTTCCAGATTGGTACAAGAAAAAGATTGAAAAGAAACAGATGAATAATGGTTCTAAGTCATTTGTAAACATGATGGAATCACCTCTGGATATACCAGATGCAGGAGCATTTCGGTTTGAAGATTTTCATACTAATATTGCAGCTATGATACAACAAGGCATTGAGAGTTTTATGAAAGGAAAATGTATTTCAGCTGAAGGTGTCCCTGCTCATGTGAACTCTGCTGTCTCTAAATTTACAGGTAGTTCACAAAAGAGGCCTTCTAGTTTTAATACATCATTTAGTTCAGATGTTTAGATTGTGGATAGTGGAGCAACAAATCATATGTACATTAATTATGATTTGCTTGTTAATATCACTGCCTTGGCTAAACCTGTCTCGGTTTGTTTGCCTGATAGTCATACTAAAGAAGTTACATGTATAGGAGATGTGCATCTCAGTTCAGACATAATTATTTCTTCTTGTTTACACATAAACTCATTCAAATACAATCTTTTATCAGTCAGTAAGCTCATTTCTTCTACAAAACTGACAGTTGAGTTTTATCCATCCTTTTGTGATATACAGAACATTGAGCATTCTCAAGTTCTAGCTGTGGGAAGGATGATTGGAGTTCTCTACATATTAGATTCCAGCTCTTTCAATAAAGATGTCATTGCTTCATTTGTATATTCTACAGAATTATCATTAGCTTGTTGTAATAATGCTAATGCTAATTTTTCATGGCATCATCGTTTAGGCCACCCTTCTGTTACTGTAACTAAACACCTTGATTTGTTACTCAAAAATTCTTCAGCTGGAAGAAATAATGTACCTTGTGATGTTTGTCACATGTCTAAACAATGCAGACTTGTTTTTCCATTACCATTTTTCCTTTTCAATTGTTGCATATGGATGTTTGGGGACCATATAAGCAACCTTCTCTTCAAGGAGCTCATTTTTTCTTGACAATTGTGGATGATTATAGTCGGTTTACATGGACTTTTTTGATGAAATATAAGTCATTGACGGGAAATCTCATCAAGCAGTTTTTAGCTTTTATTCACAATCAGTTCAAAGCATCTGTCAAAACCATTAGGACTGATAATGGTACTGAATTCTGCAATCAAGATTGTCAAGCCTTGTTTTCTGGTTTGGGAATTACACATCAAAGATCTACACCTTATACTCCTCAGCGAAATGGTATAGTTGAACGAAAACATCGTCATCTGTTACAAGTCACAAGAGCTCTCATTTCTCAATTTTGTTTATCCACTAAATTTTGGGGTGATGATGTTCTTATTGCTACCTATCTTATCAATCGATTACCTTCTCAGTTGCTGAAATGGAAGTCTCCTTATCAACTATTATTTGGAAGGATCCCAGATTATCTCTCATTGAAGACTTTTGGCTGTCTATGTTTTGCTACTAATGTTTCTCCAAATAAAGCAAAGCTAGACACAGGAGCAATCAAATGCATTTTTCTTGGCTATTCCCCTGGACAAAAGGCTTACAGGATGTATAATTTGGCAACTCATGCATGTTTTGTTTTGAGGGATGTGATTTTCTTTGAACATCAGTTTCCATTTCAAACTATTTCTTCAGGTTCAGATTGTCCATTGCATATACCTTATACTAACACATCTGATTCCTTAAGAAATGTCCCTGATTCTGCTGCTGTGCCAAATTCTATAGAGTCCTCTGTTGAGGCTATTCATCATGATGCAGTACCTACTGATGTTGTAATGACTGATTCATCTATGCCTACTACTGATTCATTCATGCCGACTACTGATGTTGCTGAGATTCCTAATGGTGATCATGTAGTGACTCATGATGAAGTTGTTGCTCCTTCTTTGCCTCTTGTTCCTCACAAAAGTCTTCGTGCTATTCACAAGCCTCTTTGGATGAATGATTTTGTTTTGAATAATGTTCAAACAAATGTCTCCATTACTGCAGAACCTGTTCTTTCTGCTGGTGTACCTCCAACATTTCCTTTCATTCATTCTTCTCACATTACTGATGATTACAAGTACTTTCTAGCTGCTGTTTCAACCATACGAGAGCCTACTTGTTGTGATCAAGCTAAACATGACCCTGTTTGGGTAGAAGCAATGAATAAGGAATTACAAGCATTGGAGGATAATGGTACTTGGAGTCTCACAGCCCTTCCCCCTAACAAAAAGGCCATAGGTTCCAAATGGATTTACAAGGTAAAACTTAATCCTGATGGCTCATTGGATAGATGTAAAGCTCGTTTGGTTGCAAAGGGATTAAATTAAATTGAAGGAGTTGATTATACAGATTCCTTCTCTCCTGTAGCCAATAATGTAACAGTCAGGATTGTCTTATCATTGGCTGCTGCTCACAATTGGCCTTTACATCAATTGGATGTTAATAATGCATTTTTACATGGTTATCTTGATGAAGATGTCTACATGAAACCTCATGATGGTTACACTTTGGCTTCTCCTAATTAAGTCTGCAAACTACAAAGATCATTATATGGTCTTAAACAAGCTTCTAGACAATGGAATCATGAGTTCACTTCTCAACTTCAGTCCTTTGGTTTCATCCAATCTGCTCATGATCCTTATTTGTTTACATACAACATTGATGGTCAATTTTTGGTGTTACTAGTGTATGTTGATGATGCTCTTCTCACTGGTACTTCTCTTGAGATGATTACTAAGGTCAAGGCCTTTCTTCACAAGTTGTTTACCATCAAAGATCTAGGTCAAGCTCGTTATTTTTTGGGATTAGGGTTGGTTCGATCTTCTTCAGGACTTTATGTTCATCAACGTAAATATGTCCTTGATTTACTTAATGATGTTGGACTTACATTTGCCAAACCAGCAGCAACTCCTCTTCCTCGTGACTGTAAATTTGATGATGTTGATTCTCCTTTGTTACTTGAAGCTGATCGATATAGAAGACTAATTGGACGTCTTCTTTACTTGGGTTTCACTCGTCCGACATTACATATGCCACACAAACAATTAAGTCGGTTTATTCAAGCTCCCACCGAACAACATTGGTCCGCAGTGCTATACATATTCTAAGGTATCTTAAGGGTACTCCTTCTCGTGGATTGTTCTTCCATGTTCGGTTGGATTTAAATCTCATTGCCTATTATGATTAGTGACTCGGGTGCATGTCCTATTTCGCGAAAGTCTCTCACTGGTTATTGTGTCTTCATGGGTTCATCCTTGATCTCATGGAAAACAAAAAAAACAAGCTACAGTTTCCAAATCATCTGCTGAAGCTGAATATCGGTGTATGTCTTCCACAGCATGCGAGTTGTTATGGATTTCTTACATCCTTAAAGACTTATGTGTTCCAATCTCTCTTCCTATACCTCTTTGGTGTGATAATAAAGCTGCAATTCACCTCTCTGCCAACCCTGCTTTCCATGAACGAACAAAACATTTGGAGATTGATTGTCATTTGGTTCGTCTTCAATGCAAGCTTGGTTTTGTTCTTCCACAATATATTCCTACTCGATTACAACTAGCTGATTTGTTCACCAAATCTTTGTCGGCTCCTTTGTTTTTTGCATTACTGTCCAAGATGGGTCTATGTGACTGGCATAAACTTCCATCTTGAGGGGGGATGTAGAGTTATATATATTGTACAGCATTGTAGTGTATTGTATCATATAGACTGTTGTATATTGTATCATAGGCTTATGTTAGTTTACTTCAGTTAGTTACAGCGAGGGTGTGTGTAACGGCCCGAAAATTTGACTCGTGTCACGTGTCATTTTAGGGTCGTAGGTGGGACCCACTTGTAGAAATGCATATGTCCGAATCTCAAGTGGAGATGCTAATTGTTGAGAAACGAATACGCGAGAAATTTGGTGAGCCGAAACACGAACGGGGACGCGTCTCGAGTCGCGTGCCAACGTGGGACCGAGATAGTGGCTCTATGTGGTTTAAAATGTACATTGGATATGCCTCGTGATGCGTGTAGCGCGAGTATCGAGATTTTGAAATGAGAGCGGGCCGTTACAAAAAGAGGCACCTTTTTGTTGGGCACACGGCCTGCCCGAAGGACCCGCCGAGACCCCAGTGTGTGAGAAACTGCCCATAGGACCTCGTCACACATTCCCTCACCTCCCACGGTTCGAACCCACGCCCTCGAGGGATAAAGGCGTAGGCTCATGGAGCCGTGTACCAACTGAGCTGATCAGCACAGTTGGTACACGGCTCCATGAGCCAGCACAGTTGGTACACGGCTCCATGAGCCTACGCCTTTATCCCTCGAAGGCGTGGGTTCGAACCGTGGGGGGTGAGGGAGGGATGTATGGGTGTGGCTGATATTGGCCCTGTTACCTACATCTTTCGGGGACTCGGCAGGCTTGCGGGCGGGTCGTGTATCCCAACAAAAAGGTGCCTCTTTTTGTAACGGCCCGCTCGCCCGAAGGCCCGCTAGACAGCTCAGTGGTACACAACTCGATGAGCCTGAGTACTTGTGTCCCTAGGGGCTCGGGTTCGAGTTGTGGGAGGGGGGAATGACCCGGTTTCCTGCCAAAAATGCAGCGACGTGGTCAGCTTCCGGCCTTAGCGGGCCTTCGGGCGAGCGGGCCGTTACAGTGTGTAATGTGCACCTTCTTTATGTATATATAAACATTGTACACTGTATTTTGTGATCAATGAATGAGAGAATGTTTGTTGATCAGATTGATCAATACATTGTTTGATCTTCTGGTTTTTGTTCATGTTTGATTCTTGTTCAATCTATTTACAAGGGGAAAATCGTCTTCCAACTACATTTCAGTAAAATTAAAACTAGAAAAAAACTGATGAGGGGGCAAAATTTGCTCCTCCTGACTTTGTTAATATTTGCCTGCAAAATTATTGAAGTCTAATTTAACTTAATCACTGCTTCGCCCCTAATAATTGATTAAAGCCCCAAATATTTTTCCATAAACTGTTGTTTTACCAATTAAAGTCACGTAATGGAAATATTTCTGAGAAAAAGAAGTATATCTATTTGAAAAATTAACGGTGACAACGCCACTACGTAACAAACATATAGATTGTGTGAAAATGAATGCTAGCTTTTTTGACTCTTTTGGTACGTGAATTTGGCACACCTTTGATTGTGACCCTTGATTTTTGTATGAATGTATGTGCATAAATGTGTTCATAAAATTCAACGGCGCGGCTATGTGCACTCCACAAATTAATTTGGCCAAACCACTAAAAATTTTTCTCTTCATTTTCCAAAATGCCCATAAATGAAATGACACTTTTACCTTTCCCAAATCCCAAAATGACTTACATACCCTCATCTTCTTCCCATCTTGTGCACCCCACAAAAGTTTCCACACTTTGACCCCGACGATTTTTCCGACCACCTGTGACACGAAGTTGCGCTTTCGGTGGCCACCAACATCGTAAGAGTCGATTTCTTCCTTGTTCTTCTTTGAAAATGTTGGATTTGCAATGTTTTCTTATGCACTTCGTAGTGTTTGTAAATTTTGATTTGTGTTGCTAGGGATTGTTGGTTTGGTTTGTTTGGCGGATTTTTACCATAAGAAATGGAGCAAGGACGTGTGGAAGTGACGAACGTGCAAGATGGGGATGTATTGATTGAGGTTTTTGGCCATTTTTTTATGTTTCAAATATACGTTGGTGCCCAGATTTCGCACTTTCGTTCAGTCGTGCGATACCGATGGAGTACATCCAGGTCGGGCTCCACTGACCGAACAATATGAATTTGATCGGTTAACATCAACCGAACAATTGATAGTAGGTTGGTATATGTTGACCGATTGAGATATTTTTTAGTATCTTTGATATTTTGTGTGGTTTTTGATTAATGGTATATTTTAATGGTTTGATTTATCATTTTGTAAGGAGATTTGTGTTCTACTTCATATGTTGACTGCACTTTGGAGTTCACTCCCAACGACCCATTTGGAAGTAGGGCGGAGGCAGTTAAATAGATTCAAAGTCAAGGATCTAGTGAAGTTTTGTAATAGTGACGAAGAGCTTTGATGCAGGGGTGATGGCCGTCGTCAGGGAAGGGTAAAGATGTCGTGTGAGAGGTCGGGTACTTATAGGGGTGACGCTCAACGAGTTGGCAAAATGAAAGCGAGTAACACTGTAGTTAAGGAAAAAATTGCGATGGATGACAAAGATGAGGTATTGAGGGGGACATATAAAGGGAAATGTCGCACCAAAAAATGTGGTTGCTTATTTGAAATAAATATCAAGGAATATGTAGATCGCTTATGGCGTATTACAGTGACGTGTGGGCACCATAACCACAATATTGGATGTTATATGAAGGGTCACTCACACACCGGTCGGTTAGATCCCGAAGAGCATGTTGTGTTGGTACAAATGGTGGAAGGAAATATTAAGCCGCATGAAATTTTGGATACTTTAAAGAAGAGAGACGCAACAAATTCATCAACAATGCGCATGATATATGATGCCAGACAAAAATAAAGGTTTGAAGAGGCCGGAAGGAGATCACAAATGCAACAAGTCATGCATTTGATTGACACACATGGTTACCTATCATGGCATAGAAAAAATGAGGAAACATAAGTTTTGACAGACTTGTTTTGGGCTCATCCCGACTCCATCAAGTTACTGCGATGTTTCCCATTTGTTTTATTCATGGATTGCACGTACAAGACCAATAGATATCGCGTGCATTTGCTAGAGATCATTGGTGTGACGTCGACTGAGTTATCTTTCGCCGTGGATTTCGTGTTTATATCTGTAGAGAAAATAGATAACTACATTTGGGCTTTATAGAATCTCAATAATCTCATAAATAGGTGGTATAAACCTAGTGTGATACTTACTGATAGGGAGTTGGGATTGATGACTGCAATTGAGTCGGTATTCCCCATGTCGACTCACCTTCTATGTAATTGGTACATTAATCGGGGAGTGGTAGGAAACACAAAGAAATATTTTGCACGTAACAAAGACTTCAACCTTTTTTTAAGAAGGTGGAATGCCTTGACAAGTGCGACATCTGAAGTTTCCTTCTGTGGCGGCCCTCGCCGCCCCGGGGTGACGTGTCTCCGTGTACTCCTCGCCAGCTGGCCCTACTACACGTGTACGGCACCTGCCCGTCCTATCCTTGTCTCGAATTACGTATCCACTTGAGTAGGTTAATATATATATTCAGCGGAAGTCGTATTTTAAATGCAACCATTTTCATGAAACAATTTAACAAAACCTAGTGTGGAGAAAAACCCTGAACATTTCAAAGTAAACAACTACTATATATAAACTACGCATGTACAAGGTCATGTCACTCCCCGCCTCCCAAAAGAATCAAAATATCAAAATATCAAAATAAACACACGTACAAGTAATCCTCGTAGGTAGGCGATCGAGAGATAGTCGCCTAAGATCCCCTTGCCCTTACTTGTACTAGGATCCGCACTCAATCATCACGAAGAAAATGGATGACGAGTCCAAATAAGAAAATCCCAAGGAACTCCTCCGAGCATTCATATAAACAAGTGGAAGTCAATAAATACCGTTAAATAAACATGCGAATGTAAACGTAGACAACCGTAATTAGGGCATCGCATGCGTAAATAACAATAAAGTGCAAATGTGTGTGTCTGTTCCAGGTCGGACTAAACCATACTTCGGGATTTCCTTCCAGGGATCCCACTAGTGGGCGCACCCAACTAGCTATCACCTTATCCTCTCTATGGGCCTAGCGTAGACCTACGACGCACCGACACATGTAGCAGTTCCCTCGGGTCGTTATCCACCGAGCACTCCTGATACACATGCTATGGTCTAGAATGCATAGACACACAACAGAACATCCGGTGGGAGTAACTCAACCAACCGTCCAAAAGATGACAAGCTTTGAATGTAAGTAAAAGCACAAAGAATACTGGAAATGAATGGAAAGACGAAATAAAATAAATACTCGAGAGTTTTCCCTTTGGGTTTTACAAACCTCACAACGCGCTCCACTACCCCGTAATCAATCCCCGGGTCCAAGTCCACTGAGTCCTTGGTCGCCAATTGATCACCCGTGTCAACCTATGTCAATTTATCAATAATTTAATTTAGCATTACAATTTACAACAATTTCTAAACCTTTTAGACCAAATTGCCTATTTCGCGTTTTTCGAGGCAAAACCCCGCAAAAAGTCGCGTCCGACATTCCCACATATGTTCTTTTCATCGAACTTTATCAATTTCTATTTATTTTATCGAAATATAATTTTTCCCAATTTTTTCCGGAATTTTCCCAAATTTTCTTTCATTTTTCTTTTCTTTTTCTATTTTTTTTTTTTTTCCTTCCTGGTCTTCTTGTTTGGGTTGGCCGGGTCAACCCAACCGGTCGACTCCGACCAGTGCCCTGGACCGAGAATGGTCCAGCTCGGCCCATGGGCCGAGCCTGGCCCATTCTCCAGGCCCGGCCCAAAGGCCGAGCGGCCCATTCTAAGGGGTGCACACAGCACGCACACGTGCACGTGTGCACCTTCTTCCTCTTCCAACCGGTTTTCGAACCGCTTGCTTTGTGCTTTGTTTGTTTTTTTTTTTTTTTTTTTTTTTTTTTTTTTTCGTTTCACCTCTTCTTCTCCGGTGATGGGTTGGGGTGGCTCTCCACCCCAACCCCGGTGAGCCGATGGCGAGGAAGGCATTCATGCCATCCCACCGTGGCCATGGGGTTCGGCCTCCATGGCCGAACCCACTCTCCACCCCACCGTCAACCACCCGAAACAACACAACCACCACCCCAAACTCACCTCAACCGTGCGTCCTTGCTCGCTCTTCCTCTCCTCCTCTCCTTCCTTCTTCTCTCGCCGATCCTCCGATTCTCCCCGTTTTTGCTCGTATGTGTGTTTTTGTGGGTGATGTGGTGGGTGGCGGATTTCACAATGGTGGACAAGACACATGGTGAAGGAATGACCAAATGTGTCTTGGGTGAGGACAAGTGTCACATAGGTTGGGACAAGTGTCACAAGGTTTGTGACACCTAACCGTGACACAACTACGACACTCACCCGTGTTTTCGGCGTTTCGACGCCGGTTTCGCGTCCGAACCGTGATATCTGCGTGCACGCACGCGTCACTAGTCACTCAATATATAAATTTCATATTATTTACTTGACAAATTTTTTATTCAATTTGTGTCTTTTTGTTTCCCCGACCTAATGTTCGGTCCCGTCGACCATCCGATACCCGTGTCGACATGCATATCGAGGCGAATACTGTTCACACACCCTCACACGTATTATTTTGCAACATACACACATGCGATGTATTTCAATAAATTTCACCGCAAATAAGCAACCAACACACCATAAACATCTATACCTAAGTTCCCGTGTGTACTAGCCTACCGCGGCGTCCACGTAGGTCCGAGTTGGCGTCCACGTCTGTAACTAGAAGAGACATTTATAAAATGGGCCGTTACAGTTCTTCCCAACTAAATAAAATTTCGTCCCGAAATTTCACTGTAACTAAAGTCCCATACCAGAGAATAGCTAAGTGGTCTCGTGTCCTCATCGTCGACTCGAGCTCCAAGGTTAGTCCCTCCGTCCTATGATGTCGCCAATGAACTAGGACCTTCGCGAGTTTCCCCGTTCCGAGAATCGTATTCGACGATGAACGATCTCTATCGGTCTCTCTCTATAAGTCACGTCAGTCGTATCTCCACTCGTCCAAACTCAATCGTCGGTCTCGCCCCGACCTAGCGAGTCTCATCATGGAAATGCGAAAGATCGGATGAACCCCACCTAACTCGGCGAGTAACTTTAATCGATATGCAACAAGTGCCTACTCTTTGTGCAATCTGGTATGGCCCAATGTATCTCGACGCTAATTTCCCCTTAATGTCAAATCGTTGTTGTCCTTTCCAAGGAGAAACCTTCGATACACCATATCGCCTCTCGCATAGCTCGGACCCTCGCGATATCTATCTACGTATTTCTTGTCTATCATGTGCAAATTTCGCATCTTCACGACGAATTTGTCGAATTTTCTCTGTGTGATCAACAACTATCTCATGCCTTACTCGTGTACCGAGACCTCTCGTGCATCTTCCGTAATCTCGTCCCGTATCTCCTGATCCGCATGTATCCACAATCTCCTTCGGTATATCAAACACCGATCTGTGGTTTCGCCAATCGGTGCATTCCGATTCCGAGACAGACCACTGACCCACTCATAGAGCCCATCAGACCTCGACACTCGGTAACCCGTTCAATCAATACGGTCGGTATCCTCGACTGACAACAAATGTGATGTTCCGCCATAGTCGACAACTCGGCCATGTACATAATTGATGATGCCTGTAATAAGTGATGCTCACGTGTCATCCGTTGCAAAGATCGATTGTCGAGTCCACTCCCCGCTCAATGTGTCTGCTACGACGTTCGATTTGCTAGGGTGATACTCAATAGTGACGTCGTAGTCCTTCAGCAACTCCAGCCATCTCCGTTGGCGCATATTCAGATCCCTTTGAGTGAAAATGTATCGTAAACTCTGGTGATCTGTATACAACACGAATCGATCTCCATAGAGAGTGCCTCAAAGCCTTCAGTGTAAAGACGACCGATGCTAGCTCCAGGTCGTGCAATGGATAAATAAATCGACAAAGTCCCGAACCACCGGAACATCTTCAATTCGGACCTCCATTCGAACCTCCGGCTCAACTATCGCCGCAACCGCCTCCATCTCTTGGCGCCGTGAGCGCCGCCTCTCGTGATGGGTAAGTCAGTTGCCTATCCAAATAATACGAACTCCGGTATTCCAAGAATATGAAACTCTATCCTCTTGCCGTAACAATCTATCCTTGCATAATAGGAATATGAAACTCGATTCACATCCATCATCACGTCTCGCCATATTCCGTTAGGGTATATCTTTATCCCCAGCAGCCGATAATACGTTCAGTAAGAAACAATAAAGTACTACCAGAATCAAACATAGTATGCATATGACGACCAAGTATAAGTAATGTACCTTCAACGAGTTGCCTAGTCGCCCCGCTATCTGGTTGTGCTAACGCATGTACTCTATCTCTGGCCTGGTCTGATGCTCGTCGTGGCGATAGTGGTGTCCGACAGTCAGCCCTCAAGTGTCCCCTCTGCCCACACTGGTGGCATCTACGGTTCTCCAGTCTACCCGTTTGTCCGTCTCCAGATCTCGAACCCTGACCCCGGTCTTCCTGACCCCTATCATGTCCCATCTGACCTCGACCCTGACGGTACTCCTGTGGCTGTGCCCTCTGTCGATCCACTGGTGCAGAGGTGATAGCATGAACTGGTTGTGGCTCATCATATTGGAACTGACTGCCCTGAAAATCGTCCCGGCTGCCCCTCTCCCGTCTATCATCTCTCCAGCCTCTATCCGGACGCTCCATCGGTCTTTTCTGCCTCTGAGTCGACCCAGAACTATGCCCTGACTGTACCTCCCCGCCCGGTCAAACGTATGTCGCCCTCTCGCAGATATACGTCTCATGAGCCAATGCCCCCGTCAAAGATCTCTTGCAATGTCGTGGCTCAGCCGAGACAATTGCGACGCAATCCTATCATCAACCCCTCTCGTGAAATAATAAATCTGCAGACGCTCCGTCCCGCAACATCCAAAGAGAACGAAGCGAGATTCGGAACCTCTCCATATATTGCATCAAAGTCCGACTACCCTGTCTCAAGGATAGGAACTCCTCCCTCAGTCTCAACCTAACCTTCATAGGTATGTACTGATCATAAAATAGCTCCCTAAACTCGGCCCATGTCGTCGGTTCCGGATGAGTATCCGTATATGTCGTCCACTAGACCGCTGCATGTCCTCTCAAACATGCTCCCGAAAGTCGTGCATGTACTGTCTCATCGTTCCTCATCACCTTATGGAAACGTTGATGGGACACTATCCATCTCCCTGCAGCCTCAGGGTCACCGCCTCCATAAAAGAATCCAGGCTGGAACTTCAAAAACTCCCTCAATAACTTCGCCTCGGTGCCGCCGACGAATGCCGATGCGGTAGGAGTGTCGGCGAGGGGGTGACAAGAACTCCGATCCGTCGTTTGTGTGTGGAGGCGCAAGAGTCGACGTCTCCAAAGGAATCACTGCGGTAACTATATCGGTGGGTGCCTCTACTGCTACCCCCGAATCCGTGTGTCGGTGGTACCCCCGAACATCACCGTTCTCCGCCGAATCATCGTCGCAGCCTATCGGCTCTCTAGGCGAAGTAAGTGTCGCCGATCTTTGCCCGCTCTCGTAGAAGCCGTAATACCTCATTCATCTGTGTTTCCTGTGCCGAGAGTCTATCCTCCACACTCGCCCTAATCGGGACATCCCTAATCGCATCGCTAGTCTGTACAGTCTTAAACGGCGCACTAGACTGTCCGTCCATAATCTACATCGAGAACGTGCTCCGGATCAGTCTCGGGGTATATACGTATACCATATAGTAGCATGAAAATATAACACATATATAAGTTATAACTCTACCCACCTCACATCACTTCCCAACTAAAGTTCTAAGGCAATTACTTCGGGTTTCCACATCTAAATTCATTAATTAAGTTTTAATGTCTTATGACTTCTTCTTTACTCTACTACCAACTGTGGCGTTGGTGTCACAATATCTTAAGCCAACCTGGGCTCTGATACCAACTGTGGCGTTGGTATCAGTTTAAGGACACTTACGCTTCCTCCAATGGAGTCGAACCGGCTCTGATACCAACTGTGGCGGCCCTCGCCGCCCCGGGGTGACGTGTCTCCGTGTACTCCTCGCCAGCTGGCCCTACTACACGTGTACGGCACCTGCCCGTCCTATCCTTGTCTCGAATTACGTATCCACTTGAGTAGGTTAATATATATATTCAGCGGAAGTCGTATTTTAAATGCAACCATTTTCATGAAACAATTTAACAAAACCTAGTGTGGAGAAAAACCCTGAACATTTCAAAGTAAACAACTGTACTATATAAAACTACGCATGTACAAGGTCATGTCACTCCCGCTCCCAAAAGAATCAAAATATCAAAATATCAAAATAAACACACGTACAAGTAATCCTCGAGGGTAGGCGATCGAGATAGTCGCCTAAGATCCCCTTGCCCTTACTTGTACTAGGATCTCGCACTCAATCATCACGAAAGAAAATGGATGACGAGTCCAAACGAGAAAATCCCAAGGAACTCCTCCGAGCATTCATATAAACAAGTGGAAGTCAATAAATATTGTTAAATAAACATGCGGAATGTAAACAGACAACTGTAATTAGGGCATCGCATGCGTAAATAACAATAAAGTGCAAATGTGTGTGTCTGTTCCAGTCAGACTAAACCATACTTCGGGATTTCCTTCCAGGGATCCCACTAGTGGGCGCACCCAACTAGCTATCACCTTATCCCTCTCTCGGTGGCCTGCGTAGACCTACGACGCACCGACACACATGTAGCAGCTCCCTGGGTCGTTATCCACCGAGCACTCCCGATACACATGCTATGGTCTAGAATGCATAGACACACAATGAACATCCGGTGGGAGTAACTCAACCAACCGTCCAAAAGATGACAAGCTTTGAATGTAAGTAAAAGCACAAAGAATACTTTGGAAATGAATGGAAAGACGAAATAAAATAAATACTCGAGAGTTTTCCCTTTGGGTTTTACAAACCTCACAACGCGCTCCACTACCCCGTAATCAATCCCCGGGTCCAAGTCCACTGAGTCCTTGGTCGCCAATTGATCACCCGTGTCAACCTATGTCAATTTATCAATAATTTAATTTAGCATTACAATTTACAACAATTTCTAAACCTTTTAGACCAAATTGCCTATTTCGCGTTTTTCGAGGCAAAACCCCGCAAAAAGTCGCGTCCGACATTCCCACATATGTTCTTTTCATCGAACTTTATCAATTTCTATTTATTTTATCGAAATATAATTTTTCCCAATTTTTTCCTAATTTTCCCAAATTTTCTTTCATTTTTCTTTTCTTTTTCTATTTTTTTTTTTTTTTTTTTCTCGGTCTTCTTGTTTGGGTTGGGGTGGGTCAACCCAACCGGTCCGGACTCGACCAGTGCCCTGGACCAGAATGGTCCAGAGCTCGGCCCATGGGCCGAGCCCGCCCATTCTGGGGCCCGCCCGAGCCTAAGGGTGCACACACGCACGCACACGTGCACGTGTGCACCTTCTTCATCTTCCAACCGGTTTTCGAACCGATTCTTGTGCTTGCTTTGTTTGTTTTTTTTTTTTTTTTTTTTTTTTTTTTTTTTTAGTTTCACCTCTTCTTCTCCGGTGATGGGTTGGGGTGGCTCTCCACCCCAACCCCGGTGGAGCCGATGGCGAGGAAGGCATTCCCGCCATCCCACCGTGGCCATGGGGTTCGGCCTCCATGGCCGAACCCACTCTCCACCCCACCGTCAACCACCCGAAACAACACAACCACCACCCCAAACTCACCTCAACCGTGCGTCCTTGCTGCTCTTCCTCTCCTCCTCTCCTTCCTTCTTCTCTCGCCGATCCTCCGATTCTCCCCGTTTTTGCTCTGTATGTGTGTTTTTGTGGGTGATGTGGTGGGTGGCGGATTTCACAATGGTGGACAAGTACATGGTGAAGGAATGACCAAATGTGTCTTGGGTGAGGACAAGTGTCACATAGGTTGGGACAAGTGTCACAAGGTTTGTGACACCTAACTGTGACACAACTACGACACTCACCCGTGTTTTCGGGCGTTTCGACGCCCGGTTTCGCGTCCGAACCGTGATATCTGCGTACCGCCGCGTCACTAGTCACTCAATATATAAATTTCATATTATTTACTTGACAAATTTTTTATTCAATTTGTGTCTTTTTGTTTCCCCGACCTAATGTTCGGTCCCGTCGACCATCCGATACCCGTGTCGACATGCATATCGAGGCGAATACTGTTCACACACCCTCACACGTATTATTTTGCAACATACACACATGCGATGTATTTCAATAAATTTCACCGCAAATAAGCAACCAACACACCATAAACATCTATACCTAAGTTCCCGTGTGTACTAGCCTACCGCGGCGTCCACGTAGGTCCGAGTTGGCGTCCACGTCTGTAACTAGAAGAGACATTTATAAAATGGGCCGTTACACCTTCAACACAAGAATAACAAATTTGGTCGCCGATTATTGTTGTGTACCCAGCTTACTTGAATATTATATGGATACATGGGTTAAGGGTTACAAAGAACGCTTTGTAAAAGTGTGGACAGACAAGACATTGCATCTTGGACATGATACGACCCGCAAAGTTGAAAGTACACATAATACATTAAAAAAACATCTTGGACACTCGCAAGGGAACTTTGAGGATTTGTGTCGGGTTATCCATAGTAAGGTAGAATGCCAACATACTCAGATCAAGGCTTCTTTTGAGATGAGTTTGAATTTCGTGCAACACGGGTTTGGCGATACCTTGTACCGTATGCTGCGAGGATTTGCGTCGCAACATGCGTTAGAGAAAATTCGCAAAGAGGTGGAACGCGAAGAAAATGTTGGTACCAATCCAATGAGATGTGGTTGTGCATTGCGTAGGACATTTAGCTTTCCATGTGCCCACGAAATTGCCACATACCAACTGTTAGGTTCACCTATACCTCTAAACAATGTTCATGTACATTAGCAAAAGATGAGCATAAACCCCGAGCAAGCAATCAATTGTATCGAGTACAATTTCAAGGCGGAAATTCAAAGGGTTATTTAGAGGTTTGAAAGTGTCCAAACTGAGGATTTGCGCATGTGTATTGTGCAGCAGCTTCGAGATATTAGTTGTCCGTCATTGGCGTCTTTGGTGGTATTCCAGTGGAGAAACTAAAGACAAGGGGGAGAAATGCATCACAAGTGGGGAAGGGAAGAGTGTCACGGGAGGGTAAGAGGAGGAAGGTCATTAAGGCAGACTAGGGTGACGTATCTACCAAGAGAGATCCAAGCCATCACGAGTACGTCCTTAATCCAGAATTGATACCCATCAAGGCTAGTCGTGAAGTGCCCCACAAAGTTCATAGAACTCGTACATGTTTGCATAATGTGCGTAGAGATGGTTTTCGCGATGTTGCCCCTGAAGAATGGTTGGATCACATTGAAAGGGTCGATGATATTAGGGGAGATGGCAATTATGGTTACCGAGTGGTTGCAGCTGGCCTTGGACATAATGAAGATGATGCATGGAAGAAAATCCGAAATTATATGTATTAGGAGCTTCATGGCTATCAAGATATGTGGTGCACAATCCTCGGGGGAGATCACTATGACAAGACTATAAAATCCGTGCAGCACTATGACGACACCGCAGATGCTCCATTTCAAAAGTATATGATAATGCCTGATATGGGACTTGTCGTTGATACATGTTATAATGTCGTTGTAGTATTCCTATCATCGAGTGGTAGTATGACATTTCTTCCACTTCGGGGCGCACCGCCATCTTCTCCAAGTGATAGGGTCGTAATTGGGATGACACACGTTAATGGCAACCACTTTATGAGGGTAAAATGCATTATTTTTTCAATATTATGTAGCATCCCCTAACCAGATTAAGGCAATACCCGGCCTGAAACCATAATTAAGCCCAGATTACCCTTACCAGACTTAACTAGAGCCAGCAGCCTTACCACCTACATCTGATAAACACTATTGTATATCGATTATCAAAATAAAACAAATCATATACGCAGTGGAAATTTAAAACCTTTTTCGATAACCAAAATAAGATATACAGTATTAAAATCAAACCGGAAAAAACCTCGGTTATATAAATCACTCATCCCATGTGATATTACAAAACTGTAATTCAATATAAATATATAATACTAGAGAAAGTCATTACATCGAAAAGAAGTTCAAGACTCCTATAAGTTCTCCATCCCGTAGTCGTAGAGCTCGTCAGATCTATCTGTAATGTTAATTGGGGTAAGTGCTCCAACTTGCTCAGTAAGTAGGGATTCACACTAATCATCGACATTCCATATAATATTCAAGGATATCATGCAATAACAACATGCGCCAATGATATCTAACAAGAATATGGAAATCATATAAATTCAATACGTAATCAGATGCAAGCAAGTCATTTGGACTATTACACTGTGATTCTCATTTATTTTATAAAACTAGGGTCGATTACCCACCGACGCCATTAATACGATTGCTAGACCAACATATTGGTCGATATGCGCTCTAGCCCATCCATTAATGTCCAGTGGTTCTATCACAAACCTTCTAATGTATATGTAATTCATACAACCTATCGAATTGAGCAGGAGTTATATATAGGCTAGGAAGGGAACCCATCTCCTATAAACCTATTCTCAAAACCAAGAGTTATATCATGGTCGCATTACACACCGTTTTCCATTTATTGAAATCCATCATAGTGTACATAATCTCTCATTTCATTCTAACAATTATATGAGCTATATATACTAAATAGCCAGGCAATATTGATAAATGAGTGAATCCGTATTTACCTCGGTTTAAGTTTCTGTTTCTCAAACTCCCTAACTTTCTGGTCATCTCACTCTTCCTTGGTGCTCCTCAACCTATCACCAATCATTAGGCATTAATATAGGTTCATTATACTACATTTAAAACCGTTAAACTAGTCCTTAAGTATCTTGACAAACTAACCAACTTCAAATCAGTTCTGCACTGATCTGGATGTGGGTAGCGCGCTACCCGACATGGATAGCGCGCTACCTGCATGTCAGTTCATCCTCCCGGTACGCATAGCGGGCTATGCGCACTAGACCTGCAACACCAGCATGTTTCTGCTGATCCAATCTTGACCCAAACCACATCCAAACTCAATAATTACAGTCTCAAATGATATGGGAGGACCTCTAATGAGGTTATAAACCAGTTTAAATCAACAACAACCACAATTTAACAAGTTTTGATCATTACTGCAAAATTAAACTTCAACAAACTTGAAAACCAAACTTACCAAAGTGATAATCACTAGCTTCTAATCCGTTAAAGCTCATCAACTTGATTGAGTTCGGCTCACGTAACGATCTCCCTTTGATCCGAATCGAAACCAAACCTCCCAAACCCTCGATCGATCGAAATGAATTGGATAAGAATGAATTTTTGTTTTTATAAATGATTTTTTCTTGAGATACGCATCGCGCTATCTCGAGACCGATCGCGTGGTTAATGCGTTAAAGTGACACAGCTTAAAGTGACACAAATCTAACACATCAAGCACTTGCGCTTCGTTCGATATGATCCGATAATCCATATATTTCTATTATTCACCAATAAACTCACCGGACGTGCCTACAAGTGTCCTTGAGCGTGCACATTTATGCCACGGTCACGCTTCGTGTCCCGGTAAACCATAGTTTATTGGGTATTTTTCGTTTTATAGGCTTGTGTATAATTTTTGTATTATACAACAACATATATAAATTGATTTAACAATACAAACAAACGCCATACATCATGCAAACGTGCGCACACGCTAATCGAGGTACGCCGAACTTAACCACGAGCCTAATCCGAGTTAATTAAGATTTGGATTAGTACTAATCACCAGCTTAAGGTAACAGGTCGTTACAGTCTCCCCAATTTAAATCAATTTCATCCTCGACATTAAAGTAATATTAAATTACCTGCAGTTTCAAGGAGAAATGGAAAACTGTTTCTCATACTTCCGGTCTCAGGTTAGTTCCTCATCTTTGTAAAATCTCCTTTCACAATAACCAAAGAAATCTCGTTGGTTCTCAGCTTTTTAAAATCTTATAATCAAGTAACTCACTTGACTGCTCTTCGTAAGATAAGTCTTCCCAAAAAATCACATTCATTCCAACCAATCCTTGGAATGAACTGAGTCTCCATTTTATTAACATAGACTTATGGAAGATATTAATAACTCCGACTAGCTGAGGAGGCAACTTTAACCTGTAAGTACCAGGATTAATCCGTTCTTGGACTTTGAACAACTCAATACACCTTGAAGCTAGCTTACATTACAATCCAAACTTACACAACTCTTCTCGTAAGTGAGACTTTAAACAAAACATATTTGTCCTTTGAAAGCTCCAACCACCTATGATATTTTTTGGTGTATCTCTTCTGTTTTAGTTTTATTGTATTGTAGTTAAACGCTGGCCAATCTGCTACCTTTCCTCTTTGTAGTTCTAAATTTATTCCGCATCCAATAAACTTGCATCTCAACCCCTAACTAGACACTCCGGTGAATGACATGGTTGACCATACAGAGTTTCAAATGAACATTCCATTCTAGCTTGATAGTTGTTTTTACAAATGAACTCACACAGAGAAATGTATCTCTTCCAGTTATTATTAAACTTCAAGATACAAGCTCGAAGTATATCCTCTAGCATCAAAATCAATTTTTTCGATTACCTATCGGTCTACCGATAGTATACCATATTGAGGTTAAGATCAATTCCACAACTATCGCAACAATTCACTCCATCCTCTATATGTGAATCTCGAATCCCTTATCCGAAATAGCCGACACTAAAGCACCCTGAAATCTAATACCTCATGTATGTTTATGTTGCATAAACAGTCAAGAGGATTTCACATAGAAACTGGCAAGAAATGTGCAAACTCCATCAACTGTTAACTACAATCTTTACCGTATTGTGCTTACGCTAACTCAAGAGATAGACTGGAAGCAAAATCCATCGATCTATGTTCCCATTTCCATTCAGGAGTAGGGGGCGAATGCAGTAAACCTCCGGGTTTCTTATGCTCAGCACTCAATTGCTGACATATCTCATATCTCTTCATTGTCTCAACCACATCAGTTTTCATCCCATATTAACAATAAATAAAGGCGCCTCATTTCATGATATTCCTTACTGCTATCTGAATGAATGCAGTAAAGAGATCTATGAGATTTCCATAGCATTTCCTGCCTTATCAGATCCTGAATTGGAATCCATAACCTATCCCTGAACCGTAACGCACCACTATCAAAATCCAACCAATCAGAATAATCTACACTAGCCGTTAACCTCTATTATTTTATATAATACTGATTAACTTTTTGACAACTAATCACCACAGAATCTTCTCCAATTCAGTTTGAATATGAACTCAACAGATCATATTAGTAGCTTTGTAATTAGCTCTCTCAGTTGATGACGTGTCAGCTAAACTCACATAAATCATCATCACCGTCATTTACTCATGAAGTCTAAACTAAGAAGCTCTATTAATAGCTACATTTTTTCATATATCTGAGTTGCAATTGTATATTGATAGTCTGATAACACCTTTTTATGTATTTCTAAATTATTTTGGCTATAACTAATTTGTATCATTACTTCTCGTCCTACCATTAATCGACGAAGTAAAACATACAAATTTTTAAGGTAAATACCATAATTCTATATATAGCCTGTTAAAATTTACACCAAAGAACTTACAGTAAATATTTCTTCCAGTAATTCATACTTGCTAAGTCACAAGCTCGGAAACTATATTCTTTGGAAACCATGGTCAACTTCAGATATATTGTGTTAAGATTGAGAAAAGTCTCTCCCAGCTGTTATACATCTCTTCCCCCTGAGAAGCAAATTTTCGGTTCCTAACCGAAATAATAATACTGGTTTTCCACAACTCTCAACTCTTCCACACACATACATCTCGCTTACTTTTACAACGAGGATTTAAACCACAATATTGGCAAGAAATTTCCAAACTCTGTTAGTTTTACAACTATATCAATAACCTTCAGTTGTCACCACAACTTAGGTTAATTCATCATTAATTTTTTAGCATGAGTTGTAATTTATATAGGGCAAGAATAACTCCAAGTTATATTACTCAGCTTCCATCTACTGATATATCTCATATTTCTTTATAAAATTGACACCGCCAGTTTTTTTCATTTCAGGTCACAAACTATTCATTTTCCTATTATGACGACTTTAGATTTCATCTGAATAAATGTAATAAAGAAATCAATGAGATTCTCACAACATTCTTGCCTCATTCTTTGTTTCAAGTTCTAAGAACTTTTCTTACATGTTCACTGTTTTGATCTAAGATTATATTCATCCAACTTCAACAATTAGTAGTCATCCTTGACCTATTAAATAATCTCAATCAATTCCTTCATTAATTCATCACTCATTTCAATCGTCATTAGCTTAGCTCTCATCTGAGCTCTAAAGAAGAGACTTATAGTTATCAGTTTAGCCTACTCTATTGATGATACGCCTGCGTAGGACTTCCACTTAGTCATCAGCAAACATCTCACCTAAGAGATATTACTAAGCAGCTTTTATCATAACTATAGCCTTTGCTTTTTTATTTAATGTATTATCCACACAATCACCTTGATGAGTGATGTTTCGGAGTGGATTCCTAACTCTTAGGAAGATTTTAAGTAAACTTTCTTACCTTTTATTTTTATCACTTTGACAAATTTTTCAAACTTCTACAGTTTGAAATTCGTTACTTACTCTTACACCACTCTACTGGTGTCATATTCCCAGGTTGTCTTTTAATGATTCTTTTTATGATTCTCATTAATCTCAAAAAATAATTAAAAGATCCCCAACAACCTTTCTTCTTAATTTACAAGTGATGTCTTTCCATATTTGGTACAACTACCAAATTAGCTATTTCGATATTAGAAATCTCCAATAGTTCTTCTCCCAAATCTAAAACTATTTATATATAGCTGGAAATATGAGCTACAATTATGCTTTATTGTGTCACCCACACATTCTTACCTAGATCAGAAGTCTTAGGATGAACCTCTAACTTCTTTCACAATTTAGGTTTTGTCAAGCAAACATTGTAATCAAACTATACTTTCACCTTCCTCCAAGGCATCCTTGTATTCAATTTCAACTTCTAACCATCACATACTTGAGTTAACTGAATAAATCACACAACGATATCACAGATCCTCGAATCAATCGTTTGTAATATTCAATTATTTCAAGTTTACTTTCCTCTTTTTACCATTGTGTTGAATATAGGACAACCTCATAGTGTCTCAATCACAGTCAAATCCCTTGATTTACTGTTAATATTCAACACTCTTACCATTAATTATCCTTTGAAACTTAGCAATAGCACTTTGCAAATTTTTGGTCCGAACCAATTTACCATTGCCAATTTCTATTCTATATGGTAATTGCTTATGCATTCTCTAAGTCTTCAAAGATTCCATGTTATTATTGATAACACAATAACAAATTCATACTATAGGGTTTTCCTTCACTTGATACCCTTATTTTATGAACATAGAATGAGTTCTAGTAAGTTATAGTGGTTTCCATCATCCACTTAAAATGATCCAGCACCCGCCTGCAATCATATTATAAATATATATATATATCCTTAGATCTGATCATTTCACTGTGAAAAACAAATCTCAACTACCACTTGAGAACCGTTGATTTCATTTATTTTCAGAATGAGTTGTCAATCCTGAGTAATGAATACTCATTTCGACTACTACACATTGATCCTTGGATTCCCCAAATCCTCAGATTCACAGACCACTCATTCTCCCCAATTTAGACTATACAAGTCTAATAGATCAGACTATGATATTTTACCAACTCATTGCTATATTCTGGATTTGACTATATTTTATTAATAAACCACTTGTTATTCCAATATGGGTTCACACCATGACTGGAATATCAACTTCATAAGAACTTATGAAGTATAACTGCATTAGTGGTTTCCTAACCTCCATTAGGCTTTTATTATTTACCACTAATTTGTTTACTGAATACTTTCATTACTTTCATATTAGTTCAATACTAGTATTAATCACCTCTCAAAGTGGTTAACCACCTTTGAGTTTCATCGCAAGTCATTCAGTATTTCATTATTTTATAATTTCCATTCTCCTAATACACACCTCAAGATCTTAATCCAATCGATATTTCTTCATTGACTATTATTTATCTAATAATATCGGTAAGAACAAATACCATTGAAAATATTACTTGGAGAATAATTTTATTTCCATCTTTGTAACTTTTCTTATGTCTTTCCTTTATGTCTATCCCTGAGGTTAAGACTCTCCAGAGCTCTTACCTCCAACACCTTCTCATATCATTAGAAATAGATGGACTTCAACCATCTTATTACCGTTTAAAAAACACATAATTCTTATATCTACCACGTAGATATAATATACACAACAAATAACATATCTCAGTTTTTAATCTTTTGGTTACCCCCCAAAATAACGATAAAAACTGTTTATCAAACCCTAAGCTTATTCATAACTCGAGACCGCTCTTCGAGTCGATAAACTTAGGTTTCATTATTAGGGTAATCAGAGCACCTTAAACTTTAAAGTAGGCTAACATTCACTTCGAACACCATTCATAAGTGAATTTAGGGTCAAAGCTTTGTCCATGATACCCAACTGTATCATTGTTACCACTTTATCCCAAAAGGTGATAAACCATAAACTCTGGCACCACACTATATTAGATTTATTCAATGTAACAAAGCTCTTAAACCTAGTGTCCTGATACCAAACTGTAGCAACCCCTAACCTGATTAGGGCAATACCCAGCCTGAAACCCTAATTAAGCCCAGATTACCCTTACCAGACTTAACTAGAGCCCAGTAGTCTTACCACCTGCATCTGATAAACACTATTGTATATCGATTATCAAAATAAAACAAATCAATACGCAACGGAAGTTTAAAACCTTTTTTGATAATTAAAATAAGATATATAGTATTAAAATCAAACAGGAATAAACCTCGGTTATATAAATCACATATCCCATGTGATATTACAAAATTGTATTTCAATATAAATATATAAGACTAGAGAAAGTCATTACATCGAAGAGAAATTCAAGACTCCTATGACTTCTCCATCCCGTAGTCGTAACGCTCGGATCTACCTGTAATGTTAATTGGGGTGAGCGCTCCAACTTGCTCAGTAAGTAAGTATTCACACTAATCATGAACATTCCATATAATATTCAAGGATATCATGCAATAACAACATGCACCAATGATATCTAACAAGAATATGGAAATCATATAAATTCAATACATAATCAGATGTAGGCAAGTCATTTGGACTATTACACTATGATTCCCATTTATTTTATAAAACTAGGGTCGATTACCAACCGACGCCATTAATACGATTGCTAGACCAACATATTGGCCGATATGCTCTATAACCCATCCATTAATGCACAGTGGTTTTATCCCAAACCCTCTAATGTGTATGTAATCCATACAACGTATTGAATTGAGCATGAGTTATATATATGTCGAGAAGGGAACCCATCTCCTATAAACCTATTCTCAAAACCAGGAGTTATAGCATGGCCACATTACACACCATTTTCCATTTATTAAAATCCATCATAGTGTTCATAATCCCCCATTTCATTCTAACAACTATATGAGCTATATATACTTAATAGTTAGGCAATATTGATAAATAAGCGAATCCGTACTTACCTCGGTCTAAGTCTATGTTTCTCAAACTCCCTAACTTTTCGGTCATCTCACTCTTCCTCGGTGTTTCTCAACCTATTACCAATCATTTAAGATCGATATAGGTTCATTATACTACATTTAGAACCCCTAGACCAGTCCCTAAGTATCTTGATAAACCAACCATCTCCAAATCAGTTTTGCACTGATCTGGGTGTAGGTAGCGCACTACCTGACATGGATAGCGCGTTACCTGCTTGTCAGTTCATCCTCTCAATACGCATAGCGAGCTATGCGCACCAGACCTGCAACACCAGCACTTTTTTGCTGATCCAATCTTGACCCAAACTACGTCCAAACTCAACAATTACACTCCTAAATGATCCGGCATGACCTCTAATGAGGTTATAAACCAGTTTAAATCAACAACAACCACAATTTAACAAGTTTTAATCATCACTGTAGAATTAAACTTCAACAAACTTGAAAATCAAACTTACCAAAGTGATGATCACTAGCTTCTAATCCGTTTAAGCTCCTCAACTTGATTGAATTCGGCTCCCGGAACGATCTCCCTTTTATCTGAATCGAAACCAAACCTCCCGAACCCTCGAGTGATCGAAATGAATTGGATAAGAATGAATTTGTGTTTTATATATAGATTTTCTTTGAGATACGCGTCGCGCTATCTCGAGACCGATCGTGTGATTGTTGTGTTAAAGTGACACAGCTTAAAGTGACACAAAATTCGACACATCAAGCACTTACACTTCGTTCAAGACGATCCAATAATCCATATATTTCTAATATTCTTTTATTTTCCAATATATATGTATACATTTAAAAACATATATATCGCGTATTATTCACCAATAAACTCACCGGACGTACCTACAAGTGTCCTTGAGCATGCACATTTATGCCACGACCCCCTCGTCACACTTGGTGTCCCGGTAAACCATAGTTTATTAGGTGTTTTTCGTTTTATAGGCTTGTGTATAATTTTCGTATTATACAACAACCTATATATAAATTGATTAAACAATACAAACAAATGGCATACATCATGCAAACGCACGCACACTCTATTCGAGGTACTCCGAACTTAACCACGAGCCTAACTTGGGTTAATTAAGATTTTGATTAGTACTAATCACCAGCTTAACGTAACGGGTCGTTACGACACAACACTAGACATATTAGTAGTGAAAAATTAAATAATAAAATAAAAGGAAACATGGAATGTCTTGAGTAACTCACATTATATATGTTATCGTCGTCTTCGGTCCCAGTCGTGATCCTTGACGGATTTTCAACTCTTGGATGGGAGACGTCAATGTACCACCCCATGTAGTCCTCATTCGCAGCCCATGGGACGGATGCCTGTTGTCTTCTTGATCGTGCAGACAATACATGATCTTGCTATATCTCCCATAGCTCGCCTTGGAAACCGTAGTTCACCACGTAGCTTGCTGCTACCTTTCCTCTTTGGGCTCGAGTACTGTATGGAGAAGAGGGGATCCTTTGTACATAACCCAACTGCCTCAAAAATCTGTCCGGGTGATATGGCTCAACAATCCAGAAATACTTGATGGTCTCTATGTAGAAAGTGAGCTCGGCAATATCCTCATCTGTCATCAAACTCGAATACGGATCCCACGTAACCTAACAGACAAGATGGAAAAAAATAAGGAGCACACAAGTAAGACCATCTATGAATCATAAAAAATGCATACAAATTCGTACAAAAAACTAATAGCTAACGTGAGTGCACACACCTTGTTTGATCGAGTACTATCAAGTGTTATTTGAAGTCAGCGCACATGATCTATGTTCAGGCCCTGCTTAGACTTTGTGCAGAACCACATCAAAATGGTCGTAGATCCATCCCTGCAAAAGTGAAAACAAAATAATTTAGTTGAAGTAAGATTCCCAAATTAAACATTAAACCAACTTATGTTGAATGTACCTCTAGTAATGTTAGATACCCAGCAATCTGACATACTTTCACCCGGGTTGCCGATCTCAGTTGTCGATACAAGTAAGCTAAAGCGGCTGCACCCCAAGCATACGTATGGACCTCGTCTAAATTCTCCGCCAGCCTTAGAAGTTGAACGGGGACCAACGTGGATGTCTTGTCAACGAACATAGTGCACCCCAATAGGTACCATAAGTATGTTCGGGTCGTGCACTCCACTGCAAGAAACACTTGCCTCTTATCCTTACCTTTTTTAAAGGCTTTTGCAAATCTCTCCATTGTGACTTCATCCAGGACTTCAGAACTTTAATATATTTGTTCAAATGTTTATCTGCTTCCTTCTCTAACACTTGGAGTGCCCTGCTCATCAACTCAATCGCCTCATCCCTGGACATGCAGACACAATCTACAACTTTTCCCATCACGGAAATCTTCAACAACAAGCTGACATCCTCCAGCGTAATTGACATTTCATCGAACGGTAGGTGAAATGTGTTGGTCTCTGTCTGCAACCTGTCTACAAAGGCTGATATGAGTGACTTGTGCGCCTTTTTGTATTTGCACTTGGTCAGCGCACTCATTCCGAACGCCTGAATAATGCTTTGAAGGCGAACTTTGTCTGGGCAACACTTCGCTAGATCCCATTGCACCAATTGCGAGCTATAATTGATACATCTCAAGAGGGCTGCTCCTCAAAAATATCAGGTTAGTACGATATATATATATATTCAAATAAAATAATAAGTCAAAAAATTTAAAAATGATTAAGTAATGGTTTGTTCGATTTGAACATACCGAATGACGTTCATCTGGTCGGTCTAAGGTGATCGAGTGAAAAATATTCACTCGGTTGCCAACAACCGAACAGATGAACGTAGTTCGGTTTTACACGACTGATCGAAGGTCTACTAATGAATAAGGACAAATAGTGAATTACATATTAAATTAAATTGAATCCGTACCTCGTTATTCCATATCGCAGCCGCGACGTGGTTGTTCAAACTCTTCAACAAGGTCTGATTTTTTGTCCCTCCTGGAAATGGTGTGGAGGGGTCATCTGTTGGCTTCTTGCCTTTGGCGGTCCCCGCTTGGCCTTGTTGCAACCCTTCGCAACAGGACGTTTCGCTACTACTTCAAATTCCTCTTCATCATCTTCTTCTTCCTCCTCTTCTTCTCCTTCGTCTCCACTCTCCTCATCATCACCAATTTCACCTTCATCACCCTATTTTTTCCACTTTCACATTCATCGCCACTATCACCTTCATCTCCTTTGTTTTCTCCACTTTCCCCGTATCATCTTCAGTTTCATTCTTCTTACTGTCACTATCACCTCCACTTTCTTCATTTCCTTCAATGCTTTGTTTTTTGCTTTCTTCTCCCCCTTCTTCTTCGCATTCTTCTTCAGTATGTTCTTGTTGTGTAGCTACTTCCTTACTTTCCTCAGGTTATTCAGATAAAGATCGTTCAGCTGCATTCACTTGCCTCGTACGAATGGCAAACTCCTTGCCTGCTTGTTAGGGCATGTGCCCTAGGTCAATCTACAAACATTGTTTATCTTATAATTTTAGTTAATAAAATAGAGGTTTTATTTGTTGTTTTAGTATAAGTGATTGCATGTTTACCTTATAGTAAGATCCATAGGTATTTGTCGAAATGTCGTAAATGTCCATAGTCGATCATTATACTGTGAACTATAATGAATTAAGACTAGTGTGAGTCTCGATTGATGGTCATGTGATGATCATGCATATAAGGATACGAATCAAGATCATGAGTAATTATTATCGAATAAGATACTGGACCGACCCGCTATAAGAACACCACATGGATTAAGTCATAGGTATTACTCATGATAGTTATATCATTTAGTCATTCGACTTTAGATTACCGTAGACTTCAATATTATGAGCATGATAATTTGACACAATCAAATGTTGTCTTTAACCGGATAATTATAAAGATTGTGATTGGTTACCGTGTGAATAATATGTGAAGGTGTGTAATCAAGATAGAATTTGTCACTCTCGTATAGAGAGAGATATCAGTGGATCCCTCGATAAGATTGACCGATAATGGACAATTCCATGTGAATTGATATGATCAATGTCACTTGGGTGTTTTTTAGTTTACCTAAAGATCGAGACTAGTACGATTGAACATTAAGGGCGACTTTCCATGCCTTATGTTTAATCAAAGGATATCGCACGACAAAAGGATATGATAGACGTTATTAATTAAGTTGTATCGATGTTGATATTAATGCTACTTGGGTAGTCATAATGCCTCGCTAGAGACCGCTTATGACTTGTGTACCAAAATAGTTTTTAGTTCACTGCCAACGTCGCATGAACCTATTGGGTCGCACACAAAGAATGGCTTTGCACAATTTCAATTGGTCCAAAGTAATGAATTTTATATGATAAAATTCATGACATAAAAGCCCTTACAATTTGTTATATGATAACTTATTAATGGGGGTGTATGTGTAATTTGCTTAAACTGCGTAAATACAATAGTTGTATTACGAATAAAATTTTAAGGGAGTGCTTATCTACACATATAAATAAAGGGTGGATCCCTAAAAAACGGAACAAGATTTCGTTTTACAATTTTTGAGTTCTCTGGATTTAGGGAGAGAAAGAAAAATCGTTTTTCAATCTCTCTTGGGCTAACACTCTGAATTGTGGTCACCGTTCCTTTGTGGATTTCTGATAGAGGACGCGTACTTGAACGTCTTGAAAATCGAACAATCAAAAGGAAATCACGGAATAAGGTATGATTTACTTTCGTAGATTTAGTTTAATGGAACTTCTTTTCGATCTTGTTGGGGTTTTTCAAAAAAAAATTGAATTTTCCTCTGCATATGAACCCAAAAAATCCAACAGTGGTATCAGAGCATTAGGCTCGGTTCTATTAACCGTTTGCATTTTTCAATGATGTATGTATGATATATGTGTGAAAACATAATCTTGATTAATATATATATGTTATACATATAAATTATATGGTAATTGTTATCAAGAATTGGTTTTAAAGCATGTTGTTAATTCATGTATATTTATACATCGCATGATATGATTCAATGATAGTATTCATGTTTAGAATATTTCGATTAACATATATTTTATATTGAGCGATGTGAATTTCGTATGTTCATGGTAGACTTCATGTTTAGGTTAATATGATTTAGATCTTGAAAACGTATTTCGTTTTGTTCAATAATTATGTATGTATCCGTGATAGAGATCATGATTAGGTTAATATGATTAATTTAATATGATTCTGATGTTAAATGCTTGATATTAAACAAATCCTAATTTAATATGATTTTGATGTTAAATGCTTTATAGAGATATATGAGATATAAAACAAATCCTAATTCGATTAGGATTCAAAGTACCTTAAATTCTAATTGGATTAGGATAAGATATTAAGTTAATGGTAGGTCTGAGATAATTAAAAATGTTTTAATTAATATTTTCGGAATTAAAATAAGTGCCAGTTTTGGTTGATTGGATTGACTAAAATTATGAGAAATTTTAGGCGATTTTCAATTTTTGTAATTGAAATTTGTTGTCTAAAGAAAAGGGGCGCTTTGCCATCAAATTCATTGTTAATGTCAATGGAACCCCTTATTGATTGACGCTAGCAATGTGGCATGCTCGTTAATCTTTGTTAAGGCGTCCAAAATTCAGTACAATAGTCAATATTTGTATGATTTCCTAACTTTTTAGTGATTATTCACGCATTGAAATATATGATATTTATCTTATTTAATTATGATCACTAAAACAAACAAAATCCTTCTTTAAATTTTAAGTCAAGTGACATCCATTCTTAAACACTTGTCAAGGCTTCGATCACATCTATATGGGTCTGCCTTCGCAGAGTGTATTATGTTATCTTTGTGAGGCAAGTTGAGTAACAATTACTCTATTGTTTGAAATGGTTATACTTGATAAAGCTATCGAAACGATTTTGGACTTTAGGCACTAGATGAGATAAAAATGCTAAGACATAAGATGTCATAATCTCATAAAATAACTAAACATATGATGTAATTGGTAATTGGTACCTACCAAAATAACCTAATTCGAAGTGTCATGCCTTAGCTGTCTTGGAATTAGGTGAAACATAGATTTTAGTCCCTTAAATTAACATAGTATTTTTAAGGATGATTGTTAATTTAGTGGGAGTTTATTCCTCTATACTAAAATGAACTTTTGCATAATCTTTGTTGTAGATCTATGGCCTCTTCAAATCATACTAATCCCTTGTCACTGCAATCCATCCTTGAGAATGATAAGTTGTCTGAGACAAACTTTCTTGACTGGTTCAGAAACCTGAGAATTGTTCTTAAGCATGAACGCAAGTTGTATGTCCTGGATGATCCTATTCCTGAGGAACCACTAGACAATGCTTTAAGAGCCGTAAAGGAAAGGCTTTGAAGAAAAAGGGTAAAGGCAAGGCTAAAGTTACCAAGGCTATTGTAACTGTCACAAAGCCTATGGAACGAGTCAAACCCCATGTTGCTTCTACTTCACAGTCCCAGAAGGAAAAGGAAAAAGAAGGAAATTTTCATTTTTGCCATGCACCTGGACATTGGTTCAGAAATCGCGAGCTCTATCTTGAAGATCTAAAGACAAAAATAGTAGTGCGACTACTGCTTCAGGTATTTATGTTATTGAAGTCAACTTGTCTACTAGTGATTCCTAGGTATTGGATACCGAATGTGGATCTCACATTTGTATTAATGTGCAGGGTCTCACCAAAAGTAGAAAGCTGAAGAAAATAGAAGTCATCCTATGAGTTGGAAATGGAGCAAAGGTTGTTGCGTTAGCTGTAGGATGCTATGAGTTAATTTTACCTAGTGGACTTATTTTAGTTTTAAATAATTGTTATTATGTCCCTACCTTGAGCAGAAACATCATTTCAATTTCATGTTTGGATTCGGATGGTTTTAATTTCATTATTGCGAATAATAAATGCTTCATTTCCCGTAAAGACATTTTCTATGCGAATGTTGATTTGTGTGATGGTCTTTATATTCTAAACATGAAAAAGCTCACAGATACTCCCGTTAATAACGTAAATACAAAAAAGATTTTATCCAAATGATTTAAATTAAACCTACCTTTGGCATTGTCGCCTTGGCCACATTAATGAGAAACGCATTTCTAAACTCCATAAAGATGGACTTTTAGATTCATTTCATTTTGAATCATATGAAACATGTGTATCTTGTTTACTATGCAAGATGACAAATAGTCCATTTACCGGACACAGTGAAAGGGCAAGTGATTTATTGGGTCTAATACATACTAACGTATGTGGTCCTATAAACACAATGGCTAGATGTGGTTATCAGTACTTCATTACATTCACTGATGATTTCAGTAGATATAGTTACGTATATCTCATGAAACATAAAGGTGAGTCTTTTGAGATGTTTCGAACATTTCAGAACGAATTGCAAAATCAACTTGGTAAAACTATTAAAGCACTTCGATTAGATTGAGGTGGTGAATATTTGAGCCAAGAGTTTGATGATCAGCTTAGAAACTGTGGGATTGTCTCACAGTTAACTCCCCCTGCAACTCCACAATTGAATGATGTTTCTGAGAGGAGAAATCAAACTTTATTGGATATGGTTCGATCTATGATGAGTCGTGCAGATCTTCCTATTTCTTTTTGGGGTTATGCCTTAGAAACTGATGCATTTACAGTAAATTGTGTTCCTTCAAAAGCGGTTGATAAAAAACCACATGAGATGTGGTTTAGGAAAAGACCAAGTTTGTCTTTCCTTAAGACTTGGGGCTGTAAGGTTTTCGTACTATGATAAATCTCAGAAAAATCTACTAAATGTGTATTCGATGGTTATCCTAAAGAAACTAAATGATACTACTTTTATAATCCCGCTGAGAACAAAGTGTTGCTCGGAATGGTGTCTTTATGGAAAAAAAGTTTATTTCAAAAGACAACAGTGGGAATAAAGTAAGTCTTGAAAAAATTCAAGAACCACAAATAAACACTCAACCGCCAGTGGGAGATCAACTAAGTCTTGAACTAATTGATCCTCCACAGGTATCACAAGGCCCTCGTAGGTCTGATAGGGTAAGACATCGGCCTGAGAGATTTGGATTTCTTATTACTGATAGTAGTGAGGTATTGCTTATAGATCAAAATGAACCTACTACTTATCAGGAGGCTGTTTCTAGCCCTGAGGCAGATAAATGGCTTAGTGCCATGAATTCTGAGATGCGATCCATGTATGATTACCAAGTTTGGGACTTGGTTGATTTACCTGAAGATGGTAAAACCATTAGATGTAAATGGATTTTCAAGAAGAAAATTGACATGGATGGAAATGTGCATACTTATAAAGCATGGCTAGTAGCAAAAGGTTTCAAACAGACTCAAGGTGTTGATTATGTTGAAACTTTTTCTCCTGTGACCTTGCTTAAATCCATTAGAATTCTAATTGTCATAGCCGCATATTATGACTATGAGATATGGCAAATGGGTGTCAAAACAACTTTTCTAAATGGAAAGTTACTTGAGGACGTGTATATGATACAACCTGAAGGGTTTGTTCATCCTGAGAATTCTAGGAAGATGTGCAAGCTTCAAAGATTTATTTATGGATTAAAGAAAGCTTTTTGGAGTTGGAATCTTCGTTTTGATGAAGCAATTAAGGAATTTGGTTTCATTAAAAATGAAGATAAGCCTTACAAGAATATCAGTGGGAGCATGGTGTTTTCCTGGTGTTGTATGTTGATGATATATTACTCATTGGAAGTGACATCCCAACCTTGCAGAGTGTAAAGTCTTGGTTAGGGAAGTGTTTCTCAACGAAGGACTTAAGAGATGCAGCCTACATATTTGGGATTAAGATCTATAGGGATAGATCTAAAAGGTTGATCGGTCTAAGTCAGAGTGCTTATATTGATAAGGTACTAAATAAGTTCAATATGCAAGACTCTAAAATAGGGTCATTGCCAATGTCTCATGGTATAAATCTCAGCAAGACTCAATGTCCGAAGACTAATGATGAGCGAGAGCGCATGAATACGATTCCATATGCATCAGCTATTGGATTTATCACGTATGTCATGTTATGCACTCGACCTGATGTATCATATGCTTTGAGCGCAACAAGCAGATATCAGTCCGATCCCGGTGAGAGTCACTGGATAGTAGTAAAGAACATTCTTAGTACTTGAGAATGACTAAAAAAGTGTTCTTAGTCTATGGAAGTTTGGAAGACGAGCTTGTTGTAAGTGGTTACACAAATGCAAGTTTTCAAACTGATATAGATGACTTCAGATCGCAGTCTGGATATGTGTTTACTTTGAATGAAGGCGCAATGAGCTGGAAAAGTTCGAAGCAATAAACTGTCGCAGATTCTACAACAGAAGGTGAATATATTGCAGCGTCCGATGCAGCTAGATGCAGCTGAGGAGGCAATTTGCATCAAAAATCTCATCTCAGAACTTGGTGTGGTTCCGAGTATAGCTAACCCAATTTGTTTGTATTGTGACAACAACGGGGCAATAGCACAAGCCAAGGAACCAAGATCACACCACCGATCCAAACATATACTTAGACGTTTTCATCTCATTCAAAAAATCATTGAGAAGGGAGACGTGAAGATTTGTAGAGTTCCTACAAAAGACAATGTTGCAGATCCTTTGACGAAGACTCTTCCACAAGTGAAACATGATGGTCATGTTAGGTCATTAGGTATTAGATACATGAATGATTGGCCCTAGTGCAAGTGGGAGATGTTATGGAATGTGCCCTAGGTCAATCTACAAACATTGTTTATCTTATAATTTTAGTTAATAAAATAAAGATTTTATTTGTTGTTTTATTATAAGTGATTGCATGTTTACCTTATAGTAAGATCCATAGGTATTTGTTGAAATATCTTAAATGTCCCTAGTCGGTCATTATACTGGGAACTATAATGAATTAAGAATAATGTGAGTCTTGATTGATGTTCATGTGATGATCATGCGTATAAGGATACGAATCAAGATCATGAGTACTTATTATGGAATAAGATATTGGACCAACCCGCTATGAGAACACCACATGGATTAAGTCATAGATGTTACTCATGATAGGTATATCATTTAGTCATTCGACTTGAGATTACCATAGACTTCAATATTATGAGCATGAAAATTTGACTCAATCAAATTTGTCTTTAACCGGATAATTATAAAGATTTTGATTGGTTACCGTGTGAATAATATGTGAATGCGTGTAATCAAGATAGAATTTGTCACTCTCGTATAGAGAGATATCAGTGGATCCCTCGATAAGACAAACTGATAATTGCCAAGTCCGTGTGAATACATATGATCAATGTCACTTGGATGTTTTTCAGTTTACCTAAAGATCGAGACTAGTACGATTGAACATTAAGGGTGACTTTCCATGCCTTATGTTTAATCAAAGGATATCGCACGACAAAATGATATGATATACGTTATTAATTAGGTTGTATCGATGTTGATATTCATACTACTTGGGTAGTCATAATGTCTTGCTAGAGACCGCTTATGACTTGTGCACCAAAATGGTTTTTGGTTCACTGCCTACGTCGCATGAACCTATTGGGTCGTACACAAATAATGGCTTTGCACAATTTCAATTGGTCAAGAGTAATGAATTTTATATGATAAAATTCATGACATAAAAGCTCTTATGATTTGTTATATGATAACTTATTAATATGGGCATATGTGTAATTTTCTTAAATTGCGTAAATACAATAGTTGTATTACGAATAGGATTTTAAATGAGGGTTTATCTACACATATAAATAAAGGGTGGATCCCTAGAAAACGGAATAAAATTTCGTTTTACAATTTTTGAGTTCTCTAGATTTAGGGAGAGAAAGAAAAATCGTTTTTCAATCTCTCTTGGGGCTAGCACTCCAAATTGTGGTCACCGTTCGTGTATGGATTTCCGCACTTGAACATCTTGAAAATCAAACAATCAAAAGGAAATCACGGAATAAGGTATGATTTACTTTCGTAGACTTAGTTTAATGGAACTTATTTTTTATCGTGTTGGGGTTTTTCAAAAAACAAATTTGAGTTTTTCGCTGCTTATGAACCTCAAAAACCCAACACTGCCGCCTCCGAGCCCGGTGCTGCGGATGCTTCGTCGGCTAAATCACCAACCTCATTGGCCCCCTTACCCCGTCCCAACTCCTTCGATTTTCTGTACGATGTCGTTTGAGCTCTCCGAGCACCCCGCGCTCCCTTTAATTCTTGGGTCCCGGTCTCCTTCTGACTGACGGTGTTCTTAGTGCGAGTCATACCTATAACAATTACACAAATAGAAGGTCAACAACAACATTAACTAATTACTCAAACAATTTTAAAACCAAAAACATTATAGCACTTCATAACAGTTGGTTCGATCACCAACGACCGAATATAGCTCCCTGATCGGTTGTTAAGAACCGAGCAAAATAGTCTTCATCGGTTAACTGAAACCGAATGAATAAGGCTCGATCGATAATGTTTGACCGAACAACATTGCCCATCGACCTTACACACAACAGTTACTCATTATACAACAAAGAATACATATAACAACCAAAATACCTCAAAAACATTAACAAATTTAATAAAACATCCTTGTTCAACTCATGGAGAAAAGTCAAATTCGCCCAACTAGCTAGATTGTCTAACCATACTTTTCATTCTTCGTCAAAGTAAATTGTACAAAATCATACTTTGATCATTTATTCTCTATTACCACTAACACTCATCAACAAATTGCTACAACTAGTATTGGTCGGTTTACGTCTACCGAATGAATTCCATTCACTCGATCTCCGTTGACCAATCAGACAAACTGAGTTTGGTCCGGTGTGACCGAAAGAGTCTATAAGCACCAAAAACACATTACAATCTCTAAATGTGATTGAGTCACGTGTTAACAACAAATAATAATCAAATAAAATTTCTCACAAACGAAATAAAGCTACCAATCCCATCGAGAAATGAGAAATTCCTAAAGCTACCAAATGACTTTCAACTCGCCTTCGAATGAACGAATTCAATCACATTAAAGGACATATACGACAAAGAACGCGTAGATAACAACAAATAATCATCGATTAAACCTCCAAATTCAACAAATACATGAAATCTCACCTTCCAAATTCGATAACACTTCGAGCTCTAGAATAGAAAACCCTACTGCAACAATGAAGAGCTGCACGTCCGACAACTTGTGGAACGCGTGAATGCGTGGAGATCCAGTTGATGCGAAGATGAACAACCCTCTGCACCTTCAACAAAAATCGATTTTGTTGTTCTTCTTCTTCCCATCTTCTCGCTTCGATCAGTTCGAATTCTCTCTGGGGTGCGCAAGCATGTTTTGGGAACTTAGGCAATTTTTTTGGGTGCCCACATCCTTCCTAGGTGTGCCCTCATCTTGTGGTTTGCCCAAATCAATTTGTGAGGTGCATATAGCCGCAATCAAAATTCAATGTGCATCCAAGGGACTTTCCATATGTGTTGTCAAATTGACGTGCTCAAGCGAGTCAAAATAGTAAGACTCAATGGCAATTATATATTGCTTCGCATTGCATGTACTCAACAAACACGGCCAAGAATAACGGTCATTTTTTTTTAATGTACTATATGTATAGTCTAGACTCTAGACTATAGTGACGCCTGGAAAAGCGAATTTATATATAACGGTCGAGTTTTACTTTTTTATTTTCTTTCTTTTGCCAAATGACGGTTGGTTTTATGGTTACAGCCGCCATTCATTTTACGTGATTGATTACTAAATTAAATAAATCCAAACTTTCTCTTTAGAAAAGAAAACATATATATAATATATATAATTGAAATAATACTTTTTGAATGATTCGAACATGTTTTTGATTAATATATCAATTTGTTTGTGAATGATGTCATGAGAGTTAAAAGATTTGAAATGTAGCTTCGATAGAAATTCAGTAATGTTGTAATTGATATATATACTATCGAGCTAAATTTGATAAATGAAATTCATTTTTATCGTAAAAAAAATTATTACTTTAATATGGTGTAAGAAAATAATTTCAACATAATACATGAATACTAAAGCCCTTGGAACTAAAATCTGGTCAAGAGATCCGATCGAGTCATCCCATAACTACCGTCTCGGTTACGTCAAAAGACATTTTCATGAACAAATATCCTAAGATAGGCAAATGGGGCCAAGCATGGCAACACAATAAGTCAAAGTGTATAATGGACCCTCGGCATGTGAAAATGTATTCCTTAAAGTCAAACCATATTTTGAACTCCTTAAAAAGTTAAAGATGGCGGCCCAAGATCGCACACAATACATACATACATGTGACGGTGCAGGAGCAATTAATATTAGTGACACATAAGTTCAATAGACACGATGATTGGAAATCCATTAGAGAGGCTATGGTGTGTAGTGTGGTCACTCACACGGGGACCAACCTTGGTTTCCTTTTTTTGTGTAACGTTAGTAAAACAGGTCAGCTTGAACACTTTTTTAGCTTGTTTTGAAAATATACATATAAGAGTTGGCATAGGTGATAACTAAATTAATTAATTTCAAGTTGGAGAGATCGAGCTACAGAATATATCATCATCATTGTTTGCTTTTCTTAGCTTTCCCAAATTTCACAAATTAAAAGCTAAGTTTCATGAACTTGACGGCTAGTTAGTAATGATAATGAAGAAACAAAAATAAACAAGTAATGAGTAGCATATGTGCACTATCTTATTCTTTTACAATATATATGTTTTGTCTAATTTTATAAAGAGCGATTTGGTAGAAATAAAACGAAATTAAATATGCATACAAATAGCTAGGTAGGATATTTGTGGAACATTTACTTTTGTTAATATACAAATGTTTTATACAATTTGTGGATTGTTGTAGTCTTGATTATGTAAATCAAAGCACGTTGTATCAACAACCAATTAGTTCAAGGTAGTAAAAAAAATCAATTCCCTCTTAAAAGGATCCCGATTTTTGCTAAATGTACTCCACCTTAGTGAAATGACTCAACTACCCCTCTATATAAAAGGGTTTTTACTAACCATACATCATCCGCCTCACTCACCCCGTACCCCACCCGCCCCACTCACCCATCGCATCTCACCACCAACCCGAATCCCACGAAGTCTAAGCAAAATCACATCGATTCGACGCCATGGCTGCATTCCTCATCTCTTTTAGTGTCGATTTCAAAGTTTTTTCTAGGTCTTTTTTAAACTTTTTTGAGTCGGTATTTTGTAGGATTTTTGTTGGGTTTAGGGCTTCGATTTGGGAGTTGAATCTTGCATTTTGGGTGCAAAGTTTTGATGGAATCGATGATATTAAACGATTTTGAGCAAAACCTATTATTTCTTTGGTCATTTTCGTTTTGGGGAGTTTTGAAATTTTTGTGTTCGTTCTTGTTGTTCCATGGGTGTTGGACACACAGAGCCAATACCTTTTCAGAGGTGTCGGACATACCGGATCGACACCCTTAAAAAAGTATCGGTCAACTTCGACTGAAGCTACAAAAATAACTTCAGTGGATGATGGAAGAATCCAACCGAGTTCTCTTTAGAGGTGTCGGTCTTTTGTGTCCGACACCTCTTCAAATGTGTCGGCTCTGTGTCCAAAATATCTTCAGAAAAAGGGCGTTGGGATGAGGGTGATGGTAATGAGGTACGGCAAGGGCATTTTTGAGATTTTGAGAAAAAAGTGGGGTACACTAAGTAAACAGTGGGGTACAACGAAGTAAAATTTTTAAAAGGGGTACGTTTATCAAAAACTGGGTCCATTTAGCCGCTCACATCAAAAAAAGGATTGTAATGTCAATTTAACTAGTAACTTACATCTCACACAATTCAATTACTAATCTCTTTTTTATATTTCTTACATAAGACTAATCCAAATATTTATCAATTTCTTTAACCATATGTGTATGTATCATATATTTTGCTTTTCCATGATATATTTTTCTCACTTTTTCTTTTCAAAAAAGAGAAGGATTACTAATGCATCTCATCATAAAAAATTTTAAGAAAGATAACTACTAGATTTCAAAAAAAAAAAAAAGATAACTACTAATCAATCAATTAATTAGCCACAACATTAAAAAGTCCACTGTAGTCTAGAGACTATGAGAAAACAGGGCCATCAAATATTTTGAATTTGAAAGGCAATGATACACAAAATAATGTACCTATAGCAGTGGTGACTGATGAAAGTGATGGTGATGATGATGAACCAAAAAAAAAATAGTGGTTTGAGTACTTCTACTACTATTACCACATCAACTGATGAGATGACTGATTCTCAACCACATATCATTGGCCACCTCTTTCAAATTTTAAACCCAAAAAAAGAAACACCCACAAAGGATTAGGTTTGGTTTCAAAGTGGCACTTGTCAACTTTATCTCTGCTCTTAACAATATTTATTCAATGTCTTAAACCCTGACAAAGCAAAACGACCACATGCATGTAGTAGAAAATAAGTCATGTGGGTCTCTAAACACAACAAAACGTACAATTATGACAAATAATAACCGTTGGATCCACCTCAAGTGCAAGTGATCATATGTATCTCGAGATGCTTAATACAATACTCAGCGGACGCGCGTAACTTGACCCTACTGGCACGCCAACTCTCAACTTCTCATACAAGTTAACTCATACCAAACTCAGTAGACTACTCACTTGGTTGGTATGATAGTCAGTGTGAACGTTATTCGTTTCTATTGTCGTTTTAGTATTTTTCAAATGCTTATATAATGTTAGAACGACACATACTTGTTGGTGTCCCTTAATTTTCACATATACGTATGTATGTATCTAAATGTGTATTGAAGGGAAATCGACAAGGAGTGTCGTTCATGAGTGTCTGTTTTTGAGTTACATTAGGAGGGTCCTTTCCTTAAAATAAAACACCACCACAGTGTGTACAGGTAAAAGATATTGAAAAAATAAGAGAAGAATCTCACAAGTCTCACCTTTTGAAATACTGACAAACACAAACTCATGTTCTACTAAGTACAATTTGGAGTTGTAATAACAAACACACAAACACACACAATAAAGCTTATGTAAGCATTGGGAAGGTGTGCATGGCCAGCCTAAAATACGGCAAAGTTATATATTAACCCCTTCAAATCCACTTTTCATACTTACAGACGACACCCCACTTTTCTTTGTACTGTTATCTTCTATATGTTTTATTCTAAAGCAGCACTGTTCCCACTAAGTAATTATATAATTTAATCAAACAGTCGGTGATAGCAATTGAAAATAAGCAAATAATATATACGTGTGTGGTTTTGACTTTGGGGCATGTGTGGGATTTTGGGAATTATTTCAAGTGGAGTTCTATATATAATTTTGTATATTGAAAATTTTGGGACTTTGTGGTGGATAGTCTCCGCCGTAACAAGGACGGACTTGTGTTGTTGTCTAGGGAGAGCAATGCATGCAATATTCATATATATTTGTTCATTCAAATGTGGTTGTGTTTGTGTTTAGGGTTTTGATTAGGATTGTTGAGAGCGATGAGAATTTAATGAGGAAAGTAAATGAACGTACGTGTGGTCTTGAGATGTGGGAGGTCAATTGCCCCAAATTTATAGACGTTGTGGAGTTAATTCGTGCATGGAGCACTAGGATGCATATAAGGGTGCCCTATTTAGCTAGTTCAATGCAAAAGTACCCATGCATTTAATTAATGTGTTCAAAACTATTGTAGTTTAATAAAAAAAAGTTAGTGCTATTTGGACTCGTGAGTCCGGACTCAAAACTTTTTTAACTTCAAATACATCCTCGAGCAATTAATGAAGCAATCATAATCACTTGCAAAATTCCTTTGATACCCCTTAAATATTTATAAAAATTTAAAAAACTTATCTATGAGTCCGGACTCATGAGTCCAAGTAGATTTATTGTTAAAAAAAAAGGGTTCTAGAAGTGTATATATATATCATCTAGTTATTGATAAACTATGAATTGATATTGGCTGGTGTCAATTCTCAAAATATGTTAGTTAGCTAGCGAAGATTGAGTAGACATAAAGTTGATATACTAATGTTAACATAGTTTTCAAGTTGAGCTTATTGGCATATAGAAAATCAAGTTAGAAGATCTCGCCCCTCGTAAGCTCTATAATAGTTAGTTCATATATTAACGTATATAAATGCTTCAAGTTCATAACGCTTGTTAAAATGAGATACCTTCCAAAAAAGTTTAGTTTCTGAAGATATACGTGGCTAAGTGCGCCTAATCGAAGGCTACATAAGATTACGTACATTGCATTATTTAATACATATTGTTTATAATAATTATAGATGTGTGAGCTATTTTTTTCAGCCTCTTCCGAGACTCAGTTATTTCTTACAAGAGTACGTCAATATTGCGCTCAACCTCATGACTAAGAAGAAACTAACATATTTAGTGTTGCATGGTAGGATTCCATCTCGTAACTAGTCGTCAAACACATCTAAATAATTTTATCGTATCGTCAATTTTTTTTTGTTTAAGTAGCACATGCATCATCAATTTAATTGAGGGTTTGCATTATTCAATATTTTAGGCTTTTTGAAATTACTCTTCTTTCTCATGAAGATTTTTTATTATTATTTTTTCTTATAACTTTGTTATAATTATAACAAAAAAAGTACTAACATTAATGAGTATTATTTTTAGAAAGAACTGACAAATGAGCATTAAAATTTCCAAAAATCGACAGAAATACACAAAAACAAAGTCCAAATCATTGACTCGGTAACTGCAACATATGCCTTCCTGATTACCCGAATTATTCGCTGAGCTGTCAGCACCTGGCCCCATTCTTACTGAACCCTCGCTGCGCCCTGCTCCACCTGATCACCTCTCATCATTCTCCCTTCCAACACCACAACAAAACCCTCACTGTTCACTGCTCAGTAAAAAGTAAAACAATAAAAAAGTACGGAATCACAGTCATCAATGCGTCTAGTAAATAAAAAAGACTACAGTAACACTAAGGTACATTTCCTCAGATATTTACACAACCCCATTCGGAAAGGGACAAATAACAACCTTTACTATTGGGTCATTCAACTCCGGGCAGATCCAGTCGGATGCCATATAATACATGCAGACATATATGAGTGCACAACATGAGGCAAAATGCACAATATCCTATTGAATCGGTGTTCAGAGTTGGTGTTCAAAGTTGGGTGACTTTTGCATTTTCCTTTCTACCGGAGCACCCCCTCACTATCATGGATAAGCAAGGGCATTTCGGGAATTCCACTCCTGATCACGTACTCCGGGCGTCAGTTAAACTGATACTGACCCCATTTTGACTTTCCGAGATCCGGTCAGACAAGTGACGTGGCCGAGTCATTGGCAGCTCCCGCTCGTCCATTACAAATATGACAGATCGACATATTAACCGCCTCGAGATGCAAAAAACACTAATCACTAAGCTCGTCTTCTTACGGCGTAACGCATTCCGTCAGACTTGGTAGCTATAAATACGGGCTATTTTTCTCTCTCACACCACATCATCACGTTTTTTTGTATTTTCTTCTGTTTTGAGGGAATAGAGAGTGTGCCTGAGAGAGCTTTAAATGGTTTGCGTGTAGAGCAAGTCAGGCGTGTTTGGTGTGTGTGTGTGTTTTTTTTTTGTGATCTGTGATTCGTTGAGTTGTTGTTGTTGTGAATCTTGTGATGGGAAAGAAAGATGATCAGATCAAGGAAGAGAAAAGCAAAGTCGAGTGCGTTCTTCAAATCCTCAGAAAACAAGCTCCGCTCACTGTAAAACAGGTGATCGATCGATCGAATCGATCGTTCAATTGAAGAAATCACTGCTCTCGATCTGATCAATCAATTTGTTGTGAGTTTGATTGTCTGATGATGAAATCTTTGTGGTAATTGATCAGGAGAAGTACTGCAGCACAGCTTGCGTGGAGCGATTTCTGAAAGCTAAAGGCGAGAACGTGAAGAAGGCAGCGAAGCACTTGCGAGCATGTCTGACATGGAGAGAGAGCATCGGAACTGGTATTGATTGTCGATCAATGAACCGCTTTTTCTCAGAAGAATCTGATGAATCTCACTTTGTTTCATGTTCAAATCTGGAAAACAAACCGTTAAAGCACAATTCCTTGTTGAAATTCACATTAAAGCAAAAGCGTACGTTCTTAGCTTTAATCAAATCAAATCGCTCTACAGTGAGAGCACTAACTCTGTTTCTCTTCCAAAAACAGAGCATCTGATCGCTGATGAGTTCTCTGCTGAGATCTCGGAAGGCGTCGCCTACGTCGCCGGACACGACGACGAATCCAGGCCTGTCATGGTAACAAACTGCAACCAATTATATATTAAGCTCCGTCGCGATCCGAATTAGAAAACCAGTGATGAATCCAATTTAATTTTCTTGTTCTTAGGTTTTTCGGATCAAGCAGGACTACCAGAAGTTTCACTCACAGAAACTGTAAGCATGCACTATAAAGAAATCATTAATTCACAGAGAATTTGTTGAGATTTTTTGGGTCGTTGTGTGATTCTGTTGATATTTGTGATCATGTTTTGTATAGATATGTACGATTACTGGTTTTCACACTTGAAGTGGCCATTGCTTCCATGCCAAGAAATGTCGAACACTTTGTCGTCCTCTTCGATGCAAGTGAGTATTTCTAAATTCTTAATCCAATTTGTTCATCAACTGCGTCCACTAATCTACCCTCGAACACCATAAAGTGTCTTTTAGATTGGCCTTGCATTCCTAATCTAATTTGTTCAAATGATTGAGCATCTGCGTCTCAAGATGCATTGCGCTTACTGCTTGAAATATATCACACACAGCGCCGACCTGGTCAAGTGCCTGTTTGACAATGCTAAGTGAGTTACTTTGAGCACATTGCTTGACAATGCCACTTGGACCAACTAGTTGATGATTGCATGCTCCTATAGCTTTACATCTGCTATAGCTCCCATTACTATCCTAATTGATCAAAATGACAGTTTTACCCCTCACATATCTTCAAAAATTCAAATTTTGGTGACTAGTGTAGTAACTCTTAAAAATAGAACTCTAGATAAGATAGTAAATTAATTAAGGTTATGCAGCTTTTTTGGGCCTGATCTCATCTGCAAATCGCATTAAAAAACCGATTATATCATCAGCACACACAGTCTGAAGATCCCTCAACATGCTTTCCTGAAAACTTGGTTTCTTTAATTACCCGAGCCAGTCACGCCTTAAAGCCTTAATAAACGTGTAGTTTAATTGGGAATAACCAAGCATTCAAGTTGTGTCCCAAATTTGTTACTATAACATACATCGACTTACGAGAAATGCCTGATTCACCTAGCGATGCAGTCCATATGCATCTCGAGGTGTAGCTGATCGATCAATGTGTATTTAGAGCACACCTGATATGTCCCCATCGTTGAAGTGGGAATTTGTCGGGTTTTTAGGGGCAAACTTGACATGATTATAATTTCCAATGAAACTCATATTCTCGTCAGGGCTGGTCTGGCCTGAATCCTGATGTTCATAAAAGATCAAGTAGTAGTAGTAATACCGGAACTCTCTTTTTTCCGGAATGTACAGAAAGCTAAAGATAGTTCGGAAGGCTTTTAATGAATTTTGGTTTTAATCTCTGAAAGGAATAATATTGGGACTTTTGTCAAAGTGGTTATGATAGTGCGTGGAATTATTGACATCAAAGGTGTGCATTTGCAGGCTTTTTCAGATCCGCTTCAGCTTTTATGAATCTGTTGCTGGCGAGTTTGAAGAACATCTCTGAATATTATCCTGGCCGTCTCCACAAGGCCTTTGTCATTGATCCTCCCTCGCTTTTCTCTTATCTTTGGAAGGTAAAACAAAACCCCAAACTCTTTTTTTTTTTTTTTTTTCCTATATATATATATAATCTAATAAAAAATCATTATTTATTCCATGCTTGATATTAGGTCAAACATTTATTCATTTTCCTTTACAGAACAATGCTAGTGTGACATTTTAGAGACGCCCAAAATGACCACCAAGTTGTGGATGTCCATTCAATACACATCGATTTAGATGGACAATGCCAGGGCGACATTTTTTGAACAATCAGAATGGACACTTGGTTGTCGGTGTCCATTCAATACACATCGATTTAGATAAATAATATGCTAAGATAACATTTTTGGGACACTTAGAATATACACTCGGTTATTGGTGTTCATTCAATGTACATCGATTTAGATTTTAGATGGACAATGTTATGGTGACATTTTTTGGACAACTCGAATTAATGGACATCATATTGTTAGTGTCCATTCAATACGTATCGATTTGTGTACGCTCAAAACATCGATGCGAAAATCAATGAAGACCAAATTGTTTTCCTTAACATACCCGTGGTACACTTAAAAAAAAAAAAAAAAAAAAAAAAAAAAACCTCCACGGTGGTCTCTATCGAAACGTTGTGCACCCAGAAAAAGATTTCGTCACAGACCTTCCTTCTTACAAACTCTTGTGTTTTTGAACTAGTCGAGATAGCTAGCCTTGAATAACATTTGATTTTTCTATATGTGCCCGTTGATGTTTGAACATTTGTTTTGTGACCACTGGCCTCTCGATCTTTACTTAAGCGTCATTGATTACAAGAGTTAATTTATTTTTTATAGAAAGAAACCACATCGAATTTCTGACCTCTTATCTAAGTAATATTACCACATATCAAATCAGTGAGTCATTTTCTTGATTAGTATTCTTATGAGAGTTAATTAGACATCTAAAACTCATGATTTAAGAAAAAACAATATATTTTATATTACAATAAATCTATTTGGACTCATGAGTCCCGACTAATAGGGAAGTTTTTAAAATTTTTGTAAATATTTAAGGGGTATCAAATGAATTTTACGAGTGATTATGGTTACTTCATTAATTGCTTAATGATGTATTTAAAATTAAAAAAAAATTTGAGTCTAAACTTACGAGTTCAAATAGCACCACTTTTTATATTAAATGACATGATTCAATTTCATGACCACTCGGGAGTATAGCTTAATAACTTTCTACTGCACCAATTCCATAGTGAATGACTCATGATGCTTTGACATGTGACATGCTTGGATGAATGCAAAAGACTTTAATTCTCCCTTCGATTTTAATTGAGCCGTTAGAAATTGTGTTACTTTTTGTGGTTAAGACGACTTAAGCCCCCGAAATCAAATTATTGGCATAATTGGCGGGAATCAGGATCACATTCGAATTGACCAAACTGCCCTTGTTGCATGTGCAGGGTGTTCGCCCATTCGTGGACTTGTCAACAGTCACAACGGTGGTCTCCTCGCTTGACTTCGAAGACTCGTTAGTCTACGACGACTTCTCCTTCTTCCCACGAACCTCGTCCCTCCGATTCGACCCATCATCAACGGCCAAGATCGGCCCATCCTCCGCTTCCTCTCGCTTCTCCTTCACTGTCTCCCCACAATTCGACTCCCTCAAACCTTGGTACCTCAGCTTGACCGACACGCCATCATCCAAAGTGGGCCCCTCCCTCATGGGCCCCGCCCTAATCTCCCCCATCAACGCCCGCTCCTACTCATTCGCCTCCCCCACTGCCCGCGCGCCACGTGTCCCCCTCGGTCCCACCAAAAATAAGCACTTCTTCCCCCACTTGACCCCACTCACCGAGAGAACAAGTGTCGAGAGCTGCGTAGATGTGAAGCACCCGAGAACACCGAGACCGTCGTTTTTTCAATCTCCAGCTATGTTTTTTAAAAGAGATAGTAGCAGTACTACTCTACAGTGTGAACAAGTCAACAACAGCAACAAGGGCAGAGAATCTTTTGTGCCATTTTTGAGATTCTACAGAATGCCGTACGATGAGATGACTTACAGGTCTAAGATGAGACCACCCCTCGGTGGGCTCATCTCCATCGTGGCTCCCCAGCTGAAACGCCGCCACGCGTCCGCATCTCAACGGTTCTAATTCTTTACCAAATACCAACCAACTCACAGCGGGCAAATTATAATTTCGAAGAAATTAGAAGCGGCTCTAATTCCTTAATTAATGGGTGGCTCGTATATCTATGAGGCGAAGTGCTTAGCGGGGTGTGATAAATGTTTAAAAGACAGCGTGGACGCGACGGTGAACATAGCTTTGGAAAGCATTTGTGGAACTCATTAGGGTAATCAATTAATTGATTAAATCTATGTCTCTTGATCAAATTAAATTATTTTTGTAGGTAGGTAGAGAGAGTTAACTAAGATTGGTTTTTCGGGGGGAGTAATCTATGGCTTGTGCTGGGTAACCTTATGTTCATAATAAAAAAAAAAGAAAAAGAAAACGAGTTTGAAAAAATTGTTTGATCAGTTTGTTATAGTTTCAACGTAGGAATATGTGTCGTGTTTTGTAATGTGAGAAGTCAAAATGTGTAAAATAGTATTTGGATTATGCAATGTATTGGAAATTGGTCAAACTGTGCATACATGCATGTGTGCACCACACGAGTGTGGGTTTGTTTGTTTTGTTGCGAGTGACGCGAAGTGATCAAGGTTATCTCTTGTAGATAGCTAGTACTGCTACTACAAGGCTTTATTGGATGTGTTTGGTTGTGTTTGGATTCTACTTCTTATACGCTTTAGTTGAGACAAGTGTTGCTGTTGAATTAATCGATCTATCGATCTCTGATGGAGGGGTCAGGTGAGTACGTGAGGTCTTTCTTGGGGTCATGAGGATAAAAGATGACTGTTTGTTCAGTACATATCAATATTGTATATGCTTCGTCTTTTCCAAGTAATTTCATTAGTGGATATCTGTGGATGTTCCAGTTTTAAATGCTTTGTCGACCAAGCATCATAAGGGGTCAGATATTTAATTTTAAGTATGTTACTAATTTGGTCAGATTAAAGGAAGAATTATTAATTAAGTTCGAAAGTGAACGGATTTTGTAATTTAATTTATTTGCTAGTCTCTCTCTCTCTCTCTATATATATATATATAAAGGGACTATTTTTGTGAGAACGATTCCCGACTTGACACATGGTTTTTGTAAAGCTCTCATAACATGACACGTGATATGATGATGTCATAATTAATATTTATAACAAAAAAATAAAAAACACAAGCACATGTTACCTTACGCAGGTGATTAGTACTAATCCAAATAGTAATTAACCCGAGTTATGCTCAGGGTTAAGATCGCCATACCTCGATAAGTGTGTGTGCATTTGCATGACGTTTTGTGTTTGTTTGGATTGTAAAATTGAAATATAAATAGGTTGTGTATAATATTGAGTTATATACAAACCTATAATAAATAAAATACACTATAAGCCATGAAATATCGGTACATCGTGAGCGATGAGGGAGTCGTGACATGAATGCGCACGCTCGTGGCTACACGTAGACATGTCCGGTGGATTTATCGGCGAAGAAATACTTGAGTTATATATATATATATATATTATATATATGGATATATATATATATATATATATATATATATATATGAAATTAAAAAGGAAAAGTGAAATTATATAGATTGTTTGATCTTTTCGAACAAAGCGTAAGTGCAGGATGTGTCAAAAATTGTGTCGCGATAGCACGTGTCACTTTAACACATCAACGACTCGATCAATCTCGAAATGACGCGTGTGTATCTCGAGGAAAATCTATATATAAATCAAAAATTGATGTTTATCAACTAATTCATTTGATAAACGAAGGCCGAGGGTTAGGGAAGTTGAAATCGATCGAAACAAGTTGTCCGAGGTGCAAAATCAAGCTCAGCTGAGGAGTTTAGTTGATCAAACAGCTCGTGATCATCATATAGGTATAATTTGTTTTAGTGTTTATCAAAGTTGGAGTTGTTCGTGATGCTAGGATTATGGTTGTTTAAGCTGTTTGTTAGTCAATTATGGTCTCTCACCTCACTAGAGGTTGTTATCGATTAGTTTTAATGAGTATAGTGGCTATTTGGGATGTTTTAGAGGTGATTTGTGTCAAATTGGATCAACGAACTGTGCTGCTGTTGTAGGTCTGGTGCGCATAGCGCGCTTTAGCCATAGAACGCTACGCGTATTAGGAGGATGAATCGACATGCAGGTTGCGCGTTATCCATGTCAGGTAGCGCACTACGCACACCCAGATCAGTGTAGAACCGATTGAAAACTGGGTGGTTTGTTGAGAGCTTTAGAGACTGTTTTAGGAGTTTTAATATAATATAACAGACCTATATTAACTACAGTTGTCCATGATAGGTGTTGGTTATCCGGGAGAGAGTTATTGACCCAGAAAGTTAGAAAATTGGTCGAGGACTTAGACCAAGGTAAGTACGGATTCGCTTAATTATCAATATTGCCTAGTTATTTAGTATATATAGCTCATACAGTTGTTAGAATGGAATATGGGACTATTTATACTGTGATTGTTTTTAATAAAAGGAAAACGAGGTGATATAGGAGATGTGTTAGCTTCCCAGCCTATATGTAACATCCTACTCAGTTTATAGGTGGCGTGAGTTACATTTACACTATAAGGTTTGGGATAGAAACATTGAGCATTAGTGGATAGGCTAGATAGCATATCGGCCAATATGCTGGTATAGCAATCGCATTAATGGCGTCAGTGGGTATCGACCCTAGTTTTATAAAATAAAGATCACAGTGTAATAGTCCAAATTACTTGCTTTGCATCTGATTATGTATTGAATCTATAAGTTTTCCATATTCTTGTTAGATATCATTGGTGCATGTTGTTATTGCATGATATCCTTGTTTACTATATGGAATGTTGATGATTAGTGTGAATCCATACTTACTAAGCAAGTTGGAGCGCTCGTCTAAGCTTTTCAACCAAAGGGAAATAGAAGATTTATGAGTCTCGTGTCTTCTCTCCGATGTAATGAGCCTTCTTGTATATATAAACTCTGTTTGACATATTTTGATGTATATAAATAGGGTTGAGGTGATTTAACTATGGTTTCAAGTTTTGATAAACTCTGTATTTATGTATATTTAAATATATCGAAAAAGTTTTAAATTTTCCGCTGCGTAATACTTTGATTTATTAATTCAATATGAATATACGGGTTGAGTTTATCAGGTATTGACGGAGAGGCTGCTGACTCTAGTTAAGTCTTGCAGGGTTAGCGGGCTTAATTAGGGTTTCAGGCCAGGCATTATCCCTAATCGGGATAGGGGATGTCATAGCTTAGTATCAGAGCCTTAGTTTTATCATTTTTAGAGATAAAGTGATAATATTTATACAGTATGGTACTATGAATTAGGCTATGATCCTATTTCACATTTGAATGATTTTAAAAGTGAATGATAACATATTCTGTTATAGCAAAACCTAAATTTAATAACTTTGAGCGAGTTACGAATAAACTTAGGGTTTGATAAACGGTTTTCATCGTGTTTTGGGGGGAAATCAAAATGAAAGCATTATTATACGTTATTTGCTGCACATATTGATATATATTGTATAGTTATGATTTCCTTGAATTGTCTAAATGTTACCTGATGATCTTATCTCTCATTTAATCACATAATCTAATGGCGGATCAAGGGGAGGGATTACAAAGGCCGGAGCCTCAGGGTAACAGGGAGATAGATGATAAGTGGAAATCTAGAATGGAGCAGAAAATTCAACAGTTGATGGAGTCTCAGGCTAAGTTAATGGCTATGTTGATGGCTCAGATGGGACCCTAGTACATCGACCTAAGGCACAACTTGCAACCATCCGAGGTTAGCGAGAGGCGAGGAGGAGCCGAGACAATAGCGATTCCGGTTCACCGGTAGTTCCACGAGTTTCGGGTATCGAAATAGCGCGAGGTGCCGAGAGGATTACGAGAAGGCCTCATTCCTTAGAACTCGTAAAGAATTCATGAAGTATGATATTATGATGACTGATTTAAGGTTAAACTAGTTACATTTTGTTGATTGATTCTGCGAGGAAGTGGTGAAATTCCCTTGAGAGACAAGGGAAGACTGTCGCTACGTGGCCGCAGTTTAAGACAATATTATACAGGCAGTATTTCCCTAAATCGGTCAGAAACAGGAAGAAGGCTGAATTCATTCAACTGAAGCAGGGAGCAATGTCTGTTAGGGAATATGAGTGGAGGTTCACTGAGCTGAGTGAATTTGCTCCGGAGATGGTAGAGCTGGAAGAGAACAAGATTGACTTATTTCTTAGTGGGTTGAACTATAAGATTATGATTGTTGTTTCTTCTCATCCTCGCACTAGTTACGCTTTTATATTTGAGAGTGCGATGGAAGTAGAAACAACCATTCTAGTCAAACCATCAGGAACAGTTGTTGCATCACCACCACCAGTACCACGGTATCCTGAAAGTCAGAGAGTCCAAGAATTTGTTCATTTTCGGACTGGTAAGAGGAAGAGGAGTGTAGGAGGCACAACTACACAGATCAGGATCTGCGGGAACGACATTTGTTAGTGCACCTGTTCCGCCAGTTTCTCAGGCTTCAGTAGTTAAACCACCGTTCTTTGCCATCATCTCGATCTGAGGTAGAGGCAAGGGTAGAGCGCAGTCTACACAGAGACCGAGTGGATCGGAGCAGGTTTCTCAGGCCAGTATTTTAGCGTAAAGGGCACCGGTTATATGCTACAAGTGTATGCAGTCGGGGCATATTGCAGGGAATATTTCATGTCGCCAGCCACATCAGTAGGCTTACACCACCTGCACGAAGACATGCTCATGCAGTGGCGGAGGCAGACCCAGAGGCCAACCGGAGATTAGTGGAAGGTATATTAAATATTTGTGGTCGAGATATGCATACTTTAATTGATGTTGGTTCTACAGTTTCTTTTATTGCTGGAGCAATGGTTGATGAATTTGCGAGCTAAAACATTTTTTATTATGAGCACAGCAGTGAGTGAGAAAGTTTATCCTAACATGATTTGCGAGAAATGTATAGTCAAAATTGGGGAGAACGAATTTCCAATTGATTTGAGGGTAATGGAGTTCCTAGAGTTCGAAGCATTACTAGGGATGGGTTGGTTATCAGCGTACCATGCCAGTATTGACTGTTTCTATAAGACAATGATATTTTACATTCCTAACCATTCTAAAATTATAGTCTATAAAGGCTATAATCCTTCATGATTTGCAACTCGTAGAAGAGAAGCAACACCTCGAGATTTAGAAGTTATGGTGGGAATTATTACCTTTAGAGAGCCTGGACAGAAACTTAAGGTTAATGAGATACCCATGGTTTTTGAGTTCCCGAAAGTTTTTCCATCTGACTTGCCTGGATTACCACCTCCACTTGTCATTGACTTCATCATTGATCTTATTCCTGGTATCAAACCTATATCTATTCCTCCGTGAGTTGCAGACTCAGCTCGAGGAGCTGCTTTAGAAAGGGTTTATTCATCTTAACATGTCACCGTGGGGAGCACTTGTTCTTTTTGTGAAGAAGAAGGACGAAAGTAACGACCCTCAAATTTAAGCGTGTCACGTGTCACGTTTCAGGACCGTTGGCTGGACCGTCGTGGCTTGACGTGCTTGTCAAAACCTATGGAGTCGACACCGATGTAAATTTTATTTTTCAGTGGTGTGCGTATCATTTATTTATACCCAAATGTGACTTTCTAATGTCCAAGTGTATGTTTATTTGTCGTGTCAAATTTGCGAGTAAGGTATACGCGGGGCATTCAATGAGTCGAGACATGAGCGGGGACGTACCTCGAGTTGCTTGTCGACGTGGGACCAAGGTAGCGACTTATGGGGTGAGTTTAATTTGAACTAACTATAGTGGTATAGTATGCTTTAATGTGGGCATGTTGAATATTCAATTAATAAGCCTAAGTTAGTGAAATAAATCAATGGCATCGAGACACGTATTGACCAATCTAGAGACCAAATGAGTATATAATTGGAGTCATTTAAGCATGACTTGTGGGATAAGTGAGTGTAAGTGGTCCACTAGTTGAGTCTCGAGATACGTGTCCACAAAAGATCAAAGGCCATGGTTCAACCCTATCAATTTATCCATAAAACCACATAAGTCAACCATTTGATCACACTTTTCATTCTCATTGATTTGGAGAAGTAAGAGAGGCTGCTGGAGTGATCAAGGAGAAGAAGAATATCAAAAAAAGTGTGTCTTAGAGAGATCAGTGGGTTGGTGAAGAAGATTAAGTTCATCAAGCTAGGTAACTCCATTCACATAGCTTGGTCAATTCAATGAATTCACGAATTTGATGTTGTGGCGTGATGTTTTGTGTTGTGGTTGATGTTAGGGACCTCTAGTAGTGTGTATGAGGGTCCCCAAGGCATCAACATGGTCTATGTGTAGAGAAAACTCAGAATTCGAAATGCAGAATTCTGGGTTCTGCAGCACATAGCGTGCTAGGTAGACAATGTAGGTAGCGCGCTAATGTTGAAATTAGTGCGCTAATGTCTGAATTAGCGCGCTAATTGCCTTGACAACACAAAAATATGAGATTTTTCAAAATCTCCAAAACACTATAATTCAGTCTAAAACATGTTATAGGTCCTCACGAACCTAAGGAGAGGTCTCGGGAGTTCGAGTGTTCGTTTTGGGGAGCATGTCCGAGCCGCAAGGGCGGGATAGCGTGGGTCCGAAGTAAGTAAGTAAACCAGTTAAGGGAATGCATTGTAATTCATATTCCATATTTATTGTCTTTATTGATAAATACCTTTTCTTGAAATTCTATTCTTCATATCTTGGTTGAGTGTATATGGCTTAAGTGTGTCGAGAAGGTAATCTTGGGATTATAGCTAGTTGGGCAAATGTGAACACTACCTGCGAGGGTGCAGCTACCCGACCAAACGTGAATTCTCCCCCGAGTACTGAATTGTTGTGGATGTAAGACTATTTAGTATGTGACGGCTCCTTCTTTTAAACATGGCACCGCCCGGCTTAATCCCGTAATCAAGCCTTAATCCGAACCACATAAGACTTAATCACGTATTAGTCAGCCTTCGTCTTTATATTCTTCGATGTACGTGTCAATATATTATTAGATCTCAGAGTTAATTAAAACTTTTTATCATTTTAATATTATCTCTTAGTTTAAAAGTTATGCGGAAGCTTTTGTTATTTAAAAATCATAAGTGTGGAAAACCAGGAAATACAACATCACACACATGTATATATTATAAAGATAATAATATAGTATGATATATGAGTCTCAAAACGGGAAACTATACACTCAACTCAATATACAACCCAAAATGTACAGTAAATATATAAACAGTAATAATACATCAAAAGTCGAGTCATACAAAATGAGATAGGAGAGTCGCCGAAATGCTCAATGAAAGTCGTCCATCTTCTCCTTCCCCAGTCTCCTGCTGCTCGACGGACCTACACCCACTGTCACAACTAGACAATGAGTATATTGATATTTAAGTAATAACTGGAGAACTCTATGCCACATTTCCAAAATATAAGAATGGTATTTAAAAGTATAAAGTAGCGAAAGAGTTGTTGAATCAAGTAATGCAATTAAATACCACAGTTAAAATGTATAAGCTGACACAGGCTAAGTCGAGATGATATACGTCCGGTCGGCGGTGAGAACTATCACCTAACCTTTTTCACTACTATATGGAGCCGCGCTCAACATATTCCATACAAATAGCGGAGCTGCGCTCTACGCATATAAATCATCTATCTCTTTCTTGCCGACCACCCCGAGTCACATACCTCGTGTGCAGCACAAGTGTAGTGGTGAGTGCCGGAACCTAGGTAGACCCATGTCCCCGTGAACCGCGCATCTTTTGTGCAATCGACACTAGATAATCCCTACTTTAGTTTTCAAAGACCAATAATTCCAAGTCTCTAGGATTTCAAAACTAGTTAAGCTACAAAGCACAAGAAAATAGAATACAAGTCTAATCCATTCCAACTTATCCCAATAGCATGCTTTTCATCAACTATCTATCAAGAATATCATTAATAGTAGAAATTGGAATCTATGAAACATTTCGCAAGGCATCATGTCAACAATATTCAAATATGAATAAACACAAGAACAACATAATTTGAGATTACGAGTATCAATGTCTACAAATAGACTATAAAATAATATGAGTCAATGAAATGAAATTTAGAATTCTCACAGCTTTACTTACAAGTCACAAAGCTTGTCCTAGCCTATCCGGCCTTCCGACACTCCAAAACGCGTTCCTGAACTCTCGAGACCTACCGTTAGTTCCCTAGAGTTTTTTGATAGGTTTTAGAAGGGGTTTGAACCTCTACTTATAGTTTTAAAACCATTTATAATGTTTAAGCCATTTTTGAAATTGTCGATTTTTTGTACTGTCAGGGCAATTAGCGCGCTAATTCTGACTTAGCGTGCTAATAAGCCATATCTAGCGCGTTATCTGCAGCAGAACCCAGAATTCTGAAACCAGAATTCGAGTTTTCTCTACACATAGGCTATGTTATTGCCTATGGAACCCTCATACACCCATTTAGAGTTCCATGATATTAACCACAACATCAAAACAACAACATACAACATAAATTTCATGAATTCATTGTATCTAAGTTTATGGGATTACCTAGCTTGATGAACTTCTTCTTCTTCTTCAACAAACCTTCAATGAATTGCTCACTTTTCCTTCACCAAGATCACACCAGCAAATTCTCTTCCCTCTATCCTTCCTTGCCAAAGATTTGATGATGATAAGTGCGATCAATTAGTTTGACTTATGAGGTTTTATAGATAATTAGATTTGGATGAACCTTACCCCTTGATCATTTGTGCACACGTATCTCGAGGCTCAACTAGTGGACCACCTTCACTCGCTAATCTCCCAAGTCATGCTTAAGTGACTCCAATAATTGACTCATTTGACCTCTAGATTTGTCAATACGTGTCTCGATGCACATCATGCGGCTATTGAGTTATTTCACTAACTTAGGCTCCTTAATGTTATATTAAACTTGACTGCATTAAAGCTACTTATAAAACCAAAATTAGCTCACATTAAACCCCTTAAGCCGCTACCTCGGTCCCACGTCGACACGTAACTCGAGGTACGTCTCCGCTCGTCTCGATACATATATACCCGTATAAATTGACTTAATAGTCTACAGATATACAATACACTAGGCATACATCACAACAAACATAAAATATACCTCGGCCCTTGCCTCGGTCAATGGACATATCACGGAGTGGGTCCCACGGTATGGGTCGTTGATCCTGTTTAAGGAATTCAACACAATTATATATTTTGGGCCGTTACATAGTATGCCTCTTTTGATTCCTAGGCACTCATTTTTGTCGTTAATATATGTCAATCAGTTTATCATGCACTTTCTTTCTTTTATCTGTCTATAAGTACCCGCTCGATATTTGGACTATTTTTAAATGATTCATGAATTATTGTTTATATCCTTCTGGTTATTAGTTTGTACTTTATTGTACTCACCATCTAGCTTGTGACGGTGGGTGCAGATCGGACAGAGGTGAACAAGGGGAAAAAATCGATGATTAGTGACTTCCTTTAAGGACTTTTAGAGCGGTTCCTTCCTTTGCACGATAGTATTTTTGCCATTTTTGTTGTAATTATTGTATATTATTATTTTTGATTACGCTGGGACATATTGGGATCGAGTGATATAGGATATCATGTATTATCATTTTGTATACTGTTGGTCACCAGATATGCATGTTTATCCGTTGGTTTCATGGTTCCACATCGTATGTTGTTCCACCTTTATTTAATATGAGTTATTTAACTTTATTTGAAGTTTATTTTCGCTGCAAACTATTTTGTGAAAGACATAACTTAATAACTCATCGTTAAAATACAAATTTAATGAGAATGCAACTATTTGAGGCTGACTAGGCCTGCGTCGACTTTGCGAGGAACGACTCGGGAGTCTATGTGGGTTTAGGCCGAACAGGGCCCAATTTTATGAAGAACTGGGGCCGTCACAATGGAACCCTATGAATGTGCATCGATTATAGACAGTTGAACCGGGTGACTATCAAGAACAAATATCCATTGCCCAAAATTGATGATTTGTTTGATCAGTTGAAGGGTGCCAGATATTTCTCAAAGATTGATTTGAAGTTTAGTTATCATAAAGTGAGAATTAGATATGAGGATATCTCGAAGATAGTTTTCGGTACTCGCTATAGGCACTTCGAGTTTACAGTGATGTCGTTTGGGCTTACTAATGCCCCTGCTATGTTCATGGATCTGATGCATAGGGTGTTTAAACCCTATCTTGACCAGTTTATCATCGTGTTTATCGATGATATTTTGATCTATTCGAAGACTGAGAAAGAGCATTTGCACCACCTCATAGTTACATCTTTGACTTTGAAGGATAATCGACTGTATGCAAAGTTTAGTAAGTGCGAATTATGGTTTTTAGAGGTCAACTTTCTAGGACACATGGTTAATGCTGAAGGTATATCGGTTGATAGAGCAAAAGTTGAGGCAATCAGGGATTGGCTTACTCCTACCACGATGTTAGAGATTCAGAGTTTTTTGAGGTTAGCATGTTATTGTAGACTATTTGTTGAGGGATTCTCTCGTATTGCTCTGCCAATGACTCGGCTAACACAAAAAGACGTTGATTTTCTATGGTCAGATGAGTGCAAAAGTGTTTTCAAGGAGTTGAAAGACATATTAACTACGACACCTGTTCTTACATTACCTTAACGGGGAAAGAGTTGGTGATTTATAATGATGTTTCTCATTCAGGCTTGGGCTATGTGCTGATGCACGAAGGCAGGGTTGTAGCTTATGCTTCGAGACAACTCAAAATTCATGAAAGAAATTATCCAGTTCATGATCTTGAGCTAGCAACAATAGTTTTTGCCTTGAAGATTTGGAGGCACTATCTGTACAGTGAGAGATTCACGGTATTTTCAAATCATAAGATTCTGAAATATTTATTTACTCAGAGTGAATTGAACATGAGACAACGTAGATGGCTTGAGTTTCTCAAAGATTATGATTTCACTCTAGAGTACCACCAAGGCAAAGCAAATATGGTTGCTGATGCCTTGAGTATGAGAAGAATAGGCAGAGAGAACGTAGCTACTGTCAGAGTTTCTCAGTTCAAACTTCTCGAGGAATCTTTTGTGATGATGATTCGTGAAAGTCCAGCTGACACATCATCAACTGAAATAGCTAGTTCTAAAGCTACTAATCTATTCTTCTGTACTCAAATTCAAGCTGAACCGGAGATGGTTCAGCAGATGGTTGATAATCAAAAAGTCGATTAGGAATACGTAGCACATCGGGGGTTAGCAACAGTATAGATCATCCTGATTGGTCAGTTTCTGACGAAAGGACGTTGCGATTCTAGGATATATTATAGATTCCGGCTTAGGATCAGTTGAGGATGGAATTGATACGGGAATCTCATCGATCTCTTTACTCTATTCATCTAGGTAACACTAAGATGTATCGTGATATGAGACGTGTTTATTGGTGGCCTGGAATGAAGACTGATATTGCTGAATTCATAAGGAGATGTGAGATATGTCAGCAAGTTAAGGCCGAACATAGGAAACCTGAAGGGTTATTGCATTCGCTACCTATTCCTGAGTGGAGATGGGAACATATATCGATGGAGTTTGTTTCTGTTCTACCTCTGAGTCAATGCAAACATGATGCAATTTGGGTTGTAGTTGACAGATTGACGAAATCTATGCATTTCTTAACAGTTTCTATGTGATATCCTTTTAACCGTTTATGCGACATGTACGTACGATAGGTATTGAGATTTCATGGGGTTCCAGTGTCGATTACTTTGGATAGGGATCCAAGATTCACGTCCAGGTTGTGGAGTGAATTATAGAGGCAGTCTGGAACTATGTTTAACCTCAATACAACATACCATCCTCAAACTGATGGACAGACTTAGCGGTTGATATTGGTGCTTGAGGATATGCTTCGAGCTTGTGTCTTGGAGTTTGGCGGTAACTGGGAGAAATATATTCCTCTGTGTGAGTTCTCTTATAATAATAATAATTATCAGGCTAGTATTGGAATGACTCTATTTGAGGAACTGTATGGTCGGCCTTATCGATCACCGGCGTATTGGGCAGAGGTTGGAGATACAGTTCTATCAGGGCCAGAGTTGATTCAGGACTACATAGAGAGGATACATCAGATTCGCCAACGTTTGACTACAGCACAACTCAGACATAAAAGATACGCTGACAAACATCATAGGTTTTTGGAGTTTTCAAAGAACGATTTTGCCCTATTGAAAGTCTCACCTATGAAGGGTTTGTATAGATTCGAGTTGTGAGGTAAGCTAGCTCTAAGGTATATTGGGTCGTTCAGAGTACAGGAAAGGATTGGTCATGTAGCTTACATGTTAGAGTTACCTCCTCAGCTTGTCGAAGTTCATAATGTATTTCATATATCTATGCTACGCAAGGCGGAAACTCAATTCACTCCAAGAATTGATTGGAATGAATTTGATATTCGGTAAGACTTATCTTACGATGAGCAACCTATTTAGATATTTGATCATAAGATTCAGAGGCTGAGAATCAAAGAGGTTCCTTTGGTTAAAGTGAAATGGAAATTTCAAGGAGATGAGGAACTAACCTAGGAGCGGGAATCCTACATGAAAGAGCAGTTTCCATTTATTCGAGAATACATGTAACTTTAAGTTTACTTTAATTTCGAGGACGAAATTACTTTAAATTGGGGAGACTGTAACGACTACCTTAAGCTGGTGATTAGTACTAATCCAAATAGTAATTAACCTGAGTTAGGCTCAGGGTTAAGAACGGCGTACCTCGATTAGTGTGTGTGTGTGTGTGTGCGCGCGTTTGCATGACGTTTTGTGTTTATTTGGATTGTGAGATTGAAATATAAATAGGTTATGTATAATATTGGGTTATATACAAACCTATAATGGATAAATACACTATAAGCCTGGAAATATCGATACCCTGTGAACTACGAGGGAGTCGTGGCATGAATGTGCGCTCCCGTGGCTACAAATTGGCATGTCCGGTGGATTTATCGACGAAGAAATACGTGAATTATATATGTAAGGATATATATAAATATATATATTGAAATTAAAAAAGAAAAATGAAATTATATAGATTGTTTGATCTTCTCGAACAAAGAATAAGTACAGGATGTGTCAAAAATTGTGTCACGATAGCACATGTCACTTTAACATATCAACGACTCGATCAACCTCGAAATGATGCGACACGTATCTCGAGGAAAATCTATAAATATAAATCAAAAGTTGATGTTTATCAACTAATTCATTTGATAAACGAAGGCTGATGGTTAGGGAAGTTGAAATCGATCGAAACAAGTTGTTCGAGGTGCAAAATCAAGCTTAGTTGAGGAGCTTAATTGATCGAACAACTCGTGAGCATCATATAGGTATAATTTGTTTTAGTGTTTATCAAAGTTGGAATTGTTGGTGATGCTAGGATTATGGTTATTTAAGCTTTTTGTTAGTCAATTATGGTCTCTCACCTCACTAGAGGTTGTTCTCGATCAATTTTAATGAGTATTGTGGCTATTTAGGATGTTTTGGATGTGATTTGTGTCAAATTGGATCAGCAGAACTGTGTTGCTGTTGCAGGTCTGGTGCGCATAACGCGTTAGGCTTTAGCCATAGAGCGCCACGTGTACTGAGAGGAAGAACCGACATGCAGGTAGCGCGCTATCCATGTCAGGTAGCGAATAGCGCGCTACACACACCCAAATCAGTGCAGAACTGATTGAAAATTGGGTGGTTTGTCGAGAGCTTTAAAGACTGTTTTAGGAGTTTTAATACAACATAACAGACCTATATTAACTACAATTGGTCCATGATAGGTGTTGGTTACCCTGGAGAGAGTTATTGACCCATAAAGTTAGGAAATTGGACGAGAACTTAGACCGAGGTAAGTACGGATTCGCTTATTTATCAATATTGTCTGCCTATTTAGTATATATAGCTCACACATTTGTTAGTGGAATGAGGGACTATGAGGGACTATTTATACTGTGATTGTTTTTAATAAAATGAAAACGAGGTGATATAGGAAATGGTTTAGCTTCTCGGCCTATATGTAACATCCTACTCAGTTTATAGGCGGCGTGAGTTGCATTTATACTAGAGGGTTTGAGATAGAACCATGGGGCATTAGTCGATAGGCTAGAGAGCATGTCGACCAATATGTTGGTCTAGCAATCGCATTAATGGCGTCAGTGGGTAATCGACCCTAGTTTTATAAAATAAACGGGGATCATAGTATAATAGTCCAAATTACTTGTTTTGCATATGATTATGTATTGAATCTATATACTTTCCATATTCTTGTTAGATATCATTGATGCATGTTGTTATTGCATGATATCCTTGTTTACTATATGGAATGTTGATGATTAGTGTGAATACATACTTACTTAGCAAGTTGGAGCGCGCACCCAAATTAATTATTTCAGGTTCGCAACCCAACGCTTCAACCAAAGGGAAAGAAGATTTATGAGTCTCGTGTCTTCTCTCCGATGTAATGAGTCTTCTTGTATATATAAACTCTGTTTGACATATTTTAATGTATATAAACAGGGTTGGGGTGATTTAACTTTAGTTTCAGGTTTTGATAAACTCTATATTTCCTTATATTTGAATATATCGAAAAAGTTCAAAATTTTTCGCTGCGTAATACTTTGATTTATTATTTTGATATGAATATACAGGTTGAGTTTATCAGGTATAGACGGAGAGACTGTTGGCTCTAGTTAAGTCTTGCGGGGTTAGCGGGCTTAATTAGGGTTTCAGGCCGGACATTGTCCCTAATCGGGATAGGGGATGTCATAATTGATCTTTCTCGCACTTAAGTAAGATTTTGAAAGTGATATGATGATGTTATTAATTAAAGTATAATTTTTATTTTCGTTTATTTTTGCTATTTTAGGTTATGTTTTAAATTGTTATACAAATAAGATTTGTTGGCTTCTAAGTTTTTTTTTGTAATTTTTCATTTGTCATTTTTTTTTTGCTATTTTATGTTATGTTTTTAATTGTTATACAAATTAGATTTTTGGTTTTAAATTTTAATTTTCTAATTTTCATTTTTTTCACTATTTTTTAGGTTATGTTTTTAATTGTTATACAAATTGGGTTTTTGGTTTTTAAATTTAATTTTCTAATTTTCGTTTTTTTTTGCTATTTTTTAGATTATGTTTTTAATTGCTATACAAATTGGATTTTTGGTTTTTAGATTTTAAATTTTAATTTTCTTTTTGTTGCCACTTTTTAGGTTATGTTTTTAATTGCTATACAAATATGATTTTTGGTTTTAAAATTTTAATTTTTCATTTTTAATTTTGCTATTTTTTAGGTTATGTTTTTAATTGTTATACAAATAAGATTTTTGGTTTTTAATTTTTTTTTCCAGAGTTTTCTATTTATTAGATACTATATACTATGTACATGATATAACATATTATCTAAAAACAAATTAAGCTATACATAATTTTTAGGTTATGTTTTTAATTATTATACAAATAGGATTTTTGGTTTCTAAATTTTTTCTGAATTGTTTTTGTGAAAAGCTCTCACAATGTGATATATGCGACATGATGATATCATAATTGGTTGGGTAGTCCAATAGTATGGTATTAGATTTAAGAGTAAGTGGTCATGGGTTCAAACCCGGCTAATTCTATGTAATATTGTAAATATTTAATGTTTTGTGAAGATTTAAAAATATGCATAGTATTTGCAAGTGTTTTTTTATTAATTTTTTAGGCACCTAAAAAGAGCGACTTTAAGTTCACATAAGAGACTACATAATAATTATTTTTACATTTTTTTCAACATTTTTATATAATATTTTGATGCTTAGTCTTGCCCATGTGCGAAGCGCGGGATGTCGATTAGTTTAATATATACTTTACAGCGAAAATAAAAATATACCAATCATATGGTAGCACATATGAAACTGACAATGTTGTTCTTCTTTGAGACGTATTTTTGCGAGAGATTACTTAGAGAAAATTCACTGTAAAAATATTTTTTTTAAAGAAAGAAACAATTGCTTCCCATCATCTTTTACTCTTAAACACCATATCAAATCATTAGACCACTTAATTAGTTGGTCACTATGAAAATATAGTGTAAAAACTTCAATAGACTAACAACTCTCCCACTTTGATGAACTCACTCTTAGTCATATGATCTACACGTATATTCAAGTCGTTATAAAGAACTTAAAGTTTAATAAAATGTTAGAATATAATTGATAAATTACAAAAGTTAAGATATAATTAATACAACTTCTAAAGGTTAGGGTATTTTTTATCATTAGACAACAACAACAACAACAACAACAACAACATAGCCTCAGTCTCAAATTGATAAATCATTATATACTATATTTTATAAAAAATATATTTTAGTAAATTTAAATTAAAAAATCAAAAGTTCTAATAACATATATATATATATAACATTATTTTTTATTTTTATTTTTAAATCTTTTTTTATTAAAAAGAATTTGAAAGATAACCATGCAACTATTGTGACCAATTTTCTATAAACTTATGTTGTGCGTGAACTAGTTGTACCCTATAATACATTAACTCTTAATTGAATAAATTACCCATATCCAATATGTCGGACTCTTCAAAATTACTTTGGACACTTTCATTATTTATTAAAAAGAAATTAACATAACAGAGTTGGATCTTTAAAATTGAAGTAACAGAGTTGGATCTTACAATTGTGAATATTTGGTCATTGCAAAAAAAAAAAAAAAAAAAAAAAAAATCTTACAAGTTATAGTTAATTTTTTTATTAATACACAGTTAATGCATTTTTATCCTATTATATAATTTCATGATAAGTATGATAATATTTGTTGTTTAATTGCAAGTATTTCATCTTATGCCTTTCTCTCTCTTTTATTTTTGTAGAGTTATCCATTTAGAGTAGATTTTTTAATTGTACGCGTACATCTACCAATATTCATAAAAGATAATAAATATTTTCACTTGTATGCCATGCATGTTTAAGCAGTCAATTACCTATGTCTGAATTTTCAAGCATACGAGTCTTTCAAATTAGAGAATATCTAAGTCCGACCTCTAAACACATACTCATACACGACACCCACTCCCGAGTCTGGATAACATATTGCAAATAAATTCAATCTAAATAGATTTTTGGCCCAATAACTACCCCAAGTAGAATCTGTATTTTTTAACTTACCTCTACACCAATGATCATTGCGTGTGAGGTGTGCGATGTAGCATCACCCCTTTAAACTCACAAAACTAAGAAATAAGAAAAATAAGGCTTTCACACTAATGAAATAAAGTACCAGCTCTAGCATACCTAGAGAATATAAAAAAAGAAAAGAAAATGCTATTTATATTTAAAATATAACATAAAATATTTTTTTGACACGTTAAAAAAATTCATAAAAATTGATAAATCATTTTATACTAGCTTTTATAAAAAGAATATTTTAATAAATCTAAATTAAAAAATCAAAGTTTTAATAACATACAGATTAACATCATTTTTTTTTTTTTTAAAGAAACTCAGTTTTTGATTGAAAAGAATTGACAATTTTTGTGGCTTGTAAATAGTTTCAAAGTTAATTGATTTTCGGCCCAATCCCTCCAATAAAAGTTATTAACTTTGTAGAAATTATATTTTTCACGTCAACTTTACCTCTAAACCTAAAAAATGGTTCTTAAGTATACGTAAGAAATAAAATAAACAAAGTGGCTCACACTAATGAGCCTTGTTTGGTTAGGGTGGAGTTGTGGAAGTGAGATGACTTGCCGGGAAGTTGAACTAATCTTGTTTGGTTAATTTTATATGTTACTAGTCGTAGTCCCGCGTATTGTGCACTAAATTAATTATATGTTTTGTTAGTAAGTTGATAAATATGTTTTTTTCTACAAAAAAAAAATGTTATTCTTAAATGATATAATTGTAATTTTATACAAAGGCAAAAACGTTAGAATCATGTAAAAAATGTTATTATCTCAATTAAATAGTATTATTGGTCTGCTAAAGTAAAAAAAAAAAGTTATCAAAAAAAACTTCAAAGAAAAAGTTAGAAACAAAAAAAAATAGAAAGATGTAATATTATTAAATTATTAAATTTAGATATATACTCTAATCACTAAAAAAATTACTTCAAGATAATTCAAACATACAACACATACTAAAAACTGGAAAATAAACATAATATAATAAATGTATATAATTCTTACCACCCAAATTCTTAAAGGTAGATTCTGAGCCTCTGATGTTGAAGGACCCAAGACATAAACACCAACAGTTTGCCAAGAATCAAAATTAATGATAAATATTTATAAAATTAGATATTGAAAGAGAGTTTGAGAGGTAAATGAGTCATTGAAAAGTATTGACTTATATAGTGAAGAGAATGATTATGTTATACACTTGGGTAGGATGATCAAAAGTCAAAAATTGAATAATTAAAGTATAATTATTGAAAAATAGTTACATAATATTTATTTGAAGTAGTGGTTACATATATAATTAATCAAATTAGTGGTTGTACATGGAGATTGAAGGGTTTTAAAAAATAATTAAATTAAATTAAAACATATTTAATTATTTAAAATTACATTTGTTTATGAATGAATATGGCTTAGTGGCATAATAGATGAATTAGTGAATGATGATGATGATTATGTTTCATACATGCTCATGGAATATCAAAAGACAAAAAGTGAATAATTAAAGTATAATTTAAAAAATGGTTACATAATATTTGAAGTAGTGGTTATATAATTTATCAAATTACTGGTTGCACGGGAAGATCAAGAGACCTAAAAAAATAATTAAATTAAACTGAAATGAAATATATTTAGTTATTAACTTTTACAAATAATTAAGATTACATTAATTTATAAATAAAGACGGCAATGGTTAGAAATAGTTAAGATTACATTATTTTACAAATAAAGACGTTAATGGTTACAAACAATTATGATTACATTAATTTATGAGTTGGAGTTGATGACACGACATAAAAATTGATGACGTGACGAGAATGAAGCTTGAGAAGAAGCAATGGTTTCATAATTATTTGAAAAAAGTATAATTAAGGTATAATTTACAAAATTGTTACATAGTTATTTGAAGTAGTGGATATATAATTTATCAAATTAGTGGTTGCACAGGAAGATTAAAAGACCTAAAAAATAATTAAATTAAATTGAAATGAAATATAGTTAGTTAATGAAAGATATTTAGTTATTAATGGTTACAAATAAATATGAGTTGGAGTTGATAACATTGCATAAAAGCTGATGACGTGGCAGATGTTACTTTATTCCCATTTAGGGATGCAAGTGGGGCGGGGAATCCCCACGGGGGACAAGGATTCCTCGCAACGGGGATGAGAATGGAGAATTTAAATGGGGATGGAAGTGGGGATGAGGATAAAATCTCATACCTACGCGGGTATGGGTACGGGGATGGGGAAAAAAATATACTCGCGGGGATCCCCGCGGGGATTCTCAGTTGGTAATATTCGCGGGGATCCCCGTGGGGATTACCCGTGGGATATCCGCGGAGATCCATTTATATATCAAATACATCTATATACATTGTATATATCAATTTTATATAATATTACAAAGCTTTCACCCAAAACACTAGTAATAAATAAACTAATGTGATTTATAATTTTAACTTGTTCCGTTAATTATATGTTTTTTTAAATGATTATATGTTTTGTTTTGAATTGTTTGCAACTATATTTATATGTTATAGTTTATTTGGTTGGAAATTTCAATAATTGTGATTATATGTATGTGTAACATACTTTTTATAAATTTTTGAAAAAAATTAAGTGCGAAAAAAATTTCCCCGCGGTGATTCTTCGCAAATTCCCCGCAAGAATCCCCGAGGGGATATTCAATGGCGAATGAAATGGGAAAAGTTTTTTCCCCACGGGGATTAGGCAGGGATGGGGATGAGGATGAAAGTTCATCCCCGCGTGGGGATGGGTATGGGGATGGGGGGATGAATTCTTAAGCGGGGATGGGGATGGAGATGGGGTCCCCAACCCCTCCCCTCCCCATTTGCATCCCTATTCCCATTAGAGTTGGAGTTGATGACGTTGCATAAGAGTTGATGACATGGCGAGATTTTAATGAGGGAAGACTTTGGGATATGCCATGTGGCGCTACAAAAACACTGAAAATCACCACATGGACACCCCGAGGTCTTCTTTATATATATATATATATGAATAATCTGTAATGTTTACCAATTGATAAAAATAAAACAAAACTGCAACAATCAATAATAGAATTGAATATATAACGAGTAATTTTAATAAAAATAATCTAATTGGAGGCTTGCACAGAAGAAATGTCCTAATTCCAAAAAATTTCTTAATTTGGTGATTTTATTTTCATACAGAGATCTCTCGTCAGAATACGACCAACGGGATGCCCTTCCGCAACAAAGTTCACCAATTTGAAAGTCTGCCCAAATTGTGATTTGCTTCTCTCAAATAATATGTATTTCGAAAATCAAGTGAGTCTTCAGTATTTCAAACTTACTTAAATAGAATTTGACGCATTGTTTCAAAGCTATACGACTCTTTAATTTCGAAGCTAATATCCATTGGTGTTATTAACAGTCGCACATGTTAACAACACAATCGAAATTAACTGTCAAAAGAGTTAATTTCGAAATTATAAAATTAAAAAAATAAATTAGAAAACAAAAAAAAATAATTTTTATAAGGCCAAGTATCTTTGACTTTAAATATTATATATTATATATACATCCTACTACCCAATGCCACTTAAGCTTTATCTATTGGGTTTCTAAAACGAAGCTTTAAAGATAGTGTTTGTATTTAAAAGATTTCCACTCTCGTAAATTTTCAACGTGGGACTAAAGAGTTTTTTCTATTCAAACCCATTTGAGACTGTCTTAAATTCCAACATTATAAACTCAACTACTTATTCCTTGCAAGCTATGGAGTTATTTCACTGAGGACAAATTGACAAAACTATCATTCATTAATCACATCTCTATTACATGCTTTTATTGTTTGACGGGTTTTATGAAAATTCCCATATTTTATTAATTTTGAAATTTGCAACTTCCCTATTATAAGTTCAAAGTTGAACCAAACATGATAAAAATATGAACTTCCCCATAAGTTAGCTAGTTCCTTGTAAGTTAACTCCATATGAGAACTTACATGTAAGTTGGTCAAAATGAACCAAACAAGCTAGGCCTTATGAGTACCGGCTCTAGCATACCTAGGGAACATCCAAAAGTCCACAATTAAGCCCGAGGATGCATGTGATGGAGTAGTTACGAACAAAGTTTTAGTATATACTCTAATTAAGGCAGAAGTGATGGGTTAGACTCGCGACAACTGCACCATTTTCTTTCGATATTTGAGTTAGTGGTAGGGGCGCTCATTTAACCTTGTGAGATTAATCATGCCTCAATTTGAAGGGGTTGAGTCGGTTATGACACATAGAATCATTAAATAAAAGTTCACAACTAAAAAAGAAATTTATAATTTTAAGATTTATTCTTTTTTTTTTTTTAATGATAGCCATTATTAGGAAGAGGGTGCATCCAAGACATCTCTTACAAAGTCTAAGTCCTTGTTTGGTATGAGGTGGAGATATCTCCAAGGAGATAACTCATAAGGAGTTGAGAACTAATCTTGTTTGGCTGCCCAATCCCATGTGAGCTATCTCCCAACTTACGAGGAAGGATGTGTGATATCTATTAGGGAATGTGCCCTTGGTCAATCTACAAACATTATTTATATTATAATTTTAGTTAATGAAATAAAGGTTTTCGTTTGCTGTTTTATTATAAGTGATTGCATGTTTACCTTATAATAAGATCCATTAATATTTATTGAAATATCCTAAATATCCATAGTCGGTCATTATACTAGGAACTATAATGAATTAAGACTAGTGTGAATCTTGATTGATGGTCATGTGATGATCATGCGTATATGGATACGAATTGAGATCACGAGTACTTGTTAAGGAACAAGGTACTGGGTCGACCAGCTATGAGAACACCACATGGATTAAGTCATCGGTGTTACTCATGATAGGTATATCATTTAGTCTTTCGACTTGAGATTATTATAGACTTCAATATTAGAAACATGATAACTTGACACAATCAAACATTGTCTATAACGGCCCATTTTCTAAATGGACCGCCACGGGGGCCGATGCGGACCCCCAACCTGGTTTACCAGCACTAGCTGTGTCACGGCCCAAATCTCTAACGCAAGTTTTAATTCCTTAATCAGGATCACCGACCCTTGACGTGAGACCTACACTATGATACGTGCATCGACCGAGGCACGTGGTCGATGTATATTATATTTTTGTATTGATGTATGCCTAGTGTTATGTATTGTGTAAACTTACTAAGTCGGTTTGTACAGTTGTAGGCGTCGAGACGAGAGCGGGGACACGCCTCGAGTAGCGTGTGAGCCGGGGAACCGGGTAGTTAGCATTTTAGTAAGTCTTATTTAATACTAATATGAAATAAGGAATTACTTATAAACATATGGTTGTGTTTGTTAATGTAAATCAAATTAAATGCCTATAGTTGAGTAAATTAAATGGAAAGCATAAGATTGGTCTAGAGATGCACATTGACACATCTAGGAACTAGGTGAGTAATGAAATGGTGTCACTTGAGGTTGAATTATTGGGAGTTAGTGGGATATGTGACAAGAGGTGGACCATTAGATATTCCTAGGGATACATAAATCCATGGAGATCAAGGGCTAGGAAGGAACATCACCTTAATATATAATATTAGTGATCAAACAACATGCAAACCAAATCACTCATTCATTTTTGCTGGAGAAGAAGAAGGAATTGTTGGAGAGGAGTGAATCATCAAGGTGTTGAAGGAATCCATGGGAGTTGGTGAGAAATTCTCAAGCTAGGGTGCTACATCAACTAGGTACACATCTTTTTAGTTGAAATTAGAACAAGTTTTGGATTTAGGCTAATTTCAGATGGTAGATGATTGAGTATTTGTAATTGATTTATATATTTAGATTCCTCATTTCAAGCTGATAATCCAGCTATATTTAAGTTCTTAATTTGGTTTTGAAATCATAAAGATATGAATTTTTGAAGTTGCAACACCAAAACTAGAATTCTGCATGTTGTATTAGGAATCAACCTAGGTAATTTGGTCATAATCTGCCCATTTTAGATCCAAATTGATCCAAACCAGTGGCATTTGAAATATTATTTATAGAGGAATAACTTTGCTTAATTGAAGGTATTCTGATTCAAATTTTTTCATATCCAAACATGCTCTACAAATAGGTACTGGAATTAAAAAGGAAAATTTTGAAACTAAACTTGTTAAGGGCATAACTCCCTAACTACTTATCTAAATAATCTGATCTTTTAGTATGTTGTATTTGGGTATATTTTCTGCCTTTTGACCAAAATTTAATTTTTTATGAACTATAGATTAGGAGAAATAGATTTTCTAAATCCGCTGGTCGGATTAAATTCCAATAGACATATGTTTAGTAAAATCATGACATCTCTTTCATTTTAAATCAGAATTTTGAAAACTAAACCTTTCCGGAAAGCTAAGAGAGAGACCAACAATAATTGTACTGATGGAGGATTTCGATATTTAGACCATTTCATGCCTAAAAGTGCATTAAAATGTAGGACTGAAATTGAAACTTAATTTAGTCTTTAGGGGCTGATTCAGGAAGATTGATTTAAAGTCTATTGAACCAACTTGAATACACAATAAACACACTAAATTGAGCTTAAACCCACTATATTTGAACTAATGAGACAACAAACTCAGGAACTAAGGAAAAGGGTACGGGAGAGCGAATACAAGAGTTGGAGTATCGAGAGGCCAGTAAAGCTAGGACTTTACTTTGTTGTTGTGAGTATTGTAACGGCCCGAAAATTCGACTCGTGCCACGTGTCATTTTAGGGTCGTATGTGCGACCCACTTGCCGAAATGCGTATGTCCGAATCTCGAGTGGAGATGCTAATTGTGGAGAAGCGTATACGCGGAGAATTCGGGGAGCCGAAACACGAACGGGGACGCACCTCGAGTTGCGTGTCAACGTGAGACCGAGATAGTCGCTTTATGTGGTTTTAATGTGTACATTTGATACGTCACGTGATGCTTGTAGCGCGAGTATCAAAATTTTGGAAATGAGGCGGGTTGGTGCCTCGAGATGCGCGCTACTCGGATTTGTAAGGAAAACATAAAAATAAATATGTTTTGAGATGTGTCTCGAGATACGCAAATTTGCGAGACTCGAGACAATTTTGGTCAAGCATAGAGGCAGTGGACAAAGAGGTGAAATTATTGAGTTTGTCTCGAGTTTCGTGTTGCACGAATCTCGAGGACATTAGAAAATGTATATATATATATACTAGTTTGAAGACGTGCTACGCACGATTGACCCGCTTGCTTCGCTCGCGGGAATTAATTTCTAGTTAATTAATCAAAATTGAAAAGAACCTCTCCGAAAAAAAAGAAGAAGAAGAATTGGAGAAGAAATTTGGATTAACTCACATTTGAATCGAAAAGCAAAGGAAAGCAACGAATGAGTCGATGAAGGAAAGTAGGAAATGAATGATTTGAAGATGAAGGAAAGTCGTTGATTAGTTGAGTTGTTGATCAATTTGAAGAGGTATGAGAGTCGTTGAGTTGTTGATCGATTTGAAGAGGCAGTGTTCAAGATGGTGAAGAGGTAGCGTATATAGATAGATATATAGTTGCTTTTATATATATCATAGATATATATGGGGAAAGAAGTAAATATGATAGATATATATGGGCAAAGAAGTAAAATTTCATTACCACTCAAAAATTTAGTATTCGTGTTTTTATATATATATATATATATATATGAGAGAAAAGAAAAGAAAAGTGAGAGAGAGAGAAGAACCAGAGAGTGAAAAAAGAGAGAAAAAGAGAAAGAGAGTGAGAGAGAGAGAACCAGAGAGTGAAAGAAGAGAGAAAAAGAGATCGTGAGGTGAGGAAGAGATCGGAGGAGAGAGGACGGCGACGCCAGATCGGGGGAGATCGAGGGAGATCGACGCGCGACGGAGCTCTGGCTCACGGCGGCACGGACGGCCGGGACGGCCGCGACGGCCGCGCAGTGACGCGACTGCGCGGTGGTGGGTGACGCTCGCGTGGTGGACCGACGAGGAGATGCAGCACCAGCGGCGCACGCAGGGAGGTAGCGGATCGGCATCGGCGGCGATCGGCGCGGAGAGTGGACGGCGCAGCAGCAGCGGCGGCCAGCGGTGCGAGCAGCGACGACGATCGGCTGCGCGGCATGGCTGCTGGGCTGCGCGGGGGAGACGACGGCGCGGCGAGGAGGCGCAGCCAGCAGCAGGGGTGGCACGGCGGCGACAGTAACGCCGGCAGTGAGCGCGGCGGTGACTGAGCGGCTGCGCGGCGGGGCTGCTGGACAGCGCGACTGCTCGGTGGAGGAGACGGCAACGCGGCCGGCGGCGGGGCGGAGCAGGCGGCGCCGGCGAGTGGCAGCGGTGGCGCGACGGTGGTACCGGCAGCAGCGCGGTGACGACGGCGGCGTCGGCGCAGCAGCGACGTCGGCTCAACTGCGGCAACGGCGCGGTGAACGACGCGAGAGCGTTGTCGGACCGATCGGAGGCGTGAATCGACGAATGTCGACGACGCGATTGAGGTGAGGTGTATTTCACCTAATTTTGAATTGTGATTTGCATGATTTAGTAGCTAAATGTACGAATGGACACCAGGGACTTAGGATGCTATAGTCAGGTGTGGGTGCGTATCGAGACGCGAGCGAGTGCGTTTTTGAGGTACGTCAGATTCCATCTGAAAGTCATTTAGGGTTTACTTTTCTATCATTGATTGCCTATTCGTGGTTGTTGGATGTTATTCCCCCTATTTTTGTTATTGATTTCCGTGACGCATTTGGGTTGAGGGTCCAGTACCGGTGGTTTGGGCCTGCGTGTATCCTGTTTTCGGGCTGGGCCGTTACATACTGCTATTCTTGTTGTATTTATGACGCACTAGGCTGTACGCGGGTAATCAGGTGAAAGGAAGTGGGTGCTGCCACTGAAAGGATCCTGGGGTATGGAAACCAGGTGAAAGGAAGTGGGGCACTCACTGAAAAGATCCTGGGGGTTTGTCGTACAGTTTAGTGTGACCGGGAGGAGTACACGGTTTGTTTCTCTCATGTTATTTATTCATGTCATGATCTTAGCACGGTTGCAGTTTTAGTTCGCATGATTAATTGACATGTTTATTGGTATGTCTATATTTCTCATAAATGCTCGGTGTACTTTGTTGGAATCTTACTAACTATACTCTCCATCTTACTTTTCGTGATGGACGAGTGCAGACCCTGCTAGTAGAGGCAAGGACATTTTGGGCGACTTTATTTGACCGCACGCGGTCAAGGACCTACTAGTACGTGCGATTTTGATATTTTGCTTTACTTTTGGGAAATGAGAGACTGAATAGACTGTACTTGTATATATTACTGTTTATATTGTCGTCTATATACAGAGTACTCTCCCCGGGTTTTCCACAATATGAGTTGTTCTATAAAATAATGCTTAATACGATAATAAATGTAATTGTTTACTTGCCTTAAATTTAAGACTTCCGCTGTTGTTTTAATGAATAAACTATCGAACTAAATTGCTTAACGAAGTGGAGTTAACACGCGTATCGAGGAGACGTGTTGTGGAAAATGGCGTCAGTGGCGCGTGGGACCCAGTGGGTCAAGGATCAGACGGGATCGCTGGGCCAGCGCCTCCCCACGTGGCGACCTCGGGATTTTGGGCCGTCACAAGTATACCCAAAGGCAAATTTACTTGGCATGTCATTTCTATTAATTGTTGTCTTTTTATAGTCCTTTTGACTATTTTGTCTTTGTATTCTTATATCATGTGCTCTTTGTGTCTATGCTCACTTGATGAGTCTAGTTTGCATGATATCCATTAATTTGATTTGAGTCATTGATTCTATCACATGCTATGTCTATTCTTTTTGTTTTAAATGTGAATTGAATGATAAATAGCATGCTATTAGGCTAGTGAATATCTTATAAATGCTTAAGAGGACTTGTATTCCTTATTTGTTTAGGTGTGTAGATGTGTCTATGCCTTGACAATCCATACTTAGTATTTCTTGAAATTTAAAAAGTAGTTTTTTTGCATTTAGGTCCCGTACTCGATCGAGGTGTGCGCGACTCACGGGGTTAGAGTCCCTGGGATGTCGGCACATGTTACTTGACACTCTATGACACTCGGGGTTACAGTCCTTGAGGTGGTCTACATACCGGGGTTAGAGTCCCTTGTAATACTTGGGTTATAGTCCTTTGTGCTATATGATTATTGAGTCGGAGTGACACGTTTCACTGCCGACCGGACCTAAATCACCACTACTTAGCCTAGTGACAGTATCACTTGTTTAACTCTGGTATTTACTCGCATATAGTTTATTTTCTAGTTTTCCCATTTATATGCTTTTAAATATCATTTGAATATTTGGAAATGCAAATTAAACTTGTTATCAGGGATTACTGTTTTATTCTTGTACTCACCGTCCTTTTTATGACGGTGGGTGCAGAGCCGTCTACCAGCAGGCCGGGCAAGGAGAAGATCAGCCGTCTCCTGCATCGATTGTAGGTCTTCTTTTGGTAATTTGATTGTATATGTTATATATGTCTTTCAGATACTATTTGAGGTTGTATATTGGGTTGAGTGTTAGTTTTCCCGACTTGACTTAGTCTATTTTACTGTTTCACTGCATTTTGAGGACTATATATATGTGATGTCATTTCCTGGTGTTCCACACTTAGGATTTTATAAATGGCTTCCGCGTAAGTTACTAATTGCTTATGCATTAATTTAATAAAGAGTTTTAATTAACTCTAAATTTTATAAACTGGTAGGACTAGTGTATTACTTATCATGAACACGAGAAAAGAGACGTCTAGGTTGTAAAGGCTGACTAATACGTAGTTAAGTCCCGCGTGGAATGATTAGGGCTTAATTACGGATTAGGCGGGCGGTGCCCTAGATTAGGAGAGGGGTCGTCGCAAGCTGTGTCCCATATGCCAACTCATCCACCATTTACTCATGATTAACCTCATATTACAACAATTGTTACTGGTTACTTTGTTACTGAACTCAAATAATCTGCCTATAAGATCAAGTTAATCTCAAATAAACCACAGCGGAAGTCTTTTATCATGATCAGTAAAATACAAAACAATTAAGTCATGCAATCAACTCTAATACCTAATGTGGAAAACCCATATATCATCATAGATAAAAAAAATGTACATCAATGTAACACAATATCAACAATATAAAGTCCTAGTATATCACTCACAACCCCAAATCTCAAAATAAAACGAAATATATATAATACACACGTACAAGCCTGGCTAAATGTCTCTGTATTTCTGTAGCTGCCCTTGCCCCGGCTTGTACTAGGATATGCACTCAAGCCATCACAAAAAGACAGATGACGCGTCCAGAGTAAGTATTCCCAAGGAAATTAAGTGAGTAATAATGAAAATAAATACTGGAATTTAGACAAAACTATTAAATAGACATGCGAAAATAAAAATAGGCAAGTGTGCTCATCGCATGCATATGTAATAGTGAAAGCTCAAAGTGTATTCCTAACCCCTAGGGTTTGACTAGCACCATACTTCGGACTCCCACCAGACTACTGTCGGCGAGTAGCACTCAAACAAGGCCAGTATCTGGATCCGTTAGGTGGTCGGCGTGGAACTTACGACGCACCTACACGTGCCCGTCACAACTCTCGGGTAGCCTTATTCACCGAGATGACATACGTGCTATGGCCTAGTGAACATACACACAGAAATGGCACGGAGGGAGAGCCTCAACGTCCGTCCATTACAACACACCAGGAATAGAGTAATGAAAGACAGAAAATGAATTCAAAAGCAAAAGTAAACACTGCTATAGAAATTTCATTGGGATACTACACATCTCACACCACACTCGGTGTCCCGTCACTAACTCCCGGTCCGACTTCTCCTAGTCCAAGATATCTCAAATTATAGCCCGTACTGACCTATTTCCATGTATAAATGATATGAAGTCATTTGTATGTGTGTTAAGTCATTTCACACAATTTATGTCAAAACAGTAGTACATTAGCGCGCTAGGCCTGGGCATTAGCGCGCTAGATGCCCAGACAATTATACGTTCTTCATCAGGAAGAACATTAACGCGCTAATTTTCTGGCCTAGCGCGCTAATCGCGCTCTGTACAGCAACCCGCTGTAAATTTATGGGTTTTCCAACAACACAACTTCAAAGCACTTTAAACTCATCTAAACAACAATTCAACATCCACCAAAACATCACCAACATCTCTCAAATTAAGATCAAAAGATAGATAAATGTGTGATGTTTTGGGTTTTCACCTTGGATTTGATGTTTTCTTACCCCAAGCTCCTCAAATCACCAAGAAAATCACCAGACCCTTGTTTCCTTCTCCTCCAATTTCGGATTATGGGATAAGAGAGAGAAAAGGTGGTGGAAATAAGTCAAATTAACTTATTTATGGTTGAATTTTCATCACCACTCACTTGTGCATCTCTAGGCCATCAAATGAACCTTATTTGCTCTTATTCTAACCCCTCATGACTCAATTTTTGACACCAATGGCACACTCACCCTTGTATTTAACTCAAAAAGTGGCATTTCGGGTGTTTCGATGCTCGGTTTCGCGTCCCGAACCGCGACATACGCGTACCACCATGTCCCTAACCACCAAATATTATTATTTTGACCAATTTTATTCATTTTATGTGTGTATTATTTTCCCCCGGCCTAGCGTTAAGTCGGTTAGACTACCCGGAACCTGCGTCGACACGCATATCGATGCGACTACTTAACACACGGTCTTCCACGTCAAATGTAATATAACATACACATCGCAAATTAAACAATTCAACACACAAAAATAATTATTTACCTAGCTTCAGGCGCGAACAAGCCTAATTGCGGGTCCCATGAGCGTCTGAGCTGTCAGCCACGTCTGCAACCACGTCAGAAATAACGGCGAATTATATGCAGGCCGTTAAATTGTCTTTAACTGTACGATTATAAAGATTGTGATTGGTTATCATGAGAATAATATGTGAAGGTGTGTAATCAAGATATAATTTGTCATTTTCGTATAAAGAGAGATATCAGTGGATCCTTCGATATGTTAGATTGGTAAATGGTCAAATCCAAGTGAATCGATATGATTAATATCATTTGGATGTTTTCAGTGTACCTAAAGATCGAGAATAGTACGATTCAATATTAATGATTATTTCTCATGCCTTATGACTTGTGAACCAAAATGATTTTGGTTCACTGCCAACGTCGCGTGAACTTATTGGGTCGCACACAAAGAATGACTTTGCGCAATTTCAACTGGCAAGAATAATAAATTTTATATTAAAAAATTCATGACATAAAAACTCTTACGATTTGTTATATGATAAATTATTAATAGGGGTATTTGTGTAATTTGCTTGAATTACCTAAAATCAATAATAATATTACGAATATTTTTTTAAGTGAGTTTATCTACACATATAAAAAGAGGTTGAAACCCTAAAACGAAATAAGATTTTCTTTTTTACTATTTTCAAGTTCTCTGGATTTTAGGAGAGAAAGAAAAACATATTCAATCTCTCTTGGGGCTAGCACTCCAAATTTTGGTCACCGTTCGTGTATGGATTTTTGATAGAGGACGCGTATTTGAACATCTTGAAGATCGAATAATCGAAAAGAAAATCACGGATTAAGATATGGTTTACTTTTGTAGATGTAGTTTAATGAAACTTATTTTCAATAATGTTGGGGTTTTTCAAAATTGTTTTGAGTTTTTTGCCGCGTATGAACCCCAAAATCTAACAATATCCCTCCTCACTCCATAAGGAGATAACTTCCGCGAGTTATATGGACACGATTACCCCTCACAAATTTTCATTTAGTCATATCCCTACCCTCTCAAATGCTTGTTATTAATCTATAGTAAAAGATTAAATAAATCATTCATTCATAAAAAAATATTTTTCAAGTGAGAAGTATTTTTAACAATTATCATTAGTTGTATTTTATGGTATTTATTATTAATAATTATTCCAAGTAAATATAAAATACTTATAATTATTTAATGTTGTTTAATATTTTGTAAATAATATTTTATGTTTTTTTATTTAATTCAAGTTTTTTTTTTGTTCTGAATAAATAAATAGTAGTTCATGTGGTGAATATAAATGATGTTTTCTTTTTTTATCTTAAAATTATGTTTGAAGGATATTTATGTCAATTCTCCCACATTTTACAATTTTTAAGAATTTGTAACTTCCTTGCAAGTTCAAAGTTCAACTAAACATGAAATATGAACTTACACTGTGAGTTAACTCCAAAGAATTATCTCTCGCTCGCACTTGGCAAAAACGAACCAAACAAGGCTTAAAGTTGCAACAACGCATGTTATATGGAATTAAATTATTGTGCTTCCACTTTTGGATTTTATCATCTTAGCGATACATCGTGATCAATGTTTAAATAGAGTACAATAAAAGAGCTCATCCATGTAGTTGACCACAACTAATTTGAGATTGAAACTTTGTTGCAACATTGATGGCATATCGTTATTTTTTTTGAAGAGAAATTTCATTAATCATTCATGGCTCAATACATGATCAGGACCTAACATAGAATTAAGTACATTGATTCACAAATCCTACTTGTTCAAACAAACTACCATTAACTTGATTGTAAATGTGAAATTGAAATAGTTTGACAATCAGGGACTGCTCTCTACAACATTGAAACTCATGACAATACACAAAACTATTAAAACCACAAAATGAATAATAAAACATCCCAACAATGAGAAGAAAACTTAAAACTTCCCGATAAGGAGAAGACAAATCAAAGACTTCCAACTACGGAAGAAAACTAACTATAAGAAAAATTAAAGACAAGATCGATATAGCACCGTACAAATTCACGCACCACCATTGATGAAGATGCACCGCAATAAGGATGGATGAATCTCCACAAATCTGATTAGATCTATTGGTTATTGTGTGAACAAAATGCAAAAGGAATTTGATTGGAACCACCGTCGATCAAAAAGGAGGATCGGCGGTGGTTCAAGAACAAAAATCACAAAAGTGAATTCGTTGACATATCGTTATTCTTTAATGCATATTGAACAAACTATATTATAGATTATATGTTCTGCATTATTCGAGGAACATTTGTATACATAATGCGCAAAAATGAGATTTTTTTAGTGTCTCACAAACTTGACACTCACAAACTTATTACTTTTTTTGTCTAGACTATCTGCATTAATTTGAATTAATCTAATACTCCAGGCTCGAGCTGGGTCGACCTATGAAGAGGTAAAGTTCTTTCAGTAGTGATTTTCTGCATTTATGGAGTCTCACATATTACTTTATGTTAGTGTAGAAGTTTGATTTATGAATTCAATAATATTAATTTATTTTACATGTTAAATTAAACTCTATCCAGAAGAAATTGAAGTTGGAGCAAGTTGCCTGCCAGAATATTAAAAAACTGTGACGCCTCCTTCTCCAAATAAAGGCACCGCCCGGCCTAATCCCTAATTAAGCCATAATCTCCCATATAGGACCTAACAAGAAACTAGTCAGCCTTATTTAAACACCTAAAAACCTACCAATTATGCAGTATTACCAACACGATACCACCTATACTTAACTAGATAGTTCAACTACCTAACAAATCAGAGTTAATTTAAATTTTCTATCTAACAAGTTATTCAGCGGAAGTCTTATTTTGTTACTAGTGGCAAGTTGATCCTAAGGCCTAACATATTGTGGAAAAACCAGGAAATAGTGATCACACGCATATATAAACAAAAGTGGTGATATATATAACATGTGTCTGGTCAGATGTTCCTATTACTCGACCCAAAAGTAAAAATATCATGTATATAGAAAATGTAATACAAAAGAATGCAAAACGTACAAAAATATGTCGTAGTAGTCCTTCACTGGCTCAGAGGTAGTCTCTAATATTCTATTTGCCTAGTCTGCTACTCGACTGATCTGCACCCACCGTCACAAACTAGACGGTGAGTACATGAAATTATTTAAGTAATACTGAGAGACATTGATCCACATTCCCAACAGGCAACAAGTATCAAATGACATAATTTAAATAGCAACTATGCTGAAAGAAACATCATGCAAAGAGATACTTGAGTTAACCAAATATGAAACTGACTCAAGGCTAAGTAGTAATGGATTAGGGTCCGGTCGGCCATGATCTTCATCACATCAGCCTGTACACTACAATTTGAGCTCTGCTCGATATCATTTCATTGCAAATTAAGCTCTATATCATAATTTCAAAAGGTCGTACTTATGATTACGCCTTTTCTATTCCAAGTGAATTAGTCGTCACCGGAATGTATACTTGCTAACATGCCCGAGTTTTTAAACTCGTCATGCTCACCCAAGTTATTCTTGCGCCAACAAACCCCGAGGTCTGGTTACCCCGTTCGAGGCACGTTACCTCGTGTGTCATGCAAGGTAGTGGAGAAATTCCTTAACATCCCGAAAAGTCTAGTGACCCCGTATGAAAGCTGAATTTCTATCATCAAATGACCCTAACCACAAGAACCACTTTTACTTTCAATAATGACTCGGTAATATAATCCAAGAGATGTAACTGCATACTAATGCGCAAATGATTATAGTCAAAATAAACAAACTAACATAATAGCATGTTATATCACTAACTTCCAAACACGACAATCAACATGACAAAGTAGAGGAATTGGAATTAATGATATACACAACAGAGTATGCTATGGGCAACATCATAAAATGAGAAACAACAAGTCATAGCATATGGATTTCAAAGGCAATTCAGTTCGAATAACTGAGAATGAATAAATAAATGGAATGAAATGTAAATAAATGTCTCACTTAGTTAACTTACATACAACAACAATGCTTAAGCTTATCCGGCTTCTCGTCGCGTCGATGTACGCACCCAATACCCCGTAATATCTCCTTTAGGATCGTTACATACAACAATGTATCAATCTAGATTAAAGATTAATGATTTAAAATTCTTAAATTGGTCGAAATCGGTCAAAATCGATTTCGAGACCAATTTGTCGATTTCGCGCTTTTCGAGGTAAAAACCCCGTAAAAGTCGCGTCCGAAATTTCAAATAGTTTATTTTTCATAGAAATTTATCAATTTCTATTTATTTTGTCGAAATATAATTTTTCTGAACTTTTCCTAATTTTTATGGAATTTTCCTAAGTTTTTTCATACTTTTATCTATTTTCTGGAATTTATTTTATTAAAAACTAATTTAATTTAATTAATAATTAAGTGTTTTTTTAGGGTTGGTCCGGGTTAACCTGACCCGATCCAGCCGGACCCGGGTCGGTCTGACCCGCTCCCCTCGGGTTAGGGTCAGCCCGGCCCGGCCCACATGGGCCGGGTCCGGCCTCGGTCGACCCGACTGACACATGGGTAGCCCGACCCGGGCTACCTCCCCATCTTCTTCCTTTCGTCCCGACAGCCTCCGTTTTTTTTTTCTTTCTTTTCTTGAGGCGTTGGGGTTGGCTCCCAACCCTAACCCCAACTGGTTTTGATGGCAGGGGAGACACCCCTGCCATCCCCCCCACGCACCTCTCGGCCATGGAGGCCGAACCTCCATGGTCACTACACCCACGACAATCGACTGCAACAACAACAACCGAATTCAACAACAACAACGACAATCAACAAGAACACTCAACTCACCTTGCCTTCTTCGAGCTCGGTCTCTCTCTCTCTCTTTCTCTTCTTCTTCCTCTCGATTTCTTCTCTTCTCTGTTGTGTTTTGTTTTTTTTTTCACCGACTTGAGAGATCAAATAGGATAAGGTGCTTGATGTCATCGAGATTCGTGCAACATGAATCTCGAGACAAACCCAATAATTATCCTCTTTTTCCACCGCCTTCTATGTTTGACCACATATTTCTCGAGTCTCGCAAAATGCGTAACTCGAGGTAAATTCAATGCATATTATTTTATGTTACAAACTATAGGCCATTGCATATTTAATTTAATGTGACCACATTCCTATAGCCACTATATTAAGCCAACATTAAATCACATTTAATTGAAATTACTTAATCTTACCCCACGAGTTGCTTCCTCGGGCCCACGTCGGCACGCGACTCAAGGCGCATCACTGCTCGTCTCGGTATCTGCATACCTGTAAATGATTTAGTAGTCTACACATATACAGTACACTAGGCATACAACACACAAATATAACATTTACCTCGGCCACCGTGCCTCGGTAGTGACACATATCGCGCTGCGGGTCCCACGTCACGGGTCATTTTGTCCTGATTAACGAATTAAACGTGCATTAATTTTTTGGGTCGTGACAAAAACTAAAACCCAAGCCTAATCTCACTAAAGACGAACCAAACTCTTTCTCATGTGCCTATTTCTATTCTAACTTTTAAATCCCAAATCCGAATCAACTCATTGCTCAGTTCCATTTCTCCATTTCAAAATGGATCTAAATTTTTAGCACACACATTTCGTTAAGCAAAATGATTTGGTGACCTGTTTTTGAACATTATGATTTGGTGACCTGTTTTTGAACATTATGAATGAACATCCGTTTGTTGATGTCTATTGATTTCCACATCGATGTTTGTGCGAATAAAAATTAATATGTATTAAATGGATACAAACAACTGGTGTCAATTTCAAGTGCCCCAAAAAGATCACCTTAGCATTAGCCGTTCGTTAATTCTCTATCATACAAACTTCTTTAGCTTAACTACTAACCAAAAACCTCATTGTTAACTTGCACAATACTATTGTTCAAACAAAACAAACAAGCACAAATACAATCTCTTTTAACAAAATAAAAACAAAACAAACCAACTTGCACAATAAAATCATACTCAAAACTCTTACAAATCACACTCATTCTTATTTACCAAAATTGGCACTAACCATACGTACTAATCCACCCTCTTGGACACTATCATGCCTTATATGGGAGCACTCTTCCCAACTCAATTCTCTTATTTACAAAAATCGAACTCGATACCAAATTATGGGGAATCGAGTTCCTTCCCACTCGGACCAATTATTTGTTGCCCTAATTTACTCAATCACACACCCAACACATGTAGTCAGGGATGCACACAAATTGAATCCAATCTAATTAATGTCAATTTGTTATCTGATCCAATTATTGCGAATTGAGAAATCGCAATTCAGTTCGGTCCATTAATTTTGTAAGTCCAACTTGACTCAATTTACTAAATACGGACTTGACTAGATCAAGTTATACGATTGAAAATTATAAAATTAATATTCATAAACTGTAAAATTAATATTTTAAATTAAAAATTATGCAAATCTTTATAAGTAAAAAAGAAACTTATAATTGACAAAGCATCTCTAGTGAGGTAGATAAAGTATCACTTGACAAAAGACAATTTAGGGATGTCATTGGCTCGACTCTTACTAAAGTAAAAAAGAGAAAGAAATATAATTTTAAAAATGTCGAATACTAATTTTAATTCAAAAATATTAGTTTTAACATTTTCTATATTTCTTTGATTAGATAGCTTAAAATGTGTATATGAATATAAAATTTTTTTAAGTTAAGTTGTGAATATTTAGATTTTCAAGTGTATATGAATAAATAGTAGCTGAATAATGACATACGAAGTACTAACGACATCTAAATATAGTTTAAAATTTTAAAAGTATATGCGTATGTATATTATAAAGTACATAAAGGTTAATTAGACTGAATTGTGAATTGGATCCACGCGGATTGCAACTTTTACAATCCAATTCAATTTAATAAACTCAATTATGAATCAATTAGAGTTAAATGGATCGAATCAAATTGGATCCGCAGATTCACGAATGACATGACCGCCTTTACATGTAGTTGCACAAAGTTGATCCCTGATGGGCTTCATATTGGGCTTGGATACCTGGCCCAATCCCAAGCCCTTCGCCTCCCCACACTATAAATACCAGAATCATAAGTGCCCACACAATTTTCTTCGCCTCTCTCTCTCTTATGGCGTATAGAGACAACGATTTCGACGACGGCAACTCTCCGCGTCGCCGCCGCCCGAGGCTCGCCTCGGCGGTCCAAATCCCGGCGAGTTCCCGCCGGAGCTACCGCTCCCGCTCCACCGACCGCCGGTCACCTTACTCCGGCAGGTCCTCCTCCCCTGCCCACTCCTCCGAAGATCGCCGCCGCCGGAGCCCCAGCCGGAGTCCGGACACCGGCGATAGAACCCGGCACCATCACGGTTCAGGTAGGTACAACGGTGGATCGAATTCGAACGGATACGCAAACCCTAGGAGAAGTTTTAGTCCGGAAACCCTAACCCTAGGTAGTCGTAGGTACAATCGGAGGGATTTAGAGGATTTGAGGGATGCGCCGCCGCCGCGGGGTAAGAATTCGGATGGTTCCGATGAGGAGTTGAGGGGGTTGCCGTACGGGGAGTACCGGCGGCTGAAGCGCCAGAAATTGAGGAAGAGTTTGAGGAATTGTTGTATTTGGAATGTGACGCCGAGCCCGCCGTGGAGCGAGCGGGAGGATTCGGAGACGGAGGGATTGAAGGGGTTGAATGATGGGAAGGAAGGTGGGGAGAAGGTTGTTGGAGATGAGGGGAATGGGAATTCGCGTAATCAAGAAAATGGGGGTAAAGGTAATGGTGGTAGGAGAGGGAGTTCTGGGTCTGAGTCGGATTCGGTATCCGATTCGGAGACGGATAGTTCGCGGGAAAGGAGGAAGAGGAGGAGTGGAAAGAATGTGAAGAAGAGGGGTAGGAGTTCAAGCTATAGGAAGGGTAAAGGTAGGGATTTGTCTTCTGGGTCTGGGACTGGGACTGGTGAGGAAAGTGGGGATTTTGGGAGTTCTGATGATTCTAGCGAAGAGGATAGGAAGCGTAAGAAGAAGTCGAGGGGCAAACGGAAGAAGGGAAGTAGCAGACGGAGTAGTCGGAAAACGGGTAAAACAAAAAGTAGGAGGGGGAGAGATAGTTCTGAAGGGAGTGAGGGTAGTGAGGAATCTGATTTGAGCGTGTCGAGTGATGATGATGATGCGAAAGCAAAGAAGAAGAGACGGGCGAGGTCGTCTTCTCGTTTGAAAAGGAGTAGTAAGAAGAGTAGGGCTGAGTCGTTTTCGGAGAGTGCTGAAGAGAGTTCTGATTTGGATAAAATTAAAGGAAGGGGTGATGATGTGAACATGGCTGAGTTAGACAACAGTGAGAAATTAGCTTATAAGGAGTTAATTGAATCACAAAAGAGAAATGTGGTGGATAATGAACCTCTTGTAGGGCCGGCGCCTCTGCCAAGAGCTGAGGGGCATATTAGCTATGGAGGTGCTCTTAGGCCTGGTGAAGGTGATGCTATTGCTCAGTATGTGCAACAGGGGAAGCGTATCCCGCGAAGAGGAGAAGTGGGTCTTTCTGCTGAAGAGATTCAAAAGTTTGAGAGTCTTGGGTATGTCATGAGTGGTAGTAGGCATCAAAGGATGAATGCCATTCGTATTAGAAAGGAAAACCAAGTTTACAGTGCTGAGGACAAAAGGGCGTTGGCAATGTTTAACTATGAAGAGAAGTCAAAACGTGAGCACAAAGTTATGGCTGATCTTCAACGTCTCGTGCAACGGCATATCGGCCAAGATGTTGGTCCAACTCACGATCCTTTTGCTGGAAAAGCTGCTGATGCTGATGATTCTTGAATGCTGATGATTCTTGAATGCTGATTCTCATGTATGTTGCTTTACATTCTTGATTTTCATGTTTACTCTAATATGTAGAATATCTTGTTGTAAGGTGCATGTTTTTATGAATGATGGTGAAAAATTGATGAAGTCGTTCAATTCTCTGTGTTTTCTTACGTTTGTTGTAGTTTTAAGTCGTTTGGCTACTGAATAAATGACCATCTTGTTATGATTATGTTTTATTTAGCAAATGACATAATCGACTGTTAGATAAATGACTATCTTGTTATGATTGTGTTTTATTTAACACATGACGTGATGATGTTCGTGAGTTATTTAACTGTATACTGTTATAAATGACTATCTTTTCGTTAATCTGATCATCCTGTTCCTGGAATCCTGGTGGAGAATTGTTCTTTCTGAAATATTCATTCTATTTGGACTTGTAAGGTTTCTGATGATAGGTAGTCTAACTTCGCTCATAAATCGTTGTTGCAATGTATAGTTTTATTTCCCTGTTTTCCTTTCTTTTCAACTTTCAACTTCACATCACTATATCTTGTGCTACTAGACATTCATTGGATCAACTCCAATGGCATCCTACTCTGATGGTAGGGATGGACATAAATTTAAAAAGAGTAGAGAAAACTACAAATAAAACAAATCTCGATAATCACAAGGTAGTTCAGGTTAATGAACCTTTCTTTTGGTTTGATATGTTTTACAAGAGGTTAATGAGCCTTGTTCTAAGATATAAACATTTAAACATCTAGTTGAATTGAAAATTTGTTATTAAATTCGTAATAATCATCAACTATTATTAATGCTTGTCCCTCAAACAAAAAAGGAAAAACTATTGTTGATGCTTAACTTATAGAGGATACGGTGGAACTTTAGCGAAACGATTAAGCATATACAAAGAAACCATTTAAAGTGTTGGAGAACAAAATTAATTTTCCCTTCAGCTGCTTCTTTTCCAATCAAAGAAAAGAAAAGAAAAAGAAAAGAAACAGTTTTTCCTTCCAAGTCCGTGATTGAGGATTTTTCTTAATAGGAGAAAAGGAACAAAAGGTCATAACAGAAGGCTAAAAATGCCAGCAAGGAGTAAAACTAGAAGAACTCCATAAAGAACAAAACACGTGAAGGTCACTAATCATGATATGCTTCTTGGGCTAGGGAGAATTGATGACTTTTAGGTGCAGCAGTGAGCGAGCTTCCTATATTAGGCTGACTACTATGGATAGCTGGATAAGAATTAAGCAGCGGTATGGTTGCATATGGGCGGGTTGCTATTTTTTCTACCTTGTCTCACTTGTACATGAATTGATTAGGCATATATCATTGATCGTTTTACTGATAGTCACCAAGTGAAGTTAAAATTATGTAGATGTTAAGGATATCACTTGCTTAAACCATCTAGAGGGCGACAGGAGAATGGATAAGCAGAAGTGTTACATATAGGTTTTTGTATAATGCTATGTATATATGTGGACTGGTTGTAAGATTTCTAAAATTTGGCTTAATTGTGGCCACACTTTATACGTACATCATCATTAGATTTTGATCTAATGGTCAATGTTTTTGTGCATTTATAACTATACATGGGTCATGAATGCATGAAACATGAAATGGACAACACTTGTTAAGATTATCAATATAGTTTCGATGGCATCATAACTTTGTTGTTCCCATTGCAAAATTATATGTATATCTATGTCTTTATATACGGATAAATTAACTCTTCAATAGCGGGTTATAGAAAGAAAGAAGCTTCTTTGATTTGAGGCAAAAATGTCATCACCATCCTATGTTTCAGTGCTAGCTAGGTATGGATGACTCATTCTCTTAAGTCAGTTTTTAATGATTTTTTGTTCTATCTTTTTCAAAATTCTTTTTTGAGGATGTACGTCTTTCCTTTGTTGTGGTAGAAGTCTTTTGGGGAATGCTCGTTATCAACTTTTGGTGAAATTGTTGGATTTTTCAGAGCTTGTTTGCCTCCTTATTAAGCATAACCGCCCTTCATCCCTCTATCATCAATTACAACCTTTTTCTCTTCCTCTCGGTCACAAAAAAGAAACATGCTATTAGAGCCGATGGTTCGGCTAGGAAAATCTATCTTGAATGAATTTCGGTTCAAGGTGGAGTGTTGGAGATGTACGGACTGGAAGTTAGTCCCACATTGGATAAGTGTGACTTCATAAAGAAGTATATAAGCATGGATCTCCCCTCAATTAGTGCCAAGGTCATTTGGTGTAAAAACGTCACGAGTCGGAGGACAATATCGGTGTTGGCAGAGATCCATTGGCTTGCTCAAGCATGCAGGCCTAACAAAAAAAACAAAACAATTTGACCCATTCCTTTTCTATGTTCAAGTGGGGCTCACCGAGTCTCTCAACATCGAACCAACTTTAAGTAGTAGGATGAACTAGGAATCCTATTATCTTTTGGATGTCTTTGTTGATTAGTGATTTAAAGAGTATTTTTCTCTTCAGCATGAAGCTCGAGACTCACCTTCTAATACTTGGTGGATGGTGTTCCTCCTTTTTGCCTCAAATCAAAGCACTTTCCCTCTTCATGTAATCTTTTCTTGAAGAGTTAATTCGTCTTAAAGACATATATAAACTGGTATAGAGCCTTGAAGAAAGGTGAGATGGAGGACACGACTATTGGCATCGTGAGATTCGGATTGAAGTACACCTTCAAGAGTCTTTGCAGAAGAAAGTTAAGCTGCAGGCTGCAACACAAAAGAGAAAGCACATGTGTGACTTTTCTGTGCTTGACTTTTGTTGGTTGTGGTTGACTTTCTTTAATTGAGGAGAGAAATTTATTTATTTTTTTCTTGATTAGAAGGATTGCACAACAAGGAGTTGATTCGTAAAAAGGTTGTTAATAAAGTGATCGCACAAAAAAAAGGAATCTCGCACAAATTTTATAGGTGACAACACACAAATCGATGATTGACAATTAGTTCAACCAACGACTAAAAATTGATTTTTTGGTAATGAAATCATGTGAGATCAGATTTGAATGCTTTTATTTTGCATTGGAATCTTGAAGTAAGATCTTTAAAGTGACTGGTGTTGGTTATCAATTTACTCAACATAGATGACTTCTTCTAGGTCTGATAATATAAATATACGATTAATAAGTTTGATAATAAACAAAATCTTAGTTTATGGAAATTGAGAGTAAAGGATATGCTTATCCTACAAGATTTGGAAGCAGCGATTCAAAAATTGAAAAGCCTATAGAGATTGATGCGGAAAAATGAGGTTTGATGGTCTTGACGGCTATCAATTTGGTTTGGCTGTATGCTTGGTTGACAAAGTGGTGTATTAAAGGAAGAAAACCATTGCTGCTAAAATATGAAAGAAAACAGATGATCTTTACATGAGCAAATGCTTCACAAATAGATTGATATTGAAGCTTCAATAGTTCTCTACTTTCCAACGAAAAGGTACGAGTCTATTTCAATGTTTTAAAGATTTTAAACATGATTGTTATAGATTTCGCTAATATTAGGAAAGTAGATAGTGTTTTAGACAAGACAATTGTTTAGTTATGATTTGTTGGGTTAATTTCTCTCATGGTCACCCAACTTTATTAATTATAACGTTTTGGTCACAAAAGTTGTATTTGTAGCACAAAAGTCACAAACCTTTTAAAAATCTTGCACCCGCGGTCGTCAAAACCCATTTTCGGTCTATTTTTTGGCGAATGTGCCAACGTGGCAATGATGTGGCGCCATATGGCAATTAAGGGTCAAAAAGACCCTTCACTCCAGATCGGGAAACTTTTTTTTTTTATTTCACAATCCCAATCCTCACAATCCCGAAACATGATTCACCGCAAAAGAAAATTTTTGCTTTGGTGCTGAACTCATCACTACATCATAAACATTATTTTTCATTTCCACGAAGGTAGCAAATTAATTTAAAGCAACACATCACTTGCAACATCTCAAAAAAAAAAAAAAAAATTGCAATACAATGCAAACATGTATCAATCAATTAAGAGTTGTATCAATATCATATAATTTCAAAACATCAAAGTGAAAGCATCCACACCAAAGAAAAGGCTTAATGAGGTACGAGAGAGCTAGCTAACATGAGTTCATTACAACCCGTAAAATAACAAATGGAAAAAGCTCAAAAAGCTAGATAGAATCAGGTCAAGTTTATAACATTATATTAAAAAAAAATGGAAGTTTTTTGAACATAAACATAAGTACCGCAGTGTTTTGCGTTAAGGATTTCCGAAATTGTTTTACAAAATTGAAAAAGTTACTCAATTAGTGGTCTTTTGACTCTTAATTGCCATGTGGCGCCACGTCATTGATACATTGGCACATTTGCCGAAAAATTGACCGAAAAAAGGTTTTGGTGACCGCGGTTGCAAGATTTTTAAAAGGTTTATGACTTTTGTGTTACAAAGATAACTTTTGTGACTAAAATGTTATAATTCATAAAGTTAGGTGACCGTGAGAGAAACTAACCCTGATTTGTTTGCACTACGCACCGACATCTTTTCAACACGTTATTGTATGGAAGAAAAATATAATCTTACAAAAGTGCATGTTTAAATTGTTTTTAGCTTCTCGAGAAGTTGGATAGTGAATAAAAAAATCCTTTGTTCCTGGATGTGCTTGAACTTTGGTTGTTCAAGACAAATAAAAAAAAACGATATTGTATGCTTGTGATAAAAGATTTGGTGGAGTTTTCAGGCTATTGATGGAGTGTATGCTTATAATATGGTTAGAAAGGGCGTAACATCAAATATTGTCCGAAGTAGCAAGAGCTTGAGCCTTGAGCTTGATATTGCTAACAAGTTAGCATAAACTAGTATTTTAGCGGTGTCTCAGGCTAAGTGTGAAGATAGTTACGGTGATTTGGTCCTTTGAGTTTATTCTTTGAGGTGGAGTTTGTTTATTGGATTGAGTGTCTATTTAGTTGGCCAACCTTTTTGGATATTTGGTTTGTAGGTTAGATGTGAGGAGATCGTGCTTTGTAACTGATCCTTTTGAAGGTTGAATTTGATTAGGTGATTGCTTGCACATGTTAATTGAACGTTTGGTTGGTGGATTGTAGTTATTTTTGTGATTGCTACGGTCGATTGGATTTGATTGGTACAGTTTTCACCAAGGTGGAGATTTGTTGGATTTTGGCTCAAACTTTTATTTCTATTTTAAATAGAAGTCTAGTATTTTTAGGAAGTTTGTGATTAGAGTCTAATAAGGATTTGCATTTGGAATAATGTTTTTATGTGTTTTAGTCGTATTAGGAGTATGTCTTGTGGATGTCTATACAAAGACTTTAGTTTAGTTTGTTAATTTCCAATTGGAATACTTTAGTTTAGTTTGTTAATTTCCAATTGGAATGGTTAGTAAAGATGGAGTTAGTGTGTTCGAGAATTGGGGGTTGCTTGTGTTTTGTTGGGTTTGTTACAACAATGAATTGATAGGTGAGTCAATAATCCATTGATTGGTTTGGTTATTTGGGTTTTGTCTGAATGTAGCTTTTAGTCAAGTTGGTATTCCATTGAGATTGATGCTTTTGACTATGAACCCATGTTACTCGGACCCTTCACTCTAACTCAAAGTATTTATTTTCGAAACTTAAAAAAATAATGGACACTCCATTTTAGGAACTCATTGTATTAAGAAGATTTAAAATTACAAAAAAAAGGCTTCTAAAAATGTTAAATAAGAAAGAAAGAAAAATTACAAGAACTTCCTAATGTAGAGTAAGAAATGGAAAATAAGAACAAATATAGCTATTTAGGCTAGTATATATACGGGAGTTCATATTTTTATTTTTATTTTTATTTTGGTTTCCCACGTGGTGTTCGACGCCAACCGCACCGACTAATCCACGCTTGGGCTCTATTGGGCCCCATATTCCTCCCAACCCTGTTTTTTCCATTCGCAAGACTCGAACTCTCGAACTCAGGACCTTGCTTAACCAAGTCCCTTACCACTTGGGCCAACTGGTTGTTGGTGGAAGTCCATGGTTGTAAGCATATATGTTTAAGTTTTTAGATCTTTTTTTTTTTTTTTTTTTTTTTTTTTTTTTTTTTTTCTTGAGTCCCTGGGTCCTTAAAGTTTGAAAATAGGTAGATTCGATATTTAGAGACAGACACCCGCATCCAACTCCTTAACTCTAGTCTGGGTAGCATAGCTCTGAGCATTGATCAAGTTGAATTGAGTTTTTATTTTTTTTAAGGTTGAGTTGAATTGAGTTGTTGTCTGGATTTGTATGTATTGTCATAGCAAGGTTTATTCAGTCACCATTACTGCATAAATATAGTTATACTTGAATTGCTTTATTTTTGTTGACTAATTAGGTATATTTGCATTTAATCCACTTGAGTATCGAGCTGTTGGCCCGGTCATTTACTTGATATATTTACATGGTCTTTTTAATTTTATTATTCTTGGTTAGATTTAGAATGTTTCACTCCCTTGCCCGTGAATTATTCGCAGTTAGACTAGGAATACTTGTTTAACCCAACAGATAGTGAGCTAAAACATGATTTTCGATATTCATCTTCTTCTTTATGGCCCTGTTGGTAGGCGAGGAAAATCAGTTTCTTTTATTACATTGTAGATCTTATCGAAAATGAAATCATATTTGTTGAATGCGGAGATAAGAAAAATTTCAATTTCTGATGAGAGGACTATTAAGAGATAGTCACCCAGTGGTGTTCATGCCTACCCATAGAATAAGTCTTGAGCATCCGTTGGGTAAGTTTGGTGGGAAAGTTTGACGAGGAATTGTTTTTTTTTTTTGCAAAAATCTTATTTTTAAGGAATGTTTCTTGGCTATCAAGCATTAGAATGTTGCACCGAAGCATTTTATAGATTGTGAACTTCGATTAGGCATTTATCGCCTTCCATTCTCTGATATTGGAACAAAACTTGTTACGAAATGAGTGGGTTCATGTAAGATTTGGTTGCAACTGCATCTGTTGTGGGCGTGCTTTGCAGAATTTTGATAAAAACTCAACTATGTTCTGCTTCTTTTATATTTAATATGTATATAATATTATATGCAAATTTTTTTTGGTTAGTGCATGTAGAGATAGTATATGTTTAGTGCAGGAATGAAGACGATAAAAGGGTTATCTGCAACTCTATCGACCGTGAAAAGCTTGTAAAGCTAACGGGACCAAGTGGGATGGAAAGAGAATTATGGTTATGTGCAAAGGAGGCAAAGCTGCAAATGCTATAGCTCCACAAAAGGTACTTTGCGTTTAACTGAATCGCTCTTACAGTGTACTCGAGACACTCACACTTACCATTAAATGACCGAAACGAGGTGCGTGGTCAATCTGAAAAAACCTTAGAGCTGTTATACTTTTGGTTAAACTGTCAAAAGAGAGAACTTTCCATTCAAGCCATTGATTGGAGAAATCTTTTAGTGTTCTTTATATCTTTTCCTGCAGTGCACTTCGAAGAGCCATTGATTGTGTTTCAGAATGAACGAGTTTACCTCTTAAGAGATTTCTTATTCTTTTAAATCTAAAGCTCCCTTATTTTTTCTCCATCATCCCATCCTTGAAACTTCAGTGTGGGAAAAGAGAGGAAAAGAAAATATGGTGAGATCTCTTTCTGCCTTCTCACCCATTAGTTTCTGGTTCTTGACAGACTGTTTTGAATTCCATTTCTTTGACTGACGAACGTGGTTGTAGTAGTAGCAGGAACATCGTGTTTAAAAATGTGGAATGGATGGCAATCATTTTTTAGTCTAAGTGTATCTTGTATTATCATGAAACTTTTTTCTTGGTTTACAATAAGAGAAGTGCTAGACTAACAACAATATGTTACACTCCAAGACAAATTGGCTCACAGAAGTATTCATGTATGTCTCGAAATGCGAGTATATACATATCCCGATGCATAACACACGGGTCAAGGTCTCAAGAAAGGATCTTGTGAGCCAAAGTGTCTTGTGGTGTAACCTTTTTGTTGTCATTCTAGCATCTTTATCGATTTTTGCGGGTTCTTGAATTTTCTTTTGCCCTTGTCAGGAAATAATTAAGGTGTAGAGGTCGGCATTCAAATGCTACCTAACGGTTCGAAAAAAGGTATCTAAAAGAGTGAAATGTAGATATTTGCGCGATGTTGAAGGTAAGTATACCATGACATACATTTTCATTGGAGGTAAATACTCTATGCATATGCATCCTAGAAGTCCTAACCCTATGCCTAACTCAAATTCATGAACCAGAGCCATATGATCGGTGACCTAATTTTTTTGCGGCCAGGCTTTGGAAATCCTAGCGATTGACTTCTAAGGCGTCGAGGTATTAGAGGGGACTTCAGAAAAGAAAGAAGACTGACCCTTTAAAAGAACAATGTGTACAAAAACACAATTTCTCAGATTGGGTGTGCAGGCAATTGCAGGTGGAAATCATCCTTGAAGGATTCATGTTGAAGCCTATGTCATAAAAAAATCAAAGGAACTTAAAAGAACAATTTGTGTATATCATATATACTGTGTACATGTAGCTTGTGCAAGTTTCATACGAACCGCTAATTAGGCTTGTCTGTTTGTTCCCAGTAAGCTTGCCAGCTTAACATTCATGTACAAGTATCTGTGCCCACCTTGTCTGGCTTTGATATTTATTTCTATGACTATATCTACAACTGTATTATAGATTAAAATAAAAGCAAGTACATGGAACAACTGTGAAAGAAAAGAGGGGAAAGAATAGAAAGCAAATCAAAGCTGAAAAGTTTCCACACTACGCCTGGATAAACGATCATTTGTCCCAAATCAACTTAATATTCTATTAAATTCAAAAATAAAATAATCTAAAAAAAAAAAAAAAAAAAAAACGAAAAGAACCAAATGAGATGGACAAGACATTATATTATTTGTTGAAAGCAAGGTTGAGGGAGGTTAAGTAAAAAAAAAAAAAATCCAAATGAGAGGGCTCCCAAAAATTATTTGTATATTGTTCAAGATGGTCATAATAACATGGACTCATTATGGATGAAAGCTGACTAAATTACTTGACTTTATCATAGAGAGGCAATTGGTCAATGGAGACTAGTGGAGTGATAGGTGGTTGTGTTGTTGGTCTTCTTTCATTTCATCGACATTTCTGAAATTTGAAACTTATGTTGTAAATTGGATGACCTTTTAATCGAGCTTATGAATGATCATATTGTCAAGCATGACTCTCACATTGAATTGTAACATCAAGCATGACTTCTATATTAAATGTAACTTGTACAGTACATGTAATTTGTATTCATCTCGAATATACAATCACTTGTTCATGTATTGTCATATAACTTGTAATCTTGTGTGATATGAGACTTTTGTGTAACTTGCACACTTTGTGCAGCTACTCATTCTCATCATATCTAAGAGCTTATATAAGGGAGTTCCTTCACTTGTAAAGAACACACCAATGATGGAATGGAAATCTCTACATTTCTCAACTCTAGCTCTCTTCTCTACTTGTTCTTGTAGTCTTTAGTTCATGTTTCTCATACTTTGGTTTTACAAGTTCTAGTTGGCCTACAACTTAGTTTACAACACGTTATTAGTGTTGAGGCATGTGTCATAAGTCAATCTACAAACATTATTTATTTTATAATTTTAGTTAATAAAATTGAGGTTTTCATTTGTTGTTTTATTATATGTAATTGCATGTTTACCTTATAGTTAGATCCATGTGTATTTGTTAAAATATCCTAAATGTTCCTAGCCGATCATTATACTATGACCTATAATGAATTAAGGCTAGTGTGAATCTTAATTGATGGTTATGTGATGATCATGCGTATAGGGATACGAATCGAGATCATGAGTACTTGTTATAGGAACAAGGTACTGGATTAACCTGCTATGAGAACACCACTTGGATTAAGTCATAGGTGTTACTCGTGATAGGTATATCATTAGTCCTTCGACTTGAGATTATCATAGACTTCAATATCATGAGCATGGTAATTTGACGCAATCAAACGTTGTCTTTAACCAGACGATTATCAAGATTGTGATTGGTTACCATGTGAATAATATGTGAAGGTGTGTAATCAAGATAGAATATGTCCCTCTCGTATAGAGAGCGATATCAATGGATCCATTGATATGTAAAACTGTTAAATGGCTAAGTCCAAGTGAATTGATATGATCAATGTCATTTAGATGTTTTCAGTCTACCTGAAGATCGAGACTAGTATGATTGAACATTAAAGGTGACTTTCCATGCCTTGTTTTTAATCAAATGATATCACACGACAAAAAATATGATATATGTTATTCATTAGATTGTATCGATTTTGATATTTATGCTACTTGGGTAATCATAATGCTTTGTTAAAAATCGCTTATGACTTGTGTACCAAAATGGTTTTGGTTCACTGTCAATGTTGCATGAACCTATTACGCCGCACACAAAAATGGCTTTACATAATTTCAATTGGTCCAGAGTAATGAATTTTATATGATAAAATTTATGACATAAAAGCCTTAATTTACAATTTGTTATATGATAATTTATTAATATAGGCATATGTGTAATTTACTTAAACTGCCTAAATACAATAGTTGTATTACAAATAGGATTTTAATTGATGGCTTATCTACACATATAAATAGAGGTTGAAACCCTAAAACGAAAGAAGATTTTCGTTTTTGCTAATTTCGAATTCTCTGGATTTTGAGAAAGAAAGAAAAACGTTTTCTATCTCTCTTAGGGCTAGCAATCCAAATTGTGGTCACCATTCGTGTATGAATTTTCGATAGAGGACGGACGCTTGAACGTCTTGTAGATCGAACACTCAGAGAAGGAAAACACGGATTAAAGTATGGTTTTACTTTTGTACGTCTACTTTAGTTGAACTTATTTTCGATTCTGTTTGAGTTTTTCAAAAATTATTTTTAATTTTTCGCTGCGTATGAACCCCAAAACCCTACAATTAGCACCAAATTGCTCTACAAGAGGAGGTCTTGAAGATCAAAAAGCTTTTCAAAGAGACAACTAAGAAGGTATATTTTTTGCTAATTTATATAAGTTCAATTTATTTTCATGTTATCATAGTTAATTTCTTTTTTGTTACATGCATTATTTATGTATATATATTTTATTCATACATTATGCATTGTAACATCACCGACTGCGAAAGTATGCTCTGTAGTTACGTCTTGGATGATCTTCTACATCAAAAATCAAAAGTCAATGTGACAGAAATAGTTTTTTTCTCTATATTATAAATGATTACTTGTGTTTTGATTTTATAATGCAAATAACACTATGAATTTGGGTTGATAGTGGGTAAGTCTTGTCCCTGGTAAAGCTAAATATTGAAAAGAATACGGGTTATCCCGTTCGAGTAGGCATGATATTAAGTAGACATTGTCTCACCACCCAACCCGGAGGTTGTCTCACCAACTCATACGAATGATACATTTTATTTATGAATGAATCAAGTTGTGAACGTATATTTAATCATATGTTATGTCTTTTACATAAAAAGAAAATTAATTTATATTACATTTATTTTCAAACTATTATTCAACCATAGTTGAATTTGTTACCTTATTATATTACTGACAAGAATTATTTGTCGTGACAAGTAGATACTACAATTTATAAATAAAACATTTATGCAAAATTGTGTGTTATACACAATCATTCGCCAATATCTCTTTAGATATTTGAAAAATGAATATTTCTATATATATCCTTTCACCTTATGGAGCTATATATATAAATACCAAAAATAATGGTAATGCTCCGAACAGCTCAAAATGAGCGGCTGGGTCTCAAGCTACAAGATTTAATCACTCAAATATTAATTATACTTTCGCAATTTTAATTACATTTATATTGAGGCTATGTGGAAATATGACTGATGAGACAATAATAAGAAGGTCACGTGGCCAACCTCGATTTATTATTGCAATAAATATCGAGTGCGCACGTCAATGCAATAAATATTAAGGATCGATTTCTTATATCATGGTAGCTAAGTAAAATAATGAGATATCATAAATATAATATCGCTCTGGTCCAATTAGTTCAGCTTCAAATTAAGAAGCATATGTTGCAAATAATGATCATGATCGCAATAACAAATTTATGGACGTGGAAAATGTGAAAATATATGGTAAAGGTCCTATTGACAATTCCATTAAAAGTTGAAATAAAAGTGGTGCACCACAAGAAATGGCAAATTATTATTAACAATGAGCATGTTCAAAATTGTGACCAACTTGTCACGTTTGAAATATCATTAGGTCCAAATATTGTCATACTCAAATACTTTGATACCTTTACCATGCCTTCAAAATAAAAGGCAAAATCATGAATTTTATCATCGAAAATGACTAAATAAATTTGACACATCAAGATATGTTCTAATCATGAGCTAAATATAGGCGACGAATTTACGTCTTGTACATGTATTGTGCTACATGCATGTACATTATAATATAAAAGAGAATATTTCTCGAATTTGAACTTTGTGGAGGCTAACGTTCAGACAATATATGGTACAACAATTACATTGTTAATTCCTTGTTCAAGAAAAGTTTACTCAGAATAATATAGAGTTTTTCTATATGATTATGATTTAATTTGAGAATTTTATTCTCGGCTTTAACTTTTGAAATATACAAGGCACATTAAAATGAATGTCGTCATAAATCAAATAATATAATAATATTCATAATATGGAATGATTTTTTTTATTGTCCAGAATCATCAATAATTCGAAAAATATCGTAAATTTGCATGGACATATTTTATGGAACCATATCTTTTTATCAGCTGGTGATTATATCAAAGCAAATCAATATGAGACTTGTATTGACTTAACTTTCCATTAATCATATTATAAGATAGCTTTGGTCCCTAACATGAAATTTATTTATAGCAAGTTTTGCCAATTGTCACTTTGATGAAGTAATTTTTCTACCATTATGGGTAGATATAAGCCAATTCAAAAAAAATGGCGTGAAATTGCTTGAAATACATCAAATTGCATCAAATTTGTTGTATTACGATCCATGTATAAATTAATATGAACTTGAAGTTCAAATGATCATTCATTAGCAACTAGTTATGAATTAATTACTTCATGCGAGTACTATATATAAGGAATGACAAAATTATGTTTCAACACTGAAAGTTCATATAGAAAATGATGTCCCTGTGCAACAAAAAGCATAAGAACCAACAAAACGCTTAAGACGTAAAAGATAAGTTGATTCAAATGATACAAACTCTTGAAAAATAAGATAAGAGTAAAAATAAATAAAATACTCATAATATAAGAGTTCTTTGGTAAGGACCAGTGTATCATTTGGACTTATGTCTTCATTATAATATCATCATATGTTAAATATTATGAGAAATTACGATGACATTGATATATCATTTGAATCCCTGAAAAGGGAATTCAAGATGGAAGATCTTGGAAAAAAATAAGATTTATCCTTTATTTGGAAATCAAGTATTTTTCTAGTAAAATAATTGTCCATCAATTAATTTATTTTACTCAAAAAATTAAACTTGGGTTTGCAAATGTTTGTTGAATAACAATAAGATGTTTCACTCATGTCAACATGAGGGGGATTATAAAAAGGAGTTATATTGATTAGTATATTGCACTCTTTTTCCCTTAGTTATGGTTTTATCCCATCGAGTTTTCCTAGCAAGGTTTTTAATGAGGCAATCATAACAGTATTATACTCCATATAAAAATTTATAAGAGCAATATATTCTTTTTCCTATACTAGATTTTTTTTCCCACAGGTTTTTTCTAGTAGAGGTTATAATGAGGCATTTATATTCTCTCAAATTGTATCAATGCGTTGCACTCTTTTTCTGTTGCACTTTTTTCCTTAGCTATGGTTTTGTCCCACCAGATTTTTTTAGCTAGGTTTTTAATGAAGCAATAAACAATATTATACTACAAAGCAAGATTGATGAGAACATTGTACTCTTTTTTATTATACTAGATTTTTTTTCCCATAGGGGTTTTTTAGTAGATGTTTTAACGATACATATTCTCTCAACAAGTGATAAGTCGTTAATTACATAATATTATTTAAATTATTTATATATTTTTTATTATTGAGTCTCTAAAATATTAGCATAATTTTCTTTATTTATTATTTTCAAAGTTAATAGAATGCGCAGTTGAATTTGGGGCAAAAAAAATACTCAAAATGGAGTGTTTACATGCAGTGTGTACAGCTACCAGAGGATATGCCTCGAGACATGCATTGTAGAATGGATGAAGTAATGGATAGCAACCAAGAGACGCAGCTCTGAGACACATTTACGACACATCGTCTTCACTGCCATTAAATAAAGCCTTGAGATTCGCAGTACAGATCGTACCAGATGAGAAAAAAATTCACTCTGCCTCGGGATTCGTATGTCACGCTCTTCCATATTTTCGCTCTCCCATGCGAATTCTCTTCTTGTCAACAGCTCTCGATTGTCCTCGAGACTTGTTCACCACTGTCTCCCATATTTTCACCCTAATCTGTGCGATTCCTTGCATCCTCCAACTGCTGTTGGATCTCTCGAGATGCGTGGACATGCTTTCTCCCACTAATTCGCCTAGTCTTGCACGCCTCCTCTCCTCCAGCTGCCTGCCACGTGGCAGTCTTTCACTCCTCCAGCACGTTCCAGTCGGCCATCACTCTAATTGGAGCCCGCCACGTCATCTGATTAGCAGCTTCCTCCAACCACATCGTGACACGTGGCATAGAACCTGAATCAAATTTATAGCAGCCACAAGATCTGGCTTGGCGCATGAGTCATTCTACAACCCACCAATTTCGATTTCTCTCTGCTGTAGAGAGCAATTTAGAAGGTTTTTTTTTTATATTAGGACTTAGGTTTTCATTGGAAGAACTCTCGACGGCTACACATTATTCTATTCTCTCTCTCTCTCTACTCTTTTTTATTTTGTTTAGTGTTCTTTATCCATGAGACACTAATCTCATGACCTAAGCAAGATTACGAGGGAGGTTCAACTACTCTTATTTATGGATTTGTGAAATTTATTTATTTTAATTACATTGTTTTACATTGGTGTTTTATTCTCTTTGTTATTGATAGATTAATTAGATTTAAATTTAGTTTTACACCCTGATTCTCTTGTCAGTGAGTCATAAGCATCCGTCCTTATGCAATAAAACTACACAAGTGGCAATTGACCATACAAATTAATTCGCCCCTTTTGGGACAAGTCAAATGCCTTAGAGATCTAGGCTCAATCGGACACACTAGTTGTGGCGGCCCTCGCCGCCCCGGGGTGACGTGTCTCCATGTACTCCTTGCCTGCTGGCCCAACTACACGTGTACGGCACCTGCCCGTCTTTACTCTATCTCGAATTGTATCCACTTGTGTGTGTACAATGTGTAAATAACATATTCAGCGGAAGACGTATTTAAATGCGAAAAATTTCATGAATCAATTAAACAAATCTTAGTGTGGAAAAACCCTGAAAAGTACGAGGTAAACAACTGTATCATATAAAACTAAGCATGTACAAGGTCATGTCACTCCTCAGTTCCCAAAAGAATCAAAATATCAAAATAATCACACGTACAAGTAATCCTCAGAGGTAGGCAGTCAGAGGTAATCGCCTAAGATCCCCTTGCAATCATCACGGAAGAAAACGGATGACGAGTCCAGTCAGTAAAATCCGAAGGAACTCCTCCGAGCATTCAAATAAATAAATGGAAGTCAATAAATACTGTTAAATAAACATGCGGAATGTAAACAGATAATTGTAAGTAGGGCATCGCATGCATAGATAACAATAAAGTGCAAATGTGTGTGCTTGTTCCAGTCAGACTAAACCATAATTCGGGATTTCCTTCCAGGATCTCACTAGTGGGCGCACCCAATTAGCTATCACCTGATCCCTCTCGGTGGCCGGCGTAGACCTACGACGCACCGACACATGTAGCAGTTCCTTAGCTCGGGTCGTTATCCACCGAGAACTCTTGATACACATGCTATGGTCTAGAATGCATAGACACACAACGAAAAATTCGGTAGGAGTAACTAAACCAACCGTCCAAAAGATGACAAGATATGAATGTAATAAAAATCACAAGGAATACTGGAAATGAATGGAAATACAAAGCAAAATAAATACTCGAGAGTTTTTCCATTGGGTTTTACAAACCTCACAACGCGCTCCACTACCCCGTAATCAATCTCCGGGTCCAAATCCACTGAGTCCTTGGTCGCCAATTGATCACCGTGTCAACCTATGTCCATTTATCAATAATTTAATTTAGCATGAGAATTTACAACAAATTTCTAAAAAATTTAGGCCAAATTGCCTATTTCGCGCTTTTCGAGGCAAACCCCCGCAAAAAATCACATCCGACATTCCCACATATTTTCTTTTCATAGAACTTTATCAATTTCTATTTATTTTATCGAAATATTTTTTTTTCGAAATTTTCCCTATTTTTCTGGAACTTTTCCAAATTTTTCTTTCATTTTTCTTCTCTTTTTCTCTTTTTTTTTTTATTTGGTTTGGGTCGGGTCGACCCAAAGGGTCGGACCCGACCCGGCCCTGGACAAGAATAGGTCCAGGCTCGGCCCATAGGCTTAGCCTTGCGCGCGTGTGCACCTTCTTCCCTGATCGAACCAGAGAGGTTCGATCAGGAGCAATTTTTTTTTTTTCTTTTATCTGTGGTTGGTTACTTTCCACCCCAACCCCGGTGGACTCAATGGCAGGGGAGACACCCCTGCCATCACCAACACGACCTAGTTCGGCCTCCATGGTCGAACCCCCGTCTCGCCACCACAGGCAACCCGAAACCCACAACAAAAACCACTAAAATGCACCTCGATCGTGACGTTTCCTCCTTTTCTCTCCTTCCCGGCTTCTCCTCCTCCTCTCCGCGTTCCTTCTTCCCTCTCGGCCTCCCGATTTTGTGTGTGGGGTGTGTACGGGTGGGAGAGTAGGGTGTGTGTGTGTGTGAGGTGAGAGAAAAGGTGATGGAGTGTGTAAATAAGGATTGTTGACTTTTTATCTTGACACCACAATGTGACACGGCTGTGACACTCACCCGTTTTTCGGGCGTTTCGACGCCCGATTTCACGTCCGAACCGCGATATATGCGTATCGCTGCGTCACTAGCCGCCTAATACCCATTCCATATTAGTTACTTGGCAAGTTTTTATATAATTTGTGTGTTTTAGTTTCCCCGACATAATATTTGGTCCCGTCAACTACCCGGTACCCGCGTCGACACGCATATCGAGGCGAATACAGCTCACACAATCTCGCACGTGTTTTTATGCAACATACACACTTGCGATGTATTTCAATACATTTCACCGCAAATAAGCATCCAACACACAATCACTAGCATACCTAAGTCCCCGTGTGTCCTAGCCTACCGCGGCGTCCACGTCGTAAATTGAAGAGAAATTTATTAAATGGGTCGTTACACTAGTGATCTGGTTGTCTAGGTGTAGTGCTTTCATAAAACTCATTGCGGTCATCATGTTAAACCCAATGCGTTTGAGTATAGGTGCGGGGTGACGTGTCTCCGTGTACTCCTTCCCAGCTGGCCCTACTACCCGTGTACGACACCTGCCCGTTCTTTTTCTGTCTCGAAATTCATATCCACTTGTGTGTAGAGTGTATAAATGACATATTCAGCGGAAGTCGTACTTAAATGCAAGAATTATTAATAATCAATTAAACAAATCCTATCGTGGAAAAAACCCTGAAAAGTACTCTGTATAGAGGTAGAAAACTGTATCATATAAGGTATCTATGTACAATGTCATGTTACTCCCCAGTTCCCAAAAGAATCAAAATATCAAAATAAAACGCTCGTACAAGTAATCCTCAACGCTAGGCAGTCAGAGGTAGTCGACTAAGATCCCCTTGCCCTTACTTGTACTCGGATCTGCACTCAATCATCACAGAAGAAAATGGATGACGAGTCCAACTAGTAAAATCTCAAGGAACTCCTCCGAGCATTCAATTAAACAAGTGAAAGTCAATAAATATTGTTAAATAAATATGCAGAATGTAAACAGACAACTGTAAGTAAGGCATCGCATGCATAGATAACAATAAAGTGCAAATGTATGTGCATGTTCCAGTCAGACTAAACCATACTTCGGAATACCCTTCCAGGATCCCCAAGCGGGCACACCCAACTAGCTATCACCTGGTCCCTCTCGGTGGCCGGCGTAGACCTACGACGCACCGACACATGTAGCAGTTCATTAGCTCGGGTCGTTATCCACCGAGAACTCCTGATACACATGCTATGATCTAGAATGCATAGACACACAACGAGAAATTCGGTGGGAGTAACTCAACCAACCGTCTAAACAATGACAAGATATAGATGTAATAAAGACCACAAGAAATAATGGAAATGAATGGAATATGAAGCGAAATAAATACTTGAAGTTTTTCAATTGGGTTTTACAAACCTCACAACGCACTCCAATACCCCGTAATCAATCCCCGAGTCTAAGTCCACTGGGTCCTTGGTCGCCAATTGATCACCCGTGTCCACCTATGTTCATTTATCAATAATTCCAATTTAGTATGACAATTTACGACCAATTTCTAAAAAATTTAGGCCAAATTGCCCATTTCGTGCTTTTCAAGGCAAAAACCCCGCGAAAGTCGCGTCTGGAATATTCAAATATTTTATTTTTCATAGAAATTCATAAATATTTTATTGAAATATAATTTTTCAAAATTTTTCCTTATTTTTCTTTCCTTTTCTTCTTTTCTTTTTCTTTTTTTTTTTTTTTAAGTTTGGTTTGGGTCAGACCCGACCCGACCCTGGACCAAAACAGGTCCAAGCTCGGCCCATGAAGGGGGTGCACATGCGCGCGCGTGTGCACCTTCCTCATCCGATCGAACCAGTTTCACTAGTTCTATCAAAAAAAAATTGCCTCTGTTGTTAGGGTTAGGGTTCACCCCAACCCAGGTGGAATCGATGGCAAGGGAGACACCCCTGCCATCTCCACCTTGACCTGGTTTGGCCTCCGTGGCCGAACCCCACTCTCGGCCACCATGGCCAAACCACCGAAACCCACAACAAAAAAACTAGGACTTACCTTGATCGTAACGTTTCCACCCTCTCTTCTCTCCTTCCCGGCTTCGTCTTCTCTCTCTCAACCTCCCGATCAGTTTCGGGTGTTTGTGTGTGTGTGTGTGTGTGAGAGAGAGAGAGAGAGGTGAGAGAAAAGGTGGTGGGGTGTGGATAAGTTTGTTGACTTTATTTCTTGACTCCAAAGTGTGACACTCGCCCATGTTTTCGGGCGTTTCGACGCTCGGTTTCGCGTCCGAACCGCAATATACGCGTACCGCCGCGTCACTAGCCACCTAATACCCATTCCATATTAGTTACTTGGCCAATTTTTATTTAATTTGTGTGTTTTCGTTTCTCCGACCTAATATTCGGTCTCGTCAACTACCCGGTACCCGCGTCGACTCGCATATCGAGGCGAATACAGTTCATATAATCTCGTTGTGTTTTAGTTTCCCCAACCTAATATTCGGTCCTGTCAACTACCCGGTACCCGCGTCGACACGCATATAGAGGCGAATACAGTTCACACAATCTCGCACGTATTGTTATGCAACATACACACATGCGATGTATTTCAATAAATTACACCGCAAATAAGCAACTAACACACCATAAACTATCATACATAAGTCAACGTGTGTCCTAGCCTACCGCGGCGTCCACGTAGATCTGAGCTGGCGTCCACGTCTGTAAATTTACGATAATTAACGACATTAATAAAATTGGTCGTTACAATTCTTCCCAACTAAATAAAATTTTGTCCCAAAATTTAACTGTAACTAAAGTCACATATCAGAGAATAGCCGAGGGTATCTTGTCCTCATCGTCGACTCAAGCTCCCGGGTGAGTCCATCCGTCCTATGATGCTGCCAACGAACTAGGACCTTCGCGAGTTCCCTGTTCCGGAGAATCTGTACTTGACGGTCAACAATCTATATCGGTCTCTCCTCATAGGTCACGACAGGCTGTATCTCCACCTGTCCCAACTCAATCATCAGTCTCGATCCTGAACTAGCGAGTCTCAACATGGAAATGTGAAATGTCGGATGAACCCCAGCTAACTCGGTAGGTAACTCCAACCGATATGCAACAGTGCCTACTCTCTGTGCAATCCGGTATGGCCCAATGTATCTCGGTGCCAGTTTCCCCTTAATGTCAAATCTATGTTGACATTTCAAAGGAAAAACCTTCAGATACACCATATCGCCCTCGTCATAGCTCAGACCCTCGCGATACCTATCCGCGTATTTCTTCTGTCTATCATGTGCAGCTCGCAGCTTTTGACAAATTTTTCGGATTTTCTCTGTGTGATCAACAACTATCTCAGGCCCTAGTGTCACTGTATCTTCCGACTCTACCCAACACTCAGGTGATCTACAGGGCCTCCCACACAGTGCCTCAAATGGTGGCATACCAATGCTCGACTGATAGCTGTTATTGTATGAAAACTCACACAGAGGCAAATAATCATCCCACGAACCCCCAAACTGTAATATACAAGCCTTGAGCATATCTTCCAAAATCTGGATTAGTCGCTCTGACTGTCCGTCGGTCTGAGGATGGTAAGCCGTACTAAACTGCAACCTGGTGCCAAACTGTTCCTGCATTGCCTCCCATAGTTTCGAGGTCAATCTGGGATCTTTGTCTGACACAATGGAAACTGGTACCCCATGAAGTCTAATAATCTCCCGCTCAAATAATATGCTCACTGGGAAACGTGTATTTCATCGAGATTGGAATGAAGTGAGCCGACTTCGTCGGTCTATATCAATCACTACCCAAACTGCATCGTAACGCCTCGATGTCTGCGGTAGCTTACTAACGAAATTCAGAGTGACATGTTCCCATTTCCACTCTGGAATGGGCAACGGCTGTAATAATCCACCGGGTCTCCTGTGCTCAGTCTTCACCTGCTGGCAAATGTGACAACTCCTAACGTACGCACCTACGTCAGCCTTCATCCATGGCCACCATAATAGTCGCCTCAAATCATGGTACATCTTGATCCGACCAGGATGAACTGTGTAATGAGACCGGTGTGCATCCTCCAGAATCTCGTCCCGTATCTCCTGATCCGCAGGTATCCACAATTTCCCTCGGCATCTCAAACACCGATCTGTGGTTTCTACCCAATCAATGCATTCCGAATTTTGTGACAGACCACTGACCCGCTCATAGAGCCCATCAGCCCTCTGACACTCGGCAACCCGTTCAATCAATACGGTCGGTATCCTAATCTGACAACAAATGTGTTGTTCCGCCGTAGTCAACAACTCGACTATACACATAACTGATGTTGCTTGTAATAAGCCATGCTCATGTGTCATCCGCTGCAGAACAATCTGACTGTCGAGTCCACTCATGCTCAATGCGTATGCTACAACGTTCATTTTGCCAGGGTGATACTCAATAGCGAAGTCGTAGTCCTTCAGCAATTCCAGCCATCTCCGCTGGCGCATATTCAGATCCCTTTGAGTGAAGATGTAACGTAAACTCTGGTGATATGTATACAACACAAATCGCTATCCATAGAGATAATGCCTCCAAGCCTTCAGTGCAAAAGACGACCGCTGCAAGCTCCAGGTTGTGCACTGGATAATTCCCCTCGTGGGGTCTCAACCGTATGGAAAGATAGGCAACTGGTCTACCATCCTGCAGACTCAGGCGTCTTCCAATTAATGATCGCCGAATCTTTTTTGAATCCACTGAGATACCCTGCTCACTGATGACATGACCTAAGAATCTCACCGCACTTAGCCAAAAATCACACTTACTAAACTTGGCGTACAGTCGGTGTTCCCTCAGTGTCGTTAAAACTGTCCTGAGATGTCCCTCGTGATCCTCACGAGTTCTGCTATAGATCAAGATATCGTCGATAAACACAATGAAAAATATGTCCAAATACGGCCTCATTACCCTGCGCATCAGGTCCATGAAAATCGCTGGAGCGTTCGTCAGCTTAAATGGCATGACTGTGAACTCAAATAACTCGTATCTCGTGTTGAAAGCGGTTTTCTGGATATCCTCTTCTCGAATCCTCAACTAGTGATAACCTGAGCGAAGGTCAATCTTTGAGAAGAATCTGGCACGCGTCAGTTGATCAAACAGATCGTCAATCCTGGGAAGTGGGTAACGGTTCCTCACAGTTACCTGATTCAGCTTCCTATAGTCGATGCACATCCTCATTGTATCATCTTTCTTCTTAACAAACAGTATTTGAGCTCCCCAAGGTGACATACTAGGGTGAATAAAATTGCTCTCCAACAGGTCATCCAAGTGTCGTCTCACCTCCTCCTGCTCCGCTGGTGTCATCCGGTAAGGTCGACTGGCGATCGATTGCGTCCCAGTATCAGCTCGATTATGAAATCAACAGCTCGTGGCGGTGGCAATCCGGGTAAATCATCTGGAAATACGTCAACAAAATCCCTAACCACCGGAACGTCCTCAAGCCGTACCCCCGTCCGAACCTCCGGCTCAACTATCGCCGCAAACACCTCCATCTCCTGCGCTGTAACTAGTCGGCTTCTCGTGATGGGTAAGTTAGTTGTCGATCCAAGTAATACGAACTCCGGTATTCCACGAATACGAAACTCTATCCTCTTACCGTAACAGTCTATCCGTGCATGATAGGATGCTAACCAATCTATCCCGAGTAGTGTGTCAAACTCTAAGTACTCCAATACTCAAAGATCAGCTGGTAGTTGATGTCCCTCCACCTCTATCATCACGTCTCTACATATTCAGTTAGGGTATATCTTATCCCCAGCAGTCGTACTGAGAATAAGATGTAGGTCTAGTGTCTGTGTAACTAACCCTAACAATCCAACAATACGTCCAGCAAGAAACGATAAAGAACTATCAGAATCAAACATAACATGCATATGGCGACCAAATATAAGTAATGTACCTTCAATAAGCTGCCTATTCGCCCCGCTATCTGGCTGTGCTAACGCATGCGCTCTATCTCTGACTTGGTCTGACTCTCGTCGTGGCGATAGTGGTACCCGACAGTCAGCCCTCAAGTGTCCCCTCTGCCCACACCGGTGACATCAACGGCTCTCCAGTTTACCCGTCTGTCCGTCTCCAGATCTCGGACCCTGACCCCAGTCTACCTGACCGCTATCATGTCCCCCCTGATCTCGACCCTGACGGTACCCCTATGGCTGTGACCTCTGTTGTTCTACTGTTGCTGAGATGATAGCATGAACTGGATGTGGCTCCTCATATCTGAACTGACTGCCCTGATAATCGTCCCGGCGGCCCCTCTCACGTCTATCATCTCTCCGGCCTCTATCCGAACGATCCATCGGTCTCTTCTGCCTCTGATTCGACCTAGAACTCTGCCCTGACTGTACATCCCTACCAGTCACCCGTCTGCTAGCCCTCTGCAGTATGTATGTCTCATGAGCCAATTCCCTGTCAAAGATCTCCTGCAGAGTCGTGGCTACGGTCGAGACAACTGCTGACGCAATCCTGTCATCAACCCCTCTTGTGAAATAATAGATTTGTAAGCGCTCTGTCTCGTCGACATCTAGAGAGAACTGAAGGAAATGTCGGAGCCTCTCCATATACTGCATCAAGGTCTGATTGTTGGGGCATGTGCCCTAGGTCAATTCATTAATTGTCTTTATGAATATTTTTAGTTAATAAAATAGAGGATTTCATTTGTTGTTTATTATAATTAATTTGCATGTTTACATTATAATAAGATCTATGGGTATTTACATAAATATCCTAAATGTCCCTAGTCGATCATTATACTGGGAACTATGATGAATTAAAACTAGTGTGAGTCTTGATTGATGATCATATGATGATTATACGTATAGGGATACGAATCAAGATCACGTGTACTTGTTAGGGAACAAAGTACTAGACCGACCCGCTATGAGAACATCACATGGATTAAGTCATAATTGTTTCTCATGATAGGTATATTTTTCAGTCCTCTGACTTGAGATTACCAGAGACTTCAACATTAGGAGCACAGTGATTTGACACAATCAAACGTTGTCTTTAATCGGACGATTATAAAGGTTGTGACTGGTTACTGTGTGAGCAATGTGATGAAGTTGTGTAATCAAGATAGAATTTGTCCTCTCATATAAAGAGAGATATCCAGTGGATCCCTCGATGTGTTAGATCGTTAAAAGGCCTAGTCTAAGTGAATTGATATTGATCAATGTCACTTGGATGTTTTCGATCTACCTAGAGATCGAGACTAGTACGATTGAACATGTTGGATGACAATTCCATGCCTTATGTTTGATCAAAAAGGATATCGTGTGACAAAAGGATGTTATATACATTATTGATTAGGTTGTATCGATTTGATATTCGTACAACTTGGGTAGTCATAATGTCTTGCTAGAGGTCGCTTATGACTTGTATACCAAAATGAGTTTTGGTACACTGCCAACGTTGTATGAGCCTATTGGGTCGCACACTAAGAATGGTTTTGCGAGATTTTAAGATGGTTCAGAAAAATGAATTTTATATGATAAAATTCGTGACAGAAACGTCCTTGTGGTGTATTACACTTATACTTCTTTAAGTAGGGGTATACGTGTAATTTACTTAACCGTCTATATACAAGGGTTGTATAAATAGACGCTTTAAGTTAGAACACATATAGGAAAGATTAAGGGCCGAACCTCGTTTTTTGTTTTAGAAACGAATTAGGGTTTTCTGGTACGCTCTGGATCGTTTTGGAGAGAAACAAAAGGTTTGGTATTCTCTCGAAGCTAGCACTTCGAATCTCGGCCGCCGTTCATGTGTGGACTGTTGGTAGATGGCGTTCGTCGTTGGCAGCACCTTAGAGATTGATCAACCTTCAGAAAGGTATATTGCGACCGAGGTATGATTAAGTTTTCATGGTTTAAACGTTTTAATGGAATTAGATTCGGATCCTGTTGGGGTTTTTGTCAAAATTGATTTGTAATTTTCGCTGCGTATGAACCCCAAAACCCAACACTGATTACCCTGTCTCAAGGCCAGGAACTCCTCCCTCAGTCTCAACCTAACCTCCATAGGTATGTACTGATCGTATAATAGCTCCCTAAACTCGGCCCAAGTTGTTGATTCCGGATGAGTATATGTATATGTCGTCCACCAGACTGTCGCATGCCCTCTCAAACAGGCTCCCAAAAGTCGTGCCTGTACAGTCTCATCGTTCCTCATCAGCTTATGGAACGTTGATGGGACACTACCCATCTCCCTGCAGCCTCGGGGTCACCACCTCTGTAAAAGAATCCAGGCTGGAACTTCAAAAACCCTCTTAATAACTTCGCCTCTGGTGCTAAGACGAATGTCGATGTAGTAGTCGTATCAGCAGTGGGGGTGGCGGTAACCTGGTCCGTCGTCGTAAGTGGAGGCGTAAGAGCCGACGTCTCTAAAGGAACGACAACTGCGGTAGCTGTCTCTGTGGGTGCCTCTGCCGCTACCCCCGAACTGGTGTCCGGGGTACCACCTAAACAACAGTTGTCTTCGTCGGTACGGTCACAGCTACTGGCTCTCTAGCTGAAGTGAGTGCCGCCAGTACCGCGGTCTGCTCTCGTAATAGCCATAATACCTCGGCCATCTGTGTCTCCTGGGCCGAGAGTCTATCCTCCATACTCGCCATAACCAGGACATCCCTAGCCGCATCGCTAATCTGTCCAGTCTCAAAAGGTGTACCAGACTGTCCGTCTATAATCTGCATCGAGAATGTGCTCCAGATCAGTCTCGAGGTATATACGTATATCATATAATAAAATGAAAATATAACACGCATATAAGTTCTAACTCTTAGGACTTCCTCTTTTCTCTGATACCAACTGTGGCGGCCCTCGCCGCCCCCAGGGGACGTGTCTCAGTGTACTCCTTGTCAGCTGGCCCTACTACACGTGTACGACACCTGCCCTTCCTTTTATGTCTCAAAATTCGTATCCACTTGTGTGTAGAGTGTATAAATGACATATTCAGCGGAAGTCGTACTTAAATGAAAGAATTATTAATAATCAATTAAACAAATCATATTGTGGAAAAAAAACCCTAAAAAGTACTCTGTATAAAGGTAAACAACTGTACCATATAAGGTATCTATGTACAATGTCATTTTACTCCCCAGTTCCCAAAAGAATCAAAATATCAAAACAAAACGCACGTACAAGTAATCCTCAACGGTAGGCAGTCAGAGGTACTCGCCTAAGATCCCCTTGCCCTTACTTGTACTCGGATCTGCACTCAATCATCGCAGAAGAAAATGGATGACGAGTCCAGTCAGTAAAATCCCAAGGAACTCCTCCGAGCATTCAAATAAACAAGTGGAAGTCAATAAATACTGTTAAATAAACATACGGAATATAAACAGACAACTGTAAGTAGGGCATCGCATGCATAAATAACAATAAAGTGCAAATGTATGTGCATGTTACAGTCAGACTAAACCATACTTCGGAATACCCTTTTCAGGATCCCACTAGCGGGCGCACCTAACTAGTTATCACCTGATCCCTCTTGGTGGCCGGCGTAGACCTACGACGCACCGACACATGTAGCAATTCATTAGCTCGGGTCGTTATCCACCGAGAACTCCTGATACACATGCTATGGTATAGAATGCATAGACACACAACGAAAAATCTGGTGGGAGCAACTCAACCAACCGTCTAAACAATGACAAGATATAGATGTAATAAAGACCACAATGAATACTGGAAATGAATGGAATATGAAGCGAAATAAATACTTAGAGTTTTTCAATTGGGTTTTACAAACCTCACAACGCACTCCAATACCCCTAATCAATCCCCGAGTCCAACTCAACTGGGTCATTGGTCGCCAATTGATCACATGTGTCCACCTATGTCTATTTATCAATAATTCCAATTTAGTATGACAATTTACGACCAATTTCTAAAAAATTTAGGCCAAATTGCCCATTTCGAGCTTTTCGAAGCAAAAACCCCGCGAAAGTCGTGTCCTGAATATCCAAATATTTTATTTTTCATAGAAATTCATAAATTTTTATTGAAATATAATTTTTCAAAATTTTCCCAATTTTTTCCATAATTTTTCCTAATTTTTCTTTCCTTTTCTTCTTTTCTTTTTCTCTCTCTTCTTTTTTTTTAAAGTTTGGTTTAGGTCGGACCCGACCCTGGACCAGAACAGGTCCAGGCACGGCCCACGAGGGGGGTGCACACGTGCGTGCATGTGCACCTTCCTCATCCGATCGAACCTGTAATTTTTTTTTTTTTGCCTCTGTTGTTTGGGTTGGGGTTGGCTTTCACCCCAACCTAGGTGGAATCGATGGCAGGGGAGGCACCCCTGCCATCTCCACCTTGACCCGGTTCGGCCTCCATGGCCGAACCCCACTATCGGCCAGCATGGCCAAACCACCGAAACCCACAACAAAACAACTAGAACTTACCTTAATCGTGACGTTTCCACCCTCTCTTCTCTCCTTCCCGGCTTCTTCTTCTCTCTCTCTCGGCCTCCCGATCAGTTTGGTGTGTGTGTGTGTGTGTGTGTGTGTGTGTATGAGAGGTGAGAGAAAAGGTGGTGGAGTGTGGATAAGCTTGTCGACTTTATTGCTTGACTCCAAATTGTGACAAAGATGGGACACTCGCCCATGTTTTCGGGCATTTCGACGCCCGGTTTCGCGTCCGAACCGTGATATACGCGTACCGCCGCGTCACTAGCCACCTAATACCCATTCCATATTAGTTACTTGGGCCAATTTTTATTTAATTTGTGTGTTTTCGTTTCCCAAACCTAATATTCGGTCCCGTCAACTACCCGGTACTCGCATCGACACGCATATCGAGGTGAATACAGTTCACACAATCTCGCACGTATTGTTATGCAACATACACACATGCAATGTATTTCAATAAATTGCACCGCAAATAAGCAACCAACACACCATAAACTATCATACCTAAGTCCCTATGTGTCCTAGCCTACCGCGTCGTCCACGTAGATCTGAGCTGGCATCCACGTCTGTAAATTTACGATAATTAACGACATTAATAAAATGGGATGTTACAATAGGGTTATACGATTAGTTATGGAAGTAGTCATTGTCGTACCTTGACTATCAAGATTAGGAAGTACGAGGAACCGCTTACGTTCCCGAGTCTATAGCTACACTATGATACTTTTGATTTGCATACTTTACATAGATTGATGACCAAATCCAATCTTTTATCGAACCGAACTTGTATGTCTTGACCTAGGTAATTTTACTAATTGGTTTCAAAACTATTCTTCCCCGTTCTATTTAATTCATTATTCTTTAGATTAGTTAATTTGTTCATTTTCTCAAAACCTTTATTTTCCTTTTTCTTTTAGAACCTTAGAAAGAATATCAATCTCTGTGAGATCGACCTTTTACCGCTATCTACAAAATAGTTGGTTTAGGAATTATATTTTATTGACGTGTTTGGCGCGCGTCAACATGTGTCATCCAAGGGGGAGTGTTGTAAATTAGATGACCCTTTAACCAAGATTATGAATGATCACATTGTCAAGCATGACTCTCACATTGAATTGTAACATCAAGCATGACTTCCACATTGAATGTAACTTGTACGCTACATGTAACTTGTATTCATCTCGTATACAATCACTTGTCAATGTATTGTCATGTAACTTGTAATATTGTATGACATGAGACTTTGGTGTAACTTTCACATTTTGTGCAACTAATCATTCTCATCATGACTAAGGGCTTATATCAAAGAGTTTTTTCACTTGTAAAGAACACACCAATGTTGGAATGAGAATCTCTACATTTCTCAACTCTAGCTCTATTCTCTCTTGTCTTCTCTTCTCTACTTGTTCTTGTAGTCTTTAATTCATGATTCTCATACTTTAGCTCTACAAGTTCTAGTTGGCCTACAACTTAGTTTATAACAACTTAGACTTCTTTTTTGTTTATTTTTTGAGAATAAGGAGACATGCAAGTTCCTGAAAATTGCATTTCTCACAAAGTAGGGTTAATTTCACACATGGTTATTGGACTTTACATGTTGTAACACTTTAGTCGCACAACTTTACTTTGTATCAAGAAAATCATCAAACTTCATAAAATATTTAACTTAAGGTCACTCCCGTTTCAATGACTTTTCCGGCCACAAACATGATGTGGCACTTATGTGGCATTGCCACCTTTGATGTAAATATTTGTTTGCCTCGAGATCCGCTCTTTCAAATCTAGATGCCAATTTAATAAGCTTTATTGAGAGTTAAAAATATATTGATCATTATCAATGGAGAGAACAATTAGGTGAACGACCACAATGAAGAACGCCAATACAAAAGAATGTAGCCTATGTAGTATACAAAAATATACAATAGATCATAACATCAAAAATGCGATACATTTTTTTCAAAAAAAAAATGTGATACATCTAACACGCACATACACATGCAGTTTCGTCGAGCAACCAATAAAATAGGTCGAAGCCAACCCGGAGTCAACACTCCCATCCATCTATCTCAGGCCCGTGAGTATTAGGTGAACTCTCTTTGATGTTGAGCTTCTCTCATATAAATATCTTGTTACGAACCCATATTACATATATCTATACCATCAATTGACTAGAAAAAAAAATGTTAAAATGACATGCACCCCAAGTGATACCCTATGATGTGGCATAATAGTCTACATCCATGGGAGCCATCGTGCGCGCTTAGAAATGCAAACCACGCGTGTCATGCATCAGTAACTATTTTGCACACATTTATTTTTATGTGGAACACACGTGCTGTAACGGCCCAAAATCGCTAATCGTGTTTAATTCCTTAAACTTGATCAATGACCCGTACCGTGGGACCCACACCGTGATATGTCCATTGACCGAGGCAAAAGTCGAAGTATATTTTATATTTGTGTGGTGTATGCCTAGTGTAGTGTATATGTGTAGACTATTAAGTCAACTTATACGGGTGTATAGGTATCGAGATGAGCGGGAACGTACCTCGAGTCGCGTGTCGATGTGGGACCGAGATAGCGGCTTATGGGGTAAGCTTATTTATTTTGAGTTAAGTATGAATTTATAAGTGGCTATTGTGGTCACAATTAAATATAAACATTAAGAGCCTAAAGTTAGTGAAATAAAATAAGAATCACATGATGTGCATCGAGACACGCATTAACTCATCAAAAGGCAAGGAGTCAACATGGCGAGTTACTCAATTATGACTTGAGGGACAAATGTGACAAGATGGTCCATTTGTTGAGCCTCGAGATAAGTGTGCACACAATGATCAATGACTAAGGTTTAAACATATCAACATGGTCAAATGCAATATATAAGATAACAATTTGACTTCTTATCAGCACAAAAATCGTTGCTTTGAAGGATGAGAGAAAGAAGAGAGTTGTTGGTGTGACTATGGTGGAGGAGAGGAGAAGTCATTGAAGCTTTGGTGAGGAAGAAGAAGATTATCAATCTAGGTAACTTCTCCACTACATAAACTTTGTGATTTCATGAATTTGATGTTGTGGTTGTTGTTTTGCGTTGGGGTGGGTGTTAGGGATCTCTTGTAATGTGTATGAGGGTCCCTAAGGCGAAAATAAAGCCTATGTGTAGCATAAACCCAGAATTCGAAGTGCAGAATTCTGGGTTTTGCTGCATATAACGCGCTAGGTTGATAATCTATATTCAATTAAAGCGCTACTGTCGAAAACTAGCGCGCTAATTGCCCTTGTTAGTAGAAAAATCAGCAAAGTCCAAACATGGTTTAAACACTATAATTGGGTTTAAAACTCTAAGTAGATGTCCAAACTCACTGTAAAACTTATCAAACAACTCCAGGGAACTAAGGGGAGATCTCGGGAAATTCGGGAACGCATTTTGGAGTGTCGAGAGATCGGATAGGCTAGGACAAGCGTGTGAATTGTAAGTAAAGCTGTGAGAATTCTATATTTCATTTCATTCACTCTTATTGGTTTATGGTCTATTCGTAGACATTGCTACTTGTAATCTCACATCATGTTGTTCTTGTTTCTATTCATATTTGAATATTGTTGACATGATGTCTTGTGAAGTGTTTCATTGATTCCAATTTCTACTCTTAATGATATTCTTGATTTATAGTTGATCAAAACATGTTATTGGGAGAAAGTAGATTGAATTATACTTGTATTCTATTCCTTTGGGCTTTGTAGCCTAACTAGTTTTGAAGTCCTAGAGAATTGAAACTATTGGTATTTGAAAACTAAAGTAGAGATTATCTAGTGTCCATTGCATGAGAGATGCGCGGTTCATGGGGACATGGGTCTACCGGGGTTCCGGCACTCACCACTACACTTGCGCGGCAGACGAGTTATGGGACTCGGGGTGGTCGGCAAGAATGAGATAGATGATTTGTATGTGTAGAACACAGCTCCGCAATTGGTGTGGAATATGTTAATCGCAGCTCCATATAGCAGTGAGAAAGGTTAGGTGATAGTTCTCACCGCCGACCGGACATAGATAATCTCAACTTAGTGTGTCAGTTTATACATTTTTAAATGTGGTATTTACTTGCATTACTTGATTCAATAATTCTTTCGCTACTTTATACTTTTAAATACCTGTCTTATATTTTGGATATGTGGCATACAATTCTCCGGTTATTACTTAAATATTAATATACTTACCGTCTAGTTTGTGACGGTGAGTGTAGGTCCGTTGAGCAGCAGCAGGCCGGGGAAGGAGAAGATCGACGACTTTCTTTGAGCATTTCGGCGACTCTCCTATCTCATTTTGTATGACTCGACTTTTGTTATATTATTATTGCTTATGTTTTTACTGTACATTTGGGTTGTACATTGGGTTGAGTGTATAGTTCCCCATTTTTGAGACTCATATACATGCATGTGATGCTGTATTTTCCTGGTTTTTCACACTTGGATTTTGAATAATAAAAGCTTCTGCATAACCTTTAAAATATGTAACAACATTAAAATGATAAAAAGTTTTAATTAACTCTGAAATCTAATAATATTTGAACTTGTGTTTTGAGAAATATATGGACGAAAGGCTGACTAATACGTAATTAAGTCTTATATGGTTAAGATTAAGGTTTGATTACGGGATTAGGCCTGGCGGTGCCCTGTTTAGAAGTTGAGGTCATCACACGTGCCACGTCATAAGAGTGTCACTTGAGTTGTCAATGTAGGTTGTAGCTTTTGTTTACACCGGTGGCATCGAAAAAGGAATGTTTTATTCTCTAAGGCTTTGTTTGATTAGAAAGAAAATGCTTCATAGGAAAGAATATTTTCTTAAGAAAGTTTTCCCTGGTAAATGTTCGAAAGAAAATTTTTCTATGTGTTTGATTGCACATATAAGAATTTTTTCCCTCAAAACTCACCGACAACAAATTTTGAAATAAATATGCAAAACTTATCATTTATATTAAATATATTAATTTTCATATTTAAAATATAAGTTTAATGTGTCTTAATATGAAAACTCAAATTTTCTCAATAGAAAACTCAATTTGCCCACCATATAGTTGAGAAAATATATGAGCCTTAATATAGAAAATTGACAATTGTGAGAAAATGTTCTGCGAGAAAATGTTGGCTATCAAATACATGAAAATGTCATTTTCCCACGAAATTTATCGTTTTTCTTGAAATATTTTTCTTTAATTTGCATCCAATAAACAGGGCTAAAAGAAAAATACTAGAATGACCAACAATGTCACAAGACAAGCTAGACATATTGGCTCGCAAGAGCGATCCATACGACTTCGACCCGCGTGTTATACATCGAGATCTGTGTAAGTCCACATCTCTAGGCACGTATGAATGACTCTAATTGTGAGTCAATGTGTCTTGTGGTATGACATATGTTGTTGTCATTCTAGCATTTCTCTTATTAAAATTCCGCGAAACCCTGTAGTTGGGATGAAGGAGAGAATGAAAGCAACCTGTGAGTATTGCACAATCAAAAATAATTTACCGGGATATAGACTAGGCCAAACTGTGGTGGAGACGACATTCTTTTTGACTCATTGAACAGCTTCTGCTCCAACCATATTGCCATATACCCTTCAAGAATCGCTTTGGCTGATATTTGTTTGTTAATGTGCATGTCATTGAAAAATCAAGCTGACTTTCATGTACAGTCGAAAGTTTTGTTGAAAATAATGTGACACATAAGCCTCCATTTGAGTGGTCTTCTTCAGCATATAATACGTATGGTTGTCACCTATATATAAAGTGGTTAGTGCTACAAATTTTGGATCGACGTGGACACCAAACACGCAAGATTCTTTTTATCGAATGCAACTTAAATTACGTACTTTGTATAATTCGAGGCGCATCCGACAACTCGAAATTTTCGTAGACATATCATTTTCGAATTGGTGATTCTTCCCTTCCTTTTTTTTTAGAGGGATATTTTTCATGATTGTTAGTTAGGATAAAAACAAAGTATGGTTTGATGACATGGGACCTATACACATTAAAGTTGGTTTGTAAGCTTTACAACTCAAATAAGTGGTGCATGGGTTGAGCCAAGACAAATCTATTTATGAATTGAGATTTCAGTTTGATTCGCTTTTGTTGTATATGCATGCTAGATGTCTTTTAAAGATGGATTAATAATGAAGTTTAAGGAGATTTAGTTAATTTTATATAAAGACCAAGGTTTTGTGAAATATCGTTTCACTTTTCCAAATTGAAGCAGTTGTCTCTTTTAACGGGGTTGTTGTTCTTTTTAGTGAGGTAGACTTCAATATGTGATGCAATATTATTTCATTTTACTTGTTGAAATGTTGTAATAAGTTAGTTTAATTACTCATTTAGATTATGAACGAATTAATGTGCATGTTTAAGCTTGAAAAAGAACATTAAAAAATTTAAGAATATAAATTGGACCTCTCTTTAATTTCAACCAAAGAAAAAAATATATTAACTTCAAACTCTTACTTTATCTTACATCTTTTTGCTCCAATCTTTTGTTACACAGTTGTTGATATCCCTTAGACATACATAAAAAGACTGCACACACATATTAATGTAAGATTCAAAGAACATCAACAACATTTTCCTTTAGCAAAAGGTTGTTGCAAATATATGTCGCGTCTGCTTAACATTTTCTAATTACCAATGTCATTTGTCCCTAATAAATCCTATAGGGCCTAAGTGGGTCATACACGCAGTGAACCAGTTGTGGCAAGAAACTATCACAGTTTTCTATGCTAGAAAATACTAGAATGACAACAATAATGTCACATCACATGATACATTGACTCACAAGAGCCCGAACCCTCTATGCGATCAACATCGACCCACGTGTTATGTATGAAGATTTGTGTATGCCCACATCTCGAGGCACGCATGAATGACTCTTATGAGTCAATGTGTCTTACGATGTGATATATTGTCATTCTAGCACTTCCCTTTCCGCACTAGCTTTTTTTTTTTTTTTTTTTTTTTTTCAAACACTAGCTGGTTGATTCTATAGCGACATGAATTTGGATTATTCCATTAAGATCTCGTAATGAATTTGATTTGAACTAAACAACAATCTAAAGTCTAAATATTTTTTATGTGGGTTAAACATTTCTCTCTCTAGTCGATGAGTAGACCTTGACCATGATAGATGTTCTACTGAATGTAAGAAAGTACGAGACTAGGACGTCATATATAATTATTATATAATTATATGACCACAAAAAATTTACACAATAATATGATATGTAGTTATAGCGATGATGATAGGTAACAATAAAGATAATGAATATTATTTATGTACTCTATTTATTTAATTATTTATATTTTTGTAAAAAATGAAATCACTAATCACATCTGTACGTCGATTATTTCGACCTAGATTTACACACACATTGGAGGGTTGAACATTTTAGACTTTGGTGGTTTGATATGAAAATCCAAATTCCAATTTTAATGGTTTAAAAAAAAAAACCAATTTTAATTAGTTATATGTTTTGACTCCAAATAGTATATATACGTGTATAGTACACGTATGAAACTTATTATATATAGTTCTCATTATACATTACTCATCTACATAGTTAATAATAAACTCCATGCACCTATGCAGAACATTGTATGCGCTACATATATAGTCGGTTAATCAATTGGGTGGCACAATAGTTTGGTATGAGATTTAAAAGTAAGACGTCATGGATTCAAATATTGGCGGATGCAAAAATTGTTTCTTTCCTATAAAAAAGAACATATATAGTCGATGTTGATCCTTAGTCTAGCGAGCAACAAAGGAGGACTGCTCTCAAATTTATATATAATATTCATACCCAAAAAATGAGGTAGGATTGCGATAGATTCACTGCACAAAATTACTTATGTCACTCTTTATTAAATGAATCAAACATATATATGATGCTCCCACGAAGCGACACACTGTATTAAAGCTTCGATGTGGTGAAAATATTTGGAAAGCACACCGTCTATAACACTAAATCAATTAAGCGTAATGACAAAATTTAATCCATGTATAGTCAACCAAACTAATTTAGGACTTAGGCTTTGTATGTGCTTTTCTATATAATAATAATAATAATAATAATAATAATAATATGACATTAAGAAAATTATGATCTATGTAGTTGTCAGTTTTTACCTGACATAATAAATAATCAACATGCACCCTCTGCATAGTACTCATATAGGGTAAATTGAAAATTAGTCCATGATGTTTATCCTAATATGCACTTTTGTCCATGTGGTTTAAAAGATATGTACTTTGGTCCCTCGTACCAACTTTTTTCTATATCATGATTAATTGAGTGTGAAAATACTAATCTACCCCTACAAAAGAGACGAACACAAAAAAATAAAGACCCAATATTTCAAATCATGACTTTTTATAAACTTTTTTAATATAATTTTTTGATAAACTTTTGTATGTATTTATATATATATTAACGTTAATCTACTAGTTTTATAGCCTTCAATAATATTTTGTGTATTTATTTTTACAAATTATATAAAGATGTAAATAGGGAAAACAAGTTAAGTTAATAGTTTTTTTTTTTTTTTTTTTGGAATACATACACTTACACACCTTTTTGCATTTTTTTATTTTAATAAGAAAATGAACATGGCTTTACTATTATGATTGTCAAACACTCAATTCCTACATTACAAAATATGGATTCTCAATTTCATTAATTATTAAATAATAAATATACTTACGTTTTGATTATTATTTATTTCTTGCAAATTATGATTTTATAAATTTAAAATATATGAATAGTTAATGTTAAACAAATAAATATATACATATACATACATATAATTATGGGACTAAAGTTGATAATTTTTTTAGGAGTTTTCAAAAAAAATCTTTTTTAGGAAAATGCTACAATGACACTCCAAAGTCACACTGGGTGACATGGCGTGCTGGCCCATATCCTTGGAAGCCGTTCATACACGTCTCGGGATACACACCCTGCATGTTATGCATCGAGAACTGTGTGTGCACACTCATTTTCATGTGGGCTAAAATGTCACGTCACCCCGGTGTGACTTTGGGTGTCATTGTAGCATCTTCCATTTTTTTAAAACATGATAAGCATATATAAGAGCATCTCCACCAGCACCATTTTAGCGTTGGTGGAGTACAAAAACACCCTTAATTAACTGTTGTGCACCTACAGTACCACACTATATTGTTCATTACACTAAATCTTTTTATTTATTTATTTATTTTTATCTTTCAACAATTTCTTTTCTGTAAAATATTAAACATTAAAATTGATTAAAAATGTATCAAAATAATAAATAAAGTAAAATAGTGTAAAAGATAGTGTTGATGGGTTAAAGAATATATCAATATTTAGTGCAAAAGTTATGCCATTTTAGTTCAATGGTTGGAAATGCTCTTAGTTTTGGTTATGAAATAAAGAATTTATGAAAATTGAAAGGGTATTGTTGGAAAACAAATATGTCACATCATCAAAAAGTAATATAATAATAATATTTTATTTTATCACTAACATAAAGATGCTTTTGATTAACTAGAAGTAAACTTTACATGAACTATAGTAAATATTTTTAAAATCATATAGGGACTAAAGTGTATATTATAGTAAACTTTATAGGCCAATTTATATTTTATACATTCGTATATAATTATCGATCTCTTGCACTTTTCTTTCTTTCCCTCCTCCATACCTAATAGATTGATTATCACAAAGGGTCCGATTTGAACAAACTAATTAATTATAAAATAAAAATGTAAACTGGTCTGCAAGCAAACTTACTTTTAAGTTGGCAAAAATGATTACTATGTTATAGTTATATAGTATCACTTAATTATTCTTTATTAAGACCCCCGCGCCGTCGTCCATGCTCCCCTTCACAGCTCCATCTCGTATTGATTTTCATCCAATGAAGGGGTGGAAACCTCCATCCGATTAAGTAATCCGTACGAGTATTCTTATGCAGATCGAAGGGCAAGAACAAATCATTAAATTTGATGAAAGGATTTCGCTTTAGCCATAATCGTATTGTACAATTCTCTATGAGAGACCGCTTCATCGCCAATAGTAACCTTATTACGTCTAGTCCAGAGCAACCAACAACAAGTGGCAAAGAAAGTAGGCCATTCAACACCCTTAAAGATCATGTAATTACTCAAATTATCGATGATCCATTGGTTGAGATGCAACTCCAACAAAGAATCCATTTGTGAAACGCTCAGAACTCTTTCCATACAAGGGAAGATAAGGGACATTCCCGCAATACATGGTTCAAATCCTCCTTCTCTCCACCACATAGCTCACAACATAAAACCTCACACATATGCCTTCGGCTGACGCACTTCGTTTTCTTTGTTGATGTTGTTGGCATATGCAATTATGGTACAGGAAATGAGATGTTTGCCAATTCCTATGCAGATCTGTTTTTATTTGTTTTCATAATCTTTGAAAACTAAACATTCTGTCTACCAAAAAAAAAAAAACTAAACCTTCTCTAACACATGATAGTCTTTAGAAGAAACCTCACGTGCTATATAATATAATGAGTACTGATCCAAATCATTTTCTTATAGAAGTTTTATACATCTAAATCTATGAGATATAATTTTTAAAGATTTTAAACATAATAATCTTTATAGTCATTTTTTTCTTGAAAATGGCTAAACATACTCGGGAACTTGCTCATCGGACAACCAATTCAATTTTTCCTTTTTGCCCATGTGCGAAATGACATTATCACCCATCGCCCCTCCATATAAAATGATTTTTGTTTACCCATACCCGTGACTCAACCGACACTCTCGAATTGCACTTACACATTTGACCTAAATTCGACAAAATCCGAGAATAATCACATTGATTTGACGCCATAAGTACATTCTCCACCTCTTTTCAATTTTTGGGTTTTCTTGGGTTCTTTTTGTTATTTTTGAGTCGATTTTCGTGTTGTTGTTGAGTTTAAGGCTTCGATTTGGAGCTTAAATATTGCATTTTGGGCACAATATGTTGATGAAATTGAGAATATCAAGCGATTTCGAGCAAAACCTACTATTTTTACGATCGTTTTTTATGTATTTTTGGGAGTTTTAAATTTTTTTATTCGTTTTTGTCGTCTACGGGTATCGGAGAAACGCAAGGCTGAGATCGAATAACTCCAATCGAAACCTCTTTAAAAGTCTCGATCAGCTCTCTCCGTCTCCTACCGAGACCGTGGCCTCTTCAAAATTTTGTTAGGAGGCGACCGAGACTTCTTCAAAAGTCTCGGTGGGAGTCAGATGAGACCCCTCTAAAGAGGTCTCGATGAGAGTCAGCCGAAACCTCTAAAGAAGTCACGACTTTGTGCATCTAAAACCCACGAGCGACACTCACTTATAGGGCACGACGATACCAGATCTGACCTTATTCGAAAAAAATAAAAAACACTCAAACGACACTTCCGACCCAGCAGTACAAGTGCTCTACAATGGCCAAAATCAAGAAAAGGAGAGGATTGAGGGGTGTTAGGGTGATGGGGTGATCAAGGATATCTCGAGGATTTCAAAAAAAAAATATATATTCAACAATTGAAACTCAGAATCGGGATATGCTTGAGTAATGAGGTATGTTGATTAAGTATTGGTATTCGTTTAGTTGCTTCCTTTTTTCTTTTGTTTTTAGACTTGTTTGTTTGGTACCACCACTACTTACGTTTTAGAACAAGTAATAAGAAGCAAAATGCGTGTAGAGATGCTTACAAAAATTATCATTCTTTTGATATAGGCATATATCACCCACTCGTGAAAGATACTAAGGCCCGTTTGATATGACATTTTGGTATTTAAGTACATTTTCTCAAAAAGTTTGAATTCGTAGGAGATGTTTCCTATGAATTAAAAATGGGTTTGATTGGATTTTTTACTTCTTTAAAAGTTATATATTTTAAAATATTAAAATTACAATAATTACTAAAAATTTATATATTTTAAAAACATTAAATTAATTACAATGATTACTATAATACCATTTTTTTAAAAATCAAGTTAGTTTACATTGGGAACATACTTATCATCATCTAAGCGGTATCATCATATAAGCGGAAGTTGTATATACTTACTCATCTAAAGAAGCGCACTTTTCTTGTATGAAAAAGTTGACATCGTTTTTCGAAAAAGTTAACCTAAAATGGCTGCCAAAGTAAGAATTTCTCAAAATTTGCACTCCCCTCCCACTTCTCCACCAACCAATCGAGGTCTAAGTATAAAAAAGATAATCTCATGTAAATACCATGGAATATGATTTGATCCTATTTCTACCAATTGAACAAATGGTGCTACATCTTTGAAAAAAAAAAAAAGGTGTCTTGTTAATCAATTAATTTACATCATTGATCACTCTACCTCAACAATTAATTTTTTTTTTTTTTTTTTCTTTTTTTTTCTTTCAGTACTCTGATGACTATGATTAACTCTGATTGCTTCAACAACTACACACCTAATTGTATCATATCAAAGATATATTTCAAAAAGTTAAAAAAGATGCATGAGTCCTAATAAGTGAACAACTAGATAATATACCAATCATTGCATCAATACAATGATTTGTAAAAGCTTCTCGAATGGGACGTTGATTAAATGTCAATGTGTATCACTTAGAATTAAATAGATATTAAAACAAAAAAAAACTCTCTAATGAAAATGTACATTTTGAATGTCGAGCTGACGTGACATGTAAAGAATAGAGACTGTCTCTTTCGAATATCTATTTTTAAATAGTACAATCTATACCTACATCAGCAATTCTTTTTGAAATGTATAGGAAAATATTAAATTTTTAAAATAAAAAGTGTAATCCACATTGACCATCTGATAACACTTTTAAACTTTAATGTCTATACAATGCACGCATACAATTCACATTTATCATTGAAAATGCTCTAATCAGCATATATTATTAGAGATAAAAAAAAGCAATAAAATAATAATCTTGAAAGAGATGTAGTCAAATTTACTTCCTTGTCAACGTAAAAGAGTACCCATTACCCATTACATGTGAGAATTTCAGGTGGAAGACAAGACATGAGAGGGAATCATATGGGAACTTCTATTTGATCTTATTTATATTTCTTCACGTGTAGTAGAGGTGATGGGTTGGCAGTTGAGTAAGATATTGGTGTTATCTGATATGGGTATTTGGCCCTAATGATGACAGATCGATTGGTGATTGAAATGGAAATGGAAATGGAAATGCTTTCTTCTCAATTTAATGTGAACTGCCAGGACCCAACTTTTAATAATTTAAAAAGAGTTGCTTGGATGACCACTTTGGTACCCAACATTTGAGACATTTGTTGGTGTCCTTTAGATATACATCAATTTATATTTACACAAACATCGATGCATAAATCAAGGGACATCAACAATTACGTGTCAAATGCGCGTGTCAAAAGTTAGTCATCGAATCATTTTTTCAATTGAAAGCCGTTCTCTTTAATCTAATCAGAATTTACTTTACTTTCTTTACCTGATTAGATTCTTTGAAACTTTTCTCAAAAATAAAATAAAAAAATCAAAATAGTGAAAACTTTTTTTCTTTTCTTTTTTTTTTTTTTTTTTTTTCGCGTGAAAACTTGAACTATTACGAGATGTCATGGACGTGATCTTTAACCGGAGATGTCGAGTTCGAGCTCTGGAAATAATCGCCTTAAAATTCATGAGTCAGGTGCTCCACCAATCAGACTTTATTTGGTTGGAGGTGGAGTTAACTACCGGGAGATAAGAGAATAGTTGGAACTAATCTTGTTTGGTTGCCCAACTTCCTCTAAGTTATCTCACAGCTCACACCGAAGGATAAAAGATATTTTCTCACCTCCCTTAAGAGAGTTATCTCTCATGAGTTTATGGACACTATTACCTCTCATTAATTATCTTTTATTACTAACTAGTGGGAGGGCACGTGCTCGTGACTAATTAAATCAATAGATTCAATTTACATAACTACCCATATCCAAAAAAAGAAAAGATAACTACCAGACAATTATCTCTCTCTCTTTCTTTCTCTCTCCACCCCACTTTTATGTTAATTAAGTTGAATTTACTTAAACACCCTTACTTTTATTTTTTCAAAGATTTTTTCATCCAATCAAATATTAACATTTAAGGGTACTTTGGTCAATAAGGCTATTTTGACTTCAGGGGATATTTTCATTATATATAAGATATCTATCTCTTTTATTTTAAGAGTATTTATATCAATTCATGTATTTTATTGTTTAAAAATCTATTACTTCTATGCAAGTTTAAAGTTGAACCAAACATGAAATATATAAATGTTTCACTGTAAGTTGACAAAAACGAACCAAACGAGACCTCAATGATCAACCTCGAGTCTGAGACTAGCCGAGGCGAAAAATCAAATACCCAGATGCCGAAAAATTAGTATACAACAGCAACAACAACCCAAGAAAAAAAAAAAAAAAAAAACACTGAAAACTTGATGAGTTCATTCAAATATTAGTCTTAGATTTCATAAAAAAAATATTATGGGTTTTTTTTTGGATTTTTGTGGGCTTCTCAGATTGACCCATTTGTGAATCCATCCATAATTTACTGAGTGTAGGGACTGCTCAATTGGCATTCTTTGTTTTGAGTTGTTTCAGGCAAAAATGCATGTGGTTTGTCAGGTAAAGTGACATTGTGCATGATTTGTGATTCTTCTTCAATTCTAGAGAGAGAGAGAGAGAGGTTTTTAGTTTCTAGCCTTGTAATGTTGTCAAAGCCAGCCTTTTCAATCCCCCAATTTGTTAGAGTTGGAGTTGGAGTAGTATTAGGACTTGTTATTTATGGATTTATCGAGATTAAGAAACAACATAAGTCTTTGATTTGATTTGGGTTTCTCTCTCTCTTTTGTGCTTTTTTGGGTGATTTTTAGTGGTAGTTTTGGTGCAGTGACAGTGAAACTAGTCCCCTTGTTTGTCTCCATTGTTCTTGTCCTCTTTTACATGTTGGATGGTTTTGGGTCTCTCAAGGAACCCATCAAACACCAGTTCAAGCTTTTGAAGACATGGGTTCTTGAGTTCCTCCCTTGTTTTGGCTGATTCAGGTGAGAAATCTGTTCTTGCCCTTTTTCAGATTTCAGATTTTGGTTTCTGGGTAGCCCAAATTTTCCCAAAATCCTAATAGATTTTGGGGTTTTTTTGGGTGTCAAGGATGAGAGATTTCCCATCTTGTTTTGGGGAAAGTGGGGTTCAAGTTGCTGATTCTTCCTCATCTAGTTCTAGCAAGAATAATAATAATAATAACCAGAATGTTGTTACATGTGTGTATCAGTGTAGATTAGGTAGGCGTTCATGCCTGATTACTGTTACATGGAGTAAGAATTTGATGGGTCAAGGGCTTAGTGTTGGAATTGATGATTCAACTAACCAATGCATATGCAAAGTTGATGTAAAGCCTTGGTTGTTTTCAAAGAAAAAAGGGTCCAAGAGTTTAAAGGCAGATTCAAGTAAAGTAGATGTGTATTGGGATCTCTCAAATGCTAAATTTGGATCTGGGCCTGAGCCATTGGAGGGTTTTTACTTGGCTATTGTTTCGGATCGCGAGATGGTTCTTCTTCTTGGGGATTCTAACAAGGAGGTGTATAAGAAGACTAATGCTTTGCCTATACCGCCAAATTCACGGTTCATTACAAAAAGGGAGCATATTTATGGGAAGAGGGTGTATGGCACCAAGGCGCAGTTCTGCGATAATGGGCAAATCCATGACATTAGAATTGAGTGCGATGCAATCGCGCTTAGTGATCCTTGTCTCTCGATCCGAATTGATGGGAAGATAGTGATGCAGGTGAAGCGATTGAGGTGGAAATTTCGGGGAAATCAGACCATATTGGTTGATGGGCTTCCTGTTGATGTGTTCTGGGATACCCACAATTGGCTTTTTGGTATGACACCAGGAAATGCAGTTTTCATGTTCCAGACTTGCCTCTCTACGGAGAAGTTGTGGGCGAATGATGCCCTGTCGGATCCTGCTGTATTGCCATGGTCTAGCTCTCAAGTATTTAGAGATTCACACTTGCAAGGCCTTGGTTTCTCTCTGATCTTGTATGCTACGAAAAACGAGTAGAGGTTATTCTTCCTCTCTTTTAGTGCTAGCAAATATTTTTGAGCAAAGTGATTTTTTTTTTTTTTTTTTTTTTTTTTTTGGTTGATATGTTACTACATTTAAATGGAATTTGTAAGCTCTTCTTATTTAGCTGAGCAAGTTTCATAGAGAAGAAACAATCTTGTTTCAAAATTGTATGTTTCATGTGTTCTACTGTTGCTCTCATTAGTGATTCCTTAAATCTTTTGTTTGAAAATCTTACACGGTAATGATTTATGGTACCTTCTCTAGCGACAATTATGCTCTTGCTAATAGAATGTTAATCATATTTCATATTTGACAAATTTCTGTTCCTTTAAAACCTCTATCATGAGTTTCTCTTCTCTATGGTAATTAGCAGGGCTTTGTGGCAAGCTTTTGTGCATTCAAATTATGGATGTCTTGGAAGTTGGAAGAGAGACAATTGAATATGAGGTGAAGAACTTGGGTTGTTTCCCAGTTTCTTCCCTGCAATACGCAATTAAGTTGCGGTACTACCTTGCAAAGAGTCCAGGTGAATTGTAGATGTTCGGGTATGAGTTTGTTAATAGAGGAACAAAGCGTATGGTAAGAAAAAACGATGTCAATATTGGTTCTGCTATTAAGTCTGTGCTCATTTAAATGAGAATGCTATTGAATATAAATTGATTGAATCCATGTGGAGTCTTGATATTATAGATTTATGACTTGTTATTTGAACATTTCATATTGAAACTTATGCTCAACATTTGCGCAAGATAAAAAAAACTTAGTGACCTTCATGTATACGATGTCCTTCATAGGCAGAAGTTTACTATGTATCTTGTCGGCAGTTGTGCTGTTGTATGTTCAATAGCTTCAATACTATATAATATGCAAGCATTCAACCATTAGCATTATCATTATATGTACAATTAGAAATTTAGGTTTTAGGATGTTTTGCTCCAAATATTGTTATGCTTCTTCATGAAACTCAATCTGGGCACTTGGCCTAAGTTTTTTCCGTTCCAGTTGAGTTTTCGAATAATGGTACACAACGATCTCACTTGATACTGTCAGCAAGATGTAGTTTACTCTTGGCAGTGAGCACCGCTTCAACAACCTCATAGTCGCTTTAAAGTAACTCTAAGCTTTTACGACAACTCATTGTTGGCTGGTACTGCATTGTTTGTTTGTGTGTTGATTGGTTATTTGCATTTGATAAGGATTCACGATATGCCCATTTATCTGATATATAGGAGCAATTTTTTTTGGTAATTCACCTTTTTATTTTTTTTAATATTTTTGATGTTTGTATTATTTGGTTCTATTGCACATTGGACTCCAACTTCATAATTGACCACTTCTCTTTACCTAGAAAATATTTCTAAATTGTTCGACATTGTCTTGGTTAGCTTTTTTGGTGCTTCATACCCCAAGAAATTTTCATCTCTAAAACGAAAAAAGAAAGAGTTTTTTGCTTTTGTTAGTTATTACTTGAAAGCTAGAGCGGATGAGTTGCAGCACCTCAAATTATGCTTTCCAAGAAGTTCCCGACAAAGTGGATGTAGAAGAAAATCGGAAATTCTGTAATATCATTGTATTGGGTGTATGATATTTGGTGATTATGATAGATGATGGTTTTTTCCACTTCTCTCATTAAAATTCTGGATGTAGTGACGTTGTCTATTGATTTGTCTCAAGTTTACTGCTATCTTGCTGATTCCCCAGTCTAGAGGTTATACATTGATATTATAAATCCATAGGGTTGGCTGCTGATATCCTGCATCTTCCTTATGGATATAACCTCAATTAATTCAAGGGTTTTGGATGGTTGATGCACAATGTAAGACTGAGGTTATGGATTTACTAATGTAGAGGATCCTTTCTTCCTTCTTTAATATTTATGCTTGTGATTTCCAGATGTTCTAGTAGAGATTGGTACAATTACTCCACAGAAGCTAATAGTATATAGGTAAATGATGCATAATAGCAGCATAGCTTCATAAGACCAGAGAATTATATCATAACCGACAGAATCCAGAAATGATTTGTACTGAGTGATGAATGAGTTTGAAAGTTCCCAAGAAAAGTGATAAAGAAAATCTATAGTATCAACTGTATTCTGGTTCATAGATGTACTAAAGTTGGATATGTGCTTGAAAACAATGCTTGGAATAATTTTTTGTCAGATCCCCATAATCTATGTGTAAGTTCTACTTCATGGTTAAATGTTGTTTGCTAATTAGTTGTTGGACCAGCCATCAACAAGCATTAGTGTCAATATGTTTTAGCCGTCAATGGTTAAAATATTGAAATTTTAAGAACGTTCCACCTGGAGAGAAGCAATAGATCTTGATCAAATTTATTGAGCTTCAATTCAATGAATTGGATCTTGATAAGCTCCATATGACAAGAAATGTCATATGGTCAGATACAGATGATTTTCTCATTTATAAGTGGTCAGATTTTCCTTCTTTGATTTTTGCAAATCTTGAGCAGCCTTTGTTTGAAGTAATCTCATCAACAACTGTTTTAGTGAATGCAGGTATACAAGTCTCTGATTTTATGTTGTTCTATTTGCAAGTTAGGGTTGTAGATGACTTGATTATCTACTATAAAGATGAGATCAAGGATTGGTCTACTGCATCAGAACAATAACAAAACAAGGAATGGTATGTGCTCATGACTTAATTTATTTATTGCGTTGAAGAAAACTCAGCTAAGTGTTTCTTTGACTACACATGCATGGATTGATTTTTGCCAAGAGGAAGGGCTATACCTCCAGTACAGCAAGGAACCATTTTTCTTGATTATTCACTCATCGTCAGTTGCTTATGTGAATGTCGATCAAAAATTTGGAGGTGAGGTGAAACGTTGTTGAGTGAAGTTGGTTCAGTTTCCTCTAATGGACTGTGTGCCTTTATGGTTTTAGTTCATGAGTAGAGCTTGGTTTTTGTTTCTTTTTTCTTTTTCTTTTTTTTTTTTTTAAATGCGAACCAACTACTTTCTTCTTTCCTTTTGAACATTAACTGTCTGTAGAACTGGTGTCTTAAGTTTCCAATATCTCATGGCAACCAAACATTCGGAGAAGAATCTAGCTTTTGATTCTTCTTACAGAAATTGGTATCAATTTGATTTAGCTAGCAATTTGGCTAGATGCCTCTCCAAACTAGGTGGCCGTTGGTTGTCATTGGAACTAGGTGGCTGTTATTCCAAGAGATCAAGTTCATGAATATCTCTTTTATTGTTTGTTTTCTGGTTATATGTTAAAGCGTTTGCAGCTTGTAGGGAACTTAGGTTAGGCTAAAGAATTTGATACCGAGGATGCTACCATTTTGTTAACATTATTTTATTGTTGATGCATCATACTAGTCAGAACTTTCTGGTTTACCATGATATGGAATTTCTAGAAAGGAACATAGAAGACTGGCGAGGTCAAAGAAATATTGAACAAGTTGAAAATATCATCATTAGTTTGTTGCATTAATTTATTGAGGGTGCAATTATATTGTTTAAATTGTCTGGTGTAGCATGGAATGGAACTTCTTTTGTATTACAGAGGTTGATTGTCGCACAAAGGAATTAGACATCATAGGTAGCTTTCCAAAGTATAGAGACTTTTTTTACAGTCTCAAGTCATATTTGTAAGATGTGATTCTATAATTTTTTTTTGTGAATTTGGTTTGCAAATAGTCATCTGCTTAGCTCCTTCAGTGGAGCAGGCAACAGATGCAGAAAAACACCATGTGTGAATTAGATGGTAGATTCCATGAATTAAGTGCCTTTGCATCTTTGTTGTTATTGTATGAAGTTTTGGTTTCTTATGTGCCAAATTTTCATATCCAAATGCCTTTTTTTGAGGGCATCCTAATTCCTTTTTAGGGGAGATTGTAACCGTAGATTTTCTTTTTGATAGGTAACTGTAGATTTTCTTGAAAGTTGAAACAATGTAAGCAAAGGGCTGTGCATGCAAAAGAATGGACTTAGTAAAAGACTCTTGGTTCATTTGTTCACTTCATTAAATATCAGTTAATTGTTAGGTTCCCTATTAGGTTTGTGCACTCTTATGTGGATTTTTTTTTTCTCTAAGAAGGGTTGGATTTCTATGCATGAAAGTTTTAGAATAGTCAACCGTTTTTGTGGTAGGTTGAGGTTTGTTACATGTATTGTTGGTCAAATCAGCGGGAGAAGCAACAACAAATTATTTTATTCTGTTATTGAAATTGCAACTTTTATACTTCTCCATGTTTTCCAAAAAAAAAAAAACAATGCTGAAATTATAAACATAGAGAAGGAATCATTTATGTATTATATACTCTTACTCTATACAGTATGAAAAGAAAAAGAAAAAGTTCACCAAACAAGAGAAAAAATGGTAAGACCTTTAGTACTGGTCCCAAAAATTATGGGTCTTCACAGAATCAGTGAAGAATGTGGTTCTAGACCTTCTGCATTTATTGTACAAAATGGTCTCCATTGTGTCTCAGATTTGCCAAGTAAAGGAGAAACCAATTCTGCATTCATTTGCAGACCAAGTTTTCAAGTAAAAATGGCTCCACCCGAGTTATTATGACAACGAAAGTTGCGCTCACGAAACAAACCATACAGTCAAGACAAGAGTTGAGTACAGAGGTGGAAGCTCTAATCATGTAGTGGTTGAAGGAAGTACTGATTCAAGTGAATCAATTTATACAACCAAAGCGACCCCCCAAATAAATGGAGATCAGTTTCACATACGAAAATTATGGATGAGGGCCATTGAAAGGTTTTTAAATTTTGATGCAGACAGGCAGATATGAGTTTTCATGCTCAGCAGAAGAGAAGAGTAATGGAATTGTATAAAGACATGAATCAGAATGAATTGTCATAAATGTTGAGGTTCAGAGTGACTAGCAGTTGAAAGCATTGAAGTTTTCACATGAAATCAACAAAACACAGATACAAGAATAAGTGAACTTACAGTAGGTGCACAAATGATGCTAAGAGATCAATTACTTTGATTCCTGTTTCAAAACATATAATTTTGAATGCAACACTACTAACACAGACAAGATTGAATATGGAACCACTTGACCTAATGAAGTGTATGTAATTTCTAGATCCTACATTTTGCAGACTTTAACCTAATGAAGTAGAGAATTTTCAGAACCTACACTCCGTAGAACCGGTGTGACAACGCAAAAAGACCCAGAAGTAGTTTTGTTTATGCAGATCAGTTGAGACATAAAACCAAACCACCAGGTTTATGTACTAATAAAAAGTATCCGCCCTGAAAGGCTACAAGCATCAACATTTTTCGAAAGGTAAAACATCGCTAAAGATGTTGCTTAAGCAGTAACGACCAAGCAAATCAAATATACAGATCCTAGTGTTATCATGACGTAATCGTGAAGGACGGAAAGAAGATGATGGAATAACTGCAATTTATAAATAGAAATGGAAAGATAGAAAAGAAAACAAAGAGATGATTAAGCTACTTAAAAAAAGCTCATGTATTGTCACTATACTACCAACCTTGCCTCATCAAGCATCCAATTCACTGTCATTTGTTGCACTTAAAAAGGCGACGTGCTTCCATTATTATCATCATGTTAAACTAAAGTGTCATTGTTTTTCCTGAAACAGAATATAAACAGGAAAACATGGAGAAGTATAAAAGTTGCAATTTCAATAACAGAATATAATACATAAATGATTCCTTCTCTATGTTTATAATTTCAGCATTGTTTTTTTTTTTTTTTGCTTGTACAATTGTCTTTCATGAATTGATCTATAATGTCTTTTTGTGAGAACAAGAAATAGAGAGATAATTTCTCTTTTAATTTTGATATTGATGTGCCCATCCTTCATGGATTATAAGGAGAGCAATGTGTCATAAAACTACGATGTGTCACAGTTTTGTATTTGATGGAAAGAAAAAAATAGATCTACCATGACAGCAAACATCCTAAAGTTGTGCTAAACTATTTACAGGGTTGGCAAAAAGTGTCCGGACCCTGTTTATTTGAATCCACTTTTAACGGGTTTGGACATGATTTTTCTTAAATTAATAGGGTTTGGACATGAAACATGTCCAATTTAAAAAGCGGGTCCGGGTTCGAATAAATTCTTAAGAAAAAGAATTTTGGTTTAGTGATTAATTCGCGGTGTATTCGACTTCAAAAAAATTATATAAAAGGGGTTTTGCTGAGATGACCTCATTTTCAAATTTCATTTTTGCCCTTTATTGAAATAATAATATTGCCCTTATTATAAAAAAGTGGTTTTGCTCACTACCCCACTCACTCTCGCTCACCCATACCCTAATCACTCAACTAAAACCCACTCATGAATCACACTCATGAATCACACTTTCAACTCTTAGGCTCCTACCCAAATCTGACAAAATACGGGTGGAATTATATCGATTCAACACCGTGAATGGATTCTTGCATTTTTAGTGTCGGTTCAGGATTCTCGCCTCTTTTAGTGTTGATTTTTGAATTTTGGGTTTAGGGCTTAGATTTGAGGCTTGAATCTTACATTATGGACATAAAATGTCGATATAATCGAAAATATCAAGCGATTCCAATCAAAACTCACTATTTTTTGGTCTTTTTTTTTTTTTTTTTTTTTTTTTTTTTTTTTGGGTTTTGAAATTCTTTTGTTAGTTCTTGTCCTCCGCGGGTTTCAGACACATAGGGTCGATATCTTTTTAAAGGTCTCGATTAACTCCTTTCGAGATCTCTTTAAAGGTCTTAATTGGCTCCCTTTGTCTCCGATCGAGACTGAGGTCTCTTTACAGGCTCTGTGGGAGGTAGTCGAGCCCTCTTTAAAGGTCTCGGTGGGAGTAGCGGTCTCGGTGCGAGTCGGAGAGGTTTCGACCATGTATGTATAAAACCTACGGATAGGGCTGTCAATTTATTGTGCCGGCTCGAAACAAAAGGGTTCGGACGATGTTTTAACAAATCTGAGCCGAGTCTGGACAAAGAACTCTTGTCCAAATTTAAAATCGGGTCGGGTCTGGACAAGGCCTTATAAACCTATACCCGGCCTGGACCCGTTTCGAATTTTAAATAGAGTTAAAAATATATTTGATAGAAGAGTATATTAAACACTTACTACTTATTTAGTACATTAACAAACATTAATCTACTCTAATGCATATACAAATTAATGTATTAAAGATATTTTGATTGTAGAATGAATTAAATTTTATTTTTTTTATACTCGAATAATTGTTTCTTGACATTAAATGTTTAATTACATGAATGACATTAAATGTTTAATTACATGAATTTGACGTTACTTTTCCAAATTACATCGCATGAGATTATAATGTGTATATTTTAACATTTGAAGAAGCTTTCAATATAAGAAGTTAGTTTTAAAATTGTGACAATTCCGGACAATTGGACAACCCGAATTTGAAGTAAAATGGGTCTGGACAAGTGAGTCTTGTTCGAATTTAAAATCGAGTCGGGTTCGGACAATGAATATACTTCTTTATAGTAGGGGTTGTCCAGATCGGACTGATCGGGCGGAATTTTCGCCACCCCTGGGCAACACTTCCTCACCTTTAGGGTGACGAGACCAGATTCAACCTTGTTCGACGAAAATAAAAAACACTCCTACGAGACTTCCGACATTGTACAAATACTCTAAAATGGCTAAAACCGAGAAACGAAGATAGATTGAGGGGTGTTTGGCTTAGAGCGAGGATGATGAGGTGACCAAAAATATTTTTTTGGGATTTCCAAAAAAGGTGGGGTATTTTAATTAAAAAAATTTAAAAATGAGGTATGAAGAAGTAATGAGGTCTTCTCAGCAAAAAAATAGGGTCTGTTTAATTAGCCGCTTCCAAAAATTATAATTTTTTTTCGAAGAAAACTCATCGGGGATATTTTAGATAATGATAATGTGATGCATTTAACGTGTCACATTGATGCAAGGTGCCATGTATTTAGGATTCCTTCTCTACAATAAATTGATGCAAGGTGCCATAATATTGTATTCTCTTCTTTTATCGTTTCATTTACTGCTTTTCTCTCCTATCTCTTTGATACTGTTCTTCTATCATTTGGACACTTTCATAATATTAGTATTTCTTATAAAAAAAATAATATTTGTATTGAAATTTAGTTAATTTGGAAATGAAGCTATAACGTTGTTGTTGTATTGGAATTTAGACAACGGTGATGTTATTTTTTATATAGAAACTCAATTATAACACTTAAGTTTTAAATGTATAATATGTCATTTACTTGCAATGAATGCATGGCGACATAAAGTTGTCCTTTTTATGAATAATTAAGGAAAAAAATTCTTTATGTTGAAAAAGATCTTGTATGTTTCATAAAAATGAGTCTAGAAAAAAAAAGGTTTGTTTTAAAAATGGGTACAAGACCGAACTTTATTTTTAATTATTGTTAAGATAGATGTTCTTACTCATTTTATTGCTAGCCCTGTAAACTAATGCACTTGCTTCTTGGAAACCATGAAATATAAATCGTGATGATTAAGGGCATATATCAACAGTGGCGGAACTAAAAAATCTTTGTTAAGGAGGCGAATTTTAACTTTAATTTTTTTTTTCAAACAAAAAAATATGTTAGTATGCAAAACTAAGCATAAAAAAAAATTGACAATGTTACACTCAAGACATTTCAAATACGTCAATTTTTTTTCTTACAATGTTACACTTGTTATATAAAGAGCGTGTGGCTACCATAAAAGAGCAAGAAGGACGAATACGCAGGGGGACTAGATTCGCCCCATCAATGTGAATACTTGATGTGAATAACTGCGCTTGTCGCTTCACAACTTCTCATGTAGTCATAATTTATATAAGCATCTCTATAACCTTTTTTTTTTTTTTTTTTTTTTTTTTTTTTTTTTTTTTTTGTGCACAGAACTCCGACACCAACGAGTCTACCATAATCTACAGGCATTAGGGATGGTCTTTCCAACTAGTTTGCTCCATATAGCTGTTGGGGAAGTAAGAGGTCATGAGTTCAAACCTTAAATGAGTGAAAAAGTTGTTTTTTTTCCTATCAAAAAAAATAGAGCTGTTAAGAAATATTGTGCCTTAACAAACCTTTGATCAGTTTCTTTTCTGCTATGTTATTTTGGATAGTCATTGATTTCCTCAGCAATAAACCGTAGTTTGGTATCTCCTCTTTATTCATGGGTCGTCGTTCATCATCTCCAGAACGAACCCTAAATCAGATTCTGCTTCATGGGTTGTTGTTCAACACACAAGATCTGGCATCTATCTATTTGACTTTGTTATGTTGGTTGTTCATGTGCTACTGCATGCACGCTCCACTGCATTAGATTACAAACTCAAAATAATGAGCCAACGTGAGTTTGAGAGGGGAGTGTTAAAGGAATATTGTGCATATTAAGAAACTCGCAAAACTACTCCGTAATTATGTGTTTCTTAATCGATTTCTTTTATGTATAAATCACATCTCTATATATAAAGACATATGTGCAAGATCTAGACATGTGATTACGATAAACTCATATTATTCTCTAAATTCTAACGCGCAACTTGAAAATTGCTTGCGAGTTAAAAGCATCAGTGTCAAGACCCGTTTCCAAAACGAACTTTGACCAGCCTAGCTCGATCTATAACTCGCCACTCAATTTGGCCAACGAGTTAAGAACCGCACTAGTGACCCTTCTCTACAATTTATCCTTTATTATATTCATCATTTATTAAATAACAATTGAAACTTGGAAAACAATTCATCAATGTTAATTAATGGTTCTCAACTGAATCATGACTTATCGAGTTCAACTTATTCAAACTCAATCCAATGATAAATAAGAAAAGCAATTTAAGTACACAAGTCCAACTCAGACAATACCAATCAAAAACTCAAACTCCTCAAGACCACTGGAGCATTTACCCTTTTCAATTGTTAGGTGAGCATAAAGGTGGCAACATGCTCGATCAATAAATTTAGGTAAGTTACAAACATTATAACCATTCCATAATAAGTGCAAATCTAAATGCTAATGCATATCCTGCAAAAATATTTAAATCAAAGAATAAAGCAAAGATCATATAATAGCAAAGTAATAATAAATGCAAACGGAATGTGCAAATACTAGGCATGCACGAGAATTGTAACTGAATTCCCTAACCAAAACTGAAGTTCATGAAGATTGACCCTTACTATGGTCGTACCGATGCCAACACTCACTTCTCAGCACTATGGGATTTCCATTCTATCACTAAGTCCACATCTCGTACAATTGGACATGACACTTACTACTAAAGTTTATTGGGACCCCCGAGTCAGGCCTCGCAAGGTTAACGCAAGCATAGTCAGCCTATGTTTCCATTATTATTAATTATTCAATGTTTCAAAGTTGAGTTATTACATTTTGCAAGTTTTACAATTAAAGCAGCAGAACTAAACTCAAGCAATTTAAATTACTCAATAAACGACAAGTCGGGACAGCCTATGGTGTGGAAACCCCGAAAAATATGATCTCATGCATATAAGGTGACAAAAATAGAAATATACATGTATCAAAGTGCACTCAGCTCGTTTAACCAGTTTTACAAAATACATATGAAATAATTACACCAAAAGGACCTACGCGTAACAAAAGTGGAAACCGACTATGAGGAAAGCTCGGAGGAAGTCACCAAGTACCGGCTCATTTCCTTTGCTAGATGATTGACTTGCAATTTTCACCACACGGGAGACAATTCCAGTGAGTAAAGCCAGATGAGTCTCAACATTAATTCTAGAATACAATAAAAGATTAACCGATAGATCATGCTGGTAATCACAAAGAAATGAAATAGAAATCACATGATAAATAAGCTAATAAGGAATTCAAAGAGAATTGAGCGACAATATCACACAGATATGGGTATCCAAGTGGTCCAAGTCCATCCGGTTGTAACACACAGTATATAACCAAACTTTCAAGGCGAGTTGTAGACTTAACTAAGTCTCCAACAGTTTAGATTGGTTCCATCAACTGTAGCAGACACATAGTCACCTCTACCGGCTTGACTCTCCAATTCTAAACTATAGACTTAGCACAATCGACAATCTGTGTAATCACGGTGGTACATATGATCACACAACACGTGTACTGCACCCGTAACTACCATTCAACCACTCAGACCCTAATCTGCTAGATATAAGAGTACATCACGAAGATAATCAATATGAACCACACAAATTATCATAGACAATAAAATGAATTTAGATTCGCAATTGATGCATGTATTTTAAAAATTGAGTCACGAAGATCAACAATGAATCACATAAATAAGTCATAGATAATGAATTCACAAGGAAAGCATATCGCCAAGATATGGAATGGGAATCGCAAAGAGAGCATCAACATTGACGATAACATAACAATAAAGTTCACGTATAATGAATTACCAAGTATGATAACAAGCAAATTGATGAGAATTAGTATTGAGGCCCCTGCTGAATTACTTACCTCAAACCTATGCGAATTTCAAACTTTCGCGGCTTCCACACGCCTCCAACCGGTCCCCGACCCTCGACATTATGCACTAGGCGCCTGATATCATTTGGATAAGTTCTATGTGTGTTAAAGTCCATTTAACTTGTTTCACATCTATTAATAAAATCTTAGCCCCATATTGATTAATAGCTACTTTTTTACTAATTTTACTTTACAAAAATAACCCAAATGATGCTAAAACACCTAGAAAAGACTTCGGATAGGCTCGAGTCTCGATCTCGATGTTATTGAATGAAACTCAATGATAAAAGCTCAGTTAAAACTCATCTGGATGGTTTAAAATCAAGTTTTAGAAATTCCATTCATATATGAACTTGTTTGAAATAATATAATCTTCAAACCAAAGTGTATCTCGAAAAGTATGTTAATGATCATGAAGCGATTTCAAAATTGACGGACAATAAAGTCACATAAAAGAGACTTGATCTGAAAAATCGGGCTAAATCCGATGAGTAGAAGGTCCTCGAACAATCCTTAAACAAAATCAGCCCAAAAAGTTAAAAAAAGTGTTATCTCCGCATATAAATCCCGATTTTCAGCCTATTTTTGACAAATTAAATAACTTTATTTTTGAAATCTAATGCCCTTAAGTTGTTTTTCTCTCTCTAAGCTTTCCAAAGGTATGCAAAGCGTCAAAATTCGAGTTAAAACGAGTGAGTTATGATCTTTTATGAAAGTCTGTCAAAATGGTCTCGATGCTGCCCAAAACGTGGAGTGCGCTCCACGTTTTGGTGGAGCGCGCTCCAGGGTCAAGCGGAACTGCAAAAAGGCCGTTCCGCACTCCCAAATCACCCAAAAGTCATTTTAAATATTCCCAAATCATTCCCAATCACTAGAAATCGATAAACCTTCATTATAGGCAACCAAATAACATTGATACAACCACTTACACTTCAATTTATCAAATTAAATCAAAATTTACATTCATGAACCCTTAAAACATGAATTGAAATCCAAGTTTAAAAACATGATTTGGAATCTATTTGAAAATCAAATCCACCATTGAAAATCGGAATATACACTATTTTAAGAAGAAAAACAAAACTAAATCTCAGAATTTCTTAGCACAACAAAACCCCCAATTATACCACATAAAACATGAACAAGATGATAAATGTTTCTTACTCAAGTTAAGGTTCTTGAATTGGCTTATCTCCTTAGTTAATGGACCACTAACATGCATCCAATCTTCCTTAAATCTCAGAATTTTTTGAGTGCTCCAACCCTATTTTTCTTTATTCTCTAATGGTTTGTTCATGAAAATGACTAAAGGGTTGGTATTTATATTACTTGCCATATCCAAATCATAGCCTCACATCTTGTTTCATTATGTCCATCTAGAGGTTCATCAAAGGCCCTTATTTACCCATAATCTTCCACTAACTCTCTCTCCAACCACTAACAAAATACATTTGATCTCTTGGGATTTAGTTGTATGCGAATCTCAAGGCAAGATCTATGGTTCTTGTTTTATTCATTGTTAACTTAAGCTTATTTGATTAGGCTTACTTAAATAAATTAATTGTCTAAGTAGATTGAGTAACCTAAGCACAAATATTTTTAATATATTTGAAACAAACTTAGGTACTTGCCACACTATTTACTACCCGAGCCTCATGCAAATACGCATCTCGAGGCATGAATCCACTCGCGCACTTGACTATGAAATTATAAAATTTGTGCACGAGTATCTATATAGGTAGTACACGATTCCACTAACAGATAAAATATTTTCGGGCCATTACAGCCTTTCCAACTAATAAGAATTTCGCCCTCGAAATTAAATTTAACTTGCACGAAATTTTACTAGAAGCACACAGCAAGGAAGTACTAGTTCACCGATCCTTTCGCTTTTCCTCACATGGATTCATCACAACGTGACTAAGTGGACTTGAGCGCTCTAAACTATGGTCACACAGCCAAATCGAATAGTTTAGGATCGTTTTATTAATCTTGGACTCGCATAGAGCCTCTTGGGGTTGATACCGGACTCACACAGAGTCAACGCATACAACTCGATATCTCACTTCGAAGTTCAGACTCTCAAAGAGTCAATGCATACAACTTGATACTTAACTTTGAAGTTTGGACTCACAGAGAGACAATGCACACAACTCCATATCTCACTACGAAGTTTCAGCTAATACAGGGTCAAAGCACACAACTCCATTTATCTAATTCAAATGATAGACTCACACATAGTCGCTGCATACAGCCTGGTTTTCTTACTTTGAACTATTGACTCACACAAAGTTGTCGCACACAACTCAATATCTCAACTTAAAAAGAGTGACTCACACAGAGTCTTCGCACACAACTCTTTATCTCACTTTGAATGAGGGACTCACATAGAGTCGTCGCACACAACTCAATATCTAAAGTTTAAATGAGGGAACACATAGTCAATGCACACAGCTCGATACCTCCATTTAAAGTATGGGCTTACACAAAGTCATTTATTTATTTTCTTCTTTTGTTAAACTTTTAGTCTGACTTGTAGATTCGCTCAGAGTCATTTTACTTTATAGTTTTATGTCATTTCTATTAAAGGACTAACACAAAGTCACCTCATAATAGATCTATAATATGGATCCACCATCTACACTCAATGGCATGATGCTAAAATAAATTGTACCCAAAGTAGGGTCTCGCGTCAACTCTGGATTAGGATCGCAACTACGTGGGCTCTCTCTCTCTCTCTCGCGTGCGGTTGAGTATTGCCTTGCTGCATATTCGCCAGCTGCGGACAATAAGCTCCAATATGTCCTAGTTGTCTGCAATGATAACATATCTTTTGCCCTTGCGATCTACTACTTTCGCTCTGGGTACTCCACATCTCCTGCTGCACTGATTGTACTCCCCGAGGTGATCGACTGATGAAACTAGGCGCTGAAGTTCGCAGAACTGCCACCTTGGGGACTGATTATCTTGGTGTTGCAACTATCTTTATATCATCAACCTCATCATCGCCATAGTTCTTCTTCCTCTTTCTATCCGGTCCTAATCTCTGCCCTAACCGTGCCTCGGTCGGCGACACACTATCATAAACGCGATGCGTACTACGATAAATCTCTGGAGCTAAACTCTGCTCATATGATCTCTGAAATGTCTCCGGCTCAATAGTGACTACCTCACCTCCAATCTCCTGGCGAAGACCCTCCATGAAGTAATGTGTTTGGTCTCCGTCGGTGTCTGCTATACCACCGACATAATGTAACAACTGTAGATATCGACCCATATACTGCATCACAGTCTCCCCCGGATGTTGTGTCAAAGACAAGAACTCAACTCTTTTCTATTTCATGACAGAAAGAGGAAAATACTTCAATTTAAATTGTCTCTTGAACTCTGCACAATCCTTAGGTGCTCCTCTGGTCGCTACCATGTAGCGCTACCAATCATCCGCCTATCTAAACAACGACTCAGATGATATGTTCACTCTCATGTGCTCCGCAGTTGCTAGAATACTGTGGATCTTCTCATGGCTCTTCATAAAATTTTCAGCAACTTCAAGATCTATGCCACCGTAAAACTCAACTGGCCTGTGTCGCTAGAACTCATGAGACTATATAGCCTGTACGATCACCCTAATGCTCATCTTGGAAGGCGTAGGCTATGTAGTTTCGGCCTGTACTGGTACTATTGTTGTAACTATAGGCACTGTCTGTATGATAGAAGTCGTAGGAGTGGATTGTACTATAGGCGCACTCGCCTCTTGAGTAGTGGGTACTATTGACGAAGATGGTGCAGGTAAAGGCATAACATGTCATCTCAAAATCCTAAAGATCTTCTCAAACTGTTGTCCACGTACATCGACCTGCTGGGACAACTCCTCAAACCTCCCGGTTAGATCACCATTACTGCTACCATCCTCAGGCTGATCGACCATCACGATCTACAATGACAACGAGGCTTGATCAACGTTATAGGTACCGATATATAGTATAGTACACTTAATCAAATAACACATAAAGTTAAATTTTCTTCTTTTTCCCTAACTCACCTCACTTCCCAACTAGGACCTTAAGTCAGGATCATAGGGTTTCCACATTAAGTTCAATTTATGTCCTAACTTGGGCTTAGAAAGAGTTAAGGTAAAAACCTAATCTCTAATACCAACTGTAATAGCCGCAATCCCAAAAATTGGGCACTACCCAGCTTAGACTTACGTGGACCCCCGAGTCAGCCCTCGCAAGGTTAACGCAAGCCTAGTCAGCCTATGTTTCCATTATTATTAATTATTCAGTGTTTCAAAGTTGAGTTATCATATTTTGCAAGTTTTACAATTAAAGCAGCGGAACTAAACTCAAGCAATTTAAATAACTCAATAAATGATAAGCCAGAACAACTTATGGTTTGGAAACCCCTGAAAACATGATCTCATGCATATAAGGTGTGACGGCCCCAGACCCCACAGCTTGGGCCCCACCCGGCCTAAACCTATGTGGACACTCGGTCAACTCCCGCAAAGCCAACGCAGTCCTAGTCAGCCTCTTATTCAAGTTATTCAATCATTTGTTGCTTATTTGATTTGTTATTTAGTTTACGCAGCAGAATTTGAGAAATATTTGAAGCAACTTAAATAAATAAATGTTAGTCGCGACATGCCTACGTGTGGAAATCCTGCAAAAGTAGATCTCATGTATATATCTAGTGATAAATAGTGTGAAGAAGTGTCATATACATGTATGAAACATCTTAAAACCCAAAATGAATCCCAAAGTAACCAACAACATAAATATATATCATATGTACAGTCCAAAATATCAAAATAAACCTACTATAGTAACATAGAGGAGCTAACTCTTAGGGAAGCTCAGAGGAAGTCACTAATCACAAGCTCCTTGCCTCTGCTACTAGAAAGACTTGCACTTGTCACCAAAGGCGGAGACAATTCCAGTGAGTAAATCCAAAAGAAGTTCAACAGTAATTCAAATTAAACAATAAACGAGTCCATAAATCATGCTGGAAAGAAATAAGGTGTTGAGAAAGAATCAATAAAATGCATGATAGACATACTGCAGTGGTCAACAATAGGGACCAAGTGACCCTGAAGTAAAGGATATGGAATAAGTGGTCCTGACACTCTACATGTCGGCTCAAAGCCACTTAAAACGTGTAAGTGTCTAACACTGGTGCGGGGGGTTAATGTCAAATCTCGAAATTCTTAAATCGGTAATTACGGTTAATCCGAGATTAAGGAAGCTTAATTATGGTTTTGGCGCGAGTCGGGAATTAAACACCGGTGAATTTGAGATTTATAATTAATTTTATTAATCTGTTATGTTTGCCTAGTGTTGTGTATTATATATTATTTTATTTTGCGAAATTCGGGTGATTGAGTAAATTTGATATTTGCGAGGTTTTGTCTCGAGATACGTGTCGAGACGGGTGCCGAGATAGTCAAAATATTGACATAAATATTAGTTTCGAATTTCGCGATGAATAATTGAATTTAAATTACAAATTTGAAATCTGGACCTTAAATGGACTTAACGAGCTGACTTCTCGGTTTTCGTGTAAGTCGGGATTGAAGGTAGTGTGAAATGAGACGAATTTGTATGAGATCTTGTTTCGAGTTTAGTGTCATTTGACGGTAGTCGAGGTTGAGATTTGGTCCAAACTTGTGCAAGTTTGGATAAAAATATGGCAAGAGGATTGGTCCATAAGGGTTTCGTATGTCATGGACAAAGTTAAGATTTTTGAGGTTTGGTGTAACCAAAACCAGTGTTATGAACATTTCATGAAGATGTCGAGAGTTTTGTTTAATTTGGTGAAAAGTCGGATGGAAAACGGGCACCGAAAGTCAAAACACGTCAAAATAAGGATTTCTGAAATCAATAAATAAAAAGAAATTAAGTTGCTGACAAGCAGTTGGGGTTTATATATAAATAAAGAAAAAAAATCAAAAATCAAAAATCAAAAAAATCAATCGATTCCTTTTATATTCAACAAAACGTTCTCTTAACCCTCTCAATTCAATCTTTCGCTCCGCGAGTTCCCGACATTCGATTTTCCCTCGGTTTCTTTCTGCAAAACCGTAGAACATCGCGAGACGGTCAGTTCGAGCTAACTTTTTATAGTAGAAACGAGGTATTCAGCCTGGAATTTGGTAAATTCTTAATGCCAAATATTTTTCCTCAATTAATTTGAATTCTCGCGATTTCTCGATTTCTTTCGCGGGGTTTTGATAGAGATTTGTTGAAATTGTTGTTAATTGATATATTGGATTGATTCGCGTCAATTTGGAATAAATTCCACCGATGTGGGTTAGGGTTTTGATGAGGTGAACTAATGCAATTCAGTTGATAACTATTTTGGAGATGTTTTAATAGTTGATATTGATTATTGGTTTTAATCCAATTTGACTCCACGGGCTGTGAAAATATTTTGGTGTTGGTATTCGGTGGTTTCGTGGCGTTTATTGTCGAGTTTTAAGGATTTAATTGCGAAAATATTAATTTGGAGAAGTTTTTTTAGTTCAAAATATATAAAGTTGCCTAGTCGATAGGCCATATGGGAAAATTCATAACTTCTTCATCATTGATCCGATTTGGGCGTTCTTGGAGTCTATGAAAAGTAGGACATGAGTACTACAAGTTCCTTTAAGGTCATCATGACAAATATTGAGGTTTTCAAGGCTAAAAAGTTACCCTAAGTTGGCTAGTTGAAAGCTAGTTGAAATAGTTATATAAATTAATATTTTTGCAAATTGTTCTCAATCGTACTTTGATTGCGGTTTTCATTAGGCTTCGTGATATCGTTTCACTTGAAGCTTGATCCATTGTATAACTGGGTATGTAGGGAAGCTATTGGAACCATTTTCAAGGTGATCCGACGTTTCGAAAACCTCGAAAATTAAGCTTGAAGTTGATTGTTTGTAAGGTTAAGTAAATCTCATGGTAACCTTTACATTGTATGATTATATTTCCTATAAATTGCATTGATCATTGAATTGCATTTTTGTTGTGTATGCATACACAGTTTGGGAGGGTAAGGCGTTACGAGTCTCCTTATAGTGTCTATATCGGGGTTATTGAACCCTATATTGTGCTTGAGGAGCTGGAGTTACTGATATTTTGTATCACGTGGTTATCACGAGATCACGTTGAATAAGATCGCACTCCCATAGTCTAGAGGAACGAGACTCGTTTGGTTATTCTCCTGCGCGTGAGTCCTTATTACTATTTACTTATCACTTTCGGAGACCGGTCGTCTGATTGTGGTCGGATAACAAAAACGGGATGGATTCACGGTTGTATTTAAATTCCTTGGATTATTATGCATTTGATTACTACAGGTTTACTGGATAGTGTGGGATTTACTTATCTGACATTATCGAATTTTTATAATTGGATAATGACAGGTTTTAGCGGCGACAAAGGAAAGGAAAAGCTTTCCAATTATTGGTGATTTGCTCAGTTTCTTTCTCTCTATGTTTGTATTACTTTTGAATATAAAATATTGTATAAATGGGTTTTTGGGTTCGTGTGAAGTTAAAATATCTTTTGAAAGTGTTGAAATGGTTTTGAAAAGGATTGGAATTGTTTTAATGGTTTTAGGATGGATTGGAATGCCAAGAAGTTAAGGTATTAATGATTTAATAATGTTGAAAGTCTGAGATAGGTTAGAACGAATAAATAATCATTATTAATGTGATATATTTTGTTATGGGGTGGAATATGAGTCCTTCAGTATTTCCACCAAGCTGAGCAGGTTTTTTGAAGATTTATGAAGGCCGAGATTTTCGGTGTAGGCTTAGAAATAGAGGAGATGCTGGCGAGAAGTTTTTACGAATATTTAAGGATTATATAATTAATATTTAGTGATTTTGAGGTGGAAGATTCGTTTTAGAATCCCTTTGTGGTTGATTTAGAATCATATTTGATAATTACTATGATAGATTTTTACTTATTTATTGGAGGAGAGTTTAAGACTGCTAGGTTATCACGATATTAAGGTAATATAAGCCGGTCAGATGCCCTAACTAGGTGGGGTCTAATAGTCAAAGTCGCATCGGCCGCACCTAATCCATTCGGTACTGTCGGCTCACTTAAGCCGCAGCCCGAGAAAACATTCCAAAGGGAGCCATAGACTAAATCGGATGCTCAACCACAATGGAACTCGAATACCTGAGAGGAGCCATGACACATGGCAGATGCTCACTCAAATGATTCAGGTCTGTCGGGGAACTACGGGAGCTAATCGGCTGCTTAACCTGCGAGTGGACACAACTAGACCAGACCACTTAGACCCTAGGTCACTCGGTATGGAAATAGAGTCCAATAATAGCAATAATTCCATCAAAAGTAGCAAGGAAATGAAAAGAATTAATATCGAAATTCTTACTGGTTTACTTACCTCAATACGCAAAATACCAAGCAAAATAGCGGCTCCTACACGCCTCGAAATATGTACTCGATATCCGACACTAGTCTCATACACCCATGGTATCAATTTACAATGAATTAGGTGTATTTGAGCTTATTTAATAAGATTTAAATCATTAAATCTCGAAAACATTCCAATTTTACTAGTTTTGGTAGTGGCACATTGGTTGTATCTTAGGTTGGACCACATTGGTCAAGTCTTGGCTCAACCAATTTTCTCAAATTAAGCTTTTATATCCCATTTCTTTTCTTTTTTTAACAAGGTGGTGCACTTCTTGTTTATTATATACATTATATATATAATGTTCATACTATACACCTACTTATATATATATATATATCCACATTACACACACACACACAGATATATATATATATATATATATATAATTAATCAAATTTCTCTTCTTCTTCTTTTTTGCCAACAAATCTAATACTACACTTTCAAGAATACTACTATAACAAAATCCCAAAACTTATGTAAATGAAATTTCTAATATTTAATTCACAAATAACTCAAAACATGTCAAATAACTATGTAATCTTTTTTGTCAAATGTACCACATCAAAGATTCCAGCATTAATGGGATGATCTTACCATTTAAAAGACTAGACTATACAATTCATAATGATATATTTTAGATTATTCAATCTTACTTCAATATTCATACCTCAATTTCATCAAGCATGAGAAGAAGCACACTTGAGGTCTATGAAAAAAGTTGTGAACACCCACCACCTCGACTCAACCTCTACCTTCCTTTTCTCCCCATTGTTTTGAAGACCGTAAGAGAGAAACACAAGAGAGTGAGAATGAATTTGCAAATGAGCTCCAGATCTATTGCTTCTTTATTTTTTTTTCTTTTTGTTGACTCCTCCACCGACACATAAGTAACAAGTGTCCCTATCCCAACCTCATTATTTTTAATTTCAAGATGTAAATATCTATTATACCCTTTGACTTGGTTAATTAACCATTTGTCCCATTTGACTCACTTTGACTTTACAAAACTTAATCACACCAAATATTTTTAAGGACTTAAATACATTGAATTTGAATATAACTTTAACTTCAATTATTTTAGTAATTGAGGTATTCTCACCATTAAACTTGATATTTAAATTAATAAATTTTGTTAGAACCTAAATTTCATTGATATCGTCGACTTGGCCAAACCTCGTACACACGTCTCGAGGACTATGCTCACTCGTTAATTCGACAACAACGTTGATAAAGTTATGTGTGCACACATAAATAAACATAAAATATTCAAGGCATCACACACAAATAAAATTATTGAATTGTCACCTCAGTGTCGACGCCCGAGTTTTTACCGAGTCGCCACGTAAGATTAGCCGCCACGTCACGGTCCTATTAGGCAGTTAACTAGGATTAGATTTATTAGGGTTGTTACATAAGGTGACAAAACTAGAAATACACATGTATCAAAGTGCACTCAACCCATTTAACTAGTTTTACAAAATACATATACCATAATTACACCAAAAGGACCTACGTGTAGCAAAAGTGAAAACCAACTTTGAGGAAAGCTCCGTGGAAGTCACCTGCAATTGTCACCACACAAGTGACAATTCCAGTAAGTAAAGCCATATGAGTGTCAATATTTTTTCTAGAATACAATAAAAGGTTAGCTGATAGATCATGCAGGTAATCACAAAGAAATGAAATAAAAACCACATGATAAATAAGCTAATATGGAATTTAAAGAGAATTGAGCGACAATACCACACAAATATGGGTCCAAGTCCATCTAGTTGTAACATACAATACATAACCTAACTTCCAAGGCGGGTTGTAGACTTAACTAAGTCTCCAAAAGTTTAGATTGGTTCCATCAACTGTAGCAGACATACAGTCACCTCTACCGGCTTGACTCTCCATTCCTAAACTGTGGACTTATCACAGTCTACAATCTGTGTAGTCACGGTGGTACATATGATCACACAACAAGTGTACCGCACCCGTGACTACCAATTGACCACTCAGACCCTAATCCGCTCGATATAAAAGTACATCATGAAGATAATCAATATGAACCACACAGGTTATCATATACAATAAAATGAACTTAGATTCGCAAAGGATGCATGCATTTCAAAAATTATGTCCCAAATATCAACAGTGAATCAAATAGATATGTCATAGATAATGAATTCACAAGGAAAGCATATCGCTAAGATATGGAATGAGAATCACAAAGAGAGCATCAACATCGACGATAACATGATAATAAAGTTCACATAGAGTGAATTACCAAGTATAATGATAAGCAAATTGATGAGAATTAGTATTGAAGCGCCTACTGGTTTACTTACCTCAAGCCTACGTAAAATTCAAACTTTCGCGACTCTCACATGCCTCCAACCGATCCCCAACACTCGACACTATGCGACTAGGCTCCTACTATCCATTTGGATCATTCCTATGTGTGTTAGAGTCCATTTAACTTGTTTCACATCTATTAATAAAATCTCATCCCCATATTGATTAGTATCTACCTTTTTACTAATTTTACTTCACAAAATTGACTCAAATGATGCTAAAACGCCTAGAAAAGACTCCGGATAGGCACAAGTCTCAATCCCGATGTTATTGAATGAAACTCAACGATAAAAGCTCAGTTAAAACTCATTTGGATGGTTTAAAACCAAATTTTAGAAATTCAGTCTATATATGGACTTATTTGAAATAATATAATCTTCAAACAAAAATGTTTCTCGTAAAGTGTGTTAATCATCACGAAATGATTCCAAAATCGACGGACAATGAAATCACATAAAGGAGAATTGATTTGAAAAATCGAGCTAAATCCAATGAGTGGAAGGTCTTCGAACAATCCTTAAAAAAATCAGCCCAAAAATTTATGAAAGTGTTATCCCCACGGATAAATCCTGATTTTTAGCCTATTTTTGACAAATTAAAAGACTTTATTTTTGAAATCTAATGCCCTTAAGTTTTTGTTCTCTCTCTAAGCTTTCCAACGGTATGTGGAGCATCAAAATCCGAGTTAAAACTAGTGAGTTATAATCATTTTACAAAAGTTTGTCAAAATGGTCCCGATGCTGCCCAAAATGTGGAGTGCGCTCCACGTTTTGGTGGAGCGCGCTCCAAGGTCAAGCAGAACTGCAAAAACGTCGTTTTGCACTCCCAAATCACCCAAAAGTCATTTTAAATGTTTCCAATCATCCCCAATCACCATAAATCAATAAACCTTCATTATAGGCAACCAAACAACATTGATGCAACTTACACTTCAATTTATCAAATTAAATCAAGATTTACATTCATGAACCCTTAAAACATGAATTGAAATCAAAGTTTTAAAAAATGATTTGGAATCTATTTGAAAATCAAATCCACAATTGGAAATTAGAATATACACACTATTTTAAGAGGGAAAATAAAACTAAATCTCAAAATTTCTTAGCACAACAAAACCCCCCAATTACACCACATAAAATATGAACAAGATGATAGATGTTTCTTACTCAAGCCAGGGTTCTTGAATTGGCTTATCTTCTTAGTTAATTGACCACTCCAATCTTCCCTAAATCTCAGAATTTTCTGAGTGCTCCAACCTTATTTTTCTTTCTTTTCTAATGGTTTGTTCATGAAAATGACTACGGGTTGGTATTTATATTGCTTGTCATATTCAAATCATAGCCTCACATCTTGTTTCATTATGTCCATCTAGAGGTTCATCAAAGACCCTTATTTACCCCATAATCTTCCACTAACTCTATCTATCTAACCACTAACAAAATACATTTGATCTCTTAGGAATTAGTGGTATGTGAATCTCAAGGCAAGATCTATAGTTCTTGTTTTATTCATTGTTAACTTATGCTTATTGATTAGACTTACTTAAATAAATCAATTGCCTAAATAGATTGAGTAACCTAAGTACAAATATTTTTAATATATTTGAAACAAACTTAGGTACTTGCCACACTATTTACTACTCGAATCTCATGCCTGTACGCATCTTGAGGTATGACTTCACTCGCGCACTTGACTGTAAAATTATAAAATTTGCACACGAGTATCTATATAGGTAGTGCACGTCACCACTCACAAATAAAATATCTTCGAGCCATCACAGTCGTAGACGTAGGCGAGGTATTCGGGGCACTGTTGATGCCTCCACGCTACACTGAACCGAATTGTCGACTTGTATAGTCAATTTTAGGAAGTCGAGTAGTCGCACCCACTCTCGATGGATTTGGACCACTTATTTGTCTTCCCTTGTTTCCTAGACACTTTTTATCAATTGCACTTAATCGAGCACAATGGAAAAGTTTGATCCATGTAACTGGCCCCAGTTAATTTGGGACCGAAGCTATGTTGTTGTTGTTGTTGTTGTTGTATTATTTTTCAGTCCATTTATCATGCACTTTCATTTACTTATCTATCTTTTAAATTCCTACATGATATCTAGACTGCTCTATTTATTCATGAAATACTATCTACATCCTACTAGCTTTTACTTACTGGACTCTTCATTGTCGTGTTGATGACTTAAGTGCAGATCCATAGACGAGCAAGGGCAAGGCGCCGGTGATTGGTGACTTTCTCTGAGGACTCTTAGAGCGGCTCCTCCTTTTGTTCACTTGTAGTTTAGTTCCCAGCTGTGTGAAGAGTTCCTTCCATAACCTGCTTGTAAAGAGTTTATCCCTGTCGGAGATAATGGAACGGGGAATGCCATAGAGACGAAACACTTCGATAGAGTATATCGATGCCAGAATAGCAGGGTAATTGTGGAGATCGCCATGAAGGATGGGCTGTTGGTCTAGCCAGGGCGACGAGAGAGGAAATCAGCGATTGTGTTCTCACGTCCTGGAGTGTACAAGATTTCATAATCAAATCCCAACAAGGCAACAACTTGGTAAGCCAGCGATGTTGATTGGGAGTTTGAATTGTTTATGTTAGCAAGTTCCTTAAATTTGTTGATCTGTGTAAATCCTGAATTTTCTGCCCAGTAAAAATTTTCTCCACTTTTTCATAGCTTATGTTATGGCAAACATCTCACGGGCGTAGGCGGAGGAGGACTGAAGGCATGGGCACAAATTTTTGCTAAAAAAACGCAATAGGGAGTTTATCTTGCAAGAGGACCGCGCCCGCAGCGATTGCCGAGGCATCCGTAGCAACATCAAATGGCCAGGAGAAATTCGGTAATTGTAAGATGGGTAGTTGTAGCACATGGCCTAAATACTCCGCTGACACCACCCCAAAAGAGCACTTGGAAAGCTTGGCAAAAAATTGGTTGTCCGGCAATAATTGAAACACGAGCCGTAGGTGGCGTAAATTAACATATCCTCAAAGAAAATCAAAACAAACCGACGTAGGTAGGGTCTAAACAAATCATTCATGTCGGCCCGGAAGGTGGAGGGTGCATTAGAGAGCCCAAACTGCACGACTAAGAATTTATAATGTCCATCTACTATCCTGAATGCTGTCTTAAATGTGTCCTCCTTGGCGAGCCTAGGCATGAGAATGGGAAAACGATCACGAATAATGATAGTGTTAAGGGTGCGGTAGTCGACACAAAATCGCCAGGTGCCGTCTTTTTTCTTAACCAGAATCACCGGGAAGAGAAAGGACTGGTATTAGGTTTGATCACACCGTTACATAGCATTTCAGCAATAATATCGGCCATAACATCCTCTGGCAGTGAGGGTAGCCATAGGGTCGGCCGTTGATCGGTCTGATTGATGGTCATGGGAACGTTTAGGAGGAAGGCCGTTGGGAATAGCAAAAACAGTTAGGTAACTGGTGAGTAACTCACAAATTATTGGGTCGGTTATAGTGTCGGAAGTAAGGGTGGAGGGGTTTGGGGCGGGTTGAGGGAATCGGTTGGGTGGGGCGCATAGAGGAACTTGGCAGCATAGAGTGATGCGATGGAGTTGGTGAGGGTGAGGCATCGAATATGTGAAAAAGAGGATTGTTGTGGGTGGTTATAGTCACCAGTAAGTGTGATGAAAGTGAATGGGCCTAAGGAGCGTAACCAATCATAATCCAAAACTAAGTCGGCACCATGTATAAGTAGGACGTAGCAGTCCGGGGTGAACTTGTGTGACTGAATGACCAAGGGTATAGTATTGCATAACCCCGAACACTAAATGGATTCCCCATTGCCCACTAGGACGGAAAATTATGGTATGGTGAGTATCAGGAGGTAGAGAATGGAGGCCAATTGGGGTAGAATCGTTCCGCGCGGTTAAAGCATAGACCCTTGGACCGGCGCTCTGACATTTCGGGCCGAGTGAGGCGCTTAAGACTTGAATGGAGGGGTGGTAATGTAGACGCCACGAAACTCGATGATGGGGGTGGCTTGGGGTTGTGTAGCACTGGAACTTAGCATCAGCAAATTTAGATTCTAGCAAAGTTGTTAGGCCCATGACGTCAGCCAAGGTAAGTGGTTTGAGGATGAGAGCTCACATTGGTATTCATGTTTGAGACCCGCTGTGAATGATGAGAGAATGAAATCTAGTGGAAGACCGACCAAACGATTAGAGAGTTGCTCGAACGCTTGCTTATAGTCGGTAAGCGAACCTGTTTGTCGCAGCATGAAGGGGAATATTTGTGGGTTCTCAAATGTCGGAGGCCCATAACATAGTTCGATCACCCACATAAAGTACTCCCATGTAGGTAATTGATGGTTTTTATGCATCCATTAGAAACAACACAAAGCTTCGCCTTGCATGAAGAAAGGCGCTAATGAAGACGTAGATCATTGGTAGGGGTGGTAAAAAAAAATTGGATACGGACGAAAACGGGTACACGAACACCCTAATAACAAGTAAAAGTAGTATCCGAACTCGTACCCATTTTTAAAACGGACATAATTTTAAATCTAGACCCGTATATTTATGAAACATACGAAACCCATTTTTGTCCTGACCCATTTTTCAATATAATAAAATCAATTTTTTTTTTCAATCAATTAAATGCATTCACAAAAAGAAAATAAAATTTGGCAGTATCACTACCACTTTATAAGTTCCAACATCTACACTAGAGCTGACAATTTGGGTCATGAAACGATTAACACGACACGACACGTAATAAATATGTCGTGAGTTTGGCTTAAGTGGGTCTGGGTCATAAACATGTTAACACGTTTATACACGGTTAATAAATGAGTCATTAACATGTCAACCTGCTTAACTCGTTTATGACACGCTTAACACGACTAAAGAATAATGTTTAAATAATAAATATTGTATAATAAATAGATTGGTACAAAATTCACCCATTTGAATGCATGTTAATAGCATGATTTATTTATTTTATTTATAGACATCTTTTATCATATTTTATTTTATATTTGAGAGGAAATATTCATTTTACTTTTAATATATTATTTATGTTTTAGATTTTATTAATAATTATTTATTAAGGAAAAATAAAACTTTTCACCAAAGTAACATTTAAATATTTTTTTAGATGATTCTTATAATTTTGTTTATGTTATTATTACGAGTCATTTTTGCTTTATTATTAAGAGTAATAAAGACTTGAATGAAAAAAGTAAAGTAAAATTAACGACTATATACAACCACGTCATATTTTATTGGTTATTTTAGTATGTTTGTTCGAATTTAATCATTTAGATATATTTTAAAAAGTAGTAACCAAATTATAAAAGTTTAAATAAAATAAAATTTTTAAATACAATATTTAATAAATGGGTGACACGAATACATGACATATTTAACACGACCCACTTAGACACGAAAACGATTAACACGATTAATAAACATGTCATGTAATGAGTTTGCATTATATGGGTCATGACCTGTTTATGACACGACACGTTTACGACTCACCTACACGAATTGCCACCCCTAATCTACACCAACATTTCAAAGTCTCAACAATATCCAAATCCCAACAAAAAAGATAACCCAAAACATCTAAATAAAAAAGAAAATATCAACCACATCAAAATGCTCCATGACACACACAAACACAAAACAACACTAAGTGTGTACATCCCACACAATTCTACAGTTCCACCATATTCTTCTACTTTCATCTCGATCTTCAACTATCTAACACTTGATGTCATTCATCATCTGCAAGACAATAGACAATAAAAATAATGTTGCATTTGTTATAAAACCTAAATCATTTAAACATAATTATAACAATAATAATTGAGTTTTCAATTCCACCTTTTGACCTCCACATCATTCGAAGCTTGCTCAGAAGTTGTTGAAGCAATGAGATCTACTTTCAATTCCGCTAACTCTGCACAAAGAGCCTCAATTTCTTTCTTACGAGCATCTACAAAGGAAAGAATGATCAAAAATAACAAATTACTAAAGATTTATAATTTAACAATCATAATAACTAATAATTTAACACTCACTAGCTTTATTCTTTATGTTTGCTCCATGAACCTAATCACTGCAGCAAATTAAAGCTTCAACATTCTTAGGCAAAAGACAATTTCTATACTTCTCAAATGTCATATCCGTTGCACTAAAGGCTGACTCTGAAGTAACAGTGGTCAAAGAAATGGATAAAACATCTCGTGCCACCGTACTCAACCTTGATATCGATATTGAACTGATTTCCAAAATTCTAATATGTCTAAATCCACTTTTCTATCAGTCAATGGCTCATGTAGGTTTATATCGAACTCTGACTGTTGTTCTTTAGGAGCATCATCACTTTGAAAGAAATCATAACCCCTATCACAATTATGCATTCAAAAATATATCATCACTAAGAATCATAAAGAAACCAAATATTAAAAGGAAATATGTATTGAACAACAATAAAAATTAACATACCATAGAATATGGATCATCTTCTACCATTTCATTTGCTTCAATTGGATGTGGTATTTGGTGGCTAGAGGAGACATTTTCTCCACCCGAACGATCAGAATACTCTTCAAACAACAATTGAAGTTTTTCGCGAATCATAGAACCTTGAACTTGCCTTCATCACCATATGTTTTTAATACGCAAAGTTGACCACTTTCATTTTGTACCGAGGATCCAAAATGACTCCGATTGCCAAAATATGATTACAATCCTTCCACTATTTGTCAAACTTTAATTGCATCTTCGAAGCCATGGATCTCATGAAAAGATTTGGTTATTCATTTCATCCTTCAATTGAGCTTGAACTTTCCACATTCCATGAAAGAAGAGATTGATTGTAAGATACTTCGAGCCAGAAAATATATTAGTGAGATCACTAAATGTTTTCAAAAATTTGGAAATAAATTCAATTTGCTCCCACTCCTCCTCACTTGGACAAAATGGATAATTTGTGTAACTTGTAGCAAGATGATCAAAGATATTGCGATAATATAATGCTGATTCAATCATGAGGTATATAGAATTCTATCTTGTAACCACGTCTTGCACCAAGCCTCTCTTGCAATTGATGGATAATTGTGCAGCACAATCCAAGAACTTTTTCCTTCGAGATTGTGATCCATTTACAAACTTGATACTATTACGAATTTTGGTGAGTGCCTTTTCAATTTCCCTGAGACCATCTTGGACCATGAAATTTAAGATATGCGCATAACAACGCATATGAAAAAAATCACCTTTGACTAGTAGGGTATCCTTAAATTTCAGCACATTTTTGAAAACCCCAACAAATGTTTCATTTGCACTTGCATTGTCTAAAGTGATGGCAAATAACTTCTTATCCAAATCCCATGATGTTACCAAACTTGACAACTTCTGTGCAATTGCTATGCCATTGTGTGGAGGTGACATAAAGCAAAAATTCAAAATTCTTTTTTGAAGCAACCAATCATCATCAATAAAATGAGCAGTCACAATAATGTAACCATCAGAAGTAATTGCAGTCCACATATCGGCAGTTAGACACACCTTCCCCGGAAGAGATTGCAACAAGTCAAAAAGCTATTTCCTCTCCTTTTTATAAAACTTCAATACATCTGATTTTGCTTGTGTTTTTCTTGTAATACTCTCAATTTTAGGAATGAGATATGTATAAGAAGACCTCACATAGACATACTCAACAAATTGGAAAGGTAACTCATGCATTACAATTATCATTGCTAAGTTTTCACGATGTTGTTCAGGCTGAAAAACCGTATACCTTAACAGCATAATCCCTCCATTAATTGATGATTCTAATAGCATTTGACCCACATCACGAATACCAAAACGATTTCGTGAAAGACAACTCGATAAGTGACGCTTCATGTTATTTGTCCCATTATTACTATCGGCCAAGAAAACACCGGCACAATGGTTGCATTTCTCTTTCTTCCTATTATCTGAATATTCTGGAGTATTCGGAGGAATAACAGTAAACTCTTGCCAAACTTGAGACTCGTTTTTCCTTTTTTTTTTCTTTGAATGAATATATGTACATATACTACTATTAGCCATGACACACTGCAAAAATATAAAATAAAACTTAACATGACAAAAAAATCCAGACATGATCATAAAAACATGAATTAAATCAATAAGAGATCAAAACTTAAAAGCCAAAAGAAGAAGAAGAAGATCTGAACTTAAAAGTCTTTATGCCTAAAACACCATACAAGTTGGGTTGAAAAAACACCATACAAGTTTCAATGCCACAAAAATAAAGATTAGAACTTAAATGTCAAAAAAGATATAGGAACAAATGCTAAAAAAATCACAACAAATGCTAAAAAAAAAAAGAGATCAGAACTAAAAAAAATATCAGAATAATTTAAATCTTCACAAAACAACCCTAAACCCTAAAAAAATAGATTTAGCAACACAAATCAGCAAACCCCAGATTGAGCAACACTGCAACACGAATCAGCATATACCCTAGAGTTGTGTTTCAACTTTAACATACCAGAGATAAGAAGTTAAGAACAAATGAAAATATGTAAATGAAGAGGTGTGAAAATCAGCGCAAGAGATAGGGTGCTCGTGTACAAAGCCCCTCACCCTATTCTTTTGGTATTAAGAACAAAATGGGCAAGAGATGGGGTCGATTTTTTTATGGAACCGTTGCGAAAATCAGCACCTACAGTTCGGATGATTATGTTGTGGAATATGGATGACCATGCATGTACACCAACATATTGTGTAGTCATGTAACTTGTATTTCTCACTTAATAGTACATCCACTTGTCTATGTATTGTCATGTAACTTGTAATCTTCTCCAATGTACACCAACTATTATATGTATTGTCTATGTTGCTTGTGATGTGTTGTATGACTTGTGGTGTATGTATAACTTGTACACATTGTATAAGTACAATTATCATCATCACCAAATGGCCTATATAAAGGGTGTCAACCCCATTGTAATTCACACACCAAGTTGAATGAAAACTTCTCATTCCAACTATCTCATTTCTTATCTTCTCCTTTGTAGTAGTAGTTTGTAGTAGTAGAAGTTCTTAGTCTTCTATTTTCCTTCTCTAGTTCTTAGCAAGTTCCAACTCAATTTACAACAGTTACACTATTTTTGGTCTTAGAGACTATTTTGTACATATTACATGTAATGGGTGTTGGTGTACTACGCCCCTGACCCTATTCTTTTGGTTTACTAATCAATAAAGTCTTTTTCTTATAAATATATATATATATATATATATATATATATATATATATATAAAATGAAAAACTGAGAGCAAAGATCATAAGCTTAACTTCAAGTTCGAGACGAGGAAGATGGGAGAGGAGAGTCGGAGATGCGAGCGCGAGGAGAGGGAGATGAGAGCTGCGAGCACGAGGAGAATGAGTCGAGTCTGTCGAGAGATGGGAGCAGGAGGAGAGGGAACTGAGAGGTAGGAGGAGAGGGAAACAAACATGTGAATGTGAAACAGCTTTAGGGTTTTGTGACTTCTTAATTTAGTATATATATGAAATTACTAAACTACCCCCATAAACATGTTTTTTCGAAAATTTTGTCCGGGACCGTACTGGTTCTTAAAACAGATAAATTTGTGGGTCCGAACCCATATTGTTTTGAGGAAAAGCATGTCCAAATCCGTTCAAACTGAGAATGGAAAAATGCAAATAAACGAATATGGACACTTTTTGGCTACCCCTAATCATTGGGTATGATGTAGTAAGTAAAATATTAGTCTACTTGGTAGATCCAATCCAGTGGGTTCGAGCCATCAAAAGGGGAAAGAAAGATCTTTAGGGGTTTCAGTTCCACCGGTGCTTGTGGAGATCTTTGGGGGTTTCGTGACGGCCCCACTCCCCACAAACTAGGGGTGGGCAGCGGTTTTTGAAAAATCGCCCAAACCGCTCAAACCGCATGGTTTAGTCTGGTTTTTAAAACTCGCGGTTTGGGTGCGGTTTGGAAAATGTAAAAATCGCAGAATTGCGGTTTGGCCGCGGTTTTCAATTTGGAAAAATCGCGGTTTCACCAAACCGATGGTATTTTAGTAAATAACCACCAAAAACCCTAAAAGGCTAAAACATAACAAAAAAAATCCTCTCATTCACTCCCGTCACCTCTCTCTCTCTCACTCCCGCCGCTCCTCTCTCCTCTCACTCCCGTTACTCCCGTTTCCTCTCTCCTCTCACTCACGCCGCTCATCTCTCCTCTCACCGATGTCTCCTCTCTCCTCTCACTCCCGCCGTCACCTCTCTCCTCTCACTCCCGCTCACCTCTCCTCTCACTCCCGTCACTCTCGTATCATCTCTCCTCTCACTCCCGCCGCTCTCTCTCTCACTCACCGTCTCCTCTCACTCCCGCCGTCACCTCTCTCCTCTCACTCCCGCCGCTCCTCTCTCTTCTCAAACCGCGAAACCAAACCGGCCAAACCGCGCAAATCGGTTCGGTTTGATTGCGGTTTTGGTGATTCGCGGTTTGGTGGTGGTTTGGAAAATCATCAAATCGTAGACCCTCGGTTTGGTGATTTTCACCACCAAACCGCGGTTTGCCCACCCCTACCACAAACCGAGCCCCCGGACTAAACCTACGTAGACCCCCGGTCAACTCCCGCAGAGTCAACGCAGGCTTAGTCGGCCTCTTATCCAAGTTATTTAATCATTTACAAAGCGAAATTTAAAAAGATTTACACAACGGAATTTAAAAATATTCAAAGCAACTTAAATAAGTAAACATTAGTCGGGACATGCCTAGGTGTGGAAATCCTGCAAAAGTAGATCTCTTGTATATATATATATATATGATGACGAACAGTGTGAAGAATTGTCATATACATGTATCAAACGTCACGCGATAACCAAAAACATAAGTATATATCATATGTACAGTCCAAAATATCAAAATAAACTTACCATAGTAACATAGATGAGCTAACTCTGAGGGAAACTTAGAGGAAGTCACCGATCACAGGCTCTTTGCCTCTGCTACTAGAAGTACCATCAATTGTCACCAAAGGCAGAGACAATTCTAGTGAGTAAATCCAGAAGAAATTTAACAGTAATTCAGATTAAACAATAAACGAGTTCATAAATCATGCTGGAAATAAATAAGGTGTTGAGAAAGAATCAATAAAATGCATGATAGACATACTGCAGTGGTCAACAGTAGGGACCAAGTGACCCGAAAACAAAGGATAGGGAGTAAGTGGTCCTGACACTCTACACGTGGGCTCAGAGCCACTTAAAATGTATAAATGTCTAATACTAGTGCGGGGGGTCAAAGCCACATCGACCGCACCTAATCCGTTCGGCACTGTCGGCTCGCTTAAATCGCAACCCGAGAAAACATTCCAAATGGAGCCACATACTAAACCGGATGCTCAACCACAATGGAACTCGAATACATGAGAGGAGCCACGACACATGGCGGATGCTTACTCAAAGGATTCAGGCCCGTTGGGGAGCCACGAGAGCTAATCGGCTGCTCAACTCGCGAGTGGACACAACTAGACCAGACTAGACCCTAGGTCACTCGGAAGGGAAATAGAGTCCAATAAGTGCAATAATTCCATCAAATGTAACAAGGAAATGAAAAGAATTAATATTGATTTTCTTATTGGTTAACTTACCTCAATATGCAAAATACCAAGCAAAATCGTAGCTCCCACACGCCTCGAAATACGTACTCGATATCTACATTAGTCTCCTAGACTACTGGTATCAATTTACAATGAATTAGGTATGTTTGAGCCTATTTAATAAGATTTAAATCATTAAATTTCAAAAACATTCTAATTTTACTAGTTTTGGTAGTGGCACATTGGTCACATCTTAGGTTGGACCACATTGGTCAAGTCTCGGCTAAACCAATTTTCTCAAATTAAGCTTTTATATCCCCTTTCTTTTCTTTTTCTTTTTTTAACAAGGTGGTGCATTTCTTGTTTATTATATACATTATATATAATGTACATACTATACACCTACTATATATATCCACATTACATATATATATATATATATATATATCAATTAATCAAATTTCTCTTCTTCTGTTTTTCTGTCAACAAATCTAATACTACACTTTCAAGAATACTACTATAACAAAATCCCAAAACTTATGTAAATGAAATTTCTAATATTTAATTCACAAATAACTCAAAACATGTCAAATAACTATGCAATTTTTTTCAAATGTACCACATCAAAGATTCTACCATTAATGGAAGGATCTCAACATTTAAAAGACTAGAGTATACAATTCATGATGATATATTTTAGATTATTCAATCTTACTTTAGTATTCATACCTCAATTTCATCAAGCATGAGAAGAAGCACACTTGATGTCTATGAAGAAAGTTGTGAATTCCCACCACCTCAACTCAACCTTTAACTTCCTTTTCTCCCCATTGTCTTGAACACCATAAGAGAGAAACACAAGAGAATGAGAATGAATTTGCAAATGAGCTCCAGATCTATTGCTTCTCTATTTTTTTTTTTTGTCGACTCCTCCGCCACTACATAAGTAACGAGTGTCCCTATCCCAACCTCTCATTCCTTCAACAAAAAATATTTTTAATTTCAAGATGCAAATATCTACTATACCCTTTGTCTCGGTTAATTAACCATTTGTCCCATTTGACTCACTTTGACTTCACAAAACTTAGTCTCGCCAAATATTTTTAAGGACTTAGATACATTGAATTTGAATAAAAATTTAACTTCAATTATTTTAGTAATTGAGGTATTCTCACCATTTAACTTGATATTTAATTTAATAAATTTTGTTAGAACATCGTCGACCTACCCAAACCTCGTACACACGTCTCGAGGACTACGCTTACTTGTAAATTCGACAACAACGTTGATAAAGTTGTGTGTGCACACATAAATAAACATAAAATATTCAAGGCATCACACACAAATAAAATTATTGAGTTTTTACCTCAGTGTCGACGTTCAAGTTCTGACCGAGTCGCCACGTAGGATTAGCCGCCACGTCATGGTCCTATTATGCAGTTGACTAGGATTAGATTTATTAGGGTCGTTACAATCTTCCTGACTAATAAGAATTTCGTCCTCGAAATTGAAATGTCTAAAACGAAATTACTTACCGAAATCAAATGAGAAATGGGAAACTATCGCGCATAAAGGACTCCCGCTCCCACGTCAATTCCTCGTCTCTGTGGTGTTGCCACTTGACAAGAACTAATGGGATGTCCTTGTTCCTCAAACTCTGTACCTTGCGGTCCCAAATCTGCACAGGTAGCTCCTCGTAAGTAATATCTTCGGCTAGGTCAATCTGAGTCAAGTCAACTATCGGTGTGTCTCCCTCTCTCGACCTATCCAATCTCAGCATCGATATACGGAACACTGGATGAACGCCTGCCAACTGCGGTGGTAATTCAATCTTATAAGCAACCTTGCCAATTCTTTATGTAATTATGAAAGGACCTATAAACCTCGGCACAAGCTTTCCTTTGATTCCGAATCGTTTGTGACCCTTCGGTGGCAAAACTTTTAAGTAGACAAAGTTTCCCACTTTGCTATAACCCATCTCGGTACTTGTCAGCATATTTCTTCTGCCTCTCTTGAGCTCCTCGAAGACGCTGACGTATCAGTCGTATCTTCTCTGTGTGATCTACCACAATCTCTGGCCCCATTGTCGCTAAATCCTCGGGCTTTGCCCAACATGCTGGTTGACGCGCGCCGAACGCGTCAATAAAATTAAAAAATACCTAAACCAACTATTTTTGTAGAATAGTGGCAAAGGGTCGATCCCACATGGACTGGTAATCTTTCTAAGGTCAAAAATAACAAAAAGGGAAATCGGGGGTTTTGAGAGAGTGAATAATAAAGCTAATCTAAATATACACAAAATAACTAAAGCAATGGAAATAAATTTGAAAACAATTAATAAAAACACCTAGGTCAAGACATACAAGTTCGGTTCGATAAAAGATTGGATTTGGTCTTCGATTTATGTAAAATATGCAAATCAAAATATCCTAGTGTAGCTATAGAACCGGTAACGTACGCGGTTCCTCGCACTTCCTAATCTCGATAGCCAAGATACGACGATAACTATTTCTCTAATCAAACACACAACCATATATTCAAGTGAATTTGGTTTAATGTGTTGACCGCAATGGGCTTTGTGAAGGCACTACACCTAGATAACCGGATCACTCGTGTGTCCGATTTAGCCTAGATTTCTAAGGTATTCAACCGATCCCAAAAGAGACTAATCAATTGGTATGGTCAATTGACACTAGTGTGGTCTTATTGCACAAGGACGGGTGCTTACGACTCACTGACAAATAAATCAAGGTTTAAACAAGTGTTTAACTTCAATTGTTCAAATAATACCAAAGAAAATAAAATAATAATGAAACTATTGAAATTAAAATATATAAATCTCACAAATCCATTGATACGCACAAATCGAACCTCCTCGCGGGTCTTGCCTAGGCTAGAGGTTTTAGCCTCGCATAGTTCAAGAACACCAAGAGAAAAAGAAAAAAAATATAAAATTGGGAGAGAAGGAGTTCGGCCCCAATGGCCGAGTAGAAGATGATCTCCCCCCTAGCCGTCAAGAAGAAAACAATATCAAAACCCCCCTCTAGCCGTCAAGAAGAAAACAATATCAAACCCCCCTCTCTCCCTGATTCGCGAAAACCCCTAATTTGGGTTTTATTTGTGACCTGTGCGCCGAGGACAATCGGATGGTTGTATGGAGTTTGTTTTCAGTCTCGGTCACGTATCAGATTGTGATTGGGTGAGCTTGCGGCATGCGTGACGTGGCGCGTTGTGATTGGAGGAGAACTGCAGGTGATGCGGTGGTGAGAAAGAAGGCGCCACGTGTCGGCGTTATATTGGGTAGGATAACGGCCTTTTGCGCTTTGCGGGGCATGCGTCGGTCTTGCGCGACGCGAACGACGAATGGAAGATCGCGCCACGTGTCGTGGAGTGGCGGGTGCGACGCTTGCTGGAACGCGTGGACGAATCGGGCGTGACACGTGGACTACAACAGAAACCAACGAATGACGGAGTGACACGTGGATCGCAACGAGTGAAAAATCGCCCAAAACGCGCATATCTCGAGGCGTATCTTTCGGTGTCGATCACGTGTATGAGTAGTCCATTTCGCACAGTTTTTCACCACGAATTCAACGGCGCACTCCAAAAATCCTAAAAATGAACAATAAAGATAATTAGGCCCATATGTCGAAGATTCAACAATAAAAATACATAAATAAACTATATATAATATGCATAAATAATGACATATCACTGGTGATCTACACGGCCTGTCGTAGAGTGCCTCAAATGTGCCATCCCGATGCTAGCCTAGTAACTATTATTGTAGGCAAACTCACAAAAATGTAGATACTCATCCCACGACCCATTGTACTCCAACACACAAGCTCTTAGCATGTCCTCTAACACCTGAATCAGTTTCTATGACTGTCCATCACTATGCGGGTGGAAAATCGTACTATGTTGTAACCTTATGCCAAACTGTGCTTGCATGCTCATCCATAACATGGATGTGAACTGCGATCCTCTGTGTGACACAATAGATAATGGCACCCCGTGAAGTCTGACAATCTCTCTCTCATAAAGGACGTTCAATTGCTCGAACTTGTATTTGGTAGACACCAACAAGAATTGTGCAGATTTGGTCAGTCTGTCCACAATCACCCAAATGCTATCATGCTTGCGCGGAGATCGAGGTAAACCACTGACGAGATCCATGACAATATGCTCCCACTTCCACTCAAGAATGGGAAGTGGTTGTAACAGTCCTCCAGGCCTCCGATGCTCAGTTTTAACCTATTGGAAAATCCTACACCTCCTGACGTAGTCCCCTACGTCTGACTTCATCCCCGACCACCAAAATAGACATTTGATATCCTGATACATTTTGGTCTTGCCCGGAAGAATGGTAAAACATGAGCGGTGAGCCTCCTGAAGTATCTCTGTACGTAATTCGGCCACTGATGGAATCCGCAATCGTCCCTTATATCTCAAGCACGAGTCCGTCGACTGAATCCACTATGGATGATTTAAACTCTCTGCCAATTCATGAAATCTCTGGAACTGTTCATCAGCCTGCTGACCCTCTAAAACCCTATGAATATAGACAAACTGAGTCCTCATCTGTCCACAAATGTGTGCCTCGGTAGTAGTCGAAATGTCAGCTGAACTCATCATATTTGTCTCCTCGAGGAGTGCAAACTCATGTGTCATCTGACAAATAACAATTTCTGCATCGGATCTCGGATGGTACTCTAAGGAGAAGACGTATTCCTTAGGGAACTCTAGGCATCTGCGTTGTCTCATATTCAGGTCCTTCTGCGTAAAGAGATACTTTAAACTCTTATGATTAGTGAATAAAGTAAATCTTTCGCCATACAGGTAGTGCGACCAAATCTTTAAAGCGAATACCACTACCGCCAACTCTAAGTCATGTACCGGTAGTTCTTCTCATGAATCTCCAGCTGTCAAGACGCATAAGCAATCACATCATCTCCCTGCATCAGAACACACCCTAGTTTGACCTATGATGCATCGGTATTCACAACCATGCCTTTTCCTGGCTCAGGCAGTACTAACACTGGAGTTGTCGTCCCACTCAAACTTGACATCCTTCTGAGTCAACCTCGTCATCGGTGCCCCGATCTAAGAGAAGTCGCGCACGAATCTTCGGTAATACCCTCCTAGACCTAGAAAGCTATGAATATATGTCACTGATTGTGGGGTACGCCAATCCATCACTGCTTGGACCTTCGAAGGATCCACTGATACTCCATTAACTCCAACTACATGTCCAAAAAATCTGACCTCTGACAACCAGAACTCACACTTGCTAAACCTAGCATAAATTTGGTGCTCTCTCAATGTCTGTAAGACTATCCTGAGATGACACTCGTGATCCTCACGAGTCCTGGAGTAGATCAAAATATCATCTATGAAGACAATCACGAAACGTTCCAAGTATTGTCTCAACACGCAGTGCATCAAGTCCATGAACATTGCTCCCGTGTTCGTTAGCCCAAATGGCATGACTGCAAACTTGTAATGACCATAACGTGTATTGAAGGCAGTCTTCTCTCTGTCCTCATCCCTGATCCTGAGCTGGTGGTACCCTGACCTCAAGTCAATATTGGAAAACCATATTGTGTCTCTCAACTTATCAAACAAGTCATCTATTCGGGGATGTGGATACTTGTTCTTAATCGTAACACGATTCAACTGCCTATAATCGATGCAAAGTCTCAAACTTCCATTTTTCTTCTTTACAAATAGTACTGGAGCGCCCCATGTAGATATGCTAGGATGAATAAATCCTAAATTCATCAACTCCTCAAGTTGGATCCTCAGTTCCTCTAACTCCTTCGATTTCATTCTATATGGAGGTATCGAAATCGGCTTTGTCCCATCGACTAGGTCGATAATAAATTCGATCTCTCGTGGGGTGGTAATCCGGGTAAATACTCGGGGAACACATCTGAGAACTCGCATACCACGGGTACCTCCTCAATAGTCGCCACCGATTTCTCTACTTTACTCAGAATACCGGCGAATGTCTCCATCTCCTGGCTCATAGCCACTCTACCTCTAGTACTCTGAAGTTGCATCGAAACACCGCGAAAACTGAACTCTGACTGCTCAGGAATCCGAAATGGGACTGTCTTATCGAAGCAATCCAATTGTGTGTGATATGCTTTCAGCCATTCCATCCCTAATAATGCGTCAAACTCTAAAAATTCTAGTACTCTGAAGTCTATAGGATTCTCGTGTCCCTCTATCTCGATGGTACAACCCTCACATACCATATTAGGGTAAATCTTGTCCCCGGTAGCCGTACTGAGGATCAAGTGGGTGCTAAGCCTAATGGGTCTCAACCTTAACTCATCTACCATCCGTCCAGAAATAAAAGACACGTTGTACTAGAATCAATCAAAGTATGCATCATCCGATGACAAATAAAAATCATACCCTCTATGAGCAGTCGCGTCGCCTGTGGGTTCGCCTGAGTCACTATGTGTGCTCTCTCTCTCGGGGTCACTGCTGCTGCGAGCTCTGCTGCACGCCAACGAGTTCTGGACAATTAATCTTAATATGCCCCTCATGTTTGCACTAAAAACATAGTCTCGGTCCCTAGCCCGACTGTCCGCTCTGCCACTGGCTTGATCTCTGGCTCTATTGTCCTCGACCTTTGGCCCTGCTGGCCATTACATATGCCTCCAGTCCTATCATCGGTAGCCCTAAATTGTTGCCCTAACTGAGAAACTTGCGGTACCTGTGGAGGTCTGCCTATGTAACTCTATGTGGGAGGAGGCGCAGCTACATAAACTGTAGGGGTGGGCAAACCGCGGTTTGGTGGTGAAAACCACCAAACCGCGACCAAACCGAGAGTTTGCGGTTTGGTCATTTTGCAAACACCACCAAACCGCGAACCACCAAAACCGCAACCAAACCGAACCGCGGTTTACGCGGTTTGGTCGGTTTGGTTTCGCGGTTTTTCTTGTTACATGTTTTCCAAAAAAAAAATCGTGGTGGGAGGCGGCAGTGAGAGATCACTGGTAGGAGATGGCAATGGCGACTGGTGGGAAGCGGCAGTGATGACGACTAGTGGAAGGCAGCAACGGATGACCTTAACTGGTGGAGGCGAATATGTTTAGTTACTTGAGATGGAGATGAAAAAATGAAACGGCTGTTGTTTATATTGGTTAAGGTTTTAAAATGTGAATTAAATAAATTTACGAAATTACCCTCGGTTTGGTTTGGTGAACCGCGGTTTTTCAGAATTGAAAACCACCACCAAACCGCGATTTTGTGGTTTTCAAGTTTTTCAAACCGCCCCCAAAGCGCGAGCTTTAAAAACCAAACCAAACCATACGGTTTGGGCGGTTTTAGGGAAACCGATGCCCACCCCTAATAAACTGGATGTGGTGCAACATAACCTACACTATGTTTTCTCTCGAACCTCTGATGGTTCCTATTTCTCTTCCTGTCTCTACCATAACCTTACTCAGATCTCCACCCTGAACTATGAGCAATCCGTGTCTTTGTAGGTCGTAGGGCGTCATCCTCGGGGTGCGTGATAAGATAAGCCTCTCTAGTCAAACTGTGCTCATAAGCCCTATCAAGGTTACTCGGCTCGGTCGTAACCACTGTGCCCTCAATGACAGGAAACAACCCCTCACAGAAGAAATAGACTTGGTCCCTATCACTATTAGCAACACCATCAACAAACGACAACAGCTGCTAGAATCTCCCCATATACTGAATCACAGACTCTCCCAACCTCTATCGAATATGCATGAATTCTGACCTCTTGGCGATCCTCACTATGGGCAAAAAAAGCTTCTTGTTGAACAACCTCTATAAGTTCTTCCATATCTGCAGCTTTCCCTTGGTGGGTACCAGGTTGGTCCACCAAGTGTTTGCGTCCCCTGAGAAGGAAAAAGCTGCCAACCCAGTCGTCTTGCTATCCTCAAACCTCAAAAGTCTCTGGATATTCTCAAGACTCCTGATGAATTTCTTTGCTTCTGACACATCTGAATCTCCACTAAACTTCCTCGGTCTGTACCTCTCATACTCCCTAGTCAGTCTAGTCATAGGCGTCAAATCAAAGTCAGCATTTCTCAGTCAATTTCGCAACTACTGGCGATGTTATCTCAGGTAGTATGGGTATTATAGCAATAATTGGTGCTGCATGCACCGTAGATCGTGACGGAGTCGCCTGAGGTGTAGGCGCACTCGCGTCAGATGTGGATGTTGTTGTAGGTGTCGATGGTGATGGCAACTGTCCCCTAAGAAGAGTCAATCTCCTCCAAACGTCTATCTTGTGAAGTAACCCCCTGTGTCAAGGCCTGAAAGTCTGCTGGATCAATAGGGCCTAGACCTATAGCTCCACTCTGATCACCGGTGTCTCGCTGATCGACCATCACGATCTACAAAAGGCGAATACCGAGCTTCAATCAGTTTTCTTAACTTCCGTTAATAGTATATAATACATATCAATCAATTAACATGTAAAATCCAAACTTAGTTTCCCCCAACTCTCCTCACTTCCTAACTAATACTCTAAGTCAGGATCATAGGATTTCTACTCTAAGTTTAGCTGTGTCCTAACTTTAAATTTGTATTTTAGTCGAGTTGTAGGTTACATAAAGTTAAAGGTAAAAACCTACGCTCTAATACCAACTGTGACGGCCCCAGTCCCCACAAACTGGGCTCGGCCCGGCCTAAACCTAAGTGGACCCTCGGTCAACTCCCGCATGAGTCAACGCAGGCTTAGTCAACCTCTTATCCAAGTTATTTAATCATTAGTTGCTTAATAAGTTTATTATTTAGTTTAACAAGTCTTAACATTTACGCAGTGAATTTAAAAATATTTAAAGCAACTTAAATAAGTAAACACTAGTCGGGACATGCCTAGGTGTGGAAATCCTACAAAAGTAGATCTCATGTATATATATGATGACGAATAGTGTGAAGAAGGGTCATATACATGTATCAAACGTCTCGTAACCCAAAATGAACCCTAAGGTAACCAAAAACATAAGTATATATTATATGTACAGTCCAAAATATCAAAATAAACCTACTATAGTAACAGAGATGAGCTAACTCTGAGGGAAGCTCAGAGGAAGTCACCGATCACAGGCTCCTTGCCTCTGCTACTAAAAGGACCTGCAATTGTCACCGAAGGCGGAGACAATTCCAGTGAGTAAATCTAGAAATAGTTCAACAGTAATTCAGATTAAACAATAAACGAGTCCATAAATCATGTTGGAAAGAAATAAGGTGTTGAGAAAGAATCAATAAAATGTATGATATACAGACTACAGTGGTCAACGGTAGGGACCAAGTGACCCGGAAGCAAAGGATAGGGAGTAAGTGGTCCTAACACTCTACACGTGGGCTCAAAGCCACTTAAAACGTGTAAGTGTCTAACATTGGTGCGGGGGTCAAAGCCGCATCGGCCGCACCTAATCCGTTCGGCACTATTGGCTTGTTTGAGCCTCAGCCTGAGAAAACATTCCAAACGGAGCCACAGACTAAACCGGATGCTCAACCACAATGGAACTCGAATACCTGAGAGGAGCCACGATACAAGGCGGATGCTCACTCAAAGGATTCAGGCCCGTCGGGGAGTCACGTGAGCTAATCGGCTGCTCAACCCGCGAGTGGACACAACTAGACCAGACTGCTTAGACCCTAGGTCACTCGAAAGGGAAATAGAGTCCAATAATTGCAATAATTTCATCAAATGTAACAAGGAAATGAAAAGAATTAATATTGAATTTCTTATTGATTTACTTACCTTAATACGTAAAGTACCTGTAACGGCCCATTTTATTAATGTCATTATTATCTCGAAATTACAGACATGAACGCCAGCTCAAATCCACGTGGACGCCGCGGGTAGGCTAGGACACACGTCGACCTAGGTACACTGGTTTAATTGTGTGTTGGATGGCTTAATTGCGGTGCAATTTATTCAATTATTGGTTAAATACATCGCATGTGTGTATGTTGAATCACGAGAGCGTGCGAGGTTGTGTGATGGGTAGCTGCCTCGAAGTGCGTGCTAACGCGGGTATCGAGAGGCGAGATACGGGTGCACTAGAGAAAACTCAATAAACTTACATAAACATGTCGAGGTTATCAAATTAGCATAATTAATGTAACCATAAGTTATCAAATTGAGATGATTAATGTGACCATAGGCTTATTAAATTAACTCAAACAATAGGCTATGACGCACCTCGAAATGCGTGTCGAAACGCTGGGCACCGGGTACAGGTAGTTGAGGTTAGTGTGACCATGAGTTGGTTTAATTTGATAAATAAAACACTAGTCATATGGTTGGATAAGGCTTAATGTAATGTGACATTAATAAAATAAATGGAAGCCTATAGTTACATTAAATAAAAAGGGGCCATGAGATGGACATCTAGATTTACATAGTGAGTAGTACTAGATGAAGAGTGTGCTATTGGAGTCACCAGGAGGTATAGGACAACATGCTTGCGAACCACAAGATATGCCTCGGGATGCGTACACACAATTGATTCCAATAAAACATATATATATATAAGAGTTAGTGGAATGTTTGATCACAACCACTTACCGATTTCTCATGCAAACATAGAAGAATCTGAGGAGGGAGAAGATACTTCCAGCTGGGAATTCAACAACCTAGGCATCAAACCAAGCGATCTAACCTAGGTAATTACCTTCTCCACCTTCTAAGCTTACAAATGAACCCATTTTTGGGTGTGTTTAGTGAAATTCGAGTTGATGATTTAGTCTTTGGTTTACTGTGTAAATATGATGCATTTCATGTCATTAGATCGTATATAAGGACAATTTATCATTGGTTTAGTTAGATTTGATGAAATTGGTTGTTAATGGAGATGGTGGTAAATGCATGATTGTGGAAATGGATGTAATTTGAGGTTTCTGGAGTGTTCTGATTCATGGATTGAAGTTATTTTGATGAGGAGAGGGTAATAGACCAGTTAGAATAGCTAATTGAGAGGGCTAGGACAGAATTCTCGAATTGAGAATTCTCGTTTCGAGAATTGTCTCTGAGGCAATTAGCGCGCTAATTGGAACTATTAGCGCGCTAATCGTCTCCGAGTGTGCGGGTTCTTCGCAACGAAGAACAATAGCGCGCTAGTTAAAATCTCTAGTGCACTAATTTCATCTAGCGCGCTAGGTACACCCCCTTAGCGCGCTAACTCAAAACTAGCGCGCTAGGTAGACAAATTAACGCACTAATGATGGATGAACTATGAACTTAAGGGATTTTTTGTTATTTTCAAATTAATACATATCTAAACACTCATAAAAAAACCTAAACTTATAAAAATCGGACTTCAGGGACTTAGTGGACTGTAGCTTGGTGTTGGGGAGCTTGTTGGGTCGGATCCGAGAGTTCGAGGAGGTCGGAGAGCGGTGTGAGGTTTGTAAAACCGAACTGAAAGACTCTGAGTATATATTATGCTTACATGTTGTTTCTATTATTCCTTGTTGTTCATCATTCTATTCAGTTATTTGGACGTGGGTTGAGGCTACTCCCCCGGATTTCCTTGTTGTGTGTTCATGAGGCACTGGACTGTAGCACTTGTGACCCAGCCCTCAGTGAATGGCGACTTGGACTTGCCTTGGTGCACGTGTCGGTGACTCAGCGGATTTGACCAGCGCAGCGAGGGACCAAGTGTTAGGCCAGTTGGATGCGACCACTGGTGGGAACTTGGTGACCCGAAGTACAGTCTAGTCCCTCTGGAGCGAGTACACACATTTGTTAGTTTGTTTGTTGTTTATTCATGCGATGAGCCATTTACAGTTGTCTGTTTATATTCTGCATGTTTACTTGACAGCATTTCTTGTATTTCCTTTAATTTATTATATGAATGCTCAGAGGAGTTCCTTGGGATTTTACTTACTGTACTCGTCATCTATCTTCTTGTCATGATTGAGTGCATATCCTAGTACCAATAGGGGCAAGGGGGTCCTAAGCGACTACATCTGATTGCCCACTATCGAGGACCTACTTGTACATGTTTATTTTGATATTTTGTATATTTTGGGTATTGGGAGACTTGAGATAACATCGTACATGTATATATACATGTTGTGGTGATGTCGCTTATATACAAAGTACTTTCCAGGGTTTTCCACAGTAGGTTTTGCCTTTGAACAATGTTTATCATGTTAAATTACCTTGCTTAAATGGTATTAAGTAAGACTTCCGCTGAATATGTTAACCTATAAAATACAACCCATTAGTATGGTTATGATCTCAATAAATTGCTAACTAGGTAACAATTGAAATAATTAGATTTCTCACCGGGAATTGACAAGGCATATAAGGATAATATACTAATTTATCAGATAATACACTGGTGGACACGATTCACGAGACATAAAGAGGACGGGCAGGTGTGGTACACGTGTAGTTGGGCAAGCCGACAAGGAGTACACGGAGAAACGTCACCCCGGGGCGGCTGGGGCCGCCACAGTACCAAGCAAAATCGCAGCTCCCACACGCCTTGAAATACGTACTCGATATCCGACACTAGTCTCCTAGACTCTTGGTATCAATTTACAATGAATTAGGTGTGTTTGAGCCTATTTAAAAGATTTAAATCATTAAATCTCGAAAACATTCCAATTTTACTAGTTTTGGTAGTGGCACATTGGTCACATCTTAGATTGGACCACATTGGTCAAGTCTCGGCTCAACCAATTTTCTCAAATTAAGCTTTTATATTCTTTTTTTTTTTTTAACAAGGTTGTGCATTTCTTGTTTATTATATACATTATATATATAATGTACATACTATACACCTACTATATATATCCACATTACATAATATATATATATATATATATATATATATATATATATATATCAATTAATCAAATTTCTATTCTTCTTTTTTTTGCCAACAAATCTAATACTACACTTTCAAGAATACTACTATAACAAAATCCCAAAACTTATGTAAATGAAATTTCTAATGTTTAATTCACAAATAACTCAAAACATGTCAAATAACTATGCAATTTTTTTTGTCAAATGTACCACATCAAAGATTCCACCATTAATGGAAGGATCTCAACATTTAAAAGACTAGACTATACAATTCATGATGATATATTTTAGATTATTCAATCTTACTTTAATATTCATACCTCAATTTCATCAAGCATGAGAAGAAGCACATTTGAGGTCTATGAAGAAAGTTGTGAACACCCACCACCTCAACTCAACCTCTACTTTCCTTTTCTCCACATTGTCTTGAACACCATAAGGGAGAAACACAAGAGAGTAAGAATGAATTTGCAAATGAGCTCCATAACTATTACTTTTTTTTTTTTTCTTTTTGTTGACTCCTTCACCACTACATAAGGAATAAGTGTCCCTATCCCGACCTCTCATTCCTTCAATAAAAAATTATTTTTAATTTCAAGATGTAAATATCTAATATACCCTTTGACTTGGTTAATTAACCATTTGTCCCATTTGACTCACTTTGACTTACTAGACTTAATCACACCAAATATTTTTAGAGACTTAGATACATTGAATTTGAATAAAACTTTAACTTCAATTATTTTATTAATTGAGGTATTCTCACTATTTAACTTGATATTTAAATTAATAAATGTTGTTATAACCTAAATTTCATCGATATCGTCAACCTGCCCAAACTTCGTACACACGTCTCGAGGATTACGCTCACTCGTTAATTCGACAACAACGTTGATAAAGTTATGTGCACACATAAATAAACATAAAATATTCAAGGCATCACACAAAAATAAAATTATTGAATTATTACCTCAGTGTCGCGCCGAGTTCTGACCGAGTCGCCACGTCACGGTCCTATTAAGCAGTTGACTAGGATTAGATTTATTAGGGTCATTATAGTTTCAGTGCCACCGGTGCCTGTGCTTGGTAGATCCAATCCAGTGGCTACGAGTTTGTAGACCCATTATAAGAGAGCAGGACTTGGATGGTCCTAATGTATTTCCACCACCACATGCACCAGTACTACTACTAGAGGACTTGACTCAACAACAGAGGTTGTAGATTACTGGGATGAGGAGACAGTATAGAGAGGACATGACTCAATATCGTAAAGCCTTGATGAGATATGAGTAAGACCAATTGAATGGATAGCGAAACTTCATGTTATTTGTATACCATCAGAGGGACATAACTAGATATGAAATGAGCAGACGGACGAGACCTACTGATAGGTCTATTGGCTTTCTAACAACTCAGAGAAATACTACAATGCAAATTCTAATAAGGATTAGAGTATCAAAGTCATGGTCGAAAACGAAGACAAATCTAAAGTCGAAGCATGATACTGACAGGGTAACTGTTAGTATTAGTCTACAAAAGTGAATAATTTTGACATTGCAAGCAAAGAACTTCGAGATGGATTATAAATACAAAATCTGAGAGAAAATGTGCATAAAGGATTGGAGAACTTTATGGAGACGCCGAGTCGAGATTCTTGAAGGAAGGGAAGACTTAGTTGTTGAACATTAGATGATTCCAATATGATTTGCAATTGGAGACCGAGAAGGTTTTCTGAGTTGTATTGTATTTAAGACTGAATTCCTAGATAAAGTAGATGATTGAGTCTATAAATACTTGAGATCGTCATTATTTAGATCATCGTTCATTACTCGAGTTTTGTAAGAATGAGAGATCATTATAGTGGTTGTACACTAGGGGTGGCAAAATGTGCCCGAACCCGTTTGTCCGCAATTGTTCGGACCCGCTTTAAACGGGTCCGGACATAATTTTTTCAAAATTAATACGGGTATGGACATGTTTTCTTGTCTGTTTTAAAAACGGTCCATGTCCGGACAAATTTTTAAAAAAAACGGGTACCCGTTTAGCGATTAATTTAAATAATATTTATTTATTTATTTATAGGAGTGTTTTGAAACTTTCATAATGTTTGAATTATAATTTCACTAATGATGATGTTATTTTTATATGAAAACTTGTAAGACTTGAATTTTGAATTTATAACATTTCTTTTTGTAGTGATGGAATGCATGACAACATAAAAATCATGTATTTTTTATAATAATTAAGTGAAAATTTTATTTTATTTTATTAAAAAACGGGTCTTGTATGTTTTTAAAACATACGGGTTCGGACAAAAAAAAATGTCAATTTCAAAAACGGGTACGTCGTTATTAAGGGTTATCCGGGACCCGCACCGTCCGTCCCATTTTTTTTTGCCACCCTATTGTATACATTATCAATTTAATTAATTGATCGTTTAGGTTGAACCTACACAGGAAGACATTCAAGTCTTATTGCAAAGTTGTTAGGCCCATGGCGTCAGCCAAGGTGGGTGATTTTGAGGATGGAGAGCTCGCATTGGTATTCATGTTTGAGACCCAATATGAATGATGAGAGAATGAAATCTGGTGGAAGACCGACGATGCGATAAGAGAGTTGCTCGAACGCTTGCTTGTAGTTGGTAAGCGAACCTGATTATCGTAGCTTGAAGAAGGATATTTGTGGGTTCTCAAATGTCGAAGGCCCAAAACGTAGTTCGATTGCCCTCAGGAGGTACTTCCATGTAGCTAATTGATGGTTTTTATGCATCCATTAGAACCAACACAAAGCTTCGCCTTGCATGAAGAAGTGCGCTAGTGCAAGACGTTGATCATTGGGTAATGATGTAGTAAGTAAAATTTTAGTCTGCTTGGTAGATAATTGGGGGTTTTAGTGCCACCGGTGCCTGTGGTGGTGGTTGGTGAGGGTAAGATGGTTGGGGCAGTGCAGAGGATGCATCGCGAAAGAAATATGGGCCTTTGGGGTTAAATGATGGTGGGGCGGTCGGTAAATGGAGTGGGCGAACGACAGTTGTAGGTGAATGAACTTGGGTGTGAGTGGAAGATGCGGATGGTGATTGTGGAACTACTGGTTGGTGGTTTTGTTGGGTGAGATTGTTTTTTAACTCAGTTAGAGCAGTTGTAACCGAGTTTTTATGGGTGTCGAACTGCTGGTTTAGGGTGGAAATGGAAGTCTCAAACTTTTGGTTGATTGAAACTAAGTGCTCGGTGAGGGTCATGATTGCATCTTCCAAGGCTTTTGTGGGATTTGTTGGTTTAGGGCCCATTGGTTCAGGTAATGAAAGCACCAATTGTTAGGGTTGGATTAAGACTAAGAAATGGAAATGACTAACGAGGAAGACGACAAGATAAAATAATAACTTTCTTCTTGTTCCTTTTTATCTCTATTAGAACTTAAATACCCGAGAGTTTAGGGTTGATGTTACATTTATAGTTGGGCTAAGATAAGGTAACTTAGAAGTGGGCTTAAACAGCTATTGTGAAGCCCGTTACATCTGGTAGTCATTGTGCCAACTCGGGCATTTGTGGGCTATATTGGGCTTGGCCGAATTTGTTGGTGTTTGGGCCCCCATAAATGAGTTGCTTGGTCCACCGAGTAAACCAGTGTTGTGTTTCTTGGTAATGTGCGTATCGCATAATAACTTATGTGGTAATTTTATGGAATAAATATGTAACATGTATTATGGAAATCTTTTTTTTTTTTTTTTTTCTTAAGAAAGAAAGGTATGTTTAATTTCATTCAAATTAAATTCGTTACATCGTAGTTAATAAACTCTTGTCACAGCATAAAGACATTCCACACTGGTTTTGTTACAGAGAAGATTTTTTTATCAAGAAAATATTAGAATGACAACAACAATGTCACACCACAAGACACATTGACTCACAAAAGTCTTCTATGCGACATCGACCCGCGTGTTATGCATCGAGATTTGTGTATGCATATGCATCTTGAGGCACATATAGATATGATTATTGTGAGTTAATGTGTCTTGTGGTGTGACATGTTGTTGTCATTCTAGCACCTCTCTTTTGAAAAAGCATGAGATACCTCGTTTCCATCCCACGCCCAAGTGTGAAAAATACTTCTCGCCTCCCTATGTGTATTATGTAAATCTCATTTATATACCAAAGTATATTTTCCAATCATATTAAAAAAACTCAATCCAACCAAAACTCTGTAAATCTCATAAATTATCTCCAAGTAGGGTGGACAACAATCTTCGCAAAAATCACCAAAATTGTTCAAACCGCTTGATCTGGTTTGGTTTATTAAACTAGCGATTTGGAGGTGGTTTAAAAAACTTAAGAACCACAATTCCGCAATTTAGTGGTGTTTTTCATTTGTGAAAAACTGCGGTTCACCAGACGCAAAAATCACCCCCAAATTTGAAATGGAATGGAAGGAAATGAAGTTGAAATCTTTTCATGTTGTTTTAAATTTTGGAATGAACTTAGACTCATAATTGTGATTGAGTTCATGTGTTCATTGTGTTTTTGATGGATTATCATATACGAACATATGTTTTGTTGATGGACATATATAAAATGCGTGACATTTTTTTGTTGAAAATGTGTTGCAGGAAAATCATAGAACCAGACGACCAAACCAAGCAAATCACGATTGGTTTGGTTGTAGTTTTGGGATTTGCAATTTTGTGGAGGTTTGCAAAATAGTAAACCGTGAACCACAGATTTGGTGGCAGCATGAGGGTTTTTACCCCCAAACCTAAGTTTGCCCGCCCCTACTACCGAGTACTACAGATCACAGATATACACAACTTCACTTCGACTTACTCACTAAAGTAATAATTAGTAGTAATTACAAATCCCACCCAAACACCGTAGATCTCCCTCCAGATCCCCACCTAAGCACCACTCAATAAAAAACTAACGGCCCAAGTGGAGGGTAGCCTGGGTATGCAAATGATGAACCGTAAATATGAGAAGCTGAGCAAAAGCGCTTCCCCCATTTCCACATCCGGAACGTCTCCAACTCGATTGAAAGTCTCTCTTTATTAAAGTCTGTTGCTCGCTCGCTCCTCGCTCCCTCGCTAGGGTTCGTTGCACGAACGCGATTTCGTGCTTCGATTTCTCAGATTTCGCTCTGTTAGGGTTAGGGTTCGCAACTCCGATCGCTCAGGTAAGCCTTCTCTCAGTCCATCTCAATGGATCATCGTCGTCGTCGTCGTCGTTGTTGTTCTTGTGAAATTGATGATGGTTTTGGTTCTGTGTTCGCGGTTCATGGATTGGATTCGGTGGTGGTGGTGGTGGTTGTTGTTTGTGTGATTGATTGGTTGTTAGGGTTAGGGTTTTGATCGGGGTTTGGTGGTCGTCATAATGGAGTGTTGTGGAATTGAGGGGATGGATGAGAGGATTTAGGGTTTTGATGGGTTGTGGTTGTGGTGCAGGGATCTGAGGTTTGAGTAGGGGATTGTTGGAGAGCTGGGCAGAGATGGCGATTAATGAGCGGAAGACGATTGACTTGGAGCAAGGATGGGAGTTTATGCAGAAGGGGATTACCAAGTTGAAGAACATTCTGGAGGGCTTACCGGAGCCGCAATTCAGCTCCGAAGACTATATGATGCTCTACACGTATGCCCTTTTGTCTTTGGTTTTCTTGATTGATGTTTGTTGAGTTTTTCATCGGTGATTATGAGTATTTGTTGTTTGAATTGTGAATGCAGAACTATATACAACATGTGTACTCAGAAGCCCCCTCATGACTACTCTCAGCAACTCTACGACAAATATAAGGAGTCCTTTGAGGAATACATTATTTCGACGGTGAGATTTTGATTGTGGGTTGATTTGTTTCCTTTTTACTCAATCTGTTAGATTGTTATTATACGATTCTAATCCGTTAGAGCGTCTTTAAGAGTACCGCTTTGAATGTCTTTTCTTATTTAGTCAACTCTATATGTTAATTTCTATATTTTCTGATTCAGGTGTTACCAACTTTGAGAGAAAAACATGACGAATTCATGTTGAGAGAGCTAGTGAAACGGTGGGCAAATCATAAAATTATGGTCAGGTGGCTTTCCCGGTTTTTCCACTACCTAGATCGTTACTTCATTGCTAGAAGGTCCCTTCCAGCACTTAATGAAGTTGGACTTACATGCTTCCGTGATCTGGTACTTTAAGATTTTATATACAATAACTCAGCCTTCCTAATTTATCTCCAAAGAGCTTTACGTGTCAAATTTGTTCATTCCTTATTGCTAAAAAAAATTGGTAGACTAATAACTGCTTAAGATCAACGAAATCGCACGAGTATTTTTCTCATTATAGTGACGTGCTTTATTCGTATTCTTCTTTCCAATGCAATTTTTATTTACGTTTTGTGCTTGCTGCTGCTTCCTGATCAGGTTTATAAAGAAATAAATGTTAAAGTTAGAGATGCCGTGATCTCCCTGGTATGTTATGGCAATGCTTTGAAATTTTGATACTGAAGTCATCCCTTAGTCTCTGGAATTTACTAATTAGAATTGTTTAATCAATTAGATTGATCAAGAGCGTGAGGGCGAGCAGATCGATCGAGCGTTGCTGAAGAATGTTCTTGATATTTTTGTTGAAATTGGGATGGGGAATATGGAATGTTATGAAAACGATTTCGAAGAAGCCATGCTTAATGACACAGCTGGTTATTACTCTCGGAAAGCTTCTAATTGGATTTTGGAAGATTCTTGTCCAGACTATATGCAGAAGGTAATCCTGGTTCAGTAGTATTATAGCTGGGTATTATCTATTAAAATATAACTACAGACTGATTTCTCATATAACCAATGTTTTATGTGACGATTCTTAGGCCGAGGATTGCTTGAAAAGAGAGAAGGATCGGGTCTCTCATTACTTACATTCAAGCAGCGAGCAGAAATTGTTAGAGGTTTGTCATTTGCCCATTATTTATATGGCTTGTAATAATGCCTACTTATCAAGCCTTGAAAATCAGAGATTTGTGAGCTATATAGTTTTAAAAATTATTTAAAATCATATATAAGTGTGTTTTTTTGAATTTCAAGACTGAAAACGTTTGAATCTTCAATGTGGTGCTACAGAAAGTACAGAATGAGCTGCTGTTGGTATATGCAACCCAACTTCTTGAAAAGGAGCACTCGGGATGTCATGCTTTGCTCAGAGATGACAAGGTACTGTAGCAATTTTTATCTTGTCTGAAAATATGTAGCTAGCTTGTATCGCTATTATTTCGTTATTTCCTTTTAATTTTTTCCTATCTTCTATTTTGTAGGTGGAGGATCTTTCTAGGATGTATAGGTTGTTCTCTCGGATTCCTCGAGGCTTGGACCCTGTTTCAAATATATTCAAACAGGTGGGAGCATTTCTTCGCATGTGCTTGCTTTACACACAAGCACACCTTTTCGTACCATTAGTAATGTGTGATTATTATTTTTACATTCGAATTTTGTGGCACAGCATGTTACCGCTGAAGGCACAGCCTTAGTTAAACAGGCAGAAGATGCAGCAAGTAATAAGAAGGTTAGACATCCTATTTACTTTGTAAATCTTTAGTTTATAAATTATAAAGTATTTTCAATCCAATCAAATGTGGTTGCTTCATTTTAGGCGATGGTGATTGTTTGTCAAGTTCTCATCTTAGGAGTTTTAAAAACAAGTTTATTTTTAGAATCTATCAGGTGCTTTTTCTTTAGACTAATTATTTTTCCAAAAATGTTTTGAGAGGGAAACATGTGATTACTTCCGTGTATAAAGATGCGTATCTTTTTTTTTTTTTTAAGTTAAGAGTGCAAGTAGTGTAGTTTAAGCACTGGTCAGTTGTCACATCCCTGATCATCATACTCAGCCTGATGTACTAGGCTTTCCCTGAATACGCTTGATAATGTTTGATATCCTTGTAACACTGGAGTTTTTTTTACATCTGAACACCAATTCTGTATTACAGGCAGAGAAAAGAGATATGGTTGGCTTGCAAGAGCAGGTAAATCTAAAAGCTGATATTATTGTTTGTTAGCATGATCGATGTGTATGTTTTAACTTATCTTGGGATCTTTAGGTTTTCGTGAGAAAAGTGATTGATCTTCACGACAAATACTTGGCCTATGTCACCAATTGCTTCATGAACCACACTCTTTTCCACAAGGTTTGTGACATGCTTCTCACTTTTGGATTATTTCATCATCTTTTTGTGCATCTTTCCCTATGAAGCAGGTTAAGTGTTCTGAAAAGGTTTTTGCATATATTATTTTATGTCTGTTATATTTGCAGGCACTTAAAGAGGCTTTTGAGGTCTTCTGCAACAAAGGTGTGGGCGGTAGCTCAAGTGCTGAGCTGCTGGCTACTTTTTGCGATAATATTTTAAAGAAAGGTGGAAGCGAAAAGTTGAGTGACGAAGCTATTGAGGAAACTCTTGAGAAGGCAAGTATCCTCAGTTTGTATAAGTATAACCATTTTCTTTTCCCGTAGAGGAAGATCCATGTTTGTGTTCTTTTTGTGCTTAGCAAAATTTTATTAACCATTTTGTAATTTGTACACTAATCGATGGCTGAGCACGATATCGAACTTCGGAAAGAGAGTTAGTTTTGCATTTGAAAGCATTGTCAAAAGGAATATTGGTCGTCAAGGAGAGATAATGAGGCTGAGTAGGAAGATTCATGACAGGAATGTCCAGAAGAGTCAATCAGTCAGATTATATACCTGTTTTGTACACTAATCGATGGCTGAGCACGATATCGAACTTCGGAAAGCGAGTTAGTTTTGTATTTGAAAGCATTGTTAAAAGGAATATTAGTCTTCAAGGAGAGTTAATGCGATTGAGTAGGAAATTTGTGACAGGAATGTCCAGAAGAGTCAATCGGTCAAGATTATATACCTGTTTCGACTTGTGTGTTGTTGGTTCTGACTGCTTCAAACATTAGAAGTGCCTCAAAGTTCCCATTTCTTCTCTTTGAATTTCTGTATATCATTATAATTCTAATTACTTCATTCTTGAACTGATGGGCGTTTTCTTTTTTACTGTAAATTTCTAAATCAAACAGGTCGTGAAATTACTTGCTTATATAAGCGACAAGGACCTCTTTGCTGAGTTTTACAGGTAAAGTTTCCTTTTTTTTTTTTTTTTTTTTTGGGTAAATGAGTCCCAAGGACATATATGAAGACTAAATCACTGCTGAACAGTTATTGCAATCATAATCCAATAAAAATGCAACTCTGTATGTGGGATTCAGATAAACCATAATTTTGTCTCTATGTTCCAAACCCAACTTGGCTATCAAGTTTGCACAAAGGTTATTCCTTCTAGAAGTCTATGTCATCTCTACCTTCCGTTGTTGGTTCATCAATTCTTGAGTTTGATGGATTACATTTGCTTTTGTGTTACTAGATCTGGTTTTAGTAACAAGTGATAGAGTGTCAAATGTTTCAACCTCAAGAAGAATTTGGTTGACATTCAAGTTTTCCTTTTCCATATGAAGATCTGACTCGAAATTCTTGAGTTCAGTGTTGTGCTAACTTGGGATATATTTTGTTCTACTAAGTGGGATTTATTGAATTTTTTCCAGGAAAAAACTTGCTCGTAGGCTTCTATTTGACAAGAGTGCCAATGATGACCATGAAAGAAGTATACTGACCAAGTTGAAGCAGCAATGTGGTGGCCAGTTCACATCTAAGATGGAGGGAATGGTTCGTGGTTTAGGACTGTCACTAGAGAATTATTGTTTTATTTTTTAATTGTCATAATGTCGTTGCCTTGCCTTTCCAGCTTACCTTGTTTTATTTTCTGTTTTTTTTTTTTTTTTTTTTTTTTTTTTTTTTTTTTTTTTTGTTCAGGTCACTGATTTGACATTAGCAAAGGAAAACCAGGCAAATTTCGAGGAGTATCTAACTACTAATCCCCATGCACATCCTGGAATTGACTTATCTGTCACGGTCTTAACTACTGGATTCTGGCCAAGCTATAAGTCTTTTGATCTAAACCTACCTGCTGAGCTGGTAGGCATTATTTTTGTGCTACTTTACTGTTTTAATTTTCAAAGTACTTGCAATTGAACAAAATAATTTTACCGAAATTGAGAGTTTCATGTTTTGTCCTCTCTTTTGTCTTTTCCATCACTTTTCTTTATTCAGGTGAAGTTTGTTGAAGTTTTCAGTGCTGAGGAATTGTTGTTCTTCTTGTTGTAGGTGAAGTGTGTCGAAGTTTTCAGAGAGTTCTATCAAACAAAAACGAAACACAGAAAGCTCACATGGATCTATTCGCTTGGTACTTGTAACATTAATGGCAAGTTTGAACCGAAAACAATGGAGCTGGTTGTGACGACTTATCAAGTAGGTGTATAGCAAATTTTTTGTTTAGTGGACACGTATCTATTTCAAATGTGTTGTTTGAGTTTGCTTGTATTTCTTATATGCAGGCCTCTGTATTGCTGTTATTCAATTCAGCTGATAGGTTGAGTTACTCAGAGATCATGGCTCAATTGAACTTGACAGACGATGACATTGTGAGACTGTTGCATTCTCTCTCCTGTGCGAAGTACAAAATACTTATCAAGGAGCCAAACACTAAAACCATTTCTCCAACGGACTATTTTGAGTTCAATTCAAAGTTCACTGACAAAATGAGGAGAATCAAGGTTTGGCATTTATGGTTTTATTTTCCCATTATTTTCATTATTAATGTTTATTGCTTTCTATTTCCGTATCTATTATTGCTGAGGTTGTTATAAATTGAAAACTGCAGATTCCGCTTCCTCCCGTTGATGAGAAGAAAAAAGTGATCGAGGATGTGGACAAGGATAGACGATATGCTATAGATGCTTCCATTGTCCGGATCATGAAAAGCAGAAAAGTTTTGGGCCATCAGCAGTTGGTGATGGAATGTGTGGAACAGTTGGGGCGCATGTTCAAGGTAACATAGTGTAGATTCTCGCAAAAAAGATAACAGGCTTTTTATGATTCTAATTCCATTTGTTTGTCTCATTCTTACAGCCCGATTTTAAGGCAATCAAGAAGCGTATTGAAGATTTGATAACTCGGGATTATCTGGAGCGGGACAAAGAAAACCCTAACATGTTCAGGTACCTAGCGTGATTTCAGTTCATTGGGGTGGTATGAATTGGACCGCAATCCGCTTTCAAATGAGAGCCACTGGGCAACTGCACAGAATATATATAGTTGCTGTTCCTTGGTGGAGTTTGGGTACAATCCGCGACGCGCCAATGCTGCTCTGAGCAGGACTAGGTTACTAAGGGACCTCTGGAGAGAATTCTTGTACATGATCTCTTAGATTCCAGGAGTGGGGTTATTTCACTGCCTCACTTTAATCACAAGTAAAATTTCTGTGATGCTTTTGAGTGTATTGATGATTGCTTCATCTTTGCATCATCACCCTTTATTTACTGCACCGTGCTCCTTCATGATATACGCTTGCCCCCCTCCTCTCTATTAGTTTGCTTTTTACGTAATTTTTTTTTTTTACCTCTCTCCCCCCTTTAATTGTAATTTTTTTTCTTGAAACTCGGATTTCTTTTTTATTATGTTGTCGCTGAAGCTACTGTAGACTTGTGTTTGTTTTCTATTTCCATAATATCTATGGATGTATCTGTCTATGATGCCATGTTGAATCAATGCTTGTGGATTTTAGCTGCCTTGGATTTTACTAGTATTGTAATTTGAAGAGTTGCCACTCAGGCTCTTTATCAACCCACCTCATCATGTTTTGGGTTTTACTAAATTGATTTAATTTAAACATAATTGAACTCAAACTCAATATAGCTTGAAACTGTGGCGAAGATGTAGGGGTAGAACAAAATTAACTTAGGATGCATTAATGAGGAGAGATTTGAATGGTTTGGAAAGCTCATCGTCAATTGCATTCAATCGAGTACAATGAAAGAGTTTGATTTACGTGGTTGACATCAAGTAATTTGGGACTGAGGTTATGTTGTTGTTGTTGTTGTTGTTGTTGTTGTTGAACTCAATATATCTTGAAACTGTGAATGGCTTTACAAATGATAATTAACCACTATTAATTAGGCTAGTTGTTGTTGTTGAACTCAATATATCTTGAAACTGTGAATGGCTTTACAAATGATAATTAACCACTATTAATTAAACAAATGGCTGGTTCAATGGTTTAGTATGCGGTGACGATGTAGGAGGGTGGGAGTTGGATTTCAGTGGGGTAAGATAAGAAATGTTGGTTTCTTTTCTTATAAAATAAAATAAAATAAAATAAAATAAAATAAAGGAAAGGCATTGCACCTCATCATCTAGGCTCTACACATCACACCTCGTACAAGTGGGAATTAGTCCGTTCAAATGCAACTTTGGCCATCACTAGTTCAGTACTATTAGTCGCATCCATCTAGGAATCAATCCTGATCATCTATCTATATCTTCTATATATATAAAGGAAGATCTTCTGTGAGGATTTCTATGGTGATGACACGTGGCATAGTTGCTATTATTTTAAGCTTTATTGTAATGACACATGACATATATAGTTGCTATTTTTTTACATTTTTTTGGATATTTTCGGATTATTTTTTAATTAATTAAGTCGTCTATTTAAAAAATAACTCACATATTTGCTATATATAGATATATATAAAGGAAGATATTCTGTGATGATTTCTATGGTGATGACACGTGACATAGTTGCTATTATTTTAAGCTCTATTGTAATGGCACACATATATAGTTGCTATTTTTATACATTTTTTTTGGCTATTTTCGGATTATTTTTTAATTAATTAAGTCATCTATTTAAAAAATAACTCACATATTTTCTATATATATATATATATATAAAGGAAGATCTTCTGTGAGGATTTCTATGGTGATGGCACGTGGCATAGTTGCTATTATTTTAAGCTCTATTGTAATGACACATGACATATATAGTTGCTATTTTTATACATTTTTTTGGCTACTTTTGAATTATTTTTGAATTAATTAAGTCGTCTATTTAAAAAATAACTCGCATATTTTCCCGAGAAATTAAACTCTCCATTTTTTTTGCGATTTGATACACCTATTTTTTCATTATTTTCAGGCACATATGCTAATTTTTTTCATTTTTCTCGTTTCTTTTTTTAGCATATCAAAAATTTTATAGTAATTTGTGACTATCATGCCGATTAATATATCCTTTACCTTTTTTTTTGAAGCCAATATATATCCTAAAAAACACAATTACAATATGATACCATTATTAGTCATAATGTATATTATCCTACCAAAAAAAAAGAGTCATAGTTTATATTAGTTTTTTCTTTAGCCATGTATTGACACATAGCATATTATTACATCACTTTTTTTTGGGTGCTTAATTATGAGATGGACAAAGATCACTTGCCAAAAGAAAATGTTTGGGAAGGGTGTGAGTTCGATTCTTTTTTTGGTCAAATATGGGTTCCATTCTTATTGAAGTAAAAAAAAAAAAAAAAAAGAACTATTAAATTAGAGTGGCACTATAGGCACCTCAATCTTTTATGAGGCACTCCAATTTACATGCATTTTACGTGATGCACCCCAACATTTTGGGGTGCCTTTAGTCGTGCTCTTTAATTATTACATTGTTAGACGAGCTTATACGATCTATTAATTATAATCTAATTAGCTGATTTCAAAAAGTTAATAGACAATTAGAATATGTCATAATTGAACTATTTAACAATTACTATAATTTTACAATTCTTTTGGTTATCAGTTCAATATACAAAGTTTTAGAGTGTGTTCGATATTTTGCTTCATATATTAGTATCGGGCAATTAGTTACCCCGTTTGAAGTCAAGAGTTGTATTCAAGAGCTCCTACTTTCTTGCTTTGGCGTTGCTCCATTAATTAGAAAACAACAGTGACATCAGAAGGCAGGTTCAACTAAGGGTTGGTTAGCCTTTAACCCCTTAGTATGTTGATTTTCTTCTTTTTCTTGATAAAGAAGGTGGTCCACCACTTGAAATATCATTGAGTCGAGTTTACACTAAGTTTGTTCTAATTAATAGAGCAGCACGTGGCGCGCCACATGGCCACTTTCTATTCTCAGTTTTTGGTTGTTTTTCGATTATCTATCATGCAATTATGTGATTTCTTTGTCTTTTTTTTTTTAGCATAAAATGTTTCCATACAAATCTACATCATCTTCTTTTACAATACACGCTATTACACAAAAGTTTTGTATTTATACAAATTATTAATATTAATTGTGTTTAAGTCAATCACAAATTTCAATTAAGTCAGCATCATTTTTTTTTTTTTTTGATTTCTAACATCAATACCAATTATTATTCCATCAACAACTTTGTTTCTTCAACAATATATATATATATATATATATATATATATATATATATATTTATTTTAACTGTTTACATTGTCACGTCAATATTAAATGCAAATATATATTATGTTTTAATATGATAAATTTTAAGACAACATCATTTATAAGAGTAACTATAATGGGTCAAAATGAGATGATGTTGTTGTTACCATTTTTTTTTGTTACCGTTGAGATTGATGAGATGGTTTTATTGTTGGGGTTATTCAACTCCTTTGATCAATGAAATGGATGAATAAAAAATCCCACCAAATCACGACCAATTGTGGCCCCAACTACTAAACAGGGCACCGCCCGACCTAATCTTGTAATCAAGCCTTAATCCAAATCACATAAGACTTAATTACATATTAGTCAGCCTTTCGTCCCTATATTTCTCTGAATCCATGTATTGATCTATATTATCATGTTCATGAATATCATGTGGAAGCTATAATGAGTCAAAATTCCTAAGAATGAAAAACCAAGAAAAGACAACATCATATGCACGTATATATATGACAATATTCACTCAACCCAATGTACAACCCAAAATGACATAAACAATAATAATACAACAAAAGTCGAGACATACTAAGTGAGTGAGGAGAGTCGCCGAACTGTTCAGAGGAAGTCGCCGATCTTCTCATTCCCTGGTTTACTGCTGCTCGACGGACCTACACCCACCGTCACAAACTAGACGGTGAGTATAGTGATATTTAAGTACTAACTGGAGAATTCTATGCCACATTTCCAAAATAAACGAATGGTATTTAAAAAATAAAGTAGCAAAATAAATTGTTGAAACAAGTAATGCAAGTAAATACCACAGGTAAAGATGTAGAGATAGACACAGGCTAAGTCGAGATGAACTACGTTCGGTCGGCGGTGAGAACTATCACCTAACCTTTCCCACTACTATATAGAGCTGCGCTCAACATATCTCACACAATATAGCGGAGCTGCGCTCTACACTTTACAACATCAATCTCATGCTTGTCGACCACCCCGAGTCCCATAACTCGTGTGCCGCGCAAGTGTAGTGGTGAGTGCCGGAACCCCGCTAGACCCATGTCCCCGTGAACCGCGCATCTCTCGTGCAATGGATACTAGATAATCCCTACTATACTTTCAAAGACAAATAATGTCAATGTTCTAGGAATCCAAAACAAGTTAGGCTACAAAGCCCAAATGAAATCGAATACAAGTCCAATTAAATCCAAATTATTCCATTAACATGCTTTTCATCAATCTTTTCAAGAACGACATCAAGTGTAGGAATCATAGTCAATGAAACAATTCACAAAGCATCATGTCACACCCATGAATAGATAGAAGAACAACATGATGTGCGAATTCAAGTAGTAATGTCTACCAAGAGACCAATAAATCAACAAAGATGAATGAAACGAAATATAAAATTCTCACAGTTGTACTTACAATTCACACATGTGTCCTAGTTTATTCAATCCCTCGACAATTCGAAATGTGTGCTCAAACACCTGAGTTCTCCCCTTAGTGCCCTAACATTCAATAATGTCTCAATTTAGGCCAAATCGAAGTAGAGACGAATTTCTAAAAAATATTTTTTTATTTTATTTTGGGCCAATCCGCTCATTTCGCGCTTTTCGAGGTAAAACCCCCGTAAAATGCTCGTCCGAAAGTCCAAATATTTTATTTTTCCTAGAAACTCATTACTTTCTATTTATTTTGTCGAAATATAATTTTTCGAAACTTTTCCCAAATTTTCTGGAATTTTTTCCATTTTTTCTCCATTTTTTCTTTTTTTTTTTCTTTTTTTCTTCTTTTTTTGTTTTTGTTTTGGGTCGGGTAGACCAGAGCTGAGCCCGGCCTTGTGCTCTTGACCCGCTTGGGTGAAGGGCGCGCACACGCGCGGCACGTGCGTGTGCCCCTTCTTTCTTTCAACGAACCGGGGAGTCCCCGGTTCGTTGGGAGTTCAATTTTTTTTTTTTTTTTTTTTTTTTTTTGTCACGAGTTGGGGTTGGCGATCCACCCCAGCTCGTGTAGGGAGGGGATTCGTCTCCTTCCTGGGAGCACGGAGCCCCCAAGCTCCCGAGCTCCCTTACCATCACCACACCAACACCACTCTACTACCACCCCATCAATGGAACAACTTCAAACTCACCTTGATTCGTCTCGGGTTCTCATTCTCATTCTCCTTCACCTCCACAACGATTTTTCTTTCTCTTCTCCTCTCCCGATTGTTGGTTGATGAGGATTAGAAGATGATCCAATTGACTTACTTATTTATATGTGGTCACTTTAAACCATAGCCTTAGATCTTGGTGTGCACATGTATCCCAAGGCTCATCACATGGAGCACATTGTCCCACTTGTCCCACAAGTCACTTGTGAGTGACTCAACAATGTGACACCTTGCCTCGTGATGGGTTAACGCGTGTCTCGATGCACATCATATGCCTCATGATTTATTTTCCTAACCCTGAGATCATTGGTTCCATCCCCTTGCTCCCTTACCCCTCTGTCTCCTTCTCTCATACTCTAAGGCATGCTCTGCAGACAAAACTGGACCCGGTGCTCTGCCATCAGCAACTCTGCCCAGATAATATGTCTCATGCGCTAGGGCTCGCTCATAGATCTCAGCGAGTGTCCTCGCGCCTAAATTAATAACGTAATACCCAATATCGAGTCTGAGTCCATCACCGAAGTGATATACATCCTCAGACTCATCTCTCACCAAGTCCCCAACAAACTGGTGCAGATAATCATATCGATCCATGTACTGCATCAAATCCATGAACTCTCTCATCAATCGCTTTATGACTGAAGGCGGAAAATACTGTTGATAGAACTTATGCTTGAAAGCATCCCATGTCTCGAACTCTCCGTGAGTGGCCACTGTCATACGCCACCACACGTCGGCGTCTTTCTCGAGAGTATATGATGAGATATATGCCCGAAGTCTATCCTCAATCCTCAGCACCCGATGTAACTTCTCGTGCGACAGGATCCATTTTTCAATCTTCTGAAAATCCCTGACTCCATCGAATTAAACTGGTTTGAGTCTGATGAAGTCCTTCACCAGTTGAACTTCCATTGAAGTGTTGGAAGATGCGGGCGTGGGAGACGATACTGCCTCAGCTGTCTCCACCACTGGTGCAGTCACGGCTATCGGCGTTACTAACGCTGCAGTAGGAAGTGTTGGTGCCTGTACAGTCGGTGTAGCAGTCGTAGGAGTCGATGTCGATGCCGGTGGAGCAAAACGAGCGGTCATCATAGCGATGAAATCGTCAACTGCTGGCCCTGAGCTGTCACTCGATCAGACAGTCGTTGTAAATCCTCCGCTATAGTAGGAGGCGAATGCCGCTAGGCTCTGCATCTCCTCCCCCGCGTGTATCAGTCATCGGGGTCTGCAATGGAGAGCGAACGCGAATCGGCTTCGACGTGACATAGCGCATACGTAGATATATACATCTAACAATTAACGAGTACATATAAGAAATCCCCCATTTCACTGTCACTCACTTCCCAACTAATGGTGTTTAGGCAATGAATATTTGGCTTCCACAACTAAGGTTTGTATTTTATGCATTTTGGTCTCTCAACCTACGCTCCGATACCAACTGCGACGACCCCAACTACTAAACAGGGCACCGCCCGGCCTAATCCCGAAATCAAGCCTTAATCCAAATCACATAAGACTTAATTACGTATTAGTCAGCCTTTCGTCCCTATATTTCTCTGAATCCATGTATCGATCTATATTATCATGTTCATGAATATCACGTGGAAGCTATTATGAGTCAAAATTCCTAAGTGTGGAAAACCAAAAAAAGACAGCATCATATGCACGTATATATATGACACTATTCACTCAACCCAATGTACAACCCAAAATGACATAAACAATAATAATACAACAAAAGTCGAGACATACAAAATGAGTGAGGAGAGTCGCCGAACTGTTCAAAGGAAGTCGTCGATCTTCTCATTCCCTGGTTTGCTCAACATATCTCACACAATATATCGAAGCTGCGCTCTACGCTTTACAACATCAATCTCATGCTTGCCGACCACCCCGAGTCCCATAACTCGTGTGCCGCGCAAGTGTAGTGGTGAGTGCCGGAACCCCGGTAGACCCATGTCCCCGTGAATCGCGCATCTCTCGTGCAATGGACACTAGATAATCCCTACTATACTTTCAAAGACAAATAATGCCAATGTTCTAGGAATCCAAAACAAGTTAGGCTACAAAGCCCAAATGAAATCGAATACAAGTCCAATTAAATCCAAATTATTCCATTAACATGATTTTCATCAATCTTTTCAAGAACGACATCAAGTGTAGGAATCATAGTCAATGAAACAATTCACAAAGCATCATGTCACAATATTCACCCATGAATAGATAGAAGAACAACATGATGTGCGAGTTCAAGTAGTAATGTCTACCAAGAGACCAATAAATCAACAAAGATGAATGAAATGAAATATAAAACTCTCACAGTTGTACTTACAATTCACACGTGTGTCCTAGTTTATTCGATCCCTCGACAATTTGAAATGTGTGCCCAAACGCCTGAGTTCTCCCCTTAGTGCCATAACATTCAATAATGTCTCAATTTAGGCCAAATCGAAGTCGAGATAAATTTTAAAAAATATTTTTTTTTTTTTAGGCCAATCCGCCCATTTCGCGCTTTTCGAGGTAAAACCTCCGTAAAATGCTCGTCCGAAAGTCCAAATATTTTATTTTTCCTAGTAATTCATTACTTTCTATTTATTTTGTCGAAATATAATTTTTCAGGATTTTTCCCAAATCTTCGAATTTTTTTTTCTATTTTTATTATGCTAACTTATGTTACAATTATGTAAATAAAACTATAGCCACATCAATGGTTATTATTTTTATCTAAAATTTATTTTGTAAGTGAATAGAAGGAAAAAAAACCCAAGATGGGAGGACACACTTACTTCAAGTATATTATGCGATGCAATATTAACAAATAACCTTATCTCAATCAATTTAATAATGAATCAATTATATGGACTAATAAATTAGGGAAAATAGACAGTTTTTGAGATGAACAATTTTAGATATTGAGTCAAGTTTATAAAAAAATTCCTCGATGTATTAGTTATTTTCTTACGTGTTTTTTTGAGTTGTTTTTACGTGCTTTTGTTTCAATTATGTGAATTTTATATGCTACTTATAATTGTTTTATGTTTCTCAAGGTGATTAAAACAATTTGGTGATTTTCAAAATGATATTGAATTTTTTCAAATGTCCACTCGAGATATATGTATTTTTTTTTCAATTCTATATTCTCCGTTTTTCTATATTGTTATTAGCTTCGATTTTATATGATATATATTACACGATCATTTTTTATATTTATTCTTCAATATATTTATTTTTATAATATATTAACACTCCATCTTGTCCACGCGCGAAGCGCGGGTCTACGACTAGTTTATTTAATTGAGTCACTTCCATACATTTATAATTGAGTTATAATGTCACGTAAGGAGAGTGTTTTATATATATATGAGTACTACTACCATGAGAATCAAATATATACCCATGTCATGGGTACACTATTTACAACCATTGGATTCTAATCCAATACATTAATCGAGGCGTCATAAATGCACAAATCATTTAATGCACAACACATTTTGAGAGGTTTCATGGCATGTGTATATATTTGAGCTCCATTGTAGAATATCTCATATATATAAGGTCTGAATCGCTTGGTGTTCGCACTATTCAATTACTCTAAATTTGCCTCGAGTTGCACATTGTATAGGTGGAGGGAACTTCTAACATTGTTGTTTTCGTTCATTCTCATGACTCAAACTTGAGTCACTAGTTAAGCAACAACAACTCGCTTCCAATAATTGGTAGTCAAAAATTTCTAAGTTTGCTCCATTCAGGAGACTCGAAATTGAGAATTAAAGAAAAATCAAAACCCTTACCACCCGGAGCAATACCTATTTTTTACTAAAAAAAAATTGTTATCCACTAATAACTAATTTTATTAATTAAAGGGCCAATTAGACAAATCTGACATAATCAAATGAAAATTCTTCTAAGAAAATACATTTATGATTCAATATAGAGGTGACAATTCGTGTTGGCGAGTAGTAAACGTGTCGTGTCGTAAATATATCATGACCCATATAATGTAAACACATTACATGACATGTTTATTAATCATGTTAATCGTTTTCGTGTCTAAGTGAGTTGTGTTAAACATGTCTTGTATTCGTGTCACCCATTTATTAAATATTTTATTTAAATTTTTTAATTTATTTAAACTTTTATAATTTGTTTATTACTTTTTAAAATATATCTACATGAATAAATTCAAACAAACATAATTAAATAGCCAATAAAATATAATATGGTTGTATATAGTCGTAAGTTTTACTTTATTTTTTCATTCAAGTTTTTATAACTCTTAATAATAGAGTGAAAATGACTCGTAATAATAACATATATGAAATTATAAGAATTGTCTAAAAAATATTTAAATTTTACTTTGATTAAAAGTTTTGTTTTTTTTCTTAATAAATAATTGCTAATAAAATCTAAAATATAAATAATTTATAAAAAGTAAAATGAATATTTCCTCTCAAAAATAAAATAAAATATGATAAAAGATGTCTACAAATAAAAACATTAAATCATATTATTAACATGTATTCAAATGGGTGAATTTTGTACCAATCTATTTATTATACCATATTTATTATTTATACATTATTCTTTAATCGTGTTAAGCGAATCATAAACGAGTTAAGCAGGTTGACATGTTAACGATTCGTTTATTAACCGTATATAAATGTGTTAACATAATTATGGTGTAGACTCAGTTATGTTTTATGACATGTTTATCACGTGTCGTGTCGTTTAATCTTAACAATTAATTCAATACTTTACACGTCGTTTACCTTTTTGACTTTTTCGTGACGGACGTGCGACACGTAAGAAGTGCTCATGTGTTCTCTCTCATCAAGTGGTCCCCACTGACTGCGTATTAACGGTCGTGCGGCGCACGTGGACACGTGACGTCATCATTTTGCCAGCTCATCGTTATCGTCTGCTTGACCTGACCATGGTTACTCACCTAACCACGGTTATACACTCAAAGACATACAGTACGTCCACCGACACTCCCGTGACTGCATTTAAAATTAAATCCCATTTTAGCCCCTGTGACCCCAACTTTACTACAAACCTTGCCATTGTAAGTGTCAGCGTCATTAATTGTTGTCTTCAAGGGCATATTAGGTAGCTCGGTAAAGACAGAAAGAGAGAATCAATCATGTGTCCTAGCGTCATCAACGGCGACGCACCCTCACTAAAGTGACAAAACTACCCCTATTTTTTATTTTCCACATCGTCAACCGCACTGACATCAGTTGAAAATAAAATAAAATTGCTCTGACTAATCCAAAGTCCGACATTGCCAGACTCTATATAAAGAGTGGCCCTCCGAGCATATTTTTTTATTTACAAGACTGAAACTCAAAATCTTCGCTTTAAAAGATCAAGTGCCTTACTATTTAAGATCAAATAATTGTTAGTAACTACCATCTGTATTTAACAAAGAGTCATACTATTTTGACTCACTTCAAACACGCTCCCTTAGATGCGCATCGAAAGACACACTTAATGCAACAATTGTATGCGTGCTAAATTGACGTGTCCATAATAATCAAAAAAATATTATTCTTTAAAAAATGATTAAAGAGACCCACTTTAAGCAACCAATTAAGTGCACCGAACTAAGTGCGTTGTTTGGTACACCTCAAACAGTTATTTCGAGCTGTATATTATTAGACACTCAGGTCGTTACTTTTAACTGGGTGTCCAAAGGAGTTTGTTTAAGCACTTTTCTTATTATTTAAAAAATGAGATATAGGTTAAGAAAAAAAAATGACATAAGGGTAATTTAGTCAGTTCACAACTGACAACGCGGTAACCAGTGTACCATGCGAGTGGGATCACGAGATACTATCTCGTACTCTCCATTTTCACCGTAGATTATGTGCAAGCAAGCTCAAGATCCGAACACGTGTACAAACCTCCACGTGTCTACTTCAAAGTGATGAAGTGTATAGTTTAAGATGCGACTTAGGCTTATGGGATCACTACCCTCGGTGTATTCCAGGTGGCACACAGCTGTCTGACGCAAAAAGGGACCGAATTTCCTCAGTGTTTTTGGACACAATATTACCTGTCACATCCTTTTAGCCGTTAATACTCGGACAAATCTGAAATCCCAATTATACCCTTTTTCGACCGTTAGATACAGTTCTAACTGTTTAACCTACAAGGGTCCTGACCGTTGGATTGTCCCAGAAAACTCTAGCCCCACAATGAGACCCAAAATTTCACTAGAGGGCAAAATCGTCATGATAGAAAAAGAAGTGGCACAGTTGGGATAGGCTTGTAATTTTGATGGATATTGGAGGGTAGTCTTGGAACTCAGATCAGAGAAATGTAGTGCAGTGGAGAAGTGATGAGAGATGAAGAGAAGAGAAGAAAGAAATTTATTTTTGTTGAGAGATTTTGTTTCCTACTGAGACAAATAAATTTAGGTTATTTTTTTAAATAATCTTAAAAATATTATTTTTTTTCCATTTTTGGTTGGTGAGGGAGAGAGAGAGAGGGGGGGAGACATGGGTGATTCAAGTGATTCAGTGTCCATTGATATTGAGATGATACCTTTGGGGGGCAAGGCAAGAGAGATTCTTCTTCTCATTCTCCACAGAAATATTTGCTTTTATTGTGGAAATGCACTTGAGGTTTCTTCATTAATTTCTATGTTTTTTCCAATGTTTATGTCTTGAAATTAATGGGTATTTGTGTTTTGGCAGGAATGTTTGGTGGAGACTACTAAAGGGCCTTTATCAGTTTATGTGTGTGGGGATCAAGAGAAGCCTGGTTTGGTTACATACCCAGATGTTGCCCTCAATTGTAATCCTCATTTTTGATATTTTTATGCTTTGATTGGACTTATTTTGGTGAATTTGAGCTGTACTTGGTGTGGCATTGTTGGTATTTTCAACTTTTATTTTGTGGGTGCTTGACTAAATGGGAATTTGTCTCCACTATTTGGGAAAATATTGCAAACTAAAAAAGAAAAAATAAATCTACCCTTTTGAACTTTTTTGGTTTTTTATTGATCTTACTTTTGTTTTGATGTGAACGAATGGAGTGATTTTTTTTTTTTTTTTTTTTTTTTTTTTTTTTTGATTTTGGGTATTTTTATGTTGCTTGGTTTTTTCAGATATGTCTTGTTTCCAAGGTCTATTCTTTTGCCCAGATGCTGCCTCTGTGTTGCTTCACAACTTCTGCATTTACCACATTGATGCACCTGGACATGAGGTCGAAACCGCCATTTTGATCAATTAATATAAGAGTTTTTGCTAAGTGTAGTGGCTTTGAAATTTTGTTTTCGATGATTTTAATGGGTGTTCTTTTTTCTCCCATTTGTTCAAGAGTTTTTGCAGTTAGGGGCTTCAGCCATTGCTTCAAATTTGCCTTTGCTTAGCGTGGACGACCTCGCGGATCAGGTTGCCGAAGTGCTCGAGTTCTTTGGGTGTGTAATGTGCTTGGCCATTTGAGGTTTTAGTCATTTTAGATTAATGCCTATTACTATTATTGGGAATTTGATTCTTCAAATTTTTGCTTTTGAGCTACATTCAAGCACTCCCTTGTGGTTTCGAGTTGAATTATAGCTGGTTCAATTAACAAAGGAAAGGCGCTGTCAGTAAATGGATAAATAGGAAAGGAAGAGCTTAAATAGTTTTGGGAAATCAAGAAACTATAACTGTTGAATTGGATCTGTCTTGATTCTTGCTCATATGATGCCTAATGGTGCAAAATCCCAACTATTTGAAGTGGCATAAGGATGTTACTAATGTGATATTACTGGCATATTGCAATGCGGGATTTATCGCAAGTGTGAAAAATAGACGTTCTATGCAGACTACCACTTAGTTCACCAACCTAAGATTTGCCTTAATTGGGAAAGTAGTTTGATTGATCCAAAGTTGCATCTTTTTCTGGTTGAACTCAACTTAATCCGCCTTGTAATTTGTTGATTAAATAGCTTGATCAAGTCATTTCATGATCATAATTGCACTTCAAGATTCATTTGTGTAGGCAGAAGTAGTGCAGCAGAATAAACTTTGAGAAGAATATAGAAGTGTAGGATGGGGCAGAACTAGATCAACCTTTTAGATTTGTTATTACCCCTCTATAATCAATTTTATTTAGTCATTTATTTCTTAACTATATCTAACGCTTTTATGTATCGTTGCAAGTGTAATTCTTTTTTTTTTTTTTTTTTTTTTTTGCATTTATATATTTATTCATCTTTTTAATCATGTTTGTTTCCATATGTCAGCCTCGAAAAGGTTCTATGCTTGGGCGTAACTGCTGGTGCTTACGTCCTCACACTTTTTGCAGTAGGTTCATATATGATGGATGCCTTGGATTGTGAAAGTTGAAACTCTGCTTTGTTTATGCCTACTCATTCGTTTTTTAACGCTGAGTATTCTTCAATTTTCAAAAAAAATAAATAAAATGCTGAGTATTCTTCATGGCGCAGACAAAATACAAGGAACGTGTGCTTGGGTTAATACTCGTCTCCCCACTTTGCAAAGCTCCTTCATGGACTGAATGGTTTTACAATAAGGTTAGCACAACACTTGTGAGAATGGAGATTCTTAGCAATTCTTAAGAATCAAGGGCTCTTTCTTCAGTAAACTATACAATCAAATTGATAAACATACCGCTCTGCTAATGAAAAAAATACGACCGAGTCTCATCTATGCATTTACTGTCTGCTAGTCTCCAGTTTAACTAGTTGTTAATATCTTACGGACACTTTATTAATTTTTTGAATCATTAAATAAATAGCTTAAGAGGTTGTCCATTACGAAAGCATTAGGATCTTCTTCTTTTTTCTGTACTTAGTTTTGCACTGATTTTCTTAATGAAGCAGAAAGTTACATGTGAAATAAACATTTGATGCCTTTGAAGTTTAAGTGCGGCGCATGCATAAAGAGACTTGTATGTTGTCAATATCAAGAAGAGTCTTTTTCTATCAGAGTTAACGGAAATGAATTTCTAGACTGAAGCATAAAGTCTCATGCAGGTGATGCTGAACCTGCTTTATTTCTATGGCATGTGTGGCCTACTGAAGGATTTTCTTCTACAACGCTACTTCAGTAAGGTACTTTTCATTAACTTGCATAATTGGATTAACTTTTCTGAATTACTGGCTTATGGTCGTACTTAAATTTTAATTTAAAGCTTCTGTCAGGAAATTCGTTGTGGTGTGCACGGCGCAGAGTCTGATATTGTGCACGCTTGTAGGAGGGTAAGATGATCCTTCGTCAAGCTTTTACTTTCTTGCTTTTCCCGTCACTCGCCCTTTGTTCATTTGTTAGTATGCATTGTTTTCAGGTTATAGGCTTGAGGACAACCTACCCATTTACATTCTATCAATCATAATTTTGATTATCCGGAAGGATATGATGTATCAATAAGTATGATCAAACAACCATGTTTTGGGTGTTGAGATGATTTATTCCAATATGATCAAACAACCATGTTTTGGGTGTTGAGATGATTTATTCCAACATGTATAAATTGCAATCATTCAACTACATATGATGATTAGGGTGTTTAGTGTCACTGTAGTTTTGCCTATATCAGGGGTCCTACAAGCTGCAATTGCTATCCCTGAAACATCACAACTATCCTGAAATATATGTTTCTTTTTATTTATATATTTGCAGTTGCTGGATGAAAGACAAAGCATGAATGTTATGCGCTTTCTTCAAGCTATCAACGAGTGAGTTTATTCAATTATCATGTGCTATTATTACATTTGCTGCATTGAGCTAGAAGTAAAATTACAATCATTTATGCTATAAAGTGAGGAAGATGAGGATGAACAACCATTCGGAGCGGAGTCATCTAGTCGTTTTTAATTGGGACTGAGGCTATGCATAAATGACTGTGGTTGCTTATAAACAACCCCGATTAGAAAATCTAGTACAGATAGTACAATAGGGTAACAGGCACAATTACTATGAAAAGATTTTCTAGATTCATCGGCAACCCCAACTAACTTAGGATTTTTGTGGAGAATGAATGTATTGTTAAAACTGGCGGTGAACTTAGCTTATTATTGTAATTTCTCCTTCAGGAGGGACGATCTCTCTGAGAGCTTGAAGAAGCTCCAATGCAAGTCACTAATTTTCGTTGGTGAAAGCAGCCCATTCCATTCCGAGGCCGTTCACATGAGTGCGAAAATGGACAGGAGAAATTGTGCTCTTGTAGAGGTAGGAGACTACTATCCTTTTTTTTTTTTTTTTTCCTAATTTGGTTGTAGAATTCCTACTTAGTTCCTCATCTCCAAAAGAGCTCAGGGACACAAAAAATGGTTTTAGTATAATTCTCAAAACATTCTTCCTTTTATTCTAAAAAAAAGAAAAAAAAAACATTCTTCCTTTCTTTCTTTCTTATATCGGAAATGGAAATAGAGAAAATAAAAACATGCAGAGAAATATTTATTTAGTGTGAGACTCAGTTTCTTATGCTTGCCTCTTCCGTAGTAACGTCCTTCATGACCTTTTACATGCATTGATAGATTTGTTTTGAAAGTTATGTCCTGAAGTGATCTAAACTATTGGTATTCTTAAAGGGGGCTAATAGTCGCTCCCTATATTTTTCTCCCTATTTTTCCGACCAACTTATCTTTAAAATCTGCACTGAATATCGAAACTTTTCTTACTTAAAGCTCTGACAATGTGTTTCACTGCCTAGGTACAAGCATGCGGTTCGTTAGTCACTGAGGAACACCCGTACTCCATGCTTATCCCTATCGAGTTCTTCTTGATGGGATTCGGTTACTACAGGCAGGCTCCTCTCGCCCTTAGCCACAATTCAAACCCTCCAATCTCATCAAGTCACTCCTGCATTGCACCTGAGCTTCTGTCCCCAGAGAGCCTAGGTATCAAGCTCAAACCAATCAAAACGCGACTAGATCAAGATGTTTAACTGAGAAGTCACAAGCGAACAACATTATGTAACTGCAGAATGTACAACGTCGATGGGTTGGACTATATATCCATGAAAGTGAATAATGTATTTTTTTGTTGGCATTCTTTGGTGCTACTCTGTGTGTGTGTGTGTGTGTGTGTGTGTGTGTGTACTGGTGATTACAATGTAGATAAAGAATAGGTGAAATGTTATACTGATTCTAGCATTGATATTCTTTTTAAGGTAGAGGTGGTGGGTGAACTCTGTATTACTGCAAGTCATTCTGTATACTTGTAGGTGTTTTACAATGTTGATATATTTTTTTTTTGGTCAATTAGTACTGTATTATTTAATTTTTGTTTTTGGTACATGTCAGATAGTATTGTTGGAAATGAGGGAAATACTACGTATCTTGTAACTTCTGTAGCAACCAAAACTGAATTCAGTCATTTACTTTGTTCTACTATTATTTGTTTCTCTGACACACTCATGCCCATTTGATACTATAGTTCAAGAGTTGTAAGAACTATTGGAAGAAAGCAACTAAAAGGAGGTATTTAACAGTGCAATTCATGGCAATGGTAAATTTTTTCGAGCAAACCATACTTGCATTTACAATTTGTTTCGAAGTAACTCAAAATGCGCCGCCTTGCGACTAAAAAACATTCATGGGCGTGAGAACATTCTGTTACTATCAACAGACGAAATTCAATCATGATGAAACTAGTATTTCTAAGACGATTCGAAGAAGCTTACCAGTATATGAACTTGTGCATATGGGTATATGATTCATGAATTTTGTACATGAGACTGTACAGTAAGGGTGAAGACCAGAATGAACAAATTTGTGCTGCAGCTTTTATTCTTCATGTGTTCTTGGCGTAGCCAAGTCAAGGGTGGAACCATACCTCTTGATCAGAGCTTCTGCACACTAACCATGGCCATCATCTACATTAGGCATTCTCACTTCAAGATAAGGTAACAAGGGCTGACGAGACCCAGGATTTGAAGCTGCAGCATATACTTTCAGAGCATTTGACGCGTCGATGTCCATGGCCACAATGACCTCGGAGCAACCCTTCTTTGCAGGTGGTATGCCACCAATCTTGAAATAGCCTAAGAGATGGCTTTCTTCAACTTTATGGCCTTCTCCTTCATAGACCATAATCAAAGCCTCAGTTTGGTTGTGATGAGCAGTTGTGAACCATAACTCCTTCCGAGAAGGTATTGCTGAATTGCGCTCCATGATGCGCACGAAAGCATTGCCATCGGCTTTTATACCGAGGGGGTGAACAATGGATTGTTTGGACAATAGGTCCAGATTCCCTACTGGATTTCCTTGTCCTGAAGCCACTGCTCCCTCCAGTGCTGCACCATATACTGCAGATTCAAATTGATTTATACCAGGGTATGCCTGATCTTTTTTGCATAAGTTCAAAACCAAGTTCTTTACTTTGAACACTTTACGGTTAACTTCCTCGAATTTTGTTCGGTTTATTTTTGTACTGAATGTGAATCTTCCCAACTTAGCTTCTATTGTGGCACTGTCTTGAAAGGAAAGTTGGTGAATGGCATGTTGAACCGCAATCCGAAATAAGCCTGCTGATTTGGTGAAAGGTGCAACAAAACGTATCAAGTTCAGGAGTAAACCTTCACCACCTATGGCACTGCCTGCCATGCCTTTGATCTCTGAGACTCCTCCAGAAGTTGCAGTTCTGCAAACATCGCAATAACCAGCACCCATGTTGAAGATCAGTGCAACCTTCTCGGAGCCACTGCCAATGTTCTCGCGTACAGTTCGTTGCAGTTGCTGTGAAAACAGAAGTGCAACAGCCGTCGGTTCAGGCATCAACCTGAGGGCATGTAGACCAGCCATGGCACAGGCTCGCTCAATTCGTGTCAGTTGCAATCGACTGAATGATACTGGTACAGTGAGGACAACATCTCGCACAGTCTTCAGCGGTGGTAGCTTTCCACACATCTTTAACAAGAGTTGCAATTAACGAATGGTCGGGCACCGATATCCAGTGCCTGTACCATATAAAGAAGGGATTTGCTAGCATGGACTACCTGATCAGTATCAGCTCTACCAATTAAGCGTTTAATGTTGAAAATTGTAGAACCTGAGAATATTTCAAGTTCATCATTGAGGGGATTTCTTATTCCTCCAGTAGGTGTTTAACCATCAAATGTAACGTAAGACCGCATTACTGTTTCGTTCCTAGCATTCTTAAGCAGCTCCACACTGAAACCATTCCATACAGCAACCCTGCACTGAGAAGTTCCGATGTCAATACCAAGTGCAGGGCCTCGATACCCATGATGTGGGACTCACATCGTGATACGTAACTAACCGAGGCATGTGGTCGAGGTATAGTTTATATTTATGTGATGATTTCATAGTGTATCGTATATGTGTAGAGTACTAAGTCACCTATACTTATTATTTATAGGTGTCGATACGTGAGCGGGGACATACTTCGAGATGCGTGCAGTTGTCGTCAGAGTAGAGAGAGTGATATGGTAAGCTAACATTAAGTTAATGTGGCTTAATTAGTTAAATTTGATGTGGCTATAGTTTTATTTACATAAATGTAACATAAGTTATCATAATAAAAATAATAACCATTGATGTTCCTTGAGATACGTATGGACACATCAAGAGACCAATAGAGTATGAGTTGGTGTTAGCAAGGGTGAGTTAGTGGATTTGCAATAAGAGGTGAACTATTAGATCAACCTCGAGATAGACATACACATTAAAATCAAGGGCTATAATTAAACCTTACCTACATATATAAATAAAGTTCTTGTAATGGTCATGCAAATCATCTAGATCTAGGATCTATTAAGAGAGAAAATTTGAGATTTAAGTTGATGGAGTTCTCTAAAGATTTGTGGGAGGGGGATCAAATTCATCATCAAATTGAAGAAATTAAGCTTGGAATTAAGCAAAAAAATTAGGTAATGAAGTTCACCGCCTCTACATGCCTTAATTTTATGAACATAGGGTCTTGAATTAGGAAGTTGTAATCAAAATGAATTTGAAAACCTTTTTCACTAATTTTATGAGTTAAATGATACATCAAGTAAGTCATTGAACCTTGAATTTTAAAATTAATGGTTGTTGGTAAAATAAGTGATGTTAGTTCAGTTCTGCTTTTTATGTAACTTCGGAGGGTAAATGATATCATTTTTGAAATTTATTTAAATATTTAAATTTCTCATTTTGAGCTGATAATCCAAATATTAAGAAGTTTCCAATTTGGGTTTAAAACCAAAAAGTTATGAATTTTTGAAGTATTATGTATTCTTCACTAAATTTTCTCAAATGCATGTTTAAATTGATGAAATCTATATATGGGATCAAAGGGCCTTTATTTGATTATGTTGTTGGAGTCATTTTAAGATTTATTTTGATTAAATTAAGGTAATCTTTGAGTCCTCAAGCTTGCATTTCAAAATTAGAGGTTTTTGATGAAATTTGGATTTGAATCCTGCATTGATTTTTCACTATTTTTAGAAGGTAAACGTTATGTTCTTTGAAAATGGTTTATGTATTCGGATTTCTTACGAAAAACTATTAAATTTTCTATAAAGAAGTTCGAAATTCGGAGTTGAATCGGCAAAGTTATGATCGATCAAAGATTTCGTGTTATTTGTGTCAATGAATCTGGTTATTCCTAAATTCTGATATGAAGGAGTTTTTATTCTTCAAATCTGATTTCTTTTTTGAAATCTTCGCGAAATTTCTCTTGGCAAAGTATTTTGGATTTCCATATTTGATTTTAATTTGATCAAGTTATGTCGATTTGAAGTTTTGCCGATTAAAACTTAAACCACTTAACTTAGTCTAAAACCCTATCTAATTCCTAAACCCACTCTAAAATATATTAAATGATACCAGGAGCCTAGGGAAGAGTCTTTGGAGTCTGGGTACACGTTTTGGGGTGTCAGGAGGACGGTTAAGCTAAGGAATACATTGCATGACTTATAAGTAATCTTGTTGAGGATTTTGTTTACATTTCATTTCTATTGTGCTATATTTTATAGTCTTTTGACTATGAATTGTCTTGTATTATGATATCATGAAATTATTTCATATTATACTCATTATATGAGTGTTTTTTTATCATGATATCATTTGCCTATGGAATCATTGACTCTATTCTCGTGTCCTATGTCTTCCTTACTGTTCTGATGAAAGTGTGATCGAGAATAACATGTTATTAGGATTAGAGTAATATAATTGGAGTATATGGACTTGTATTCTTTGAATGTTGGCTTTGAAACATATTGCCTTGTCTTGGAATCTTTAATGGGAGTCTTCCTTGGAATTACAAAGTAGTGGTAGAATCTCGGGTCCATTGCACGATTATGAGATGCGCGACACAAAGGGTCACTGGACTACCGGGGATGTCGGCATTCATCACTACACTTGCGCGTCACACGGGGTATGGGACCCGAGGTAGTCGGTAAGTATGTATATATAGATGACTTATTTATGCGTAGAGCTTAGCTGCGCCTTTGAGGATTGAGATATGGATGATTATGGAGTTGTAGAGCTTAGCTCTGACCTTCGATAGAGGTGTAGAGCACAAATTCCCCCAAAGGCAGTGGAATAAAGGCCTATGTGATAGGACTCACGGCCGATCGGACCTAAATCATTACTACTTAGCTTGTGTCAGCCTCATTTTGCTTAATTGTGGTATTTTCTAGCATATTTCCTTTTCAACACTTCTTCACTATATATATGCTTTTAAATACTAGTCGATTATGTTTGGAAATATACATAAAAATCTTCAGGAATCACTTTATTACATACTGTATTCACCATCCTTTTTATGACGGTGGGTGCAGATCCGTCGAGCATTATGCCAGGCAAAGAGAAGATCGGCGACTATCTCTGAGCATTCGACGATTTTCTACTTCCTATCTTGTATGTCTTGACTTTTGATGTATTATTTACTTTATGTCTCTTCTATACATTTTGGGTTGTATATTGGGTTGAGCGTTTAGTTCTTTGACTTGACATTTGACTAGATCATTGTGTTATTATCCTTATGATATATATATATATATATATATATATATATACATGTGATGTTGTTTTTTGATTTTCACACTTGAATTTTTAATAATTGCTTCCACGTAACTGTTAAGACTTTGGTTAATTATTTTTAATTGTAAAAAGTTTTAATTAATTCTAAAATTCAATTATAATGTGACATGTGTATTACTTATCATGAACGCGTTTAACGAGGAGAATATGACAACAAGGCTGACTAATACAAAGTTAAGACCTACGAGGCTGAGATTAGGGTTTAATTACGGGATTAGACCGGACGGTGCCCTGTTTAAAAGAAGGGTTCGTCACAAACAGGAAATGAAATGGATAAATTTATCTCAATCAATTTACTTACAAGTTACGTAGACTTCCTAGCTTAACCTTCCTAGTTTAACATAGAGACAGTTTTGGTTAGGGGTGGGACCAAACCGAGGGTTTGAAGTTTGGTCATTTTGCAAACCACCACCAAACCGCGAACCACAAAAACCGCAACCAAACCGAACCGCGGTTTGCGCGGTTTGGTCGGTTTGGTTTCGCGGTTTTTCTTGTTACATGTTTTCCAAAAAAAAAAAAAAACAGTGGTGGGAGGCGGCAGTGAGAGATCACTGGTAGGAGATGGCGATGACGACTGGTGGGAAGCGGCAGTGACGACGACTAGTGGAAGGCAGCAACGGATGGCCTCAACTGGTGGAGGCGAATATGTTTAGGATCTTGAGATGGAGATGAAAAAATGAAACGGTACAGTTGTTTATATTGGTTAAAGTTAAGTTGTTTATATTGGTTAAGGTTTTAAAATGTGAATTAAATAAATTTACTAAATTACCCTCAGATTGGTTTGGTGAACCGCGGTTTTTCAGAATTGAAAACCACCACCAAACCGCGATTTTGCGGTTTTCAAGTTTTTCAAACAACCCCCAAACCGCGAGTTTTAAAAACCAAACCAAACCATACGGTTTGGGCGGTTTTAAGGAAACCGATGCCCACCCCTAGTTTTGGTGCAACAATTTGTGAGTTGATTTCAATTACCAAAACGTTAAAATTATATATCGTAGCACAAGAGAAGTTTTTAGAGCTATGTCTTAGCTTTCCAGAACTGTAAGGTTTGCGCAATTTTGATAAGAATCGAAGGAGATATGAAAATTTTACCACGATGACTCAAAATAGTTTTGGGTTTCGACCAACAACTTTGAGAAATTCATTTCTCCTAAACCATAGCTTCAAAACTCATGAATTTTTTTTACTGAAGCTTATTAACATATCTTAGAACATCATACTAAAAGTTGAGCTCAATCCGATAAGAAATGACGGAGTTATGCTCAAAACAACAAGACATTAAAAAAACTGTGAATCTAAAAATTTTAGATTCATTATCAAAGTTGCAGAGGATTTTAAGGCATGAAAACATTCAAATTTCAAAATATTTTAGTAGGTAAAAGTTGTTCTCCTTTGAGTTAGCTTTCTAATACCACTAAAATGGATCCATTTCGATTTAAAATGAGGAAGTTATGATTAAATTATAGAGGCTGGTTCATAACATAACATGCAAAATTTTAAATTTGGTCTTACAACTTCAAAAATCCATAACTTTATGAAAATAAATCCAAATTTAGAACTTCTTTATTGTAGAATTAGTGTCATTTCACAAAAAATTCAAATATAGAATCAAATTTTGAAAATAAAGTCATTTGCCTACTAAAATTGCTGAAAAATCAAAACTAGACCAAAACCTACATTTTTTGTTTGAATTGCACAAATTAAAGGTCTAGACTAGCTTACCTAGTTGTAGATCCTCCTAATCCTTCATCTCCACCTTCGATCACTAGAATTTCTTCACAATTCACTATTCTCTCCTCTTTTGGTTACAAATGAAAGTGATTTGCATGAAATCTTATCTAACCTTCTTATATATATAATTGAAGTGAATCTTGAGCCTTTGATCTTCATGTATACACCCATCTCTAGATAAATCCCATGGCTTATAATGTGACCCCAGAATCCATTGTCCAATAACTAACTCACCTCTAATAACACCAAACTTAACTTAATTTGTCTGGTGATGATATCCATACGTATCTCGAGGAACATCAATAACTATTGTTTTATTTTTCTAACTTAGTTTACATTAATATCAATTCAATTATAGCAACATCATATTAGCTATTTAAGCTACATCAAAACTAAATATACCTTGACCACATGCCTCGGTAGTGCACATATCTCGATGCATATCCCACTTTACGGTCGATAATCCTGATTATGCCATAATACTAGAATGAAGAATTTGAGCCGTAACATTATGATTAGTATTCCACTGATTCTATTGATGATGCATATCTAAAAGAAACATATGGGGAGATCTATGTGAAGTGGTCTGATGCTATTGACAAAAATATCATATTGTCAAAAGAAATGATCACATTACAATAACAACTTGAAGCAAAGGAGAAGGAGTTGTTCGAAGTCAAAAAGGCCCTTGAGCTTTTTGAATCAACTCTTAAATAGTTGAATAAGGGAAAAGCGAAGCTCGATGACATCTTGAAAATGGGGAAAGACTCTTGTGACCACAGGGGTCTTGGCTATACAAGTAAAGGGCAACTTCAAAGAAACGTGAATCAATTCCATTTGTTAATGGAAATGAAGTTGTCACTACCGTTGAAAATGAAGCTGCTCTACCACATTTCAAGCCAACTTGCTTCTATTGTGGCATCAATGGGCACATCAGACCTTGGTGTTACAAAATGTATCGAGATCACAAATTCAAAGTGCCATCACCTAGAAAAACGATACTCCTAAAGCTGGACATGTTCCAAAGGAGAAGCAAAGATGTGTACCCAAAAGAAGCTTGCAATGCAATGTACCTCATATGATTGATGTACATAGTCTGCTCTAATTTCAATTCAATGGCACAAATGTTCTATTGAATTTGTGTTTATTTTCATCTATACATTAAGACAATACAATATAGACTATGGTCATTATAACGCTAAATCTTAGTTATTTCCTTTTTTTCAATTTGTTTTGTTTTGCTTTATGATAGGGAACAAGTTGGATAGATCGACAACAAGTGAAGTTGTTGAACTTCTTTAAAATGCTACTGCTTCTGTACCCACAGACAGTCGGCCTTTTTCTGTAACGATAGACAATCAGCTACATCTGTACCTACAATAGTGTTCACAGACCCACTGCGTGTGTCCATAACAACTTCTGTTGGAGATAATGATGAATTCATGGGGAGTGAGTGTAAGTATAAGAGTTTATATATGTCCTTTTCATATTGTTTGATATTGTCTCATGTTACAACTCTTTTATAGTATCCATATTTCCGCTGTGCTTTCTACTGATATGGTAGTTAATTATTTTCCTCGTTTCGAGTTTTGATTTTCTTAGTCGTGAATAGGAAGACAATGCAAGGATGAAGAAGGAGTTCATTTAGTTAATATATGATACCACTCATGAGTTACTCTTTCTTACCCTTGTCTTTTATTTTGTCACAAAGAAGGAGGCTAAAGGTTGTATTTAGGGGATAATAATATTTTGAAACAATTTAAGTTTAACAGTACGTGTTTATTTGGTCTTGTTGTTTCTTGTGCAAAATTACTTACTTTTATTTTGCAGGACTTTGATCTTTTGGTAATACATGCCTTATTATTTCTTTTCATACATATGCATGTATTATATTTTAATTATGGCACTATCCTCTTTTTGAGTTGTGACATATAAATGACAAAGGGGAGATGATAAAGGTAAGTGTTTTGATTGTCATTATTTGTACAACTTAAACGTGGTAAGTTAAGGATATGGTTTACTGGCTTTGAAATCTTGTGAAACTTGTGCAAAACAACTGGCTGGTTTTGTACCCACAGGCCTACCTGTGGGTATAAAAACTTGATCTCAGACAAAATCTTCATGAAAATAAGACAACCGAAAGCTGGACAATGCACACATTCACTCCAACGTCCAGATTCACACCAACCTCCATAAAGGCAAAAGAATATTCCAAAGCACCACAAGAATATGACCAGTATACATTTTTCTTGCACATTGCATAATGAAGGAAAGAAGGGTTGGCAATATCCATTTATGGAAAGTTAGATATTGCCAACCGATACTTGAAGACATATAAAGAAACTTCTACCATGTAATAATTGTAATATTCTTTTATATATACTGTAATCACAACCGAAGTTCTCATCACTTATGTTTTGAACTTTTGATACCCAGTTAGATAAGGACACGGGAGAGTTTGTTCTCTTGTTTTCTTTTATACACACTAAGCTAAGGGGACTTAGTCGATTTATTGAGGGGATCTCGGGGCACCAAAGGGACTTGAGTATTATATAGGATCCTTTATAAGGGAAGCATGTAGCGTGTAGCAAAGTTTAATGAGGGATTCACTAGTTAGTAGCAGAGAGTGCACTAATTAAGAACTTTGCGTAAAAACCGTACTTGACTTCTCATAGTGGATTTCTACACCTGGGCTTGGCCTCGCAGAGTATGACGGTTGGTCCGAACTGCGAAAGCAACTTTGTGTGTTAATTTATTTTTTGCTTGCTTTGTTGCTATTTTCATGATTGCAGTCAAAGATGAAGCCATACATTGATGACAAGGAAGCAACCTAATATCGTAAAGTTTGAATTTCCTTACGTTAAGTGTTGAACTACATATATCAACCAAGTGAATGACTCATTATTGATTTGGTATATGTTACCAAGTGAACTTAAATAACAAAAAAATGAAATTAGAGGGGAGCCAAAGTAGCCCATTCTTTAACTTATATGCATAAACATGTATATATAACCTAATATCGTCCCTAATTGCAGTGAATTGAGCCATATCAAATAGATTTAGTGATATGCAATGTGTATCTCGATGTATTGTTATAATTAGATGTGCATGTGTGACTGAGCGAGTGACCGTTTGTGTTATAAGTTGGTTGTGTAAGACGTTAATTAGAAATTTGGAACGGGGGAGAGAAATCTAACCACTTCAAATTGATATCCGTCTCGCTTATTTTTTGTTAATAAAACTTAAATTGTCTTAATTGCTCTTTATATTATTTGTTTCAACCAATCAAAAAAAGACTTTTGTGAGCACTTTCAGAAAGTCGATGGCTACAAAGGCTTCACTAGTGAAAAGTGTTAGGTTTAGAGACGACGTAATGACACATTTATATCATTCACTAAAAACTCGTTATTTAGACCATCTCCAACCACAATACTTTATTTTCCCTCTATTTTACAGTTCTGACACATCAAACTCTATTTATTCTCCAACCGCAAACTCTATTTCTACTCTAAAACTCTATTTCTTATTTTTAGCTTTTTTGTTATTTATATGTATTAATTTTAATAAATTATTTAATTTGCAAAAAATTAAGAAAAAAACACATTCATAAATTTTTGAAAAAGAAACAATTATTGATAATTTTTTAAAAGAAAAAAACAGTAATAAACTCTATTATAGAGTTGGGTGAATAATGGAACTCTAAATAAAGGAAATAGAGAATGGTTGGAGTTGTTTCAACTCTGTTTTAGAATTTGAACTCTAAATAAAGGCTTCACTGTGAAAAGTGTTAGGGTAGTACTACCATGGGAACTACAAAAATATACATTCCATTGGAACCACATTTACAACCATTGGATTCTAATTCAACACATTAATCTATATATGAGCCATAAATACACAAAATATTTAATGTACAACACATTTTGAGGGGCTACCATGGCATGGGTATATATTTGAGCTCCATTGTAGAATTTCCCATGTATATAATATCATATGGTATGCATATATACATACATAAAATTGATATATGGGGATCCCGTAGATTTGCCTCAATGGGGATACCTACGAAGATCCTCGCAAGGATACCCATGGGGATCTGCGCGAATATTACTTTTTTCCTTATCTCCATACACACATGGGTATGGGACCTTCTCCCCATTTCTACCTCCACCTCCATTTAAATTTCTCGTACCCATCCTCATTGCGAGGATTTTCCATTCCCCGCAGAGATTCTCTTCCCCGCTTGTATCCCTAGGATAGGGATTGAAAATTACAAGAGTGGCCTGACTCTTGTATGTTCACTAAAGCCAACTGCCCATTCAAACTAGCATGTAAAAGGAAATAAAGGGTAATGATTCCGTGACATCACTGAACAACGCACGCCCTAAATGCACATCGGACTTACGAGTCGTTCGTGTGTGCCTCAAAATACACAACCCGCGTGTTATGTATTAAGAACGGTGTGAATGTATCTCGAGGCACACACGGATGGTTCGTACACCCGATGTGTGTTGAGTGATGTCAGTGTAACAGTTCTTTAGCATAAAACACGTCTCAAGCCATTTTCCTTGAGATCATAAGCATCTCCCCTCGATGAGAAATTTATCACTAGGTCAATTTATTTTATAGCTAGAATTAATAATATCAGTCCCTTATGAAATTTGATATTTATACAAGCTCATTGTAGCCTATTACCCTAATCACGTAGATTTTTCTAAAGTGGGAGTCGAACTGGTAACGACCTCTCCATGCTATGTTGTCCTTTGACAAGTTATGTCTTTAACATCTCATCAAAGATGCTTTGATTATCACTTATAATTTATTAATTTATTTTGATCCACCTAAGTTTTATGTGTATATATTATAACTGGACGAAAAATGACTTTTCGACATTCTTTTGTTACACATACATTTGCTACACAATGGTGTAGATTACTTTAAAATTTATGGCGTCCACACATTTCAATGAAATCTACACCATTATGTAGTAAATGTATGTCTCATAGAATGTTAGATTATCATCTTCCTAACTGGACATGCATGTTTATGGGCCTCATTTCCCAAGCTAAGTCCTAGGCCACCCTCTTAGAAGTTGAAGTATCATATTATTAGACCTAATTATTGGGCTGGTACACGCCTAGCTCGGCCCAGGCTCGGTCAACATGGGTCAGACTTAGGCCTTGAAAATCTCAATAGGGCCCGACCCGACTCAAGCCCGTGAAGGCCCGCTATTTTGTGGGCTGGGCTTGGATTTGCACTTATCAACACAAGCTCGGCTCGACCCGCCCATATAGACTTGTGTCCAATATGTAAAAATATGTATATGTATCTTTAAAAAGTGAGGAAGCCAGGGTTTGAACCCAAGTTGCTCAAATGCTACACTAAAGTCTTAACCAATGTGCTAATCCTTTGTTTTTGTCAAATAACTGCATATATATATTTATTTTAATATGTTCTGGTTCACTAATCAATTTTCAAAACATTTTTTTGTTAATACTTTGAAAATTAATAAATTATAATTTATATATTATCAATCAATCTTATATTTGATTTATTAAAACAACTAATGAAAGTATATTTTTACATGTTGCATTTGTCCATCTATATATAATTTTTGTTCTTACCATACAACAACAACAACATAGCCCCAATCTCAAACTAGTAGAGGTCATCTATATATAATTTTTGTTCTTACCATACAACAACAACAACATAGCCCCAATCTCGAACTAGTAGAGGTCATCTATTTTTTTTCCTTACCGCAAATATATAATATTTTTTTATATAAACTTCAATTCATGTTAAAATTATCTTCTGAAGCCAAACCACTAAAAAATTTAGAAGATATACATAAATTAATATTTTTTGTTATAACTTATTGTCCATCATAATTATTATTTGTCTTTTACTGATAAAAAAATATTATTTGTCTTTCGTTTCATACACGGAGACATCGGAGAAGGGGAGCAGATTAAAAGCTAAGATATAAGAAGGTGGCTTTTACTAAATTACTAATAGTCTAATAATAATCAATAATTATATGTACTAGTAGTTTACTATCAATATATTTTTACTTTTTCCTTTTTAATAGTTGTTTTTATTGTTATGGTAAGTTCGAAGTTTGGACTTGAGAAATTTGCCTTTATATGTTGTTATTTTAAGTTGTAGAAGTTGGGTTCTAAAGTGATTGTTTTCAATTTTGATTCGCTTTGATTTCTTAGTGCGCTATGGCTAAAAAAGTTATGATTCACTTTTTTTTAGAAGTCCATTTAGGCTCAGCCCAAGCCCGACCCATGACGTTCTTGGGTGGGCTCGGGCGAGCTTGGGTGGGCCTAGACAAGGCTTTAAAAAAAAAGCCAGCCTAGACCCGGCCCGAGCCCTCCTAAAGCTCGCCCGATAATCAGGTCTACATATTATACACATTTAAAGTGAGGGCAATTAGTTAAGAACTTTGGTTAAAATAACAATCACATTATGCTAATAGCTTCTGTTTAGGACAAATATTAAGGGACAAAATTGCTCATCGTGAGCTTGTAATCGCTTATTTTAGTTAATTAATAAAAATCTTCTATTTGTTTTTGTATTCAAAGTTAAAAAATATATTTCAACCAAAAATAGCTAAAATATGGATTATAACTTTCTTCCTTTGAAAACCATCTGGTATTCGGATTATCCGACTACTCTAGGTTCGCCCAGTCGCGCCTCATATAGGTGGGGGAACTCCCAACTTTGATTTTTCTATTCCATAATTTAAACTTGAGATTAAAGGACAATAACCGACTTTCTGATTGTGCCAATTTGTTAGATAATAAAATTAGTCCTAAAAAAGTGATAGACTATATTAGGCCTGGGCCAAGTTAACTTAAGCCCGACCTTGACATGGCTTGGTGGAGTTGGACAACCTATTCTCTCTTCCTTTTTTTTTTTTTTTGAATTCAGGATGTATAAACCTTATAACCTTGCTTATTATTTCAGTTTGATTAATCCCGTGAGAGTTAGTTGAGCATCTCAATCCTATAAGTACTAGTAAAAAAACCAAGAGAATGACACATGCATGGTTAATTGGTCACCATGATTAGAACCTACAAGTATTTTTGCTTTAGTGAGACTAGTTATAGTGTTCATCTTATTTTTATTTTTTATTTTTTATTTTTATTTTTATTTTTAACAGTACTCATGCATCTTGTTGCCAATGCTAACTAATTAAGGGCTCTTTTGTTTTCTTTTAATCAATCAAATGTTACCAGAGACGTACACAAAAGAAACTATAACAAAATGCCTTTAGTGGCAATGTTGTGAACGGATATTTGGTGGGATAAGATTGATGAGTCGATGACACGAAAGTTTCAGGATTTTTGGTACAAGGTGAAATGTGCTTAAACTTGTTAAGAGATTGCAAGTGATAAGAACCAGGTGTTCTTATTTAAGTGGTAGGGTAAAAGTAATTTGTATTCTTCTTTCTGCAAATGCCATTTCCACATACCTCTCAACAATGTAAAATATCTTTCATGCCCTCAAAATTTCTTTACATGAACTTTCTCTTTTAAACTCGAAAAGCTCAAACTCTACAATAGGTAGATGATTCAAGTAACAGAATATTACAAAATCAAAGTATACCTACGCTCACGGGCATTAGTCTATAACAATTTATTTCTATAGTTTTTTTCTTTTCTTTTTTGGTTACATGTTTTTTTTATTACAAACTTATGAGAGGAGCAACATCACCTCATTAATAAGCAATTTTGTCTCAATTATCAACTTACAATGAGCAATTATAAACATACCAACGTTCTACAATATCTCATGTCTTTTTTTGATGAATCTCTCATGTCTATAATAATCAACGTCAATTAAAACATTTAAAATCACCTACATAGCCGTGAATGATACATGCATGATGCATATATGTCTTAACTGATTGATTTTGAATGACTAACTCGTAATTCATATATTATAACTTTTGTAAGTTGAATTCATGTGTGGTTGCACTTACATTAATTAATAGAACTACCCATTATGAATATTGGCTAATTAGATAAACTTAAATAAAATGGAAGCATACATATTTATGATGGGAATAATACGTATAACATGCATATATATACTAATACATTAGATAAGTATATACTACATGATCGGTTCCGAGTCTAAATTAAATAGTTCTATTAGAAGTCAAACAACTTATTATTTCTAATTAATATAAATTTAATTATGCCTTTACCTATTATGATCGATTCTAATTTTGCTAGAAAAAAGGACTCGAATATAATTAATAACTATTATTAGATAAGGGCAAACTTGTACATTCAAGTAACGAAGGAAAATTTTAAGATTCGTGCTTTTAATATATATATATATATATGACATCGACTAGGTATCTAAAGCCTTACTCAAATAGTTACAGACTCGAGGAGGAAGGACCACAAGGGCAGTAACCTCTTGACAAGAGGCGTAGACTTTTTTCATTCCTAAGCCTTGAATTCAAGACCTCTGATTAATTAAGAGAGGAGGGATATGCGACAACAATCTACCACGACCCTCTTGATTTACCTGCAAGTGATTAATTCTTTGTGATTCTAAGTGAGATGAAACTTTCTGATTATACATATCAGTAACATATATAGTATCATGTAACTCAAGTGAAATAATTAAAGCAGTGTCACTGGTCCTAAATGTGAAATACTTACCTGAGAAAGAAAAAAAAGTAAAACATCTTAAAAACTACCTTATATATATTTTTATGGGAACGAGACTTTATTCTATTATAGTCTAACGACAATATCTACTTGGCGAGAAACAATGTGTTTCCCTAAAAATAAAGTCGAAAAAAACTTCTGCCGGTGTAGTAGGGAAAAACACGTCGTCCCTAAATAATACCTCATTCCTCCACGATGGTGGCAAGCCAATTTTGTCAACTTGTCACTGCGTGGCGTGACACATCCACTGAATCAACTACGTTGAACCCGTGTTTGTGCCACTGGGATTACAAAAGTGGAAAGAGAAGAATTACATCAATGATTCCTAATACATCCTACCCAGTCACTTTCACTTTTCTTTTCATTTTCCTTTCCCCATTCCCCACCCCTTAAGCGCCATTAAGAATTCATGCCCAATTACCATTTAACTCAGCCCAAGACTAACTTTTAAACTCCTTTGTACCCAATAGTGACGATGTGATGCTTCGCTTGGCCTATTCCCATACCTCTTCCCATAGGTTCATCGACATAATCGATGACTTAACTGTGTAACCTTGGTCTTCATCCCATTTCAATATCCTCGTGTCATTTGTATGATCAATCAATGTTATGCCTAATAGTGATTGCAATAAGAGGTCCTTCTCTGTTTGCTTTATTTCAGTCAGTCTCTTCTGTCTTTTCAAATTGATTTGCCATTTGTGGTCTTGCGGAGAGTGCAAATCGGCAATGAAAGCCCTTGGGTTTCTGGCCAACCCAAAGATATCTGGAAATCTATCCTTTAGACGCACTTCCCCAATCCATTGATCCTCCAAAAACCTTATTTGTCTACCATTGCCAAGCTTATGTTTGATGCCTTGATGGAACTCCTCTCTGTATGACTTGATGGCTCTCCACGGAGCTCGAAAGGAGGGCTTGAACCTATCCTAAGTATCCCATCCATTCATATCCTTCCCATAAATACTATTGATGACTCTGATCCATAATGCGTCACCTTCGGTTTGGTGTCTCAAAAGCCATTTTCCCACATGTTCCTGTCCGATCAGTGAGTATGACGAATCGGTTCCCATTCGTTGCCATAAGAATTTCCTCATCAACTGCTCAGCCTGAGCTGCCACCGTTATCAGTATACAATACAAGGACATAAAATATGTCGGTAATGCTTCCAAAACTGACTAGATCATAATAAGGCGTCCACCTTTGGTGAGAAACCCACCTTTCCACCCATCCAACCTTTTGATAAATTTCTGCATCACCTGAGCCCAAGAATTCTTTGCAAGTAGAGATCCCCCGAGTGGTAATCCTAAGTATTTGGTTGGCCATCTGCCTACCTCGCAACCAATAATTTGTGCAGTGTGTACTACCCTCTGTTGTTCCATGTTAATTCTCCTCAACAATGATTTATGCTTGTTGAGTTTTAGTCCTGAAACACTACAAAAGGCATGGACGATCCTCATCATATTGTTTACATGGTCGCCCTCACCTTCTACAAATAAGAGTGAGTCATCTGTAAATTGTAGATGTGAAATATGTGCATTATCTCTTCCCTTCATGAGACCTTTCACAGATCCTCGATCCTTGGCTGTATCTATCATTCTTCCTAGGACATTGCCCACCGAAATAAAGAGAAAGGGGGATAATGGGTCTCCATGTCATAATCCCCTTTGTGCCCTGAAGTGTCCCCTAGGCATCCCATTAGTCATTATTGAGAAATTGGTCGAGGATACATACCCTATGATCCGTTTTCGCCAACGTGAGCCAAAGCCATTTTGTTACAACACGTGATCAAGGAATTGCCATTCAACATAATCATACGCTTTTACAAAATCAAGTTTCAATACATATCTGGCGTTTTGCTTTTACTTTGTGTATTCAACTACCTCGCTCGCAATCAAGATGAAATCGAGCATTTGTCCGCCTGATGTGAATGCATATTGCTCTGCGACGATAGTTTGAGGTATGACTTCCCAAATTATGTAGTTAAGGACTTTGGATAGGAATTTGTACATGGAAGTGATGAGACTAATAGGCCTATAGTCGGAGACTTTACCTAAGTTCGTCCCTTTTGGTATCAGACAAATATACGTTTATTTCATAGTGGCACTGATCTTCCCATTCATATAGAACTCTTTCATAAAGTGCATAATCTTCGTTTTCAAAACTCCCAAGCATTCTTGATAAAAGGCCATTGTGTAGATATCAGGGCTCGGTGCCTTATCCGCTGCACTACTATTTATTGCTTTCCACACCTCTTCTTCCATGAATTCACGTTCGAGGTTGGCTGCCATCCTACTACTCAAAGGGTACCACTCATACCCTGGACCTCCCACCTATGTAAAGCGTTACTTGAATATAGTTGTTCGTAAAAGCCTACAATCTCCTGCTCAATTCTCCATGGGTCTTCCGTGAATTCGGTGGGATTCAGTTGCAACCTATCGATCATGTTTTTTCCTCTACGGCTACTGAGCAATCTATGAAAAATTTGTGTGTTAAAATCCCCTTCCTTGGCCTATTTAACCTTCAATTTTTGATGTGTCATACGGTTTTCCAGGAGAATAATGTGTTCCAGCTCTTATTTCATCACCTTCTTTATGTTATGTTTCACCATGTTCCATTCCATATTCCCCTCCTCTTGATCCAGTAAGGCAATCTGCCTGATCAAATTGTTCTTATGGTTTTGTAGATGGCCAAACTCTGTGGTATTCCACTCCTTAATCTTCTCTTTGACGCTCTTAAGTTTCCTCATGATTGTATAACCTAGCCCCCCAAATAATTCACTTTGCTGCCACCATTATTGGAATCGTTCTTTGAAACCCCTCAATTCAAGCCAGACATTTTCGAATCAGAATGGCGTTGGGCCCCAGCAGTCGATCCCCATATCTAAGATAACAGGGAAGTGATCCGAAGTGATTCTTTCCGCCAAAAATCATCTGCTATGCATAATGCCTTCATCCCATTATTTGGTTACCATAATTTGATCAAGTCTTGCACAAATTAGATCTTCACAGAGTTTCAACCATGTAAATCTTCCATTCATCAAAGGGAGATCACTGAATTCAAGATCCCTTATTAAATTGTCGAAGTTCCTCACACTTGTATTAACTGTATTGTTCACAGTTTTCTCACTGGCAAATCGAGGTACATTGAAATCTCTAGCGATACACCATTTCAGAGCACACATACCATAAACATCCCCTATCTCAGCCCAGAACTCGTCTTTGCCCATGTTATTGCTATGCCCGTACACCAGTTGCCCACCAGTCTGTGTCTCCATCACCAAAAATCTGTATGGAAACTGAGAAAAACCCCACCATGCTACTAACAATGCTCGTTCTTCTAACATCCCAAATTATTAATATGCCTTCTTGTCGTCCCACTGACGGTAAGCTCACCCAACCCTTAAAACAACTACTTCAGATGGATGTTACCACTGCTCGATTAATTACCTCCAACTTTGTTTCTTGTACGATGAGAGTATTTGGGTTATATTTCTCCATAAACTTATTGACCATATGTCTTTTCTTTGTGGCGCCTAACCCTCTCGTGTTCCATGTCATGATCTTTATGGGTGACGTAAAGATCCCATCCTATGAGCACTGCTGTAGAAAATATTGGATGTCAGCTTTTGAAGCTATTTTTTTTTCTGTTGGTGTTTATGGTCTCCTCTTCAACTGAATACCCAATGCACCCAATTGTTATGTATCAACCTTTGGATTTCTGAATCATCTGGTTGGCCCTGTCCCGCAACTTCCTGTGTTACTTTTATTGGTACTGCGTAACTGTTAGTCTCAGTGCTCGTGTGAGGATTGCTAATTGATGAATTAGTTTATGGCCGATCCTTAGTTAAAATCTCTGTGTCTTCTCCTCCATTTCCCACATTCTCAAATGAAGAAAATAAAAGCCTTACTGTCGCCAATTCTTGTTCCATGTCTACTCCCGATTATTGTGTCGAGGGCATCATCCTGCCTGTCAGTAGCTTCCGTTGGCCCTTTCCTCTAGCCATTCACTTTCATCAATTCCCATGTCTCTCACATCTTCTATCATGGTCCTTTCCATAGCTGTACTTCTTTCAAATCCCCAAACTTCCTCAACCAATGTGTCCCCTTTCCCCATTGTTAAGCTCCTCCAAGTTCCCCCCATGTTGTCAATCTCCTCTTCTGCCTGAGTTTCCCCGTAACTGTCACTGCTCGCTGATTAACTGGAATAATCTCGTCTTTGTTCCTGCTCCCCTGAATAATTCCCTCCCTCAACCCACACCTAGTAGCGTCTACAGGTGCATTGTTAATGTCCAGGTTGTCCTCTATCAGATCTCCCCCTGAACTTTCATTGTTTGACCTATGTCATTCACTTTATAAGTGGCTTGTTGCTTCGTGGATCATCACATCGTGTTCCATCCCAGGTGCCTGTATATCATAAACTTGGATGAGCTCAACCAGTTCCAACATAAAATCGAGTTCTTGCGAAATACTTGAAAGCCAGTATAGATTTTGGTTGGTTGGACCTATCTCTAATGGCAGTCCTTCACCTCTCATTTCTCGAGCTTCCTTTTGTATGTGGGCCTCTACTTCAAGAATCAAAGCATAATGGGATAGTGCACTATCAGGAATGTTGTAGTCTTGGACTGCTTTAATGAGTTCTATCATGAACTCTGGGTCTTATGAACCCCCCAATTGCCACTACGAGCTTTGTTGGGCTGGTGGGCCCGTGTGTACTAGCATTCCTTCTACTGTCATGATTTGGCTATTTATATGTGCACCGTCCTTTTTGGTGACTATTATTCTGTTGGACAGTTGGGTGACCTCTATTATGGATGTAGGGAGTGATGGGTCATCATCCGCCTCGAGGTTTGTGGTCACTGCATGGGCGGGCACATCAAATTTACTGGCTGCCTCTATCACCGCCTCTAGATACGCATGATCTAAAGGTCCCCCTAACTCCCATCGACCCTCATGGTTTGAAGATGAGGAGTCTGCTATCACAATCTCCTTCCCCTTAAGTATGCTATTTTCGAGCCTATTCCCCTGGGATTGCATGAGATCCACCCTACATATATGAGCCTCATGTCTTATCGCCAATTCCAAGAATAAGTCTTCCAAACTCCAACATATATCCCTGCTTTGCTCCTTCTCCCTATCTGATTGGTGTTGTATTATTGTATGTTCACCCTTGGTCACCTCCGCATTTAATGCTCCACTATGCATCTGCTTTGTGAATGTGCCACCTGTCCACCTGCCCATTTGACATGCCCTCACACAACTATCCCCGTCAACCATTTCTATGTAACAATGTTGTGCGTCATTCCATTCAAGTGGCGCTAGTCTCGTCATGGCCGTAATAAGCTATGTGATCTTATTGCTCATCCCGACAATGTTTACGGGTGGCCGGAGGTTGGGACTTATTCTGGATTGGCCGCGTCGTCCCTTTGTACTCAGATTTTTGCTTTCCGCCCCGAACAAGGATTTTCTGCTCCTCTGAGAAGTAAAAGCCATTAGCTCCCCGTACTTTAATTTGAGCCTAATCGATTCGCCTTCAATTCAAGGTGTGCTGATCGACTGTAATGAGCCTGCCAAATTTGTTACTAATCATTTGGTAGGCTTGGATGTTCCACAAGTTGAGTGGTAACCCTTCCACCCTATTCCAATAGTCTTTGCCTCCCCAATATAGTTCTTTCCAATAAAAGTCCGGGATCCACGGATGAATCTTCCATATCAACCCGTTGCTATTGTTAATAGTTGTTTTATGGATATTTTCTATCTCCTCCTTGCTTTCACATATGAGAATGACTCTATCCATAGCTACCTCATTCAAAATGACCTTATGAACTATCATCCTTGCAAGTATTTCCCTAATCTTGCCCACCAGTTTCCCACTTCTCCTTGAATACAAAGAGTGATCGATCACATCCATGCTCCAACTTAAATTATGCGTCTGTATCCTCTCCTGTTGGGATGCTGGGTAATTCATGCTTTACCTTGTGTTGTTCCTGAACTGTTACGCGAGCTTTGTCTATAGAGCTTATCTAAGTTGCTTGTATCTAGGGTGGGGACCCCTTATGGACCAAACTCATAGCCTTAACCAGTCTCACCCATGCTTTGGTATCTAGCCTACCGGTATAATAACCACTTTCCAACCATTCGAATCCATTTTGCATATTTTCATTGGGATCTACGTGGATGCCGCGAGTAGGTTATGACACACGTCGACCTAGGTACGCTAGTTAATTATGTGTTGAATTGCTTATTTGCGATGCATTTTATGAATTTATTTGTTAATACAATGCATGTGTGTATGTTGTATGGTTATACCATGCGAGATTGTGGGACGGGTAGTCGCCTCAAAATGCTTGTCGACGCGGGTATCGAGTAAGCGAATTATGGGTACACTAGTACACTCGACTAATTCACGTTAAGAGGATTAAGCGATCAAATAAAATAGGTAATGTAACCATAGGCTAAGTCAATTAAATTAGAACAATAAGCTATGACATGCCTCGAAATGCATGTAGGGACGCGAGGCACCGGCTACCGGGTAGCCAAAGGTTAGTGAGATCACAAATTAGTCAAATTAGTGAATAAAAACACTAACCATGAGGTTCAATGAGCCTAATGTAATGTAAATAAAATCAAATGACAATAAGCCTATAGTTTGATTAAAATAATGTAGACCCTAGATGGGCATTTAGATGATCTCAGTGAGTGAATCTAGGATAGTAGTGGGCTATTGGAGTCAATAACCCATGTATTACAGCATGAATAGAGACCACAAGATAATCCTCGAGATATGCATATCACACTAGATTGAGACAAACATATATATATCAAGTGAGCAGGATTCTTATCTCCATTAACTCAATTTACATGCAAATTATGAGAAGAAACCAGAGAATGAGAAGAGATTAGGAGCTAAAATATAGCAATTGGAGAGAAAAACTAATGTAATCTTCTTCTCCATCTTCTACACTTTCAAATGAACAAAATTTTAAGTGTTTTGGTATAATTCAAATTTGAGGGTTCGGACACTGATTTTTGGTGTTGCCTTGATGAATAACAAGTATATTTACATGTTCAAATGAGGATTTACCACTGGTTTTGAAAGAAGTTGAGGTTTTGATGAAATTAGGAAAAACTAGTGAATGTATGGAATTTGATAATTTTGATCTAATTGATGCTTTGATATTGGTTTAAATGATGTTTTGGAGTCACTATTGTGTGGAGAGTGTTTAAATTAAGTTAGGTTAGCCAATTGGGATGTGGAGGACAAAATTCTCGACTTGAGAATTCTATCACAGAGCGAAGTTAGCGCACGCTAACCAGTTTGGGCCTTCAACTATTTTTCAAAATGAAGAACAATAGTGCGCTAGACTGGTTCCCTAGCGCGCTAGGTAGACTCATCAGCTCGCTAATGACAAATGAAACCTAAATATTAAGGGCTATTTTGGTGATTTGCAACTTAATACATATATAAACTCTTGTAATCAATTTAAAATTATAAAATTGGACTTCAGGGACTTAGAAGACCGTAGCTCAGTGTCGGAGAGCTTATCAGGTCGGATATGGGAGTCCGGGGAGGTCGGAGAGCATTTTGGGGTTTGTAAAACCTAATTGAAGAACTCTGAGTATTTGATTTTGTTTTCGATTCCATATTTATCATTTCTTGTTGTTTCTATTACTCCATTCCTTTACTTGGACGGGGTTGAGTTTACTCCCTCGGATTATATGTTATGTGTTCATAATGCACTGGACTATAGCACGTGCGGTCCGACCCTCGGTGAATGACAACCCAAGCTTGACTTGGTGCACGTGTCGGTGACTCAACGAATTTGGCTAGCTCCACGGAGGACCAGGTGAAAGAGTATTGGGGCACCTAACGAAGGGATCCTGGTGACCCGAAGTACATTCCTGTCCATCTAGAGCGACACTACAAAAAATGGATATTTAGAAACAGAATTAGCAACGAGATTTAGTTCCGTTGCTAAGAAAAAATGGTTTGAGACGGAATTGAGACGGAATAATTCAGAGACGAATAGAGAGAGATCAGAGACGGAAATAGAGACGGAATAGAGACGAAATTAAATTCCGTCTCAAAAAAATGGCGCCAACATTCCCACCAAAACTTTAATTTTTTACAACCGTCCGTTACGTATCGAGATTCGTGCGTGCTTCGATCTGGACGATTGAAAAATGGGGACCGATCACAATAGAACTCTCACTCTCTCACTCTCTCTACCGATTCTCACCATCAACTCTCTCTCTCTCTCTCTCTCTCTCTCTCTCTCTCTCTCTCTCTCTCTCTCTCTCCTCTCCGCTCTCTCTCATCGAAATCTCACTCACCGTCAACTCTCTTTCTCTCTCTCCGAAATCTCACTCACCGTCAACTCTCTCTCTCTCTCACCGGAATCTCGCTCACCGTCAACTCTCTCTCTCTCACCAAAATCTCTCTCCTAAGAAATCTCTGCCGTCGTTGCGATTGAGACTGCGACGAGGCCGTCGGGTCTGCCGTCGTCGTCTGGCGGAGATTGGAGCCTCCGAAGCCCTCGCCGTCTGCCCTCGCCGCACCCTAAGCCCTCGCCGCTGTTCGCATTGTTAGCGTCGTACCTCGCCATCTCCGAAGCCCTCGCCGTCTGCCTTCGCCGCACTTGAAGAAGGAATGACAGATGAGGCATTGGATTTGAAGAAGGAAGAACAGAGAAGGCGTTGGATTTGAATAGAGGTAGGCGTTGGGTGTTGAGGGTTTTGGGGTTTCATTGAGATTTTAGAGACGGAATTGCTGTGATTTCTGGTTGTAAGCTGTTGATTGATGTGAATTCTAGTTGTTTGTGAAATATGATTTTTATTTTTTTGGGTTGATTATTAGGGTTTAAGTTCGATGATCGATTCTGGGTATTTTTTTTGCCTTTTTTTTCATTTGTTGAGTTGTATATCTTGATTCAGTATTTCTGTCATTGTTGATGTAAAAGTGGAGGATTTTGGATTTTTTTGGGGCTTTCATTTGTTGAGTTGTTTATGTAATCGGAGCTAGGTATTCTGGTTAAGTTCGTGCTCTGGCGATGTAAGTAGATTTTTTTTTTCATCTTATTGGAAGTGGGAGATTAGTTATCACGTGGGGTTTGAGTAAATAGAAATACTGAACCCGAAGGAGAAAAGCAGGGTTCTGTTGCTTATGTGAACTGGACTCCCGTAAACTTCAGGGACATTAATTCATTGTTCTTGGGTGAACCACTGTGGTTGCACCATCAGCAGAAGGTTCAATAAATGATGGCACATGGCGAGCAATGATCTTGATTTCTAAACCTAGTATTGGAAACTTTCAACATCAACGATTCATCTAGTTAGTAATGAAACTAGGGTGGAAAGGTGTATGCATTAGTTTGGGCTCTAGCGATGTAAGTAGAATTTTTTTTTCATCCTATTGGAAGTGGGAGATCGGTTTACCCATGAAGTTTTTTGGGTTTTGAGTAAATAGAAATAGTGAACCTGAGGGAGAAAAGCAAGGTTACATTGCCTATGTGAACTGGACTCCCGTAAACCTCGGGGACATTAATTCATTATTCTTGGGTGAACCACCGTGGTTGTACCATCGGCAAATGATGGCACATGGCGAGCGATGATCTTGATTTCTAAACCTAGTATTGAAAACTTTCAACATCAACAATGGTTAAGAAATTGAATGCAACACTTGGGTTTCGCGAGTGAATTTGATGGCCCTGCAATGCACATAGTGGGCACATGTCAATGGTTGATGCCTTTGGAGTTAGAAACTCAGTTACATGAATATATACCCAAAGCTTTTATTTCTATATCTGCACCTAAAGATGTGGTACTACAACACAATATTGGTAATATTTCTTGGATAGGCAATCCAATGCTCACACATTCTGTTTTTGCTACAATGCCTAATATCCTTGATGAGAGTGCACATATTTTTATTTCTTTCTCTCTAGTTTGTAAGATTTCGATCAGTCTTTGTGATATTCGATCTCAATTTTTCCATTTACATATTTTTATTTGTTCTTATATTTGGTATGTTGAAGTTGGAACAAAACTTTAGGGTTTGTGCTGATTTGTCTTGTAGCGTTGGTCAATTTGGGTTTGCTGATCTAGTGATTTGCGGTGCTCAACATTTCATTTACATATTTTTTATTTGTTCTTATAAAAGGGTTTTTTTTAATTCGTATAGCATTTGTTCTTATCTCTTTTTTTAGACCATGGAAACTTGTATGGTTTTGGGTAAGTCAACTTGTATGGTGTTTTAGCCTTTTATGCATAAAGACTTTTAAGTTCTGATCACTTCTTCTTCTTGTTCTTTTTTTGGTTTTTAATTTTTGATCTCTTATTGATTTAATTCATGTTTTTATGATCATGTATGGATTCTTTCTCTCTAGTTCGTTAGATTATGGTTTTATGGTTTTATTGTTTTTAATCTCACTAGTTTTTCAGATTTCGATGAGATTGTGTGGTTAAGTTGGTTATAATTTGTTGTTGCTTTGATGGGTAGTTACCAGGTTGTAGTGAACATGTTTTATCGGTTTAATTTACATCAAGGCTTATGTTAACAAGCTTGTTAGCAATTATAAGAATGTCGTATGAGGATATATTTTCGAGGTGGTTTGATGTGTAGTGTTAGATTTCCAGGTGGTTTATGCATGTATTCACGCAATGAGTTCGGTTAGGAACAACGGAGAAATGTAGCCTTTAAGCAGGGAAAACATGGATACTTTGAATAATGCAGCGAAGTTAGGGTTCTCTTTAATTAGAACTTGGAGGGAAAAAATAAGTTAGGGAAAAGGTTTGGTTTATAACTTCATATGACTATGAATTTGTAAGTAATCTTGAAAATTTTACAGTGGAACTTGTAAGTCTCTTTGACATGATATTGCTCCACGTCATTGCTTTACTTGTTAAGGTGTGAAATGGTAGAAATTTAAAATTATATGCGTAACTACATTTAAGTGTTATGGGAATGCATCTATTGTCAAGGTAGAAATTTAAAATTATATGTGTAAGTATACTGGCGTATTTGGTTTGGTAGGACGTTGAATGGTTTTGGTTTTGGGTTTGGTTTTGATGCAGAGGAGCGTTGTGGCTGAGCTATACGGAAGCGAGAAATCCTTCGTAGTCGAAGTGCAACGTGCTTTGTCTGGATTGCATTCTACTGCTTTAATTGCTCTGGAGAGGTAAGGTTTTGTGCTATATTTTATTTTTAATTTACATTCTTTGATCTCTTCATGCCACATTTTTTCATGTATTTCCTACTATATTTGGTTCAATTGTGTGTATATGTGTGTGTATAGATAAAACTACCAAAAGAGTAGGTATAGATGAATAGTACCTATAATTATATATTTTCTACTACTAGGTAGGGTATAAAAACTATGATTACTCTTTGAGTTAATGTTGCTATTTCACATAAAATGTCAAGAGATTTGAATTAACCTCTAACCTTAAGGAGGTACGAGTGAACAACTACTAGGAGCTTTGATCCTATGTGGTATTTGTATGCCGCTTATAACTTATGATTTATGATATTTTTTGAACTCCTTGTTGCTTTTATTTTTACGACCAAGTATCCTACTCTGTTTGATATCAGATCATGTACCGAGCTAGGTCTTAAGAAAGTTGAAATCAACAAAAGGAACATAAGCCACAAACATACATGAAGTTAGACACATTTTTCCAGAGATTAGGAGTAGTACATTCAATCCACATGGTCAGGCCACACGAGGGGGTCAAAGAGGTCGTGGCGGTCGAGGTCGTGGGTCGATTCCTATATTATCGATTCCGACTTCTCGTTCACTCGATCACGAGTTACAGTCAGCGTCACCTTCGCCTTCCATACCGTCCGCGTCGCCTGTACCATCGACATCGTCATCTAGAACTATACCAAATTGCCCGTTGCAGTCACCATCGCCGACATCGAGACATGACACTCCTGTACCGACGAGGCCTGCGCCTCCAGCCACCGCATAACCAGCAGCATCCCCATCTTATGACGGCAGAGCAGGCTTGCAGGTGACAGGCCCTCCGCAGGCACCTCAGAGGACAAGGACCGAGCCCCCTCGCGTGCACAGGATCCCGATCACAGTGATTGCCAATAATACGTAAGTTTGTATCTGATTCATATATGTATTTCTAATTATCGATGTAAATTATTAAATAAGTTTTTAAGATGTTATGCATTTTAATGAAACACAGGGAGTTGCATCCTTCTCATTCTTGTGCACGGAGGATGACAAAAGTTTTCAAGAGATGGATGATTCCAGAAGGGTATTGTTGGAAGTCGGTACCGAATCATCATAAAGACCACTACTGGCGCCAATGGAAGGTACGCAGGACTAATAAATGTCTTAGGATTTATACTAGTTTTTCAATGTCTCGTAACAATTGCACTCGCCATTTTATAGGTATATTTTAGATGGGATGACGCGATTCACGAGGATCTCATTCGTGCGACAAGTTACACCGCATTGATGCACAAGTTAAAGAAGAATTGTGTTCAGCCAAACTTTGTTACAGATGAGGCGTGGAGGAGATACTTGGAGTACTGGGAGAGCGAGGACTTTCTTGCCAGGTCTAGGCAAGCGTCTACGAATAGGAACACTGAGGTCGAAGGACCTGGGACTAGACCCTCAAAGCACGGTGGTGGCTCGGTATCTTTTGTGACTACCAATGAAAGATTGGTAAGTGTTTTTTACACTCTTGTTTATTTTTTCATTTCTACACTTGTTCACTATGCAATTGATTTGTGTTTGGCGAATATAAGTGCGCCGACCTACTACTAATTGACATATTTAACATTTTTATAACTTTTGTATGCAGACTAATACATCCGAGACACCACCTACCGTGAATGAAGTGTATTTGCATCTCCACACCGTAAATCACGACGGGGTGACATTCATCGATACTAGATCAGAGCGGTTCTATGTAAGTATAGAAGTGAAATGTGAAATAGTACTAAGTTTACTTTAAAACATATCATGTAAGTTGTTTATTGTTGATCCATGCAGGCTAAGCTCCAGAGGAGACGTCTGGAGCTGACCTAGGCTACACCGGACCAACCGGTGGATGATGAGGCGGTGTACTTCAATGTGGCGGGTGAGTGTCCCAAAGGACGTGTCTACGGTCTCGGGTCTTTAGGGAGAAAGAAGAGAAGATATCCAGATCCTGGTGCTAGCACATCCCAGATGCCGGAGATGGTGTCAGGTTCAGAGTTCGATAGTGTTGCCGAGCAATTACGACAGGTTGTGGCGTTTATGCAGAGGCAATTCGGGATGACCATGGACGGAGCATGCCTATCTCAGCCACATCCACCACCACCACCACCACCACCACCTCATGAGCAGCAGCAGCCTCCGCAAATAGATCCCGCCGATCCACCACAGCAACAGGACAATGTTGAGCGAGAGATGCAAGATTGGCTTACGAGAGATGAGCAGCTTGGTGATACTTAGGTATTTTTCTTGTTGTTTGTGTAACTTTTGAGATTATAATTTTGCTTATGTAGATAACTTTTAAAGTTGTTTATAGGACTTTTAGATTGATAGTTCTTTTTGTGCATATTTAGAGGAATAGAAGTTTTTTGTTGGTGGTTGTTGAACAATAGGATTTGTGGTTTTTGTGAATACTTAGAAATTTGGAACATTTATTATACTTGACAAGCTTTCGTGGATATATAAATCTTTTTCAATGTCGAATTGTACATTTTTTTTCTCTCATTTGAATATTTGTTGTTGATATATATTGTTGATGTATGTGTGTCAAATTTTATATTTTTGGGGGATGTTAGCACCCCCAAGGAGTTGTTGGAGGGGGTGCAGGCGATGGAGCAGGTCCTATGGTTGTATTTTCAGGTTTAGAGGTTATGGAGAACCAATTGGATTGATCTTATATGTGAAAACTAAACAAAGCGTACAAACGGAATTGAGACGGATTAGCAACGAAATTCAGAGATTCCGTTGCTATTCCGTCTCTAATTGCCGAGGAAATAGCCGTGCCAAACTGGGTAAGACTAAACTTTGATACGAAATAGAAACGGATCAGAGACGGAATTCTTGAATTAGCAACGGATCAGAATCGAAATTCAAGCATTCCGTATCTGATCCGTTTCTGATTAGAAACGGATCAGAGATGGAATTATTGCCGACCGTCTCTGATCCGTTTCTGATTAGCAACAGATCAGAAACGAAATTTAAGCATTCCGTCTCTGATCCGTCTCTAATCAGAAATGGATCAGAGACGGAATGCTTGAATTCCGTTTCTGATCTGTTGCTAATCAGAAACGGATCAGAGACGAAATGCAATTAGAATTGTACCTTTTGGAAGAATGTCCATTTCTGTTCCGTCTCTGTTCCGTTTCTAAATCCGTATCAAATCCGTCTCTAATCAGCAACGGAAACACATTTCCGTTGCTAACTAAATTAGCGACGACAATTTTAGAGACGGAATAGATTCCGTCTCTGTTCCATTGCAAAATCGAATTAGAGATGGAATTTATGCTAATCAGCAACATAAATTTCCGTTTTTGATCGACTGTTTTTTTGTAGTGCGAGCACACACATTTGTTTAGCTTATATGTTATTTATTCATGCGATGAGCCAATTGAAGTTGCATGTCTTTTACATTTCGCATGTTTACTTAACAGTATTTCTTGCATTTCCTCAGAGGGGTTCCTTGGGATTTTACTCACTGGACTCATCAACTATTTTTTGTGATGATTGAGTGCAGATCCTACTACCAGTAAGGCCAAGGGGATCATAGGCGACTACATCTGATTGCCCGCCGTCGAGGACTTACTAGTACGTGTTTATTTTGATATTTGTACTATTTTGGGTATTGGGAGACTGGAGCGACATTGTACTTATATATATACACTATTTTATGGTACTATCGCCTATATGCGAGTACTTTCCCAGGTTTTCCATAGTAGGATATGCTCATATGGATAATGTTTATCATGCTAATTTAATACTTTACTTGCTTAAATTAAGGCTTGCGCTGATTTATTGTTAACTTGTAAAATACAAACCACTAGCACGGTTAGGACTCGAATAAGCTATAAATAGTTAAACTTAAGGAATTTTACAAACTTAAGGAAATAACCTAAAAAAATATGAATAATCAACTAAATTGGTAGCACACACATGGATACGATTTTTGAGACATGAGGTGGATGTGAAAGTGCTGGACAAGTGTAGTTGGGCCCACCGGGTAGGTGCGCACAACACAACGACACCCCGGGGTGGCTTCGGGGCGCGGGGCCGCCGCAGTTGGTATTAGAGAGAGGTTGATGGAGCCTAATGAGGAAAGCTTAGTTTGTTCTTTAACCAGATACTAACGCCACAGTTGGTATAAGAGCGAGAGTTTTAGGAACTAGGGAAATTTAAATGAAAGAGCATAAAACTTAATAAATAAACTTTAGATGTGGAAACCCGATGTTATTGCCTTAGAACTTTAGTTGGGAAGTGAAGTGAGGCGAGTAGAGTTAAGGTTTATATACGTGTTATATTTTGTTATATATATGATATGCGTATATTTACCGATAGTGATCCGACGTGCGCTTCTCGATGCAAATCATGGACGGTCAGTCGACTACGCCTCATAAGACTAGACAGATTAGTGATAGTGTGGAGAACTGATTCGCAGCCCATGAGACTCAGATGGCCGAGGTACCTTGATTACTATGGGATCAAGCACGCCGCACTTATGGCACTTGCGACAGCAGGGTTACAGACCCCGAGACCCAGTGGTAGTCAACGTACCTACGGGGACAACCATCACCCCGATTGTTCCCCAGACACCGGTTAATAGAGTAGCTGTGGAGACACAGGCAAAGAGAGCTACACCGATCGTCATTCCACTTGAGACATCGACTCTTACGCATCCACCCACGACTACAGAGCAGTTAACCCCTACTATTACTACTGCTATTACGTCAATATTCGTCTTGGCCCCAGAGGTGAAGCTGTAGAGAGAATTCCTGAAGTTTCAGCCAGGCTTCTTTTATAGAGGTGGTGACCTTGAGGCGGCAGGGAAGTGGATAGTGTCCCATCAACGGTTCAATAAGCTGATGAGGAACGACGAGAGTGTGCAGGCACATTTATCTAGAGCGAGCTTGAGAGCTCATGCAGTAGTATGGTGGACCACATATCAGGACACTCACCTAGAGCCAACGATATGGGCAGAGTTTAGAGTTGTTCGATCAGTATATAGTTATATACCCATGGAGGTTAGGTTGAGATTAAGAGTGGAGTTTCTGGCCCTGAGATAGGGTAACTGGACGTTGAAGCAGTACATGAAGCGATTTCGATACCTATTGCAGTTCTCTTTGGATGTAGCAGGAACAAAGCTACTACAAATATACTACTTCACTCGATGGGTTGATGATAGGATTTTTGCGGCACTGGTATCATCTGGGGCTCCCACTCTGCAGGACATATTCGGCCGAGCTTTGGCACACGAGACTTATTGATACAGAGAGATGGTTGACGTATTACTGGGACTAAGATACAGACTGGATAAAGTTCTCGATCGGATCGGAGGCCGAAGAGACAAAGGGATCATTCTGACAGAGGTCGGAGGGATGACTAATGGGACAGGGACCGTAGGGATGATCACCAAGATAGTCAGTTTCAGTATGAGGATAGGTAGCCAGTTCACACTATAGCACCATCACCGATTGATCCGCGTAGGATGCAACCATATGTGTACCGTTAGGGTAGGGATCAGGGAGGACATGATAGGGGTCAGAGAGACTGAGGTCAAAGTCAGAGATTTAGAGACGGACATGCTGATAGGTAGGACAGACGCAGATGTCACTGGTTTGGTCAGCGAGGAAATTTAAAGGCAGACTGCATAGCACCACCGTCGCCGCGACGAGAGCCACATCAGGCCAGAGAGAGGGTCCATGCAGTTTCACAGTCGGATGACGGAGCGACCAGACAGACTCGTCGAGGATACGTTATATATTTTTGGTAGACCTATGTATGCTGTGTTTGATTCTGGTAGTACATTATCATTTATTGCTAGGTGGATTATTAGAGAGTTAGGGTTAGTTGCATAGACACTAGATACACACCTTGTTCTCAGTATGGCCGCTAGGGACGAGATATACCCTAATCGAATATGTAGAGACGTGATAATAGAGGTTTAAGGACATTAGTTACCAACGAATCTCCGAGTGTCAGAGTACCTAGAGTTTGACGCTCTACTCGGGATGGATTGGTTGTCACCCTATCATACATGGATATATTGTTTTGGTAAGAGAGTTGAGTTTCACATTCTTGAGATACTAGAGTTCGCACTAGTCGAATCCGCGACTGACTTACCTATCACCTGAGGCTAGGGGTGGGCATCGGTCTCTGCAAAACTGCCCAAATCGCATGGTCTGGTCTGATTTTTAGAACTCGCGGTTTGGGAGTGGTTTGAAAAATTCAAAAACCGCAGAATCACGGTTTGGTGGCGGTTCTCAATTTGAAAAAACCGCGGTTCACCAAACCGAGGGTATTTTAGTAAAGTCCTTCAATATATATATATATATATATATATATATATATATCAAAAGTTAAAACCCTAACCATTCCTTCCTCTCTACGGTCGTTCTTTCCTCTCTCTGTCTCTCAACGTCACAGCCGCTCCTTCCTTTATTTTTCTCAACGTCTCAACCTTCCTCTCTCTCTCTCAACGTCTCAACAGTCAATCATTTCTCTCTCTCTCTCAACATCTCAAAACAATCACCTCCTCTCATGCACCTCCACCTCCCACCTCCATCTTCGCCTTCCACCAGCTGCACCAGTCGATGCCTTCCACCGCAGAGCCTCCCACAGCCGCGCCTCCTACCTCCACGCATCCCACTGTCGCCCCTCTTGCCAGTCCTGCCTCCCATAACCGCGCCCACCAGTCCGCCTCCCATAGTCACGCCTTAAACCGCCAGTGGAGCCTCCCACCAATCTTGCCTCCCTAAAATCTCTTTTTTGAAAATAAACCGCGAAACCAAACTGAACAAACCGCACAAATCGCGGTCGGTTTGGGTGCGATTTTGAGGTTTCGCGGTTTGGTGGTGGTTTACAAAACGACCAAACCGCGAACCCTTGGTTTGGGGGGTAGTTTGATGGTTTTCACCACCAAACCGCGGTTTGCCCACCCCCACCTGAGGCCGACTAGCTACAACACATGAGATGGAGGCATTTGTAGCGATAGTTGAGCCAAAAGTTTGGACCGAGGTCAGGATTGAGGATGTTCCGATAGTTAAAGACTTTGTAGATGTATTTCCAAATGAACTACCAGGATTGCCACCACTGTGAGCGATTGAGTTTATTATCGAGCTGATACTAGTGACTCAATCGATTGCCAGCAAACCTTACAAAATGTCACAATCGAAGCAGGAGGAGGTTAGGCGATAGCTGGATAATTTTTTGGAGAAATGTTTCATCCATCCTAGTATGTCACCCTGGGGAGCTCCAGTGTTGCTTGTGAAGAAAAAGGATGGTTCAATGAAGATGTGCATAGACTATTGGAAGTTGAATCAGGTGACAGTTAGGAACCATTACCTAGTTCCTAGGATAGACGATCTGTTCGACCAATTGGCAGGTGCCAGATTCTTCTCGAAGATCAACTTTCATTCAGGGTATCATCAGTTGAGGATTCGAGAGGAGGACATCCAGAAAATTGCTTTTAGCACGAGATACGGGTTGTTTGATTTCACAGTCATGCCATTCGGGCTGACTAACACCCCATCGATTTTCATGGATATGATGCACAAGGTTTTGAGACTATATATGGATAGATTTGTCATAGTCTTCATGATAGTTTGATCTATAGCAGGACTCGTGAGGAGTGCGAGAGACATCTCAAAGCAGTTTTGACCACACTGAGTGAGTATAGGTTGTATGCAAAGTTCAGTAAGTGTGACTTCTGGCTGAGTGCAGTAAGATTTTTGGGACATGTCATAAGTGATCAGGGTATCTTTGTAGATTCAGAGAAGATTTGGGCTATCATTGAGTGGAGGACGCTTGAGTCTGTTGTCGATATTCAAAATTTTTTAGGACTGGCATGATACTACCAGCGATTCGTACTTGACTTTTCCTTGATTGCAACACTGATGACGAGACTAACTCAGAAAGATGTTACATTTGATTGGTCAGATGGGTGTAAGCAGACTTTCTGTGAACTGAAGAGGAAGTCGACTTCCGCACCAGTATTGACATTGCCAGAGTCGGGCAATATGTCAGTTACACAGATGCGTCACGAATTGGTCTTGGATGTGTATTGATGCAGGAGGGTAGACCAGTTGCTTATCTTTCCAGACGGTTGAGACCCCATGAGGGGAATTATCCAGTGCACGACTTGGAGCTTGCAGCAGTCATCTTTGCATTGAAGGCCTAGAGGCACTATCTCTACGGGGAGAGGTTCATCTTGTACACTGATCACCAAAATCTACGCTACATTTTCACTTAGAGAGATCTAAATATGCGTAAGAGGAGATGGCTTAAGCTGCTGAAGGACTACGACTTTGTAATTAAGTATCACCCTAGGAAAGTGAACGTCGTAGCTGATGCATTGCGTATGAGCAAGATTGATAGTCAGACCGTTTTACGACATAAGACACACGAGCATGGCTTACTATAGGCGACATTAGTTATATGCATGACAAAGGTATCTACTACGGCTGAGTAGCGCATTTGTTGTCAGATGAAAGTTTTGACTGTATTTATTGAGCGGGTTGCCAAGTGTTAGAGGGCTGATGGGCTATATGAGTAGTTTAGTGGTCTGGTTCGGGATTCAGAGTGTACTGATTGGGCAGAGACAACAGATCGATGCTTGAGACACCAATGGAGGTTGTGGATACTTGCGGATCAAAATATACGGGACGAGATTCTGGAGGATGCACATCGGTTTCGCTACAAAGTTCATCCTGGTAAGACCAAGATGTATCATGACTTGTGACGATTATTATGGTGGCCAGGGATGAAGGCTAACGTGGGAGCATATGTCAGGAGTTGTCACATTTGCCAGTAGGTGAAGGCTGAGCACATGAGACCTGGTGTACTATTACAACAGTTGCCCATTCCACAATGGAAATATGAGCACATCATTATGGATTTTATTAGTGGACTACCGCAGACATCGAGGCGTCACGATGCAGTTTGGGTTGTGATTGATAGGTTGACGAAATCAGCTCACTTCATTCCTGTTCCATGAGATATACGTTCCCACACCTGAGCATATTGTTTGAGGGGGAGATTATTAGATTGCATGGGATGCCAGTCTCTATTTTGTCAGACAGAGATCTCACGTTGACTTTGAGATTCTATGAGGCTTTGCAGGAGCAATTTGGCACTAGGTTGCAGTTTAGTACGGCTTACCATCCTCAAACAGATGGACAGTCAGAAAGCTGATACAAATTTTGTAGGATATGCTCAGGGCTTGTATATTGCAGTTTGGGTAATAGCTATCAGGTAAGTATCGGGGATGCCACTGTTTGAGGTGCTATATTGGAGGCCCTGCAGGTCACCTCCGAGTTGGGCTGTCAGCCCCCTCATCATTAAGACGACTGACTGGCCTAAATTATCTAAATCCTCTGATAATCTAGTCAGCCTAATCTAATCTTTCAACTTTGACCTCAAAATACTTTAATCCGACCCTTAATAAAGCTCAAAAATTAAAGTTATATCCTCAATGAAACTCAATTCATGATTCGTTCAATCGGAGCAAATTAGGAAATCATACGAATTCTATTATGTATTTTATAAAAATTTTGACAACACCTCCCCTAGAAGTGGCCTACCGAAAAACTTCTACCTAATAGACAACAATAGGGAGATGCCTCGTAGGACTTACAACTCCCCATAATTCATAATATATATCAAAATTGAACTTCTAAATTAACTTAGAGTCTTCGATAACTTAATTTTAACTTTACAATCCCAAATACACAAAAACTGAAATATAAACCTTTCAACATAATTTAAATTAACTTAGTAGACTCTCATAACCATTCAACAAAATCTCACGTCCTACACTCACCTGAGAATCCTAAAACAATATATATAAACCATTTAAAACCAGAAAATTAAATTTATAACATGAAAATGATCACCACAATCTTTGAGTTTTGTCCTTTTGTCCTTTATCTTCATGTCGAATCTAACATCATCAAAACAACCCGAAGATGTCAGGTAAGTAAATTCCTACATTGATCTGTACTCCTGCTATTGTTAGTCTGATACATGGAGACATGTAATTGCATTTCCGAACAAACAATAAGATATATGCGTCAACATGACATGCAATCTACTCTGTCGATGTCTCCTAACTATAATCAGGCGTCGACTTCCAAAAATAATACAGAGACATTATTAAGAGATCATGAAATGTAGAGATAACTTGTCGGCGTTAGACTCCACTAGTCTCACTAGACGGCGTAGAGGCAGGACTGAAACCTTGTCTCAATCAAATCAGTCTCTGAAACAAGCTTATCCACCTCATTCACTTTATGTATGCATGACCAAGAATGATATAATGCAATGCAGACTATGATACAATTACAGGTGCATAAATATCCAATCAATAGTAAAGATCACTGTAAGGCTTACTTACCACCGAACCAACTGAAAGTTGGTTACGAAGCCTTACACATTTCCCTGGCTTTCACGTATTTCAGTAAGTCCTATTAAATCACAAATTCACATTTTAAGAGTTACAACTCCACTTGAATACTAAAAATTCATATTACAACTTACAATGAGATTAAAACCCATTTTCAATCTCATAACAGAGTTCAAACCACTCAATAACTCTAACACCTTTTTTAGAGCTCATTTCCATGTTTTTGATCTCTTAATTTAAATCATTGTACCACTAACAATTTCATTCACCTCCATTTGATCATCAATTCATTTCATTGACTAGTTAATTTAGTTCATTAGTTTTGGTCATTTTCACAACTATTTTTCACCAATTTAAAAGTTGTATCAAGGTTCGAGCTTAAGTGCTATTCAAAATGGAATATATAGGGATTCTAAAAAGTCAAACCTTAGTTCATTTGGATAACAAATACCCATTTAAATCATTAAGCAAAGTTTTTAAGTCACAACTGTCATAATTGGAAAAATTTGGACCATATCAACATGCCATGTTCTACCTTGTTTATCTATGATCAAACAAACTCCAATGGCCACAATCTTTATTGATCATCAAAGTAGGTTAAACTAAGATTCAAATGAACCTATTCGCAAGATAATCAGACCTTATTTGATGTCTTAAATCAATGTGTGACGGCCTGAAATTTCGGGCCACCTTGGGACCCACCATGTCGCATTCTATGTCACCAAGGCCTGCCAAGTCATGGCCCGCTTATCCTTGATGCCCCGCCACCTAACTCCATTTAACCCTAACTTAGCTAACTAATTTCTATATAAATATTAATGACTTCATTAGCTAGTTAATTGATTTATCAAGTTATAATGAAATTTTACAGAGGAAAGTCTTAAACGAGTAAATTATGCAACATTTAACAGTCCTAAGTAGTGGAAAACCCGGCAAAAGATATCATGTATATATCAAGGTGAGATAAGTATAACAAAAACTCTATATACATGTAATCAGTGTTCTACAGTCCTAGAAACCCGACAAAAATATAAATACGTACATACAGTAGTCACACACGAGCGGGCTCCACAATTTCTGAGGTAGTTGCTCAGTACCTCCTTGCTCTTGCCCTTGCTCGTCAAAGGATCTGTACTCGATCACCCAACAAATACAGTGACGAGTCCAGTGAGTAAAATTCAAGAAAAGTTCACACAATAATCATGAAATAAAATTGATAATTACGAGACATGCGAATATAACACCTGGACAACAATATGTCGTATTCCCATGAATGTAGGCAACACACAACAAGAAAAATCAATAGCGTGAAATAAATAAATAGCATATACCAATTAAACGCACTCGGAAATAAACAAATTAATAAGCAACCGTAAAATCACGAGAAAACCCTGCCCCAAACCAGCCAGTACTCGATACAATCGAATAAGAACCACATATATACTTACAGGTTTACAGTGACTAAATCCCAACTTTAGTTACCAGATGAACCACTCCAGATGCTATTTCAAGTCAAGGGAACACCCTAAATCCCTCTTGACGGTCGTAAGTATATTCTACTTCCGTCGACACGAGCACTAAACACAAGTAACCCATGCAAGTGATTTAGTCACAACCAATATATACGCAAACCAAAATAGGAGTGAAACCCCATGTGTGCTCACCATCAGGCACACATGTAATCCGACATCGATAAAACAAACCATTAAATCTGTAAAGCATTCCAATGAGTTTACTCACCTCAATTCGCGCTCTGATTTCCCTGGACTCCCGAAATCCGACCCGACTAGCTCCCCGATACCTGAGCTACGGTCCCCTAAATCCCCGAAGTCTAATTTTACATATTTAGTATGATTATAGATATTTCAGTATGTATTTAAATAAAAAATCCCAAAACAATCCCTTAAATTCAGTTTTTATCTGGCATTAGCGCGCTAATGGGTCTACCAAGTGAGCTAGGTGAAGTTAGCATGCTAGGGGATTTGTCTAGCGCGCTACTGTTCTTCAATTCGAAAAAGAGTTAAGTGCCCTGAATCATTAGCGCGCTAATCGTTCTAGTTAGCGCGCTAATTACCCTTTGTGACATAATTCTCAATTCGAGAATTCTATCCCAAACTCCCCAATTAGTTACCTAGACCCTGCAATGGCATTCTCTACTTAAAATAGACTCAAAATCATTATTTAGACCTTTTAAAAAATTTCAATTAGCTTAGAATCATCAAATCCATGCATTTCGCTTTTTTTTTTCCAAATTTACCCGAAACCCCAATTCATCAAAATCAGTTGTAATTTTTCACTTGGAATGTTAATAATACTTGTATTTTATCAAAACACACCATAAATCAGTGACCTAAACCTCCCTTATCAATTTATATCAATTTTCTATTAAAACACCAAATTTTGGACTCATTTGAAAATGTAGGAGATGAAGAAGTAGATTACCTAAGTTTAATCCTTTAATTTTTCCTCCAAGGTAGTTGAATTCTCTATCTCCAGCAACTCCTTCTTCTTCTCCATAAAAAATATGTAAATGATTTGGTTTGTATGTAGTTTAATCAACCCGTCTTATATATTAAAGTAGGATTTGTTTCTAGCCATTGATCTCCATGGATTTATGTATCCCAATATTTATCTAATGGCACATCTCTTGCCACTTAGCCCACTTACACTCCACTAATTATCTCATAGTGACACCAATTTAACACTCACATGGTTCCTAGATGTGCCATTGTGTATCTCAAAGATAATCCTATAGTTTCTAATTAATTAACCAAACTATAGGCCTTGATTTATTTGATCTAATTACATTAACTTAGGCCCATTATAATACATGTGATTAATGTTTTTAGAACATCCTATGAACATATTAATGGTTCCACTAATCCCTCGACTACCCGGCACTCGATGCCACACATTTTGGCATGCATTTCGAGGTATGTCATAGCCTATTGTTTTAATTTAATCAACTTAGCCTATGGTTGCATTACCCTTTTTAATTGTTTAACTAGTCAACTTAACGTGAATTAGTCGAGTTTCCTAGTGTACTTGTAGTTCACCTACCCGATACCTGTATTTGGCACGTCTTTCGAGGCGAACCCCCATCACACAAACTCGCCTGATATCAACATACACACATGCGGTGCAATATAATAATAATAATTTTAAACACCACATATACACAACCATTGTCCATAAATAACATATTTCTTCGATTCTCATGTCTGAGTTAGCCGAGTTGTCAACGTAACACCCGAATTACAACCGTTAATACTGAGATTAACACTAATCCTAGTTTAATCAAATTTGGGCCGTTAAAACTCTTCCCAACTGGAACGAATTTCGTCCTCGAAATTTAGATCTCGAGTAAACTCTGGTGTAACTATCCTATCCTCGTGTAACCACGCCTCACACCTTGATAGTCCCATTTTACAGTCCCTTGAACACCTCACTACTCCCATCACAGGGAACATAGTGTTACCCTGAGACATAGACGCATGTTGCCGAGGTGGTCAAAATCAACCACTCTCTTTCCAACATCTCCGCAACCTACTATCGGTTCAATTTCTGTGTTCAAGTTTCCCTAACCCAGTTATCTAATACCAATAACTATAAACCTCTCCTATCATGTATCCCAACATAATAGTCCTAACCAACTACAACCCACCATGACAATCCCATGCCATGCTACCACCTACCTTAGTTCACCATGATAATCCCATGTCATACCACGACTATCCTTACTCACCATGACAATCCCATGCCATGCTACGACCTATGACAATCCCATGCCATAACATAATAAGCTACCATCGTACCACCATGCATGGATAATCCTTAAACTGTAATTTTTAAGAGTTTAAAATCACGTACCCTGAACCCGCTGCTGGGACGTCTCCCAGCCTGGCTCAGTCACCACATGCACCGGCTCTCGAGACTACACCGGTGTCACCACTGCTAGAGTCACCGATCTTCGTGAATAATCCCTCTTGACGTGACCCCCTGTCCACATCGCCAACCTGTGATCCTCCATCCCAGTCCTGCTTGCTGACTCCCTGACCACTAGCCCTGACCCTGTGTCTCCAGTCTTTGCCTCCTTGGTCCTGAGTCTGCCTCTGCGGTCGTACTAGTAATGTAGGTATAACATAAGCTCTGGCTGCCTGATCATCATCCCTACGGCCTCGACCATACTGTCCGTCCTCTCTGTCATCCCGATCTCTCGGTCTCTTTTACCCAGAATTATGTCCAGTATATCTCTTTGACTCGGTGGACAAACGCCTGTCGGCCCTCTACATCAGATATGTCTCATGGGTAAGCGATCTATCATACATATCCCGCAGTTTCTGAGCTCCAGAAGAAATAATGGCACTGGCTATGTCTTCAATCAACCCTCGGATGAAGTGATAAATCTATAGTCTCTCGGCGCCTATGACGTTCTTGGCAAACTGTATCCAGTATCAGTATCTATCCATATACTGTGACACTGACCGGCTACCCTGTCTCAAAGCCAAAACTCCTATCTCAGCCTCAACCTTACCTCCATGGGTATATACTAATCATAAAACAACTTTCTGAATTCTGCCCATGTCGTCGGCTCTGGGTGAGTATCTGTATACGCTGTCCACCACACAACAACATCCCCTCTCAGCATATGCCCTGATATCCTGACATGTACGCTCTTCTGAATCTGCAGTAGCTTATGTAACCTATGATGTACAATCAGCCACTTCCCGTCTGTCTTCGGGTCTCCACCTCCATGAAAATATCCGGGATCGAATTCGATAAACTCCATCATCAACTTGACCTCTACCGTCATCGAAGTCTCAAACATGTCTGTCTGTGCCGGCGTATCAGTTTGCATCTCAATCTGTGCCACTATCGGTGTAGCAACCACTGTCGGAGTCTCCTGTACCACTGCATGCGTCGATATAGTCTGGATAGTTGATGGAACTGTCGGAGCAACTATCGTCCCAATTGTGATCTATACTCTAGCGGTGGTGAGTGATGCAATCGCTGCTGTCTGTGTGCACATCATATCTATCAATAGCTCAAACTATCTATCGTGAGCTACTAATTGTGCGGCTACTGCCGGATCTAAACCCTCATCACTGGTCCGATCACTCATCTGACCAACATCTGTCGTAGGTGGAGTCGGCTGACCATCCATCGAGAACTACATCGAAACGCGTGCGTCGGATCTCCTTCCATATACGCGTATATAATATATACAATAAAAAACATAACACGTATATAAAACCTATCACTACCCATCTCAAGTTTACTTCCCAACTAGGATTCTAAGTCAGGATCTTCGGGTTTCCACATCTAAGGTTTGTTTGTTTAAGTTTTATTTCTTTTATTTAAACTACTCCCGAGGCTTCCTCGAACCTCGCTCTGATACCAAACTGTGACGACCCCAAATTTCAGGCTGCCTTGGTACCCGCCATGTAGCATTCCACATCACCAAGCCCTGCCACGTCATGGCTTGCTTATCCTTGATGCCCCGCGACCTAACTCCATTTAACCCTAACGTAGCTAATTAATCTCCATATAAATATTAATGATTTTATTAGCTAGTTAATCGATTTATCAAGTTATAATGAAATCTTATAGTAGAAGTCTTAAACGAGTAAATTATGCAACATTTAACAATCCTAGGTAGTGGAAAACCCAAAAAAAGATACCATGTATATATCAAGGCGAGATATGTATAACAAAAGTTCCATATATATATATATATATGTAATCAGTGTTCTACAGTCCCCAAAACCTAACAAAATACATACATATTATAGTCACACACGAGCGGGCTCCACAATCTCAGAGGTAGTCACCCAGCACCTCCTTGCCCTTGCCCTTGCTCGTCGAAGGATCTGCAGTCGGTCACCCAACAAATACAATGCTGAGTCCAGTAAGTAAAATCCCAAGAGAAGTCCACACAATATTCATGAAATAAAATTGATAACTATGAGACATGCGAATATAACACCTGACAACAATACATCATATTCCCATGAATGTAGGCATCACACGAGAAACAAAATAAATAGCGTGAAATAAATAAACAACATATACCAATTAAACATGAAGGAAATAAACAAAACAATAAGCAAACGTAAAATCACGAGAAAACCTTGACCTAAACCAGCCAGTACTCGATGCAATCGAATAAGAACCACCTATATACTTACAGGCTTACAATGACTAAATTCCAACTTCAGTTTCCGGATGAACCCCTCCAGACGCTATTTCAGGTCAAGGAAACACCCTAATTCCCTCATGACGGTCGTAAGTATATCTTACTGCCGTCGACACGAGCACTAAATACAAGTAACCCGTGCAAGCGATTTAGCTAAAGCCAATATATAAGCAAACCGAAATAGGTGTGAAACCCCATATGTGCCTACCAGTAGTCACACATGTAATTCGACATCGATAAAACAAACCACGAATTATGTGAGACATTCAAATGAATTTACTCACCTCAATTCGCGCTCTAACTTCCTCGGACTCCCAAAATCAGACCCGACTAGCTCCCCGATACCTGAGCTATGGTCCCATAAGTCCCTGAAGTCCAATCTTACATATTTAGTATGATTATAGGTGTTTGGGTATGTATTTAAGTCAAAAATCCCAAAACAGTCCCTTAAATTTAGTTTTTATCTGGCATTAGCGTGCTATTGGGTCTACCTAGCGTGCTAGATGAAGTTAGCGCGTTAGGGGATCTGTCTAGCGTGCTACTGTTCTTCATTTTAAAAAAAACAGTTAAGTGCCCAGAGTCATTAGCGTGCTAATCGGTCTAGTTAGCGAACTAATTACCCTTTGTGACAGAATTCTCAACTCGAGAATTCAGTCGCAAACTCCCCAATTAGCTACCTAGACCCTACAATTGCATTCTCCACTTAAAATAGACTCCAAATAATCATTTAAACCTTTAACACAATTTCAACTAGCTTAGAATCATCAAATCCATGCATTTCACTAGTTTTTTTTTTCCAAAATTTACCCAAAACCCAAATTCATCAAAATCAGTTGTAATTCCTTACTTGGAATGTTAATAATACTTGTATTTTACCAAAACACACCATAAATCAGTGACCTAAACCTCCCTTATAATTTTATATCAATTTTTCATTAAAACACCAAATTTTGGACTCATTTGAAAGTGTAGGAGATGGATAAGTAGATTACCTAAGTTTAATCCTTTAATTTTTCCTCCATAGTTGTTGAATTCTCTATCTCCAGCAACTCCTTCTTCTTCTCCAACAAAAATGTGTAAGATTTGGTTTGCATGTTGTTTAATCAACCCATCATATATATTAAAGTAGGACTTGTTTCTAGCCATTGATCTCCATGCATTTACGTATCCCAAGGTTTATCTAATGGCACATCTCTTGCCACTTAGCCTACTTACACTCTACTAATTGTCTCATAGTGACACCAATTTAACACTCACATGGTTCCTAGATGTGCCAATGTGTATCTCAAAGACAATCCTATAGTTTCCAATTAATTAACCAAACTATAGGCCTTGATTTATTCGATCTAATTATATTAACTTAGGCCCATTATAATACATGTGATTAATGTTTTTAGAACCTCCTATGGACATATTAATGGTTCCACTAATCCCTCGACTATCCGACACTCGATGCCCAATATTTTGACATGCATTTCGAGGTACGCCATAGCCTATTGTTTTAATTTAATCAACTTAGTCTATGGTTACATTACCAATTTTAATTATTTAACTAGTCAACTTAACGTGAATTAGTCGAGTTTCCTAATGTACTCGTAGTTCGCCTACTCGATGCCCGCATTTACACGCCTGTTGAGGCGAACCCCGTCACACAAACTCGCTCGATAGCAACATACACACATGTGGTGCAATGTAATAATATTAATTTTAAACACTACATATACACAACCATGATCCATAAATAACATATTTCCTCGATTTTCTTGTCAGAGTCAACCGAGTTGTCCGCGTAACGTCCGAATTATGACCGTTAATCTCCGAGATTAATACTAATCTTAGTTTAATTAAATTTGGGCCATTACACAATGCCTCAACATGCCTACTCTAAACAATTAAAACAATAGACAATGCCATCCTAATTTTTAGCCTCCTTTTCTGCCTTTAAAATACTATCAAAATCTATTTTACAGGGATTAAGTTTGATATATATACACGAAAACCCATAAAAGATTTTGCTCAAAAACCTTCATTTGACTACCCGAATCATTACTTCAAAGTAGCCCAAAAATGGACTGCACAATACTAGTTCTATAAAACTAGTTTTTATGCAACCATTTCGACTCCAATTAACCTATGAAAACATTTCAAAACTTCAAGATGATTCTAAGGGACCTAATTTGATATATAAACATCAAAACCAATGTATAAGTTTGACCAAAATCGAATGTTTGGTCCTTGAAAACCATATCCAAACATGACATAAAAATAAGACTACAAAACATAAAAACATACAACAACAATAACAAGTGCATACTCACTACAGTCCCTCCCTTTCATTTTTCATCAACCTCCCCAATTTCCCTCCCCACCAAGCTCATCAACAACAATATACCCAAAACGATCACAAATACATCAGTCATAAGAACAATAGCCTAGCAAAGCTATTTCCCTCCCCCTCCTCATTGTCATCGACATCCCTTATTTTCATCAACCAATTAAACATAAACATTAAACAACATAAAATCAATTCAATAATCAAAACTCATACCTTCCTTGATGATTTGATCCTCTGCTCTCACTCACCGTATCCATAAACTCGCCATCGAAAGGAAAAGGAAGAGGGGAACGACAGTTAAACAACAAAGAGAAAGAGGGGAGAAGAGACCGAACTGAAAAGAGAGTGTGAGCTTGAAGGTGAGAGGAGAGACCGTCGAGAGAGAATAATATAGAGAGGGAGGATGGATAGACAGAGAAGGGAGAGATACGATTGGAGGAAGAGGCTCGGTGGTGAGGAGGAAAATGAAGGGAAAAGATTGATTGATCCTCTATGTTCACATGTATAAATGGGTTTGGGTTGGTCAAATGAACAAAATACCCTCATACTTATCCACTTCTCTATACACACCGATTGCCCCTAACAGTAATTTACCATTTTCTTTTAATTTTCATGTTTATTTCTTATTTTTAAGCCCAAATTAAACCCCGAAGAATACCTCAATTTCGCTAAAAATTAGGAAAATTTCCAACGTGCTCTGATACTCGCGGACACCGCGTCTACACCTTAACTTAACCCCTATTTCGCGTCGAATAAAGTATAATACACTATTTATTCATGCGACATACAAAAATAATATTTAGACTTATGATCTCCAATCAGAGACATGTGAGTCCCACCTCAGATACTTAAATCCTAAATATATCCGAAAATACTTCATTAGTTGCCTAATAAAGTTTATAAAATTCACATGGGCAGTGCCAGAAGATACAGTTACCGTTGGGCCTGAGATAGTTATTGATCACACAGAGAAGATCAGGCAGATTCGTCAGGGACTACTGGCCGCACAGGACAGACAGACAGAAGAAATACGCGGATAAGTATCATAAGGGTCCGAGCTACGAGGAGGGCGACATGGTATACCTGAAGGTTTCCCCTTCGAAGGGTTAGCAGAGATTTGGGATTAAGGGGAAACTGGCGCCGAGGTTTATTGGACCATTCAGAGTCACATCACAAGTTGGTAGTGTCGCATACCGTTTAAAGTTACCTGCCGAGTTAGCTAGGGTTCATCCGACATTTCACATCTCTATGTTGAGACTGGCTAGGTCAGGACCTAGTCCAATAGTTGAATTAGGACTGATTGAGGTTCAACTTGACACGACTTACGAGGAACGACCGATAGCAATTCTTAACCATAGAGTTAAGCTTCTCAGGAATAGGGAGTTCTCTAAAGTTCTAGTTTGTTGTCAGCATCATGAGATTGATGGACTTACCTGGGAGCTCGAGTCGACTATGCAGGAGTGATACCCTCAGCTATATCATGCTATGACGATTAGTTTATATTTAATTTCGGGACAAAATTTTCTTTAGTTGGGAAGAATTGTAACGGCTTGTTTTATTAATGCCGTTATTTATTTCGTAATTTCAGGCTTGGACGCCAGCTCATATCCACGTGGACTTCGCGAGTAGGCTAGGACACACGTCGACCTAAGTATACTAGTTAGTTGTGTGTTGAATTTCTTGTTTGCGATGCATTTTATGAATATATTTGTTAATACATCGCATATGTGTATGTTGTATGGTTATATCGTGTGAGATTGTATGACGGGCAGTCGCCTCACAATACGTGTCAACGCGGGTATCGGGTAGGCGAATTATGGGTATGATAAGTCGTTAATTATGTAATTATATATAAGTTATTCATATATTTTTTATTGTTAAGTCTCCAAAATATTAGTTTAAATATATTTATCTTTTATTTTCAGGGTTAATTAAGTGAGCAGTTGAATCCAGAGCAAAAAACTACTCAAAGTAGTGTATTTACAAGCAGCGATCAGCCACCAGAGGATTTGTCTCGAAATATACATTGCACAATGGATATAGTAGTGACCAGAAAGCCAAGTAATACAGGAAACCAACTCACATGAGTCACTCGGTTCTAAAGCCACTAGATCATGCCTCGAGCCATAGTGGGTGTAGTAATGGACAATAGGTTAAGTAACGCAGAAATCGAACACGTTTAAGCCAGTGTGCAGTGAGAGCTACTCGATTTTCCTCGAGATGCGTGTGTCACGCTCTCCTAGTTGTTCGATCGATTCAGCGTACGTTTCGTCTCTCTAACAGCTGTCAACTTTTCGCGAGATGCGCATCAGCACTCTCTCCCACATATTCGCACGAGCAGTCTCGAGCTTCTTCTCCACGTAGCTTCTGCCACGTGTCGCATCCTCACTGGTCCAGCCACGTTTTCACAACATTCTAATCCATTGGTGCATGCCATGTTATCTCTCACCAGCGGTTCACCCAATTAGTTGCTGCCACATGTCTCGACCCATGCATCAAATGCCCAATAGCCACCAGATTGTCCTCGGTGCACGTGTCAAGAATGATACCACATAAATCGAATTCACTCACCTCTAGGGACCAATTTTAGTAGTTTTTCACAATTAGGACTTTAGGGGATTATTTAGAAGCTCGACTTTTATTAATTGAACCTCCTGCTAGCCGACTTCTATTCTTGATTCCTCTCTCCATCTACTTCTATTTTCTTTATTCTTGTTTTATGTTCTTCAAACCATGAGACACTAATCTCATGGCCTAGGCAAGACTACAAGGGAGGTTCGACTATGCTCAATATAGATTTATGAGATTTATTTATTTCAATTGCATTGCTTTTCATTATTATTTTATTTCTTTTAGTATTGATTGAATAATTAGAGCTAAATTCATATATAAACTCTGATTCTTTTGCCAGTGAGTCATACGCATCCGTCCTTATGCAATAAGACCACACTAGTAGCAATTTACCCTACCAATTGATTGGCCTTTTTTAGGACCGGTTGAATACCATAGGAATCTAGGCTAAATCGGACATACTTATGATCCGATTGTCTAGGTGTAGTGCCTTCACGAAACCCATTGTGATCATCATGTTAAACTTAATGCGCTTGAGTATAGGGTTATACGATTGGCTAGGGAAATAGTCATTGTTGTACTTTGGCTATCGAGATTAGGAAGTGCGAGGAACCGCGTACATTACCGGGTCTATAGCTATATTAGGATATATTTGATTTGCATATTTTACATAAATCGAAGACCAAATTCAATCTTTTATTGAACCGAACTTGTATGTCTTGACCTAGGTATTTTTATTAATTGTTTTCAAAGCTATTTCCATTGTTTATTTATTTTCCTAGTATTTAGAATAGTTAATTTAATCACTTTTTTAAACCTCCGATTTCCCTTTTTGTTGTTTTTGACCTTAGAAAGATTACCGATCTCTGTGGGATCGACCATTTTCCACTATTATGCAAATAGTTGGTTTAGGTATTATATTTTATTGACGCATTCAACGCGCGTCAATTCTTGGCGCCGTTGTCGGGGATTTGTTTTTTTTTCTTTCTTTGGTGTTCTTTTATTTATTTGTTTTTTATTTTTTATTTTTTATCTATCTAGTCCCTTGCTCTTAACATGTATGCAGACAACCCCGCGATGGCCTCTTACCCCCACAATTATGGTCGATTCAAAGACTTACATTATTATGATGTGAATGGGGTATGTATGTCACATAATGGACGCCAATTTTCTAAAATGAATTATTTTGTGCAACAGGTCGAGGTTTGCAAAATTTGTGAAGATTATTCTCATCCCAAATACGATTGTCCGTATTATCCAAAGTATGAGAATTATCACTATTCTAGCCATGCATCGCCACAACCCAACTTCTTTGGACTCATGCCAAGTCCACAGATTCCTCATCATGAAAAGAGGTCTGTACAAGACATGACGAATGACTTGATCTTTAGAGAACTACATTTTCAACAAAATCATCAACAATGTCAAGAAGAGAATCAACAGTTTCAACAAAGCACCTCCTTGGAAGATATGATGAAGCAATTGTTAGATGATCAACAACAGTTTCATAAAGAGCTTCAACAATTTTCGCGTGAGTTTTCAAGCTTGCAGAACTTGGAAACTTAACTTATTTAATTGAATGCCACACTTTAAAATATGACTGACGAGAAAGAGTTGTGTAGTACACAACCAATTTCTTACCCAGAAGGAGAATGTGAGTGTTGACACATTGAAGAATGTTGAGGTGAATGAGGTTACACAGGTGGAGGACTATTGGAGCGAAACTGCAGAAGGACTTGAAGTCTTTCAAATAGAGCCATATATTATCATTGCACAAGAAGAAAATGAGGAAAATGAGATGAAAATTGAAGTCATTTCAGAAAGGTCAGAGGAGCCACAGAAAGAGAGAAAAAAAGACCAACCTCTGGTGTTGGTGAAACCACCCACCCTCCCATGCATATTTGTTAAACCTTACAAGGGGGTGGAAGTAAAGGAGCGTTCGCGAATTTTTTACACTACCGATACCTTTGTGTTGGATGATCATGATGCGACATATTCTTTTGTGTTGAAAGTCCCGAATGAGCTCCAATATCTGAAGGAGGGCATGCCTATTTCATTGCCAAATATGTAGATGTGCCTTTTGTTGTTGACATCTCGAAAGGATAGGGTATCACGTGATACATCACACTAAGTCTAGCAAAAGACTTAAAAGAAAGGCGATCGTTGGGAGGCAGTCCGACTTTATTTCTTTTACTTCTTGCATTTATTTCAGTTTTAGTTTAGCTTTTTTTGTTTAATAAACCCTAACTTGGTCTCTTGCATCTTTGGAGGTGGTATGTTATGTTTGATGAGCACTGGAGGCACTTTAGAGCACTCCTTGAGTTTTGCTAAGTTTGACTATGGATCACATTTTTTTGACATAATTTGAGCATTTTTGGGAATTAACATATTATTAGGATTTTAGGTGTTTTGAAACTTGGTTGGGACATATCCAACTTAAGTCGCCGCATTAGTGGCGGGTCTTTAAGTAGACCCAAAATCCTAGGCTTCATTCCATCATCTTGTTGATTTCACAGTTAGTTAAAAAGACTTTAGGCTCGCAAGATTTGGTAGGAATTATTTGAGTTAACTCATATGCTTATTTGTTCTTGCTCTTGTTATGATTGTTTTTCCATAGTTTCCTTAGTCACCTAGACAAGAGAGATTTTGCGCATTCACTAGTTTCTGGAGACTTTTGTTATGCATGCATTTGTATCATCTTCTTATAACTAAACTATTGTGTTTTTTCACCACTATTCTTTTTCTTTTTTGTTGCATGGATTCCTTGACTTGTTTTGAACCTTGAGGACAAGTTTCAGAATAAGTTTGGAGGTACTTTAGGATTTGTGGATTGAGTTAGATGGATTTTTGTGCTAAAGACCGCAGGTGAGATCGTTTAAATTTTCAATTATATGCGGTTATATGTGGTTGTCGGATAGTAATGGTGGTGTTTAGTTCTTTATTCTTTCATTTCTTCAATTTATTTTTCTCTCCATACTTCTCTTTCTCATTTCATTAGGAGTTGATACACTTTCATGCATGTATTTAGTATAGTTCTCATTTTTCTTATTTGTTTAGAGTCACCCAAAATTTTGTTTCATGCTTTTGGTTGTACATTATGGTTGCCTTTTTGACTTGAAACTTAAAAAAAATTAGGAAAAACACTCACTCGAGTCTGTAGCCGAGCATTTTTATGATTTCATGATTCGAGACTTAGTATGATGGTTAAGCCTTGTGCTAGATACCAAAAGGGGTAGATGGTCAAAATTGTGCAAGTGATAATATTTTAACATACATTGGAGAATTTGCTTAATCACAGTGAAAGTGAGAAGGGCTAATATGATTTTTCTTAAAAGAAAATATAGAGAGTCCCACATGTTCCACAGGAAATGGAGCAGGGAATCTTGTGGTGGGAAAAAGTGAGAAAAGTGGTTTCAACTGGAAATGGAGCAGGGGCCGTATTACTTGAAAAAAATGTGGAGAAAAAAATAGAAAATATATACGTAAAATGAATAAAGGCGAAAGTCTATGAAAACTCCTCAAATAAAAAAATTTAGCTCGAGTGCTTATAACTAGATTAAGTGAGATTGTAAACTTGCGTGTTTGAATGTATATACCAAGAAAACTCGTGAGTAGTTGATGACCTTTGTCTTGACCAAATCTATGTCTTTAAAGTGTGATCTTAATTGTGTTTGGGTTGCGGTTCTTGACATGTCATAACTCCGAAATTTCTTGAGTGGCTTATTAACTTGGCGAATATGTAAACCAAAGGAACTCCATGAATCTTGAATCGGGTATATGATTAGTTTGGTTAGTACATGAATATATTAGGAGTCTAGTTTATTTGTGTGTTTGTCATTTACACCTTTGCTCGGGACGTACAAAGTCCTAAGTTTGGGGGTATTTGATGAGTCATTAATTATGTAATTATATATATGTTATTTATATATTTTTTATTGTTAAGTCTCCAAAATATTAGTCTAATTAAATTTATCTATTATTTTCAGGGTTAATTGAGTGCGAGGTTGAATCCGGGGCAAAAAACTACTCAAGGTAGTGTATTTACAAACAGTGATAAGCCACCAGAGGATTTGTCTCGAAATATGCATTGCACAGTGGATGGAGTAGTGACAAGCAAGCCAAGTAACACAGAAACCAACTCGCATGAGTCACTCGTTCCAAAGCCACTAGATCATGCCTCGAGACACGCGTTCAATAGTGGGTGTAGTAATGGATAGTAGGTTAAGTGATACAAAATTGAAAGTGTTTAAGCCACCGTGCAGCGAGAGTTACTCGATTTTCCTCGAGATGCGTATGTCACGCTTTCCCAATTGTTCGGTTGATTCAGCGTACGTTTCTTCTATCCAGCAGCTGTCGACTTTCCTCAAGATGTGCATTAGCACTCTCTCCCACATCTTCGCACGACCAGTCTCGAGCTTCTTCTCTACGCAGCTTCCACCTTGTGTCGCATCCTCACTGGTCCAGCCACGTCTTCACAACATTCTTGTCCAATTGGTGCATGCCATGTCATCTCTCACCAGCGGTTCACCTAATTAGCTGCATTCACGTGTCTCGGCCCATGCATCAAATGCCAAGTAGCCACCAGATTGTCCTCGGAGCACATGTCAAGAATGATACTAACAGAATCGAATTCTCTCACCTCAAGGGACCAATTTTAGTAGTTTTTCACAATTAGGACTTTCGGGGATTATTTAGAAGCTCAACTTCTATTAATTGAACCTCTTGCAAGACGACTTCTATTCTCGAATCCTCTCGCCCTCTACTTTTATTTTCTTTATTCTTGTTTTGTGTTCTTTAAACAATGAGACACTAATCTCATGGCCTAGACAAGATTGTGAGGGAGGTTTGACTGTGCTCATATATGGATTTGTGAGATTTATTTATTTCAATATCATTGCTTTCCATTGTTATTTTATTTATTTTGGTATTGATTGAATAATTAGAGTTAAATTCATATTTAAACTCTGATTCTTTTACCAATGAGTCGTAAGCATCCGTCCTTATGCAATAAGACCACACTAGTGGCAATTGACCTTACCAATTGATTGGTCTATTTTGGCACCGGTTGAATACCTTAGGAATCTAAGCTAAATCGGAGACACTTGTGATTTGGTTATCTAGGTGTAGTGCCTTCACGAAATCTGTTGCGGTCATCGTGTTAAACCAAATGCGCTTGAATATAGGGTTTTACGATCTGCTAGGGAAATAGTCATTGCCGTACTTTGAATATTGAGATTAGGAAGTGCGAGGAACCATGCACGTTACCGGGTCTATAGCTACACAAGGATATATTTGATTTGCATATTTTTCTTAAATCGAAGACCAAATCCAATCTTTTATCGAACCGAACTTGTATGTCTTGACCTATGTATTTTTATTAATTGTTTTCAAAGCTATTTCCATTATTTATTTATTTTCCTAGATTAGTTAATTAAATCACTTTCTTAAATCCCCAATTTCTCTTTTTGTTGTTTTTGACCTTAGAAAGATTACCAATCTTTGTGGGATCGACCCTTTGCCACTATTCTGCAAATAGTTGGTTTACGTGTTATATTTTATTGACGCGTTCGGCACGTGTCACCATAGTAAACTCGACTCATTCACGTTAAGAGGACTAAATGATCAAATAAAATGGGCATCGTAACTCTAGGCTAAGTCGATTAAATTAGAATAATCGGCTATGATATGCCTCGGAATGCGCATCGAAAAGCGAGACACGGGGTATTAGGTAGCCAAAGGTTAGTGGGATCACAAATTAGTCAAATTGGTGAATAAAAACACTAACCATGAGGTTCAATGAGCCTAATGTAATGTAAATAAAATCAAATGACAATAAGTCTATAGTTTGACTAAAATAATGTGGACCCTAGATGGGCATCTAGATGTCCTAGTGAGTGAATCTAGGATAGTGGGCTATTGGAGTCATTAACCCATGTATTACAATATGAATTGAAACTACAAGATAATCCTCGAGATACGCATATCACACTAGATTAAGACAAACATATATATATATATATATATATATATATATATATATATATATATATATATATATATATATATCAAGTGAGTGGGATTCTTATCTCCACCAACTTAATTTACATGCAAATTCTGAGAAGAAAAGGAGAGGAGATTTGGAGCTGAAATCCAGCAATTTGAGAGCAAATCAAGTGATCAAAACTAAGGTAATATTCTTCCCCATCTTCTACACTTTCAAATGAACAAAATTTTGAGTGTTTTGGTATAATTCGAATTTAAGGGTTTGGTCACTGATTTTTGGTGTTGCCTTGATGAGTTACAAGTATATTTATATGTTCAAATGAGGATTTACTACTGGTTTTGAAAGAAATTGAGGTTTTGATGAATTTGAGAAAAACTAGTGAATACATGAAATTTGATAATTTTGATCTAATTGATGTTTTGATATTGGTTTAAATGATGTTTTGGAGTCACTATTATGTGGAGAGTGTTTAAAACAGGTTAGGTTAGCCAATTGGGATGTGGAGGACATAATTATGTCACAAAGCACAGTTAGTGCACTAACCAGGCTGGCTAGAGCGCTAACTAGTTTGGGTCTTCAACTATTTTTCAAAATGAAGAACAATAGCGAATTAGACTGGTTCCCCAGCGCGCTAATCACACCTAGCGCGCTAGGTAGACTCATCAGCGCGCTAACGACAGATGAAACCTGAATATTATGGGCTGTTTTGGTGATTTCGAACTTAATAGTTATATAAACACTTGTAATCAATTTAAACTAATAAAATTGGACTTTAGGGACTTAGAGGAACGTAGCTCGGTGTCGGGGAGCTTGTCGGGTCAGATACGGGAGTCTGGGGAGGTTAGAGAGCGGTTTGAGATTTATTAAAATCAATTGAAGAACTCTGAGTATTTGATTTAGTTTTTTATTCCATATTGATCATTTCTTGTTGTTTCTATTACTATATTCCGTTACTTAGACGTAGGTTGAGTTTACTCCCCCAAATTCTCTATTGTGTTTTCATGATGCGCTATATTGTAGCATGTGCGGTCCGGTCCTCGATGAATGAAAACCCGAGCTTGCCTTGGTGCACGTGTTGGGGACTTAGCGAATTTGACCAGCGCCGCAAGGGACCAGGTGAAAGAGTATTGAGGGCACCCAACGAAGGGATCCTAGTGACCCGAAGTACAATCTAGTCCATTCGGAGCGAGCACACATATTTGTTTAGCTTATATGTTATATATTCATGCAATGAGCCAATTACAATTGTCTATTTTTTACATTCCACATGTTTATTTAACAATATTTCTTGCATTTCCTTACTTTATTATGCAAATGCTTAGAGGGGTTCTTTGGGATATTACTCACTAGATTCGTTACATGTCTTTTTATGATGATTATATGCAATTCTTAGTACCAGTAGGGGCAAAGGAATCTTAGGGGACACATCTGATTGCCCGCCGTTGAGGACCTACTAGTACGTGTTTATTTTGATATTTTGTACTATTTTGGGTATTGGGAGACTAGAGTAACAATGTACTTGTATATATACACTGCTTTAGGGTACTATCGCCTATATACAGTGTACTTTCCCGAGTTTTCCACAGTAGGATATGCTCATATGGATAATGTTTATCATGGTAATCTAATACTTTACTTGCTTAAATTAAGGCTTCCGCTGATTTATTGTTAATTTGTAAAATACAAACCACTAGCACGGCTAAGACTCGAATAAGCTAAAGATACTTGAACTTAAGGAATTTTACAAACTTAAGGAAATAACCTAAGAAAATATGAATAATCAACTAACTAAATTGGTAGCACACAAGTATACAAGATTTTCGAGATATGAGGTGGACGACAGGTGCTGGACACGTGCAGCTGGGCCCACCAGGCAAGGAGCACATGGCACGACAACACCCCGGGGCGACCTCGGGGCACGGGGCCGCCACATTCATGGCCCTCCCTCTCATGTTACCCATAATCTGGATCACCACCGTTAACGAGCCTTCCCATCTGATTCTGAGTTCTTCCAACACCGAATTCTTCACAAGTTCATTCGCTGTATTAATAGTCTAAAGCAAGAAACTATCCTCAAGCTCCACACTGAAGTGGCTCATCATGGAGTACTTGGAGATCTTCATACTTTTACCCCGTGCATTAATAGATCTTCTAAGTCCGCTAGTAAGATTAGGTTCCAATTAGAGATATGTTTAGTAGAATCACGATATCTCTTTTGTTTTAAATCGGAACTTCTCAAACTAAAACTTTTCGAAAAGCTTAGATAGAGACCAACAATTTTTGTATGAGTGGTAGATTTTGAGATTTGGACCATTTCATGCCTCACAATGCGTTGTAACATAAGACTAAAATTGAGACTTAATTTAGTCTTTAGGTGCTGATTTGGGAAGATTGATTTAAAACCTATTCAACCAATTTGAATACACAATAAACATACTTAACTGACTTCAGGGACTTAGGGGATCATAGCTCAGTGTTGAGAAGCTTGTCGGGTCGGATACAGAAGTCCGGGGAAATTGGATAGCGTTTTGAGGTTTATAAAACCCACAGAACGTCACTTGAGTTTCTACTTACTTTCAATATTGTTTTACTTTATTTCTTGATTCTATCCTTTATTTACTTGGCTATCTATATTTGTGTCACAGTTTCGGACGGTTGGTTAAATTTACTCCTGCCGGATATTCTGTTGTGTGTCTATGCACGCTAGAACATAGCATGTGTATTAGGAGTCCTCGGTACATGTGTCGGTGCGACGTGGGTCTACGCCAGCCAACGAGAGGGACTAGGTGATGGGCTAGTTGGGTGCGCCCACTAGTGGGATCTTAGGGAGAGTATCCGATGTATGGTCTAGTCTAACTGGAACATGCACACGTGTTTACTCTTTATTATTATTTACACATGCAATGATTTATTTACAGTTACCTGTTTACATTCCGCATTTTTATTTAATAATATTTCTTAGATTTCCTTTACTTTATCAAATGAATGCTCAGTGAATTTTATAAGATTTCACTTAATGGACTCGTCATCTGTTTTGTTATGATGGCTGAGTGCAGATCCTTTTATGAGTAAATGTAGGGGGATTCTTGGCGACTATCTCTGAGCTCACCCACTATTCGGCCCACTACTCGTAGGTGTTTATTTTATCATTTTGTTATATGTTTTGGGTTTATGGGAGACTGGTGAGACATATGTACTTGTATATATTTACTTTTGTCGCCTTATATATACAGTCTACTATTTCAGGTTTTCCACAGTAGGACTAATGCTTTATAAAACTTAAGAGTTAATGAAAACACATGTTAATGTTACTTTAAGACTTCCATTGTAAAATACTGGTTATCTAATGCAACTTTGAAATACACTAACCATTAGCAAGGCTAGAACTTGAATAAGCTACATACAATTGAACTAAAGGAAATAAATTAAGATTAATGTGAATAATCGGTTCACTAAATCGATAACACACACGTAGACAATATTTTTGAGACATGAGATAGACGCGCAGGTGCCGGACATTGTACCTGGGCCACAGGGCGAAGAGCGCATGAAGAGACGACACCCTGGGGCGGCAGGGCCACCATTGATGGTATCAGAGCAAAGTCGATAATGCCTAAGAACTTGTTATTTAACCTTATACCAAAGATGGTATCAGAGCAAGGTCGAGTCTAGGGGATAAAGCATAGTTTGTTCTTTAAGTGAAAGAGCATAAAAATTTGATAAATAAACTTTAGTTGTGGAAGCCCGATGTTTTGACCTTAGAACTTTAGTTAGGAAGTGACGCGAAACGGGTAGAGTTAGAGTTATATACGTGTTATATTTTGTTATATATATGATATACATATATATACCGAGACTGATCCGGAGTACGCTCGATGCAGATTATGGACGGACAGTCTGTTACGCCTCGTGAGACATGACGGACTAACGATGTAGCTAGGGATTCCCCTATTACGGCGAGTATAGATGAACGACTTTCGGCTCAGGAGACTGTGATGGCCGAGGTACTACATTGATTAGGGATCAGACCACCGCATTGATGACACTTTCTACAGCGGTTGCTATACGCAAAGACCGAGTAATAGTTACTGTTGAGTTTTGGGGTTCATACGCAGTGAAAATTACAAAACAATTTTGACAAAAACCCCAACAAGATCTTGAATCTAATTCCATTAAAAATGTTTAAACCATGAAAACTTAATCATACCTCGGTCGCAATATACCTTTCTGAAGGTTGATCGATCTCTAAGGCGCTACCAACGACGAACACCCTCTACCAACAGTCCACACACGAACGGCGGCCGAGATTCGAAGTGCTAGCTTCGAGAGAATACCAAACCTTTTTGTTTCTCTCCAAAATGATCCAGAGCGTACCAGAAAACCTTAATTCGTTTATGAAACAAAAATAGAGTTTCGCCCTTAATCTTTCATACGTGTGTTCTAACTTAAAGCGTCTATTTATACAACCCTTGTATATAGACGATTAAGTAAATTACACATATACCCCTACTTAAAGAAGTATAAGTGTAATACACCACAAGGACGTTTCTGTCATGAATTTTATCATATAAAATTTGTTTTTCTGAACCATCTTAAAATCTCGCAAAACCATTCTTAGTGTGCGACCCAATAGACTCATACAACGTTGGTAGTGTACCAAAACACATTTTGGTATACAAGTCATAAGCGGCCTCTAGCAAGACATTATGACTACCCAAGTTGTACGAATATTAAATCGATACAACCTAATCAATAGTGTATATAACATCTTTTTGTCACACGATATCCTTTTTATCAAACATAAGGCATGGTATTGTCATCCAACATGTTCGATCGTACTAGTCTCGATCTCTAGGTAGACTGAAAACATCCAAGTGACATTGATCAATAACAATTCACTTAGACTAGGCCTTTTAACATTCTAACACATCGAGGGATCCACTGGATATCTCTCTTTATATGAGAGGGACAAATCCTATCTCGATTACACAACTTCATCACATTGCTAACACAGTAAGCAATCACAACCTTTATAATCGTCCGGTTAAAGACAACATTTGATTGTGTCAAATCACTGTGTTCCTAATGTTGAAGTCTCTGGTAATCTCAAGTCAGAGGACTGAAAAATATACCTATCATGAGAAACAACTATGACTTAATCCATGTGATGTTTTCATAGCGGGTCGGTCCAGTACTTTGTTCCCTAACAAGTACTCGTGATCTCGATTCGTATCCCTATATGTATAATCATCATATGATCATCAATCAAGACTTACACTAGTCTTAATTCATTATAGTTCCCAGTATAATGATCGACTAGGGACATTTATGATATTTTTGTAAATACCCACTGATCTTATTATAATGTAAACATGCAAATTAATTATAATAAACAACAAATGAGATCCTCTATTTTATTAACTAAAAGTATTCATAAAGATAGTTAATGGATTGACCTAGGGCACATGCCACAACATCTCCCACTTGCACTAAGGCCAATCATACATGCATCTAATGCCTAATGATCTAACATGACCATCATGTTTTGCTTGTGGAAGAGCTTTTGTCAATGGATCCGCAACATTGTCTTCAGTAGGTACTCTGCAAATCTTCACGTCTCCCTTCTCAATAACTTCTCTAATGAGATGAAAACACCTGAGTATATGTTTGGATCTGTGGTGTGATCTAGGTTCCTTGGCCTGTGCTATTGCCATGTTATTGTCACAATACAAACAAACATGGTTAGCAATACTTGGAACCACACCTAGTTCAGAAATGAAATTTTTGATCCAAACTGCCTCCTTTGCTGCATCGGACGCTGCAATATACTCAGCTTCTGTTGTAGAATCTGCCATAATATCTTGCTTCGAACTTTTCCAGCTTACTGCACCCCCATTCAAAATAAACACATATCCAGACTGCGATCTAAAATCATCTATATCAGTTTGAAAACTTGCATCTGTGTAACCATTTACAACTAGATCATTTTCAAAACCTCCATAGACCAAGAACACTTCCTTAGTCCTTCTTAAGTATTTAAAAATGTTCTTTACTGCTATCCAGTGACTCTCACCAGGATCTGACTGATATATGCTTATAGTGCTTAAAGCATATGATACATAAGGTCGAGTGCATAGCATGGCATACATGATAGATCCAATAGCTGATGCATATGGAATCTTATTCATACGGTCTCGCTCATCATTTTTCTTAGGACATTGAATCTTCTTTGAGACTTATGCCATGAGACATTGGCAACAATCCTCTTTTAGAGTCTTGCAAACTGAACCTATTCAACACCTTGTCTATGTAAGCACTCTGACTTAGACCGATTAGCCTCTTAGATCTATCCCTATAGATCCTTATCCCTAGGATATAGGCTGCATCTCCTAAGTCTTTCATTGAGAACCACTTCCCTAACCAAGACTTGACATTCTGCAATGTTGCGATGTCATTTCCAATGAGTAATATATCATCAACATACAGTACCAGAAAAACAACTACACTCCCACTGACCTTCTTGTATACACAAGGCTCATATTCGTTCTTAATAAAACCAAAATCCTTGATTGCTTCATCAAAACGAAGATTCCAACTTCGAGAAGCTTGCTTTAATCCATAAATGGATATTTGAAGCTTGCATACCTTCCTAGAATTCTCAGGATGTACAAAACCTTCAGGTTGTGTCATATACACGTCCTCAAGCAGCTTTCCATTAAGAAATGCTTTGTTTTTACATCCATTTGCCATATCTCATAGTCATAATATGCAGCAATAGCAATTAAAGTTCTTATGGATTTAAGCATGGCTATCGCGAAAAAGTTTCATCATAATCAACACCTTGAGTCCGCTGAAACCTTTTGCTACAAGTCTTGCTTTAAAAGTATGCACTTTGCCATCCATGTCGATTTTCTTCTTGAAAACCCATTTACATCCAATGGTCTTACCACCTTCAGTAAATCAACCAAGTTCCAAACTTGGTTATCATACATGGATTGCATCTCGAGTTCGTGGCACTTAGCCATTTATCCGAGTCCGGTCCGGACATAGCCTCCTCGATAAGTGGTGGGCTCATTTTGATCCATAAGCAACACATCACAACTATCAGTAATGAGAAATCCGAATATCTCTGGCTCATGTCTTACCCTACCAGATTTACATGGGTCTTGTGTCACTTGTGGAGGTTCAACTGGTTCAGAACATTGTTGAACTTCCGATGTGGTTCGTGTTTATCTGTGATTCTTGAACTTCTTCAAGATTTATTTCTCTCCAACTAGTGTCTTTTGAAATAAACTGTTTTTCCATAAAGGCACCATACCGAGCAACAAACACTTTGTTCTCAGCGGGATTATAAAAGTAATATCCTTTTGTTACCTTAGGATACCCCGCAAATAAACACTTGTCAGATTTAGGTGCTAGTTTTTCTGATACTTGTCGCTTTACGTAAGCCTCACTACCCCAAATCTTAAGGAAAGACAAACTAGGTCTCTTCCCGTACCTTATCTCATATGGTGTTTTATCAACCGCTTTAGAAAGAACTCGATTTAGAGTGAAAGCTGCAGTTTGTAATGCATAACCCCAAAAGGATAATGGAAGATATGCATGACTCATCATAGATCAAACCATATCTAATAAGGTTCGATTTCTCATTTCAAAAACTCCATTCCATTGTGGAGTTGCTAGTGGAGTCAATTGGGAGACAATCCTACAATTTCTAAGATGATCATCAAATTCTTGGCTCAAATATTCACCACCTCGATCTGACCGAAGTGTTTTGATAGTCTTACCAAGTTGATTCTGCACTTCATTTTGAAACGTTTGAAACATCTCAAATGATTCAGCTTTATGTTTCATCAGATATACATAACCATATCTCTTTGAAATCATCGCTGTAATGAAGTCGATAACTTCCTCTAGCCATTGTGTTTATATGAACGCATACATCAGTATGTATTAGACCCAATAAATCACTTGCCCTTTCACTGTGTCCAGTAAAGGGACTTTTAGTCATCTTGCCAAGTAAACAAGATACGCACGTTTCATATGTTTCTAAATCAAATGAATCTAGAAGTCCATCTTTATGGAGTTTCGTTATGCGTTTCTCATTTATGTGCCCGAGACGACAATGCCAAAGATAGGTTTGATTCAAATCATTTGACTTGAATCTCTTTGTATTTATGTTAAAGACTGGAGTATTAGTGGACCTTTTCATTCTTAGAATATAAAGACCATCACACAAATCAACATTTGCATAAAATATGCCTTTTCGAGAAATGGAACATCTATTATTCGCAATAATAAAATCAAAACCATCCATATCCAAACATGAAACAAAAATGATGTTTCTGCTCAAGGCAGGCACAAAATAACAATTATTTAAAGTTAAAATAAGTCCACTAGGTAAGACTAAGTCATATGATCCAACAGCCAGGGCATCAACTCTTGCTCCATTCCCTACGCGGAGGATGACTTCTCCTTTCTTCAACTTTCTACTTCTGGTGAGTCCCTGCACATTTATACAAATGCGAGATCCACATCCGGTATCTAATACCCAAGAATCACTAGTAGATAAATTAATTTCAATAACACAAATACCTGTAGTGGTAGTCGCACTACCCTTTTTCTTCTTTAGATCTTCTAGATAAAGTTTGCAATTTTTGAACCAATGTCCAGGTGCATGGCAGAAACGACAATTTCCTTCCTTTTCTTTTGGGTGTTTTGAAGCAGGAACAGGCTGGGGCTTGACTTGTTCCACAAGCATTGCGACAGGTGCAGCAGCAGCCTTGGCAACTTTAGCCTTGCCTTTGCCTTTCTTCTTCATTCCCTTTCCCATTTGGACCATCAACACATTACTAGATGGTTTCTTGATATTTTGTTCTGCAGTTTTGAGCATCAAATGCAACTCTGAAATTGATTTCTCCATATTATTCATATTGTAATTCATCACAAATTATGAGTAACTATCTGGTAATGAATTCAAGATCAAATCCGTAGCCAACTCTTGGCTTATGGGAAATTCGAGTCTATCAAGCTGGTCAACATAGCCCATCATCTTCAGAACATGAGGACTAATTGACGCACCCTCAGTCATCTTGCAAGAATGTAGGTTCTTGACTGTCTCGAACCTTTCTTGCCTAGTTTGTCTTTGGAACATTTCCTTCAAATTCATGACCATGTCGTAGGCTTCCATTAGTTCCATGTCCTTCTGAAGTTCAGGAACCATAGTTGCCAGCATAATACATGCAACATCAGTAGAATCGTTAACATGCTTATTATGCGCATCCTTCACTGCTTTCGTAGCATTGGCTGGTGGGTCCTCAGGGATTGGAGCATCCATGACATACAACTTGCGTTCATGCTTGAGAACGATTATCAAGTTTCTGAACCAGTCAAGAAAGTTAGTCCTAGATAGCTTATCCTTCTCAAGGATGGATCGCAGTGACAGGGGATTATTGTTACTTGAAGAGGCCATTGATCTACAATAAAGATTATGCAAAGTTTATTTTAGTATAGAGGAATAGACTCCCACTAAATTAACAACCCTCCTAAAACATACTTTTGTTTATTTAGGGGACTAAAATCCATATTTCACCTAATTCTATGACAAATGCTATGACATGAAACACGAACTAGATTATTTAGGTAGGTAATGTTACCAATTACATCTTATGTAATTTTAGATACTTTTATGAGATACGGGACATCTTATGTCTTAGCATGTTTTTTTATCTCATCATGTGCCTAAAGCTCAAAACTATTTTGATAGCTTTATTAAGTCAGACCATTTTAAACATTTAGGTAACTCTTACCCAACTTGTCTCACCAAGATAACACAATACACCCAAATATATGGTGAAACTATATTAGTGTGATCGAGACCTGGACAAGTGTTTAAAATGGATGACACGAGACTTAAAATTTAATAGAGGGATTTTATTCAGTTTTAGTGATTTTTATGTAAACAATGAAATATCATATATTTTATTGATTTGTTCAATCACTAAACAATTTGGAAATTTTTATACTGTTCACTAATAAAAGAATTTCCGTGCGCTAGGATTAGTTAGACGGCGGTCCCGCTGGTCGGTCAGCTATCCTAAATTAACCCCTTAATTTATCCGAAATTAAGTCAATTAAAACATTTTAATTAACCCGAGGACCACATCTAACTAATCATCTTATCCTAATCCAATTAGGACTTAAGATATTTGAGTCCTAGCATATCACCAATAACAAAATTCTCGATATTTATCTCCTATCCAATAGGGATAACGAAACCGATTTTGCTAATATCTCATAATCTAATTTGTTATCTATCTCTTATCAAATAGAAATTTCTTAACAGAATAAATATAACGAAATAAATAAATAATTTCGAAAAATAATTATTTGCAATTTCGGTCCTCATCCAAATAATCACAAACATGTAATTGAATCATGAACTACTATCCCAATCGAACCTAATCATATTAGTTTCGAATTAATATTAAGACTTATACAATTTAAGAAACTTAAAACAATGTAACCTAAATATGCATACTGAATTACAGAGATTTCATCCATGCATCAATACACGAAAAATAAAGATTATATCTAATGGTGTCATGGATCACATAACACGAAATTCAATTCATTAAAATTATTCGAATTAACCTAACATGGTTACTAGCATGTACGAAACTGATTTCAATTAAATCACGAATATGTGTATCATATACACAAAACATGATAATAAATCTCACAGAAAACTTATGTATATCACATATACATCAACTATTAACATGCTTTCAATCATATATCATGTATATATCTGAAGAAAACATGCAATGAATTTAATGGAAACGAACTCGAAGGCTCTGATACCACTGTTGCGTTTTGGGGTTCATACGCAGCGGAAATTACAAAACAATTTTGACAAAAACCCAACAGGATCTGAATCTAATTCCATTAAAAACGTTTAAACCATGAAAACTTAATCATACCTAGGTCGCAATATACCTTTCTGAAGGTTGATCGATCTCTAAGGCGCTGCCAATGACGAACGCCCTCTACCAGCAGTCCACACACGAACGACGGCCGAGATTCGAAGTGCTAGCTTCGAGAGAATACCAAACCTTTTTGTTTCTCTCCAAACGATCCAGAGCGTACCAGAAAACCTTAATTCGTTTATGAAACAAAAATAGAGTTTCGCCCTTAATCTTTCATACGTGTGTTCTAACTTAAAGCGTCTATTTATACACCTTGTATATAGACGGTTAAGTAAATTACACATATACCCCTACTTAAAGAAGTATAAGTGTAATACACCACAAGGACGTTTCTGTCATGAATTTTATCATATAAAATTTGTTTTTCTGAACCATCTTAAAATCTCGCAAAACCATTCTTAGTGTGCGACCCAATAGACTCATACAACGTTGGCAGTGTACCAAAACACATTTTGGTATACAAGTCATAAGCGGCCTCTAGCAAGACATTATGACTACCCAAGTTGTACGAATATCAAATCGATACAACCTAATCAATAGTGTATATAACATCCTTTTGTCACACGATATCCTTTTTATCAAACATAAGGCATGGTATTGTCGTCCAACATGTTCGATCGTACTAGTCTCGATCTCTAGGTAGACTGAAAACATCCAAGTGACATTGATCAATATCAATTCACTTAGACTAGGCCTTTTAACTGTCTAACACATCGAGGGATCCACTGGATATCTCTCTTTATATGAGAGGGACAAATCCTATCTCGATTACACAACTTCATCACATTGCTCACACAGTAAGCAATCACAACCTTTATAATCGTCCGGTTAAAGACAACGTTTGATTGTGTCAAATCACTGTGTTCTTAATGTTGAAGTCTCTGGTAATCTCAAGTCAGAGGACTGAAAAATATACCTATCATGAGAAACAACTATGACTTTATCCATGTGATGTTCTCATAGCGGGTCGGTCCTGTACTTTGTTCCCTAACAAGTACTCGTGATCTTGATTCGTATCCCTATACGTATAATCACCATATGATCATCAATCAAGACTCACATATCGGGTAGTTAGCATTTTGGTAAACCTTATTTAATACTAATATGAAATAAGGAATTACTTATAAGCCTATATAGTCAAGTAAATAATATGGAATATATATATTGAGTAATTACCGACGCGGCGGTACGCGGATATCATGATTCGGACGTAAAAATCGGGCGTCGAAACGCCCGGAAACACGGGCGAGTGTCCTAGCGGTGTCACGAACAGGTGTCACACTTGTCCCAACTCAAGTCACACTTGTCCCAATTCAAGTCACACTTGTTCAATCACAGCAACACATGTCCAAACTCTCCCACCACGTGCCACCACCCCCACCTACCCACTTACACCTACATCACATACACACACAACACACATGCAAACACAAAACACAAACACAAACGATCGGCCAAAACAGGGAGAAAAACCGAGAGCGAGGAAGAAGAAAAGGAGAGGAGGAGGAGGAGAAGTGATGCGCCGGGAAGGAGAGCAAGGTGAGTCGTTCTTGTTGTGGTTGTTTTGGGTAGCCGAAGAATGGGGGTTCGGCCTCCCTGGCCGAACCCCATGACCGCGGTGGTGATGGCGGGGGTGCCTCCCCGCCATCGGCTCCACCGGGGTTGGGGTGGAGAGCCACCCCAACCCATCACCGAAGGAGAGAAAGAAATAAAAAAAAAAAGTTTTCTTCCTTCCTCCCGTCGAACCGATCGATCGGGGAGGAAGGCACACTGCGCGCATCGCGTGCGTGTGCACCCCTCTTTTGGGCCGAGCCTGGACTGTTCGCGCCCAGCCGGTCAGAGTTCGACCCGTTTGGGTCGACCCGATCCAAACAAGAAAAAAAAAAAAAAAGAGAAAATGGGAGAAAAATGAAAGAAAATTTGGAAAAATTCTGGAAAAAATTGGGAAAATTATATTTAGATAAAATAAAGTTTATTGAACCAATTTGAATACACAATAAACTCACTATACTTGAACTAATGAGACACCAAACTCGGGAACCTAAGAAAAGTACGGAGAGCGAAGGCAAGATTTGGAGTTACGGGAGGCCGATAAAGCTAGGACTTTACTTTGTTGTTGTGAGTATACCCATTGACAATTTTACTTGGCATTTCATTCCTATTAATTGTTCTTGCATAGTCCTTTTGACTATTTGCCTTTGTACTCTTATATCATGTGTTCTTTGTGTCTATGCTCATTTGATGAGTCTAGTTTGCATGATATCCATTCATTTGATTTAATTCATTGATTCCATTCCATGCTATGTCTATTCTTGTTGTTTTAAATGTGAATTGAAGGATAAATAGCATGCTTTTAGGCTAGCGAATATCTTATAAATGTTTAAGAGGGCTTGTATTCATTATTTGTTTAGGTGTGTAGATGTGCCTATGCCTTGACAATCCATACTTGGTATTTCTTGAAATTTAAAAAGTAGTTTTTGCATTTAGGTCCCAGTACTTGATCGAGGTGTGCGCGAATCACGGGGTTAGAGTCCCTGGGGATGTCGGCACACGTTACCCCATAAGTTACTAATTGCTTCCGTATAATCTAGTCTTAATTCATTATAGTTCAATACGTAGTTAAGTCTATATATGATCGAGGCCGGCGTGCCTTAAGAGAGAGGGCCGTCACAGGGACATTTAGGATATTTCGACTAGGGACATTTAGGATATTTCAGTAAATACCCATTGATCTTATTATAATGTAAACATGCAAATTAATTATAATAAACAGAAAATGAAATCCTCTATTTTATTAACTAAAAGTATTCATAAAGATAGTTAATGGATTGACTTAGGGCACATGCCCCAACAGTTACATCACGCATGGGGACAGCCATCGCCCCAGTTGTTCCCCAAACACCAGTGGAGAGAGTAGCTATGGATACATAGGAAGAGAAAGCTATAGTTGTTGTTGTTCCACTAGATACACCGACTCTTACACCTCCACATACGACTACGAATCAGACAACTACTACCAATACTACTTCTACTATTTCTTGGTTTGGCCCTACAATTGAAGATGTTGAGAGAATTCTTGAAATTCTAGCAAGGCTTCTTTTATGGAGACGGTGACCCTGAGTCGGCAGGAAGTGGATCCCATCAATGTTTCCATAAGTGATGATGAATAGCGAGAGCATTAAGGAGTATCTTTCTGGAGTATACTTGAGAGGTCATGCAGCAGTCTGGTGGACCACATATACGGATACCCATTAAGAGTTGACGACATGGGATGAGTTTAAAGAGTTATTCTATGATCAATATAAACCCATGGAGGTCAGGTTGCGATCCTGAGACACGGTAATCAGACACTAATGCATTATATGGAGCGATTCTAGTACCTACTTCAGTTTTCTATGGATGTAGCGGGGACAGAGCGACTACAAATATACTACTTCACTAGAGGAATATATGACAAGATTGCTACAGTAGTGGATCTATTTGGGGCTCGTACCCTAATGCAGATATTCGATCGAGCGCTGACACATGAAACCTTCTAGATGTAGAGAGAGGGTAGGTGTATTACTAGGATGGAGGTACAGACTGCACAAAGTTCTTGATCAAGTCGAGGCCGAAGTTATGTGCATGATGTTTACATGATTTGCATGGATTGCACGAGGTTGCACGGGTTGTCCACCTCGAGATATATGCATGACGTTTGCATTGATTACAGGAGTATGCAAGGGTTGTCAACCTCGATATATGTGCATGATGTTTGCATGGTTTGCAAGGGTTGCATGTGTAAGCACGGGTTGTCCACATCGAGATATGTGCGTCACGTTTGCGTGGTTTTCAAGGGTTGCATGGGCATGCGCGGGTTGTCCACCTCGAGATACGTGCATGACATTTGCATGGTTTGAATGGATTACACGAGGTTGCACATGTTGTCCAACTCGAGATATGTGCATGATGTTTGTATGATTTGCATGGGTTGCATGTATCACATGTTATCCACCTCGAGACATGTATGTGACATTTGCATGGATTGCACAAGGTTGCACGAGTTATACACCTCGAGATACGTTTGACGCTTGTATGGTTTGCATTGGTATGCATGGCTTATCCACATCGAGATACGTGCGTGATATTTGCATGGTTTGCATGAATTGAACGAAGTTGCAGAGGTTGTCCTCCTCGAGACGTGCATAATATTTGCATGGTTTGTATAGATTGCGCGAGGTTGCACGGATTTCCACTTCGAGATACGTACATGACGTTTGCATGGTTTGCATGTGTATGCATGTGTTGTCCACCTCGAGATATATGTGTAATGTTTGCATGGTTTGCATTAGTTGCTCGGTTTGTCCTCCTCGAGATACATACGTGACGTTTGCATAATTTACATGGATTGAATGAGGTTGCACAGGTTGTCCACCTCGAGAGATGTGGTCGCATGGGTATGCAAGGATTGTCCACTTTGAGATACGTGCGTGACGTTTGCATGGTTTGCATGGATTGCACGAGGTTGCATGAGTTTTCTACTTCGAGATATGTACGTGACGTTTGCATGGTTTGCATGGGTTGCATGAGTATGCACGGGTTGTCCACCTCGAGATATGTGCATGATGTTTCCATGGTTTGCATGGGTTCTAAGGGTATGTACGAGTTGTCCACCTCAAGATACATGCATAACATTTACATGACTTGCATGGATTGCATGAGGTTGCACGGGTTGTCCACCTTGAGATATGTGCGTTACATTTGCATAGTTTGTATGGATTGCACGAGGTTGCACGGGTTATCCACCTCGAGATACGTGTGTGATGTTAGCATGATTTGGTAGGGTACGTATGAGTTGTCCACATTAAGATACATGCCTGACGCTTGCATGGTTTGCATGAATTGAATGAGGTTGCACTGGTTGTCCACTTCGAGATACGTGTGTGACGTTAACATGGTTTGCATGTGGTGCATAGGTATGTATGGGTTGTCCTGCTTATGATAAGAGCATGATGTTTGCATGGTTTGCATGGATTGCATGAGGTTGCACGGGTTGTTCACCTCAAGATACGTGAGTGACATTTGCATGGTTTCGATGGATTGGACCAAGTTGCACAGGCAATCCACCTCAAGATACGAGCGTGACATTTGCATGGTTTGCACGAGGTTGCATGAGTTGTCATCCTTGAAATACATGCGTGATGTTTATAGTGTTTGCATGGGTATGCATGGGTTGTCCATCTTGAGATACGTGCATGACGTTTGCATGGGTTGCACAAAGTTGAACGAGTTATCTACCTAGAGATACATGCGTGACATTTGCATAAGTATGCACGATTTTTCCACATTGAGATATGTGCTTGACGTTTATATGGTTTGCATGGATTGCACGAGCTTGCACGGGTTGTCCACCTCAAGATACGTCTAGGACGTTTGCATGGTTTGCATGAATTGCACGAGGTTGCATGAGTTGCTTAGGTATTAACGAGTTTTCTACCTCGAGATACGTGCAAGACATTTGCATGGTTTACATGGACTGCATGGGTACACAGGGGTTGTCCACATCGAGATATGTTCATATCGTTTACATAGTTCACATAGATTGTACGAGCTTGCATGGGTAGTCCACCTTGAGATGCATGCGTGACTTTGAATGGTATCCATGGATTGCACTGGTTGTCCACCTCGAGATACGTGCGTGGCGTTGGCATGGTTAGCGTGGATTGCATGGATATGCTCAGGTAATCCACCTCGAGATACGTACATGACGTTTGAATGGTTTTCATGGGTCCTATGGGTATACACATGTTGTCCACCTCAAAATACGTGCGTGACGCTTGAATGGTTTTTTTGGATTGCATGAGGTTGCATGAGTTTCCACCTCGATATACGTGCATGATGTTTGCATAATTTGCATGGATTGCACGAGGTTGCACGGGTTGTCCACCTCGAAATATGTGGTGTCGCTTGCATGGTTTGCTTGGATTGCATGAATATGCACGAGTTGTCGACCTTGACATATGTGCGCGACGTTTGCATGGTTTGCATGGGTTGCATGGGTATACAAGGTTTATCAATCTCGAGATACATGCGTGATGTTTGCAGGGTTTGCATGGGTTACAAGGTTTGCACGAGTTGTCCACCTCGAGATACGTGCTTAACGTGTGCATGGATTGCATGAATATGCACGAATTTTCCACCTTGAAATACGTGTGTAACGTTTACAAGGTTTGCCTGGATTGCACGAGGTTGCACGGGTTATCCACCTTGAGATACGTGTGTGACGTTTGCATGGTTAGCATGGGTATGCATGGGTTGTCTTCCTCGAAATAGGCGTGTGTTGTTCGCATGGTTAGCATGGATTGCATGAGATTGCACGGGTTATCCACCTCGAGATACTTGTGTGACGTTTGCATGATTTGGATGGATATGCATTGATTATCCACCTCGAGACACGTGTGTGACGTTTGATTGGTTTGCATGGATTACACGAGGTTAAACGGGTTGTCAACCTCAAGATATGTGCGTGATGTTTGTATGGTTTGCATGGATTGAATGAATACACTCGAGTTGTCCACCTTAAGATACGTGCGTGACGTTTGTATGAGTTGCATGGGTATGCACATGACTCGCCACCTCGAGATACGTGCATATCATTTGAATGGTTTGCATGAATTGCACGATGTTGCATGGGTTGTCCACCTCGAGATACGTACATGACGTTTGCATGAGTTGCATAGGTATGCACGGGTTGCCACCTCGAAATATGTGTGTGTCGTTTGCATGGTTTGCATTGGTTACATGGGTATGCATGGGTGTTCAACCCCGAGATATGTGCGTGAAATTCTCATAGTTTGCATGGATTGCAAGAGTATGAATGGGTTGTCCACCTTAAGATACGTTGCCTGTTTTCCATGGTTGCACAAGGTTGCATGGGTTGTCCACCTCAAGATACGTGCGTGACGTTTGTATGGATTGAACGAGGTTGCACGCATTGTCCACCTCAAGATACGTATGTGATGTTTGTATGGTTTGCATGGATTGCAAATATATGCATAGGTTTTCCACCTCGAGATAAGTCCATGACCTTTGTATGGTTTGCATGAGTTGCATGGGTATGCATGGGTTGGCCGCCTCGAGATGTGTGCGTAACATTTTCATGGTTTGCATGGATTGCATGGCTATACACGGGTGTTTCACATCGAGATACGTACGTGACATTTGCAAGGTTTTTCATGGATTGCACGAGGTTGCACGAGTTGTAAACCTTGAGATACGTGCATGATGTCTGCATGGTTTGCATTGGTTGCAAGGGTTTGCATGGGTTGTCGAGGTACGTGCATGACATTTGCTAGGTTTGCATGGGTATTAGGGGTGGGCAGCGATTTTCGAAAAATCGCCCAAACCGCCCAAACCGACCAAACCGCACGGTTTGGTCTGGTTTTTAAAACTCGCGGTTTGGTCGCGGTTTAAAAAACGTAAAAACCGCAGAATCGCGGTTTGGTCGCGGTTTTCATTTTGGGAAAATCGCGGTTTAACCAAACCGAGGGCATTTTGGTAAATACAAGTCCAAAACCCTAAAACATAACAAAAAAAAAACCCGTCTCTTTCTCTCACTCGTCAGTCGTTACTCCCATCTCCTCACTCGCCGCTCCGTCTCTCTTCTCTCACTCGTCACTCCCGTCTCCTCTCTCTACTCTTTCTCGCCGCTCACTCGCCGTCTCCTCTCTCTTCTGCTCACTCGCCGGTCGTCGCCTCTGCTCACTCGTCGTCTCCTCTCTCTTCTGCTCACTCGCCGTCTCTGCTCACTCGCCGTCTCCTCTCTCTTCAGCTCACTCGCCGCCTCGCACCGCCGCGGTGCGACGCATCGTTCATCGGCCCGCTTTCGCCGCCTCCACTGTCGCCAACTCGCCATTGTTGCGTGCACCGCCTCCTCCCACCAGTCCCGCCTCCACCGCCTCCACTGTCGCCGACTCGCCGTCGCGGTTTGGGGGAGACCAACACCCGTCGCCGTCGCCTCCGAGCACCACCTATCGTCGTCGCCATTGTCGGGATTGCGGTACCTCATCTTTTTTTTTTTTTTTTTTTTTTTGAAAATGGGTCGCACCAAAACCGCAACCAAACCGACCAAACCGCGCAAACTGCGGTTCGGTTTGGTTGCGGTTTTGGTGATTCGCGGTTTGGTGGTGGTTTGGAAAATCACCAAACCGTAGACCCTCGGTTTGGTCGCGGTTTGGTGGTTTTCACCACCAAACCGCGGTTTGCCCACCCCTAATGGGTATGCATGGGTTGTCTTACGTTGTCCCCCTCGAGATACGTGCGTGACGTTTACATGGATTGCACGGGTTGTTCACATCGAGATACGTTTGTGGCAATTGCGTGGTTTGCATGAGTATGCATGGGTTGTCCACCTCGAGATACGTGCGTGACGTTTACATAGTTTGCATGAATTGAATGAGGTTGCACGGGTTGTCTACCTTTAGATATTTTTGTGACGTTTGCATGGTTTCTATTGATTGCACGTGGTTGCACGAGTTGTCCACCTCGGGATACGTGCGTGATGTTTGAATGGTTTGCATTGATTGCAAATGTATGCATAGGTTGTCCACCACTAGATACGTGCGTGATGTTTGTTTAGTTTGGTTGCATGGGTATGCACGGGTTATCTACCTTGTGAGACGTGTGTGGCGTTGGCATGGTTTGCATGGATTGCACGAGGTTGCACGGGTTTCGCACCTCGTGATACGTGCATGAAGTTTGCATGGTTTGCATGGGTATGCACGGGTTGTTCACCTCGAGCTACATGCATGAAGTGCATGGTTTGTGTGAATTGCACGAGATTGCCTGGGTTGCCCACTTCGAGATACGTGCGTGACTTTTGCCTGGGTTGTCCACCTCGAGATCGAGATAACAAATAACTCATTCTCAAAAGGAGTAATTAATAAAGTTGTTAGGTTGAACAAATAACTCCTTTTGTTTGGAGTACTTCTTCTCGAAAGAGTTATTCATACTTTATTCAACCTCATCAACAACACGCCACGACTCATCAACAACACACCAAGGTGTGTCCACCTCATCATCAATAACACCTTTTGAAAATGAGAGATACATTAGTTTTGTAATTTTAAAGAAACCTTCCCTATTTGATGAAAAAAGTATACTTACATTAATTTTTGAAATACATAATTCATTTATGTGTATTCAAGCCACGACGCCGTAAGTGGCACCTTGGGATTTAATGTCACGAGCCACCGACGACGACGTGATGGAAATGTGGCATATGAGCGTGGCCCCGCTAGTGGTGCTGTGGAGCCCAAGGCCTCGGCGTTGTGAGCCCTACTTTGAAAAAATAAGAAATTAAAACAAGAATCAAGATTAGCCACGGGGCAGACTTCAAGATCTTGCCGTTCAGCACCGGCAAGAGGAAGTGCCCTGGAGCGCCGCTCGGGGTGGCATTGGTGTTGACGACGCTGGCGAGGTTGTTTCGTTGTTTTGATTTGGCGCCGCTGCGCGAGGGGATTGATACAGAGGAGGTTTATGGCATGACCATGCCTAAGGCTAGGCCATTGGTGGCCACGACCACACCGAGGCTGGCAACTCATATGTACCACTCAGTTTGAGTCTCTCTTTCTAAACTATATGGCTATTTTTTTAAAATGAAAAAACTAATGAATTGTGTTTTTTAATTTTTATTTTGATGAAAAAATTGTAATCAATATTTCATTCAACACTTAGATTATTGAGTACAATCATAGCTACCTCATCAAGAAGTTGATTTCATATATTTGATCATTTGACTAGCATATGTACGGGAAAGTCATGTCATCACACGATCAACTTCGTTGGCTTGTCTACGAACGCTGAACTCCCAAATAATCAAATATATATGTATATATAGGAACTATTTTTGTGGGAAGCTCTCACAACCTGACATGTGACAATGTGACATCATAACTGATATTTTATAAGAAAAAACAAAAAACACAAGCCTTTGATATTCTCGCACTTAAGTGAAGGGTATGATGGTAAAATCTAATTTTCTGGTTTTTTAATAATTTTTCATTTTTAGCACAATTTACAACGTCTAAAGTTCTCTCTCTCTCCCTTTGTTTGCATTATAGATTTTCTTTTGATCTATAGATATATACTATACATATAGTAGGTCTCGTGAGAGAATGCATGCTCATAAATCTCACCTAAAGTCTTGGCACTTGAACTGACCATAAAAATCCTATATGTGGCCTCAGTTCATCTTTGAAATAGTATACATCCTCCGAATCATCTCTCACTAAATCCCTAGCAAATTGTTTTAGATAGCCGTATGTGTCTCTGTAGCTCATCACTGAATCATTACCCCCTGTCTCAGATTTATGAACTTCTTCCTTAACATCTTCATCACTGCAGGTAGGAGGTACTGCTGATAAGAAATCCTCTTGAAGGCATCCCACGACTCAAAATATCCATCAGTTAGTATCGTCGTACATCACCAAACCTCGACGTATCTCTATAGCTTATATGATGAAATCTCAGCCCGAAATCTGTCCTCAATCTTGAAGACACTATGCAGATTCTCTTGAGACAATACCCGCTTCTCAATCTTCTCAAAGTCTCTCTGACCATCAAAGTAAACTGCTTTTAGTCTGAAGAAATCCTTCACCAACTGAACCTTTGCAGTCGAGCTAGAAGATGAAGGAGTGAAAGATGATGTATAAACTGTCTATGTGGCTGGTGTTGTCACTATCAGTACAATCTGTACTACCGGAGTGGCTGGTGTCGGTAGTGTAGGAGTAGTAGTAGGAGAAGCCAGTGCCTGTGATGGTGGTGCAAAATGTGTTGTCATCATGGCAATGAAATTAGCTAATTGCTGTCCCTGAGCAGCAACTCGGTAAGATAGCCTCTGATAATCCTCAGCATATGGAATAGTAGGCTGGTTGCCACTAGGAACTACATCTCCTATGTTTGCTTGGTTTGCATGGATTGTATGGGTATGCACGGGTTGTCCACCCCAAGCTACGTGCGTAACGTTTGCATGGTTTGCATGGATTGCACGAAGTTGCATTAGTTGCCTACCTTGAGATATGTGCATGACGTTTGCATGGTTTGCATGAATTGCACGAGATTGCATAGGTCGCCCACCCCGAGATACATGCGTGACGTTTGCATAGGTTGTCTACCTCGACATACATGCGTGACTTTTGCATGGATTGCACGAGGTTACTCGGGTTAACCACCTCGAGATACATGCGTGACATTTGAATGGGTTTCATGGATTGCATGGGTATGCACGTGTTGTCCACCTCGAGATATGTGTGTAATGTTTGCATGGTTTGCATTGGTTGCTCGGTTTGTCCTCCTCGAGATACATACGTGACGTTTGCATAATTTGCATGGATTGAATGAGGTTGCACAGGTTGTCCACCTCGAGAGATGTGTGTGACGTTTGCATGGGTTGCACGATGTTGAATGAGTTGTCCACCTCAAGATACGTGCGTGAAGTTTGTATGATTTGTATGGATTGCATGAGTATGCACCGGTTGTGCACCTTGAGATATGAGCATAACGTTTGCATGGTTTGCATGAGTAGCACAAGGTTGCATGCGTTGTCCACCTCGAAATATGACATGACGTTTGCATGGTTTGCATGGATTGAACGAGGTTACACGGGTAGTCCACTTCAAGATATGTGCGCAAAGTTAGCATGGTTTGCATGGATTGCATGGATTGCATGAGGTTGCTCGGGTTTTCCACCTTGATATACGTATGTTCGTTTGCATGGTTTCCATGGTTTGGATGAGTATGCACGGGTTTTCAACCTCGAGATATATGCGTGACGTTTGCATGGTTTGTATGGGTTGCACGGGTTGTGCACCTCGAGATACGTGTGTGACGTTTGCATGGTTTGCATGGATTGCATGAGTATGCACGGGTTGTCCACCTAAAGATACGTGTGTGACGTTGACAATGTTTTGCATGGATTGCACGAGTTTTCATGGGTTGTCCATATCGAGTTACGTGCGTAACATTTGCATGGTTTGCATGGATTGCATGAGTATGCATGGGTTGTCCACCTCGAGATACGTGCGTGACGTTTGCATGGTTTGCTTGGATTTCATGAGTATGCATGGGTTGTCCACCTCGAGATATAAACGTGATGTTTACATGGGTTGCTTGGGTATGCACGGGTTGTCGACCTCGAGATACGTGTATGACGTTTGCATGGTTTACATAAATTGCATGAGTATGCACGGGTTTTCCACCTCGAGATATAAGCGTGGCGTTTGCATGGGTATGCATGGGTTATCCACCTCGAGATACATGCATGAGTGTCGCATGGTTTGCATGGGTATACAAGTGTTGTCAACCTCGAGATAAATGCACAACGTTTACATGGTTTCAATGGATTACATATGGTTCAACGATTGGTCTACCTCGAGATACGTGAGAGACGTTTGCATGGATTGCATGGGTATGCACGGGTTGTGCACTTCGAGATATGTGCGTGATGTTTGCATGATTTGCATGGATTGTATGGGTTAGCATGGGTTATCCACCCCGAGCTACGTGCGTAACATTTGCATGGTTTGAATGGATTGCACAAAGTTGCATGAGTTGCCTACCTTGAGATACGTGCGTGACGTTTGCATGGTTTGCATGAATCGCACGAGATTGCATGGGTCGCCCACCTCGAGATACATGCGTGACATTTCCATAGGTTGTCCCCTTCGACATACATGCGTGACTTTTGCATGGATTGCACGAGGTTTCTCGGGTTGTCCACATTGAGATACTTGCGTGACGTTTGAATGGTTTTCATGGATTGCATGGGCATGCACGGGTTGTCCACCTCGAGCTATGTGAGTGAAGTTTGTATGGTTTGAATTGGTTGCTTGGTTTCTCCACCTCGAGATACATGCGTGACGTTTGGATAATTTTCATGGATTGAAAGAGGTTGCACAGGTTGTCCACCTCAAGAGATGCTAGTGACGTTTGCATGGATTGCACGATGTTGCACGGGTTGTCCACCTCGAGATACGTTCATGACGTTTGCATGATTTACATGGATTACATGAGTATGCACGGGTTGTCCACCTCGAGATATGAGCATAACATTTGCATGATTTGCATGGGTAGCACAAGGTTGCATGAGTTGTCCACCTTAAAATATGGCGTGACGTTTGCATGGTATGCATGGATTGAACGAGGTTACACTGGTTGTCTACTTCGAGATATGTAAGCGAAATAAGCATGGTTTGCATGGATTGCACGAGGTTGCATGAGTTATCCACCTCGATATACGTATGTTCGTTTGCATGGTTTGTATGAGTATGCACGGGCTGTCAACCTAGAGATATATGCGTGAAATTTGCAAGGTTTCCATGGGTTGCACGAGGTTGCATGGGTTGTGCACCTCGACATGGTTTGCATGGATTGCTTGAGTATGCAAGGGGTTGTCCACCTCGAGATACGTGTGTGATGTTGTCAATGTTTTGCATGGATTACACAAGGTTTCATGGGTTGTTCCACCTCGAGATACATGCGTGACATTTGCATGGTTTGCATGGATTGCATGAGTATGCATGGGTTTTCCACCTCGAGATATAAGCTTGATGTTTGCATGGGTTGCTTGGGTATGCACGGGTTGTCGACCTCGAGATACGTGCATGATGTTTGCATGGTTTACATAAATTGCATGAGTATGCACGGGTTGTCCACCTCGAGATATAAGGGTGACGTTTGCATTGTTTGCATGGGTTGCATGGGTATGCACGGGTTTTCCACCTTGAGATACATGCGTGACGGTTGCATAGTTTGCATGGGTATGCATGTGTTGTCCACGTCGAGATAAATGCACGACGTTTGCATGGTTTCAATGGATTGCATGAGGTTCCACGAGTTGTCCACCTCTAGATACGTGAGTGACGTTTACATGATTTACATGGGTATGCACGGGTTGTTCACCTCGAGATATGTGCGTGATGGTTAGAAGGTTTGCATGGATTACACGAGTTTGTACAGGTTGTCCACCTTAAGATTCGTGCATGACGTTTGCATGATTTGATGGCTTGCACGAGGTTGCACGGGTTATCCACCTCGAGATACGTACGTGACGTTTGCATGGTTTGCGTGTATTGTATGAGTAAGCACGGGTTGTCCACCCTCAGCTATGTGCGTAACGTTTGCATGGCTTGCATGGATTGCACGAAGTTCCATGAGTTGCCTATCTTTATATACGTGCGTGACGTTTGCATTGTTTGCATGAATTGCACGAGATTGCATGGGACGTCCACCTCGAGATACATACGTGACGTATGCATTGGTTTTCCACCTCGACATACATGAGTGACTTTTGCATGGATTGAACGAGGTTGCTCGGGTTGTCCACTTGGAGATACATGCGTGACATTTCATGGATTGCATGGGTATGAACGGGTTGTCTACCTTGAGATATGTGTGTAATATTTGCGTGGTTTGCATTGGTTGCTCGGTTTGTCCACCTCGAGATACATGCGTGACGTTTGCATAATTTGTATGGATTGAATGAGGTTACACAGGTTGTCCACATCGAGAGATGTGTGTGACGTTTGCATGGATTGCACGATGTTGAACGGGTTGTCCACCTCGAGATATGTGCGTGACGTTTGTATGATTTGTATAGACTGCATGAGGATGCACCGGTTGTCCACCTTGAGATATGAGCATAACGTTTGCATGGTTTGCATGAGTAGCACAAGGTTGCATGCGTTGTCCACCTCGAAATATGGCGTGACTTTTGCATGGTTTGCATGGATTGAACGAGGTTACACAGGCTGTCAACTTCGAGATTTGTGCGCAAAGTTAGCATGGTTTGCATGGATTGCACGAGGTTGACCTTGATATACATATGTTCGTTTGCATGGTTTGCTTGAGTTTGCACAGGTTGTCAACCTCGAGATATATGCGTGACGTTTACATAGTTTGCATAGGTATGCATGGGTTGTCGACCTCGAGATACGTGCATGACGTTTGCATGATTTGCATAAAGTGCATGAGTATGCACGGGTTGTCCACCTCAAGATATAAGCGTGACGTTTACATGGGTTGCATGGGTATTCACGGGTTATCCCACTCGAGATACGTGCGTGACGTTTAAATGGTTTGCATGGATATGCATGTGTTGTCCACCTCGAGATAAATGCACGACGTTTGCATGGTTTCAATGGATTGCATGAGGTTTCACGAGTTTTCCACCTCAAGATACGTGCGTGACATTTGCATGGTTTGCATGGCTCTCACGAGGTTGCATGAGTTATACACCTCAAGATACGTGCATGATTTGCAAGGGCATGCATCAGTTGTCCACCTTGAGATACGTGTATGACGTTTGCATAAATTGAATGAGGTAGCACGGCTTGTCTCGAGATATGTTCATGACGCTTGCATGATTTTACATGGGTATGCATGGGTTGTCCACTTTGAGATACGTGTATGACGTTTGCATGTATTGAACGAGGTTACACGAGTTGTCCACCTCGAGATATGCGCGTGTTGTTTTCATGGATTGTACGAGCTTGCATAGGTTGTCCACCTCGAGATAAGTGCGTGAATTTGAATGGTTTGCATGGATTGCATGAGGTTGCACTGGTTGTCCACCTCGAGATACTTGCGAGACGTTTACATGATTTGCATGGGTATGCACTGGTTGTCCACCTCAAGATACGTGCGTGACGTTTGAATAGTTTGCTTGGATTGCATGAGGTAGCACGAGTTGTCCACTTCGATATAAGTGCATGACCTTTACATGGTTTGCATGGATTGCACGAAGTTGCACGGATTGTCCACCTCGAGATATATGCGTGTCGTTTGCATGGTTTGCATGGAAGGCATGAATATGCATGGGTTGTCCACCTTGACATATGTGTGCGAGGTTTACATGGGTTGCATGGTTATGCATTAGTTTTCAAACTCGAGATATGTGCGCAACGTTTGCATTGTTTGCATGGGTTGCACAAGGTTGCACGGGTTTTCCACTTTGAGATACGTGCGTTACTCTTGCATGGTTTTGCATGGCTTACATGAGTATGCTTGGATTATCTAGCTCGATATACGTGTGTGACGTTTACATGATTTACATGGGTTGCACGAGGTTGCAGTGGTTGTCCTCCTTGAAATACGTGCGTGACATTTGCATGGTTGGCTTGGTTATGCATGGGTTATATACCTTGAAATACGTGCATGAAGTTTGCATCAATTGAATGAGGTTCAACGGGATGTCCACCTCGAGATATGTGCGTGACGTTTGAATGGTTAGCATGGATTGCACGAGGTTGCACGAGGTTGCACAGGTTGTCCACCTCGAGATACGTGCGTGAGTTTTGAATGTTTTGCATGCATTGCATGAGGTTGCACGGGATGTCCACATCGAGATATGTGCGTGTCTTTTTGCATGGTTTGCATGGGTATGCATGAGTTGTCCACCTCGAGAGACGTGCGTGACATTTTTATGATTTGCATGAATTGCAAGAGTATGCACAGGTTGTCTACCTCGAGATACGTTGCTTGTTTTGCATGGATTGCATGAGGTTGCATGAGTTGTCCACCTGAAGATAGGTGCGTGACTTTTGCATAGTTTGTAAGGATTGAACGAGGTTGTACGGGTTGTCCACCTCAAGATATGTGCGTGACCATTGCATGGTTTTGTACGAGGTTGCACAAGTTGCCCACCTCGAGATACGTGCATGACGTTTGCATGGTTTGCATGGATTGTACGAGGTTGCACGAGTTGCCCACCTCGAGAGATACGTGCATGATGTTTGCCTTGTTTGCATGGATTGCACGAGATTGCACGAGTTATCCACCTTGAGATACGTGTGTGAACTTTGCATGATTTCCATGGGTATGCATGGGTTGTCCACATCGAGATATGACGTGACGTTTGCATAATTTGCATAGATTGAACGAGATTGCACGGGTCGTCTACCTCGAGATATGTGCATGACGTTTTCATGGTTTGTATGGATTGCACGTGGTTGCATGGCCGTCCACCTTGGAATACGTGCATGATGTTTGAATGATTTGCATAGTATACGCAGGTTATCCACCTCGAGATACGTGTGTGACGTTTGTATGGTTTGTATGAGTTGTATAGGTATGCATGGGTTGGCCACCTCGAGATACGTGCGTGACGTTTGTATGATGTAGCGCACTACTTAGCCTTTGGGACAAAATTCTAAAGTCAAGAATTCTGTTTTTCCCTTTAAATTTAGCTACTTAAACCTATTTAACACACTCTCCATATGATTAACCAAAATAACACCCAAACCAGAGACCAACCCTTCCAATTTGAATTTTAACAAAAACATCCAAAATCGAGTTTATTGAAAACTTAGAATATGGAGATGATAATTACTTAGGTTTGAATCCTCAAATCGACCTCCAAAGTGTTGAATTCCGGCTCCGAACTCACCTCTATTTCTCTATGAATTCAAGAATGAAATTTGATTTCATTTACATGTATTGATCAAACCATCCATATAGATTAAGATGGGATTGATCTCTAGCCCTTAATCTCAATGTGTTTACGTATCTTGAGGTTTGTCTAATGGTTCTCCTCTAGCCACTTATCCCACTCACTCCCACTCACTCAGTCCATGTGACACAAATTTTCTACTCATCTGGTTCCTAGATGCTTCCATGCACATCTCTAGACAAATCATATAGTTCCTAATTAATTTAACTAAACTATAGGCCTTGATTTATTCTAATTTAATTGCACTAACTTAGGTCCATTTAATACATATGGTTAGAGTTTTATTTATCGACTACCCGGTACTCAGTGCCCCGCATCTTGTCACTAATTTCGAGGCACGCCATAACCTATTGTTTTAATTTGAATTTACTTGGCCTATGGTCACATTACCCATTTTAATTGATTAACTAGTCATCCTGACATGGATTAGTCTAGTTTCCTAGTGTATCCGTAGTTCGCCTACTCACTACCCGCATTTACACGCCTTTCGAGGTGAACACCCATCACACAAACTCGCTCGATAGTAACATACACACGTGTGGTGCAATATAATAATAATAATTTCAAACACCACATATATATAACCACCATCCATAAATAACATATTTCATCGGTTCTCATGTCTGAGTCAACCGATTTGTCCACGTAACACCCGAATTATGACCATTAATCTTCGAGATTAATGCTAATCCTAGTTTAATTAATTTGGGCCATTACATGGTGAGAATTTCTTAAGCTAGGTGGTTCATCAACTAGGTACACATCTCTTTATGTCAAATTGAAACAAGTTATGATTTTTAACTAATTTTAGATGGTAGATAATTAAGAATTTGCAATTGGTTTATATATTTAGATTCCTCATTTGAAACTGATAATCCAGCTATATTGAAGTTCTTGATTTGGTTTTGAAATCATAAAGATATGTAGTTTTGAAATTGTAAGACCAAAACTGAATTTCTGCATGTTGTATTAGGATTAGCCTATGTAATTTAGTCATAACTAGCTCATTTTAGATCTAAATCGACCCAAACTTGTGGCATTTGAAAGCTTAATCAAAGGGGAACAACTTTTTTTAACTGGAGATGTTGTAATTCAAATATTTTCATGTCTATAAGAGCTCTACAAATAGGTGCTAGAATGCAATAGAAGATTTTTAAAACTAAACTTGTTAAAGGTATAACTCCTTAAACACTTTTCCAAATAAGCTAATCTTTTAGTATGTTGTTATTGGGTATGTTTGATGCCTTGTGACCAAAAAGCACAATTTTTAGAACTATAGATTGGGAGAAATAGATCTTCTAAGTCCACTGGTTAGATTAGGTTCCAATTAGAGCTATGTTTAGTAGAGTCACGATATTTCTTTCGTTTAAAATCGGAAATTCTCAAACTAAACCTTTTAGAAAGCTAAGTAGAGACCAAAATTTTTTGTAAGAGTGGTAGATTTTGAGATTTGGACCATTTCATTCCTAAAAAAACGTTGTAACATAAGACTGAAATTGAGACTTAATTAAGTCTTTAGGTGCTGATTTGGGAAGATTGATTTAAAACCTATTCAACCAATTTGAATACATAATAAACATACTTAATTGACTTTAGGGACTTAGGGACCATAACTCAGTGTCGTGAAGCTCGTCGGTTCGGATGCAGGAGTCCAGGGAAATTGGTGAGCGTTTTGAGGTTTGTAAAACCCACAGGAACATCACTTGAGTTTCTACTTCTTTTCAATACTATTTTACTTTATTTCTTGATTTTATCCTTTATTTACTCGGTTACCTATATCTGTGTCACTGTTTGGACGGTTGGTTAAGTTTACTCCTGCCGGATATTCCATTGTGTATCTATGCACGCTAGACAATAGCATGTGTATCAGGAGTCCTCGATGGATAAAGACTTGAGCTATTTTGTCGATACATGTCTTGGTGTATCGTGGGTCTACGTCAGCCACCGAGAGGGACCAGGTGATGGGCTAGTTGGGTGCGTCCACTTTTGGGATCCTGGGGAGAGTATCCAAAGTATAGTCTAGTCTGAGTGAAACATGCACACACGTTTACTCTTTATTATTATTTACACATGCAATGATCCATTTACACTTGCCTGTTTACATTCCACATGTTTATTTAATAGTATTTCTTGGATTTCCTTTAATTTATCATATGAATGCTCAATGAATTTCCTTGGAATTTTACTTACTGGACTCGTCATTTATTTTGTTGTGATGACTGAGTGCAGATCCTTATACGAGTAAATGTAAGGGGATTCTTGGCAACTATCTGTGAGCTTGCCCACTGTTCGGGATACTACTCGTAGGTGTTTATTTTATCATTTTGTTATATATTTTGGGTTTATGGGAGACTGGTGAGACATATGTACTTGTTTATATTTACTTTTATCGCCTTATATATACAGTGTACTATTTCAAGTTTTCCACAGTAGGACTGATGCTTTATAAAACTTAAGAGTTAATGAAAATACATGTTAATGTTACTTTAAGACTTCCATTGTAAAATATTGGTTATCTAATCGTAACTTTGAAATACACAAACCATTTGCAAGGCTAGGACTTGAATAAGCTACATACACTTGAACTAAAGGAAATAAATTAAGATTAATGTGAATAATTGGTTCACTAAACTGATAACACATACGTAGACACGATTATTGAGACATGAGATAGACGGGTAGGTGTCGAACACGTGTACCTGGGCCACAAGGTGAAAAGCGCACGGAGAGACAACACCCCGGGGCGGCGGGGCCACCATTGATGGTATCAGAGCAAGGTCGATAATGCCTAAGAACTTGTTATTTAACCTGATACCAAAGATGGCATCAGAGCAAGGTCGAGTCTAGGGGATAAAGCTTAGTTTGTTATTTAAGTGAAAGAGCATAAAAATTTGATAAATAAACTTTAGTTGTGGAAGCCCGATGTTATGACCTTAAAACTTTGGTTGGAAAGTGATGCGAGACGGGTATAGTTAGAGGTATATACGTGTTATATTTTGTTATATATATGATATACGTATGTATACCGAGACTGATCTGGAGTACGCTTCTCGATGCAAGATTATGGACGGACAATGTGCTTTGCCTCATGAGACTGGACAAACTAGCGATGTAGCTAGTGATTCCCCTTTTAAAGTGAGTGTAGAGGATCGACTTTCAGCTGAGAAAACTCAGATGGCCGAGGTACTACGTTTATAGTAGGATCACACCGCCACATTGAAGGCACTTGCTACAACGATTGTGATACCCCAAGACCCAGTAGTAGTTATAGCACACTCGGGGACAACCGTCTCCCGGTTGTTCCCTAGACACAAGTGGAGAGAGTAGCTATGGATACACATGCAGAGAGAGCTACGTCTGTTGTTGTTCCACTTGAGAGGCTGACTTCTACGCCTCCACTCACGACTACGGATCAGACGACTGCCACCAATACTACTGCTACTATGTCTTGTTTTGGCCTTAGATGCGAATATGTTGAGATAGTTCTTGAGATTTCAGCCAAGCTTCTTCTACGGAGGCGGTGACCCTGAGTCAGCAGGGAAGTGGATAGTGTCCCATCAGCATTTTAGTGAGCTCATGAGGAACGACGAGAGCATTTAGGTGTGTCTTTCTGGAGCATGCTTAAGAGGTCATGCAGCAGTCTGGTGGATTGCATAAACGGATACCCATCAAGAGTTGACGACATGAGCTAAGTTTAGAGAGTTATTCTAGGATCAATACATACCCATGGAGGTCAGGTTTCAATTGAGAGAGGAGTTTTTAACCCTGAGACACGGTAATCAGAAACTGATGCAGTATATGGAGGGATTCCAATACCAACATTAGATTTCTACGGATGTAGCGGGGACAAAGTGACTATAGATATACTACTTTACTTGAGGAGTAGATGATAAGATTGTTATGCCAGTGGTGTCATCTCGAGCTCATACTCTATAGGAGATATTCGATCGAGCGTTGGTACAAGAAACCTTCTTGATGCAGAGAGAAGGTAGGATTATTAATTTAATGGAGGTATAGACTACACAGAGTTCTCGGTCAAGTCAGAGGCCGAAGATATGTACGTGATGTTTGCATGATTTGCATGGATTGCACGAGGTTGCACGGGTTTTCCACCTCAAGATTCGTGCATGACGTTTTCATGGTTTGCATGGATTGCGTGGGTATGCACGGGTTGTCCACCTTGAGATACATGCGTAACATTTGCATGATTTGCATGGGTTGTAAGGCTATGTACATGTTATCCACCTCGAGATATATGCGTGACGTTTACATGATTTGGATGGGTTGCGTAGGTATGCACAGGTGGTCCACCTTGAGATACGTGCGTGACATTTGCTTGGTTTGAAAAAATTAAACAAAATTGCACGGGTTGTCCACCTCGAGACATGCGTAACATTTGCATGATTTGCATGGATTGCACGAGGTTGCACGGGTTGTCCACTTTGAGATACGTGTGAAACATTTGCATGATTTTCATGGGTTGCATGGGTATGCATGGGTTGTCCACCTCGAGATATGTGGGTGATGTTTGCATGATTTGCATGGATTGCATGAAGTTGCACGGGTTGTTCACCTCGAGATACATGCGTGACGTTTGCATGTTGTCTACCTCATGATAAGTACGTGATGTTTGCAATGTTTGCATGAATTGTACGAGGTTGCACGAGTTGTCTACCTCAAGATATATACGTGACGTTTGCATGGATTGCATGAGGTTGCGTGGGTTGTCCACCCCGAGATACATGCGTGACATTTGCATGGTTTGCATGGGTATGCACGAGTTGTCCACCTCGAGATACATGCATGGTGTTGGCATGGTTTGCATGGATTTCACGAGGTTGCACGGGTTATCCTCCTTGAGATACGTGCATGACGTTTTCATGATTTGCATGGATTGCACGAGGTTGCATGGGTTTTCCACCTCAAGATATGTGCGTCATGGTTGCATGGGTATGCACGGGTTGTCGACCTCGAGATATGTGCGTAACGTTTGCAAGGTTTGCATGGGTTACATGGGTATGTATGCGTTGTCCACCTCTAGATACGTGCAAGACGTTTACATGGTTTGCATTGATTGCACGAGGTTGCAATGGTTGTCCACCTCGAGATGCGTCCGTGACATTATCATGGTTTGCATGTGGTGCGTGGGTATGCACGGGTTGTCCACCTTGTGATAAGTGCGTGATGTTTGCATGGTTTACCTGGATTGCACAAGGTTGCACGGGTTGTCCACCTCGAGGTACGTGCAAGACATTTGTATGGTTTGCATGGATAGCATAGGTAGGCAAGGGTTGTCCACCTCTAGATACGTGCATGATGTTTGCATGCGTTGATTGGATTGCGCGAGGTTGCACATGTTGTCCACCACGAGATACGTGCGTGAAGTTGCATGATTTTGATGAATTGCATGGGTATGCATGGGTTGTCCACCTCGAGATATGTGCGTAGCATTTTCATGGTTTGCATGGGTAGCACAAGGTTGCATAGGTTGTCCACCTCGAGGTTAGTGCATGACATTTCATGGTTTGCATGGATTACATGAGGTTGCATGGGTTGTTAACTTTGAGATATGTGCTTGATGTTCGCATGATTAGCATGGATTGCAAGAGGTTGCATGATTTGTCCACCTCGAAATACGTGCATGTCATTGGAATAGTTTGCATGGATTGCACGAGGTTGCATGGATTGTTTGGGTATGCACTAATTGTCTACCACGAGATATGTGCGTGACGTTTGCATGATTTACATGGATTGCATGGATATGCATGGGTTGTCCACCTCGAGATACATGAATGATATTTGAATGGTTTGCATGGATTGCACGGGTTGTTCACCTCGAGATACGCGCGTGACTTTTTCATGGTTAACATGGATTGCACGAAGTTGCATGGATTTCTTGGATATGAACGGGTTATCCACCTCGAGATACTTGCGAGACGTTCATAAGGTTTGGATGGATTGCACGAGGATGCACGGGTGTCCACCTCAAGATACGTACGTGACATTTGAATGGTTTGCATAGATTACATGAGGTTGCATGAGTTAACCACTTCGAGGTACGTGCATGATGTTTGTATGGTTTACATTGATTTCATGGGTAGGCACGAGTTGTCCACTTGGAGATACGTGCGTGACGTTTGCATGCGTTGAATGGATTGCACGGGGTTGCATGAGTTTTCCAACTTGAGATACGTGTGTGACGTTTGCATGATTTGCAAGAATTGCATAGGTATGCATGGGTTGTCTACCTCGAGATATGTGCGTAATGTTTGCATGGTTTGCATGGGTAGCATAAGGATGCATGGGTTGTCCACCTAGTGGTAAGTACATGACGTTTGCATGGTTTGCATGTATTACACGAGGTTGCATAGGTAGTTCACCTCTAGATACGTGCGTGACGTTTGCATGGTTTGCATGGATTGCACGAGGTTGCACGGATTGTTCACCTCGAGATACGTGGGTGACGTTTGCATGGTTTGCTTGGATTGCAAGGGTATGCATGGGTTGACCACCTCGAGATACATGATTGACGTTTGAATAGTTTTCATGGATTGCACGAGGTTGCATAAGTTGTCCACCTCGAGATATGCATGAAATGTTTGCATGGTTAGCATGGATTGCACGAGGTTGCATGCATGGGTTGCTCGGGTATGCATGAGTTGTCCACCTCCAGACACGTGTGTGACGTTTACATGATTTGCATGAGTTGCACGAGGATGCACGATTATCTACCTCGAGATACGTGCGTGACATTTGAACGGTTTGCATGGATTGTGCGAGGTTGGACGATTTTTCCAGCTCGAGATACGTGTGACATTTCCATGGTTTGCATGAGTTGCATGGGTATGTGCTGGATGTCCCCCTCGAGATACGTGTGAGACGTTTGCATGGATTACTTGAGTATGCAAGGGTTATCTACCTCGACATATGTGAGTGACGTTTTCATGGGTTGCATTGGTATGTACGTGTTGTCCACCTCGAGATATGTGAATGACATTTCCATGGATTGCACGAGATTGCACCGGTTCTCTACCTCGAGATATGTACGTGATGTTTGCATGGTTTGCATGGATTGCACTAGGTTGCATGGGTTGTCCCCCTCGAGTACACGCGTGACGTTTGCATGGTTTGCATGGATTGAACGAGGTTGCAATGGTTGTCCACCTCGAGATTTGACATGAATTTTGAATAGTTTGCATGGATTGAATGAGGTTGCATGGGTCGTCCACCTCGAGATATGTGCATGACGTTTGCATGGGTTGCATGGATATGGATATGTAAGGGTTGTCCACCTCGAGATACGTGCGTGATGTTTGTATGGTTTGCATGGATTACATGAGGTTGCACAGGTTGTTCAACTCGAGATATGTGTGTGACGTTTGCATGGTTTGCATGGATTGCATGAGGTTGTACGAGTTGTCCACCTCGAGATATGTGCTTGTTGTTTGCATGGTTTGCATGAGTTGAATTGATATGTATTGGTTATCCACCCCGAGATACGTGTGTTTCATTTTCATGGTTTGCATGGATTGCGAGAGTATGCACGGTTGTCCACCTCGAGATATATTGCTTGTTTTGCATGGATTGCATGAGGTTGCATGGGTTGTCTATCTCAAGATATGTGTATGACGTTTGCATTGTTTATATGGATTGAACAAGGTTGTACAGGTTGTCTACATCGAGATATGTGCGTGGCGTTTGCATGGTTTGAATGGATTGCACGAGGTTGCATGGGTTGTCCACCTAAAGATACGTGCGTTACATTTGCATTGTTTGTATGGATTGCACGAGTTGTTCATCACGAGATACGTGCGTGACGTTTGCATGGTATGCATGGGTACGCATAGGTTGTCCACTGGGAGATATGGCGTGACGTTTGCATGGTATGCATGGGAACGCATGTGTTTTCCACTAGGAGATATGGTTTGACATTTGCATAGTTTGTATGGATTTAACGAGGTTGCATGGGTTGTCTACCTCTAGTTATGTGCGTGACGTGTGCATGGTTTGAATGGATTACACGTAGTTGTATGGGTTGTCCACCTTGGGATAGGTGCATGATGTTTGAATTGTTTAGAAGGATTGCATATGTATGCACGGTCTGTCCACCGCGAGATACGTTTATATGGTTTGCATAGGTTTCATAGGTATGCATGGGGTGGCCACCTCGAGATACATCCGTGACGTTTTAACGCTTTGCATGGATTTCATGGATTACACGAGGTTGCACGGGTTATCCACCTCGAGATATGTGCGTGATGTTTGCATGATTTGCGTAGGTTGCATGGGTATGCACAAGTATTCCACCTCGAGTTACGTGCATGAAATTTGCATGGTTTGGATGGGTATGCAAGGGTTATCTCGGGTTGTCCCCCTCGAGATACGTGCATGACGTTTTCTTAGTTTGCATGTATTGCACGAGGTTGCACGAGTTGTTTATCTCAAGATACGTCCGTGGAATTTGCATGGTTTGCATGGGCTTTCCACCTTGAGATATGCGCGTAGGGTTTGCATGGTTTGGATGGATTGAACGAGGTTGCACGGGTTGTCAACCTCGAGATATTTGCGTGACGTTTGCATGGTTTGCATGGATTGCACATGGTTGCACGGGTTGTCCACCTCAAGATACGTGTGTGATGTTTGTATGGTTTGCATGGATTGCATAGGTACGCACTGGTTGTCCTCCTCGAGATATATGCGTGATGTTTGTATAGTTTGCATGGGTACGCACGGGCTGTCTACGTCGTGATACGTGTATGACATTGGCATGGTTTGCATGGATTGCGCGAGGTTGCAAAGGTTGTGTACCTCGAGGTACGTGCGTGACGTTTGCATGGTTTGCATATATTGCATGGGTATGCACATGTTGACCACCTCGAGCTACGTGCGTGATATTTGCATGGTTTGCGTGAATTGCACGAGATTCCATATGTTGTATGTAATGTTAGCATGGTTTGCATGAATTGCACGAGATTGCATGGGTCGCCAACTTCGAGATACGTGCGTGACAAAGATGTGGCATATGAGCGTGGCCCCGTTGGTGGTGCTGTGGAGCCTAAGGCTTCGGCGTCATGAGCCCTACTTTGAAAAAATTGAGAAATTAAAATAAGAATCGCGTCGTGGGTTATGAACAAGATGTGGGCCAAGAAACTAAGAAAGTACTAGGATTTGTCTAAGACTTAAATTAATATATGTTGAGCCAATTTGTGTAGATTTATCTGGTGAACACTAGTAGGAGGTGCGAAACGTCAATAAAGAATTAGAAAACAGCGACGGAGGTAAGTGAGACTCGTTTGTTTATTAATTATTCTATGAAATATAGTATTATTTGCTCATGTAGTTTATGGACTGAATTTGGAGCACTGTCCTGTGACTCGTGGTATTTACTATTTTTCAAAATAAATATTGCAAAACGGAAATGGTTGCAGTAATGAAAATACAAAGAGGAAAGTGGATAAGTACCGACATCTTATAAGAAAGAAATAAGAAATGGGTACATCAAATATTCATTTCTCGTTAGTAGGAAATCGTAAACATCTACTTTGTTCGTGTCCCACCAACCCCTACCTTTTTTCCACTTTAGACACACTTAATTACAACCAAAAACCTTATAAATTAGATTAGGCATGTCAAGAACAAGATCATCAAAACTACAAACATACTCTTTGACTCTTCGTGCCTTTAAGTACTATAACAAAAATATAGGAGTAAGAGAAAATGTGAACATGCCAAAAATGTGCCATCAACATATTAATAAAGTAATCCTAACACTCAACCATCTCTAACTATAGGGAAGAACATAAATTAACATGTTTGAAACTTAATTAATGAATATTTATGGCCTTTACTCCATTCAAAATGCAAGATGCAAGCTTAGAAATTAATAAGGTTTTCCAAGTCTCTCTCTTCGGATGTTAAATGCTATTACTGAGATAGAACTCTGTCCTAAACCTCTCTAGTGGATTTTAGTTCATTTAATGCTTTCTATTTTTCTTCATTATACTTGCACTTACAACTTTGTACATTTTTAAAATCATCACTAAGAATTCAGACCAACATGGTAGTTTACGCCTACCACTGGGACTTCCTAGAGTTTCGATTTTCAGTAATCTTTTGCAATTAGGTCCCCTACCTCATAGAGACCTTTCTTTTTTTTTGTAGCAAATATGGACCGTTAGTTTATCTTCTATTAGGGGGCGTGGATGCAATCACCACCGATGATCCTGAGATCATATTCGAAATCCTCCTCAAACAAGATGACATTTTCGCCTCAAGACCTAAGACCGTGGCGACAATTCATCTAGCAAGTGGAGCATCTCCCGAGTAATAAGAGATTGAAGTTGTTTGTAAATCATCGTGTCGACGAAGCTAACCATCTTGTTCGAGATGTGTGGAAAAGAATTCATGTTAGCAAATCGGTGAACTTGAGGGAGGTGTTAGGCGCTTTTTCGATGAACAATGTGACTAGGATGTTATTAAGGAAACAATACTTTGGAGCTGGGTCGATGAGGCCATAGGAAGCCATGGAATTCATGAACATCACACATGAATTGTTTTGGCTTCTAAGGTTGATCTACTTAGATGACTACCTCCCTATTTGGAGATGAATTGGTCTTTTTGGTTGTGAGGAAAAATTAGAGATGTGGAAAAAAAGGGTTGATGAGTTCCATAAGATAATTGAAGAGCATAGGAAGGTAATGAATGATCAAAATGGTGATGAGAAAGGTGAGATGAGTTTTGTAGACATCTTGTTATCTTTGCCTGGTGAAGATGGGAAGGAGCACATGGATGATGTAGAAATCAAAGCTCTCATTCAGGTCACACTTTCTCCAAGTTATTTATTTTCTTTCCTTATTATTCATTAATACACAAGTCACATTCTCTAAACCACACTTGATATGTCTAGAGATGCGCATGATATGCATGATTTTGCATTTAAATTCACAATAAAATACGGGTTATACATGTCTCGAGGTACATATAGTATATTTTAGCCTTATCCTTTATTATATGCAGGACATGATCGCAGCTGCGACGGACACATTAGCAGTAACCAACGAGTAGGCGATGGAGAAGGTGATCAAGCATCCACGTGTCCTCCGTAAAATCCAAGAGGAACTTAACGAGGTGGTGGACCCACACAGGATGGTAACCGAATCATACCTGCCCCACCTGACGTACCTTCTGTGAGTGGTCCGGGAGACATTCTGAATGTACCCAGCGGGCCCATTTTTAATCCCCCGCGAGTCAACCAAGCCCACTTTAATCAATGGCTACCACATCCCCGGAAGTACATGTGTCTTCATCAACACGTGCAGATTAGGTCAAAATCGCCGCGTCTAGGACAATGTGGAGGAGTTCCTCCCGGAGAGGCACCTTGTCACCACGACAGGCAGCGGGACCATAGGAAGGGGTCGAGATCAGCCACGGGGCAGAAATAAAGATCCTGCCGTTCAACGTTGGCAAGAGAAATTTCCCCGAGAGCTCTGCTCGGGGTGACATTATGCTGACAACCTTCAGCCTGATGAAATGCTTCACCTACAAAAACTCTACAGTCGAGCTAGAAGATGAAGGAGTGAAAGGCGGCGTATTAACTATCTCTATGGCTGGTGCTGTCATTACTGTATAATCTGTACTACCGGAGTGGCTGGTGTCGGTAGTGTAAGTGTAATAGTAGTTGGAGGAGTCGGTGTCTGCGATGGTGGTGCAAAACGTGTTGTCATCATGGCAATGAAATTAACTAACTGCTGTCCTTGAGGAGCAACTCAGACAGATAGCCTCTGATAATCCTCAGAAGATGGAATAGTAGGTTGGTTGCCACTAGTAACTACATCTCCGACGTTTGCATGGTTTGTAGCGATTGCAAGAGGTTGCACGGGCTGTCCACCTTGAGTTACGTGTGAGATGTTTATGGATTGCATGGGTATGCACGGGCTGTCCACCTCGAGCTATGAGCATAACATTTGCATGGTTCGCTTGTATTGCATGAAGTTGCATGAGTTGCCCACCTTGAGTTATGTGCATGAAATTTGCAAGGTTTGCATGAATTGCACGAGATACCTACCTCGAGATACGTACGTGATGATTGCATGAGTTGTCCACCTCGACATACGTGCGTGACGTTTGCATGGATTGCACGAGGTTGCACGGGTTGCCCACCTCGAGATACATGTGTGACGTTAGCATGGATTGCATGGGTATGCACGGGTTGTCCACTTTGAGATATGTGCGTGAAGTTTATATGGTTTGCATGGGTTGTCCACTTCATGATACATGCGTGACGTTTGCATAATTTGCGTTGATTGAACGAGGTTACACGACTTGTCCACGTCGAGGGATGTGCGTGACGTTTGCATGGTTTGCATGGATTGCACGAGGTTGCATGGGTCATCCACCTCGAGATATGTGCGTAAAGTTTCCATGATTTGCATGGGTAGCACAAGGTTGTATGGGTTTTCCACCTCGAGATATGGCGTGACACTTGCATGGTTTGCATGGATTCAACGAAGTTACACGAGTTTTCAACCTTGAAATATGTGCGTAGCGTTTGCATGGATTGCACGAGGTTACATGGGTTGTCCACCTCGAGACACGTGCATGACGTTTGCATGGTTTGCATGGATTGCATGAGTATGCATAGGTTTTCCACCTCGAGATATGTTAGTAACGTTGACATGGTTTTGCATGGATGGAACGAGGTTGCACGATTTTTCCACCTCGAGATACGTGTACGACGTTTGCATGGTTTGCTTGGATTGCATGAGTATGCACGGGTTGTGCACCTCGAGATATAAGCGTGATGTTTGCATGCTTTACATGGTTGCGTTAGTATACTTGGGTTGTCAACCTCGATATACATGTGTGATGTTTGCTTGATTTACATGGATTACATGAGTATACAGGGGTTGTCCACCTCAAGATATAAGCGTGACGTTTGCATGGTTTGCATGAGTTGCATTGATATTCATAGGCTGTCTACCTCGAGATACGTGTGTGACATTTGCATGGTTTGCATGGGTATGCATGTGTTTTCCACGTTGAGATACGTGCTCAATGTTTGCATGGATTGCACGTGGTTCCACGGGTTGTTCACCTCTAGATACATGCGTGACGTTTGCATGGATTACACGAGGTTGCACGGGTTGTCCACCTAAAGATACGTGCATGACATTTGCATGGTTTGCATGGCTTGGACGAGGTTTTCCACCTCGAGATATGTACGTGACGTTTGCATGATTTGCATGGGTATGCATGGGTTTTCAACCTCGAGATACATGTATGACGTTTGCATGAATTGAATGAGGTTGCGCGAGTTGTCCACCTCAAGATATGTGCGTGTCGTTTGCATGTTTGCATTGATTGCACAAGCTTGCATGGGTTGTCCACCTCGAGATAAATGCATGACTTTGATTGCACGAGCTTGCATGGGTTGTCCACCTCGAGATAAATGCATGACTTTGAATGGTTTGCATGGATTACACAAAGTTCCATATGTTGTCTACCTCGATATACGTGTGTGATTTTTGCATGGTTTGCATAGATTGCATGGATTTGCACGGGTTGTCCACATTGAGATACGTATGTGAAATTTGCACGGTTTGCATGGACACGAGGTTGCAAAGGTTGCCCACCTCGAGATACATGCGTGACGTTTGCATGGTTTGCATGGCTTGCATGAGGCTGTCCACCTTGAGATATGTGCGTGATGTTTGCATGATTTGCATGAGTATGCATGGGTTGTCAACCTTGAGATACGTGTATGACGTTTGTATGAATTGAACGAGGTTGCCCAGGTTGTCCACCTTGAGATATATGCATGTCGTTTGCATGTTTGCATTGATTGTACGAGCTTGCATGAGTTGTCCAGCTCGAGATATATGCGTGACTTTGAATTGTTTGCATGGATTGCACAAGGTTGCATGGTTTGTCTAGCTCAATATACGTGTGTGATGTTTGCATGGTTTGCATGGATTGCATGGATTTGTAGGGGTTGTCCACCTCGAGATACGTATGTGACGTTTGCATGGTTTAAATGGATTACACGAGGTTGGAAAGGTTGTCCACCTCAAGATACGTGCGTGACGTTTGCATGGTTTACATGGCTTGCATGAGGCTGTCCAAATCGAGATGTGTGTGTTTGCATGATTTTCATGAATACGCATAGGTTGTCAACCTCGAGATACGTATATGACGTTTGCATGAATTGACAAGGTTGTGTGGGTTGTCCACCTCGAGATATGTGCATGTAGTTTGCATGGATTGCACGAGCTTGCACGGTTTGCATGGATTGCACGAGCTTGCACGGGTAGGCCATCTTAAGATAAAGGCGTGAATTTGAATGGTTCCCATGGATTGCACGAGGTTGCACGGCTTGTCTACCTTGTGATCGGTGCGTGATATTTGCATGGTTTGCATGGATTGCTTGGATATACACGGGTTTTCCACCTCGCGATACGTGCATGACGTTTGCATGGTTTGCATGGGTTGCATTGGTATGCTCGGGTTGTCCACCTCAAGATACGTACGTGAATGTGAATGGTTTGCATGGATGGCACGAGCTTGCACGGGTTGTCCACCTCGAAATATGTGCGTGAAGTTTGCATGGATTGCATGGGTATCAGGAGTTGTCCACCTCGAGAAATGTGCGTAACGTTTGCGTGGTTTGCATGGGTAGCACTAGGTTGCATGGGTTGTCTACCTTGAGATACGTTCGTGATGTTTGCATGGTTTGCATGAATTGCATGGATATGCACGGGTTGTCCACCTCTAGATACGTGCATGACGTTTGCATAGTTTTAATGGATTACACGAGGTTGCACGGGTTTTCTACTTCGAGATACGTGCGTGACGTTCGTATGGTTTGCATGGCTTGCACGAGGTTGTTTACCTCGAGATATGTGCGTGACGTTTGCATGATTTACATGGGTATGCATGCGTTGTCAACTTTGAGCTACGTGTATTACATTTGAATGAATTGAACGAGGTTGCGCAGGTTGTCCACCTCGAGATATGTGCGTGTCCTTTGCATTGTTTGTATGGATTGCAAGAGCTTGCACGGGTTATCCATATTGAGATAAATGCGTGACTTTGACTGGTTTGTATCGATTGCATGAGGTTGCACGGGTTGTCTACCTCGAGATAAGTGCGTGATGTTTGCATGATTTGCATGGATTGCATGGAGATGCACAGGTTGTGCACCTCAAGATACGTGCGTGACGTTTGCATGGTTCGCATGGGTAGCATGGGTATGCACGGGTTGTCTAGCTCGAGATACGTGTGATCACGTGTTGTGCATGCCAAATATAACCCGCAATCGAGTTACTAACCACAAGGGTGTGGTAGTTGTAAATACGGGTCGAATCCACATGACTTGAGTTTTACTCCAAGTTAACTAAAAATGGGGGGTTTTCAGAAAGTTCAATGAAATAATTAACTAAACTAGCACAAATAAAAAGTTCGCAAAATTAATATCAATGAGAAGAAATCACCTAAGTCTAGAGTTCCACAAATCAGGATCAAGATTCAATGGCATTTAATGGTCCTCAATCATTCCAAAAAGTTATTAACTCAATTTCTCCTAGATTAGCTATGGAAAATCGACATCCGCCAGAAATTCTTAGTTCCCATAATCTCGATAGTCAGGACGTCCGCCACTAACTACTTCCTTAATTAATGTATAACCCTAGACATCCGCCAATTGGGTTTAATACACTAACCGCAATAATTTGGGTCTTTGGGAACACTAATCCTAAATAATCGGGTCGCATCCGCTACCGATTTAACCTAGATTCAATTGTTGCACACTCAAGTACCGAAAGGGTTTTACGGCAAACGGGTGAGTGTTTGTCACCTTATTGGTCCAAAAGCATAATTACACGGATACTAATAGTCCAAATAACTGTAGATTGTCCATCAAAAGCATGCACTGGCCACATACATACCCTAGAGCTAAAACATATTCTAATAGGAGAAATTAAACTAAATTAAATAATAAAATAAAAGATCTCACATAATATGCCATGAACCCATGATCCTGACTTGTTTCCCATTCGACCTAGGCAAGGAGTTGATTAGCCGAACATTGTCGTCGAAGAAAGTCTAATAGTCGGTCATTAAAATAATAAAACCTAAGTTCCTAATATATAAAACCAGGTCTCGGGAGGTGAGAGAAACTAATTTTAGGGGTTGGGGAGGTGACTAGTGCGCCGAGGAGCATCGTATGGTTGTTTTTGGCTCAAAAATAGGTGTCCGCCACGTGTCCGCAGCATATTAGTTGTTTCCTGCTGCCGCGCTGACGTGGCAACTTCTGATTGGCTGAGACAACTGCCGATGACGCTGTTGGAGTGGGTGAGAGTGACACGTGGCTGCACAAGAGACGGAGTGAGAGTCGTGCGAATTGAACAAAGATGTGGGAGACGGTGCTGACGCGTATCCCGAGGCAGATCAAAGAGCAGCTAAAGCAAGTGAAACGCTGTTGGTTTGTTAATGACGCGTGGCGCGACGTGATTGGTGAAGAGCTAATGAAGGCGGTGACGTGGCAGGCTCTCATTGGAGCAAAATGTAACTGTGACGTGCTATGTATGATGATCCACTATGTGGAGAACGCTGATTGGAAGAAGGCTGGTAGAATGACGTGGTTGTCCAGTGGTAGAGTAACATGTGGCGGTCTACTTGGTCTGCTGTCTCCTTTTCTACTTACCGCGCAACGCGTAACTCAAGGCAAACTGTCCGGCATCCGATCACTGCTATAAATACTTCATTTTGAGTATTTTTCCACCACGAATTCAACCGCGCACTCCGTTTCACCTAAAAATGACCAAAAAATATAATAAAATATATATTTTAGATAATTTGCATAATTCAATATACTAAAATAAACTACTAAATATATATAAATATTGACTTATCAACTTGCGTGACTTCGAATGGTTTGCATGGATTACATGAGGTAGCACGGGTTATCTACCTCGAGATACGTGTGTGATGTTTGTATGGTTTGCAAGGATTACATGGATATGCACGGGTTGTCAACATCAAGATACATGCGTGTCGTTTGCATGGTTTACATGGGTTGCATGGGTATGCACGGGTTGTCGACCTCGAGGTACGTGCATAGCGTTTGAATGGTTTGCATAGATTGCATGAGGTTGCACGAGTTGTCCACCTCGAGATATGTGCGTGTCATTTGCATGGATTGCATGCATATGCACGGGTTGTCCACCATGACATATGTGCGCAACGTTTGCATGGTTTGCATGAGTTGCATGGGTATGCATGAATTATCAACCTCGAGATATGTGCGTGATGTTTACATGATTTGGATGTGTTGCATGAGGTTGCACGGGTTCTCTTCCTCAAGATACGTTCGTAACGTTTTCATGGTTTTGCATTGATTGCATGAGTATTCACGGGTTGTCCGCTTAGAGATGCGTATATGACGTTTACATAGTTTGAATGGATTGCACGAGGTTACACGGTTGTCCATATCAAGATATGTGCGTGTCGTTTGCATGATTAGCATGGGTATGCAAAGGTTGCCCACCTCGAAATCCGTGAGTGATGTTTACATGGTTTGAATAGATTGCATGAGGTTGCACGAGTTGTCCACCTCGAGATACGTGCGTGACGTTTGCATGATTTTCATGGGTATCATGTGTTATCCACCTCGAGATACATGCATGACGTCTGCATGAATTGAACAAAGTTGCACGGGATGTCCACCTCGAGATATGTGCGTGATGTTTGAATGGTTTGCATAGATTGCATGAGGTTGCACGAGTTGTCCACATCGAGATACGTGCGTGAAATTTGAATGGTTTGCTTGGATTGCGTGGATATACACGGGTTATCCACTTTGAGATACATGCGTGACGTTTGCATCGTTTGCATGGGTTTGCAAGGGTTGTCCACCTCGAGATACATGCATGACGTTTGAATGGTTTGCGTGGATCTCACGAGGTTGCACGGGTTGCTCAACTCGAGATACGTGCGTGATATTTGCGTGGTTTGCATGGATTGCACGAGGTTGAACGAGTTGTCCACTTCGAGATATATGCGTGTTGTTTGCATGGTTTGCATGGGTTGAATGGGTATGTATAGGTTGTCCACCCCGAGATACGTGCATTACATTTTCATGGTTTTCATGGATTGCAAGAGAATGCATGGTTGTCCACCTCGAGATAAGTTGCTTGTTTTGCATGGATTGCACGAGGTTGCATGGGTTGTCTACCTCAAGATACGTGTGTGTCGTTTGCATAGTTTACATGGATTGAACAAGGTTGTACGGGTTGTCCACCTCGAGATTGAATGCGTTGTCCACCTCGAGATACGTGCATAACATTTGCATGGTATAAATGGGTACGCATGGGTTGTCCACTAGGAGATGTGGCGTGAGGTTTGCGTAGTTTGCATGGATTGCACCAGGTTGCATAAGTTTTCTACCTCGAGATATGTGCGTGACGTGTGCATGGTTTGCATGGACTGCACGTGGCTGCATGGGTTGTCCACCTTGGGATACGTGCGTGGTGTTTGAATGGTTTACATGGATCGCATAGGTATGCACGTGCTGTCCACCCCGAGATCCATTTGTATGATTTGCATATGTATGCATGGGTTGGCCACATCGAGATACGTGCGTGACGTTTTCATGGTTTGCAAGAATTGTATTTGTATTCATGAGTTGTCTACCTCAAGATACGTACGCGACGTTTGCAAGGTTTTCATGGATTTCACGAGGTTGCACGGTTTATCCACCTCGAGATACATGCGTAATGTTTGCATGGTTTGTATGAGTATGCATGGGTTGTCTCGAGTTGTCCCCCTCGAGATTTGTGCGTGACGTTTGCATAATTTGCATGGATTGAATGAGGGTGCACAGGTTGTACACTTCAAGAGATGTGTGTGACGTTTGCATGGATTGCATGATGTTGAACGGGTTGTCCACCTCGAGATACGTGCGTGACGTTTGTATGATTTGTATGAATTGCATGAGGATACACCGGTTGTCCACCTTGAGATATGAGCATAACGTTTGCATGGTTTGCATGAGTAGCACAAGGTTGCATGCGTTGTCCACCTCGAAATATGGCGTGACGTTTGCATGGTTTGCATGGATTGAACGAGGTTACACGGGTTGTCAACTTCTAGATTTGTGCGCAAAGTTAGCATGGTTAGCATGGATTGCACTAGGTTGACCTTGATATACGTATGTTCGTTTGCATGGTTTGCATGGTTTGTATGAGTATACACGGGTTGTCAACCTCGAGATATATGTGTGACGTTTACATGGTTTGCATAGGTATGCACGGGTTGTCGACCTCGAGATATGTGCGTTGCGTTTCCATGGTTTGCATAAATTGCATGAGTATGCACAGGTTGTCCACCTCAAGATATAATCGTGACGTTTGCATGGTTTGCATGGGTATGCACGGGTTATCCCCCTCGAGATACGTGCGTGACGTTTGCATGGTTTGCATGGATATGCACGTGTTGTCCACCTCGAGATAAATGTACGACGTTTGCATGGTTTCAATGGATTGCATGAGGTTTCACGAGTTCTCCACCTCAAGATACGTGCGTAACGTTTGCATAGTTTGGATGGCTTGCACGAGGTTGCATGGGTTATACACCTCGAGATACGTGCGTGATTTGCAAGGGTATGCATCGATTGTCTACCTCGAGATATGTGTATGACGTTTGCATAAATTGAATGAGGTAGCAAGGGTTGTATATCTCGAGATATGTGCCTGACATTTGCATGATTTGCATGGGTATGCATGGGTTGTCCACCTCGAGATACATGTATGACGTTTGTATGTATTGAACGAGACCTCGAGATATGTGCGTGTCGTTTGCATGGATTGCAGGAGCTTGCATAGGTTGTCCACCTCGAGATAAGTGCGTGGCGTTTGAATGGTTAGCATGGATTGCATGAGGTTGCACATGTTGTCCACCTCGAGATACGTGCGTGACCTTTGTATGGTTTGCATGCATTGCACGAGTTTGCACGGATTGTCCACATCGAGATATGTGCGTGTCTTTTTGCATGTTTTGCATGGGTTGCATGGGTATGCATGGGTTATCCACATCGAGATACTGCGTGACATTTTCATGATTTGCATGGATTGCAAGTGTATGCACAGGTTGTCTACCTTGAGATACGTTGCTTGTTTTGCATGGATTGCATGAGGTTGCATGAGTTGTCCACCTGAAGATATGTGCGTGACTTTTGCATAGTTTGTATGGATTGAACGAGGTTGTACGGGTTGTCCACTTCGAAATATGTGCGTGACCTTTGCATGGTTTGCATGAATTGGAAGAGGTTGCACGAGTTGCCCACCTTGAGATACTTTGCATGGATTGCATGAGATTGCATGAGTTGTCCACCTTGAGATACGTGTGTGACCTTTGCGTGATTTGCATATGTATGCATGGGTTGTCCACATCAAGATATGACGTGACGTTTGCATAATTTGCGTAGATTGAACGAGGTTGCACGAGTCGTCTACCTCGAGATATGTGCGTGACGTTTGCATGGTTTGTATGGATTGCACGTGGTTGCATGGTCGTCCACCTTGGGATACGTGCGTGATGTTTGAATGGTTTGCATGGATTGCATAGTATACACTGGTTGTCCACCTCGAGATACGTGTGTGACGTTTGTATGGTTTGTATGAGTTGTATAGGTATGCATGGGTTGGCCACCTCGAGATACATGCGTGACGTTTGTATGATGTAGTGCGCTACTTAGCCTTTGGGACAAAATTCTAAAGTCGAGAATTCTATTTTTCCCTTCAAATTTAGCTACCTAAACCTATTTAACACACTCTCTATTTGAATTTAATCAAAATAACACCTAAACCAGATACCAACCCTTCCAATTCAAATTTTAACAAAAACATTCAAAATTGAGTTTATTGAGAACTTAGAATATGGAGATGATGATTACTTAGGTTTGAATCCTCAAATTGCCCTCTAAAGTGTTGAATTCCGGCTCCTAAATCACCTCTCTTTCTCTATGAATTCAAAAATGAAATTTGATTTCATTTACAAGTATTGATCAAACCATCCTTATACATTAAGATGGGATTGATCTCTAGCCCTTAATCTCAATGTGTTTACGTATCTCGAGGTTTGTCTGATGGTTCTCCTTTAGCCACTTATCCTACTTACTCCTTCTCACTCAGTCCATGTGACACAAATTTTCTACTCATCTTGTTCCTAGATGTCTCCATGCACATCTCTAAACAAATCATATAGTTCCTAATTAATTTAACTAAACTTTAGGCCTTGATTTATTCTAATTTAATTGCACTAACTTAAGTCCATTTAATACATATGGTTAGAGTTTTATTTATCGACTACCCGGTACTCAGTGCCCCGCATCTCGACACACATTTCGAGGTACGCCATAGCCTATTGTTTTAATTTGAATTTACTTGGCCTATGGTCACATTACCCATTTTAATTGATTAACTAGTCATCCTGATATGGATTAGTCTCATCCTGACATGGATTAGTCTAGTTTCCTAGTGTATCCGTAGTTTTCTACTCACTACCCGTATTGACACGCCTTTCGAGGTGAACACCCATCGCATAAACTCGCTCGATAGCAACATACACACGTGTGGTGCAATATAATAATAATAATTTCAAACACCACATATATACAACCACCATCCATAAATAACTTATTTCCTCGGTTCTCATAACTGAGTCAATCGAGTTGTCCACGTAACACCCGAATTACGACCATTAATCTCCGAGATTAATGCTAATCCTAGTTTAATTAATTTGGGCCATTACATGGTGAGAATCTCTTAAGCTAGGTGGTACATAAACTAGGTACACACCTCTTTATGTCAAATTGAAACAAGTTCTGATTTTTGACTAATTTTAGATGGTAGATGATTAAGAATTTGCAATTGGTTTATATATTTAGATTCCTCTTTTGAAGCTAATAATCCAGGTATATTGAAGTTCTTAATTTGGATTTGAAATCATAAATATATGAAGTTTTGAAATTGTAAGACCAAAACTGAATTTCTGCATGTTGTATTAGGATTAGCCTATGTAATTTAGTCATAACTAGCTCATTTTAGATCTAAATCAATCCAAACTTGTGGAATTTGAAAGCTTAATCAAAGGGGAACAACTTTTCTTAGTTGGAGATGTTGTAATTCAAATAGTTTCATGTCCAAAAGTGCTATACAAATAGGTACTATCCGAAGTATAGTCTAGTCTGAGTGAAACATGCACACGCGTTTACTCTCTATTATTATTTACGCATGCAATAATCCATTTACAGTTGACTGTGTACATTCCACATGTTTATTTAATAGTATTTCTTGGATTTCCTTTACTTTATCATATGAATGCTTAGTGAATTTCCTTGGGATTTTACTTACTGGACTCGTCATTTGTTTTGTTGTGATGGCTGAGTGCAGATCCTTCTAACAGCAAAGGTAAGGGGATTCTTGGCGACTATCTCTGAGCTCGCCCACTGTTCGGCATACTACTCGTAGGTGTTTATTTTATCATTTTGTTATATATTTTGGGTTTATGGGAGACTGGTGAGACATATGTACTTGTTTATATTTACTTTTGTCGCCTTTTATATATAGTGTACTATTTCAGGTTTTCCATAGTAGGACTGATGCCTTATAAAACTTAAGAGTTAATGAAAATACATGTTAATGTTACTTTAAGACTTCCGTTGTAAAATACTGGTTATCTAATCGCAACTTTGAAATACACAAACAATTAGCAAGGCTATGACTTGAATAAGCTACATACACTTGAACTAAAGGAAATAAATTAAGATTAATGTGAATAATTGGTTCACTAAACTGATAACACACACGTAGACATAATTATCGAGACATGGGATAGACGGGTAGGTGTCGAACACGTGTACCAGGGCCACAAGGCGAAGAGCGCATGGAGAGACGACACCCCGAGGCGGCGGGGCCACCATTGATGGTATTAGAGCAAGGTCGATAATGCCTAAGAACTTGTTATTTAACCTGATACCAAATATGATATCAGAGCAAGGTCGAGTCTAGGGGATAAAGCGTAGTTTGTTCTTTAAGTGAAAGAGCATAAAAATTTGATAAATAAACTTTAGTTGTGGAAGCCCGATGTTATGACCTTAGAAATTTAGTTTGGAAGTGACGCGAGACAGGTAGAGTTAGAGTTATATACGTGTTATATTTTGTTATATATATGAAATACGTATATATATCGAGACTGATCCGGAGTACGCTTCTCGATGCAGATTATAGACGGACAGTCTGCTTTGCCTCGTGAGACTGGACAAACTAGCGATGTAGCTAGGGATTCCCTTTTACAAGTGAGTGTAGAGGATCGACTTTTAGCTCAAGAGACTCAGATGGTCGAGGCATTATGTTTATTACGGGATCAAACCTCCGCATTGACGATACTTGCTATAGCGATTGTGATACCTTAAGACCCAGTAGTAGTTATAGCACACACGGGGACATCCGTCACCCCGGTTGTTCCCTAGACACAAGTGGAGAGAGTAGCAATGGATACACATGCAGAGAGAGATACATCTATTGTTGTTCCACTTGTGACGCTGACTTCTACGCCTCCACCCACGACTATGGATCAGACGACTGCTACCAACACTACTATTACTAAGTCTTGTTTTGGCCTTAGATGCGAAGATGTTGAGAGAGTTCTTAAGATTTCAGCCATGCTTTTTCTACGGAGGCGGTGACCCTGAGTCAGCAGGGAAGTGGATAGTGTCCCATCAACATTTTAGTAAGCTCATGAGGAACGACGAGAGCATTCAGATTGTCTTTCTGGAGCATGCTTAAGAGGTCATGCAGCAGTCTGGTGGACCGCATAAACGGATACCCATCAAGAGCTGACGACATGAGCTAAGTTTAGAGAGTTATTCTAGGATCAATACATACCCATGGAGGTTAGGTTGCAATTGAGAGAGGAGTTTTTAACCCTGAGACATGCTAATCAGAAACTGATGCTGTATATGGAGCGATTCCAATATCTACATTAGTTTTCTACGGATGTAGCGGGGACAAAGCGACTACAAATATAATACTTCACTTGAGGAATGGATGACAAGATTGTTGTGCCAGTGGTGTCATCTCGAGCTCATACTCTATAGGAGATATTCGATCGAGCGTTGGTGCAAGAAACCTTCTTGATGTAGAGAGAGGATTGATGTATTATTGGGATGGAGGTACAGACTGCACAGACTTCTCGGTCAAGTCAGAGGCCAAAGATATGTGTATGACGTTTGCATGATTTGCATGGATTGCATGAGGTTGAACGGGTTTTCCAACTAAAGATACGTGCATGACGTTTGCATGGTTTGCATGGATTGCGTGGGTATGCATGGGGTTGTCCACCTTGACATACGTGCGTAACGTTTGCATGATTTGCATGGGTTGTGAGGCTATGTACGGGTTATCCACCTTGAGATATGTGTGTGACGTTTGCATGATTTGGATGGGTTGCGTAGGTATACACGGGTTGTCCACTTTGAGATATGTGCGTAACATTTACTTGGTTTGCAAGAATTAAATGAAATTGCACAGGTTGTCCACCTCGAGACATGCGTAACAGTTGCATGATTTGCATGGATTGCACGAGGTTGCACGGGTTACCCACATCGAGATATGTGCGAGACATTTGCATGATTTTCATGGGTTGCATGTGTATGCATGGGTTGTCCACCTCGAGATATGAGCGTGATGTTTGCATGATTAGCATGAGGAGGTTGCACGAGTTGTTCACCTCGAGATACATGCGTGATGTTTGCTTGGTTTGCATGGGTATGCATGGGTTGTCTACCTCATGATACGTACGTGATGTTTGCGATATTTGCATGAATTGTACGAGGTTGCATGAGTTGTCTACCTCGAGATATGTGCGTGACGTTTGCATGGTTTGCATGGATTGCATGAGGTTGCGTGGGTTGTCCACCTCGAGATACATGCGTGACATTTGCATGGTTTGCATGGGTATGCACAAGTTGTCCACCTCGAGAAACGTGCATGGTGTTGGTATGGTTTGTATGGATTTCACGAGGTTGCATGGGTTATCCACCACGAGATACGTGCATGATGTTTCCATGGTTTGCATGGATTGCACGAGGTTGCATGGGTTTTCCACCTCGAGATATGTGCGTGATGGTTGCATGGGTATGCACGGGTTGTCGACCTCGAGATATGTGCGTAATGTTTGCAAGGTTTGCATGGGTATGTATGGGTTGTCCACCTCGAGATACGTGCATGACGTTTACATGGTTTGCATTGATTGCATGAAATTGCACTGGTTGTCCACCTCGAGATATGTCCGTGACGTTATCATGGTTTGCATGTAGTGCGTAGGTATGCACGGGTTGTCCACCATGTGATAAGTGCGTGACGTTTGCATGGTTTGCATGGATTGCACAAGGTTGCTCGAGTTGTCAACCTCGAGGTACGTGCAAGCCATTTGTATGGTTTGCATAGATTGCATAGGTAGGCAAGGGTTGTCCACATCAAGATACGTGTGTGATGTTTGCATGCGTTAATTGGATTGCACGAAGTTGCACAAGTTGTCTACCTAGAGATACGTACGTGACGTTGCATGATTTGGATGAATTGCATGGGTATGCATGTGTTGTCCACCTCGAGATATGTGCGTAGCATTTGCATGGTTTGCATGGGTAGCACAAGGTTGCATAGGTTGTCCACCTCGAGGTAAGTGCATGTCGTTTACATGGTTTACGTGGATTACACGAGGTTGCACGGGTTATTCATCTCGAGATATGTGAGTGACGTTTGCATGATTTGTCCACCTCGAGATACGTGCGTGTCGTTATCATAGTTTCTCATGGATTGCACGAGGTTGCATGAATTGTTTGGGTATGCACCGATTGTCTACCACGAGATATGTGCGTGACATTTGCATGGTTTACATGGATTGCATGGATATGCATGGGTTGTCCACCTCGAGATACATGAGTTGTGTTTGAATGGTTTGCATAGATTGCACGAGGTTGCACAGGTTGTTCACCTCGAAATACGCGCGTGACATTTTCATGGTTAGCATGGATTGCTTGAGGTTGCATGAGTTTCTTGGGTATGCACGGGTTATCCACCTTGAGATACGCGCAAGACGTTCATAAGGTATGGATGGATTGCACGATGATGCACGAGTGTCCAACTCGAGATTCGTACGTGACATTTTAATAGTTTGCATAGATTGCACGAGGTTGCACGGGTTGTCCACCTCTAGGTACGTGCGTGATGTTTGTATGACTTGCATAAATTGCATGCTTAGGCACGAGTTGTCTACCTAGAGATACGTGTGTCACATTGCATGATTTGGATGAATTGCATGGGTATGCATGGGTTGTCCACCTCGAGATATGTGCGTAGCATTGACATGGTTTGCATGGGTAGCACAAGGTTGCATAGGTTGTCCACCTCGAGGTAAGTGCATGATGTTTTGCGTGGTTTGCGTGGATTACACGAGGTTGCACGGGTTGTTCACCTCGAGATACGTGCGTAACATTTGCATGATTGGCATGGATTGCACAAGGTCACATGATTTATCCACCTCGAGATATGTGCGTGTCATTGGCATAGTTCGCATGTATTGCACGAGGTTGCATGGATTGTTTGGGTATGCACAGATTGTCTACCACGAGATATGTGCGTGACGTTTGCATGGTTTACATGGATTGCATGGATATGCATGGGTTGTCCACCTCGAGATACATGAGTTATGTTTGAATGGTTTCCATGGATTGCACGATGTTGCACTGGTTGTTCACCTCGAGATACGCGCGTGACATTTGCATGGTTAGCATGGATTGCATGAAGTTGCATGGGTTTCTTGGGTATGCACAGGTTATCCACCTTGAAATACGCGCAAGATGTTCATAAGGTTTGGATGGATTGCACGAGGTTGCAAAAGTGTCCCCCTCGAGATACGTACGTTCATAAGGTCTGAATGGATTGCACGAGGTTGCAAGGGTTGTCCACCTCGAGGTACGTGCGTGATGTTTGTATGGCTTGCATGGATTGCATGGGTAGGCACATGTTTTCTACTTGGAGATACGTGCGTGACGTTTGCATGCGTTGAATGGATTGCAAGGGGTTGCATGAGTTTTTCACCTCAAGATACGTGTGTGATGTTTGCATGATTTGCATGAATTGCATAAATATGCATGGGTTGTCAACCTCGAGATATGTGCGTAATGTTTGCATGGTTTGCATGGGTAGCACAAGGATGCATGGGTTGCCCATCTAGTTTTAAGTGCATGACGTTTGCATGGTTTGCATGTATTACACGAGGTTGCACAGGTAGCTCACCTCTAGATACGTGCGTTACGTTTGCATGGTTCACATGGATTGCACGAGGTTGCATTGATTGTTCACCTCGAGATACGTGCGTGACGTTTGTATGGTTTGCTTGGATTGCGAAGGTATGCATGGGTTTACCACCTCGAGATACATGATTTACGTTTGAATGGTTTGCATGGATTGCACAAGGTTGCATGAGTTGTCCACCTCGAGATACGCACGTGATGTTTGCATGGTTAGCAGGGATTGCCCGAGGTTGCATGCATGGGTTGTTCGGGAATGAACGAGTTGTCAGCCTCGAGGTACGTGCATGACATTTACATGATTTGCATGGATTGCACGTGGATGCACGATATTCTACCTCGAGATATGTGCGTGACGTTTGAATGGATTGCACGAGGTTGGACGATTTTCCCAGCTCGAGATACGTGTGTGAAGTTTCCATGGTTTGCATGGGTTACATGGGTATGTGCGGGATGTCCCCCTCGAGATATGTGTGTGACGTTTGCATGGATTGCTTGAGTATGCAAGGGTTGTCTACCTTGACATATGTGTGTGACGTTTGCATGGGTTGCATGGGTATGTACGTGTTGTCCACCTCAAGATATGTGAATGATATTTGCAAGGATTGCACGGGTTCTCCCCTCGAGATATGTGCGTGATGTTTGCATGATTTACATGGATTATACGAGGTCGCATGGGTTGTCCACGTCGAGTACGTGTGTGACGTTTGCATGGTTTGCATGGATTGAACGAGGTTGCAATGGTTGTCCACCTCGAGATTTGGCGTGACGTTTGAATGGTTTACATGGATTGAACGAGGTTGCACGGGTCGTCCTCCTCGAGATATGTGCGTGCCGTTTGCTTGGTTTGTATGGGTTGCATGGGTGTGTAAAGGTTGTCCACCTCGAGATACGTGCGTGATGTTTGTATGATTTGCATGGATTACACGAGGTTGCACGGGTTGTTCAACTCGGATATGTGCGTGATGTATGCATGGTTTACATGGATTGCACGAGGTTGAATGGGTTGTCCTCCTCGAGATATGTGCTTGTTGTTTGTATGGTTTGCATGAGTTGAATGGATATGCATGGGTTATCCACCCAGAGATACGTGCGTTTCATTTTCATGGTTTGCATGGATTGAAAGAGTATGCACGGTTGTCCACCTCGTGATACATTGCTTGTTTTGCATGGATTGCATGAGGTTGCATGGCTTGTTTACCTCAAGATATGTGTATGACGTTTCCATTGTTTGTATGGATTGAACAAGGTTGTATAGGTTGTCTACCTCGAGATATGTGCGTGACGTTTGCATGGATTGCACGAGGTTGCATGGATTGTCCACCTAGAGATACGTACGTGACGTTTGAATTGTTTGTATGGATTGCACGAGTTGTTCATCTCGAGATACGTGCGTGACGTTTGCATGGTATGCATGGGTACGCATAGGTTGTCCACTGGGAGATATGGCGTGATGTTTGCATGGTATGCATGGGTATGCATGGATTGTCCACTAGGAGATATGGTTTGACGTTTGCATAGTTTGCATGAATTGAACGAGGTTGCACGGGTTGTCTACCTCTATTTTTGTGCGTGACGTGTGCATGGTTTGCATGGATTACACGAGGTTGCACAGGTTGTCCACCTTAAGATACGTTCATGACATTTGCATGGTTTGCATGGCTTGGACGTGGTTTTCCACCTCGAGATATGTGCGTAACGTTAGCATGATTTGCATGGGTATGCATGGGTTTTCAACCTCAAGATACAAGTATGACGTTTGCATGAATTAAACAAGGTTGCGCGGGTTGTCCACCTCGAGATATGTGAGTGTCGTTTGCATGTTTGCATTGATTGCACGAGCTTGCATGGGTTGTCCACCTCGAGATAAATGCGTGACTTAGAATTGTTTGCATTGATTGCATAAGGTTGCATGAGTTGTCTACCTCGATATACGTGTGTGATATTTGCATGGTTTTGCATTGATTGCATGGATTTGTATGGGTTGGCCACCTCGAGATACGTATGTGACGTTTGCATGGTTTACATGGATTACACACGGTTGCAAATGTTGTTCACCTCGAGATACGTGCGTGACGTTTGCATGGTTTGCATGGCTTGCATGAGGTTGTCCACCTCGAGATACATGTATGATGTTTGCATGAATTGAACGAGATTGCGCGGGCTGTCCACCTCGAGATATGTACGTGTAGTTTGCATGGTTTGCATGGATTGCACGAGCTTGCACGTGTTGGCCACCTCGAGATAAATGCGTGACTTTGAATGGTTTGCATGGATTGCACGAGGTTGCACGACTTGTCTACCTCGAGATCCGTGCGTGATATTTGCATGATTTGCATGGATTGCTTGGATATGCACGGGTTGTCATCCTCATGATACGTGCATGACGTTTGCATAGTTTGTATGGATTGCATTGGTATGCTCAGGTTGTCCACCACAAGATACGTACAAGAATTTGAATGGTTTGCATGGATTGCACGAGCTTGCACGAGTTGTCCACCTCGAAATATGTGCATGAAGTTTGCATGGATTACATGGGTATGCAGGAGTTGTCCACCTCGAGATATGTGCGTAACGTTTGCGTGCTTTACTTGGGTAGCACTAGGTTGCATGGGTTGTCTACCTTGAGATACGTGCGTGATGTTTGCATTGTTTGCATGAATTGCATGGATATGCACGGTTTGTCCACCTTGAGATACGTGCATGACGTTTGCATAGTTTTCATGGATTTCACTAGGTTGCACGGGTTGTCTACTTCGAGATACGTGCGTGAGGTTTGTATGGTTTACATGGCTTGCACGAGGTTGTCCATCTCGAGATATGTGCGTGACGTTTGCATGATTTACATGGGTATGCATGGGTTGTCAACTTTGAGCTAAATGTACTACATTTGAATGAATTGAACGAGGTTGCGCAAGTTGTCCACCTCGAGATATGTGTGTGTCCTTTGCATGGTTTGTATGGATTGCAAGAGCTTGCACGGGTTGTCCATATCGAGATAAATGCGTGACTTTGACACGTTTGTGTCGATTGCACGAGGTTGCACATGTTGTTTACCTCGAGATAAGTGCGTGATGTTTGCATGATTTGCATGGATTGCATGGAGATGCACATGTTGTGCACCTCAAGATACGTGCGTGATGTTTGCGTTGTTCGCATGGGTAGCATGGGTATGCACAGGTTGTCTACCTCGAGATACTTGTGTGACTTTGAATGGTTTGCATGGATTGCATGAGGTTGCACAGTTGTCTACCTCGAGATACGTGCGTAATGTTTGCATGGTTTTCCATGGATTACATGGATATGCATGGGTTGTCAACCTCAAGATACGTTCGTGTCGTTTGCATGTTTGCATGGGTTGTATGGGTATGCACGGGTTGTCGACCTCGAGGTACGTGCGTAGCCTTTGAATGGTTTGCATGGATTGCACGAGGTTGCATGACTTGTCCACCTAGAGATATGTGCGTTTCATTTGCATGGATTGCATGAATATGCACGGGTTGTCCACCTCGACATATATGCGCAACGTTTGTATGGTTTGCATGGGTAGCATGGGTATGAATAGGTTATCAATCTCGAGATATGTGTGTGACGTTTACATGATTTGGGTGTGTTGCATGAGGTTGCATGGGTTTTCTACCTCGAGATACGTGCATAATGTTTTCATGGTTTTGCATGGATTGCATGAGTATTCACGGGTTGTCCACTTAGAGATGCGTATATGACGTTTACATAGTTAGAATGGATTGCATGAGGTTGCATGGGTTGTCCAACTCGAGATACGTGCGTGACGTTTGCATGATTAGCATGGGTATGCAAGGGTTGTCCGCCTCAAAATCTGTGCGTGACGTTTACATGGTTTGCATAGATTGCATGAGGTTGCACGAGTTGTCCAGCTCGAGATACGTGCGTGACGTTTGCAAGATTTGCATGGGTATGCATGTGTTATCCACCTCACGATACATGCATGACGTCTGCATGAATTGAACAAAGTTGCACGGGATGTCCACTTCGAGATATGTGCGTGACGTTGGAATGATTTTTATAGATTGCATGAGGTTGCACGAGTTGTCCACATCGAGATACGTGCGTGAAGTTTAAATGGTTTGCTTGGATTGCGTGGATACACACGGGTTATCCACCTCGAGATATATGTGTGACTTTTGCATGGTTTGCATGTGTTTGCAAAGGTTGTCTACCTCGAGATACGTGCGTGACGTTTGAATGGTTTGTGTGGATTGCACGAGGTTGTACGGGTTTTTCAACTCGAGATACGTGCATGATATTTGCAAGGTTTGCATGGATTGCACAAGGTTGAACGAGTTGTCCACTTCGAGATATATGCGTGTTGTTTGCATGGTTTGCATGGGTTGAATGGGTATGCATGGGTTGTCCACCCCGAGATACGTGCGTTACATTTTCATGGTTTGCATGGATTGCTAGAGTATGCATGGTTGTCCACCTCGAGATAAGTTGCTTGTTTTGCATGGATTGCACGAGGTTGCATGGGTTGTCTACCTCAAGATACTTGTGTATTTTTTGCCTGGTTTGTATGGATTGAACAAGCTTGCATGGGTTGTCTACCTCAAGATCCGTGTGTGTTTTTTGCCTGGTTTGTATGGATTGAACAAGGTTGTACGGGTTGTCCACCTCGAGATTGCATTAGTTGCCCACCTCGAGATACCTGCGTGACATTTGCATGGTATAAATTGGTACGCATGGGTTGTCCACTAGGAGATACGGCGTACGGTTTGCATAGTTTGCATGGATTGAACGAGGATGCATAGGTTGTCTACTTCGAGATATGTGCGTGACGTGTGCATGGCTTGCATGGATTGCACGTGGTTGCATGAGTTGTCCACCTTGGGATACGTGCGTGGTGTTTGAATAGTTTACATGGATTGCATAGGTATGCATGGGCTGTCCACCTCGAGATACGTTTGTATGGTTTGCATATGTATGCATGGGTTGGCAACCTCGAGATACGTGCGTGAAGTTTCATGGTTTGCATTAATTGCATGTGTATGCACGGGTTGTCTACCTCGAGATACGTACGTGACGATTGCAAGGTCTTCATGGATTGCACGAGGTTACACGGTTTATCCACCTCGAGATACGTGCGTTACGTTTGCATGGTTTGTATGAGTATGCATGGGTTGTCTCGAGTTGTCCCCCTCGAGATACGCGCGTGACATTTGCATTGGTTGCATGGATTGCACGAGGTTGCACGAGTTATTTATCTCGAGATACGTTCATGGCATTTGCATGGTTTGCATGGGTATGCATTGTTGTCCACTTCGAGATACGTGAGTATCATTTGCATGGTTTACATGGATTGAATAAGGTTGCACAGGTTGTTAACCTCGAGATATGTACGTGATGTTTGTATGGTTTGCGTGGATTGCACTTGGTTGCACGGGTTTTCCACCTCGGGATACGTGTGTGATGTTTGTATGGTTTGCATGGATTGCATAGGTATGCACGGGTTTTCCACCTCAGGATATTCGCGTGACCTTTGTATAGTTTGCATGGTTGCATGGGTACACGGGTTGTCTACCTCGTGACACGTGTGTAGCATTGGCATGGTTTGCATGGATTACACGAGGTTGCACAGGTTGTCTACCTTGAGATCCGTGCGTGATATTTGTATGGTTTGCATGGATTGCATTAGTATGTATGGGTTGACCACCTCGAGCTACGCGCGTGATGTTTGCATGGTTTGCGTGAATTGCACGAGATTCCTATGTCATGCTTAATGTTTGCATGTTTTGCATGAATTGCACGAGATTGCATGGGTTGCCTACCTCGAGATACGTGCATGACAAAAATGTGGCATATGAGCGTGGTCCCGTTGGTGGTGTTGTGGAGCCTAAGGCCTCGGCGCCGTGGGCCATACTTTGAAAAAATTGAGAAATTAAAATAAGAATCACGTCGTGGGTTATGAATGGGACGTGGGCCTGCGAACTAAGAAAGTGCTAGGATTTGTCTAAGACTTAAATTAATATATTTTGAGCCAATTTTGTAGATTTATCTGGTCAACACTAGTAGGAGGCGCGAAACGTCAATAAAGAATTAGAAAACAATGACGAGGGTAAGTGAGACTTGTTTATTTATTAATTATGCTATGAAATATAGTATTATTAGCTCATGTAGTTTATGGACTGAGTTTGGAGCACTGTACTGTGACTCGTGGTATTTACTATTTTTCAATCTAAATATTGCAAAACGAAAATGGTTGCGGTAATGAAAATATAAAGAGGAAAGTGGATAAGTATCGACATCTTATAAGAAAAGTCACAAGACGTGGGTACATTAAATCTTCATTTCTCGTTAGTTGGAAATCGTAGACATCTACTTTGTTTTTGTCCCACCAACCCCTACCTTTTTTCCACTTTAGACATTCTTAATTCTATCCAAAAACCTTATAAATTAGATTAGGCATGTTAAGACTATGATCATCAAAACTACAGACATACTTTTTGACTCTTCGTGCCTTTAAGTACTTTAACAAATATAAAGGAGTAAGAGAGAAATGTGAACATGCAAAAACCATGTCATCAACATATTAATAAAGTAATCCTAACACTCAACCATCTTTAACTATAGGGAAAAACATAAATTAACATGTTTGAAACTTAATTAATGAATATTTATGGGACTTTACTCCATTCAAAATGAAAGATGCATGTCTAGAAATTAATAAGGTATTTCATGGCTCTCTCTTCGGATGTTAAATGCTATTACTGAGATAGAACTCTGTCCTAAACCTCTCTAATGGATTTTAGTTCATTCAATGCTTTTCTAATTTGCTTCATTATGCTTGCACTTACATCTTTATACATTTTTAAAATCATCACTAAGAATTCCCACCAGCAAGGTAGTTTACGCCTACCAACAGGACCTCTTAGAGTTCCGATTTTCGGTAATCTTTTGCAATTAGGTCCCCTGCCTCATAGAGACCTTGCTTCTTTTGTAGCAAACAAGATGACATTTTCACCTCAAGAGCTAAGACTGTGGCGACAATTCATCTAGCTTATGGTTGCGGTGATGTAGCACTGTTAGGCTCGCAATGGAAACACATGAGAAGAATATGCATGGAGCATCTCCTAAGTGCTAACAGATTAGAGTTATTTGTAAATCATCGTGTCGAAGAAACTAACCATCTTGTTTAAGATGTGTGGAAAAGAACTCATATTAGCAAATTGGTGAACTTGAGGAAGGTGTTAGGCGTTTTTTTCGATGATTAATGTGACTAGGATGTTATTAGGGAAACAATACTTTGGAGCTGGGTCGGCGGGGCCAGAGGAAGCCATGGAATTCATGAACATCACACATGAATTGTTTTGGCTTCTAGGGTTGATCAACTTAGGTGACTACCTCCCTATTTGGATATGGATTGATCCTTTTGGTTGTGAGAAAAAAATGAGAGATGTGGAAAAAAAGGTTGATGAGTTCCATAAGAAGATAATTGAAAAGCATAGGAAAGTAAGGAATGATCAAAATGGTGATGAGAAAGGTGAGATGGATTTTGTAGACATATTTTTATCTTTGTCTGGTGAAGATGGGAAGGAGCACATGGATGATGTAGAAATCAAAGCTCTCATTCAGGTCACACTTTCTCTAAGTTATTTATTTTCTTTCCTTATTATTCATTAATACACAAGTCACATTCTCTAAACTACACTTGATACGTCTAGAGATGCGCATGGCTTGCATGATTTTGCATTTAAATTCATAATAAAATAAGGGTTATACATGTCTCGAGGAACATAAAGTCTATTTTAGCCTTATCCTTAGCTATGTGTAGGACATGATCGCAGCTGCGACGGACACGTCAGCGATGACCAACGAGTGGGCCATGGCGGTGGTGATCAAGCATCTACGTGTCCTCCGCAAAATCCAAGAGGAACTCGACGAGGTGGTGGGCCTACACTGAATGGTCACTGAATCAGACCTGCCCCACCTGTCGTACCTACTGTGCGTTGTCTGGGAGACATTCCGAATACACCCGGTGGGCCCATTTTTAATCCCCCACAAGTCAACCAAGCCCACCATAATCAACGGCTACCACATCCCTGGAGGCACACATGTCTTCATCAACACACACGGATTAGGCCGAAACCGCCGCGTCTGGGACAATGTGGAGGAGTTCCTCCCGGAGAGGCACCTTCTCACCGCGACGAGCAGCGGGACCAGAGGAAGAGTCGAGATTAGCCACGGGGCAGACTTCAAGATCCTGTCGTCTAGCGCCGGCAAGATGAAGTGCCCTAGAGCGCCGCTTGGGGTGGCATTTGTGCTGACGGCGTTGGCGAGGTTATTCCATTATTTTTATTGGGCGCCACTGCACGATGGTATTGATACGAAGGAGGTTTATGGCATGTCCATGCGTAAGGCTAAGCCATTGGTAGTCGTGGCCACGCCGAGGCTGGCAACTCATATGTACCACTCGTTTTGAGTCTCTCTTTCTAAACTATATGGCTGATTTTGTTAAATGAAAAAACTAAGTGGCTGTATTACTAATTAATTGTTTTTTTTAATTTTAATTTTGATAAAAAAAATTTGTATTCAATACTTCATTCAACACTGAGATTATTGAGTAAAATCATAGCTACCTCATCAAGAAGTTGATTTCATATATTTGATCATTTGACTTCCGTATGTACGGGAAAGTCATGTCATCACATGAGCAGCTCCGTTTCTTATCTACGAACGCTGAACTCCAAAAAATCAAATATATATACATAGGAACTGTTTTTGTGGGAAGCTCTCACAACCTGACATGTGACATTATGATGTCATAATTAATATTTTATAAGAAAAAACAAAAAACACAAGCCATTGATATTCTCACACTTAAGTAAGGGGTATGATGGTAAAATCTAATTTTCCAATTTTTTAATTATTTTTTTTATTTTTATCACAATTTACAACGTCTAAATTTCTATCTTTCTCTCTCTGTTTGCATTATAGATTTTCTTTTGATTTATAAATATATGTTGGGGTATGTGCCCTAGGCTAATTCTGTAAACGTTGTTTAACTATTATAAGTAGATGCATGTTTCTTTTATTATAGTATCCATAGATAATTAATGTATTATTCTAAGGGTGTGTTTGATAGCAAAAAAAATCTTCAATGAGAAAAAACTTTTTTTAGCAAATTTTCTCGAGAGAATTTTATAAAGAAAAGTTTCTCATAGTTGTTTGATTGCACGAGAAAGAATTTTCTTTTATGGTTCAATCCGTGTGCGCATCTAAATCATCGTCGATGTCAGGCGGCTCGACGATGATGTTGGTGACGAAGCCGGAGACGAAGAGAGAAAGAAAGAGTGTGTATCCGCGAAAGAGTAGTAGATGCCAAGTTTGTTTGGGTGGAAGAAATGATCAGTTCGTGAGAGAGATGGAGAGATTTTCAATTTTCCACGCTAAAAGATGAGAAAATAAATGAGGAAAATATGGGGATGTGGTTTTTTTTCTCAATGCAGTTACAAAGTTATCAAACAGTGGAAAAAAACGGTTACATAAAAAAAGTAGACAAATTTTTATGATTTTTTTCATTTTCTTTGCTATCAAACACACCATAAGTGTCCATAGTCAGTTATTATTGTTGGAACAATAATAAATTAAGACTAGTATGAGTCTTGTTTGATAATCATGTGATGATTACGTGTATACGGATACGGATCAAGATTATGGGTATCTATTGGGAACAGTGCTTGACCGACCTGCTTTGAGAACATTACATGGTCAATGCCATAAGTGATTCTCATGAGAGTTATATCATTTAGTCCTTTGACTTGAGATCACCAGAGACTCCAACATTAGGATCACAATGATTTGATACAATCAACCGTTATCTTTAACTGGATGATTATAAATATTGTGATTGGTTATTGTTCGACTAATGTGTGGATGTTGTGTGATCAAGATGGAATTTGTCCCTCTCTTTTAAAAAGAGATATCAATTGGGCCCCTCGATATGTTAGACTGATAAATGGTTATGTCTAGTGAATTGATTGGATCAATTTCATTTGACAATTTTAGTCTATTCGGAGATCGAGACTAGTAGATTGAACTATAAGGGTGACATTCCATGTCTTATGTTCAATCAAAAGATATCGCGTGACAAAGAGATATGATATACACTGTCTATTAGGTTGTATCGATTTATTGATCTTCATGCTACTTGGGTAGTCATAATGCCTTGTGTACCAAAATGGTTTTGGTTCACTGCCAACGTTGTAGGAACCTATTGGATCGCACACAAAGAATGAATTTGCGCGATTTAATATTGTCTAGGTTAATGAATTTTATTTGATAAAATTCATTTTGAAGATTCTAATTAAATGTCATAGTTTGACTAGGATTCAAGATTCTCATACATTTCTAGTGTGACTAGAAATTTTGTCTCTTAGTAAATCCTATTTTGAATATGACTCTAATTGGAATTATAATATGACTTTAATTCTTATTTTAGTTTTAGATAAATTACAACTCTTATTGCATTAGTAATTATAGATTATCTATGACTCTATCCTTTTTAGAGTTGGAATTTATCTAGGACTCTATTTGAAGTGTGACTAGGAGATGAAGTTCTTTTACAACTCGACCTAGTGTACTATAAATAAGACATTAGGGTCACAATTGTTGTATTGAATTCTTGAGAGAGATTTTTCCTAGAGAATTTCTGTCCTAGGATTTTTGGGGCTAGCACTTCATGATCGTCTGTTCGTGTGTGGATTTCTGATAGAGGACGTTCGTCTCTCGCAGCGTCTTAAAAGAATCGATCAATACCAAACAAGGCAGACATGGAGTTATTCTTGCTAATGTATGATTTTTATTGGCACATCAATTTAATGGAATCAATAGAATCTTTTTTCGGGGATGTTCGAAAAGGTTTCTAAAACTTCCGCTGCACATGATCCCCGAAACCCAACAGTGGTATCAGAGCCAGTAGGCATGATTTAATTAAATTGAAATGTGTCCTTATTTTGATATACATGATATATAAGTCAATCATGATATTTTATATATGGTTGCATCATTGCGTTTAATTGAATTAATCTATATGCAAAAGTGTGAAAGTATCGGCATGATGTTGTTGATGTAGTCGCACCGTCACACACATACATGCACAAAATGGGTGCGTATCAAATTTGGCGGACAAGATCTCACTATTTGTGTACATATATATGTGTAATTTAATATTTTGGCGGTTGTATTGGATATGAAAGCTATGATATTGATAAAAAAAAATATGTATATATCAAGATTAAATAGGGATTTATTGAAGGTGGGAATCAATCCCTGGTTCTCCATGTTATTCCAGTGACTTAGCCATTCCCGCTATCCATTCCAAGTTGTAAGAGGATTACCAAATAAAAATTAAAAGGCAAATATGTTTGTAATAGGATTACAAAATAGAATAAAAGGAGGACTTTTGTCCATAGTAGGATTCGGTCCCTAGTCATCCAACCCGTTGGAATGCCTTAACCAAGCAAACCAACTTGTAATAGGATTACAAATCAAAATTAAAGTACAAATCTGATTGTAATAGGATTATAAAATACAATAAAGGAATTTTGTTGAGAGTATGATTCGATCCCCAGTCCTCACGCATATTAGAGTGCCTTAGCCATCCAGGCTAGCGAGCCAAGCTGTAATAGGATTACAACTCTGTTTATATTAATTGGGCTATATGTTAATTGAAACAAGTTTGAACTAATTAATTGGATGGGGTTATTGTTCATCAATTGGATTGATTGGCACCCATTAATATTAATGATTAATTTAGTTAGAAGGTGTTTTAATTGAATTAATATCAATTTAAATTAGTGGGACTATTATTAATATTAATTAAAAATTTTAATTAAAAGAGATTTTAATTAAATAGAGTCCGATAAAAATTATATTGAGATATATTTAATTAATGAGATTAATGAAAATATAATATTTCATGCACTTGAAAAATTTTAAGGTATTTAATTTCCTTGATTTTTTTATGATGCCTTGTTGATATATGAAGATGTTTATTCTTGTTTTATATAAATGATCTTTATTCTATGCACATTGGGTATATATGATATTCCATAATTAAATAGATGCTAGAATTAATCATTGTAAAAATACTACATGGATCATAAAACTTGATAAAAACCCCTCGAATAGAATTTTAAGTTAATGCCACCCATTTTAAACATTTGTCAAGTCCTCGATCATAACAATACGGGTCTGCCTTCACAGGGTGTATCGTGTTATCTTGGTGAGACAAGCTGGGTAACGGTTACTTGGATGTTTTAAATTGGTTTGGCTTAATAAAGCTATCAAAACGGTTTTGGGCTTTAGGCATAGATGAGATGTAACATGTTGTGACATATGATGTATGGGTCTCATAAAGAACCTAAGAGTTTGTTAGGGTATGTGCCATAGGAGGTCAATCTACAAACATTGTTTATCTTATAATTTTAGTTAATAAAATAGAGATTTTATTTGTTGTTTTATTATAAGTGATTGCATGTTTACCTTATAGTAAGATCCATGGGTATTTGTTGAAATATCCTATGTCCCTAGTCGGTCATTATACTGGGAACTATAATGAATTAAGGATACGAATCAAGATCATGAATACTTATTATGGAATAAGATATTGGACCGACCCGCTATGAAAATACCACATGGATTAAGTCATAGGTGTTACTCATGATAATTATATCATTTAGTCTTTCGACTTGAGATTACCATAGACTTCAATATTAGGAGCATGATAATTTGACAAAATCAAATGTTTTCTATAACCGAACAATTATAAAGATTGTGATTGGTTACCGTGTGAATAATATGTGAAGGTGTGTAATCAAGATAGAATTTGTCACTCTCGTATAGAGAGATATCAGTGGATCCCTCGATAAGATAGACTGATAATGGCCAAGTCCATGTGAATTGATATGATCAATGTCACTTGGATGTTTTTCAGTTTACCTAAAGATCGAGACTAGTACGATTGAACATTAAAGGTGACATTTCATGTCTTATGTTTAATCAAAGGATATCGCACGACAAAAGGATATGATATACGTTATTAATTAGGTTGTATCGATGTTGATATTCATGCTACTTGGGTAGTCATAATGCCTTGCTAGAGACCGCTTATGACTTGTATACCAAAATGGTTTTTGGTTCACTACCAACGTCACATGAACCTATTGGGTCGCACACAAAAAATGAATTTGCAAAATTTCAATTGGTCAAGAGTAATGAATTTTATATGATAAAATTCATGACATAAAAGCCCTTACGATTTGTTATATAATAACTTATTAATAGGGGCGTATGTGTAATTTGCTTAAACTACATAAATATAATAGTTGTATTACGAATATAACTTTAAGTGAGGGTTTATCTACACATATAAATAAAGGGTGGATCCCTAAAAATAAAATAAGATTTCGTTTTACAATTTTTCGAGTTCTCTGGATTTAGGGAAAGAAAGAAAAATTGTTTTTCAATCTCTCTTGGGGATAACACTCCAAATTGTGGTCATTGTTCGTGTGTGGATTTCTGATAGAGGACGTGCACTTGAACGTCTTGAAAATAGAACAATCAAAAGGAAATCACATAATAAGGTATGATTTACTTTCGTAGATTTAGTTTAATGGAACTTATTTTCGATCCTGTTAGGGTTTTTCAATTTTTTTTGAATTTTCCGCTGCGTATGAACCCCAAAAACCCAACAAAGTTGCATATGATACAATTGGTAATGTTTGCTTACCTAAATAACTTGATTTTGAGTGTCATGCCTTAGCTGTCTCAAAATTAAGTGAAATATGGATTTTAGACCACTAAATTAATATTTACGAGGGTTATTGATTTAGTGGGAGTTTAATTACTCACTAATAAATTATTCTGCATAATCTTTCAAGTGTAGATGTTAAACTCCTAGTAACACTAATTCATAGCAACTACAATCAATCCTTGAGAAGGATAAAATAATTTCTAAGACTAATTTCCTTGTTTTGATTAGAAAATTGATAAATGTTATCAACCGTAAAATAAGGATGTATGTCTTAGATTAATGGTTCCTTTTACACTACCATCTATTAGTACAAGGATTATATGTCATGTTAGCAAATATAAAACCGGACTTTAGGAAATGTTCCAACAGTAAGTCACACGGGAAGGGCATAAGATTGCAAAATTCCTAAATTCTTGTAAAATGGTTGAGAACCTATTAATATGTCTTTATGTTTGGAACATGAAAGAACTATATTAATTATCTCAAAAGGCTATAATCTTCATGTACCAAAAGTTGGCAATAAATTTGATCTATAATTCATTAAAGTAGTTTTGAACTATATGAATGACGTGGAGAAATTTATTTACAGTGGCATGTGATGTTTAAAACTGTAAAACAATTTTTTTTTTTTAAAAGAGCATTTGATATATATTTGATGGCACGTAACATAAAGGAATTTAATAAAGAAATATAAAGGAAAGGTAAAAGCTACAAAATGTGTTTGTGTCGGACACATAAACCTTAGTTGCGAACTAGACTTTGCCAAGTTCTAAAGAAAGTCTAAAAGAACTGATTTTGTTTTTCATAAAATGAAATTGTTCATTTTATAATGAATTACAAATCCTATCAGGAATACATAATTTTGAATTGTTACGAACATTTCAAAATGAGTATAAGAAAAAAAATTACTTGACATTAACATACTTTGATGAGATCAAGGTGGATAATATTTGAGTCAAGAATTTAAGTGACATTTTTGAAATTGTGAGATTGTCTTGCAATTAACTCCACTAGGAACGTCATTTGAGAAATGATGTTTTAAGAGGAGAAATCGAACTATATAGAATATAATTTTATTTATAATGTGTCACATAGACTTTTCTATGATGTCTTATTGATGCTATACATTAGAAACCAAGGCACTCGCACTAAACCTTATTTTCCTTAAAGTGGTTGATAAAACTCCATATATGATATGAAATAAAAAGGACATACTTTGGCTTTTCTTGAGACTTGAATGCGGCGAGACTTGCGTAAGACGTTAAGTCCCATAAAATAAGATGCATAAATCTTTTGTATGTAATTGTGGTTGAACACAATGATACTATTTTATACAATTGAGAACGAATTGTTTGTTGCTCAAAATGATGTCTTTCTAAGTAAATAGTTTATTTTAAAGACACTATTGGAAATAAAATAAATCTTGAAATGTTCAAGTGCCACAAATGAGAAACTAACCACTTTAGGAAAATCAATAAAGTTTTGAACTAGTTGAGTATACACAAGTAACATATATCCCTTAAAAATCTTGAATAATAAGAAATTGGCCAAAGAAGTTTGGAATTTCTTATCATTGATAGTTGTGATGTATTTTCGATACTGGATCAGAATGAATCATTACTTATCAAGAGACTTGTCTCATTTAGATTGAATGAAAAGACTAAGTGTAATGAACTCTATTTTTTTCTTTTTTTTTTTAAATTCATGAACGTTATCCAAGTCTGGAACTTGAATTACTTACCTGAAGATGGTAGACCATTGGATGTAAATGAGTTAAAGTGACATGAAAAGGAAAAGATGCATACTTAAAAGCATGACTTATTGAAAATTCCAATCTAAATCAAAGTGTTGATTATGATAAGATTTTTCACTGGTAGCTAAACTCAAGTTCAAGAATTCTATTGTCATTATTTCATAGTTTGATTATAAGATATGACAAATGGATGTCAAAATTAGCATTGCTCTATGCTCCTTAAGGATGTGTATGACATAACTTAAGATTTTTTTGATTATCTTGAGAATTTGAGAAAGGTATGCAAGCTTGAATGATCCATTTATGGATCATAGTAAGCTTATCAAAGTTGGGATCTTTATTTTGATGAAATAATTAATGAATTACATTCATTGAATCGAAGATAAACCTTGTGTATACATAAAGGTTAGTGGGAGCAATTATCTTTATGAATCTGTATGGTAATGATATTTTATTCATTGGAAACGACGTCTTAACCCTGCAGAATGTCAAGTCTTGGTTAAGGAAAGTTTCTCAATGATATTCTTAGCTAATTAGGCTTATATCCTTGTGATATAGATCTATAGAGATAGATCTAAGAGGCTAATTGCTTTGAATAATAGTGCTTATATAGACAAATAACTGAAAAGTTTCAGTATACGAGATTCTTAAAAGAGTTCGTACTTATGTCTTATAACATAAGTATCTGCAAGACTCAACATCTTAAGATAAATGATGAGCGGGACAATGTGAATAAGATTTCATACGCATAAGCTATGAGAATCATCAGATATGTTATACTTTGCACTCAACTTGATATGTCATATGCTTTGGGAAAAACATACATACATCTTATAGATTCCAGTGAAGGTCACTGGATATTTATTAATAACATTCTTAAGTACTTCACAAGCACTTGAGAGATGTTATTAGATTTGCAGAGGTTTGAAAGATATGAGTCTTGTAAATGGTTACAAGATGCAAAATTTAAAACTAATAAAAAAGATTAATGATTGCAATATGGATATGTGTTAACTTCGTTGGAATGAGTTGGAAATGTTCTAAACTCACTTTAAAAAGTCATATAACATAAAATGAGTTTTTAGCGTCATTTGATGCAGCCAAAGAAAATGTTTAGATCGTAAGGTTCATGATTGAATAAGGTGTGGTTCCAAGTGTTGGAAATAATGATGGCTTTTATTGTAAAACCAATGAAAAAATTTAGGTTATGGAACCTAAATCACGCTATAGATCTAAACAATCACTTGAACGTTTTTGTCTTATAAAAGAGACAACGTAAAGATTTGCAGAACATCAATTACAAACAATGTAGCAGATACATAGACAAACTTCTTCCACTAAGAATGCATTATTGTTACTCAGTATTGGATACGTGTAGGATTGGACCTAGTGCAAGTGGGAGATGTTGGGGTATGTGCCCTAGACCAATTCTGTAAATGTTGTTTAACTATTATAAGTAGATGCATGTTTCTTTTATAATAGTATCCATGGATAATTAACGTATTATTCTAAATGTCCATAGTCAGTTATTATTGTGGGAACAATAATAAATTAAGACTAATATGAGTCTTGTTTGATAATCATGTGATGATTATGCGTATACGAATATAGATCAAGATTATGGGTATCTGTTGGGAACAGGTGTTGGACCGACTTGCTATGAGAACACTACATGGTCAATGTCATAAGTGATTCTCATGAGAGTTATATCATTTCCTGAGACTCCAATAGTAGGAGCACAACGATTTGATACAATCAACCGTTGTCTTTAACCGGGCGATTATAAAGATTGTGATTGGTCATTGTTAGACTAATGTGTGGATGTTGTGTGATCAAGATGGAATTTACCTCTCTCTTTTAGAGAGAGATATCTATAGGGCCCCTCGATATGTTAGACTAATAAATGACCATGTCTAGTGAATTGATTGGATCAATGTCACTTGACAATTTCAGTCTACTCAAAGATCGAGACTAGTAGATTGAACTATAAGGGTGACATTCCGTGTCTTTTGTTCAATCAAAAGATATCGCGTGACAAAGGGATATGATAGACAATGTCTATTGGGTTGTATCGATTTATTGATCTTCATGCTACTTGGGTAGTCATAATGCCTTGCTAGAGACTGCTTATGACTTGTGTACCAAAATGGTTTTGGTTCACTGCCAACGTTGTATGAACTTATTGGGTCGCACATAAAGAACGAATTTGCATGATTTAATATTGTCTGGGTTAATGAATTTTTTTTGATAAAATCCATTTTGAAGATTCTCATTAAATATCCTAGTTTGACTAGGATTCAAGATTCTCATACATTTCTAATGTGACTAGAAATTTTGTCTCGTAGTAAATCCTATTTTGAATAGGACTCTAATTGGAATTATAGTATTAATTTAATTCTTATTTGAGTTTTAGATAAATTACAACTCTTATTGCATTAGTAATTATAGATTATCTATGACTCTATCTTTTATAGATTTATAATTTATCGAGGACTCTATTTGGAGTGTGACTGGGAAATGAAGTTCTTTTACAACTCGACCTAGTGTACTATAAATAAGACATTAGGTCATAATTGTTGTATGGAATTCTTGAGAGAGATTTTCCTGGAGAATTTTTGTCCTAGGATTTTTGGGACTAGCACTCCAGATCGTGATCGTCCGTTCGTGTGTGGGTTTATGATAAAGGAAGTTCGTCTCTCGCAATATCTTAAAAGAATCGATTAATACCAAACATGGCAGACATGGAGTTATTCTTGCTAAGAAATTTTTTTACTGGCACAACAATTTAATGGAATCAATAGGATCTTGGTTCGGAGGTGTTCGAAAAGGTTTCAAAAACTCTCGCTGCGCATGATCCCTGAAACCCAACAATATATACAATACATATAGTAGGCCTCGTGAGAGAGTGCACGCTCATAAATCTCACTCAAAGTATTGACAACAAAAAATCATATATCTGGCCTCAGTTCATCTCCGAAATAGTATATATCCTCCGAATCATGTCTCTCTAAATCACCAGCAAATTGTCTCATATAGCCGTATCTATCTCTGTAGCTCATCATGGAATTATCAGCTTCCTGTGTCAGATTCATGAACTCCTTTCTTAACCTCTTCATCACTTTAGGTGGGAGGTACTGTTGATAAAACTCCTCTTGAAGGCATTCCACGACTCAAAATAACCATCAGTCGCTATCGTCATACGTCACCAAACATCGACGTCTCTATGTAGTGTATATGACGAAATCTCAGCCCGAAGTGTGTCTTCAATCCTCAAGACTATATGCAGCTTCTCCTGAGACATTACCCACTTCTCAATCTTTTCAAAGTCTCTCTAACCATCAAAGTAAAATACTTTCAGTCAAATGAAATCCTTCACCAATTGAACCTCTATAGTCGAGCAATAAGATGAATGAGGGAAAGATAGTGTATAAACTATCTCAATGGCTGGTGCTGTCATTACCGGTATAATCTGTACTACCAGAGTGGCTAGTGTCGGTAGTGTAAGAATAGTAGTAGTAGGAGGAGGAGCCGGTGCCTGCGATGGTGGTGCAAAACGTATTGTCATCATGGCAATGAAATTAGCTAACTGCTATCCTTGAGCAACAACTCGGTTAGATAGCCTCTGATAATCCTCAACGAATGGAATAGTAGGTCGGTTACCACTAGCAACTTCATCTCTGATGTTTGCATGGTTTGCATGGATTGCACGAGGTTGCACAGGTTGTCTACCTCGAGATACGTGCATAACATTTGCATGGTTTGCATGGATTGCATGGATATGCACAGGTTGTCCACCTCGAGCTACGTGTGTAGCGTTTGCATGGTTTGCATGGATTGCACAAAGTTGCATGAGTTACCCACCTTGAGATACGTTGTCGGGGATTGGTATTTTTCTTTCTTTGCTTTTATTTTTTATTTTTTTATTTTTATTTTTCTTATCTAGTCCCTTTCTCTTAACATGTATGCAGGCAACCACGCGATAGACTCCTCCTACCCCCATAATTATGGTCGATTTGAAGACTCACATTATTATAATGTGAAGGTATGTCACATAATGGATATCAATTTTTTAACATGCATTCTTTTGTACAACAGGTCAAGGTTTGCGAAATTTGTGGAGATTATTTTCATTCCGCACATAATTGTCCATGTTATCCACAATATGAGAATTATCACTATTCTAGCTATGCATCGCCACAACCCGACTTCTTTGGGCTCATGTCAAACCCACAGATTCCTTAACATGAAGGAAATCAACAGTTTCATCAAAATACCTCATTGGAAGATATGGTGAAGCAATTGATAGATAATTAGCAAAAGGTTAATCGGATTCTTGAAGAGACTTGACAAATTGATTTTGAGATTCCAGGCTTGAAGGACTTGGAAACTCAATTAATTCAATATAATGCCAGGCTTGAGAATATGACTGATGAGGAAGAGTTGTGTGGTACATAACCAACTTTTAACCCAAAGGAGGATGTGAGTGTTGATACGTTGAAATTTTTTGAGGTGAATGAGGTTACACAGATGGAAGACTATTTGAGAGAAACATCAGAAGAATGTGAAGTCTTTCAAATTGAGCTAGAGATTATTATTGCACTAAATGAGGGGAAAATGAGATGAAAATTGATGTCATTTCAGACAAGCCGGAGAAGCCACAGATAGAGAGCGAGGAAGACCAACCTCTAGTGTTGGTGCAACCACCCACCCTCTCATGCATATTTGGAACACCTTATAAGGGGGTGGAAGTAAAGGAGCGTTCGCAGATCTTCTACACTGCCGCACACTTTGTGTTGGACGATCCTGATGTGACAGATGCTTTCGTGTTGGAAGTCCCGAATGAGCTCCTAAATCTGAAAGAGGGCGTGCACCTTATAAAGGGGTGGAAGTAAAGGAGCGTTCGAAGATCTTCTACACTGCCGACACCTTTGTGTTGGACGATCCCGATGCGACATATTTTTTCGTGTTGGAAGTCCCGAATAAGCTCTTAAATCTGAAAGAGGGCATGCATGCTTCATTGCCCAAATACGTAGATGCGCTGTTCATTGTTGACATCTCTAAAGGAGAGGGCATCACATGATCAGTCACGCCAAGTCTAGCCAAATACTTAAAAGAAAGGCGGCTCGTTGGGAGGTAGCCCAGCTTCGTTTTTATTTTATTTTATTTATTTCTTGCATTTATTTTAGTTTTAGTTATAGTTTTTGTTTTTTTATTTTATTTTTAATAACACTCTAATTTGGTCTCTTTATTTTTACAGAAGATATGTTACATTTGACGTTCATTGGAGGATTGGAGCGCTGAGTTTTGTATGTTTGACTTTGGATTATATTTTAAGCATACTTTGAGCATTATTTTTTTTAGGAATTAACATGTTTATAGGATTTTATGTGTTTTGAGACTTGGTTGGGACATACCCAACTTAAGTCGCCGCATTAGTGGCGGGTTTTTTTTTTAGTAGACCCAAAACCCTACACTTCATTCCATCATCTTGTTGATTTCACCCTTAGTTGAAAGACTTCGGGCTCATAAGATTTGATTAGAATCTTTTCAGTTAACTCCTATGTTTACTAGTTCTTGCTCTTGTTATGATTGTTCTTTTATAGTTTCCTTAGTCACCTACACATGAGAGATTTTGTGCGTTCACTGGTTTTTAGAGACTTTTTGTTATGCATGCATTTGTATCATCTTCTTATCCATGTTTTTCTTTACCATTGTCATTTTCTTTTTGTCATATGGATGTCTTGACTTGTTTTGAACCTTGAGGACAAGGTTCAGAATAAGTTTGGGGGTATTTTAGGGATTGTGGTTAGACTTTGGATGAATTCTTTGCGAAAGATCGTAGGTGAGATTGTTTAATTTTTTTATGCGGTTATATGCGATCGATGGATGGTAATGGTGGTGTTTTATATCATTTCTTCCATTTTTTTCATTTCTCGTCCATTCGTATTCCTTTCTCATTTCATTAGGATTTGATATACGTTCATGCATATATGTATTTAATATATTTTTTTTTATTTTTTATGAGTTATTTAGAGTCACCCGAAACTTTGTTCATGCCTTTGGTTATGGATGAGTAAATTACAGTTGCTTTTTGACTTGAAACTTAGGGAAAATTAGGAGAAACACTCAATCGAGTCCGTAGCTCAGCATTTTTATGATTTCATGATTAAGGACTTAGATGATGGTTTGATTTTGTGCATGATAATGAAAATGAGTAGACGCTCAAATTTGTACAAGTGGTATTATTTTAACCCACATTGGGGGATTTGCTTGATTATAGTGAAAGTGAGAAGTACTAACAAGAGTTTTCTTAGTGTAGAGTGTCCTACAAGTTTCCACAGGAAATGGAGCAGGGAAACTTGTGGTGGGAAAAAGTGAGAAAAACGGTCCACAGGAAATGGAGCAGGAACCGTATTAATCGAAAATAGATTTGGAGAAGAAAAAAATGTGAAAAAATAATAAAAATAATGAATAAAGGCGGAAGTTGTGAAACTCCTCAAATAAAAGATTTAGTTCGAGTGCTTTCACTAGATTAAGTGAAAATTTTAAACTTGCGTACTTTAATGTATAGACCAAGAAAACTTATGAGTAGTCGATGGCCTTTGTTTTGACCGAGTCTTTGTCTTGAAAGTGAGATCTTAATTGTGTTTGGGTTGCGAGTCTTGACATATTATAACTCTGAAATTTTCTGAGTTGCTTGTTAATTTGGTGACTATGTAAATCAAAGGGACTCCATGAATTTTGAATCGGGTGTAGGTATAGGTATAGGCATAGTTTAGTTTAGTTTGTGTTGTCATTTACACCTTTGCTCGGGACGTGCAAAGTCTTAAGTTTGGGGATATTTGATAAGTTAGTTTTTATATGCCTTTAGTAGTTTATTTTAGTATATTTAATTATACAAAGTATCTAAAATATATATTTAATTATATTTTTTGGTCATTTTTAGGTGAAACGGAGTGCGCGGTTGAATTCGTGGCGAAAAATACTCAAAATGGAGTATTTACTTGTAGTGATCGGATGCCGGACAGTTTGCCTCGAGTTAAGTGTTGCGCGGTGGGTAAAATAGGAGGCAGCAGACCAAGTAATGCCTGCTGACGTGGTAGCGTTCCATTGGCCATTCATTCAAACTACACGTCATTTCCAGCGTTTTCCTTCAATCCGAGCGCTCCACGTGGCGTCAACAACCCATCAAGAGCCGCCACATCAGCGTAAGCAGCCACGTCACAAACCAACACAATTCACTTCGCACAACTGCTCATTGATTTGTCTCGGGATGCGCGTCTGCACAAGCTCCCACATCTTCGCACGAACTCGCTCGATTTCACTCCGCCTCTTGTGTAGCCACGTGGCGCTCACTCACCAAGCCACAGCATCATCAACAACGCTCTCGACCAATCAGAAGGTGACACGTCAGCACTCCGCAAAAAATAGCCAATAGGCTGCAAACACGTGGCGGACACCAGTTTTTGAGCCAAAAACAGCCCTACGATGCTCCTCGGCGCACGAGTCACCTCCCCACCCCAAAATTAGTTTCTCTAACCTCTCTAAACCAATTTTTAGTAGTTTTATATATTAGGAACTTAGCTTTTATTACCAGGAACACCGATTATTATTGTTTTGTTATCGACTTTCTTCGACGACGATGTTCGGCTAATCAACTCCTTGCCTAGGTCGGAGGGAAAACAAGTCGGGATCGTGGATTCATGGCATATTAAGTGAGATCTTTTATTTTATTATTTAATTTAGTTTAAATTCTCCTATTTCATTGTTGTTGATTTTAATGTATATGGTTTAGATCTAGGGTATGTATACGGCCGATGCATGCTTTTAGGTGGACAATCTATAGTTATTTGGACTAATAATATCCTTGTAATTGTGCTTTTGGGCCAATAAAGTGACAAACACTCACCCGTTTGCCGTCAAACCCTTTCGGTTCTTGAGTGTGCAACAATTGAATCTTGGTTAAATCGAGAGTGGATTCGATCTGGTTATTTAGGATTAGTGTTCCCACAGACTCATATTACTGCGGTTAGTGTGTTAAACCCGATTGGCGGATATCTAGGGTTATACATTAATTACGGAAGTAGTTAGTGGCGGACGTCCTGACTATCGAGATCAGGTGAACGAGGAATTTCTGGCGGATGTCGATTTTCTATAGCTAATCTAGGAGAATATAAATTAATGACTTTTTGGGAAAGATTGAAGACCATGATTGTCATTGAATCTTGATCCTGATTTGTGGAACTGTAGACTTAGGTGTTACTTAGGTATTAATTAATTGTTTTCAAAATTAGTTTAGTTATTTTATTTATTTAGTTTAGTTAGATTAGTTAGTTAAATTTATATTTATTTAAGAACCCCCGATTTTCCTTTTTTATTGTTTTTAACCTAAGAAAGACTACCAATCTCTGTGGGATCGACTCTTTGCCACTATTCTACAAAATAGTTGGTTTATGAAACTTTACTTTATTGACATGTTCGACGTGCGTCATCATGAATTGCACGAGATTGCATGGGTCGCTCACCTTTTGATACATGCGTGACATTTCCATGGGTTGTCCACCTTGACATACGTGCGTGACGTTTGCATGGATTGCACGAGGTTGCACAGGTTGTGAACCTCGAGATACGTGCATGACGTTTGCATAGTTTTCATGGATTGCATGGGTATGCACAGGTTGTCCACCTCGAAATATGTGTGTGACGTTTACATGGTTTGCATGGGTCGCCCACATCGAGATACGTGCATCATGAATTGAACGAGGTTGCATGGGTTGTCCAACTCGAGATATGTGTGGGATGTTTGCATGGTTTCCAAGGATTCCACGAGGTTGCACTTGTTGTTCACTTCGAAATACGTGTGTGACTTTTCCATGATTTGCATGAATTGCATATGTATGCACAACTTCTGCACCTCGAGATATGTGTGTAACATTTGCATGGTTTGCATGGGTAGCACAAGGTTGCATGGGATGTCCACCTCGAGATATGGTGTAACATTTGCACGGTTTGCATGGATTGAATGAGGTTCCATTGGTTACCCACCTCGAGATATGTGCACAATATTTGCATGGATTGCATTAGTATGCACGGGTTGTCAACCTTGAGATATGCGCGTGACGTTTGCATGGTTTGCATGGGTTGCACGAGGTTACACGGGTTGTCCACCTCGAGATACATGCATGACGTTTGCATCGTTTGCATGAGTATGCACAGGTTGTCCACCTCGAGATACGTGTGTAACTTTGATATGGTGTTGCATGGATGGCTTGAGGTTGGACGGATTGTCCACTTCGAGAAACGTGCGTGACGTTTGCATGGATTGCTTGAGTATGCACGGGTTGTCTACCTCGAGATATTAGCGTGACGTTTGCTTGGTTTGAATGGGTAGGCACAAGTTGTCCACCTCGAAATACGTGTGTGATGTTTGCATGGTTTGCTTGGATTTCTTGAGTATGCACAGGTTGTCCACCTCGAGATATAAGATTGATGTTTGCATGGTTTGCATTGTTTGCATGGGTATGCACGGGTTGTCTACCTCGATATACGAGCGTGACATTTGTATGGTTTGGATGGGTATGCACGTGTTGTCCACCACGAGATACGTGCAAAACGTTTGCATGGTTTGCATGGATTACATGAGGTTCCACGGATTGTCCACATCGAGATACGTGTGTGACATTTATATGATTTGCATGGATTACACGAGGTTGCACGGGTTGTCCACCTCGAGATATGTGCATGACGTTTGTATAGGTATGCTTGTGTTGTCAACCTCGAGATATGTGTATGACGTTTGCATGAATTGAACGAGGTCGCGTGGGTTGTCCACCTCGAGATATGTGCCTGTCGTTTGCATGGTTTGCATGGATTGCACGAGCTTGTACGGGTTGTTCACCTCGAGATAAATGCTTGACTTTGGATGGTTTGCATGGATTGCAAAGGTTGCACGGGTTGTCTACCACGAGATACGTGCGTGTTGCATGATTTGTATGGGTTGCATGGGTTGTCCACCTCGAAATACGTTCGTGACGTTTACACGGTTCATTTAGATTGAACGAGGTTGCACGAGTTTTCCGCCTTGATATATGTTCGCGTTGTTTGCATGGTTTGCATGGATTACACGAGGTTGCATGAGTTGTCTACCTCGAGATATATGCGTGTCGTTTGCATTGTTTGCATGGATTGCATGAATATGCACGAGTTGTCCACCTCGACATATGTGCTCAACGTTTGCATGGTTTATATGGGTTAAATGGGTATGCATGGGTTGCACGAGGTTGTACGGGTTATCCACCTTGAGATACTTCCATAACGTTTGCATGGTTTCGCACGGAATGCATGAGTATTCATGAGTTGCCCATCAAGAGAAATGTATGTGACGTTTGCATGGATTGCACGAGGTGCACGGGTAGTCCACCTCGAGAAACGTGTGTGATGTTTGCCTGATTGGCATAGGTATGCATGGTATGTTCACCTCGAAATACGTGCGTTACATTTACATGGTTTGCATGGATTGCACGAGGTTGCACGGGTTGTCCACTTCAAGATACGTGTGATGTTTGCTTGATTTGAATGGGTATGGTTGGGTTATCCACCTCGAGATACGTGCATGATGACTGCATGAATTGAATGAGGTTGCACGGGATGCCTACCTCGAGATATGTGAATGACATTTGAATAGTTTTCATGGATTGCACGAGGTTGCATAGGTTGTCCACCTTGAGATACATGCGTGACGTTTAAATGGTTTTGCTTTGCCTGCATTGATACACACGGGTTGTCTACCTCGAGATATGTGCGTGACGCTTAGATAGTTTGCTTGGGTTGCATGAGTATGCACGGGCTTTCCACCTCGAGATACGTTTGAATGGTTTGCATTGATTGCACGAGGTTGCATGGGTTGTCCACCTTGAGATACGTTTATATGGTTTGCATGAGTTGCATGGGTTGACCACGTTGAGATACGTGCTTAATGTTTTCATAGTTTGCATGGAATGCATGGGTATCCTCGGGTTGTCCACCTCGATATACGTGCGTGATGTTTGCAAGGTTTTCATGGATTGCATGAAGTTGCACGGGTTTTCTACCTCGAGATACGTGCTTAACGTTTGTATGGTTTGCGTGGGTTACATGGGTATGCTTAGGTTGTCCACTTCGAGATACGTGCATGACTTTTGCATGGTTTTTATGGGTATATATGAGTTGTCTCGAGTTGTCTCCCTCAAGATACGTGTGTGAGTTTGCATGGTTTACTTGGATTGCACGAGGTTGTACGGGTTGTTCTTCTCGAGATACGTCCGTGGCATTTGCATGGTTTGCATGGGCATGCATGGGCTGTCCACCTCGAGATATGTACGTAGCGTTTGCATGATTTGCAAGGATTGAACGAGGTTGCATGGGTTGTGTACCTCGAGATATGTGCATGACGTTTGCATTGTTTGAGTGGATTGCACGTGGGTGAACGGGTTGTCCACCTTGAGATAAGCGCGTGATATTTGTATGGTTTGCTTGGATTGCATAGGTATGCATGAAATTCCACCTCGATATGAGTGTGTAACATTTGTATAGTTTGCATAGGCTGCATGGGTATGCACGGTTTTTGTACCTCGTGATACGTGTGTAGCATTGGCATGCTTTGCTTGGATTGCAAGATGTTGCACAGGTTGTCTACCTCGAGATACGTGCGTGATGTTTGCATGGTTTGCATAGATTGCATGGGTATGCACGGGTTGTCCACCTCGAGTTACGTGCGTGATGTTTGCATGGTTTGCGTGAATTGAACGAGATTGCATGGGCCATGCGAAACGTTTGCATGGTTTGCATAAATTGCATGAGATCGCAAGGGTCGCCCACTTCGGGATACATGCGTGACATTTGCATAGGTTTTCAACCTCGACATACGTGCGAGACGCTTGCATGGTTTGTCCACCTGAGATCAAGGTAACAAATAACTAATTCTCAAAAGGAGTAAGTATAGACTTGTTAGGTTGAATAAATTACTCCTTTAGAGAAGGAGTAATTCATACAATTAGTATTTGTATGAATTACTCATTCTCAAAAGAGTTATTCATACTTTGTTCCACCTCATCAACAACATGCCACGACTCATCAACACACCATGGTGTATCCGTCTCATCATCAATAGCACCTTTTGAAAAGGAGAGATACATTAGTTTAATAATTTTAAAGAAACTTTTCCTATTTGATGAAAAATTAGTATACTCACATTACTTTTTGAAATATACAATATATTCATATGTATTCAGGCCACGACACATTAATTGTCACCGTGGGCATTAATGTCACGGGCCACCTACAATGCCGTGATAAAAATGTGACATATGAGCGTGGCCTCGTTGGTGGCACTGTGGAGCCCAAGGCCTTGGCGTCGTGAGCCCTACTCTAAAAAAAATTAAGAAGTTAAAATAAGAATCACGTCGTGGGTAATGAATGGGACAGGGGCCCGGGAACTTGGAAAGTACTAAGATTTTTCTAAGACCTAGATTAATATATTTTGATCCGATTTGTGTAGATTTAATTGGTGAACACTAATCGGAGGCGCGCGCGAAACATCAATAATGAATTAGAAAACACAACGGAGATAAGTGAGCCAATTTGTGTATATCTGATGAGATCGTTCACCAATTGAACCTCTACAGTCGAGCTAGAAGATGAAGGAGTGAAATACGGTATATAAACTATCTCTATCGCTGGTGCTATAACTAGCGGTACAATCCATACTACTGGAGTGGCTGGTGTCGGTAGTGTATGAGTAGTAGTCACAGGAAGAGGCGATGCCTGCGATGGTGGTGCAAAACGTGTTGTCATCACGACAATGAAATAAGCTAACTACTGTCCTTAAGCATCAACTCAGTCAGATAACCTCTAATAATCCTCAATAGATGGAAGAGATAGTTGGTTGCCACTAGCAACTGCATCTCCGATGTTTGCATGATTTGCTTAGATTGCAAGAAGTTGCATGGGTTGTCCACCTCGAGATATGTGCATGAAGTTTGCATGGGTATGCATGGATTGTGCACCTCGAGATATGTGTGTGACGTTTACATGGTTTGCATGGGTTGCACGAGGTTGCATGGGTTCTCCACAACGAGATTCATGCATGACGTTTGCATGGTTTGCATGGATTGAACGAGGTTGCACGTGTTGTCCACCTCGAGATGGGTAATGAAGTTAGCATGATTTGCATGGATTGCAAATGTATGCACGAGTTGTCTACCTCGAGATACATACGTGATGTTTGCATGGGTTTCATGGATTGCCTGAAGTTGCACGGGGTGTCCACCTCGAGATACATGCGTGACGTTTGCATGGTTTGCTTGGGGATTCACGGGTTATCCACTTTAAGATACGTGGGTGATGTTTGCATGGTTTGCATGGATTGCACGAGGTAGCATAGGTTGTCCACCTCGAGATATGTGTGTGACATTTGCATTATTTGCATGAACTGCACGAGGTTACACGTGTTGTCTACCTCGAGATACGTGTATGACGTTTGCATGGTTTGCTTGGGTATGTATTAGTTGTCCATTTCGAGATATGTGTGTAACGTTTGCATAGTTTGCATGAATTGAACGAGGTGCACGGGTTGTCCACCTCAAAATATTGCGTGACATTTACATGGTTTGAATGGATTGCATGAGGTTGCACGGGTTGTCCACCTCGAGATACATGCGTGACGTTTGCATGATTTGCACAAGATTGCACGGATTGTCCATCTCGAGATACATGCGTGATGTTTGCATGGTTTGTATGGGTTGCATAGGTATGCACGGGTTGTCCACCATGAGATACGTACAAAAAATTTGCATGGTTTGCACGGATTGCAAGAGGTTGCACGGGTTGTCCACATCGAGATATGTGAGTGACGTTTGCATGGTTTGCATAGATTGCACGAGGTTGCACGTGTTGACCATCTCGAGATATGTGCGTGTTGTATGGATTGTTTGCATGGATTGCATAAATATGCACTGGTTATCCACCTCGATGTACGTGCGTGACGTTCGCATGGTTTACATGGTTTTCATGGGTATGCACGGGTTGTCAAGCTTGAGATACGTGCGTGACGATTGCATGGTATGGAAAGATTAAACAAGGTTACACAGGATATCCACCTCGAGATACGTGCGCGACGGATGCAAGAATTGCATGAATTGCATAAGGTTGCACGAGTTGTCCACTTCGAGATACGTGTGTAACTTTTGCATGGTTTACATGAATTGAACAATGTTGCACAGGTTGTCTAACTCGAGTTACGTGCTTGGCGTTTGCATAGTTTGTAGGGATTGCACGAGGTTGCATGGGTTATCCACTTTAAGATACGTGCATGATGTTTTCATTGTTTGGATGAATTGAAAAAGGTTACACGGGTTGACAACCTTGATATACATGCGTGACTTTTGCATTGTTTGCATGGATTGCATGAGTATGCATGGGTTGCCAATCTCGAGATACGTGCGTAACGTTTGCATGGTTTGTATGGGTTGCAAGAGGTTGCACGGCGGTTCACCTCGATATGCGTGTGTGACGTTTGCATAGTTTCCACGGATTGCACGAGGTTTCACGGGTTCTTCACCTCGAGATATGTGTGTGATGTTTGCAAGGTTTGCATAGGTTGCATGGGTATGCACGGGTTGTCCCCCTCGAGATACGTTCATGAAGTTGGGATGGTTTGCTCAGGTATGCACGTGTTGTCCACCTCGAGATACGTTCATGACGTTTGCAAGATTTGCATGGTTTGCACGAGGTTGCACGAGTTGTCCACCTTGAGATACGTCCTTGATGTTTGCATGGTTTGCATAGGTTGCATGAGTATGCACGGGTTGTTCACTTCGAGATACGTGCGTGACCATTGCATGGTTATCAAAGATTGAACGAGGTTGCACGGGTTGTCCACTTCGAGATATGTGCTTGAAATTTGCGTGATTTGCATGGATTACACCAAGTCACATGCGTTGTCCACCTCGAGTGCGTGGCGTTTGCATGGGTTTCATGGGTATGCTCGGGTTGTTTGCCTCGAGATACGTGAATAGCATTTGTATGGTTTCTATGAATTGAACGATGTTGCACATGTTGTGTACCTCGAGATATGTGGGCGACGTTTGCATGTATTGAACGATATTGCATGGGTTGTACACCTCGAGATACATGCCTGATGTTTACATCGTTTGCATGAATTAAATGAGGTTGCACGGGTTGTCCACCTTGATATACATGCGTGACATTTGCTTGGTTTGAATGGACTGCTTAGTATGTACGGGTTGTTAACTTCGAGATATGTGCGTGACGTTTGCATGGTTTGTATGGGTTGCACGGGTTTTCAACCTCGATATACGTATGTGACGTTTGCATGGTTTGCATGGATTGCATGGATTGCACGAGGTTGCACGGGTTGTCCACCTCGAGATATGTACGTGACGTTTGCAAGGTTTGCATGGATTGCATAGGTATGCACGGGTTGTCCCCCTCGAGATACGTGTGTGATATTTGCATTATTTGCTTAGGTATGCACGTGTTATCCACCTCCAAATACGTGCATGATGTTTGCATGATTTGCATGGATTACGCGAGTTTGCACGAGTTGTCCACCTCGAGATACACTCGTGATGTTTGCATGGTTTGCATTGGTTGCATGAGTATCCACGGGTTGTTCACCTCGAGATACGTTCCTGACCTTTTCATGGTTTGAAAAGATTGAAACGAGGTTGCACAGGTTGTCCACCTCGAGATATGTGCGCGACGTTTGAATGGTTTGCCTATGTATGCAGTTGTCCACCTCGAAATACATGCCGACATTTATATGGGTTTCTTGGATTGCACGAGGTTGCACAAGTTATCCATCTAGAGATACGTTGCTTGTTTTGTATGGATTGCAAGAGGTTGCATGGGTTGTCCACCTAAAGATACGTGCTTAACGTTTGCATGGTTTGTATGGATTGAACGAGGTTGCACGGGTTGTCCACCTCGAGATATGTGCGTGACGTTTGCATGGCTTACATGGATTGCACGTGGTTGCGCTGGTTGTCCACCTCGAGATACATGAATGACGTTTGCTTTGTTTGCTTGGATTGCACGAGTTGTCCACCTCGATATACGTACGTGACGTTTGCATGTTTTTGTATAGGTATGCATAGGTTGTCCACCTCAAATATGGCGCGATGTTTGTGTATTTTGCATGCATTGAATGAGGTTGCACTGATTGTCTACCTCGAGATATGTGCGTGACGTTAGCATGGTTTGCATGGATTGCACGTGGTTGCACAGGTTGCCCACCTTAGGATACGTGCTTGATGTTTGAATGGTTTGCATGGATGTCATAGGTATGCACGGGTTGTTCACCTTGAGATACGTGTGTGACGTTTATATGGTTTGCATGAGTTGCATGGGTATGCATAGGCTGGCCACCTCGAGATACATGCGTGACGTTTGAATAGGTATGCATGTGTTGTCCACCTCGGGATACATGCGTGACGTTTGCATGGTTTGCATAGGTGGCATGGGTATGCACGCGTTGTTCACCTCGATATACATGCATGATGCTTGCATTGTTTATTTGGATTGCATGAGATTGCACGAGTTGTCCACCTCGAGATACGTGCGTGACGTTTGTATGGTTTGCATGGGGATGCATGGGTTGTACACCACTAGATATATCGTGACATTTGCATATTTTGCATCGATTGAACGACGTTGCACAGGTTCCCTACCTCGAGATATGTGCGTGAAGTTTGCATGGTTTGCATGGATTACATATGCTTGCACGGGTTGTCCACCTTAGGATACGTTCGTGATTTTTGAATGGTTTGCTTTGATTGCATATGTATGCACGGGTAGTCCATTTTAAGATACGTGCTTGATGTTAGTATGATTTTCATCATTTGCATTCCTGTGCATGGGTTGGCCACCTCGAGATTCGTACCTCGAGATACATATGTGACATTTTCAGGGTTTGCATGGATTGCATGGGTAGGCACGAGTTGTCCACCTTGAGATACATGCGTCACATTTGCCAGGTTATCATAGAGTGCAAGAGGTTGCACGAGTTGTCCACCTCGACATACATGCGTCACATTTGCCAGGTTATCATGGAATGCAAGAGGTTGCACGAGTTGTCCACCTCGAGATACACGCATGCCATTTAAATGGTTTGCTTTGGTATGCATGGGTTGTTTCAGGTTGTCTCCCTTAAGATATGTGCGTGACGTTTACTTGTTTTGTATGGATTGAACGAGGTTGCATATATTGTTTACCTCGAGATATGTCTGTGGCATTTGCATTGTTAGCATGGGTATGCATGGGTTGTCTAACTCAAGATACGTGCGTGACATTTGAATGGTTTGAATGGATTGAATGAGGTTGCACGGGTTGTCTACTTCGAGATTTGTGCGTGGCGATTACATGGATTGCACGTTGTTGTTGGGATGTCCACCTCGAGATACGAGTATGACGATTGAATGGTCGCATAGATTGCACGAGGTTGCACATGTTATTTACTTCGAGATACGTGCATGACGTTTGCATGGTTGGCATGACTATGCATGGGTTGTTCACCTCGAAATACATGCATGATGTTTAGATGGTTTGAATGGATTGCACGAGGATGCACGAGTTATTGATCTCAAGATACGTGCGTAACTTTTGCATGATTTGCATAGGTATGCATGAGTTTCCACTTCAAAATACGTGTGTGACATTCACATGGTTTGCATGGATTGCATGAGGTTGCATGGGCTATCGACCTCGAGATAAGTGCATGACGTTTACATGATTTGCAACTTTATGCATTAGTTATCCACCTCGAGATACGTGCATGAACGAGGTTGAACGAGATGTCCACCACGAGATATGTGCGTGACGTTTGAATGGTTTGTATAGATTGGACAAGGTTGCACGAGTTGTCCACCTCCAAATACGTGCATGACATTCAAAAAGTTTGCATGGATTGCATGGATATAAATGGGTTGTCTACCTGGAGATACGTGCGTGACGTTTGAATGGTTTGCATGGATTTCACGAGGTTGCACGGGTTGTCCACCTCCAGATACGTGCGTGACGTTTGCATGATTTGCATGGATTGCATGTAGATGCTTGGGTTTCCACCTCGAGATATATGAGTATAGTTTGCATGGTTTGTATGGGTTGCATGGGTATGCGCGGGTTGTTCACCCTGAGATACGTGCATGACATTTTCATGATTTGCATGGATTGCAAGAGTATGGAAGGACTGTCCACCTCAAGATATGTTGCTTGTTTTGAATGGATTGCACAAGGTTCCGTGGGTTGTCCGCCTCAAGATACGTGTGTGACGTTTGCATGATTTATATGCATTGAGAAAGGTTGCACGGGTTGTCCACCTCGAGATATGTGTGTGACGTTTGTATGGTTTGCATGAATTGCACGAGGTTGCACGCGTTGTTCACCTCGAGATACGTGCATAGCGTTTGTATTGTTTGCATGGATTGGACATGATTGCATGAGTTGTCCATCTCGAGATACGTGTGTGACGTTTGCATGGTATGCATGGGTATGCATGGGTTATCGATCGTGAGATATGGCGTGAAGTTTGCATATTTTTCATGAATCGAACGAGGTTGCACGGTTTGTCTACTTCAAGATACGTGCGTGACGTTTGTATGGTTTGCAAGGATTGAAAAAGGTTGCACATGTTGTTGACATCGAGATATGTGCGTAACGTTTGCATGGTTTGCATTGATTGCTCGAGGTTGCTCATGTTTTCCACCTCAAGATAGTTGCGTGGCATTTGCATGGTTTGCTTGGATTCCATGGGTATGCACGGGTTTTCCACTTCGAGATACGTGCATGACGTTTGCATGGTTTGCACGGGTATGCACGGGTTGTCTATTTCGAGATATGGCGTGACGTTTGCATGATTTGCATGGATTGAACGAGGTTGCGCGGGTTGTCCATCTCGAGATATGTGTGTGATTTTTGCATGGATTGCAAGGATTGCACGAGGTTGCACTGGTTGTCTACCTCAAGATACGTGCGTGAAGTTGACATGGTTTGCATGGATTGCACGAGGTTGTACGGGTTGTCCACTTGGAGATATGTGCATGGTGTTTGCATGGATTGCACAAAGTTGCATGGGTTGTCCACCTCGAGATATGTGCGTGTTGTTTACATAGTTTTCATGAATTGCCAGAGGTTGCATGGGTTGTCCAGCTCGAGATACATGGTGACGTTTGCAAGTTTGCGTGGATTACATGAGGTTGCACGGGTTTGTCCACCTCGAGATATGTGTAAGACATTTGCATGGTTTTGTGGCTTGCATGAGGTTGCACGGGTTGTCCACCTCGAGATATGTGCGTGATGTTAACATGGTTTGAATGGATTTTGCGAGGTTGCATGGGTTGTCCACCTCGAAATATATGCGTCACGTTTACATAGTTTACATGGATTGCACGAAGTTGCATAGGTTGTCCACCTCGAGATATGTGCGTGACGTTTGCATGGTTTGTTTGGATTACACGAGGTTGCACGGGTTTGTCTACCTCGAGATACATGCGTGACGTTTGCATGGTTTTATGGCTTGCACGAGTTTGCAATGGTTCTCCACCATTAGATAAGTGCGTAATGTTTGCTTGGTTTGCGTGAATATGAACGCGTTGTCCACCTCGAGATACATGCGTGATATTTGTATTGTTCGCTTATCTTGCACGAGGATGCAGGGGTTGTCTACCTCGAGATACGTGCATGGTGTTTGCATTATTTTGCATTGGTATGCAACGGTTGTCCACCTCGAGATACTTGTGTAGCGTTTGGATAATTTGCTTGAATTAAATGAGGTTCCATGAGTTGTCCACCTTGAGATATGTACGTAACATTTGCATGGTTTACATAGATTGCGTGGTTTGTATGGGTTGCAAGCATATGCATAGGTTGTCCACCTCGAGATACGTGGGCATTGTTTACATGGTTTTGCATGGATTGCAAGGATATGGATGGGATGTCCACCTCGAGATACGTGCGTGATGTTTACATGGTTTGCATGGGTTTCATGGGTATGCATGGGTTTGTCCATCTCGAGATACGTACATGATGTTTACATGGTTTGCATGGGTTTCATGGGTATGCACGGGTTGTCTACCTTGAGATACTTGCGTGATGTTGCACGATTTGTCCACCTCGAGATTTGTGTGTGAGATTTGCATAGTTTGCATGGATTGCATGAGGTTATACGGGTTGTCCACTTCGAGATACGCGTGTGACGTTTGCATGGTTTACATGAGTTTCATGGTTATGCACGGGTTGTGCATCTCGAGATTTGCGTTTGAGGTTTGCATAGTTTGCATGGATTGCACGAGGTTGCATGGATTGTCTACCTTGCGTGATGTTTGCATGATTTGCATGGATTGCAAATGTATGCACGGGTTGTCTAATTCGAGATATGTGCATGACATTGGCATGGTTTGCATGGGTATGCACTGGTTGCCCACCTCGAGATACATGCTTGAAGTTTACATGGTTTGCATGGATTGCAAGGGTATGCACAGTTTGTCCGCCTCGAGATTAGTGTTTGAGGTTTGCATAGTTTGCATGGATTGCACGAGGTTGCACGGGTTGTCCACCTCGAAATAAGCGCGTGACATTTACATGGTTTGCATAGGTTTCATGGTTATGCATGGGTTGTCCACCTCAAGATACGTGCATGCCATTTGCATGTTTTGCATGGATTGCACAAGGTTGCACAAACTTTCCACCTTGAGATACGTGTGTGACGTTTGCATGGTTTGCATGGGTTGTCTACCTCGAGGGACGAGGTTGACGTTTGCATGAGTGTGCATAAGTTGTCTACTTTAAGATACTTGTGTGACATTAGCATGGTTTGCATGAGTATGCATGGGTTGTTCACCTCGAGATACGTACGTGACATTTGCATGGTTTGCATGAATTACATGAAGTTGCACGGGTTTTCAACCTCGATATATGTGCGTGATGTTTGCAAGGATTGCTGAGGTTGCACAGGTTGGCCACATCGAGATAGGTGCGTGACGTTTGCTTGGGTTGCACAGGTATGCACGGGTTGTCCACCTTGAGATACGTGTGTGACATTTTCATGGTGTGCATGGATTGCAAGAAGTTGCACGGGTTGTTCACCTCGAGATACGTGTGTGACTTTTGCAGGGTTTGCATGTATTGCATGAGCTTGCACGGGATGTCCATCTCAAGATATGTGCGTGTCGTTTGCATGGTTTGCATAAATATGCACAGGTTATCCACCTCGACATATGTGCGTGACATTTGCATGGTTTGCATGAATTGAACGAGGTTGTACTAGTTGTCAACCTCGAGATGTGTGCGTGAAGTTTGCATGATTTGCATGAATTGCACGGGGTTGCATGAGTTGTCCACCTTGAGATACGTGCTCGACAATTACTACAAAAAATAGTGATGTAGCAATGAATTAGAAAGGGAATAGCAACGGAAAAGAGAGGGATTAGCAAGGGAATACCAACGGACATAAATTCATTAACAGATTTGCAACATATCAAAATTCGTTTTTAAAATCGTCGTTGCTTAAGTAGAAAATTATGTTTCGTCTCTATTTAGAGACGAAACAGAGACAGATTAGAGATGAAAATAACATTAAAAATATTTGTTATGAATTGAAGTCTGCTGCTAAACCGTTGCAAATTAGCAACGGATTAGCAACGTAATTTATAAGGTACGTTCCTAATTTGTTTCTCATTTGCAATGGATTACCAACGGACTTCAACCCATAAACCCGAAATATTAACTTACCGTTTGGATTTCGTTGCTAATCTGTTTCTAATTAGTAACGGATTAGCAAAGAAATACTTGATTTTTGTTTCTATTTTGTTGCTATTCTGTTCGTATACTCAGAATTTTTTGTCATTGCATTTTGTTCCAGCACCGTACTTCTAAACAACAAAACCTACAACTGGCCTTTTCCAACACCCTGCACCCCTACAACAGCCCCTTAGGGGTGCTATAATATCCTCCAAAACCAAATCTTATACCATTTTGTTCACACAAGATATCAAATATTATATACTTAACCCCTAAAAAAGAGAATTCAATCTCAATATGCACAAAATATTGTTTGAAATTTGTTTACAAACCCCAAAGCTGTATAAACCAACTAAAATACTTGAATCTAGTCACCAAGGTGCTCTTCATCTACCCAATTTTGGATGTCCCCTTCATCATCATGTTGCTGCTATGGTGAATGAGCTGAATCCATCCCTACCTGCTGGTAATGCTCCTAATGTGGTGGCGGCGGTGGCGGTGGTGGTGCTTGAGAGGTGCTTGCTCAGAAGTCCATGCATATTCCCAACTGGCTCTACACGTAAGCCTCAAAATACGCAAGCCTCTGAACGACTGTATCTAACTCTAAATGTCGCACCATCAGCTCCCGAGACTTGTTGGCACCGGGATCATCATATCTCCTCTTCCTTTTGGCAAGTGACCCCTTTGGATATTCCCCTGTCGCATCATAATAGAGTTGGTCCTCATCTATCGGCTGGTCTGGTGTAGCCTGAGTGTGCTGCTCACGCCTCCTCACGAGCTTCGCCCACATGAAAACAAAGTCGTCAATGAAAAACAAAAAAAATAAAAATAAAGCATGGAAAAAATGAAAAAAAATTAATAGCCCAAAATCATTTATAGTGCTTAAAAATAGCAAAAGTCATGTAAAAAAATAAGCAAATAATTAATAGATAATTAAGAAGCCAGTAATTACTGGATATCTTCCCTTTAATCATGTGCACACTATAAGTTAGGTTATGAAAAACTCTAATAATTATGGTTTCATGAATTTTAAAGTAAACATTACCTATTTTTTGGTTGTAAGAAACCAAATGTTGCCTTAGCTTCTTCGCATTTGCAAATAATAATTAGACCAGTTGAAGCAATTTCTTGGCATTTGCTTCTGGTTGTAGAACATCATATATATGGATTTCAATATATCTGGAAATGATCTAATATAATGAAAAAATATATGGTAATATCATACTCATTTTTGCATAGAGAAAAATAGGTTTTGTAGAAACTAACTACAACAACTGCATTATCACTAATTACAATAGGTTTTGTAGATAACAGTCCCTTCAAACAGAACCAAATTGCTACACATTTATATTATAACTTGTACAAGCTGTTGAAGAAACTTAGAACTGAATTTTGAGGACGGGAAGTGCGTTGGGAGCCTCAAATGAACAATATCAAAGAAACTAATAAGAAACATCTCTATTAATGACTGAACAACATCTACTAGCTCACCTCATGTTCAAACAGAAGATTGGCACTACATGTATTATCATGATTCTTTGACCACCAAATATAACAATTGTAAATATAACAAATATAAAAATTAAGTCTAGAGATGAAAATTTCTAAGCGTCTAAGCTCCAATTCTATGATAATCAAATGATAATCAAATCTGAATCCTTAAAAACTACTTTCCAATATAATCTCCATCGACTCTCAGACATAAGCGACTTAATCAGCTACTACAAACTATTAAAAACACTACAACAACAACATCAGCAAATATTACAAACTTTATTACATATAAATCCTAGTTTAAATCACAAATCCCTCAAAATCTCGCATAAATTAGGTCACAAACCAGTCATCGTGATGGATTTTAAATAAATTGAACGAAATTGTGACCAACTATGAAGACGAAAACACAAGAGGTGGAGTAATCACTAGCATCAAATGAGCTCTAAATCTAGAGTTTCATCTCTTCGTTTGGGCTGAGGCTGACTCCAGATTTGTCTTCCAGTTCCACGGCGAGCACCAATGCAGTCCAAATTCAGACCATCTTCAACATCGCCTTCAATCGCTCCTTCACTTCCTCAGCGACCTCAATGCCCCCACGAAAAAAAAAATGGACAAGATGGCTGATTTTGGGGTTGTTGAGAAGGCATAGGAGGAGCCCGACCGTGTTGTTAGACTCGACCGAGTCATGACCGAGAACGACTTCTCAAACCTCCCTTACTTACAATGTGTTGCAAAGGAGGCTCTAAGAACGCATCCCCCAACACCTATGATGCTTCCACGCAAATTCATTGCCAATTTGAAGATAGGAGGATATGACATTCCCGCTCCTTTTGTGCCTTCTCTTGCGTACTTGGGGATGAGGGGTTTGAGGTATTGGGAATGGGTATAAGTTGAGAGAGAGAGAAATGAAATCATTGGAGAAGGAGAGATTGTTACATAAGTGAGATGGCTGATTTTGGGGGTTATTGTAGGCGATAGTGGTGGCGGGGTCACCGCAGTCGATGTTGTGCGCGGTGGGGAGTTGTTCAAGCAGGGGGAGTCTGAACGGGCCTTCCTTGGTGTCGTCTCTTCCATCGACGCCTATGAATGGGAAGGTTGTGAATATTAAGATGAATGACGAAAATAGTAACTACTTTAGAGGCGGTGGAAGTGGAGGCGGAAGAGGGAGAGGTTTTCTTGGAGGGTTTTGATCAGTGAGGATTTGCCAACATTTTTGTTTTTTGGGTTTTTGTGGATTTGGGATTTGCAATGGTTTTGTTTTGTTGGGTTTGATGTCCATCTGTGTTTTTTTTATCTTATTATTCAATTTAGCAACAAAATACCAACGGATAGCATTAAGCAACGCATTAGCAATGGAATCCATTGCTAATTCGTTGGTAATCTATTGCAAAAGATATTAGGCAAATTTTGTTGCTAATCCGTTGGTAATTTAGAATCTCTCGCTAATTCGTCGCAAACACAAAATTGCAACGGATTAGCAAAGGATTTTAGGCAAGAAATTTTCACGAGTTTTTTTACCAACATAATTTATTTCCATTGCTAAATTTCGTTGCTAATCCGTTGGTAATCCATTTCTAAATGGGCAAATATTTTCCATCTCATATTCCGTTGTTACTCCATTGCTAATAAGCAACGGACACTTATTCCGTTGCTAATTATGTTTCTAATTGAATATTTTTTGTAGTGAATTGCATGGTATGTATGGATTGCACAAGGTTGCACTGGTTATCCACCTCGAGAAACTGTGTAACGTTTGCATTATTTGCATGGGTTGCATGGGTATGCATGGGTATGCATGGGTTGTCCACCTCGAGATGCGTGCGTAAAGTTTGCATGGTTTGCATAGATTGCACGAGGTTGCATTGGTTGTCCACCTCGAAATACGTACGTGACGTTTGCATGGTTAGCATGGATTGCACGTGGTTGCACTGGTTGTTCACCTCAAGATACTTGTATGTCGTTTGAATGATTTGTAAGGGTATGCATGTGTTGTCCACCTCGAGATACGTGCGAGACGTTTGCAATGTTTCATTGGATTGAATGAGGTTGCACGGGTTGTCCACCTCAAGATATCTGCATGATGTTTGCATGGATTGCACAAGGTTGCACGGGTCATCCACCTCGAGATACGTGCGTGACGTTTGCATGATTTACATGGGTTGCATTGGTATGCACAAGTTTTTCACCTCGAGATACGTGTATGATGTTTAAATGGTTTGCATGGATTACAAAGGTTGCACGGGTTGTCCACTTCGAGATACGTATGTGACGTTTGCGTGGTTTGCATGAATTGAATGAGGTTACCCGAGTTGTCCACTTCGAGATATGTGCGTGACGTATGCATGGTTTGCAAGGATTAAACGAGGTTGCATAAGTTGCCCACCTTGAGATATGTGGATGACTTTTGCTTGGTTTGCATGGATTGCACGAGGTGCACGGGCTGTCCACTTCGAGATACGTGCATTACGTTTGCTTGGTCTGCTTTGGTTGCATGGGTATACACGGGTTGTCCACCTTGGGATACGTGCGTGACGTTTGTATGACTTGCATGGGTATGCACGGGTTGTCTACCTCGAGATACGTGTTTTACATTTGTATGGTTTGCATGGTTTGAACGAGGTTGCATATGTTGTCGACCTCGAGATATGTGCATAACGTTTGCATGGTTCGTATTGATTGCACGAGGTTGCACGAGTTTTAAACCTCAAGATAGTTCCGTGGCATTTGCATGGTTTGCATGGATTCCATGGGTACGCACATGTTATCTACCTCAAAATACGTGCATGATGTTTGTATGATTTGCATGGGTATGCACGGGTTGTCCACTTCTAGATATGGCGTGATGTTTGCATGGTTTGCATGGATTGAACGAGGTTGCACGGGTTGTCCATCTCGAGATATGTGCGTGATGTTTTCATGGATTGTAAGGATTGCACGAGGTTGCACGGGTTGTCTACCTCAAGATACGTGCTTAATGTTTGCAGGGTTTGCATGGACTGCACAAGGTTGTACGGGTTGTCCACCTGGAGATATGTGCGAGATGTTTGCATGGTTTGCATGGATTGCACAACGTTGCACGGGTTGTCCATCTCGAGATATGTGTGTGATGTTTACATAATTTTCATGAATTGTCAGAGGTTGCATAGGTTGTCCACCTGGAGATACGTGTGTGTTATTTGCATGGATTACACGAGGTTGCACGGGTTTATCCACCTCGAGACACTTGCAAAAAGTTTGCCTGGTTTCGTGGCTTGCACGAGCTTGCACCAATTATCCACCTCGAGATATGTGCGTGATGTTTGAATGTTTTAAATGGATTACACGAAGTTGCAAGGGTTGTCCACCTCGAGATATGGGCATGAAGTTTACATAGTTTGCATGAATTGCACGAGGTTGCATGGGTTGTCCACTTCGAGATATGTGCGTGACGAATGCATGCTTTGCATGAATTACACGAGGTTGCATGGGTTTGTCCACCTCGAGATAAATGCTTGACATTTGCATGGTTTGCATGAATTGAATGAGGTTGCACAAGTTGTCCATCTCGAGATATGTGCGTGACGTTTGCATGGATCACTAGGATTGCACGAGGTTACACGGGTTGTCTACCTCAAGATACGTGCGTGGCATTTGCATGGTTTGCATAGATTGCACAAGGTTATACGGGTTATCCACCTAGAGATATGTGTTTGACGTTTGCATGGTTTGCATGGATTGCAAAAGGTTTCACAGGTTTCCATCTCGAGATATGTGTGTGATGTTTACATTGTTTTCATGAATTGCCAGAGGTCGCATGGGTTGTCCACCTCGAGATACGTGCACAATGTTTGAATGTTTGCATGGATTACATGAGGTTACACGGGTTTGTCCACCTCGAGATATGTGCTTGACGTTTGCATGGTTTGAATGGATTACACGAAGTTGCACGGGTTGTCCACCTCGAGATACGTGCGTAACGTTTACAATGTTTGCATGGATTGCACGAAGTTGCTTGGGTTGTCCACCTCGAGATATGTGCATGATGTTTGCATGGTTCGCATGAATATGCACGGGTTGTCCACCTTGAGATACATGCGTGATATTTGCATGGTTCACATAGAATGCACGAGGATGCAGGGGTTGTCCACCTCGAGATACGTGCATGGCTTTTGCATGATTTTGCATGGGTATGCATGGGTTGTCCACCTCGAGATACTTGCATGACATTTCCATGATTTGCTTGAATCGAACGAGGTTGCACGGGTTGTCCACCTCGAGATATGTGCGTAACGTTTGCATGGTTTGCATAGATTGCACGAGGTTGCACGGGTTGTCCACCTGGAGATTTGTGCGAGATGTTTGCATGGTTTGCATGGATTGCACAACGTTGCACGGGTTGTCCACCTCGTTATAAGTGTGCGATGTTTGCATGGTTTATATGTGTATCAAGCGTATACACTGGTTGTCCACCTCAAGATACGTGCATATTGTTTACATGGTTTTGCATGGATTGCAAGGGTATGCATTTGTTGTCCCCCTCAAGATACGTGCGTGATGTTTACATGGGTTTCATGGGTTTCATGGGTATGCAATGGTTGTCCACTTCGAGATACGTGCGTGATGTTTACATGGTTTGCATGGATTTCATGGGTTTGGACTGGTTGTCTACCTTGAAATACATGCGTGATGTTTGCATGGTTTGCATAGATTCCATGAGTATACACGGGTTGTCCACCTCGAGATATGTGCATGACGTTTGCATGGTTTGCATGGGTATGCATGGGTTGGCCACCTCGAGATATATGCGTGACGTTTGCATGGTTTGCATTGATTACATGGGTATGCACAGTTTGTCCACCTCGAGATTTGTGTGTGAGGCTTGCATAGTTTGCATGGATTGAACGAGGTTGGTCGGGTTGTCCACCTCGATATATGTGCGTTACGATTGCATGGTTTGCATGGATTGCACGAGGTTGCACGAGTTGTCCACCTCGAGATACATGCATGGCGTTTGCATTGTTTGAATGGATTGCATGTGATTGCACGACTTGTCCACCTCGAGATACGTGCATGATGTTTTCATTGTATGCATGGGTATGCATGGGTTATCCACCATGAGATATGGCGTGACGTTTGCATAGTTTGCATGGATTGAATGAGGTTGCACGGGTTGTCTACCTCGAGATATGTGCATCACGTGTGCAAATTTTGCATGGATTGCACTTGGGTTCACGGGTTGTCCACCTTAGGATACGTGCGTGATGTTTGAATGGTTTGCATGGCTTGCATAGGTATGCACGGGATGTCCACCTCGAGATACGTGCATGACGTTTGTATGGGTTGCATGAGTTGTATGTGTATGCATGGGTTGACCACCTCGAGATACATACGTGACGTTTTCATTGTTTGCATGGATTACATGGGTATACATGGGTTGTCCACCTCGAGATACGTGCGTGAAGTTTGTAAGGCTTTCATGAGTTGCATGAGGTTGCATGAGTTGTCCACCTCGAGATACGTGCGTGTCGTTTGCATGGTTTGCGTAGGTCCCATGAGTATGCACGGGCTTTCAACCTTGAGATACGTGCATGACGTTTGCGTGGTTTGTATGGGTGTGCATGGGTTGTGTTTGGTTTTCCCCCTCGAGATACGTACATGATGTTTGCATGGTTTGCACGGATTGCACGAGGTTGCACGGGTTTTTCATCTCGAGATACGTCCGTGGCATTTGCATGAGCATGCATGGGTTGTCCACCTCGAGATACGTGCGTAGCATTTGCATGGTTTGCATAAATTAAACAAGGTTGCCATGGTTGTCTACCTCGATATATGTGCGTGACATTTGCATGGTTTGCGTGGATTGCACGGGTTGTCCACCTCGGGATACGTATGTGTTGATTGTATGGTTTGCATGGATTACATCGGTATGCATAGGTTGTCCACCTCTAGATAAGCGTGTGACGTTTGTATAGTTTGCATGGGTTGCCTGGGTACATATGGGTTGTCTACTTTGTGATACGTATGTGGCATAGGCATGGTTTGCATGGATTGAACGAGGTTGCATAGGTTGTTCACCTCGAGATACGTTCGTGATGTTTGCATGGTTTTCATGGATTACATGGGTATGCATGGGTTGTCCACCTCGAGCTACGTGCGTGACGTTTACATTGTAGCTTGAATTGCACAATATTGTTCGGGTTATGCATAACCTTTGCATGGTTTGCATGAATTGCACGAGATTGCATAGGTCGCACACTTCGAGATGAGTGCGTGCGTTTGCATAGGTTGTCCACCTCAACATATGTGCGTGACGGTTATATGGGTTGTCCACCTTGAGATCGAGATAACAAATAACTCATTCTCAAAAGGAGTAATTAATAAACTTGTTAGGTTGAACGAATAACTAATTTTTGGGAGTAATTCATACAATTAGTATTTTGTATGGATTACTCATTCTCAAGGGGGTTATTCATACTTTGTTCCACCTCATCGACAACACACCACGACTCATCAACAACACACGGTATGTCCATTTCATCATCAATAGCACCTTTTGAAAAGGAGAGATACATTAGTTTTTTAATTTGAAAGAAACCATCCCTATTTGATGAAAAAAAGTATGCTCACATTACTTTTTGAAATACAAAATATATTCATGTGTATTCAGGCCACGGTGTCGTAAGTGTCGCCGTGGGCATTAATGTCACGGGCCACCCACGATGCCGTGATAGGAATGTGGCATATGAGTGTGGCCCTATTGGTGGCGTTGTGGGGCCCAAGGCCTTGGCGTCGTAAGCCCTACTTTGAAAAAAACAAGAAATTAAAATAAGAATCGCGTCGTGGGTGATGAACGGGACATGGGCTAGGGAGCTAAGAAAGTACTAGGATTTGTCTAAGACTAAAATTAATATATTTTGAGCCAATTTGTATATATCTTTCTGGTGAACACTATTTGGAGGCGCAAAAATGATTTAGAATACAGCGACGAAGATAAGTGAGCCTAATTGTGTAGATTTATCTGATGAGATTCTTCACCAACTGAACCTCTGCAGTCGAGCTAGAAGATGAAGGAGTGAAAGATGGTGTATAAATTGTCTCTATGGCTGGTGTTGTCACTACCGATACAATATGGCTGGTGTTGTCACTACCGATACAATCTATACTACCACAGTGGCTGTTGTCGGTAGTGTAGGAGTAGTAGTCATAAGAGGAGGCGATGCCTACGATGGTGGTGCAAAACGTGTTGTCATCATGGTAGTGAATGTAACGGCTTGGATTTAATTCGTCATTATTAATGATGTGGTTGCAGACGTGGCTGACAGCTCAGACCCTCGTGGGACCCGCAGGTATGCTTTTACGCGCTTGGAGCTAGGTAAATAGTTTTGTTCTGTGTTGAATTGTTCAGATTGCGATGTTTATATTGAAATAGAGTAAACGATATCGCAATGTATGTGATTATATTACATTTGACATGCGAGACCATGTGTTAAGTATTTGCCTCGATACGCGTGTCAACGTGGGTACCGGGTACTCTAAAAGACTAAATACTAGACCGGGGGAAATAATACACACATAAAATGAATAAAATAGATTAAATAATAATATGGAATGTATATTTAGAGGTTATGGACATGGTAGTATGCGTATGTCGCGGTTCGGGAGGAGAAAATCGGGCGTCGGAACACCCGAAACATCACTTTTTGGGTTAAATACAAGGGTGAGTGTGCCATTGGTGTCAATTTTAGAGTCATGAGAGGTTGGAAATGGAGCAAATAAGGTGCATTGGATTGCCTTGAGATGTGTAAGTGAGGAGAAATCATAATTTGACTATAAAAGTCAAATTGACCTCATTTTTCCACCACCTTTTCTCTCTCTTATCTTTCTATCCGAAAATTGAGACAAGAAATTAAGGGTTTTGAGTGTTCAACTTGGCGATTTGAGGAGCTTGGAGGGGTGAAATCATTAAAAGCAAGGTGAGAATCACAAACACCTCGACTTTCTCTATCTTTTGAGCTTAATTTTTGAGGTGTTGGTGTGAATCTAGTAGGGATTGTTTGGTGGTTGTGGAGTTGTTGTTTTGGTAGGTTGTAAGTGCTATGTAGTTCAGTGGTTGGAGTTGTGGTTGTTGTTCGTGTGGGTGGGTTGTTGGAAACTCTGAATTTTTAGCAAGTTTGTTGTCCAGAACATGATTAGCGCGCTAGGCAAGAAAATAGCGCGCTAATGTTCTTCCTGATGGAGAACGTATAATTTCATGGGAATCTAGCGTGCTAATTCCCAGACCCAGCACGCTAGATCCTGCAATTTTGACATTATTTTAAGTAAGTGACTTAAAACACATCCAATTAATTAAAACTCAATTATAAATGGAAATAGGTTATTTTGGGCGGTAATTTGGGATATCTGGTACTAGGCGGAGCCGGATCGAGGGTTATTGACGGGACACGAAGTGCAATTTGAGGTGTGTAGTATCCCAACTGAAATTTTTTGAGTAGTACTTTACTTTGCTTTTGAATTCATATTATGTCTTTCATTACTCTATTCTTGGTGTGTTATAATGGACGAACGATGAGGCTCTCCCTCCGTGTCATTTATGTGTGTATGTCCACTAGGCCATAGCACGTATGCCATCTCAGTGAATAGGTCGACCCAAGAGTCGTGTCGGGCACGTGTGGGTGCGTCGTAGGTTCCACGCCGACCACCTAGTGGATCCGGATACTGGCCTTGCTTGAGTGCTACTCGCCGGTAGTAGTCTGTTGGGAGTCTGAAGTATAGCGATAGTATGAACCTAGGCTCTAGGAACACACACTTTGAGCTTTCACTATTACTTATGCATGCGATGAACGCAGTTGCCTATTTTTATTTCCGCATGTTTATTTAATAGTTTTGCTTAAATTCCAGTATTTACTTTCTGTATTGCTCACTTAATTTCCTTGGGAATACTCACTCTAGACTCGTTATCTGCCTTTTTGTGATGGCTTGAGTGCAGATCCTAATACGAGCCGTGGCAAGGGCAAGCTACCGTAATATTTGTGATTTAGAGACATTGAGCAAGGCTTGTACATTTGTATTATATATATTTTACTTATTTTGGGGATTTGGGATTGTGAGATATTTCAGGACTCTATACTTTTGATATTTAGATACATTGAGGTGTAGTTTTGGTCTATGATGATAAATGGGTTTTCCACACTAGGTATCAGAGTTAAATGCATAACTAAAATGTTTAATGTTTTGATAGTCATGATAAAAGACTTCCGCTTTGGTTTATTTAAGATTAAAAAGATAAGATAAACAGATGATTAGAGTTCAGTAACAATTTAAACATTAAATTGTTGGTTATTGAGGTTAATAACGATTAAATGGTGGATTAGTTGGCATGTGGGACACAACTGGCGCTGGTAGGCCGGTTGTGGGCCTGCATTGGCCCCCGTGGCGGTCCATTTGGAAAATGGCCCGTTACATTTTGGTATCAGAGCGAGGTTAGTGAACCTCGAGGAATTGGAAGTTAACTCTGATACGATTACATTTGTGGTATAATTTGAGGATAAATATGATGACTAAACTTTAGATGCGGAAACCCAAAGGAATTGCCTAAAGTCCTAGTTGGGAAGTAGGGTGAGATGAGTCGAAATAAGGGGATATACGTGTTATATTTTTGGTTGTATATTATATTTGATATACGTATATGTACTGAGGCTAATTAGATGCACGTTATTCGATGCAAATACCGATGGATGGTCAGCTTTCTGATACTACTCAGCCTGAGGTCAGAGATACTAGTGATCCGACGTGGGTTTTTCAGAAACTAAGGTTGCAATACTTTTTTATTCATGAAATAAGGTTGGCTACTTTAAATTTACAAAACTAAGGTATGTCTCCTTTTGAAAAGGAGTCATTGATGATGATGTGGCTCCATGCGTTGATGTGTGATTATGAGGTGGAATGAATGGCTCCTTTTGAAAATGAGTCACCAATACAACTAATGAGGTGGAATGAATGACACCTTTTGAAAAGGAGTCATCTATACAAAATACCTCTTATTTACTCCTATAAAGGAGTACTTTGTTCAACTCGAAGCGGTGAATCCATGCAAACGTCATGTACGTATCGAGATGGACAAACCGCATCACGTACGTATCTCGAGATGGACAACCCGCATCACGCACGTATCTTGAGGTAGACAACTGATGTAAAGGACACACACGTATATGGACATGGACAACTCATGCAAACGCCACGCATGTATCTCGTGGTGGAGAAGTCATGCAAACGACACGCGCGTATGTCGAGGTGGCCGACCTATGCAACCTCGTGCAATTCATGCAAACGTCACACACGTATCGTAAGTTGTGCAACTCATGCAACCTCGTGCAACCCATGCAAACGTCGCACACGTATCTCGAGGTGAACAACTCATACAACCTTGTCCAATCAATGCAAACCGTGCAAAGGTCATGCACGTATTTCGAGGTGGATAACCCATGTAATCTCGTGCAATCGAAGTAAACCATGTAAACGTCACGCATGTGTCTCGAGGTGGACAACCCATGCAAACGACACGTAAGTATTTGCGGTGGACAACTCATGCAAACAACATGCACGTATCTCGAGGGGACAACTCATGCAAACGACACGCACATATCTGGCGGTGGAAAACCCTTGCAAACAACATGCACGTATCTCGAGGTTGATAATCCATGCAAACATTACGCACGTATCTCGAGGGGGCAACCCATGCAAACGACACGCACATATCAGGCGGTGGACAACCCATGCAAACAACACGCACGTATCTCGAGGTTGACAATCCATGCAAACCTTACGCACGTATCTTGAGGGGGCAATCCATGCATATCTACTACAAACCATGCAACACAATCGTGATCATAATAAGAGATATGTAGATGAAAAACTGTAAATGCCACAACTACATTATATCTTTGTCTAGAATTTAAAATTAAAACAATAAGGAAGTTTTGAAAGTATGATTTCATTCCATCAAAAAAACTTATCATACAGGTCTATCGACGGTTACGTTAACGTTGTTGCTCCGTGATGCAAACTGGACGTACTCTATGTCGAGTTCGACATTGTGTTTGTACATCCGGTTGAGTTTGTTGAAGTTGTTGATGTTGCATTGAATTTTGTTGAGTCGATTCATGTTCTTCCTCCGGTTCACTCGACTCACCTCTGGTACTAATGCTTCCAAAAATCGGAGGTTGAACCATCCAAAAAAACTGACTTCCTGTATCTGGTTGGCCGAATGGAACATGAGGCGCGACATGCTTAACATGTTCATGAATGGACTCGGCATGTATTGAGGCAATGAAGGATACATTGGATTTCTAAGCATTCTATGGTCCATATATGAAGACGACGGTCCGGGTGCATAAGGATCAAAATGGTAAGGAGGAACATTCATGATCGGCGCGCTAGGTACAAACATTTGAGGTTCTGGTTGCATTGGGGACAATGTAGGAACGTACCCATGAGAAGAATGACGTGGTGGGGTAAGCGTTGGCTACTGTCACCAACAGTCTCTGTTCTTCTCGCTCTCGGACGAGATGAACGTGGTGTAGGAGAACGTCTGCTACTCTCAGCAACAGTCTCTGTCCGACGAAAAGGACGTGGTGGACGAGGACGTCTAGTGCTCCCACCCACAGTCTGTGTTTGTGTTTTTTTTTCTTACCTCTCTATTTGATTCGCCCTGATCATCTTCTTCATTCTCCTCATCTATGGCATGTTCGACATTAATTCCACTATTCCATATAGTAGACCTTTGCCTTTCATCTTCATCTAAAATTTTGATTCCTTCATACAGCGCAGCAAGACCTTGCTAGTACCCATCCACAATGAACACTCGCTGCATTCGATGCACCAAGTTACACTGATATAAAAATAGGAGGTTAGTACACACTATTTAAGATGTAAATCGTGAGGAAAGAAGAATAATAGTTTAAAAGTTATCGAATAGTCACGAAAAGCCCAGTCGTGTCCAATGAATCTTCTAGTGACTGATCGATACCACGTCATGTAGTCTTGTTGATCGTGTCCTTTTTCTTGTTCCGCTGTGACTATGTTGTCATCACGATTTTCCAACATCTGTATATAGTTTGCGTGAAAAGCCACCCAATTTTCTTGAACGCGTCCTCACATCTCAATACCGTGCAGTCGGGTGTCATAATCACAGTTTGGTGGCATGGCCTGTATCATTTCGAATTGTCTCAAAACTCTTTTTGGTCAATGCCACTCGACTATGTGGAAACAAATTAGGGGTCACGTCGATAGCCAACTACCGTGACCATCGGTAAAGTATTCGGGAAAAGACCCGATGACTTCAGCATAAGGTTGCCATACCACGTCATCCTCATTCTGCAAATCGAGTGCATCACGGTAAGCTGATAAAACGTGTGTCGCACTCTGAGTAACCGAAAATGCATCAATCCATCTGTATAGAAAACTATAAATTAGTAAAATGAAATTGTGGTTAATATTATAGAAATTAGGATATAACATTTGTATTACCTTGTCCCAAAAGGACTTCATGAAACATCTCTTCTCCATCCATTGTTCGAGGTTGAACTCTAGGAACACCCAGTTGCCTTAGGTGCTATGAACGAAAATCTATCCCATGCCCACAGTTGTACTAAGAATTAACGTCTCTGCAACCTCATGTGCACCTGCGCGAGATCCGCGGCACAACTCCCTGTACAAAAAAGCCAAACAGACACTCCCCCAACTATACTTTCCAGGTATGTCAAAATTCTCGAGCAACGGTTGAAACATCAAATGTACATATCGATTTGACTTATCGGCGAATAGACAACCATCGATTAGTTGGAGAATGTACGATCGAACATACCGTCGCACCGACTCCTCATCGATGTCGTCATGTATAGCTGGTACGTTACGTTTAAGCTATTCGACTTTCAATTTATTTCCATGAAGGTCATCTCCAACAGGAATTCGACCAAGTAGCCTCCCACACATCTCAACATAGTTTGTATCGGTGGTTCCCGTCACAGGCATACCTTCGATAGGTAAGCCGAGCTGTACCTGTACGTCCTGTAGTGTAATAGTGCACTCACCACATTGCATGTGAAATGTATGTGTCTCTGGGCGCCATCTCTCAATGAATGCAATAATCAAAGCCCAATTAAAGGCTGAGAAATGATACGCGCAAAATCCCATAAAACCCACTAGAACGTAGATATGGGATCATTCTAGAATGATACTCCACCGTTCGATCAACGACAGCCAATCGTCGACACATGCGCAATGTTTCGTACACCTTATAATTGAAAATAAGATGTCATATATATATATATGTATATTATACGTTTATTCATGAACATTGGACGTATCCATCTTAAAAAGTTTACCTGACCTGTCCACCATCGCGAGGATCTGTTTGTAGATTGGAGATGTAATAGTGAAGGATCTGATGGACCTGGATCCATTTGTGTACAAACTACAATTTTGGGAGTTTTAAAAATTAGTCATGTTGTTCGAAATGTCGCCACAAATCATTATTAAAGGTTCAAACAATAACGAATACCTAAACATTTCATGACGTAAAATTTTTGGATACTTCAAAAGGTTCAATATAATCTAATTACATTTAAGCCATGAACAAACAATATACAAAATATATTATTAGTTTTGATTGGAAAATTGAGCTCTGGCTGGACAATTTTTTTTGTTATGTCCCTCTGCACGACAAATGCCGCATATGTTCTTCCTACTAGGGACTCTATCATGATCTTTATTGGGACATGTTGTTCTTTTATGTACTTCTTAAAGACATATGCCACATCGCAAGGCTCTTGAAACATTAGGAAGAACCATCTCGTTTTGCCTTCGCGTTCCCTTTGGTCTCCCTCGGCCACGTCTGCACCTTGGGTCTGGTATGATCTTCGTCGCAAAAGTCGACCAATATTTCTCATCTGGAATGGCTTTGAAATTAATGAAGTAACATTGCACATACACATCTATTCAGTAGTATGGTTCAATAAATTGCGAGTAGTTCACTCGAATAAAGGAACATGCAGCTAACACGTGTGAGCAAGGGAAACCAAACGATTTCCATTTATTGCAACTGCACATGCGGTCCTTTAGGATAACGACTTGTGTATTGTTGTCTTTATGCTTGCGATCTCCATGTCATCGAGTAAGCACTTCAAACAAGCCTATGTCACGATTTATCAAATTGACTTGATGCCTCCTTGCAGCTTGTTCATAATGTATGAGTTTATCCTTGACATACTTCGTGTATGATTGCCCGTTTGAGATTGCTTCATTGATTTCATGTTTACGTCGATCGTGGTATATCACCAATCTATAGTAAATCATTTGAGTCATCGCTGTTATTGGCAAAAATCGAGCCCCCTTCAATACACAGTTAAAACACTCTACAATTGAAAAATAAATTCCCGTAAGCAATATTACTTCAATGAAAACTAAATCGTTGAATGCAAAACAAAATTTGCATGTCATACATACCAACACCATTAGAATTCATCCATCCGTACCGCATGCCTCCGTCATGCGATTGAGTCCATAGTTCTTTTGGGATGGCGTTGACATATTACACACATTAAGGGGTTCACGATGATAAGTAGGCAAAACGCTCCATGCACGCATTAAATTTTCGAACTTGATGTTGACTAGCTGCTCGAGAAAGTAGGTTTTTCAAGGGCTCATTTTTGAATTAAGTGTTGAAATTACTGACCATGTGTCGCAGACAATAACGGTGGTATCCTTTTGGGGGACAAAAACCATTGGTCGGTGTGTTGACCGCCTCCAGAATGCCAGAGTGACGATCATAAATAATGAAAATACCATCTCAATCCATCACATGTTTGCGCAACATCCTCAAAAACCATCCTAACGAATCCGTAGATCCGGTTTCTGCAACAGCAAATGCTATCGGTAGTATGTGCCCATTACCATCAACAGAGATGACAATCAGTAGCTTACCACTATATTTGCCATATAAGAAAGCCACGTCAATTTGAAGCAGAGGCCTGCAAAACCTAAAAGCTTGTATTGATGCTTCGAATGCGAAAAACACCAGACGAAATTGAGGACACTCAGTCCTTATCTCATCAGAAGCACATTGTCTATGTGACCACTCAATTGCTGTCCCCGGACTCTTAATCTTCACGGCCGCTAACCAGCTTGACAATCTAGCGTATGACTCATCCCAATCTCCAAATGCATTTGCAACTGCCTTCCTTTTGGCATCCCACATTCGCTTGTAATTTACTTCGTGTCCGTATTTTCCCTTAATTATTTGTATTAATGCCTTGATAGTTATTACTTGATCTATCTAGACAATGCTTTGGATCTCTCGCGCAAGCATGTTGGCATCGAGTTAGGCATGACCGCATTCTACGTCGGGATTTATACAGTTGTGTGACACGTCTAATTGTGTGATCTCCCATAATTGTGGTTTCTTTCACAAACAAGCATGAAGATGCCACATGCACCTGTCTTGCGCACTTCTTCACTTGATCGCCCAAAAAGTTGTAGTCGACTCTATCACATGATATTGACAATGTCTATTAACATGCCACACTTTCACGACATGTTGTAAGTCTTTTTGTTGTCAAAGCACATCCCTAATTCCAAATAAAAATTAGACATGTCCCCCCATTCTGTTGATGAGAATGTTGGGTCGCAGTGGAGTTAGCCACCTCCCAATCAATTTCATTATACACCGACAATGGTTGATGAACTTCATCATCGATTGCTTCCTCCATGAAATTCTCTTCATCGATAGCAAGCTGCTTATCATCTTGCACGTTTTCCGCCCCTAGGGGTTCATACCTTGGGTCATCCGCCACAACATTTAGGTTTTCCCAATCGACAGATGGTGCAGCATCCTCGGGGGGACGCACATCCTCGTCCACGTCATTAATGTCATCATCGTCGTTGGGTTCATCATCACCATGTGGTGATTGCATATGCAATCTTTCCATCATCGATCTAGTGTCTTACGTGCTGACATCTTCATATAGTAGTTGCGATTGAACTATCTGATGTTGAAAATAGTCGATTGGCTCAAATGTTAAATAAATATCTACCCTTGAAGTTATTGGTAGATTGGCCACTGTTGCCCGCATCAAATCGAAGTGCGTCGCGTCTTCCAGCAATACGGGGACAAAATACTGTGAACCTTCGGGGAGGATTATCGCGTGTCGATAAGTCATCCTTACTATAGTTTTCGTAGATGAGATATTGAATGCGTTACACACGTGATCCATCAATTTTTGTCTACTCGTCCCAAACTTAAACATCAACACTCATATGGGGGTGCGTTGTACTTAATGTCATTCCTACCATTTACAATTTCACCGTTCGCATAAAAGAGAAATGGGATGTTCCTATGTTCCATGACCTACATAATTTATTTAACAATGATGATGTAAAAAAATTGCATATATATCAAACGTCATTCGTTCATCAAATTGAGAATTTAAATCGCAAGCAAACTTTCTAATGTAGAGGATCGCCTTAATAGCGCAACTACAGAGCATACTCATTCGTCTGCATGGAGTATCAATTAATAACTCATATTTAAATCACAATCAAATTAGGGCATATGTACAAAAAAAAAACCAACTTAGCATAAATTTTTTGCATTTTAACAAACAAACTCCACATATTATTATTTTTTAACAAACAAACTCCACATAAATTTAAAATTTTTAACTAAAACAACAAATAAACCATAATAAAACTTAAATAAATAAATTTTTGTACTTACTTATTTCCCTCTTTTCTTTCTTCTTCTTCAATTTGATAATCCCTGAAAATAACAAAAAAGTTAGCTTTTATTTATATAAATATTACTAACTTCAATGAAATGACGTAAAAAATAAATAAAAAATTCGAACCTTTTAACAACCTTCAACCACAAAAAAACCCATTAATGTTTATCTTCTATTTGATATTCCATGAAGAAAAAAATTGATTTACCTTTTACTTAAATAAATATTACTAACTACAATGCTATTCTTGAATAATAAAATAAAAAATCTAATCCTCTTCAATTTTAACAACCTGTTCAACCACAATAAACCTTAACATAAAATCCCAACGAATCAAACTCTCTCACAACTCAACTGACCCAACTCTATCACTACCCAACCCACAACTCACCCAACTCTATCACACCAAAAAGAATTGACCCACCCCACAACCCAACCCAACCCCCTAGTCTCTCTCTCGGTCACCCAACTCTCTCTCTCTCTCTCTCTCTCTCTCTCGGTCTCGCGGTCCCCCCACTCTCTCTCTCGGTCACCCCTACTCTCTTTCTCTCTCTCTCTTCTCTCTCTCTCTCTCTCTCTCTCTCTCTCTCTCTCTCTTTCGGTCTCTCGGTCCCCCAAATCTCTCTTTCTCTCTCGGTCACCCTACTTTCTTTCTTTCTTTCTCTCTCTCACTCTCTCTGGTCTCTCGGTCCCCCAACTCTCTCTCTCTCTCTCTCTCTCTCTCTCTCTCTCTCTCTCTCTCTCGGGTACTCCCGGTCTCCCTCTCTTCTCTCGCTCGGCTGCTCCTCCTTCCTCTCGATCCCCCAAATCTGGTCACCCTACTCTCTCTCTCTCTCTCTCTCTCTCTCTCTCTCTCTCTCTCTCTCTCTCTGCTTACTCCCTATTTCCCTCTCTTCTCTCGCTCAGCTGCTCCTCCTTCCTACTAGTCTCGGTTGCTCCTCCTTCCTCTCGGTTTGGGCTGCTCCTCTCTCCTCTCGGTCTCTGCTGCTGCTCTCTCCCTCTGCTGGTCTCTCCCGCACCCAACTCTCTCTCGGTCACTCTCTTTGTTGCTCTCTCCCGCACCCACCAACAACACCCCACCAACAACCACCATAAATAAGTCCAATTCATCTAATGCCCCCTACCTAGACCCTCAAACCTAGCCTGCAAACCTCGAGTACGTAGGGAATATATTCCATGCGTTCTCGAGGAAGAGGAGTGTCATGGGTGCACAATACACGAATGGCGCATTCTCCGAATGCGCCATTCGTGTATAAATTTTGTACAACTAAAAACGCATTTGCAAAAGACAATTTATCTTACTTTTGTAATAAGAAAATCTAACTTATTTGACTCATTTATATTATTTTTACAGTACATTTGTAATTTTTTCGATCCGACGAGACCGACTTTGACGCTGGATTCATTTGCAAGGACTATGGATGATAGGTTCGCGATGCTGATAGAGATGATGAGAGCTCGAGATGCTCGGGAGACTACGACAACTCCGACTACCTCTTTGGATGCAACGATGATGACCACTCAAGTAATCGCAGCTCCTACCACAACCGACGCTCAGGTGCAGGCGATAGTATCCGAGACATTGGCGAGAGGTCTACGCTAGTAGCAGTACTAGTGGAGGCTGTAGTGGTGCTTACACCTGCAACTACTGAGCAGCCAATAGTGGCGTCTACTTCTGGGAGCCTGATGACAGTTGAGGCGAAGAAGATGAGAGACTTCCTTAAGATTTCATCAGAATATTTTTATGGAGCTGGATATCCAGAGGTAGCCGATGAGGTGGCTATTATCTAATGAGCGGCTACATGACTTGTTGTGAGTTGAGGAGATTGATCTGCCGAGATTATCAAGTTTCTGCTTGAGCCGATGCAGTAATTTGGTGGACTACCTACATCGCAACTCATCCTATTGTTACTACTTAGGTAGAGTTTCGAGCATTATTTGTGGATGAGTATATACTGGTGGAGGTTAGAGTTCGCTTCAGGGAGGAGTTTTATCCTTAGTTCAAAGTGATATGTCAGTCACGGTATACATGAAGCGCTACCAATATCTATTGTCGTACTCCATAGACATAGCAAATACAAATCGACTACATATATATTACTTTGTTCGAGGTCTGGATGAGAGGATTGCGAGCACGGTGGTATCTAGTGGAGCTTGTACACTGGTTGAGATTTACGACAAGTCCCTCGCACATGAGACATACCTGGTTCAGAGGGCCAATCGACTAGCAATTCAGGCTGCGTTGCAGGTTCGGTAGAGTCAGCCAACTTTGAGTTCACCGTCTGATCAGAGACTGACGAGACAAAGGGGAGACCACGATCGACAAGGGTAAAGCCAAATACCTCACCGAGGTGATTGACAGTCTGTAGAGGTGATAAGGATAGACGTGATGATCGTTAGTTGGCATATTTTACGACTTCTGCACCAGTTTATCAGCCTAGACAGCAGAGGCAAGATAGAGGTCGAGAGGTCAGAGTCAAGGCGAGGGTCAAACGCAGAGTCAGATGAGTTCTGGCAGATCAGAGACCCGTACTTGTTACCGATGCGGTCAGGTTTTCCAAATTATGGCAAATTGTACCAGACCAGCACCACTACCACCATGAGCTGAGCAGGCCAGAGATAGGGCCCAGGCTGCAGCTTTTGGGGTCGCACAGCCAGACAAGGAGGCGATCAGACAGCTTGTTGAGGGTACGCTATCTATTTGTGGTATTCCTATGCATGTTATGATGGATTTTGGTAGTACACTGTCTTTTATTTCTAAATGCATGATTGGAGAGTTAAGGTTACCTACACAGAAGTTATATACACATCTTGTTCTAAGTACGATAGTTGGGGATAAGATTTACCCTAACCGGGTTTGCCGAAATTGTATTGTGGAGGTTGAGGGACATCAGCTACCGACTGATTTGAGGGTTTTATAGTATCTGGAATTTGACGCGATGTTCGCGATGGATTGGTTGTCGTCTTATCACGCATAGATCGACTCTTTCAGCAAGACTGTGATGTTTGACATCGAGGGAATTCCAAGGTTTACATTTACCGAGTTGCTTCTGCATTATCTATCACTAGAGGCAGTTTAGCAACATAGCAGGAGATGGAGGCATACGCGGCTACGGTTGAGCCGGATTGTAAGATGATGCTTACGGTTGAGGATGTCTCCATTATTTGAGAGTTTCTAGACGTGTTCCCATGATGATTTCCCAGGATTTCCACCACCGCGAGCTGTTGAGTTTATCATTAAGCTGATTTCGGGGACTCAGCCAATCTACAACATACCGTATAGGATGTCAGCATTAGAGCACGAGAAGTTGAGGACCCAGTTAGATGATTTATTGCATAAGGGTTTCATTCACCCTAGCATATCACTTTGGGGAGCTCCAATTCTTTTTGTGAAGAAGAATGACGGCTCAATGTGGATGTGTGTAGACTACCGTAAGCTGAATAAGGTGATGATTCAGAATCGTTACCTACTTTCGAGGATTGATGATTTATTCGATCAGTTGGTGGGGCCAAGTTCTTCTGGAAGAACGACTTACGATCGGATACCATCAACTGAGGATTCGAGAGGAGGATGTGGAGAAAATCACGTTTAGTACGTGTTACAGCCTATTCGAGTTTACAATCATGTTATTTTGGCTGACTAACACACCGACGATCTTCATGGATTTAATGCACAGGGTGTTGAGGCCATTTATTGATCGATACGTCATTATTTTTATCGATGACATCCTGATATACAGTAAGACTCGTGTGGAGCACGAGATGCATCTTTGAGATGTGTTGACGATGATGAGAGAGCACCGACTTTATGCCAAGTTCAACAAGTGTGTATTCTGGCTGAGTGAGGTGAGATTCTTTAGCCTTATCATTAGTGATCAGGGCTTATCTATTGATGGTGACAAGATTCTGGCGATTATTGACTGGAAGACACCCGAGTCTGTATTTGACATCCAGAGTTTCCTGGGTTTGGCAGGATATTAAAGGCGCTTCGTGCGGGATCACCGATGACGAGGCTAACCAAGAAGGATATTAGATTTGAATGGTCACATGATTGTGAGGATGCTTTCTGGGATCTGAAGAGGAAATTGACTTCGGTGCCAGTTTTGGCATTACCTGCCACAAGTAAAGGGTTTTCAATTTATACGGATGCATCAAGCACTGGGTTGGGTGGCGTGTTGATGGAGGATGGACACCCAATGGCCTATTTATCTTGACAGTTGAGGCCTCACGAGGTGAGCTATCTAGTGCATGACTTGGAGCTTGCGCGGTCGTGTTTGCACTGAAGGCCTAGAGGCATTACTTGTATGGTGAGAAGTTTGTGTTATACACAGACCACCATAGTTTGAGATATTTGTTCACTCAAAGGGAGTTGAATATGCGACAGCGGCGATGGCTCGAGTTACTGAAGGACTATGACTTCGCCATTGAATATCATCCGGGTAAGGCGAATGTCGTAGCTGATGCGCTGAGCTGAAGTGGCATCGAGAGCCCGATAGTACGCGCATATGACATATGAACACGGTTTGCTTGAGGCAACGTCAGTGTTATGTTTGACAAAGGCTATTGCTAGGCAACAGATTTACTAGTCGATGCGAGTTCCTACAGTGTCTCTAGAGCGGGTTCCTGAGTTGCAGAGAGCTGATGACCGGTATTTGCAGATCGGTGACCTGGCTCAGGATTCGGGGAGCACTGAGTGGTCTAAGGGGTCAAATAGGTGCTTGAGACACAAGGGTGTTGATTATGGATACAAGGGGTATCAGAGCTCAAGGACAACATTCTCGAGGTCGCACACCGCTCGCGATATACAATTCATCCTGCTCCGACCAAGATGTATCACGATCTGCAAAGGTTGTGTTGGTGGCCATAGATGAAGGCTGACGTGGGTCAATACGTCCGGAGTTGTCATATTTGCCAGCAAGTGAGGTTGAGCACATGAGACCAGCTGGGTTGCTACAGCCGCTGCCCGATCCTTAGTGGAAGTGGGAACACGTGACTATAGACTTCGTCAGGGGCCTACCCTAAACGACGAGGAGACGCGACGCGATTTGGATGGTTATCGACATGTTGACGAATTCGGCACATTTTATACAGATCGCCAAGAGATATTTTGTTACACAACTGAGTACTATTTTCGAGAGAGAGATTGTCAGATTGCATGGTGTACCGATCTCCATTATTTTTGATAGAGATCTGAGGTTTACTTTGAGGCTATGAGAGAGTATGCAGAAGTTGTTTGGCATTTGCTTACAGTTCAGTCCTGAGTACCATCCTCAGACTATCGGGCAGTCAGAGCGATTGATTCAGATTCTCGAGGATATGCTCAGGGTGTGTATATTGCCATCTCGGTGAATTGGTCGACCCAAGAGTCGTGTCGGGCACTTGTCGGTGCGTCGTAGGTTCCACGCCGACCACCTAGAGGATCCAGATACTGGCCTTGCTTGAGTGCTACTCACCGGTAGTAGTCTATGTTGGGAGTCTGAAGTATGGCGCTAGTCTAAGCCTAGGCTCTAGGAACACACACTTTGAGCTTTTACTATTACTTATGCATGCGATAAGTAATGTTGCCTGTTCTTATTTTTGCATGTTTATTAAATAGTTTTGTTTAAATTCCAAGTATTAACTTTTCATATTGCTCACTTAATTTCCTTGGGAATACTCACTCTGGACTCGTCATCTGCCTTTTTGTGATGGCATGAGTGCAGATCCTAGTACGAGCCGTGGCAAGGGCAAGCTACCTGAATATTTGTGATTCAGAGACATCGAGCCAGGCTTGTACGTTTGTATTATATATATACTTTGGTTTATTTTGGGGATTTGGGATTGTGAGATATTTCAAGACTCTATAATTTTGATATTTCGATACATTGGGGTGTAGATTTGGTCTATGATGATAAATGGGTTTTCCACACTAGGTATCAGAGTTAAATGCATGACTAAAATGTATAATATTTTGATAATCATGATAAAAGACTTCCTCTGCGGGTTATTTAGGATTACAATGATAAGATAAGCAGATGACAAGAGTTCAGTAACAATTTAAACAGTAAATTGTTGGTTATTGAGGTTAATAACGATTAAATGGTGGATGAGTTGGCATGGAGACACAGCTGGCGCTAGTAGGCCAGGTTGTGAACCCGCATTGGCCCCCGTGGCAATCCATTTGGAAAATGGGTAGTTACAGTGAAAATAGCTAACTACTGTCCTTGAGCAGCAACTTGGTCAAATAGCCTCTAATAATCCTAAGCAGATGAATAGTAGGCTAGTGGCCACTAGCAACTGCATCTTCAACGTTTGAATTGTTTACATTTATTGCATGAGGTTGCATGGGTTGTCCACCTCGAGATATGTGCATGACATTTGCATGGTTTTCAGGGATTGTATGGGTATGCACGGGTTGTCCACCTAGAGATATGTGCCTAACGTTTACATGGTTTGCATTGGTTGCACGAGGTTGCATGGGTTGTCCACCTCGAGATATGGCGTGACGTTTGCATGGTTTGAATGGATTGCATGGGTATGCACGGGTTGTCCACCTCGAGATACGTGTGGGACGTTTGTGTGGTTTTCATGGATTGCATGAGGTTGCATGGGTTGTCCACCTCAAGATACATGCGTGACATGTGCATGGTTTGCATGGTTTGCATGGATATGCACGGTTTGTCCACCTCGAGATACGTGCATGATGTTTGCATGGTTTGCATGGATTGCACGAGGTTGCATTGGTTATCAACTTTGAGATACGTGCGAGATGTTTGCATGGGTTGTCCACCTCGAGATACGTGCGTGATGATTGCGTGGTTTGCATAGATTGTCCAAAGTTGCACGAGTTTTCCACCTCGAGATACGTGCATTACATTTGCATGGTTTGCATTGTTTGCATTAGTATACTCGGATTGTCCACCGCGAGATATGTACATGACCTTTGCATGGTTTGCATGGGTTGCATTGGTATGCATGGGTCGTCCATTTTGATATACGTGTGAGACGTTTGCATGGTTTGCATGGATTGCTCGATGTTACATTGGTTGTCAACCTCAAGATACGTGTGTGATGTTTGCTTGGGTTGCATAAGTATGCATGCGCTTTGAGATAAGTGCGTGATCTTTGCATGGTTAGCTTGGATTGAATAAGGTTGCACGGGGATGTCCACCACGACTTATGTGCACTACATTTGCATGGTTTGCTTCGGTATGCATGAGTTGTTAACCTCGAGATACGTGTGTGACATTTGCATGGTTTGCAAAGATTGAACGAGGTTGCATGGGTTGTCTACCTCTAGATATGTGCATGACGTTTGCATGGTTTGTATGGATTACAAGAGGTCACACGGGTTATCCACCTCGAGACACGTGCGTAACATTCGTATAGTTTACATGAATTGAACGATGTTCCACAGGTTGTCTTCCTTGAGATAAGTGCGCGATGTTTGCATGATTTGCATGGACATCATAAGGTTGCACGGGTTATCCTCCTCGAGATACATACATGAATTGAACGAGGTTACACGGGTTGTCCACCTTGATATACATGCATGACGTTTGCATGGATTGCATGAGTATGCACGGGTTGTCAACCTCGAGATATGCGCGTGATGTTTGCATGGTTTGTATGGGTAGCACAAGGCTGCACGAGTTGTCCACCTCGATATATGTGTGTGACGTTTGCATGGATTGCATGGATTTCACGAGGTTGCACAAGTTGTCCACATCGAGATATGTGCGTGACGTTTGCAAGGTTTGCATGGGTATGCACGGGTTATCCATCTCGAGATACGAGCGCGACATTTGTAGGTTTACTTGGGTATGCATGTGTTGTCCACCTCGAGATATATGTGTGACATTGACATTATTTGCATGGATCGTAAGAGGTTGCACGAGTTATCCACCTCGAGATACATCTGTGACGTTTGCATGGTTTGCATAAGTTTCATGAGAATGAACGGGTTGTTCACCTCGAGATATGCGCGTAACCTTAGCATGGTTTGCAAAGATTGAACGAAATTGCATAGGTTGTCCACCTTGAGATATGTGCGTGACGTTTACATGGTTTGCATGGATTACACGAGCTCACGCGCATTGTCCACCTCGAGTGCGTGATGTTTGAATGGGTTTCATGGGTATGCTTGGGTAATTTACCTCGAGATACGTGAGCAACATTTGTATGGTTTACATAATTAATTGAACGATGTTACATAGGTTATCTTCCTCGATATACATGCGTGACGTTTGCATGGATATCAAAAGGTTCCACGGGTTGTCCCGCTCGAGATACGTGCATGATGTTTTCATTGATTACATGAATTGAATGAGGTTGCATAAGTTGTCCACCTTGATATAAAGGTGTGACGTTTGCATGGTTTGCATGGATTGCTTGAGTATGCACGGGTTGCCAACCTCAAGATATGTGCGTGACGTTTTCATGGTTTGTATGGGTTGCACGAGGTTGCATGGGTTGTCTACCTCGATATACGTGTCTGACGTTTGCATGGTTTGCATGGATTGCACGATGTTGCACGAGTTTTCCACCTCGAGATATTTTCATGACATTTGCAAAGTTTGCATGGGTTGCATGGGTATGCACGGGTTGTCCACCTTGAGATAAGTGCGTTAATTTTGCATGATTTGCATGGATTGCACAAGGTTGCATAGGTTCTCTACCTCGAGATGTGTCCATGACTTTTGCATGGTTTGCATAGGTTGCATGGGTATGCACGGGTTGTCCACCTCGAGATACATGCGTGACGTTTGCATGGTTTGCATGGATTGCATGAGGTTACACGGGTTCTCCACCTCGAGATACGTGCATGAAGTTTGTAAGGTTTTCATGGATTGCACGAGGTTGCATGGGTCCTTTGCACAATCAAAGAGGAACTCATCGAGGTAATGGACCCACAGCGGATGGTAACCGGATCAGACCTGGCCCACTTTATGTTCCTATGGTGCGTGGTCCGGGACACATTTTGAATGCACTCGGCGGGCCTATTTTTAATCCCCCACAAGTCAACCAAGCCCACCATAATCAACGGCTACCACCTCCCCGGAGGTACACGTGTCTTCATCGACAAGTACTGATTAGGCCAAAACCGCCGCGTCTAGGACAATATGGAGGAGTTCCGCTCGGAGAGCCACCTTGTCACCACGACGGGCAGTTGGACTGGAGTAAGGGGTCAAGATCTGTCGCGGGGCGGAATTCACGATCCTGCCGTTCAGCGCGGGCAAGAGAAAGTTCTTCGGAGCGCTGCTCAGGGTGGCATTGTGCTGACAGCCTTCAGTCTGATGAAATCCTTCACCAACTTAACCTCTTTAGTCGAGCGAGAAAATGAAGGAGTGAAAGGCACCGTATAAATTGTCTCTATGTCTCTTGTCATACTACTGGTACCATCTGTACTATCTGAGTGGTTGGTATCGGTAGTGTAGGTGTACAAGTAGGAGGAGGAGTCGGTGCCTGCGATGGGGGTGCAAAACGTGTTGTCATCATGGCAATCAAATTAGCTAACTGTTGTCCTTGAGCAACAACTCATACATATATCACCTGATAATCCTCAAAAGATGGAATAGTAGGCTGGTTGCGACTTGTAACTACATCTCCTACGTTTGCATGGTTTGTATGGATTGCACGAGGTTGCACAGATTGTCCACCTTGAGATACGTGTGTGACATTTGCATGGTTTGCATGGATTGCACAAGTATGCACGGGCTGTCCACCTCGAGCTACGAGTGTAATGTTTGCATGGTTCGTATGTATTGCACGAACTTGCATGAGTATCCACCTTGAGATACGTGCATGACGTTTGCATGGTTTGCATGAATTGCATGAGATGCATACCTCGAGATATGTGCATTACAATTGGATGGGTTGTCCACCTCTACATACGTGCGTGAAGTTTGCATTGATTGCACGATGTTGCACGGGTTATCCACCTCGAGATACATGCGTGACGTTAGCATGGATTGCATGGGTATGCACGGGTTGTCCACCTTGAGATATGTGCGTGACGTTTACATGGTTTGCATTGATTGCATGAGTTGTCCACTTCGAGATACGTGCTTGGCATTTGAATAATTTGCAATGATTGAACGGGGTTGCACGGGTTTTCCACGGCGAGGGATGTGCGTGCGTTTACATAGTTTGCATGGATTGCACGAAGTGGCACATGTAATCCACCTTGAGATATGTGCGTAACATTTGCATGGTTTGCATGGGTAGCAAAAGGTTGCATGGGTTGTCCACCTCGAGATATGGTGTGACATTTGCATGGTTTGCATAGATTAAATGAGGTTGCACGGGTTGTCAACCTTGAGATATGTGTGTGACGTTTGCATGGTTTCCATGGGTTACACGAGGTTACACAGGATGTCCACCTCGATACACGTGCGTGACGTTTGCATGTTTTGCATGGATTGCATGAGTATGCACAGGTTGTCAACCTCAAGATACGTGCATGACGTTTGCATGGTTTGCTTGAATTGCATGAGCATGCACGGGTTGTGCACCTCGAGATATAAGCGTGACGTTTGCATGGTTTGCATGGGTTGCGTTGGTATGCAAGGGTTGACCACCTCGAGTTACATGTGTGATGTTTGCAAGATTTGCATGGATTACATGAGTATGCATGAGTTGTCGACCTTAAGATATAAGCGTGACGTTTGCATGGTTTTCATGGGTTGCATGGATATGTACAGGTTGTTCGCCTCGAGATACGTGAATGACGTTTGCATGGTTTGCATAGGTATATATATGTTGTCCACCTTGAGATATGTGCACGATGTTTGCATGGATTGCACGAGGTTCCACAGGTTGACTACCTCGAAATACGTGCGTGACGTTTGCATGGATTACACGAGGTTGCACGGGTTGTCCACATCGAGATACGTGCAGAACATTTACATGGTTTGCATGGCTTGGATGAGGTTTCCATATCTAGATACGTGCATGACATTTTTGAATGATTTGGATGTGTATGTATGGGTTTTCAACCTTGAGATACGTGTATGACGTTTGCATGAATTGAATGAGTGCACGGGTTTTTCACCTCGAGATTTATGCGTGTCGTTTGCATGGTTTGCTTTGATTGCACGAGCTTGCATGGGTTGTCCACCTCGAGATCAATACGTCACTTTGAATGGTTTGCATGGATTGCACAAGGTTGCAAGGGTTGTCCACCTCGAGATACGTGTGTGACGTTTGCATGGTTTGCATTGATTACACGAGGTTGCAATGGTTTCTACCTCGAGATACGTGCGTGACGTTTGCATGGTTTGTATGGCTTACATAAGGTTGTCCACCTCGAGATATGTGCATGACGTTTGCATGATTTACATGGGTATTCATGGGTTGTCAACCTCAAGATACGTGTATGACGTTTGCATGAATTGAACGAGGTTGAGCGGGTTGTCCCCCTTGAGATATGTGCGTGTAGTTTGAATGGATTGCTCGAGCTTGCACGGGTTGTCTACCTCGAGATAAATGCGTGACTTTGAATGGTTTGCATACCTCGAGATACGTGCGTAATATTTGCATGGTCTACATTGATTGCATGAATATGTATGGGTTGTCCACCTCGACATATTTGCGCAATGTTTGCATGGTTTGCATAGGTTGCATGAGTATGCATGGGTAATCAACCTCGAGAAATGTGACTGACGTTTGCATGGTTTTGCATGGATTGCATGAGTATTCACGGGTTGTCCACCTAGAGATGCGTATATGACGTTTACAAGTTTGCATGGATTGCACAATGTTGCTCGGGTTTTCCATCTCAAGATACGTGCATGACGTTTGGATGATTGGCATGGAAATGCAAGGGTTGTCCACATCGAAATATGTGCGTGACGTTTACATGGTTTGCATGGATTGTACGAGGTTGCACGGGTTTTCCACCTCGAGATAATTGCGTGATGTTTGCATGATTTGCATGGGTATGCATGTGTTATCCACGTCGAGATACATGCATGACGTTAGCATGAATGGAACGAGGTTGCACGGGATGTCCACCTCGAGACATATGTGTGTGACGTTTTAATGGTTTATATAGATTGCACGAGGTTGCATGAGTTGTCCACTTCGAGATACGTGCGTGATGTTTGAATGGTTTGCTTGGATTGCGTGGATACACACGGGTTATCCACCTCGAGATATATGTGTGACGTTTGCATGGTTTGCATGAGTTGCATGGTTTTGCAAGGGTTGTCAACCTCAAGATACGTGCATGACGTCTGAATGGTTTGCATGGATTGCACGAGGTTGTACGGGTTGTTAAACTCGAGATACGTGCGTGACGTTTGCATGGTTGAGGTTGAACGAGTTGTCCACCTCGATATGTGTGCATGTTGTTTGCATAGTTTCCATGAGTTTTCCACCTCGAAATACGTGGGTTACATTTTCATGGTTTGCTTGGATTGTAAGAGTATGTACGGTTGTCCACCTCGACATAGGTTCCTTATTTTGCATGGATTGCACGAGGTTGCATGGGTTGTCTACCTCAAGATACGTGTGTGTCGTTTGCATGGTTTGCATGGATTGAACAACGTTGTACGGGTTGTGCACCTCGAGATATGTGCATGACGTTTGCATGGTTTGCATTGATTGCACGAGGTTGCACAGGTTGTCCACCTTGAGATACGTGCGTGATGTTTGCATTGTTTGCATGTATTGCATGAGTGGTCCACCTCGAGAAATGTGTTTTACATTTGCATGGTATGCATGGGTACACATGGGTTGTCCGCTGGGAGATATGGCGTGACGTTTGCATAGTTTGCATGGATTGAACGAGGTTGTAGGTTGTCTACCTCGAGATATGTGCTTGACATGTTCATGGTTTGCATGGATTGCACGTGGTTAAAAGGGTTGTCCACCTTGGGATACATGCATGGTGTTTGAATGGTTTACATGAATTGAATAGGTATGTACGGGTGTCCACCTCGAGATACGTTTGTATGGTTTGCATTGGTTGCATAGGTATGCATGGGTTAGCCACCTCGAGATACGTATGTGTCGTTTCATGGTTTACATGGATTGCATGTGTATGCACGTGTTGTCTCCCTCGAGATATGTACTTGACGTTTGCAAGGTTTTCATGGATTGCACGAGGTTGCACGAGTTATCCACCTCGAGATACGTAAGTGTCGTTTGCATGGTATGCGTGGGTTGCATGAGTATGCACGGGTATTCCACCTCGAGAAACGTGCGTGACATTTACTTGGTTTGTATGAGTATGTATGGGTTGTCTCGGGTTGTCCCCTCGAGCTACGCGCGTGACAATTGTATGATTTGCATGGATTGCACGATGTTGCACGGGTTGTTTATCTCGAGATACATTTGTGGCATTTGCACGTGTTGACCACTTCGAGCTACGTGCGTGATGTTTGCATGATTCGCGTTAATTGCACGAGATTCCATATGTCGTGCATAATGTTTGCATGGTTTGCATGAGTTGCACGAGATTGCATGTGTTGCCCACTTCGAGATACGCGCGTGACACAAATGTGGCATATGAGCGTGGCCCCGTTGGTGGTGCTGTGGAGCCCAAGGCCTCGGCGTCGTGAGACCTACTTTGAGAAAATTGAGAAATTAAAATAAGAATCGCGTCGCGGGTTATGAATGGGACGTGGGCCAGGGAACTAAGAAAGTACTAGGATTTGTGTAGATTTATCTTGTGAACACTAGTAGGAGGCGCGAAACGTCAATAAAGAATTAGAAAACAGTGACAAAGGTAAGTGAGACTCGTTTATTTATTAATTATGATATGAAATATGGTATTATTAGCTCTTGTAGTTTATGGACTGTATTTGGAGCACTGTACTGTGACTCGTGGTATTTACTATTTTTCAATATAAATATTGCAAGACGGAAATGGTTGCGGTAATGAAAACATAAAGAGGAAAGTGGATAAGTACCAACATCTTCTATAAAAAGAAACAAGACGTGGGTACATCAAATCTTCATTTCTCGTTAGTAGGAAATCGTAGACATCTACTTTGTTCGTGTCCCACCAACCCCTACCTTTTTTCTACTTTAGACACACTTAATTACAACCAAAAACCTTATAAATTAGATTAGGCATGTCAAGAACATGATCATCAAAACCACATACATACTCTTTGACTCTTCGTGCCTTTAAGTACTTTAAAAAAAATAAAGGAGTAAGAGAGAAATGTGAACATGCCAAAACCATGTCATCAACATATTAATAAAGTTATCCTAACACTCAACCATCTCTAACTATAGGGAAGAACATAAATTAACATGTTTGAAACTTAATTAATGAATATTTATGGGACTTTACTCCATTCAAAATGCAAGATGCATGCCTAGAAATTAATAAGGTTTTTCATGTCTCTCTTTTCGAATGTTAAATGCTATTACTGAAATAGAACTCTGTCCTAAACCTCAATAATGGATTTTAGTTCATTCAATGCTTTTCTACTTTGCTTCATTATGCTTGCACTTACAACTTTATACATTTTTAAAATCATCACTAAGAATTCCCACCAGCAAGGTAGTTTACGCCTACCACCGGGACCTCCTAGAGTTCCGATTTTCGGTAATCTTTTGCAATTAGGTCCCCTGCCTCATAGAGACCTTGCTTCTTTTTGTAGCAAATATGGACCGTTAGTTTATCTTCGACTAGGGGGCGTCGATGCAATCACCACCGATGATCCTGAGATAATACGTGAAATTCTCTTCAAACAAGATGACATTTTTGCCTCAAGACCTAAGACCGTGGCGGCAATTCATCTAGCTTATGGTTGTCGTGATGTAGCTTTGGCACCATTAGGCTCGCACTGGAAACGCATGAGAAGAATATGCATGGAGCACCTCCTAAGTACTAAGCGATTAGAGTTGTTCGTTAATCATCGTGTCGACGAAGCTAACCATCTTGTTCGAGATGTGTGGAAAAGAATTCATGTTAGCAAATTGGTGAACTTGAGGGAGGTGTTAGGCGCTTTTTCAATGAACAATGTGACTAGGATGTTATTGGGGAAACAATACTTTGGAGTTGGGTCGGCGGGGCCAGAGGAAGCCATGGAATTCATGAACATCACACATGAATTGTTTTGGCTTCTAGGATTGATCTACTTAGGTGACTACCTCCCTATTTGGAGATGGATTGATCCTTTTGGTTGTGAGAAAAAAATGAGAGATGTGGAAAAAAGGGTTGATAAGTTCCATAAGAAGATAATTGAAGAGCATAGGAAGGTAAGGAATGATCAAAATGGTGATGAGAAAGGTGAGATGGATTTTGTAGACATCTTGTTATCTTTGCCTGGTGAAGATGGGAAGGAGCATATGGATGATGTAGAAATCAAAGCTCTCATTCAGGTCACACTTTCTCTAGGTTATTTATTTTCTTTCCTTATTATTCGTTAATACATAAGTCGCATTCTCTAAACTACACTTGATACGTCTAGAGATGCGCATGACATGCATGATTTTGCATTTAAATTCACAATAAAATATGGGTTATACATGTCTCGAGGTACATATAGTCTATTTTAGCCTAATCCTTAGCTATGTGCAGGACATGATCGCAGCTGCGACGGACACGTCAGCAGTGACCAACGAGTGGGCCATGGCGGAGGTGATCAAGCATCCACGTGTCCTCCGTAGAATCCAAGAGGAACTCGACGAGGTGGTGGGCCTACACCGAATGGTCACTGAATCAGACCTACCCCACCTGACGTACCTACGGTGCGTGGTCCGAGAGACATTCGAATGCATCCGGCGGGCCCATTTTTAATCCCCCACGAGTCAACCAAGCCCACTATAATCAACGGCTACTACATCCCTGGAGGTACACGTGTCTTCATCAACACATACGGATTAGGCCGAAACCGCCGCGTTTGGGACAATGTTGAGGAGTTCCTCCCGGAGAGGCACCTTGTCGCCGTGACGGGCAGCGGGACCAGAGAAAGAGTTGAGATTAGCCACGGGGCTGACTTCAAGATCCTACCATTCAGTGCCGGCAAGAGGAAGTGTCCCGGAGCGCCGCTCGGGGTGGCATTTGTGCTAACAGCGTTGGCGAGGTTGTTCCATTGTTTTGATTGGGCGCCGCCGCGCGAGGGGATTAATACGGAGGAGGTTTATGGCATGACCATGCCTAAGGCTAAGCCATTGGTGGTGTGGCCACGCACGCCGAGGTTGGCAACTAATATGTATCACTCGGTTTGAGTCTCTATTTCTAAACTCTGTGGCTTTTTTAAAAAAATGAAAAAAACTAAGTGGCTATATTACTAATAAATTGTGTTTTTTAATTTTTATTTTGATAAAAAAATTTGTATTCAATACTTCATTCAACACTGAGATTATTGAATACAATCATAGCTACCTCATCAAGAAGTTGATTTCATATATTTGATCATTTGACTACCGTATGTATGGGAAAGTCATGTCATCACATAAGCAGCTCCGTTTGCTTGTCTACGAACATTGAACTCCCAAAAAATCAAATATATATACATAGGAACTATTTTTATGGGAAGCTCTCACAACCTGACATGTGATATTATGATGTCATAATTGATTATTTATAAGAAAACAAAAACAAAAAACACAAGCCATTTATATTCTCGCACTTAAGTGAGAGGTATGATGGTAAAATCTAATTTTCCAATTTTTTAATTATTTTTTATTTTTTATCACAATTTACAATGTCTAAATTTCTCTCTCTCTATTTGCATTATAGATTTTCTTTTGATTTATAAATATATACAATACGTATAGTAGGTCTCGTGAGAGAATGCTCGCTCATCAATCTCACCCAAAGTATTGACAACAAAAAATCATATATCTGGCCTAAGTTCATCTTCGAAATAGTATACATCCTCTGAATCATGTCTCATTAAATCCGAACCAAATTGTCTCAGATAGTCGCACCTATCTCTGTAGCTCATCAACGAATTATCACCTCCCTATGTCAGATTCATGAACTCCTTCCTTAACCTCTTCTTCACTGCAGGTGAGAGGTACTGCTAATAAAAATTGCTCTTAAAGGCATCCCACGACTTAAAATAACCATCAGTCGTTATCGTCGTATGTCACCAAACATCAACATCTCTCTGCAGCGTATATGACGAAATCTCAACCCGAAATGTGTCCTCAATCCTCAAGAATCTATGCAACTTTTCCTGAGACATTACCCACTTCTCAATCTTCTCAAAGTATCTCTAACTAGAAAAGTAAACAACTTTCAGTCGGATGAAATCCTTCACCAACTGAACCTTTACAGTCGAGCTAGAAGATGAGGAGTGAAAGACGGTGTATAAACTGTCTCTATGGATGGTGTTGTCATTACCGGTACAATCTATACTGCCAGAGTGGCTGGTGTCGGTAGTGTAAGAGTAGTAGAAGTAGGAGGAGCCACTGCCGGTGATGGTGGTGCAAAACGTGTTGTCATCATTGCAATGAAATTAGCTAACTACTATCCCTGAGCAGCAACTCGGTCAGATAGACTCTGATAATCCTCAACGCATGGAATAGTAGGCTGGTTACCACTAGCAACTTCATCTCCGATGTTTGCATGAGTTGCATGGATTACACGAGGCTACACAGGTTACCTACCTCGAGATTCGTGCATGAAGTTTGCATGGTTTGCATGGATTGCATGGATATGCGGGGTTGTCCACCTCGAGCTACATTCGTAGTGTTTGCATGGTTTGCATGAATTGTATGAGATTGCATGGGTTGCTCCCCTCGAGATATTTGCGTGACATTTCCATGGGTTGTCCACCTCGACATACATGCGTGACGTTTGCATGGATTGCATGAGGTTGCACGGGTTGTCAACTTTGAGATGCGTGCGTGACGTTTACATAGTTTGCATGGATTACATGGGTATGCACGAGTTGTCCACCTCGAGATATGTGCGTGATGTTTACATGGTTTGCATGGGTTGCATGGGTCGTCCACTTTGAGATACATGCGTAGCATTTGCATAATTTTCATGGATTGAACGAGGTTGCACAGGTTATCCACCTCGAGAGATATGCGTGACATTTGCATGGTTTGCACGGATTCCACGAGGTTGCACTGGTTGTCCACTTCGAGATACGTGTGTGACGTTTTCATAATTTGCATGAATTGCATGGGTATGCACGGGTTGTGCACCTCGAGATATGTGTGTAACGTTTGCATGGTTTGCATGGGTAGCACAAGGTTGCATGGGTTGTCCACCTCGAGATATGGCGTAACATTTGCATGGTTTGCATGGATGGAACGAGGTTGCATGAGTTACCCACCTCAAGATATGTGCACGATATTTGCATGGATTGCATTAGTATGCATGGGTTGTCAACCTTGAGATATGTCGTGACGTTTGCATGGTTTTCATGGGTTGCACGAGGTTACATAGGTTGTCCACCTCGAGACACGTGCATGACATTTCCATCATTTGCATGGATTGCATGAGTATGCACGGGTTGTCCACCTTAAGATACGTATGTGATGTTGATATGGTGTTGCATGGAAAGCTCAAGGTCGGAGGGGTTGTTCATCTCAATATACGTACATGACGTTTGCATTGATTGCATGAGTATACACATGTTGTCCACCTCGAGATATAAGCGTGACGTTTGCTTAGTTTACATGGGTTGCATGGGTATGCACATGTTGTCCACCTCAAGATACGTGCAAGATGTTTGCATGGTTTGACATGATTGCCTGAGTATGCATAGGTTGTCCACCTCGAGATATAAGCGTGACGTTTGCATGGTTTGCATGGGTTGCATGGGTATGCACAAGTTGTCCACCTCAATATATGAGCGTGACGTTTGCATTATTTGTATGGTTTGCATGGGTATGCACGTGTTGTCCACCACGAGATATGTGCACGGCGTTTGCATAGTTTGCATGAGGTTCCACAGATTGTCCACCTCGAGATACGTGCATGACGTTTATATGGTTTACATGGATTACATGAGGTTGCACGGGTTTTCCACCTCAAGATATTTGCATGACGTTTGCATGATTTTGCATGGGTATGCATGTGTTTTCTACCTTGAGATATGTGCGCGATGTTTGCATGGTTTGTTCGGGTTGCATGGGTATGCATGGGTTGCCCACCTCGAAATACGTGCATGACATTTACATAGTTCGCATAGATTGCACGAGGTTGCACGAATTATCCACCTTGATATATGTGCGCGACGTTTGCATGGTTTGCATGGATTGCGCGAGGTTGCACAAGTTGTCCACCTCGAGATATATGTGTGTCGTTTGCATGGTTTGCATGGATTGCATGAATATGTACGAGTTGTCCACCTCGACATATGTGCTCAAAATTTGCATGGTTTGCATGGGTTTCATGGGTATGCATGGGTTGCACAGAATGTCTACCTCTAGATACGTTCGTAACGTTTGCATGGTTTTGTATGGATTGCATGAGTATTCACGAGTTTTCCACCAAGAGAAACGTATGACGTTTACATGGTTTGCATGGATTGCACGAGGTTGCACGGGTTGTCCACCTCGAGATACGTGTATAACGTTTGCCTGATTGGCATAGGTATGCATGGTTTGTTCACCTCGAAATACATGCGTGATGTTTACATGGTTTGCATGGATTGCACGAGGTTGCACGAGTTTTCCACCTTAAGATACATGCGTGACGTTTACTTGATTTGAATGGGTATGCTTGCGTTATCCACCTCGAGATACGCGCATGATATCTGCATGAATTGAATAAGGTTGCACGGGATGTCCACCTTGAGATATGTGTGTGTCGTTTGAATGGTTTGCATGGATTGCACGAGGTTGCATTGATTGTCCACCTCGAGATACGTGCGTAACGTTTAAATGGTTTTGCATGGATTGCGTGGATACACATGGGTTTTTCACCTCGAGATACGTGTGTGATGCTTAGATGGTTTGCATAGGTTGCATGAGTATGCACGGGTTCTCCACCTCGAGATACGTACGTGATGTTTGAATCGTTTGCTGGATTGCACGAGGTTGCATGGGTTGTCCACTTCGAGACACATTTGTATGGTTTGCATGAGTTGCGTGGGTTGGCCACATCGAGATACGTGTTTGATTTTTGCACAGTTTGCATGGATTGCATGGGTATGCATGGGTTGTCCACCTTGAGATACGTGCATGACGTTCGCAAGGTTTTCATGGATTGCATGAGGTTGCAAAATTTGTCCACCTCAAGATACGTGCTTGACGTTTGATGGTTTGCATGGGTTACATGGGTATGCATAGGTTGTCCACCTCGAGATACGTACGTGACGTTTGCATGGTTTGTATCGATATGCATGTGTTGTCTCGAGTTATCCCCCTCGAGATACGTGTGTGACGTTTGCATAGTTTACAAGTTTTGCACGTGGTTGCATGGGTTGTTTTTCTCGAGATACGTCCATGGCATTTACATGGTTTGCATGGGCATGCATGGGTTGTCCACCTCGAGATATGTGCGTAGCATTTGCATGATTTTCAAGGATTGATACCTTGAGATATGCGCATGACGTTTGAATGGTTTGAGTGGATTGCACGTTGTTGCATAGGTTATGCACCTCGGGATATGTGCGTGATATTTGTATGGTTTGCATGGATTACATAGGTATGCACAGGTTTTCCACCTCGAGATATGTGTTTAGTGTTTGTATAGTTTGCATGGGTTGCATGGGTACGCACGGTTTGTCTACTTCGTGATACGTGTGTAGCGTTGGAATGGTTTGCTTTGATTGCACAAGGTTGCACATTTGGTATACTTCGAGATACTTGCGTGACGTTTGCATGGTTTGTATGGATTGCATGGGTATGAACGGGTTGTCCACCTCGAGCTATGTGCTTGATGTTTGCATGGTTTGCGTGAATTGCACGAGATTGCATGGTTCATGCAAAACGTTTGCATGGTATGCATGAATTGCAAGAGATTGCAAGGGTCACCCACTTCGAGTTACATGCGTGACCTTTGCATAGGTTGTCTACCTCGACATAAGTGCGTGACATTTGCATGGTTTGTCTACCTCGAGATCGAGATAACGAATAACTCATTCTCAAAAGGAGTAGGTATAGAATTGTTAGGTTGAACAAATAACTCCTTTATAGAAAGAGTAATTCATATAATTATTATTTTGTGTGAATTACTCCTTTCAAAAGAGTTTTCATCTTTTGTTCCACCTCATCAACAACACACCACGACTCATCAACAACATAACATGGTGTGTCCATCTCATCATCATTAGCACCTTTTGAAAATGAGAGATACATTACTTTTGTAATTTTAAAAAAAAATTTCTTATTTGATGAAAAAAAGGTATACGCATTGAAATACACAATATATTCATGTGTATTCAGGCCACGACGTCGTAATTGTTGTCATGGGCATTAATGTCACGGGCCACCGACGATGCAGTGATAGAAATGTGGCATATGAGCGTGGCCCCGTTGGTGGCGCTGTAGAGCCCAAGGCCTCGGCGTCGTGAGCCCTACTTTGAAAAATATAAGAAATTAAAATAAGAATCACGTCGTGGCTAATGAACGAGACATGGATCGGGGAACTAAAAAAGTACTAAGATTTGTCTAAGACTTAAATTAATATATTTTGATCCAATTTGTGTAGGTCTATCTGGTGAACACTAATAGGAGGCGCGAAACATCAGTAATGAATTAGAAAACAGAGACGGAGATAAGTGAGCCAATTTGTGTAAATTTATCTGATGAGATCCCTCACCAATCGAGCCTCTGCTGTCGAGCTAGAAGATGAAGGAGTGAAAGACGGTGTATAAATCTGTCTCTATTGCTGGTGCTATCACTATCGGTACAATCCCTACTACCGGAGTGGCTAGTGTCGGTAATGTAGGAGTAGTAGTCGTAGGAGGAGACGATGCCTACGATGGTGGTGCAAAACGTGTTGTCATCATGGAAATGAAATAAGCTAACTACTGTCCTTGAGCAGTAACTCCGTCAGATAGCCTCTAATAATCCTCAACAGATGGAATAGTTGGTTAGTTGCCACTAGCAACTGCATCTCCGACGTTTGCATGGTTTGCATGGATTGCACGAAGTTGCACGTGTTATCCACCTCGAGATATGTGTGTCAAGTTTGCATGGTTCTCATGGTTTGCATGGGTATGCACGGGTTGTCCACCTCGAGATATGTGCGTAACGTTTACATTGTCTGCATGGGTTGCACGAGGTTGCATTGGTTGTCCACAACGAGATTCATGCATGACGTTTGCATGGTTTACATGGATTGAACGAGGTTGCACGGGTTGTCCACCTCGACATATGTGCATGAAGTTTGCATGATTGTATGGATTGCAAGTGTATGGTTGAGTTGTCTAACTCGACATGCGTGCGTGACATTTGCATGGTTTGCATGGATTGCCTGAAGTTGCACGGGTTGTTCACCTCGAGATACGTACGTGATGTTTGTATGTTTTCTCAGGGATGCACGGGTTATCCACTTAGAGATACGTAGGTGATGTTTGCATGGTTTGCATGGATTGCACGAGGTTGCAGGGGTTGTCTAACTCGAGATACGTACATGAAGTTTGCATGATTTGCATGGATTGCAAGTGTATGCATGAGTTGTCCACCTTGAGATACGTGCGTGACGTTTTCTTGGTTTGCATGGATTGCCTGAAGTTGCACAGGTTGTCCACCTCGAGATACATGCGTGATGTTTACATTGTTTTCTTGGAGATGCACGGGTTATCCACTTCGAGATACGTGGGTGATGTTTGCCTGGTTTACATGGATTGCACGAGGTTGCACGGGTTGTCCAACTCGAGATACGTGCATGAAGTTTGCATGATTTGCATTGATTGCATGGGTATGCACGAGTTGTCCACCTTGAGATACGTGCGTGACGTTTGAATGGTTTGCATGGATTGCCCGAAGTTGCACAGGTTGTCCACCTCGAGATACGTGTGTGACGTTTGCATGGTTTGCATGGGGATGCACGGGTTGTCCACTTTAAGATACGTTAGTGATGTTTGCATGGTTCGCATGGGTTGCACGAGGTTGCATAGGTTGTCCTCCTTGAGATAAGTATGTGACATTTGCAATGTTTGCATGGATTGAACGAGGTTGCACGGGTTGTCCACCTCGAGATACATGCATTACGTTTGCATGGTCTGCTGGGGGCATGTATTTGTTGTGCACCTCGAGATACGTGCGTAATGTTTGCATAGTTTGCTTGAATTGAACGAGGTGCACAGGTTGTCCACCTCAAGATATTACGTGACGTTTGCATGGTTTGAATTGATTGCACGAGGTCTCACGGGTTGTCCACCTCGAGATATGTGCATGACGTTTGCATGGTTTGCACGAGGTTGCACAGATTGTCCACCTCGAGATACATGCGTGATGTTTGCATGGTTTGTATGGGTTGTCCACCTCGAGATACGTGCAAAAAATTTGCAAGGTTTGTATGGATTGCACGAGGTTGCACGGGTTGTCCACATCGAGATACGTGCGTGACGTTTGCATGGTTTGCGTGAATTGCACGAGATTGCATGGGTTGTTCATAACATTTGTATGGTTTGCATAAATTGAAAGAGATTGCATAGGTCGCAGACTTCGAGATAAGTGCGTGCGTTTGCATAGGTTGTCCACCTCAACATACGTGCATGATGTTTGTATGGGTTGTCCACTTCGAGATCGAGATAAAAAATTACTCATTCTCAAAATGAATAATTAATAAACTTTTTAGGTTGAACAAATAAAATAACTCCTTTTGAGAAGGAGTAATTCATACAATTAGTATTTTATATGAATTACTCCTTCTCAAAGGGGTTATTCATACTTTGTTCCACCTCATCAACAACACACTATGTTGTGTCCATCTCATCATCAATAGCACCTTTTGAAATGGAGAGATACATTAGTTTTGTAATTTTAAAGAAACATTCCCTATTTGAGGAAAAAAAGTATGCTGACATTACTTTTTGTAATACACAATATATTCATGTGTATTCAAGCCACGGCGTCGTAAGTGTCGCTGTGGGCATTAATGTCACGAGCCACCCACGACGCCATGATATAACTGTGGCTTATAAGCGTGGCCCCGTTGGTGGCACTGTGTAGCCCAAGGCCTCGTCGTCGTGAGCCCTACTTTGAAAAAATTAAGATATTAAAATAAGAATCGCGTCATGGGTTATGAACGGGACATGGGCCAGGGAGCTAAGAAAGTACTAGGATTTGTCTAAGATTAAAATTAATATATTTTGAGCCAATTTGTGTAGATTTGTCTAGTGAACAAGGTTGCACGGGTTGAACACCTCGAGATATGTACGTGACATTTGCATGGTTTTCATTGATTGCATGGGTATGCACGAGTTGTCCAACTCGAGATATGTGTGTGACTTTTACATGGTTTGCATAGGTTGCACAAGGTTGCATTGGTTGTCCACCACGAGATACGTATGTGACGTTTACATGGTTTGCGTAGATTGCATGATGTTGCATGGGTTGTCCGCCTCGAGATACGTGCCTGACTTGTGCATGGGTTACATGGGTATGCACGGTTTTTCATCCTCGAGATACGTGGATGATGCATGCATGATTTGCATTGATTGCACGAGGTTGCACCAGTTATCCACCTCGAGATACGTGCGTGATGTTTGCATAATTTTAATGGATTGCACGAGGTTGCATTGGTTATCGACTTTGAGATATGTGCGTAATATTAGCATGGTTTGCTTGGGTTGTCCACCTCAAGATATGTGCGTGACGTTTAAATGGTTTGCATGGATTGCAGGAAATTCCACGGGTTGTCCACCTCGAGATACATGTCTGACGTTTGCATGGTTTTCATGGATTGCATGAGGTTGAATGTATTGTCCACCTCGAGATAAGTGTGTGACGTGTGCATGGTATGCATGGGTTGCATGGTATGCACGGTTTGTAATCCTCGAGATACGTGCATGATGCGTGCATGATTTTTTGCATCGATTGCACGAGGTTGCACCAGTTGTGCACCTCGAGATACGTACGTGATGTTTGCATGGTTTGCAAGGACTGTATGAGGTTGCATTGCTTGAGGTTGCATTGGTTATCCACTTTGAGATATGTGCGCGACGTTTGCATGGTTTGCATGGATTGTCCACCTCAAGATGTGTGACGTTTAAATGGTTTGCATGGATTGCACGAGGCTACATAGGTTGTCTACCTCGAGATACATGCATGACGTTTACATAGTTTGCATGGATTGCATGGATTGCATTAGTATACTCGGATTGTCCACCACGAGATATTTACGTGACATTTACATGGTTTGCATGGGTTGCATGGGTATACATGGGTCGTCCACCTCGCAATACATGCGAGACGTTTGCATGGTTTGCTTGGATTGCTCGAGGTTGCAATTGTTGTCCACCTCGAGATACGTGCGTGATGCTTACATGGGTTGCATAAGTATGCATGCACCTCGAGATAAGTTCATGACGTTTGCATGGTTTACTTGGATTGCACGAGGTTGCTAGGGTTGTCCACCTCAAGATACTTGCACTATGTTTGCATGGTTTGCTTGGGTATCCATGGATTGTTCACCTCGAGATACGTGCGTCACGTTTGGATGGTTTGTAACGATTGAACGAGGCTGCACGCACCCGAAATATGTGCGTGACGTTTGCATGATTTGCATGGATTACACGATGTAGCATGGGTGGTCCACCTCGAGTGCGTGAGGTTTGCATGGGTTTCATGGGTATGCAAGGGTTGTCAAGCTCGAGATACGTGCTTGACGATTGCAAGGTATGCAAAGATTGAACGAGGTTGCACATGTTGTCCACCTCGTGATACGTACGCGACGGTTGCATGGTTTGCATGGATTGGTTAAGGTTGCACATTTTGTTTACCTCGAGATGCGTGCATAACGTTTGCATGGTTTACATGAATTGAACGATGTTGCATAAATTGTCAACTTTGATATAGGTGTGCGACGTTTGCATTGGTTTGCATGGATTGAACGAGATTGCACGGGTTGTCTACCTCGAGATATGTGTGTGACGTTTGCATGGTTTGAATTGATGGCACGAGGTTCCATGGGTTTTTCGCCTCAAGATACGTGGGTGGCTTTTGCATGGTTTGCATGGATTGAATGGGTTTGCATAAGTTCTCCACCTCGAGATACAAGCGTGACGTTTGCATGGTTTTCATGGGTTGCATGGGTATGCACGGGTTGTCCCCCTCGAATTACATGTGTGACTTTTACATGGTTTTCTTGGGTTTGCACGTGTTGTCCACCTCGAGATACGTGCGTGACGTTTGCATGATTTTCATGGATTGCACGATGTTGTACGGGTTGTCCACCTCGAGATACGTTCGTGACGTTTACATGGTTTGCATAGATTGCATGAGTATGCACGAGTTGTTCACCTTGAGATATGTGCGTGACCTTTGCATTGTTTGCAAAGATTGAACAAGGTTGCACGGGTTGTCAACATCGAGATATGTGCATGATGTTTGCGTGGTTTGCATGGATTTCATGAAGTCACACGCGTTGTCCACATCGAGTGCGTGGCGTTTGCATAGGTTTCATGGGTATGCTCGGGTTGTCCACCTCGTGATACGTGCGTGATGTTGCACAAGTTGTCTACCTCGAGATACGTTTGCGACTTTTGAATGGTTTGCATGGATTGCAAGAGGTTGCACGGGTTGTCCACCTCGAGATATGTGCTTGATGTTTGCATTGTTTGCATGAATTGAACGAGGTTGCCTGGGTTGTCCATCGTGATATAAATGTCGACGTTTGCATGGTTTGCATGGATTGCTTGAGTATGCACGGGTTGTCAACCTCGAGATATATGCGTGATGTTTGCATGGTTTGTATGGGTTGCACGAGGTTGCACGGGTTGTCTACCTCGATATACGTGTTGGATGTTTGCATGGATATCAAAAGGTTGCACGGGTTGTACAGCTCCATATACGTGCATGATTTTTGCATTAATTCCATGAATTGAACGAGGTTGCACGGATTGTCCACCTTGATATAAATGCGTGACGTTGGCATGGCTTGCATGGATTGCATGAGTATGGACGGGTTGTCAACTTCAAGATATGTGCGTGACGTTTGCATGGTTTGTATGGGTTGCACGGGTTGTCCACCTCGATATACGTGTGTGACGTTTGCATGGTTTGCCTGGATTGCACGAGGTTGAACGGGTTGTCCACCTCGAGATGTGTGTGTGACGTTTGCAAGGTTTGCATGGGGGTATGCACGAGTTGTCACCCTCGAGATACGTGCATGACGTATGCATGATTTGCATAGATAGCATGTATTTTCCACCTCGAGATACGTACGTTACGTTTGCATGGTTTGCATAGGTTGCATAAGTATGCTTGGGTTGTTCACATCGAGATACGTGGGTGACCTTTGCTTGGCTTGCAAAGTTTGAACGAGGTTGCACGGGTTGTCCACCTTGAGATATGTGTGTGACGTTTGCGTGGTTTGGATGGGTATGCATGGGTTTTCATGGATTGCACGAGGTTGCACAGGTTATCCACCTTGAGATACGTTGCTTGTTTTGCATGGACTGCACAAAGTTGCATGGGTTGTCCACCTCCATATACCTTGACAATGCATGGTTTGTATGGATTGAACGAGGTTGCACGGGTTGTCCACCTCGAGATATGTGCATGACGTTTGCATGGTTTTCATTGATTGCACAAGGTTGCACGGGTTGTCCAACTTGAGATACGTGTGTGACGTTTGCTTTCTTTGCTTGGATTGCATGAGTAGTCCACCTCGAGATACGTGTGTGACGCTTGCATGGTTTGAATGGATTGAACAAGGCTGAGCAGGTTGTCCATCACGAGATATGTGCGTGACGTTTGCATGGTTTGCATGGATTGCACGCTTGAGATACGAGCATGACGTTTGCATTGTTTGCTTATATTGCACGAGATTGCACGAGTTGTCCACCTCAAGATATAAGCATGACGTCTGCATGGTTTGCATGGATTACATGAGGTCTTACGGATTGTCCACCTCGAGTGTATGACATTTGCTTGGGTTTCATTGGTATGCTTGGGTTGTCCACTTCGTGATATGTGCGTAACGTTTGTATGGTTTACATGAATTGAACGATGTTGCACAAGTTGTCGACGTCGAGATACGTTTGCAACGTTTGAATGGTTTGCATGGATTGCACGAGACTGCTCGAGTTGTCCACCTCGAGATACGTGTGTGACTCTTGTAAGGTTTACATGGGTTGTCCACTTCGAGATATGGTGTGACGTTTGCTTATTTTGAATGATTTGAACGACGTTGCAAAGGTTGTCTAACTCGAGATATGTGCATGACGTTTGCATGAATTGCAAGTGGTTACACTGTCCACCTTAGGATACGTGGATGATGTTTGAATGGTTTGCTTGGATTGCATAGGTATGCACGGATTGCATGGCTATGCATGGGTTAGCCACCTCGAGATACGTGCATGATGTTTTTCATGGATTGCATGGATTGCATAGGTATGCACGGCTTGTCCACCTTGAGATACGTGAGTGACGTTTGCAAGGTTATCATGGATTGCAAGAGGTTGCACTACTTGTCCACCTCGAGATACGTGCGTGATGTTTGCATGGTTTGATTTGGTTATATGGGTATGCACGGGTTATCCACCTTGAGATAAGTGTGTGATGTTTGAATGGTTTACTCGGATTGCATAGGTGTGCACGGGTTGTCCCCCTCGAGATACGTGTGTGACGTTGGCATGGTTTGTATAGATTGCACGAGGTTGCACAAATTTTTCACCTCGAGATGTGTCTGTTGCATTTGCATGGTTAGCATGGGCATGTATTTTTCACCTCGAGATACGTGAGTGATATTTGCATGGTTAGCATGGATTGAACGAGGTTGCACAGATTGTCTACCTCAAGATATGTGTGTGACGTTTGCATGGATTGCTCGTTGTTGAACAGGTTGTCCACCCCGAGATTCGTGCGTGATATTTGCATGGTTTACATGTATTGCATGAATATGCATAGTTTGCATGGGTTGCATGGGTATGTACGGGATGTCCACCTCGAGATACGTGCATGTTGTTTGAATGGTTTGCATGGATTGCACGAGGTTCCACAGGTTTTCTACCTCGTGATACGTGTGTGACGTATGCATGGATTGTCCACCTCAAAAAACATGGTGACGTTTAGATGGTTTGCATGGATTGCACGAAGTTGCATAGGTTGTCCACCTCAAGATATGTGTGTGACGTTTGCATGATTTGTAAAGGTATACATGGGTTATCCATCTCGAGGTATGTGCATGACGTCTTCATAAATTGATATTTGATTGCACGGGTTATCCACCTCAAGATATGTGTGTGACATTTGGATAGTTTGCATGGATTGCACGAGGTTACATGGGTTGTCCACCTCGATATACGTGTGTGACGTTCGTGTGGTTTGCATGGATTGCTTGAGGTTGCACGGGTTGTCCGGCTCGAGATATTGGCGCGTCATTTGCATAGTTTGTATGGGTTGCATGGTTATGCATGGGTTATACACCCCGAGATACGTGCGTGACATTTTCATGGTTTGCTTGGATTGCATGGGTATGCGCGGGTTTTCCACCTCGTGATAAGTTGCTTGTTTTGCATAGATTGCATGTGGTTGCATGGGTTGTCCACCTCAAGATACGTGCATGGTTTGAATGGATTGAACGAGGTTGCACAGGTCGTCTATCTCGAGATATGTACGTGACATTTGCATGGTTTGCATGGATTGCACGAGATTGCACGAGTTGTCCACCTCGAGATACGTACGTGATGTTTACATGGTTTGCATGGGTATGCATGAGTTGTCCACCTCGAGATATGGCGTAACTTTTGCATATTTTGCATGGATTGAATAAGATTGCATAAGTTGTCTACCTCGAGATATGTGCATCATGTTTGCATGGTTTGCATAGATTGCACGTTGTTGGACGGTTTGTCCACCTTTGTATACGTCATGATGTTCGAATGGTTTACTCGGATTGCATAGGTATGCACGGGTTATCCACCTCGAGATACGTGTGTGACGTTTATATGGTTTGCATGAGTTGCATGGGCATGCATGAGTTGGCCACCTTATGATACATGCGCAACGTTTGCATGGTTTGCATGGGTATGCACGTGTTGTCCACCACGAGATACACGCGTGACGTTTGCATGATTTGAATGGGTTGCACGAGGTTTCATTGGTTGTCCACCTCTAGATACGTGCGTGACGTTTGCATGGTTTGCATAGGTGGTATGGGTATGCACGGGTTGTCCACCTCGAGATTCGTGCCTGATGTTTATATGGTTTGCATGAATTGCACGAGGTTGCACGAATTATCGACCTCGGGATACGTGCGTGACTTTTGCAGGGTTTGCATGGATTGCACTAGATTGCACGGGATGTCCACCTCGAGATATCTATGTGTTGTTTGCATAGTTTGCATGGGTTGCATGAATATGCACGGGTTATCCACTTCGACATATATGCGTGACATTTGCGTAGTTTGTATGGATTGAACGAGGTTGCACGGGTTGTCCATCTCGAGATTTGTGCGTAACGTTTGCATGGTTTGCATGAATTGCATGGGGTTGCATGGGTTGTCCACCTCGAGATACGTGCGTGACAATTACTACAAAAAACAATGATTTAGCAATGGATTGGAATGGGAATAGTAATGGAAAAGAGAGGGATGAGCAAGGGAATACCAACGGACATAAATTCAACAATGGATTTGCAACGGATCAAAATTCGTTTGTAAAATCGTCGTTGCTAAATATTTAGCAATGGAAATTACGTTCCGTCTCTATTTAGAGATGTAACAGAGACGGATTAAAGATGATAATAACATTAAAAATATATGTTATGATTTGAAGTCTTTCGCTAATCCGTTGCAAATTAACAACAGATTAGCAACGAAATTCATGAGTTCTGTTGCTAATTCGTTGCTGATTTGCAACGGATTACCAACAGACTTCAATTCACAAACCCAAAATATTTACTTACCGTTTGGATTCCGTTGCTAATCTGTTTCTAATTAGAAATAGATTAGCAACAAAATGCTTGATTTCTATTTCTATTTTATTGCTATTCTGTTTATATACTCATAATTTTTTTTTCATTGCATTTTGTTCTAGCACAGTACTTCTAAACAACAAAACCGGCAGCTGGCCTTCTCCAACGCGCTGCACCCCTACAACGGCTCCTTAGGGGTGCTATAACATCCTCCAAAACCAAATCTCATACCATTTTATTCACATAAGATATCAAATACCATATACTTAACTCAAAAAAAGAGAATTCAATCTCAATATGCACAAAATATTGTTTGAAATTTGTTTACAAACCCAAAAGTTGTACAAACCAACTAAAATACGTAAATATCTTCACCAAGGTGCTCCTCATCTACCCAATCTTGGATGTCCCTTTCATCATCATGTTGCTGCTGTGGTGAACGAGCTGAATCCATCCTAACCTATTGGTGATGCTCCGATGTGGTGGCGGTGGTAAGGCTTGAGAGGTGCTCGCTCGGAAGTCCATGCGGATTCCCAATTGGCTCTGCAAGTAAGCCACAAACTGTGCAAGCCTCTGAACGACTGCATCTAACTCTAAATGTCGCACCATCGGCTCCCGGGACGTGTTGGCACCGGGATCATCATATCTCCTCTTCCTCTTGGTAAGTGACCTAATTACATAAACATGCCCCTTTGGATATTCCTACGCCGCATCATAGTAGAGTTGGTCCTCATGTATCAGCTGGTCTGGTGTAGCCTAAGTGTGTTGCTCACGCCTCCTCACGAGCTCCGCCTACATGAAAACAAAGTCATCAATGAGAAAAAATGAAAATAAATCATGGAAAAATGAAAAAAATTAATAGCCCAAAACCATTTATGGTGCTTAAAAATAGCAAGAGTCATGTAAGAAAATAACCAAATAATTAATAGATAATTAAGAAGCCAGTAATTACTGGATATCTTCCCTTCAATTACGTGCACACTATAAGTTAGGTTTTGAAAAACTCTAACAATTATGGTTTTATGAATTTTAAAGTAAACATTGCCTATTTTTAGGTTGTAAGAAACCAAATGTTGCCTTAGCTTCTTCGCATTTGCAAATAATAACTAAACCATTTGAAGCAATTTCTTGGCATTTGCTTCTGGTTGTAGAACATCATATATATGGATTTCAATACATTTTGAGGTGATCTAATATAATGAAAAAATATATGGTAATATCATACTCATTTTTGCATAGAGAAAATTAGGTTGTGTAGAGACTAACTACAACAACTACAGTATCACAAATTACAATAGGTTTTGTATAGAGCAGTCCCTTCAAATAGAACCAAATGGCTACATAATTTATATTATAACATGTACAAGCTGTTGAAGAAACTTAGAACATGATTTAGAAGAAGGGAAGTGTGTTGGCAGCCTCAAATGAACAATATCAAAGAAACAAATAAGAAATAGCTCTATTAATGACTGAACAACATCTACTATCTCATCTCATGTTCAAACAGAAGATCGACACTACATGTATTATCATGATTCTTTGACCAACAAATATAACAATTGTAAATATAACAAATATAAAAATTAAGTCCTTAGATGAAAATTTATAAGCGTCTAAACTCCAATTCTATGATAATAAAAAGACAATCAAATCTGAATCCCTAAAAACTATTTTCCAATATCATCCATTGACTCTGAGACATAAGCGACTTAATCAGCTATTACAAACTATTAAAAACACCACAATAACAACATCAGGAGAGATTACCAACTTTATTACGCGAAATCCTAGTTTTAATCACAAATCCCCTCAATATCTCATAACAATTAGGTCACAAACCAATCATCGCGATGGTTTTTGACAAATTGAACGAAATTGTGACCAACTATGAAGACGAAAACACAAGAGACGGAGTAGTCACTAGCATCAATTGAGTTTTAAATCTAGAGTTTCATCTCTTCATCCGGGCCGAGCCTGACCCTAGATTCGTCTTCCAATTCGTCGGTGAGCACTAGTGTAGTCCAAATTCAGACCATATTCAACACTGCCTTCAACCGCTCCTCCACGTCCTCAGCGACCACAATGCCCCCACGAAAAAAAATGGACAAGATGGCTGATTTTGGGGGTTGTTGAGAAGGCATAGGAGGAGCTCTACCATGTTGTTGGACTCGACCGAGTCATGACCGAGAACGACTTCTCAAACCTCCCTTACTTACAATGTGTTACAAAGGAGGCTCTAAGAATGCATCCCCCAGCACCTATGATGCTCCTACACAAGGCCATTGCCAATGTGAAAATCGGAGGATATGACATTTTCGCTCATTTTGTGCCTTCTCTTGCATCCTTGGGGATGAGAGGTTAGGGATATTAGGAAGGGGTATAAGTTGAGAGAGAGAAAGAAGTGAAATAGTTGGAGAATGAAAGATTGTTGCCTGAGAGAGATGGCTAATTTTGGGGTTATTGTAGGCGAGGGTAGTGGCGGGGTCGCCGTAGTTGACGCTATGCGCGGTGGGGAGTTGTTCGAGAAGGGGGAGTCCGAAAAGGCCTTCCCTGGTGTCGACTCCTCCGTCGAAGCCTATGAAAGGGAAGGTTGTGAGGATTAAGATGAATTGAACGAGGTTGCACGGGTTGCATGGATTGTAGAGGTTGCACGGGTTTTCCACCTTGAGATACGTGCGACGTTTGTGTGGTTTGCATGAATTGAATGAGGTTGCATAGGTTGTCTACCTCGAGATACGTGCATGACCTATGCATGGTTTGCAAGGATTGCACGAGGTTGTACAGGTTGCCCACCTCGAGATATGTAGAGGACTTTTGCATAGTTTGCATGGATTACACGAGGTTGCACGGGTTGTCCACTTTGAGATACGTGCATTACGTTTGCATGGTTTGCATTGGTTGCATGGGTATGCACGGGTTGTCCACCTCAAGATGCGTGTGTGACGTTTGCATGATTTGCGTGGGTATGCACGAGTTGTCTACCTCGAGATACGTGCATGACGTTTGTATAGTTTACATGGATTGAACGAGGTTGCACATGTTGTCGACCTCGAGATATGTTCGAAATGTTTGCATGGTTTGCATTGATTGCATGAGTTTGCACGGGTTTTCCACCTCAAGATAGTTGTGTGGCGTTTGCATGGTTTGCTTGGATTCCATGGGTATGCGCGGGTTATCCACCTCGAGATACGTGCATGACGTTTGCATAGTTTGCATGGTTTGCATGGGTATGTACGGGTTATCCACCGCGAGATATGGCGTGACGTTTGCATGGTTTGCATGGATTGAACGAGGTTGCACGCGATGTCCCTCTCGAGATATGTGCGTGACGTTTGCATAGATTTCCAGGATTGCATGAGGTTGCACGGTTTGTCTACCTCAAGATGCATGCGTGACATTTTCAGGGTTTGCATGGATTGCACGAGGTTGTATGGGTTGTCCACCTGAAGATATTTGCGTGATGTTTTCTTGGTTTGCATGGATTGCACAAGGTTGCACGGCTTGTCAACCTAGACATATGTGCGTGATGTTTACATATTTTTCATGAATTGCAAGAGGTTGCATGGGTTGTCCACCTTGAGATTCATGCACAACATTTGCAAGTTTGCATGGATTATATGAGGTTACAAGGGTTTGTCCACCTCAAGACACGTGCAAGACGTTAGCATGGTTTTGTTGCTTGCACGAGGTTGCATGGGTTGTCCACCTCGAAGTATATGGGTGATGTTTGCATGGTTTGAATGGATTGCACAAGGTTGCATGGGTTGTCCACCTCGAGAAATGTACGTGACGTTTGTATATTTTGCATGGATTGCACGATGGTTGGAAAAGCTCGCCATCAATTGCACTTAATCGAGCACAATAAAAAAGTTTGATCCATGTAGCCGACCCTAGTTAATTTGGGACTGAGGCTATGTTGTTGTTGTTGTTGTTGTTGCATGGATTGCACGAGGTTGCATTGGTTGTACACCTCGAGATATGTGCGTGACGTTTGCATGGTTTGCATGGATTACACGAGGTTGCACGTGTTTGTCCACGTCGATATACATACGTGATGTTTGCATGGTTTTATGGCTTGCACGAGGTTGCAATGGTTCTCCACCTCGAGATACATCCGTGATGTTTGCATGGTTTGCATGAATATGCACGGGTTGTCCACCTCGAGATACATGCGTGATATTTGCATGGTTCGCATAGATTGCTCGAGGATGCAAGGGGTTGTCCACCTCGAGATACATGCATGACGTTTGCATGATTTTGCATTGGTATGCATGGGTTGTTGACCTTGAGATACTTGCGTGACGTTTGCATGATTTGCTTGAATTGAACGAGGTTGCATGGGTTGTCCACCTCAAGATATGTGCGTAACGTTTGCATGGTTTGCATAGATTGCTCGAGGTTGCACAGGTTGTCCACCTCGAGATAAGTGTATGACGTTTGCATGGTTTGTAAGGATTCAAGCATATGCAAGGGTTGTCCACCTCGAGATACGTGCATATTGTTTACATGGTTTTGCATGGATTGCAAGGGTATGCATGGGTTGTCCACCTCGAGATACATGCGTGATGTTTACATGGTTTGCATGGGTTTCAAGGGTTTGCACGGGTTGTCCATCTTGAGATAGGTACGTGATGTTTACGTGGTTTGTACGGGTTTCATGGGTATGCACGGGTTGTCTGCCTTGAGACATATGCGTGATGTTTACATGGTTTGCATAGATTATATGAGTATGCATGGGTTGTCCACCTTGAGATATGTGCATGACGTTTGCATGGTTTGCATGAGTATGCATGGGTTGTCCACCTTGAGATACATATGTGATGTTTGCATAGTTTCCATGGATTGCACGAGGTTGCACGGGTTGTTCACCTCAAGATACGTAAGTGACGTTTGCATGGTTTTTATGGGTATGCTTAAGTTGTCCACCTCGAGATACGTATGTGACGTTTGCATGGTTTGCATGGATTGAACGAGGTTGCACGGGTTGTCCACCTCGAGATATGTGCGTGACGTTTGCATGGTTTGCATGGATTGCACGAGGTTGCATAGGTTTTTTACCTCAAGATACGTGGGTGACGTTTGCATGGTTTGCATGAGTTGCATGGGTATGCACGGGTTGTTTACCTTGAGATATGTGCGTGGTGTTGGCAATGTTTGCATGGATTGCACGAGGTTGCACGAGTTGTCCACCTCGAGATACGTGTGTGACGTTTTAATGTTTTGCATTGATTGCACAAGATTGCCGAGGTTGTCCACCACTAGATACGAGCGTGACGTTTGCATGGTTTACTTGGGTTGCATGTGTATGCATGGTTGTCCACCTCGAGATATGTGCATGACGTTTGTATGGTTTGCATGGATTGTATGGATATGTACGTGTTGTGCACCTCGAGATACGTGCGTAATGTTTGCATGGTTTTGCATGGATTGCATGAGGTTGCACGGGTTGTCTACCTCGAGATACTTGTGCGACGTTTGCATAGTTTTGTATGGATTGTATTGGTATGCACGGGTTGTCCACCTCGAGATACGTGCGTGACATTTGAATGGTTTGCATGGCTTGCACGAAGGTTGTATTGGTTGTCCACCTCAAGATACCTACGTGACGTTTGCATGGTTTGCACGAGGTTGCACGGGTTGTCTACCTCAAGATACGTGCGTGACGTTCGCATGGTTTACATAGATTGCATGAGTATGTACGGGTTGTCCCATGCATGTCTCTCTCTCCCATCTTAGTTTACATATATATATATAGATGGATTAATAGATCCAGAGGTGCTTGAGTACTTTGACAAACGTTTTGTTTTGGTACTTAAATTAAGGGCCCCCTATCGAAGGCAAGCACTAGTGAGCGCTTTTTGCATGGCATTTTCTATTTTGTCTATTTTCTATTAAAATATAAGTATTTTGGTTCCTCATATAATTTTCACAATTTTCACTATGACCCGAATGTAAATATTTTTGATGATTTCATAATCAAATAAAAATAAATTAACCTGGTTATATTATATATATGGTAAACAGAGCTTTTACGATAATAATTTATAGCATATCTTTAGGTTGGTGTATCTCTGAAATTGCTGGTAGAGTACCTTTTTTTTATTAATCACAAGCTATATGTTCAATGAATAGATCTAATCATTGAAAGTAATTAAACACATAAAATTTTAGTGGGTCAAGATGAACCTATAAAGTCTAGGTGGGTCTAATGGATCCACATAACTAGCTGCCGAGATCCAACGAACCTGAATTATTCTACCAATTAAGATCCATGATAGAGGTGGACTAAATATCAAATAAGTTGGTCTAACATTAATTGTGTATTCAAAGAGACTCAAAACTTTAACCTTTATATATATAGGCTTTGCTACAATGGTGATGTTAGATTCATTTCTAACTGTTGGATTTAATCATACAGTGGAAGTCTTTAAGGTTTCACCTGCTGTTCACTTGCTATAGCCGGTTATTGTTTTACAAAAACTTTCCTACCAAAATTGAAAAAACAAAAATTTCTACAAAATAAAACAGAACTACCACCACCGCCACCACGTTCGATGTCGACCACCACCACCACCACCATGTTCAACCTCGACAACCGCCACCACCACCACTTTCTCCTCTTTGCCTCATACCCTTCAATTGGTACCTCGTCCGTCTCGTACTCTGCCCAAATTTGTGGATCCAACGACTTACACCATTACCACCATCTCTATCATCTTCTTCCCCCGTCTCGCGATGGGACCTTAAGCGCACCGAGCTAGAGTTGTTTCTCAGCCCGTCAAGGGCGACAACCTCAACCACGCCATTGATAAGGTAATTGGGGTTTAGATGGAGATTTGGTCGAATTTGTTTCGAATGTGAATATTTTGTATCATGTTCTTCGATTAGCAAACTCTATCGCTTTGTTCTTCGATTTGTGCATTTGTGTTATGTTTGCTCCCTCTTGATTTTTTTGTACCAGATTAGATTTTGGGAACAGTTTTTTACAAATTTGTTGATTGATTTCTAAAAGAAAAAACAAATTTATTGATTTTCCTCAGTTTCTCATTCAATGTTCTCACGCTCGATTTTTCTCTGTGTTTTTATAGAGTCGGAATGAGTGCGACTTTCATTGTGTTTGTGTGCACAAGACTTATGTGTAATTGTTCCTTTTTATGGGTTTTGAATTTTGACTCTTTAAGTAATTGATGAAAGGCATCCAATATCAAACTAATTGACTTTTTGCTAATTTCTTTATTAATGGGTTGTATTTGTTTCAATTTTTTATATCTTTTCATTTGCATGGGAGTTTGTTGGTGGCTTACAGTATGTGGTTTGCAAGTATAACATCAGTAGTTAGAGATAAATTTTGATAATGCAATAAGTTAATTATTGGATAAAATTTTTTTCAACTAATTGAGATTGAATGAGTTTAAACTTACTAGCTTGTGATCATACTAAGTACTAAGCTATACAAAAATTGCACCAAATTGTTGCATGGCACATCCTTTAACCCACAACAAATTAATAATAAATGTCAATGCATTTTTGCAACACCAAAACAGAAATTCGCATAGAACTGCTATGCATTATTTTCATCCTTTAACCCACAACAAATTAATACTAAATGTCAATGCATTTTTGCTAAACCAAAATAGAAATCCCTTAGAACTGTTATGCATTATTTTCAGTTTCCTTCGTCACTTCTACTGAGGTGTCTCTGAAGCCTCAGCTGGTGTGGCTGTTTTGAACTCTCAGTTGATGGAGGACTCTCGGCGTTCTCTATTTAACTTCTCAAGAAATATACATCTGGATCTGCAAGTCATACCTTATAAACACTTATTAGCAAGACAAGAACCTAAACCAATTCAGAGGCCTCCACTATGATCTTCAATGCTGCAACGTGGCCATTTTCGAGTTTCTCATTCACGACAGATTATTAATAGAGTTTGCAAGATTTAAAGGAATACTTTTTAACTCTATAATATGAGCAATCAATCGTTAAGGTGAGAAAACTAGTCGTCACTCTTTAACTTTTTACTAAGCATAATGTTCTTCAATGAGTGTTCAATTCTTGCAGTCTGATTGTTGGGTGAGTATTTCTTTTATTTGGTCTTTTAGTAGCTTTCTTATTTGATTTTTCTAGAGTTATGAATGTTTGTGTTTGTATATTTTTTAATCCAGCGCTTTAAAATAGCTTGCTATTTTAGGGATCAAACAAATACATGTTTCATCGACATTCGTCTTAATGATACCAGTGTTTATGGTGCAAGGAATATTAAGTAAGTCTATCGAGTAAACAAGTAAGAAATATTGTCCTGCTTCTTTTTGGTTTGCTTTCTAGCTATCAACTAATACATATTCTTGATTTCAAGTAATCCTATAATACAAAGTACATAGAACGATTGATATCAAGTAAAGACCCTGATTTTAGGTTAGATTCATTTACTTAATAAGACCTTAGCACCCAAACAATTTCATTAGTATTAGGCTCGTACAGGCGTTTTACTTTCAGTTGATCTTTAGTCTCAATGGGAAGTTATCAGTTTTAGATTGTATTATAGACATTTTATGTTCTTAAATATTAAGTTATTTTAAGGTTCATTTACCTTCTAAATCATGTATTGCGGTGTAATCTCTTTAATGTTTAGGGAGGACTAGTTGGAAATAGGCATGTTAAAATCACATTGCATTAGATTTTGATGTTATTCATCCACATCACTGTAGATGAAACCATTAAGTGGCAATGAGGGAGAAAATGAGAGTCATAGCCTTAAAGATTAATCATACCAAGGAATTTTGGCCCTTCTTTTATTGGGTGGTTTTGAGTTATAGTTTATGATTTTGGGTTTTTTTTCTCGTTTCAGTATAATGAAGTTCTAGGCAAGGGAGCTTCAAAGAATGTGTCTCTAAAATCATGTTTTTTCTGCCTAACCTTTTTAGATTTCAATGTAAATTGAAATGGGTAGTTTGTTGCTTGGAATCTTTGATGGGTTTTCATGTTTTATTGGATTAGGTTTGTGCGGGTACAGAGCTTTTGATGAATAGGAAGGGATTTAAGTTGCTTAGAATCAAGTAAAGCTCTATGACTGATCATCACTTTGACGAGCTCTCGTGTCCTTCAGATCACCCATAATTGAATTTTAAAGGCTTGAACTTATAAATGTAATAGAAGATCTACAAAAGGCTGTTGATAAATGAAAGCCTGAAATATGATGAAAGAGGGATTTGGTGCCTCTTGACCCTCTTGTACTTCCTGCAACCTCAACCAATTGGAACGTTTCGAAGAGTCCCTCCTCTTGTGCTTTCTCATGTGTTTTATAGAGATCTCAAGAAAGATCAGGCTGAACTGTCTTAGACATAGATGCATGCAATGCTTGCATGGTGATTAGAGGAGCAAGGCAATGAGGCCATCTCATTTTATGCCCTGTTTAGTCATGTTTCTGAAAAGCAAGAGTAGAACTAGAACTTATATGTTTGATTTCTGACTGGCGAAGGTTAGGAAAATTGTTTGAAGAAATTGTGCGTAGAGAACAATACCAATACAAAATTCACTCATGCTCTATGTTTTTGGCTTTTCCTTTTTTTTTTTTTTTTTTTCCTTGCTTTCTATTCTTTCTGACTGGTGAAGGTTGTGGAAATTGTTTGAAGCCTTCGCATCTCAACCAAAGCATGTGTTGGGGTTGTGTGAAAGGGAGAAAATTACACCTGCCACTTAAAGAACATCATCAGGCACAATGCCAATATGATTGAACAGGAAAACAATCTCTTGCTATAGAACAATACAATACCATAGACTCCCAATACCATCAAATGTACACCCATTGTTCTACCAAAACAGTAAATAAAGCACAAAACCAACAAATTGATCAAAAAGAGCCTTCACAAAAGTTTGAGATGGAAGCCAAGAACGTACAAAATTGTCTCAATTCACAAAAGTTTGAGTTGGAGGGTTAGAGCCTTCTAATTTTCACTTCAGCACTTCGTCATCATCACTTCGAGATACGTCCGTGACGTTTGCATGGTTTGCATAGGTTGCATGAGTATGCACGGGTTGTTCACTTCGAGATACGTGCGTGACCTTTGCACGGTTCACAAAATTGAATGAGGTTGCACGGGTTGTCGACCTCGAGATATGTGTGTGACGTTTGCATGATTTGCAGGGATTACACGAGGTCGCACGCATTGTCCACCTCAAGTGCATGACGTTTGCATGGGTTTCATGGGTATGCTCGGGTTGTCCACCGTGAGATACGTGCATGAAATTTGTAAGATTTACATGAATTGAACGATGTTGCACAGGTTATCTACCTTGAGATACGTGCGCGACGTTAGCATGGTTTGCATGGATTGAACGAGGTTGCACAGGTTGTCCACCTCGAGATACATGCCTGATGTTTACATTATTTGCATGAATTGAACGAGGTTACACAGGTTGTCCACCTTGATATACATGCATGACATTTGCATGGTTTGCATGGATTGTTTGAGTATGCATGGGTTGTCAACCTCAAGAAATATGCGTGACGTTTGCATAGTTTGTATGGATATCATAAGGTTGCACGGGTTGTCCATCTCCAGATACTTGCATAACATTTAAAAAGTTTGCATGGATTGCATGTATACAAACGGATTGTTTACATCAAGATACGTGCGTGACATTTGAATGGTTTACATGGATTTCACAAGGTTGCACGGGTTGTCCACCTCGAGATATGTACATGATGCTTGCATGGTTTACATGGATTGCACGTTTATGCACGTGATATCCACCTCGAGATACGTGCGTGACATTTGCATGATTTACATGGGTTGCATGGGTATGCACAGGTTATCTACCTCGAGATACGTGCTTAACGTTTGAATGGTTTGAATGGATTTCACGAGGTTGCACGGGTTGTCCACCTCAAGATACATGGATGACATTTGCATGGTTTGTATAGATTGCACGAGGATGCACGGGTTGTCTACCTGGAGATATATGCGTGTCATTTGCATAGTTTGCATAGGTTGTATGGGTATACACAGGTTGTCCACCGCGAGAAACGTTCATGACATTTTCAAGATTTGCATGGATTGCAAAAGTATGGAAGGATTGTCCACCTCGAGATATGTTGCTTGTTTTGCATGGATTGCAAGAGGTTACGTGGGTTTTCCACCTCAAGATACGTGTGTGACATTTGCATAGTTTGTATGGATTGAGCAATGTTGCACGGGTTGTCCACCTCGAGATATGTGTGTGTCGTTTGCATGGTATGCATGAATTGCACGAGGTTGCATGGGTTTTCCACCTCAATATACGTGCGTGGTGATTGGATTATTTGCATGGATTGCACAGGATTGCACGAGTTCTCCACTTCGAGATACGTGCATGACGTTTGCATAGTTTACATGGATTGAACGAGGTTGCACAGGTTGTCTACCTCGAGATATGTGCGTGACATGCGCAAAATTTGCATAAATTGCACGTGGGTTCACAGGTTGTCCACCTTAGGATATGTGCGTGATGTTTGAAAGGTTTCCATGGCTTGCATAGGTATGCACGGGCTATCCACCACGTGATACGTGTGTGACTTTTGTATGGGTTGCATGAGTTGCATGTGTATGCATGGGTTGTCTACCTCAAGATACGTGCTTGACATTTGCATGGTTTGTATGGGGTCCCAGGGTATGCACGGCATGTCCACCTCGAGATAAATGCGTGACGTTTGTGAGGTTTGTATGGGTATGCATGGGTTGTCTCAGGTTGTCCCCCTCGAGATACGTGCGTGAGGTTTGCATGGTTTGTTTGAATTGCACGAGGTTACACAGATTGTTCACCTTGAGATACGTCTTCGACATTTGCATGGTTAGCATGCGTATGAATGGGTAGTCCACATCGAGATACGTGCGTGACATTTGCATGGTCTGCATGGATTTAACGAGGTTACACGGGTTGCCTACTTAGAGATATTTGCATTATGTTTGCATGGATTGCACATTGTTGAACGAGTTATCCACCTCGAGATACGTGCATGATGTTTGCATGGTTTGCACAGATTGCTTAAATATGCATGGGTTGTGCACTTCGAGATACGTGCGTGACGTTTGTAAGGTTTGCTTGGGTATGTACGGGATGTCCACCTCGAGATACATGTGTGATGATTGAATGGTTTGCATAGATTGCACGAGGTTGCACAGGTAATCTATCTCGAGACACGTCCTTGACGTTTGCATGGTTGACATGAGTATGCACGGGTTGTCTACCTCGAAATATAAACGTGACGTTTAGATGGTTTGCATTGATTGCACAAGGTTGCACGGGTTATTCATCTCGAGATGCATGCATGATATTTTTATGATTTTCATAGGTATGCATGGGTTGTTCACATCGAAATACGTGCATGACATTGACTTGGTTTGCATGAATTGCACGAGGTTGCATGGGTTATCCACCTCGAGAAACATGTGTGACGTTTGCATGATTTGGATGGGTATACATGGGTTATCCACCTTGAGATACGTGCATGACGTTTGCATGAATTAAATGAGGTTACTCGGGATGTCCACCTCGAGATATGTGCATGACATTTGAATAGATTGCATGGATTACACGAGGTTGCACGGGTTGTCCACCTCTAGATATGTGCATGACATTTGAAAAGTTTTCATGGATTACATGGATACACACGGATTGTCCACCTCGAGATATGTGCATGACGTTTGAATGGTTTGCATGGATTTCGGGAGGTTGCACAGTTTGTGCACCTCGAGATATGTGCATGGCGTTTGCATTGTTTTCATGGATTGCACGTGCTTGCACGAGTTGTCCACCTCGACATATGTGTGTGATGTTTGCATGATATGCATGGGTATGCATGGGTTGTCCACCGCAAGATATGTCGTGACGTTTGCATAGTTTGCTTGGATTGAAAGAGGTTGCACGGGTTGTCTACCTCAAGATATGTGCATGACTTGTGCAAAGTTTGAATGGGTTGCACGTGGGTTCACGGGTTTTCCACCTTAGGATACATGCGTGATGTTTGAATGGTTTGCATGGCTGCATAGGTATGCATGGGTTATCCACCTCGAGATACGTGCTTGACGTTTGTATGGGTTGCATGAGTTGTATGTGTATGCATGGGTTGGCCACCTCGAGATAAGTAAGTGACATTTTCATGGTTTGCATGGACTACATGGGTACGCAAGGATTGTCCACCTCGAGATACATGTTTGACGTTTGTATGGGTTGCATGAGTTGTATGTGTATGCATGGGTTAGCCACCTCGAGATAAGTAAGTCACATTTTCATGGGTTGCATGGACTACATAGGTACGCAAGGGTTGTCCACCTTGAGATACGTGGGATTCGTTTACATGGTTTGCGTGGGTCTCTTGGTTATGCACGGGTTGTCCACCTTGAGATACGTACGTGGTGTTTTCGTGGTTTGTATGGGTATGTATGGGTTGTCTCAGGTTGTCCCCCTCGAGATACATGCGTGATGTTTGCATAGTTTGCATGGATTACACGAGGTTGCACGGGTTGTCCATCTCAAGATACGTCAGTGGCATTTGCATGGGTATGCATGGGTTTTCCACCTCGAGATACGTACGTAGCGTTTGCTAGGTTTGCATAGATTAAACAAGGTTGCAATGGTTGTCTACCTCGAGATACGTGCGTGACGTTTGCATGGTTTGTGTGGATTGCACGAGGTTGCACGGGTTGTCAACCTCATGATACCTATGTGTTGTTTATATGGTTTGCATGGATTACATAGGTATGCACGGGTTGTCCACCTCGAGATAATTGCGTGACGTTTGTATAGTTTGCATGGGTTGTATGGGTACGCGCGGGTTGTCTACCTCGTGATACGTGTGTGGCGTTGGCATGGTTTGCATGGATTGCACGAGGTTGCATAGGTTTTCCACCTCGAGATACGTGTGTGACATTTGTATGATTTGCATGGATTGCATAGGTATGCATGGGTTGTTCACCTCGAGCTACGTGCGTGACATTTGCATGGTTTGCGTGAATTGCACGAGATTGCATAGGTTGTGCATAACGTTTGCTTGGTTTGCAAGAATTGCACGAGATTGCATAGGTCGCACACTTCGATATACGTGCGTGCGTTTGCATAGGTTGTCCACCTCAACATACGTGCGTGACGTTTGGATAGGTTTTCCACCTCGAGATCGAGATAACAAATAACTCATTCTAAAATGGAGTAGTTAATAAACTTGTTAGGTTGAACAAATAACTCATTTTGAGAAGGAGTGATTTATACAATTAGTATTTTCTATTAATTACTTATTCTCAAAAGGGTTATTAATACTTTGTTCCACCTCATCAACAACATACCACGACTCATCAACGATACACAATGGTGTGTCCATCTCATCATCAATAGCACCTTTTGAAAATGAGAGATACATTAGTTTTTTAATTTTAAATAAACCTTCCCTATTTGATGAAAAAAAGTATTCTCACATTACTTTTTGAAATACACAATATATTCATGTGTATCCAGGCCACGGTGCCGTAAGTGTCGCCGTGGGCATTAATGTCACGGGCCACCCTCAACGCCGTGATAGAAATGTGGCATATGAGCGTGGCCCTATTAGTGGCGTTGTGGAGCCCAAGGCCTTGGCATCGTGAGCCCTACTTTGAAAAATTTTAAAAATTAAAATAAGAATCGCGTCATGAGTTATGAACGGGATATGGGCCAGGAAGCTAAGAAAGTACTAGGATTTGTCTAATACTAAAATTAATATATTTTGAGCCAATTTGTATAGATTTGTCTGGTGAACACTATTAGGAGGCGCGAGACGTCAATAATGAATTAGAAAACAGCGACGAAGATAAGTGAGCTAATTTGTGTAGATTTATCTGATGAGATTCTTCACCAACTGAACCTCTGCAGTCGAGCTAGAAGATGAAGGAGTGAAAGAAGGTGTATAAACGGTTTGTATGGCTCGTATTGTCACTAACGGTACAATCTATACTACCAAAGTAGCTGGTGTCGATAGTGTAGGAGTAGTAGTCGTAGGAGGAGGCGATGCCTGCAATGGTGGAGCAAAACGTGTTTCCATCATGGCAGTAAAAATAGCTAACTACTGTCCCTGAGGAGCAACTTGGTCAGATAGCCTCTAATAATCCTCAGCAGATGGAATAGTAGGCTAGTTGCCACTAGCAACTGCATCTCCGACGTTTGCATGGTTTACATGGATTGCGCGAGGTTGCACGGGTTGTCCAACTCGAGTTATGTGCGTGAAGTTTACATGGTTTGCATTGGTTGCACGAGGTTGCATGGTTTATCCACTACGAGATATGTGCCTGATGTTTGCATGGTTTGCATGGATTGAACGAGGCTGCACGGGTTGTCCACCTTGAGAGACATGTGTGACGTTTGCATGGTTTGCATGGATTGCACGAGGTTGCACGAGTTGCCCACCTCGAGATACTTGCATGAAGTTTGCATGATTTGCATGGATTACATGGGTATGCACGAGTTGTCCACCTCGAGATATATGCGCAACGTTTGCATGGTTTGAATGGGTAGCACGAGGTAGCATGGGTTGTCCACCTCGAGATATGGCGTGACGTTTGCATGGTTTGCATGGATTGCACGAAGTTGCACGGGTAGTCCACCTCGAGATATGTGTATGACGTTTACATGGTTTTCATGAATTGCATGAGGTTGCATGGGTTGTCTACCTCGAGATACATGCGTGGAGTGTGCATGGTTTGCATCATGGGTATGCACGGTTTGTCATCCTCGAGATATGTGCGTGACGTGTGCATGATTTGCATCAATTGCACGAGGTTGCACCAGTTTTCCACCTCGATATACATGCATGACGTTTGCATGGTTTGCATGGATTGCACGAGGTTGCATTATTTATCCATTTTGAGATACATGCGCGACGTTTGCAGTGGTTGTCCACATCGAGATACGTGTGTGACGTTTAAATGATTTGCATGGATTGCATGAGGCTGCATGGGTTGTCAACCTCGAGATAAATGCGTGACGTTTCCATGATTTGCATAGATTGCCCAAGTTGAACGGGTTGTCTGCCTCGAGATACGTACGTGACGTTTGCATGGTTTGCATGGATTGCATTAGTATACTCGGATTGTCCACCGCGAGATATGTACGTGCATGGTTTGCATGGATATGCATGGATTGTCCACCTCGAGATACGTGCGAGTCATTTGCATGGTTTGCATGGATTGCTCAAGGTTGCATTGGTTGTCCACCTTGAGATATGTGCGTGATGTTTGCATGGGTTGCATAAGTATGCTTGCGCATCGAGATAAGTGCATGATGTTTGCATGGTTTGCGAAGATTGAACGAGGTTGCACGGGTTATCCACCTCGAGATATATGCGTGACGCTTGCATGGTTTGCATGGATTACACGAGGTCGCACGAGTTATCCACCTTAAGACACGTGCGTAACATTTCCATGGTTTACATGAGTTGAACGATGTTGTACTGGTTGTATTTCTCGAGATACGTGCATGATGTCTGCATGGATATCATAAGGTTGTATGGGTTGTATTCCTCGAGATACGTGCATGATGTTTGCATTGTTTGCGCGAATTGAACGAGGTTGCACAGGTTGTCCACCTTGATATACATTCGTGACGTTTGCATGGTTTGCATGGATTGTATGAGTATGCTCGGGTTGTCAACCTCGAGATATGTGCGTAACATTTGCATGGTTTGTATGGGTAGCACCAGGTTGCACGAGTTGTCCGCCATTATATACGTGTGTGACGTTTGCATGGTTTGAATGGATTGCACGAGGTTGTATAGGTTGTCCACCTCGAGATTTGTGCGTGATGTTTACAAGGTTTGTATCGGTTGAATGGGTATGCACAAATTTTCCACCTCAAGATACGAGCGTGACGTTTGTAGGTTTGCTTGGGTATGCACGTGTTGTCCACCTTGAGATACGTGCATGAGATTTGCATGATTTGCATGATTTGCATGGGTTGTACGAGGTTGCACGGGTTTTTCACCTCGAGATACATAAGTGATGTTTGCATGGTTTGCATAGGTTGCATGAATGCACGGGTTTTTCACCTCTAGATACGTGTGTGACCTTTGCATGGTTTGCAAATATTGAACGAGATTGCACGGGTTGTCCACCTCAAGATATTTGCGTGATGTTTGCACTGTTTGCATAGATTACACGAGGTCGCACGCATTGTCTACCTCGAGTGCGTGATGGGTTTCATGGGTATGCTCAGGTTGTCTACCTCGAGATATGTGCGCAACATTTGTATGAATTATATAAATTAAACGATGTATCATAGGTTGTCTTCCTCGAGATATGTGCACGATGTTTGCATGGTTTGCATGGACATCAAAAGGTTGCTAGGGTTGTCCAGCTCGAGATACGTACATGATGTTTGCATTGATTGCATGAATTGAATGAGGTTGCACGGGTTTTCCACCTTGATATAAATGCGTGACGTTTGCATAGTTTGCATGGATTGCGTGAGTATGCACGGGTTGTCAACCTCGAGATATATGCAGGATGTTTGCAAGGTTTGTATGGGTTACACGAGGTTGCACGGGTTGTCTACTTCGATATATGTGTGTGACGTTTGCATTGTTTGCATGGATTGCACGATGTTGTATGGGTTGCCCACCTCGAGATATTTTTATGACGTTTGTAAGGTTTGCATGGGTTGCATGGGTATGTACGGGTTGTCCACCTCGAGATACTTGTGTGACGTTTGCATGGTTTGCTTAGGTATGCACGTGTTGTCTACCTCAAGATACGTGCGTGACTTTTGCATGATTTGCATTGATTGCACGAGGTTGCACGGGTTGTCTACCTCGAGATACGTCTGTGAATTTTGCATGGTTTGCATAAGTTGCATGGGTATGCACTGGTTGTCAACCTCGAGATACGTTCATGACGTTTGAATGGATTGCATGGATTGCACAAGGTTGCACGGGTTGTCCATCTCGAGATACGTGCGTGACATTTACATGGTTTACTTGGGTATGCATGGGTTGTCCTCCTCGAGATAAGTGCTTCACGTTTGGATGGTTTAAAAAGATTGAACGAGGTTGTACGGGTTGTCCACCTCGAGATATGTACGTGATGTTTGCGTGGTTAGCATGGATTGCACGAGGTTGCACAAGTTGCATGGATTGCACGAGGTTGCATGGTTTGTATAGGTTGCACGAGGTTGCATGGGTTGTCCACCTTGAGATATGTGCGTGACGTTTGCAAGGATTGCATTGGTTGCATGGGTATGCACGGGTTGTCCCCCTCCATATACGTGCGTGACGTTTGCATGATTTGTTTGGGTATGCACGTGTTATCCACCTCGAGCTACGTTCATTACGTTTTCATGGTTTGCATAGTTTGCATGAGTATGCACGGGTTCTTTACCACGAAATACGTGCGTAACGTTTGCATAGTTTCAAAGATTGAACAAGGTTGCACGGGTTGTCCACCTCGAGATATGTGCGTGAAGTTTACATGCATTGCATGAGTATGCATGGGTTGTCCACCTCGAAATACATGCGTGACGGTTATATGGTTTTCATGGATTGCAAGAGGTTGCACAGGTTGACCACCTCGATATACGTGCATGGCGTTTGCATTGTTTGCATGGATTGCACGAGGTTGCATGGGTTGTCCACTTCAATATACCTTGAAGTTTGCATGGTTTGCATGGTTTGTATGGATTGAACGAGGTTGCACGTGTTGTCCACCTCGATATATGAGCGTGACGTTTGCATGGTTTGAATGGATTGCACAAGGTTGCACGGGTTGTCCAACTTGAGATACGTGCGTAACGTTTTCTTTATTTGCTTGGATTGCACGAGTTGTCCACCATAAGATACGTGCGTAATGTTTACATGGTTTGCATGGGTATGCATGGGTCGTCCACCTCAAATAGGGCGTGACGTTTGCGTATTTTGCATAGAGTGAACGAGGTTGCACAGGTTGTCTACCTCGAGATATGTGCTTGACATTTGCATAGTTTGCATGGATTGCACGGGTTGCCCAACATGGGATACGTGCGTGATGTTCGAATGGTTTGCTTGAATTGCATAGGTATGCACAGGTTGTTCACCTCGAGATACATGAGTGATGTTTGTATGGTTTGCTTGGGTTAGCCTCCTCGAGATACATGCGTGACGTTTGAATGGTATGCACGTGTTGTTCTCCTCGAGATACATGTGTGACGTTTGCATGATTGGAGTGGATTGCACGAGGTTTCATGGGTTTCCACCTCGAGATACGTGCAGGACGTTTTCATGATTTGCATTGGTGACATGGGTATGCACAGGTTGTCCACCTCGAGATACGTGCATGATGTTTGCTTTGTTTTCTTGGATTGCACAAGTTATCTACCTCGAGATACGTATGTGACTTTTGCATAGTTTGCATGGGAATGCATGGGTTGTCCACCTCTAGATATGGCGTGGCGTTTGTATATTTTGCATGGATTGAATGACGTTGCAAAGATTGTCTACCTCGAGATATGTATGTGACGTTTGCATGGTTTGCATGGATTGCACGTGGTTGCACGGGTCGTCCACCTTAAGATACGTGCATGATGTTTGAATAATTTTCTTGGATTGCATAAGTATGCTCGGGTAGTCCACCTAGATATACATGCTTGACGTTTGTATAGTTTTCATGAGTTGCATGGCTATGTATTGGTTGGCCACCACGTGATACGTAACGTTTTCATGGTTTGCATGGATTGCATAGGTATGCACGGGTTATCCACTTTGAGATACGTGCTTAACGTTTGCAAGGTTATCATGGATTGCAAGAGGTTGCACTAGTTGTCCACCTCGAGATACGTGTGTGACGTTTGCTTGGTTTGCTTAGGTTGTATGGGTATGCACGGGTTATCCACCTCGAGATACGTGCATGACGTTTGCATAGTTTTGTATGGATTGCATGATCTTGCACAAGTTGTTCACCTCGAGATGCGTCTGTGGCATTTGCTTGCTTAGCATTGGTATGCATGGGTTGTCCACCTCGAGATACGTGTGTGATATTTGCATGGTTAGCATGGGTTAAACGAGGTTGCACGGGTTGTCTACCTTGAGATATGTGTTTGACCTTTGCATGGATTGCACGTTGTTGAACAGGTTTCCCCCTCGAGATACGTGAATGATGTTTTCATTTTGCATGGATTGCATGAATATGCACAGGTTGTTCACTTCGAGATACATGCGTGACATTTGCATTGTTTACATGGGTTGCATGGGTATGCACGTGATGTCCACCTTGAGATACGTGCGTGACGTTTAAATAGTTTGCATGAATTGCACGAGGCTCCACAGGTTGTCTACCACAAGATACTTTAGTGACGTTTGCATGGTTGGCATGAGTATGCATGGGTTGTCCGCCTCAAAATACATCCGTGACGTTTAGATGGTTTGCACGATTGCACGAGGTTGCACAGTTTGTCCACCTCGAGATACGTGTGTGATGCTAACATGATTTGCTTAGGTATGCATGGGTTATCTACATCGAGATACATATATGACGTTTGCATGAATTGAACGAGGTTTGCACGGGTTGTCCACCTTGAGATATGTGTGGACGTTTGCATGGTTTGCATGGATTATACGAGGTTGCACGGGTCGTCTACTTCGAGATACGAGCGTGACGTTTGAGTGGTGTGCACGGATTGCTCGAGGTTGCACAGGTTGTCCACCTCAAGATACGTGCATGATATTTACTTGGTTTGCATGGATTGCTCGAGGTTGGGCCAGTTTTTCACCTCGAGATATGTGGGTGTCGTTTGCATAATTTCTATGAATTGCATGGGTATGCATGGGTTTTTCGCCTCGAGATACATTGCCTGTTTTGCATGAATTGCTTGAGGTTGCATGGGTTGTCCATCTCAAGATACATGCATGACGTTTGCATGGTTTGAATGGATTGAACGAGGTTGCACGGGTTGTCCACCTCGAGATATGTGCGTGACATTTGCATGGTTTACTTGGATTTCACGAGGTTGCACAGGTTGTCCACCTTGAGATATGCGTGTGAGTTTGCATTGTTTGCTTGGGTTGCACGAGTTGTCCACCTCGAGATACGTGTGTGACATTTTCATGATTTGCATGGGTGACATGGGTATGTACGGGTTGTCCACCTCGAGATACGTGACGTTTGTTTTGTTTGTTTGGATTGCACGAGTTATCCACCTCGAGATACGTATGTGACTTTTGCATAGTTTGCATGGGTATGCATGGGTTGTCCAACTCGATATATGGCGTGACTCTTGCATATTTTGCATTGATTGAACAAGGTTGCACAGGTTGGCTACTTCGAGATATGTGGATGACGTTTGCATGGTTTGCATGGATTGCACGTGGTTGCACAGGTTGTCCACCTTTGTATACGTGCGTGATGTTTGAATGGTTTACTTGGATTGTATAGGTATGCACGGGTTGTCCACCTCGAGATACATGCGTGACGTTTATATGATTTCCATGAGTTGCACAGGTATGCATGGTTGGCCACCTCGTGATACATGCATTACGTTTGCATGGCTTACATGAGTATGCACGTGTTGTCCACCACGAGATACGTGCGAGACGTTTTCATGATTTGAATAGATTGCACGAGGTTTCACGTGTTGTCCACATCGAGATACGTGCGTGACTTTTGTAGTGTTTGCATGGATTGCACAAGATTGCACCGGATGTCCACCTGGAGATATGTGCGTGTCGTTTGCATGGTTTGCGGTTGCATGAATATGCACGGGTTATCCACCCCGACATATGTGCGTGACATTTGTATGGTTTGCATGAATTGCATGTGGTTGCATGGGTTGTTCACCTCGAGATACGTGTGTGACAATCATTACAAAAAACTGTGATTTAGTAACGGATTAGAAAGGGAATAGCAACGAAAAAAAAAAAAAAGATTAGCAAGGGAATACCAACGGACATAAATTCAGCAACGGATTTGCAACGGATCAAAATTTGTTTGTAAAATCGTCGTTGCTAAATATTTAGCAACGAAAATTATGTTCCATCTCTATTTAGAGACTGAACAGAGACGGATTATAGATGAAATTAACATTAAAAATATATGTTATGAGTTTACGTCTGTTACTAATCCATTGAAATTAGCAACGGATTAGCAACATAATTTATGAGGTCCATTGCTAATCCGTTGCTAATTTGCAACGAATTACCAAGGGACTTCAACTCATAAACCTAAAATATTTACTTACCGTTTTCATTCCGTTACTAATTTGTTTCTAATTAGAAACGGATTAGCAACAAAATACTTGATTTCTATTTCTATTATGTTGCTATTCTGTTTGTATACTCAGAATTCTTCTTTCATTGCATTTTGTTCCAGCACAAGTATTTCTAAACAACAAAACATGCAGCTGGCATTCTCCAACGCCCTGCACCTCCTACAACAGATCCTTATGGGTGCTATAGCATCCTCCAAAACCAAATCTCATACCATTTTATTCACACAAGATATCAAATATTATATACTTAACTCAAAAAAGAGAATTCTATCTCAATATGCACAAAATGTTGTTTGAAATTTGTTTACAAATCCAAAAGCTGTACAAACCAACTAAAATACTCAAGTCTCATCACCAAGGTGCTCCTCATCTACCCAATCTTGGATTTCCCCTTCATGATCATGTTGTTGCTATGGTGAACGGGCTGAATCCATCCCAACCTGTTGGTGATGCTCTTGATGTGGAGGCGGTGGTGGCGGTGGTGGTGCTTGAGAGGTGCTCGCTCCGAAGTCCAAGCGGATTCCTAACTGGCTCTACACTTAAGCCTCAAACTGCGCATGCCTCTGAACGGCTGCATCTAACTCTAAATGTCGCACCATCAGCTCCCGGGACGTGTTGGCACCGGGATCATCATATCTCTTCTTCCTCTTGGCAAGTGACCTGAGTCCATAAACACACCCCTTTGGATATTCTCCCGCCGCATCATAGTAGAGTTGGTCCTCATCTATCAGGTGGTCCGGTGTAGCTTGAGTGTGCTGCTCACGCCTCCTCACGATCTCCGCCTACATGAAAACAAAGTCATCGATGAAAAACAAAAAAAATGAAAATAAATCATGGAAAAAATGAAAAAAATTAATAGCCCAAAATCATTTATAGTGCTTAAAAATAAGAAAAGTCATGTAAGAAAATAAGCAAATAATTAATAGATAATTAAGAAGCCAGTAATTACTAGATATTTTCCCTTCAATCATGTGCCCACTATAAGTTAGGTTTTGAAAAACTCTAACAATTATGGTTTTATGACTTTTAAAGTAAAGATTGCCTATTTTTTGGTTGTACGAAACCAAATGTTGCCTTAGCTTCTTCGCATTTGCAAATAATAACTAGACCAGTTGAAGCAATTTCTTGGCATTTGCTTCTGGTTGTAGAACATCATATATATGGATTTAAATACATCTGGAGGTAATTTAATATAATGAAAAAATATATGGTAATGTCATACTCATTTTTGCATAGAGAAAAATTGTTTTTGTAGAGAATAACTACAACAACTGCATTATCACAAATTACAATAGGTTTTGTAGAGAGCAGTCCCTTCAAACAGAACCAAATGGCTACACAGTTTGTATTATAATGTGTTCAAGTTGTTGAAGAAACCTAGAACTGGATTTAGAGGAAGGGAAGTGCGTTAGCAGCCTCTAATGAACAATATCAAAGAAACTAATAAGAAACGGCTCTATTAATGACTGAACAACATTTACTCATCTCATGTTCAAACGGATGATCGGTACTACATGTATTATCATGATTCTTTGACCAACAAATATAACAATTGTAAATATAACAAATATAACAATTAATTCCAGATATGAAAATTTCTAAGCTTCTAAGCTCCAATTCTATGATAATAAAATGACAATCAAATATGAATCCCTAAAAACTACTTTCCAATATCATCTCCATCGACTCCGAGACATAAGCGACTTAATCAGCTACTACAAACTATTAAAAACACCACAACAACAACATCAGCAGAGATTACAAACTTTATACGTATAAATCCTAGTTTTAATCACAAATCCCATCAAAATCTTGCAAAAATTAGGTCACAAATGAGTCATCGCGATGGATTTTCAACAAATTGAACGAAATTGTGACCAACTATGAAGACGAAAACACAAGAGACGGAGTAATCACTAGCATCAATTGAGCACTAAATCTAGAGTTTCATCTCTTCGTCCGAGCCGAGCCTGACCCCATATTCGTTTTCCAGTTCGACGACGAGCCCCAGTGTAGTCCAAATTCAGACCATCTTCAACACCGCCTTCAACCGCTCCTCCACTTCCTCAGCGATCATATTGCCCCCATGAAAAAAAATGGACAAGATGGCTGATTTTGGGGGTTGTTGAGAAGGCATAGGAGGAGCTCGATCGTGTCTCGAGATGCGCATCAGCACTTTCTCCCACATCTTCGCATGAGCAGTCTCGAGCTTCTTCTCCACGCAGCTTCTGCCACGTGTCGCATCCTCACTGGTCCAGCCACGTTTTCATAGCATTCTCGTCCAATCGTGCATGCCATGTCATCTCTCACCAACGGTTCAGCCAATTAGCTGCTGCCACATGTCTCGGCCAATACATCAAATGTCCAATAGCCAATAGATTGTCCTCGGCACACGTGTCAAGAATGATACCACCGAAATCGAATTCTCTAACCTCCAGGGACTAATTTTAGTAGTTTTTCACAATTAGGACTTTAAGGGATTATTTAGAAGCTCGACTTCTATTAATTAAACCTCCTGCTAACCGACTTCTATTCTCGATTCCTCTCTCCATCTACTTCTATTTTCTTTATTCTTGTTTTGTGTTCTTCAAACCATGAGACACTAATCTCATGGCCTAGGCAAGACTGCAAGGAAGGTTCGACTGTGCTCATATATGGATTTGTGAAATTTATTTATTTCAATTGCATTGCTTTTCATTGTTATTTTATTTCTTTTGGTATTGGTTGAATAATTAGAGTTAAGTTCATATTTGAAATCTGATTCTTTTGTCAATGAGTCGTAAGCATCTGTCCTTATGCAATAAGACCACACTAGTGGCAATTGACCCTACCAATTGATTGGCCTCTTTAGGGACCGGTTGAATACCATAGGAATCTAGGCTAAATCGGACATACATATGATTCGGTTGTCTAGGTGTAATGCATTCACGAAACCCATTGCGGTCATCATGTTAAACCCAATGCGCTTGAGTATAGGGTTATACGATTGGCTAGGGAAATAGTATTTGTTGTACCTTAGCTATCGAGATTAGGAAGTGCGAGAAACCGCGTACGTTACCGGGTCTATAGCTATACAAGGATATATTTGATTTGCATATTTAATATAAATCAAAGACCAAATCCAATCTTTTATCAAACCGAAATTGTATGTCTTGACCTAGGTATTTTTATTAATTGTTTTCAAAGCTATTTCCAATGTTTATTTATTTTCCTAGTATTTAGAATAGTTAATTTAATCACTTTCTTAAACCTCCGATTTCCTTTTTTGTTGTTTTTGACCTTAGAAAGATTACCAATCTTTGTGGGGTCGACCATTTGCCACTATTCTGCAAATAGTTGGTTTAGGTATTATATTTTATTGACGCATTCCACGCGCGTCAATTTTTGGCGCCATTGTCGGGGATTGGTTTTTTTTCTTTCTTTGGTGTTCTTTTATTTATTTGTTTTTTATTTTTAATTTTTTATCTATCTAGTCCCTTGCTCTTAACATGTATGCAGGCAACTCCGCGATGGCCTCTTACCCCCACAATTATGGTTGATTCAAAGACTTACATTATTATGATGTGAATGGGGTATGTATGTCACATAATGGACATCAATTTTCTAACATGAATTCTTTTGTGCAACAAGTCGAGGTTTGCGAGATTTGTGAAGATTATTCTTGTCCCACATATGATTGTCCGTATTATCCAAAGTATGAGAATTATCACTATTCTAGCCATGCATCGCCACAATCAGACTTCTTTGGGCTCATGTCAAGTCCACAGATTCCTCAGCATAAAGAGAGGTCTATACAAGACAGGATGAATGACTTGATCTTTAGAGAACTACCTTTTCAACAAAATCATCAACAGTGTCAAGAAGAGAATCAACAGTTTCAACAAAGCACCTCCTTGGAAGATATGATGAAGCAATTGTTAGATGATCAACAACAGTTTCATAAAGAGCTGCACCAATTTTCGCGTGAGTTTCCAAGCTTGCATAACTTGGAAACTTAACTTATTTAATTGAATGCCACACTTCAAATTATGACTGACGAGAAAGAGTTGTGTAGTACATAACCAATTTCTTACCCAGAGGAGAATGTGAGTGTTGACACAGTGAAGAATGTTAAGGTGAATGAGGTTACACAGGTGGAGGACTATTGAAGCAAAACTGCGGAAGGACTTGAAGTCTTTCAAAATTGAGCCAAATATTATCATTGCACAAGAAGAAGAGGAGGAAAATGAGATAAAAATTGAAGTCATTTCAGAAAGGTCAGAGGAGCCGCAGAAAGATAGCAAGGAATACCAACCTTTGGTGTTGGTGAAACTACCCACCCTCCTATGCATATTTGTTAAACCTTACAAGGCGGTGGAAGTAAAGGAGCATTCGCAGATTTTCTACATTGTCGATACCTTTGTATTAGATGATCATGATGCGACATATTCTTTTATGTTGGAAGTTTCGAATGAGCTCCCAAATCTGAAGGAGGGCATGCCTATTTCATTGCTAAATATGTAGATGTGCCTTTTGTTGTTGACATCTCGAAAGGATAGGGCATTACGTGATACATCACACCAAGTCTAGCAAAAGACTTAAAAGAAAGGCACTCGTTGGGAGGCAGCCCATATTTATTTCTTTTACTTCTTGCATTTATTTCAGTTTTAGTTTAACTTTTTTTGTTTAATAAATCCTAACTTGGTCTCTTGGTTTTTGCAGGTAGTATGTTATGTTTGATGAGCACTGGAGGCACTAGAGCACCCCTTGAGTTTTGCTAGGTTTGACTATGGATCACATTTTTTTGACATAATTTGAGAATTTTTAGGGAATTAACATATTATTAAGATTTTAGGTGTTTTGAGACTTGGTTGGGACATATCCAACTTAAGTCGCCGCATTAGTGGCGGGTCTTTAAGTAGACCCAAAATCCTAGGCTTCATTCCATCATCTTATTGATTTCACACTTAGTTAAAAAGACTTTGGGCTCGTAAGATTTGGTAGGAATTATTTGAGTTAACTCATATGCTTATTAGTTCTTGCTCTTGTTATGATTGTTTTTCCATAGTTTCCTTAGTCACCTAGACAAGAGAGATTTTACGCATTCACTAGTTTTTGGAGACTTTTGTTATGCATGCATTTGTATCATCTTCTTATAACTAAACTATAGTGTTTTTGTCACCACTATTCTTTTTCTTTTTTGTTGCATGGATTCCTTGATTTGTTTTGAACCTTGAGGACAAGGTTCGAAATAAGTTTGGAGGTACTTTAAGATTTGTGGATTGAGTTGGATGGATTTTTGTGCGAAAGACCGCAGGTGAGATCGTTTCAATTTTCAATTATATGTGGTTATATGTGGTTGTCGGATAGTAATTGTGGTGTTTAGTTCTTTATTCTTTCATTTCTTCAATTTCTTTTTCTCTCCATACTTCTCTTTCTCATTTCATTAGGAGTTGATACACTTTCATGCATGTATTTAGTATAGTTTTCATTTTTCTTATTTCTTTAGAGTCACTTGAAATTTTGTTTTATGCTTTTGGTTGTACATGAGTACATTATGGTTGTTTTTTTGACTTGAAACTTAAGAAAAATTAAGAAAAACACTCACTCGATCCCGTAGCCTAACATTTTTATGATTTCATGATTCGAGACTTAGTATGATGGTTAAGCCTAGTGCTAGATACCAAAAGGGCCAGATGGTCAAAATTGTGCAAGTGATAATATTTTAACCTACATTGGAGAATTTGCTTAATCATAGTGAAAGTGAGAAGGGCTAATAGGATTTTTCTTAAAAGAAAATATAGAGAGTCCCACATGTTCCACAGGAAATGGAGAAGGGAATCTTGTGGTGGGAAAAAGTGAGAAAAGTGGTTTCAACGAGAAATGGAGCAAGGGCCGTATTACTTGAAAAAATGTGGAGAAAAAATAGAAAATATATACGTAAAATGAATAAAGGCGAAAGTCTATGAAAACTCCTCAAATAAAAAGATTTAACTCGAGTGCTTATTAAGTGAGATTGTAAACTTGCGTGTTTGAATGTATAGACCAAGAAAACTCGTGAGTAGTTGATGGCCTTTGTCTTGACCGAGTCTATGTCTTTAAAGTGTAATCTTAATTGTGTTTGGGTTGCGGTTCTTGACATATCATAACTCCGAAATTTCTTGAGTGGCTTATTACTTGGCGAATATGTAAACCAAAGGAACTCCATGAATTTTGAATCGGGTGTATGATTAGTTTGGTTAGTACATGAATATATTATGAGTCTAGTTTATTTGTGCGTTTGTCATTTACACCTTTGCTCTGGACGTGCAAAGTCCTAAGTTTGGGGGTATTTGATGAGTCCTTAATTAGGTAATTATATATAGGTTATTTATATTTTTTTGTTAAGTCTCCAAAATATTAGTCTAATTAAATTTATCTATTATTTTCAGGGTTAATTGAGTGTGAGGTCGAATCCGGGGCAAAAAACTACTCAAGGTAGCGTATTTACAAGCAGTAATAAGTGGTCACGTGTCATGCATGCCAAATATAACCCGCAATTAAGTTACCAACCACAAGGGTGTAGTAGTGGTAAATACGGGGTCGAATCCACAAGACATGAGTTTTACTCCAAATTAACTAAAAATGGGGGGTTTTCAAAAAGTTCAATGAAATTATTAACTACACTAGCACAAATAAAAAGTTCGCAAAAATAATATCAATGAGAAGAAATCACCTAAGTCTACGGTTCCACAAGCAAGAATCAAGATTCAATGGCATTTAATGGTCCTCAATCATTCCAAAAAGTTATTAATTCAATTTCTCCTATATAAGCTATGGAAAATCGACGTCCGCCAGAAATTCCTAGTTCCCCTAATCTCGATAGCTAGGACGTCTGTCACTAATTACTTCCCTAATCAATGTATAACCCTAGACATCTGTCAATCGGGTTTAACACACTAACCGTAGTAATTTGGTATGTGGGAACACTAATCCTAAATAACCGGATCGCATCCGCTTCCTATTTAACTTATATTCAACTGTTGCACAGCCACTGTTGTTGATTGTAATAGTCATATATTTCCCTTAGCATTTACCATTGTCGATGAGGAAAGCCAAGACAGCTGAGGATGGTTTATGACTTATTTACGACATCATGTGATTGATCGAGATGGTATATGTGTCATTTCTGATCGACACCCTGGTATATTGTTGGCAATGAATAATCCTCAAAATGGATGGACCCATGAAAGAGCTCAACACAGATTTTGTTTTCGTCACATATGCAGTAATTTCGACATGAGATTTGGGAGCAAAGAATTGAAGGATATGGTGTACTTAGCTGGTGCACAACATCAACCTCGAAAATTTAAGGCATACATGAAAGAATTTCAACAAATTAATGCGGAAAGTATTGCGTGGTTTAATGATCTTGATCGAACACAATGGACCAACGCATACGACAAAGGATTTCGATACGGATGGATGACTACAAATCTAGCGGGTATTAATTGTGTCTATATGTTTATACTATTATTTATTTAATGTGTTTGATTTATATCACATTTACAAGCAAATACTTACATGGTTTCACAAATTTAAAATGCTTTAATGGTGTCCTTAAAGGGGTACGATTTTACTCTGTCTCCGCATTAGTGCAAGTAACATTTTATCGTGCCATGGCTTACTTCGACAAAAGACGTGATGAAATAGGTGCAGCCCTAGGAAGGGGCGAAAGGTACGCAAATTACGCACTTGATAAGCTGTCACATTGGGGAAAGGCGGCAGGAGGGCACAATGTTACATTAGTGAATCGTGAAAATGGCACATTTGAAGTCATCACTACAACACGTGGGTATCATTTGAGAAAAGGGTCTAACAAGCAAGTGGTGAAATTGGAGGCTCGTAGATGCACTAGTATGAAGTGGCAGTGTTTTGGCATTCCATGTTCCCATGTCCAAGCCGTTTGCGCTAGTGTTGCCATAGATCATTGTCAGTACATTGAGTCATATTACAAATTGTATGTGTACAGTCAATGTTATGTTATGAATTTCCAACTCATTCCTCACGAAGATTATTGGCCTAACTCTAGAGTTCCACACACCTTGCTACCTGATCCATCTTGAAAGCGAGTCAAAAGAGGTCGTCCTCAAACAAGACATTTGCGAACTGAGAAGGATTGGAGAGGCAATCTGAAACAACCACGTCATATGCAATGAAAGAAGGAATGGAGATAAGCACCAACAACGTTGCGATGTTGTAAGTGTAAGCATGATGGACACAATAGGTGCACTTGCTCTCGTCATCAGCAAGAACAACCACCTAATAGTTCATAGTGAAAGGCATGTCAAGTATTTTCATTCGCATTCACTCATATTTTTCTTATATTAGTTCACTTTCTTAAAACTATGTGGTGCATGTACTTTGTTTCAATTAAACCATGTTTTTATATTAATCACCCATTTTTGTTTTAATTTATTGTTTCTTGAATGAACTTTATCGCTGATATTTTCATCATTGGTTTTTTGTATTAATGATAACATTGTTAATGATTTGGGGTTCAAGCGCGATATGGTTCTTAGACCTATAGACGATTCAATGTTGACTATGCAAGCTCTACATAGATCTACTCGCGTTTGGAATGGACCGGTAGTACTTCTTTTTACCTGTTTGCATATTTTTAGAGCTTTGTTGCTAAATTTGAGCTAATGTAACTTATATGTTATTTGCATAGGAGGATCCTGGTATATTGACTATCAGGCGTAATTCAGCAGCATTACATCGATTGGTCCCACTTGATGAACGCATAGTTGGGTATCTTGAGGAAGCTGGGTTTTATGGAACGGCGCGAATAGGTTTCATAGGAATTGATTGGCATCTCATTACTGCACTTGTTGAGAGGTGGAGGCCAGAAACTCACACGTTTCATTTTCCAGTTGGCGAGATGACAATTACCCTACAAGATGTACAAATAATTTTAGGGTTACCTGTCGATGGATTACCAATCACTGGTCGTGTAGAACAAGATTATGATGTCTTATGTTCGACACTACTAGGCTTCCCATTCCCTGAAAACAACAAAATTGGAGGTCGAATCCAAATTCGACAACTTTCAAGATGGTTTCCAAACCTTCCAAATAATGCTGGTGACGTGGAAGTGCAACGCTATGCAATAGCGTACATCTTACAACTTCTTGAATGAACTTTATTTGCAGACAAGTCTAACAATCTTGTACACATAACGTATTTACAATTTTTGGAGGATTTTGAGGCGGCAGGAAAATACAGTTGGGGTAATGCAACTTTGGCCCACCTATATAGACAATTGTGTCTTGTCGCTGACATTGATGGAGCAGAGATTGTAGGTCCAGTAATATTATCGCAACTATGGGCATGGGACAGGTTGTCTTTTCTTGCACCAATAATGGGAAATGTTCTTCGAAACGACATCATACCAAATGAAGATTTATTTCTGCCTCCTCCATTTGGTCATAGGTAATTACAAATTTTTAACAAAGTAAAAAAACTTGAGTTTATTTATCTACATGTAAATTCATGCATGCATTATGTTGTTTTTCACATTTTTATAGGTGGAGACATGCCTTAGAGACCACGAGAACATCAATGCACGTGCTAACAAAATACAGAGAAATGATTGACATGCAGACACCCGATGAAATAAGAAATACACTTAATCCATTTTTTCAAATACCCTTTTGTAAAATGGTGAAAGGTGAATTTTGTTCATTTCAAGTTGTTTTTCACGACTTCAGGTAATTTGGGAACCGTATCCTGAGACAATAATAAGGGACTTGCCTGCGTATTGCAGCAGTGGTCGTGTTATTTAGCGAACGAGGGCACCTTTACTTTTCTTTTGTGTTGTTGAAATGTATAATCCTAATAGAGTCATGCGAAAATTCGGTTTGAAACAAAAGATACCACCTTTAAATAGCACAAGCATGGAGCTACATAAGATTGACTTGAAAGGGAAAACAGATAAAGATTGGAGTGCAGACATAGTGCTTATGTCTGCATATGGAACGAACGTGCTTCTAATATTGCGAATGATGAATTATTGGAGGAGCCATTGGAATTTTATGACCCGTATATGCAATGGTATCGTCGCATTACACGACAATTCATGTATCATCGTGGAGCTATTGTTGAGGTATTGGTAAGTACAAATTTTTATTATTCAATCATGAAGTCTTTTAAATAGTTGTTTTGATTTTATTTTCGCATACAACTTCATAAATACTTTATATGTAGGCACATGGAATGACATCAATTCATCAGTTGACATTGGGTGATGATGTGTCTATTCTATGTATTAGAAATATTGCAGCATCGACTTTGACTGTAATACATGCAAATTATCGCATCCATAATATGCCCACTTCTTTTGAAGCATCTCATCAATCTTCTCATGAAGATACATGTTCGAGGCATGACACTCCAGTGTATACTCCATCTATACCCTCAACGAGTTCGAGACTCTATATACTCCATCAGTACCTCTCAACGAGTTAGAGACTCCACATACTCCATCAGTACCTCCCAACATGGCATTCGAGACTACAAAAGCCTTTCAATTTGATAGGATACCTACATTTTTCACGTCATTTTAATGCAAGTCCAATAATGATGAATTTATCTAGGAGTACAAGTACTCATGATGGTAGAAGGTATGATATAGATGAAATTCAACCAGAAGATGCTCAAAATTCGTTGCGTGCTGATGTGGGCCCTTCAAATGTGTCATTAGCTTTAAATCGTAATGTGCGAGTCGTAAAGAGAACACGTCGTGGGACTAGAAGTCATTATTTGGGGTCAGACTATGACTTTTTTTTACTATAACAAGACATATTTTTGTTTATATTAATGTTTTGTAGTTAGTTATGGTATTACTAATGTGATAATGATCAATGTGAAAGAATAATATAGTATCTTTGCGAACTTATAACTTAATTAACAATGTATTTACAAGCTTATGAAGATACATGGTGAAACTCTTGATCATAAACTTAAGGATTATTGTAGCATTTGATTGACTTCCAAGTTCTTCATTTATAGCAAATGAAATTTCCTGCACGACTAATGTGAATTTTATGAATTTTGCAAATTACTTGAGTTTCAAAGCTTTTGTTGTAAAAGATCAAGGTCATAAACTTATTGTAACTTCAAGTTTTGGACTAGTTTGTATTGAGAGAAAAATAAATAATACGAATATACTAGTAGACTAGTTTGAAAGCTTTTGTTTAAGCTAACGTGGGCACGCATCGGAACCCAACAGATATATAAGATTTTCTTTTTTATTGAAAAAAAATAAAAACACATAGATGCTAGAGATTCTACTTGTTTGATAAATGAGGTATAATATGATAGATTAAGCTTTGTCAAGATCATTTCCATTCTCTTCATAAAAATAAATCAGACTTAAGAAATTATGGCCTGTTCGCTTCACCGTCTTAGGTCGGATTAGCCACACTGGACTAGTTAATCCGGTGTTCGCTTGGAGGATTAACTAGGCCACGGAATTAGTTAATGGGCATGGGAGGGGATTAAACAATACCACCATTTTTGGTGGGATTAGCTAATCCATAGTGGGTGGTTAGTGGATATTACCACTTTACCCCTCACATTACAACCATCTTCACCGAATCACACTTTTATCTTCGTTTCCACCCACGAGCCGTGCGTTGCAGCGACGCCTGAAGAAATCCACAGCCTCGATCGAATCGTCGCTGGAGAAGGAGAAGAGGAAGTGAGGAGGAGGAAGCCAGCGCCGTCGCGAAGAAGAAGGCGCAGGTGCGTGCGAGAAGGAGAGGCGGAACTGAAAAGGAGGAACCCTAATTCTTCACCACCGCGGTCGCGAAGAAGAAGACGATCGACTTGCAGTGGAGGCGATGAGAGCTTGAAGGCGTGGATTCTGTCAAGCAGTGGAGGCGATGAGATGTTCAAGCAGTGGAGGCGATGAGAAATGTGTGAAAATGAGGTGAGGATGTGTTATTTATGCAAGGGTATTTTGGTAAATGTACATGTACAACCTCATTTAATCCCAACCTTAAAACTCCCAACCTTAAAACTCCCAACCAAACAAGATACACAAATGGGACTAAACCATCTAAACCCATGTGTTAGTCACATCACAAATTAATCCCATGTGTTAGGATTCACTAAAATGTGAAGCGAACAGGCCATTAGAGTATAAATATCTTAGAAGTTGTTTGTAAACTACCAAAAGCATAAGAAAAAAAAAAGAACACCAAATAAAAAAAAAAATTGGAACAAATGGAAGTCCGATTCCTTCGAAAAGAAAGTCGTGACCGCAAGTCACGACTAACATTTTTTTTTTTTTTTTGGTAACAAAAAAAAAATTCAAAACAAAAGATTAACCAAAACGTGATCTTCAATCACGTTTTGTATTTGACAAAAAAAAAAAGGTGGCAGTGACGTGGCAGTAAATGAGTTAAGATTGGTAAATATTTCTGTGGGTGTGTTAAATTGATAAATATTTTCTCCAAATGTGTTAATCAAGCAAAAGCACTCAATATGTCCCCATACTTAAAAACAAACCATTGATGATGTTTGCCTTCGTATGGTGCCACAGTCTCACCGAATCAACTAGATTGAACCCGTGATCGTGTGGCTAGGGATTACAAAAGTGGGAAAAAAATTACATTATCCATTCCCCCGAACTACAATCCTTTTTCCTCATTCCCCTGCCACCATTGTGCTCATTCTCAATGTAAAATGGAGTGCCAATTTTCGTTTAAATTTGGTCATGTACATGTCTTAAACTCCTTAGCATCCACCACTGAAGAAGCCACCACTCGTTTGACTGAATCGCATATTTCCCTCCAGCGTTGTTCCTTTCCTTCGAAAATTCTACTATTTCTTTTTGCCCAAATCCACCAAACATTTTTTTTTTTTGGGCTATAGAATCCACCAAACAACTGTTAAGAAACCTAATTCCCACAGCCCCATACGCCTCGCTCCCGGGTAGTTTTTTTTTTTTGAAGCCATATCGTAGTGATTTTATGTATGAAAGTTAATTTCATCAGTGCAGTACCTATTCAATTCCAGCCTAGTGAAGAATAGTCATTAATTAACTAACTAGCTAACTAATCCTTAGGGACACGCAAACAATGCTCTATAAACATGTGTGGGTAGTGTGTCCATGAGAGATAGAATGTCCATATATATATATACAATGTCCATATATATATATATATATATATTTGATAAGATAGACGTTTATCTCATTTTTTTATTTTTTATTTTTTAAGATAACGTTGATCTCATTTTGTCATATTAATTAATTAATGTATGAAATTGATGGGGTTGCCGTTTTGAACACCCAAAATAAATACTTGATTATAAGTTGATTTGCATTTAAAGGACATCAACAACCGAGTGTTCAATTCAAGTGTCCATTTCTAGTCACCCTAGAACTACCCATTCATATAACATAGAGTGCCCTTCAAACAAATAAAGACGCAAGTCTTTGATTGCATCATTTAGATAACTCATCTTGGTACCTCAAAGTATTGTTACCAAATTGTCTTTTTTTTATAAGAAAGAAACCAATTTCTTTTGCCTCCGTTAGACGAACCCCCATCTATTTATACTTGTGACGGCCCCAGTTCCACAATCCTAAACTGGGCCCCGCCCAGCCTAGACTTACGTGGACCCTCGAGCCCGTCTCGCTGAGTCACGCAAGCCTTCCTTTACCATTTACCATTTAAGCAATTAAAGTTGAGTTAATCATTTAGTGAGTTATCATAGTTATAGCTGAAGCAATTAAACCTCAACCTAAATGAAAAACCTCAAAGACACACAAGTTAAGACAACCTAGAGTGTGAAAACCCCGCATATGTATATCATCATCAATGAACAATCAGTGGAGAGTAAACACAAGATATACATGTCCAAGCTCTCTTAAAAACCCAAATCCCAGTGTTTCAAAACAAGTATATCTAATAATACAAAAAGAACCACCTATATCAAACAAGTGGAAAGGACTACTCCGGTATCCTCAAATGATATCTCCTAGCTGTGGAGCCTTCCCTTTGCTGGATTGTGGATCTGCACTCTGTCAAACTCAAGAATGACGAGCCCAGGTAAGTAATGCCAAGCAGGACATATATACAACATTTCGAAATAAATAAATTAGTCTTATTCATGCAGATAGAAAGAGAGGAACAGGGAACACATGAATATAAAAAATTGCAAATAAATCAATCGATAAGTGAGGGTCCTGAATACGAAAATCGAATAGCAATGTGTCCCGACCAAAAGGACGTTGAGTCGCGGCAAAAGCCAAGTAAACTCGGGTTCAAGACGAGACACAGCCTACCAGCCCTAATCCTTGCAACTATGAGATATCCACATACCCGGATAAGTGCCCCCAACGTACACTCAATTGGGAGATATCAACGGCGTCCAGATAAGTGCTCAATCACAGATAAATAAGAATCATGACTCACTTGCCAATGGACCACTTAACCAAGAGAAATTTCAAAAGAAATGATGAACAGAGCAATAACAACAAATTTAAAGCTCAAGAAATAACTGTAAGATTTCCTAGCTGGTTTACTTACCTGTCTCCAAGCTACTACACACTCAAATCGGCTCCGACACGCCTCCAAATTCATACCCAATACCCGACACTATTAAACTATGCCCCTGATAATCATATGGGCAAATTTTTATTGTGTTAGAGCCTATTTAAGAAATTTTTAGATTTTTAAATCCCGAAAGTGTTCAAATGAGGAAAAATTATAGTCGTGGAACACTTTTCGAGGAAAATATTTGTTGGTGTAAAAACTTTGGATAACGTCAACAAGTGTTTTTCCAATTTCCTCAACCTTTTCTAATTTTTTTTTCAATTTTTCCTGAGTTTTCTTGAATTTTCCTGATTTTTATTGGATTTTATGTTTTTTATTTTTTATTTTTTTGAGTTTGGGGCCCATTGGGTCCCTTTTTCCCTGAACCGGGCCGACTGAACCGGCCCGGTTCAGTTGTTTGGGCGGGGCCCAGCTCACCCAGCCCACTGGGCCTGAGTTGGCCCGGCCCAGTGCACCCCCCATCTCTTTCGTGATCGAAAGAGAGGGGTCGAGAACAGAGGCGTGAAACGCCTCTATTTCACATATCTGTTCTGTTTTTTTTTTTTTTTTTTTTTTCTTCAACCTCAAGACCCTCTAAACGCCAAATGCACAATTGAGATGTAAAATCAAATCCTAAACCCAACATTTAACAACCCAAAATCAACAACAACAACATCCAACTCATGAAAATCACCAAGTTAAACTTTGTTAATGAAGTGGAGGAGTTACCTAGCTAGAAAAACACCTTCTTCTCCACCAAAACTCCAATGGATCTCTCCTCTCTTTCACCAAGTGCACACCAGCAATCTCTCTTCTTTCTCTCCTCCTTCCTTGGCAAAACGATGTGAGTGAGTGACAGTTTTGAGTTATATGTATTGGATAAAAATTGAACTATGGCCACACATCCATTTGTGCACACGTATCTCGAGGCATGTCTATGGGATCACCTTCACTCAATTATTAACCCAAGTCATGCATAAATGACTCACAAGTTAACTCCTTGTCTCTTGATGAGTTAATGCGTGTCTCGATGCACATCAAATGAACCTTGTTTTATTTCTCTAACTATAGGTACATTAATGCTTATATTAAATGTGACCACATTAAGCCACTAAGCCTTTTATAAATCCAACATTAGTCCAAAATAATTCAGCTTACCCCATATGTTGCTACCTCGGTCCCACGTCGACACGCGATTCGAGGTACGCCTCTGCTCGTCTCGACTCGATATGCCCCGCGTGTACCTTACCCGCACATTACCAAATTTAATTAATTTAACTTGTTCAATCTTTGGTCTAATAAATAATACAAACATCAAACAAAAAATAGCATACATCGGTGTCGACTCCCGAGATTTGGACATGTGTATCACGACAAGTGGGTCTCACGTATGACCCTGAAATGACACGTGACACGAGGTAGATTTTTAGGGTCGTTACATATACTATTAACCTCATACCAAATCATTGAGCCATTCAATTGATTGGTTAATTACTTCAGCTCCATTCATCACCACAAAATAACGTTGAAGATTTAAACAATCTCCAAAGAAATGGTTGGCTAACGTTAACAAAAACAATATAATGATCCTTCATTTTTTTGGTTTAAGTCACTTGGGTAGTACTACTACGAGGTTTAATGGGTCTCGACTAATTTGAGCTTGAGTTGGGTAGTACTACTAAGTAAGAACAAAGCTCTCATTTAAAGATTTTAAAGGGGCTCTATATCAAAGGCTCAAATGATGATCCTTATATTTTTAGCAGTGTTTTAGAGTTGCCCCAACGCAAAGATTGATCTTTTGTATATATCAAACCTTAAACCCTAAATTCCTACACCAGATGTCTCAGACTCAAACTTTAGGTATAAAAAGAATTAAACCGCGTATCAATTACAGATTGAGGCGAAAGTCGATCCCTGCACCAAATGTCTCAAACTTGAACGTTAGGTGCAGAAAGAATCAATCTATTGCTAAATTCAATGAATGTGAGTAAATCATAATCATCTTTATCCCACCATACTAATCAGTCAATCTCATTGAATTCCAAACAGCAAGAGATCATAATCAGATTTGAAAAAATTAATACACCTTCCTATTTTATAAAAAGATTAACTCTTTTTCTTAATTGTCATATCAAGCCTTCACTGATAAAACAACAACAACATAGCCTCTGTCCCAAATTAACTGGGGTCGGCTACATGGATCAAACTTTTTCATTGTGCTCGATTAAGTGCAATTGATGGTGAGCTTTTCAAACCATTCAAATCCCTCATAATTAATGCATCACATGTTAACTTTGGTCTGCCCCTACCTCGTCGAATTTCTACAGTTTCTATTGAGTCAAGTTTTCTAGTTGGGGCATTTGTAGGCCGTCTTTGCAGGTGATCAAACCACTGCAACCGCCATTCCCTAATCTTTGTATCAATTGGTGCTACTCCTACTTGTCTTTGAATTTCTATATTTCTTATTCTATCTTTACGAGTTTTACCACACATCAACCTAATCATCATCATTTCTGCTACGTTCATTTTATGTAATTGTTGTTGCTTTACCGCCCAACATTCACTTCGATAGAGCATAGCTGGCCTAATTGCAGTCCTATAAAATTTTCCTTTTAACTTAGTAGGAACATTTCGATCACAAAATCACACATGTTGCACTCCGTCATTTCTTTCATCCAGCTTGAATTCTATGTGTAACATCATTCTCAATGTTACCATCATTTTGTATGATTGATCCTAGGTATCTAAAGTGGTTTACCTTAGAAACTTCTACTTCCCCTAATTTTACCACTCCGTCATCTCGATGTCTAGTGTTTCTAAACTCACAGTGCATGTATTCGATTTTTGTCCTACTCAACTTAAAGCCTTTAGATTCTAATGTATTCCTCAAGAGTTCTAATTTGATATTCAAAATGCATATGTATTTGGCAGTGCATACAACTTCAAATGTGTCAATGCAGCATTGTTCACAAAAACAAAAAAAACAAAAAAAAAAAAAGAACGGGTGCATCAATCCAGTGCTCACATAACTAATCAACTTATCCAATAACTTAATCATGGGCCCACAATTAGCCGACGTTGCTTAACCATGGACCACTAGATGGGTTCAGTGCCCCACAACCATCCGATAAAACTGTTATGTAAGGCCCTCCCCTGTCCCCAGCTAATCCAAGAAACTCAACTAGTATAAATTCGAACAACAGAGAGAGAGAGAGAGAGAACAGAACAACACCCCCATGCATTCCCTCTTTGTCTCTCAACCAAAACAAGTTTCTATCTAGAGAAATATCTCCCTTCTCTGCCCCCCACCCTTAATGGCCTCTTCAGCTCTCCTCGGCCTCCCCACTGCGGCGGCCACCGCCAAGAACAACAACAACAGCAACAACTATTATGGAATTGCTCCTCCATCTGGTGAGAGTCCCTACTGGGGGCTCACTTTGAATGAAAACCTCTGTTTCCCTCTGTGATGGTCTACAGAGAGAGAGAACAAAAAAAAAAAAAAAAAAGTGGCGCCAAGTCATGAATGGTTTTGTTGTTTGAAAAATCTGAAAATATGAAGTGTTAAATTTGATTGGTTTTGGTCTTATTTTGTGAAACCATTTGAATTTTGATCAAACAGTGACTTAAGGGGTGTCCTTGTGTTCTGTTTTTATATGTTCTTGGTTTTCTTGAAATGTGAAGAAGCCTTGTTCTTGTTTCTCCAACTTTGTTTGATTGTTTTCGCGACAGGGTTTCGATCGATTGGAGATGGAGTTGGGGTCTGTGAGGGGTGTTCTTCGGTCATCAGATTCCGGTGCAATGCGATATCGAACTCGAAATCAAAATCTCAAGCTCAAAGTAACAGACAACATAAAACGAAAACAGAGAAAACAGAGCATCTCTGTTTTTTCTCTGTTTTTTTCTCTCATCTTTTCATAACTTCTAAAAAAAAACTCATGAATCAATCACTACTTCTTCTGCAGTGTACAATGGAGTGATCCCCAAAGACATACTCTGGCGCAACGTAATCGAAGAAAATGATCAGAAAGAAAAAGAAGCACTTGAAGCAAGATATCAACCAAATCTCAAAATTCCCATTTCAATATTCAACATTGAGTTCTTGACAATAACTTTAGTCTTTTTTTTTTTTTTTTTCAAATATATACTCTAGGATGCTTCAATGAAGATGACTAGTGAGATCAAATCGATGTTCCGGTCAATGGGCGACGGAGAAATAACCGTCTCCGCCTACGACACGGCGTGGGTGGCTCTGGTTAGAAGCATCCATGGAAGCGGCGACGCGCCGCAGTTCCCGTCGAGCCTCGAGTGGATCATAAACCACCAGTTGCCTGATGGGTCTTGGGGGGACCAGTTCATATTCTCTGCCCATGACAGGATGATCAACACTCTTGCTTGTGTGATTGCCCTCAAGTCTTGGAATGTCCATCCTCAAAAACGTGACAAGGGTACTCAAAAAATTGATCCAATAACAACCAATTCACATGTTTTTCGTGTTTTTCGAGTTTGTTTTGATGATTTAATTGGTTCAAGTTGTTTGTGATGGTCATCAGGGATGAAGTACATTAGAGAGAACATAGAAAAGATTGGCGATGAGAAAATAGAACACATGCCTGTTGGTTTTGAAGTTGCTCTTCCTTCACTAATTGAGATTGCAAGAGACTTGGACTTAGAGTTTCCAGAAGACTCGCCAGTTTTACAAGACATATATGCACAAAGAAATCTAAAGCTCACTAGGTAATATATCAAAAGTTACATAACAAATAAAACCAATCATGAAACTTAGTTTATTTTTTTTTATTAGTATTAGTTGTTATGCTTTTGAGGGTTTGTATGTTGAGGTGATAATAATAATAATAATTATAAGTACACGTGGTGTAGAATTCCAAGAGAAATGATGCACACAATGCCAACAACACTACTCCATAGCTTGGAAGGCATGGCAGGGCTGGACTGGGAAAGGATTCTTAAGTTTCAGTGCTCTGATGGGTCACTCCTATTCTCCCCATCATCCACAGCATTTGCTCTAATGCAAACCAAAGATGAGAAGTGTTTGGAATATCTAATCAAAGCTGTTGAAAGATTTGGTGGGGGAGGTACACACTATATATCTATTCAAATCCATACCACATGTGTACACTAGCTATGTGCATGTATGTACACTTTTTTTTTGTTCCCTAAAAAAGGGTCATCTCATCTTCCATTTTCATTTTGCAGTCCCTAATGTCTACCCTGTGGACATGTTCGAGCACATATGGGCAGTCGATCGGTTGGAGCGACTCGGGGTTTCTCGATACTTCGAATCCGAAATCAAAGAATGCATGAATTATGTAGCTAGGTAGTTGAAGAATTTTTATTAATTTCATCATCAATTAATTGATTTGAACTAATTAACAGTATGTTATGTTGTGGTAGGTATTGGACTGAAGATGGAATTTGTTGGGCTAGAAACTCCAATGTTCATGACATTGATGATACTGCAATGGGCTTTAGGCTTTTAAGGCTACATGGGCATGAGGTTTCACCAGGTGATTTAATTAATTAACTGATAACACAAGTCCATCTTTTTTTTGTTAACTAAGTAAACATGCTAATGTGACTAATTTGTTAATTCTGCATTGCAGACGCGTTTCGGTCTTTTCAGCGAGGCGAGGAGTTCTTCTGCTTCGCCGGGCAATCCAACCAGGCGATCACCGGAATTTACAACCTTTTCCGGGCGTCGCAAGTGTCGTTCCCCGGAGAGAAGATCTTGGAAGAAGCCAGGGCATTTGCCTACAAATTCCTAAGAGAAAAACAAGCTGCCAACAAACTTTTGGATAAATGGATCATAGCAAAGGACTTGCCTGGAGAGGTAATACACAATCTTCACTAAGCATTAACTTGTCAAACATAATTCCTTTTTAAAGCATTGTTTCAAAACTTTATAGGAACTTCAATTAATTTTACATGAAAACTATACGTCAAGGGAACTAACAGCTGAAATTTATGTGATTCCAAACATAGGTGGGGTATGCCCTGGATGTTCCATGGTATGCTAGCCTACCTCGTATTGAGACAAGGTTCTACATAGAGCAATACGGTGGAGAAGACGACGTATGGATCGGAAAGACGCTCTACAGGTTATTTCATACTCGTATTGTATGGTAACGGTAAATATTTTTCTCCGATCGATGAGCTTGAAAATGGATATTTCCTGCTTTGTCAATTCAGGATGAATTTCGTGAGCAATAACACCTTCCTTGAGCTTGCAAAGTTGGACTTCAACAAATGCCAAACAATGCATCAACTTGAATGGGTGGGCATCCAAAAGTAAGTATAATTATGCATGTACAAAAACATATATGCAATAATAATGTCTCAAACTCTAATCAGTTGTGGTCAGCTACATGGATCAAAATCTTCCACTTTGCCCAATTTAATGCATTTTATCATCTAAATCCTTCTTAATTGATAATACATCCCAAGTCATTTCAGGTCTATGAACATATTGCGAAATTTCTTGTGAATTTTTAAACAATTGCAGATTGTCTTTAGATGTATTCAGACTATCCCTACTGGCGTTCTCTAATTTTTGCATCGAGTGTAGAACCATGTTTTACCTAGATTATAAGTATATATGGATACAAACCATGTTTTACCTAGATTATACAAACCATGTTTTACCTAGATTATAAGTATATATGGATACATTGAAATAGATTACGTACATATATTTACTTATATGGGTGTGTACTTGTGTGTATATCATTATTAGGTGGTACTTGCTTTGCAACTTGGGAGAGTTTGGGCTGAGCCAAAAATCACTTCTTCAAGTGTACTTTTTGGCGACTGCAAGCATATTTGAGGGTCATAGATCGACAGAGAGACTTGCTTGGACAAGAACAGCAGCCTTAGTGGAAGCAATTTCACTGTACTTCAACAATGTAGCCACCACAGTGGAGCAGAGAAGAGCCTTTGTTAATGACTTCATCAGAAACAATCAAAAAAGGGTCAAGAACAGTTTAAGGTAAAAATTAATTTATCTCATTTTGTATTGTATTTGTTGGGTTTGTCGGGGTCTTTATCCGCAGGTCCGTGGATCTCACTAGTACCGATATTGTCTCCAACTTAATCACTTTTAGGTGACATATGTAGGGTTTTACTTCAAAAGGCATCGATACTATTTGGGGAGAGATAACCGCTTAAGTACTTTTTTTATTTATTAGTCACACTTAACTGATGTGAGACTATATTTTTTGGTCCACACATCCCAACAATATTAATATATACATACAAAATTATAAAATAGCTCATTTTTTTGTCGGGGCCTTGTATTAAAACTAAGATAGATTGTGCATTGATGAGAAGGGTGTGATGCGCATCGCTATGCATGTTTTATTTTTTTGGTCTAAACCATCCGGTAACCGACTACATTGGGCTCGAGCCGGGTCGCCCACAAGGGGTGCAATGGTAGTAACCAACGGCTGGTGTGTTGGATGAGTGGTTCAGTACTCTAACGGCTTAAGAAGATGTCTTGAGTTGGAGACTCTATGAATGCAGAAACCATCATTGTGAGAACTTCATGTATTTTACATGCACTTTAAGTATATCCTAAAAGTTATATACTATATGGACATTGCATTTATCATATATTTTCAAAAAGGAAATTATAACTGTCACATTTTAAGCATTTTTAAATGTTTCTAATTAATAAGAGTAAAAAAGAGTTTTTCAGCAAAATAGTCTTCCTTAGCAAAATATGTGATAAATGAGTCATTTTTCAATCAAATAATACCTACTTGAGACACGCAAACGGGACAAGCACATCTACCCTCCACATGCCCAAGATGGGACACGCAGGTGCGAGAGACACCTGCACATCTACCCTCCACATGCTTCGAGATGCGTGCGCTCCTTGCAAATTAAAGGTGGCTTAATAGATGCGTGTCATACTTGCATGTCCCATCTGGGCACACCTAATATAATTACTATCAATATAAAAATAGGTTTAACCCTACAATCAACAACTATTATCCATAAACTTACGTGGAACTCGAACTTGAATTGAATGACACCTACCTTAATGCGTTGTACTAAACTCATCAATTCTTTTATTTTTTATGGGGGATTTTAGATTAATAAAATTAATTAATTAAATAATCAGAGAATATTCAGTCCTATATAATGTTTTTAATAAATAAAAATAATTAATTTTAAACCCAAACAAACTGAGTACTATTTAATTTGTTTGTTGTAGTGTTGTTGTTGTGTTAATGATGTTGATTATAGTTTAATTAAGTTGGATTAATTTTGGTACGTAATGTTTTGTATAGGTGGTGGAGAAGCGAAAGGACATCAAGTGGGCTCCTGAGTGCTCTGTCGGAGACCATCGACCACCTTTCCCTTGAGACCCTCGTGTCCCACTCAGCCGACATCCGTCACCACCTCCGCCACTCCGTATGTAGTACTTTCCTTTCTACTTATCTTACACATTCTCTCTCCGCATGTTCTAACTAGCTAGCTATATGTTAAAATGACAATGCTATGTCACAATATAAGTGAGGTGCATGGTGTGAACTTCACATAACAATCTCATAAATGGACACACTCAACACCCTCATTTTAATTTGGGACCAACAACTAAATCACTTATTTTGACGTATTGTTTTCACTCTAGCATATATAAGGAAAATATTAGAATGACAACAATAATGTCACACCGCAAAATATATTAGTTTACAAGAGTCGTCCATGCGACCTCGAGGTGTGACATATTATTGTCATTCTAGCACTTCTCTTCTCAAAATGCTTTTGTAACTCAATATGAACACGCACATGTTGGCGTCCTTTTGTAACTCAATATGAACACGCACATGTTGGCGTCCTGTGATTTTTTTACATTGCCACGGCATCCCGATGTGTATTACAACGACAAGGAAAGTGTGTAGTTCCAACGTAATTGTGATGGGTTAGAATAGCAGGATCCAATAACTATAACTATTATTACCTAACTCCTACGTGTCCGTTAATATTCGTGATGCACGTGGGTTTTTGCTGAATAATATTGGAACTACTCATAATTAGTGGGAGAGGTGGCTGCTGACGTGGATTGATGGAGAGGAGAACAAGGAAATGGGAGGAGGAGGAGAGGCGGAGCTGGTGGTGCGGACAGTGAGTTTGTCGGCCGGAAACTTGGCGGTGTGTACGTCGCCTCCGCAATACCGCCACCTCCTCCGTCTCACCAATGCATTATGCCATCGACTTCGCCGGATTCAACACCACCACCAATTCAGTCCTGAGGTACCTACTTGATTAAAACTCTATTTATCTATCTATCCATAGCTCTACTTTAACAAACTTTAAATAGTGTTCATTCATCTTAATCACACTTTTATATATATATACACGCGGGTGCTTCTACAATGAAACCCAGTTACATAGTATTTATTGTGCATTTAATGTGTGTTGCATTAAATGCACTACATCAATCACCATTAGATTGAAATCTCATAATAATTCAATAGTGAGATATGTAGTACTCATGACATGAATATATATTTGAACTTCATTGTAGAAATATCTTATATATATATATATATATATATATATATGATCAATGTGCATGCGTGTAAACTATATATTTATGTCTATACATCCTAATCATGTATTTTGAACTTGATTAATTAGAGTTCTCTAGTTGTCAACTTTGGAAATGAAAAAATAGCCAGATGTTGTCGCTTTTATGGTTCTTCTCTCTCGAGTTTGGGTTTAATCGGAGTAAGGCGATGGATACTTTTTAAAAAACTAATGTATTTTGCAAAACTTGAGAAATAACATGCATATCACAACACGTCACACGTCGACACATGAAGGGCCGTATATGTATAGAGAGCCTGCGCGCGCTTGATGGCATTTTTTGTTTTTCCTTGTTAGGATTGGTAGCACTTTTGTTTGCTATATGCATGCCACAATGAGGTGGGAAGAGTTTTGCAATCCTTACCCTAATCTTCGATACATCCAAACCTTCTCCAGCCAATATTATCTAATCTCTGCCTACTGTACTTTGTTTTTGGATTTTGGTCAATATTGGGTTGCTTCTTGATTTTTAGGAGAATGTGGAGTCAAAACCACACGACAAATATAATTAATATGTATATAGTGGGGTCCAAGGCCTAACAGGTTCATCAGTTCTGCCCTTCACCTGAAAAATTTCCCTTTCTAGCTAAAGTTAAAAAAACCAATTCCAATTTGGTTTGGTTCTTTATGCATTATTCGAAAACATCCATTTATACATCCCTAACGTAAGCTTTGCCAATGTATTTTTTTGTCCTCACATGATTAATATATTTGTAATATACATTATATGTGTGTGTATAAATATTAAATATACATTTATATATGTATTTAAGTACTGTATATTTGTATGCATGTACGTAGTTGTCATTCTAATATTTTTCATATATTATAAAGAGTAAAAGGAGGCCTAACTACTTCTGATAAATACCTTTGTTACACAGTTGCTAGAGATATGTAAGTGCATTCTATAGTTTGAAAAATATGAATGCGACTTTTTTTAATCATATAATAAAGAAAAAACACAATAATAATAATAATAATAATAATAATAATAATAATAATAATAATAATAATAATAATAATAATAATAATAATAATGTTGATACATTGCACTAACTATAGATTAATTTTGTTATGCATGTGTTACGTTATTATTTAGGAGGGAAAATTGGAGGCAAATGGAGGAATCATCAATGGAGATCAAGTAGGATTTATATTGGAAGCAGAAGTGGAGTCGTACATGCAAGAGTTGGTGAAATGCGTGCTACAGAGGTTTGATGGAATCGACCAAGAAATCAAGAAGACCTTCCTCACCGTGGCAAAGACATTCTTCTACACTGCTTGTTGCTCTCAAGAGACCATCAACCTTCACATTGCCAAAGTTCTCTTCGAGAGGGTACCTTAGAACAGTTATATAAGTGAGTATTATCGATTGATTAAATGTAGTTCGATCGATCAGTAAACTTGTACATACAATAGAAAATCAAGAAAAATAAAGGATGGTGGTGTAGGCAGCATATGCATGCATGTAGCTAGCTAGATTATAGTAACAATTAATATCTCAATTTGAAGCTAGGTTGATAAACCAACATTGATATTATTGAAATAATAAAATGATATATATGTAGCTAGCTATTAATTTTTTGGCTTCATCATGCATCATCATAAATATGAGCGCAATACCAATTAACGAAGTAGTTGGTATATATATGAGGTTACTCGGGTAAGAGGTTGTGAGTTTAAGCCTTACAAGCAAGCTATGATTTTTTTTATAAAAATATATATATATGTAAGGGTGAAGCAGGAGAGCGGCAAGGGGGCGGTCCCCCCACCTTATGCTTCCGCCCCAGTCTTCTTTTCCCGCCCCCTTATTATCGACACTTCTTCCAGTAAAATAATTGAACATGTTAAATATATATGTATAGTGGAAACTCAATAAATACTTTTTTATGTAGTTAAGAACATTGTTAAATAAAATTTGTAAAATCATTTTTCTTACTAATTCTAAATTAATGATTCATATATTTAATTCCGAGTTGCGGTTACAAAGTTATAGCAAAAAATATACACACTTCACGCCTAAAAAATACACACTTCACTAAGAATTATGCTTACCATATGATAATTGTACCTAAGTCAAGTAAATTAAATTAATTTGAAAACATATGCCCATGGTTTGATTGTAAATATAATGAGATTAAAGGACAACTATAAAGTTGGTGGAACTAGACTTGCATGTAATTATTTCAAAAGATCATGTGCAAAATGGGAAATGTATTATGCCTTGTGTATGTGGACCAGTTGGAGACTAGCTGCATGCTAAGTGTCACATCTAAAAATGATAAGTGGTTGCTAGTATAGATGTAGTGGGTTATGTATTGGAAAGATATTAACCTTAGATGTGTCTTGAGATACCCACTTGAGGATTCAAATAAGGGATCCGGGGAAGGGTATCTGAAGTATGGTGTAGTTTGATCGGTATGGGCACACACATTTGCGTTTTCTTGTTATTAACGCATGCGATGATCCATTTACAGTTGCCTGTTTACATTCTGTATGTTTATTTAACAATATTTATTGGATTTCCTTTACTTTATCATATGAATGCTCAGTGGATTTCCTTAGAATTTTACTTATTGGACTCGTCATGTGTCTTGTTGTGATGGCTAAGTGCAGATCTTTCTACGAGTAAGGGTCAGGGGATTCTTGGCGACTATCTCTAAGCTCATCCATTGTTTGGCACACTACTAGTAGGTTTTTATTTACCTTGTTATATATTTTTGGTTTATGGGAAACTTATCAGACACCTGTACTTGTATATATTTACATTTCACAGTATGTTGTCGCCTTATATATAGTGTATTCTATTCCGGGTTTTCCATAGTAGGATTTGCTTATACGAATAATGCTATAAATTATGATGAACTTGATGTTTTACTTACTCTAATTAAGACTTCTGGTGTTTTATTGTTAAATGTGATTAACTGTTAATTTAAGAAAAATATGAATAACCGATTAACTAAACTAATAACACACAAGTGGACACGAATATTGAGACATGAGATGGACAGGCAGGTGCCAGATGCGTGTAGCCCACTAGGTGAGTAGCCCACTAGGTGAGGAGCACACAATACGAAGACACCCCGCGGCGGCCTCGGGGTGCGAGGCCGCCACAAACTAGTGCTCAATAGATATGTGAATTTATGTCACATAAACGAGCACACACGTGCAAACACACACATAAAAAAGAGGTAGAAATTCACTAAGCCATATATTAATTATATTAGAGTAGAAAAACACTCGTTAACCCAAAAAGAAAAGTGGAAAAACACTCTTACCTAATGTTTCTAAATTTAGCATACATAAAAGCCATGTCTATAAATATTAAAACACCACAAAAAATGTAGTGAGATCGAGAAATCAGCTTTGGTCTTTTTAATCATCCAAAACCAAAACAGCACAATGAGTTATTAATCAATCAACTTTTTTTCAAGAAAAAATGATACACTATTACTCTCTTACAATAAGTTTTCGAAGCTTGCTTCAACTTTATTTCAATCAATCTTTTCAAACTTATTTTCATCTTTTAATTATAAGAAAATGCGTGCATATAATAGATGGTGTCACTATTGGTATTAGCATCATCAAAAAGATATATAATTAAGGAGCGATTATATCTTCTAGAATTTATAAGATTTTTTAGGGAGTGACTATTAGCCCCCCTCCTACCCTATATGAGCCCCCATTTAATTTAATACATTTTAAAACTAAAATATCTTTAGGCAAAATTACATAAATAACCCCACCCTAAATCATAAACCTATTTCATTTATTTTCCTCTTTTTACTTTCCACTTTCTATACCTCTCGTCAACTTTACTTTTCACTCTCTACACCCTCTCTAAATGAAACTTTAAACTCATCCCCAACTCCTAACTCACTCACTACACTCACCTTCTCCTCTTTTACTTAGTTTTTGCTTTCTATATCCCACCCTAAATTAAAAATAGACTCATATCATTTTCTCTTTCCCTTTTTAATCTCTACACCCATTCTCATCTCTTTGTGCATACACTCAATGATTCACCATCAAATACAACATCTTAATTATAGTATTTGGTTGACATTCGATTCATATTCTTGAATGGTTAGAATCTTTTTTGGAGTGCATACGGAGCAAATTGAGTTAAGGAGGAGAAAGAGATGATGTGCAACAAAGGGTTGGAGGTTGAAGATCACAAAGACAAAAAGAGAGCTTTATTGGAAAAAGATAGAGGGGCAAATACAAATTAGGGGTACAATGGAGAGTTTACTAACAATTAAGGAGGGTGCTTAGAGCATAAACAAACTTATTAGTGGCTATAACTAACATTAAATTAATTATGGGAGCTTTTGACTGCCTAAATTAATTAAACTAAGATTACACTACAAAAAATAGTAAATTAGAGATGGAAATAGAAACATAATAATATTTCGTTGCTAATTAGAAACGGAATGCAGACGAAATATAATGGTAAAACGGTTTGAATTGTCGAAACGGAACAGAGACGGAATAGAGAGGGAATATAGACGTAATTTAATTTCGTTGCTACCAAAGTGACACAAAATTCCCTGCCCAAAATTTCTATTATTTAAATGCTTTTAAGCCGCACATTACGCCTCGAGATTCACGCATTAATCGATTAAAAGAGAGGGAATATATGCACACCCTTAGTTTTCTCTCTCATTTGAGCATAACACTGTAACCTCTTCCCCATCTCCTTCCGAGCCCTAACCCTTGCGTCAATGGCGATGCCGTAGCTGGAGCTCGTGTCGTCTGTCTTCGCCGACGCACAAGCCCTCGCCGTCGTCTGCTCTCTCGGTTCTCCCTCGCCGTCGTCTGCTCTGTCCCTTACCATCATCTGCTCTCTCCTTCACCATCGTCTGCTCTGTCCTTGCTTCTCCAACATGCGATCGTCGCCTCCACCTTGTTCCAAGTTAGTCTTAGAAGCCCTAGTCGATTGTGTTCATGCTTGTGTTGTTTGATGATTGTATTCTTGAACCCTACCCACTTTAACATCAATCAATCCACAATTCCTAAGAGGCTAAAACTTATTTGGCCTCGAATCGAAACTTTGAATAATAAATCCCTCAACTGTTCTACCATTACCTTTGATGATTGTGTACTTTTATGTGTTATTTTAATTTTCATGTGTGTGATTGTTGATTCGTTTGGTTTTTTGATAGATGTTGATGATCATGGTTTGTTTGTTCTTAAGGTAAATATGTGTGGTTGTTGTCATTATAAAATTAGGGCGAGATTTAATGCATTGTTTGATGGGTTTTGGGGATGAGACAGAGGATGGGAGTTTGAGGGGGGTGCATTTGTGGACTACTTTATGAAGGATTTTAGGATTTGCTTAAGGGGGTGTGAGAGGATGGGAATTGCATTGCCTGGGCTGACATTGGCTCAGCAATTTTATTTGTCTATTAAGGCTCATGGGGAGGGGAGGTTGGGTACTCAAGCTCTACTTTTGGCTCTTGAGAGGTTGAATGATATTCGAGTTGATACTTCGAGTTCGTCGTCGTCATCATCGTTGCGGTTGCAGTGAGGTTGGTGTATTAGCACATTGTATCTGTCTATAGTGTTGGTTGATAGATAAGTTTGTTTGATTTGCTTTGGTGATCTTTGAATGTGTTGGTTTAGATATTGAAGGCTATTCACATTTTCATGTTGTGTAATGAATTTGGGGTTAGTGGGAATGTGGAACAAAGTGAAAGTTGTGGAGCTTTTAGATTAGATTTTGCGTCTTACTTTTTGATGAGAAAGAAACTGCACCTTGCTTACTATGAGGCTCAAACTCTTGTCTTCTTACTGAAGTAACGTCATACCAAATCATAAGAAAGAAACCGCACCTTGCTTACTATTTGAAGCTCTAACTATTTGAAGCTTTAACTATTGTCTTCTTGCTAAAGTAACGTCATATCAAATCAGTGAGTCATGCGCATTGTTGGTTTTCGGGTCCTACTTTGTTGACACTATTCCATTGTCCTTAGAATTGTGAGTTCGGTTACATAATTGCCAAGTTGTGTAGCCTCTTTGAGTTGAGTTCCTTGCCTACGATTGATTTCACAAACTTAGCAAGAACTTGGTCTTTCTAATCATCATCCATGGACCAAGAGATGTTTTAAGCATTCGCGATGGTTTCTTAAGAAACATTGCAGTAGTTTATGTTGGTGGATGATGTACTCAAGTTGTCAAATATGTTTTTGCGTTGCATATCAAGTGTTTGATATTGGGTACATGTTCAAGTTTCAACTTTTATTTCTATCTCTGCTGTTTTGAGATGGGTTTCTCTGTTTCTCATATTTTCTTCTCTCACTACAAAAAAACAACAAATTAGAAACGGAAATAGCAATAGAATAAAATTAATTACATGACAATAGAGTAATGGACGAAAAGATTAGTTTGACATTGATTCTATTTTTGCCTTTTTCTTATTTTATTGTAGTGTTCTTATTTTTGGGATCAGTTAGTTTTATCAAGGCTAAAATATCCCATGTTTGTTTGTTGCTAAGACATTCTTATTTGGGGTTTTTTTTAGTACAAGTTCATTTCATAAGATATTATATTGTGCTTTGTTCTTATTTAGTTTAAAAAGGCTAAAATATCCTTCTTGTTTAAACACCCGATTCTTTTCTTATTGTGGATTAATTAGTAAGTCGTTTAATTTCATGAAATCAACTAGTTACTAGTTTTTCCCCTTTAATTAGATATGTATATATATATTTGGGATTCAGGCTTTGTTGTTGTTGTATGTTGCACCAAATTATCTAAAGACAATCTCTACTTTAATATGTGCATACACACTTAGTTCTAGCAATCTTAATATGTTTAGTACTCTCACTTCCTTGCTAATAACTAAGTTTGTACACTGGATTGAGTCTAGCTTGTTTCCTACTATGATGGATGTATAAAGGGGTCTATTAAATCTAAAGAAATTGCTATTTAACTCACATATTTTGATTAAGCTGATGCACATATATGAGTTTCAACCAGTTTTGATAATTACTAATTATTTGCAGAAATAATGCCAAGCCATTTTGAACGAGCCTCGCGTTTGTTTTCTATTTTACTACTCTTATTGGTTTCATCAAGAGAACTTCCATCTTCACATGCTCTTCTACTCGAATCAAAAGGGCCTCAACTTTGCTGTTTTCTTAGATTTATAGATATACATGTCATCTATAGTATCTTTAACTGAAACTATGCACTACGAAAGACGAAGATGAGATGCATTTCATGAATCTCTTTAAATTTGAGATGATTTGGGAATTATTGCAGATGTTGAAATTAAATTTTGATGTTGTGGATCTTTGAACTTTGAGTTTTTATGCTTTGAGGGAAGTTAATTTTTTCTTTAAGCATTTACTCTTCTTAGTTAGTTAACATTCTTTCTCTTTTGATTCAAGTGTGTTTTGAGAATTAGGTAGTTGGATGATAGAAATTCGTAGTCCGTCAATCTCGACAGATTCATGTAGCGCCTCATATTCATTGATTATCGATACAAGTTACAATATTTAAGGGGTATCAAATCATGGTCAACATCAAACCAAAATATGTTTTCCATGAATGAGTTAAACATTGGTTATCACAACCTCATTGTGATTGTGCCTTTGCACTCTTTATTTTTGCTTGATTGGATAGGAGCTTTGATTGCGTAGTTAAACAACCCTTTCAATTCCTTACTAGATAGATAAGGACAAACGGGCTTATCCTTGAGTCCTCTGTGAGGTTGGCCATCAACATTTTGTTTCTTTGATATGCATCTATTATGGATATAGAATAAGATTTCACCCACTACTTTGATGCATCAATTGCAGGTTTATCTTTCGTATACAACACCAACAACTTGTACTTGGAGTGGCTGACTGGATACAAACTACAGAGTCATCTGCTAACCAGCTGATTGCTCAAGGTATGAGATATATAGAACTGATTAATTTTGATTTGCCAAAATTAAATAAGAATTATTGACAATGACAATCAAGTTTGCTTAATTAGAAGCTATTGTAAACCAGACTCGATAATTACATTTCATTTTGTGATATTAGTTTATGTACATGGGACTTTCTTGCCAAGTCTAGGCATACGTCTTTGAATAGGAACATTGAGGTTGAAGGACTTGGGACTGGAGTCTCGAAGCACGGTGGTGGCTCGGTGTCTTTTGTGACAACCAATGAAAGATTGGTAAGTGTTTTTATACTCTTGTTTATTTTTTTCCTTTTTACACTTGTTCACTATGCTTGTGTTTGCTTTTAATCTTGTTTTTTTTATTTCTTACACATTGATGTTAGTTGACATTGAATGTTTTGTCCAACTAGGGCTCACTAAGTATGTATATGTCCTCAAGTCGGAGACACTAATTATGCATGCGTCCTCATATTTAACATTTTTATAACTTTGGTGTGCAAACTCATACATTCGAGACGCCACCTACCGTAAATGAATTGTATTTGCATCTCAACACCGTAAATCACGACAGGGTGACATTATTCATCGATACTAGATCAGAGCGATTATATGTAAGTATAGAAATACGAGCTAAATTGTAGTACCTTTACTTAAAAACATCATTTTAGTTGTTTATTGTTGATCCATGCAGGCTCGGCTCTAGAGGAGACGTCAAGAGTTGACCCGGGCTACACAGGACCAGCCGGTGGATGATAAAGCGGTGTACTACAAGGTGGCGGGTGAGTGTCCCAAAGGACGTATCTACGGTTGCAGGGGATAAACAATTTGAGGACACTTATATGTCTTTTATGGTTGTTTATAGAAATTTTAGATTGATAGTTCTTTTCGTGCATATTTAAAGGACAACGAGGGATGAGCAGCTTTATGATAATTAGGTATTTTTATGGTTGTTGTAGAACTATGAGATTGGTAGTTTTTGTTGTGGATACTTAGGTATCTTAGATATCTATTATACTTAACTACCTTTCGTGGATATATAATTTTTTTTTAATGTCGAATTGTATGTTTTTTTCTCATTTGAATATTTGTTGTTGGTATATATTATTATTGTATGTATGCGAAATTCTGCTTTTTTGGGATGTTAGCACCCCCAAGGAGTTGTTTGAGGGGGCAGACGATGGAGTAGGTCCTATTGTCGTTATTTTCAGGTTTAGAAATTTCGGAGAACCAATTTGATTTTGGTGTATATTTTTTTAAAAAAATTAGGCGTTGAAACGGAATAGAGACGAATTAGCAACGAAATTCATAGTTTCCGTTGCTAATCCGTCTCTAATTTGCGAAGATTGGCAGGAAAAAAATTGGATAAACTGAGTATAGAAATGGAATAGAGATGGATTAGCAACGAGATGCATGAATTTTGTCTCTATCCTGTCTCTATTTTGCAACGAATTAGCAACAAAATTCATGCATTCCGTTGCTAATCCATCTCTAATTTGCAACGGATTAGCAACATAATTCATGCACTCCGTTGCTAATCCGTTGCAAATTAGAGACGAAATAGAGATGGAATGCAAGCAAAAGCATTCGCATTAGAAGAATATCCCTTTCTGTTCCGTCTTTGTTCTATTTCTAAGTCCGTCTCAAATCTGTCTCTGATCAGCAACGAACCATATTTCCATTGCTGACTAATTAGCGTCGAAATTTTAGAGACGGACTAGATTCCGTCTCTGTTTTGTTACATAATTGAATTAGAGACGAAATTTATGCTAATCAGCAACGAAAATCTTCGTTTCTGATCTGCTATTTTTTTGTAGTGTTAGCGTTAATCTCCGATCGTAATTAGGGTCTTACGTGGACAACTCGGTTGACTCGAACATGAGAACCGAATGAATGTGCTATTTTTGTGTGATGGTTGTTATATTGCGATGTTTAAAATTATTGAATTATCATATTGCATCGCATGTGTGTACTAAGATGTTGTAATCGAGTGAGATTATGCGACGGGTGTTCACCTCATAAAGCGCATCAATGCGGGTACCGGGTAGGCGTAGTACGAGAACACTAGGGCTAGACAATATAATTTGAATATATGACCATGACGATAAATAAATAAACATTAGTGTAACTCATATTGGTCGGGTACACTAGTAATGGCGTGCCTCGAGACGTGTGTCAGGATGCGGGCACAAGGTGTTGGGTAGTCGGGGGTTAATGGGACCACTAATGTGTCAACAATGAAACTAAAAACACTAACCGCATGAATTTAAGTGTTTGAGCTTGTAAATTAATTAATATGGATTAATAAGTCTATAGTTTGGACAAACAAATTGGAGACCATTAATTTGTATGGAGATGATGAAGATGTGTAGGAATTCTAGGATAAATAGTAACTAGTGGGACATGTGGCTTTGAGTGAGGACACATGTCCTAGTAATTAACTTAGTCAAATTAAGGATTTGCTTAATTAATCAAGTTGCTAATCTAAGTATATAAAAGGCAAACTTTGATTTTCATGCAAACAAGAGAAGGAAAATCTAGAATCTTTGAAAGCAAAGAGAGCTAGAATGTGCTGAATCTTAGGGACTTCAAGGGTACCTAAGCTTGGAGGATCAAACTACAAAGGATTTAAGCAATAGGTAACAACTTCTACTCCTCATTTGTTTCAATTTCGATAAAAATGTTTATATGCATGACAAAGAGGTGTTGAAAGATTTTGGCTTGCTGATTTCATATTTTCTTAAGGTTGAAGATGAATCATATACATGTCATATAACTTTGGTCTCAAAAGAATTAAGCCAAACTTGCTAGTAGAACCAATTATATTCATGAAAAATTAGCCAAAATTCAAAAGGGCATAACTCCCTCAATGCTTATTGGATTGGGCTAATATTTTAGTGGTTATTAGGTATGTTATATGATTTGTGACCAAAAATCACGAGTTTTGGAGTTACATATTAGGAGAAATGATTTTTAAAATTATGCTGGTCAGATTTGATTCAAATTTGAGCTATTTTGGTAAAATTGCGATATCATTTTCGTTTTAAATCAAAATTTTGCAAACCAAACCTTTTTGGAAAGCTAAGTCAGAAACTAACAATTTTCTATTGGGAAATCTCTGAGATTCGAACGTTTTCATGCCCAAAAATTCCATGCAACACATGACTGAAAATGAAACTTTATTAGTTTTTAGGGGCTATTTTGAAGACTTAAACTCCACACTTAATTTTCACTACCTATAATCGATCTAAAACTCTCGAGATTGATCATGGGGGACTTGGGGACTATAGTGCAATAGCAGGAGGCATCTTAGGATCAGATTGGGTATTTTCGGGACTTCGGAGTGCGATTTGAGGTGCGTAAAACCCACGAGAATGCTTCACAGGATTCAATTTGCTTTTAATATTTGTTTTTCCAAATGTCAACTATTTTTACTTAACTTATTTATTTTATAAGTGCTGACTGTTTTATTTCGTTGTTTTATTCAATTGCAAACTATAATGTGTTATCATGATTTATTGTTGTTTTGTTCATGTTCAATAAACGTGCTTTATGCGTGCATTTTGGGATTTACGTGTTTTATGCGTGCGTTTTGGGATTATTTGAAGACCGATTGAGTTGGTTCATCGAGGTTTTGCTATGAAGATCAGTTGAGTTGGTTCACCGGGGTTTTACTATGAAGATTGGTTGAGTTGGTTCACCGAGGTTTTGCTATGAAGACCGATTGAGTTGGTTCACCGGGGTTATGTTATGTTGTTGTTGTGTGATAGAATGATTTATCTGTTGAGTGGTTCACTAGGGCTTATACGTGGTATATGAGTTACTGATTTACCGGTTGAGTGGTTCACCGGGCTATCTGTGTTTACATTTTTGTTTACTTATACAACTGTTGTTATGTTTTCAGATTATCTACCTGTTGCTTTGGATTTTGTATTGCTCTACATTCATGGGAGTATCCCTTACTGTTGCCAGATAGCGTACTTGCATGTCTCATAGTTTTATTTGATTTCTTGATGAATATTGTGTGGAGTTCTCTTGGGATTTTACTCACTGGAATCATCATTGTATTTTTTGGGTAATCAAATGCAGATTCTTCTACGAGTAGAAGCAAAGGAGAGTCTTGGGCGACCTTCTCATTTTGTTGACGGTCTTCGACATACTCATAGGTGTTTATATTTCGATATATTTTGCTTTGCTATTGGTATCAGGGGACTATGAGAGACACTGCACATGTATATACCTACTTTTATTTATCTTGTTGCCTTATATAGAGTGTACTTGATTCCGAGTTTTCCACAATAGGACTGATGCTCTATATGACTTGAAAGTTATTAACAATCTATGGTTATGCTATGTTAAGACTTTCGATGTAAATTAGTGACTGTTTACTTGAAACTATGTAAATGACAAATGAAATGCTAACTAATAATTGAATAATTGATTGATATAATCACTGATTAACGAGTTAACATGAATATCGATGAACGTTAATGTGGCGACAGACATCAGCAAGGCTGTAGGACTCCCGCAGCTACCAACCTGGAGGCATCGGGGCCCAAGGCCGCCATAGTTGGTATCAGAGCCAGGTTGATGGTGCACCAGGAAAAGTTAAAAGAAATTGGATAAACTTAATTAAAAAATTTTAGATGTGAAAACCCGATGTACTTGCCTTAAAACTATAGTTGGGAAGTGATTGTGAGGTGGGTAGAGTTAGGGTCTATATACGTATCATATCTTTGATTGTATTATAATATACATGTATTACGAAGATGATCCAGGGATTTCAAGTTGCTGTGGAAGAGATAGAGATTAGTGTTTAGTATGGAAAAGAGTGATTCATAGACTTAAGAGTCCGAAAACACATGACTTTTAGAAGACATGAGAAGGAAGAGAATCATAATTGACACTAATGGATGAGTGGTTATTCTCCATTAGGTACTTTATATGAGGTGTAAGACCTTACTAAGTATACATTGTAGAAAGGCAGGATGAGACAATACGTGACTTATACATGAGCGAGAATTACTCATGATTGCCATAGTTACAGTGTCATCGAATCATATTATACTGCCTAGTTATAGTTAGGTGCTCTGAAAAGCACTACATAAATACCATCGTTACGTTATGGTATGGGTTCGGGTAGAATTAATGAAAGCATGACTAAAACATTTGGTGCTGGAGGTCTGGTAATGAGTACGAACATAGCCGAGTATGTTTGGGGACGTGACTCACTTTCAGGTAAGGTTGAGTGCTAAGAGACTGGAAGCGAGGCATTCCATTCCATTCAATGTTCCTTGATGTGCGTCTTATTCATCGTATTCTTTATATTATTTGCCAATTATTCGAGATATACATTAAATTACAAGTATGGCTTATGTTTTTTTTTCAGAGTTTCAAGTAGGTAACCAGTAAGTTTAAAGCGGAAGTCTTAAAGCACATAAACATAAATTCTCATTAACTTTTAAGTTTTATAGAGCATTAGTCCTATTGTGGAAAACCCGGAAAAGAGTACATTGTATATTAGGCGACAAAAGTAAACATATACAAATACAAGTGTGTCTCATAGTCCCCTGATGCCCATAACAAAGCGAAATATATCGAAATATAAATACCTACGAGCATGTCCAAGACCGTCAGTAGAAAGAGAAAGTCGCCCAAGATTCCCCTTTGTCGCTACTCATAGAAGGATCTGCACTCGGTCACCAAACAAATAAAGTGATGAGTCTAGTGAGTAAAATCCCAAGAGAAGTCCACACAATATTCAACAAGAAACCAAATAAACTACGAGACATGCAAGTATGCTATTTGGCAACAGAAAGGCATATTCCCACGAATGTAGAGCAATACACAACCCAAAGCAGCAGGTAGATAATCAGAAAACATAACAAAAGTTGTATAAGTAAACAGAAATGTAAACACAGATAGCCCCGGTGATAAGTCGTTAATTATGCCATATTATTAGGTTTATTTATATTTTTTTTTTAATTGTCGAGTCTCCAAAATATTAGCCTAATTGTCTTTATTTGTTAGTTTTAGGGTTAATGGAGTGCATGGTTGAATCCGGGGCAAAAACTACTAAAAATAGAGTGTTTGCATGCAGTGGAACAAATACTAAAGGATCAGCTTCGAGACATGCATTGCACAGTGGTGACCAGCAGGCTAACTGATGTAGCTAAATGACACACATTAGTCACTCGGCACCACTGCCACTCGATCACTCCTCAAGACATGCATTGCAAGTTGATGAAGAGATGAAGAGTAGCTGAGTGACGCAACTCACGAACAGACATAAGTCACTCACAACCATAGCCGTGGACTTGCCTCGAGATTTATGCTGGTGTAGTCTCCTACATCTTTGCACGCTTTCTCACACGTCTCTTCTCGGTCCAGCAACACTATGGTGATCATCGGGATCCGTGCAATGCGTTTTCACAGAAACTCAGTCACATGCACGCCTCTTCTCTCGACACAATAGCCCTTGATCTTGCCTCGAGATGCATTTTGTTAATGTCTCCTATGTTTTCGCTCGAGTACTCGTGCGTCCCTTCCTTCCCAACAGCTGTCGCGTGGCGCACTTCTACTCGTCCAACACGTCACAACAGCAGCTCTCTCGCCCAATCATCTCTCGCTATGTCATATGTAGCAGCGAGCTTACCAATTCTTGCATGACACTTGTCCAGCAACCTACAATAAATGTACAACATCCACCAAATTTTCCTCGACACATGCGTCAATAATGAACCCACCATAATCAAATTCTCTTTTTTTAAGAGAGCAGAAATTATGGGTTTTTGATATGAGGACTTAGACATTATTTGGAGAGAATTCACCACGTCTACACATTCTTCTATTCTCTATTCTTTTAAAAAACAATTGTTTTTACTCCGTTCTTCAATATTTTAATGGAGCTTTTAATCAAAATGTCCAACTAACTTCCTCAATCAAAACTGGAGGTAAAGCAAACTATTTTTTTGCCATAAACATATGTGAGATCTACTTTAATTAATTTAAATTGATTTTCATTGGTATTTTATTCCCTTTGTTATAGATTGAATAATTAGGGTTAAATTTATATTTAATCCTTGATTCTTTTACCAGTGAGTCGTAAGCATCTGTCCTTATGCAATAAGACCACACTAGTGGCAATTGACCATACCAATTGGTTCGACTCTTTTGGGCCCGGTTGAATGCCTTAGGAATATAGACTAAATTGGACACACTAATGATCCGGTTGTCTAGGTGTAGTGCTTTCACAAAGCCCATTACGGTCAACACGTTGAACTCGATTCACTTGAGTCAAGGGTTGTGTGTTTGACTAGAGAAGTGGTCAATGTCGTACTTTGACACCGAAATTGGGAAGTATGAGGACCCATGTACGTTACCGGGTCTACAGCTACTCTAAATTACCTTTGAATCACATGTTTTATCTAGATTGATGACCATATGTTTAATTATGCCAAATGAGGCAGTTTGTGATACATATGTTACTTTTCCTGATTGATTTATTTACACAGTATTATTATTCCCTTTTTTGGTGAACTTTTGAGAACATTTTTGTGAATCCCCCGATTAGAATTTTGTTCATTAGCCTAGGTTAGAAACTTGGTCTTCGTGGATCGACCATGTGCTTCCCACTGCTGCAGTTCTTATGGTATTTGGTAATCTCATCGGGATTATATATTTTGACGTATTCGACACGTGTCACCAAGTGAACCACTTAATCAATAAATTAGTCACTCATATATCATGTCTGCTAAACCCCCAGTAAGCCACTCAACTAGTAAATCTTTCTGTCATACAGCAACAACATAACATAACCTTGGTGAACCAACTCAATCGATCTTCATAGTAAAGCCTCGATGAACCAACTCAATCGGTCTTCATAGCAAAACCCCGATGAACCAACTCAACTAGTTTTCATAGCAAAACCCTGGTGAACCAACTCAACCGGTCTTCAAATAATCCCAAAATGCACGTATAAAACACGATTATTCAACATGAACAAAACAACAATAAATTATGATAACACATTATAGTTTGCAGTTGAATAAAAAACGAAATAAAACCGTCAGCACTCGTAAAATACAAAAGTTAAGTAAATATAGTCGGCAACCAAAAAACAAATATTAAAAGCGAACTGAATTCTGTGAAGCATTCTCGTGGGTTTTAGGCACCTCAAATTGCACTCAGAAGTCCCGAAAATACCCGATCCGACCCCAATATGCCTCTGGCTATTGAACTATAGTCCCCAAGTCCCCTATGATCAATTTCAATTGTTTTAGATTAATTATATGTATTTAAAGTTAAGTGTGCAGGTTAGGTCTTCAAAACAGCCCCTAAAGACTAATAAAGTTTCAATTTTAGTAATGTGTTACAACACCTTTTTGGGCATTAAAACGTTCGAATCTCATAGGCTTTTCAAGAGAAAAGTTGTTATTCTATGACTTAGCTTTTCAAAAAGGTTTAGTTTGCAAAATTCCAATTTAAAACAAAAATGATATCGTAGTTTTACCAAAATAGCTTAACTTTGAATCAAATCCGACCAACAAGATTGTAAAAACCATTTCTACCAATATATAATTCCAAAACTCACGATTTTCGGTCAAAAATCATATATCATACCTAAGAACAACTTACTAAAAGATCAATCCAATCCGATAGGCATTGAGGGAGTTATGCCCTTTCAAAATTTAGCTAATTTTTCATGAATATAATTGGTTCTGCTAGCAAGTTTGACTTAATTCTTTTGAAACCAAAGTTATATGACATGTATATGATTTATCTTCAACCTTAAAAAAACATGAAATCGGAAAACCAAAATCATTCAATACCACTTGGTCATGCATAGAAACATTTTTAAAAAATTGAAACAAATGAGGAGTAGAAGTTGTTATCTATTGCTTAAATCCTTTGCAGTTTAATCCTCCAAGCTTAGATACCCTTGATGTAATGACCCAAATTAATTAAAATAGGATTAACATTAATCTCGAGGATTAGCAGTCGTAATTCAGGTGTTACGTAGACAACTCGGTTGACTCGGACACGAAAACTGAGAGAATATGTTATTTATGGATCATAGTTGCTTCGGTGTGATATTTTAAACATTATATTATTGTGATATCGCATGTGTGTACGTTGCTATCGTGCGAGATTGTGTAACGGGTAGTCGCCTCGAAAGACATGTCAACGCGGGGATCGGGTAGGCGAACTACGAGTATAGTAGGAAACTCAATTAATTCATGTTAAGATGACTAGTTAATCAATTAAAATTGGTAATGTAACCATATGCTACGTTGATTAAATTAAAATAATAGGCTATGGCGTACCTCGAAATGCATGTCATGACGCGGTGCATTAGGTGTCGGGTAGTCGAGGGTTAGTGGGATCACGAAACTTTTCAATTTGGTGAATAAAAATACTAACCATATATTATAATGGGTCTTAGCTAAGGTAATTAAATCAAATAAATCAAGGCCTATAGTTTGGTTAATTAAATAGAAACTATATGATTGACCTAAAATACGTATTGCCACATCTAGGAACCATGTGAGTAGCCAATTAGTATCAATTAGATTGAGTTAGTGGGAGTTAGTGAGATACATGGCAAGAGATGGGTCTTAGATGAGTCTCGGGATACGTAAATGCATGAAGATCAATGGCTAGAAATTAATAACATCTTAATATATAAGATGAGTTGATCAAACAACATGCAAACCAAACCATTTTATCATCTTAACTTGCTGGAGAAGAAGGAGGTTTATGGAGAGAAAGAATCCATGGAAGATTGGTGAGAATTTCTTTAGCTAGGTGGTACATCAACTAGGTACACATCTCTTTATGTCAAATTGAAACAAGTTCTGGTTTTCTGCTAATTTCAAAAGGTAGATGATTAAGAATTTCCAATTGATTTATATATTAAAATTCCTTATTTGAAGCTCATAATCCAGCTATATCGAAGTTCTTAATTTGGTTTTGAAATCATTAAGATATGAATTTTTGATGTTGAAAGACCAAACCTGAATTTCTGCATGTTCTATTAGGAATTAGCCTATATAATTTGGTCATATATTGCTCATTTTAGATCCAAATCGATCCAAATTGGTGGCATTTGAAATCTTACTCAAAGGGGAAACTTTTCTTAACTGGAGAAGTTGTAATTCAAATGGTTTCATGTCCAAAAGTGCTCTATAAATAGGTGCTCGAATGCAATATAAGATTTTTGAAACTAAACTTATTAAAGGCATTACTACCTAACTACTTATCCAAATAAGCTGATCTTTTAATATGTTATTATTGGGTATGTTTTATGCCTTGTGACCAAAAATCACATTTTCTTGGGACTATAGATTGGGAGAAATAGATTTTCTAAATCCGTTGGTCGGATTAGATTTCCATTAGAGCTATGTTTAGTAGAATCACGATATCTCTTTCGTTTTAAATCGAAATTTTTCAAACTAAACTTTTTCGAAAAGCTAAGATAAAGACCAAAAATTTTTGTGCTAGTGGTAAATTATGAGATTCAGACCATTTCATGCCTAAAAATGCGATGAAACATAAGTCTGAAAATTGAGACTTAATTTAGTCTTTAGGGACTGATTTGGGAAGATTGATTTAAAACATATTCAACCAATTTGAATTCATAATAAACATAATAAACTTACTTCAGGGACTTAGGGGACCATAGCTCAGTGTCGGGAAGCTTGTCGAGTCAAATACAAGAGTTCGTGGAAGTTGGAGAACCTTTTGAGGTTTGTCAAACCCACAGGAACGTCACTTGAGTATTTACTTACTTTCAATATTGTTTTACTCTATTTCCTGATTCTATCCTTTATTTTCTCAATTATCTATATATTTGTCATTGTTTGGACGGTTGGTTGAATTTACTCCCACCGGATATTCTGTTGTCTCTATACACGTTTGACCATAGCATGTGTATCATGAGTCCTTGGTGGATAACGACCCGAGCTACTTTGTCGGTATATGTGTCGGTGCGTCGTGGGTCTACGTCGGCCACTGAGAGAGACCAGGTGAAGGGCTAGTTTGGTGCACCCACTAGTGGGATCCTGGGGAGAGTATCCAAAGTATAGTCTAGTCTGACTGGAACAGGCACACACGTTTCCTCTTTATTGTTATTTACGCATGCGACGATCCATTTACAGTTGCCAGTTTATATTCCGCATTTTTATTTAACCGTATTTCTTGGATTTCCTTTACTTTATCATATGAATGCTCAGTGGATTTCCTTATGATTTTACTTACTGGACTCATCATCTATCGTATTGTAATGGTAGAGTGCAGATCCTTCTACGAGTAAGGGTAAGGGGATTCTTGGCGACTATCTCTGAGCTCGCCCAATGTTCGGCACACTACTCGTATGTGTTTATTTTATCATTTTGTTATATATTTTGGGTTTATGGGAGATCGGTGAGACATATATACTTGTATATATTTACTTTTGTCGCCTTACATATACAGTGTACTATTTCGGGTTTTCTACAGTAGGATTGATGCTTTATAAAACTTAAGAGTTAATGAAAATACATGTTAATGTTACTTTAAGACTTTCGCTATAAAGTATTGGTTATCTAATTGCAACTCTAAAATACACAAACTATTAGCAAGGCTAGGACTTGAATAAGTTACATGCAGTTGAACTAAAGGAAATAACTTAAGATTAATGTGAATAATCGGTTCACGAAACTGATAAGACACACGTAGACATGATTATCAAGACATGTGATGGACGGGTAGGTGTCGGACACATGTAGCTGGGCCATCGAGCGAGGAGCGCATGGAGAAACGACACCTCGGGGCCGCCACAGATGGTATCAAAGCAAGGTCGATAAGGCTTAAGAACTTGTTATTTAACTTGATACTATATATGGTATCAGAGCAAGGTCGAGTCTAGAGGATAAAGCGTAGTTTGTTCTGTAAGTGAAAGAGCATAAAAAGTTAATACATAAACTTTAGTCGTGGAAACCCGATGTTATGGCCTTAGAACATTAGTTGAGAAGTGGCGTAAGGCTGTTAGAGTTAGATTTATATATGTGTTATATTTTGTTATATATATGATATACGTATATATACCAAGACTGATCCGGTGTACGCTTCTCGATGCAGATCATGGACGGACAGTCTAATGCGCCTCGTGAGACTGGACAGACTAGCGATGCAGCTTGGTATTCCCCCTCTTACGGCGAGTGTAAAGGATCGACTTTAGGCTCAGGAGACTTAAATGGCGAAGGTACTACGTTTATTACGGGATCAGGCCACTACACTAACGGCACTTGCTACAACAATTGCGGTACCCCAAGACCAAATAGTAGTTACAGCACGTACGGGGACAACCGTTTTCCTGGTTGTTCCCCAAACACCAATGGAGAGAGTAGCTATGTTTACACATGCAAATAGAGCTACAACTATTGTTGTTCCACTGGAGACGACGACTCCTACGCCTCTACCTACGACTACGAATCAGATGACTTCTACCAATACTATTGCTACTACGTCAAGATTCATTTTGCCCCCAAAGGTGAAGATATTGAGAGAGATCTTGAAATTATTGTCAGACTTTTTCTACGAAAGTGGTGACCTTGAGGTGGCAGGGAAATGGATAGTGTCCCATCAACATTTTCATAAGCTGATGAGGAGGGACAAGAGTGTTCAGGCGCATCTTTATAGAGCATGTTTGAGAGGTCATGCAGCAGTCTTGTGGACCACGTATACGGATACCCATCCAGAGCTGATGACATGGGCTGAGTTTAAAGAGTTATTCTATGATGAGTACATACCATGGAGGTCAGGTTACATTTGAGAGAGGAGTTTTTGACCCTGAGATAAGGTAATCGACACTAATGCTATATAAGGAGCGATTTTGGTACCTACTTCAGTTTTCTATGGATGTAGCAGTGATAGAACGACTACATATATACTACTTCACTCGAGGAGTAGATGACAGGATAGCTGGGCAGTGGTGTCATCTGGGGCTCGTACTCTAAAGTAGATATTCAATCGAGGACTGGCACACGAGATCCTCTTGATGCAGAGAGAGAGGGTAGGTGTATTACTGGGATGGAGGTAAAGGTTGGACAGAGTTCTTGGTCAAAGTCAAGAGGGTGAAGAGACAAGGATCATTCGGACATGAACCAAAGGGATGATCACCGGGACAGCCAGTTTCAGTATGAGGATAGGCAACAGGTTCGCACTATAACACCTGCATCGATTAAGCAGCGTAGCGACGACCACAAATTGTATGCCGTCGTAGTAGAGATCAAGGATGACATGACAGGGGTCAGAGAGATCGGGGTCTGGGTCAGAGATCTTGAATTGGACAAGTTGGCAAGTTAGAGATGCAATGATGCTTTCGATGCGGTCAAATTGACATTTGAGAGCGGATTGTTCGATGGCATCACCACCACCCGAGCCAAATCAAACTCGAGAGCGAGCACACGCAGTTGGTCATCTGGGTAGAGGGGCGTAAGATATCTGACATATTTTATTAGTCAGTTATTTATTTAAATTATGCATATATGTATGTAATTCCTAGCTATGCATATGAAGACTCAATGGTTATGCTATATACTAAGCCATAACACGTGGCACGGGCGTTCTCAATGAATTGTGACTTGAGTTGTTTGTCTTCGATGCGCGTGTCGATGCGTCGTAAGACTATGTCGACCACCGCGAGGGCTATTGGGTGATGGGCAAGTGGAACGGGTTAGAGAGGCCTCCTGGTGAGATCTCGACATACTGAAGTATGGCCTAGTGGGGTTTGAGATTGAGTTGGCGACATCAGTTGTTCCGCCACTATTACAGTTCTTGGCATAGGTGAATTAGGGATTCCACGAGATCTAAATTTCAAGGATGAAATCTCTTTCAGTTGGGATGAATTGCAATAGCCCAAATTAATTAAACTAGGATTAACGTTAATCTATGGGATTGACGCTCATAATTTGGGCGTTACGTAGCCAACTCGGTTGACTCGGACATGAGAATCGAGTGAATATGTTATTTGTGGATGATGGTTGCTTAGGTGTAATGTTTTAAACATTATATTATTGTGACATTGCATGTGTATATGTTGCTATCGCGCAAGATTGTGTGACGGATAGTCGCCTCGAAAGGCGTGTCAACACAATGATTATGTAGGCAAACTACAAGTACAGTAGGAAACTCGATTAATTAATGTTAAGATGACTAGTTAATCAATTAGGGTAATGTAACCATATGCTAAGTTGATTAAATTAAAACAATAGGCTATGACGTACCTCGAAATGCGTGTCGAGATGCGGGGCATTAAGTGTCGAATAGTCGAGGGTTAGTGGGATCACAAAATTTGTCAATTTGGTGAATAAAAACACTAACTATATATATTATAATGGGCCTTAGGTAAGGTAATTAAATCAAATAAATTAAGGCCTATAGTTTGGTTAATTAAATAGAAACTATAGGATTAACCTAAAGGTACGTATTGCCACATCTAGGAACCATGTGAGTAGCCAATTAGTGTCAATCAGATTGAGTTAGTGGGATACATGGCAAGAAATGGTTCATTAGATGAGTCTCGGGATACATAAATGTATGGAGATCAATGGCTAGAAATTAATAACACCTTAATATATAAGATGAGTTGATTAAACAACATGCAAACCAAACCATTTTATTATCTTAACTTGCTGGAGAAAAAAGAGGTTGATGGAGAGAAAGAATCCATGGAAGATTGGTGATAATTTCTTAAGCTAGGTGGTACATCAGCTAGGTACACATCTCTTTATGTCAAATTGTAACAAGTTTTGGTTTTTGACTAATTTCAGAGGGTAGATGATTTAGAATTTGCAATTGGTTTATATATTTAGATTCCTCCTTTGAAGCTGATAATCCGGTTATATTGAAGTTCTTAATTTGATTTTGAAATCATAAAGATATGAATTTTTGAAGTTGTAAGACCAAAATTGAATTTCTGCATGTTATATTAAGAATTAGCCTATGTAATTTGGACATAACTTGCCCATTTTAGATCCAAATAGACCCAGACTGGTGGAATTTGAAAGCTTGCTTGAAGGAGAACAACTTTTCTTACCTGGAGATGTTGTAATAAAATGGTTTCATGTCCAAAAGTGCTCTACAAGTAGGTGCTAGAATGCAGTAGAAGAGTTTTGAAACTAAACTTGTTAAAGGAATAACTCCCTAACTACTTATCCAAATAAGCTGATCTTGTAGTATGTTGTTATTGGTTATGTTTTTTGCTTAATGACCAAAAATCACATTTTTTGGAACTATAAATTGGGAGAAATAGATTTTCTAAGTCCGCTAGTCGGATTAGGTTCCAATTAGAGCTATGTTTAGTAGAATCACGATATCTCTTTCGTTTTAAATCAAAAATTTTCAAACTTAACCTTTTCGAAAAGGTAAGATAGAGACCAAAGATTTTCGAGATTTGGACCACTTCATACATAAAAATGTGTTGTAACATAAGACTGAAATTGAGACTTAATTTAGTCTTTAGGGGCTAATTTGGGAAGATTGATTTAAAACCTATTCAACCAATTTGAATACACAATAAACATACTTAATTGACTTCGAGGACTTAAGGGACCATAGCATAGTGTCGGGAAGCTTGTCGGTCAGATACAGGAGTCCGCGGAAGTTGGAGAGCATTTTGCAGTTTGTAAAACCCCACTGGAACGTCATTTGAGTATTTACTTACTTTCAATATTGTTTTACTTTATTTCCTTATTCTATCCTTTATTACTCGGTTATCTTAATATGTGTCACTGTTTAGATGGTTGGTTGAGTTTACTACCGCCGAATATTCCGTTGTATGTCTATGCACGCTAAACCATAACATGTGTATCAGGAGTCCTCGGTGGATAACGACCTGAGCTACTTTGTCGGTACATGTGTCTGTGCATCGTGGGTCACGTCGGTCACTGAGAGGTACCATATGATTAGCTAGTTGGGTGCACCAACTAGATGGATCCTGGGGAGAGTATCCAAAGTATGGTATAGTCTGCCTAGAACAGGCACACACATTTGCTATTTGTTGATATTTACGCATGCTCCATTTACAGTTATCTGTTTACATTCCACATGTTTATTTAACAATATTTCTTAGATTTCCTTTACTTTATCATATGAATGCTAAGTGAATTTCCTTGGGATTTTACTTACTAGACTCGTCATCTGTTTTTCTGTGATGGCTGAGTGTAGATCCTTCTACGATTAAGGGTAAGGGGATTCTTGGCGACTATCTCTAAGCTCGCCCATTGTTTGGCACACTACTCGTAGGTGTTTATTTTATCATTTTGTTATATATTTTGGGTTTATGGGAGACTGATGAGACATATGTACTTGTCTATATTTACTTTTGTCGCCTTATATATACAGTGTACTATTTTCGGTTTTCCAAAGTAGGACTGATGCTTTATAAAACTTAAGAGTTAATGAAAATACATGTTAAAGTTACTTTAAGACTTCCGCTGTAAAATACTGGTTATCTAATTGCAACTCTGAAACACACAAACCATTAACAAGGCTAGGACTTGAATAAGCTACATACAGTTGAACTAAAGGAAATAAATTAAGATTAATGTGAATAATCAGTTCACTAAATTGATAACACACATGTAGACATGATTATCGAGACATGAGATGGACGAGCAGGTGCCGGACACATGTAGCTGGGCCCCCGGGCGAGGAGCACACGGAGAGACGGCACCTCGGGGCGGCGGGGCCGCCACACTTGAAGTCCTAAAAATTCAGCACATTCTAGCTCTCTTAACTCTCAAAATTCTGAAATTTCCATCTTTTGTTTGCATGAAAATCAACATTTGTCTTTTATATATTTAGATTAGCAACTTGATTCATTAAGCAAATCCTTAATTTGACTAAATTAATTACTAGGACATGTGTCCTCACTCAAAGCCACTTGTCCCAGATGAATAATGCATGTCTCCACTTACTTATTACTATTTATCCTAGGATTCCTACACATCTTCATCATCTCAATACAAATCAATGGTCTCCAATTTGTTTGTCCAAACTATAGTCTCATTAATCCATATTGATTAAGTTTACAAGCTTAGACACTTAAATTCATGTGTTTAGTGTATTTAGTCTTATTGTTGACTTATTAATGATCCCACTAACCCTCGACTACCCGACACCATATGCCCGTGTTCTGACACGCATCTCGAGACAAGCCATTACTAGTGTACCCAACCATTATGAGTTCAACTAACATTTATTTATTCATCTTAACACATAATTATCATAGTTATGGTCATATATTCCAATTATATTGTCTAGCCTTAGTATTCACGTACTACGCCTACCCGGTACCCACGTCGATACGCTTTATGAGGTGAACACCAGTCACGCAATCTCAGTCAATTGCAACATCTTAGTACACACATGCGATGCAATATGATAATTCAATAATTTTGAACATCGCAATATTACAACCATCACGCAAAAATAACATATTCATTCGGTTCTTATGTCCCAGTCAACCGAGTTGTACACGTAAGGCCCTAATTATGATCGTTAATCCCCGAGATTAATGCTAATCCTAGTTTAATTAATTTGGGCTGTTACACTTAGTCCAGCCACATCATCTTCCCCATGAACATAACAATAAAAGATCGTGAGAGAGTGGCATCGTTAGTTGTCCCGCCACAACGTCACCCTCCCTACGAAGAGAATAACAAAGGATCATGAGAGAGTGACATCATATGTTGTTCCATCACATCTTTTTTTCCATAAAGAGACAAGTGTGGCGTTGTTTGTAGTTCCGTCACATCTTCCTCCTCGTGAAAGGACAAGCTATGGCGTCGTCTGTTGTTCCATCACATATTCCTCCCTGTGAAACGACAAGTAGTGGTGTTAACTATTATTCCACCACAACTTACTTTCCATAAAGAGACAAGCAGTGGTATCGTCAGTTGTTACGTTACTGTTGACTTGCGTGTGACATTCAAGAATTTAATAAACTTGATTAGGAGGCTAATTAAGTATTTTCATATTTAATTTAGGATTAAGGTATCCGAGTTGTGACCACACGCTACGCATCAGAGATCATAATTTTAATATTATTTTTATGTGCCGCATAACTAGTGAGTGTATTATACTCTATTCGACTCGAAATAGTGTCAAGTTGAAGTATCTTCGTGGTTTTCGTGAGTTCCGGAGCACGTTGGAGAATTTTCTCCAATTTTTGGTGAAATTTGGGTATTTTTCTGAATTTAATTTGGAGTTAAAATAAGAGATAATCATGAAATTAAATAAAATAATAAATAAATTAGTGGGCACTTAGTGACATGCGGGGTCGAGGGTGACACGTGTGGGATGTACAATAGTGTGCATGCCCGAGGATGGTCGTTGGTGTGCATGACGAATTTATAGCCGCGAAAATACATAGAAACATATATATATATATATATATATATATATATATATATATATATTATGTATATTTATATATATATTACATATATAAACAAATCATATAATTTAAATTAAATAAAAGTATACATAAGATTGGCCTCGAGATAGTGATCATAGAGGAGTTGAAATGGTTGAACGTTGTTGTTGAACTCTGTCCACGCCTCGAGATGCATGCTGTCCAATCTCGAGAAAAATCAAGTTGTGTATGGTTATAAAATCACTTGATCTACCTCGAGATACGCGATTCATATCTCGAGGAGATCAATATAATTGATCTTGGGTAAATCGGTTAGAGGTTGTGATATCTTGTTAATAGCCATTAGATTTTCTTCGAGATACGTACTACATATTTTGAGGAAGATCAAAATGAATATATAAATGCGAATCTCGAGGAAATTAAATATATATATTTAGTTACAAACAAACATAACATACATCGCCTCATCAATTGTTTTGAACCAAAAATTGACCTAAAGATACGTAGTATGTATCTCGAGGAAGATCAAATCTATATTATGAAAATGGAACATTAGATTTGTCTCGAGATTTGCGTGATGCGAATCTTGAAGAAATCTTAATATATACCTTCAACAACCACTGTATCCTCTGTAGTTCAAACCAAAGGAAGAAGAAAAAAATTGATAGATAGTGAGATCGAAATGTAGAGTGGGAGGATAAAATCGACCGAGAGGGAGAGGAGACTAACGATAGAGGTGGGGATAAGGTGAGTGTGTTATTATGTTGGTGTCATTGAGGTTGTTGTTGGGTTGTTTTGTGGCTGTTGTGGTTGTTAATGGAGGTGGGAGGAAAAAGATGACAAGGGAATGATCTCCCCTGCCCAGTCCCAACCTGGGGTTGAGGTTAGGAGCCAAACCCCAATGAAATTGATAAAAAAAAACATTGATTTCAGTTGAAACTGGTTGTCGGAGGAAAATGATGGGGTTTGACCCCAAACCGGACCAAATCGGGTCTGGTTTAGGGGTCAAACCCCAATTAAAAAGAAAAGAGGAGCAAATGCTAGAAATTTGAAAAAGAAATTCTAGAAAAAAATAGAAAAAAATTCAGAAAAATATTATTTGGACTAATTAAATAGAAATTGTGGATTTTTATTAAAAGTAAGGATTTGTGATGTTCTCGAGGATTTATGCCGATGATTTTGCCTCATAAAGCGTATTACGAGATCGAAAAATATTCAAAATTTGAAAAATTATTTTAAAGCTTAGTATAGGTTAATTTTCTTTATTCTGAATCACAATTTGAAGTTAAAATTGGGATCCGAACATCCAAGGAGTTGATTTGGATGATTTCGAGGTTTTCGAGTCGAGGTAGGACCGATAAATATATATAAAATTAGAAAAAATTAGAAAAATTATATTTAAGCCGAGATAACGTGATTTTTTATGCCAAACAATAATTTTGAGTAAAAAATAAAATCCAGGCATCAGATAATTTATTTTGACAGTATTTTAGGAGTTTTAGGACGCGATCGGGTCAATTAAACTATAACTAATTGGAAAAAATTATAAAGTTTTTATGGAAACTTACATGACATATAAATGAATTGCAGGACCGCGATTGAGCCCCGTGTGGACTAGTTTACCGAATTGGAGCACAATGGAGTTGCGATATCACATTTTTAAGGTTAAGTAAATCTCATGGTAACCTTTACATTGTATGAGTATTTCTTAAATATAATTGCATGCACGGTTTATCGTTGCATATTTGTTGGTCATGCATTCATGGACATGAGAGGAATGAGGCCTTTGATGGTCCCATTGTGTTCATTGGCTATATGTGTGGTAAGATGAACACCAAGGTGCTCTACGACTGAGTCATTGATCATTGTAGCACTTATTTAGGATCGATTGTTTTCGTGATGCTGACAAGGATCATATTCCACGAAAAGTCGAGGGCGTGGCTTCTTGAGGGACTTCCTCTAAAACTCATGAATCTTTATTATAATTTACCCACCACTTTTGAAAGACGTCATCTGATTGTGTGCGGTCAACAGAAACGGGATGGATTGCATACATGTATATTTATGATTTCTTACGATATTATTGTTCGTTTAAATTCTTGGAATACAATGCATTTGATTATTACAGGTGTACTGGATAGAGTGAGATTTACTTATCTGACATTATATAATTTTTATAATTGTATAATGACAGGTTCTAGTGGCGACAAGAGAAATGGGAAGTTTTCCAACTGTGACTTGCCTAGTTATTTTCTCTCTATGTATGTATTGCTTTTGAATATATTATATTGTATAAATGGGTTTTTGGGTTCGAGTGTGATTCAGATCTCATTTGGAATGGTTGGAACAGTTTTGGACGAATTGATATAATTTCGAGTAAAGGTAATGTTAGTTTAAGGTTTTTAATGCTTCAGGTTAGGTTAAAATGAATATATAGTTTTGTTAAAGCAATATATATGGTTATGGGTGGATTGTGAGTCCTTCAACATTTCCACCAGGCTGAGCATGTTTTGTTGAAGGTTTTTGAAGGCTATATTTTCGGGTGTAGGCTTAAAAATAGAGGATGTGTTGTCGAAACATTTTTACGAACTTTGAGGACTATCTTATTAATGTAAATGAATTTCGAGGTTTAAGGTTCACTTAGAATCCTTAGTGGTTGATAACATTTTATAACTGATGATTACAAGATCTTAATCTTAATTGTTTATTACTAAAGAGGTGAAGGCCGGTAGATTATCAAGGGATTAAGGTAATATAGGTCCGTTATATGCCCTAATTAGGGTGGGTCTGACATACGAAACAAATGAGATCGTTCCATATGAGATTCTAGAAGAAGAAGAACCTGATACCGAGGTTCCTTGGGCCATTAGATCAACATAGTCGTCCAGCAATACGAGATCTAGTTTACCTTAAATTTCGGGGATGAAACTTCCCCTAGTTGAGAAGAATTGTAACGCCTCAAATTACTTAAACTAGGATTAGCGTTAATCTCAGGGATTAAAGACCGTAATTAGGGCTTATGCTGACAACTTGGTTGACTCGGATATGAGAAATGAATGAATATGTTATTCTTATGTGATGGTTGTTATATTGCGATGTTTAAAATTATTGAATTATCATATTGCATCGCATGTGTGTACTAAGATGTTGTACTCGAGTGAGATTGTATGATGGGACGCAGGTACCGGGTAGGCGTAGTATGAAAACACTAAGGCTAGACAATTCAATTTGAATATATGACCATAACTATGATAATTATGGGTTAAGATGAATAAATCAACCTTAGTGTAGCTCATATTGGTTGGGTATACTAGTAATGGTGTGCCTCGATACGCGTGTCGAGACGCGGGCACATGTTGTCGGGTAGTCGAGGGTTAGTTGGACCACTAATGTGTCAACAATGAGACTAAATACACTAACCACATGAATTTAAGTGTCTAAGCTTGTAAATTTAATTAATATGGATTAATGAGACTATAGTTTGGACAAATAAATTGAGACCATTGATTTGTATGGAGATAATGAAGATGTGTAGGAATCCTAGAATAAATAGTAACTAATGAGTGGAGATATGCATTATTCGTGTGGAACAAGTGGCTTTGAGTGAGGACACATGTCCTAGTAATTAACTTAGTCAAATTAAAGATTTGCTTAATTAATCAAGTTGCTAATCTAAGTACATAAAAGACAAACTTTGATTTTCATGCAAATAAGAGAAGGAAAATTTAAAACTTTTGAGAGTAAATAGAGCTAGAATGTGCTGAATTTTTGGGACTTCAAGGGTACATGAGATTAGAGGATTAAACTACAAAGGATATAAGTAATAGGTAACAACTTCTACTAATCATTTATTTTGATTTCAATAAAAATGTTTCTATGCATTACCAAGATGTGTTAAATGATTTTGATTTGCTGATTTCATGTTTTTCTAAGGTAAAAGATGAATCATATACATATCATATAACTTTGGTTTCAAAAGAATTATGCCAAACTTGCTAGTAGAACCAATAATATTCATAAAATATTAGCCAAATTTTGAAAGGGCATAACTCCCTCAATGCTTATCAAATTGGGCCGATCTTTTAGTATGTTGTTCTTGGATATGTTATTTGATTTGTGACCGAAAACTACGAGTTTTAGAGTTATATATTGGGAGAAATGATTTTTACAATCTTGCTGGTTGGAATTGATTCAAATTTAAGCTATTTTGGTAAAATTGCAATATCATTTTCGTTTTAAATCAAAATCTTATAAACCAAACCTTTTTGGAAAGCTAAGTCAGAGATCAATAACATTTCTCTTGGGAAGTCTCTGAGATTTGAACGTTTTCATGCCCAAAAATATGCTGTAACACATGACTAAAATGAAACTTTATTAGTCTTTAGGGCTATTTTGAAGACTTAACCTCCACATTTAACTTTAAATAACTATAAATTATCTAAAACACTTGAAGTTGATCATTGGGGACTCGGGGACTATAGTGCAATAGCTGGAGGTATATTGGAGTCGGATCGAGTATTTTCGAGACTTCGGAGTGCGATTTGAGGTGCCTAAAACCTACGAGAATGCTTCACAAAATTCAGTTTACTTTTAATATTTGCTTTTTTCGCTGAAGACTATTTTCATAAATTATGTATTTTACGAGTGCTGACTATTTTATTCAATTTTTTTATTCAACTGCAAACTATAATGTGCTATCATGATTTATTATTATTTTGTTCATGTTGAATAATTGTGTTTTATGTGTGCATTCTGAGTTTATTTGAAGACCGGTTGAGTTGGTTCACCAAGATTTCTCTATGAAGATCACTTGAGTTGGTTCATTGGGGTTTTGCTATGAAGACCGATCGAGTTGGTTCACTGGGGTTTTACTAAGGACTGGTTGAGTTTGTTCACCGAGGTTATGTTATGTTGTTGTTGTGTGACATAATGATTTACCAGTTGAGTGGTTCACTGGGGCTTTAGCACACATGGTATATGAGTAACTGATTTACCGGTTGACTGGTTCACCGGGCTATCTGTGTTTACATTTATGTTTACATATACAACTGTTGTTATGACTTCTGATTATCTACCTGCTGCTTTGGGTTTTATATTGCTCTACATTCCTGTGAATATGTCTTTTTGTTGCGAGATAGCGTACTTGCATGTCTCGTAGTTTTATTTGATTTCTTGCTGAATATTATGTGGACTTCTCTTAGGATTTTGCTCACTGGACTCGTCACTGTATTTGTTGAGTGACCGAGTGCATATCCTTCTACGAGTACCGACAAAGGGGAATCTTGGGCGACCTTCTCTTTCTGCTGACGGTCTTGGACATACTCGTAGGTGTTTATATTTTGATATATTCAGGGGACTATGAAAGACACTGTATGCATATAATCCTACTTTTATTTATCTTATTGCCTTATATACAGTGTACTTGATTCATAGTTTTTCACAGTAGGACTTATGCTCTATATGACTTGAAAATAATTAAAAATCTATGGTTATGCTATTTTAAGACTTCCGCTGTTAATTATTGATTGGTTACTTGAAACTATGTAAATGACAAATGAAATGCTAACTAATAATTGAATAATTGATTGATATAATCAGTGATTAACGAGTTAGCACGGCTAACGATGAATGTTGATGTGACAACTGACGTCAGTAGGGCCGCAGGACTCGCGCAGCTGCCCACCCGACGGCCTTGAGGCACGGGGCCGCCATAAAATAGATATAACGTATTGGGGTGCTAATAGTCACTCCTAAAAAAAGGTCATTTTATGTGTACCCTACAATTTTGCAAGGGCAAGCAACAAGTTTTTTGGCACTCAAATTCCATATTTGCCTTCGAATGAAATGACCTAGTTACCCCTCACAACCCCCAAAATCCCCTCATATGTCATTTTCTCTTGTTGTGCACCCTACACAAACTGACAATCCATTCGACTCCGACGATCCACTCCGACGACTGGCAACGTAAACTTGCGAATTTTGAGCCCCTACCATCGTAAGAGTCAATTGTTTTCATGCTTTTATGATGGAAATGTTGTATTTCTACTATTTTTGTGTGCATTTATGGGGTTTGAACAAAGTTTTTTGTTTGTTAGGGCATTGTTCATTTGGGTTGTTTGGTGGCTATTTACCTTACAAAATGGAGGATGAACATGTAGAGGATGCGTATGTTCAAGATGGAGAGATATTTCTCGAGTTTTCCTTCTATTTGTTCCTTTTCTTTTCGTGTTCAGAATATGGGTTCCACCTCTAGTTTGGCCACGCAGGACCGAACCACTTGTTATAGGTCGGTCATACATGATCGAGCAATCTTATACTGTTTGGTAATGCATGACCGAACTATATATGTTTTATCGCTCATGTTTGACCAACCCTATACTTGGACATGTGATCCATTTAGATCGATCATAGTTGACCAATCATTTATGGTTCGGTTATGCATGACCGATTTATGTGTTCATCTGGTCATGTATAACCGATCCAATACAAAGAAATGGGATCCATTTTGGTCGGTCATAATGGTTGACCAATCATGTATGGTTTGGTCATGAAGGATCAAAGAATTAGGGCTCAGTTTGTGGAAGGGGATAAGGGTACCAACAAAGAATCAAAGACCTAAGGGATGAGGTGCTCTTCTCAACCAAGAATGGTAATTTGGGGCTTCAACATTTACATTGGTATGCCCTTATGAAAATAATGGGAGCCCAAATCCAATGGCTTGCCCTTACAAAATTATGAGGTGCATATAGAATGACCCAAGAAAAAACTATATATAGGGTTTTGGGGTTCATATGCAGTGAAAAGTTCAAAACAATTTTTTTTTTGAAAAACCCCAACATGATCGAAAATAAGTTCCATTAAACTAGATCTACAAAAGTAAACCTTACCTTAATCTGTGATTTCCATATCTGATTATTTGATTTCCAAGACGTTCAAGTGCACGTCCTCTATCAAAAATCCACACACGAACGACGGCCAAAATTTAGATTGTTAGCCCTAAGAGAGATTGAAAAACATTTTCCCTTTCTCTCCCAAAATCTATAGAACTCGAAAATAGTAAAAACAAAAATCTTATTTCATTTTAGAGTTTCAACCTTAATTTATATGTGTAGATAAACTTACTTAAAAAATCTATTCGTAATAAAACTATTGAATTTAGGCAATTCAAGCAAATTACACATACGCTCCTATTAATAAGTTATCATATAACAAATCGTAAGGGCTTTTATGTCATGAATTATTATCATAGAAAATTCATTACTCAAGACCAATTGAAATTTGCGAAAAGTCATTCTTTGTATGCAACTCAATAGGTTCATGCAACGTTTGCCGTGGACCAAAACTATTTTTGGTACACTAGTCATAAGCGGTCTCCAGCAAAGCATTATGACTACCCAAGTAGCATGAATATCAAAATCGATACAACCTAATGAATAACATATATCATATCTTTTATCGTGCGATATCCTTTGATTAAACATACGACATTGAAAGTCACCTTTAATGTTCAATCGTATTAGTCTCGATCTTTGGATATAATGAAAACACCCAAGTGACATTGATCATATCAATTCACTTGGACTTTGCCATTTAACAGTCTAAAGTATCGAGGGACCAACTGATATCTCTCTATATACGAGAGGGACAAGTTCTATCTTGATTACATACCTTCACATATTATTCACATGGTAACCAATCACAATCTTTATAATCGTCCAGTTAAAGACAACGTTTGATTGTGTCAAATTACCATGCTCCTAATATTGAAGTCTATGGTAATCTCAAGTCGAATGACTAAATGATATACTTATTATGAGTAACACCTATGACTTAGTCCATGTGGTGTTCTCATAGCGGGTCCATCTAGTACCTTGCTCCCTAACAAGTACTCATGATCTCGATTCGTATCCCTATACACATGATCATCACATGACCATCAATCAAGATTTACACTGGTCTTAACTCATTATAGTTCCTAGTATAATGACCGACTATGGATATTTAAGATATTCAACAAATACCAATGGATCTTATTATAAGCTAAACGTGCAATCGGTTATAAAACAACAAACGAAAACCTCAATTTTATTTACTAAAATTATAAGATAAACAATGTTTGTAGATTGACCTAGGGCACATGCCCCAACATGTCCCACTTGCATTAGAGCCAATCATTCATGTATCTAATACCTAATGACCTAATATGACCATCATGTTTCGCTTGTGGAAGAGCCTTGGTACATAGGATCTGCAACATTGTCTTCTATAGGAACTCTGCAAATCTTCATGTCTCCCCTCTCAATGATTTCTCGAATAAAATGAAAACCTTTACGTATATGTTTGGATCGGTGGTGTGATCTTGGTTCTTTGGCCTGTGCTATCGCTCCGTTGTTGAAACAATACAAATAAATGGGGTTAGCTATACTCGGAACCACAACAAGTTCAGAAATGAACTTTTAATCCAAACTGCCTCCTTAACTGCATCGGACGCTGCAATATACTTAGCTTCAGTTGTAGAATCTACCACAATTTCTTTCAAATATTTCTAGCTCACTGCTCCTCCATTCAAAGTAAACACATATCCAGACTATGATATGAAGTCCTCTATATCAGTTTGAAAACTTGCATCTATATAACCATTTTCAACAATCTTGTCTTCCAAATTTCTCTAAACCAAGAACACTTATTTAGTCCTTCTCAAGTACTTAATAATGTTCTTTACTCTTATCCAGTGACTCTCACCAGGATCAGACTGATATCTGCTAGTTACGCTCAAAGCATATGATACATTAGATTGAGTGCGTAACATGATATACATAATAGATCCAATAGCCGATGCATCTGGAATCATATTCATGCGATCTCGCTCATCATTAGTCTTCGGACATTGAGTCTTGCTAAAACTTATACTATGAGACATTGCCAACAACTCTCTTTTAGAGTCTTGCATACTAAACCTACTCAGTACCTTGTCAATATAAGCACTCTGAATTAGACCATTAAGCCTTTTAGATCTACCCCTATAGATCTTAATCCCAAAAATGTAGGTTGCATCTCCTATGTCCTTCATTGAGAAACACTTCCCTAACCAAGACTTGACACTCTGCAAGGTCGGGATGTTATTTTCAATAAGTAATATATCATCAACATATAGTACCAAGAAAACAACCACGCTCCCTCTGATCTTCTTGTATACTCAAGGCTCATATTCATTTCTAATGAAACCAAATTCCTTAATTGCTTCTTCAAAACGAAGATTCCAACTCTGAGAAGCTTGTTTTAATCCATAAATAGATCTTTAAAGCTTGCACACATTCCTAGGATTCTCAAGATGAACAAAGCCTTCAGGTTTTATCATATACATATCCTCAACTAATTTTTAATTAAAAAAGGTTGTTTTGACATTGTCATTACCTGAATAATCTAATCCTAGTTGTATGTCGTATATGACCGTGACCTTTCGGCCAATCCTACGTGACGATTTCGGTCAACACTCGGGTGTCGACTTCGAGGTAAATAAATAATTTAAATTAATTTTACTTGTGTTTGATGTCATATATTATTTATAACTAACTATATACGTGTGCACGCGAGTGTAAGTTCATATCACAATTCAAGCAAGCGGGAGAGCAACTTCATGGTGCATGCGCACAGACGATGGATAATTGGAGCTTACGATTAGTTCGTAGCTTATGAGTTATTCTTTCTAATTCAAGATGTACACCTAAGTCATAAAATTAGGTGTCTAAGTTACATAAGGAATTAATTGAGACTAGTCCAAGTTTAAATAATTTAATTAGACTAAACTAATTAAATCATTTAATGTACCTATAGTATGAATTTTAAATAGATTCATAAGAAAAGAGGCCTAAAATAGTATAAGAAAATATTAAATAATTTGGGCCCTGGATCAACCTTGACATGAATCCTCTAAAGGCCTAAACTAACACACTTAGTAGGCATCCATAGTTGGATGGATCAAATTCAAGCCCTCGATGGACCTAGAGATGGGAGCTTTATGCAAGATTAGGGGCTAGGAATATGAGGTGGCTAGTATAAATATATAACTTAGCCTTTCACTTTGATCTCATTCATGCTCATTCATGCTACCAAAAAAAAAGAAACTCAAGATTTCTAGTTCACGAGAGCAAGAAGGACTGGGCATCTTTTGATCTAGAAGAGTTTGTGTCAAATCGATTGTGTTATAGCAACAAGGATAGAGTTTACATCAAGACTCAAGCTAGGTATGAAATCCCTCATTTTTCATGCATTTCTATTCCAAAAATTTGTTGGAATAAGTGTTAAAACGTAGGGTTCTTGACCCAAAATAAAATTTTGATGGTTAATCTATATTTCCTCCATGTTTTTGAGGTATAAGAAGTGATGATTGCATATCTAAAATTTCATAAATTCAGCCATTAATATCTTGTTCTTATTCTTGAGGCTTTTCAACTAATGCATGTTAACTTACCCAATTTGAAGATTTCAAACATGAGTTATTATTGCATTAGGTTAATTAAGAGTAATTGGGTACAAATCATCCCATAATGAGTAAGAGCTTCTTGGTTTGGGTAAATAATTGATGTTGAAGTTAGGTCATTTTTGTGCATGTTGGACTGTTGAATAAGATGATGAATAGTGTTTGTGGTCACAAAAAACTGCTCTGCCCACTAGAGATGTTTGTAGCCACAGGGGAAGTCTGTGCCCACAACCGTTGTTTGTGCCCGCAGGGGACATCTGTGTCCATAGAGGTTTGTAACCTCAAAGGAATGTATGTGCCAATAAAGGATGTTTGTGGTCCCAATGATTTGTAAGCACAAGCCTTATGGCCACAAGAGTGTTACAACAATGTTATGTCAACAATCTAATAGAAGGGTCATCTAACACCTACCAAATGAACTCTAATAGGTACCAGGGGCCTAGAGCGTCAATGTCGGGTATCTGGAATGTAGTACAGACGTATGGGAGCCACATTTATTTCGTATATTATTATATTTTAAGGTAAACAAACCAGTAAGAGCGTCAACATGATTTCTTTTCAACTTCTTATTGTTAATCTCTTGAAAAGCATGTCATACTTCTATTATATTGTTGTTTCAAGTGACATAGGGTCTAGGTAATCCACCCATTATGACATCTCGTGGGTTAAGCATTCAGAGTCGTTGTGACTTCTCGTTGAGCACTATTCAAGGGATAAAGCATCCGGGGTTACCGTGGCTTACCTTGATAGTTAAGGGGCTATTGGAAGTGACTCGATGAGTCCGCGGTGCTTAAAAAAGCATGTTGGGGCAGTTGGAAGTGGCCTTGTGCCCGCTGTGTTGACTTCAAGCTGTGTTATGGTCTAAATATCTACAGTTTGGACCGGATTACCTATTCACTAATATTTTGGTTCCTTGCCACTTGATTTTCACTATTTACCTTGATTAGTCTGTTTATCTTGCACTTTGTCATTTTATTTACAGCTTTCTTAAATACCTGCATGATTTAAAGACTATTGTAATTTGTTACTTAGAAATACTATTGAATCTCTTCTGGCTTTACTTATTGGAATTATCTATGTTGTTGGTGAAAATTGTAGGTCCCTCAAACAGTAAGAAGGAAGGAGTGTGTACTTTGTGATTTCCTCTGAACTACCTTTAGAGTCAGCTCCATTACTCTTAATTCGTAGGTTCTTTTGTCATTGGATTTCCACGCCTAGGACTTCTCTCGAATTCAATTAACTTTTATTTGTTGCTTTAAATTACTTTCCACTGCATAATGAATATTAAGACTTGCTAAACTTATTAATGAACTTAATAAGCAACTAATGGATGAATAATTTGAAATAGAGGCTCACTAGGCATGCGTTGACTTGACAGGAGTTGACTAGGGTCTACGTAGGTCTAGTGTCGGGTGGGACCCAGTTTGTAGCGAATGGGGCCGCCACAAACATCCATTTGCCATATCTCATTATCAAAATATGCGGCTATGACAATTAGAGTTTCAATGGATTTAAGCATGGCTACAAGAGAAAAAGTCTCATCATAATCAACACCTTGAGTTTGTTTGAAACCTTTTGCTACTAACCATGCTTTATAAGTATGAACATTGCCATCCATGTCAATTTCTTCTTGAAAACTCATTTACATCCAATAGTTTTACCACCTTCGGGTAAAATAAACCAGGTTCCAAACTTGGTTATCATAAATGGATTGCATTTGAGAATTCATGGCACTAAGCCATTTATCTAACTCAGGGCTAGACACAGCCTCATAATAAGCAGCTCATTTTGATCTATAAGCAACACCTCACAATTATAAGTAATAAGGAGTCCAAATCTCTTAGGCAGATGTCTTACCCTATCAGACCTACGCTGGCCTTGTGATACCTATAGAGGTTCAACTAGTTCAAGACTTTATTGATATCCCACTGGCGGTTAAATGTTTATTTGTGGTTCTTGAACTTCTTCAAGACGTACTTTATTTTCATTATTGTCTTTTGAAATAAACTCTTTTTCCATAGAGGCACCATTTCGAGTAACAAACACTTTGTTCTCAATGGGATCATAAAAGTAGCATCCTCTAATTTCTTTAGGATAACCAACAAATACACGCTTAGTAGATTTGGTTGATAATTTTTCTGAGATTTTTCACCGTACGAAACCTCATAGCCCTAAATCTAAAAGAAAGACAAACTTGGTCTTTTCCCTAACCACATCTCATATAATGTTTTGTCAACCGCTTTAGAAGGAACACGGTTCATCATAAACGCAGCAGTTTCTAACACATAACCCCAAAAAGAAATAGGAAGATCTGCATGACTCGTCATAAATCAAACATATCCAATAAAGTCTGATTTCTCCTCTTAGAAACATCATTCCATTGTAGAGTTGCTGGAGTAGTTAAATGTGAGACAATCCCACAGTTTTTAAGATGATTATTAAACTCTTGGCTCAAATATTCACCACTCGATATGATCGAAGTGCTTTAATAGTTTTACCTAGTCGATTTTGCACTTCATTCCCAAATGTTTGAAACATCTAAAAAGATTCACCTTTATGTTTTATGAGATACACGTAACCATATCTGCTAAAATCATGAGTAAAAGTAATGAAGTACTGATAACCACCTCTAGTCGTTGTGTTTATAAGACCACATACATCAATATGTATTAGACCTAATGAATCACTTGCCTTTTCACTGTATCCAGTAAAGGGATTATTTGTCATCTTACATAGTAAACAAAATACATATATTTCATATGATTCAAAATCAAATGAATATAAAAGTCCATATTTATGAAGTTTAGATATGCGTTTCTCATTTATGTGTTCAAGACGACAATGTCAAAGGTAGGTTTGAATCAAATCATTTGACTTGAATCTCTTTGTATTTACATTAAGAATAGGAGTATCTGTGGACCTTTTCATGTTTATAATATAAAGATCATCACATAAATCAGCATGCGCATAAAAAATGTTTTTCAAGATATTGAACATTCATTATTCGCAATAATGAAATTAAAACAATCCAAATCCAAACATGAAACTGAAATGATTTTTCTACTCAAGGTAGGGATATATTAACAATTATTTAAAACTAAAACAAGTCCACTAGGTAAAATTAACTTAGAGCATCCTACAACCAACACAACAACCTTTGCTCCATTTTCAACACATAGGATGACTTATCCTTTCTTTAGCTTTCTACTTTTGGTGAGACTCTGCACATTAATAAAAATGTAAGATCCACATCCGGTATCCAATACCTAGGAATCACTAGTAGACAAGTTAACTTCAATAACGTAAATACATGAAGCAGTAGTCGTACTGCTCTTCTTTCTCTTCAAATCTTCAAGGTAGAGTTTGCAGTTTTTGAACCAATGCCCAGGTGCATGACAGAAATGACAATTTCCTTCTTTTTCCTTATCTTTATGGGACTGTGAAGTAGAAGCAGCCTTATGCTTGATTTGCTCCACAGGCTTTGCGACATTCACAACATCCTTAACAACTTTAACCTTGTTTTTGGCCTTTTTCTTCATACACTTTCCTTTCACAACCATCAACACATTAGCATTGGATTTCTTGACATTCTACTCAGCAGTTTTAAGCATCAAATGCGACTCTGAGATAGACTTATCCATATTATTCATGTTATATTTCATCATAAATTATGAATAACTATCAGGCAATGAATTCAGGATCAAATCCATAGCCAACTCTTTGCTTATGGAAAATCTAAATTTGCCAAGATGGTTAATATAGTCCTTCATTATCAGAACATGAGGACTAAGTAATGCACCCTCAACCATTTTGCAAGAATGAAGGTTCTTGACAATCTCGAACCTTTTTGCCTAGCCTGCTGTTGGAACATATCCTTCAGCATCATAGCTATGTCGTAAGCTTCCATGTGTTCCATGTCATTCTGAAGTTCAGGAACTATGGTAGTCAACATAGTGCATGCAACATCAGTTGAGTCGTTGACATGCTTAGTATGTGCATCCTTCGCGGTTCTTGAAGCATTGGCTGGTGGTTCTTTAGAAATAGGGTTATCCAGGACATACAACTTGCGTTCATGCTTAAGAACAATTCTTAAGTTTCAAAACCAATCAAGAAAGTTTATCCCAAATAATTTATCCTTCTCAAGGATGGATCGATGTGAAAAATGGATTATTGTGATTTGAAGAGGCCATAGATCTACAACAATGATTACGCAAAAGTTCATTTTAGTATAATGGAATAGACTCCTACTAAATTAATAACCCTTTTAAAATGATATATTAATTTAAGGACTAAAATCATGTTTCACCTAATTGCAAGACATCTAAGGCATGACCCTTTGAATTAGGTTATTAAGGTAGGTACCTATTACCAATTACCTAATGTGTAACTTTTAGTTGTTTTATGAGATTTTGACATCTTATGTCTAAAGCCCAAAACCTTTTTGATATCTTTATCAAGTCTAACCATTTCAAACAATAAAGTAACCGTACTCAACTTGCCTCACCAAGATAACAAAATACACTCTAAAGAGGCACACCCATATTAATATGATCGAAGCCTTGACTAAGTGTTTGAGAATGAATGACACTCGACTCAAAATTTGAAAGAGGATTTTTATTTGTTTTAGTGATCATAATTTAACCGAGGTAAAAATTATATATTACAATGCATGTACAATCACTAAACAAGTTAAGAAATTTTACTTCCGAAAAATATTAATTAAAATGTTTTTAATTAACTTGGGCCCACCTCTAACTTAATATCTTATCATAATCCAATTAGAATTTAAGATACTTTGAATCCTTATCTATTACGAATTTGTTATATATCTCACATATCTTATAGGATTTGTAATTCTTATCCTATTACAAGTTTATTTCATAACTAATAGGATTATACTAACGGATAACCAAAATGAAATATATGATCAAAACTAATTTTGATTATTATTCATACAAAACAAGCAATTGAATCAAGAAACGAAATATTAATCATGCATTGAACACCTGAATCATATTAAATTAATCATATTAACCTAATCATGATTTTTATCATGGAGACATACATAATTATTAAACAAAAAAGAAATATGTATTCAACATGCGAATCGCATTAAATTAATCATATTAACCTAATCATGATTTCTACCATGTGAACATACAAAATTCGAATTGTTCAATATTAAGATATATGTTAATCGAAATGTTCTAAATATGAGTTCTATCATAGAATCAAATCATGCGTATATATCAAATATATGAATTAACAACATGCTTTAAAACCAATTCTTGATAACAATTATCACAGAACCTATAGTACATCATATATATAAATCACGATCATGTTTCACTACAAAAAATGGTTGAATAGCAACAAAATAGCAACAAACACAAATTTGTCACAATACAACAACAAATCAACAACAGATAACAAGTCTGGTCAGTTTGACCAAAAAGCAACAAATTAACGACAAATATGTGACAAATTATTAGCTACAAACAAAGAGTAGTCACAGATCTGTCTTTGAATTCAAAAAATTGTCACTAATCTATCGCTGATTTTAGTGATAGATTAACGACTAACCCCGAGATACTCATCATTACACGTATTTGTCAATCGACCATTACCATTAAGATAACAACAAATAAGAGACAAATTAGCGATAGATGGTAGTTTGTAGCTAAACTGTCATTAAATCTAAATAAATAAATAAACAAAACAAAATAGTTATCCCCCAATTCCTAATTGACAACAACCATTGCTCCACCCTCCAAGAAAACAAAACCCTCAAACGACTTGCCACACCTTCTGCTCCAGTGCTTCTCCTTCTTATTTCCCCCATCGCCACCACCCTCTACTCCTCACCACCTTCTAATCGCCCCACCCTCCTCCTTCTTTCCTCCATTGCCACCACATATCCTCCATCTTCGATGCACTCTCTACTTGCCCCTCTCTGCTCACCACCGCCCTCTGATCACCCTGCTCACCCTTTTACTCACCCCCTTTTATAACGGCCTGAATTTAATTCGCCGTTAATAATGACGTGATTGCACACGTGGCTGACAGCTCCGACGCTTGTGGGACCCGCATTTAGGCCTGTGCGCGCTTGGAGCTAGGTAAATAATACTTTTGTGTGCTGAATTGTTAATTTGCGATGTTTATATTAAACTAGTATAATTGGCATCGCAATGTGTGTTATTATAGGACATTTGAAGTGCGAGATCGTGTGTTAAGTAGTCGCCTCGATATGCGTGTCCACGTGGGTATTGGGTAGTTTAATCGACTTAACATTAGGACGGGGGAAATAATACACACAAAATGAATTAAATAGGCTAAATAATTAATATGGAATGTATATTTAGTGGTTAGGGACATGATAGTACGCGTATGTCGAGGCTCGGGACGAGAAACCGGACATCGAAACACCCGAAAATGGACTTTTTGAGGTGAAAACAAGGATGAGTGTCCCAGCAGAGTCACCATTGCAGTAACTAGTGGTTGGAAAGGGAACAAATGAGGTGCTTAGGATGGCCTTGAGATGTGTATGTGAGAATATATGAACAATTCAACCATAAAGTCATATTTGACTTTAGTGTCACCACCTTTTCTCTCTCCTCTCCATTTCATCCAAAAATTGAGTGAAGAAGCAAGGGCTTGGACTCACAAACTTGATGATTTGTGGAGCTTGGAGTGGGAAAACATCAAAACCAAAGTGAGAATCACAAACACCACAATTTTCTCTATCTTTTGATCCTAATTTTAGATGTTTTCGTGAGGATTTAGAGGTTGTAGGTTGTTGTTTAACTAGGTTTAAAGTGTTTTGAAGTGTTGTTGTCGGTGTTGTGGCTGTTGTTGGGTTGCTGGGTATGTGTAAAACCCAAAATTTCAGCAGTTTTGTTGTCCCGAACGCGATTAGCGCGCTAATCGCAGCATCTAGCGCTCTAATGACAATTAGCGCGCTAATGTTCGTCTGGGCGAATAACGTATAACCGTCTGGGCATCTAGCGCGCTAATGCTCAGACCTAACGCGCTAATGTACCCCTGTTTTGACATAACTTGTGTGAAATGATTTAAAACACATACAAATGACTTAATATCACTTTCACAAGGGAATAGGTCAGTACGGGTTGTAATTTGGGATATCCGGGAATATTCACTCTGGACTCGTCATCTGTCTTTTTGTGATGGCTAAAGTGCTTACGACCCGGGGCAAGGGCAAAGCTACCGGAATACAGAGACGTTTAGTCAGGCTTGTACATTTGTATATACATATTTTGTTATATTTAAGGATTTGGGATTGTGAGTGATACACTAGGACTCTATACTATTGATATTGTGTTACATTGAGGTACATTTTTTTATCTATGAGGATATATGGGTTTCCACACTAGGTATCAGAGTTAAATGCATGACTTAATTGTTTTGTATTTTAATTGTCATGATAAAAGACTTTTGTTGTGGTTTATTTGGAATTAACTTGATATGATAGGCAGATGATTTGAGTTCATTACCAATTTAAACAGTAAAATTGTTGTAATATGAGGTTAATAATGAGTAAATGGTGGAAGAGTTGGCATGTGGAAAACAGCTCGCATCGGCCTCCGTGGCGGTGCATTTGGAAAATGGGTCGTTACATTTTGGTATCAAAGTGAGGTTAGTGAACCTCGAGGAATTGGAAGTTAACTCTGATATGATTACATTTATGGTCTCGGTTGATGAATAAACTTTAGATGTGGAAACCCAAAGGAAGTGCTCAGAGTCCTAATTGGGAAGAAAGGTTAGCAGGGTAGAAATTATAGATATACGTGTTATATTTTGAGTGTATTATATATATATACGATACACGTATATTAGTATTGAGGTTGATTGGGTGCACGTTCTTCGATGTAGATATCGATGGACAGACAACCATTAGATACCCCTCAGCCTAAGGTCGGAGATACCAGTGATCCGACGAGACCGACCTTAACATTGGAGTCATTGGCGTGGACTATGGATGATCGATTCACGATGCTTATGGATATGTTGTGAGCTCGGGAGGTTACTATTCCTCCTACTTTTGTTGTGGCTGCACCAACGACTGCGAAGGCAGTTGTAGCGCCTACTTCAGTGAGGTTCAAGTGCAAGCGGCAGTATCAGAGACAGAGAGGGCTACACCAGTCGCAGGACCAGTGGAGGTTGCAGTGGTGGTTACACCAGCTACGACCGAGCGCCAACAGTGGCATCGACTTCTGGGAGTCAAATGACAATGGAGGCTAAGAATATGAGAGACTTTCTCAATCTCTCTCCAGGATAATTTAATAGGGCTAGAGACCCAGAGGTAGCCGGGAGGTGGCTATTATCACATGAGAGGCTACATGACTTGCTGCGAGTCGAGGAGAGTGATCGGTCGCAGTTATCGAGTTTCTGTTTGAGGGTCGATGCTGCGATCTGGTGGACTACCTATACCGCGACTCATCATGCTGTTTCTACATGGGCAAAGTTTCGGACATTATTTATGGATGAGTATATATCGATGGAGGTCAGGGTTCGCTTGAGGGATGAGTTTTTATCCCTAGTCCAGGGTGATATGTCGGTCACGGTTTACATGGAGATGTTCTGATATTTGATGTCGTACTCCATGGACATAGTAGGTACCAACCGAATGCAGATCTATTATTTTGTCCGAGGTCTGGATGAGATGATTGCGAGCACAGTTATATCTAGCAGATCTCGTACACTGACTGAGGTTTACAATAGGTGCCTCGCACATGAGACATACATGGTTCAGAGGGCCAGTCGACGAGCTGTTCAAGCTGCGCCGCAGGGTCAGCAAAGTCAGCCAGCATCATCATCTTGGTCTGATAAGAGGCCGATGAGACAGATGAGGGATCAGGATCGACCGAAACAGTGTCGGAGACCTCATCGAGGAGATTGGCAGTCTGGTCAGGCCCGAGATGACAGAGATCGATGTGATGATCATCAGATGGCATATTCTACATCTTCTGCACCTATTGAGCAGTTTAGGCAGCAGAGGCAGGACAGAGGTCCGAGAGGCCAGGGTAGGGGCCAAAATCAGACGCTGAGTCAGATGAGTTCTAGCAGATCAGAGACTCGCACATGTTACCATTGCAGTCATGTGGGGCATATTGTGGTAGATTGCACTAGACCAGCACCAGTACCACAACACACAAAGCAGGCTAGAGACATGGCCCAGACTGCAGCATATGGGTCGCACAACCGGACCGAGAGGCGACCAGATAGCTAGTTGAGGGTACGTTATATGTCTGTGGTTTTCCTATGCATATTATGATGGATTCTGGCAGCACACTGTCTTTTATTTCTGGATGCATGATAGGAAAGTTAGGGTTACCTATACAGACGTTAGATACACATCTTTTCTCAGCACGACAACTTGGGATAAGATTTACCCTAACCGGATCTGCCGGAATTATGTTATGAAGATCGAAGGACATCAGCTACCGGCTGATTTGAGAGCGTCAGAGTATTTAAATTGATGCGATGTTCGGGATGGATTGGTAATCATCCTATCACGCACAGATCGATTGTTTCAGCAAGACTGTGACATTTGACATCGAGGGGATTCCAAGGTTCACATATGTCGGAGTTGTGTCTACATTGCCTATCACTCGGGGTAGGTTAGCGATGTCGCAGGAGATGGAGGCGTACGCGGCTATGGTTGAGTCGGAACGTAAGACGATGCTGAAGATTGAGGATGTCCCTATTGTCTGCGAGTTTCCAGAAGTATTTCTGGATGATTTGCTTTATTTTCCACCATCGAGAACTGTTGAGTTTATCATTGAGCTGATCCCGAGGACTCGTCGAATCTACATCATACCGTATAGGATGTCGGCATTGGAGTACGAGGAGTTGAAGACTCGGTTAGAGGACTTACTACAGAAGGGTTTCATTCACCCTGTTTTGTTTTGAAGAAGAAGGACGACTCGATGCGTATATGTGTGGACTACCGAAAGCTGAATCAGGTGACGATTCGGAATTGTTACCCATTTCCGAGGATTGACGATATGTTCGATCAATTAGCTGGGGCCAAGTTCTTCTTAAAGATCGATTTACGATCAGGATACCATCAGTTGAGGATTCGAGAATAGGATGTGGAGAAGACAACGTTTAGTACGCGTTACGGCCTGTTCGAGTTCACGATCATGCTGTTTGGGCTGACTAACGCACCGACAATTTTCATGGATTTGATGCATAGGGTGCTGAGGCCATTTCTTGATCGATTCGTCATCGTGTTCATTGATGACATCCTGATATACAGTAAGACTCGTGTGGAGCACGAGAGGCATCTCATAGATGTTTTGACGACGCTTAAAGAGCACAGACTGTATACCAAATTAAGCAAGTGCGCCTTTTGGCTGAGTCAGGTGAAGTTCTTGGGCCATGTCATCAGTGGTCTGGGTATATCTGTTGATGGTGACAAGATTCGGGCGATTATTGATTGGAAGACACTCGAGTCTGTATCTGACATCCGGAGTTTCCTGGGTTTGGTAGGATACTACATGCACTTTGTGTAAGACTTCTCGATGATTGCAGCGCCGTTGACGAGACCGACCAAGAAGGATGTTAGATTTGAATGGTCACAGGAATGTGAGGATGCTTTCTGGGAGCTGAAGAGGAAATTGACTTCGGCGGCAATTTTGGCTTTACCGGTGGCAGGTAATGGTTTTTCCATCTACACTAATGCATCAAGCACTAGGTTGGGTGGCGTGTTGATGCAAGATGGACACCCAGTGGCCTATTTATCTCGACGGTTGAGACCTCACGAGGTGAACTATCCAGTGCATGACTTGGAGCTTACAACGGTCGTTTTTGCACTGAAGGCCTGGAGGCATTACCTCTTTGGTGAGAGGTTCGTGTTGTATACAGCCACCAGAGTTTGAGGTATATGTTCACTCAAAGGGAGTTGAACATGAGACAGAAGCAATGGCTCGAGTTATTTAAGGACTATGACTTCGTCATTCAGTATCATCCTAGTAAGGCGAATGTCGTAGAGGATGTGCTTAACAGAAGCGGGATCGAGAGCCAGATAGTACTGCTGCATATGACACATGAGCACGAGTTGTTTGAGGCAACATAGGTGTTGTGTTTGACAGAGTCTATTGTTGAGCTACAAATTTGCTGTCAGATTCGAGTTCCTACAGTGTCTATAGAGCGGGTGACTGAGTTGCAGAGAGCTGATAACTGATATTTGCGGATCAGTAGCCTGGCTCAGGATCCGAGGTGCACTGAGTGGTCATAGGGGTCAGACGGGTGCTTGAGACACATGGGTCAATTATGGATACCGGGGGTATCGGAGCTCAGGGACAACATTCTCGAGGACGCATACCGATCGCGATATACAGTTTATCCTGGTCGGACTAAGATGTATCACGATCTGCGGAGATTGTTCTTGTGGCCAGGGATGAAGGTTGACGTGGGCAGATACGTCCGAAGTTTTCATATATGCTAGCAGGTGAAAGCTTAGCACAGGAGACCAAAAAGGTTACTACAGCCTCTGCCCATTCCTTAGTGAAAGTGGGAACACGTAAATATGGACTTCGTCAGTCTTCTACCTCAGACGACGAGGAGACACAATGCGATTTGGGTGGTCATCAACAGATTGAGGAAGTTTGCACATTTTATATCGATCGCCATGCGATATTCGGTTATAGAGCTGAGCACTATCTTCAAAAGAGAGATTGTCAGATTCCATGGTGTACCGCTCTCCATTGTTTTTGACAGAGATTCGCAGTTTACATCGAGACTGTGGGAGAGTATGCAGGAGCAGTTTGGCACTCGTTTATAGTTCGGTATTGCATACCATCCTCAAACTGACGGCCATTAGAGCGATTGATTCAGATTCTTGACGATATGCTCAGAGCGTGTATTCTACAGTTTGGTGGATCGTGGGAGGAGTACTTACCTTTGTGTGAGTTTGCATACAACAACAGCTATCAGGCGAGTATCGTGATGCCACCATTTGAGGCACTTTATGGTAGGCCCTGCACGTCACCAGCATGTTGGGCGGCACCGGAAGATACATCGGCTATAAGACTTGAGGTTGTTGTTGACCATACGGAGAAGGTAAGACAGATCAGGCAGAAACTTTAGGCGGCACAGGGATAGGCAAAAGAAATATGCGGATAAATACCTTGAGGGTCTGAGCTACGAGGTTGGACACTTAGTGTATTTGAAAGTTTCGCTTTGAAAGGTCATCAGAGGTTTGACATTAAGGGAAACTAGCACCAAGATATATTGGGCCGTTAAGAGTTGAGGAACACGTCGACAGAGTGGCATACCGCTTAGAGCTGCCACCGCAGTTGGTAGGGGTATATCTGGTGTTTCATATTTCCATGTTGAGGCTGGCTAGGTCGGGACCGAGGCCAATGGTTGATATACATCAGATTGAGGTGCGACCTGACGTGTCATATAAGGAGCGGCCTGTGGAAATCATGGATATGAGGACTCAGATTTTGAGGAATAAGGAGATCCCGAAGGTTTTGGTCCGTTGGCAGCATCACGGGACCGATAGACTCACCTGGGACCTTGAGTCTACTATAAGACGAGGGTATCCCCACTTATTTGTCGGTAAATATTTTCAATTAAATTTAAATTTCGGGATGAAATTTCGCCTAGTTGGGAAGAACTGTAACGACATGAATTTAATTCGCCGTTAATAATGACATGATCGCAGACGTGGCCGACAACTCCGACGCTCGTGGGACCCGCAGTTAGGCTTGTGCGCGCCTGGATCTAGGTAAACAATACTTTTGTGTGCTGAATTGTTAATTTGCAATGTTTATATTAAACTACTATAAATTGCATCGCAATGTGTGTTATTATAGGACATTTGACGTGCGAGATCGTGTGTTAAGTAGTCGCCTCAATATGAGTGTCGATGTGGGTACCGGGTAGTTTAACCGACTTAACACTAGGCCGAGGGAAATAATACACACAAAATGAGTTAAATAGGCTAAATAATTAATATGGAATGTATATTTGGTGGTTAGGGACATGGTAGTACGCGTATGTCGCGGCACGAGACGAGAAACCGGGCGTCGGAACTCCCGAAAATGGACTTTTGAGGTGAAAACAAGGATGCGTGTCCTAGCAGAGTCACCATTGGAGTCACTAGTGGTTGAAAGGGAACAAATGAGGTGCTTAGGATGGCCTTGAGATGTGTATGTGAGAAGATATGAAAAATTCAACTATAAAGTCATATTTGACTTTAGTCTCACCACCTTTTCTCTCTCCTCTCCATTTCATCCAAAAATTTGAGTGAAGAAGCAAGGGTTTGGACTTACAAACTTGATGATTTGTGGAGCTTGGAGTAGGAAAACATCAAAATCAATGTGAGAATCACAAACACCACAACTTTCTCTATCATTTGATCCTAATTTTAGATGTTTTGGTGAGGATTTAGAGGTTGTGGGTTATTGTTTAACTAAGTTTAAAGTGTTTTGAAGTGTTGTTGTTGGTGTTGTGGCTGTTGTTGGGTTGTTGGGTGTGTGTAAAACGCATATGTTTCAGTAGTTTTGTTGTCCAGAACTCGATTAGCACACTAATCGCAGCATCTAGCGCGCTAATGACAATTAGCGCGCTAATGATTTATGGGCGAAGAACGTGTAGCTGTCTGGGCATCTAGCGCGCTAATGCCCAGACCTAGCGCGCTAAAGTACTCATGTTTTGACATAACTTGTGTGAAATGATGTAAAACACATACAAATGACTTAATATCACTTATACATGGAAGTAGGTCAATACGGGTTGTAATTTGGGATATCCGGGACTAGGCAGAGCCGGACTGGGGGTACAAGGAGTGCGGTGTGAGGTGTGCAGTATCCCAACTGAAATTTTTTGAGCGTATTTACTTTTGCTTTTGAATTCATTGTCTGTCTTTCATTACTTTATTCCTGGTATGTTGTAATGGACGGACGTTGAGGCTCTACCTCCTTGCCATTTCTGTGTGTATGTCCACTATACCATAACACGCGTGTCATCTCGGTGAATAGGCTACACGAAAGCGTGACGTGCACGTGTGGGTGCGTCATAGGTTCCACACCGACCACCTAGCGGATCGAGATATTGGCCTTGCTTCAGTGCTACTCGTCGGTAGTAGTCTGTTAGAAGTCCGAAGTATGGCGCTAGTCTGACCCTAGGGGCTAGGAACACACACTTTGAGCTTTCACTATTACATATGCATGCGATTAGCACAGTTGCCTATTTTTATTTCCGCATGTTTATTTAATAGTTTTTTTAAAAAAAATTCCAGTATTTACTTTCCATATTTATCACTTAATTTCATTGGGAATACTCGATCTGGACTCGTCATCCGTCTTTTTGTGATGGCTTGAGTGCAGATCCTAGTACGAGCCGGGCAAAGGCAAGCTACCGAAATACAGAGACGTTTAGTCAGGCTTGTACGTTTGTATATACATATTTTGTTATATTTTGGGATTTGGGATTGTGAGTGATACACTAGGACTCTATACTGTTGATATTATGTTACATTGAGGTACGTTTTTTATCTATGAGGATATATGGGTTTTCCACACTAGGTATCAGAGTTAAATTCATGACTTAATTGTTTTGTATTTTAATTGTCATGATAAACGACTTTCGTTGTGGTTTATTTGGAATTAACTTGATATGATAGGCAGATGATTTGAGTTCAGTACCAATTTAAACAGTAAAATTGTTGTAATATGAGGTTAATAATGAGTAAATGGTGGATGAGTTGGCATGTGGGACATAGCTGGCGCTGGTAAGCCAGGGTATGGGCCCGCATCGGCCTCCTTGGCTGTCCATTTGGAAAATGGGCCATTACACCCTCTCTGGTCGCCCCTCTCTTCACCACAGCCCTCTGCCTACCCCACCCTATGTCCATCACTTCCCTCTGCTGGCCCCCACCTTCTGCTCGCCCTACCCCCTTGCTAGTCCGTTGTCGTGGTCAGAGCCGAGTCCCAACCACCATCACTACGCCTCATCAACCGCCCTTCTTCTTTGTAAGGTAACATTTTATAATTTTTGTTGGTTTTTTTATGTTTTTTTTTTTAAAATGACATTTTGTTTTAGTTTTTGTTTTGAAATTAATATTTTGTGTTTTTTTTTTCATTTTGTGTTGTTTAATAAGAATTTCCAACCGGCACAACTGCGCGCCACCGCTGCCACCGCCACTACAACAGTTGATTATTAATATGCGTCTACATCGTTGATCGAGGTCTTGATTGTTCTTATTTAGATCTAATTTTTGGTGTTTTTGATTAATTGAGATATTTCTATAATGTCTCTAGTTCAACATAAAATTGAAATGCATTTGACATCCCTAATTGTCATGGATTAGCTACCATAATTAAGGACCATAGCCTTACTCATCTAAACAAAACAAATTATTACTAGTAAACGGACAAGTGCTCAGCACAAGATGCACATTGTTTGCTTGAACAAATTCGTTTACATTGAATTAAATTGTAATGCATTAATACTCTTGTAAGTTCGTGAAACTTTGAATTAAATTATTGTGCAATAGTCTTAAGTTAGAAGAACTTGAAAAAAAAATAACATCATGTTTTTCATAAAAATCGTCCATTTTTTTTAGAACTCATCCTAGAGTGTTTTTGTCAAATCCTGAAATTTAAAACTAGTAATTATGGCTAATTATGGATTAATGGAGACTAATTATGATTTTGGCCGCGAGTCGAAAGTTAAAAATCGGTGAAATTAAAATTTATAATTAATTTTATTTTTCAGTGATGTGTGCCTAGTTTTGTGTACTATAAACTGTTATTTTACGAAATTAAAGTCGACTAAGTGAGTTTGATGTTTCACGAGGTTTTATCTCGAGATACATGTCGAGACGGGTGTCAAGATAGTTAAAATATTGGCGTGAGCTGTCGTTTCAAATTTCACGATAAATAATGGTTTTAAATTTAAAAATTCAAGTTTCGGACTTTAAATGTATTTAACTAGTCGACGTGGGCCCCACGACTCGATTTTCGTACGAATACGGATTGTTTGGGAGTTTTAGAGTGCAATGAGAAATTCTCCAATTTTCGGCGTAAGTGGGGCATTTTTCGGGGTTTAATTTAGACGAAAATCGAGGAGATAATTATGAAATAAATTATAAAGAGCAAAATTACCTAAAATGGTAGTTGTTTTATATATTCAAAGATAATATTGGAAGGGCAATTTGGTCATTAGCCACTCCTTTAAACAAAATCGAAATCGAACCAGGGGGTTCTTCATCTTCGTGCATCGTCTTCGTCTTCGTGGCATCGCCTTCATCTTCGTCTTCAAACTTCATACTCTCTCATCACTGTCTCTCTGTCTCTCTGTCTCAATATCTTCTCTCATCTACTCATCTCTCTGTAGAGAAGAGCTTTGACTATGGTGTTCTTGGCGGTCATTTAAGGTGAGATAATATTTCAGTTTTTTATTTTAGTGATTGTAGGTCTGGTTTTGTCTATGAATTCGAAATTGGAATTGGGAGGGGTTGTTGTTGATTGTAGATGAAGAGAGAATGAGGTTCGATTTTATAAAAAAACAAAACACACACAGAGGTGTTGAGTGAAGGAGAAGAAATGATTGAGAGAGGGAGATGACGGGACCAAGAGGGAGATAACCAGGGGTGGTTCGGAGGGACGATGATGGGGGCGAAAAATTTTAAAAATGTTTAAAATAAAATAAAATCCCTAAAAATTCAAAAAATTCAAAAAATAGAATTTTTAGACAAATTGTTGAAAATTGAGTATTTTTATAAAAAATGAGGCTTTTAGGATTTTCTCAAGGATTTATACCGAGTATTTTTGTGACGACCCAAATACAAATAACATGCCCTAAGGACAAATTAGTAAATTCACAAACCCTAAATCAATGTAGCCCTAATATAAATTGATTTTAAAACCCTAACCCACCTTTTTGTGTTCAAAACTCCAGATTTGAAAAGAAGGTGGAGGAGGAAACAACAACCCACACAGATCTGAAAAAATAGGTAATCTCTAAAGTTCTCTTTGTTTGAAGTTTTGGTGAAGAGTGTACAGAAAATGGAGGGGAGGTGGAGTTGCGTTGCCGCCACCGAAGAGGACGACGATGAGTCGCGGCCACCGCTGGAGAAAAGCAATAGCGGCATCACCGCCGCCGCCGCCGCCACCATCCATGGTGAGGCCTCCACTAAGAGGCCCCATGAGAGGAAGCACGAAGAGGGCCCCCCATCGCAGCCACCGCGGGGTTGGCCGGAGCGGGCGCTGGTGCGCCCCTAATTTAAGGGCAGTGGTTGAACCGGCTTTGAACCAAAAAAAATAATACTAATAATAATATATATACACATATATAATGAAATAAAATGATATATATACATATATATTTATAACAAAATAAAAGCAAGTGAATGCTTTCAAACGGGACGATATCACGTCTTCGAGGGAGACCGATCGGGCACCACCCCTCGACCCTCATATCGGGCAACGGGGGACCCGCGGGACCCACACTAGTGGATCCCAACAACCAATTAATGAAAGATTTAATTAAATTAATATAAATTATTTATTGATGAGATGTATTATGGTTGTATAGCGTCGCGTGAAGGTTCGCATCAGATCCCGAGCGTACCACGAGTTGTAATTGGCGTCGCTGTGAGTCGAGGTAAGTGGGGAGCTCCGCTCATTTATTAAATATGACATGCTATTAGTATAATTAGGAATTCATGATTTTAACAAAATCTACTTGGGATGGGGTCGTTACTACCTTGGTTGACTTCATGTAAGGCCTCTTCGGGAGCCATACTCATATGGTGGAACCAAGTCACCTTACATGCTTAAGGCCTCTTGGGGAGCCTTAGTATTACGGTGGAGCCAAGTCACCCATTTCTACAAGAGCCTATTGGGGAGTCGTGGATGCACAATGGATGCAAGTCACCCGACCTCTTGAGGAGCCGTGGACACACGGTGGAATCAAGTCACCTACGCTTATTTATTATATTATGATGTTTGGTCAACAAGGGAAGGTAATGAAAATGTGACCACAAACTTGCATTTATATCTATTACATTCTATGTATATCTCTTGGAACCCCTTTGCATGAAAAAGTTAAATTTCTTATATTTTTACAATCCTTGATACTTCATATATCTGTTTAAGTTGCTCTATGATTATGATATGCTTACTCTATATGGAATTGAGGTCATGCTACATATTTCAATGTATCATGATTTTAAATGCATGCTAGTTTTATTTTAATTTATAGGTATTACTTGCATGTTTAATATTTGAGCGTAGTTATTCTCTTATCACCAGGCACACTAACGAGCACTTGAATGTGAGGCAGCATTCGTGGGGGTTTCAAGCAGTTTCAGGCATGATCTAATAAGTATGGTCATGGTAAACGTATCTTTCGGGGCTACCGGAACAGTCAGGACAACATTTTCAAAAAACCAAAGTTTGGAGGGTTTTCTGGTGGACATGCACGTTCAAGTACAGCTTCAAGGGCGACACACACTCCTTCTATGACTGTTGCACATGCACCTGTCCCTACTCATATGGCTTTGCAGAGCGTGGCATTCAGGCCACCACGTCCACATCGACAGTCTCAGCATAGTGAAAGTAAGGGTCGGGGACTAATCGGGCCAAAGTCGAGCGCGTTACAGAGTGTTGTTCAGCCACCTTCGACATAACAGAGGCCACAGTTGATTTGTTGCCGGTGTGGGACTCCAGGACACATCTAGAGCAAATGCCCTAACCCGCCACCATCTGAGGGGAGCACGACCCTAATTTCTCGAAGAATAGTTACGGCAATTGTTAGGCAGGATGGAGAGGCCTCGCGTCAGCTGGTCGCAGGTACGATTTCCATTAATGGCCGAGATATGCATACCTTGTTTGATTCTAGTTCCACTGTTTCACTTATATCGGGGAATGCAGTTCATACTTTGGGGTTGACACAAGTTAGAGCACACACTTACTTGATTTTGAGCACAGTTTCTACTGAATGAATTTATCCTAATATGGTATGTGAGGGGTGCAAAATTTAAATTGGGGATCACACGATGACGATTGATTTACGGGTTTTAAAGTGTCTCGAGTTTGATGTATTACTGGGCATGGACTGGTTAGCGGCGTATCACGCCAAGATAGATTGTTTTCATAAAACCGTAGTCTTCCAAATCTCGGGCATCCCCCATTTGAGTTTAAGGGTTATACACCGAACAGCGCCACCCCACATAGTAGGGTCGCAAGTTTGGCTGAGATAGAGACCATTGCGAGCTTGACTTCTTTGGGGGAGGAAGGACAAGAAGTTTTGATTGAGAAGATCCCAATGGTTAGAGACTTTTCGGATGTTTTTGTTTCAGATCTTCCTGGAGTCCCTCCTCATCGGGAGATTGACTTTATGATTGACCTCATACCAGGCACGAGACCAGTTTCCAAGACACCTTACCATATGACGGCTACCGAGTTGAATGAGTTGAAGACTCAGTTAGAGGAGTTAACTCAGAAAGGCTTCATTACACTGAGCGTATCGTCGTGGGAAGCACCAGTGTTATTTGTAAAGAAAAAGGACGGTTTGAAGATGTGTATTGACTACCTACAATTGAACAGGGTGATTCTCCGAAATAAGTACCCGCTTCCCAGGATCGAAAGCTTGTTTGACCAGTTGAGGGGATCAAAATTCTTCTCAAAGATAGATCTGAGATCGGACTATCATCAGTTGCGAATACGAGAGGATGACATGCCGAATACAGCTTTTAGCACCAACTATGGGCACTTTCAGTTCACGGTGATGCCATTTGGGCTCACCAATGCCCCGACAATGTTTATGGACTTGATGCACTGTGTCTTCAAGTTGTTCCTTAACCAATTCGTGATTGTGTTAATCGATGACATCATGATATACTATAAGATCGAGTCAGATCACAGAAAGCACCTCAGGAAAGTGTTGCAGACATTGAGGGAACACAAACTCTATGCTAAGTTGAGCAAATGCGAGTTTTGGGTTTCAGAGGTGAAGCTTTTAGAGCACATGGTGAATACGGAAGGGATATCGGTTGATCTTGCGAAGATCGAGGCGATCCTTAAGTGGCCACAACCTACTAATGCATCCGAGATTCGAAGTTTTTTAGGCCTAGCATGTAACTATCGACGATTCGTGCAAGGTTTCTCGTCGATCCCTTCACCACTCACCAACTTGACTAAGAAAGATGTGGCCTATGAATGGGATAATTCATGTGAAGAGGCATTTCAGATGTCGAAGAATCGTCTGACTACCGCATCGATTCTTATTCTACCAGAGGCCGGCAGGGAGTTATCAGTGTATACTGATGCGTTAGGGACTGGTTTGGGAGGTGTATTAATGCAAGACAAGAAAGTAATTGCTTACACGTCCAGGTAGTTAAAATTGCATGAGAAGAACTATCCAGTGTACGACTTAGAGTTGGCGGCAGTTGTGTTTGGTTTGAAGTTGTGGAGGCACTACTTGTATGGGGAGAAATTCACTGTCTACTCGGACCATAAAAGTTTGAAGTACTTGTTCACACAGAGCGAGTTGAATATGCGACAAAGGACATGGTTGGAACTTTTGAAATATTACTTCACACTCGAGTACCTCCCGGGGAAGGCTAATGTAGTGGCAGATGCTCTTAGTAGTGTAGGAGAGAGACAGATTTCGATACCGTAATAAACATTCAAGGAATACCCACAGATGGCGCAAGGATCAACTCAGATGTGTCAAGAGGTCAGGCGCGAGTTCAGATGAAAGTAGAGCCAGTAGTTGTGTATAAAGTGATAGATTGTCAGAGAGTCGATTCAGAGTATGGGAAATACAAGACACTCGCAGATAGCAGTGATGATGTGGATTGGAGACTTTCAGCTGATGGAGCGTTGAGATTTCGGGATAGATTGTGGATACCATCTCATATACAGTTGAGGGATGACTTACTACGAGAGGCGCACAGATTACGATTCACCGTTCATCCCGGAGGTAATAAGATGTACGAGGACATGGGGAGGATGTATTGGTGGCGGGGATGAAGGTGGACATCGCTACCTACATCCAGAATTATGAAATTTGTCAGCAAGTGAAGGCAGACCACCGAAAGCCGAGGGGATTGTTGCAACCATTACCTATTCTGTAGTGGAAGTGCTAACATATAGCTATAGATTTTGTCTTGAGGCTACCGGTGACTCAGAAGGGTCATGATGTCATTTGGGTGGTCGTGGATCTTTTGACTAAGTCAGTCCACTTTGTCCATATTTCCATAGAGTATTCAGCATACAGGTTGGGGGTGTCTATTGTGTCAGATCATGACCTAAGGTTTACCTCTCAATTTCGGAGTGGTTTTCAGCACCGGATGGGGACTCAGCTCAATTTCAGTACGACCATTCACCCACAGATAGATGGGCAGGCCAAGAGATTGATTAAGATACTTGAGGATATGCTTAGAGCTTGTGTGTTGGATTTCTATGGGAGTTGGGAGAAGTATATTCTGTTGTGCGTGCGTACAACAACAGTTTTCAGGCGAGTATTGGCATGACACCGTTCGAGGCACTTTATGGGAGACCATGTAGATCCCCAGTTTATTGGACCGAGGTCGGAGATGCCGTTTTGATCGGCTCGGAACTTGTGTATGACCAAACCAAGAGGATAAAGCTGATTAGGCAACGATTGGAAACTGCTAGAGCCGCAAGAAGAAGTATGCTGACAAGGACCATCGAGAGGTTGTGTTCAATGAAGGAGAATTTGTGCTATTAAAAGCGTCACCAATGAAAGGGCATTACTCATTCGAATTGAAGGGAAAATTATCTCCTAGATTCATCGGGCCATTCGAGATCAAGAAACGAATAGGCCCGTAGCATATCGCCTCGAGTTACCATCACAGCTAGCTGGAGTCCATGATGTCTTCCATGTTTCTATGTTAAGGAAGGTACATAATAAACATGCACCGATAATCAATTGGGTGCAAGTTGATTTGAGGGAAGACGTGTCCTACGACAAGCAGCCTATTCAAGTTATGGATAGGAAAGTGCAAAAGCTACAGAAGAAAAAAATCCCGTTGGTGCAAGTTCGGTGGCAATTCCATGGAGAACATGAGTTGACTTGGGAACAAGAGGACTATATGATGGAAAACTTTCCATTTCTCTTCGAACCATAAGCTATGACTTTATTTCTACTTTCGAGGACGAAAGTTCTTAAAAATAGGGGATGTTGTGACGACCCAAATACAAATAACATGCCCTATGGGTAAATTAGTAAATTCACAAACCCTAAATCAATGTAGCCCTAATATAAATTGATTTTACCCTAACCCCCCTTTTTGTGTTCAAAACCCAAGATTTAAAGAGAAGGTGGAGGAGGAGACAACTACACAGATCTCAAAAATAGGTAATCTCTAACTTAAGTTCTATTTGTTTGAAGTTTTGGGGAAGAGTGTACACAAAATGAAGGGGAGGTGGAGTAGCGTCGCCACCGCCGAAGAGGACGGCGACAAGTCGCGGCCACCGCTGGAGAAAGGCGGCAGCGGCATCACCGATGCCGGGCCTCCACTAGGTGGCCCCATGAGTAAGCCGCCCCCCATCGTAGCCACCGCGGGGTTGGCCGAAGCGGGCGCCGGTGCGCCCTTGATTTAAGGGCGGTGGGGAAGAACGTTGCTCCCCCTCCATGTCCAGCGTTAGCCAGAGCAACGCTCTACGCAGCGCGACAAGGGTTCGTTTGACCCCTAGTCAACCAGGGGCCGGTTCGGCCCCTGGACCGGGACCAGAGGCTGAATTGGCCCCTAAACCCAAAAACAAAATACTAATAATAATATATATACATATATATAATGAAATAAAATGATATATATACATATATATTTATAACGAAATAAAAGCAAGTGAATGCTTTCGAACGAAACGCTATAACGTCTTCGAGGGAAACCGATTGGGTACCACCCCTCGACCCTCACATCAGGCACGGGGGACCCGACGGACCCACACTAGTGAATCCCAACGACTAATTAATGAAAGATTTAAGTAACTTAAATTAAATTATTTATTGATGAGATGTATTATGGTTGTATACGTCGCGTGAAGGTTCGCATCGGATCCCGAGCGTACGAAGAGTTGTAATTGGCGTCGCTGTGAGTCGAGGTAAGTGGGGAGCTCCGCTCATTTATTAAATATGGCATGCTATTAATATAATTAGGAATTCATGATTTTAACAAAATTGACTTGGGATGGGGTCGTTACTTACTTTGGTTGACTTCATGTAAGGCCTCTTGGGAGCCATACTCATATAGTGGAACCAAGTCACCTTACATGCTTAAGGGCCACTTGGGAGCCGCAGTAATACGATGGAACCAAGTCACCCATTTCTGCGAGCGCCTCTTGGGGAGTCGTGGATGCACGATGGAACCAAGTCACCTGGGCCTTTTGAGGAGCCATAGACACACGGTGGAATCAAGTCACCCATGCATATTTATTATATTATGATGTTTGGTTAACAAGGGAAGGTAATGAAAAATGTGACCACGAACTTGCATTTATATATATTACATTCTATGTATATCTCTTGGAACCCTTTTGCATGAAAAAAATTGAATTTCTTATGTTTTTACAATCTATGATACTTCATATATTTGTTTAAGTTGCGCTATGATTATGATATGCTTACTCTATATGGAATTGATATCATGCTACATATTTCAATGTATCCTGATTTTAAATGCATGCTAGTTTTATTTTGATTTATAGGTATTACTTGCATGTTTAATATTTGAGCGCAGTTCTTCTCTTATTGGGCTCCGTTGGTTCTTTAGCTCACCCCACTTACAATACAGGTCCATCTACGAGTGTTAACGATATTGGCAAGGGGAAGGTCGTTGCTTGAAGTCTCCTTGCTTTGTGAGAATTTGCATGATTATTATATATATATATTTGTTTGATTTTCATAACAATAAATTGGGTTGTAACTATAGTTAGTTTTACTTGGGGTAGAGTTGAACCCTCCTTATCTATTTTTTGATCATTATGGAAGTTTTAAGGTTGATTTGGAAACTTATTGAGATGATCAAACTGTTGGATACCTATCACGCTGATTTGGCGATTTCATGAATTTTAGTGTTGATTTTAATTTCGCATTTATTGTCCTATATGGTAGTATGTTGTTCCGCATGTTGAATTAGGTGTGCCAGATCGTTATTTAGGCCTGGTTCAGGTATCGGGTGTGAGTAATGATGTGGGCCAGGCGACCCGACCTTATTTCAGGTGAGGGTCGTTTCAATTTTCTCGTAATGCATGTTACGATACCCGAATATGTCAAAAATTTGGAAATTTGTTTTATGGCCTAGTCTAGGTTAATTTTCGATTCTGAATCATTATTTGAAGTCAAAATTGGGATCCGTACATCCAAGGATATGATTTGGAGAGATTTTGGGGTTTTCAAGTTGAGGAATGACCCATAAATATATAATATATCAAAAAAATTATATTTAGCCTAGACAACGTAATTTTCGATGCATAACAATAATTTTGAGTCGAAAATGAAGTCTGAGCATCGGATAACTTATTTTGGAAATATTTTAGGGGTTTCAAGATGCGATTGAGTTAACTTAACTAAAACTAATTGAAAAACAATTGTGGAGTGGTTGAGGAGTCTTATTGAATTTATAAATAAATTGTAGGACCGCAATTGGAACCTCGTGTAGATTAGCTTACTGACTCGGAGCGCAAGGTAACGTTGGTATCACGTTTGTAATGTTAAGTAAATCTCATAGTAACCTTTACATTGTATGATTATATTTTCATATAAATTGTATTGATCCTTGATGTTACATTTTTTTGTACATGCATACACAATTTGGGAAGATAAGGCGTTACGAGTCTCCTTATAGTGTAGACTATATGGGGTTATAGAACACTATATTATGCTTGAGGGGCTAGAGTCACTGATACTTTGCATCATGTACGTGTTATCATGAGATCATGTTGACCCAGATCATACTTCCATAGTCTAGAGGAACAAGACTCGTTTGGTTGTTCTCCCTGCGCATGAGTCCTTATTACTATTTACTTACCACTTTTAGAGGACGTCATCTGATTGTGGTCGGATAACAGAAACGGGATGGATTCACGTTTGTATTTAAATTCCTTGGATTATATTATTCATTTAAATTCCTTAGATTATTATGCATTTGATTACTACATGTGTACTGGATAGTGTGGGATTTACTTATCTGACATGATCGAATTTTTACAATTGGGTCATGACAAGTTCTAGCGGCGACAAGGGAAAGAGAAAGCTTTTCAGCTATTTGTAACTTGCTCAGTTTCTTTCTCTCTATGTATATATTATTTTTTTAATATAAAATAAGGTATAAATGTATTTTTGGGTTCATGTGCGATTAGGATCTCCTTTGAAATTGTTATAATGGTTTTAGGACGAATTGAAATGTTGCGAAGCTAAGGTAATGATAGTTTAAGAATTTTGAAATTTTGAGATAGGTTAGAATAAATAAATAATTTTTGTGAATGCAATATATATATATATATTGTTATGGAACGGATTGTGAGTCCTTCGGCATTTCCATCAAGTTGAGCAGGTTTTGTTGAAGATTTTTGAAGGCCGAGTTTTCCCGTGTAGGCTTAAAAATAGAGGAGATGCTATCAAAAAGTTTTTTTACGAAATCTTAAGGATAATGTAATCAATTCAATTGAACTTTGAGATTTAAGATTTACTTTTAGAAACCTTTGTGGTTGATTAAGAATTATATTTGTTAATTAAGATGATAGATTTTCAATTATTTATTGATGGTGAGATTAAGGTTGCTAGATTATTAAAGAATTAAGGTAATCTAGACCAATCAAATGCCCTAATTAGGTGGAGTCTGACAATGTTGGTATCAGAGCCTAGGATTCTAAAATACTCTTATTGATTGAGGTTAAGCGAGTGATTAGTTGGCAAGTAACGCGACGAAACGAGATTAAAAAGTTTAAAAACTTTATGACATGTGTTATTTGTGTTTTATATTACCAAGATATCGATGGATATGGGCTTACTGAACCACATTTCTTGCGATTTTTCTTACAGAAATTATAAATGGACAGCAAGAGCCGGGTTAGGGATCTGGCGAGGGTAATAGGGATCTGCAATGTGTAGATTCGATTATGTTTTAAAACATGGCAGGACATATGGTAGAGTAGATAAATACCTTACGAGCACAGGTGGCAGCTCAGGTATTCGTGGTTCGTGTGGCCCAAAAAGTTCATATTGTTACTTTAGTCGCTCATGAAAAACATGGTACCTCTATAGTTCGTTTAAGAGTTGAACCGGTTGTTGTAGTTTCCAGTTCAAACCAATTCATTCGTGAAGTAAGAAGAGTTTTGTACCATTATATCGACGACTATACTGAACACTACGAGAGGCTCGAAATAGAGCTAGAGCATATGTGACTACATAAGCTTTTCAGCGCGAAACATGATGATATCATGGCGTCGTGGAGTCAGGACATGGCTTAAGTTCCGAGGGTTAGGAAAAAAGCTTTCTTTTCAAGTTTAACCCAAAGTTTCGAAAGAAAGAGAAAAGTAGAGAACCATCGTTCTCACCTTTGATACACTGTCGTCTCTTCATTTGTACGTCGTTAATTTTTTTGAGTACAACCACTAGACCATCTGAGTTGACATCAATAGGCTCAAGATAGACTCAATCAGATACTTTTCAGCCTTCAGCTCATAGAAGTACACCTTCGTTGCAGAGAAATGAAGGTAAGGGTTAAGAATCTAAGGGGATAGGCCTCGAATCAGCAATCGACAACTTGTTAGGAATTTTTGTAGGTAGTAAATTTATAGTTACATGTTTTAGTTATGAGAAAAAAAAGTCACATTATTCGATATTGTTCTCAGAATTCGAGTGCAATTATATTTTTTGAGTATAGAAAGAAACGATAATACAAGAATACGTTTCCATAACTCTTAAGAGCGTTGTCTTGTATGTCACAATCTCAACAACATATCCAGGAAAGTGTACAAGTGGTGACTGAACGAGATTCAGATGTAAATCGTAATCTTATTGAAGGTACGATTTCAGTTTGTGGTCGTGTGGTGATTGAGTTAGAGTTAACTCCGGTGTGAGTCCTTATTCATCTTGTACTTAATACGGTAGTTGGGGATAAAGTGGATCCTCACTTTATTTGTGAGAAATGTGTTGTTGAGATTTCCAGACACGAGATGACCATTGATATCTGTGTTGGAGTTATTAGAGTTTGATGTGTTGTTGATAATGGATTGGCTATTCACTAGGAAAGAAATGGAAACTCTTGTTGGAACTATAGTACGGAAGACTACGTTTAGTACTAGATATGGTCTTTTTGAGGTTATTGTTATGCCATTTGGGTTTACTAATGCTCCAGCGCTGTTTATGGATTTGATGCAAAGAGTATTGAGGCTTAATCTAGGTCACTTTGTGATAGTGTTTATTAATGATATATAGATATAATCTAAGACTTGCGAGGATCATGAACAATATCTTAGATTTAGTGTCTAAAATTTAAGAAATCATAAGCTACACGCCAAGTTTAGCAAATGCGAGTTTTGGTTGTCTGTGGTGAAGTTTTTGGGTCATGTGATTAGTACGAAAGGAATTTTGGTCGATCCAGCAAAGATTAAGGTTATCATTGGTTAGCCTGAACTTATCAAAGTGACGGAGATGCGGAGTTTTCTGGGTTTGGCTGGCTATTATTGTAGATTTATAAAAGATTTTTTTAAGATAGTTACGCCAATTATTAAATTAACTCATAAAAATGTTCCATTTCTTTTGTCAAAGGAATTTAATGATGCCGCTTGGGAATTGAAGAAACGTTTGAATTAAGCACCAGTTCTTGTATTGTCCGAATTGGGGAAAGTTCTTACAGTGGGTTCTGTGTTAATGCAAAATGGTAAGGTAATTACTTATATTTTTCGGCAATGAAAGATTCACGAGAAGAATTATCATGTTCATGATTTGAAATTAGTGGCGATTATATTTGCTATGAAGTTGTGGAAACACTATTTGTATGGGGAAAGTTTCAAGTTACTCTTAGACTATAAAAGTTTGAAGTATTTATTCTCTCAAAAAGAGTTGAATATGAGACAACGACGATGGTTTAACATTTGAAAGACTTTGATTTTAGTCTTGAATACCATTCGAGTAAAGCTAACGTTGTTGCTGACGCATTGGGCATGAGGAGTGATACAACATTGCTTACAACTAGTCGATTGACTTATGAGTATAACTTATTTGAAAAAGTCATCATTATGACTTTGTTAGAAATTCCTGAGGATAATGATGAATCATTTTGTGCTCAGCTTAGAGTACAACTTGTCTCTATTTAGAAAGTGATAGAATGTAAGCAAAGTGATGTGGATTGTAGAAAATTCAAAGGGGTTTGTTGATGACAATAATAATCGAGATTCATTTGAGTCCGCAGATTAATGTTTGACGCTTAGAGGAAGATTGTGGATTCCGTTGGTGGTTGAGAGTTGGGATGAGATATTGAGAGAATCTCATCGTTCGAGAAATAACATTCATCTTAGTTTAACAAAAATATGTCATGATATGAGGCGGTTTTAATGGTGGCCAAAGATGAAAGCTAACGTGGGTGATTATGTGAGGAGAAGTGAGATTTTCCAACAGGTTAAAGCCGAGAGGAAAAAAACCTGGAGATACGTTTCAGCCACTTCCCGTATCATAATGAAAATGGGAACATATTGTGATGGAATTTGTTATTGATTTGACTACTTCTTGGAGGAAACATGATGCGGTCTGGATTATTGTTGATAGACTGACGAAGTCTGCTCATTTTCTTCCTATGTACATTTTGGATACCTTTACACAACTGAGCTTGTTGTATAGGCGAGAGGTGGCTCGTTTGTTTGGAGTGTCGTTGATGATAGTTTCTGATCGTGATGTTCAATACACATCGGGGTTGTGGCAGAGCATGCAGGAACAACTCGACACTCAGTTACATTTCAATACTATATTTCATCCACAGGTGGATGGTCAGATTGAAAGGTTGATCTATGTGTCGGAGGACATGCTCATGGCTTGTGTACTAGTATTTTGAGGTTTATGAGAATAATACATACCTTTATGTGAATTCTTTTATAATAACTGTTGTTAATCGTGTATTAAAATGACTCCGTTTTAGGCATGGTATGGGGTACCTATTCGATCTCCTACCGGTTGGGTTGAACTAGAGGATTTGGTGGAGTTGGGGTCACAGATGGTTGGAGATCACACTGAGGTTGTGCAGCAGATTCGTCTAAGATTGAAAATGGTTCAAGAAAGAAACAAAAGTTATTATGATATCTATCACCGGTTTGCGATATAGAGTGAAGAAGATTGGGTGTATTTGAAAGTCTCCACTCGCAATTACCATTACAAGTTTTGACTAAAAAAGGAAAACTCTCTCTCAGATTTATAGGAGTTTTTGGGATTATGAAACCGATTGCGAAAGTTGCTTATAGACTTGTAGTACCACCTCAATTAGCAGGAGTTTATGACGTATTTTATGTGTTGATGCTCAAGCGGAAAGAAACTTGATTCGCATCACATAGTAAGAGCTAACTTGGGAACGAGATGCGTACATCAGAGAGCATTTTTCGGATCTCTTTTAGTCCAATAAAATTTAGTTCAATTTTAACTTCGAGGACGAAATTCTTATTAGTTTGGAATATTGTCAAATCTCGAAGTTTTAAAATGGTAATTATGGCTAATTAGGGATTAATGGAGACTAATTATGGTTTTGGTCGTGAGTCAGAAGTTAAACACTGGTGAAATCGAGATTTATAATTAATTTTTTTTCTTTGACGTGTGCTTAGTGTTGTATACTATAGACTATGTTATTTTGCAAAATTAAAGTCGAATAAGTGAGTTCGATGTTTCGCGGGGTTTTGTCTCGAGATATGTGTCGAGATGGGTGTCGAGATAGTTAAAATATTGACATGAACTGTCGTTTCGAATTTTGCGACAAATAATGGTTTTAAATTTAAAAATTCAAGTTTTGGACTTTAAATGTATTTAACGAGTCGACGTGGGCCCCACACCTCGATTTCCGTACGAATACAGATTGTCCGGGAGTTTTGGAGTGCAATGGAAAATTCTTCAATTTTTGGCTTAAATGGGTAATTTTCGGGTTTAATTTGAACGAAAATCGAGGAGATAATTATGAAATAAATTATAAAGAGAAAAATTACCTAAAAGGGTAGCTGTTATATATATTTGAAGGTAATATTGGAAGAGCAATTTGGTCATTAGCCACTCCTTAAACAAAATCGAAATCGAACCAAGGGGGTTCTTCATCTTCGTGCATCGTCTTCGTCTTCGTGGCATCGCCTTCATCTTCGTCTTCAAACTTCATACTCTCTCATCTCTCTCTCTCTCTCTCTCTCTCTCTCTCTCTCCTCTTCTCTCGTCTCTCTGTAGAGAAGAGCCGTGACTATGGTGTTCTTGGTGGTCGTCGAAGGTGAGATAATATTTCAATTTTTGATTTTAGTGACTGTGGGACTGGTTTTGTCTATGAATTCGAAATTGGAATTGTGACTGGTTGATGTTGTTGGTTGTTGATTGTGTGATGAAGAGAGAAGAAGATTCGGTTTTATAAAAAAAAAAAAAAAAAAAAAAAAAAAAAAAAACAAAAAACAAAACACAAACAGAGGCATTGCGTGAAGGAGAAGAAATGATTGAGAGAGGGAGATGACGGAACCAAGAAGGAGATAACCAGGGGGTGGTTTGGGGAGACGATGATGAGGGGGGAGAAACCTTGGGCACAGAGAAGAAAAAAAAAAAGAACAGCGCAGTGCTCTGTTCTATTTCGGGGAGGGGATGACCCCTGACCGGATCCGGTTTAGGGATAAACCCCATCCCCCTAATTTTTTTTTTAAAATGTTTAAAATAAAATAAAATCCCTGAAAAATTGAAAAAATTCAGAAAATAGGGTTTTTGGAAAAATTGATGAAAATGGAGGATTTTTATAAAAAATGAGGGTTTTGAGATTTTCTCGAGGATTTATATCAGGTATTTTTCTCGTAATGAGTGTTAGTATACCCGAAAATGTCAAAAATTTAGAAAATTATTTTATGGCCTAGTCTAGATTAATTTTTGATTTTGAATCACAATTTGGAGTCAAAATTGGGATCCGGACATCTGAGGATAGGATTTGGAGATATTTTGAGGTTTTCGAGTTGAAGAATGACCTATTATATAATAAATAAGAAAAATATATTTAAGCCCGGACAACGTAATTTTCGATGGCGAAGAATAATTCTGAGTCGAAAATGAAGTCCGAGCACCGGGTAATTTATTTTGGAAATATTTTAGGGGTTTCGAGACGCGATTGGGTTAATTTAACTACAACTAATTGTAAAACAATTGTGGAGTGGTTGTGGAGTCTTATCGGATTTATAAATAAATTGTAGGACCGCAATTGAAATCTCGTGTGGATTAGCTTACTGACTCGGAGCGCAAGGGAACCTTGGTATCGTGTTCGTGAGGCTAAGTAAATCTCATAGTAACCTTTATATTGCATGATTATATTTTCGTATGAATTGCATTGATTCTTGATGTTGAATTTTTGTTGTGCATGCATACACGGTTTGGGAGGAGGATAACTCCTTATAGTGTAGACTATATCGGGTTATATAACACTATATTATGTTGAGGGGCTAGAGTCACTGATGTAAGCATTCTTAAGCATTATAAAATAGATCAAGTAGAGTTTTACCTGCGGAAGCCATTATCTTGTTTATCTTCTCTACGCCAAAGTCTCAACAGCAAAGTCTATCACCATCATAAACCTTAATTTTTGTACACTTGTTTGATGGTACAAGTGCCCTTTTATAGGTTTGAGGGAGAACCATTGGACTTTCCACATTAACACCAATTTTCATCAAATTGGTAACCTAAAAGAGAAGCTTAATGGACATAAAATTAATTAAAATATAAGTTACATATCTTGGCCACTATGTAAATAAATTATGAGGCAAATAATGGTCCAACATTCTCTCACTTGTCTCATAATTTATTTGCGCGCATAAATGGTTCTCCCACTTGACCCACATTAAACCAAACATTACATAATTTATTTGCGCGCATAAATGTTTGGAATCATTAGATCATTGTAAAATAAATTAGCAATGTGAGCCATAGCGGTTATACATCAATTATGACATATTTCCTTCTATGTACCATGAGCATTACTAATTTATTTTATATGATTCATAAAGCATAATGTATGTGTCAAAGACTTAATTTACTTCAAATCATTAATAAGCATAAGTGTGCACATGTAAAATACACTTAGCACATAAAAATGAGATCTCATGACATAAACATAATCATAATAAAATCCCAAATTATAAATATTTAAGATTTACAACCACGGCCCATTCTGTCGACATGTTCTTTAAACGCCTTTAGTGGTAATCCATTCGTTAGGGGATCAGCAACCATTAGATCTGTGTTAATATGTTCAAATGACACTATTTTCTTCTTAACTTCCTCTTTAACTGCAAATTTTTTTATCTCCATGTGTTTAGCGCCAGTTGAATAGCGATCATTTTTGGAAAAAATAAAGTTGCATAGTTATTACAGTAAATCTTCAAAGGCTTGAAAATTGGGTTCATAATACCAAGCCCTGAAATGAAGTTCCTCAACCATAATCCTTGATTTGTGGCTTCAAAACAAGCTACAAACTCAACTTTCATAGTAGAAGTAGATGTAACTGTCTGCTTAGCGCTCTTCTAAGAAATTGCTCCATTAGCCAAAAGAAAAACATACCCAAAAGTAGACTTTCTGGTATCAAGACAACCAGCAAAATCTGCGTCTAAATAACCAATGACTTCCAGAGTAGCAGACTTTCTATAAGTGAGCATGTAATCTTGTGTCCCTTGTAAATACCGTAAAACCTTCTTTGCAGCTCGCCAATGATCCATATTAGGGTTACTTTGGTAACTTCCTAACATGCCAACAGCAAAACTGATATTCGCCCTGGTACTAGTCTGGGCGTACATCAAACTTCCCACAACTGAAGCGTATGAAATATTTTTCATTTCTTCACGTTCCCAATCATTTTTAGGACATTGCATAAGGCTGAATTTGTCTCCTTTTTGTATAGGAGCAACACTTGCTGAACATTTATCCATATTAAATTTCTCTAGAACTTTTTTAATATATGACTTTTGAGACAATCCCAATAAGCCACGTGATCTATCTCGAAGAATTTCGATTCCAATCACGTAGTGTGCCTCACCCATATTTTTCATTTCAAAGTTCTGAGAGAGAAATTCTTTGGTATCATAGAGTAAACCAAAATCACTACTAGCAAGCAAAATATCATCAACATATAAAATCAAAAATATGAACTTGCTCCCACTGACCTTCAGATATATGCATCGATCAACAATATTTTCTTTAAATCCGAAGGATGTTATGGTATCATTAAACTTAATATACCATCGGCGAGAAGCTTGTTTAAGTCCATATATTGATTTCTTAAGTTTGCAAACTAAGTGTTCTTTTCCTTCTTCTATGAACCCTTTAGGCTAATTCATATAGGCTTCTTCATCTAAACTCCCATTTAAAAAAGCATTTTTTACATCCATTTGATGTAATTCCAAGTTAAAATGAGCCACCAATGCCATTATGATTCTAAAAGAGTCTTTTTTAGATACAGGAGAAAACGTCTCTGTATAGTGAATGCCTTCTTTCTGAGTAAAACCTTTGGCTGCAAGTCTAGCTTTGTATCGTTCGATATTGTCTTTAGAATCACGTTAAGTTTTAAGAACCCATTTACATCCAACATATTTAAAATTCTGAGGCAATTCGACGAGGTTCCATAATTTATTTTGATCCATTGATTTTAACTCATCTTTCATGGCATCAATCCATTTTAGAGACTCATTAGTTTAAATGGCTTCGTCATAAGAAATTGGATCTTTAGTATTTATAGCAATATCGTAATCAGATTCTTGTAAGTACACCACGTAATAATCAAGTATAGCAGATTTCCTCACTCTTTGAGGTCTTTGAAATGCTAGTCCCGGTGACTTACTAATGGGTGTATTAATAGTGATCTTGATGTTTTATTGATAAGAAGAATCTGTAGGAGTAATTTCTTTTACTTCCACATGTTGTGAATTATCACTCCCACTGATTTCACCATTTTCGATGAATCTGACATTTCCAGTTTCAGCAATCTTTGTGATATGGTTAGAACTCTAAATTCTATAGCCTTTGGATTTAACAGAGTAACCAATAAAGTAACCACTGATCGTTCTAAAATCTAACTTTCTTTCTTGTGGATTATAAATTCTAGCCTTTGCTGAACAACCCCAAATATGGAGATTTTTTAAACTAGGTTTCTTTCCAGTCCACAACTCAAAAGGAGTTTTAGGAACTGACTTGCTGGGAGCCCTATTTAATATGTATGCGGTAGTCTTTGAGCCTTCCATCCACAATGATTAAGGCAATGTAGAATTACTTAACATACTCCTAACCATGTCCATTAATGTTCGGTTACGCCGTTCAGCTACGCCATTCTGCTGACGTACCGGGCATTGTGTATTGAGCACAAATTCCATGTTCTTCAAGGAGTTTAGCAAAAGGACCAGGATATTATTTAACTCCATCATATCTACCATAGTATTCACCACTTCTATCAAAACGGATAATTTTAATCTTTTGATCTAATTGTCTTTCAACCTTAGTAATGTATACTTTTAAAGCATCCACTGCCTGAGACTTTTCATGCAACAAATATATATATATATATATATATATATATATATATATATATATCCGTATCGTGAATAATCGTCAATGAAAGTAATAAACTATTTTTCACCAGATAAAAATGAAGTGTCAAATGGTCCACATATGTCTGTATGAATAACTTCAGGGAGCTCGCTACTTCTTGTAGCACATTTCTTATTTTGTTTGGTTTGTTTTCCCTTAATACAATCCACACATAAATCAAGATCAGAAAAATCTAATTTAGGCAATATCTCATGCTTCACCAACCTTTGCAATCTTTCTTTAGATATGTGGCCCAGACGTTTATGCCACAAATTTGAAGAAAGCTCATTACGTTTTCTCTTATTTCCAACATTATGATGCATAGATAAATGGGTTTGGGCAAAATGATCATGAAGATGTAATTTATATAAGCTATCAAAAAGTGATCCGGAACTGATAAGAACTGAGTTTTTGGACAAAATAAAGGATTTATCTTGAAAGTTGAAGGAATAACCTTCAAGATCAAGTCTAGGTAAGGAAACTAAATTTCGAGAAAAACTTGGAATATAAAAAATATCATGAAGGTCTAAAACAACTCCAGAATGTAAATGTAGATAGTAGGTTCCAACAACATTAACTGGAGCTTTGTTTCGGTTTTCCATTAAGATGAACTTCTTGTTTTCCTTTATGGTTCGGGTCATAAGGTATCCCTGCATCGTGTTGGAAATATGAACAGTGGCACCCGAGTCAATCCACCAAGTATTAGAAGGAACTTCAGTAAGATTTGATTCGAAACAAACGTTAATGTAATTAATACCTTTCTTTTCGAACCAATTCTTTCGTTTATAGCAATCTTTCTATACATGTCCGACCTTCCTACAGAAGCGACATTCAGCTTTTCATTCCTTTTTATAAGATTTGGCAGACTCATTATTAGACTTCGGTTCACCATGTTTGAAGCCTTTGCCTTTTTATTAGCTCCTTGAGTCACGAGATTATCTTAGTGCAATTCTTGTTGTTTCAATCTTACCTCCTCTTGCACAAGCATCTGGCCAACTCATTAACATTAAACTTGTCCTTGATAGTGTTATAGTTAATTTGAAATGGCCCATACTGAGAAGGCAAGGAGTTCAATATGAACTGGGCGATGAAAGATTCATCAACATTCATTCCAAGTCCTTGGAGCTTAGCAGCAAGATTTGTCATTTCAAGTACATGTTCATGCATACTACATGTACCAGTAAACTTTCTCGTGGTTAATTCATCCATAATTGTCCCAGCAAGTGACTTATCAGCTCTTTTTAACCTCTCTTCCACAACTGTCATAAGTTCTTTAGCATTTTCAATTCGTGGAAGAGTAGTCTTGATGTTTGCCGCAACGGTCATTCGTATAAACATAACACAAAGTATGTTCGAGCGTTCCCAAAATTTATAGGAAGCTTTTTCCTCAGCATTGCTAGTTACAGTAACAGCAACATGTTTCTCAGAAAGTAATGCAAAATCAAGATCCAATACACCTAAGTGAAATTGGACTTGTTCACGCCATTATGAGAAATTAGTCCCATTAAGAATAGGAACAGACGATGCTTGCGAATGAAGCGACAAGGGAACATATGCTGCGGTGGAAAAAAATTTATTGTTATTATGTATATCAATATAGCAGACAAAATAATTGACAATTTAGCAGTATTATGTTTTTCCTTTGGGGAAAAATATAATGCTCTTAAAATTAAATGTATGGTACCTTTGGGTATCCGTTACATTTTATTTTATATTTTATTTATTTATTTATTATTTTAATTTATCATAAAATTATAATGAATTAATAAGTAATGTACATTACTAAAAAATGTGGTGCACCTTTGGGCCTACCATAGTATTTTTAATAATGTGTGTTTCATAAATATAGTTAGTCACTTTGGTGACAACTAACTCATTAAAAATAAAATTATGAATTATCAAGTTCATCACAATATATAAATCATTATGTTTTATATGTATATTTATTTGTATTTATTTTTTATTTTTTATTTTTTTAATTAAATTATTATTATTTAATAACACAAAAATGCACTACTTGTAAGAGTTGGTGGGACAACCTCCAGGTTGGGTGGCGAGACGAAGTCTACTTAGTAATCATGCTTCTCGAACGGGATAACCCGTCTCCCTTTCAATGTTTAGCTTTACCGGGGACAAGGCTTACCCATTATCAACTCAAATTTATAGTATATCATTATAGTGTTGATTAAATATAATAATTTCATATATATAAGATTCGGAATTTATGTCAAACATTATGTTTCCATTATATTTCTTTATCATTTATACTTTTTTTAATATCTTTAATGTTTATTCTTTATTGACTTTTATGTAAGAGAAAACTCAAGAGTCCTATATTTAAATAGTTCTAATCGTGTTTTATGAGATGAATAATAAAAAAAAATCAAAGTAATTAATTAAGAAAGAAAATCAAGAGGCAATCATAAATATATAACAAAATTATTTGTAATATTAATTAAATGAGTAAGAAAAAACATGAATATTCTAAAAGAAATGAATGTATTACTTTAAATTAGCATATAAAATAAGATTAATTATATTAATTTATATTGGCACATTGCACACATAAAGAAAATCCATTGTGTAAATTAAAGCCCCTCTTGGTAGAATGGTTTCACATTTTCATTGTGATCATGCAGCGGAAGTATTGAGCAATTGATGAACTAATTTGCTGCAAACATAAGGAAAACAATGAAAAATAATAGTCTAAATAGATTGTATTATGGTCTAGATAGATTGTAAAAGAATGAACATAAGGAAAACAATGAAAACAGGAGAAAACTTGACTTTCTCAAGAAGACGACCAAGGTAAGTAGAGATTCTAGAGAAACAAGATAATGGGTAAGTGAACATGTACTTATGCTCAGCATACGTGAACACTAAAAATTTTTTTTTAACAATAGTGATATAAATTGTTAATAATTAGATCATGTAATGTATAGAAATTGAAGCAACCTATCAATTTGTCTAACAGAAGAGGCACGAATATCAAATCATTCTTTCAACCTCATCAATCAACCCATAAACTATACTTCAACAGTAAGTATTTATTTATTTTTCTTTAAACTAAAACTGGCAGCTAAGTAGTTTATTAAAGTTGATTAATCTCTAACTTTATCATGACCAATTCAACATCAAATTAACTAGATCATAAGATAAAACATACAAACAATTCATGGAAAACTCTAATGATCTAGTAGGCTCTGATACCATATGTAAGCATTCTTAAGCATAATAAAATAGATCAAGTAGAGTTTTACATGTGGAAGCTATTATCTTGTTTATCTTCTCTACGCCAAAGTCTCAACAGCAAAGTCTATCACCCTCATAAACCTTAATTTTTTGTACACTTGTTTGATGGTACAAGTGCCCTTTTATAGGCTTGAGGGAGCACCATTGGACTTTTCACATTAACACCAATTTTCATCAAATTGGTAACTTAAAAGAGATGCTTAATGGACATAAAATTAATTAAAATATAAATTACATATCTTGGCCACTATGTAAATAAATTATGAGGTAAATAATAGTCCAACATCTGATAGTTTGTATCGCGTGGTTATTATGAGATCACGTTGAACCAGATCATACTCTCATAGTCTAGAGGAATGAGACTCATTTGGTTATTCTCCCTGCGTATGAGTCCTTATTACTGTTTATTTACCACTTTCGGATGACGTCATTTGATTGTGGTTGGATAACAAAAACGATATGGATTCACGGTTGTATTTAAATTCCTTAGACTATATTGTTCGTTTAAATTCCTTGAATTATTATGCATTTGATTACTACAGGTGTACTGGATAGTGTGGATTTACTTATCTGACATTATCAAATGTTTATAATTGGGTAATGACAGGTTCTAGAGGCGACAAGGGAAGGGAAAGCTTTCCGACTATTTGTGACTTGCTAAGTTTCTTTCTCTCTATGTATGTATTATTTTTTTAATATAAAATATGGTATAAATGGGTTTTTGGGTTCATGTGCGATTAGGATCTCCTTTGGAATTGTTATAATGGTTTTAGGACGGATTGGAATGCTGCGAAGCTAAAGTAATGATAGTTTAAGGATTTTGAAAGTCTAAGATAGGTTAGAATAAATAAATAATTTTTGTGAATGCAATATATATTGTTATGGGGTGGATTGTGAGTCCTTCGGCATTTCCACCAAATTGAGCAAGTTTTGTTGAAGATTTTTGAAGGCCGAATTTTTCGGTGTAGGCTTAAAATAGAGGAGATGTTGTCGAAATTTTTTTTTACGAAATTTAAGGATAATGTAATCAATCCAATTGAACTTTGAGATTTAAGATTTACTTTTAGAAACCTTTGTGGTTGATTAAGAATTATATTTGTTAATTAAGACGATAGATTTTCAATTATTTATTGATGGTGAGATTAAGGCTGCTAGATTATCAGGGAATTAAGGTAATCTAGGCCGGTCAGATGCCCTAATGGGTGCACGATATGTATGTGAGAAAGATAATGATTAAAAAGAGTTGCTAATCCTAATATGTCATTTCTAAAAAAAAATAACTATACTAAGAGATGTGCAACTTAAATAAAAGAAAGCTATTAAGTCTTCGAAAATAGCGCTGTAAATGTTATTTTTTTGTTTGTTCGTTAACAGTGCATATACCAAGGGGTAATCACAAAAATACTACACACAATCTACAAGAAAAAATACTACACACCAAGCAAGAAAAAAGAAAAAAGAAAAAAAGACAAAAAATGATAGACTCTATAATCATTAAATCACTCAAAAATACATAGACTAAATAAATTAACGTTCATTTTGCTGATTGACTTGGTTCGGTGAGCATTAATTATTTCTCTTTTGTTTTTTCTAAGTTTTTTCCTATGAGTTTCTTGTATCTTCTAAATGGGGTTGTAGGAGTTATCTCTTTATTGGATAGGGAGGACATGTTTTTGTTTCTTTGGTTTTTTTTTTTTTTTTTGTTCTCTAAATTTTGTAATGATCTTTTCATTATAGTAGTATATTTTCATCACTTCTACACACTGAAAACTTTTTTTACATCTTTTTCATAATTGTTTAATTTATTTTTATAAGAAAGAAACCGACTTTTCTTACCTCTTATGGGACTCGAACCGCCACCCTCTTGCATCAATTCCACATATCAAACCGATGAGCCACGAACTTGGTTGGTCATAATTGCTTTATGGTTTAGTTGTTTTCTCTTTTCATTTAAGATTATTTATCGGCATGTTTTATTTAGAATATAATATAGAGGTATTGTTTGGGGAGATTCATCCTTGAGTTATATCAAATATTGAGTAAGAGCTTCAGAGTACATATATTAACTTATGAATGCAACATTTACATTATTGAGTAGGGAATAGAGTTAGCGCATGTTGGCTAACCTTGCTTTTTGGCAAGTGATGTCTCATCCATCTCACAAGCGATGTTTTGGCGGCTACAAGAGTTGGATGTATCTATCTTGTGGTAGATGCAGCCTAGGTTGCCATCTGATGACTCAAAGTACTTATATTGTATAAATGTTGTACTGTTGTTTCAGTTGCTTTGCTTGGTCTGATTGGTCTTGGCCTTACTAGCTCATTTTATGGTTTCATTCTTCCAAATTTATATTTGCGGTTATTTAATTCGGTCTTTGACTTTTGACGTACGTCGAACGCGTCAATAAAATATAATACCTAAATCAACTATTTAGTAAATAGTAGCAAATGGTCAATCCCACAAAAATTGGTATAGGTCAAAAAGAATAGAAAAGAAAAGAGAAAAACACAATAAAATAAATAAAGGAATGAAAATTGTTTTAAAATCAATTAATGAAAAATATCTAGTCAAGACATACAAGTTCGGTTCGATAAAAGATTGGATTCGGTCTTCAATTTATGTAAAATAGGCAAATCAAAAGTATCCTAGTGTAGCTATAGACCCGATAATGTACGCGGTTCCTCGCACTTTCTAATCTCGATAACCAAGGTATGACAATGACTACTTCTCTAGCCAAATGTATAACCCTATACTCAAGCGCATTGGATTTAACACGATGATCGCAATGGGCTTTGAGAAGGCACTACACCTAGACAACCGAATCACTAGTGTGTCTGATTTAGCTTAGATCCATAAGGTATTCAACCGGTCCCAAAAGAGGTGAATCAATTGGTAGGGTCAATTGACACTTGTGTGCTTATTGCATAAGGACGGATGCTTACGACTCATTGGCAAAAGAGTTAGAGTTTAAATATGAATTTAACCCTAATTATTCAATCAATACCAAAAAAAATAAAATAACAATGAAAAGCAATGCAATTAAAATAAATAAATCTCACTAATTCATAGATAAGAACACGCGAACCTCCCTCGTCATCTTGCATATGCCATGAGTTTAGTCTCTCAGTGGAAGAACACAAAACAAAAGAATATTAGGGAGAGAGAGAATTCGGTCCTGAGAGAGAGAATAAATAGAAGTGGCCAAGAGAGGGAGAGTAAATAGAAGTCAAAAAGTCGAAGCAAGGGATCCTCCAATTCCGTCCTCTGTTCTCTATGTATTGTCCCTCTGTCCACTTTCTATATCTCCCTCCACTTTCTATATATATCTATAACTTATGCTAATAAAATAATACAAAACCAAACAAACCAAATAACAGAACCCTCCACTTTCTTTCCTTAAATCTTGCAATGCATGAACGTGTCTACTCCCTTGATCTTCATCATCTCACCTTGCACTCTTCTCGAGGCCGATCCTATGAACTCTTCATGAATGCACATTAATCTCCATACACCTTTCCACACCGGATCAACCTCCTCTATTAATTGATCAACGCACGTTTTAAGTATGTTCCGCTGTCTGCCGCATCATCACCCTTGTTCCTCGAGTGTGGGCCCCACCAATTCTGCCTCGGGTGCGCGCTAGTGCGGTTTTCGATGTAGAATCGATCCGGGCATATGAATACTCGATTTTGCATAGTTTTTCACATCGAATTTAACCGTGCACTTCAATAACCCTGAAAATAATAAATGAAAATATTCTTATGGAACAAGATATACATCCTATACATTTTAGGGAGTTTTTAAGGGAGGTATGTCTCTCTTAGTGTTTATCAAATCCATCATTATATTAATTATTGGATGTTTACACTATCATATGTAAGGAATAATAAGAACTTAGAGTTTTCTATTTACGTATGTGCCAGGTTGACTTAATGAAAGGCTTGAGACATCCTAAGGCGTTTGCAAGGGTGGTATGAGTCTTCTCCTTCCTCTAGTGTACAGTTCATCTACCTTAACAAAATTTAACTGTATTTTTTCGTTTTTCATTCTTTTTTGGTAATGCTTTATGTAGATATGGAAGTCAACAGAGTACCTTTGAAAGTAATGATAATGATGCTTTTCTTTGTTAACTCGTTCATTTTACTGATTTTTTCTTACAAGTTATATTCTCAAGTGTGAGGCTTCACTATATGTTGATAGTAAGGCACAATCAACAATTATATCTAAAAGTTGTGCTGAGCGTTGTGGGTAATTTTCATTTTGTTTCTAATGTGTTGGATCGTTAGCAACATGTTCAAAAATTCGTTGCTAGAGTTACCCTTTTGCTACAATGTCTATTGCAACAGCAGTTTTATCACAAATTCACTATAGTGTCGAGCAAAATTCGTTGCTAAAGCTTATCAAATAGCAACATATTTTCACATCGTTTCTAATGTGTTGGCTCCCTTGCAACATTGTCAAAAATTTGTTGCTAGAGTTACTCGTTAGGGACGATGTCTATTGCGACAACAAGTTTATTATAAATTAAAAATAGTGATGCGCAAAATTTGTTGTTAAAGCTTATCAAATAGCAATATTCCATGTTGTTTCTAATACATTGAATTTTTAGCAACGTGTTAAAAAACTCGTGCTAGAGTTATCCTTTACCGACGATCTTTATTGCGACAATACGTTTATTACAAACTCATTATAGTGACGCGCAAAATTCATTGCTTAACTTAATATTGTGAGGTGCAAATTTTTTTAATTAGTTAATGTTTAATATAAGTTCATTGTTAATTTATATAGAATAATCCAGGTCTATTGGATCCTGGCAAGTATGCGAGCATGCCATGTCTATTCGGCTCATCTAAGCTTACTAAGCCAAATATTAATACCCACCTAGTAAGTTATGTGCCTTTACTATGACCAGTTAGATCTATTAAACATTATTAAATTTATAATTGCTTCTCGTCAGTTTGTGCTTAAATGATTCTATCTTTTTCAAGAAAGCTTGGAGCAAGTAGAAAGCATATTATTTGAGTTTTTGCTCTGCATCGTAGAGAGTGAATGAATGGTGTTTAGCACTTTCTATTTAACATGTAGGATTTTAATTGTAGACTATATTTTTCTTATGACAAGTGTTGAACTTTTTTTAATCTATTTAAAGTTTTTAAAAAAAATGTTGGTATTCTTTGAATATCATGTTAAATTGCTAGTGTTTTATTAAAAGTTTGTGTTTTATTAAGATGTTGCCTAATAAATAAAACTATTGTAAAGCTATTTTATCAAAACTGAAAAGTCGTTGTTAAAAATGTTTTTGAAACAAAAAAATGTGTTGCTTAAACATAGATATACTGACAAATGTTGCTGCTAAAATACCGATATACTAACAAAAATTGACTCTAAAATATAAATATGCTAACGAAAATTGATGCTAAAATGTAGATATGTAAAAAAAATTGTTGCTTAAATATAGATATGCTGATGAAATTGTTGTTTAAGCATAGATATATAACAACAACAACAACAACAACAACAACATAGCCTCAGTCCCAAATTAATTGGGGTGTTTAAGCATAGATATAATGACAAAAATTGTTGTAAAAAGTAATCAATTGTAACAAATATTGTCGCATAAATATTATTTTTAGAGACATGAATCATTGTTATTTAACGTTTGTAACGAACTTCGTTTCTAATATGTAATTAACGACAAATAATACATTTAGATCTTGAGTATTTTACAGTGACAATGAGAATTCATTACTACAAATTATTGGTGACAAATAACATATTTATTGCAAATGTATTTTGATATTTGTCAATAAAGAGATTTTGGTTACAATAATTTCGTTACATAAAGTAATATTTAGTGGTGAATTTCATCCCGAATGATATCATCGGCAACAAAATTCGTTGCAAAAGTGAATTTTTTAGCGATGAATATTGTCATTATCTAAATTTCACGACGAACTTTGTTGACAAATGAAATTATTGACAAAAGTCATTCTAAACTACAAAATTCAGTTTAACAACATATATTATTGTTAAAAAGTTTTTGTTACGAACAAAATTTTTATTGCAAAATTGTAATGCATACTTGTAACTCTTTTGCGACGAATTCAAATTTGTTGTAGTAACTCAGTTGTTACGATTCCTCTAGTCATTAATGAGTATTCCTAAAGAATTTTGTTCGACGAGAAAGGATCATCAACTCGTTGCAAAAGAGATTCTTTAGCAACGAAGTTTTTTCGCCGTCGCAATAAGTCTTCCCTCACGTTGCTACAACAATGAACAATTAGTAATGAAAAGTCTGTTGCAAGAGATTACTAGCGACGAATACTTATCTTTAGGGACAAAAAGTTTTGTCGCTAAAGACCGCTTTCATTGTAGTAAAACAACAAAGAGTTTGGGTATGTATTGGATTCCAATTAATCATATCTCATCGATTTTTGTAACTAACCTCTAAAGGCCAGGGCAGAAGGGTTTTTCTTTCTATTTGTACAGATTTTTTTATGTATTTTGTAAGTAATAAAATAAATACATGGAGTATGGCCCTCTATTTCATCAAAAAAAATTCACAAGAAGAAAAAGTTATTTTAAGACATTGAATATGTATGTATTAAAGGTTACATTGTTAAAAGTACTTGATTAATTAATGTATATCAATGAGTTATTAAAAAATATTAACTTTAAAATTTGAATAAAATGATCTATCGATCGGATACTATAATTGATATTCGTTATTTTATTTTCAAATGAAAATATTCCAGAAAAAATCCAATTTGATGTTACATATCAAATAAATATTAACATGGTAGTCTTTACAAAATCGTTCAATTTTGTAAGAGATATGTCTTGAAAAATTAAGAAATTTATTATGATAATGTATTAATTAATGTAGTTGCGTTGTTGAACCTTTAATATATGTTTTATTATTTTTTTCTGAAAAAAAAATGTTCGAATTGTGGTTTCAAAAAAAATTGTTAAAGTTGAGTTTAATGGGAATATAATCCAGCAAGATCTAACAATAATAATTAATTTAGACTTGATTGATTGATATTTTGTAGTATATAGATGCAATGAAGCACTTAAAAGTTAGTGGATCAGTCATTACAATTTGGAGGAACATATATGGTTTTTGATTTATAATTAATGTATCTAAACTAAAGTCAAAAGTGTATATAAGTCATCATTTATAGCTTGAATTAACAAATTAGTGGAAGATGGACATATATATAACCAAGTGAGCGATCAAAAATATCATAAAACTAGACTTTTCTAAGAAAGAGACACATTCAAATGCATGATGGCCAAATTAAAGAAGTAATTCATGAACTAATTGCGTGGCGTTTATTGCATATTTGAAATATCTTATTCAACTTTTTGTCCTCAAATGATTAAATTTGATGTCAATATCATCATTTGTATGATTGGAAAAGCTGAGTTTAGTTAAACTAGCTATAATGATGATTAAGCCTTCACTTTACATGATTAATTGAAGTGCTTAACTTTTAGACCAAGATCGAACCCGAACGTGTAAAGAGACGTCAAGTCAATATAAAAAAATTTAAGATAGTCTTAGTTATACTTAATTGGTAATATTGGTTCAAAAACGTAAGTAATAGTAATACTATTGCTTTAAAGCCTATTGTACAAGTCATGATTAAGTTCGCTATTCTAATTCCTAGCTTAATGCGGAAAATGATGCAATGAAAATCAAAGTCATATTGGGTGATGTAGCGTATTGGCTTGGGTAAAAATAAGTGTGACTTTGAAATGTGCGCACACATATTTCCTTGTGCATAACACGCGAGTCTCTTTTGAAATTAATGTGAGACCCACTTATTGTCAGGATTCATTTTATAAAATTCCCGACATTTTCTAATTAACTTAATCTCTAGAATAAATCCATTATGATCTCAATTATCTAGAGTCCTCGAGTATGTGCCAACCAATTGGGTATTGGCCTATTGGTTGGTATGGTGTTTGAGAGTTAAAGACCATGGGTTCAAACATTGATGAAAGCAATTGTTTCTTTCTTATCATAAGAAAAAAGTCCTCGAGTATGTGACATCCTTGAGTCATATTTAAAATCATAATCTCCAAATGTGGAGCAATTTATGAAATCATTCTATTAAGATTTTTCATATTTTATAGAAATTTTGACAGAGTTTCCCTTAAAAGTAGAGCTAGAAAAAATTAAAACCTAATAAATAACAGTGAAAGAAAGCCTATAAGAACTCACATCTCCACAATATATAACAATTAAATAATTGTCAAAAAGAGCTCAAAAAAGTCTTAACTATGATTCAATTTCACAAGTTAAAACTTTAAAACCTAATTCAAGTTACAACAGCTCCACTCTCAATAGTTAAAAAAAAATGAACTCAATAGCCAATTCAAAACATCTCAAACTATTTATTATTGTATCTCTAAAATATTACTTATGATCTACTCTCATCCCAAATCTCATAAACACAATACTTAACAAAAACAATATGAGATAAAAAAAAGTCAAAGAAAATCACCAATAGATTTATACGGTTGTTCTTTTCTTATTTCTACACCGTACATATACCTACATCATCGAAAACAACTTGATGATGTCAAGCAAGTAAATTCCTACATTAACATGAACTCTGCAAATGTTAGTCTGATACAGGGAGACATTTAATTGAATTTCCAATTAAAACAACAAATATGTACAACAATGTGAATCTCTTATTTTATTCCCTAACTATATATGAACGTCGACTTCCAAATATAGTACAAAAATAATACTAAAAGTTTGAATGCATGCTCCCCAAAATCGACATTGTCCGCCTTAAAATTTTGCTCGCATATAGTCTGTTTCACCTATACGAAATACCTAGTCTCGACTAGATTTACTCGCACTTAGTCTGCTTCACCTGGCATAAGACATTATCGAAACCGAGCATGGCAACTCTATCCGTAAGATATATATGCATGACCAATTGATAAGTCTATATTTATGTATTATTTAGTTTAGTGTTTAGTATGATTTTGGACTTTAATTCTCTGTTTTATAATGATAATCTCTCATTTGTGTCATTTATAGGCTTTGAGGACCAAAAGCGATGAATCAGAGTAAAATTGGAAGAATCAGACGTAAGGGACACATTTTGCATTTCATGCCGCCATTCTACGCCGCCTACATGGACCTCACGACATGATTGGACAGAGATTTACGCAACCACTCATGTCATGGAGTCCATGCTCACAACATGACTCGCGAGCTTCGAACGAGAAATTGGGAATTTCAACCAGATTTTTAGATTTGGGATCGATTTTTAGGTTTCATATAAATAGGAACTCAATATTTATATTGTTCTCAACCTTTGTTTACAAAAGAACTTGAAAAACTTGTGTTTAATCATATTATGTCCGACTGAACTCCATCAATCTAGACTATAGGTGGATCAAATAACTCTTTTGGCAGCAAACTTTATGTGAGATCAATTTTATTTCAATTCCATTGTTTTTTTTGGTATTCTATTCCTTTTGGTATTATTTGATTGCTAAGGTTTAGTTTTGATACATTGTGAAGGGCCCTTGCATGTGTCTAGGTGGAAACCTATTGCCAGTGAGGTGATTGCATATATAATCGTGCGAGAAAACTCACAAACGTAGCGCTTAACCATACCGGTTGATTCGAATCTTTCGAGATCGGTCAAATACCTTAGGGATCTAGGCTAAATCAGACAAACTAGTGATCCGGTTGTATAAGTTTAGTGTTTTCCTAAAACCTAAAGCGGTCATAGAGTTAAACCCAAGGCGCGTGAGTCTAAGGTTATGCAATTGATTAGAGTAAGAGTCAACTATTATTCATTAACTATCGAATGAAATGAGGAACTGGGCGCACGCATGGTTCTATAGCTACTCTAGGATACCTTTGAATTGTTGCATTCATATAGATCGACGATCAACGAGTTTGTGATATGATGAATGAGTATGTTTGAGAAGTCAAAAGTCTAGACTACCTTTCTAACTATTTTTGTTATAAAGTATTTTCAAAATCTTGTTTTCCGTAAGTTCTCTTGAAAAACCATTTTCAAAAACCCCCGAATTCTATTTTTGTTTACAAGTCTAAGTCAAAATACTTATTTTTTGTGGATCCACCTCGTGCTTACCATTGTTGTAGTTTTTTGGTATTTGGTAATCTTTTCGAGATTATATTTTGACGTATTTGACACGCGTCACCAATTGAAATGTAAAATGCAATGCAGACAAAATTACAAGATGCAGGTACAATGATAAATCAATAATTAGTAAAGGTAATTGTATGGTTTAATTGTAACCAACTAACTTTGAGCTAAATTTTTGGGATTCCCAAAGCGTCGAATCACGTTGAAAGTGGCTCCAATAGCTTCCCTACATACTCAATTCTAATAGGGTCGAGGTTCAAGTGAAACCAAATCATGAAACCTCACGAAAGTTGTGACCAAAGTGCGCTCAAAAACTATTTCTATAAATAATAATTTATAACAATTTCAACTAGCTTTTAACTAGCTACCTTGAGGTAAGGTTTAACCTTGAAAACCTCAAGATTTGTAATATTGACTAAAGAGGAAGTTGTAGAACCGACTTACTACTTTATATAAACTCCAAGAACACTCAAATCAAATCACAAATGGAGAAGTTATGAATTTCCCAATATAACATGTGGATAAGGCAAACTGAATTAATTTTGAACTATCAAATCTTCTCTAAATCGAGATTTTTCACAATTAAATTCTCAAACTCAACACCATAAATAAGAAAATCACTCAATACCAATTTCAAGATATTTCTACAGCTCGTGGAGTCAATTTGGATAAAAATCAATAATCAATTCATCCAAAATCTCAATGTACGCCAAGTTCAACTATAAAACATCTTCGAAATAGTTCTCAACTGAATCGCATTAACTCAATTCATCGAAACCCTAACCCAAGTCAGTAGGATTTATTCCAAATTAGCACAAATCAACCCAATACACTAATTTACAAAAATTTCTATCAATTCCCATCAAAACGCCGCAAGAGAAGTCGAGAAATCGCTAGAATTCAAATTTAATTAATGAGAGAAATGTCGAGATTAGGAGTTTACCAAATTTTGGATCAAATCTCTTGTTTCAATCGCAGAAAATTGGCTTAAACTGACTATCTTGCGACGTTCTACTAATTCAGAGAGAGAAATCGAAAGAAAATCGGACGTACAAAGATCCAAGAGCGAAAAATCAAGTTGAGAGGGTTTTGAGGAATTATTAAAAACGTAAATGTTGTTTTGGTTTTTTTCTTTGTTATATATATCTATGCTTGGGGCATGTGCCCTAGGTCAATCTACAAACATTATTTATCTTATAATTTTAGTTAATAAAATTGGGGTTTTCAATTGTTGTTTTATTATAAGTGATTACATGTTTACCTTATAATAAGATTCATGGGTATTTGTTGAAAATATTATAAATGTCCCTAGTCGGTCATTATACTAGAACTATAATGAATTAAGACTAGTGTGAATTTTGATTGATGGTCATGTAATGATCATGCGTATAAGGATACGAATCGAGATCATGAGTACTTGTTAGGGAACAAGATACTGGACCGCTATGAGAACACCACGTGGATTAAGTCACAGGTGTGACTCATGATAGCTATATCATTTAGTCCTTCGACTTGAGATTACCATAGATTTCAATATTATGAGCTTGATAATTTGACACAATCAAACATATATTTAACCGGACGATTATAAAGATTGTTATTGGTTACCATGTAAATAATATGTGAATGTACGTAATCAAGATAGAATTTGTCCCTCTCGTATAGAGAGAGATATCAGTGGATCCCTCATTATGTTAGACTGTTAAATGGCCAAGTTCAAGTGAATTGATATGATCAATGTCACTTGAATATTTTCAGTCTACCTAAAGATCGAGACTAGTACGATTGAACATTAAGGGTGACTTTTCATGCCTTATGTTTAATCAAAGGATATCATACGACAAAATGATATGATACATGTTATTCATTAGATTGTATCGATTTTGATATTCATGCTACTTAGGTAGTCATAATGTCTTGCTAGAGACCGCTTATGACTTGTGTACTAAAATGATTTTTGGTTAATTACCAACGTCGCATAAACCTATTAAGTCGCACATAAAGAATAGCTTTGTGCAATTTCAATTTGTCAATAATAATGAATTTTATATGATAAAATTCATGACATAAAAGCACTTACAATTTGTTATATGATAACTTATTAATAGGGGCGTTTGCATAATTTGCTTAAATTGCATAAATACAATAGTTGTATTACGAATAGATTTTTCAAGTGAGCTTATCTACACATAAATAGAGGTTGAAACCCTAAAAACATATAAGATTTTGCGTTTTTACTAATTTCAAGTTCTCTAGATTTTGGGAGAGAAAGAAAAACGTTTTCAATCTCTTTTGGGGCTAGTATTTCAAATTGTGGTCACTGTTCGTATGTTGATTTCAGATAAAAGACGCGCACTTGAACATCTTGGATATCGATCAATCGGAGAAGTAAATCACGGATTAAGGTATGGTTTACTTTCGTATATCAAGTTTAATGAAACTTATTTTCGATCCTATTAGGGTTTTTCAAAAAAATTGTTTTGCATTTTCTGCTGCGTATTATGAAACCCCATAACCCAACATATATACCCTATGTTGATTGTTTCATAAGCTTACAACAACAACAACAACAACAACAATAACTAGGCTTGTATGTGGGGCAGGGCAGGGCAGGGCGGAGCGGAGATCGTAATTACCGTCTATGTCCCCGCGGGTGCGGGGTGGGGATTTGTTCCCACAAATTCCCGGCGGAGCGAACTTTGCCGCCCCACCCCGCGAGGATCCTTGCAGGCGGGAAATCTCCACGGTATCCCATCAATTTTGTAAGAAATATCTATTTTGATCTTCATTCATTGGTCATTTTGGAACTTAAGTACTATTTTCTCAATTTTTTTAAGAAACTATTTTTCTCAAATTGAAGGATTAATGTGGATTTGTTTTGTTGATTGAGTTACAAGTTATCATACTCAATTAAATACATAAGATTTCCAAATCTTGTATGGCAAATATATTTCAATGATGCACTAAATATAATTTTATATATCTGTATCATATAACATATATATTATAGAATTAATTTAATGGTAAAAATAAATTTTATTATTGGAGATCTTGAGTTTTATTCCATATATTACATATGTTTTAAGTAAAAAAGTTATATAATTTTTTTGTAAAAATATAGAAAATGGAGAATTTTATGCAAATGATGCGGGGCGGGGAATCCCCGCGGGGCGAGAACAATTAATGTCCCCGCCTTGCCCCGTATCCTGCCCCGCGGGGAGCAAAAAATGAAGATTCCTTGCCCCATCGAAGAGGGGCACCGCGGGGAACGGAGATTCTCCGCCCCACTTGCAACCCTAACAACAACATAGCCTCAGTCCCAAATTAATTGGGGAGTGTTTGATCCATTTCATGAAGAGTGACAAAAGTTTTATGTTGGCTGTCAACCTATCAAAACTCTCCTCCATTTTTCAAGAATGGAAAATGGGCTTGGGGCTTCCCTCTCCCACTTTTTAAGTATGAAAAATGGGTTTGGGACCTCCCTTACCTATTTTTCGTATGAAAAATAAGCGATAGAGTCCTCTTTTATTCGGACTTGGGACTGACTATGTAGTGCACATAGTGTTCTGCATAAGTGGAGTTTTGCTTCATCAACTTAATTTCTTTTTATTTATCAATTCTTAGAATTTTTATTTTGATGTGTTTTGAATTTTAGTACTTATTTTTTATCCAATTTTACACCAAATCGAGCTAAACTATCGACAAATTAGTCCAACTTCATAAAACGTTCATAACACTAATTTTAGTCACACCAAAACTGCAAAAACCTTAAATTTATCTATAACATACTAGGATCTTATAGGCCAATCTTCTTGCTATAATTAACCGAACTTGCACCAATTTGGACCCATTCTTAACTTCGACCACCGCCTATAGACACGTAACTCGAGACAAAGTCTCGCACCAATTTTATTCTCATTTTAGACCACCGCCAATCCCGATTTGCATGCAAACTGAAGCAAAAAGCCATACTTGATTTACTAGTTTTCGAGCAATTAAGAATATTTACTTTCATTCATACTCTTCTGACACGCACTTGCAATCCTGATTATGACAAAAATTGAAGATATACCTCAACATACTCCGATAGCCTTAGACAACACTATACGACCTCAATTCACTATGACTTCACGATGAAATACCATATATTACACACACTGGGCATTCATTAATGAAAAATAACATTGACATAGTGATTTCCTTTTTCACCAATTCGAATCTTAATCAACAACACGTGTCATTATTGAGACTCATTAATCTCGTAATTTGATCCTAATGCGGGTTTATTGAGACCACATATTTCACACTTATTTTGTTTTAAAATGTAAAATTTTACTTATGCATAGAATAAAGATTATGAGAAATGCTACATTAATCCAATTTCTAACCCCCTCTGTGCATTATGTTTTTTTTTTCAAAGCATTCTATGCATTATGTTGATTTCGCCTTATTACATCAATAAATTTGAAATCATTTTTACTACTTTTTATTTCAACATTGAAAAATGATTGAATAGCACCTTTGACAACATAAGACACCCCTTACTAATTGTGTTATGCATCTTGAGAAGCTTGCATATCGAGGTAAACATGGACGATCAATGTGAAGGGCATTGTGTTTTGTTGTCCACTTATTCACATTTTTTAAAAAGTTTTTATATTTTAATATTAAAAGTCAAAAAATAGTACAAATGATTCGAAATTCAGTAATGCAATGAGGCGAAATCACCAAAGTGTATAAAGTGAGTTTGAAATTGGGTTATTAATATATAACATTTCTAAGAGATTATTTACCAGCATTAGATTTATATTTGTTGGATCTTTTAATCGAGCGTGACAATATATTGTTTTACACAGACTACTGATCATCTATCATCATTCTCTTTTATACAACCAAACTTAAAACTTTGACAAAAAAATAACAAACTTAAAACTAGTATGTAATAATTGGGTACTCGTTTTGGCCGCATGAAATGGGCAACAACTTATTATTGTCTTTGATTTGCGCATTGATGTTTGTGCGCATACAAATTAATTAACAAACGAGTAACCCAATCAAGTAGGTGACCGAATAGTTTGATATGGTATTGTTTGATGTTTGTGCATTGATGTTTTGGACACCTACTTTTTTTGCCCCTATAGAACTGGAACTCCCACCCACTTTCAACAATACCACATACCAAACTATTAGGCCATCCACTTAATTGATATTTATCGTGTTATTATTATTACATAAATTTTGTAAATGTTACAATGACACTTCAAAGTCATGCCCAAAGTCACATTGGATGATGTGACATGCGGACCCAATATGAAAATGGGTGAGTCACGTGACTTTGGGGTGTGCGCATATAATCCCCGCGCATAACATGCAGGGTGTATAAATGAGACACGTACACAAACGGCTCCCAAAGACTTGGTCTCGCACACCACGTCACTCGGTGTGACTTTTGGTGTGACCTTGGAGTGTCATTGTAGTATTTTCCCTTTTAAGCCAGTTTGATTGGACAGAAAAGGAAAACATTCCAAAGAAAATAGTAAATTCCATGAAAAAAATGACATTTTGTTGCATTTGATTCTCGCGATTGTCGTTTTCCAAATTAAAACCTATATATTTATTTCTTATTTGTTATGGTGAGCCAATTAAGTTTTCTTTTGAAAAAAATAAGTTTTCATAATAAGACGCATATACCATTTGAGGGACGCCATGCTATGGCAGTCGCTCTCGGTATACTCTTGATCTACTACAGTTTGCTTACTAGCTTAAGCATAAGAGTGGGGGTGGCTAGAGCTGACACCCACCGCACCCACCGCTTTCTAAAGGCCTTTTAGGTATTTATTAGGCCTTTAGGTATTTATTGTTTATTGCGAGTCAAGTCGAGCTCTCTGAGTACAAAACGGTCACACATTCTACGCTTTTTCTAAGTTAAATCCGATTAAACCACTTTTTATAGTCATCGACATTTTTAGTTTTTAAATGTGTATCTAATGATTGTGTGCTACTGTCAGCCCCCCAATAGCATGACCCGAGTAGGCTGGGTTGGGCAGCGAGAAACCTAGCAAATAGCCGAGTTCCGGAGGGCTCGGATGGTTCCATGAGGTTTGGTCGCGAGATAACATGCGGAACAGCGCATAGGCGTGAAGGAGGTCGCACCTTGGCGCGCGCCTAGGCACGGTGCTGGGCGCAGGCACGGGCAAACCTTGGCAGGTTCCTTGGCGCAGGCATGGGCAAGTTCCTTAGGCACAAGCAAGGTCGCGCCTTGGCAAGTTCCTTGGGCACGAGCAAGGCAGATTCCTTGGGCACGAGTAAGGCAGATTCCTTCGCCTTGGCACGAGCAAGGTCGCGCCTTGGCCAGTTCCTTGGGCACGAGTAAGGTGATACCTTGGCGGATTACTTTGGCACGAGCAAGGTCATGCCTTGGCACGAGCAAGGCCGCGCCTTGGCACGGGCAAGGCATACCTTGGCAAGGGTTGACAAATCTTGACTTGGCGTTGACCAAGTCAAAGTACGCTTGGTCTCATTTCTTGATGTTTCCTATTGGTGCTGAGGAAACGGCTTAACATCTACTATAAGGAGAGGTGGTCTCTCCTAGGGACGGCATGGGCAAAGGAGCAAGGAAGACCCTCGAGCATGCCTTGGGCACCATGCCAAGGCAAGACCCACGGACCATGGTCTGAGCCACCCCGAGCCGGTGGGACTCGACCGATCCCCGGCTAGCACCCAGGGTGCGTGGGCACGGCCAGGCACCACTAAGCAGTCCCTGTCCCTAAGAGAAGCATGGACCAAGTCCCTTGAGGCGTGGATGGACCGAGTCAAGGCGGTTCTAGGCGGTTGGGTAACTACCTTGGTCATGGCCATTGGCATGACCAAGACACGTCCAAGAATGTCCCGAATACATGGAGCAGGTGCTAATTGACCAAGCAGTTGAGGCGGTTATGGCACCAAGTGGCAGCAAGGGAACAAGGCAGTTGGGTAACTGCCTTGACCACAAAGGAGTGGGGTTTTACCTAGTCTATTAATCGATGTAATCAGGACAAGTGTCCTAGACGGTTATGTAACTACTTATTGGCTTATCTATAAAGTCATGGGCTCTAGGCTTGGGGAAGCATATAGTACCAGTGTTGTATTCCCATTGAGAGCTAGTAAAACGTTTCCTTGTTGCCATTGTTTGCTGTTTATTTACTTTGATTATTGGTAGTGCTGAACTAAGGTGGCCCTTAGGCACCACGGGTTGGGTTGAGCGAGAAAAATCTCCTTAGGGTAAACCCCTCACTTAACGGCCCCGTGACAATTGGTATCAAAGCCCCGTTTCGGAGACGATGGCGACTCGAGCAGCAAGTGATCTTCAATGTCTGCACAGCCCATTGAAGGCCTAGAGATGTTGGTGGCTTCCTTGGTGACTAGAGGAGAGTCACAAGAGGCCATGATAGCTAAGTGGGAATCCAAATTCGAGGAGCTGGTAGCGGATGTACGTTCTGCGGGAGAACTCACCACAGAAACAGTCGCGATAATGGCTTTGGAGGTGAGCCTACTTAAGCGAGCCGTTGGTGGAACCTCGGAGGTTGCAGTTACGGTAAAGCCTAGAACTAAGGTTCCGGAACCAAAGAAATTCTCAGGCAAGCGGAGCGCGAAGGAGCTTGAGAATTTCCTTTGGGACATGGAGCAATACTTTGCTACTGCTCGAACGAGAGGAGAATCAAAAGGTCATTTTGACCTCCATGTACCTAGAAGGCGATGCTAAAATCTGGTGGAGAACCAGAGTGGACGATGATGCGGCTGCGGGTGGACCCAAGATCGTGGATTGGGAGGTGCTAAAGAGGGAGTTGAAGGATCAATTCCTTCCTACCAATGTTGTTTGGCAAGCGCGGGATGCCTTGCGCAAGCTCAAACATACGGGATCAGTTCGAGACTACGTTAAAGAGCTTTCCTCTCTCTTGCTGGACATCAAAAACATGTTAGAAGAGGACAAACTCTTTAACTTCACTATTGGATTGCAGTCATGGACTCAATCCGATCTAAGGAGGCAAGGGGTGAAGGACTTGCCCGGGGTGATTCCGACAGCTGATAGTCTTGTGGACTTCAAGACTAGTTCTTCCACAAGCGAGGAAAGAACAAAAGAAGAAGCCGTTCAAGGACCACTACAAGAAGGGCGAGAAGAAGCCCTTCCCTCCTAAGCAGACGAGCTCGAAGCCAGCCCCGAGAGTAGACGCAAAGCCCTCATCAAGTTCCTTACACAAGGGCTGCTTCATTTGCAATGGCCCTCACGGGGCACGGGACTGCCCAAAGAAGGAGAAAATCTCGGCCTTGATCGCGGAAGATGATGGCCAGCCTCGGATGAACCCACTACAACTGTTGAATGTCATTCAACAAGCTAAGACAAGTCCCTCGGAGGGGCTGATGTACGTTGATGCGGAGGTGAATCAGAAACGAGTCTTGGCTATGGTGGATTCGGGAGCAACACACTCATTTGTGGCGGACCACATGGTGGAGAAGCTGGGATTGGATCTTGTTGAGAATTCCAGTCGAATGAAAGCCGTAAATTATGAAGCAAAGCGAATTCAAGGTATGGCATCTAATGTGAATCTTAAGGTTGGATATTGGGAGGGAAAGATCAACCTCATGGCAGTTCCCTTGGATGATTTTGATGTCATCCTAGGGAATGACTTTCTACATTTGGGGAGCATTGCCTTGATGCCTTTCTTGAGGGGATTGTTTGTGATGAACAAGTCTCATCCTTGTTTTGTTCCTGCGGCTAACATAATTTCAGGGAAAGAAAGTGCAAAGCTGTCCCATCTTTCAGCCATCCAAGTGAAAGATGGACTAAGGAAGGGTGAACCAACATACCTTGCGACCTTGGTGGAGACTAAGGCAGGCACGACAGCAAAAGTCCCTAATGTAGTTGCTGAGGTACTGGAGCACTTCAGTGATGTAATGCCGGCGGAGTTGCCGAAATAATTACCCCCACAAAGGGTAATTGACCACGAGATTGAGCTGATCCCTGGCTCAAAAGCCCCAACACAAGCCCCTTACAGAATGGCTTCAAAGGAGTTGGAGGAGCTGAGGAAGCAGTTGCAGGAGTTGTTGGAGGCTGGATTTATTCAGCCATCCAAGGCACCCTATGGAGCACCAGTCCTGTTCCAGCGGAAGCACGATGGTTCTCTTCGGATGTGCGTGGATTACAGGGCACTGAACAAGCTGACAGTGAAGAACAAATACCATATTCCGTTGGTGGCGGACTTGTTCGATCGGCTATCCGGTGCAGCTTACTTCACAAAATTGGACTTGAGGTCGGGGTACTACCAAGTCCGAATTGCAGCTGGAGATGTCCCTAAGACGGCCATGGTGACTAGGTATGGATCATTTGAATACTTAGTCATGCCATTTGGCTTGACAAATGCCCCTGCTACATTCTCTAAATTAATGAACGATGTACTGAGGGAGTTCATCGATCGGTTTGTGCTAGTTTATCTTGACGATATTGTAATTTATAGTCAGAACCTCGAAGATCATGTGGATCACTTACGGATGGTTCTTACTACTTTGAGGGCTAACCATTTGTATGTAAAGAGGAGAAATGTGAGTTTGATGCGCAAACGATCTCTTTCCTTGGTCATGTTGTAGGCCAGGGCAAATTACAGATGGACCCAGAGAAGTGCGGGCGATCATGGAGTGGCCAAACCCCACGAAGGTCCAGGAGTTGCGGTCATTCCTGGGTTTGGCGAACTACTATCGGCGGTTAGTGGAAGGCTACTCAAGGAGAGTAGCACCGCTGAAAGATCTATTGAAGAAGGATCGAGCTTGGGCATGGACGGATCGATGCAACCAAGCTATGGCGGAGCTGAGGCAGGTCATTGCCTCTGAACCAATTTGGGCTGCCCAATTTTGACCTACCTTTCGAAGTTCACACGGACGCATCAGATAGAGCATTGGGGGCGGTACTTATCCAGGAGGGACACCCCATTGCCTTCAAAAGCAGGAAGCTAAAGGAAGTAGAGCAGAGGTACCTGGCTCACGAGAAAGAGATGCTGGCCGTGATCCATGCTCTCCATCTTTGGAGGCATTATCTGCTGGGAACTAGTTTTGTGGTGCGGACAGACAAATGCAGCGATCACCTACTTCATGAGTCAGAAAAAGCTCAATCAGAAGCAGGCGAGGTGGCTAGATTTCCTAGCACAGTTCGATGTTCAATTCGAACATAAGCCGGAAGGCTTAACTCAGTCCCAAATGCTCTTAGTCGCAAGGTGGAAGCTGAGATGGTGGCAGCAGTAGTGAGGCTGGAAAGTGAATTCCTGCCTCGCATCAAGGAGGAGACGAGCAAATACCATGTTTGTTCGAAGATGCTAAAACAAGTGGCTGAGGGGGTCACTCGGAGGTTTTGGTACGATGATGGAGTCCTTTATGCAAAAGGGGGACGTCCATATGTGTCTAGTACTGGCGGACTAAGGCGACAACTTCTGAAGGAGACACATGATGCTCGGTGGGCTGGGCATCCGGGCATGGAGCGCACTCATGCCCTCTTATCATGTTCGTTCTTCGGCTTACTAAGATGGAGGAGGACGTAGATCAGTATGTGCGGACTTGTCTTGTGTGCCAACAAGACAAGACAGAGAGAAGGAAGGCACCAGGGTTGCTGGAGCCTCTGCCTGTACTAGATAGACCCTTTTAGAGTATATCTATGGATTTCATTACTGGTCTTCCTAAGGTGTAGGGAATGACTAGCGTACTGGTGGTGGTGGATCGATTCTCGAAGTATACCACGTTCATAGCTGCTCCGAAGAATTGTGATGCTGACTTGACTGCGGAGTTGTTCCTGAAGCATGTGGCGAAATATTGGGGGATACCGAAGGACATTATCAGTGATCGAGACGCTTGGTTCACTGGAAGGTTTTGGGTTGCCCTATTCAATATGTTGGGCTCGGAGTTGAAGTTTTCCACAACAAACCATCCTCAAACGGATGGGCAGACAGAGAGAATCAATGCACTGCTGGAGGACTACCTGAGACACTATGTCAATGCAAGTCAGTCTAATTGGGTGGATTTACTTGATACACCCTAATTTTGCTACAATCTTCACAAAAGCTCGGCTATGGAGCTGAGTCCATTTGAGGTGGCAATGGGACAACAACCGGCTACTCCACATGAGGTAGCCAAATCAAAGTCGATGGGGTCGAGCCCATCGGCTTATCGCTTTGCGAGAAACAAGCAGGAGCTGAGAGAGGCAGCTCAAGACAGTTTGGCCAAAGCTGTCCGGAGGATAAAGAAGTATGTTGACCAGCATAGAAGACCCTTGGAGTTCCAGGAAGGGGACCTAGTCTTGTTGAAGCTTACTCCTCAGATATTGAAGAAGTTCAACAAGAAGGAGACGCACAAGGGCCTGATACAGTGATACGAATGACCATTTGAGGTGGTCAAGCGAGTTGGGAGGGTGGCTTATCGCCTAAAGCTACCAGAGAGGTTGAAGATACACCCTACATTCCATGTCAGCTATCTTAAACCTTTCCACTCATATGAGTCAGATCTAGGGAGGAGCACGACGAGACGGGCTCCACCCTTGGTACGAAAAGAGTTTGCAGGTGAAATCGAGCAGATTCTAAGCCACGAGACGCGTGGCCAAAGCAAGAATAGGCGAACTTTTTACTTAGTCAAGTGGGTTGATGTTGAGGAACCTACTTGGGAACGAGACACTACTCTATGGCAGTTTGAGAATGAGATAACAAACTACCAGAAGCGGCAGCAACCGAGCAGTTCGATGAGGGCATCGAACATTTCGGCGGGGGGATGTTTGTCAGCCCCCCAATAGCATGACCCGAGTAGGCTGGGCTGGGCAGCGAGAAACCTAGCAAATAGCCAAGTTCCGGATGGCTCGGATGGTTCCATGAGGTTTGGTCGCGGGATAACATGCGGAACAGTGCATAGGCGTGAAGGAGGTCGCGCCTTGGCGCGCGCCAGGCACCGTGCCTGGGCGCAGGCACGGGCAAACCTTGGCAGGTTCCTTGGCGCAGCACGGGCAAGTTCCTTAGGCACAAGCAAGGCCGCGCCTTGGCACGAACAAGGCCGAGCCTTCTCAAGTTCCTTGGGCACGAGCAAGGTAGATTCCTTGGGCACGAGTAAGGCCGCGCCTTGGCACGAGCAACGTCGCGCCTTGGCCAGTTCCTTGGGCACGAGTAAGGCGATACCTTGGCGGATTCCTTTGGCACGAGCAAGGTCAAGCCTTGGTACGACCAAGGCGCGCCTTGGCACAGGCAAGGCATACCTTGGCAAGGGTTGACAAATCTTGACTTGGGCGTTGACCAGGTCAAAGTACGCTTGGTCTCATTTCTTGATGTTTCCTATTGGAGCTGAGGAAACGACTTAACATCTACTATAAGGAGAGGTGGTCTCTCTTAGGGACGGCATGGGCACAGGAACAAGGAAGACCCTCGAGCATGCCTTGGGCACCATGCCAAGGCAAGACCCACGGACCATGGTCCGAGCCACCCCAAGCCGGTGGGACTCGACCGAGCCCCGGCTAGCACCCAGGGTGCCTGGGCACGGCCACGCACCACCGAGCAGTCCCTGTCCCTAAGAGAAGCATGGACCAAGTCCCTTGAGGCGTGGATGGACCGAGTCAAGGCGGTTCTAGGCGGTTGGGTAACTACCTTGGTCATGGCCATTGGCATGACCAAGGCACGTCCAAGAATGTCCCGAATACATGGAGCATGTGCTAATTGACCAAGCAGTTGAGGCGGTTATGGAACCAGGTGGCAGCAAGGGAACAAGGCAGTTGGGTAACTGCCTTGACCACAAAGGAGTTGGGTTTTACCTAGTCTATGAATCGATGTAATCAGGACAGGTGTCCTAGACGGTTATGTAACTACTTATTGGTTGATCTATAAAGCCATGGGCTCTAGGCTTGGGGAAGCATATAGTACCAGTGTTGTATTCCCATTGAGAGCTAGTAAAACGTTTCCTTGTTGCCATTGTTTGATGTTTATTTACTTTGATTGTTGGTAGTGCTGAACTAAGGTGGCCCTTAGGCACCACGGTTGGGTTGAGCGAGAAAAATTTCCTTAGGGTAAACCCCTCACTTAATGGCCCCGTGACAACTACCATATATCCCACCAAAAGAAAAAAGAAACTTACGCGCTTTAAGAGCGTTGTTCGAGAGGTAAGTTTAATTTTTCTAACACGTTAACTGACACATATTTCTTGAGTTCGAAGCCTATCCCACTTTATTTTTGATTATTTTTCCTGAGTTTTTTAATGGAAAATAATTAAGGGGAAAATTACGGTCGTACAATTAATTTCTTTTTTTAAATTAGTAAAATAGGTTAGCTTTTCTTTTTATTCGTTAAGGTATTTCGCCTTTTGAGAATGCATTAATAATGTGAAAAAACTACATCTACTACGAATAACACGAATGAAGCATTCAGAGAAGTCCACGTGGACTGTCATACAAACATGAATGGCGCATTTGGAGAATGCGCTATTCATGTAAATCATATGGATCAATCCATGTGATGTTTCCATGACACAGCCCACGCGGACTTCCAATTAGGCCATTACATGAATGGCGCATTCACCGAATGTGCCATTCATGCAATATATATTACTTATATATTTATATATAATATAATATATAATATATAATATATAATATATTTATATATTTATACATAATATAGGAAAATATTAGAATGTCACCCCAAGTAACACTCCTATACAATGGCGTGCGGGACCCATGTAAAAATGAATGTGCACAAAATAGTTTCTGGAGCATAACACGCGCGGTGTGTATCTCGAAGCGCGCATGACAACTTCCATAGATGCGGGCCTACACGCCACGTCTCCATCTACATCTACGGACATCGCCGAAATTGATACAGACCACCCTCATCTCCATCTACCACTACAAAAATATACCAGTATAGCGACGGGAAAACCCGTCACTATACTGGTACAACCCGTCGCTATTAGGGTTTAGCAACGAGAATAGCAACGGGTTCTCGTTGCTATTTTTTTTGGCGACGGATGTCAGAAATAGCGACGGGTACCCGTTGCTACTCCCGTCACCAACGCTTGTCGCCGTTTTGTGACACGTGGATCAGAGAATTCATTTTCTGCCACGTCACCAAATTTAACGACGAGACGTCGTCGCTAATCCCGTCGCTATTGATGTCCACGTGGCTTACCTGTCAACCACGTGGATAAGAATACCGACGGGAAGCCGTCGCTAATCCCGTCGTTATTTTGGAAATTTTTTTTAAAATAAATCGTTTAATTTCAAAATATATTTCAGAATTAGAATAAATAATTAATTAATTTCAGAATTATTTTTTGAAAACCGGTTTAATTAAAATAAAAATTCTGTTTTTTTAATTTTAAATTTTTTTTGATTTTAAAAAACCGTTTTTAATTAGAATAAATAATATAACAAAATTATTGTTTATAATTTGTTTATAGAAATAGATTTCAGAATTCATTTATATTAAAAATAATTTAAAACATTATAAATATTTTTTGAAATAAATGTTTATTTTATTAAAATTAATGCTAAAATTTATATAGTTAATTTAATAAAATATTTTAATTTTAAAATATTTTATTTTGTAAAATTAACAATTTTTTATTAGTTATTTGATGAAAACAATAATTGTCAAAGAATAAACAATATATACAAATTAAATTTAATAATTAAAATAAATGAAGAATAAATGAAATAAATATAAACAAAAAAAGTTTACAAGTATAGAAAATGTACATGTATAACTGCAAAATATGAAAGAAAGAAACCTAAAGTCTAAGTGTATACATCAAAGGACTCAATCATCGAGATCATCGTCGCTCTCTTAGTCGTCAGCAGGATGTGCTAGAGGTGCGAATGAGATCCCAACTCTATCCATCAGAGTCTGCTCCATGCGACCTAACCGTCCATGCATCTCTTGCAATTGGTCACCGTCGAGGGTTTTATAATAAATAACCCTTAGAAGACTTCTTGCATCTCTTTAATGTCCCCTCTGAGCTGCTCAATGGGCTCATCATTAGCAGACATGGGCCGAGAAGCTCCAGCTCCAACTCGTCTACGCCTTGACCTCGATGGTGTCCACCCTAATTCATATGTCCATCCTTTGTCGTCACGCTTCACGACAGACAAATACAACTCAGTCTCATCAATCAACATGTCAGGCTGCGACTGTGTGAGCTAGGTGCATCTGTTGCGTATTGTCGTCTGTATTAAGAAATTTAAACATTAACAAATCACATATATAAGTCATTCATACCTATAATTGATTGAACAAACAATTACTACAAAATTAATTTCTTAGGACAATCCACTCTACTCGGGAATCTAAGAAAGTAACACCGTCGTTATCCTTGGTGTGGAAGTACAAGCATAACTCCAAAGCAGTCGGGGTCGATGTAACTATATTCTCCTCCTATAAAACATTTTTAAGTAAGATTTACTTTGAGACATATTACATAATATATATGTATATATAAAAAAACTTAATTATTATAGCATAGTATGACCTACCAGTCTTTCTGCATGCTGATAGATGGATATAGAACCACCTGTATGGATAGCTACACCCGTACCGAGTACCCCTGTCTCCGTTCGCCGATTCTTGCTTGCTTGCTCTGACATTTTCTTGACTTCAAGGGTAGATCGCATTTTCTTATAATGCTCGAAGATCTCATTAGATACGTGGCACGACTTCTTATCCTTCAAGCACATTTTGCTTATGAAGTCGGCGTACCGTATCGATCTGTTTGTCGTACGCTTATCTAATAGCCCCATCATCCGTTGGATTCCTATTGAAAGACAGCTATGTACAAAAAATATTGTAATTTAGTCCATAAATCCTAAATAAAAAGATTCAACTTTGACTTAAAGACTTTTTTACCTTCTATTGATTCCAATATATGTCTCGAATGTGCTGGGGAACATGCTCCCATGAATACTCATCCTTGTGCAAGGAGTATTTGTATGCCCTCGTTATCTCCCGTGCAGCCCTGTTGGACGGGTGCAACTTGCGTCCACTAAATTGAAAATTTACGTTAGACTTTAATTTTACGTACATTAAAGAAACGTAGATATGCGTAAGTAAATTATGTAGACTTACTATCTATCATCTTTGACAACCAAGAATATTCGCCCCAGGCTTGGGTAGCAGTGTTGTCTTTAGCGGCCTAAACGCCTCGTTGTCGTCCCTTTGAGGCAGTGCTTAAAGACGGGTCACTAGAAGGAAGTGTCGAAGAATTAGGCGACTGTGAGGCATGTAAATCAGATGGGTCGGGCCGGACAATCGTCTGTGGGTCGTGCTGATACGTTGGAGATGCTGATCCCCCTGATGAAAAAGTCGGCCCGCCGTATAGCCGCGTGATAACTTGACAGGCGACGGGTGGTGTGGGTAGTGACGATAGGAGTGTGGAATACATCTGCATAGAGGTCGGGTTATCGGCAAATACATATGACAAAGACATGTCGTACTCTAAAGGGGGTGTGTTGAATGTAAATAAGAGGGGGTTGTCTGATGGAAGAAGAGGGCTTGGTGAGAGGGTGGAAATGGGTACGGATGATATAAGGGGGCCTACGGAGAGGGATGTTACTGAGGATGATGATGTTGGGGATTTTGCCCCTGACTAGACTCTAAAGCAACATCGTCAGGAGATCGGAAGTCTAAACGACCCGAATGGCGAGAACGGCTATCTCTGCTGCCATCGGACCGTCCACCGGAACATCCACCAGAACATCCATTGAATCTCTCACCGTGTAATGGACTGTATCATCTGCCTGACATGACTTTATTAAAAATAAATAAAACTAAGTTAGACACAGTTATATATAAATATTTTACATTTTAGATATTGCGTAACAAGACAACAAATATAAGATTATGTTACGTATTCTTTTACTTACGGGAAACTAATTATATCATGGTTCATTGTTACCGTTCCCATCATTCGATGAAAACTCGGAATTATCGGTATCATCTTCCTCGTCGACGTTTGACATGGGTGCCCCACTAGGATCAGCTAACGAAATTGCAATATTATTGTCAATATCAACCTCAGTATCATGCTCAAGTAACTGCTCTTGAAAAGCGTCTTCTTGGGTAGGTGCACTGTCAACGTTCTCAATTAAATTGTGTTCATCGATGAACTTCGGCTGAAGTTTGCACGTAACTTGCCAATTGTTCCGCGCACTTCTTACACTCGGGTAAGAAAGATAGTACATTTGACTATCTTTCATTACTAGTATAAAAGGCTCGTACTTATTCAGTCGCAAATTTCAATGTACGTCGATGAGTTTTAAGGAACGGTGAACTCTTGTCCCCACGTTTGGCGCAGGATCGAACCATTCACACTTGAACAACACGGTACATAAAGAACCATCGTATTCATTTTGTATCACTTCTTCCAATTGCTCATAGAAGTCGCTATCACATTCTGCGTAATTTGTGCCTATAACGCACGCCCCGCTACCACGAGCATCATTGTTTGCGCTATGTGATACAGTGTGAAACTTGTAGCCATTAACAAGGTACGCGTGATATATGGTGCAAAGTCGACTTGGGTCGTACGAAAGCATTAGAAGAGTTGGGTCTTGAATGTACAATGGCACATACATTCGAAACATTTTTGTATGATAAACTTCGTTTTCAATTATATTACAAAACAAGAAGAATTGTGTCAATATGAATTTATTAATGACTTACAAAATGTTGGAACCAAGTTGAGAATTGTTTCTCAAGATGTTGATCGATTGCGCTTTACGTGATATTCGACTATTTCGAACGCAACTCCGATATGTATTACAGGAGATTAAAGAAATGAAGAATTACGATTGAATAGAATAAGACTACACAAATGACATGAAAACTTTGTATTGTAGCGTATTTATGTATACCTCATGAAAGGAGCGACTTCGGGACAATTTAATAACACATAAGCTTGTGCGACGCTACACTCAGTATCTGTGAGATAACGCCTCTTTGATCTCCCAATGGCTCGACCTGGGTGGGTGAAGATTGAAAATGTATCATTAAAATTTTAACTTGGACCGACTCCATCATCATAATTGCGGTGCAGGCGATTGTGCAATGTGGAGACGTGTTCCTCAAAATAATATAAACAAAACGTTGTTGCCTCTTCTACTAAATAAGCATTACATATTAAGCCCTCAACCCTTACCTTATTCCTAACATTATTTTTCAAAAGTTTCAAACACCTATATTTATAGAGTTAAACTAGTTAAACATAAATTTTAATTAATTTTAATTGTATACAAGAAAATAAGAAAACAATAAGTATAATTTATTACCTCTCGAATAGATACATCCACCGAAATTGTACTGACCTTGTAAGGATAGCCTCGTGCATTAGATGGATAAGACGATGCTCCATTAAGTCGAAAAAACTTGGCGAAAAGATTTTTTCTAATTTACACAATATTTTAGAAATATTTTCATATGCAAAAGCCGTAGATTCGCAACATTTAATTTTATAGCTGTTAAATCTCTAAAGAAAATGTTAAACTCGCTTATTGCAATCCAAATTTCCTCCTCTAAGAGATCCTGAAATGCAATACGCATTAATCGTTGCATGAATACATGGCAATCGTGACTTTTCATTCCAAACATCTTCAACTTCTTAAAGTCTACACAACGGTCGATATTAGATGCGTAACCATAAGGGAAACGTAATTCCTTAATCCACTTACACAACACTTGTTTTCTCTGTTTGTCTAAAGCGTATCATGCTTTTGGATATTTCTTAGAAACTGGATCGTAATGTAGTTCTAGGCGATGATAAATTTCCTTTAAATCATCCATAGACTTTGCGTTATCTTTCGTCTTCCGTGGCACACTCATAATTATGTTGAAAATGTTGTCAAAGATAATTTTTTCGATATGCATTACATCTAGATTATGTCTTACAAGGTTCGTCTTCCAATACGACAAGTCCCACAATATGCTTCGTTTTCTCCAACCACTACTCTTCGAGACTTCGTTATTTATAGCATATGATCCCAATTCGGTAACCTTCATTAGCCCTAGTGCATCAATTTCAGCAAGATATCTTCACCCGATTTATCAGCTGGTGGCTTGCCTGACACAATTCTACCTTTACAAAAACTAAATTTGTCTTTTCTCTCATTCGAATACTGCGACAAGAAACGCCGACGAAAGTCAAACTAAGTCGTTTTACCGCCAAACCTCAATTGAAAGGCGTATGTATCATCGATACAATAAGAGCACGATGTCTTCCGTGCGTGCTCCATCCCGACATGCTGTAGGCTGAAAAGTCGCACACAATCCACATAAATGCGCCGCATATTTGAAAGTAGGTCTTAGTCGATACATCGTAAGTAAGCACTCCGACATACCATAAATCTAGCAATTTTTTCACCAACAGTTGGAGAAACACATCAATCTTTTTGTAACAGATTGGTTGGTCTAGGTAGGATCACTATCAAGAACATCACTTCTTTCTTCATACACATCGACGAAGGCAAGTTGTACGGGGTTAAAATCACCGACCACGAGGAGTACAGTTTGTCGGTCATTTCGAAAGGTTGGAAGCCATCAGTGCATAACCCAAGTCGAACGTTACGAACCTCCGAGCTGAAGCTAAGGTTCTTTTGACTGAAGTGGTTCCATGCAATGAAATCAGAGCAATGTTACATATGGTCCTCATCTCTAACGTTTTCTGCGTACCACTGCATGTGTTTCGATGTAGCTTTCGACGCGAACAAACGTTGTAAACGAGGCACCAAAGGAAAGTAAAGCATTATCTTGTGCGGGCATTTGTTGGAGTTAAACCTAACTTCCTCACAAAACTTGTTGGATGTAAGGTCAGAATCGGGCCCCCAATAAAGAATGCACAACTGAGGACAACAATCGATTCGCTCATACTGCAGACTCAGCCAGTACATTAAACTTTTACATATGTAAAAGCTATCTACCAAACAGTTGTCTCCGGTAAGATATCTTTACAGACTTGCAAAATTTCATCGAATGCTTGCTCCGAAATATGGTGATTCAACTTTATTGTCAACAAACATACCAATGCTAAGAGTTTTGTCATCTTCTCGCAACTCGGCCAAAGCAATTGATTCGCTGTGTCAATCATTTCGAATAAATTTTTCGCTTTAGGGTTCGACTCCTCCTCGCGGTTCCAATCGAAACTCGGCCCGCGTGGTCGTGTATCGTTTGATGATATGACGTCGGATATTCGTCCATTGGATCATCACCTTCATCGTCCATATCGTTTAATAATTCTTCCTTCCCATGCTCGATCCAACAATAATAATCGGGAACAAATCCTCGACTCACTAGATGAAGCTATACTGTGTTTACATCGTAGTATTTCTCGTTGCGACATTTTCGGCAAGAACATCGAATTTTCGCTTCGTTAAGAAAAGTGGTGCAGTGTTGCATGACAAATTTTATGAAGTCCTTTAGGCCAGCCATAAAATCCAATCGAGTGTAACCGCGTTCAGGGCGGTTGTACATCCAATTTCAAGACATAGACATCTCGAAAAACCTAAAGAGACCTAAAGAACCCTAATCAAACACACATGCACATCATATACATTTTAGTTGAATGTCAACCGTAATTAGTCGAATTGGTTGTATTTGAACATACTTTGCGTGATATTATTGTATATATTTTAGTCGAATGTCAACCATAATTAGTCCAATAGGTTGCAATATTTGCATATACTTTGCCTAATATATATTTTGTTACAAACGTTATTATAACTTATTATGATTTTATTTCAATATATAGCTACCATAATTATTAAATTTTAAATGTTTTATCTTGTTTCAATTTTTTTACTATCTATTTATTTTGCTTAACCTCTATGTTATATCAGCCCCCATTTAATTTAATGTTATTTTTAGCCCCCAATAAGTTAGTTCAGGTTCTAAGTACCCCCTTAATTATTAGTAAACTCACAATTGTACCCCTAATTTATATTTGCCCCTCTCTAAAGAAAGCTCTCTTTTCATCTTTGTGATTTTCAACCTCCAACCCATTGTTGCACATCAATTTTCTCCCCCTTAACTCAATTTGCTCCATATACATTCCAAAATTGATTATTTGATCCTTAAAATTAAGATTCAACAAAAATAAAAGAGTCTAATCATTCAAGAATATGAATCAAATCTCAACCAAATATTATAATTAAGATGTTGTGTTTGATGCGAATTGTTGAGTGTATGGATACAAAGAGATGAGAAGGGGCGTATTGTGACGACCCCAGTTCCACAACCCAAACTGGGCCCCGCCCGGCCTAGACTTACGTGGGCCCCGCCCGGTCCTAGACTTATGTGGACCCCGAGTCAATCCTCGCGACGTCAACGCAAGCCTAGTCAGCCTTCCTAACCATTTTTACATTTATAATGAGTTATTCAAATTTGTAAGTTATCAAAGTTTATGCGGAAACGAATTCAACTTAAACAAATCTAAACGACTCTAAACAAATCAGTTAGGACAACCTAGAGTGTGGAAACCTCGCATGACACTGTCAACATGTATAATAAACCGAGGAAAGAGAATTCATATCATATACATGTTCCAATGTATCTCACAAACCCATATACCCCATGTTATCAAAAACAATATGTATAAGTAATACAAAACCTGTAAAAGTAAGAGAGGGAAGGCCGCTCCAATGTCCTTACAGTAGATCTCCAAGTACTGGCCCTTTTCCCTTACTCGACGGCGGATCTGCACTCAGTCAAACACAAGAATGACGAGCCCGGGTAAGTAACGCCAGTAGGATACTAAATAGCATTTCGAAGTAAATAAAGCAGTCTATATTCAAGCAGATAGAAAGAAAGATATAAGGACGCATGAATCAATAAAGACTGTAAATAAATTAAATGCAATCGATACATGAGTGTCCAAAGATGCAAAACAGAGAGGCGCAAGTAGTCTCGACCAATAAGTCGTTAAGTCTTGGCAAACCCTCAAGACTTAGGCTCTAGAACTTGGTACACTCACAAGCCTTAAACCCATGAGATAGTGAGACTTCCAGGAACAACCACGCTAAGAACTCACATCCCGTCAAGAACTAATATCCAATGCAGTGCATCCCGAGGTTATGACCCTAAGATGTTACTTCAGCACGTCACTTCTCCCAAGGATCACCATTGACTCACTTGCCCTCGGACAACTCAATCACAGTTAGAATGGAATTTTCAAGGATAGATATCAAAGCAATGAACAACAATATTCAATAGCTTAAAATGAGATTACTGTACAATTTTCTAGCTGGTTTACTTACAACCAAACCAACCCAACGTTGGTTACGAAGCCTTACACAATGTTCCCCGAACTTTCACATACCTCAACAAGTCGTATTAAATCATGAATTCACATTTTAAGAGTTATAACTCTATTTGATCAATCGATCAATCAATATCATTCATTTTATTAACTAATTAATTCCATTCATTGGTCGTGGCCATTTACACAACTATTTTTAACCAATTTAAAAGTTGTACCAAGGTCCGAGCTTAGGTTCTATTTAAAGTAGGATATATAGGATTCTAAAACGTCCAACCTTAGTTCATTTGGATAACAAATACCCATTTAAAACATTACGCAAAGTTATTAAGTCGCAAATGTCATTATTGGACAAATTTGAATTATACTAACATGCTATGTTTTACATTGTTTTTCATTGATCAAACAAACTCCAATGGCCACAATCTTTATTGATCATCAAAGTAGGTTATACTAAGATTCAAATGAACCTATTCGCAAGTCAATCGGACCTCATTTGATGTCTCAAATCAATCCACCAACATGCCTAATCAAAATAGTAAAAAAATAACAGTGCAGTCCTACTTTTTAGCCTTCTTTCCGGCCTTTAAAACACTATCAAACCTTCTCCAAATCAAAACCTGATTTTCGGGGTTCAGTTTGATATATAAACACAAAAACTCATAAAAGATTTTGCTCAAGAACCTTTGTTTAATTGCTCAAATCATTACCCCGAAGTAGCTCAAAAATTGGACTATTCTACAATACTATTTTTTTATGCTACAAATTCAACTTCAATAGACCTACGAAACAATCTCAAAATCTCAAGCTCATTTTAAGAAACCTAATTTGATATATAAACATCAAAACCAATGTGTAAGTTCGATAAAAATCCAACGTTTAATCCCTCAAAATCATATCCCAACATGACACGAATCAATAACAACACTAATTTAGTGAATTCATTGAAATGATCAAGCTATGGACATGGAGTTACCTAGCTTGATGTTCTTGCAAGCTTGATCACCAAAGCTCCTCCTACCTCACTGAATTTCTCAATTGCTTATTCTCTTCTCTCAAGCCAAAACCCTTTCTTTTGCTCTCAATCGATGTGCATGATAATTGTGATAACAACCTTTACTTATGAGGTTTATTTGATAAAGTTGAACCTTGGCTCTTAATCTTTTGTGCACACGTATTTCGGGACATATCTAGTGGTCCACCTTCACACAATTATCACTCAAGTCATTCTTAAATGACTCTCATAGTTGACTACTTTAGTCTCTAGATTGCTCATTACGTGTTTCGATGCACATCATGTGGCCATTTAAATGCATACACTAACTTAGACCACTATTTGAAATTAAGACATGACCACATTAAAGCAACTAAAAATCATAGTTTGCTCAAAATGGAACTTACCCATAAGTCGCTACCTTGGTATCACGTCTATACGCAACTCGAGGTTTGTCTTCGCTCGTCTCGACACCGATTTGCCCCGCGTGTACCTTCGTCACACATTTTCAAACTTAATTAGTTTAGATTGTTTAATCTTTTGTATAATATAAATAATACAAGCATCAAACAAAAATAGCATACCTCGGTGTCGACTCGCGAGATTGGACATGCATATTACGACAAGTGGGTCCCACAAACGACCCTAAAATGACATGTGGCACGAGTTAGATTTTAGGGTCGTTTCAGTCTTCCCGACTAATTAGAATTTTATCCTCGAATTGAAACAAATAACAAGGAAAGAACTTATCGAAACTCAGAAGAGATAGGGAAAATACTCGCGCATGTATGACTCGAGCTCCCACGTCAACTCCTCATTTCCATGATGATGCCATCTGACAAGGACTGATGGGATCTTTTTGTTTCTCAAAATCTTCACCTTACGGTGCAAAATTTGAATAGGCTTCTCGTCATAAGTAATGTCCTCCCTCAAGTCTATCTTACTCAAATCTATTGTCGATCATTTGCCCTCTTTCGACCTATCTAGTCAAAGCATAGAAACTTGAAATACAGGGTGAATCCCAGATAACTGAGGTGGCAACTCCACCTCATATGCAATCTTGCCTATTCGTTTCTTTACTCTAAATGGACCAATGAACCTCGGTGCAAGCTTTCCTTTAATCTCAAATCTCTTGTGAACCTTCATCGAATAAACTTTCAGATACACATAGTTTCCGACATCATAATCTAACTTGTCGTGATACATGTCATAATACTTTTCTGCCTCTCATGCGCACCATTCAGCCTCAATCTGATCAGTCGTATCTTCTCTGTGTGATCTACTACAATCTCAGGCCCAATCACTGCCACATCATCAAGCTCCGCCCAACAAGATTGAGATCTACACGGTCTACCATAGAGTGCCTCAAACGGTGCCATACCAATACTGGCCTGATAACTGTTATTGTAGGAAAACTCACACAAATGAATATACTCTTTCCATGATCCACCATACTCTAACACACACATCCTCAACATGTCCTCGAGAACTCGAATCAGTCTCTCCGACTTTCCATCATTCTATGGATGATAGGCTATACTAAGGTCTAACCGTGTGCCGAACTGTGCCTGCATGCTCTGCCATATTCGAGACGTAAACTTTGGCCCTCTATCGATACAATCGATAACGAACGCCATGTAATCGTACAATTTCTCGTTAGTACAAACTCGCTAACCTATCAACCTGATGTGTAGTAGAGATCGGTAAAAAGTGCGCAGACTTCATCAATCTGTCCACAATCACCCATATATTGTCATGTCCGCGCTGAGACCGAGGTAAACCACTGACAAAATTCATGGCCATTTGCTCCCACTTCCACCGAGGAATAGGAAGTGGTTGTAATAACCCACCGGGTCTCCGATGCTCAGCTTTAACTAGCTGGCATACCTCACACGCTCGAACGTAATCAGAAACATCGGTCTTCATCCCAGGCCACTAGAAAAGACGACGCATGTCAGCATACATCTTGGTCTGACCCATATGAACCGTAAAACGAGAGCGGTGAGCCTCATCAAGTATTTCATCACGTAACTCAACCACTGATGGAATCCACAGTCGATTTCTAAATCTCAAGGACGAGTCTGTCGATTGACTCCAATTTGGATTATCCGGACTCTGAGCAAACTCCAAGAATCTCTGGTATTGCTCATCTACGTACTGAACCTCAAGTACACTCTGAATCGACACTGTCTGAGTCCTCATTTGCCCACAAATCAACACTCTAGTACTGGTCGGGATATCAACATAATACATTGACTCGATCACCTCAAGTAAACCATACTCGTGTGTCATGTGGCAAGTAACAATCTCTGAGTCTGCCCTTCTGCGGCTCAATGCGTCTGCAACAACATTGGTTTTCCCCGGGTGGTACTTCAATGAGAAATTATAGTCCTCGAGGAAATCAAGCTAACGCCTCTATCGCATATTCAACTCTTTCTGAGTGGAGAGGTATTTCAAACTCTTGTGGGCGGTAAACAATACAAACTTCTCTCCATAGAGATAATGTCGCCAAATCTTCAATGCAAAGACCACTACCGCTAACTTCAAGTCATGTGTAGGGTAGTTCTTCTCATGAATTTTCAGCTGACGGGAAGCGTAGGCAAACACCTTACCGTCCTGCATCAAAACACAGCCTAAACCGACCTTAGAAACATCGATGTTCACCTCAAAACCCTTCCCTGAATCAGGTAGTGCCAAAACTAGTGCGGTAGTCAATCTTTCCTTCAAAGTCCTGAAGGCTCGTTCACAGCTGTCGTTCCACTGAAAACTCGTTTCCTTCTTCGTCAATTGCGTCATTGGTGCCGCAATCTTCGATAAGGTTTGAACAAAATGCATGTAATAGCCTACTAACCCCAAGAAACTGTGGATATCTGTCACTGATCGCGGTGTAGGCCAATCTATCACGGTTTTGACCATAGCGTGGTCTACGGAAACTCTGCTAGCTCCGACGATGTGCCTAAGAAATTCGACCTCTGTAAGCCAAAATTCATACTTACTGAATTTTGCAGCAGCTTGTGCACCCTCAGAGTCTGCAAAATCATCTTGAGGTGCTTCTCGTGATCCTCACAAGTCCTGGAGTAGATAAGGATGTTGTCGATGAACACAATGATGAACCTATCCGAGTACTCTCTCAACACTCGATGCATGAGATCCATGAACATCGTTGGGGCGTTAGTCAACCCAAAAGGCATGACTATAAACTGATAATGCCCGTATCGAGTGCGAAAAGAGGTCTTCTCCCTGTCCTCTGCTCTAATCCTCACCGATGGTATCCAAATCTCAAATCAATCTTCGAGAACCATTGTGCTCCCGTCAGCTGGTCGAACAAATCGTCAATGCGAGGAAGTGGATATTTGTTTTTCATTGTCACCCTGTTGAGCTGTCTGTAATCAATGCATAATCTCATATTGCCATCTTTCTTCTTAACAAAAAAGACTAGCGCCCCAAAGTGACATGTTGAGGTGTATGAACCTTAACTTCAACAAATCATCAAGCTGTCTTCTCAGTTCCTTTAACTCCTTCGGAGTCATCCCGTACGACGTAATAGATATAGGTTTGGTCCTCGAAACCAAATCAATGATGAAGTAAACCTCCCTAGGCGGTCGTAATCCTGGTAACTCTGCAGAAAAACATTTGGGAACTGGAAAACAACAGGTACCTCCTCCAACCTAGTCTCGACCCTCTCCGTCGTACTCGAACACTAGCAAATGTCTCGACCTTTACGCTAGAAGCTACTCTGCCTCTAGTAATAGGTAAACTAGCCGAAGTCCCCTAAAAAATGAACTCGGGATGTCCGAGAATCTGAAACGTAACTCTCTTGTTGAAACAATGGATCTGTGCATGATAAGCACTCAACCAATCCATGCCCAACAATGCATCAAACTCTAGGAACTCCAACACTCTCAGGTTTGCTGGCAAAACATCTCTACCGAAAAATCGACACACAACACATTCGGGTATATCTTGTCCCAGCAGTTATGCTAAGGATCAAGGGTCTCTCGAGTCTAGTGGGTTTCAAACCCAACTCATCTACCATGCGACCGAAAATAAGACACCGTAGAACCAGAATCTAACATAGTATTCATAAAACGACTGCAAATATAAATCATACCCTCAATCAGGTTACGGGTAGCAGCCGAATCTGGCGCGCCAACAGCATGAACATGCTTTCGGCTCTGATGTGGCTGCCCTCTGCTCAGTCGTGGGCACGAACTGACGAAGTGACCTGGCTGTCCACACTCCCAACAAATACATTGAGATGCCGATCCAGATGGAACACTATCCCCGTCCATACCTCTGCCCCTGACCACTGCCTCTGCCCCTACCATTGCCACGCCCTCAGTCATCTGATATTACTGTCGCTGAGGACATGACGGTGCTGACTGCTGTGGTGTGCTGACATAACTCTGGACTGGAGCAGATGGTATTGGCGCAATACGCATTGTATATGGTGGAGATGCAACATATCCTACACTCTGAGCTCGATCTTTCATCCTCCACTGTCTCGGTCTCTTCCTCCTTCTCTCACCTCTAGGTCTGACATCTGACTGCGATGGTGGTGGAGCCGTGACTATTATACTGGTGCGCGTGCTCAAAAAGGTCTCACTGGCCATACTCCTCTCGTAGGCCTCGTGTAACATCCTTGGAGTTGTGGTCACCACCATAGACCCGATCTCACTCAACAGGCCATTCATGAAATAGTAGGCCCGATCAGTGTCTGTATCAGCTATGCTCCCGACATAGTCCATCAATCGTAAGTACCAGCCCATATATTGCATCACTGTCTCGCCAGTAGCCTGTCGAATATTCTGAAACTCGGCCATCTTCATGTTCCTTACCGCATGAGGGAAATACTTCTGGTTGAACCTCTCCTTGAACTCAGTCCAGTCCTTGGGCTTCCCCTGCGTAGCCAACAAGCTACGCCACCAAACATCAGCCTCTCCGAACAATGAAAATGATGAGATGTTCGACCTCATATGATCTGGTGTGGCCAAGACATCGTAAATCTTCTCATGACTACTCATGAACTTCTCTGCTGCTCCGAGACCCATACCCCCATAAAACTTCTCTGGGTGATGTCTTTCGAACTTCTGAGACTGTCTCGCCTCAGCAGTTGTCTGAGTACTCGCATCTGTGGGCGTACTCGGCGTATCCTCTGTTGGCGTATCAGATGTAAGTAGTACTCTCTCAACCTGAACTTGAACTCCCTTATCAATCATAGGTCCAGTCGGTGTTGTAAGAGTCGTAACAGTGGCCTATACTGTAAGCGCACTCCCGCCCTTGGAAGCTGGTGCTACAGCTGCAGACGAATAAGGCAATGGTGTAGCATGTGCCTTCCACAGTCGAAGAATCTTCTGAAGTTGCTGGCCATGTGAAGTGACCAGCTGGGACATCTCATCCAGCCTCTCATGAACGTCACCCGAACCGGTATCACTGATCTCGGGCTAATCGGCCATCGCAATCTACAAAGAATGTGATTTCTCGATCAGGACATAGCTATCGATAGCACTAATATACTACACATTAAATAGCTCATATAGTCCAATTTTAATTCCCCCAACTCTCTTCACTTCCCAACTAAGACTTAAGTCGGGATCATAGGGTTCTACTCTAAGTTCCAACCTTATCCTATGTGTCTTATGTTGATTGTGGGTTGTTACCTTAGGCTCTGATACCAACAATGACGGCCCCAATTCCACAATCCAAACTGGGCCCCGCCCGACCTAGACTTACGTGGACCCCGAGTCAATCATCGCGACGTCAACGCAAGCCTAGTCAGCCTTACTAACCATTTTTACATTTATAGTGAGTTATTCAAATTTGTAAGTTATCAAAGTTTATGCGGAAGCGAATTCAACTTAAACAAATCTAAACAACTCTAAACAAATCAGTCAGGACAACCTATAGTGTGGAAATCCCGCATTACACTGTCAACATATATAATAAACTGAGGAAAGTGAATTCATATCATATACATGTTCCAATGTATCTCACAAACCCATATATCCCATGTTATCAAAAACAATATGTATAAGTAATACAAAACCTACAAAAGTAAGAGGGAAGGCCGCTCCAATGTCTTTACAATAGATCTCCAAGTATTGCCCCTTTCCCTTACTCGACTGTGGATCTGCACTCAATCAAACACAAGAATGAGGAGCTCGGGTAAGTAACGCTAGTAGGATACTAAATAGCATTTTGAAGTAAATAAAGCAGTCTATATTCATGCAGATAGAAAGAAAGATATAAGGACGCATGAATCAATAAAGACAGTAAATAAATCAAATGCAATCGATACATGAGTGACCAAAGATGCAAAACAGAGAGGCCCAAGTAGTCCCGACCAATAAGTCGTTAAGTCTTTGCAAACCCTCAAGACATGGGCTCTAGGATTTGGTACACTCACAAGCCCTAAACCCACGAGATAGTGAGACTTCCTGGAACAACCATGCTAAGAACTCACATCAAGTCAAGAACTAATATCCAATGCAGTGCATCCCGAGGTCATGACCCTGAGATGTTACTTCAATCAGTCACTCCTCCCAAGGATCACCGTTGACTCACTTGCCCTCGAACAACTCAATCACAGTTAGAATGGAATTTCCAAGGATAGATATCAAAGAAATGAACAACAATATTCAATAACTTAAAATGAAATTATTGTACAATTTCCTAGCTGGTTTACTTACAACCAAACCAACCCAACGTTGGTTATGAAGCCTTACAAAATGTTCCCCAGGCTTTTACGTACCTCAACAAGTCTTATTAAATCACGAATTCACATTTTAAGAGTTATAACTCTATTTGATCAATCAATCAATCAATATCATTCATTTTATTAACTAACTATTTTCATTCATTAGTCGTAGCCATTTACACAACTATTTTTAACCAATTTAAAAGTTATACCAAGGCCCGAGCTTAGGTTCTATTCAAAGTAGGATACATAGGGATTCTAAAACGCCCAACCTTAGTTCATTTGGATAACAAATACCCATTTAAAACATTATGAAAAGTTATTAATTTGCAAATGTCATAATTGGACATATTTGAATTATACTAACATGCTATGTTTTACATTGTTTTTCATTGATCAAACAAACTCCAATGGCCACAATCTTTATTGATCATCAAAGTAGGTTATACTAAGATTCAAATGAACCTATTCGCAAGTCAATCGGACCTCATTTGATGTCTCAAATCAATCCACCAACATGCCTAATCAAAACAGGAAAAAATAACAGTGCAGTCCTACTTTTTAGCCTTCTTTCCGGCCTTTAAAACACTATCAAACCTTCTCCAAATCAAAATCTGATTTTCGAGGGTTCAATTTGATATATAAACACGAAAAACCATAAAAGGTTTCGCTCAAAAACCTTTGTTTAATTGCTCAAATCATTACCCCAAAGTAGCCCAAAAATTGGACTATTCTGCAATACTTTTTTTATGCTACAAATTCAACTTCAATAGACCTACGAAACAATCTCAAAATCTCAAGTTGATTTTAAGGAACCTAATTTGATATATAAACATCAAAACCAATGTGTAAGTTCGACAAAAATCCAACGTTTAATCCCTCAAAATCATATCCCAACATGACACGAATCAACAACACTAATTTAGTGAATTCATTGAAATGATCAAGCTACGGAGCTTGATGTTCTTGCAAGCGTGATCACCAAAGCTCCTCCTACCTAACTGAATTTCTCAATCTCTTCTTCTCTTCTCTCAAGCCAAAACCCTTTCTTTTGCTCTCAATCGATGTGTATGAGAATTGTGATCACAACCTTGACTTATGAGGTTTATTTGATAAGGTTGAACCTTGACCCTTAATCTTTTGTGCACACATATCTCGAGACATATCTAGTGGTCCACCTTCACAAAGTTATCACCCAAGTCATTCTTAAATGACTTTCATAGTTGACTACTCTAGTCTCTAGATTACTCATTACGTGTCTCGATGCACATCATGTGGTCATTTAAATGCATACACTAACTTAGGCCCATTATTTGAAATTAAAACATGGCCACATTAAAGCAACTAAAAATCATAGTTTGCTCAAAATGGATATTACCCATAAGCCGCTACCTCGGTCTCACGTCTACACACAACTCGAGGTACGTCTCCGCTCGTCTCGACACTGATATGCCCTCACGTGTACCTTCATCGCGCATTTTCGAACTTAATTAGTTTAGATTGTTCAATCTTTTGTATAATATAAATAATACAAGCATCAAACGAAAATAGCATACCTCGGTGTCGACTCCCGAGATTTGAACATGCGTATCACGACAAGTGGGTCCCACACAAGACCCTAAAATGATACGTGACACGAGTTAAATTTTAGGGTCGTTACATGTATAGATAGAAAGTAAAAGAAAACATGAAATGAGTATGATTTAATTTGGGGTGAGATATTGAAAGTGAAAATTAAGTAGAAGAGGAGAAGGTGAGTGTATTGAGTGAGATAGGAATTGGGTGTGAGTTTAAGATTTGATTTAGGGATGGGGTATAGATATTAAACAGCAAAGTTGATGAGAGGTGTAGAGAGTGGAAAGTAGAAAAGAAAAAAGAAATGAAATATATTCATGATTTAGAGTGGGGTTATTTAAGTAATTTGACTAAAGACATTTTAGTTTAAAGTTGTATTAAATAAAGTGGGAGGTTGTTATAGGGTAGTGGGGGGCTAATAGTCGCTCCCTATATATATAGTAACATTATTAATTTTTAAGTGGCTTTCTTTTACAAATATATAGTATAATATCTACATCCACATAGTATATATATATATATATATATATATATAGTTTTTAAGTACTTCAATTTGTTTTAAAATTTTTGGTTTAATTGAGTTTCTTTTTCATTACATATAGTATAATTAAGTTTTATATATATAGCGTCAATATATATTATTTTGTTCTATCAATTATATATTCCATCATATTATATTTTAAAGTGCTTTAAACACAAACACACAAGTACACATATAATATAATATATTACATTAGTCCTTTATTCTTTTTTCCTAATTGAAATGTAATTTGTCTATTTAATTTTTATCATTTAAATAAGATTTTATTAGTAAAATGTACATTTTTAACATTTCATTTCACTTTTTTAACAATAGTTTTAAATCATCTTACATACCATATATATTATTTTACCTTTTTTCAACTAAATTATAACACATTTGCATTACAAATAAAAAAGAGCATATCTCAATACTAACAAATTACATAAAAAAATCACAAATAATCACAACAAAAACTAAATAAAAAGCATGCCACATACATTTTATTTTCACAAACATTATAAATTCATGCAAATCAATATAAAAAAACTATTCTAAAATTTCATTCAAATTACCAAATTTATTTTTCACCAAAATATTTTACAAATACATTTTTTTCATATATAACCAACTTTTTACAAATATTTTACAAATAAGTTACAAAAATCACATATAATCACAAATAATTTACAAATATTTTAAGAATTAAAATCAATTTTTTTTTACATTTTATTTTTCATTCAAATTACCAAATAATCACAACAAATACATTTTATATTTCATTCAAATTAATCAATTACCAATTTTATTTTTACCAAATAATCAACAACATTATACCTAAATGCACCGTGGAATGTGGCAGCCAAAGGGACGGTGGCGTGGACGGTCCACGAACGAACGGACGGAGGTCGACGGGCGGTGAGGCGCTGGCGGCGGAGGCGCGGGAGTCAAAGCCGAGGCTGGCTAAAAGAGAGGGCTAGCTATGAGGGAGATCACTCGAGGGTCGAGGGAGAAGGCTGTGAGGGAGAGACCTCGAGGGCCGAGGGGTGAGGGTCGAGGCAGTGAAGGGCAGGGAGATAGGGCTGTGAGGGCAGTGAGAGAGGCGATGAGAGCAAAATACGAAATGGGGGAGAAAAGGGAAAGTCCTCATTTTCCCCCAAATTTAGCAATGGGAATTAGCGACGGGGAAACCCGTTGCTAATTCCTACGTGGCCACTAAAACCATGGCCACGTGGCTCCATTTGGGCGGGATTTTTCCTTCCCAAATATTAGCGACGGGGGTCGTTGCTAATTTAGTAAACGGGTCTGCGTACGGCCCCCCTCGCTAATCTGTCGCCTTTTAGCAACGGGGCATAGCCCGTGACATCGCTATTTTGGGCATATTTTGTAGTGTACACAACTTTCTCTCTCTACAAACCTACAAGGTTAGCCAATCTCTCTCTCTCTCTCTCTCTCTCTCTCTCTCTCTCTCTCTCTCTCTCTCTCTCTCTCTCTCTCTCGTTCAATAATAGCAGAACTGAATTCATCCACAACAGGAATTCATCCAAACGACAATCGGATACAGACCCAACGTCTTCTCCGCAACTCTCTCACTTAATTGCCACTAACTGCACTCAACTCATCGTGTCGTTCATCCCAATTAAAGGTACAACAAATTAAGGTTTATGAGAATTAGAGTTTCTGAAAATTATGGTTTTTTTAATTATTAAGTCAATAACCAATAAACATTTTCCATCGATTTTGTTGAAATACTAGTATTTATATATGTAGCCTAAATTGATCATGAGAGCTTTGGATTAAAGCATTAAAAGGATTTTAATTTTTATATCCATCGGTCTCTATTTCTATCTCGGTGTTCCCAATTTGTATAGGTTGCATGAGGTTTGCATAGGTTGCAATTGCAATTGGTATGCGAGTCGTCCATATTCACCTCGAGATATGTGCGTGAGGTTTGCATGGTTTGCATAGATTTGAATGAGTTTGCATAGATTTGCATGTGTTGAATAAATAACTCCTCAAAAGAAGTAATTCATAAACATGTTAGGTTGAACGAATAACTGCTTATCAATAGGAGTAATTCATACACTTAGTATTTTGTATGAATTACTCCTTCTCAAAGGGAGTTAATCATACAAAGTTGAAAAGCACACCAACTCATCACCACGTCATCAACAATAACGCCTTGTCAAAAGGAGAAAGACATTAGTTTTGTAATTTTAAAGAAACCTTCTCTATTTGATTAAAAAAAAAAAGTAATCCCACTTCTTACTTCACTTTTTAGTGTTGACGTGGAAATGATGACGTGGAAACGAACAACGACAACCACTTTTATCTAATGCTCTTTTGTCGTTTTTTGAGTTTGGAAATGATAGTGATTTTCTTGTACTCCTCCGGCTTTTTGTCGTTTTCGCGAGTTACTTTTCAAAGTGGGTTTGGATTTTGATGGGTTCGGACTCCGGATCCTCCACGACCCAGTTACTACATATTTAATTAAGGGATCGCCTAAATGGATCATATTTTTTGTTGATTTTACTCCAATAAAGATTTTTTAGGCATTTCATTTTTACCTCTGCACGAAATGACCTTAATGACCTCCATTATACCCCACTTATCCCACAACGAACTCCCATCTCTCAATCGCATTCTCACTCTTCGGCCACACTCTAATGAAAAAATGGCATAACCACGTAATTCAACGCCATAAGCCCGCTCCCCACTTCTTTTCGGACCGATTTCTGATTTTTTTTAGGTTTTTTAAGTCGATTATGTAGTGTTGTTAGGTTTAAGGCTTCAATTTAAGATTTGAATCTCACTTTTTTAAATCGTTAAATCTCAAATTTCACTACAAAAAATGGTAAATGAGAAACGAAAATAGCAACGAAATCTAATTCCGTTGCTAACACGGAATCGAGACGGAATCAGTCGAGACGGAATTGAGACGGAATCGACCAGAGACGGAAAAGAGATGAAATTAAAATCCGTTTCAAAAAAATGGTGCCAACTTTCCCACCAAAAGTTTAGTAGTTTATAACCGCCCATTACGTCTCGTGATTCGTGCATGAATCGATGAAGACGATTGAAAAATAGAAACGGATCATTCAAAATCATAACTCACAATTGTCTCTCTCCTTGAACTTTCTCTCCTCCTCGAACTCTCGATCCCTTGCCTCCCAAACCCTAAAATTTCGAATCACTCATTGTTTCATGGTCTCATCTGATCTCTGCACCGTCAACTCTCTCTCATCGAAATCTCTCTTCCAAACCCTAAAATCTCTGCTAAATGTTCTCCACCGTCAACTCCTTTCTTCACGGTCTCATCTGATCCCTGCACTATCGAGGGCAGTCACGGCTTTGTTGGTTGGAGTTTGACTTGTTGTCTACCTTTGCGATTGAAACGAGGAGTTTTCGTGGTGTCTGCCGGAGCTCGTGCCGTCTGTCGTCGCTGCCTCAGAAGCCCTCGTCGTCATCTGAGCTGTTCCTTAATGTCGTCTACTCTGTCCCTCGCCGTCGTACATTGGACACCCAGGTGAGATAATCCCTCCATTGAAATACCTTTTTCGGATTTTCCCTTGTTTCTCACTAGTTTGTAAGATTTCGATGAGTTTGTGGTTCAGTTGGTGAAAATTTGTTTATGTTTTAATGGGTATTCTGCTTTTCTTATTTTTGGAGATTTCATTGGATGCCCAGGTTAGATAATCTCTCCATTGAAATACCCTTTTGGATTTTTTCTTGTCTCTCACTAGTTTGTGAGATTTCAATGAGTTTCTGTTGTTCAGTTGGTTATAATTTGTTGTTGCTTTGATGGGTATTCTGGGTTCTAGTGAACATTTTTTATCGGTTTAATATACATCAAGGCTTATGTTAACAAGCTTGTTCGATCCCCGCAATTATAAGAATGTCGTATGAGGATTTTTTTTTTTGGAGCTAGTTTGATGTGTATTCTAAGAGCTCCAAGTGGTTTATGCATCTATTCACGCAATGAGTTCGGTTAGGAACAACGGAGAAATGTAGCCTCGAAACCAGAGAAAACATGACTATTTTGAATAGTGCTGTGAAGTTAGGGTTCTCTTTAATTGGAACTTGGAGGAAAAAAATAAGTTAGGGAAAAGATTAGGTTTATAACTCTATATGACTATGAATTTGTAACTATACTTTAAAATTTTAAAGTGAAACTTGTAAGTCTCTTTGACCTGATATTGCTTTACGTCATTGCTTTTTTTTTTGTCTTTGCACAATTCTCTTATCTTATCCAATATATGCTTGAAATTATATAAGTCCTTTTATTTGAAAATTCTCTCTCACTCTTTTACGTTTTGTATATTAATGTTTGTAGTTCATCTAGTGGATGTTTTTTTTACTCCATTAAGAGATCTCATTCAATTAGATTTGTTTCTTTAATTTGTTGCTTTTGAGCAGCAACAATATATTGCAAATTTCTGGCTTTAGTAGATGATTGTTGAAACCTTTGATATTGTGGATGTGAGCAGGGCTGATAAATCATCAATACAATATGTTCTTGCATCTACGTCTTTTGAAAAGTAGTATGCGTGTGCATCTCATCAACTAATTAATATAAATTTGACTGAAAATCAATTGAGCAAAGTTGTTAAGCCTCTCTTTGTTTCAGATAAGCAGTTTTCCTTTTTTGCAAATTCCATTAGTGGCAACTGAAATGCAGACTAATGCCTTTACGAGAAAACCATAGCATTCATAACATAAAAGTGATCAAGCCAACCAAGTGGAGCTGAATGATTTGGTTTGTGGTCACCTTGTATGAGGTTGAGGGTTCGAGTCTCTCAGTGTGCAAGTTTGAGGGGTATTAAGTTAATTAGTTTCTTATTATAAAAATACATAGTAGAGATCAAACAACATTTTTATTGGAAATCAAATAGTATTTTAGAATGGATAAGTAGAAAATTAATGGTCGTTCTGCATCTTTAGTTAATATGAGGACTCAAATGTTATGTTTTTACTAAAATTTTACCTTTTAAAATTGGACCTTGTAAACCAACTTTAAGAATGCATTTTTTGGTATAGTTTGAAATACTTTCCTTGTTGATGCAAAAAAGAATTTGTCTAAGTTATACTAGAATAGCAAGCAAGTAAAAGAGGATTGAAGAGTCAAGATCATGACTCAAGACTAAACGAGGGGACATGTTTTTGCACTCTTCAACCTCTTCTTCTTTCTTGCCTCTTGAACTTTCACCCTAAATTTCAGAATTTTTTTTCGAGCAATGAGTATCGGGTAAAACCCGTTCTAGATGTGGTGCATTAGAAGCCAAATATTACATTGGGCCAGAAGTGACTGGTTACTTGAAATTCAGAACTTATTTTAGGAAGTCTAATTCGATGTGGAATTTATAAAAAAAAATTGAAATGATAGAAAATTAAAATTATATGTGTAACTACATTTAAGTGTTATGGGGATGCATCTTTTGTCAAGGTACCGTATAATAAAGACTCATATTTTGTCAAGTTAATAAGGAAGCATGTTTATGATCTTCAAACATATTCATATTTCTAAAAATAATATTTATAATCCATACAATGATTGACTTACATGTTAGCAACAAGCCACCTAAAATTTTATTCTTAGCATGATTACATCTATGTTGGATATATCTGAATGATTATAATTTATAGTATTACAAGTCATTTTTGTCTTCATGTTTGATTTTGTCATTTTAATAAAAAATATATAGTAGTAATGGTCTTTTTGGACACTTTATTTCTACTTTTAGAGTTTTACTTTTTTCCTTTTTCCTTGTGTATGAGATTGGTTTCTTTTCTAGCATTGTCATATTTATTTATATTCTTCACGAGTATCTTTTTGGACACTTTATTTGTAAAATCTCATATATATCTAATTCTTAATTTAATTTGGCATTTAAGAAATATAATTTTGGAAGTGAATGTTGGGTGGAAAAGAAACACCAAGCACATAAAATGAGCGTAGCAAAAATGATGATGTTTATATGGATGTGTGGTAAAACTCGTAAAGATAGAATAAGAAATACTAAAATTCAAAGAAAAGTAGTAGTGACACCAACTTCGACAATGTAGGGGTAGACTAACTTGGGATACATTGATTATGGAATGATTTAAATGATTTGAAAAGCACATCATCAATTGCACTAAATCGAGCACAATGGAAGAGTTTGATCTATGTAGCCGACTCCAACTAATTTGGGATTGAGGCTATGTTGTTGTTGTTGATTGCAAAAGAGGTAAAAGTAGTCGTTGCTATTTAAAGTGGTAATAATAGCACAGGTCCGGATTTCAAATATCTCTTCAAATGCTTGATTTTTTTTGAATTTGAAAATCTTGTCGTTGGTGTAAAGGCGCCATTATAAAAACACACACTATACACAAGTTTGGTTTAATTAATTTTTCGTTCTTAGATTGGTACGTAGCTCATTTTTTTCACATATTTGATTTTCAGGGTTCAAGTTTGGTTGTGCAGCAGCTGTCAGTGATTGACTTGCACTACTGGGAACTTCTTCACTTCAAGGTACTTGTTCGATAAATATAGTTTCTTAGAATTCTATATAAGATTGTATAACAAGGTTCTTGTCTATATGGTTGTTGTGAATCATTTGGACTGTTTGTACTGCAAGCCTCTCTAAGGGTCGCGCGGGCATTCCTTAAATCTTTATTTTTTTTCCTTGTTCATTTATGATTTTTTTTTTGCAAGTAATTGCTTATACCCTTGATCTTTCTATGCAGGAAGACGTATATCGAAAGTAGAGTTCTTGAAATCACGAAAATGAGCAGTAAAGCTTAAAGTACCCCTAAGATCTTGCACAAATAATGGGTCGGGTTGCATTACCTTTAATCAATGGTCTTGAATTTGACCTTTAAGCATGGGTTAATCAAGTTATTGTATATGCATCCACACTAATTAACTTTCTTAGCATTGAAAACATACAAGTGCATTGATTTACCTGATATCGGGCTAGTGAAACTCATTCTGACTTCTGAGGAAATGATTTTGCAAGATCCAGTATGCACTCAGCCTCTTTTGACACAAAATGAAGCTATGCATTTACAAAACCTTTTCACTTGTTTGAACACCCCTGCAATTCTCTCAATTACACTCTTATATTGTTGCATTAAACATGCATTGCCCTGAAAATGTCCCATTGTTTTCAGAAGAGCCTATATATAATTGTCTTATAGTTTTCTAAGTAATTGACAATGGTGAGTTTTTATTATATCTTGTCAATCTTTGGAAAGTTAATTTTAGTGTTACCAGCACTGAACGTTTTACCCTGTGATGGATGTTGCTAGGATCAACCTATTTGCGCAATCTTGCTTTTCCATTTGGAGATATGGCTCTCTTTATAAGTAGTTTCTCTTAAAAGGAATGATATATGGAAAACGTGATGCTTATTTGTAAGTATAGCCATGGGAGAGGGAGTTCAATTCTTCTTTTTTTAATGCTAAAAGCTCTATGTTATTCTTATTGCACCTATTAGAATCCCCAGAATGTTGTTAATGCTTTAATCTTAATTGTCAAAGGACTAAAGCAAAGTTAATAGTGTGTGTGTGGTGTTTATGCTTTGTTTCAGTGTTTGTTAGGACTTGTTGTCTTTGTTTGAAAGTAGGAAACATGAAAGTTATAATTCCTTACCCTGAGAGAGCGTCCTTGCATCCTACCTACCTATTAATCCACTTTGCAAGTGATTACTTATACTTTTGATCTTTCTATTAAAGAAGACGTATATCGAAAGTAGAGTTCTTGAAATCACGAAAAGGAGCAGTTAAGCTTAAGGTACCCTTTTTAAGAAAACTAATTTAATGCTACTATTGTATTGTTACCATTATGTGTGTTTGTGTGTTTTTCTTTTCTTTTCAATTTTGGTACTGAAATAATGTAAAATACAACGAATATCATCAATTCATGGTAACAATAGTGGAAAAGAAGACTTAAAATAAAGTGAATAGATGTAATTTAAGCTATAACCGATTTGAATGTTTTTTAGGGCTCGTAGATGTGCGTAGGAGAGAATTGTTTCAACTTATGTTAATTGTTAAGTTTGTGGTAGCCGCCATTGTTTGATCTTATAATTAAACTAGTTGATCCATTCTAACTGATGGCTTGATTTTCAAATCATTTAGATCCATTGTTTGATTTGTTGAAATTAGATTGTGAAATGGCCTTTTTTCTATCTTTCTCTAGATTCTTTCGATGTTATTCAATTGTTTGATTTGTTGAATATTGATAGTTCTTTAGCTGGTATGGGATGTTGGACGGGTTGACAAATAAGGTGAAATAATGTGAAATCAAGTTTTTGAGGCTTTGCAATGCACGGTTTCTTTTGTGTCACCCTTGCAGTTTCAAGTTGTGATGTAGCATCAAGTTTCAAGCACATGTTATTTTTTTCTTCCTTTGTTTGTTTTCGAGATTTATGCTATCTTTCACGTATTGTTGATGATTTCATTGACATTGGGTATTTGTTGAAAATGAATTACTGGGAGCTTTGATCCTATGTGGTATTTGTATGTCGCTTATAACTTATGAGTTATGATTTCTTGAACTCCTTGTTGCTTTTATTCTTACGACCAAGTATCCTACTATGCTTGGTATCAATCCTAAGAAGAGCTAGATCTTAGGAAAGTAGAAATCGAACAAATGGAATTGAAGCCACAAACATACATGATGAAGTTAGGCACATTTTTTCCTGAGATTATGAGTATTAAATTCAAGTCACAAACAGACATGAAGTTAGAACTCAACAAATGTAAAGTTTGTTTTGTTTTATGTTATTTGTATCAAACCACCTTTATTCAATGCATACAAACAAAGTTTTTTGTTCATGTAGTTAGTGAGGTTCTCAGATTCCTCATTCTACTAAATTGTGTAAGTTGGACACACGAGTAGGCCTGTACCGTCGGAAAGTATTAAACTGGTTGACTAATTTAATTGTACAATTACAATAGGAATGTCGTCTACAAGTTGAGACTAGATGTACAACCGTCTCGACAACGGCTTCGTTCGAATTGAATTCGCGAAGAGGGTTAAAGAATTCATAGCATTTGCTAAGCAACATTGTCCTACCTACCAAAATGAAATAAAGATTAGATGTCCGTGCAATTATAAGAAATGTCGACTTGTACCGTACCTGGACGTCGAAACGGCTGAATACCATATATGTAGGTACGGATTCGTTCCGGGATATCACTGTTGGTACGAACACGGTGAGAATGGAGGTCAAGAGCCACCAAACTTCTACCAATTTGATAACCATATTGATGATGCTGATAGGGGAGGTTTTGATACGACAACTTACCACGAGATGCTACACAACGTGGCAGGTCCAAGTTTTAATTGGAATCACGTGGAAGAATCACCAAACCCCCAAGCACACCAACTATATGACATGATTGAGCCTAGTAGCGAACAATTGTGGCCGGGTGCGAAACCATGACAAAGTTGTCCACAATGGCAAGATTACTTGCGATTAAGTCAGAACACCATATCTCTGAACGAGGGTATAATGAAATCAAAAAATTCATGAAGGATTGTTTGCCAACTGACAATTCATTGGTTGAAATTTTTATGCCAATAAAAGACTAATGCGAGGTCTAGGTCTTCCAGTTGAGAAAATAGATTGTTGTGAGGACCAATGTATGATTTATTGGGGAGTGGACTCTGAATTGACATCATGTAAATTTTGTGGAAAATCACGCTATATTGCACAGCGACGAGGTCGTGGAAGGAACACCAAAAAACGCCCTAGCAAAAAAATGTACTACTTCCCTTTAAGCCCTCGATTGCAACGATTGTATGCGTCTGAATCAACGGCAAAACATATGCGGTGGCATTGAGAGCATTCCTCGCTAGAAGATGTTATGCAACATTGTTCTAATTCGATTGCTTGGAGGCATTTTAATGATGTCAACAGAGACTTCGCCGCTATGAGAGGTTCGAATGTTCGTTTAGGGTTGTGCACTGATGGCTTTCAAGTTTTTGGGATTTCAGGAAAATCATACTTTTCATGGCCCGTAATTTTGACTCTGTACAATCTTCCACCGTCGATGTGCATGAAATATGAGTTTATGTTATTAACGGTTATCGTTCTGGACCGACCAACCCAAAAAAAAAAATCGACGTGTTCCTTCACCACTTGTGAAAAAGTTGCAAGATTTATGGAACAACGGGGTGATTACTTACGACGTTTCCACAAAGACGAATTTTCATATGCGAGTGGCCCTTTATGGACTGTAAGTGATTTCCCTGCGTATAGCATGTTGTCCGGTTGGAGCACACACAGTAAGATGGCTTGTCCATATTGTATGGAGAATATAAATGTCTTTCAATTGTGAAGTGGTGGAAAGACATCGTGGTTCGATTGTCACCGTCGTTTCTTGTCGAAGAACTCACCATTCAGGAAAGACAAAAAAAATTTCTTAGAGGCAAAATCGTACTAAACGACGAACCGCCCACTTTGCTATCTAGGTGAAGAAATTTTGGCAGAAATTGAATCATTAGGCTTGATGAAGGTGACAGATTCGGAGCTGATTCTGTGAATGGGAGGATAGCTAAAACTTCGGGATGGAGAAAAAGAAGCATTTTCTGGGACTTGTCGTATTGGAAGAACAACTTGATGCGACACAACTTAGACGTCATACATATCGAGAAAATGTTTTTGACAACATATTCAACACTATTATGAGTGTACCGGGCAAAAGTGAGGACAATGCAAAATCGATACAAGATATTCGTGAATATTGTCACCGACCTTCTCTACACATTGATTCGGCGACAAATACTTACATCCTTGGATGATATGCTCTCGAAAACTCAAAAAAGCAAAAATTGTGCGAGTGGGTTGAAAAGTTGTGTTTTCCTGACGGTTATGCTTTGAATCTTGGTCGATGTGTGGATCCAAAGAAGTTGCGACTGTTCGGCATGAAAAGTCATGATTGTCATATTTTCATGCAACGCTTGATACCAATTACATTCAGAGAACTCCTCCCAAACGCGGTTTGGGTTGCAATTAGGGAGTTGAGCCTTTTTTTTCGATCTCTTGATTGCAAAAAGTATCAGTCTCAAAGATAGAGGTTTTAGAGTCTGAAATACCTAAAATCATTTGCAAGTTGGAGAAAATATTCCCTCCAAACTTCTTCGACTCTATGGAACACCTACCAATCCACTTGACTTACGAGGCCCGTCTGGCCGGTCCAGTTCAATTTCGGTGGATGTATCCATTTGAGAGGTAATATCTTGAGTTCCTAAAATTGTTTTTCCATTCAATAAATTTTTAAATTAACATTAACTAAACTTCGATAGGTACCTTGAACATTTGAAAAACAATGTTCGGAACAAAGCGAAGGTTGAGGGCTCGATGTGTAATGCTTATTTGGTCGAAGAAGTCACATCGTTTTGTTCTTACTACTTCGAAGATCACGTCTTTACGTTGCACGACAAAGTGCAACGAAACGACGAAGGTGGTATCGGGCCCACACCGCATTTTGTGGGCAATTTCTCAATTTTTACTTATCCTGGTCGACCCTTGGGCAAGTCAAATGAGCGGTACTTAACAGAGCAGGAGTATAATGCCACTCATTCGTACATACTGCTCAATTGTCCAGAGATCGCTCCTTACATTCAGCATGTTCGTCACTTTCATTCAATAATGCAGTACATTCATTATTAATCTTTTACCAAGACATGATATTTACATGTTCGTTTCTTGTAGGATCTTTATCGATGAAATCACTCAAGGAATGGGGAGTCCGAAGTCAATACTAGTCTAGAGCGCAGCTTCCCCATTTGGTTTCAAACATATGTAATGTTATTACGATTGTAGGTTATCGCTTCGTTTATTTCTTTCATAAATAATGTCTTAACTTTCTAAATTTTCATGAATAGGCTCGGAATTCCATCATAGATAAGACGCTTGTTGATCTTTCGGTTGGTCCTAGTCGATCTTGCAATGTGTACCCTAGTTACCTAGTGAATGGGTATAAGTTCCACTCTGAAACATATGACGTTAATAGATCGACGCAGAACAACGGTGTTTTGGTGAATGGTTCTAACTACGCCAATGTTTCCCACGACTACTATGGACTACTAAAAGAGGGTAGAGATTGAATATATTGGCCTCAAGCGTGTAGTGTTGTTTAAGTGTGAATGGTATGACCCTACATCGAATCATGGTGTGAGGACTCACCCAACACTTAAATTGGTAGAGGTTCATCGAAGTCGACGATATAACAACTACGAGCCATTTGTCCTTCCAATGCAAGTCACTCAAGTGTACTACCTTTCGTACCCTTCTTTGAGGAACGAGCGACAAGAATGGCTAGCAGTTTGTTGTTGTCAACCAAGATTCGTCGACGAGGAAACGAGCAAAGACGATAATGACCAAGGCTCGGCAGAGATTGCATTCCAAGATGGTGAACTCACCACGTGCGTAGTCAACGATGCAATTCAGGATTTCAACAATCTAGATGATCCAAATGGGACCCGCGTCATTGTTGAAGCGGGTCCAAGTCAAGAAGACAATGACTTCATTGTCGATAGTGGAGATGATTAAGAAGAAGAATCATCAACTTCTAGTCATGAGAGTGAATTTGAAACGGATGACAGCGAGTAATGTATGTATACGTTATGTCAATGTTCATGAGTTACGATCGGCGTCACCGTCGCCTTCCATACCGTCCACGTCGCTGTACCATCGACATCGTCGTCTGGAACCATACCAAATCGCCCATTGCAGTCACCATCGGCGACATTGAGACATGACATTCCTGTACCGACGATGCTTGCGCCTCCAGCCACCGCATCACCAGCAGCATCCCCATCCTATGAGGGCAAAGCAGGCTTGCGGGTTACAGGCGCTCCGCGAGCACCTCAGAGGACATGGCCCAACCCCCCTCGCGTGCATAGGATCTCGATCACACTGATTGCGAATAATACGTATGTTTGTATTTGATTAATTAATGTATTTCTAATTATCCATGTAAACTATTAAATATGTTTTTAAGATGTTATGCATTTTAATGAAACACAGGGAATTGCATCCTTTTCATTCTTTTGCACGGAGGATGACAAAAGTTTTCAAAAGATGGCTGATTTCAGAAGGGTATTGTTGGAAGTCGGTACTGAATCATCATAAGGACCATTACTAGCGCCAATGGCAGGTACGCAGGACAAATAAATGTCTTAGAATTTATACAAGTTTTCCAATGTCTCGTAACAATTGCACTCGCCATTTTATAGGTATATTTTAGATGGGATGACACGATTCACGAGGATCTCATTCGTGCGACGTACGACACGCATGCAGGCACCGAGTTTACAGCATTGATGCATAAGTTAAAGAAGAATCGTGTCCAGCCAAACTTTGTTACAGATGAGGCGTGGAGGAGATACTTGGAGTACTGGGAGAGCGAGGACTTTCTTGCAGGTCTAGGCAGGCGTCTATGAATAGGAACACTGAGGTTGAAGGACCTGAGACTGGACCCTCGAAGCACGATGGTGGCACGGTGTCTTTCGTGACTACCAATGAAAGATTGGTAAGTGTTTTTATACTCTCGTTTATTTTTTTCATTTCTACACTTGTTCACTATGCTTATGTTTGCTTTTAATCTTGTTCTTTTTTATTTCTTACACATTGATGCTAGTTTAACTCATTTGCATTGTACATATTTCATTCATTTCAGTTCATTTTATATCACTTTTATGCAATTGATTTGTGTTTGGCGTATATAAGTGCGCAGACCTACTAGTAATTGACATATTTAACATTTTTATAACTTTTGTATGCAAACTAATACATTCGAGATGTCACCTACCGTGAATGAATTGTATTTGCATCTCCACAACGTAAATCACGACGGGGTGACATTCATCGATACTAGATCGGAGCAGTTCTATGTAAGTATAGAAATACGAGTTAAATAGTAGTAAGTTTACTTAAAAGCATATCATTTAAGTTGTTTATTGTTGATCCATGCAGGCTAAGCTCCAGATGAGATGTCAGGAGCTGACCCAGGCTACGCCGGACCAGCCGGTGGATGATGAGGCGGTGTACTACAATGTGGCGGGTGAGTGTCCCAGAGGACGTGTTTACGGTCTCGAGTCGTTAGGGAGAAAGAAGATAAGATATGCAGATCCTGGTGCTAGCATATCCGAGATGTCAGAGATTGTGCCACGCTCAGAGTTCGATAGTGTTGCCGAGCAATTACGACAGGTTGTGGCGTTTATGCAGAGGCAATTCGGGATGATCATGGACGGAGCAGGCCTATCTCAGCCACAACCACCACCGCCACCACCACCTCATGAGCAGCAGCAGGCGCAAACAGATCCCGCTGATCCACCACAGCAACAGGACAATGTTGATCAGGAGATGCAAGATTGGCTTACGAGATATGAGCGGCTTGAGGATACTTAGGTATTTTTTATGGTAGTTTGCGTAACTTTTGAGATGGTAATTCTTCTTTTGTGGATATTTAAAGGACAGGGGTGCAAGGGATAAACAATTTAATGATACTTAGATATCTTTTATAGTTGTTTATAGAACTTTTAGATTGATAGTTCTTTTGTGCATATTTAGAGGATTGGTGGTTTTTTGTGGTTGTTGTAGAACAATAGGATTGGTGATTTTTGTGGTAATACAACTAGAACCATCGACTTTGGGAGAATGTCCATTTACTTTCCGTTGTTGATTCGTTGCAAATTAGCAACTTTTAATACAACTAGTTTCTAAATGTCCATTTCTCGTCTCAAATGTGTCTCAAATCTCTAATCAGCAACGGAACACATTTTCGTTGCTAACTAAATTTGCGTCGGTAGTTTTAGAGATTCGTCTCTGTTCTATTGCAGAATTAAATTAGAGACGAATTTATACTAATCAGCAACGAAAATTTATGTTTCTGATCAGCTTTTTTTTTTTTTGTAGTGTTTGGTCATAATATTTCGATGGAATCGAGAATACCTAATGATTCAAAGCAAAATCAAATAATTTTTTATCATTTGCATGATTTTTTTGGAGTCAATTTTTTGGTCCGTTCTCCCATGGAGTTTGGTCACAAAGGGTCAAGAACTTTGAAGAGGTCTCGATCTCGGTGGGAGGCGACCGATGGATCTCTCAAAAGGTCTTAATGGGAAAAGGTTGAGACCTCTTTAAATGTCTCGGCTTGTGTGACCTATCATTTTGCGGTATTTCCTCACTCCTACAGCAATGGCGAAACCAGATCTGACCTTGTTCGACAAAAAAAAAATTCATGTGGCACTTCTGATCAAGTACAAGTGCTCTACAATGGCTAATAATTGAGAAAAAATATAAGGAATTGAGGAGGTTGGATTAGAGGTTCGCATGGCGAAAAACAGATAAGAGTGATGGAGTTTGAACATTAGAAGCAAAGGTATTTTGAGGATTTCACGAAAATAGGAAAAGAAAAGAAAAAAGTGGGATTTGATTTGCAATTCTAATTCAAATTCGGGGTATGCATTAGCAATGAGGTAAGATTAGCAAAAAGTGAGGTCTATTTAGCCGCTCCCTTAAGTATTTTCTTTTTCGGCGTAGACTCCATTAAGTAATTTCAATTCAATACAAGTACACCATGATCAATTTACTTATGAACATTTATTGGAGCTTCATTCTAAATAGTAAAATTTAGACAAACTCCGAAGTTTTGCTGACAATAAACAATACAACCTCAGTCCCAAATTAATTGGGATCCGCAACATGGATCGAAATCTTCCATTATGCTCGATTTAGTGCAATTAATAGTGAGCTTTCTCAACCATTCAAATCCCTCATACTTAATGTGTCCCTAGTTAACTTTGGTCTACCCTACCTCATCGAATTTTTTCAATTTCTATTTAGTCAAAGTTTTCTAGTGGGGTATTTGTAGGTCGTTTTGCAAGTGCCTAAACCACCGCAACCACCCTTTCCTAATCCTTGTGTCAATTTGTGTTACTCCTACTTGTCTTTAAATTTTTATATTTCTTATCTATCTTTACGAATTTAACCACACATTCACCTAAGCATCCTCATTTCAACTACGTTCATTTTATTTAGTTGTTGTTGTTTTACCGCCCAACATTCACTTCCATATAGCATAACTGGCATAATTGCTATCCTATAAAATTTCCTTTTTAACTTGGTAACAATATTTTAATCGCAAATCACACATATTGCACTCCTCCATTTCTTCCATCCAGCTTGAATTATATGTGTGACAATTTCATTTGCTTCCCTACAACAAAACAAACCACTCATAAATTGAGGTTCCTAAATTGTATTAACCAATCTTACCAACCAAGTGGATGTCTTACTAGTTTATAGTACGGGCCGCTTGGGTAAAACATCGAAAGTTCTCATAGTAGGCAAGTTGTAGTTTCTTTCTTCATTAAAAAATAAATAAATAAATAAAACCAAACACTCTTGTAATAACAAAACCATATGTTGACATATTCATTAATTTGCTTCAAAGCCTCCGGAAGTGTCCTTGTCTCCACTTCATTGGCATCGGACATGCCCTCTCATTATATTGAGGAAAAGCTTTTTAACATTTTCTAAATATCATTTATTTTATTAACTAATTTAACATTTTGGAGTACGAAACACATCTTCAATTCAATTAATTAAAATGATGTGAATTAAAATATTTGATCAAGTAAATGACCCCAAATATTTTGAGAGTACGATTTTTTTATTGTAAATAAACAAAAAAATGTCAAGTACATGTCATTGTGTACAAGGAACCGAATCCAATTCATACGGCAATATATGGATGACAAATGTGGCTACTCGCCTTTGTTTCTGATCTTTTTTTTTTTTTTTTTTTTTTTGCTTTGTTTCACTGTTGAATGTTGACCTTTTTTTTTTTTTTTTTTTTTTCATTCGACTGTTGACTTGTTCATTTCATATCGTTCATATGGTTATGTTAGAACTTACATATCAAAGTTAAAGATGGGACAAAATATCAAAAATGATACCCAACACAGGCTACAATCGTGCGATTGTGACCCTTCATTTTAGTGGGTAACTCCAATATTGAAGGGCCTTCTTAAATTCAAAAGAGCTCTCCCTCGTTTTAATTCATTCATTCTTCATTTGTTTGTTTTTAACTTTTTACATAAACAAGTATGACGTAACTTCTCTCACTAAAGCAATTGAACACGAGCCGGTAATGTTGGCTTTTGGCATGGTAGCTCAATAGACACCCTATTCATCAACCAATGTCTGGGTGTACAATAATAGGGTGAAGTTTATGGCTATCAGCTGCCATAATTAATCTAGACCAACCTGCGGCTAAGGGTAAGATTAAGGTGTTTTTACCTACGACTCGAACTTGAGACCTGCACTTATGAAACTTGAAGAAGACAAATTCGCAAGTTAATATAACCTAGTATCGAGTAAAAAGAATAAGACAGAACAATGTAAACCATAAGGAAAAAGAAAACAAAAGAAAAAAAGTTTTTTGGGGGCCAAAATGGCCCAACAAATAGGAACTCAACATGACTCTTATGGCACTAACTCTATCACAAGTCAATATCAAAAAACAACACTGCTATCACCATCACTATAACAAGAGGTGCCCTTACCACATTTTCCCCAACATTTCATTGTTTTATCTGCCAACGTTTTCAATTTAACCCACCAAAAATAGAGAGCACTGCATGTGGTCCACATCCAAAACAACAGAAATTATTTTTCTCAATTTCACTTTCCAATCTATTTTAATAGGTTGAATCAGAAAAGATATTTTGAATCTCCATCAATCAACCACATATCGCCTTTTAAGCTTTTTAACAGATATATGAACAGAAAACTATTCATAGATTATGAGCCAAATGTGAACTGAAAATCATACATATAGAGGGACATATGTACCTTTAATGTGTATGCTTAATGATGTTATCCATGCATGGCCGGCATCCTGCATGCCCACATAAAAAAAGCTACTAAGTCATCCACTCATGGCCTTATCCCTGCAAATCACAAAGATGAAGTTGTGCATGTGAAGAGAAGAGTAGGGGTTGTGCAAATCATGAGAAGGGAGTGGAAATCTATGCAAGCTTTTCTACACCTTTTCATGGTCACTACTGAGTACTGACCACTCAAAAATATCATCACACTGTATATTATAAATGATCAGTGCCCATAATGACAACCCTATATACGATGCAGCTTCAAAGAGAAACAAAAGAGGTAGATTCAGCACAATTTTTAAGCTAGTATGTGTACCAGTTGTGTGAACATTGCAGCTCTTCATGTGGGCTTGTCCCTGTAACTCAAGTGGCCAACAACAAGACCCCACAGAAGTGTCTCTGATTCCCAATATTTCATTTCTCTGCTTTTGGCAAAACAAAAAAAAAAAATTTACTCACCTTGCTTTCTCTTCTACTTGTATGGGATGTTTCAGGTTGTAGACTAGGTTGCTGTCGCATTCGTCCTGGCCTGTTAAAACATAAACCAACTGCCAATGGAAGGAAAAAAGGCATAAAAAGTAATAGTTTCATTATCAAACCACATTTGTTATACACTGTACACATCAGTTTCTCAAGGAGAATAAAATTAAACTTTCATAAGCAAGCAAGCAAGAAAGATTAGGAAGAGGACACAAAGAAAGTTGAGTTGCTTTCGAATGGGCAAAGGCGAATCGTTCAAATATTAAAAGCATGATTTTGGTCTTTGACCCTGTTATATGGTAGATAATGGAGTTAACTAAGTATTGTTGCCTATACTAATGGACTGAAATGCCAATGATGGCACTCCCCTAAAGTATAGTAATGGACACTTCATCTAAAGAGTTTCCCTCTAATAATTCGGACGCATTCTAAGGATTTCAATCCGAGTAATCATTCATCAGCAATTCAAAGGGTTTCAAGCGAAGGTCCACGTGCCTGGCCACAAGACACAGCATTTCACAGAAACTGAGTGAGTTTTCCCTTCACTTGTCAACCACATCCTTTTCTAGCATGGGGTCCTTGTTCTAAGGGAATGATAAAAGTCTTCGCAGAAAGTGAATTCAAAGTTTAGGATTGCAGAATACTGAAATCTTTAAGTGGATGACAAGCGTGAAAATGAAGATTCGAATCTACCTATGATTAGGATTCCACACAAGAAAAATAAGTGTGAAGTGCAAAGAAGAGAAGACATGCCCTCAATCATCTACAGTATAGCATAGATGTACAGATGTGATTCCATATCCAGATCCTGCAACTTCTTAAGCATAGTTATGAAGATTGACAAGGATGTTTCCTTTACTAGCAGCTCAAGTAGATCCCAAGTTTGTACCAAATTTTAAGTCAAAACACTCTGAGACCACACAATAAGAATCTAGTTTAACATCCCCTTTCAGTTCTTCGCATCCCAATTCCACCCATTGCTTCCATCAAAACTAGGTCGCTAAACACATTCAACTATATCGTCAACAATCAGATAGCACATTGACAGATTTCATCTTCTTTTTCCCGATTGCGCATATCGGTAGACTTCCCAATGACATACTTCATTTGCTAACACACTCAACTGTTTAGTCAACGCTCAGTATTCAGATTGCACAATGACAGGCTTGTAAATTACTCCCTCCAGTCAAAAATTTAAGTCATTCTAGCAAAAACTCCTCTTTCAAAATTACAAGTCATTTTCGGAATTTGACAGTGTATTTATTGCTTTTTACCCATTTTACCCTTATACAACCCAAACATTTATGATTATTCAACTCTTCAATTCATTTAATGTCAAAGGATATATCTGTAAATTACACTCGTAATTAAGGCTTTCTTAATTTGAGTGTTTTTGTCAAAAAGACTTGTATTATTGACCGTAGGGAGTATACTATTGAAACCATGAACATATGTTGTTATCCAATCATGACACTTCCAACAATCATCAGTAGTAGACCTAAGGTGCTTCTTACTCCCATGAGTTCAAGTTAAGCTCCTGCCCCAGAGGTTGTATTATAAGGAAAGAATGTTTTTAATGGTACAAACATATCACAGACTGCTCAAATATACTTTGCTCTTAGCCTATAACCTGAAGAGTTTCTCTTCTAGATCAATAATCATACTCTAAAGACATGTTTCTAGACTGTATTTGTATGTTATATGACCCTAGGAAACCTGTCACTACTATGGTGAATGCACGTTTAGTCAGTACTAGAACTCAGTATTACACTCCACTCTATTCTTTTCTCCAAATTAGTGAAATTCAGATCTACATTGGTTGGTGACTCAAGGGCATAAAGTTCGTTGCGTTGCAAAAGCATGTTTTGTCTAAAACTAGAACCAGGACATAGGCACTTCGTGGTTTGTTCACTATGTCAACTTCATGGTATCAGGCAAATTCATGTTTTCAACTAGTAAAATGATGAATTGAATAGCTCTAACCAAGTTATACAATTGAGGTCCAACAAGCGATATGCGATACACTAATAATAGCCCAAATTTTACTGGTTGCAAAAGCTGGGCACTTTTTTTATCAGTTCTAATAGCATAAAATGTCACCGAAGATTGAGAAATGAAAAGGCAAAGTCAAATCAATATAGAAAGAGAGTCGAGGGGTCTGCAATGCGAGGTCTGTGCGAGACTAGCAATCCCGCGCAGATCAACCCCCGGATTGACATTTTGACTTCGGAAGTGCCTAGTAGTGCTAGACAAATAGGAGTGTAAAGAAAGAATGTCGGATAGCAATTGAGACTTCCAAAATACTTTAACAAGAGAAAAGTTATGGAAAGGTTATGAGTCATGAAATTGAAAAGTATCTCTTAGAATATTGAAGGGCCTCTTTGACATTACAACTGATCACAAAATCTACAATAGAGTCCAAGGATGAGGAAACTAAGTATATTATTAAAAAGCGAGAGAACTTGCGTCGAAATGAGAAATGAGAACATGGAGGAAACTAAATTCTCTTCTAAGGGAAGACACAACAGTTTGCTAACTAGTTTGCAGCGCCATGGCTTCTCAATAAAAGTTCTAAACTCAGCTAACCTCTCTAAAAATCCTACTATTTTGAGGGATAATTGCCATAATGGACCAAGAGATCTTAGAAAAGATAATCGTACCAATAAAAGAAAATCTAGGAATCAAAAGTAAACTGAGAACATATAACCAAAAATAAAAAGTAAACTGAGAACTCAAACTTAATAGAAAGGCTTAGAAGAGAAAAAAAATCTCAAGAACCCAAAGGCCCATACAATAAAGACAGGCTTTAGGGAGTACTATGCATATCCAAAAAAGGAAAACCTAGGTCAACAAAAATTATGCCCAACGTCTGAATAGCAATTGAAGGTTAATAACAAAACACTAAAAAGGTACTAACTTGATTCATAATTTAATTCAATTCTCAACAATAAAAAACATAAAATGCAACATTTGAAATAAATATTTTCTTTCACACAAGGAATAATTGAACCCAAGTAAATGAGAAAATATATTGAAAAAGCTAAGTTAATCATACTCCAGCTCATCAGGAGTAACAGGTCTCTTAAGAGGAATAATTGATTTTTTTTCAACATCTCGAGATAGAGCTTTTCTCATATCTGCAAATGAAGCAAGTGTGAAGGATAAGAAACGGATGATGCAAGTTGAGGAAAATAACAAAGTGATTCAGAAAAACTGGAGACTTACCTAACCCATCTTCCTCTCCAGAATAATACCGCAAAACTCGTCTATAGATTACATACCCAAGCTGGTGGAGAGGGAAAAAAAGATAACGTAAGAATATGCTGATTTATTACACATAGCCTCATTCCCAAATTAATTGGGGTCGGCTACATCAACAGCGGAAGATCTTAACTTAAGTTGCACAAAGTATTTACTTTCCCAACATCCGAATTGCAAATCCCTTGCTATAAAAAAATTGCCATATTCCAAAGGGACAGAACAAATAATGTAGTTATATCCAACAAATCCCTTTTTCACTTTAACCAACTATTTCTCACAAACCAAAAACTCCAGTGGAAAGATAGTTTATCCATGAATTACACAATATAAAGCACTGGAAAAGCACAGAAAATATTTTGACTCGAAACCAGAAAATGGAAAACCAGACCTTTTCATACATCTTTATGGCTGGCGCGTTGGAAGCCCTCACAAAGAGATCCACAAAGTAAGCCTTATCGCTGCCGAATAAAAGATATATGTTACTGATGAAATGAATACAGCATCTAGGGTCATAAAAGAAGTAAAAATCAGTGATTAATAAATTGGCATAGCAAATTCTCCACTGATAGCTTTAAAAAGAAATATATCAGCTTTTCTTGTAGATTAATCTTGCTTTCAATGAGCTTTCGATGATAATGAACTAGGCGAAAACCATCATCTAACTATTGATATAACTAGCTACTGTCCTCAATGAGTTTTTAACGTTTAATTTGATAGTTTTTTTTATTCCACCTAAATCATAGAATAAACAAGATGCCCAGTAAATTGTCAAATTAAGTAAGCCTTTTTTTGGTAATTCAGTAAAGTATTTTAAATGTAGATTAAGTGCATAATTACTAGATACCCGACAATCTATGAGTTTTCTCAACTGTTAGATTCTTTTACCAGTCAAAATTAAGTTTACAGATAATACTAATAAAACCGAATTTGTTAAAAAAAAAAAAAAAAAAAAAAAATTAGAATAAACATTAGAATAAACATAACTAAAAAAAGGCAAATCAAAAGAACTTGTACAAGTGGGAATATTTATCAAAATAACTATTTGGCCAAATAGGCAAAAATATCTTGACATTCGCACCTTTTGGCAAAAAATCCAGACATTCGGACTTTGGTAAATCGAGCAAAGTGGAAGATTTTGATCCATGTAGCCAACCCTAACTAATTTGGGATTGAGGCTAGTTGCCGTTGTATTTGAACTTTGGCAAATAAATAGAAACATTTTGTTTAGGGAGTGAATTATATTTTATGATGCCAGTCAATTATTTATTTTTCCTCATTTGTGGACACGTTGGACACCGTAGGATAAAATTTATTACTTTGTGAACGACAAGTTTGACGACAAGGTTAAATGTAGTTAAGCGGCAAAAAATTGATTTTGTAGTATCATAAGATACAACTCACTATCAAAAGGTTTGTATTTATAATCCAAGGTTCAAACTTCAAAGTATATGATATATTTGTCAAAAAGTTTAGGATATTTTTGCCTATTACACTGTACTATTTTCATGACATCAATTTTCATGGCTAGAGAATTATATTGTGTAGTTAACAAATTTGATCATTTATTACCTTCAAAACATCTGCATTTTAAATGTTTGAACAATCTTTCATTAATTTTCAAGACTCTAAAATTCTCGGTGAATGAAATTTAGAAACAACACAAATTTTAAGTATTGATATTGATACGACTTTCTCCAATCATTATCAATGGGATTGGATTAGAGATTGTAAAGCTACTATCTCACAAATTGGAAACTTTTCAAAAAGAAAAGAAAAAGGGAAGTTCTATCATAAAATATGATTGTAGAGGTGCTTAAGCAAGATGGCATTAGCTAGTACTAATATTTTGAGTAGCAACTATTGATAGACTTCAAATAATCAAAAATATTAATTCATGTTTCACTTTAAGAGTTTTTTTTTGAGTAGCAACTATTGGTTTAGCAACAATGAACAACATCAATTATTAGACAACTATAAATTTTGATATGTTCCTTTTGTCTGATAAGAAAATTCTGCTTAAGGGTCAATATTTCTATTTGTTGAGAGATTTCAAATATTCAATTATACTATTATTTTGACTTTCGGAGAATCAATCTTAGAATTTGCTTCAACATACGATCTTGTCTTAGCGAATACTAGTTTTAGGAAGAGGGAGTCGCATACAATTACTTTTAGTAGTGGTCATAACAAGAGTCAAATAGATTTTCTTTTAGCAAGAAAAATAGATAGAAAAATATGTAGAGACTGCAAAGTAATACCTGGTGAAGCACTTACTACCAAACATAAGTTAGTAGTACTTGATATTAAGCTAACACGACGACATAATATGAATAAAAGAGTTAGCGACCCTAGAATAAAGTGGTGGAACCTAAAACATAGTAAACAAGTAGAGTTTAGAGAAAAACTACTAAAGGAAAATGTTTGGAATCTTGACTTAGATGCTAATACATTGTGGCTAGAAATAAGTAGTTGCATAAGGAGAGTGGGATCAAACGTATTAGGTATATCTAAAGGCTTGGGACCACCAAAGAAGGAAACATGGTGGTGGAACGAGGATGTCCAACTAGCAATTAAGACTAAAAGAGAGATGTATAGGAAAATACCTAAGTGTCAAAATGAAGATGTGTACAATCAATATAGAGAAGCTAGAAAACAAGCTAAAAAAGTAGTTAGTCAAGCTAAAACAAATTTCATGGAAGATCTATATACAAGGTTAGGTAATAGAGATGGTGAAAAATATATATATAGGCTAGCCAAATTAAGAGATAAAAAGAAACAAGACCTAAGTCATGTAAGATGTATTAAGAACGAAAATCAAAATGTTTTAACGCGCGAGGAGGATATTAAGGAGAGATGGAGAAGTTACTTCGATAGTTTATTTAATGATGGCCAAGTTGATAATATCATAGATGAAAACCCACACCAAGAAAGAAATGTAAACTATACACGCAATATTAGAATTGTAGAAGTTAAAGAGGCATTGAAAAGAATGAAAATAGGGAAAGCATGTGGCCCAGATGAAATACCCATAGAGGTTTGGAAATGCTTAGGAGAAATTGGATTGACTTGGTTAACAAAACTTTTCAATAAAATTTTAAAATCAAAACGGATGCCAATGGATTGGAGAAGAAGCACGCTTGTGCCAATCTTCAAAAACAAAGGAGACATTCAAAGTTGCTCAAACTACCGGGAATTAAACTTATGAGTCACACTATGAAACTTTGGGAGAGGATAATTGACAATAGGCTAAGGAGAGAAACAACAATATCAGAGAACCAATTTGGTTTCATGCACAGGAGGTCAACTATGGAGGCGATTTTCCTTGTAAGACGATTGTTAGAAAAATATAGAGAAAAGAAAAAAGATCTTCATATGGTATTCGTAGATTTAGAAAAAACATATGATAGGGTCCCTAGAGATGTTCTTTGGTGGGTTCTAGAAAGAAAAAGAGTGATGCTAGATACATATACACTATTAAGGATATATATGATGGAGTAGTAACGAGTATAAAGACATTTGGAGGAGCTACAAAAGAATTTCTCATTACGATAGGACTACATGAAGGATCGGCTTTAAGCCCATATCTATTTACTTTAGTTATGGATGAACTAACTAGACATATTCAAGAGGATATACCATGGTGTATGCTATTTGCAGATGATATTGTCTTAGTGGATGAAACTAAAGATGGAGTGAATAGGAAATTAGAACTCTAGAGGAATACATTAGAATCTAAAGGCTTTAAGTTGAGTAGGACGAAAACCGAATACATGCACTGTGAGTTTAGAAACACTAGACATCGAGATGATGGAGTGGTAAAATTAGGGGAAGTAGAAGTTCTTAAGGTAAACCACTTTAGATACCTAGGATCAATCATACAAAATGATGGTAACATTGAGAATGATGTCACACATAGAATTCAAGTGGATGGAAGAAACTACGAGTGCAACAGGGGTGATTTGTGATCGAAATGTTCCTACTAAGTTAAAAGGAAAATTTTATAGGACCGCAATTAGGCCAGCTATGCTCTATGGAAGTGAATGTTGAGCGGTAAAGCAACAACAATTACATAAAATGAACGTAGCATAAATGAGGATGCTTAGGTGGATGTGTGGTAAAACTCGTAAAGATAGAATAAGAAATATAGAAATTCAAAGACAAGTAGGAGTAGCACCAATTGATACAAAGATTAGGGAAGGGCGGTTGCGGTGGTTTGGTCACCTGCAAAGACAGCCTACAAATGCCCCAACTAGAAAACTTAATTCAATAGAAACTGTAGAAATTCGACGAGGTAGGGGCAGACCAAAGTTAACATGGGATGCATTAATTAGGAGGGATTTGAATGGTTTGAAAAGCTCACCATCAATTGCACTTAATCGAGCACAATGAAAAAGTTTGATCCATGTAGCCGACCCCAGTTAATTTGGGACTGAGGCTATGTTGTTGTTGTTGTTGTTGTTGTGTGAATCTATAATGCTTTTGGGTCGAAGTGCTACTTGCTCTACATCTTGAGGATCTACAAATTCATATAAGCTTAATGGAAACTTTTCAAGGCCTGCCTCACGTCATCCAAGTTGAGAGGAATAAATTGAAAAAACATGATAATCAACTATTGAGTTGCACTATTAACCAAAGTTTAAAGGTCGTAGCATTCAATAGGGACAATAAATTTGATTTACTTCTTCATTATGAAGAATTTAACATACATAAAACTTACATCCTGTCACTGATGTCCTCCAGCATGTTCATGAGTTTCTTGGCTAGTTGTTGCCTCCTGTAGTCTGGAGCAACCGTCACTGCCGTGACATGGCCATGCCAAGATTCACCTTGCCCTTCAACCTTTCCCATTACTACAGACAGCAATGATGTGTTATGTACAGTAAGATCAAAGATTTTTTTTTCTCTAAACAATAACATGTGGATTCATCAATTGGAAAGAAAAAATGACAAAATTATCTCATTTGCAGCAAAAGCAGCTCAAAGATTTTTTTTTCCTCATCCGCTCACGGAAATCGTCAGAGATAATCAAACTAGTGGGGGAAGGCAATTCCCCATATATCTAACGATATTATATATATATATATAAGGTAGCAAATAATCATCATAGTAAATTAGGGATAGAGAGAGAAAAAGTGAATTCGGGTGAGAAGAGAGAGAGGGTTTCTCTCCATCACCGCGTGGGTGAGGAGTTTTGTATCGGGTTTTTGTTGGCTATCAATATAGTTACCGAGAGGCGACCCCCTCCTTCTCTAACAAAGGGTATCGAGCAACCATCTATGCCGTCAAAAATGGAGTCCCGAGTGGAGTCCCTGGAAGAGCAATGAGGCGGTGTGCCGACCGAGTTACGGGATCCCGGAGACCGGAGACGGCCGTGGTGGGTGAGCTACGGACGGAGATCCGAGAGTTGGTGGGTCGATCCGAGATCTCCACCACCGAGATCGGTCGCCGCATCGCGGATCGCCGAATCGGTGAAGGCGAGACTCACATAACCGCGGATCCACCGGATCCGGGCTTCGAGAGGTCGAGCCCCGATGGTGGCCGAGCAGTCTGGGGTTCCCCCTATAGATCGGGTCCCGACGTCCGGAAAATCAAGATGCCGACCCAATGGCGAAGATCTACTCGTCTGGTTCAACCAAGCCGAGCATTATTTTGTTCTGCATGAGATGGCCGAGGAGTCGAAACTCGAGGCCGCTCGGATCGCCTAGTCGGACCGGCGCAGATCCGTGCAGATGGAGGAGAAGGCCAAGCCGTTCGGTCATGGGCCGAGCCGAAGGCGCGCACCGGGATTCGCCGTTTTATGGATGCTTGATCCTCTCGGCCTCGGTCAACAATTCTTCGCCATCAAGCAGAGTCAACGTGGCGGCATCATGGGCGACCCCCTATTAGAAAGATGTACCAAAGGAGGAAGATGGGAGTTTTGGTTAAGGGAGGGACCATCGAATCGATTCTTTGGGGCAATACATGAGGATTAGGGAGTCCGCATGGGCCCCACAGTCGGGGATCAAGAGGACGTGGGGTGTAATCGGTGGGGTCGGTGGCGGTGGGGTGTAAGCGCTTAGGGCGTACGGTGATGACGCGCGCGTGTGTATGACACGCGCGTGTGTGTGTGTGTGTCATGTAAGTCGGTTGGGTTTTATTAGGGGTCAGGAGTTCACTGTAGGGATAGAGAGAGAAAAAGTGAATTCTGGGTGAGAAGAGAGAAGGGTTTCTCTCCATCACTGGTGGGTGAGGAGTTTTGTATCTGGGTTTTTGTTGGCTATCAATATAGTTACCGGAGGCGACCCCCTCCTTCTCTAACAGTGGTATCAGAGCAACCATCTATGCCGTCAAAAATGGAGTCCCGAGTGGAGTCCCTGGAAGAGCAACAGGGCGTGCCGACCGAGTTACAGCGGATCCCGGCACTGAGACGGCGGTGGGTGAGCTACGGACGGAGATCCGAGAGTTGGTGGGTCGATCCGAGATCTCCACCACCGAGATCGGCCGCCGCGATCGCGGATCGCCGGATCGGTGAAGCGAGACTCACATAACCGCGATCCACCGGATCCGGGCTTCGAGGTCGAGCCCCGATGGTCGGCGAGCGGATCCGGGGTTCCCCCTATAGATCGGGTCCCGACGTCCGGAAAATCAAGATGCCGACCACGCAATGGCGAAGATCTACTCGTCTGGTTCAACCAAGCCGAGCATTATTTTGTTCTCGCATGAGATGGCCGAGGAGTCGAAACTCGAGCCGCTTCGGATCGCCTAGTCGGACCTGGCGCAGATCCGTGGGCAGAGATGGAGGAGAAGGCCAAGCCGTTCGGGTCATGGGCGAGTGAAGCGCGCAAGCGGGTTCGCCGTTTATGGATGCGATCCTCTCGGCCTCGGTCAACAATTCTTCGCCATCAAGCGAGAGTACCGGCAGAGGTTCGAGCTGTTATACTTGCAGCTGGAGGGCTTGTCGGAGACCCATGCCATCGCAGTCTTCATCAATGGCCTAACCGATCGTCTACGCCTGGAGGTGATGGTGGAGCCTCCCCATACCCTAGCGGCCGTCGTTGATCGAGCGACTCAGGTGGAGCGCAAGCTTCGCTAAGGGGACGCGATGGGCTTGCGTTCGGGTGGAGGCCCAAAAGCCCAGTCGTTACCAAGCCCAACATCCAGATCGGATTCAAAGGGGCCCGGGTGGGTGACTCACACGATTACGAGCCCGACTCGCGAGTTTGGGCCGGGCTTGCCCAGAAGCCCAAGCCAAGGAGGCTTGTCCCTTAAGCCCAGCCCATCTTCCTCATCTTCTTCGAGCCCGTCGTCCTCCAAGCATGCCACTCCGCAGGTGTCCCCGCCTAAATTCAAACGCCTGACGGAGGCCGAAGCCGAGACTCGTCGGAAGCAGGGGTTGTGCTACCGGTGTGATGCTAGGTGGTTTGTGGGCCACCGGTGCCAGAGGAAGGAATTACAGGTGATGTTAGTTGACGACGACGATGACGACTCCCCGGGGCCCCTCTCGGATGTGGGGGAGGAGCAGCTGGACACGCCGACGGTGGAACTCACTGCGCATGCGGTCGATGGTCCACCTGGACCGCGGACACTGAAGGTCAAAGGTCAGGTCCACGGCGTGGACGTGGTGATTCTGATAGACAGTGGGGCTTCCCACAATTTTATCTCGCCGGACTTGGTTCGCACTCTCGATCTTCCAGTGATGTCCACCGCTGGCTACAATGTGCTCGTCGGGGGTGGTACTCGAGTACCAGGTTCAGGAGTGTGTAAAGATGTTTCGCTGCACTTCCAGAAGTCCGACCGTCACGGCCGATTTCCACCCAATCTCGATGCTGAGCTCGGACGTGATCCTCGAATGCAATGGCTGGTATCACTTGGGTTCACGGCCGAAGATTGGCCTAACCTCACCATGTACTTCCACCACGGCGGGCGTTGGGTGGCGATCAAAGGGGACCCATCACTGCACCGCGCACTGGTATCCTGTAAGTCCATCCAGCGCTCATTGGATTCGGGTTTGGGTTGTTTCCTAATCGAGTGCCTTAGCGGCGAGGCCTCTCCCCTTATTTCGTGGGAGTCCATAGAGGTTCCAAGTGTCCGTGATCTCCTCCAATCTTTCTCGCTCTTCGATACTCCCCGTTTCCCTTCCGCCGCGGGATTGTGATCATGCCATCCTCCTTAAAGAGGGAACGGATCCCATTCGCGTCCGGCCGTACCGCTACCCCCACATTCAGAAGTCCGAGATCGAGAAGATGGTCGCCGAGATGCTTGCTGCCGGGATCATCCAACCTAGTGTGTCACCATTCTCTAGCCCAGTACTCCTGGTGAAGAAGAAGGATGGCAGCTGGCGGTTTTGCGTGGACTATCGCGCCCTGAATAAGGCCACCGTCCCTGATCGGTTTCCTATCCCTAACATTGACGAGCTGTTGGATGAACTCCATGGGGCCAGGGTGTTTTCCAAACTCGACTTGAGGTCCGGGTACCATCAGATCAGAGTGAAGCCGGCTGATGTTCCCAAGACAGCTTTCCGCACCCACGACGGCCATTTTGAGTTTTTGGTGATGCCTTTCGGCCTATCAAACGCGCCCGCCACATTTCAGTCCCTGATGAACTCCATCTTCAAGGGAAGTATTCGCCGCTTTGTGCTAGTTTTCTTTGACGATATTTTGGTTTACAGTAAGTCCATGCCTGATCATTGTGCTCACCTTTCTCACGTGCTCTCTGTTCTTCAGTCGAATTCACTGTTCCTTAATTTTCGCAAATGCTGCTTTGCTAAATCCAGTTTGGATTATCTGGGCCACATCATTTCCCAGGAGGGAGTGTCTGCCGATCCCGACAAGGTCAGGGCCATGGATGTATGGCCTCTTCCGTCATCTCCCAAGGATCTCCGCGGCTTTTTGGGCCTCACGGGGTATTACAGGAGGTTTGTCCAGAACTACGGCAAAATAGTCGCCCCTCTTACTCTTCTTCTTCGCAAAGATTCATTTGAGTGGACTGAGGAGGCGACCTTCGCCTTCAATAAGCTGAAGCAAGCCATGAAGAGCGTCCCCATACTTGCACTTCCGGACTTTACTGCCCTCTTTGTGATCGATACTGACGCCTCCGGGATGGGGGTTGGTGCTGTCCTCTCTCAACACGACCGGCCTATTGCCTTCTTCAGTCAAGCCTTCTCCCCTGCGGCGCGTGCCAAGTCGGCCTACGAGCGGGAGTTAATGGCCATTGTTTTAGCCGTTCAGAAATGGCGTCACTACCTGCTTGGCCGGCGGTTCCTGGTCCGTACGGATCAGCGCAGCCTGAAGTTTTTACTGGAACAACGAGTGGTCGCTCCAGAGTATCAGCGGTGGTTACTGAAACTAATGGGGTTTCATTTTGACATACGGTATAAGCCGGGCCCCTCTAACGTCGTGGCGATGCCCTCTCCAGATTCCCCATTACTGCCGAGCTCTTATCTCTATCGGTGTTGACAGTGACTGAGGTGCCCTTGCTCTTGTCGAAGCATTGCCGACCCGACCTCGCCGCCATCCGCTCATCACTTCAAGCCGATCCATCGTCTGCCGGGGTGGTCTCGTCCCACGATCGCCTACTTTTTCACAACCGCCTTGCCATATCCGCCTCTTCTCAATTCAAGTCCAAATTGCTGGCCGAGTATCATGCTAGCCCACTAGGGGGCCATGGTGGGGTCTTAAAAACTTTCAAACGCCCGTCCGCCGAGTTCTATTGGTTGGGCATGCACAAGGATGTCAAGCTCTTTGTCCAATCCTGCGAGGTGTGCCAGCGCAGCAGTATGAGACGCTTTCTCCTGGCGGTCTCTTACACCCTCTTCCCATTCCCACAGCTGTATGGGAGGACATCTCCCTTGATTTTATTGAAGGCTTGCCGTGCTCCCATGGATACAACTCCATTCTGGTGGTAGTGGATCGCCTGAGCAAATACGGCCATTTCTTTCCCCTGAAGCACCCGTTCACAGCAAAGAAGGTGGCGGAGGTGTTCTTACAAGGAGTGGTCCGTCTTCACGGGTTTCCCCGCTCCATGGTTTCTGACCGGGACAAGATTTTCCTCAGCCACTTTTGGCGCGAGCTTTTCCGTCTCCACCACACTCAGCTTAACCGCAGTTCTGCTTATCACCCCCAAAGTGACGGTCAGACCGAGGTCGTCAACCGCTGCCTCGAAACGTACCTACGCTGTTTCATCAGCCAACGTCCCAAATTGTGGTCTGAGTGGATCTTTTGGGCGAATATTGGTACAACACCTCTTTTCACTCATCTTTGCAATGTACTCCTTCAAGGTGGTCTATGGGCGTGACCCACCTCCGCCGGTCCGCTAGGTATGCCCTCCGCCGCCTCCCAACCGACCTTGATACGATGCTATTGGCCGGATAATGCCTTGCGGGAACTCCGCCTTCGCTCCTTCTTCGCTCAAAATAGAATGAAACAACAGCCGATAAGGGCCGCCGCGAAGTGGTGTTTGATGTGGGTTCCCGGTCTACCTTAAGCTCCGCCCTATCGCCAATCCACGCCGCCGCCGATCCAATATGAAACTAAGCCCAAAGTTCTACGGCCTTTTACGTGTTAGCACGCATTGGTGAAGTCGCTTACAAACTCGACCTTCCCGCGGCCTCGTCAATTCATCCGGTCTTCCATGTTTCCCAATTGAAGGTCGTGGGCTCCTCTCGGTCTCCTCTTTTCTCGAATTTTTTTTTTCGCATCCCATCCTAGGATTTATCATTGTATATGTTAAGTCGACTTTGAACCAATGTCTCAAACCATTGATTTGTCTAACTTAAACTTGACCTTTAAATCTTAAAGGCTCTACAAAAAATGAAAAAATTATAACTCATTTGCAGCAAAAGCAGCTTAAAATCAGATATACTAATAAATCATACATTAAAAAGCAAACACAAACAAAAAGCAGTACCACTCTTGAAAGTACTTTCAGCGCACTCTAGTCCTTGCTTGAGCACCAGTTACAAGTTCAGAAATTAAAATCAACTGAATCATAGATTATTTTGCTTTTATTTAAAAAAAAAAAAAAAAAAAAAAAAAAAAAAAAAAAAAAACACCTGAAATTGATGTGGGGCAAATCCTGTCATTGTATACCTTCATAACTAATTCCAAGAAGAGTTTATAATTTTCACAACTCCTTTTGTTTGTCAAACTTAAAATACTCTTTCAAAATACTCTTTTTTCTTCTTTCTCAGAGTTAGGAGTCCAATTATGTGGTTGGTTCCATTTCTTTGCACCTACATTTAGGTTTCCCTTTTTCCTTTTCTTGGAGGTGTTCCAGCTCGATATTTGGAAAAAATTACCCCAACTAATCCTAACTGACCTTTTTGTAGGGCCCATAAGGAGGTGAACTTCCAACGTAATTTTTTTCCCATCCCAAGTGCTCGAACTAGATACCTCTAATTACGAGTATTGAGTTCTAACCACTCAACCAAAAACTATTTGGCAAGGTTTCGCTTTTTTAGTTGTTTTTTTCTTCTTTCACAATTAAAATGTTGCATATTGCTTCTGCTATTTAAGCATCAGACCAAGATCAACCAAGTTTGGTAGTTATTTATTGCTAAAGAACAAGTTTGGTTTTCTTTCTTTCTCGCTCTGTCTTCACCATTTTCGTTTTCTATTATTCATATTGTTGCGTACTAGAATGTGTATCCTCAATTGGCAATCGGCATGACTCTTAATTCATCACAAAGCAGTTTTTTTTTTTTCCTAGACTATAATTCTGACTTCTCTTTTTTTTTTATAAGAGTCACAAAATTCTATTGCTTTGATGTAACACTGATCAATATACATAGCATTATCCAGATAAGACCAATGCAGCCAATTTCAAAAATCTACTATAAGGTTATCACAGTTTCTACTGCATCGTACTCAAGATTGTTGACACCATGATCCTATGTAGAATAATAGGTCATAACTCATAAGATCATGTTGATTATAACAATACAGGAGAATTAGACTGTAGAACAACAATGTGAACTAATGCTGCTAAGAAATAACAACTATGGATAGAGAACTTTCATGATATATCCAAACATAATATATATAACTAAAATTTTAGCATGTTTCTAGCAATGAGACAATTTCAGCAATTCCTAATTCCTGTGATACAATGCTAACAATAATGATGCATAACATATAGTAGAAGAGAAAACCAAGCATCTAATTTCAATTTTCAGGTTCTATCCATCTTTTATCAAGTTCCTGTTTTGGAGTAGTAAGGATATCTAAATATCTAAATAAAGTTATAATACCAATATTCATAAGAAAGTTGTTATAGAATAGCAGATACAGAATGAACTTGCTTTCAATTGTTTTATCAGTTTCCTAAGTCATTTCAATGGAGTTACTTAATAATTGCAACTAAGAGTTTCCAAATATGAATAGCCTTCTTAGGATTTGGACAACCAAACTAGAAATATATTTATAATTTAAAAAAAAAAAGAAAAAAAAAGATAGAAAAAAATCAGAAGATTCAAATACCAAAACCAATTAAATGTGCAAATATAAATTTTAACTGAACATTTAAAATAATATGAACAATGGATATTTATGAGCACAATTCAAGCTTAAAAGCATATAAACAATACTATTAGATACTTGGAGACCCTAAATGGGTAGTAGAAGATAAAAGTGTATGCAGGCTATGGCATCAATGGATCTGAATTTGCAGCTTACAAATATAAAAGTACTAGTTCATCAAAGACATTGAACTCTGACGTAGTGATTTTATCCACTTTAAAATATTCAAATAATAACAGAATGCATCTCTTTTTTTTTCAAACATGAAATATGACAAATAATAAAAGGATTCAAATTCATTTACATTGTTCAAATTCTAAACTTTGAAACACTTTATAACTAATAAGTAAAGTTTTCGTTCTTGATAAATTTATGTTATTGTTGTAACTTGTAAGCATGTTTCATCTTTTCATTTCTATGTCAAAAGAAAAGAACAGAATGCAATAGAAGAATGATTTATGCACATAATTGCTAAAGCATTAAATGCCAAAATTCATGGAGAACCCTATAACAGATCATAATAGCAACCCAATGCATCGCATGTAAATGATTTTTTTTAAACTCGGCGGGAGTTGAACCAATGACCTCCCTACCCTGCCTTTTGGCAAGTGATGCCCCATCCATCTCACCAAAGATGCATCGCATGTATATGATTGTTTCACTATATTTTACACTAACCAAAAATTAAGCTCAAGAGTTTTCTTCAAAAAAAAATTTCTCAAATTTAATTTCCAAAAATAACTCCAAATTTTAATAGGCGACGTTGAACTGTCAATCCTTACCCTTATTTTTAAAGGGTAGGAGGAACATGATTTGAGAGCTTAATTATAAATTTATTGACATCGAGTTAGTGTCAACAGTAGCCAATTATAACCACCTAAGCTTCTTAAACCAAGGAAAGGTAGATTCTCAAGTTTGTCTTCCCTCAACTCTGAAGAGGAAAATCCAACCTGCTCTTCAGGACTTAATTATAAATTTATCCCATTGTCGATCAACTCTCCTATTTGTTTTTCATTGTTTTTGAGACATTGAATTTTTTCTAGCCCGTCCCTCGACGCCTGCAACCAAAAAAAAAAAAAAAGAAAGAAAAGTCCCTCATGCTTGGTTTGATCATTTTATTTTAGTACCTTTCTTCATATGGCTTTTTTGTAGTTTAGCTGTCCCATTTTTATTTTAGTTCAACTCTAGAGCTTGTTAACTCATTTATTCATACTCTTAGTATTGAGTTTGCAATGAAAGACTTAGGGCCTTTACACCATTATCTTGGAATTGAAGTCTCAAAAATAAATGATGTACTTCATTTATCACAATCTCGGTACGCTCTAACCATATTGGAAAAATATGATATGGTTGACTGCAGACCTATGAGCACACCAATCAAATCAAAAGTAAATCATTTTCATTATAGTATACCGTTAGAAGATCAAAGTTATTTTAGAAGCATCGTTGGAGCTCTACAATATCTCACTCTTACTCGCCCTAATCGTTCTTATAGTGTTAATTATGTTGCCCAATTCATGCATGCTCCTAATTTAGGTCATTTAAAAATGGTTCGACATTTCCTTTGATATGTTAAGGGAAGAATTAATTTAGGCTTGTAATTTACTTCTAATACAACTCTCGATTTGTGTGCCTTTTCAGATGCAGATTGGGCAGGTTGTCCTACCACTAGACGCTCAACCACTGGCTATTGCATTTTTCTATCTCGTGGTGTGCACGAAAGCAACATACAGTCTCACGTTCTAGCACTGAAGTAGGATATCGCGCCATGGCCAATACCACTGCTGAAAAAACTTGGTTATCATTCATTTTAAAAGACCTACAAGTTCCAATTCACTCCTCCTCCCACACTTTATCGTGATAATCTCAGCGCCCTGCACCTAACTGTGAATCTCGTTCTTCATGCACGTAGTAAACACATGTTACACATCGAATTAGATTTTTTGATTGTCATTTCGTGCGTAAAAGAGTTGCTCTTGGTTTGCTTATTACTCATCACATCTCGACCAATGATCAAATTGTCGACATCTTTACAAAGCCTTTATTGAAAGCTTCCCTTCATTATTTTTGAGACAAATTATGCTTCTACCCCAGCATAGTTCGCGGAGGGTATAAGAGGAAGAGAGCGTGATACAATCCATAAATGGAAATTCAAAGATCAAGAACATCGACATGAGGATCGAAATGAATCAGCGTTTACGACAAAATGGTTCATAAAAAGTACAATTTATCATAACTTTTCGAATCGTGATGGTTTCTAATAACATAACTTGCAAAACAAGCCAAACGTGTTCATACTTGTCGGCTAAGTCAAGAAATACAAAAATCTACTATTTCGGGAAAGTTTTCTAAATAGGAGGTTTTCGAACAAGTCTTGTTTCTAATTTAGTTTAAAAAGAATTTTGAAGGTTTCTTTATGTTTTAATTTTTATTTTATGATAGCTTAGGCAATAAGAAAGTTTAGTTAGATTTTTTTGTAATGCATCACGCTCTTTTGATTTTTTATTTTTTTTTGTTGCAAGAACAGGGTTGGGGAGGAGTTCAGCACCCCGTAAACCTCCCCAACCTTGATTTGTCTTGCTCGAGGGCACACATTCCCTCTGTAATTGTCCCTTTTGAAAATCAATGAAATCTTGGAAGTATCGTCTCCTTCTCTCGAAAAAGAAAGTTTAGTTAGATTATGAGTTTCTATTTCTTAGTTTAGTTTGTATTTATGAATTTTATGTAGCCTATTCAAAGGCCTTTCTACCAATGAATATGATATGAAGTTTATGAATTAAAGTTTCTTCTCTTTTGAGTATTTGCACTTTGTGAAGTGTGTTGAACTTATCAACCGTTGCTTGTGACGTTCTTGTCATACCAAAGTTTTTTGGAATATTATTTCCAAGGAGTTGAGGTTTTATACCAAGGTTTCTTGAGACTTTTATGTTCAAGGGGTCGAGGTCTATCCATACCAAGGTTCGTACTCTACTTTGTGAGTATTGGGTCAAGGTTTCTTGATACCAAAGTTCATTGTTCCGCTCTAAGCATCAGGTTAAGGTCCTATTTTCTACTCTAATCTTGGAGTTCTGGTCGTCGCGCCATCCATTCCGCGTCAATTGGCATCAGAGCACAAGTTTTCCAAGATTTAGAGTATCATGTATAGAAGACGTATTCGTGGATATTCTTCCTACGAATAAAACGATGATGATAGGAGCAAAATGAACGAGTTCATTGAGATTATGAGGGGAGATCTACTTAAACGAAAAAACAATTTCAAGGGCGTATGCTATATCATTACGATTATGATTATCAAGATGATTATGATGATGATTGGGAGTATAAGACATATGAATCAAGATGGTCTTCTAAGCGAACTTTAAGGTCAAGTTCTAACTACAAGAGCCAAGATTGAGAGGGCAAGTGCTTTAGAAGCAATAAAAAGTTTCAACAAAAGAAAGTTGCTACATTAAAGAAAGATATACAAACTCGTCGGAAGGAGCTCCACAAATTTCTTGATCAACGCTTAAAAGAGGTGTTTAATCGACTTAAAGATTCAGTCAAGAATTAAGAGTTGACATTCCAAAAAGAGGAAGACATTAAGCTAAAGCCCATTCAGAGTCTATGCGAAAATTTACCCATCAAGGATTGTGTTGAAGTTGTATGTGAAGATATGATAAGTTTGGAGAATAAGAAGAATCATCATGTTACTCAAGATATTGCGAGTGAGGAGACTCAATGTCAAACAACTTCAAAATGAGGCCTATGTTGAGTTTGTGCATGAAGAGTTGGAGATTGTTGCATCAACCACAACCATTGATGTTTCGAAGTCACCAAGTGAACATGAAGTCATAGTGATCGAAAATATTACAAGTGACATGACTATGGTTGAACATATTGACTTCATCATTCCAAAGGAGAAAGTGTGTCTAAAGATTTAACTTTAAAGGTTATTGGAGACAAATCAAGCTTCTTCTCTACCTACTCAAAAACCGTTCTTCAATTCATGTTTCTCCATTCATGTGACCGGAGGTGCCATTGCAAATATGAAGAATTTTAAGATTCAAGGTCGCATATTCATGAAAAAGAGAGGTTATGGTTCGAGGACGAATCATCCTAAAGAAAGGGGGAATGATACGATCCATAAATGGAAATTCAAAGATTAAGAACATCGACATAAGGACCGAATTGAATCAGCGCTTACGACAAAATGGTTCATAAAAAATACTATTTTTTGTCATTACGTTATTGAATCATGATGGTTTCTAATAACATAACTTGCAAAACAAGCCAAACGCGTTCATACTTTTCAGCCAAGTCAAGAAATACGAAAATTTACTATTTCGGGAAAGTTTTCTAATTAGGAAGTTTTTGAACAAGTCTTGTTTCTATTTTAATTTAGAACGAATTTTGAAGTTTTCTTAATGTTTTAATTTTTATTTTATGATAACTTAGGCAAGAAGAAAGTTTAGTTAGATTATGAGTTTCTATTTCTTAGTTTAGTTTCTATTTATGAATTTTATGTAGCCTATTTAAAGGCCTTTCTACCAATGAATATGTTATGAAGTTTATGAATTAAAGTTTCTTCTCTTTTGAGTATTTGCACTTTGTGAAGTGGGTTGAACTTATCAAGCTTGGCTTGTGGCGTTCTTGTTATACCAAAATTTCTTGGAACATTATTTCCAAGGGGTTAAGGTTTTACACCAAGGTTTATTGAGACTTTTGTGTTCAAGGGGTCGAGGTCTATCCATACCAAGGTTCATACTCTACTTTGTGAGTATTGGGTCAAGGTTTCTTGATACCAAAGTTTGTTGTTCCGCTGTGAGCATCGGGTTAAGGTCCTATTTTCTACTCTAATCTTGGAGTCATGGCTGCCGCGCCATCCGTTCCGCGTCAGATTGTGATTTGGAAACTTCAATAAAAAAAGGAATACGAGTAGATTAGGGATAAATCATGACAACTAATTGATTCACTCCACCTCATATGGTAAGTACATCACAAAGCTTTCAATCAAGGAGAAGATAATCAAGTTGTGAGCTGAAAATGGAACGTTTACATAACAAAGCTTCAATCAAGGAGATGATTTGAAGGCAATAAAGTGAAATTGTCAAAATTCGACCGAAACTCTCCACAATCAACTACTTCAGCTAAGACAATCACAACAATGCCAAAAGTGCAAACGACTTCACACATTAATCAAAACCCAATGAAAACCCTAAAAACCCAAACTTTGATTAAAACCATCAAAACATGAAAAACCATGAAATTAAATAAATCTAATCCACAATTGGACAACGCACCAGGTCAACCACTCCACACATTAATCAAAACCCAATGAAAACCCTAAAAATCCAAACTTTGATGCCCTAAAACCATCAAAACACAAAAACCATGAAATTAAACAAATCCAATCCACAATTCAACATCAGATCAAATTGAATCAAAGAATGCAACAAAAGGGGGCGCAAGAGATTACTGTAACCCATGACTCGATTTCCGGGGCCTTCGGCGACGTGGAAGTAGTCAGGCCACCTCGCCAAGTAGGTCATGTAGAACGACATGTTGAACTGCGAAGACTCAACACCATTAGCGAAAACACAAGAAGCTTGGTTGGCTGAAGAGATGAAATCGAAGGGCTTACGGTCTCGGTGAGGTGATCGAGATTCACGGAAGTGAATCGGAGGAGATCGTCGCAGCAGAACCTCCTAATCGTCGTCATCAACGCTGCTTTGCAACTCTCTCTCTCTCGAAGTGCTTCGGTCGGTCTGGTACTTGGTCTGGTTATGGGTTTAAATGGTGTTGGGCCCAAGTAGGAAGTAGGCCCATTTGTATTCTAAGCCTAAATACTAAATGAGAAGTGCTAAATGAAAACAGCACACACATCGCGAGACACATTGGCTCTTAAAGCCATCCTTATACGTCTAGGGATACGAACATATACAGATCCTTATGCATAACATAACTTTTGTTAGCTAATGTGTCTTGTGGTGTGACATTATTGATGTCATTCTAGTATTTTCCATACTAAATAGGTTCAAATAGGCCCATTAATTTGTATTTTTTTAAGGTCAGGCACATATGTATGTTAAATTTCTAATCCTGTAGAATGGAGTACATCCCACATGCATTAAACTCTTTTTTACTATTTATTAATTTTAGGATAATGTTTGGGTAATAGAGCATGGACACTCACTCGTGGAATGCTTTTGATTCTTGTATGCGCACATATCTCAAGGTGTATTAAAGGGATGATGATGAGTATGTATTCATTACCCTAGCTAGATCTCTTGTTTTTACCAAACCCTAGCTAGGTCCTTAATTTTATATTTTTTAATAAAAACATAATGAAAGAATTTTTGAAGAACCCCATGCCTTTGATGTACAAGTGATGTCTCGCCTATCTCACTGGAGATTGGAGATGTTTTGGCAAAATAATATAAATTTTTGACACAACAAAAATATATGTTGGTCTTTTTTTAGGAGTTTAAATAGGCACATTGATTCGTTCCTAACCCAATAAGATAATCCAACATATTATAACATTTCAACAAATATATGCTGCATACTAAGCCTGATGAGTTAACTCCCCTGCGAGAAAACTTTTATGTAAATTGGCAGAAATAAATCAAATGAAGCCATTAATTTGTCAATGAACTTATAGTGGTGTTAACTTTAGAGAGAAGCATCTCTCGTCGGGAGATACCCACGTGTAATAGTTGTCATGTAGGAGTCGGAAAGAACATACTAACAATTGATAGCCTAATGGTAAGGGACTTGGCCAAGTGAATGTATTATGTAATGTTAATTACTATATTTGAAATTTTTGAATGTGTAAATGTCTATTGTGACTTGACTTTTATGTGTGTTAATTCACTCGAGCATCTTTGATATATCCAATCTCCCTGAGTCTTTGGGAAAAAAAAAAAAAAAAAAAAAAATAATCTCCCTGATCCCCGACTCAAAAAGAAAATCAACACTTTTTTTTTTTTTTTTTTTTTTTTTTTGTCAAACCAAAAAGGAAATCAACACTTCAAATTAAGAAAATGAGATGGTATAATTTATGAAAAGCCGTCTAATCAGTTCAAATTAATAATTTCGTACATAATCATCATCTATGTACCATAACACAAGCGCATATATATATATATATATATATATATATACTAATATTAATACTTAAAAAGCACCAATACACTGGGAGATAATATGGAAGTGTCTAGACCTGGAAAGAGTTCATATGTTTCTTTGGCTAGTGCTTTATGACGCCCATCTCACTAATGAAGTTCGACATCGTCGTCACATGTTGGAACAGAGTGGATGCGGCCTTTGTGGAGGGGATGTGGAATCCATCTCGCACATCATTCGTGAATGCCCCATATCCTTTTTAATTTGGAGAAATTTCTTGAGTAATGATTGCTTAGATGCATTCTCATCACTTCCGATCCAGGAATGGCTTCTTGAAAATGTGAAGTGCGGAGATCCAGTCATGGGTATTCCGTGGTCTACATTGTTTGTGACAACCTGTTGGCTCCTTTGGCACCGTCGCAACAAAATGATAATCGGGAAGGAAAAATTCTCTAATACAGAGCTGCATCACATGATCCTGGTGAAGGCCAAGTCGTTCCATCAGGCTCATATGGTCTTTCTCTCTCTTGATAGGTACAAGATTCAGCAGAAAGAGCATCTAATTGGTTGGGACTGTCCGCCGTTATAGTGGGTTAAAATTAATACAGATGGGGCTGTCAAAAGGACATACCAAAATGCAAGCGCAGGTGGTCTAATTAGAAATTATTAAATGAGGTTATACATGTACATTTACCAAAGTACCCTTTAGATAAAGAACACCAAAACCCCCATTTCACACATTTCTCATCTCTTTGCTCATGAAGATCGTCGCTTAGTTTCTCATCGCCGCTCGCTCCTCATGAAGATCGGCTATTCTTCTTCTCGCGAATCGCTTGAACACATCGCTGATCGACTTGCGTGAAAAAGAAGATCGTTGCTCGCGGAATCGCTTGAACATATCACTCCATTCAAAAGCATACGTTGCAATCGTATGAGCGCGCGAATTGTTCTCCCGAAGACCTTACTTACGCTTCTCCCGACCTTTGGAACCATGTTGAAATGACCCTATTGCGTATGTTGTGCCCTAGTATGTGGAGGGTTATGGCCAAGTGCTCATCGACAAGCACACAACACTTATCCCTCAACTTTCCATGTTCGTACAACATATCTCTCAATTTTTCAAATGGCTTCCTTCTCATCCGAAACATTTTGTAGCAAGTTTCATCGGACTTGTAGACGAGGTTGTGGATTATTTGTCGATGTTTGTCATAACCTAGTTCGTATGTTCGTTCGACACGACGCCTACGACTTGCCAAAACTCTAAACATTTGTACGTGGAGTTCAATGAATCGAAGACAAATGTGGATGTGGTTCATTACCAAATCCCTTGCACGAGGTCCACCGCTTGAAGAATTTGAATCCATTCTTGGGAAATCTATTTCAAAATTCGACCAAACATGCGATTATTCGTCCAAATCTATTTGCCGGGATATCATGCTAGAGATATGATAATTGCAATCCTAAAATTAATATTGCTTTGGTTACTTGGAGTGCTTTGAGAAAATAGTTTAATAGATTTATGGTATTCATGTTGAAGGTGATCCTTTACTAGAGAATTCAATTGGCCATGTTACATAGATATCTTGGTTTCATAATTGAATATGATGAAAATCAATTGTTAGGTGGTTTTGTACTAAATGACTAGAAGACAATCGGCTCGTAGATGAAGACATTCTTAATGTGAAACCACCTCAATTTGCAATTTGAAATGAAATAAAACTAACTAAAAGGTTTTGTACGAGTACATCACTTAGCTTTTCTTTGTGTCATTTCACCAATATAAACATGAGATGGGTTGTTTATGAAACTTACATGATGCCAATAAAATATGAACTAATCAACAATTAATGGAGTGGTATAGCGGTGTGTGATGCTACATAATTTGATTATTATGGAGCAAACCGACAAGGGTGGTGTAGTGGATCACATGTAGTTAGGAAAGGTCATCGTGTTTTGTTAAGAGGGAAAGTAACCAAGCCTTGTTTACATATGATTCCCTAAATCATTGAACCCATTTAGCATTAGATAGATGTGTCCGGACCTACATTTTACATTCGATTTGTGTGCCATTTTCAAGACATGGAGCTTTCTTTTTGAATGGAGACATAGGTTTGATCTTGCATTGTTTTGCAATGGTGTTTGAATTGTGCTTCAGTGAGATTGCAATGGTGTCGAGTCGGAACTTTGGGGAGCATTGTACAAACTCCAACTGGCATGGGATTTGGGATTCAAAATGGCTATATTGGAATTGGACAACTAGGGCGTTGTGGACTTACTGAAAAGTGGGAGTACACCCTTCAACCAGCACCGCAACCTAGTTAGCCTCATTCGACAACTCCTGAGTCGTACCTGGTTGATCCGGATTACTCACACACATCGTGAAGGGGAATAGAGCCGCGGATTGGTTAGCGGCCTATGCAGTTGTCACAACCCGAATTTTTAATCTGAGTTTAATCCCTTAATCAGGTTTAGTGGCCCGTGACGTAGGACCCGCATAGAGATACGTGCAATGATCGAGGCGATATGATCGAGGTATATGGTATATTTGTAGTGATGTATGCCTAATTTATTATATATGTGTAGACTACTAAGTCACTCCTACCGATGTTTAAGTGTCGAGACATGAGTGGATATGCACCTCAACATGCGTGCCGGCATGGGACCGGAGTAGAGAGTGATGTGGTAGGTTTATTTAAGCTTAGTGTAGCTTAAATAGTGGTATTAATGTGGCTATAGTAGATTTTATATTAAATGAACCTAAGTTAGCAATTTAAAACAATAGTCATTTGATGATTCTTGATATACGTGTTAACACATCGATGGACCAATCGAGTTTCATTTTGTATTACCAAGGATGAGTAAATGGAGAGTTAGTGGTTTTAAATCAAATGTAGGTCATTAGATCAGTCTCGAGATATGTATACACATCAAGATCAATGGCTAGAAATCAACCTTATCTATACATGAATATAAGTGGATTTGTACATTAAATGATTCATTTTCAAAACTTAGTTGAGAAGAAAGCTTGC